>OZ030014.1:47032500-49969493 GCA_964023405.1 Apodemus agrarius
ACTAAAAACTAACATTTCTCCTGAAATGTATATCATGAAAATCTATAGAGTTTTTTGCTTCTACATCTTTGAATATTTAATAATCTTGGTTCATATCCTGCCAACTTTTATATTGCATTCTGATATAGAAGGGGCAAAAGAGAAGTACAAGAAGAATCATGCCAAAAAGCATAATTGCTCATCAAACATAAGGGTATGGGTTTATGGATTTTCCCAGAATGATGAGACAATTAGGTGAAGTAATGAAGCAATTAGGAGAGCACTAATAGCTAACAAAATGTTCAGTGCTTCTCACTTGGCATTTACTCAGGCAAAGTCCATACATGAAGAACCTAGCTGAATTATTTCATCACATTTATGGGGGTCATTCCTATAAATGCCTTCTTTTATAGAGACTGAAAAATTCACAGTTTAAGTTAAACCACTGAGAGAATGGTAGAATCAGGATTTAGGCCCAATTGCTCTGATATAAATGTGTTCTGTACATCCAAATCATTTAATCAATTAATCAAAACTAAGTTAATAACTGTCATTTCTAAAAATGATATCTAGAAATCTTTACTCTATTAGTTTGAATCATAAGTATTAATAAAATTATTTTTGAAGCTTATTTGACAATGTTACAATTGTATGAAACAGTTTAAGGGAGAAATACTTAACTGGAATATACTTTCTACATGATTTCTTGAGTATTAAAATTGGTAAAGTATTACAATTTGATATGTAAAATTAATTTTACCTAAGTAAGCAAAGTGCTGGGGGAAAAAAAGATGTCAAACGGCTTAAATATTCTTTCTGAAAATAATAATCACAAGATTTGCCTATTTATTTATTTATTTATCCATTTATTCATTAGTTCATTCATTCATTTATTCATTTGTTTTTCTAGACATGGCTGTCCTGGAACTTGCTCTGTATACTAGGCTGGCCTCAAACTCAGAGATCTGCCTGCCTCTACCTCCTAAAAGTTGAGATTATAGACATTCACCACTACAGCCTGGCACGTTTGGCTGATTCTTAAAGTCAAAATTAATTTTTATATAAAAGTTTAAAGTCTTACATATTTGACTGATGAACATATTTTACCTTACTTCTTATTTTTAAGTTATCAAGCAATGTAATGTATTGCATTTGGCATTTTCAGACATTCATATCATTACATTTTATTTGGTTCTTTATCTTCTTCCTCTAGCAATGCCCACGATCTCTGCATCTCTCCTATTGCTCTCCTTCCTTTCCCTAATAGAGCCCTTCCTGCCTTACGTTACATGTATTTCATCACTCTATCATTTTTGTTCTATCCCCCCCTCAAAATGTCTAAATGTCTTTTTCTTATGACATGCTCCCCTTTCAACATTTATAGCATACACATGCATATATACATACAGATATGGATACATGTGGAGTTATATCTGTGTATATACAACATATACATATATGTATATTTACATGTATATGTGTATATATAATATAGACATAATATATATTATACATATATACACATATGTATGCACATAGGTATATATAGATATGGAGCTATATGGAGATATACATGTATATATGTGTATATGTAAAATATATGTGCATATATGTGTATATAAAACATATATGTATATTTATGTGTATGTGTATATGTATATAATATGTTTATACTTTATATTATACACACATACACACACATATATACATATATATGTATATATACATATATATATATGGAGAGAGACAGAGAAAGAGTCTACTTCTGGAAGAGTCAGGTTCATTTTGCTTAGCATAATGAACGAGTTACATCCACTTTCCTGAATATTTCCATTTTCTTGGTAACTTAATTAAATTCCCTATGTATATGAACCATACTTGCTTCATCCATTCATCTGTTCATAAACATCTAGACTAGTCCCATTTCTTATCTATTATTAATAGTGCAGCATTAAATGTATATGAACATGCATCTCTATGGTATGCTAGTTTAAAGTCCTTCTGATATATACCCAGGCATGGTTTAGTTATGTCATATGGTAGTTCTGTCTTTATTTTTTCTATTATTACACTTATTTTGTGTCTATGTGTCTGTGTGTCCAGCTGGTGTTTGTGTGTGTGTGTGTGTGTGTGTGTGTGTGTGTGTGTATGTGTGTAGGTAGGTAGGTAGGTAGGTAGGTAAGTAGGTACATGCATGCCTTGGTACATGTATGGAAAATAAAGGAAGAGTTGTATAAGTTATCTCCTTCTACCTTGTGGGGGTTGAATGCAGGTCATTAGGCTTGCCCTTTACCCTTTGAGTCATCTCACTGGTAAGTTCTCTTAATTTACTAGATTTATCGGATAGTGGTGCTTTTTAAGCAAATTTATGAATAATAGGAAATCATAATTTTCTGCTTCATTCTCATCTCTTTCTGAAAGTCTAATTACATGGGCCCTACATGTTATACTGATTACATTTGCCAAATTGACACAAACTACAATTGCCTCCATTAGATTGACCTGAGTATAATAAATAATAATAATAATAATAATAATAATTACTATTATTATTATTATTATTATTATTATTAACAATTGACACAGGAAAGCTCAGCCCCACTGTGGGCAGTGTCAGCCCCATGCAAATATTCCTAAGCTATATAAGAAAGCAAACTAAGCAAGCTATGGGAAACAAGCAAGCAAGCAATGTTTCTCCATGATCTTTGCCTCTAGGTCCTGCCTTGAGTTCCTGCCCTGACTCCTTCAGTGATAGATTATGACCTAGAAAACATGCACACACTAATAATGATTAAAGTAGTGTTTTATTGCAGTGTTTTACTGTATTACTTTTGAACATTTCATGTATAATCCTCACAGTAAACACTTTTGGTTTGGCTTCCAGGTTGTTTTTCAGGAAAGGTTTTTCATAGAAGTTAGCCCAAACTTTGAACTCCTGACCCTCCTGTTCTAGTCTTCCAAGTTCAAGGATTAAAAGTACATACTACCAGAACCAGATTTCTAGGTAAACGTTTTGTTTAAAAAAATATATCACTGTGAGGGGTAGAGAGGCAGCTCAGTTGTGCCTTATAAACTGAATGTGTTTGGTGCTCATCTGTAACAAACTGCTAGGGGAAATCAGAAATTAATGGTCATTTATAGTTTCACAAGGAGTTTAAGAGTTATCAATAAGAGCTGGAGAGATAGATCAGTGGTTAACACCATTAACTTTCCTATCTTTCCTTCTTTCTTTCTTTCTTCCTTCCTTCATTCATTCCTTTCTTTTTTCTGTTCTCTTTTTCATCTAAAGGAAAATATTAATTGGGGTTGGCTTTCAGTTTCAAAGATTTAGTCCATTATTACCATGGTGAGACACACAGCAACATGCACACAGACATGATGCTGGAGAAGGAACTGAGAGTTCTACATCTTCATTTGCAGGCAGCAGAAGGAGACTGTGAGCCATATTGGTCATAGCTTGAGTGTAGAAGACCTCCAGCCTGCCTTTACAAGAGGACTGACTTCTTGCAGAGGACCTGATTTTTATTCCAAGTGCCCACATACTGGCTGAAAACCATTAATAACTCCAGCTCCGGGTGATCCAATGTCCTCTTCCAAATTCTACTGGTAACAGGCATACACATACTACACTGACATAAATGAAGGAAAACACCCATGCACATAAAATAATAAACAAATAAATACTAAGTCACTTAAAAAGTAAGAGTTAACAAGAGAATTTAGAGGCTTAGAATTTTTTAAGATTGTATACTGTAGCTATCTGCAGACACACCAGAAGAGAGCATCGCATCCCATTACAGACGGTTGTGAGCCTTCATGTGGTTACTGGAAATTGAACTCAGGACCACTGGAAGAGCAGGCAGTACTCTTAACGCTGAGCCATCTCTCCAGCCCCTAAGCTTAGACTTTTTAAAACCTACTTTTAATGAGAATCCTCAAATCTGTTAACCACCACCCCCCCAGCCCACCATCCAAAGGTAAGGGAGAAAAGATGGCAAATAGAACAAGGAGACATGGACCTGTTTAGAAGTAATTCTTTGGGGTGATTCCAATACCAGCAGTCCAGTTCAGGACTGACATGATACCAAATATAAATCAGTAGCAGTGGCACAATCTAACAGAAACTGCCACTCCTCCACTGAATCAGCTCAAGTTGCCACAAGAAGTTCTCTGCTGTGTCTGCCTCCACAAAGTAAAGATCAGTGAAGACAAAGACACTAGACAAATGCAGCATTGCAAAGCTAGCTATGCAAGCCTGTCATCACTGCCCATTGAGTCCTATTTATACTCTCTCTAAACATCATGTGTCCTCCCATGAAACTTGCCTCAGAACAACACCATGAGTCTGTCTAAGCAAAATACCACATGAGTCTGTATTACCTGACATATCCAGAAACTTTTACTTCAGAATGTTGCTAAGGGTTATGTTGGTTCAATAAAGTGAGGTTTCTAGATTCTTGTCCAAGATCCATACTACTCCCCTCTCTACTGCCTCCCCACCTCCTACCCCCACAATTATTTTTATTTACTTTTCTAGTTTCTGCAGTTACTCCAGGTTATTCCTCTTTATACCCACAGATAAATATATTACTCACTCCTCATTTAGAAAAACTCTCTTTACAATAGACAGAGGTTATTATGGAAAACCACAACCAATTAAAATAAAACATTGTTGATCTGTGTGTCCACTAAAATATCTACTTCACAGCTCCTGCAACTATGGCTCAGAGATTAGTGAAGAAGAGGATCCTGGTTTATAGGAATATCAGATGCTAGAGTCATAAACTTTCACCAATAGAACTGCTCCAACAAAGATAATAACAATAGAGATATTATAATGTAGACAGGGAAAAATTCATGAGGCCTCAACACTGGACAAAGAACCACAGACAACTAAGGAATACTTAGAGAAGTATTCCCCAGTAAGGAGCATGTCAATTGGTTATCCAATATCAAATGATCAATCTTAAAAAAGGTATACATACAAGTAACATAATATAGATTGAGCAGGTGGCATACATGTATTTATGAATGCACTCATGCCCATGTGCAGACACACATACAGGTGTAATAGTAGTATGATTTTATAGAAATAAACAAATTGGAGTTAAGATGAACCCCGTACCTGACACTGTTTCAGGTAGCCAAGACAGTAAGACAAGATAGGTCGTAGACAGAGGGAAAAACCTACAATTCTGCTAAAGAAATATAACAATAAAATGACTGCTAATAACATACTTCTATATCCATAGATTGATTAATGCCTTGACCAACTCACATCAGAGATTCTTCTTCTTGCAGTAGATGGGAATTGACACAGAGACCCACAACAAGACAATGTGTACAGAGTGAGAGACTTTGAAACACTCAATGCTAAATGGGATGTCTTCAATAATCCCCTCCCCTCTAGGTTCAAAGATCTATTTGAAATAGGAGATGAAAGATTATAAAAGCCAGAGGTGATAAATAACTAAGAGGAAACAGTGTCTTGAAGATACAAGACACATTAACTCACAAAACCTGGGATAGCTCATACAGAACCTGTACAGGTCAAACCAGACAAGATTCCATCACAGAGAAGGGGAAGTGGACACAAAGTTGCCCCCACCAAGCAAGAAACTTTCTGCAGTTGATACCAATTGGCAAATGGAAAATCAGTTTCCTATAATAGAGTGTCATTGGGTATATATCAGCCACACTCTAGGGAAGGAAGGCTCCCTGCTAAGAAATATTTGACTACACACACACACACACACACACACACACACACACACACAATGGACTCCATGTTTCTTTTCCTTTTTCTTTTTCTTTTTCTTTTCTTTCTTTTTTTTATTTTTTTTCTTTTGCTTTTTTTGAGACAGGGTTTCTCTGTGTAACCCTGACTGTCCAGAAACTCACTCTGTAAACCAGGCTGGCCTTGAACTCAGATATCTGCCTGCATCTGCCTCCCAAGTGCTGGGATTAAAGGTGTGTGCCACCACTGCACAACCCATGTTTTTTGTTTGTTCATTTGTTTGTTTTTGTGCACTGTTTGCATGTTTGTCTGTTTGTACATTTTTTAGTTTTATTGGGTTGGGTTTTTGTTTCATCTTTTTGTTTGTTTGGGTTTTTGTTTTTTTGTTTTGTTTTGTTTTTGTTTGTTTTTGGGTTTTTTTGTTTGTTTGTTTGTTTGTTTGTTTTCTTGTTTATTTTTTTGGTTTTGGTTTTGGTTTTGGTTTTTCGAGACAGGGTTTCTCTGTGTAGCCCTGGCTGTCCTGGAACTCACTCTGTAGACCAGGCTGGCCTCAAACTCAGAAATCTACCTGCCTCTGCCTCCCAAGTACTGGGATTACAGGTGTGTGCCACCACCGCCCGACTTGTTTTTACTTTTCATTGTTTCTTTTTCCTTTTTGTTGAAAGAGAGGGAAACGGAGGTGGGTGAGTAGGGAGGTGGGAAGTATTTAGGAGGAGTTGGAAAGCAGAAAGAATATTTTGTGTAAAAGTCTAAATATTTTGGGTAAAAAAGATTTTAAATTCATTTTAAAGGGCAAAACAACTTCCATATATTTCAAGAATTAAATGAGATATCATGATGTTCAAAGCAAACACTCAATTTTAGCTATTAAGACATGCCACAATTTTGCATCTACTCCAGTTCTTCCTTGGAAACAGTAATCAAGACAGAAAAGGTCCTAGAATAAAGCAAAAAATATATATTTTCTAAAATAAAAATAAAGAGAAATTCTAGATGAGCTATTATATTGGTTGATATATATGGTTTTAAAAGTATAATGGTTGACAAATTGAGCTATAGTAATGAAATGGACCTTAAAACAAAATTTTAAGAGATTTTTTTTTCAAAAATCTACTAAATTATTATGCTAATGGATACAGTATTGAAACAACTCTTTTTTTTTAGTTATTTTTATTTTCTATATTCTATGTTTACATTTCAAAGGCTTTCCCCTTTCCCAGTTCCCACCCACCATAGTTCCCATAGTTCTTCTCCCCCCCAACTATTCCCCAATCATTCCCCCTCCCCCCTCGGTTTCTTTACTAAACTGGAAGCAATCTTTACATGCCCAGGGTCCTCTCCTTTCTTCTTCTTGGGAATCATTTGACTTGCTATTTGTGTCTTGAGTATTTAGTGCTTCTGGGCTCATTAATATCCACTTATCAGTGATTGCATTTCATGTGCATTCTTTTGTGATTGGGTTAGCTCACTCAGGATGATATTTTCCAGGTCTAACCATTTACCTACAAATTGCATGAATTCATTATTTTTAATTGCTGAGTAGTATTCCATTGTATAAATATACCACATTTTCTGTATCCATTCCTCCTTTGAGGGATATTTGGGCTCCTTCCAATTTCTGGCTATTATAAACAAGGCTGCTATAAACATAGTGGAGCATGTGTCTTTATTGCATGTAGGGGAATCCTCTGGGTATATGCCCAGGAGTGGTATGGCAGGGTCCTCTGGAAGTGACATGCCCAATTTTCTGAGGAACCGCCAAACTGATTTCCAGAGTGGTTTTACCATTTTGCAATCCCACCAACAGTGGAGGAGTGTTCCTCTTTCTCCACATCCTCACCAGCACTTGTTGTCTCTTGAGTTTTTAATCTTAGCCATTCTGACTGGTGTGAGGTGGAATCTCAGGGTTGTTTTGATTTGCATTTCCCTGATGACTAATGATGTTGAACATCTCTTAAGGTGTTTCTCGGCCATCCGAATTTCTTCTGGTGAAAATTCTTTGTTTAGCTCTGTGCCCCATTTTTTGATAGGGTTATTTGTTTCTTTGCGGTCTAACTTCTTGAGTTCTTTGTATATATTGGATATTAGCCCTCTGTCGGATGTGGGGTTGGTAAAGATCTTTTCCCACTTTGTTGGTTGCCGTTTTGTCCTTTGGACAGTGTCCTTTGCTTTGCAGAAACTTTGTAATTTTATGAGGTCCCATTTGTCGATTCTTGATCTTAGTGCGTTTTAAGAGATTTTAAAGATAATTATCTAAACATTGAAATATTTCTTTCTATAACACATTTTTCTATTAATAGCTAAAACACTTTTTATAGCAATAATTAAATTTTCTATTAGTAAAATAGAGTGTTAAGGCCATGTGTTTCATGAGGCCCTGTCTCAACAAAAGAGAAAGATACCATTACCATTAATTGTGCTTTTTCACATTTCTCCATGTCATCCTGTTGCTACTGTCATTTTAAGACTAACTTGTAAGGCATAGCACATAGAAGTTGAAAGTTATTATAATATTCCAACTAACTGCTTCATACATGTGCACAACAGAGCTACTTTTATTCCTAATACTTTCACTTTTATATACTACAAACAAGAGTAAACCAAGTTTCTATTTGCACATTCCAGGAAAATTTTTTCTATCAACATACTTTATTTCTCCTTCTTTACCAATATATTTTATAACTGGATCTCTTTTGTTTCTTTTCAGTTTTCTAACTATATATATTTATAGTATAAAATAATGGATCTCATTATTAAATTCTCATCCATGTACATCATATAGTTCAATTATATTAACCCCACATACACTGTCTTGCCTCTCTTTTTTATTCTTTTTTATTATTATTATTTATTCTATATTCATTATTTACATTCCAAAGGCTTTCCCCTTTCCCAGTTCCCCCCTCACCTTATATCCCATAAGTCCTCTCCCCCTCCACCTATTCCCCAGTCAACAACCCCACCACCACCACCACCACCATTTCTCTGTTCTGGTACTCTCCTACAAAACTGGATCCAATCTTTTCAGGTCCAGGGTCCTCTCCTTCCTTCTTCTTGGGAATCATTTGACTTGCTAATTGCCTCTCTACTGGTCCCCTTCCATTTTCCAAATATTCGACCTCCTAGGTTCATGTCTTTATATTTTACCTAGCATCTGTATATGAGAAAAACATGTAATATTTATCTACATCTAGTTCATTTTGTTTAACATGCTGAACATTAGTTCCCCGTTTTTCTGCAAATGACATAATTTCAATCTTCTTTGTATCTAAATAAAATGTCTTTGTGTGTATATACCACATTCTCATTATCTACATATCGAGGCTGAATCTATATGTTGGGTACTGTGAATAGTGACAATAAATCCAAATGTGCAAGTATCTATGTGGTATGTTTGGATTCCTTTGAGCATGTAAGTTGATAGTCACATAAATGAATTATGTATAAGTTCTGTTTTTAGATTTTTGATAAACTTTTAGACTAGTTTGTAGCAGGAGCTTTTGCTACACCACCTTTGTACTCCCTGTGGGTTGCACATTTACAGCCACGGATCTGAAAATGAAGCACACACACACACACACACACACACACACACACAAAACCTTATTTTTGAAATGCTTTGGCTACTCAAAGGCTGGACACTTTTAAACCTTTTCCTTTTTTTGAGGCCCAACTGGGGAAGTGGCCAGTGGCCACTCACCCAAATTCTCACATGGCTGGTTGGCTTTCTCTCCTGCAGTTCCCGTGTCCCATCCTTCTTCTCCAACTCATAGATTCTCCATCTCCTCCCCACTCCTGCATCCTTGCTCATGCAAATCTAAGGTTCCTGCCTCATCTCTCTTTGCCCAGCCATGGGCTAATGGCATCTTTATTGGTTGATCAAAAACTAATTAGGGACAAAATCCTTCAGTGTTCAGACATGTGGATTCCCAAATGAGTCAAAGCATTAGGACCAATATCCAACACTAGTTTCCATAACAGCTGGACTAATTACATTCCCAACATCAGTGTAACTGTTCACTCTCCCCAGATCTTCCCTAGCATTTGCCATTGGTTATTGAAGCTGTCTGACTAACTGGGATGAGACAAAATCTCAACATAATTTTCATTTGTACTTCTCTGGTAGCTAAGAATATTGAATATTTTTTTCAAATTATTATTTTAATTGTATGACTTATTTAATTACCAAATTATTTATTCAATTCATTTGACCACATAATTCATTTGTTTGCTTTTGTTTTTGTTTTGTGTGTGCGTGTGTATGTATACATGGTAATATATATGGATGCATTTTTATTAATAAGTATGGATATAGTTTACAAACACAACTTTTAAAAGAAGATACCATTTCTCTAGTGTACATTTTTTGGCATCTTTGTAAGAAGCAGATGTCTGTACATCTGCGGATTTATTTCTTTATTTTTCTATTCTATTCCATTGGTATATATGGGAGTATAAATAGCTAATTGTTATTGAAAATTTTATACCTGCATATAATATGTTATGGTCAAACACACACACACATACACACACACACACACACACACACACACACACACACACACAGCAATTTCCTCCTCTACAATTTCTCTCCTATATCCCCTACCACTCTTGTAACTTTTTTTTCAAAAACCTATTTTTAGTGATGGTTTTTAAATGCTTTAACCTCCTTTTTAGCCCACCACCCACCAGAAGTAGTGGAAAAGAAGGAGATGGGGGAAATGGACCTGTTTAGAAAGGTTCTTCCATCTGTGTTGTCTGGAAATCGGCAGTTCAGTTCATAGGCTAGCTGTGGCATCTCAATCCACTTATAAACACTTCATGATACTCCAGCAGTCCAGTTTGGTAGAGTTGAAATAGCTAGCACAAGTCAGCAGTGGTGGCACTACCTAGCAGAGACACCCAAGCCTCAGCCTCAGCACAAGTCAGCAGGAAGGACCGGGGGAACACAAGAAGTTCTCAGTTGTGCTTCTCTAAGGGAAGTGAAGATTAGTGAAGACACAAGACCCACAAGTATTGCACAGCTAGTCTGTGGCATGTTAAGCTCCACCTCTTTTACTGCCTGTCTTATTTATACCCTCCAAACATCATATGTCCTCCATGGGTCTTGCCTCAGCACATGTCTGGCTTCATCACATGCATCTATCTCAACTGACATCACTCTGCCAATCAGCAAAAGACTGTGAAACCCCAAGAAATTGCAGCACATCACCAGAAGTTTTTTGGTGTTTTTCTCTCTATGGAGTCCTGACAAATGCAGCTCAACTATGCAATGTAAAGTGGACAAATATATGTGTATTGTTATCGAAAAAATCCCTTATCACATGTGTACCTTCCCCCCCCACTCCCTCACCCCTGTTAGCATTTGAGCAGGAAATTCAGACCTCAGCTAGGACTGCCCACCTAGGGTGGAGCTCTCAGACTAAGGTGAAGTCCATTGTTCTTCAAGGACCAGAAGTTTCTTGAGAGGAGCCAACCACCTGCTGGGCAACCAAACCAAGTTTTGCAGACTAGTTCCCAAGCTTTGGGGAAAGGGTTTGCCCCCACCTTTAAATTTGGAGCAACCCATTAAACATTGAGCCTTGATCAGAAACACATTGTCTTGGCTTGTTATTTCTCTCACCCACCCATTCTATTTCAGTCCCAGCTTTCCCTCCAGGTGGCCCTGGTTCCCATAACCACAGGAATTACAGATTGGCACCTGAATTGGGGGTGGGGAATAATTTGTGTAACTATTGTGGAATAATTTGAAGAGTATTGGTGTTAAGTCTTCTTTGAAGGTCTGGTAGAACTCTGCATTGGAATATCTTGATTTCTTCTTTCATGTTGATTGTTTTGCTGGGTATAGTAGCCTGGACTGGCATTTGTGTTCCCTTAAGGTCTACATGACATCTGACCAGTATCTTATGGCTTTTATAGTCTCAGTTGAGAAGTCTGGTGTAATTCTAATAGGTCTGCCTCTATATGTTACTTGGCTTTTTAATAATTTTCTTTTAATATTCTTTGTTCCATGTATTTAGTGTTTTGACTATTATGTAATGTGAGAATTTTCTATTCTGGTCCAATCTATTTGGTATTCTCTAGGCTGCCTATATGTTTATGGCTATCTCTTTCTTTAGGTTAGCCAAATCTACTTCTATGATTTTGCTGAATATATTTTCTGACACTCTGAGTTGGGATTCTTCACTCTCTTCTAGACCTATTAGGTATGATTAGGTATGATCTTTTCGTTGTGTCCTGAATTTCCTGGATATTTTGGATTAGGAGCTTTTCACATTTTGTATTTTTTTGACTGATGTGTCAATATTTTCTAAGGTTCCTTTTATGCCTAAGATTCTCTCTTCCATCTCTTGTATTCTGTTGGTGTTGCATCTGTAGCTCCTGATTTCTTTTCTAACTTGTCCATCTCTCAGGTTGCCTCCATTTGTGTTTTCTTTATTGTTTCTATTTCCATTTTTACTTTCCTTCACTTGCTTGATTGTATTTTCCTGTATTTCTTTAAGGGGTATGTTTTTTCTTTAAGGCCTTCTAACTGTTTGCCTTCGGTTTCCCATAGTTCTTTAAGGGAGTTTTTAATATCCTACTTAAAGGCCTCAATCATCTTCATGAGATGGGGGTTTAGGGCAGTATCTTGCTTTTCATGGGTGTTAGGATAGTCAAGGCTTGTTTTGGTGGAGAATTGGATTCTGGTGGGGTCAAATTGCATTGGGTTCTGTCACTTATGATCTTGTGTTTGCCTCTGGCCATTTGGTTTTCTGTGGTGTTAACTGGTCTGGGTATCTCTGACTGGAGCTGGCCTCCTTAGAGGCAGGTAGAGTCCGAGGTAGGTAGTTGTTGGCCTCTTATGTCTCTGGTTATAGCTGCCTCCTATGTCCCTGATACTCTTGACCTTCTGTGCCCCTGGTTACTGCAGACCTCGTGTGTCCTTGGTTACTGTGGACCTCCTGGGAGACTTGCAGGGTATCATGTTTGGGCGAGTATAGGGCCTGGGGTAGGAGAGTAGAATAGAAGGTAGGTGGAGTCTAGTGTGGTGAGGGGGTAGGATCCATGTCTTTGGGCTATGTAGGTGTCCCAGCTGATGAGGGTATTTGAGTGAAATTCTCATCTTGGTCACTGCAGACTCCTGGGAAGCATGCAGATTGCACATTTGGACATTGGCCAGGCTGCTGATCTGGCCCAGGTGGGGAAATGTGCTGGAAGGAAAATCTGGCACATTGTTTTTATAGCTTATTTTATTTAATTTGTTTTGTGTTTTTAAAATTTATATGTATATAATGAAATGATAAATGTTGTTTTATGATATCCAATATCAGATAATATGAAGAATGTCTGTATATAAATCCATAATGATCTCTTTATCTAATAATTCGTAGTTGTAGTAAAAATTATTAAAAACTATGCACATATATGTACAAGTGATTTTTTTTTACAAGTGATTATTTTTATGTGAAGGAAGAAAGAATTAGTCAAGGTTTGAGAACTTCTCAAGATCATCTGTATATCAGTGGCATGGAAAAGGTACAACTAGTTTCCTCATGTTTATTTCTCAAAGAATTGAGGCAAATGCTTGTGGCTAAGTCTAACACTTTCCATATAGCCATTTATCTTGCTGTTTTTCTTTGACTGTTACTATACTTGAGGTTTTGTCTTTTACTTTCTATTGTAATGCTAAGTGCAGGCCTCCCAAACCTGGTGTGTGCAGTAGCCTCCACCTGGTCCCAAGTTAATTGTGATTGGTAAATAAAGAAGCCAACAGCCAATATCTGGGCAGAAGAGACATACCTGTGATTGAGGTTTTGTGGACTTGGAGGAAGAGGACCACAGAGGAGGAAAGAGGAAGGAAGCTGACATAAGATAAAGGAAGAACAAACTGGATGGTAACTAGTCTCCATGTGCTATGGAGCAATAGAACTTGGCCCAGAGGACTGTCCAATGGAAGTTAAATGCAGTCTAGATGGAACATAACAAAGAGTGATAACTTGGGCTTACCAATAGGAAGATAGATTCTAAGAGAGCGGGCAAAGCCCAGCTAGTGTGCTGCCTTTGGCTGTTTAAAAATATAAAGGCTATATGTGTCTTTCATCTGGAAATATAGATTATCTAAGGCAGGAAGAAGCCCCATGCCAGGATCCTTTAATAATTTTTATTTAAAATATAAATTATTAGAAAGGGAACATTATGGAATTCATACACAGAAACATGTCACTTTTGCATTATCTCATGTTAGATACTATAAAACAATTTTATATTATTAGAAGTAGAAATTCTATTGTTCAAAATTAATTAGACATGTTTGGAAACCCCTTTGTACTGAAAGTCAATATAAATCACAGTCTACGGTCTTTTGTGTTGATTCTATTTTTGCATCTTAAATTTAAAAATAATGAAGGAAGTCTGAAAATGGAAGAACAGGTAAACCAAGTTGAAAAGTGGGAGAATAGGAAGAGAGTGAACCAAGTAAACAGAGAGTGCTGCTGCTTCATTGGGTGCATGAGAGAAGAAGATTAAGTGGAGATTTGAGAAAATGCACATTGTTTAAAATTAAACACACATCTGAAATCATTTTTTAAAATGAAATACACAGATACTGAATGAGCATACCAAATTCTCTCTAATATATGAGTGAAATGGAACGTCTTTTGATCTTTTTGTGTGCTTGTGAATACATATGCAGTGCCTATATCCAGTATTACAAACTCCAAATTCTACCATGATAAGTTGGGAAAGTGGCTCAGGTAAGGCCTAGTGGCTACCAGGTCAGAGTACTTGCCTGGCATTTCTTATCTCTGGAAGTTACTGTGTGCAAATAAGGACCCTGTGTTGAATGATCTGATAGTCAGAGATGGGACTCTCTAATTTTTAAGCGTATTCTTCTAATTTTCATAGTTTGGCAACTATTATAAAAAAAAACAATCTAAAATGCTCTGTAAGTTAAACTGAACAAGTGTCTGGGCTGAACCCAGTTTGTCCCCATATGTAGAGTGTGATCTGTAGAACCAAGGGAAAGATGGGTGTAGAACTTGGACAAAGAACTGCCATACCCTGGAAAGAGTTAATGAGGGGATTGCCAAAAGTCAGACAGAGATAGGAGAGGGAATAGAGTAGGCATGAGTCATATAGAAGGTTAGGAGAAGGATCAGGGTTTCTTCTATCACATGCCTATTAAATGAGGAATGACATATATTGAGATAAAATTATAGATTTTATACTATTTCTTCTGTTATATTTATATCTTTGTGTTTATTACTAGAAAATTCCAAGTAACCATAATTAGATCACAATAATTGTTAAAGTTTAGCTTTACTTATTAAGAACTTGAAAAGAAAAGGAAGACTAAGGGATCTCACTTATAACTGTAAGGAAGCTTTGGGGCTGGAAATTACCAACCTACATGTATAGTGAATAAGATGACTACTACTTTGTGGGAAAAAAATATATCCAAAGGCTGTTATACAATACTTGAGAGCTTGGGTTAGACAAAAACGGACATAAGGCAGCAATCAAATCCTGGCAGAATGGAAGGTGGATGGTACAAGTAGAAGTCAAGGTGAGATCCTGACTGGGTGCATGACTTTTAAGACAGAAATGTTGGATATAGAGCTAGGGCCTGGAGGCAATTTGGAATGATATGTATCTGGAGTGAGGGGGGAGCAGGGCTATCTTTCAAATATGGACCCCCTAGTTTAGTAGTTTTAAAATGGAAAAATTGCTAAACTCATAGTATTGTATAATATAGTTTTTTTTCTTCAGTCCTTCTTTTTAGTCCATGTTGAATTAGAAGATAAACCAATTTAAAATCTGGAATTTTGTTTAAGAAATTAAACCACTGAAATATATCATCTTTCCAACAAATGTTTTTAACATCTCTTTCAATCAACTTGCATAATAACAACAGTTGAGCAGAAGTACACATGTTCCTCCAAGCTCTGTTGACTACAGGATGGAACAGAAATCCCTGGGAAGAGCTGTGAGTCACAAATGTAGAGAACTTTCCAAAGCTGTTTTCTTGCTAGAATGGAGAGTTCTAATCTTACATTGGCAGGCTCTGCTAGATGCAAGGTACAGTGATTACTTTGACACTTCCTCAGCTGTTCTTTCTTGGATCACCAAGTGTTGATAAATTACAGCAGGAACATAGTAGAGAAATACTGTAACCCCTTCTGCTCTTGACTTCTCTTCATACAGATGAAAGTCAGGATTCTAATCTGTGCTTCTTTCATGGACATTTTTACCTCACTGTAAAGAAAGGGAGTTGGAGCATATCCACAATTCTGGAATAGTCCCTGTAAGTCAGAACTCTTGTAGTGCTAGTAATTGGCAGTGAATTCGTTTCTTCAATTAAAATGAGGTGTTAAGATACAAAAAAAAAAACAAAAACAGGTGCTGGTGAGGATGTGGAGAAACAGGAACACTCCTCCACTGTTGGTGGGGTTGCGAGCTGGTACTACCACTCTGGAAATCAGTCTGGCGGTTCCTCAGAAAACTGGGAATGATACTTCCAGAAGACCCTGCTATACCACTCCTGGGCATATACCCAGAAGATTCCCCAGCATGTAAGGATTCCAGGACCCTGGTCCTGGAAAGGCTCAGTGCAACAGTGTAGGGGAATGTCAGGACAGGGAAGTGGGAAGGGGTGGATTGGGGAACTGGGGGAGGGAAGAGGGGTTATGGGACTTTCAGGGAGGGGGGATCCAGGAAAGGGAAAATGACTTAAAATGTAAATAAAGAATATATCAATTAAAAATGCAAAAAAAGATACATTTAAAAGGAGCAGCTGGGACAGAAGTCTTCCTGCCGCCATTTACACTGGGGAGCCAGGCAGCTCCACAGCCTCTGTGTACAGCCTGCCAGGAAAGAGTGATCTCTCAGCAGTGCTTTCACTTCTGAGTGTGGAGGTGAGATCTCCACCTTCTCTCTAGAGGGGAACAGCTAGGAGGGCACAGGGCATAAGTGGAAAACCTGGGACAGAGGTCTTCAGGCTGCCATTTGTACCAGAGAGCCAGATAGTGCCACAGAATTCTATGCACAGACCCTGCCAGAAGAGCTTTGGTCTATTCCTTAATATCTCTTAACATCAATGGACTCAATTCATCAATAAAAAGACATAGACTAACAGAAATACTTTTCATGTAAATCTTCAATTTGATCAGAGCATATTTGCAATTCCTCTTTCAATTAATTTAATGTTTTATCTCTACCATTTTATCTGCATTATTTTTCATGATAATCTTCAATTTTAACATGTTTTTCTATATATTCTATTTTCTCATAAATGTTTCCATGTAAATGTTTTTAATTACACCTTCAATTAATTTAGAAAGGTTTTTTATATCTACCATTTTATCTGTATAATTTTCCATGAAATTTATACTTGGGACATAGAGGAAGGCAGATTTCTAAGTTTGAGGCCAACCTGGTCTACAGAGTGAGTTCCAGGACAGCCAGGGCTATTCAGGAAAAAAAAAGGAAAGAAATATTTTCCATGTAAATCTTCAATTTATCTGAAAATGTTTATAATTCCACTTTCAATCAACTTAGAATTATTTTTATATCTACCATTTTATCTGTATAATTTTCCATGATAATCTTCAATTTAATGTTTTTCTATATATTTCTTTAATTTTTACAGAAACATTTTCCATGTAAATCTTCAACTTTATCAGAAAATATTTATAATTCCACTTTCAATCAACTTAGGAATACTTTTATGCCTATCATTATTATACCTATATAAAGTTATTAAAGCTGAAAGCACACATTGAGCCTCACCAATAATAGTAAGAGACTTCAACACCCAACTCTCACTAATGGACAGAACATGGAAACAGAAATGAAACAGACAAGGTGAAACTAACAGAAGTTATGAACCAAATGCATGTAACGGATACCTACAGAACATCTCACCCTAAAACAAAAGAATATACCTTCTTAGCACTTCATTGTACCTTCTTCAATATTGACCACTTAATTTGGACACAACAAAAGTCTAAACTGATATAAGAAGACTAAAATAATCCTATGCATTCTATCAGATGACCACAAATTAAGGTTTCAATAACAACAAAAACAACAGAAAACCCACATACACATGGAAGCTGACCAACTCTCTACTCAAAGACAACTTGATCAGGGAAGAAATAAATAAAGAAATTAAAGACATTTTAGAATTTAACAAAAATGAAGGTATAACATACCCAAATACGTGAAAATCTGAAAGCAGTGCTACAAAAAATACCAATAGCTCTGAGTGCCTCCATAAAGAAATCATACACTAGCAGCTTGGTATGCACATCTGAAAGCTCTAAAACAAAAAGTAAATAAACCCAGAGGAGTAGATGGTGAGAAATAAATTCAGGGCTGAAATTGACCAAGTAGAAACCAAGATAACTATACAAAGAATCAACCAAACCAGAAGCTGGTTCTTTGAGAAAACCAACAAGATAGATAAACCCTAGCCAGACTAACCAGAGGGCACATAGACAGTATCCAAATCAACAAAATCA
Organism: Apodemus agrarius; assembly: GCA_964023405.1. NCBI lineage: Eukaryota > Metazoa > Chordata > Mammalia > Rodentia > Muridae > Apodemus > Apodemus agrarius. The sequence goes on from OZ030014.1 coordinate 47,050,720, forward strand.
AGGATGAAAAAAGAGGCATAACAACAGAAACTGAGGAAATCCAAAAAATCATCAGATCCTGCTATAAAAGGCTATATTAAACAAAACTGGAAAATCTGGATGAAATGGATAATTTTCTAGACAGATATCAGGTAACAAAATTAAACCAGGATCAGATAAACCATCTAAACAGTCCCATAACCCCTAACGAAGTGAAAGCAGTCATTAGAACCAAAAATAGCCTAGGAACAGATGGATTGAGTGTAGAAGTCTATCTCAGCTTCAAAGAAGACCTCATGCCACTACTTCTCAAACTATTCCACAAAATAGAAATAGATGAAACAATACACAATTCTTTCTATAAAGCCAAGGTTATACAGATACCTAAACCAAACAAAGACCGAACAAAGAAAGAGAACTTCAGATGAATTTTGTTATGAATCTGTCTGGGCTCCATCCCACAGTTACCTGACAATAGCCAGGTATGCCCCTCCCCACAATTACCTGGCAATAGCCAGGTAGGTCTGGCCAACTATAAAAGGGGCTTCTTGCCCTCTTCTCTCTCTTGCCTCTCTTACTCTTAGCTTCTCTCTTGCCCTCTTGAGCTATTCCCTTTCCCCCTTCCTTCTCCTCCCCACCCCTGTCTCTCCACATGGTCATGGCCAGCCTCTACTTCTCTACTCTTTCCTTCTCCCTGCCTTTCTCTGCCACTACTACCCCCTTAACTCCCCTCTCCATGCCTTAAATAAATTCTATTCTATACTATACTGTCTTGTGCCTGATCCCTTAGGGGGAAGGGATGCCTTGGCATGGGCCCTCCGAGGAAGCCTGTAGAACATATCCTTAGGCCTCTTTCTCTTTTTATGATTACAACAAATTTACCATGAATATTGATGAAAATTACTCAATAAAATTTTCTTAAACCAATTCCAAGAAAACATCAAATCATTCATTTAACATGATAAAGTAAGCTTCATTCCAGGGATGCAGGGATGTTTCAGTATGCAGAAATCCATCAGCATATTCCACTATGTAAACTCAAAGTAAAATAACACATGATAATCTAGTTAGATGCTGAAAAAACCTTTGGCAAAATACAATACTCCTTTCTGTTAAAAGTCTTGGAAAGATCAGTAATTCAAGGCCCATACCTAAACATAGGAAAAGCAATATACAGCAAACCAGTAGGCAACATCAAACTAAATATAGAGAAACTTGAAGCAATCCCACTAAAATCAGGAACTAGATAAGACTTCCCATTCTCTCCCTATTTATTCAATATAGTACTCAAAATTCTAGCCAGAGCAATTAGACAACAAAAGAGGTCAAAGAGATACAAATTGGAAAGGAAGAAGTCAAAATATCCCTATTTGCAGATGATATGATAGTACACTTAAGTGACACAAGAAATTGTGCCAGAGAACTCCTAAACCTGATAAACAACTTCAGCAAAGTGGCCTGATCAAAAATTACCTCAAACAAATCAATACATTGTTTTGGACAATCAAAGGACAAATGGGCTGAGAAAGAAATTAGGGAAATGACACCCTTCACAGTGGCTACAAATAATATAAAATACCTTGGTGTCATTCTAACCAAGCAAGTGAAAGATCTGTATGACAAGAACTTCAAGTCTCTGAAGAAAGAAATCGAAGATGATCCCAAAAGATGGAAAGATCTCCCATGCTCACGGATCAACAGGATTAACATAATAAAAATGGCCATTTTACCAAAAGCAATCTATGAATTCAATGCAATCCCCATTAAAATTCCAACTCAATTCTTTACAGATATAGAAAAAGCAATTCTCGGATAGTGGCAGGCCTCCATATTGCAACCAGGACACAGCTGGAAAGGTGCAGGTACACAGACTCCATCTGTGGCTACCGCGCAGGGAGATCTGCTAGGCTCTCGCCCCCAGGCAGGCCCAGTGGTGCCTGCCTAGGCTCTGCTGCACTTCCCGGAGACCTTAGGTTGTGCACCGAGGCAGCCTGAGGCACCCAGCTCCCCAGGACCCCAGACCAGCAATAGCGGCAGGCCTCCATATTGCAACCAGGACACAGCTGGAAAGGTGCAGGTACACAGATTCCATCTGGGGATACCTTGCAGGGAGATTGCCCCCAGGCAGGCCCAGTGGTGCCCGCCTAGGCTCTGCTGCACTTCCCGGCGACCTTAGGCTGTGCACCGAGGCAGCCGGAGGCACCCAGCTCCCCAGGACCCCGGACCAGCAATAGCGGCAGGCCTCCATATTGCAACCAGGACACAGCTGGAGAGGCGCAGGTAGACAGATTCCATCTGGGGCTACCGCGCGCGGGGGGGGGGGGGGGGGGGGGGGAAGGGGGGGGGGGGGGGGGGGGGGGGGGTGGGAGGGTGGGGGGGGTGGGAGGGTGGGGGGGGTGGGAGGGTGGGGGGGGTGGGAGGGTGGGGGGGGTGGGAGGGTGGGGGGGTGGGACGGGGGGTGGGAGGGGGGGGGTGGGAGGGTGGGGGGTGGGAGGGTGGGGGGGGTGGGAGGGTGGGGGGGGTGGGAGGGTGGGGGGGGTGGGAGGGTGGGGGGGGAGGGTGGGGGGGGTTTGGGAGGTGTGGGGGTGGGGGGTTGGGGGGGCAGTGGGGGTGGGGGTGGGGGGTGGGGGGGTGGGGGGTGGGGGTGGGGGGATCTGCTAGGCTCTCCCCGCCTGGCAGGCCCAGCAGCGCCCGCGGAGGCTCTGCTGCACTTCCCCACACTTCCCCGGGACTTCAGGCCTTGCACCAAGGCAGCGGGTGGCAGCCAGCTCGTGATCCCTTTGAGCAGCAGTCATACATAACCACCAGTAGAGAAACAACAGGTGAGCCCAGCCTCACGGGAGATTCAAATACCAGCCAGTGACAACAAGGCCAACTAACACCAGAAATAACCAGATGGCAAAAGGTGAACTAAGGAACGTCACTAACAGAAATAAAGGCAACATGACAGCATCTGAACCCAGTTCGCCAACAACAGGAAGCCCTGGATACCCCCAAAACACCAGAAAAACAAGACTTGGATATAAAATCACTGCTCAGGATGCTGGTAGCTGAACACATAGAAAAATCTCGTAAAGAAATAGAGGAGAAAAATGGATCAAAAGTTAGAAGCCTTTACAAGGCAAATACAAAAATCACTTCAAGAAATGCAGGAGAAGATGGATCAAAAAGAAGAAGACAATAAGGAAGAAAGACAAAAATCACTTAAAGAAATACAGAAGAACGTGGGCCAACAAGTAGAAGCTATGAAAGAGGAAACACAAAAATCTATTAAAGAAATACACGAAAACACAATCAAGCAAGTAAAAGATCTGAGCATATCCATCCAGGTACTACAAACAGAAGTAGAAACAACTAAGAAATCACAGAGGGAGACAAAATTGGAGATAGAAAACCTTGGGAAGAAATCAGGGGCCATAGATGCAAATATCAACAATAGAATACAAGAGATAGAAGGCAGAATATCAGAAGCCGAAGATACCAAAGGAACCATTGATTCAACAGTCAAAGAAAATACTAAATGCAAAAAGGCTGTAACCCAAAACATCCAGGAAATCCAGGACACAATAAGAAGACCAAACCTAAGGATTATAGGTATAGACAAGAGTGAAGATTTACAAGTTAAAGGGCCAGCAAATATCTTCTACAAAATTATGGAAGAAAACGTCCCCAACCTAAAGAGAGAGATGCCCATGAATATACAAGAAGCATATAGAACCCCAAACAGACTGGATCAGAACAGAAATACATCCCGTCACATAATAATCAAAACTCCAAATGTACTAAACAAAGAAAGAATATTAAAGGCAGCAAGAGAAAAAGGCCAAGTAACTTATAAAGGAAGACCTATCAGAATAACACCAGACTTCTCACCTGAGACCATGAAAGCTAGAAGATCCTGGGCAGATATATTGCAAACTCTAAGAGAACACAAACTTCAGCCAAAACTACTTTACCCAGCAAAACTCTCAATCGCCATAGATAGAGACATCAAGGTATTCCATGACAAAACCAAATTTGCATAATATCTTCCCACAAATCCAGCCCTACAAAGGATAATAGGGGAAAAACACCAAGACAAGGATGGAAACTTCACCCGGGAAGAAGCAAGATAGAAACCTCCTCTCATTAAACCCAAAAGAAGATAACCTCTCGAATATAAAAAATAAATAAATAAAATAAATAAATATAATTTCAAAAATGTCTGGAGGAAATAATTACTATTCCTTAATATCTCTTAACATCAATGGACTCAATTCCCCAATAAAAAGACATAGATTAACAGACTGGATACAGAAACAGGACCCTACATTTTGCTGCATACAGGAAACACATCTCAGTGGTAAAGACAAACACTGCCTTAGAGTAAAAGGCTGGAAGACAATTTTACAAGCAAATGGTCTCAGGAAACAAGCTGGAGTAGCCATTCTAATATCAGATAAAATTGACTTCCAACCTAAAATCATCAAAAGAGACTCAGAAGGTCACTTCTTGCTGGCCAAAGGAAAAATCCACCAAGAAGAGCTCTCAATACTGAACATCTATGCTCCAAATGCAAGGGCACCCTCATTCGTAAAAGAAACCTTACTAAAGCTTAAAGCACATATTATACCTAACACAATAATTGTGGGTGACTTCAACACTCCCACTTTCCTCAATGGACCAATCAGGAAAGCAGAAACTAAACAGGGACACAGTGAAACTAATTGAAACTCTGGACCAATTGGATTTAACAGATATATATAGAACATTTCATCCTAAAGCTAAAGAATATACCTTTTTCTCAGCACCGCATGGTACCTTCTCCAAAATAGACCATGTAATTGGTCACAAGACAGATGTCAACAAATACAAGAAGATCTAGCTAATCCCATGCCTCCTATCAGATCACCATGAAGTAAGAGTGGTCTTCAATAGCAACAAAAACAACAGAAAGCCCACATACACATGGAAACTGAACAATACTCTACTTAATGACACCTTGGTCAAGGAAGAAATAAAAAAAAGAAATCAAAGACTTTTTAGAATTCAATGAAAATGAAGGTACAACCTACCCAAATCTATGGGACACAATGAAAGCAGTGCTAAGAGGAAAACTCATAGCTCTAAGTGCATCGAAAAAGAAACTGGAGAGAGCATACACTAGCAGCTTAACGGCACACCTTAAAGCCCTGGAAGAAAAACAAGTTAATTCACCCAGAAGGAGTAGAAGACAAGAAATCATCAAACTCAGGGCTGAAGTCAATCAAATAGAAACAAAGAAAACCATACAAAGAATCAACGGGATCAGGAGCTGGTTCTTTGAGAAAATCAACAAGATAGATAAACCCTTAGCCAGACTAATCAAAGGGCACAGAGACAGTATACAAATTAACAAAATTAGAAATGAAAAGGGAGACATAACAACAGAAACTGAGGAAATTCAAAAGATCATCAGATCCTACTACAAAGGTCTATACTCAAAACAACTGGAGAATCTAGAGGAAATGGACAATTTCCTAGACAGATACCAAATACCAAAATTAAATCAGCATCAAATAGATCAGCTAAATAGTCCCATAACCCCTAAAGAAATAGAAGGGGTTATAGAAAGCCTCCCAACCAAGAAAAGTATGGGACCAGATGGTTTTAGTGCAGAATTCTATCAGACCTTCAAAGAACACTTAACACCAATACTTCTCAAACTATTCCACAAAATAGAGACAGAAGGGATACTTCCCAACTCATTCTTTGAAGCCACAATTACACTAATACCTAAACCACAAAAAGATCCAACAAAGAAAGAGAACTACAGGCCAATTTCTCTTATGAATATTGATGCAAAAATACTAAATAAAATTCTTGCCAGCCGAATCCAAGAGCACATCAAAACGATCATTCACCATGATCAAGTACGCTTCATCCCAGGGATGCAGGGATGATTCAATGTTTGGAAATCCATCAATGTAATCCACTCCATAAACAAACTAAAATAAAAAAACCACATGGTCATCTCATTAGATGCTGAAAAAGCATTCAACAAAATTCAGCATCCTTTCATGCTAAAAGTCTTGGAAAGAGCAGGAATTCAAGGCCCATACCTAAACATAGTAAAAGCAATCTACAGCAAACCAGTAGCCAACATCAAAATAAATGGAGAGAAACTTGAAGCAATCCCACTAAAATCAGGAACTAGACAAGGCTGCCCTCTCTCTCCATATCTTTTCAATATAGTACTTCAAGTTCTAGCGAGAGCAATTAGACAACATAAGGAAGTCAAAGGGATACAAATTGGAAAGGAAGAAGTCAAACTATCATTATTTGCAGATGATATGATAGTTTACTTAAGTGACCCAAAAACTCCACCAGAGAACATCGACAGCTGATAAACAACTTCAGCAAAGTGGCTGGTTATAAAATTAACTCAAGCAAATCAGTAGCCTTCTTGTACTCAAAGGACAAGCAGGCTGAGAAAGAAGTTAGGGAAATAACACCCTTCACAATAGCCACAAACAACATAAAGTACCTTGGCGTAACTCTAACCAAACAAACGAAAGATCTGTATGACAGGAACTTCAAGTCCTTGAAGAAAGAAATCGAAGAAGACCTCAGAAGATGGAAAAATATTTCTTGCTCCTGGATTGGCAGGATCAATATAGTAAAAATGGCCATCTTGCCAAAAGCAATATACAGATTCAATGTGATCCCCATCAAAATCCCAACTCAATTCTTTATAGATCTAGAAAGAGCAATTCTCAAATTCATCTGGAGCAACAAAAAACCCAGGATAGCTAAAACTATTCTCAACAATAAAAGGACTTCTGGGGGAATCAATATCCCTGACCTTAAACAGTACTACAGAGCAATTGTGTTAAAAACTGCATGGTATTGGTACAGCAACAGGCAAGTGGATCAATGGAATAGGATTGAAGACCCAGAAATTAACCCACAGACTTATGGTCACTTGATCTTTGATAAAGGAGCCACAACCATCCAGTGGAATAAAGATAGCCTTTTCAACAAATGGTGCTGGTTCAACTGGAGGTCAACATGCAGAAGAATGCGAATTGACCCACTCTTATCTCTTTGCACTAAGATCAACTCCAAGTGGATCAAGGACCTCCACATAAAACCAGATACACTGAAACTATTAGAAAGGAAACTTGGGAAGACCCTGGAGGACATAGGCACAGGGGGAAAGTTCCTGAACAGAACACCAATAGCTTATGCACTAAGATCAAGAATTGACAAATGGGACCTCATAAAATTACAAAGTTTCTGCAAGGCAAAGGACACTGTCAGAAGGACAAAACGACAACCAACAAAGTGGGAAAAGATCTTCACCAACCCCACATCCGACAGAGGGCTAATATCCAATATATACAAAGAACTCAAGAAGCTAGACCCCCAAAGAACCAAATAACCCTATCAAAAAATGGGGTACAGAGCTAAACAAAGAATTCATTGTGGGAGAGTACAAGAACAGTAAAGTGGGAGGGGGTGGATGCGGGAGCAGGGGGAGGGAAAAGGACATGTGGGACCTTTGGGGGTGGGGAACCAGAAAAAGGGAAATGAATTATAAATATAGAATATATACAATAAAAAAATCAAAAAAAAAAAAAGAAAGAAATTCGGATGGCCGAGAAACATCTTAAGAGATGTTCAACATCATTAGTCATCAGAGAAATGCAAATAAAAACAACCCTGAGATTCCACCTGATACCAGTCAGAATGGCTAAGATTAAAATCTCAAGAGACAACAAGTGCTGGCGAGGATGTGGAGTAAGAGGATCCACTGTTGGTGGGATTGCAAAATGGTAAAACCGCTCTGTAAATCAGTGTGGCGGTTCCTCAGAAAATTGGGCATGTCCCTTCTAGAGGACCCTGGCATACCACTCCTGGGCATATACCCAGAGGATTCCCCTGCATACAATAAAGACACATGCTCCACTATGTTTATAGCAGCCTTGTTTATAATAGCCAGAAATTGGAAGGAGCCCAAATATCCCTCAAAGGAGGAATGGATACAGAAAATGTGGTATATTTATACGATGGAATACTACTCAGCAATTAAAAATAATGAATTCATGCAATTTGTAGGTAAATGGTTAGACCTGGAAAATATCATCCTGAGTGAGCTAACCCAGTCACAAAAGAATACACATGAAATGCAATCACTGATAAGTGGATATTAATGAGCCCAGAAGCCCTAAATACTCAAGGCACAATTAGCAAGTCAAATGATTCCCAAGAAGAAAGGAAAGGACCCTAGGCCTGTAAAGATTGGATCCAGTTTTGTAGAGAAACCGTGAGGGGAGGGGGAATGATTGGGGAATAGTTGGGGGGAGAGGAATTATGGGACATAGGGATGGGGGAAACTGGGAAAGGGGAAAGCCTTTGGAATGTAAACATAGAATATAGAAAATAAAAATTAAAAAAAAAGAAAAAGCAATTCTCAACTACATCTATAATAACAAAAAAAAATAGATAGCAAAAGGTATTTTCAATAATCAAAGAATCTCTGGGGAATCACCATCCCTGATCTAAAGCTGTGATACAGAGCGATAGTGATGAGAGAGAGAGAGAGAGAGAGAGAGAGAGAGAGAGAGAGAGAGAGAGAGAGGTATTGGTACAGAGACAGGCAGATAGATCAATGGAACATAATTTTACACCCAAAAATGAATCTATACACCTATGGTCGCTCTTTGACAAGGAGCTAAAACCATCCAGTGGAAAAATGATAGCATTTTTAACAAATGGTGCTGGTTCAACTGGATGTCAGCATGTAGAAGAATACACATCAATCCATTCTTATCCTTGTACAAAGCTCAAATCCAAGTTGGTCAAGGACCTCCTCATAAAACCATATACACTAAAACTAATAGAAGAAAAAGTGGTAAAGAATCTTGAACACATGGGCACAAGGGAAAATTTCCTGAACAGAACACCAAGAGCTTGTGCTCTAAGATCAAGAATTGACCTCATAAAATTGCAAAGCTTCTGGAAGGCAAAGGACACTGTCAATAGGACAAAATGGCAACCAACAGATCTAGAAAAGATCTTTACTAACCTTACATCCTTTAGAAGGCTAATATCCAATATATACAAAGAATTCAAGAACTTAGAATCCAGAGAACCAAATAACCCTATTAAATAATATGGTACAGAGCTAAACAAAGAATTCTCAACTGAGGAATACTGAATGACTGAGAAGCACCTAAAGGAATGTTCAACACCCTTAGTCAACAGGGAAATGCAAATCAAAACAACCCTGAGATTCTACCTCACACCAGTCAGAATGGCTAAGATCAAAAACTCAGATGACAGCAGATGCTGAAGAGGATGTGGAGAAAGAGGAACACTCCTCCATTGTTAGTGGAATTGCAAGCTGGTAAAACCACTTTGGAAATCAATCTGGCAGTTACTCAGAAAATTGGACAGATTATTATTGGAGGACCCAGTTATACTACTCCTGGGCATATACCCAGAAGATGTCCAACTTATAACATATATAACAACATATAACACAAGCTCCACTATCTTCATAGCTGCCTTATTTATAATATTCAGAAGCTGGAAAGAAGCCAGATGTCCTTCAACAGAGAAATGGATACAGAAAATGTGGTACATTTACAGAATGGAGTACTACTCAGCTATTAAATACAATGACTTCATGAAATTCTTAGGCAAATGGATGGAGCTAAAAAGTATCATCCTGAGTGAGTTAATCCAATCACAAAAAAATACACATGGTATGTACTCAGCGATAAGTGGATATTAGCCAAAAAGTACAGAGTACCTAGGATACAGCCTACAGACTGCAAGAAGTTTAACAAATAGAAATGCCCAAATGAGAAAGCTTCAATCGCACTTAGAAGGGGTAAGGAAATAATCTCAGGAGGCAGAGGGAGGGGAGGGACTTCAATGGGAGAGAGGAGGGAGATGAGAAAGGGGGGAAGGAACAGATATGGGGGGATGGAACAGGAGAGAAGTCCAGAGGGCCAAAAGAATGAAAGAAAATAAGCAGCTTTGGGGAGCGGGAGATAGGAGGACCCTCTAGAAAGAAAGTACCAGAGACCCAGGAAAGTACCAGAGACACTCTCTGGACTCATTGGAAGTAACCTTAGCCAAAATGCTCCACACTGGGGAAAGGGAACTCAAACAGTTCACCTCCAGTAGATAGACAAAGCCTCAAATGGAAGGACATGGTTACTAACCCACAATCAAAACTCCTGACCCAGAATTGTTCATGTCTTAAAGAACTACAGAGACGAGAGAGACTGCAGAGAAGGTGGTCCAATGATGGGGCCAACTGGGGATCCATCTCATGCGGGGCACCAAGGCCTGATGCTACTATGCTATGATATGCTTACAGGCATAGTTATCTTCTGAGAGTCCCACCAGCAGCTGACTGAAACAGAAGCCAATGCTTGCATCCACCCATTGGATTGAAGTCAGGGACCCCCTATGGTTGGATTAGGGGAAGGATTGAAGAAACTAAAAGGGAGAGCAACCCCATAGGAAGACCAACAGTCTCAACTAACCCAGGCCCCAGGGAGCACCCAGAGACTGAGCCACCAACCAGGAGCATAAACAGGCTGGTCCTAGGCCCCTGGCACATAAGTAGCAGAGGTCTCCCTGGTCTAGCCTCAGTGGGAGAAGATGCACTTAATCCTCAAGAGACCTGAAGCCCCAGGGAAAGGGAAGGTCTGGTGGAGAAGGGGCATCCTCTTGGAGGCAAGGGGAAGGAGGAATGGAATGAGGAACTGTGGGAGGGGGTACTGAGGGGAACAAAGACTGGAATTTACATAAACAAATTTTAAAGGTAATATGTATATATTACTATGCTTGTCTAGCATACAAGGGTACTGAACTTGATCTCCAGAAGTATACACACACACACACCAGAAAGTGGTTAGGCATTAACTTAACAAAGTGAACAAGTGAGCCATTTTAAAAGATTTTAAAATAAATGAGACCCGGAAGCTTATGTCCTTGTTAACATGAATGAGACATCTGTAGACAAAAGAGCTAACCATATGGACATAAAGAACTAGAACTTGCATGTGGTATTTGGCAGTGTTTCGGGATGCATGCTGCTGCCTGCAGTGGGTTCATCTGAGAGAAAATTATAAGACTGCTTATAGAAGTACCAACAGAAGCAAGGGGCTGGGACCACTCCACAGCAACCAGAACAAACTGATGTTCGGTGTTTGAATACAGTGAAATAGTAGAAACTGGAGAATGCCTTGCCTCCTCCCCCACTCTCATGCCACAGTGTCAAATCTTACTCGATGCATTTAGAAAGCTGTGTCTGAGGTATGTGGCTTCTAAGGTCCTGGATTCCCAGAGAAGAGTGAATAGAAGAATGTGAAAAGTCAACAAACAGTATAGATAAACAGCTCATACAACTAACTAAAACTGTGAGTACAAAACTGATGTTGAAGAAAATCTCATGAGGGCATTTATACATGAGAAAATGAGCACAGTTGAGAGAAAAGAAGGACAGATGCTCCACTCTTAATACACAATATGCGAGGCTGGAGAGATGATTCAGCGGTTAAGAGCACTGACTGCTCTTGCAGAAGTGCCTAGTTCAATTCCCAGCAACCACATGGTGGCTCACAACCATCTGTAATGGGATCCATTGCCCTCTTGTGGTGTGTCTGACAGCTATAGTACACTCATATAAGTAAAAGAAATAAATCCTTAAAAAAAAAATGCACAACATGCATCAAGAGAGAAGAAAGGAAAAACATTCCAATTTAATAGGGAAGGTCTCTATTAAAAATGGAGGGTAGTGTTGCACATCTGTTGAGGATGGAATACACAGTGAAATTCAGTCTCAAAATAAACAAGGGTGCAGGGTACACTTGTATGCCTTAGCATACAAGGGTACTGAGCTTGATCGCCAGAACATAGGAAGTAAAAGTGAAAAATAATAATATTTAAAATTCTGCGTAATGAAACAAGATTAAGACATTACCCTTAAATCAGTCCAAAGAGCCACTACTAAATGCTTCATAAAACCATGCTCCCTGAAATATAGGCTTGCCTAACTCAGACTCATGAGTTCCACTAGTGAGGAAGTGCTCCAGACTTAAGACAGACCAACAGTGACATCTGCTGCCAGGGACTTATTTTGAAAGGGACCCATTGCACGAAGACTGCCTGCCAAGCCGAGCTGATGACTCAGCAGCCAGGAACTCCTGTTTGTCGTTTATGCTATTAGAAGGCTTTCCAAGGCGAGCACAGAACATGGGAAAATGAGAATGTTTGAAAATGTAACTAAAACAAACAAAAACAGAAGACAGAAGTGATTAGACGAAGGCCTAACTCTATCTTTCTTCATCATGTTCCCCTTTAGCTTAGTAAATTCAAATTAATTCTGTAGTCGTTAGCAAACATGAACTTGTTTTCTGTGAAAAGGATTAATTTAACTATTGCCAGCCACAGTGAATTCCGGCATCATACCCATGTCAAAGAGAAAAAAGTCCAAAGATCAAAGGAGAGTATGCATAAAATTTTAGGGTAATCCTTACTTAGGAAACCACTTCCTAATTATCTGTCTACCTATGTCCTTCAACATCTGCTGACCCTTGGGCAGCTTTTTTTTTTTTACTTTTCTGAGAACTGATGAACATAAGGTTTGAATCAGACATCACATTTATAATAGTAACTGCCAGTATAAAATGTTCAATGTGACTCAATACTATAAAGCAAAAGATATGAAAGAAAAAGGAGTAAAATACTTATTTATAAAAATGAAAAGTAATAATGAATTCAGTTACTGAATATTGAGTATAACCAATATTTTGATTGAAGAATTCCTGAGTTTAGTATGTCATTCAAAGATTTCTCCCATACTTAATGTGGCATCTTGAGCAAATTACATTTCTCTGGGCCTCATTTTCTGGTGCTGTAAAATAAAAAGATAGAACTCTATGTAGGATGGCAGATGGACTAGCTGGTTATGAGTTCATCTCATAGCTACAGGCAGACAGCACTAGCGAGATCTACTGTGGACAACAGAACTGTGGAGTCTCCGTGTGCACCTCACAGTTCTTGACCTTGGCAGGAAGATCTTGATTTTTCCCCCAGTGGTTGATTCTGTTATTGACTTCATTTAGTGCATGCTCTGATTTCCCTCTACTAGGTGCTCAACAAATATTATTTCTTGTATTCACAGTATTCCAAAGACAAGAGAAACATGCCTTGGAAAATAAAAGGAATTTCTAAGAGTCAGAAAACATGGAGTCAGTAAGTAAGATAATCTTCTGCTACTCCCTGTCATAAATTATCTTAATTTCTCATATTTTGGACCATGGCCTAGCCCTCATAAAACATAAAAGCCATATATTTTAGCATCACCTAAATGCTAAAAGGTGCCTTTTCTGCCAGTACCTTAATATGCATGTGTGCCTGCACAAAGAAAATACAGCTGTTTGGGCATGAAATTCAGCTAGTCCATACAAACCTGAAGCAACATTACAGAAACTCTGGTGCAAAAGCATTCAAGAAAAAAAGCTTTTTCTTTCAGAAAACATACTAAAAGAATAGTTCTTTAAAGATTGAAAGCAGTAAGTGATAGAACAAATAATATAAAAGCCATATTCAACTTAAAAGAAAATATTTTTTGTTAACTAAATGCAGAATGGTACTAAAACCAAAGTTGGAAAAAGCCATGTCTATGGGTCACTATGTGTTGCACCAATTTGGATGTCTAGCTGATGTCTACTACAATATTCAGAGTTTTACTTGGTATAAGGGAATATTCAATATGTACTAGCTGATGGTACTGGTTTACAAATAATTAACAACTGGTGAACAGTTAATTCATACTAAGAACAATATTTCTAAGGTGTCCTTAATTTGAGGCAGTGCCTTGGCTTTAGCCATGCTTTAGGTCATAATATCTGTACAGAGCAGAAAACAAACACTCTAACTTTCCATTAGAGCACACTTACCTCTTCCATCAGATAATAAAACCATCAGCAGCCTTCAAAGGTGGTCAATAATTGCAGGTTTGCTCACTGATGTTTTCAGTGATAGAAAATTGCCTTTGGAAAATCACGGTGAAAGATAGTCTCATTAAAAAAAAAAAGCAGGTGTAAGAATAGACCCATAGAAGAAAAATGAGTACTACCAGCCAAATTTCATATCAAAGTTCTGTGTGGTCTTGTTATTACCTAGTTGTTTCATCTCTGTTACAAGCATTTGTTCTTCATTTGTGAATAAATTCTCTGATTACTCATCACAAGGAACATACTTACAAATCAGCCTAATTTTCAGAGGCAGGTAAGTGAAGCTAGAGAAATGGCTCAGTTAAGAGCACTTGTTGTTCTTGGGACATACCTGGGTTCAGTTCCCAGCACTTACATGGTCACTATGCCCTCTTCTGGCCTCTGTGGACATCAGGCACATGTGTGGTGCACAAACATACATGTAGGCAACCACATATGCACACATAACAAAAATAAACAACCATTTTTAAATGAAACCCAGACATGATTGGTTGGATGTAAGCATATAAATAAATTAAAATACAAAAATCACAAAGTATATGTACATTGTGAACAAAGGAGGTCATTTCTTTCATGGGAAGGATACTGAGAGATGAAAGATCAGGAAGACACAGGAGTATAAGAAGGAATTGGAGACCATCATGCTTCTATAGACACCAATAATTTATGTTTTTATTCATAATATTAAATAGTAAAAATGATAAACCTGAAATATAGACCCATGTGTACATAAAATATCTCTACAAAGACAACAGTCAGCAATTACTGAGAAAGAATACTTATATAACCATGCAAAGCAACTTCCTACATTATATTTCAGGCCTAGTGTTTGGCATCAGTATCATTCTGGGGTGTGAAGGTACATCATGATATCATGCACTGCATCTGAACAAGAAAGTTCTGCAGAATGCTGTTTGACACTCTCTCTATGACTAATTCTGTTTGTAGAGTGAGCTGTGGCTGTGGTCATATTCAGCCAGCCAAGACAATGTTTCCAGAGTGTAATTGTTCCGGGCATCAAGGCACTTTACAACATGTTCCCATTGCCTTTTGATACTCTGTGGCCAGGAGACTGCTGAGAAAATATTATTCACCAGAATTAGACTGGATTAGTCAGCTGCCTGGTTATTACATCGCACGTCAGTTCAAGTCATGTCTGCAACTGAACTCACCAGATGTTTCCAATTTCTCTACCTTCTGAACTACAAGTTGAACTTTTTTCCTGGCTTTGAAATATTTTAAATAAATGGCTTTCTGGGATGTCTCAAGAAACTTAAATAATAAAGTTCCAGGTAGTATCATAATAAGAGTCCAGGCTCTCCTGAGCTACCATAGACCTGATCCCCCTACTGTCTCTCACATTCTTGATGAGGTTTTAACTCAGGTGTCTCATTCCTATCTAGAAATTTCCATCAAGCTGACACATTTTTAAAATGACTCAATTCTGAAACTCCCGTGCATCCTCTGTTGAAGTATTAAATAAAATACATTTTGCATGCAATTAAGCCCTTTTATGCACAAAAGTCACGTTTCAAATAAATAGTATATTTTTAAAAGATTCCCAAAGGTTTTGCATATACTTAAAAAGAAACACATAAGAATATTTATTGCATCCATTTTTAATCAAGACCTGGGACTTAAAAGCAACAATCACACCCTTATTGATAGAAATTGGCAGTAAATTTTATATTGTGTCCAATAGAAATACTACACAGACTTACCATAAAAAAATCTCCATAATAATAATTAGGTGAAAAATCAGAACTAGGCCAACATGAATATGTGTGTGTAAATACACACAAAGACCTACATATACTGTATAATTTTTGTATCTGTGGATTTTAGTTTGTTGTCACATACAAGAATTCTTTACTTAAATATAAATAACATTAGAGAAATAGAGCAAAATGAAAATAAACTGAAAACATAACTGTTTAACAAATCTACACACATGAGTTAACAGAAAAGAAGAGGGGTTGAAAGAAAGGAAGAGAAAGTAACTAGCCCTGGGAATCCCTGCTTCCCAAAGACCTCACAAACATGGCTCTTCCTCTCATGACACCTTTCAGCAGTGCTGCTGGTGCCCATCTCAGTTCAAATTCTTTGTAGCTTCTCAGAAGCAGCATTTGACCCTTCATCATAGTTCTCCCCTTCCATGAATTATCTTGCCCTGTTCCCAATATGACCTCTGGACGCCCTCTCAGCTCTCTGGCAGCCCAGCAAAGTTATGTCTACCCCCTACTCCCTAAAGTTATGTCTTCAAAATTTTGGCCACAGGCACTGACTGTAGAGTGGGAGTAGGTTCTCAATGTCTTGCCATACTCCCTTAGGGAGAAAATAGCACTTATGTTTCCTAGTCTATTCCTCTGATACTGATATATATATACACCACCATTTATTCTTTCCTTCCTTCCCTTCTCCAAATTTTATCCACTTTCTGTTTGGTTACAGAGAGCTTCCTTCAGATGCTGTATAAAATGCCAACTTCATCTCCTTCAGTCTCTCCTTTTGTGTTGTGTACATGTGTATATGTGCATGCATGTATGTATGTGTGTGTAAAATGTATTGGATATATATATATATGTGTGTGTGTATATATATATATATACATATGTGTGAATGTATATATTAACTTAAAAGCTGAATTTCAGGTTTATCATAGCTTAAAAACTAAATTTTTAACTATAGTCCTCTTTCTACATAGTCTTTAGCCAAGATTACTGTTCTAAAAAGTCTTGGTAAACACATTTTTTTTTCTTTTTTTTTTTTTTTTTTTTTTTTTTTTGGTTTTTCGAGACAGGGTTTCTCTGTGTAGTCCTGGCTGTCCTGGAACTCAGTCTGTAGACCAGGCTGGCCTCGAACTCCTAAATACACCTGCCTCTGCCTCCCAAGTGCTGGGATTATAGGCATGTGCCACCACGCCCAGCGGTAAACACATTTTTGTGAGTAAACTATTTTTCCCTTATGACCACTATACCTAAGACCCAATTTACTATGAAGAAATTTATTTGTGAGCTATTGACTGACTGTTTTTTTTTTGGGGGGGGGGCCTTGGGAGGTTTTGTTTTTTTTCGGTTTTTGTTGGTGGTGGTTGGTTGGTTTTGGTTTGGGGGGGGTTGTTTGTTTGTTTACTATTTCTAAACTTTTATTTGTCAGCTATGAAGTTAGACAACAAGGCTATGAATGGTTTGGAGGATGGAAAGGGACAGGCAGTTGGTAAATGTGGTCTGACCTCTGCCCACAGTACCTACTCTAAAACTAGTAAAAAAAAAAATGTCTCTTTCACTGGTAGCAGCAGAGACTGAGCTGTGGGCTGTCATCTGATCCATGTAGTCATTTTTGGACTGGGTCCTATTCCAACCTAGGAACAGCGCCTCAGGGTACCACCGTTCTGTCTTCAGAGTCAGGCAACTCTGGCTCCCCAGACTTCAGGGTGGCTTGCATGCATGGCCCCGAGCATTGGGATGTCTAGCCTGAAGTAGGTAGGTAGGTGGGCCTTCCTCAAGCCCAGAGGGGTTGCATGAAGGCCTTGGCCAGCAGGACCAGCACCCTGGCTGGTTGGATTTTTTATCCAAGGCATGCTACAATGGATTTGAAACAGTCTGTATACTGATTACTTGTTTATGTCTTCCTTCCTCATTAGGCTGAATTGTTAGAGGCTAAGATGCTGTTTTCATATTCCAAGGGAAGGGATCTAACTAGCACTTTACGTTCATCTTTGTTAAAAGAAAAGAAAATGTAATGTGCAATGGTCTTTTAAAAAAAAAAACAGGAACTCACTGTTTAGTAAAACAATTTATTTCTTTTAAAAAGAAATGTATACTTGCAGAAAATATGATTTATCATTCTCTATTGCCTTAGAGTAATGAAAGCCTACAAAATTATATATGTGATAAATAAAATTAAAGTTCTATTATACAACTGAACTATTACTACGAGTCTGAAAAGTAGACTAAAATCTGCAGGTGAAACTTTTCTGAAGATCTCCCAAATCTCTGGAGCCATATTAAGTTCACTAGACATAGGAAGCAAATATGGTCTTTATATTTGCCAGCTCTCATATAACTTCTGGGGAGGCTGTTACTATTGCAGTGTTTAGGTGAACACTTTGGTACCAATCTTGGAACATAGAAATCTACCTCCATGAAGTTATCCTTCACCATCTGTTAGAGCTCCATGGGTTACTGCCTTACTAGCCTCTTAACGAGCCCTACCCTCTCCAGAGCATTGCCAGGAAACAGAATGAAAAACTTTGATGTCTACATACCAGAAACTTTTCTGTCTCTCATTCATGCACAGCCCATTACATTTTATCCTGATGGTAACCATCCTTCCAAACATACAGCCAAGACACTTTTCGGTGCTTTCACACACACACACACACACACACACACACACACTCTATTTTATAGATTACACAAATCTCTCCTCATTTATAAGGTTTGAATTTCTAGAACAAAAGCCAAGTTTTGTTCTTTCACTGAGCTACATCTATCCCTTGAGAGATGATGAGCTCTAAACCAAATGTTTAAATCAGAAAATAAAAGAAAAACACAGGACATTCCTCATAAACTAGGTTAATCTCACACCAAATGGTCCTGGTCTCTTTTCCAGCTCATCCATCACTGGCCTCTTGTCTTTCCTGTTTACTTTACTCTCATTATAATTCTATTCCATCTCTCCCTATCCTTGGGCCTTATCATCTTACAACTGAATTACTTCCACAGCCTCTCTATACTTCTAAATCATGCTGTCACTTCTTTCTTCTAGTAAAACCTTTACCATGCCTCTCTATAATCTTCCACTGGCTAGCACAGAAAATAAAAATTCATCTGCTCCCTTGAAAACCATAAATGCAAGTTGCATCAGTCTAACTCAATTTGACCTAGTTCCCACCATTCGGCGTTTTTTCCCAAAGAGATTAGTCATTGATTTGTCCCCCTCACCTCCTGCCCCCCAACCCCCTGGGGATTCTTCACACATTTATACACCGTTACTTTACCTCACATGGTTACTATCACTTTCTCATATTATATAAAATCTATCCAACTTTTAGAACCGATCTAGATATACCACTAAACCTCTTCTCTCCCTGCTCCTGTGCAATGTAGTTAAACCATAGATAATTAATTGTCACATGAGTATATAATCCTCTTGTTGGGTCCTATATCTTTGATTTTACTTCTTTGGATGTTCCATTTGTTAAAGAAACCTAAAAGACATGCTGCATGTCTTCTTCAGTATACTCAATATAGATATAAATGTGATAGGCAATTCATGGGCATTACCTACCAACATGGCACCTCCTCAAGCCCACTTATTTCTCCCACCATCAACATAAAATGACTACATGACATCATTCCCCAAAACAAGAGGCAGAAAAAAAACATTTATAGTTTAACCAGAAATTCAAAATATAAAAATAAAGAATAGAACTGATAATTTTCAAAATTAAGATATAAAACCACAATATACAACAAAGCAGCAATAAGTCTAAAATATTGAAAAAAATCTAGTCCAAACCTAGAATAATCAAAAATGATAAGGAATGACACTTCATAGTCATCAAAGGAAAAAAAACTACCAAGATGAACTCTCAATTCTGAACATATATGCTCCAAATACAAGCGCACCCAATTTAAAAAAAAAAAAAAAACTTTACTAAAGCTCAAAGCACACATTGTACCCCACGCAATAATAGTGGGAGACTTCAACAGCCCACTATCATCAATGGACAGATCATAGAAACAGAAACTAAACAGAGAAACAGTGAAATAATCAGAAGTTATGAACCAAATGAATTTAACAGATATCTATAGAACATTTTATCCTAAAACAAAAGAATATACCTTCTTCTTAGCACCTCACAGTACCTTCTCCAAAAACTGACCGTATACTCTGTCACAAAACAGATCTCAGCAGATATAAGAAGATTGAAATAATTCCATGCACCCTATCAGCTCACAACAGACTAACATTGGTCTTCAATAACAACAAAAACAACAGAAAGCCCACAAAATATGGAAACTGAACAACATTCTACTCAATGATAACTTGGTTAAGAAAGAAATAAAGAAAGAAATTAATGACTTTTTAGAATTTTGAAAATGAAGACACAACAAACCCAACCTTATGGGATATAATGAAAGCAGTGCTAAGAGGAAACCACGTAGCTCTGAGTGCTTCCAAAAAGAAACTGGAAAGAGCAAACACTAGCATCTTAAGAGCACAGCTGAAGGCTCTAGAACAAAAAAAGCAAAGACACCCAAGAGGAGCAGGAAATAATCAAACTCAGGGCTGAAATCAACCAAATAGAAACAAAAAGAACTATACAAAGAATCAACCAAACCAGGAACTGATTCTTTGAAAACAACAACAACAACAACAAAGTAGACAAACCCTTAGCCAAACTAACCAGAGGGCACAGAGACAGTATCCAAATCAGCAAAATCGGAAATGAAAAGGGTATCCTTTTCATAACAACAGATACTGAGGAAATCCAAAAACTCATCAGATCCTCAACAAAAGTGGAAAATCTAGATGAAATGGACAATTTTCTAGACAGATACCAAGTACCAAAGTTAAATCGGGATCAGATAAATGATCTAAACAATTCCATAACCCCTAAAGAAATAGAAGCAGTCATTAATAGTCTCTCAACCAAAAAAGCCCAGGACCAGATGGGTTCAATGCAGAGTTTTATCAGACCTTCAAAGAAGACCTAACACCAATACTCTTCAAACTATTCCACAACATATAAACAAACCAAATTTGGAACATGACCAAATTCATTCTATGAAGCCACGATTACTCCGATACCTAAACCACATAAAGAACCAACAAAGAAAGAAAGGTTTAGACCAATTTCCCTTATGAATATCAATGGAAAAATACTCAAATCCAAGAACACATAAAAATGATCATCCATCAGGATCAAATAGCCTTCATCCCAGGGATGCAGGGAAGGTTCAATATACAGAAATCCATCAACATAATCCACTATATAAACAAACTTAAAAAATAAAATACATGATCATTTCATTAGATGCTGAGAAAGCACTTAACAAAAATCTAACACCTCTTCATAATAAAAGTTTTGGAAAGGTCTAGAATTCAAGACCCATACCTAAATATAGTAAAAGCAATATACTGCAAACCAGTAGCCAACATCAAATTAAATGGAGAGAAACTTGAAGCCATCCCACTGAAATCAGGGACTAGACAGGGCTGTCCAGTCTCTCCCTACCTGTTCAATAAAGTACTTGAAGTCCTAGCCAAAGCAATTAGACAACAAAAGGAGGTCAAAGGGATTCAAATTGGAAAGGAAAAAGAAAAAGTATCAGTATTTACAGATGATATATGATAGTATACCCCAAAAATTCTACCAGAGAACCCCTAAACCTGATAAACAACTTCAGTAAAGTGGCTGGATATAAAATTAACTCAAACAAATCAGTAGCCTCCCTATTCTCAAAGAATAAAGAGGCTAAGAAAGAAATTAAGGAAATGACACCATTCACAATAGGGGCAAATAATATAAATTACTTTGGTGTGACTCTAACCAAGCAAGTGAAAGATCTGTATGAAAAGAACTTCAAGTCTTTGAAGAAAAAAATTGAAGAAGATCTCAGAAGATGGAAAGATCTCCTGTGCTCATAGATTGGTAGGGCTAATATAGTAAAAAATGGCCATCTTGCCTAAATCAATCTACAAATTCAATGCAACTCCCATCAAAATTCCAATTCAATTCACCATAGAGTTTGAAAGAGCAATTTCCAAATTTATCTGGACAAAAAACCCAGGATTGTGAAAACTATTCTCAACAATCACCATCCCTGACCTCAAGCTATACTACAGAGCAATAGTGATAAAAAACAGCATGGTATTGGAACAGTGACAAGCAGGTACATCAATAGAATAGAATTGAAGACCCAGAAATAAATTCTCACACCTATGGTCACTTGACATTTGACAAAGAACCAAAAACCATCCTGTGGAAAAAAGACAGCATTTTTAACAAATGGTGCTGAGTCAACTGGCAGTCAACATGTAGAAGGAAGCAAATTGATCCAGTCGTATCTCCCTGTACAAAGTTCAAGTCCAAGTGGATCAAGGACCTCCACATAAAACCAGATACACTGAATCTAATAGAAGAGAAAGTGAGGAAGAATCTGGAGCACATGGGCACAGGGTAAAATTTCCTGAATAAACTACCAATAGCTTATGCACTAAGATCAAGAATTGACAAATGGAACCTCATAAAATTGCAAAACTTTTAAGGCAAACGACACTGTCAATAGGACAAAACAGCAACCAACAAATTGAGAAAAGATCTTTACCAATCCTATATCCAATAGAGGGCTAATATCCAACATATACAAAGAACTCAAGAATTTAGACTCCGGAGAACCAAATAACCCTATTAAAAAGTGGGATACAGAGCTAAACAAAGAATTCTCAACTGAGGAATACTGAATGGCTGAGAAACACCTAAATAAATGTTCAACATCCTTAATCACCAGAGAAATACAAATCAAAACAACCCTGAGATTTCACCTCACACCAGTCAAAATGGCCAAAATCAAAAACTCAGGGAACAGCAAATGCTGGAGAGGATGTGAAGGAAGATGAACATTCCTCTGTTGCTGGTGGGATTACAAGCTGGTAAAACCACTCTGGAAATCAGTTTGGCAGTTCCTCAGAAAATTGGACATAGCACTATCTGAGGATCCAGCTATGCCACTCCTAGACCTATATCCAGAAGATGCTCCAACATGTAATAAGGACACATGCTCCACTATGTTTGTAGCAGCCTTATTATAATAGCCAGAAGCTGGAAAGAACCCAGATATCCCTCAACACAGGAATGGTTACAGAAAAGGTGGTACATTTACACAATGAAGTACTACTCAGCTATTAAAAACAATGAATTCATGAAATTTTTAGGCAAATGGATGGAGCTAGAAAATATCATCCTGAGTGAGGTAACCCAATCACAAAAGAAAACTCACAGTATGCACTTGCTGATAAATGGATATTAGCCCAAAATCTCGAAGTATCCAAGATACAACTCAGACCACATGAAGCTAAAGATGAAGGAAGACCAAAGTGTGGATACTTTGATCCTTATTGGAAAGTAGATCAAAACACCCTTGACTCACAGCCAACCAATAGGATGAGCATAGGGTCCCCAATGGAACAGCTAGAGAGAGGACCCAAGGAGCTAAAGAGGCTTGCAGCCCTGAAGGAGGAACAATACTATGTACCAAACAGTACCCCCCAGAGCTCCCAGGAACTAAACCACCATCCAAAGAGTACACATGGAGGGACCCACTGCTCCAGCTACATATGTAGCAGATGACCATTTCAGACATCAATGAGAGGAGGAGACATTGGTCCTGTAAAGGCTCAATTCCCCAGAATAGAAGAATGCAAATCAGGAAAGTGGTGGTGGTGGGGTGAACAGGGGGAGGGGGGATAGGATAGGGTGTTTTCGGAGGGGTAATGTGCAAATGTAAATAAAGCAAATATCAAAAGATGAAGAAGAAATGTAAAAAAAATGAAATAAAAATTAAAAAATAATCTCATACAACAAAAAATATCCCCTAGAAAAATGTAATGCAATATTCTTTGTTTTTTTTTAATTTTTCTTTTCTATATTCTATGTTTACATTCCAAAGGCTTTCCCCTTTCCCAGTTCCCCCCTCCCTATGTCCCATAGTTCCTCTCCCCCCCAACTATTCCCCAATCATTCCACCTCCCCCCACGGTTTCTCTACAAAATGGATCCAATCTTTCCAGGCCCAGGGTCCTCTCCTTTCTTCTTGGGAATCATTTGACTTGCTAATTGTGCCTTGAGTATTTAGGGCTTCTGGGCTCATTAATATCCATTTATCAGTGATTGCATTTCATGTGTATTCTTTTGTGATTGGGTTAGCTCACTCAGGATGATATTTTCCAGGTCTAACCATTTACCTACAAATTGCATGGATTCATTATTTTTAATTGCTGAGTAGTATTCCATTGTATAAATATACCACATTTTCTGTATCCATTCCTCCTTTGAGGGATATTTGGGCTCCTTCCAATTTCTGGCTATTATAAACAAGGCTGCTATAAACATAGTGGAGCATGTGTCTTTATTGTATGCAGGGGAATCCTCTGGGTATATGCCCAGGAGTGGTATGCCAGGGTCCTCTGGAAGGGACATGCCCAATTTTCTGAGGAACCGCCACACTGATTTCCAGAGCGGTTTTACCATTTTGCAATCCCACCAACAGTGGAGGAGTGTTCCTCTTTCTCCACATCCTCGCCAGAATTTGTTGTCTCCTGAGTTTTTTATCTTAGCCATTCTGACTGGTGTGAGGTGGAATCTCAGGGTTGTTTTTATTTGCATTTCCCTGATGACTAATGATGTTGAACATCTCTTAAGGTGTTTCTCAGCCATCTGAATTTCTTCTGGTGAAAATTCTTTGTTTTCTGTACCCCATTTTTTGATAGGGTTATTTGGTTCTTTGGGGTCTAACTTCTTGAGTTCTTTGTATATATTGGATATTAGCCCTCTGTCGGATGTGGGGTTGGTGAAGATCTTTTCCCACTTTGTTGGTTGTCGTTTTGTCCTTCTGACAGTGTCCTTTGCCTTGCAGAAACTTTGTAATTTTATGAGGTCCCATTTGTCAATTCTTGATCTTAGAGCATAAGCTATTGGTGTTCTGTTCAGGAACTTTCCCCCTGTGCCTATGTCCTCCAGGGTCTTCCCAAGTTTCTTTTCTAATAGTTTCAGTGTGTCTGGTTTTATGTGGAGGTCCTTGATCCACTTCGAGTTGATCTTAGTGCAAGGAGATAAGAGTGGGTCAATTCGCATTCTTCTGCATGTTGTTTACTAGATATGAATATAACCTTTGTATTGTGAAGTGAAAGCATGCATGATGACATAACACAATCATCAAGAGCAACAATACAATGGACAATTTTAAAATATTTATTCTTATACAAGCTAAGATGCATAGACTATAGGAAAATGAGGAGGCAGTGACTTTAAAAGACTTTGCAAAACTTATTTTATAATATTTAATGAATCTATAAATTTCTATCATCATTAACAAATCCTCAAAGGAAAAAAAAACAAAAAAAAACCAAATCCTCAAAGGAAAAATATTACATACATCATGTTTGGATACTGACATAATGGCTTAAATGGCCACCAGGTCATGAAAACATAGTATTATAAATATGTGAATCTATAAAAAAACTTTCAACTTTTAAACAAAAACATCATATTATTTTCTTTTCCCCTTATTCCTCTCCCAGCAGCATTCATTCAACTAATGATACTGAAACAACAATGATGGAAACTTCTGATTGATTGTTTCCAGTTCACATCCTGGGGTATCAGCTGAGAGACAGCTGCATGATGAACTATTTGTCTGGGTACAAAATGTTCCTCTTGAACTCTCACTGCCAGAAATTTTTTTTAAAATTTTTTGATTTATAACTTTTCTAACAAACATATTAACTTTTTAAACCTGCAGTTAACTGCCAAATATAAACAACAATTTATTTAATATAAGCATATCCTTATTCTCCTAAGTAAACAATGTTTCCTTACTGAAGATATGTCAGTATGAAGCAGTAAATATCAGCTGAAAAACACCTTTTATTTTAAAAGTATAATCTAAACTCACATCCAAGTTAACAATTAAACATTATAATGTTGGTTGAGACTGCATATGGAAGTACTACTATTAAGTCATCAAAAATTGTGTCCATAACAGGAAGGAGGTCTTGAGTCTCACTTGGAAGCAGGAATGGAATGGTCATGGAAGGCAAATGGAAAGAGAAAACTGGATGAGAGAGAGGATTGAGAGGGAAGTGGGGAGGTGGGGGTGGGGTGAGACAGGGGAGGGAAGGATCAGGGGGAATGGCCAGATGGCCATGAGAATGGGTGGAAATCTACAACTGATGGTATGGGGCAGGGGGGAGAATGGGGACATCTCCATAAAGAGACAGAGAGACTTGGATATGGGAGACACTCAAGAATCAATGGAGATATCCTTAGCTATGACTCACAGCACTGGGGATATTGATCCTGGGGAGGCTACCTCCTGTGACCAAGTAGGAGCCCCAGGGGAGAAATAGGGACACCAACCTAATCACAAAACTTTTGACCCAAAACTTATCCAGTCTACAAGAAATGCAAAGAATGGAGCAGAGAGAGACTGAGGGAATGGCCAACCAGTAACCAGCTCAACTTATGACCAAGGTTCCAGAGTTGGAGGATGCCCAGGGGGGGCCCACCTGCTCAGAAGAGAAAGAGAGGAGGAAGGAGGAGGGATTGTAGGAGGAGGTAACATGATGGGGGCAGTGAGTGGGATATAAAGTGAATAAGTAAAAAAAAAAACAACATTTTTTAAAAGTGTCTATGAAATCTCAATAATATGGCTGTTAAATAATAACACTGATTGACATGCCAAAGTGAGTGGGAAAATCTCATAGAGACCCATCCCCTAGACCCATAGAAGAACTACTACAGGCTATAATTGCTGAATAACATGAAATCAGTATTCTCCAAGGACAGCCCCTGATAATAGTGGTCAGCCACAAACATCATATATATGCATGCATAATATGCACATATGCACATATACACATATACATATATGCAGTAGTAATTTAGAGGAATAGAGAAGAGTTGATGAAAAGATTTTTAAAAAGAGAGAAAGGGGGAAATAATGTAAGTACACTACTCATGTATTAAATTTTCAAAAGTAAATAAGATATATTTTAAAGGAAAGTTCCTTAAATTAGTAATTAACTAAATAATGCAACCAGGCCTTGGTAGTAAATACCTGAATTCAAAGCACTTGAGAGATTGAAGCAAGGAATTCATGGCCAGCCTGGGTTATATAATGAGTACCAGACTAGCCATAAATATTTAGTGAAAACGCTGGCTAAAAGTTAATTACAGGGCTGGAGAGATGGCTCAGTGGTTAAGAGTACTGACTGCTCTTCTGGAGAGCCTGAGTTCAAATCCCAGCAACCACATGGTGGCTCACACCATTTGCAATGAGATCAGATGCCTTCTTCTGGTGTGTCTGATGTGTACTTACATATAATAAATAAACAAATACTTTTTTAAAAAAGTTAATTACAAAGCCAAAAATCACTCAGTGGAACACAGAGTACTGGCATACAGAGAATGAAGTAGAGATTGGGAATGAAGGAAGATTGTTTTTGAGCAGTGTGTGATATACATACAGTATGTGGAAATAACACAATAAGCCTCATTAAAACGCAATTAATACATATTAATAAAAAACAAACAATAAAGATAAAAAATAAAATTTATTTTACTACATACATTCTTTCCAGATGTAGGTTCTCCTCAAAAGTTTACTCTTTAAAAATTAAAGAAGGAAATTATTTCAGCTTCCTTTTCCCCATTAATTAATTTATTTATTCACTTTACATCCTGGTTCCTGTCCCACATTCCTCCCTCAAACAGTCCCTCCCCCATCTCCCCCCACCCTTCTCCTCTGAGATGGTGGAAGCCCTTCCTGGGTATCCCGTGATGACGCCGGCACAAGAGGTCTCTACAGGGTTAGGCGAATTCTCTCTCACTGAAGCCAAACAAGGCAGCCCAGCATGGGGAACAGATTCCACAGACCTGCAAGAGTTATAGAGATAGCCCCTGCTCTAGCTATTGGAGGTCTCACATGAAGACCAAGCATCATATCTGCTACATATGTGCAGGGGTGGGATGTGGCAGGGGTGGCATGGATGGCAGGGGGAGGCTAGGTCCAGCTCGTGTATGATCTTTGGTTGCTGGTTTAGTTTCTGAGAGATCTCAAGGGTCCAGGATAGTTGACCTTGTTGGTCTTCCTATCCCCTTCAGGACTCTCAAGTCTTCTGCCAACTCTCCTTAAGAGTCCCTGTGTGTGCAATATGGGAGACAATGTGCAGAACAGAGATTGAAGTAAAGGCCAGCCAGAGACTGCCCTACCTGGGGATTCATCCTATAAACAGTTAACAAGCCCCAACACTACTATGGACGAAAAGAAGTGTATACCAAAAGGAACATGCCATGGTTGTCTCCAGAGGGGAACTGCCAGAACCTTACAAATACAGAGGCAGATGCTAGCAACCAACTATTGGCCTGGGCATGGGGTCCCCAATGGAGGAGCTGGAGGGTGGTCTGGAGGAGCTGAAGGGGTTTACAGCCCCATGGGAAGAACAATGATTTCTGCCACCCTGGATGTCCCAAGACTCCCAGGGACTGAACCATCAACCAAGGGGTACACATGGTCCCAGCCAAAAATGTGGCAGAGGAAGGCCTTGTTGGGCATCAGTGGGAGGAATGGTCCTTGGTCAGGTAAAGGATCAACAGAAGCCCCAACAAAAGGAAACCGAAGGGTAGGGGAGTGTGGGGGTGGCTGGGCATATATGTGGGGGGCAGGTGAAGGGAGGAGGAGTTGGGGGTCTTTGGGAAGGGGAGAATCGGGAAAGGTTTTACTATTGACAATATAAATGAAGACGATATTCAATTTTAAAAAGAGAGAGAGAGAGAGTTCCTGTGCTCAGTCCAATGTTTGGCATCTGTTTCAGTCAGTTACTGGTTCTTTCAAAGGACAGTCATGTCATGCTAGGCTCCTATCTGCAAACTAACAAAGTATCATAAAAGTATGGAATGCTTCACAAATTTGCATGGCATCCTTGTACAGGGGCCAAGCTATTCTTCTCTATATCATGCCAATTTTAGTATACATGCTTCCAAAGCAAGCACTTGTTTCAGCTTCTTTAATGATTATTTATAAGCATTAAACTGTACACTGTACAGAATCCCCAGTGAGATGGACATGTTGGAAAAACTACCCTAACCATTATTATCTTTTGCCTCTTCTCTTTCAACTAGAACATTATCTAGGGCCAAATAGTACCATAGCCTGCCTGAAGAAGTGTACCTCTACTAGTGATATGCAGTGAAACAAACTGCTAGGCACTGAGACAGGATGCCTGGAAATGACTCATGAAATTCCTTTCCCAAGAGGGGCCCAAATGTAAAGCTCAGGTGAGGAAAGGCTGTACACACAGAGGTGGAGCACTCAGTATGACTCTGTATTTAATGCCCTGGCACACACACCTCAAGATCAAGTTCTCACATCCTCCCAAGGCACCATTAGAAGCCTGTAAAAATGATGAGTGATGTTTACTAATAAATTAAAAATGATAAAACAAAACAAAATGTTGAAAGAAGGAAATAAATGTTCCAGAACAGTGGTTATTTCAAAATTAATGTATTACATGGGACTTGAGAGCCCACCAATTGCTTTTCCTTGGGAGTAGCTGGAGATCATTTCATCGACTATGGTGCTAAGGAGGATACTAAGCAAAGACAGAATTACTGAGAAGCTTCTTTTTTTAATTTTTATTTTCTATATTCTATTTTTACATTCCAAAGGCTTTCCCCTTTCCCAGTTCACCCCCCCACCATATGTCCCATAATTCCTCTCACCCCCAACTATTCCCCAATCATTCCCCCTCCCCCCACGGTTTCTCTACAAAACTGGATCCAATCTTTACAGGCCCAGGGTCCTCTCCTTTCTTCTTCTTGGGAATCATTTGACTTGCTAATTGTGCCTTGAGTATTTAGGGCTTCTGGGCTCATTAATATCCACTTATCAGTGATTGCATTTCATGTGTATTCTTTTGTGATTGGGTTAGCTCACTCAGGATGATATTTTCCAGGTCTAACCATTTACCTACAAATTGCATGAATTCATTATTTTTAATTGCTGAGTAGTATTCCATTGTATAAATATACCACATTTTCTGTATCCATTCCTCCTTTGAGGGATATTTGGGCTCCTTCCAATTTCTGGCTATTATAAACAAGGCTGCTATAAACATAGTGGAGCATGTGTCTTTATTGTATGCAGGGGAATCCTCTGGGTATATGCCCAGGAGTGGTATGCCAGGGTCCTCTGGAAATGACATGCCCAATTTTCTGAGGAAACGCCAAACTGATTTCCAGAGCGGTTTTACCATTTTGCAATCCCACCAACAGTGGAGGAGTGTTCCTCTTTCTCCACATCCTCGCCAGCACTGTTGTCTCTTGAGTTTCTAATCTTAGCCATTCTGATTGGTGTGAGGTGGAATCTCAGGGTTGTTTTGATTTGCATTTCCCATACTGAGAAGCTTCTTAATGACTGCCCTGAAGACCAAGACTGATGGCAGATACTAGTGTTGTGGAACCTACCACTTGGGAGAAGAGATTAAAGAGGAAACAAAAAATTGATAGCAGCATTTGGTTGTCACCTAGACCATATGTGTAAGAACTGTAAATGGTAGTCAGGTTGAAAGGGCATCTAGAAACCCAGCAGTGGTGGCTCGTGACTTTAATCCTAGCACTTGGGAAGCAGGGGTAGGTCGATTTCTGAGTTCAAGGCCAGCCTGGTGTAGAAAGTGAGTTCCAAGATAGCCAGGGTTATACAGAGAAACAATCTCTGAAAAGAAAGGAAGGAAGGAAGGAAGGAAGGAAGGAAGGAAGGAAGGAAGGAAGGAAGGAAGGGCATACAGAACATAATGGCCAAGAGATTGTATAAAATGGCTCATAGGACATGCTTTCTAAAAGCAAGGAAGACAAGAAGGACCTCTAGGTAGTAAACAAGAAAATGGGGGCAGACAGAAAGGTAAACTACACATGAACATAGGTGATACTACATAACTGGAGGGAAAGGAGTATGTCATGATGACTCATTATAGAATTCTTTAGTACTTCCTAGCCAATATTAAGTGTGCGTGTGGAATTAGAGCAATTGTGTTAAGGACAAGGTACTTGGAGACTTAGAAAGTGAAAACATATGGAATAAATAGTAGAAGAATAAATAATAAATACTGGTTATTCTTGGGCAAAGAGATGGAACTAGAAAATATCATCCTGAGTGAGGTAACCCAATCACAAAAGAACACACAGAGTATGCACTCACTGATAAGTGGATATCAGCCCAAAAGCTCAGAATACCCAAGATACAATTCACAGACCACATGAAGTTCAAGAAGAAGGAAGACCAAATATGGAGCAAATATGGAGACAAATTATATATCAGAGACTAAGGAAAGGCCATCCAAAGACTGCCCCACCTTATGGATGCCAAGAAGTGCATGGTGACAGGAGCCTGATACAATTGTTTCCTGAGAGGCTCTGCCAGAGCCTGACAAATAAGAGGCAGATGCTCATGTCCAACCATTGGACTGAGTGCGGGTTCCCCAATGGAGGAGTTAGAGAAACGACTGAAGATGCAGAAGAGGTTTGCAACCTTATAGGAAGAACAACAATATCCACCAACCAGAACCCCCAGAGCTCCCAGGAACTAAACTACCAATCAAAGAGGGACCCATGGCTCCAGCTAAATATGCAGCAAAGGATGACCTTGTCAGACATCAATGGGAGAAAAGGGCCTCCCATTGGTCCTGGGAAAGCTCAGTGCCCCAGTATAGGGGAATGCCAGGCCAGGGAGGGGGAGTGGAGTAGGGGGAGGAACACCCTCATAGAAGCAGGGAGGGAGGATAGGATAGGGGGTTTTCAGGAAGGGGGAAACTGGGAAAGGCTATAACATTTGAAATGTAAATAATGAAAACATCCAATTAAAAAAAAAAAGAACCCACCAACTCTTTGCAATCCTGTGCTCCTGTTTCCCTTAGGCAGACACAGGTGAAAGGATATTTTGCTGGAGCAGACAGAGGTGAAAAAATGTCTTGATACAGCAAACACATGAAAGGACCTGTAATGAAGGAGTATAAATATGATCTCACACATATTGAGGAATGAGCACTGAGCATTTGATTTGATTTGGTTTGCTCTACCTCAATTTTCTTCACTAAAGACACTCATGTATTGGTTCACCCTACAGAGTGTTGTTGAGTTCAACTTGTGGTAGCACTGCCATTAAAAAAAACCTGGCCTATGAACTGCTCATGAGGTTCCAGTATAAGGAACCCTAACAGACTCTTCTCAGGCTGGTTGGCAGGCCTTGTAGTTCCTTCAGGATTGAACTACAGCTGCTGGTTCATGCCTGATGTCTGCTTGCCAAAAGGACTGGATTGTAGCTGCCAGTTCATGTGTGGTATCTGCCCACCTAGTGAACTGTTTTGCAGCTGCTGAATCACATTTGGTGTTTGCCACAGGACTGAGCTGCTGAGAAAGAAGATTGATCTCACCCCCAAGGAACGATTGCTGAGTTCCCCTCACCCATGTCCTAATAAATTTTATCTTCCCCTACCTCTGCTAGGTGGTAGGCTAGAGGAGAGGTTAAGCCCTTGATAAAACTAAGTTGCAAAACATTTATGCCAACAACTCTCAGGCTGTGGATGGTTAAAGAAAATGTTAAATCTAAAAATTTCCAGACATAAAACATCTAGAAAATCTGGGATACTACCAAAAGACCAAACCTAAGAATAATAGGAATAGATGAAGATTCCAGCTCAAAGGCCTAGAAAATATTTTTAATCTATTTAAAATCATAGAACATTTTTTCTAACATAAAGAAGGAAATGCTTATAAAGGTACAAAAAGCTTATAGAACACCAAATAGAAATGAGTAAGAAAGGAGAGTCACATAATCATCAAAACACTAAACAAACAGAAGAAAAATATTAAACGCTGCAAGAGAAAAAATGCCAATTAGCATATATAGTCAGACCTATGAGAATTATACTCTACTTCTCAATAAATGCCCAAGTGATTCCAAATTTAAAGGGGATCTTTTCACCTTATTCATAAGCCTTCTTTCCTTCTTTTTAATATGATTTTTATATATTGAAAATAGATTCTTGAAGAGCAGACCATACCAGCCAGAATAACAGATAGATCTTCCACCTGAGGAACTTTCTACTCCCTCAGTTCCCACAAATACAATCCTACTTCATCATTTTCACCAAAACCCTCTGTGATCTGTTGTAGATCACATTTCCCCAACTCTGGAGATATTCCCTGGTCTTATGCAGGCCATAAGAACCAGAAGAACAGGTAAGCAGAGACTCTTCATTGGACCAAAGATATCAACATAAAACCAGACACACTGAACCTGACAGAAGAGAACGTAGGCAGCCTTTAATGCATTGGCATATAAAACAACTCTCTGAACAGAACACCAGTAGCTCAAGCACTAAGATCAGTAATTAATAAATAGGACCTCATGAAAAGCTTTGGTAAAAGACACTATCAATAAGACAAAACAGCAGTCTACAGACTGGGAAGATTTTACTTCACGTTCCTTTTTTGGGGAATAATCTCCCTGCCAAGGTTAATGACTCCATGATAATTAAAAATAGCACAATTCCAGAAAGCAAGAATGTGTCTGGTGTTCTTCAGGAAAATGATGATACTGTGACCTTCATGACAGCTTTTAAGGCTGTGGGAAAGAACTCTGTAAACATGAGTTCAAAAATACATAAATCAGTAAAAGAATGCTGCTTTAGAGGATTTTTTTCAACTATGAAAAATATAAGGATGCAGTACAAATTGTATGAGGGGCTACATTCTCGCAGATCCCACAACCTCTAGAGCATAAATGGGGGTTGGGGGGGAAGTGATGCAAAATTGTGAGAGCAGAGAGCTTGATATGTTGTTTGAAATAACTTCAGACTACAAAGGCAATAAAAAAATGAATGACATTAAAAAATCTTGGTGCGGGGCATGGTGACACACACAATTTTAATCCCAGTCCTGAGGAGACAGAGGCAGGTGGGTCTCTGAGTTCCTGAGTTCCAAGATAGTCAGGGCTACACAGAGAAACTCTGTCTCAAAACAAAACAAACAAAAGGCAAAAAAAATGAAACAAAGAAACAAAAACAAATGGCAGGAGCAGAAGCAGGAGGAGGAACAGGGACAGAAGAAGAGAAAAAGAAAGCAGAGGAAGAGAGGGAGAACTGTCATCCTTGGTACAGACCCAGTTTTGTTCCTTCCTATTGACTCTATTGTCTCTTCATTCTAGCTCACTTCCATTCCTTTATGTCAGTTGCCTATACCTGGAAACACTTTCTATCTGAGACCTCCAGCAGAAACACAAGGCTGAGATTCACATGGGTGAGTTTCAATCTCCTTTTTGTCCTCCATTACAGCCTTGCCTGTTTGCAAGTGCCCCTCCTTCTACATCATCTCCATACACTGAATACTCCAGCTCTTGGTACAGATCAAGGTGCTCCTACTCCTTCATCCCTATTTCTCTAGGCATACGTTCTCTTTGTCTTACAACTGTCAGTGGATGGCAGAGGGGAATCAAAATGGGCCACAAAAAACAAGGCTGAGAGGGCCTACAGAAATGCAGTAAGTTGATCCTGTTCATACTGAAAGGAGGGGGTCCCCAAAAATCTGGGGATGTGGTGGGAGGTAGGAGTTCCTGCAAGTATGTTGCAATAAGATAAAGAATGTGTCTGAAAAGAAATGGATGACTGGTCTAGGAGACCTCAGGGTCCATACCAGTAGTGGGAATCTCTATGGAATGAGGGTAGAGTGGGAGGAGGGGCACCTATAAACCAGCAGCTACAGGGCTAGGGGTGAAAATGAGATTATAACAGAGAATAGGAAGGAGAGTGAGAATTGCCTATCTGAGTCCAAGCCCAGTGTGGGTCCCAGGTAAAAATGTTTCCAGGTATCAATAGCTGTCACAAAGAAATAGGAATGGGCATTTTTCTGAAGAACTGGCAGACTGATTTCCAGAGCGGTTTTACCATCTTGCAATCCCACCAACAGTGTAGGAGTGCTCCTTTTTCTCCACATCCTCACCAGCACCTGTTGTACCTTGAGTTTTTAATCTTAGCCATTCTGACTGGTGTGAGGTGGAATCTCAGGGTTGTTTTGATTTGCATTTCCCTGATGACTAATGA
This sequence comes from Apodemus agrarius, assembly GCA_964023405.1. Lineage (NCBI taxonomy): Eukaryota > Metazoa > Chordata > Mammalia > Rodentia > Muridae > Apodemus > Apodemus agrarius. The sequence continues at coordinate 47,085,584 of OZ030014.1, forward strand.
ATGATGTGGAACATCTTTTAAGGTGCTTCTCGGCCATCCGAATTTCTTCTGGTGAAAATTCTTTGTTTAGCTCTGTACTCCATTTTTTGATAGGGTTATTTGGTTCTTTGGGGTCTAACTTCTTGAGCTCTTTGTATATATTGGATATTAGCCCTCTGTCAGATGTGGGGTTGGTGAAGATCTTTTCCCAATTTGTTGGTTGCTGTTTTGTCCTTCTGACAATGTCCTTTGCCTTACAGAAACTTTGTAATTTTATGAGGTCCCATTTGTCAATTCTTGATCTTAGCGCATAAGCTATTGGTGTTCTGTTTAGGAACTTTTCCTCTGTGCCCATGTCCTCCAGGGTCTTTCCCAGTTTCTTTTCTATTAGTTTCAGTGTGTCTGGTTTTATGTGGAGGTCCTTGATCTACTTGGAGTTGAGAGGACCCTGTCATACCACTACTGGGTATATACCCAGCAGAATCCCCTGCATACAATAAAGACACATGCTCCACTATGTTCATAGCAGCCTTATTTATAATAGCCAGAAGTTGGAAGGAGCCCAGATGTTCCTCAAAGGAGGAATGGATACAAAAAATGTGGTATATTTATACAATGGAATACTATTCAGCAATTAAAAACAATGAATTCATGCAATTTGTAGGCAAATGGTTGGATCTGGAAAATATCATCCTAAGTGATTTAACCCAATCACAACAGAATACACATGAAATGCAATCACTGATAAGTGGATATTAATGAGTCCAAAAGCTCTGAATACTCAAGGCACAATTAGCAAATCAAAAGATTCCCAAGAAGAAGGAAGGAAAGGACCCTGGTCCTGAAAAGACTGGATACAGATTTGTAGGAGAGCATCAGAACAGAGAAATGGTGGGGGGGTGATTGGGAAATAGTTAGGGGGGAGAGGACATATGGGACATATGGTGGGGGGAACTGGGAAAGGGGAAAGCCTTTGGAATGTAAACAAAGAATATAGAAAATAAAGAAAAAAATTTAAAAAAATAAAAAAGAAAATGACAAAAAAAAGGAATAGGAATGGGATAGACAGAAGGTTAAGAGGGTCCACAGATAGCAGGCTCTTCACTAAGGTTCTGGTAGCATCTCAAAGAATGGAGATAAAATAGATACACTGCAAGTAGGCCACTACAAGACTAGGAGTGAGATTGAAGAGCTGGATTTTGAGTTTTGATCCAATCAGTCAACCTGTGTCTTTTGGATAGAGAATTAAGGCCATGAATATTTAAAAAGTTGTATCGAAATGTGTATTAACTGTGGCCATCAAGTTGTTGATTTTGAGTGTTGTCATTTGCATTCACCTTGATTGTGGTGGTTTGAATAAAAATGGCAACCATAGGCTCCCATATATTTGAATGCTTGGTCACCAGGTAGTGGCACTATTTAAGAGAATTTAAAGGATTCAAGGTATAGCCGTGTAGAAACTGTGTCACTGGAGCCACCTTTGATACTTGAAAAACCCATGCCAAGATCAGTCTGTCACTCTTTTCCTATGGATCAGAATGTAGCTCTCAGCTACTGCTCCACTACCTGCTTACATGTTGCATCATGCCATAATCATAATGGACTAAACATCCAAAACTACAAGAAATCCTCAATTAAATGTTTTCAGTTATAAATATTGTCTTGGTCATGGTGCTTCTTTACAGCCATAGACCTGTGACTAAGGAAATGGTACTTTGCATTTTAATAATAATAGCGTTATATTCCTCTTCAGGGTCTCTGCTATATTCATTTCTCTTTTTAGGAGTATTTGAGTACTCTTCCTGTGTTTTCTTTAAGTTTACTGGACACAATTTTTTTAGGTTCTCTATACTGTGGAAAGTCTTTCTTTTTTAATTATGGGGGATAGTTTTGCTAGGTAAATCAGTCTAGGCGGACCTTCATAATCTTTTAACTTGGAATACATTACCCCAGGCTCTTCTGGCATTCAAAGTTTCCACTGAGAAATTGGGTCTTATTCTAATCAGTTTTCCTTTGTCTGTTTTTACCTTTACATCTTTCTATACACAATCATTCTTCCTTCCTTCCTTTCTTTCATTTATCAAGGTGATTTGAGGCTTTTAAGGAATTTTTGTTTGTTTTTTATTTTTGCTTCTTTTTTTAAAGGTTCATTTATTTCATGTATGAGTACACTGTCTATGTCTTCAGACACACCAGAAGAGGGCATCAGATCCTTGTGGTTGTTGGGAATTGAACTCAAACCTCTGGAAGAGCAGTCAGTGCTCTTAACCACTGAGCCATCTCTCCAGCCCGGGTTTTGTTTTTTTAAGACTGGGTTTCTCTGAATAGCTCTGAATGTTCTGAAACTCACTCTATGGACCAAGCTAGCGTCCAACTCAGAGATCTGCCTGCCTCTGTCTCCTGAGTACTGGGATAAGGATATGTGCCACCACCATCTGGCTAGTCTTATACTTCCTTTGTTCTGTATATGTAGTGTTTTAACTGTAATATGCCATAGAGATTTTCTTTTGTGCTCTTGGTTTTTCATGTTCTATGTGATGTTTTGTCTATATGGGTGTGCTTTTCTTTAGTTTCAGGAAGTTTTCTTTTATGACCTTGTGGAAGATCTGGCCTATGTCAATGCTTGGGATTCTTTTCTCTTCAACTATGAGTAACTACAATTCAAAGGTTTGGGTTTTATTTTTAAATGGTGTCCCACTTTTTCTATATTCTCTCTCTCTCTCTCTCTCTCTCTCTCTCTCTCTCTCTCTCTCTCCCTCCCTCCCTCCCTCCCTCCCTCCCTCCCTCCCTCCCTCCCTCTCTCTCTCTCTCTCTCTCTCTCTCTCTCTCTCTCTCTCTCTCTGGAGGAGGGGGCATTTTACGTTTTCATATTACTTGTGTATTTGATCTTTATCCTCTACTCTACTTTATCTTTGGGATACTCAATCTGCTTCTTGAAGTTTTCCAGTTGTGACACTGGATTTTTAATTACATCTTCACTTCAGTTTGATTCCTCTTCAATCTTTCTAGCTTCTTTTAAATTCCATTCTCAAGTCCCAGATTGTCCTCATTATTCCTTTTTTCCCCTTTTTTTATTGAATATCATCTTCATTTACATTGCCATGGTAAAATCTTTCCCAATTTCCCCCCTCCCCAAAGCCCCCCAACCGCTCCTCCCTTCCCCTGCCTCCATATATATGCCCCTCCACCGGACACACTCCCACCTCCCCACCTCGGTTTCCCTTTATTGGGGCCTCTGTTGAGCCTTTACCTGACCAAGGACCATTCCTCCCACTGATACCCAACAACGCCTTCCTCTGCCACATTTTTGGCTGGAACTATGTGTGCCCTTAGTTGATGGTTCAGTTCCTTGGGGCTTCTAGGTGGCCAAAATCATTGTTCTTCCCATGGGGCTGTAAGCCCCTTCAGCTCTTCTGGACCTCCCTCCAGCTCCTCCATTGGGGACCCCATGCCCAGTCCAATAGTTGGTTGCTAGCATTTGCCTCTGTATTTGTAGGCTCTGGCAGGGCCCCTCTGGAGATAACCATTGCATGCTCCTTTTGGTATACACTTCTTGTCATTCTTAGTAGTGTCGGGGTTTGTTGGCTGTTTATAGGATGAATCCCCAGGTAGGGCTGTCTCTGGGTGGCCTTTACTTTAGCCCCTGCTCCACACATTGTCTCCCTTATTGCTCCTGTGAGTATTTTGTTCCCTTTCTTAGAGGAACCAAAGCACCCTCACTTAAGTCACTTAAAGCAAAGGACACAGTCAATAGGACAAAATGGCAACCAACAAATTGGGAAAAGATCTTTACTAACCCTACATCCAATAGAGGGCTAATATCCAATGTATACAAAGAACTCAAGAAGTTAGTCTCCAGAGAATCAAATAACCCTATTAAAAAATGGCGTACAGAGTTAAACAGGAACTTCTCAACTGAGGAAACTCGAATGGCCCTAAAGCACCTAAAGAAATGTTCAGCATCCTTAGTTATCAGGGAAATGTAAATCTAAACAACACTGAGATTCCACCTTACACCAGTCAGAATGGACACATGCTCCACTATGTTCATTGCTGCCTTATTTATAATAGCCAGAAGCTGGAAAAAACCCAGATGTCCCTCAACAAAGGAATGGATACAGAAACTGTGGTGTATATTCACAATGGAGTACTATTCAGCTATTTAAAACAATGAAATTATGAAAGTCCTCATCATTTCTATCACCTTCATGCTTATGTTTTCTTGGTTATCACTCAGATATTTAGTCTCCATAAGTTCTTTCTCTTTTATTTCATTGAGCTACTTATTTATTTATTTATTTATTTACTTATTTATTTATTTGGTTTTTTGGATTTGGTTTTTTTGAGACAGGGTTTCTCTATATAGTCCTGGCTATCCTGGAACTCACTCTGTAGACCAGGCTGGCCTTGAACTCAGAAATCTGCCTGCCTCTGCCTCCCAGAGTGCTGGGATTACAGGCGTGCGCCACCACCACCTGGCTCCATTGAGCTCTTTGTGTCTTCTTTAAACTTCTTGACTTATTTAGTAGAGTTTATCATTATTCTTTTAAATTCTGAGTTCTAAGTTTCATCAAGGTAATTATAATTGACAAACATTTCCATAGAGCTGGTAGTTTTGGAGAAAGGATACTTCCATGATCTTTTATATTATTTGGCTTTTGTATAATGAGGTCAGGGCATGTGGACATCTTTTGTCAGCTCAATGTCTAATACAGACAGAGCAGATTGGGGCAGTTGGAAATTGTCTAGGTGGAATGAAGTAGACCAAGGAAACTAGGTTATGCCTCTTAGTCAAAACAAGGGGTGTGATGTAGATTTGACTGAGTAGAAAAAATGTGGTATAGTAGGCATCTGTGGGTTGGAGGATAGGAAGGGAGGTCTTTGTGGAACCCTAGAGGTTGGTTGAGGTGCATACAGGAATGAGTAGCCAAGCTAAGCAGGAGCAGGTATGTGGGACCTAGACTATATCTGGCAGGTTGAAGAGAAGGAATTGATGAGGAGGACAGAGAGACTCACCAGGTTAGACTCTGAAGAATGTAGGTGGTGTTGCTGGATGAAGAGGCTGGATGCAATGGAGAAAGGATCTGTGGGTAGTGACAGGTAGGGTGGTTCCTAATTGAAGCTTAGAGATTGGTTTAAATGAAGTGGAAATGGCCAAACCGCATGTGAAACCCATTGGATGGGGAGGTCAAGGAGATTCACTGGGCTAAAACCTGAAGAAGTAGGAGAATACATAGCCCCTACCCCACACTTTACCCCCTTATCCTCTGAGGTGAGGGGGGGTGCTAGGTCCTGCCCATGTATGCTCTTTGGTTGGTGGTTCAGTCTCAGGATACTAAAAGGTATACTATTATACTTAGGATACTAAAAGGTCCATGTTAGTTGACTTTGTTGGTCTTCCTGTGAAGTCTCTATACCCTCCAGGTCCCTTAATTCTTCCACCAACTCTTCCACAAGACTCCATGTGCTGCATTTCATGTTTGACTGCAGGTCTCTGCATCTGTTTCCATTGGCTGCTAGGTGGGGCCCCTCAGAGGACAATTATGCTAGGCTCCTATCTGCAAGCACAACAGAGTGCCAGGGATTGGTTTTTGCCCATGGGATATATCTCAAATTGGGGCAATCATTGGATGGTCATTTGCTCAATCTCTGCTCCATCTTTCTTCCTGCACTTCTTATAGACAGGGCAAATTTTCCATCAAAGGTTTTGTGAGTGGGTTGGTATCATTATCCCTCTACTAGGAGTCCTGACTGGTTACAGGAAGGAGACATTTCAGGCCTCATATCCCTCACGGACAAGCATATAGGATTAATATCCTATTAGGACTAACGAGATTTCAGAAAAGATTATCACCTCCAAATCAGCCTTCTCTTGTGTATTTGTCTGAACTCATGAGTGGCATTGACATCTGGCCAATTATGAAAAGCATAATTGATAACTCACTTAGCTTGAGTTTAGTGAGGTCCACATGGAGTTCATAGTAGCTCCCATACAGAATGGTAACCTTTTCAAAACAGGATGATTTCCAAGGATCTTCCTGTATAACCCACTGTGCTGATCCATCTATTATAAGCTGTCTTTCACCTCCTAGCAGGATAAGTACATACAGAAAATAAAAAGAACATTTCAAGTGAACAAAGCCAGAAACTAATATTAAAAAAACTAACTTTTTTTACAACAAATTAACTTTCTTTTTCTATTTTTTATTTGATATATTCTTTATTTACATTTCAAATGATTTCCCCTTTCCAGGATTCCCACACCCAAAAGTCCCAGAAGCCCTCTTCCCTCTGCCTGTTCCCCCAATCAACCCCTTCCCACTTCCCTGACCTGGTATTCCCCTACACTGTTGCACTGAGCCTTTCTAGGACCAGGGGCCTCTCCTTCCTTCTTCTTGGGCATCATTTGATATGTGAACTATTTCCTGGATATTCCAAGCTTCTGGGCTAATATCCCCTTATCACTGAGTACATACCATGTGTGTTCTTTTGTGATTGGGTTACCTCACTCAGGATGACATTCTCCAGTTCCACCCACTTGGCTAAGAATTTCATGAATTCATTGTTTTTAATAGCTGAGTAGTATTCCATAGTGTAAATGTACCACATTTTCTGTATCCATTCCTCAGTTGAGGGACATCTGGCTATTTCAGCTTCTGGCTATTATAAAGAAGACTGCTATGAACATAGTGCAGCATGAATCCTTATTACATGCTGGGGAATCCTCTGGGTATATGCCCAGGAGAAGTATAGCAGGGTCCTCCAGTAGAATTATGCACAGTTTTCTGAGAAACCGCCAGACTGATTTCTACACTGGTTGTACCAGCTTGCAACCCCACCAGCAGTGGAGGAGTGTTCCTCTTTCTCCACATCCTTCCCAGTACCTGTTTTCTCCTGAGTTTTTGATCTTAGCCATTCTGACTGGTGTGAGGTGGAATCTCAGGGTTGTTTTGATTTGCATTTTCCTGATGACAAAGGATGTCAAACATTTCTTTAGGTGGTGAACATTTCTCAGCCATTTGATATTCCTCAGGCAAAAATTTTTATTTAGCTCTGTGCCCCATTTTTATTAGGGGTATTTGGCTCTCTGGAGTCTACCTTCTTGAGTTCTTTGTATATATTGGAAATTAGCCCTCTGTCAGATGTAGAGTTGGTAAAGATCTTTTCCCAATTTGTTGGTTGCTGTTTTTGTCCTTTTGACAGTGTCCTTTGCCTTACAGAAACTTTGTAATTTTATGAGGTCCCATTTGTCAATTCTTGATCTTAGAGCATAAGCTATTGGTGTTCTGTTCAGGAACTTTTCCCCTGTGCTCATGTGCTCAAGGCTCTTCCCTATTAGTTTCAGTGTGTCTGGTTTTATCTGGAGCTCCTTGATCCATTTGGATTTGAGCTTAGTACAAGGAGATAAGAATGGATCATTTTGCATTCTTCTGCATGCTGACCTCCAGTTGAACCAACACCATTTGTTGAAAAGTCTATCTTTTTTTTTTTTTTTTTTTTTTTTTTTTTTTTTTTTTGCTGGATGGTTGTAGCTCCTTTGTCAAAGATCAAGTGACTATAGGTGTATGGGTTCATTTCTGGGTCTTCAATTCTATTCCATTGATCAGCCTGCCTGTAACTGTACCAATATCATGCAGTTTTTAACACATGTGCTCTGTAGTACTGCTTGAGGTAAGGAACACTGATTCCTCCAGAAGTTCTTTTACTGTTGAGAATAGTTTTAGCTATCCTGGGTTTTTTGTTATTCAGATGAATTTGAGAATTGCTCCTTCTAACTCTTTGAAGAATTGTGTTGGGATTTTGATGGGGATTGCATTGAATCTGTATATTGCTTTTGGCAAGATGGCCTTGGTCAAGGAAAAAATAAGGAAAGAAATCAAAACCTTTTTAGAATTTAATGAAAATGAAGGCACAACCTACCCAAATTTATGGGACATAATGAAAGCAGTGCAATGAGGAAAATCCATAGCTCTGAGTGCCTCCAAAAAGAAGCTGGAGAGAGCATACACTAGCAGCTTAATAGCACACCTGAAAGCTTTAGAACAAAAAGAAGCTAATTCACCCAAGAGAAGTAGAAGGCATCAAACTCAGGGCTGAAATCAACCAAGTTGAAACAAAAACAACTATACAAAGAATCGACAAAACCAGGAGCTGGTTCTTTGAGAAAATCAACAAGATAGATAAATCTTTAGCCAGACTAACCAGAGGGCACAAAGACAGTATCAAAATTACAAAATCAAAAATGAAAAGGGAGAAATAACAACAGAAAATGAGGAAATTCAAAAAATTATCATATCCTACTACAAAAGCCTATACTCAACACAACTGGAAAATTTGGATGAAATGGACAATTTCCTAGACAGATACCAACTACCAAAGTTTAATCAGGATTAGATAGACCATCTAAACGGCTCCATAACCCCTAAAGAAACAGGACTGGTCATTGACAGTCTCCCAACCAAAAAAAGCACAGGACCTGATGGTTTTAGTACAGAATTCTATCAGACCTTCAGAGAAGGTCTTCAAACAATTCCACAAAATAAGAACAGAAGGAACCCTACCCAATTTGTTCTATGAAGCCACAATTTCACTGATACCAAAACCACACAAAGATCCAACAAAAAAGGAACTTTGGACCAATTTACCTTATGAATATCGATGCAAAAATACTAAATAAAATTCTTGCCAACCGAATCCAAGAACACATCAAAATAATCATTCACCAAGATCAAGTAGGCTTCATCCCAGGGATGCAGGGATGGTTCAATATATGAAAATCCATCAATGTAATCCACTACATAGACAAACTCAAAGAAAAAAAACCACAGGGTCATTTCATTAGATGCTGAAAAAGCATTTGATAAAATTCAGCATCCTTTTATGCTAAAGGTCTTGGAAAGAACAGGAATTCAAGGCCCATACCTAAACATAATAAAAGCAATATACAACAAACCAGTAGCCAACTTAAAACTAAAAGGAGTGAAACTTGAAGCAATTCCACTAAAATCAGGGACCAGACAAGGCTGCCCTCTCTCTCCATATTTATTCAATATAGTATTTGAAGTTCTAGCTATAGCAATTAGACAACAAAAAGAGGTCAACGGGATACAAATTGGAAAAGAAGAAGTCAAATTATCACTATTTGCAGATGATATGATAGTATACTTAAGCGACCCCCCCCAAAAAAAAAAAACCTCCACCAGAGAACTCCTATAGCTGAAAAACAACTTCAGCAAAGTGTCTGGATATAAAATTAACTCAAGCAATTCAGTAGCTTTCCTATACTCAACGGATAAACAGGCTGAGAAAGAAATTAGGAAAATGAAACCCTTCACCATAGCCACAAACAATATAAAGTACCTTGGTGTGACTCTAACCAAAGAAGTGAAAGATCTGTATGACAGGAACTTCAAGTCTTTGAAGACATCCAAAAAGACCTCAGAAGATGGAAAAATCTTCCATACTCTTGGATTGGCAGGATTAATATAGTAAAAATGAACTTTCTTCAAACATCTAAAACTAAAGGTTATAGAATCAGGATGTGCAAATGTCTAATGAAATCAGAGGCAATTTATCAGTAGTATATATGATAATACATCTCAAATATCACTAATTCACCATGCATTTTGCCCTATTAAATGTAAACAAATAACACTGTGTAGAATTTTCAGATTTGAAGAACAAAGACCTATAGCTGCTTCACTAACTACAGGTACATCTGTATCACTAAATATGGGTATATGTGTATACAGTGTCATGTTCTCCTCATTTCAGTTATCAATAACAAATCATTTTGATTAAACATATCAGTTAAAGACCACACCATCATTCTATCCTTCCTACAGGTAGGTGAAATACACTTTTTAAGATTTGTGACTTGAAGATGTGCCTTTAAAAATGCAAGAACTTCTAGCTTTAAAACTAACGGGTACATAACTGTGAAATATCACTCTCACCTTACAATAAGAAAAAATATATATCAAAATAAAACTAAATGACTTTACTTGGACCCATCAGAGAACAAGCTCACAATCCAATCCCACACACAGAGTCTGAAGAGACAGAAGTCTAGACTAGAGAGAAACATATTGAGTTCAATTTACCTGGAGCAGAAAGTATTGGAATCATGAACTGGGGTAGTATGTGTCCTGGAAATTCTGACAAATTGTTGTGGGCAAGGTGTAGACTACCCTTGGATAAGAACCTCCTACGGCTACAGTTTTATAGCTTTTACACTTTCATGAGCTTTGCCTCCAGGAATGCCACCAGGTCTCATGGTGATGAGCCAAGAAAAATGACTTCATGTCTTTGGCAAGAGGAAAGGGAAAGTGGACATTCTGAGATGTGCTTTTGCTACAAACAAGACCTAGCCTCTATGAAAATGATTTTACCAGACTTCCAGATGGAGAGGCAACTTTCTAACCTCAGTTTCACCTAAGTTTTTCTCACATGTGTGGAAATCAGGAGTAAAATACTAAGAGATTACAAACACTTTAAATGCTAACAGCCAGCAACATGCCACCACAAAAAGACTAACATTTAATCATGGTAGCATTGATTATTTGTCTTTTGCCACTGCTTACTACAGTGTCAACAAGACTTCAGTAACAGAACAGACTCATACTAGAAGCACTACAGAGTGATGGCTGTGCCTTAGAAGATTCTTTTATTGACACCCAAAGTTAACAGAAGAAACAAAGGCACTGCAGGCATCAAGTCCTTTGGAGAAATGTAAATACTAGGAGGTCAAATATAACATGGATTTATAATTGTCAGAAAATGTAAAATAACTATGATTAATATGCTAATGGCTCCATGAAAAACAAACATGACACAAGAACAAATATTAACTCTATTTTTTTACAAGTTATACAACTTGTTGACCTTCTCTCTGGAGGGGAATAGCTAGGACTACACAGGGCCTAAGATCAGTGGAATAGCTGGGATGGAAGTCTTCCTGCTGCTATTGGCAGCAGGTAGCCAGGAGACTCCACAGCCTTCTGTGCACAGCACAGCCTGCCAGGAGAGAGTGATCTCCCAGCAGTGCTTTCACTTCTGAGCTCAGGAGGAAGGACACAGGCTTTCAGGCCCAAGAGGAACAAACTCCAGCCAGAGACAACAATACCAACTAGCACCGGAGATAACTAGATGGTGAAAGGCAAGCACAAGAGCCGTACTAACAGTAACCAAGGCCAGGTGGCAACATTAGAACCCAGTTCTCCCACCACAGCAAGTCCTGGATACCCCAACACACCAGAAAAGCAAGACTTGGATTTAAAATAGTATCTTATAATGCTGATAGAGGGCTTCAAGAAAGACTTAAATAGCTACCTTAAAGAAATACAGGAGAACATCAGTCAACAGGTAAAAGCCCTTAAAAAGGAAACACAAAAATCCCTTAAAGAAATACAGGAGAAAATGGGTCAACAGGCAGAAGCCCTTAAAGAAGAAACACAAAAATCCTTTAAAGAATTACAGAAAAGCATAATCAAGTGAAGGAACTGAACAAAACCATCCAGGATCTAAAAATGGAACTAGAAACAATAAAGAAATCACAAAGTGAGACATCTCTGGAGATAGAAAACCTTGGAAAGAATTCAGGAGTCATAGATTCAAGCATCAACAACAGAATACAAGAGATAGAAGAGAGAACCTCAGGTGCTAAAGATGCCATAGAAAGCATTGACTCAACAGTCAAAGAAAATGCAAAATGGATAAAGCTGGTAACTCAAAACATCCAGGAACTCCAAGACACAATGAGAAGGATTACAGGTATACACAAGAGTGAAAATTTCCAACTAAAAGGGCCAGTGAATATCTTCAACAAAATTATAGAAGAAAACTTCCCTAACCTAGAGAAAGAGATACCCATGAACATACAAGAAGCCTTCAGAACTCCAAAGACTGGACCAGAACAGAAACTCCTCCCAGCACATAATAATCAAACACCAAATTCACTAAACAAAGAAAGAATATTAAAAGCAGTAAGGGGAAAGGGGCAAGTAACTTATAAAGGCAGACCTATCAGAATTACACAAGACTTCTCAGCAGAGACGATAAAAGCTAGAAGATCCTGGGCAGACCTCATTCAGACCCTAAGAGAACACAAATGCCAGCCCAGGCTACTATACCCAGCAAAACTCTCAATCATCATAAATAGAGAAACCAAGATATTCCATGATAAAACCAAATTTACACAATATCTCTCCACAAATCCAGCCCTACCTACACAATGAAAATGCCAATACAAGGAGGGAAACTACATCCTAGAAAAAGCAAGAAAGTAATCTTCTTCCAACAAACCCAAAAGAAGATACCCACACAAACATATAAATAACATCAAAAATAACAGGAAGCAACAATCACTATTCCTTAATATCTCTTAACAACAATGGACTCAACTCCCCAATAAAAAGACATAGACTAATGAAATATTTCTCAAGTAAATATTCAATTTTATCAGAAAATGTTTGTAATTCCCCTTTTAATTAATTTAGTAATGTTTTTTCATGTCTACCATTTTATCTGCATTATTTTGCATGATAATCTTCTATTTTAATGTCTTTCTATATATTTCCTCTTTTTTATCAGAAATGTTTTCAATGTAAATCTTGGATTTTATCACAAATGTTTCTAATTCCACCTTCAATTAATTTAGAAAAAGTTTTTATATCTACTATTTTGTACATAAAATTTTCCATGAAACAGTCAATTTTAAAGTGTCTATTTTTTCTTGAATTTTACCAGAAATATTTTCCATGTAAGTCTTCAATGTTATCTGAAATGTTTATAATTCCACCTTCAATCAACTTAGAATTATTTTTATGCCTATCATTTTATCTATATAATTTCCATGATAATCTTTAATTTTTACATGTTTTTCTATATATTTCTTTGATGTTATCAGAAATATTTTCCATGTAAATCTTCAAGTTTATCAGAAAATGTTTATAATTCCACTTTCAAACAACTTAGGAATACTTTTATGCCTACCATTATTGTATCTATATAAAATTTTCCATGATAATCTTCAATTCTAACATGTTTTTCTACATTTTTCTACAATTTTATCAGAAATATTTTCCACGTAAGTCTTCAATTCTATCATAAAATGTTTCTATCCTATATTTCAATTAATTTAGCAATGTTTTACATGTCTAACACTTTACTCTTTAATTTTCCATGAAAATTGTCAATTTTAATTTGTTTATCTGAAATATGTTCCATGTAAATCTTTAATTTTATCATAAAGTGTTTTTACTTCCCTTTACTTACCTTTTCAAGAAAAAGAAAGAAAAAATGACATAGACTAATAGAAATATTTCTCAAGTAAATCTTCAATTTTATTAGAAAATGTTTGTAATTCCCCTTTTAATTTAGTAATCTTTTATGTCTACCATTTTATCTGCATTTTTTCATGATAATCTTCAATTTTAATATTTCTTTCTATATATTTCCTCTATTTTATCAGAAATGTTTTCAATGTAAATCTTGGATTTTATCACAAATGTTTCTAATTCTACCTTCAATTAATTTAGAAAGAGTTTTTATATCTACCATTTTATATGTAAATTTTTTCCATGAAATAGTCAATTTCAATGTATTTGTCTATATATTTCTTGAATTGTACCAGAAATATTTTTCATGTAAATCTTCAATTTTATCAGAAAATGTTTATAATTCCACCTTCAATCAACTTAGTTATCTTATGCCTATCACTTTATCTGTATAATTTCTGTGATAATCTTTAATTTTAACATGTTTTTCTATATATTTCTTCAATTTTATCAGAAATATTTTCCATGTAAATCTTCAAAAAAAGAAGACTTGTCAACATGCCAACTCTAACTCAGTCAGCAGACTCAACACATTATCAAACAAAATCCCTGCAATCTGTTTTCTAAATGTTGGCAACGATGTTCTCAAATCTATATGAAAAACTGAAAATTTCAGAATGTCCAGTGCAACACTAAAGAGTGAAACAGAAGCCTGAAACCATCTAACTTCAAGACTTCTTTGTAAATATTCCAAGTTATTTCTAAATGACTTTTAAATATGTAATATATTCTGATCTTTGTATTGCTAAAACTTTTATTAGCTGTGAACTTTGTTGTAATAGAGCATTGGTTCACATGAAATTACAAACCACTGTACTGCCAGGGACAGCAACATATCCTAGAACCCTAGCATTTGGAAGGCTGAGACAAGATGTCTGTGAATTTGAAGCTAGCATGGGCAATACAGTGATACTCTGACAAATAACAGAAATTCTTTCCTATAGTGTTGTGACTATGTGAATTCATGATCATTTCTAAGGAAATACCTAGTTTCAAACATTTCACTCAAATATTTGCATGAGGATAGATAGATAGATAGATAGATAGATAGATAGATAGACAGATAGATGATCAATAGATAGTTATTGATATATACTGATATATATATATCATCTTCAACTATAAGTTACAAAGTTAAAAATAACATACTGTTCATACATGATCATCCTTTGTTCAATGTGTTTTTACATTATTTTGGAAGTAACTTTAAGACTTCCTATAAAACTGGATACTACTGGTAAAAGAATCCACATGTAGTGAGATACAATAGAAAATCCAGCAACAAACCCACATGTATATACTCAGCTAATCTTTAATAAAGAAGCCATGGCAATCAGCAGAGGAAAGTAAGAACACAACCTCTGATTCTGTAGATCTGAACAGAGGTCAAAGTCTCTGGGTACCTTATCTTTAATATAATACACTTACTCTAATTCCACATATACTTGCTTACTATAAGCCATTAAAGAACTAATGAATTCCACAAAATGGACTTCTATGAGCCAGTTTGATGATTGTTCTCTTGTTGAATACATGCAGATCTCTCTGGCCCCCTTTGCTCTGAGAGTAGTCTATGAGTCATTTGGATGATCATTCTCTTTGCTGCCTTTTCACTCTGACCTGCAACTTAGGAATGTTGGAAACACTGACCTCTCTAGACCTCTCATATCTTCTCTTTGCCATAGCCTGACTGAAGAATTGCTATACCAACTAACCAGTAAAGTGAGTAAAATAAAGTACTAGACACTAGGGCAAAATGCCTAGAAGTACTTCTTGAAGTTTGGGCCCAAGAGGACCAGAATTCAAAGCTGGCTTTAGAAGAGGTTATATATATGGAGTTGGGCAATCATTGTGACAAATGTGATAAATTTTCCCCAGTTAAAAAAATCAGAGATTAGGCACTGGTGGTGCACGCTTGTAATCCCAGCACTCTGGGAGGCAGAGGCAAGCAGATTTCAAAGTTTGAGGCCAGCCTGGTCTACAGAGTGAGTTCCAGGACAGCCAGGGCTACACAGAGAAACCCTGTCTCAAAAAAAAATCAAAAAAAAAATCAGAGATTACAATGGCTTCTAGCTTCCACCCGTGCTGACTAGGAGCAGAGACCTGGTGCTGGGCCTCATCCCTCATAGCACACATCGCAGCTGCAGCTCAACCCCTTAGGTATTCAGACATATCCAGCTTCACAGATAATACCTTAAACCCCACCCTAAGACCAAGCATACTGGGACTACTGGGACCTGGGGAAGCAGATTCCCAGCCAGCCTGAGACCCAAACACCTTTAAGTTTCCACCTGTGCCCTCTGGAAGCAGAGACCTGATCCCACACAGCACACATATCAGTGGCAGCTCGAACCCCTAGGTATTCAAACACATCCAGCTTCACAGGCTGGCAGTAGAGCCCCCACACTGGACCATTCCCACATAGCCCACACCCTACTTGCAGCTCAACTCCCCAGGAACACAAGATCACAGAGACAGGGAGGCCAGATAACACCAGAGATAATTGGATGGCCAGAGGGAAGCATAAGAACATAAACTATAGAAACCAATTTGATTTGGCAACATCAGAACCCAATTCTCTCACCACAGCAAGTCCTGAATACCCAAACATACCCTTAAAACAAGAATCAGAGCTAAACTCTCATTTCATGAAGATGAAAGAGGATTTTTTTATTTTTATTTTTATTTTCTATATTCTATGTTTACATTCCAAAGGCTTTCCCCTTTCCCAGTTCCCACCCACCATAGTTCCCATAGTTCCTCTCCCCCCCAAGAAGGACATAAATAACTCCCTTAAAGAAATGCTAAAGAACACAAGTAAACAAGTAGAAGATCTTAAAAAGGAAACACATAAACCCCTTAAAGAAATACAGGACAATGAAAATCCAACAGGTGAAGGAATTGAACAAAACTGCCCAGGATCTAAAAATGGAAGTAGAATAATTAAAGAAAACTCAAGAGGAAACATCCCTGGAGATGGAAAATCTAGGAAAGAGTACAGGAGTCACAAATACAAACATCACCAACAGAATACAAAACATAGAGAGAATCTCAGCAACAGAAGATATAATAGTCAAGGAAAATATAAAAAGAAAAAAAGCTCCTATCTCAAAACATTTAAGAAATCCAGGATACAATGAAAAGACCCAACCTGAGAATGATAAATATAGAAGAGAGTGAAGATTCCCAACTCAAAGGGCCAGCAAATATCTTCAACAAAATTATAGAAGAAAACTTCCCTAACCTAAAGATGCCCACAAACATAAAAGAAGCCTACGGAACTCCAAATAGATGAGACCAGAAAAGAAATTTCTCTTGTCATATAAAAATTAAAACACTAAATGCACAAAACAAAGAAAGAATATTGAAAGCAGTAAGAGAAAAATGTCAAGTAGCATATAAAGGCAGACCTATCAGAATTATAGCAGACTTCTCACCTGTGACTATTAAAGCCACAAGATCCTGAGCAGACATCATACAGACCATAAGAGATCAAAAATCCCAGCCCAGGCTACTATATCCAGCAAAACTCAAAATTATAGAGATGGAAAAGCCTAAATTATCTAAGATAAAATGAAATTTAAACAATATTGTTCTACTAATCATGCCCTACAGAAAATAAAAGAAGTAAAAGTCCAATACAAGAAGGGAAACTACACACTAGAAAAAGCAAAAGATTAATCTTTTCACAACAAACCCAACAAAAATAACAGGAAGAAATGCTCATTGCTCCCTAAAATTTCTCAACATCAATGGACTCAATTGTACAATAAAAAGACATAGACTAACATACTGGATACGTAAACAGGATCCAGCATTTTGCTGTATAAAGGAAATACACCTCAGAGTCAAAGACAGACATTCCCTTGAAGTAAAAGAATGGGAAAATATTTCCAAGCAAATAGTCCCAAGAAACAAGCTGGAGTAGCCATCCTAATATCCAACAAAATAGACTTTCAACCAAAATTTATCAAAAAAAAAATAGGGAAGGTTACTACATACTTATCAAATGAAAAATCCACCAGGATGAACTCTCAATTTTGAACATCTATGCCCCAAATGCAAGGTCATCCACATTGGTAAAAGAAATGCTACCAAAGGTCAAAACACACACTGAACCTCACACAATAAGAGCAGATTTCAACATCCTACTCTCACCAATGGAAACAGAAACTAAACAGACACAGTGAAACTAAAAGAAGTTATAAACCAAATGGACTTAAGAGATATCTACAGAACATTTCACCCTAAACGAATATACCTTCTTAGCACTTTATGGTACCTTCTCAAAAATTGACCATATGCTCAGACACAAAACAAGCCTCAACATATAAAAGAACATTGAATTAATCCTATGTACTCTATCAAACCAGCACTGACTAAGGCTGGTCCTCAATAGCAAAAAATACAACAGAAAGCCTACGTATACATGGAAGTTGAACAACTATCTACTCAATGATAATTTGGTCAGGGAAGATATAAAGAAAGAAATTAAAGACTTTTTAGAACTTAATGAAAATGAAGGCATAACATAACCAAACTTATGAGATACAAAGAAAGCAGTGCTAAGAGGAAAACTCCATAGCTCTGAGTGCCTCCAAAAAGAAACTGAAGAGGGTATTCACTAGCAGCTTAACAGGTCATCAAACAGCACTAGAACAAAAAGAAGCAAATACATCCAAGAGGAGTAGAAGGCAGGAGATAATCTCAGGGCTGAAATCAACCAAGTAGAAACAAAATGAACTATACAAAGAGTCAACAAAACTAGGAGCTGGTTCTTTGGGAAAATCAACAAGATAGACAACCTTTAGGCAGACTAACCAAAGGGCACAGACACAGTATCCAAATCGACAAAATCAGATATGAAAACGGAGACATAACAACAGAATACAAGGAAATTTTAAAAAAAAAATCAGATCCTACTACAAAAGTCTATACTCAACAGAACTAAAACACCTTGATGAAATGGATGATTTTCTAGACATATACCAGGTACCAAAGTTAAATCAGGATCAGATGAACCATCTAAAGAGTCCCATAATGCCTAAAGAAATAGAAGTGCTCATTAAAAATCTCCCAACCAAAAACAGCCCTGAGACAGATTTTAGTGCAGAATCCTATCAGACCATCAAGGAAGGTCTAATACCAATATTCTTCAAACAATTCCACAAAATAGAAACAGAAGGAACACTACCTAATTCTTTCTATGAAGCCCACAGTTACACTGATGCCTAAACCACAAAAAGACCCAACAAAGAAAACTGCAAATTTTCCTTATGAATATCAATGCAAAAATACTCAATAAAATTCTCACAAACCAAATCCAAGAACACATCAAAATGACCATCCACCATGATCAAGGAGGCTTTATCCCAGGGATGCAGGGATGGTTCAACAAATGGAAATCCATCAATGTAATCCAATATATAAACAAACTCGAAGAAAAAAACACATGAGCATCTCATTACATGTGAAAAAAAGACTGACAGAAATTCAAAGTACATACCTAAATAAAATAAAAGCAAAATATAGCCAACCAATAGCCAACAAAAAAACTAAATGTGGAGAAACTCAAAGCAATCCAACTAAAATTGAAGACTAGACAAGGCTGCACACTCTCTCGCTACCTATTCAATATAGTACTCAAAGTTCTAGCCAGAGAATTAGACAACAAAAAGAGATCAAAGGGATAAAAATTGGGAAGGAGGAAGTCAAGCTATCACTATTTGCAGATGATATGATAGTATGCATAAGTGACCCCAAAAAATCTACTAGAGAGTTCCTACAGCTGATAACTTCAGCAAAGTGGCTGGATATAAAATTAACTCAAACAGCTGGGCGTGGTGGCGCACGCCTGTAATCCCAGCACTTGGGAGGCAGAGGCAGGCGGATTTCTGAGTTCGAGGCCAGCCTGGTCTACAGAGTGAGTTCCAGGACAGCCAGGACTACACAGAGAAACCCTGTCTTGAGAAAAAAAATTAACTCAAATCAGTAGCCTTTCTCTCCTCAAAGGATAAAAGGGATGGGAAAAAATAGAGATACAACACCCTTAACAATAGGTACAAAGAATATAAAATATCTTGGGGTGACTTTAACCAAGAATTTCAAAACTCTGAAGAAAGGAATAAAAGAGGATCTTAAAAGATGGAAAGATCTCCCATAGTCATGGATTGGCAATAAAAATGGCCATCTTACCAAAAGCAATCTACAGATTCAATGTAATCCCTATCAAAATTCCAATTTGATTCTTCATAGAGCTAGAAAGAGCAATTCTCAAATTCATTTGGAATAACAAAATACCTAGGATAGCAAAATCTATTTTCAACAATAAAAGAATTTTTATTGATTGTGGGAGAGATTCTGGGAGAATCACCATCCCGGACCTCAAGCTATACTATAGAGGAATAGTGATAAAAACTGCATGATATTGGAACATAAACAGGCAAGTAGATCAATGTAATAGAATTGAAGACCCAGAAATGAACCCACACACCTATTGTCACTTGATCTTTGACAAAGAGGCTAAAGCCATTTGGTGTAAAAAAGACAGCATTTTCAACAAATGGTGCTGGTTCAACTAGCAGTCTGCATATAGAAGAATGTAAATTAATCCTTATGTATCTCCTTGCAAAAAAACTCAAGTCCAAGTGGATCAAGTACCTCCACATAAAACCAGATGCACTGAATCTAACAGAAGAGAAAATGGGGAAGAACCTAAAACATTTGGGCACAGGGGAAAACTTCCTAAACAGTACACCAATGGCTTGTACTTTAAGAGCAGCAATCAACAAATGGGCCCTCATAAAATTGAAAAGCTTCTATAAAGCAAGGGATACTATCAATAGGACAAAATGACAACCCACAGATTGGAAAAAGATATTTACCAACCCTACATCTGATAGAGGGCTAATATCCAAAATATACAAAGAATTCAAGAAGGCCGACTCCAAAGAACCAAATAACCCTATTAAAAAGTGGAATACAGAGCTAAATAGAAAATTCTCAACCAAGGAATCTTGAATGTTGTGAAACACTTCTGCAAAATGTTCAGCATCCTTAGTTATCAAGGAAATGCTAATCAAAACAACCACTGAGATTCTACCTCATACCAGTCAGAATGGCTAAGATCAAAAACTCAGGTGACAGCACATTCTGGTAAGGATGTGGAGAAAGGAACACTCCTCTACTGTTGGTGAGATTGCAAGCTGGTGCAACCACTCTGGAAATGGGTCTGGCAGTTCCTCAGAAAATTGGACATAGTATTACCTGAGGACCCAGCCATACCAATCCTAGGCATATACCAAAATATGCTCCAACTTATAACAAGGAAACATGTTCCACCATGTTCATAGCAGCCTTATTTATAATAGCCAGAAGCTGGAAACAACCCAGATGTCCCTCAACAGAAGGAATACAGAAAATGTTGTACATATACACAATGGAGTACTACGCAGTGATTAAAAACAATGTCTTTATGAAATTCATAGGCAAATGGATGAAACTAGAAAATATAATCCTGAGTGAGGTAACCCAGACACATTGGTTATGTACTCACTAATACACACTGGTATGTACTCACTAATAAGTAGATACTAACCCAAAAGCTCACAATGCCTGTGATACAACTTATAGACCATATGGAGCATATAAGGAAGAAGACCTGGGGGTGGATGCTTCAGTTCTGTATTTAGGAGGGAACAGGAAGATTGTGGGAAATTGAAGGAGAGGGAGACAAAGGAGGGAGAAAGGAGGAGGAGGAAATAAAGGTAGCAATATCAGAATATAAAGGAAACATGAGAGAGATGCAGAGGGTCAGGAAATCAAATAAAAATAGGTAGCAGGGGGTAAGAGGAACTGTGGATAGGCACTAAGGGTCTCAGACACTAGAGAAATGTAAGGCTCCCAGAACTTTAGCCATAATGCTCAGAGAAGGGGGAGATAGAACCTATGCAGGGAGACCCCCTCCAGTAGACAGGCACAGCCCCTGATCGCAGGATGTAGCCAACCACCCATCTCAAAAAAAAACAAAAAATGTTTAAGCCAGAAATATTCCTGTCCAAAGGAAGAACAGGGACAAAAAAATGGGACAGAGACTGAACGAAGGACCAACAAGGGAGCGGCCCTGTAAGACCCTGACACTTGGTCAGTGATACTTACTTCAAGATGCCCCGAGTGAGACATCAAGATGCAGATGGATGTAAAAGCAAGAGGCTTATTTTCTGGTGCACTGGGGTCAATCCTCAATCACTCCCTCTAGGCGAGTGACAAGAAGGTGACCCTGAACAGCTATTACAAGCAGTTTTTATACTTTTAGGGGCAAAGGTTACATCAGCAAGGTTACAGTTCAAACTTAGTGGCTAAACATATTGACCTATGAATATATTGGCTAGCAAGCATGACACACATTTTTCCAGAGGGTCAGGTAACTATCAGTCAGTATATTCTGACAACTGTTTTTACTTAAGAATGTTCCTGGACTGGAGAGATGACTCAGGAGTTAAGAGCACTGACCGCCCCTCCAGAGGTCCTGAGTTCAAATCCCAGCAACCACACGGTGGCTCACAACCATCTGTAATAATATCTGATGCCCTCTTATGGTGTGTCTAAAGACAGCTACCGTATGCTTATATATAATAAATAAATAAATCTTTTTTAAAAAATGTCCCTGTCGGGGGAGAATGGAACTTGGCCTAGCCTTGACCCCAGGCAAGAGAGGGAAGCTGTAAGAAGGGTATAGGACTAGAAAACACCCTTAGCATCCCTCAACTCTACCTCGGAATACATCATGTCTGAAGATACCAAACTCAACACTGTTGCCATGGTCAAGAGGTACTTGTGGACAGGAACCAAGCATGGCAGTTCCTGGGGAGGTCCAGCCAGCAACTGACCAAAGCAGAGGCAGATGCTAGGAGCCAACCATCAGGCCGAACTCAGGGAACCTGATAGGGGAGCTAGCAGAAGAACTGAAGGAGGAGAGGGAGATTGCAATCTCATTGGAGGAACAACCTGACCACCCAGTTCTCCCAGAGTCTAGACCACGGTCTATACCTAAAAGGATCCTTGGATCCAGATACATATGCAGCAGAAGATGGCCTTGCTCAACAGCAACAGGAGGGGAATCCCTTGGTCCCAGGGAGGTTTGATGCCCCAGAATAGGCGAATGCTGGAGCCGTGGGCCAGAAGTGGGGGGGGGGGAAACACTCTCACACTGGCAAAAGGGATGGGGGAGAGCATATGGGTGGTGGAGGGGTAACTGGGAAGGAGGATATCATGGGATGGCGGTTGGTGGAGGTGGTAACCAAGAAGGAGGAAATCATTTGAGATGTCAATGAATGGAATGATTAATGATAATAAAAGAAAAAATTAAAAATCAAAGATTACCAGAATGACAAATCAAATTAATAAAAATAATGTGGGCAATAACCTGTATAATACAGGCATAGAGACTCAGAAATGAATTGAAGGGAAAAATGGAAAGGCATACTAAGCAAATTTCCAGCGAAAAGTTCATCAGTATTTACATGGAACAAAATGCACTCAGACTGTCAGGAGAGAATTGATACTAACTTGACATACCTGTCATGGTGTCATGAGATGCTGAGGCAAGAGAATTACTGTGAACCTACCCAAGCCTGCACTATATAATGAGTTCCAAGCGAAACTGCCATGAAAACCAAAGTAGCCCAACCATTCAAAGCCACAAAAATCCAAACATATATTTATAACATCATTTTTTAATATAAGTGGTACACAGTTTAAGTCTTTGAAAAAAATCAGTTTCTTCTGGTTTGTAAAAATTGCTCACATTGTTTTGTGGGTTTTGATTTTTGTTTGTTTGTTTGTTATTAATGTGTTTTTAAATTCTGGGTTTTAGTATGTTAGCCAAACAAATTGTTATTATTACTTGATTGTCAGCAACAATAGTGATAGAATTTCATGGCCACTATGAGCTCATTTCTGCTTTCTATATTTTAGTGGGTGGCTGAACCTTACTCATTACTAAGAAATTATCCTTAGAATAGGAGAGCCCTTATGGATCAGTCCTTAGTCAGTACATGGACCAGTTGATCACCACATACCACAGAATATCTATGGCATAGAAATCTTCATCATGCATCAGGGCAGAGAAATGCAAAGATCTAAAGACTTTTCCTTGACATAAACACAACCTCTTTCTTTCAATCTATGTGTTGCTGTATAAGGACTACTAGTTCATATAACATCAGTACCATAAAAATTAGCATCATTTGTTATACTTATTGTTTCCTTTCTGATAACTATAGTTCGTGTCAAGTTGATAAAACTAGCCAGCACAGAAAGAGAACTGACAAGTACCACTTTACTAAATCAGTGTAATCCTTAACTACATTCTAATATGGTTCCTTATACCTACAGATAATTATTGTCTCTACTCTTCATTAAGGAATCTTTTCATTGAAACAGATATACATTAAAGAAAAGCACAACCAATGAAAATGCAGATTTGTGGATCCCACTCCCAAGGGATACATCTATAATACAACTAAGGCTCAGGGAACAGTGTGTTTTCAGGGTCAGCCCTGAAAACATATATACAAGTAACATTGTACAGACTGAACAGGTTGTATCTATATGTGTAGAAGTGTGTGTGTGTGTGTGTGTGTGTGTGTGTGTGTGTGTGTGTGTGTGTATTTAAAGAGGAAAAAGCCCAGGAATTTGAAAGAGAGCAAGAAAGTGTATGTGTATATAGAAGTGTTTGGAGGGAGGAACAGGAATGAAGAAATGATATCATTATAATTTTAAAATTAGAAAAAAAATAATTTTTATAAATATTGTCAGTCTTAAGGGGCATTGGTAAACAACAATTATTTCTATTGTCACTTGAAGATTATATGCATCTGAAAGCCTGGATACTGTGAAATTAGAGCAATGTATTACATTTTTGGCAACTATGACATGATTGAAACCAAAGACTCAATTACAGTTAGAATTTTGCCATTTCTATTTCTTCTGATTGTCTTGTAATTAACTGAAGAAGAAGTGGTTTGGTTGAAGGACCTGACTCTGTCTAGTTCATTTGTAAAAGTAAAGAAAGTTGAATCTCACATTAGGTATACCGCAGAGTCATGGTATTACAGTATCAGCCATGTAAATAAAAAAGGATTAAGGAAAGTGCTACTAATTTATCTGCTCAAGAATTTACCTCTGAACCAGTCCTGACTTCAGTGACATAGGTCTGAAGTCAATAAATAAATCTTGTTTGTACCGATATATGAGTAGCCCCTGGGCAAGGACTTTACAAGTCAGCAAACCTTGTCATTAAAATTGTTTCTTCAATAGTTAGTTTTCAGAAGCATATCAGCAGAACTGACTGGAAAGGGAAACCCTGTTTACTGTTTGTCTATAAATCAGCTAGAAATACATCCATAAAATCATCTAAACTATAACAATACAAAGTTTAAAAAAATATTGAGGTAAGTTCTAAATGTTTAGAGGGGTGGCACAGCCTGTAATTCTAGCAGTTGGCAGGAGGGGTCAGGAAGTTCATATTTTATGAGAGTTAACATATTGGAAAAATGTAGTTTTCATATGCTACACTTGGCACTAACTTCAAAATGTCACAAAAATGTTCTGGATCATTTCATGGTGAAATTAATTTCTATATTACCTCACTTTCTCCCCAAAAGCATGCCCTTATGTTCAAGTTAAGCAGATATTCATATTTTAGTTGGAAATATATGACTCTTATAATTCTTATAATAGTCTTTCAGTTCAAAGCATTAATGCTCAGTTACTACAAAGAATTCTTCCTAAAAATATTTATTAATCATCTTCTGTACCACAAGCCAGGATAATCTCCAGGGTTAGAGACAGAGCTCAGTGTTGTCTATTGCCCAGAGAGAGCTAGTCTCCCAGGAGTGTTCTCACTCCTAAGCCCAGAGGTGAGATCACTACTTTCACTCCAATAACTGTCCAAACAGGGACCTGCCAGGAGGGTAAGGGAACAACAGAGCAGCTGGGGACAGGATCTTTCTGGTCTCCATCTATGCCCTGGAGCTAAGGCTGTCCCATAGCCCTCCTCAGCCAAATCCTGCCCAGGAGAGAGCTAGTATCTGCAGGAGTGCTGACACACCTAAGATCATAGGCTTGCAGGCCCATAGGAGGGACAAGCTCCAGTCAGAGACAGCAAGACCAATTAACACCAGAGGTAACCAGATGGCAAGAGGCAAGCACAAGAACCTAAGCAATAGAAACCAAGGCTCCTTGGCATCATCAAAACCCAGTTCTCACCAATATCAACCAACTGGACTCCCAAGAGCTCCCAGGACTAAATCACCAACCAAGGAGTACATATGGATGGACCCATAGCTCCAAGAGGATGGACTTTGATGACATCACTGGGAGAAGAGGCCCTTGGTCCTGTGAAGGCTCTATGCACCAGTGTAGCGGAATGCAAGTGTGGGAAGGTGGGAGTGGGTAGGTGGGTGGAGGAACACCTTTATTGAAGCAGGGGGGATAGGGAGTTATTGGGGAGGTGGAGGGATAACATTTGAAATGTCAATAAAGAAAATATCCAATTGTTTTAAAAAGCAGTTCTCACTCCAAAGTAAGACTGGGATACCCCAACACACCAGAAAAGCAAGACTTGGATTTAAAGTCACATCTCATGATGATGATAGAGGACTTTAAGAAGGAAATAAATAACTCCCTTAAAGAAATACAAGAGAACACAGTAAACAGGTAGACACCCTTAAAGAGAAAACACAAAAATTCCTTAAAGAATTACAAGAAAACACAGTCAAACAGGTAAAGAAACTGAACAAAGCCATCCAGGATCTAAAAAGGGAAATAGGAAAAATAAGGAAATCACAAAGGGAGACAACCCTAGAGACAGAAAACCTAGGAAAAAGACCAAGGAGTCATAAATTCAAGCAACATCAACAGAATATAAGAAAGAAAGACACAATCTGAGGTACAGAAGATACCATAGAAAACATTGATACAACAGTCAAAGAAAATGCAAAAGGCAAAAAGCATACGGGAAATCCAGGACACAATGAAAAGATGAAACCTAAGGATAATAGGTATAGAAGAGAGCCAAAATTCCCACCTTAAAGGGCCAGTAAGTATCTTCAACAAAATTATAGAAGAAACTTCCCTAACCTAAAGAAACAGATGCCCATGAACAAACAAGAAGCCTACGGAACTCCAAACAAATGGGACCAGAAAAGAAATTCCTTCCATCACATAATAATTAAAACACCAAATGCACAAAACAAATAAAGAATATTAAAAGCAGCAAGGGAAAAATGCCAAGTAGCATATAAAGGCAGACCTATCAAAATTACACCAGACTTCTCACCAGAGACAATGAAAGCTAGAAGATCCTGGGCAGATCTCATACAGATCTCAGGAGAACCCAAATGCCAGCCCAGACTACTATACCCAGCAAAACTCAATTACCATAAATGGAGAAACAAATATTTCATTAAAAGACCAACTTTATACAATATTTTTCCACAAATCCAGCCCTACAAGGGATAATACATGGAAAACTCCAACACAAGGGGGGAATCTACACCCTAGAAAAAGCAAGAAAGTAATCTTAACCTACTTGCAATAAACCCAAAAGAAGATAGCCACAAAAACATGATTCCACCTCTAACAACAAAAGTAGCTCTCTCTCATCGCTCTTGCCTCTTGGCACTCTCAATTCTCTCCCTCTCTTGGACTCTCCTCCCATCCCCCCTCTCTCAACGTGGTCATGGCAGGCCTCCAGTCCTCCAACTTCTCTTCTCTTCTCTCTCTCTCTCTCTCTCTCTCTCTCTCTCTCTCTCTCTCTCTCTCTCTGCCTTTCTCTCTGTCTTTACTACCCCATTAACTCCCATTCTCTGCCCTGAATAAACTCTACTCTGTACCAAAAGAAAAGTAACAGGAAGCAAGAATCACTTTTCCTTAATATCTCTTAACATCAATGAACTTACTTCCCCAATAAAAAGAAATAGACTAAGAGACTGGATACTTGAACATGTGCCAGCATTTTGCTGAATACAGAAAACACATGTCAGTGACAAAGACAGACACTACCTCAGAGTAAAAGGCTATAAAATATATATATACTTAAGTGGCTCCAGAAATTCCAGCAGAGAACTCCTATAGCTGATAAACAACCTCAGCAAAGTGACTGGATATAAAATTAATGCAAACAAATCAGTGGCCTTCCTATACTCAAATGATAGATGGGCTTAGAATTTAGGGAAAAGACATCTTTCACAATAGTGACAAATAATATAAAATACTTCAGTGTGACCATAACCAAGCAAGTAAAAAATCTGTATGACAAGAACTTCAAGTCTCTGAAGAAAGAAATCAAAAAACATCTCAGAAGAGTGAAAGATTTCCCATGCTCATGAATTGGCAGGATTAATATAGTAAAATTGCCCATCTTAACAAAAGCAACCTACAAATTCAATGCAATCCCAATCAAAATTCCAACTCAGTTCTTCACAGAGATAAAAAGAGCAATTCTTAAATTCATTTATAATAACAAAAAAACAGGATAATGAAAAGTATTCTCCACAATAAAAGAACCTCTGGGGGAATCACCATTCCTGACTTCAAGCTGTATTACAGAGTGATAGTGTTGAAAACTGCATGGTATTGGTACATAAACAGACAGGTGGATCAATGGAATACAATTGAAGACCCAGAAACCTAGAACCTAGAAGACCCAGAAATCCACACACCTATGGTCACTTGATCTTTAACAAAGGAGCTAAAACCATCCACTGGAAAAAAAGACAGCATTTTAACAAATGGTGCTGGTTTAACTGGTGGTCAACATGTAGGAGAATGCAAATTGATCCATTCTTTTCTCCCTGTATAAAATTCAAGTCTAAGTGGATCAAGGACCTCTGCCTAAAACCAGATACACTGAATCAAATAGAAGAGAACGTGGGGAAGAGCCTGGGACATTTAGGCACAGGGAAAAACTTCCTGAACAGAACACAGAATTAACAAATGGGACCTCATAAAATTGCAAATCTTCAGTAAGGCAAAGGATACTCTCAATAGGACAAAACAGCAACCAACAGATTGGGAAAAGATCTTTACCAACCCTACATCCAATAGAAGTCTAATACCCAATATTTACAAAGAACTCAAGAAGTTAGAATCCAGACCATCACCCTATTAAAAATGGGGTACACAGCTAAACAAAGAATTCTCAATTTAGTAAACTGAAGGGTTGAGAAACACCTAAAAAAAATGTTCAACATCCTTAGTCATCAGGGAAATGCAAATCAAATCAACGCTGACTTTCTACCTCATACCAGTCAGAATGGCTAAGATCAAAAACTCAGGTGACAGCAGATACTGGTAAGGATGTCGAGATGAACACTCCTCCATTCTGGGGGGGATTGCAAACCGGTACAACCACTCTGAAAATCAGTCTAGCAGTTCTTCAGAAAATTGGATATCTGAGAACCCAGCTATACCATTCCTGTGCATATACCCATAAGATACATGTAATTAGGACACATGCTCCACTATGTTCATAGCAGCTTTATAATAGCCAGAAACTGGAAAGAACCCAGATGTCCTTCAACAGAGGAATGGATACAGAAAATGTGAAACATTTACACAATGGAATACTAGTCAGCTATTAAAAACAATGAATTTATGAAATTCCTAGGCAAATGGAGGGAATTAGAAAATATCATCCTGAGTAAGATAGGTCAGTCACAAAAGAACATACATAGTATGCACTCACTGATAAATGGATATTAGCCCAAAAGCTCGGAATACCAAAGGTACAATTCACAGACCACATGAAGCTCAATAAGAAGGAAGACCAAACTGTGGGTGTTTCCGTCCTTTTTAGAATGGGGAACAAAATGCTCAAGGGAAGAAATATAGAGACAAAGTGTAGAGCAGAGACTGAAGGAAAGGCCATCCAGAGACTGCCATCCTGGGGAGCCATCCCATATTCAGACACCAAACACAGACACTATTGTGGATGCCAACAAATGCTTGCTGACAGGAGCCTGATATAGCTGTCTCCTAAGAGACTTTGCCAGAGCCTAACAAATACAGAGGTATATGCTCACATCCAACCATTGTACTGTGCACGGAGTTACCAGTGGAGGAGTTAGAGAAAGAACTAAAGGAGCTGAAGGCATTTGCTCCCCATAGGAAGAACAACAATATCAACCAACCAGACCCCCCCCATAGCTCCTGGAAACTAAAACACCAACCAAAGAGTACACATGCTGGGACCCATGGCTCCAGCCACATATGTAGCATAGGATGGCCTTGTCAGACATCCATGGTAGGAGAGGCCCTTGGTCCTGGGAAGGCTCAATGTGCCAGTGTAGGGTAATGGCAGGGCAGGGAGGCTGCAGTGAGTGGGTGGGTGGGTGAGCACCCTCATAGAAGCAGTTGTAAGGAGGATGGGATAGGGGGTTCCCAGAAGGGAAACTGGACAGGGAGATATTTGAAATGTAAGTAAATTAAATGTCCAATTTTAAAAAAAAGCAGGCAGGATGTGGAGAGTCAAAATTGGAGGTCTGCATAAGGTCCCTCTCCTCAGAAAATCCTAAAGAAGAGAGGGCAGAAAGATTGTAGGAATTAAAGGGGATTGAGGATGCAAGGAAGAAAAAAAGACAGGGCCCACCTAATGAACTAAGTGCAGTACATAGCATCTCACAGAGACTGAAGTGGCAAAAATAAGACCTGCAGGGGTCTGCATCAGGTCAGCTCCATATATGTTGTTGTTGTTATCTTGGTTTTTGCAGTACTCTTAAATGTGAACGCAGGTGTGTCTTTGACTCTTTTGCCTGCTCTTGGGACCCTTTTCCTCCTTTTGGGTTGCCCTGTCCAGTCTCAGCGTGAGGGCTTTTGCCTTATTTTATTTTGTTATGTTTGGCCTGTTCTTTTTTGAAGGGAGATAGGGGGGTAGTCTCTCTGTGCCAGAGAGGAAATGGTTGGGAGTGAATGCTGAATGGAGTGGAGGGAGTGGAGGCTCTAACACACCCAGGATCACAGGATCAGAGGTGAGGAGGATGCAACATCTGTCCTAACACTGGAAGTAACTGGGACCAGTGGGACCCAGGCACACAGGAACTCCACCAGACTAGTGGCACCGGTTCCTTCTGGTCTATCTGGGCAGGTACTCTGAGCAGACCTTGGGCACAAACTCTGCAGCCAGTCCCACAACACCCAGAGGAAGCCCCACTCCCAGATGCTTTAACATTCCTGCGATCATAGGATCAGAGGTGAGAAAGACACAACATCTGTCCCAACACCAGGAGTAACTGGGACCAGTGGGACCCAGGCACACAAGAACTCTGCCAACCCACAACACAGGTTTCTTCTGGCCTGTCTGGGCAGGTGTCCTGAAAAGACATTGGACACAGACTTTATAGCCAATCTCACAACACCCAGAGGAAGCTCTACTCCTAGACGCTCTAACATGCCCAAGAACATAGGATCACAGGATCACAGGAGTTTGGTCACACCAGCATCTCAGGGTCCCAGAGGCAGCTTGACTCCCAAGAGCTCAGACACACCCAGAATCTCAGGATCACAAGATCCCAGAATCACAGGATCACAGAGCCAGCTTGACTCTGAGGAGTTTTGACACAACCAGGATCACAGGAAGGACAGGTTCCAGTCAGGTATAGCAAGGGCAGATAGCACTAGAGATAACCAGATGCTAGAAGACATGCATAAGAACATAAGCAACAGAAACCAAGGTTACTTGGCATCATCAGAACCCAATTCTCCCACCATAGCAAGTACTGGATACATGATCATGTTTGCATTCCCCACCCCCACCCCCACAGTCAGACGCATGCTCCAAGTCATTTCAAGCAATGCTCTAGGCAGCAGCTCCTTTTCTGCAAACATTGGCATGAGTGTATAAGCACATATATATTCTCTAAAATAGAAAGATTTATATTCTTTTGAATTTATGTTCTTTATGCATTTGTGAAAATTCTATGGTTAGTAATACTCCATTAGCTCAACTAATGTCTGAAATCAATATCCAACCTTGATTTTAGTGATTACCAGCAGACAAAGCATTTTATAACTGTCTAAATTATTTAGAAATAACAAGTAATCATCAATAAGGTACAGGAAATCATTAATTTACTGTTTGTGTCAACTTTATTAAGTAGAAAAGGATGATTATTTTAAATAAACATCAGCTATTACTATTTTGTTAGAATTTACAATGCAGCTAAATGTGAATTTTACAAATCAAGTGTATACGGAAGATCATTTTACTCTATTCCAAAAAATCTAGACATTTTAAAATGTTGGCAATAAGTTACCAATTTTTCATCTACATCCTCCATAATTCTTTCTCATATGTGTTCACCAAACATAACTTACATTATATCCCTACTAAATATTGCCCATCTCCTCACATGTGAGGTTCTTTCTCTATCAAGAAAGTTTATAATTTCACTCATTGGCAAAGAAGCAAGTCAATATCAGCTCCTATCAAGTCTTCTGTAAACTCAGCAATACCAATAATCTTCATCCTTTATCTTTAGAGCCCATGTTCAAACCCATAGTGCTCTCAGTCTGTAAGGATAGACTATTGATCATATATGTACATATGTGCAAGAGTCTCATAAACAGAAAACAAAGCATTTTGTATTTATGCCTTCTTGAACATTACTTATGCAGAAAAGAAATGAAATACTTTAAAGAAATACATGAATAAATTTATAAATCAACTAAAATAAATCCATATTGTAAACAAGACATTTTTCTAAATCCATACTAAAGTCAACACACCTCTTTCCAATTTAAAAAAAAATTATTACATTTTATTGAGGGGTGTCAGATACCCTGAATTCATGAAAGTGAGAGACAAATTCTAGGAGTCACTCCTTCTATCATATGGGTCCCAGCAAAGAAGTCAGACTGGGAGGCAGGTACCTTTACCTGCTGAGTCCCTCTATCGAATTGTTAATTACAGCATCCTTTTGTGTCAATGCTTCAGTGACAAACCTGAAGCTTGTGCTTTTTCCACTTCTCATCTCTCCACTCTCCTCCCTCCTTCCTAGAGGAAAAAATAAATGCAAAAGTAAGAGACCTTGACTTAAGAATCATTACAAGGTGACATGCTCAATTTTCTGAGGAACCGCCACACTGATTTCCAGAGCGGTTTTACCATTTTGCAATCCCACCAACAGTGGAAGAGTGTTCCTCTTTCTCCACATCCTCGCCAGCACCTGTTGTCTCTTGAGTTTTTAATCTTAGCCATTCTGACTGGTGTGAGGTGGAATCTCAGGGTTGTTTTTTTGTTGTTGTTGTTGTTTTGATTTTGTTTTGTTTTGTTTTTTTCTGTCTTAGTGATTTTTAATAAATTATAGTTGTTCAGCCATTGCACTGATCCAATACTGGAATATTTACATCACTTCCCAAGCTGCCCACTTGCAGACAATCCCTATTCTTTCCCTCAGCCTCAAACAACTGCTAATCTCTGCATATTTTATAGATTTGCCTTTTCATATAGATGGACCATATTTATGGACCCCCTTTTTGGGGGGTTTCTTTTTTTTATTTTCTATATTCTATGTTTACATTACAAAGGCTTTCCCCTTTCCCAGTTCCCCCCTCCCTATGTCCCATAGTTCCTCTCCCCCCAACTATTCCCCAATCATTACCCCTCCCCCCACAGTTTCTCTACAAAACTGGATCCAATCTTTCCAGGCCCAGGGTCCTCTCCTTTCTTCTTGGGAATCATTTGACTTGCTAATTGTGCCTTGAGTATTTAGGGCTTCTGGGCTCATTAATATCCACTTATCAGTGATTGCATTTCATGTGTATTCTTTTGTGATTGGGTTAGCTCACTCAGGATGATATTTTCCAGGTCTAACCATTTACCTACAAATTGCATGAATTCATTATTTTTAATTGCTGAGTAGTATTCCATTGTATAAATATACCACATTTTCTGTATCCATTCCTCCTTTGAGGGATATTTGGGCTCCTTCCAATTTCTGGCTATTATAAACAAGGCTGCTATAAACATAGTGGAGCATGTGTCTTTATTGTATGCAGGGGAATCCTCTGGGTATATGCCCAGGAGTGGTATGCCAGGGTCCTCTGGAAGGAACATGCCCAATTTTCTGAGGAACCGCCACACTGATTTCCAGAGCGGTTTTACCATTTTGCAATCCCACCAACAGTGGAGGAGTGTTCCTCTTTCTCCACATCCTCACCAGCATTTGTCGTCTCTTGAGTTTTTTAATCTTAGCCATTCTGACTGGTGTGAGGTGGAATCTCAGGGTTGTTTTGATTTGCATTTCTCTGATGACTAATGATGTTGAACATCTCTTAAGGTGTTTCTCAGCCATCCGAATTTCTTCTGGTGAAAATTCTTTGTTTAGCTCTGTACCCCATTTTTGATAGGGTTATTTGGTTCTTTGGGGTCTAACTTCTTGAGTTCTTTGTATATATTGGATATTAGCCCTCGGTCCGATGTGTGGTTGGTGAAGATCATTTCCCACGTTGTTGGTTGCCATTTTGTCCTTCTGACATTGTCCTTTGCCTTACAGAAACTTTGTAATTTTATGAGGTCCCATTTGTCAATTCTTGATCTTAGAGCATAAGCTATTGGTGTTCTGTTCAGGAACTTTTCCCCTGTGCCCATGTCCTCCAGGGTCTTCCCAAGTTTCTTTTCTAATAGTTTCAGTGTGTCTGGTTTTATGTGGAGGTCCTTGATCCACTTGGAGTTGATCTTAGTACAAGGAGATAAGAGTGGGTCAATTTGCATTCTTCTGCATGTTGACCTCCAGTTGAACCAGCACCATTTGTTGAAAAGGCTATCTTTTTTCCACTGGATGGTTGTGGCTCCTTTATCAAAGATTAAGTGACCATAAGTCTGTGGGTTCATTTCTGGGTCTTCAATCCTATTCCATTGATCTACCTGCCTGTTGCTGTACCAATACCATGCAGTTTTTAACACAATTGCTCTGTAGTACTGCTTGAGGTCAGGGATATTGATTCCCCCAGAAGTCCTTTTATTGTTGAGAATAGTTTTAGCTATCCTGGGTTTTTTGTTGCTCCAGATGAATTTGAGAATTGCTCTTTCTAGATCTATGAAGAATTGATTTGGGATTTTGATGGGGATTGCATTGAATCTGTAGATTGCTTTTGGCAAGATGGCCATTTTTACTATATTGATCCTGCCAATCCAGGAGCAAGAAATATTTTTCCATCTTCTGAGGTCTTCTTCGATTTCTTTCTTCAAGGACTTGAAGTTCCTGTCATACAGATCTTTCGCTTGTTTGGGTAGAGTTACGCCAAGGTACTTTATGTTGTTTGTGGCTATTGTGAAGGGTGTTATTTCCGTAACTTCTTTCTCAGCGATACCCAGAGGATTCCTCTGCATACAATAAAGACACATGCTCCACTATGTTTATAGCAGCCTTGTTTATAATAGCCAGAAATTGGAAGGAGCCCAGATATTCCTCAAAAGAGGAATGCATACAGAAAATGTGGTATATTTATACAATGGAGTACTACTCAGCAATTAAAAATAATGAACTCATGCAATTTGTAGGTAAATGGTTAGATCTGGAAAATATCATCCTAAGTGAGCTAACCCAATCACAAAAGAATATACATGAAATGCAATCACTGATAAGTGGATATTAATGAGCCCAGAAGCCCTAAATACTCAAGGCACAATTAGCAAGTCAAATGACTCCCAAGAAGAAGAAAGGAGAGGACCCTGGGCCTGTAAAGATTGGATCCAGTATTGTAGACCCCAGAACAGAGAAATCGTGGGGGGGGGGAATGAGTGGGGAATAGCGGGGGAGGGGAGAGGAATTATGGGACATATGGTGAGGGGTAACTGGGAAAGGGGAAAGCCTTTGGAATGTAAACATAGAATATAGAAAATAAAAATTAAAAACAAAACAAAAAGAAAAGAAAAAGAAAAGTCTGTAATATAACCAGATAAGGTAAAATACATATACAGTGACACAAAATAGTTCTTTAATCCATTCAACATTACCTATTAAAATGATGTATGAAAAAAAATCATTACAAAATATGCAAATTAATAGCTGATAATTTTTTCTTTTTGTAAACCAATTATTTAGTAATTTGCATTAGCTAAATGAGCTGAATTGTTCTGATAAACTCATGAACCACACTTGGCCTACTTTTTAAGGTCATAAGAGACACCCAACAGGCAAACAACAAAAAAAAGTGTTCAGGAATTACTTAACAGTGCTGGGTATAGTGGCACATGCCTTTATTCCCAGGACTCTGGAGGCAAAAGCAGGTAGATCACTGGGAGTTAGAGGCCAGCTTAGCTTATATGGTAAATTCCAAGAGAACCAGAGAGATCCTGTCTCAACACAAACAAAAATGAACAAAAAGATGTATGCACGCACACATGTGTAAATGTGCATGTGGCCAAATTATTATACTCCAAAGAAATATTCTCCTGTCTTTCATTGCTGCTTAAAATTTTGCCAATGTGGCTTAAAATGTGCTTCTAAAGTTTACTTGAACTGTGAATGTTTTTGAGAGGACTGAGTCAGTCAGCCAGAGCCAGGCTGACTCCATGACAGGCGGCAAACTGGCAATTTGGGTTACTAAACCTAAGTTTCTGTTTCCCAGAACTAGAAAAGTTAGTCAGTTCCAGGAAAAACCACCCCATCACGGGCAGCCAACAAGAAAGCTGCCCCACCATCTAACCTGAACCAACCTCCCAGACAGTCAATCAGGAGCTGTAGCCACTGCCCCACCACCTATCTTGTGCCAAGTATCAGTAAAAGTCCCCAAAATCTCCCAGAGCCTAGACCAATCACAAAGGCACCTATACCCCCCAAGGATAGAACCAACCAATCAAGGGAAAGAAAAGTAAAAGTCACCCACTTCTACCCTAACAGGATTTATATTGACCCTACAAAGCCCACAATTCCATCTTCCATCCTGAAGTATGGAAGACCCCTGCATGCAGGTTCTCTGCAGAATAAATGCTCTTTGCTGTTGCATTGTAAGGGCCCATGGTTCACCAAAGAATGACACCCTGAATTCAAATAATATGTAAATGCACAGAGTATTTTATTCTGCAAAATACAGCATGCTGGGATTTCCCATTACCAAAATATAGAGACAACCAAGTGAGCTCTCAGACCTGATTTAAAGCACATGGAAATTGCAGGTTAGATAAGCTTTATCTTACTCTTCCTTTAGGCATTCCAGAACAATTATTGGTTCGTGAAAGCTGGAGCCTGGGGTTTGTTTCTATTAGTAATTGGCTTCCCTGGGCTTACCTGGACTTGCTCAGTTCTTAGGCCTAGTCTCCTTAATTGGCAATTTGAAGTCTGTTATAGAATCAGCCTAGCCTTCTCATTTCCCCCTTGCAGTAATAGGCTATCTCAAATCCTTGAGATGTTTCTGAGGCCCCTACACTTGCAGCTCCAGCCATTGTTATGTCAAAGAGAGAGCCTAATAACACAGCAGAAATGGACATGCTTTTAACTTGATTGTTTGGAGGTGCCAGCTGGTTGAAGACATCCTCCCCAGAGTAATAAGTCACTCTGTGTACAAGCTGTATTAGAACATAAAAAATTCTCAGTCATGTTTTCAACCAGGCTATAAATGCATGGAGTAAGCCCTAAGGTGCAAGCCCATCAGGCATTCTCTGGGGCAACATATATCCTGCAACAGTAGGGGATATCAGTGTGGTTGCAGAGGTGGGAATAGGCTAGTGTTACCCTATTTCCAATGCAGTCTCTCTCTGGTAACCAAAAGTTCTATGTTAAGTTCAGGAAGAGAGGAATTAAGAAACTCCAGTCCAATTGGCCTTCTTGCCAGCCACTGTGAACTTGAAGAGAAGGTTCATCGACTGCTAGGGGTACCCAGAAAGTAAGGAGGCTAGTGGCTGGTGCAGCAAAATGGAAGCAGCAAGCAAGCAGGATCAGGAGCACTGGAGTCGCAGTTTCCGCAGATCAACAGGGTATGGAGTGAACTTTCATCATTCTTGTGTAAGTTCTGAAAGTCTCCTCCACTGGGACCTCAACTGCAAGATCATCTCTCTCCTGTCAGGTGTTAGATGGGAGTGGTATATCCACATCCTGATCCTGTCCACTTTAACAGCCATAGGCATAGTCAGGATGATGGTGTGAGGTCCTTTCTGTTGAGGTTCCAGAGTCTTGTGCATATGTCTCTTAATCTACACTTTGTCACCAGTTCAAAGCAATGTGGCCTAAGGGGAAGGAGCAGAATAATTAACCTGGCAGATGGTAGGCCAGAGTTTCTTCTGAACCGTATGGGGAGGCGTTTAACTATTTTAAAAACTTATGTTGGTCACATTCAGCTAAGATATCAAACTGGAGGTTAGGCAGAATGAGAGAGGGCCTCCCATACAGGATCTCAAAAGGACCTGGGACCTAAAGCATAGGGGGTATTCCTAGCCCTATATAAGGTATAAGATAGGAAAGAGCCTCTCATGGGCTCTTTTCATGGGGCCAAGCCTCAACTCCTTTGCATGACCCCTTCAAGTCCTGGGACATCAATGGCAAATAAGACTGCACCATCACCAATGGCCTTCCATGGCCTCTCAGAGTGCTGAGCATCAGCTGCTCTTCAGGAGCCCTTCATGCCTTCAAAATCAGTACAACCAGGGTGACTCTTACACATTACCAAGTCCTGCTATAGCACCAGGTACAACCTTGGCTATCTGTGGAACACAGCCTCTTTGTGCTCTCAGAAAACACTTCCCAGAAGATGTCACCTCAGTGATGTTGGTCTCTTCTTAATCACCACTCATTTCTTAGCTCCAGCTAACCAGCATCAATAGTCCCAGTAATGTAGTTTTCACTTTAGTAGTTCTGGTATCTTGTTAATCACAGCTGATTCTTCAGGCCCAGCAAACCAAAACCACAGAATCTTTGCAATCAAAACAGCAATGGCCCTGATAAGAGTCTTTAATCTTCCCTCTGAAATTTCACAAGCCAGGCCTCCATCTTTTGCACTGTTCCCAACATTATCTTCCAAGCTCTGACACAACATCCCACAGAGCTCTTAACACCAAATGGATCTTCTAGCACAAAGTTCCAAAGTCCTTCCAGAGTCCTCTCCAAAACATGGTCAGGTTGTCACAGGAATACCCCACTATGCTGTTATCAATTTGTCTTAGGGTTTCTATTCCTGTACAAAACTTCATGACCAAGAAGCAAGTTGGGGAGGAAATGGTTTATTCAGCTTACACTTCCACGTTGCTCTTCATCACCAAAGGAAGTCAGGACTGGAACTCAAGCAGATCAGGAAGCAGGAGCTGATGCAGAGGTATGGAGTGATGTTACTTACTGGCTTACTTCCCCTGGCTTGCTTAGCTTGCTTTCTTATAGAACGCAAGATTACCAGCCCAGAGATGGTACCAACCACAAGGAGCCCTTCACCTTGATCACTAATTGAGAAAATGCCTTACTGCTGGATCTCATGAAGGTATTTCCTCACCTGAAGCTCCTTTCTCTGTGATAATTCCAACTTGTTTCAAGTTGACACAAAATCAGTCAGTACAGGGGCATTCCGCACATAAGGATCAATGCTGGAAAATGACACATGTGTCATTTACTGTCTCCCCTGAGCATCTGGGGAATCACATAGTTCCAAGAGGTAAGGCCATAGTAGAGTTGGCCCTCTGGGCAGTATGAGCCAGAGTGTGAGGTGGACTCCAAATGGAGTCAGAAGAGTTGGGGAAGTCAGTAGCTGCTCTTCTCTCTGCCTGTGTTTGTTCAGCAGGGGAAGCAGGGGCAGGAGCAGGAGCAGGAGAGGGACAGAAAGCCTCCTCCAAAGCAGAAAGGGGGAGGAAGACAGGGAGCTGAGGCTGACGCTCTGCTCCTTTAGATGAACAGTGGGGAGCAGCAAAGCCATAACAAAAAAGGTCTCGTCCAAACAAGGGGCTTCTCAACCAGGTATTGTCATGTAGTGATATTTGGCACTTGGTCTGGGTGGCCCTAAGCCTTCATAAACTAAACTTTCACTTTGTAAATAATGGGGAGATGGAAAGTCTCCTCTTCAGGCAATAGGTGGGCCATTCGTTCCTTAAAAAGATGGTTAGTTTGATGGGATGAACAACCAGACCTGAGTCTTATGTGATTCGGGGAAAGTCCTTAAAAATTGTTCAGGACCAAAGCCAATAGGATGCTTTTTTAATCCCTGTCCCACCCTAGGAATTAAAGAAACTTTGTACCAGAGGACAAAAAGTACAAAGAGAACACACACACAAACATAGAAAGATATTCCCGAGAAAACAAAAACAAACTAAAAGGCTATCTCAGATGGTCTTCCTCCCTACACACAGCCAGTTCAGAATCCAGATAAGAACTAGCAAGTTCTCCAGCTTCTTGAAGGGATCAGAAGCATCCTCTGTTGCCCCTGGCCAAGTGACAAAATACTTGTCCATTTTGTCCCTCTTGGCCTTCAGATTAAACGAGAAACAGAAACACACATATGTACAAGACAAAAGACAATCAGGTGCCAGGACTTACCAATTGGAAAAACACTCCACCATTTGGGTCAGGGGGTCTCTAGCAAATCCTGGGACGTCCAAATGTAAGAGTCCATGATTTGCCAAAGAGTGACACCCTGAGCTCAAATATTACCAAGATAGAGAGAAAGACAATCAATGTATTTGCAGGCCTGATTTAAAGCACATTGGAATTCTGGGGTAGATGAGCTTTATCTTACTCTATCTCTAGGCATTCCAGAACCATTATCGGGGAAGGAAGGCAGGAGCCTGGGGCTGTTTCTATTAGTAATTGACTTGTCTGGACTTGCCCAGTTCTTAGGCCTAGTCTCCTAACTGTCAGTTTGAAGTCATGGAACCTGCCTAGCCTTCTCAGCATACTATTTAAGTCTGGGGTATAATTCTTTGTAAATCATGGACCCTTACATTTTCAAGAATCTTTTACCAATAAAGATAATAAATGTTGGATTGTATTGTTTAAGAAGTTTGTTGACCCCTTTAGACTCATCCATAGACACCAATAACAAGAATATAGATGAATCTACCATACTTGATAATTCTGAGATTTCAAATTTCTAATAGAAGATGAGAAGAAAATAACTCAAGGTTACATTTCTGAAGTCCATGAAATATTTCTTCTAAATAACTGAAAACTTCCTTCTCCTAATGATAATTCTTTTTTTCCATTGGATATTTTATTTATTTACATTTCAAATGTCCCCTTTCCCGATTTCCCTCTCAGAAACCCCATATCCCATCCTCCCTCCTCCTGCTTCTATAAGGGTGTTCCCCCCACCCACCCACCCACTCCTACCTCCTTGCTCTCATATTCCCCTACAGCATGGCATAGACCCTTCATAGAACCAAAGGCCTCTTCTCCCACTAATGCCTGACAAGGCCATCCTCTGCTACATATGCAGCTGAAGCCGTGGGTCCCTTCATGAGTACTCCTTGGTTGGTGGTTTAGTCCATGGGGGCTCTGGTTGGTTGATATTATTGTTTTTCCTATAGGATTGCAAACCCCTTCAACTCCTTCAGTCCTTTCTCTAACTCCTCCATTGAGGACCCCATGATCAGTTCAATGGTGGGCTGCGAGCATCTGCTTCTGAAAGGTTGAGAATTACAGGCTAAAAATCCCCCCCCCCGTGCCTAACTCTTAGATGACCCCAAAAAGTCAGAGGCTTGACACGCTTTCTATCAGAAGCTAGGTGGAGGGTCACGTTCCTTGAGCACACCCAGGAGTGCACGCGTCCCACCCACCTGTGGTGTCTGGCTGCCGGCTGCGGGCCTTGGGCCTGGGAAGGTCCCCGGATCCTTTTCTGTCTCTCCTCCGTGGAGCAGCTGGGGCTCGGGTGAGCAGGGTTGGGCTGGCAGGGTCACCGCACGGGTTGTGGGGCTCATGTCTGGCGGGTGCTCGGGTCCCCAGGTACCTGCTACTGGTTGGAGGGCCTTGGGTGCGTGGTCCTGGCCCCATGATAGGAGATGCATATGTGGCCCTGCACACCACCCTGGCCCCATAACAGGAAATGCGTAACAGGAAATGAGCTAACTAGTTGCTATCTGGCTTCTATAGAAAACTGATTGCTCCTCAGAGCATGAGCTTGGATAATTTAAACTGATTGGCTTAGAAACTATGAAGTAGTACAGATCAATTGGCTCGCACTGCAGGGGCTCTTGATGCTAAGGAATGATTGGTTTGTGTTACACGGGTTTTGTTGTAAACCTATAAAAGCTGTCCCAATTCTGCACTCGGGGCTCACAGTCCTCTACCCCATGGTGTACGGCTGTGAACCCCAGAACCTCTGGAATCAAAGTCCTCTTTCTGTTGCATTAAGACCATTCCTCGAGAGTGATTTGGGTGTCGCCTTCCGAGGTGTGGGGTGCTAGGGCACCCCCGTGTTTTTTTCGGGCCTTACACTTGTGTACTTGTCAGGCTTTGGCAGAGCTTCTCACAAGACATCTATAACAGGGTCCAGTGAGCAAGTACTTGTTGGCATCCACAATAGTGTCTGGGTTTGGTAACTGTATATGGGATGGCTCCCCAGTGGGACAGTCTCTGGATCGCCTTTCCTTCAGTCTCTGCTCCACAATTTGTATCTCCTCCAATCAGTATTTTGTTCCCCTTCTAAGAAGGATCCTTGAAGTACCCACACTTTGATCTTCCTTCTTTCTGAAATTTATGTGGTCTGTGAATTGTATCTTGGGTATTCTGAGCTTCTGGGCTAATATCCATTTATCAGTGAGTGGATATCATGTGTGTTCTTTTGTGATTGGGTTACCTCAATGATATTTTCTAGTTCCATCCATTTGCCTAGGAATTTCATGAATTCATTGGGTTTTATGTTTTGTTTTGTTTTGTTTTTTGTTTATTGAATATAATCTTCATTTACATTCCAAATGCTAAAACCTTTCCCAGTTTCCCCCTCCCTGAAAACCGCCAACCCCTACTCCCACCCCCTGCCTCCAAGTATTTACCCCTCCACCGGACCCACTCCCACCTCCCCCACCTCTCAATTTCCATTTATTGAGCCTTCGCCTGACAAAGGACCACTCCTCCCACTGATGTCCAACAAGGCATTCCTCTGCCAAATTTTTGGCTGGAACCATGGAATTCATTTTAATAGCTGAGTCCATGTTTTCTGTGCCTATTTTTTTGTACCTACAGAAAACGTACCATGTTTTCTGTACCTATTCCTCTGTTGAGGGACATCTGGATTCTTTCAGCTTCTGGCTATTATAAGTAGGGCTGCTATGAACATAGTGGAGCATGTGTCCTTATTACGTGTTGGACCATCTTCTGGGTATATGCCCAGGAGTGGCAAAGCTGGGTCCTGAGGTAGTACTATGTCCAGTTTTCAGAGGAACCGCCAAACTGATTTCCAGAGTGATTGTACCAGCTTGCAATCCCACCAGCAATGGAGGAGTGTTCCACTTTCTCCACATCCTCAGCAGCATCTGCTGTCACCTGAGTTTTTGATCTTAAGAATTATACCCCAGACTCAAATAGTATGCTAATAAGGCCAGGCAGATTCCATGACTTCTGAATGGTGTGAGGTGGAATCACAGGGTTGTTTTGATTTTCATTTCCCTGATGACTAAAGATGTTGAACGTTTATTTAGGTGCTTGTCAGCCATTCCAGTTTCCTCAGTTGAGAATTCTTTGTTTCACTCTGTACCCCATTTTTAATAGGGTTATTTGATTGTCTGGACTCTAATTTATTGAGTTATTTGTATATATTGCACTCTATCAGATGCAGGATTAGTAAAGATTTTTCTCCAATCTGTTGGTTGCCATTTTGTCCTATTGAAAGTGTTCTTTGCCTTACAAAAGCTGGGCAATTTTATGAGGTTCCATTTGTCAATTCTTGAGCTTAGAGCATAAGTCATTAGTGTTCAGTTCAGGAACTTTCCCCTGTGCCCATGTTTTCAAGGC
The DNA here is from genome assembly GCA_964023405.1 of Apodemus agrarius. NCBI lineage: Eukaryota > Metazoa > Chordata > Mammalia > Rodentia > Muridae > Apodemus > Apodemus agrarius. The sequence continues at coordinate 47,128,827 of OZ030014.1, forward strand.
TCTTCCCCACTTTCTCTTCTAGTACTTTCAGTGTATCTGGTTTTATGTGGAGATCCTTGATCTACTTGGACTTGAGCTTTGTAAAAGGAGATAAGAATAGATTGATTTGTATTCTTCTACGTGTTGACTACCAGTTGAACCAGCACCATTTGTTGAAAATGCCATCTTTTTTCCAATGGATGGTTTTAGCTCCTTTGTCAAAGATCAAGTGACAATAGGTGTGTGGATTCATTTCTGGGTCTTCAACTCTCATTGATCTTGCTGTCTGTTTATGTACCAATACCATGCACTTTTTTATCATTATTGCTCTGTAATATAGCTTGAGGTCAAGGTTGGTGATTCCCCTAGAAGTTCTTCTATTGTTGCAAATAGTTTTCACTATCCTGGTTTGTTGTTGTTGTTGTTGTTGTTGTTGTTGTTATTCCAAATGAATTTGCAAATTGATCTTTCTATGAAGTATTGACCCACTCTTATCTCCTTGTACTAAGATCAACTCCAAGTGGATCAAGGACATCCACATAAAACCAGACACACTGAAACTATTAGAAACGAAACTTGGGAAGACCCTGGAGGACATGGGCACAGGGGGAAGGTTCCTGAACAGAACACTAATAGCTTATGCTCTAAGATCAAGAATTGATAAATGGGACCTCATAAAATTACAAAGTTTCTGTAAGGCAAAGGACACTGTGAGAAGGACAAAACGGCAACCAACAAAGTGGGAAATGATCTTCACCAACCCCACATCTGACAGAGGGCTAATATCCAATATATACAAAGAACTCAAGAAGTTAGACCCCAAAGAACCAAATAACCCTATCAAAAATGGGGTACAGAGCTAAACAAAGAATTTTCACCAGAAGAAATGTGGATGGCCGAGAAACACCTTAAGAGATGTTCAAGATCATTAGTCATCAGGGAAATGCAAATCAAAACAACCCTGAGATTCCACCTCACACCAGTCAGAATGGCTAAGATTAAAAAACTCAAGAGACAACAGGTGCTGGTGAGGATGTGGAGAAAGAGGAACACTCCTCCACTGCTGGTGGGATTGCAAAATGGTAAAACCGCTCTGGAGATCAGTGTGGCGGTTCCTCAGAAAATTGGGCATGTCCCTTCCAGAGGACCCTGGCATACCACTCCTGGGCATATACCCAGAGGATTCCCCTGCATACAATAAAGACACATGCTCCACTATGTTTATAGCAGCCTTGTTTATAATAGCCAGAAATTGGAAGGAGCCCAGATATCCCTCAAAAGAGGAATGGATACAGAAAATGTGGTATATTTATACAATGGAGTACTACTCAGCAATTAAAAATAATGAACTCATGCAATTTGTAGGTAAATGGTTAGACCTGGAAAATATCATCCTGAGTGAGCTAACCCAATCACAAAAGAATACACATGAAATGCAATCACTGATAAGTGGATATTAATGAGCCCAGAAGCCCTAAATACTCAAGGCACAATTAGCAAGTCAAATGACTCCCAAGAAGAAGAAAGGAGAGGACCCTGGGCCTGTAAAGATTGGATCCATGCTAAAAGTCTTGGAAAGAGCAGGAATTCAAGGCCCATACCTAAACATAGTAAAATCAATCTACAGCAAACCAGTAGCCAACATCAAAATAAATGGAGAGAAACTTGAAGCAATCCCACTAAAATCAGGGACTAGACAAGGCTGCCCTCTCTCTCCATATCTTTTCAATATAGTACTTGAAGTTCTAGCGAGAGCAATTAGACAACATAAGGAAGTCAAAGGGATACAAATTGGAAAGGAAGAAGTCAAGCTATCATTATTTGCAGATGATATGATAGTTTACTTAAGTGACCCAAAAAACTCCACCAGAGAACTTCTACAGCTGATAAACAACTTCAGCAAAGTGGCTGGTTATAAAATTAACTCAAGCAAATCAGTAGCCTTCTTGTACTCAAAGGACAAGCAGGCTGAGAAAGAAGTTAGGGAAATAACACCCTTCACAATAGCCACAAACAACATAAAGTACCTTGGCGTAACTCTAACCAAACAAGCGAAAGATCTGTATGACAGGAACTTCAAGTCCTTGAAGAAAGAAATCGAAGAAGACCTCAGAAGATGGAAAAATATTTCTTGCTCCTGGATTGGCAGGATCAATATAGTAAAAATGGCCATCTTACCAAAAGCAATATACAGATTCAATGCGATCCCCATCAAAATCCCAACTCAATTCTTTATAGATCTAGAAAGAGCAATTCTCAAATTCATCTGGAGCAACAAAAAACCCAGGATAGCTAAAACTATTCTCAACAATAAAAGGACTTCTGGGGGAATCAATAGCCCTGACCTTAAACAGTACTACAGAGCAATTGTGTTAAAAACTGCATGGTATTGGTACAGCAACAGGCAAGTGGATCAATGGAATAGGATTGAAGACCCAGAAATTAACCCACAGACTTATGGTCACTTGATCTTTGATAAAGGAGCCACAACCATCCAGTGGAAAAAAGATAGTCTTTTCAACAAATGGTGCTGGTTCAACTGGAGGTCAACATGCAGAAGAATGCAAATTGATCCACTCTTATCTCCTTGCACTAAGATCAACTCCAAGTGGATCAAGGACCTCCACATAAAACCAGACACACTGAAACTATTAGAAAAGAAACTTGGGAAGACCCTGGAGGACTTGGGCACAGGGGAAAAGTTCCTGAACAGAACACCAATAGCTTATGCACTAAGATCAAGAATTGACAAATGGGACCTCATAAAATTACAAAGTTTCTGCAAGGCAAAGGACACTGTCAGAAGGACAAAACGACAACCAACAAAGTGGGAAAAGATCTTCACCAACCCCACATCCGACAGAGGGCTAATATCCAATATATACAAAGAACTCAAGAAGTTAGACCCCAAAGAACCAAATAACCCTGTCAAAAAATGGGGCACAGAGCTAAACAAAGAATTTTCACCAGAAGAAATTCGGATGGCCGAGAAACACCTTAAGAGATGTTCAACATTGTTAGTCATCAGAGAAATGCAAATCAAAACAACCCTGAGATTCCACCTCACACCAGTCAGAATTGCTAAGATTAAAAACTCAAGAGATGACAAATGCTGGCGAGGATGTGGAGAAAGAGGAACACTCCTCCACTGCTGGTGGGATTGCAAAATGGTAAAACCGCTCTGGAAATCAGTGTGGCGGTTCCTCAGAAAATTGGGCATGTTCCTTCCAGAGGACCCTGGCATACCACTCCTGGGCATATACCCAGAGGATTCCCCTGCATACAATAAAGACACATGCTCCACTATGTTTATAGCAGCCTTGTTTATAATAGCCAGAAATTGGAAGGAGCCCAGATATCCCTCAAAAGAGGAATGGATACAGAAAATGTGGTATATTTATACAATGGAATACTACTCAGCAATTAAAAATAATGAATTCATGCAATTTGTAGGTAAATGGTTAGACCTGGAAAATATCATCCTGAGTGAGCTAACCCAATCACAAAAGAATACACATGAAATGCAATCACTGATAAGTGGATATTAATGAGCCCAGAAGCCCTAAATACTCAAGGCACAATTAGCAAGTCAAATGATTCCCAAGAAGAAAGGAGAGGACCCTGGGCCTGGAAAGATTGGATCCAGTTTTGTAGAGAAACTGTGGGGGAGGGAGAATGATTGGGGAATAGTTGGGGGGTAGAGGAACTATGGGACATAGGGAGGGGGGAACTGGGAAAGGGGAAAGCCTTTGGAATGTAAACATAGAATATAGAAAATAAAAAAAAAAAAAGATCGGATCCAGTATTGTAGACCCAGAACAGAGAAATCGTGGGGGGGGGGGGAATGAGTGGGGAATAGCGGGGGGGGGGGAGGAATTATGGGACATATGGTGGGGGGTAACTGAGAAAGGGGAAAGCCTTTGGAATGTAAACATAGAATATAGAAAATAAAAATTAAAAAAAAAGAATTGAGTTGGACTTTTGATGGGGATTGCATTGAATCTGTAGATTGCTTTCCGCAAGAATACCATTTTTACTATATTTATTAATCATGCCAATCCATGAGCATGGGAGATCTTTCCATCTTCTGAAAGATCTATATGATAAGAACTTTAAGTCTCTGAAGAAATAAAAGATGATTCTTTTATAAACAATAGTACTCAGAGAGAAGTAGCACTTACCTAAGTCTCAGTCACAACTAAATGAAAGGGTTCTGTTGGCTACAGGATCAGTCATAATATGGACACCTTATTTTTAAAGACCAGGGAGAATCAGGTTAGAGATTCAATTAAAATGAAACTTTCCTCAAAGGATAGTTGATATTCACATGGCTCAAGAAACATAAAACATCCTAATGATGTCTTTGTCTTTGATTTGTTTACCTACATTATGTTGTTACCTGGGGAATCAGAGTTTCCTTTTCTGTTCTTGGTCTTTTGGTGGTATGAATTTTAAAAATAGAATCAGGAGGTAAACTTTATGAGAACTTTAAAGAAAAACAACAGGGTAGGCAAGATGTAAATCTTGGCAACTGTGGAGGGAGAAAGCAGGAAAAAATCAGTCATTTGTAAATAGCTACATGGTGGAATTGAAGCCGGCAGGCAAGTCATTTCAGAAAAAGAGTAAAATAGCCTGAAGTGTCCAGGAAAACTTGTCCAGGCTTTGTAAAATGAGATTTAAAAAAAAAGGAGAATGTAAGAAAAGTGGACAGGCTCATCAGGGCTTTAGAAACTTCAGGAAGGCAAGGTTTCCAGGTAGAGTCAGTACATTTTCTTAATAAAGGAATAATTGTGAAATCAGCTCCCCTACCTCCTCAACCCCCAAACCCCCTTACACACACACACACACACACACACACACACACACACACACAGAGAGAGAGAGAGAGAGAGAGAGAGAGAGAGAGAGATACACCATCTCAGCAGTGTGCCTTTCTGCTTCCTGAGGTATGGTCTCTTAGCCAGGTGACTGACATTATAGGATCAGCTCAATTAACTCTTATGGGCTGAGATAATGGTATGTAATCTTTGGAGCAGATAAGAATGTCACACCTCGATACGTAGCCAGCCTGCCAGGTGCTGAGACCTTGCCGGCCGGAACCAGGTACCAGAGACAGCCCGAGTTTAAGACCTCCGGGGACTCAGGTCTGGGACAGGAACTGCGCACAGCCTAGCGGTTTGGAGTACAGCAGCCGTGCCTGAGCTCTGCGCTCGCAGGCCAGACCCCCGAACCCCCTGCAGGCAGCGCCATCTTGTCTGCAGCTTCCCATCCAGCCGGTAGCAGGTCAGCCATACCTAGCCAACCTGCCAGGTGCTGAGACCCTGCCGGCGGAACCAGGATAAGCAACAATTCCTGTTTATTAAGAAGAGTGAGGACCAGCTATAGCAGCAGGCCTCCATATTGCAACCAGGACACAGCTGGAAAGGTGCGGATAGAGACTCCGCCTGGGGCTAGAGCAGGGAGAGCTGCTAAGCTCTCGCCCACAGGCGGGCCCAGGCGCCTAGGCTCTGCAGCACGTTTCTGCGAGCTTAGGCCGTGCACCGAGGCAGCCGGCACCACCCAGCTCCCCAGGAGCCCGGACCAGCGATAGCGGCAGGCCTCCATACTGCAACCAGAACACAGCTGGAAAGGAACAGGTAGACAGATTCCATCAGGGGCTACCACGTGGGGGGATCTGCTAGGCTCTCGCTACTAGGCAGGCCCAGCAGCACCTGCCGAGGCTCTGCTGCACTCCCCCACACTTCCCGGAGACCTCAGGCCGTGCACAAAGTCAGTGGGTGGCAGCAAGCTCGTGATCCCGTTGAGCAGCAATCACGCATAACCACCAGTAGAGAAACAACAGGTAAGCCCAGCCTCATAGGAGATTCAAACACCAGCCAGTGACAACAAGGTCAACTAACACCAGAAATAACCAGATGGCAAAAGGTAAACGAAGGAATGTCACTAACAGAAATCAAGACAACATGACAGCATCTGAACCCAGTTCACCAACAACAGGAAGCCCTGGATACCCCAAAACACAAGAAAAACAAGACTTGGATATAAAATCACTGGTCAGGATGCTGGTAGCTGAACACATAGAAAAATCTCGTAAAGAAATAGAAGAGAAAATGGATCAAAAGTTAGAAGCCTTTACAAGGCAAATACAAAAATCACTTCAAGAAATGCAGGAGAAGATGGATCAAAAAGAAGAAGACAATAAGGAGGAAAGACAAAAATCACTTAAAGAAATACAGAAGAACGTGGGCCAACAAGTAGAAGCTATGAAAGAGGAAACACAAAAATCTATTAAAGAAATACATGAAAACACAATCAAGCAAGCGAAAGATCTGAGCACATCCATCCAGGCACTAAAAACAGAAGTAGAAACAACTAAGAAATCGCAGAGGGAGACAACATTGGAGATAGAAAACCTTGGGAAGAAATCAGGAGCCATAGATGCAAATATCAACAATAGAATACAAGAGATAGAGAGATAGAAGACAGAATATCAGAAGCCGAAGATACCATAGGAACCATTGATTCAACAGTCAAAGAAAATACTAAATGCAAAAAGGCTGTAACCCAAAACATCCAGGAAATCCAGGACACAATGAGAAGACCAAACCTAAGGATTATAGGTATAGACGAGAATGAAGATGTACAAGTTAAAGGGCCAGCAAATATCTTCTACAAAATTATGGAAGAAAACTTCCCCAACCTAAAGAGAGAGATGCCCATGAATATACAAGAAGCATACAGAACCCCAAACAGACTGGATCAGAACAGAAATACATCCCGTCACATAATAATCAAAACTCCAAATGTACTAAACAAAGAAAGAATATTAAAGGCAGCAAGAGAAAAAGGCCAAGTAACTTATAAAGGAAGACCTATCAGAATAACACCAGACTTCTCACCTGAGACCATGAAAGCTAGAAGATCCTGGGCAGATATCATGCAAACTCTAAGAGAACACAAACTTCAGCCAAAACTACTTTACCCAGCAAAGCTCTCAATCACCATAGATGGAGACATCAAGGTATTCCATGACAAAACCAAATTTGCACGATATCTTTCCACAAATCCAGCCCTACAAAGGATAATAGGGGGAAAACACCAAGACAAGGACGGAAACTACACCCGGGAAGAAGCAAGATAGAAACCTCCTCTCATCAAACCCAAAAGAAGGTAACCTCTCGAATATAAAAAATAAATAAAATAAATAAATATAATTTCAAAAATGTCTGGAGGAAATAATTACTATTCCTTAATATCTCTTAACATCAATGGACTCAATTCCCCAATAAAAAGACATAGATTAACAGACTGGATACGGAAACAGGACCCTACATTTTGCTGCATACAGGAAACACATCTCAGTGTCAAAGACAAACACTGCCTTAGAGTAAAAGGCTGGAAGACAATTTTACAAGCAAATGGTCTCAGGAAACAAGCTGGAGTAGCCATTCTAATATCAGATAAAATTGACTTCCAACCTAAAATCATCAAAAGAGACTCAGAAGGTCACTTCTTGCTGGCCAAAGGAAAAATCCACCAAGAAGAGCTCTCAATACTGAACATCTATGCTCCAAATGCAAGGGCAGCCTCATTCGTAAAAGAAACCTTACTAAAGCTTAAAGCACACATTACACCTAACACAATAATTGTGGGTGACTTCAACACTCCACTCTCCTCAATGGACCGATCAGGAAAGCAGAAACTAAACAGGGACACAGTGAAACTAATTGAAACTCTGGACCAATTGGATTTAACAGATATATATAGGACATTTCATCCTAAAGCTAAAGAATATACCTTTTTCTCAGCTCCACATGGGACCTTCTCCAAAATAGACCATATAATTGGTCACAAGACAGATGTCAACAAATACAAAAATATCGAGCTAATCCCATGCCTTCTATCAGATCACCATGGAGTAAGAGTGGTCTTCAATAACAACAAAAACAACAGAAAGCCCACAAACACATGGAAACTGAACAATACTCTACTCAATGACAACTTGGTCAAGGAAGAAATAAAAAAAAGAAATCTAAGACTTTTTAGAATTCAATGAAAATGAAGGTACAACCTACCCAAATCTATGGGACACAATGAAAGCAGTGCTAAGAGGAAAACTCATAGCTCTAAGTGCATCCAAAAAGAAACTGGAGAGAGCATATACTAGCAGCTTAATGGCACACCTTAAAGCCCTGGAAGAAAAACAAGTTAATTCACCTAGGAGGAGTAGAAGACAAGAAATCATCAAACTCAGGGCTGAAATCAATCAAATAGAAACAAAGAGAACCATACAAAGAATCAACAAGACCAGGAGCTGGTTCTTTGAGAAAATCAACAAGATAGATAAACCCTTAGCCAGACTAACCAAAGGACACAGAGACAGTATACAAATTAACAAAATTAGAAATGAAAAGGGAGACATAACAACAGAAACTGAGGAAATTCAAAACATCATCAGATCCTACTACAAAGGTCTATACTCAAAACAACTGGAGAACCTGGACGAAATGGACAATTTCCTAGACAGATATCAAATACCAAAATTAAATCAGCATCAAGTAGATCAGCTAAATAGTCCCATAACCCCTAAAGAAATAGAAGGGGTTATAGAAAGCTTCCCAACCAAAAAAAGTACGGGACCAGATGGTTTTAGTGCAGAATTCTACCAGACCTTCAAAGAAGACTTAACACCAATACTCTCCAAACTATTCCACAAAATAGAGACAGAAGGGACACTGCCCAACTCATTCTTCGAAGCCACAATTACGCTAATACCTAAACCACAAAAAGATCCAACAAAGAAAGAGAACTACAGGCCAATTTCTCTTATGAATATAGATGCAAAAATACTAAATAAAATTCTTGCTAACCGAATCCAAGAGCACATCAAAACGATCATCCACCATGATCAAGTAGGCTTCATCCCAGGGATGCAGGGATGGTTCAATATACGGAAATCCATCAATGTAATCCACTACATAAACAAACTGAAAGAAAAAAACCACATGGTCATCTCATTAGATGCTGAAAAAGCATTCGACAAAATTCAGCATCCTTTCATGCTAAAAGTCTTGGAAAGAGCAGGAATTCAAGGCCCATACCTAAACATAGTAAAAGCAATCTACAGCAAACCAGTAGCCAACATCAAAATAAATGGAGAGAAACTTGAAGCATTCCCACTAAAATCAGGGACTAGACAAGGCTGCCCTCTCTCTCCATATCTTTTCAATATAGTACTTGAAGTTCTAGCAAGAGCAATTAGACAACATAAGGAAGTCAAAGGGATACAAATTGGAAAGGAAGAAGTGAAACTATCATTATTTGCAGACGATATGATAGTTTACCTAAGCGACCCAAAAAACTCCACCAGAGAACTTCTACAGCTGATAAACAACTTCAGCAAAGTGGCAGGTTATAAAATTAACTCAAGCAAGTCAGTGGCCTTCTTGTACTCAAAGGACAAGCAGGCAGAGAAAGAAATTAGGGAAATAACACCCTTCACAATAGCCACAAACAACATAAAATATCTTGGCGTAACTCTAACCAAACAAGCGAAAGATCTGTACAACAGGAACTTCAAGTCCTTGAAGAAAGAAATCAAAGAAGACCTCAGAAGATGGAAAAATATTTCTTGCTCCTGGATTGGCAGGATCAATATAGTAAAAATGGCCATCTTGCCAAAAGCAATATACAGATTCAATGCGATCCCCATCAAAATCCCAACTCAATTCTTCATAGATCTAGAAAGAGCAATTCTCAAATTCATCTGGAGCAACAAAAAACCCAGGATAGCTAAAACTATTCTCAACAATAAAAGGACTTCTGGGGGAATCAATAGCCCTGACCTCAAGCAGTACTACAGAGCAATTGTGTTAAAAACTGCATGGTATTGGTATAGCAACAGGCAAGCAGATCAATGGAACAGGATTGAAGACCCAGAGGTTAACCCACAGACTTATGGTCACTTGATCTTTGATAAAGGAGCCACAACCATCCGGTGGAATAAAGATAGCCTTTTTAACAAATGGTGCTGGTTCAACTGGAAGTCAACATGCAGAAGAATGCGAATTGATCCAATCTTATCTCTTTGCACTAAGATCAACTCCAAGTGGATCAAGGACCTCCACATAAAACCAGACACACTGAAACTATTAGAAAAGAAACTTGGGAAGACCCTGGAGGACTTGGGCACAGGGGAAAAGTTCCTGAACAGAACACCAATAGCTTATGCTCTAAGATCAAGAATCGACAAATGGGACCTCATAAAATTACAAAGTTTCTGCAAAGCAAAGGACACTGTCAGAAGGACAAAACGGCAACCAACAAAGTGGGAAAAGATCTTCACCAACTGCACATCCGACAGAGGGCTAATATCCAATATATACAAAGAAGTCAAGAAGTTAGACCGCAAAGAAACAAATAACCCTATCAAAAAATGGGGCACAGAGCTAAACAAAGAATTTTCACCAGAAGAAATTCGGATGGCCGAGAAACACCTTAAGAGATGTTCAACATCATTAGTCATCAGGGAAATGCAAATCAAAACAACCCTGAGATTCCACCTCACACCAGTCAGAATGGCTAAGATTAAAAACTCAAGAGACAACAAGTGCTGGCGAGGATGTGGAGAAAGAGGAACACTCCTCCACTGTTGGTGGGATTGCAAAATGGTAAAACCGCTCTGGAAATCAGTTTGGCGGTTCCTCGGAAAATTGGGCATGTCACTTCCAGAGGACCCTGGCATACCACTCCTTGGCATATACCCAGAGGATTCCCCTGCATGCAATAAGGACACATGCTCCACTATGTTTATAGCAGCCTTGTTTATAATCGCCAGAAATTGGAAGGAGCCCAAATATCCCTCAAAGGAGGAATGGATACAGAAAATGTGGTATATTTATACAATGGAATACTACTCAGCAATTAAAAATAATGAATTCATGCAATTTGTAGGTAAATGGTTAGACCTGGAAAATATCATCCTGAGTGAATTAACCCAATCACAAAAGAATGCACATGAAATGCAATCACTGATAAGTGGATATTAATGAGCCCAGAAGCTCTAAATACTCAAGACACAAATAGCAAGTCAAATGATTCCCAAGAAGAAGAAAGGAGAGAACCCTGGGCCTGTAAAGATTGCATCCAGTTTAGTAAAGAAACCGAGGGGGGAGGGGGAAATTATTGGGGAACAGATGGGGGGAGAGGAACTATGGGAACTATGGTGGGTGGGAACTGGGAAAGGGGAAAGCCTTTGGAATGTAAACATAGAATATAGAAAATAAAATAAAATAAAATAAAAAATGTCACACCTCTACCCATAGCCAGAGGGAGGACTCCATTCTATTGACCAGGAACGAATAGCTTTCCATCAATGATGAGTCTCAACAAAGGCCCCATTAATGGCCTCTCAACCTAATGTATCATTCTTCACACAAGACCTTAAAACCATTTAGAAAGTAGGGTAGAATAGAAGAGGTCAGATCAGAAACTGGAAAATTTCACAAGAACTCTCCAGAAGGGAGGGGCTAAATTATATTCCTCAGACCACAGGGAGGTCCCTGCAGCTAGCAGAAGCCCACAGTTATTCCAATACCATTGGCCACCTACCTCATTCCCTAATGTCCGATCAGTTTAAAAGTCACACTGTTCTTCCAATCACATTGTGTCTGATGGCAGCTGCCCTGAGGACTGTATAAAGGCCCCCTGGATGGGCTGTGCATGGTTGTTCTCTCCCCATGTGCAGGGCCCACAGCATGCTGGATTAAATAAAATTCCTCTTGCTTTCGCATTGATTTCCATCTCCATGTTGTTCACTCAGGGGTCTCTGGTAAGGTAAGGCTCACCAGTCTTACATTTAGTACATGGTCCGGGAATCTGACCTCCTGTGGGAACAAACTGGAGCAGTGAATCAGAGGTCTTAAACAGCTATCATGGCTTGCTTTTTTCCTATCTGTCTTGCTGTTTGTCAAAACTTGCTATTTGTCTGAGTCTGTAAGCCTATCTGAACTTTTGTTTTGCTTGCAAGCATCTGGGGGGGCTCAGAGAGCCCACGGAATTTGGGGCAGTCAATAGCGGGCCTTAACATCACAGCTGTAGGAGACTGAAGTGATTAGAGGAGACAGGGTTCAGACCCCCTCCGTGAACACAGGGTAACTCTGAGAGTGGAGAGGAAACCCACTCAATTCTTGGTGGACATTCCAAGAAAAGATCTTGGGTCCAAAATGTACTCATGGACTACCTGAAGAACAGTAGACCTAGAGATGGGCCAGGTATCTCATTCATTTAAGGTCACTCCAGACTGTTCCTACCCCCTATAGGGGCAAGACATACTCTCCAAAATGGGGACCCAGATACATTCCCTGCCCAATGGGCCACAGCTAACTGGCCCAAAAGAAGCAACCTCTCCAACTGACCCCTGCGAAAGGCCAAGGTTACCTGGTTTACAGATAGGAGCAATTTTCTCCATGAAGGTCAGAGATGAGCAGGTGCTACTGTGATGGGTGGCACACATGCCATCTGGGTAGAACCTCTACCCCCTAGCACATCAACATAGAAAGTGGAACTAAATGCCCTCATCAAGGCCTTGGAATTTGGAACTTGGAGCCAGCAAGAAAATTACCATCCAGATGGATAGCAGGTATGCCTTTGCCACAGCCCACATCCACAGGGACATTTATATATATGCCAAGAGGACTGCTCACAAAAGAGGAAACAAACAGGAAATCTTGGACCTCTTAGATGCCCTAATGAAGCTGGCAACTGTAAGTATTATTCACTGCCCAGGATATCAGAAGGGAAGAGACTCGGTGGGCAATAACAGGAAGATCAAGTGACTCCAGAAGTTGCTATGCAGGAGTCTATACCAGTTATGGGCCTGTAAGAGAAAATGGGACTAGACTAAGGAATGGCCTCACTTAGAATATCCTGAATGAAGAGGGGACTCAGATTGCTAGCCTCCCTACCAATTATTACCAAGAAAAGAAAGGACAATGGCACACACAAGAATGGAGAACTATACTCCCTAGAAAGTAAGCAAGACATACTAGGCCAAGTACATAGATGGACTCATTTAGGGGATAAAAAGCTTGTCCAAGAAATTCAGGGCCCTAAAGTATATATAATAGGCCTCAAGTTCTGGGCCAAAGAGATAGTAGAACAGAGTAAGCTATGCCAGCAAGTGTATGCCCAAGAGTAAACAGGGCAAAAGACCTAGGGAAGAACAGCCTAGAATATATTGAGAGGTTGATTTTGCAGAAGTTAAGCCAGGAAAATATGGTTACAAATACCTTCTAGTGTTTATAGATGCTTTCTCTGGATGGGTTGAAACATTCCCCACCAAGCAGTAAACAGTTACTATGATAGCTAAGAAGATATTAAAGGAAACTTTCCCAAGGTTCAGAGTGCCCAAGGTAATTTCATAGGACAATGGTCCTGCTTTTGTCCCTGAGGTAAGTCAGGGATTGACAGAGATATTGGGGACTAATTGGAAGCGCCATTGTGCTTACTGTCCACAGAGCTCAGGACAGGCAGAGGAAATAAACAGAACCCTACGAGAGACCTTAGCTAAACTGATCTTGGAGCCTTGCTCAGACTGGGTGGTGCCTCTCCCCTTGACCCTGTTCTAAACCTGGAACAGCCCCTACCATTTTAACCTAACCCCTTTAGAGATCCTGTTTGGTACCCCAACTCCCTTGGTGCCCACTGAGCCCTCCCAGGAGGTATCTCACAACAGAAGATTTGGCCCAACCTGTCTGCTTTAAATGCTCCAGGGATTCCAGAGACCCCTCAGTGCTTCCAGATTGGTGACTGGATCTATGTAAGGAGGCATCAGGGACAGACGCTGGAACCCTGATGGAAGGGGCCCTTCCTGGCTCTGCTAGTCACTCCCATAGCCCTCAAGGTGGACATTATTGCGGCCTGAGTACACATTTCCCATGTGAAACCTGCAGACACCCCACTCCCCAGAGACTCCCGCTGGATGGTACAGAAGGTGGACAATCTGTTCAAGCTCGACCTTCATCATGACTGCCTGGCAATATCTGGTTCCTTTCCCCATCCTATATACCCATCCACCAAACCTGTTACAGCACTCACTGTCTCTCTTCTATTGGGGTTGGGGATATCTGGGACAGCCACCAAGACCTGTGATCTTGTCTTATAAGGGGAAAATTATGACAGTCTGAGGGCAGCCATTGATTTAGATATAGAGAAAATGGAAACTTCCATCAGTCACCTTCAAGAATCACTGACTTCATTATCAGAAGTAGTACTTTAGAGTAGGAGGCCTATGTGCTGCCTTAGCTGAGGAGTGTTGCTTTTATATAGACCATTCCAAGGTTGTTAAAAGAGTCAGTGGCCAAGGTGAGAGGACTAGCCAAGCAGAAGAGAGAGAACAGAGTCACAGCTGACTCTGGTCTTGGTTTAACTCCTCCCCTTGGTTAACTGCCCTCATTTTCCACCCTGTGAGGACCCCTAATTGTTCTCCAGCTATAGTTGACTTTTGGCCTCTACATGTTGGACTGCTTAATTGCTGTTGTTGTTAAGGACTGCATAGGTACAGTACAGCTAATGATCTTAAAGCTGAGATACAAAGCGCTAGATACAGAAGACCAGGAGTATAAGCTATCCAAATGCCAGCAATGGCTTCAGGATTGAAGCATACACACAAAAAAGTGGGGAATGCAGAGGTCAGCTCAGAAACTTTGGAAAATTCCACCAGACCCATCTGGAAGGGAAGGGCTAAATTACATTCCTCAGACCACAGGGAGGTCCCTGCAGTTAGGGGAGACCCAGAGTTATTCCAAGACCATTGGCCACCTACTTCATTCCCTAATGTCCAATCAGTTTAAAAGTCACACTGTTCTGCCAATCACATTGTGTCTGATGACAGCTGCCCTGAGGACTGTATAAAGGCCCACTGGATGGGCTGTGCATGGTTGTTCTCTCCCCATGTGCAGGGCGGCCACAGCACGCTGGATTAAATAAAATTCCTTTTGATTTTGCATCGATTTCCATCTCCACATTGTTCCCTCAGACTCACCAGAGTCTTACAGAATCAGACGATACATAGAACCATATGTATCACCCCATTTTCAACATAAAAATCCAGAGACCAAATTCCAAAACTGTTACCCAGGCTGGAATTTCAGGCATACTCTCAAGTATACACTCTAGTCAGGGGTCCTTTTAGGAGGAATAGCACAAAATAAGAACTCTCTTCTGGCATTTCGGGCATTTCAGGCATTTAGCCAGCAGAAAACCAAGGACATTTCCTGCTTCTGGCCAAAGAATTGGAGCTACTCACTTTCAGGATCCCTAACCCTTAAATGTGCCTAATTTGTTACTCAGTTCTATCCCTCATTGATTTCATTTAGCTCTCACACTAGTCATTGTCATAGTGTTAATATGAGGAAATAAGAGCTCAGCGATGTTAAACAACTTACCAGTTTTTCATAGTTACGTTATAGGAAAGGTAACACAACCTAAGTTGTCTGTCTCTGTTCAGGTCCTTCTAACACACCACGTTGAAAAGCTTCATTGAACATAACTTTGCATACTAATTCCAGAAGATTGGGAACCCTACATCGTAAGAGACCCCTTCTATAACTATACTCATGGATAAAGTAAATAAAGGCAGGGAGGGTGGCTCAGTGTGTATATTCTAGCTATGGAAGCATTAGCATCTGAATTCAGATCACTAGTTTCTGCATTTTATCTCTGTAGTGGAATTTTCTTCTTCCCTTCCTTGGAAGATACTCTCCACTCCATTACTAGGAAACTTACCTCTGTGGTTATGTATATATTGAATAGCATACATATTAAAAGTGTAACAGCTAACATCCACATGTAAGAGAAAACATATCTTTTGAGGTCTGGGTTATCTCACTCACAATGATTTGTTTTCTAGCTTTGTCCACCTGCAAATTTCCTAAGATCCTTTTTCTTAAAAGCTGATTATATTCCCTTGTGTAATTGTACCACATTTTCATTATCCATTCACCAGTTGATAAACATCTAGACTGTTTCCAATTTTTGACTATTATGACTAGAGCAGCAAAGAACACAGATGAACAAGAATTTCTGTAGTAGGATATAGAGCCCTTTGTGTATATGCCCGAGAGTGGAATAGTTGGATCTTGAAGTAGATCTATTTTCAGATTGTTTAGGAGCTGCCACACTGATTTCCATAGTGGCGAGACCATTTGGCCCTCATACCAGCAGTGAATAGTATTCCCTCTTTCTCACATTCTCACCTTCATATGCTACCATTTGTTGTACTAATTTTGGTCATTCGGACTGGGTTAGGATTAAATCACAAAGCCTTTAATTTGCATTTCACTGAGGGATAGAAAAATGGAGTCTTTTTATGTCTCATCTTTCATATTTCATCTTTTGATAAATGTTTAGTTCTACATCCTATTTTTTGAGTTGTTTTCTTGATGTTCCTTTTTTGTTTTTAGTTCTGTGTGTAGTCTAGATACTAGCCCTGTCACATGTATAATTAGTAAAGCTTTTTCCTACTCTACATCTGCTTCTCTGCTCAAATGAAGGGGCCCTGTGCTGTATAAAAACTTTTTAACTTCGTTTGATCCATTTGTTGGTTTTTGGTCTTAATGCCAACACTATTGAGAATCCTGTTTAGAAAATCCCCTCCATATTCAAGATGGCTAGTTTTATGTTGATGTCCTTGATTTATTTGGAGTTGCATTTTATGCAGGCTGATAGATACGAATCTATTCTTATTCTTCTATGTGCAGCTATGCAATTTGATCAGAATCATTTGTTGAAGATCATCTTTTTTCCAAAATGTACTGTTTTGTTTCTTTGTCAAAAATTAGGTGTCCACTGGCAGGTGGACTTTTATCTGCATCTTCTATTCAATTCTATTGATCAGCATAACTGATTTTAGTCCAATACCATGCTGTTGTTATTACCATGGTTCTTGAATACAACTTGAGATCAGGACAGTAATACTACTAGCCACCCTTTTATTATTCAGGATTGTTTTAGCTATTCTGAATTTTTTGTTTTTTCATATAAAGCTGAAAATTTTCCATTCGAGTTCTGTGTAGAATGATGTTGGAATTTTGATGGGGGTTGCATTGGATCTTTACATTACTTTCATAGAATGCTCATTTTACTATGTTAATCCTTCTAATCCACGGGTCTGGGAGGTCTTTCAATCTTCTGATGTCTTCTTCAATTCCTTTCTTCAATGTCTTAAAGTTCTTATTATACAAATCTTTCACTTGCTTATTTAGAATTACTCTAAGATATTTTGAGGCTATGGTTAAAAGCATTGTTTCTCTGAATTCTTCCTAAGTATGTTTGTCATTTGTATATGTGTCATTTGATCTTTGTGTGTTAATTTTATGTTCTACTACTTTTTTTTCTTTTTTTTTATTGTATATATTCTATATTTACAATTCATTTCCCTTTTTCTGGTTCCCCACCCCCAAAGGTCCCACATGTCCTTTTCCCTCCCCCTGCTCCCGCATCCACCCCCTCCCACTTTACTGTTCTTGTACTCTCCCACAATGATGTTTTGGTCCATTCTAGCACCAGTGTCCACTCCTTTCTTCTTGTGAGACATCACTTGATATGTGATTTGTGTCTTTGGTGTTCCAAGCTTCTAGGCTAATATCCACTTATCAGTGACTGTATACCATGGGTATTCTTTTGAGACTGGGTCACCTCACTTAGTATGACGTTCTCCAGCTCCATCCATTTCTCTAAGAATTTCATGAATTCATTGTTTCTAATGGCTGAATAGTACTCCATTGTGTATATATACCACATTTTTTGTATCCATTCCTCCGTTGAGGGACATCTGGGTTCTTTCCAGCTTCTGGCTATTATATATAAGGCTGCTATGAACATAGTGGAACATGTATCCTTATTGCATGCTGGTGAATCTTCTGGGTATATTCCCAGGAGTGGTATGGCTGGGTCCTCCGGAAGTATCACGCCCAGTTTTCTGAGGAACCGCCATACTGATTTCCAGAGTGGTTGTACCAGCTTGCAGTCCCACCAGCAGTGGAGGAGTGTTCCTCTTTCTCCACATCCTCGCCAACACCTGATGTCTTCTGAGTTTTTAATCTTAGCCATTCTGACTGGTGTGAGGTGAAATCTCAGGGTTGTTTTAATTTGCATTTCCCTAATGACTAGTGATGTTGAACATTTTTTAAGGTGTTTCTCAGCCATCCGAATTTCTTCAGGTGAAAAGTCTCTGTTTAGCTCTGTACCCCATTTTTGGATAGGGTTATTTGGTTTTCTGGGGTCTAACCTCTTGAGTTCTTTGTATACATTGGAGATTAGCCCTCTGTCGGATGTGGGGTTGGTGAAGATTTTTTCCCAATTTGTTGGTTGCCGATTTATCCTTTTGACAGTGTCTTTAAATGACACCCTTCACAATAGCCACAAATGATATAAAGTATCTTGGAGTGACGCTAACCAAACATGTGAAAGATTTATACGACAAAAACTTCAGGTCTCTGAAGAGGGAAATTGAAGAAGACATCAGAAAATGGGAAAATCTTCCATGCTCGTGGGTTGGCAGGACTAATATAGTCAAAATGGCAATCTTGCCCAAAGCAATATACAGATTCAATGCAATCCCCATCAAAATCCCAAATCAGTTCTTCATAGAGCTAGAAAGAGCAATTCTCAAATTCATCTGGAATAACAAAAAACCCAGGATAGCTGAAACTATCATCAACAGCAAAAGAACTTCTGGGGGAATCAATATCCCGGACCTCAAGCAATATTACAGAGCAGTGGTATTAAAAACTGCATGGTATTGGTTCAGTGACAGGGAAGCGGATCAATGGAATAGGATCGAAGACCCAGAATTGAACCCACACATCTATGGCCAATTGATCTTCGACAAAGGAGCTGAAAACATCCAGTGGAAAAAAGATAGCCTTTTCAACAGATGGTGCTGGCTCAACTGGAGGTCAACATGCAGAAGAATGAGAATTGATCCACTCTTATCTCCTTGCACTAAACTCAACTCCAAGTGGATCAAGGATCTCCACATAAAACCAGACACACTAAAACTAATAGAAAAGAAACTGGGGAAGACCCTTGAAGACATCGGCTCAGGGGAAAAATTCCTGAACAGAACACCAATTGCTTATACTCTAAGAACAAGAATAGACAAATGGGACCTCATGTTCTACTACTTTACTAAAAGTAAAAACTTATTATCCTCCTTTGCAACCTCATTTTTTACAAAATAAAACCACTAACTCCAATTTATGCTCTTCATATACTCCTGGATGTGGGGCCACCTAGTAAAGTGCAGTTGGCCTTCCAGGGGACACACCCTTGAAAATTACACTTTCTCAACCAGTCATTAACTGTCCAGAGCTCCCTATTTAGGGTGAGGGACTTGTAAAACCCCCGTCCCTTTTGTTCCTAGAATGTTTACTGCAGAAGCTAATTTCTTTTTTCTTTTCTTTCCTTTCCAGAAGTCAAAGCATTTTAATAGGAAATAGTTTAGCACTAGATTTTCATAAATATCAATACTGACAATAAATTTTCTCAATAAGTGAAAGTAAATGCAACCATATACTATAAACACACACTTAGCCAACAAAATATTTACCTGTAAGATGTAACCTACTATTTTCAAAATGAGTACCACTTTTCAAACTATTTTTTTGTTTTATTGAAAATAGATTTTTTTTCTCCAAAATATATCCTGATCACCATTTCCTGTCCCTATGCTCTTTCCAGTTCCTCTCTACCTCCTTTCCCATCCAGATCCACTCCCTTTCTGTTTGTCATAAAAAAACAAACAAGTTCCTAAGGGATAATAATAAGCTACAACAAAATAAGTTAGAATAAAGTAAACAAAAACTAATATATCAGAGTTGGGACAAGACAGAAAAATCAGAAGGAAAAGAGTCCAAGAGAAGGCACAAGAAACGGAGACCCACACTTTCTGTTTGGTGCCCTCAGGTTGGGGATTCAGAGTGAAGAAAGGCTGTCATAGGTGGTCTTCTACAGATCTGGGGATGAGACTGAGAGTTTGGACTTGAAAGAATGGAGGGAAAAGTGAAGAGCTGCAGTTAGCCTATCTGCTTTGCTGGTCTGGAGTGACCTATAAGTTCCCAGGGAATGCCTGCTGAGGTTAGTGGTTAGGACAAAGCAATGAGAAGGGGTAAGGAGATTTAGATGGCAGAGGGGAGGAAAGGAGGCTGTAGCAGGTGATCTGCTACAAAGCTGTACGAAAGACTGGGGAATCTGTTTTGGAGGGTAGGGGTTGGATTTGGAGGAGTACGCGTTAAAAAGTGGGGTCCCAGGGCTGGAGAGATGGCTCAGCGGTTAAGAGCACTGACTGCTCTTCCAGAGGTCCTGAGTTCAAATCCCAGCAACCACATGGTAGCTCACAACCATCCTAAATGAGATCTGATGCCCTCTTCTGGGGGCTTCTGAAGACAGCTATAGTGTGATTATATGTAATAAATAAATAATTCTTTAAAAAAAAAAGTGGGGTCCCTCTTCTGGCCCAGAGCTTGGGCTACTGGGCAAGACAGGTGCAGGGAGTTGGATCACGTGCATCCCCACAGAACCACTGGGTGGACATTGGGCTGTGAGAAGCCGCAGGACCCCGCTCCAGGGGTGGGGAAGGACAGTCCATGGGGTTCCCTGGGAACCAGCAGGGATGAGCTAGTGGGTCCCTGGGCCTCATAGAGGCCGAGTATGACAGATTCTCACCCCTGGACACCACAGGCACCACTGGATATAGTGGAAGAGCTGACAATGGAGTGTGGGCCCATAGGCAGGCTCTGGTCCAAGCCTGAAAGGAAAAGGTCAGGGGGAGAACACCAGCTAGGTCCCACGGGGGACAAGCATCCTGGCCAGCTCAAGCGGCTTGCTCAGCAGGTGGCTTGGGTTGGTGGCAGCCATGGCTGAGAATGCTGGGAGGCCTAAGCGAGAGATTAGACACACAGCTCTTTAAGAGAAGACCTGATCCATTGCTCCAACACAGCAGGTCCAGATGAGAAGAGGCAGTCAATGGTTTTAGAGAGTTTATTGTAGAGAAGATAGAGAAGTAGAGGGCGGCCATGGCCACATACAGAGAGAGGGAAGAGAATGGGGGAAAGGGGGAGCCCAAGAGAGCAAGAGAAAGACAAGAGAGTGAGAGAACAAGAGAAGGAGGAGAGGGCAACCAGCTCCTTTTATAGAGGGCTGCCTATCTGTCTGTTGCCAGGTAACCATGGGGCGGAGCATACCTGGCCTGTGCCAGCTGACTGTAGGGGTGGAGTCCAGACAGAATACCAGGGGCTTGGGGAATTACCCTACATGACTGATGACCACAGGATTATGGAATTGAGAGCCTCTCTGAAGGCTCCCAACTACCCAAGGTAATTGGATCGGACAATGGTCCTGCTTTTGTCTCTAAGGTAAGTCAGGGATTGACAGCCTTACAGGACAAGTGTGATGTCACATTTCTTGATTTAAGAAGCATACCATTTCTCTACATCACCAGCATCTTATTCCTCTCTATTACCCCTAAGCTATAACAGCTTCAGACCCAGCCTTGCAGCAGTTAGAGGTGGAAAAGAAAATAATAATAATAATAATAAATCAGGGTAAGGATTTACACTTGCACAAAAGACGATGACTGCACTGTCTCACAGATGTCATAGCCGAGTCTGATTACTGCTATTTCTGCACAAAAGTGGAGCTTTCCTGACTGCAAAAGGAGATTGAAGCAATTCTTTGTGAATTTGTTCCGTAGCATTAGATATATACCCCGAGAAGTCACAGTCTCTCACATTTGTCAGCTTTCTTAACATATTCAAATACTGCTTACAGAAAACCACAAAGAGAATTTAATTTTATCTGTGACTCCATTCCATAGGTCTAAAAGCATGATGATTCTTCAGACTCGAATCTAGTGAGGTCTAATTTTTTTTTTCTTTAACATTTAAGTATAAGAAGAAAAGGAACTAATGTCTAAATGTAAGTCAATTTCTCTCTGGAAGTAGTTAGGAAAACCCAACTTTATACATTCTTATTAACTTACATTTTAATATTTCAATCAGCTCAAACACCAGCTAGATGAAGTCTGTCTGTCACATCTCTGCTTAGTGTTTATGTGACTCCCACGTACAACCTGAGATAAACATGAGTCATTAGGACTGACTATCTGTCTCCTGTCTGCTTGGTGAAGGGAGCTTGGCAAGAAATACTGTGTATAACAGGAGTATTCAAAGTGGAGTCCTCTAGACTGTGCCAACACAAATAAGCTCCTAATCTACAAACAAGGATTAGCCATAGGGTGAGACCTGGACCCTTCAGTAACTAGTTCTTATCCTTCTAGCCCTGGGACTTCACTTTGGTCTGCTATCTCTAGACCAAACATAGTCGTAAACACTGCTGCTCTATGCCAGGGTTCTTTGAATGTTTCTGTTACAATGGTGAGACATCCTAGTGTCTGGCTCTTCACAGAATGCAAGACTCTCACCATAGCACAAGCAACCTGATGCCCACCTGCCCTTACAGCCTTAAAAGACATTCTATTCTGTATGGATTTCCACTTTTTCCACTCGTATTTCTTACATTTCCTACATTTGAAGCCGTTTTCTCCTCATTCTGTCAATGCAGTGTCTGATGTGGGATAGCTACAGGATATGCTTTGAGAAATACTGAGATTTTCAAAATGAAAAGGCATTTCCTTAGGTTCTCCATAAGAAAGTTCTTTCTTAAAACAAGAATACGTCTAAAATGGGTATTACAAGATGAACTTTATTTTTACTAAATTCATATTTGTACTTAAAATTCATATATTATAGCTGTATTTTTTTAAGCATTAAGTATTTTTCTTTATGAGGTGAAGTTAGGAAACCAGGAAAGAACTCACCAATTGGTTGCTCTGTGTCAAATAGTTTGCCAAGTCCAGCTTGGCCATATAAGGGATGGAATGACACGGCTTCTCCTCCTGAATTAGGGCCAGCAGGGTGTGGGCCTCCGTGAGTATTGATGGTTGCTGTGGGTGTAAGACTTGCTTGTATTATAGTGTACATGTTTTCATGTACCTCCTTAGAGGAATGTCCTCTCTGTCAACGTTAATGACTCCATGATAATGAGAGACAGCACAAGTCGGGGAGGCAAGGGTGTGTCTAATGTCTCAGCAAGATGGTAGAATGCTGTGACCTTCAGGACAGCACTTAAGGCTTTTGGAAAGAATGCTGAAAATATGAACTCAAAAATGTATTACTCAACTATGCAAAATATAAGGATGCCATATGAATGATACAAGGGACTTTGTGGACCTAGAAAAACAGGCAACTGCACTATGAGGCAGCGGGTCAGAAAGAGTGAGGAAGAAGATAAAGAGACTTAGGGAGTGGTGATCAAAAGACAAGATCCCACCCAACTGAATTTTTTGCCTATGGTTATAAAACAGGCGGATTCCTGAGTTAAAGGTCAGCTTGAGACAGAGGGAATTTAGGTCCAATCCCAGTCATGGTAGGAATGGTAATCTCAAGATGGGGTCCCACCCAGTTTAATAAAGTCCAGCAGATCTCTGAATTCTTGTGCAATGTTAAAAAAAAAAATATGCTTGCTGTCTCTTTCTAGGAATCAAGGTCTGGGATCATAGAATGTTGATTCGTGAGATAATTAAAAGGGAATCTGGGGTAATAACTGAACTGATATGTAAATAAAATACTTTGATCTGCAAGAGATGAGCTATCAACAGAGTTTTCAGAATAGCAAGGAAACGCTGTCTCAGTCAGGAGAGAGAGAGAGAGAGAGAGAGAGAGAGAGAGAGAGAGAGAGAGAGAGAGAGAGAGAGAGAGAGAAACAATCTGAAAGGCTGTCTGAAGAACAGAATTTAGGCAGACCTTAGGTCTTCAACTTGGACCCACGATTTGACTTCAGATTGTTTGTTTCAATGCTCCCAGACACCCCTTCCTTAGAACTTCTTTCCAAGCTGAGGCTGGTCCTTGGTGGGAGGGCTTGCTTACTTGAGACAGATAGAGCAAATCAGCGGGTGAGGCCTTGTGCCCTCAGCAGGTCAGGGTTTTATAGGAAACGGTGAGCAGGTGAGGAAGTTTCCAGCCTGGCAAGCATCTAGTTGAATGACTTGTAAGCAGACAGGTGGGTGCTCTGAAGCAGAAGCATAAATGATCACCAATGGTCTGAAAGTACTTTTGAAACAATCACACTAATCTTGATCAGCGCTTGCTACAAGGAAGCAGCTAGGGAAGAACTCTGGGGTAGGAGCCAAGGGCAAGCCATGGGGTCCTTCTTGGCACTTGGGTGCAGCCTGGGTTCAGCAGCAGGTCAAGTTCTCAGATTCTTTTTCTTTGAAAATGGAGTAGGTTTGGCCTCTTCATCTGAGTGACTGAGCTCTTCTGTCCTTCGGCATCCAAGCCCCTGCTCTCCAAGCCTTTAAAATTAGGATCATGTTAGTGACTACCACTAACTGATTTGTTTTGCCTTGAAACTCTTCAATGGCTATTGCAGCATCTTGCAGCAAGTTTTCCCCTCAATGTGGACTTAATGCCATCAATTCTCCTAACTATCGGGTCTTCAGACTCTGATTGAATTATGTCATCGACTCTTGTATTTCTCCAGCTTGTATATGGTTTATTGTACAACTTCTCGGTCCTCTGTAATCGCATAACCCACTTCTCAAAATAAATCTCCTTGTCTGACAATATCTATTTCTCTAGAGAATCCTGACCAACATGATTAATGCATGATTTTATTCACAGTCTCCACTCACTCACAGTGAAATTTTCAAACTTCACAGACACTGAGGTGTAAACCTCTAGAAAGCCATCCAGTGTCTTTCCAATTACAACCTACGTTGTTACACTTATGACTAACTCATCCTTCACCCTGACAACTAGTATGCCATTTTAATATGCTCATTCAGCTTCCTTTTGGTGTACATTTGTAGATAAACTGCCATTTATTAGTTATTTCAGGTCAATTGTTTAATATCCATGTCTTTGTCAGGGTTTCTATTCCTAAACAAAACATCATGACCAAGAAGCAACTTGGAGAGGAAAAGGTTTATTCAGCTTATACTTCCACATTGCTGTTCATCACCAAAGGAAGTCAGGACTGGAACTCCAGCAGGTCAGGAAGTAGGAACTGATGGAGAGGCCATGGAGGGATGTTACTTACTGGCTTACTTCCCCTGGCTTGTTCAGCTTGCTTTCTTATAGAACCCAAGGCTACCAGCCCTGGGATGGCACCACCCACAAAGTCCCCCACCTCTTGATCACTAATTGAGAAAAGGGAAACAGGCAGGAGGGAAATTCACTGGGAACGTGATAAAGCAGACACATGGAACCTGAGCACAGGTAGCCAGCCACCTGGCAGAATGTGGGCGAGGATACATGGGACACTCTAAGTTATATCTGTCAGAGAAGAGCCTAGCTATATGGCCACGGGATTTGTAAGTATATCTTGACCCTGAGTCTTTTTTCTGCAAGCATGGGGCTGGGAGAAAGAGCCAAGGCCTATCTTCAACAAATAAGCCAAATGATATCCATGTATATGATTAATTAACTTTTAATAAAGTTACTGTGTCAGAATTTGCTTAAAATCATTCTCTTCTTCAAAGTGTCTTAGACATAGGACACTGGCAACTATCAAAGAAGCATTTTTTTTTTAATCTCTAAACATTAGTTTCGACATATTTTGCCACAAATTATATTCTTTTTTTTTTTTTTTTTTTTTTTGGTTTTTTTGGATTTGTGTTTTTTTCCAAGACAGTGTTTCTCTGTTATAGCCCTGGATGTCCTGGAACTCACTCTGTAGACCAGGCTGGCCGCAAACTCAGAAATTCTCCTGCCTCTGCCTCCCAGAGTGCTGGGATCACAGGTATGTGCTACCACCACCCAGCTCACAAATTATATTCTTTTTTTTCTTCTATTTTTTTATTTCTTTCTTTCTTTTTTTTAATTGGATATATTCTCTATTTACATTTCATTTCCCTTTTTCTGGTTCCATGCCCCCTAAAAGTCCCCTATGCCCTTTTCCCTCCCCATGTTCCCCCATCCACCCTTTCCCACTTCCCTGTTCTGGTATTCCCTTACACTGATGCTTTGAGCCTTTCCAGAACCAGGGTCCACTCCTTCCTTCTTGTTGGACATTATTTGGTATGTGGATTGTGTCTTTGGTGTCCCAGGATTCTAGGTTAATATCCACTTATCAGTGAGTGCATACCATGGGTGTTCTTTTGAGACTGTGTTACCTCACAGCTGATCTCCAGCTCCATCCATTTCTCTAAGAATTTCATGAATTCATTGTTTCTGATGGCTGAGTAGTACCACTCCTGGGCATATACCCAGAAGATTCCCCAGCATGCAATAAGGATACATGCTCCACTATGTTCATAGCAGCCCTGTTTATAATAGCCAGAAGCTGGAAAGAACCCAGATGTCCCTCAACAGAAGAATGGATACAAAAAATATGGTATATATACACAAATTATATTCTTATCCTTGTACTCCATAATTCTTTAACTTAATATAAAATCAAGTTCTCCCCTCTGCTGAGTTCTCCCAAAAGATACAATCATTTAACTCTTACAAGAAAATTTCCAGGCTGGAGAGATGGCTCAGTGGTTAAGAGCACTGATTGCTTTTCCAAAGGTCCTAAGTTCAAATCCCAGCAACCATCTGTAATGAGATCTGATGCCCTCTTCTGGGGTGTCTGAAGATAGCTTCAGTGTACTTACATATAAAGTAAAAATATTACATATAAAGTAATAAATCTTAAAAAGAAAGAAAGAAAGAAAGAAAGGAAGGAAGGAAGGAAGGAAGGAAGAAAGAAAGAAAGAAAGAAAGAAAGAAAGAAAGAAAGAAAGAAAGAAAGAAAAGATTTCCATAGGGAAAACATCGGTAAGTAACTATAATTGGCCCAGCTTGGCCTCAAGGTACACAACTGGTAAAGTAGTTGAAAAAAAGAAAAGCTTATGTGTGTGTGTGTGTGTGTGTGTGTGTGTGTGTGTGTGTTTTATATAGATGTAATATATATATATATTGTGTGTGTGTGGGTGTGTGTGTGTGTGTGTGTGTGTGTGCGTGTGTGTATGTGAAAGGCGCTGTTCAGAAGTAGTTATTCATCTGTTAATGTAGTTTCTAAGACACAGGGCATTCATCATTGTGATGCAGAATGACCTCCTTTTCACTGTGTTGAGACAAGCATCTCATAGACAAATCATCACTAAAGCATTCAGAGAAACTGAACTCTAAATAATAGGCCTGAACCTGGAAGAATCACTTTCTGTAAGTTAAGTGAGAAATGGAATTGTCCTCCCGTCTCCACTCAAATAACTACTGTGGGGGCTGGAGTTAGAGCAATTGAGAACATATTGATAGTTCTTGGGTTCAGTTCTCACCACCAATATTGTGTCTTACAATCAGGCCAATTCCAGTTCCAGGGGATTTGGTCCCCTCTTGGAAACTCTAAGGGCATCGGGCACACATATGCTGCATATGCATACATGCAGGGAAAATAATCATACAGATAAAATAAATAGTAGTAGTAGTTTAATAGTAGTAGTCATGGCTGTAGTAGTGGTAGTGGTAGTAGTAAATTCTAAGGATAAACAAGACTGAATATGTATAGTCCTGTGTGTTGGACAAGGTCATATTCAGCAGAAAATATGTTTAGAGATTTGATAATGTCTACATTTTGAAAATATTTTCAATCTCTGCAACATTCTTAAGAGGTTAATGTTTTCCTACTGTCTTTAGGCTAGGGGTCTTAAGTATAAATTAAAATTCATTTTCTTTAAAAATGCCATTTAGCTGTAAAGGCAGTGGCTGTGGATGTGCCTGACAAGAAGAAAACTGTTTAATTTCTTAATCCTTTGCCTTGAGCCTGGAAAGTGTAAGAAGACAGAGAGGCAGAGGCAATGTTTCTGCCACTCAAAACAGAGCTGCAGCTGTTTTGCATCAAAGGAAAGGTTTTAAAACTCTAAACTTTAAAAGCTGAGTTTAGAATACCTAACAACTGCCTCGCTGTGCACTGAAAAGGAACATCCACATTCTTAAGAACGGTTTTAAGTTATTTACCGGCCAATGTTTTAATGTAACCTCCATCTACAGTTCTAAGCACAAAAGATAAAACTCCTAATGCCTTTGCAAAATCTAAACTCCTCCAGCAACTGAGCAGCTGGATATGATTAAAAATGTAAATAGGTTCAAGAGACGGAGTCCATTTCCAGATCCTCTGTTTATGAATCACCCACCCAGAGACATAATTCTAGTGGAAAGGGAATTTCCTTCAAAAGCAAAAAATAAAGTCTCAGGCAAATTGCAGAGTCCTCATCCTCGCCCACACTGCTGCTCTGTGCAAACCAGGCTCATCTTTCTTTGCCATAAGACATTTGTAATGTTGATGTGTAATCTGGGAACAGCTTCCCTCTGGTTTTCATTTTCATGGGAAAGAAAAACATTAAGGCTGCCTTCGCAGCCATTGCAACTTAAGCTACAGATCTTGTTTATGGCAAATGAAAGACCTTTTACCCAGGAAGCAATATGCTTGGTGGTAAAAATCCAAACAAGTTACTTAAAGAGTGCTCAAATCAAGATTAGACCAGCCAGACTTGAGCTCCCTTGATCCAAATGCAAATGTTTAGTTTACAGATCAAGATAGAATCTACTCTTATCTGGCATGATGCGGGGACTGCTCTGGGTTGTTCAGGCTGTTATCTAACAAGTCACCCACTGCCTGTCAGAAAGCACCTAATCTTCCTGCCCCAGCAAGAACAAAGGCAAGTGTGAATGCTAACCCAGGTAAAAATGAATTACGTGAAATCAGGGGCTCTGGTTGAAGCTGAAGTTTTCTTAGGCAAGTTACTTCAAACATAGCCATTACTTTGAACACACTGCCAATACCAAATATATAGCTGACAAGTACATACACACACACACACACACACACACACACATACATATCACACATGTGCACGCACACATATACATACACACATACATACATACATGCACACACACATACATACACACATGCACACACACACATACACACACATATGCACACACACTATTGTGCCTGGCCATGGCAGTGTGATATTGAAAAAAGTAAATGCATAGGTAGTATTAATAGGTTAAAAAAAAAGAATTGACATGCTACATTCAAGTCAGACTTGAAAAATCTGCAACTCTTCTTTATATGATATGAAACATAAAAAGAATAGTCCTAGTGACTACGGTGGCCTTTAATAGTCATGCCCAAGTAGAAGTGACATGACTTCTAGGACTCCTAGGTATCTTTATCATCACCTTCGCTTTGCATTATTTTTTCTAGATGTTGAATGGAAGCTGGGAAGGACGGATTCACCATCCCCATGTCACTGACTTCCTGTAGAACAGGGTCACAGCTGCACATGTGGCCAGGGCATTTTGTGTAAAGCATAACTCAAACTATCTACTCACACTGTTCTGAGATAGCCAGCCATATTTGTGAGTGAGCGATGTTTTGAAATAACAAGTTGGATTATTTATTTAACTGATCCTTTTACATTTTGTTGCAGAAACCTAACCTGGAAATAATAAAGGCAAGTAGAATAACTGAGAGCTCCAACCACATGCTCTGCAAAGGTCGTTTTCCTGATACAGTCACGGATCTGAGAACCAGCATTCGTCTTCACTTTCTTTGAAGTCTTATGTAAAAACTTTTACTTCCTGGTGTCTATTCTTACCCAGACATATACTTCCTTTGTATTTTTGGTTTTCTTGTGGTGGTTACTATGTTTGCTTCAAGACAAAATCTTGTTAACAAAATGGCACCAGACAGATTCTGAAGCCATGGACTTATAGAAATTACCTTACACTCTGATTTTTATTGCCCTACTGTACTGGATAGTTTTGTGTGTCACCTTGACACAGGCTGGAGTTATCATAGAGAAAGGAGCTTTAGGTAAGGAAATGCCTCCATGAGATCCAGCTATAAGGCATTTTCTCAATTAGTGATCAAGGAGTTGGGGGGCCTTGTGGGTGTTATCATCCCTGGGCTGGTGGTTTTGGGGTTTTATAAAACAGCAGGCTGAGCAAGCCAGGGGAAGCAAGCCAGTAAGAAACATCCCTCCATGGTCTCTGCATCAGCTCCTGCTTCCTGACCTGCTTGAGTTCTAGTCCTGACTTCCTTTGGTGATGAACAGCAATGTGGAAGTGTAAGCTAAATAAACCCTTTCCTCTCCAACTCACCTCTTGGTCATGATGTTTTGTACATGAATAGAAACCCTGACTAAGACACCTACCTTTATTACTAGGCTATGCACCTAGCCCACAGGAAATACATGTCTGACTGCCCAATTAAAACTAAAGAATCAATGGAAGAAGAAGGTCATTGCCAATTAATTAATACTAGCTCTGAGAAATCATTAACATGAGAGTTAGTTTTCTGCTTCTTATTGGGAGAGAGAATTGGAAACTAACAATTACCAAAAAATCAGATTTCACCACCCCTTAATTGCTTCAAACTTTTCCCTTACTGCTAAGATGTAAAATTGTTTTTGAGAAGAGTAAACCATAAGCTTTAAAATACCCTTTTCTAGGACTGAGTTCGTGACAAGATAATCTAATTAACCTTTCATTTTTCAGAGACTTCCATAAATTGAATAATGGGAGGTTCACTGGTTACGAAATCATTAGATCAAACTAGAAAACCTACAGAATTTTGATACCATTTTCTATCCCAAACCATGGTTTTATGGAAACTTTGAAAAGGCAAGCATGCATAGAGAATATTTGTATTATAATTATAATTCAGGCAGAAAAAGGAAACGCTACGTCGTTTGGTGTCAGGCACTAAATAAAACTGAGCAAAACGAAGGCTTCTTTTCCTAACTTAAAGCAGATACATAAAATAATATAAGGATCGGTCTCTAACACTTTTAAAGATGCCCAGAAAGAGTCCCAACAATAACTTGCTTCTCTTTCAGATATTCAAGACTCAAAGATACATGATTTAAGACTGAAATAAATACGAAACAAGCAATACAAAACCCAAGTTTGAATTCAGAAAGCAAATGACACATTTCCATCAGTGAATCTAAACTCCAGCCAGATTAACACGATTTATTTTTGAACATTGTAAACGTGGTTTTACTTTGCAAGGAACATTCTATCTGGGTCCTCAAGCTGTCCCATGGTTATGGTGAGTACACTTACCATGTACTCATCAAACTAGACTGAGAAATGCCCAGTGGTCAGTCCCTCTCTACTACAGCACTATTGCTGTGTACTGCAACATTCTTTACTAAAATTTAGTTTCCGGATTAAGAAGCTAATGGTGAACTTGAATGATTAATTATAGGTGAATGTTTTTTTCAATGTTTATACAATAAAGCAGTCACTTCTCAGCCTTTGATATAGTTCAAGTCTATAACGTCACAAAACTTCTGTTAATACACATGACAAGTGTCTACATTTTTAATCTCATATATTTTATTATATGCAACTAGAAAGTAACTCATTATTGATACAAATATTTAAATTTTCACTATGGAAAGTTCTACGTTATCATATAGAAATAATATAAATCAATATACTTTAAAGTTCTAATTGTTTTTAATTTAAGAAAGTTTTATTTTCCTATTGCCAGTTTTTTTTCTGCATGACTCCTGGCCTCCTCAGCTTCTCAGCCCTCCTCAGGTAACCTCGTGGAGCCTTCAGAAAGTTTTAGGAACCTATATCAGAGCTTGATCTGTACTCCATGAGCTACTACACATTCCATTTGTCTACCTGGAAAATATTCTGCCCTCATTTCCCAGGGCAGCTCCCCTCTTTCAGTGCCCAACCACAGCCTCACAGGCTTCTTAGTACCCCAGAATTATGAGCTGCTTCTTTCCTGTCAGAGAGTTTAACTATGGTTTATATATATACATATATATATTTTTTTTTATTTTTTTGAGACTATGTAGCCCTGGCTGTCCTGGAACTCACTCTGTAGACCAGGATGGCCTTGAACTCAGAAATCCGCCTGCCTCTGCCTCCCAAGTGCTGGGATTATAGGTGTGCACCACCACCGACCCGCATGGTTTATATTTTTTAAGATTTATTTATTTGTTTCATGTATATGAGTACACTGTAGCTGTACAGATGGTTGTAAGCCATCATGTGGCTGCTGGGAATTGAACTCAGGACCTTTGGAAGAGCTGCCAGTGCTATTAACCGCCGAGCCATCTTTCCAGCCCCTTAATTATGGTTTATTGTCTATGTGTTTCATAAATGCTCCATTTAATGCTCTTTATGAATGAGAACCTTTTATCCAACCAAGGTGTCAGCCCTAAACATACATACAACTGAGCAATGCTAAATGGACTCATTCATTAGTCACACACACATACACACACACACACACACACACACACACACACACACACCACAGAGGCAGGCACATATATACACATACACACATGCACATCTTCGTACACACATGCATGCAGTGTTAGAGGGAGTGGGGGACATATTGGAGTTTAAGGGGGCAAGGATCATGGAAATAACACAAATACAATATTCATGTAGGACAGGCTCAGCAAATATGAAAATATTTAAAAGAGTGAGACTCCCCTCCTCATTCTGAAAATGACCCTGGACAAAGAGCCTACCACTGCGTTCTTTATTTTGAGACAGTTTCATTATGTTGTCCAAATAGGTTTTGAACTCACATTGTTGGCAGCCTCAGCATCCCAAGAAGCTTCTACCAGCATGAACCATGAGGTCCACATATCAACAAATATCTCTGAAAGGGGAAAAGAAAGGAGGGAATCGGGAATAAGAGAAGGAAACTGAGAGAAAAGAAGATAGTTGGATCAAATCTGCCATCCCAGCTCCTCAGAGGCAGGCAAATCACAAAGCTGAAAGATCTCAAGTTGTCGGCCTGCCTGGGCACCAGAGCTGATTGCCTTAGAGAGGCCTCATTTCAGAATAAAAGTAAGGAGAGCCGGCAACAGCTCAGGGGCAGTTACTGCCAAGCACGCATGCGGACTTTCCAGGACTGTAAGACTAGAAACGTAAATCATCACAAGATTAGAAATGTGTTTAGACTGGTCACCAACTGAGTGTAGACATTGGAAGATACTTAAAATACACATAACATTATAGGTCTTTAATATTTGCAAATGGAAGTAATTAAGAAGTCATGTACATATTGTACAAACACACCTATTCCCATTAACCTTGCAAAATAAGAATCAGAACTATTACCTAAGTGATAAGATCAGGAAGATCTAGTTTGGGTTTTAGTCAAACTTGCATTACTGAGCTTCCTAAATTTAAAAAAAAAAAAAAACCTGTAAGTTTATAGAGATGGAAAGGAAAACATGCTGGTGCTAAGGAAGTTTCAAACAGATTCCAACATTTATTTGGGGCAACTGTTTCCCAGGAATGAATTGCTTCACAATAAAGAGGTCAAACACACTGGATGGCTCTCTTGAGGCTTTTTCTACTCAAAGGGGCTTTCAAAATGAAGTGGGAATGGGGGGAGAGGCTAGGAGATGATGCTTGCATGAGCCAAATGCATTCTCAGAGCCCAAACATCTGTTTCAGTTTACATAGTTGAAGTATGACACTGCACATGGAAATTAAACCCAGGCCCCACGCCGAAAACGCAGCCTGACTGCAAAACATCTGCATGCCCTATCTACAGCTCGAGTTGGTAGAGATTCACCTCCTACAGAGCATAATTCCCTGTGAGCCACCAGTGACCCCACTCTCAAAACCTAAATGTCACAAAACTCCATCCTACCTCTCATGAAGCTTTTATAGTAGCGAGGAAGAAAGGCCAGGAAGGAGAAGGATTTTGTTATGATATGGAAGCATTACAGAATTTAAGATACTTTTCTCTAGAAAGGGAATTAAAAAGCCAAAGATCTAATTTCATTACTTCAAACTAAGAAATGCCAACTCTATTTCATTATACCAATTTTCTTCATTAATTAGGTAGATAAACATAATACTTTTCTGTTTGACTTTCCTAGTAGATACATGTATGCAACTATTCGAACATAATGATGGCCCTTTGCTGCCCCCTTGTGGTCGTCTTGCATCTCTACAGCTGAAGCTCAAGAATCTAAGCAGTGGTTTGATTTTGTTTCTGAAGCCATTTTCTTCGCCTCAAATTTCAGATATGAAAATTAGAATGTATTCACAGAGAGTTTGCGTACCAAAGACAATATCAAGTAGTGATGAACAGCACATGAAGAACTTATTATCTGGGGTCAAAACATGAGGAAATAGAGAATGTGTACCAGCTCAGGAGTTACGGAAAAACTGGATGGCAATGAGCTACTACTCATCAAAAGTACTTAGATGCGAGCAGAAACTAAGAAGGTTCGAGAAAGCACTCACAGAAAAGAACTGACGAGCTGCACACTGACTGGGGAGAGGCTGCGATAACTGGCCAACGGAAGGGAGTCGCGCAGGTTGCAAAATAAAGGTGACATCTCCAATCATCATAGAAGTTTGTTAAATCAAGAAAAAGAAATGGAATTACAAAGGTAAACGGAGAGGGCTTACGGATGTCTTTTACTAAGCCGATTACCCCAGTCACAGAAATGCAACATGCATTTGTTTAATGGTAGGTCTATTCCCTTGGTCACATGAGTGAGTATCTATGAATTTCTATTAAAAGAATTTATCTCCAAAACTGAAACTAATCTCGTAGGTCATGTTCTCTAATCCTTCACCCTTACTAGGCAGCTTAAATCTACAGAGCCCTGAAACCAAAGAAAACCAGCCAATGACCACATCTCCAGAGGAAAACTTAAATAGATATTTAAAATGCTGTGGGGTGGGGGAGAGCTTGAGCAGATGAGAAACCTTCTCTTGGTATTTTACTGAGGTATTCTGTTCTGACAAGGTACGCTCAGAGAGTGAGAACTTAACAGGAAAAAAAAAAGAAACAGCCTTACACGGTTTCAACAGACTCTACTATAGTCATCATGGAAATACAGGGTTATGCAAGGACTGAAGATTTGGGACTCCTGCAATACAAATGAGAATCAGAAGCAAATACGAAACTCCAAAATTTGATCTATTTGCTCAAAAAGTGTTTGATAGTTTTAATAGAAAGCTTAATGCGGACTTGATTTTCCTAGATGCTATTTTTCAGTGGAGTCCAGAGGAGTAAAGAATCTTCAGTGTGAAGCTCAAATAACAACGTCTCAAACCTCACAAATTTTACGTAGCCCTAAGAGAAAATAGCAACGCTAAAAAAGCACAGAAAAGTTTCACCCTGTAATTGAGTTTTCCTAATGGTACTGTGGTAGGCACATGTGTTATTAATCGGTACAAAAGCAGTGCTTCTGGTTGCTATTGAGAAGGGCACTGAGTCCTCCCACTTCCAAACTGCTTCCTGCC
Organism: Apodemus agrarius; assembly: GCA_964023405.1. NCBI lineage: Eukaryota > Metazoa > Chordata > Mammalia > Rodentia > Muridae > Apodemus > Apodemus agrarius. The sequence continues at coordinate 47,164,178 of OZ030014.1, forward strand.
CAACCCAGACAAAGCCCCAGCGTGGAGATCTGGAAGTGGACACAAGTCCCAATCCCTAACCAATGGAGCTTTGCAATTGATAGCTTCTGGCAAAGGGGAAATCAGTTTTCTCCAACTGAGTGTTGCTGGATATGCAACCACACTCCAGGACAGGCCCCATGCCCAGGAGTAATTGGCCAGCACTCCATGGTTTTATCTTAAGGGTTTGTTTTAGTTTTTTGTTTTGGGGTTTTTTGGAGGGTAGGGGTTCTTCTTATTTCACTTTTTTGGTTTCAGTTTGGTTCCATTTGGTCTTTGTTTTTGGACTTTTGGTTTGGTTGGTTGGTTGGTTGGTTGGTTGGTTGGTTGGTTGGTTGGGTGGGTGGTTGGTTGGTTGGTTGGTTGGCTAGTTGGTTTGCTTTCTCATTATCTTACTCATTCTTTTGTTTTGATTTTCTTTTTATTTGTTTTTGGAAATCTTGTGGAGGAAGAAAGGTTGGAGCTGGGTGGGTAAGGAGAAAAAATACTATCAAAATAATTTTTTAAATGTAATATTTTGGAGGTCAATGTGAGTGTGTCTGTGCTGAGAGAAGATGGCAGCGACAGGAGACGTGGTGTGAGAAGCCGAAACAGCGCCAAACCTCACTGAGACCGGCCGCCACGGCCCTCCACAATCCACAGTATATTTTTGGCGATTTCAGCCCTGATGAATTCAATCAGACTTTTGGGACTCCCCGCTCTTCAGTTGAGCTCCCTCCATATAGTGGGACTCTGCGTAGCTTATAGGCTGAAGTTCATAACTGCCAGATGTGTTTGGCTCACGGATGAGTTTACTAATATGCCAGTACCTCCCAACCCATGCCAAGCTCTTGGGGATAAAATCGTGAGAGGTATCTGCCCAGGAGCTGCCTTTGAACCCACATACTTTTACAGACTCCTGACAGTCATCAAGTCGAGCCTGTCTGAAAAGGGCCAGCAGGAGGACACCGCGGAGTAGCTAGGTTTCATCCTCAATGGACTCCGTGAAAAGATGCTGCGCCCGAAGAAGCTCCTCTCACCCACGTGCACAAAGCACTCTGTTTCCAATGGGCCCGGAAGCCACTTGATAGAGGACGAGGAGCTGGAAGACACGGGTGAGGGCAGTGAGGACGAGTGGGAGCGAGCGGGTCCCAAGAACAAGATGTCTGTCACCCAGCAGGCGGATTTCGTCCAGACCCCTATCACTGGCATTTTTGGTAACAAGGAGTCCGCCACTCTGCAGCCGTTTTTCATGCTGCAGTCTGACAAGATACGCACAGTCCAGAATTCACTGGAAAGCTTGGTGGCCGAGAGAGTCTGTCCAAGGTTACACCACCAAAACCAAGCAGGAGGTTGAAGTCAGCCGCAGAGTGCCTCTGGAGAAGCTTCCCCTGTCCCCCTGCTCCACCTGAAGCGCTTCATCTACGAGAAGACAGGAACGTTGACTATGATGCGGACTTGGAGATCAGCGGAGAACTACTTTGTCCCCGCGTCAAAAATAAAAAATTTAAATGCCACAGAACCTAGAGGCTGTTCGCAATAGTCTACCATCATGGCAACAGCGCTACAGGCGACCATTATACTATGGACATCTTCCAGATTGGGCTTAATGCCTGGCTGTGAACTGATGAGCAAACGGTCAAGGATATTAACCGGCACCAGGTGGTGAAACCGACTGCTGACCGCACAGGCTACCTCCTGTACTACCGCCGAGTGGACCTGCTGTAACCGTATGTGCCTGTGTGCCTGTATGTGCCTGTCTGCTCCCTACAACCTCCGACCCACTCACTACCCTCCTCTCCAGTGACTCTGTAGAGAGGCTCTCCCTCCGCACCAGTGGGCTTGGATGAAGATGCCGGGGGTCTGCACAGCGCAGCTCACACTGACTCTGACTTCGGAGTGAACTGTTGACTGAGCGAGAACACACAAGAGCGGCCCTTCTGAAAAACTTCTGGTTCCCGGGCAGAGGGGACGGCTAGCACTGTGTCCCAGTCTAATCATAGTGAAATAATCTAATCATAGTCCCGCACCAGCAGCTCTTGTAAATTTATAAAAATGAATTTTATCTTTCCTTTTAAAAAAAACAATGTTTTTGCCGGGGCGGTGGTGACGTATGCCTTTTAATCCCAGCACTTGGGAGGCAGAGGCAGGCGGATATCTGAGTTCAAGGCCAGCCTGGTCTACAGTGAGTTCCAGGACAGTCAGGGCTACACAGAGAAACCCTCTCTCGAAAAAAACAAAACAAAACAAAACAAAAAACAAAAACAAAAAAACATCTTTTTTGATTCATCACACTTTCCTCTTTTACCCTTTAATTTTTGATAAATGACAAAAATGACCCAGTTATGAGAGATGAGATAGCCCTTACTTCAAAAGGAAATAAATACAAAAAAAAATATGTTTCTGGTTCCTATCAGGAAACCCATTTTAACGATTTTGAGAGGGAAAACTGCTGACATAGACACCGCAGGTCAGACTTGTGGGTAGACATCAGGCTGCAGAGGTGGGTGATTGTAACTTAATTACCGTGAAAAGATTTCAAATCGCATTCATGCTGTGTAGACATGAACAGCGGGCAAAATGATGGACTTGACATTTCCGTGTCTTCTGTGTAATCTCCTGAGATGCCTCTCTGATGCCACGTCCCTCATGTACACAGTGTAGTGATTCCTAGGAGTATAAAATTGCCACCCGTCAATAAAAATCACAAAGTTGGATTAAAAAAAAAAAGTAATACTTTTCCAGCCAAAAATGTGGCAGAGGAATGCCTTGTCGGGCATCAGTGGAAAGAGTGGTCCTTGGTCAGGTGAAGGCTCAATAGATGCCCCAACAAAGGGAAATGGAGGGGGCTGGGGGAAGGGGAGTGGGTCGGGTGGAGGGGCATATACTTGGAGGCAGGGGATGGGAAGAGTGGTTGAGGGTTTGGGGGGAGGGGGGGAAACCTGGAAAGGTTTTGCATTTGAAATGTAAATGAAGATTATATTCAATAAAAACAATAAAAATAAAAATAAAAAAGAATACTTTTCTTTATATAGTTCTTTGCCCCCTAGTGGCCAACTGCTTAGCCGAAAAAAAAAAAAAAAAAGGCAATATTAAATAGAAAAAGCTTTTTAAAATACATATGCAGAATTCAAGTTATCCTCCTGCCTCAGCCACCTACATGACATTTATACAGAGAACTTGGGCCCTCAAGAATTGTTGCATATATAGGGGATCCTAGAATTATGTCCAGTGAAGACAGAGACAACTGCAATCACTTCACATGACCAAGGCCCACTGAGGGAGTATTTCTTTCTGGTTACATGTTACATGTTACTTCACCTAAGAAACAGAATGCTCAGAGCCAGTATTTATTAAAAAGTTATTGTGGCTTTCAGGCTCAGCTCCTGTAACCTAGTCTTAACTCTACGGATCTGGTGGATTCTGGGCTTCAGAAATCCTCTACAGTTACTTGGGATTTCTCTAAGACATTGTCACCTCTGAGATACTGCCTGAGTGTCTGAGATTTGAAAGCTATAAATTAAGTTTGATCTGATTGTTCATCCCATCAGCCTTATCTAACAGGGGTGGGAAGTACTCTCCTAAAGAGCTCTAGAGGTCTTGTGTCCAGGGCTCACATGGAGTACATACTCGGTTACGGAGAAGATAACACAAGTCTGTAATACAAGAATTGCAGCTTCTTATTAGGTATATGGGTGACATTTGTGATGCCCCCTTGTTCGGATGCAATTTATAAGTGAGTAGTTGTTTTACTATACAGTTGTCTTAGTCAGTGTTCTATTCCTGTGAAGAGACACCACACTGTATTCCCCATACGCTTCGACACATAAACTAATACAAAATGCATTTGCCCAACTGCGAAAGGTCCCAGAGTGTATCACAGTCTCCAACATCTTGGGATCTCCAACAAAATCCAGGCTCTGCTTTCACAGCTTCATGCAATGGGCACTCTGTAACTCATGCAGGGGCACCCCAGCCACACACCTGGCCTCAGCAGCTTTCCTTATTTTCAGAGGAAGATTCCATAATCCCTTTCTTATAACCTTGACTCTGAAGCGAGAACCAGATGGCAGAAGCTGCTGTTCTACACTTGCTGGGGCTAGAACTTGGCCCTTCATTCAAATACACTTTTATCAAGTTTCTGGTTTTGACAGTTTCTTTCACTGCTTAAGCTTTCCTTTAATTTCTTTTCGTTAATTGGAAGCTTACTTGGGTGGGGTCTTGCTCTGAGGTCACCACTCCCTTTGTCCCATTTAGCATCCTGCTTTTCTTTCTTTCTTTTTTTATTTTTCTTATTTCTTTTTTTTTTATTTTATTTTATTTTATTTTATTTTATTTTATTTTATTTTATTTTATTTTATTTTATTTTATTTTATTTTATTTTATTTTATTTTATTGGTTTTTTGAGACAGGGTTTCTCTGTATAGCCCTGGCTGTCCTGGAACTCACTCTGTAGACCAGGTTGGCCTCGAACTCAGAAATCCACCTGCCTCTGCCTCCCAAGTGCTGGGATTACAGGCGTGTGCCACCACTGTCCGGATTTAGCGCTAGTGACCGCTATTAACCACATGACAGAGTCAACACTAGGCTGTCTTGAAATCTCCTCTCCCAACACTATTAACTCAAAATTCTTCAACTTAGCCTCAAGAAGATATTTTGGACAAGGGCATAAAACAGCCACATTCTTCACCAAAGTATCAGTAGGCCACTTACTAGTAGTCTTCTCTGAAAGGTTTAAATCGCCCTCAGCACCACTGTCTTTCATGTTCCTACTCATATGACCCATTAATCCCTGTTTAAAGCATTCCTTACATTACTAACTCAAAGTCTACATTCTGCCAACAGGAAACATGGTCAGGCCTTTCACAGTAATAACTTGTTCCATGATACCAACTTCTGTGGTAATTGGTGTTCTATTGCTGTGAAGAGATGCCATGGTCATGGCAACTCTTATAAAGAAAAGCATTTAACTGGGGCTTGCTTTAACATTTCAGAAGTTTGGTCCATTGTCATCCTGATGGGAAGCACCCAGATCAGAGATCTCCTTGCCTTAGTCTCTTAGGATTAAAGGCATGTACTACCTTGCCTGGGCCTAAGCTTCTCAAAGCCACTATGTCTCAAGATCTCCATGCCAAGATCCAGGTGAGAAACTTGAGTCTTCCAGCCTCAAGATCTGGATCACAGGTGAGCTCTCCAATTCTGGATTGTAGTTCATTCCAGATATAGTCAAGTTGACAACCAGAAATAACCATTATAGACTTTTAACATTGTTGGGACTGCTATAGACTATGGGGCTTTAAGAAATGGGACTAAAAGCATCTTTATTGTGCTATGGTAGGTATGTTAGACTGGGGGGTCAGAGCTGTGGGGGTCAGGAAGATGTTTCTGAGCCCCCCAAGATGGATGAGGTACCCACCCGTCAGTTGGAGGAATTTTTGGTGGAGGATGGAGAACTCCACCATCAGTTGCTTTCCTCCCTGTGCCTATTCAGTTTCCAAAGCAGAAATCTATGAATCTGTGAGTCTGAGTCTTTGGATTCATTTATGTTTTCAGTCATGGAATGTCTATATTGTGCCTGTCTATTCCGTTTCTTGAGTTATTCTGTCTTTACCTGTATTGGACAGTGACAGACACCATGTGACAGACTTGTTTCTCACCTTAATCTTATTCTGATTCATTTTAAGGAAGTTAGGGCTAGGGACCACTTATTGCAGCTTGGAATGGCTGCCTTTTGATGTTGGATGGACACCAGAGATGGACCTTCCATCTTCCCAAGGTGTGGGCAGTAGAAGATAAACTGTTTCAAAAGCCTTTTCTTTCCACCCACCAACCTCTGTCCCCTGCTAAAACGTCTTCATCAACAGGAATGGCCACAGGGTGACAAGGAACAACAGAAGCCAGCCCCAGGCCAGCAGCCAGCTCCAGCCCTGCCACCCTTCCCAGAGGTGTCTGTCAGCTTTACAGTTGGGAGGAAGACCTGGGTGGGGAACAAGAAGTGGGCTGGAAAGATGGCTCAGTGGTCAAGAATTCTGAGTGTTCTTCCAGAAGTGCTGAGTTCAATTCCCAGCAACCACTTGGTGACTTCCTTTTTTTTCTCAATATTCCCCTCCTCCTCTCCCTAGTGCAGGCATGCAGGCATCCAGGGCCCCTAGAAAGTCTAGGGTTAGAACTTCCTGCAGCCCTACCAGGGTTCTCCCTGAGTGGGGATGTAAGTTTCCAGAAAGCAGGGCTCCATGTCTGAGCAGACTGGGCAGGAGAGGTTTCAAGTGGGCAGATGTATCTCTCACCAGAATAATAGAACAGACTCCTGGCCACTCAGTTTGCTCAATAAATGGCTACCCTTCATGCCAGTAGAAGTGCTCACTTCCTGTCTGAACAGATGTGGTCTCTAAATTGTGAAGAGAGGGTCTCCACCGACACTATTCTGCCACATTCAGCCCACTGAGAAGCAATAACCACTCTTTTCCATGTGCCTTAGGTACTCAGTGCAGTTACCTACCCAAAGCTCTTGCAGGTTTTCTTCACCACAGACAGAAGCCAGGAAACTGGTTTCTGGCCCCACAGAGGAATCCACCCAGATTGGGACTTTACCACAGCTAAAGGTAGGGAACATCTCCACGAGGCTCTTTTAGCAGATCTCAACAATAATTTGGCCAAGGTTTAGATATGATGCTAGGCAGAAAACTGATAAAAGTCCAGCAGCATTTCCTGAACAGGTCATGAAGTCTATGTGTGTAAAGTTATACATACATAGACCCTGAGAAAACAGAGATTTCTAGCAGAATTGGAGGATGATGATTTAATATTTAGGGTCAGAACTACCCAATGGGCTCATAAACATGTTTGGCCTAAATTATGTGCCCTCTACAAAGCAGGTCCAGTTCCAGAACCACACAAGTTTCAGCTAGGAGATTGGGTCTATATGAAGATATTTCACCAAGGTATTCTTGAACTCAAGTGGAAAGGACCTTACATCATCCTGCTGATCACGCCAACTGCCATCGAAGTGGATGGAATCACTGCCTGGATGCACTACACTCGCGCCAGACCTGCTGATTCACTCTCCCTAAGACTACCTGACTCCAGCTGTACTAGAATAGAGGGTTCAAAAAGACACCAACCCCGTCAACGTTGAAGTTGATTCAGTCTCAGTCCTGAGTCTGTTGTCCCTGCTAACTGTATGTACTGTGCATATTGCAGCCCCCAACCCATACCAGCCTTTTGATTTAATTTGGGTGATTGAAAATCCTAATACAGGTTATCATGCAATTAGCAGATCCCCTCTGGCTAATGATGGTAAATATCCTTCAGATACTATATGTTTCTAAGCCCAAAATTACCACCTCCTATTAGTTATGTTATAATGCTACCCCCCCCCCATTTATGAAGGCATTGGGTTAATAGCTAAGTATGATGTTTCTGAAAGGGACTCTGTATGTAGATGGTTTCATGATTCCCCAGGGTATCTGTCTGCAGAAAGTCTCCTTGTCACATCAACCTCTGCAATTGGACTATTCCTATAGTTCATTCCAAATTGATTATTCCCCCAGAACAGGCATAGTGGGCCTGTTCAACAGGACCCTTGCAGCAATGGAGTGGTTCTTAATTCTACCCCAGATGGGTTCTGTACTTTGGTTCAGTTAATGCCCCCACAAAACCTATTACTCAGAAGAAACAGTATTGAGAGCCTTAGCAGGACAAATTGAGGGAGGACCTTATGAATCATAGAAGAAAACCTATTTCTTTGACTTTAGCGTTCATTCTAGGGGCAGGGCTAGCCGGGGCCAGCACTGGGGTAGCTGTGCTAGCATTACAGGGAAATGATTATAACAGTTTAAAGGCAGACATAGGTGAAAATATTCAATGCCTAGAAAGATTCATTTCCCACCTGGAGTGCAATATAGATTCTCTGGCTGAAGTGGTGCTACAAAACAGGCAGGGATTAGACTTAGTCTTCCTGCAACAAGAGGCTATGTGTCACCTTGCATGAGGAATGCTGCTTCTATGTTAGCCATCCTGGAGTCATTTGTGAATCATTGGCTAAGGTCACAGAAAGCCTGGACAGGTGTCAGAGAGAACGAGAAGACTCTAAAAGTTGGTACCACTCGGAAAAAAAATAAATAAATAAAAAATAAAAAATAAATAAAAGTTGCTACCATTCACTATGTGACTCCATCTCTGGGTTAACAACTCGTATTTCCACCCATATGAGACCCTTAGTTATTCTTCTACTTACCTTTGGACAGTGTATCATAAACAAGCATTTACAATATATAAAACATAGTGGGAGCTATGCAACTAATGGTAATGAGATCTCATTATCAATAAATTAGTACGAACAATCTGGACCCAAGATTGGCTTCCAAAGCAACTAGTAGAGGGAGAATGAAGGGACTGGGGTAGTAGAATAAACTCCATTTTGTTCTTACAACTCCATTCTATGTTAACTTGCCCTTAGAGAGACATTGCCTCCACCCTTGAGGTCTTAGAAAAAATTCATGAAATGTCCCTGGCAGTTGCAAAATAAACACAGCAGCTGCAGCTAGTTAGTAACAACAGTGGGCTAAGAAAACATAAGTCTTTCCCTGGTCATAATGCTCCTTTTTGATGTATGCTACCTATCTTAGGGTTTCACTGTTAGGAACAGACACCATGACCAAGGCAACAATATAAAGACAATATTTAATTGAGTCTGTCTTGCTGGTTCAGAGGTTCATTTCACTATCATCAAGGTAGGAACACGGTAACATTCAGGCAGGCATTGTGCAGGCAGACTTGAAAGTTTTGCATCTTCATCTGAAGACCGCTAGTGAAAGACTGGCTCCCAGGCAGCTGGGATGAGGATCTTATAGCCCACACCCACAGTGACAAACCTACTGCAACAAGGTCACACCTTCTAATAGTGCCACTCCCTGGATATATACAAACCATCACACTATCTCTTTGTGGTTTAACCAGGTACTATAAACTGATTAGCTTAAAGGCCAACATTCCTTTACCTTCTCATGTAATGCCAAGGCTTGGAAACCCCTGCTTGTGTTTTTTCCTTTATAAACTGTTGTAGGTTTCCCTAGAGAAGAATATCTAGTGTTAAGTGTTGGGCAGGTTAGGGAGAGACTGGACAGTAGCAGAGTTAGTATGAAGAATGATGAAAACAGCCACAAGAATTGAGGAAAGGGGAGCTTGTGGAGGGCACATGGCCTGGAGAGCAGTCATCGGGTCATGGATGTCCTTCCAGGAGATCTCTGTTCTTACAAACACAACGAGCAAAATAAGTTGGATTTTGTGAGGGGTTATTTCTAATCCTATAGAGAAGTATTAACTGGTCCTTAAGTTGGGAGGGTGAGGTGGAAGAGTCTCCCTGCTGGAGTTCAGCCTCAACATGAGTTGGAGGTCATCAAGGACTAGGGATACCTGGTAGGCGAGTAAGAACACACATCAGTTGAGGAAGCTGACAGGCTCATTCATTTCTGTGAGAGCTTTCTGAACTCAGAAGCAGAATGCCTATATAGACTTCACTCAGCCCCAGTCTTTTATTAAAATTATACAAGAAAGTTGGGTTACAAAGCTCATGGCGGGCGTGGCTTCTTTATTTTCCTGTACCAACATTTTCTTGTGATACAGAGTAGTATAGATTTAGAACAGAAAAAAAGAGTATAAAATCTTAAACATAAAAGTTTTGTAGCAAGCACAATTTTTTAATATCTCCAGACCACCAGTCTCTGGTGAGGTTAGAGGCAGCTGTATTGTGGTTACAAAGTCAATATCTTTCAGACATGTGTGAGACAGTATGGTTTTATAAAAGGGCAAACATGAGGTCATACTGCTAACGTTGCAGTCTCCAGGACCCCCATCTGTCTGTCTACAAAAACATCCTCACTTAACCTGTATGGAGAATTCCTAGGAGGCTGCCATCACCACCCCTGAACCCAAGGGGTTGCTGACTTTCTGGGAAATATTTGTACGTTATTCCATCTTCAGTTTCGTAATAAGAATGACCTGTTTTTTATTATACAGAATTGAGATTAAGACTGTGAGAACAGCTGTAGATTTATTCATCTCTGGCCATGGCTCTAGATTACTTTCATTTTCACCTCAAGCAAGTGATGGTAACAGACATTTCACTTGAATTTATGAACAGCTTTCACTTTAATATTATCCATAACATCTAGTTCCTGGATATCAAGGGGTCTCCTTCTAGTCTTGCCAGGTTACCAAATACCAGTTTAATCAATGAAGGAGGAAAGAGAAGGAACAGTAAATAGATAAGGAGAATAATAAGTATACTAAGAATAGTTTGTAGAAATAATATCACAAGGTGCTTCAACCAAAGACACAGGCATTGGGGTCTCTCAGTACTCATGCTGGGGTCCACAAGGGGCCATAGCCTCATGCTCTGAAAGAGGGTATCCCTGGCAGGTTATCCTTCCTTATCATCAGGGGTCCCAGTGCATCTCAAGCTTAATGTGGGCTATATCCAACTGAGGGACCCTAAGGAGTTTCCTAAGCCCACACCCTCCTTACAGTCTCCCCCTCCCACCTGGGTCAAGGCTAGGCCAAGTTCTATTCTCCATCCACAGGAACAATCTTGAGTAAAAATTTCTCAGAATGTGTTGATAGTTACCTGACCATCTGGAAAATCCCAGATACAGTTCAAATGCATGTCATACTTGGTAGCCAATAGATTTAAAAGTTAATATGTCTATCTAATAAGTTTTAACTGTAATCTTACTGATATAACTTGTGCCCCTAAAAAGTATAAAAACTGCTTGTAATAGCCATTCAAGGTTGCCTTCTTGTCACTCGCTTATAGGGACTGATTGAGGGTTGACTCCGATGCTCCAGAAAGTAAACCTCTTGCTTTTGCATCGGTCTCCGTCTCGGTGTCTCACTCAGGGGCATCTTGAGGTAAGTACCACTGACGAAGGGCTAGGATCTTACATAACATCTCCCCATATTAATATATCATCCATATAATGATATATATTGAGTCCTTTATATATTGAGTCCTTTATATAAATAAGGTTTTAATGCAGTGGCTACAGTGTCCTGACAAATGGTTGGACTCTTGGCCATTCCCTGTGGGAGGACAGTCCATTCATATTGGGAGACTGGGCCAGAGTTGTTAATGGAGGTACTAAGAATGAAAAGCTCTCACAGTCTCAGGGATGGAAAGGGATGCAAAAAAAAAAAAAAAGGCAGTCTTTTATGTCTATTGCTAATAGGGGGACATTGGCAGGGATGGCTGAGGTGTGGGGTAGCCCTCTTTGGAGAGAACCCCAGATTTACATGGTTTTGTTAATTGTTCATCCCCCTGAGCTTTTTGTTTTGTTTTGTTTTGTTTGTTTTTTGAGACAGGGTTTCTCTGTGTAGCCCTGGCTGTCCTGGAACTCACTCTGTAGACCAGGCTGGCCTTGAACTCAGAAATCCGCCTGCCTCTGCCTCCCAAGTGCTGGGATTAAAGGCCCGGTTCAACCCTGAGCTCTTTTTTATAGCAAACACGGGGGTGGGGGAGGTGTCCATGGATTGTGGGAGGGGCGAATGTGTTGTAGCAGAAGTTGTTGTTCTACCTGCTATGTGAGGGCTTTAAACATCTCTCTTGATAAGAGGCCACTGTGGGACCCAGACAGCTTTATTGGAGAACCAATCAAGGCAGAGAGCATCAAATCTAACAGTGACCCCTAGAATTAGGGATGACTTGGAGAAGGGCTTTTAGGCTCCTTAGGTATGACTTTCTTTATAGGTAGTGTCCTCTATCTTGATGTGATCGAACTAACTCTAGGGTTTGTAAGATAATCTCTCCCTAGAAGATGGGTGGCTACTTGAGCTACCAGGGGACATATAAGGCCGGTAACTCCATCAGGGTCCTCCTACCTATCAGCCTGTTTTATGGTAAATGCATGAGAGGTACCCCCTATACCTAGGAGCTAGGGCCCAGGGATCAGTTGCCAGTCATGTGGGATCTCTTGTCTTAAAACTGTCTTGTCTGCTCTAATATCTGTAACTGCTCACAGTTACATTGAATGGGTTACCTGGAAGGGAAGCTGGGCATGTATGGGAAGGTGACAAAAAGAGATGGAGACCAAAACAACATTGCTGTTCAAGCTCTCAAAGTTTAATGGAGAACTCCAAATAATAAGGCAGAGGAAAACCCTTTCCCCAAAGGCTGGAAACTTCTCCTCAGAACTGGTTCAGTTACTCCAGGGGTGGCTAGTGTTTCTCAGGAAACTGCAGATCCTTAAAGATTAATGGGCTTCACCTTGGTCTGAGTGTTCCACCCTAGGTGAAGGGCACATTATGGCTAACACCGGAGTTTCTGCTCAAAGACTGGAAGAGGAACTTCACATTTATCGATGGCAAGTTCCTGCCAGGTGGCATGGCACCCCAATAAGGCTCTCTACAAGTATCTATAAGACACTTGAATGGCTTATTATCTATTTTAATGGTTAATTTGAGGTGGAAGCCTTCTGAGATGCTGGACACTCATAAGGCTTCTATGGTATTAGTGGTCCCTCTTACTGTCAAGGCTAAGGGCTGCCCCCTCTGAACTTTAAAGGTTCCAGTGCTTACTGACTGTCCTTACCATATATGGGAGTATAATATCTTTTTCAGTGGAAACCTTTCTTACAATGGGGACAAATTTTCTTAGAGGGATTAGGATCTGTTATAGGGAGGGAGTTTTGTGGGCATTCATTCTTCCAATGTCCTGTCTCTACACATTTGAAGCAGATTCTTTCTGTTTGTACTGCTACCACAAATACCTGAGCCATGAATGTAATCTGGTGTGATGTGGTTCCTATATCTTGGGTTACCACAATCCACCTATTGTGGTGCTCCTCCTGGAGATCCTGACAAGCCAGTCTGGATTCAGAAGTCGTGCTTTCCCATACAATAGTTTTAAAAAGGAGATTTCTAGCTGTGGGGTTGGGTTTTTTTCCTAGGCTAGTTCTAGTTCTGAGGATAAAATTAGATGGGGGTTTTCTGGGCTTTTGACAAAGAAAGAGCAAGGAGGAGGCCAGGTCTTGTGAACCTGACGGCTAGGTGTCCCAATCTTGGGTTGCACAGAGGTGGACCTGTTCATAATACCCCGCTGGCTGTGTTGCCTGCTGTGCTCCAGTGGAAAAGTCTTCCTGGCCAAAGAGTTTATCAAAACCCCATGGGGTGTCACCTCGGTGCCAACTTTGCCTGACCTGCTGAAGGCATTCATCTCAAAATACGGCCTCTCCCTTTCTAGAACAAATATCTCTCCAGTCTTAAAGGGTGTTTAGGCTGGCAATATGGCTCTGTAGGAAAGATTTGTCCAGGGTGAGTGGATACCATCCTCCTTCACTGCCTGCCTGAGATGTTTTTTAAGCCTGAGGCTTAGACTGGGTGCCAGTTGAGTGGTTTACTTCAATTGGGATTAATATTAATGGGGAATGCTCGAGGGTTTGGGAATTCTAGTTGTATATTCTGTATTGGAGTCCAGAGTAGCATGAGAAGAAGGGTTTGCTTTTGCAAGGGAGTCATGAAAATGACAAAGCTGTTGCATGGTGGATGGTCGGGAGTAGAAGACTATGGCTTTTGGTGGGTTTGTTTTGTTTGGTTTGGTTTGGTTTTTTGTCTAAGTGTTTTGTACGTTTTTGACTTTTGTGGCTCAGAGAGTGGGGAGGAAAGATATCTCTCTCTGGTTGGGTGGGGGAAGGTGGGATAGAGGGAGAGGCCTCTACTGGAAGCGCCTTTGTTTTTCTAATGAAGCCCTACCCTTGGATGAGGCAAGAAGGAGCAGGAAGAGCAGGTGGTTTATTTAGTGTTTCCTATAAGGGACAAGGAGGCAGGGTGGATAGGTGGATTTTATTTCCTTTATTAGCTGGGTAAGGGCTGTGAGATCTGAATCTTTTTTTTTTTTTTTTTCTGTTTTTCGAGACAGGGTTTCTCTGTATAGCCCTGGCTATCCTGGAACTTACTCTGGTAGACCAGGTTGGCCTCGAACTCAGAAATCTACCTGCCTCTGCCTTCCAAGTGCTGGGATTAAAGGTGTGTGCCACCACCGCCCGGCTGAGTTCTGAATCTTTAAGACCTTTATCTTTGAGCTCATCTGCCTGAGGGGGTTCAGGGGCTGTGTTGCTACCACCCAGTCCTATTTTAGATGACCCTATGCATTGCCAAATTGTGGCAAAAATCAGCAAAAATTCACAGGAGGGAGTTTTTTTTCTTCTTGGATATCTCTGCTTCTGATGAGAGAAGCTACTTCCATAGTCAAGGCTATAGGTACTGTCATTGGCCATGCATGGTGCTATCTGAAGGACTTCCTCCCAAAACAAGGAGGCTTGGTTTGTTTTTGTTTTTTGTTTTTTGTTTTTTCTTTTTTGTTTTTTTTTTTTTTTTTGGCTATTTTTATTCTGTGTGATTTTAGCAGGGCACATATCTCCCTGGCCTGGGGGATGCGGGTGGGAATGGGGGGGGGGACATGTTGTTCGATGAAGAATTGCCCATGACAGAAAAGAGAAACTTTTGTCCAATGGGAACATTCCCTTGGCCTATTGGTCTTGGGAGATTCTACATCGATCCAAAACACTAAGCCTTCCCTTGGATTTAAGAACTGGCAGCCGTTCTGTGATTTTATGTGGCTGCGGCATTACCAGTTTCTTGCTTATTTATTTGTTTTTGTTTTAAGGAGAAGTTAGATAGAGTCTTTGCCAACACCTGTCACGGGGCCAGCCAACACCAAAGTAGCACTGCCACGATGATTTCAGTTGCCTCCTCAGCTTGTCCAAATCGATGCAATGGTGCTGACTGAAAACACAGCAGGAAAGGACAGGTTGCTTAAAGTTTGGTAAGGTAGAGCAGGTTCTGACCTGGAGACTCGGTGGGCACACACCTGAAGATTAAGCAACTCCCAGCTCTCTGCCAGACTTAGGCCTGGAACACAAGGGGTGAGAGAGAGGGGAGGGGGAGAGAGGGGAGAGGGAAGAAAAGGGGGAGGAGCAGAGGGTCTGGCCCCATGAGAGGGTTCAAGCACAGGGGATGGGGCAGGAGCAGGGAAGGAGAAGTGCCGCTGTTGCTGCTGCTGCTGCTGCTGCTGCTGCTGCTGCTGCTGCTGCTGCTGTCCTGCTCTGGTACCGCTGCTGCAGAAGCTGCTGTTGCACCGAGACACTGCACTGGTGCTGAGCAGGGCCCAGCCGAGATGAGTTGTTGGAGGGCTGGCTATCAAGTGAGCAGAGTGCAGGGGAGCTTCTGGTAGCTAAAAGTTTGGGAGAGCATTCTCTTCCTAGGCAGTGGTACGGCTCTGTGACAGAGGCCGTCAGAGGACAGGGTAATTCTCATAAACCTTTATTCCTTCTGAATAGGATCTTATATACAGTGTTGGGGTAGGATGAGTCTGACAGCAGGTGCTTCCTATTGGCTTGGCCTGAGATGCCTCATCTACATGAGGAGGGACTTGTGGGCTCTGCCTCTATATGACTGATGCCACAGTTCTCTCTGAGGGCTGTGGCTACATCACTGGGGCCTGGAATTGGAAGTCAGTGAAGCTTCTACTGTCCCTTCTGGATCTCCTGTACGTCAAGCCCCAGCTCACCTTTACCAGGCTTGCTCTCGTGGTTCACCACCCCACAGGCACTGTGGAGTAGATTCCCACGACTCACTTCTTGACTTCTCATAGGTCCTGTGCAGGCCTATAATCATCGGAGTTGGGCTTCCTAACTGGCAGGAGCAGGGTGTGGCATGGGGATTGGCAGGGTATAAGAATCCCCAAGTCTCTGAGCCTTCTGCAAAGGGGAGTGATCCCCTTCTTAGCTTCCCATGGCATCAGATATTGTCTAACCCATGCCCGGGTGGCCCCTGGTTTTAATTCTCTCTAAATAGGGGGAATGCTAGTCCCACTCCCCGAGTCTCTGCTGAGGCTGAGGAGAATCATACCAGCCCTGTGGAGATTTCTTCTCCAATGGACTCAATTCTCTGGTACAGTTTATATTCATCTAAAGATGGAAATGTCCTCAGGGTCAAAAGTAATTTGAACCCCAAATTTGGTTAGCAAGTCTCCTCCTGATAAAGGGGTGTGCACATTTAGGCAGGGATACTAAGGAATAGGATACTTGGCCCACTTCAAAGACCATCACCTTTCGGGTAATCCATGTTTATTGGTTAATGCCTGTAGCCCCTTGTATCCATGACTTTTTGTTTGACAATTTTCCACGGGCCTCTGTGAGGAGTGAATGTTGAGCTCTTGTATCTGCTAGAAACTTGATAGATTTCCCCTCAACTCTGATGGTTACCCTATTTGGGGGGAGGGGGGTCCAAATCCTGTCTTCCCTAGTCACTTAGTTCTTCTATTTCCAGCACTTTTCACTTGTTCCCTTTCTGTCTTTTTGGAAGGAAGTCTTAGGGAAATCTTTGATCCAATGCCCTATCCCTTTACGATATTCACATGGTGTTTTTTGTTTTTTTTTTGTGGGGGATTTTTGTTCTGTTTTTTGTTTTCTGGTTTGTTTTGAAGACAGAGGAGACTGAGATGGAGATGGAGACGGAGCTTATCCCTAGTTGGTGGTGTCTTACCTCTGTTGTCCACTAGATGTCACAGTTGCTGTTGTTTCTCCAGCTTTGTCTCAGCAGAGGCAGCCAGCAAGATTTTCACCAAATCCCACATTTATTTGGCATTGGAAAGAGCCTGTTTGTCCTCAGGAGACTCTTGATTATTGTATACTCTCTCCTCAACATACAGCATGTCTTGTAGGGATTTATCCTGCATCCTATCTACTCTTTGTAACTTATTCTTTATGTCTGGTGCTGCTTGATTGATGAAGGCCATCATCACTGCTGACTTCGTCTCTGGTGACTCCATGCCTCGCAGGGTGTAAGTCCAGAATGCTGCTATAATTCTTTCTAGAAAAGCTACAGGGAACTCCCTATCTTCTTGTCTAACATCTCCTATCTTAGCCAAATTAGTGGGGTGGCGAGCAGCCGCCCAGAGGCCTCCCATTAGAGTCTGGCTGTAGACCTGAAGCCTCACCTTACCTTCTACCATGTTGTAGTTCCAGTTGGGTTTACCTAAAGGAAACAAGCTGTCAATAATCAACTGCTTAGTAGTAAGGGACCCATTCTCACCGGGAACTAATTTCCAAGCCTCGTTAATAATTCTCTCCCCCCCCCCTGTGGTGAAGAGAATCTGTAGCAGTTGTTGACACTCATTCCAAGTAGGTTGGTGAATAAAGATTACTGAATCTAAAAGATCTATAAGGGCCCCTGTCTGCTCCAGAAATTTGGGGCTTACATCTTCCAATTGTATAAAGCACTGTTAGAAAAAGGCAAGTAATACACCGGTTGTTTTCCCTGATCATTTGGGGGTCCCAAGGAGAGCCATTGTAGCATCAGATGTTTCATGTCTGGCCTTTTTCCCTAGCGCCATGACCCCTGGTATGTGGAGGGCTAATTAAGAGCGTGGTTGTCCTTCCTGTTCCCCCTGGTGCTGCCACCACTTCAGCCTCTTCCAGGGCAGGCTGTGGGGTGTCTGCAGCCAACAGCTGGTTCTAGTAGGGGAGAGGAGAGAAGAAAAGGAAATCTGTATCCCCACTATCCTGCAAAACTGTGTAGACAGGGACAGTCAGCTTAGGTTTCTCTGTCTTGTCTTCTTACAAGGATAAGTCTTGGATGCAGCTTCAGCTAGTCTGGGGGATTGTCCATGAAGTCTTTGCAGGTGATGATATAGGGGATTTAGTCCAGGTGGCCAGGATGATATTCTTGACTCTCCATATCATGAGGGGACCCCAGGATTCCTCAGGTGGCCACCCAACATGGAAAGCCAGCTATTCTGACCAGCAAAGAGTGGTTATTCTGTTCTTCCTAACTTCTAGCCGTAAGTCTCTAGTCTTAGTCCTAAAGTTCTTAAATCCATCCCCCCCCCAAAAAAAAAGTTACATGGGACTCAACTGGGTCTGTCCCATTATCCTAAAAGAATAAAAATAAAAATGAAAATGAAATGCTATAAAACAAACAGGAAAAAAATCCACAGATATGCTAATGCCAATTGGCATACAATATCAAAAGCAAAAGTAAGATGGTGGCTAATTGCTGTCTCTTCAAAGAAACAAGGGGGCTCCACTTTCCTACTAGTGGATCAGGGAGATCTCCTGGCCCCTGTTGCCATGGGGGTCTAGCTTAGGTCCCATATGACAGTACTAAATTACTGGTTTACTGGCCTACAGATTTACTAAATCAAAAACAGCTGGACATTCAGACAAACATCATCCAAAGCACACTTACCAATCAGTTTTCGACTCCATGGGTTGGAGGTCTTGGTAAGGGGTGGGGCGTCGAGGTGAACCTCCAGATGTTATGCCCAGATCACAAGGTCCCCACAGACCACCAGAGACCACCAGGAGTCCAACTCTTATGCAAAAGCAAAGAGTCTTTAGTCAAGCTCAAGGTACCCTCCTACCTCTCCAGCACAGAGGAAGGTGTGTTGGGTGCTAAGCTGGTATAAGCATTGCCTGTTTGTCAAGTTGGAGGGACTTTCCAACTTGGCAGTTACGTGATTGGTTGACATTTGCTTGGCACACTTCTATTGACTAGTGATGATTTCAGCTTGGGTGAACAATGATTGCTAGCTCAATCAATCTACTTTAGATATTAGGAACTTTCCTTTTAAGAACTGGTTGGTTGGGCTAGAGAGGTGACTCACTGGTTAAGAGCACAGGCTACTTTCCCAGAGGTCCTGAGTTCAATTCCCAACAACCACATGGTGGCTCACAACCACCTGTAATGGGATCAGATGCCCTCTTCTGGTATGTCTGAAGACAGCTACAGTGTACTCACATACATTAAATGAATGAATGAATGAATGAATAAATAAATAAATATTTTTTAAAGAACTAATTGGTTGTTGCTAGGAGTAGAGGCTTTGCCAAGGGGAGTTGTAATTGTTACCAGGGTGACATGGCTCCTGGAACAAGTTGGGGTTTTTTTCAATAGTTAAGTTCATTCAGAGGACAAGTTAATCATAAAATGGAATCTGAAAGCAAAATGGAGTTTGTAATGTTAAGTTGGGCCCTTAAGTTTTAACTGAGAATTCCACAACTCTGTTTTAGCCAACTAACACATATAGCTGAAACTTTTTTGAATGAAAATAGTTTTCTAATAAAATATATTCTAATTGCTGTTTTCTCTCCCCACCCCCTCTCAGATCTTCCCTACATCCTCCCCCATGAAAATTCATACCCTTTCTTTCTCTCTCATTAGAAAATAAAGACATCTAAAAGATAAAAAATAAAGTTGAAACACAAACCAAAATAAGACACACAAAAAATGGAAAACACAACATACATACATAAATACATACATACATACATACACACACACACACACACACACACACACACACACCACAATCACACATGCAGAAACCAGACAAAGCATTATGAGAACAAAAAAATTCAAAAAAAAAAAGTGCCGTTGAGTTTGTTTTGTGTTGATCATCTGTTGCTGGGCCTGGGGCCTGCTTTAAGTATGTTTTGTATACCCAGTTAGACACAACTGAAGTCTTGTGTCCATTTCCCCTCTTAGTGCTGGGACATCATCTGCCTTAGGCCCTGTGCACGTTGCCACACCCTCTGTGAGTTCACATCTGCATCAGTCTTGCTGGGTCTAGGTCTTGTTTTCTTGATGTCTTCAATCCCCACTGGCTCTTACAATCTTTCTGCCCCCCTCTTCTACACACTTCCCTGCACTCTGGAGGGAAGGATTTTATGGAGACACCCCATTTAGGACTGAGTGTTCCAAACTGTGTGTTCCCATCCACGGAAGGAGGAAGCTTCCCCGACGACGGCTGAATGTGGCACTGATCTATGAATAGAACAGAATGTCATTGGGAGTCATTGTATGTCCCTATTCCCTTAGCACAATGGTTCCCATCCTGTGTGTTGCAACTCTTTTGGGGGGGGTTAGGGGGGTGGAGAGGAGAAATGACCCTTTCACAGGACTCACAAATCACATATTACATTAATTCGTAATACTACCAAAATTACAAATATAAGGTAACAGCAAAAGTAATTTTAATGGATGAGGGTCATCACAACATGAAGAACTGTATTAAAGGGTCAAAGCATTAGAAGGACTGAAAGCTACTCCTTTAGCAGAACAGCAGTATTTCCCTCTATGTGCACGGCCTATGTCGCCTCAGGTTCTTTGCTACTCCAGGAGTATCAAGTATGGGTTCCATCGCATGGAGAGGAACCTGAATCCAATCAGATAGTGGTCTGAGAAGCCTGTGCTTCCTTATACTCAGGTAATATTTATTTCCTTCTCAGATTTCTGACAGGATTGAAGACTAATTATAGTTCCATAAGCAAACTTAGGTTGTTTTAACATTAAAGACATGATGTAGAGTAGAAAGCATGTTTTTAACATGGTGTTACACGCTAAAATCTAAACATAACTCAGGGATAGAATTGTAACTCTTTAAGTTAGGAATGATGGTACAGTACTTTATCCAATTGGCAAAAATAATGGACTAGATTTTAATTGTACATCATACTTTGTAATTTACATGATTGGTATGGTTCTGTTCAATTTATGTCTGAGAGAGGAGGTTTTGTTGTTGTTGTTGTTTTGTTTTGTTTTGTTTTGTTTTAAATTGGACAGATCAGGTGAGATGTAGATGGTGGTTCTGATGCTTTGATTGGGAATCTGTGTTTACTGATGCTGAAGGTCCTTGCACTCAATTGGCTTTTGATCTACCAATAAAGTTGCCAGTAGCCAATGGCTGAGCATGGGGCAGGACACAGAGTTGAGCTGGTAGGATGCAGAGAGAGAAAGGACTGGGGAGAGAAGAAGGGAATACAGTAGTGACAGGAAAAAGTCCAACCCGCCATGTAAGTTTTTTGAGAAGTGGCTACCTGACTAGCCCTGGGATAGCAGGGGAAGATTTAGGAATGCCCAGACATTGAGTTGCCAAGGCATTCTAAGAATAACTGACATGAGTGTGTGTTTTCTATTCAGGGACCCAAGATAATTCTTGGGCGCGTGCACAAGTACAGCCAGCCAGGAACACAAAGCCATGTAGCCAGGAACTCCAGCAACTTTTGTGCCACTATCGCATTGGTACCACTATAGATTGAAGGTATATAGCTTGGTTAGTTCTCCTTTGGTAGCATGTAGAGTACCTTCCATTACCATGAACACTAATCAGTAAGTAGGAACCAGTTTCACTTCTCCATATTCCATTTGTTATATAGGTGTAGTCTTCAGCAGCAGGGCCCTACCATTAGTCTGTGGGTGATGTGTTTATTGTATAGCCCAATCTAATTTGCCAAATTAACAGTCTGCCTTCTTGGCTTTCCTCTCTTCACTTCTGTGACTAAAGTAAGCCTGAAGCTATGCAGCTTATCTAAGTGTATTTCTGTTTTCAATTGAGCTTAATTTGGTTTGAATTCATCTTTTTCTTACAGGATCTTGCAGATGACTATAAAATCTAGGCAATACTCTTTTGAATACTCTATTGATTTAATACTATCATATTTAGTTGCAGGTACACATGATAAGTGTATGCCTGACACCCAAACAATCAACACTTAACCAACTGTTAAAAATACTGTATTCTACTATGCAGTAGCTATTGATCACATGGGCACTGAACCCATGGAAAGCTTGTCTCCTAAATAAACCCTAACTCAACCATATTGCCCTTTGTTGATTAATAATATTTTTACAGTTTTTTACATCAGGGAAAACTAAGGGACAACTATTATAAATAGGCTATATGCCTTCTAATTCTCTTAAAATAGACTTATGATTTCTCTTTTTTTTAACCTTTTGTAAAATTTATTTGTTAAAGAAATTAAGTTTATCTCTGATGGACTGGTACTCTGTCTGGTTTTGTCAACCATGTCTTTATAATGTTATTATGCTTCTCTATTTTTTGTATTTTAAAAAATTAGTAAGTGGTGTATAAACTTCTTTAATTTCTGGATTTTTACATTTATTTTACAAAATTACTTTGAAGTCTTTGTAGTATGTACACATACCCTGAGATGTTAGCAGACACAACCAAGGCATTGATTCTTTAGAAATAGCCAAATAGTGATTTTTATAATCTCTCGACTATTCTGTACTTTTTATCTGTCGGACTTATGTGAACAGAACTTTGCTTCACTATTTATTCAGAGAAAACTGGTGTGGAAAAGGCAGAAGAAATCTTTAATTCTGATTTCTTTTTAAGCTAAGTTCTGGAAACAATTCCTTCCCCTTTCGGAACCCTCCAAAGATAATCAATGACCTTGATTTGTTTATCTTATTAGGAATTGATGGATGTGAACTTAATCTCTTTGTTTTGATCCATTTCAATTACTCTTCACTGTCAGTCCCATGAGCCACAACAAAGACCAGGACAGTAAAATATCCCTAAAAGTGTAAGGGTGGGACTTATATGGTAGTGCTAACTTAGACATGAACTTCCCAGAATCATGAGCCAAATAACTTCTCTTTCCTTCATACATACCAAGTGCTGAGTAGTTTGTTTTAGTGATATTAGGACTTAATAATAATGGAGTTCTAAACACTTAATTTTCTAATTAAGCCTTTATAATCTGAGATGTCATTTAATATTTTTCCAGCATAAAAAGGATAGCAGTTGTAGGTATACTCCATAGACAAAAGCCATACTTTTTTGTAGAACCTCAAAGTAAAAATATTCACCTTGTTAAAGATTTGCAAGATTCATAATTAATAGCATGTAAGGAAGGCTGCATGTCACTCCCAAAAGCTGACAATATCGCCCACCCTAGCCATGTTACTTAAGTTATGAGGGTCTAAAAATTTCCAGATGGCTTTGTTTTACATGGTGACACCAATTGTTCATATTGATTTGGATTTTATTGTTGTTTGTTTGTTTTACTAACAAAAACTTGATGGAAATGAGCTCATGACCACTCTTAGATATAGTTGAGAAGGATTTTAATGGAGATATAAGGGGAAGTAGAGCCAGGAGTGCCATGCCAACTACAATGGAGTCTGCGTGACCTGTCACCAGATTGAGGCATAAGGTTCAAGGAACTCAGCCTCCTGGAAAAATGTGTGCATTGAGTACCTTTTGAGTTTTGTTGTAGTCCTTATGATTGTGGGTTAAAAATGGGGGTCCAGAGTCCGGCTCAGAGCTCCAGCTCCTGGACGGGCGGGTTGGGACACAGGAAGGGTGACTTTCCTGCAACCTACAGAACTGCAGGGTGGGCATCGAGCTGTGAGAAGCCACAGGACCCCTGCTCCAGGGATGGGGAAGGGCAATCTGAGGTAGGTGATAACCAGCAGGACCGAACTCATGGGTCCCCACAGGTTATCACGCCTGGACACCAAAGACACTGCTGGATGACTCAGAACATCATCTGTGATTCTGATCTTGAGGCTGGGAGATACAAGTTTCTGACCTGAATCTTAACATGGAGATCTTGAGGCATAGTGGCTATGAATCCCAGCAGACTAAGGCAAGGAGATCTCTGAGTTCAAGGTTATCTGGGACAAAGCAAGTCCTAAATCCAGGAGTGGTGGTACACACCTTTAATCTGGGCCACACCTTCTGCTGGTGATCTACTTAAGGACCTTGGAAGAAGAAAGATTCACTCTCTCTCTTCTTCACCTGCGTGCCTTGTGGGACTGAGCAACTGCTAGATCCTTGAACTTCTATTCACAGCTGCTGCTGACCATTGTTGGGGAGTTGAACTACAGACTGTAAGTCATCAACAAATTCCCTTACTATATAGAAACTACCCATAAGTTCTGTGACTCTAGAGAACCCTGAATAATACAATGACAAAACAGAAAAAAATCAAAGTAGAGGAAGAAATTACTCAACCAATGCACCAGCACCAACAGTGTTCCTATGCAAAGGAGGAAGGAGGAGGAGGGAGAGGTGGGGGAGAAGGGAATGGTAAATATTAAGAAAATTTGGTTCCTAAATGTTTGTGCAAAAAGAAATAAAAACACAAATTATAATTTTATTGGAAACGTTAGTAGATTAAATTTTTGTGTGGAAATAATCCTCTCATGAGTTTAGTAGTCCAATTAGCCTTTGTCGAGACAGGGTTTCTCTGTATAGCCCTGGCTGACCTGGAATTCACTCTGTAGACCAAGCTTCTCTCTCTTTCTCTCTCTCTCTCTCTCTCTCTCTCTCTCTCTCTCTCTCTCTCTCTCATTCTCTCGTTTTCAAGACATTGTTTCTCTGTAGACTGGCTGTCCTGGAACTCACTCTGTAGGCCAAGCTGGCCTTGAACTCAGAAATCCACCTTCCTCTGCCTCCCAAGTGCTGGGATTAAAGGCGTATGCCAC
Source organism: Apodemus agrarius (assembly GCA_964023405.1). NCBI lineage: Eukaryota > Metazoa > Chordata > Mammalia > Rodentia > Muridae > Apodemus > Apodemus agrarius. Next base: position 47,188,466 of record OZ030014.1, read on the forward strand.
CACCACCCGGCTTTCTCTCTTTCTCTCGTGCTGCCTAAAGATGTTTTGACCCTTAGGATTATATTTTTCCTGCTATGGATCAGCATAAATTTATGGTGAATTTCCAATGTACCAAGAATCTGTTCCTGTTAGGGTTAAGATACCAGATGCCCTTCCTTAGGGGTAGTTGAGAGCCAGCACACTTGGAAACTATTGACAAATGAATGGTTCAACACAGATATGCAGCAACCTCAAATACAACACGCGTAAAGTGTTAGGAATCAACATCCTTAGAACTCAGGGATAAAGTCAAAGGAACTGGACAACCCGAGCACACCAGAGTGTACTTTTATTCCAGAGTCAAAACTGCATTGCCAAAAGGTTGTAGAGATGCTACAGGAACTTAGCGATGCTCATAGAACCGCCACAAAAATAAAGGGCCCCACCTTTAGTTTGTATTGCAAGAAGGTCTTTGAGCCCCACCCCCTCCCAAAAGGCAACCGGGGTAAATCACAGTGACAGAAAAAGGCAAGATCGTCTGTCGGAGGAATGATGTTCATTTCCGCTTCTGGCTGAACTTTTAGGGTCGGGTAAAGAGGCCAAAGAGAAAACTCGCTGTATCGAATAGCTGTAGCGGCATCTGGTGTGATTTAATTTTGTGCGTGGCCGTTTGGCTTCCCTCTTCCTACGAGTGTTTTAATTTGACAGTGCCCAAACTAAAGATGGCGGCGTGGGCGTGGCGTCGACCATAGAGCTTCCGAGCTAGAGAAGCCCAGGCGGAGAGCGGGCGGAAAAACAAGGCCAGGCGAGTCGGCCTGTGAAGGAAGTTCGTAATCGGGCCGGTGCTCGGTGGTTCCTGCGTCTGCGTGAAGATGGTAGAAGAGAAGGTCCGCGTGGTTCGCTGCGGCGGAAGCCGGCTGAACTTCAGGAGAGCCGTGTTCTCCGTGGATTCCAAGTATGCAGTAGGCCGCGGTCCGACAGGGCTCCCGGCCCCGCGGGCCGGGGAGGGGATTGTCCGGCGCGGCGCGGCTCTACGTCGGGCTGCGGGGCTGGAGTCCGCGGCGCCGCGTGGCGCGCGTGCCGACCCGGCGCTCCCGGCAGCCGCCCGGCGTAGCGGCTGCGTCGGTGAGCCTCGGCTCCCGGGACTGTACCTGCGGGAAGAGTGATGGGGGGTCGGGCAGGTCGGGTGTCTATAAGAGACTAGGAGCCGCTCGGTTGGAAAATGCTCGATATGTACAACGTTCTGCAATTGCAGACTAAGGTTCACGTATGCAACGTTTTAGATTTCTAAATCATTAATGATTCATCCTTTTCCCAGAGAAAAACATTCCCCCACCTTCCTTCCTTCCTTTCTTTTTTTTTTTTTCTTTGAGCTTTACATAAAAACTGACGTTAGGTCCGTAGGAGAAAACGTCTATATGCGCACAACTTTCACAGTGGCTTTCAGTTCGCTGCTTGTCAGCTGGCATTGTTGCAGCTGCGTTGTATCATCTAGAAGAGGTGTGTGGTAGGGGTAGTTTTTCAAAGCACTCAGAATGTAGAGATACTCAGTAAAACCCCTTTCTATTTTAGAAAGGTAAAGATAGTATTTACGGATCCCACAATACCCTGCCTCTGTGTGTGTGTGTGTGTGTGTGTGTGTGTGTGTAGTTGTTCAGTGCATTCATGATGAAAGGAGCTCTCACACATACAGGTCAAGGGTCTTTTTAAGTCTTACTTACCAGTATAGGGAGTTTTGTTGACTTTGTTTTATGAATTAAAGGGATAAAATGGGCATAGAGTTGTTTTCACAATTCTGCTCCTTCAATTTCATCCTTAGATCCATTAAATGAGGTGTTTGGTCCGTTTCATTTTCCAAGTCCAATAGGATTTTTTTTAAAGCTTTGGTCAACTGATCTATAACTCGACTGAGCTGACAAAATCAAGAGAAGAAACTCACTGTGTGGTGAAGAATAGTCAGTAGAAGATGTTTGAAACCCTAGCTGCTTTTAAGGCTTTGTAGTGAGTATGAAGATAAAGATGAAGATGGCAGAGGGCTGCTCTCTGGTGTTACATGCGTTTCTATTGCCATTAGAAAATACTAGGCTGGGGATGGAGAGATGGCTCAACCGTTAAGAGCACTGACTGCTCTTCCAGAGGTCCTGAGTTCAATTCCCAGCAACCACATGGTGGCTCACAACCATCTGTAATGGGATCTGACGCCCTCTTGTTGGTGTGTCTGAAGGAAGCCACGGTATACTCATATAAATAAAAATAAAGAAAATACTAGACCAAAGAAACTTCTAAGACAAAATGTCTAATTTGGGGTTCCCAGCTGCAGAGGTTAGAATCAAACTTCTGAGCCGCGGGGCCATTCCATTCTCATTTACACACGCACATTAGGCTAAGGCAAGAAGGTTGTCTATTGGTTGGTTGTTCTCTGGTATCCCTTATAGGTACACGGTTGCATCCAGAAGGGTGATGGGATGGTTTGCTTTGGTTTTGTTCTCACCTAGTGTGGTGGAGATTGGACCCAGGACTGTGCACAGACTAGACAAGCACTCTCCCACTGAGATCTGCCTCCCAGCACCTGTGCCGCCCAAATGTGGGCACCCACCCTTTTGTTTATTTTCATTTGGGAGGGGTCTCACTGAGTTGCTCAGGTTGGTTTTGAACTTGTTGTGTGGTCCATGAAGCCTGTGAGGCTCCTGCCTCAGCTTTGTAAGTGGACGGAGTTACAGGCCTGTGTCATCAAGCTCAACTTAGAGAAATGTGTTTGTATTAAACAGATTGGTATGGTTAGCAGGGGTGTGTGATGTGGAGAATAGGATGGGAAGGGAGCTTACCCAGTTTGGTTTTTTGCTGTTTAGTCAAAACAAACAAAAAAAAAAAACAACAAAAAAACTGTTGTTGTTGTTGTTGTTTTTGTTTTTTTGTATCTCTATTTAGGAGAGTTAAGGTCAAGTTTTGTAGAGTTAACTAAGTATGAATATAAACTCAACAGATTTTAGCCTCTTAACTAACGTACTCAGGATCCTAGGTCTAGTCATGAAGAAACCAAACAGCACAGGTGCTTTGTGGTGATTGCTTTTGTGAGCTTATTACACATAGAGCCACCTCTTTGCCAATATATCTTAGACACCGTCAATTATAAACCACATTCCGGCTTCAAAGATGTGCACGGATAAGCCACCCAGTCTCATAGATTTAATAAAGCAGGCTGTAGCAACCCTAGTTGGCATCATATTTTTTAGGATAAAGTCATGTGTGGGTTGCTTTGGCAGCACAGAGAATAATAGTCTGACTGGGTTCTCAATGATTTGAACCTTCCACAGTGAGAAAAGTGTGAGACATAATTGGTACAGAACAAATTTCTTTTCTCAACTTTTCTTAATGGTGAGTTCCATTATGAATGTAACCACTTTGGATAGTGAAGGGACATCTGGTTTGTGAGGAAGAGCCACAACTATAAGACAACGTAAACAAAATTAGTACTGCGACAGTTAGAAGATGGATATGTACACAAGAGTAACCTGGACCTCTCCATTGAGAGCAGAGCCTTTTAGTCAGCATTTGTGAGCTGATGTCTCCAGTTAGCAAGGGAGAACTGGGATGTTTATAGAATAATGCTGTATCATCTCAGTCTTTGCTGCATTAGTAGAACATCATATCCTAATCTCATATCCTATAGGGTTATGAGACACATATGCTTGAATATACAAATTTTTTTTCCTTTAAAGTTTTAGGATTTATTTTATGTATACAAGTACACTGAAGCTGTCTTCAGACACACCAGAAGAGGGCATCAGGTCCCATTACAGATGGTTGTGAGCCATCATGTGGTTGCTGGGAACTGAACTCAGGACCTCTGGAAGAGCAGTCAGTGCTCTTAACAACTGAACCATCTCTCCAGCCTGAATATACAATTCTTAAACTATTTTGAAAGGTATCTGCATGTTGCTATCTTCATAACAGGTCAAGAAAAATTATACTATCTGTATAACATGTAAGACTTAGCTTTCTCTCTCTTTTCCAGGTATATCTTCTGTGTCTCGGGAGACTTTGTTAAGGTCTATAGCACAGCCACGGAAGAGTGTGTGCACATTCTGCATGGGCACAAACATCTGGTGACTGGAATCCTCATCAACCCCAACAACCATCTGCAGGTGCCAGTTTGTAATTGAACATGTTTGCATTTTTACACTTTACAGAAATAATTAGGTTAAATTTACAGTTGTACTTTACAGACTATGACCAGAGAATAATCTGTAAGTTCTCCTATTCAGAGCATTTTTTCAGTTTTCTAAAAGTGGAAAGAGGACAAGAGCCTAGAACTACACTGCCCATAGGATATTCTGTGAACCAGTTCAACTGCATATGCTAATAGTTGTTACTTGATAAGGTTGTTTGTATGTATATGAGGTTCTGAAATATAGTAGTGCAGTTAAATGGATTCTTAATTATTGGGTCCCCCATATAGCAATGGCATTGTGACTATCCAAACACATGCCCTTATTAAGTTCTAATTTAAAAAATTTTTTTCAATATTTTGTTCTTGCTGTAAGTTTTAATAAGTTCCTATTTTATTTTATTTTATTTTATTTTACTCCTTCCTTCCTTCCTTCCTTCCTTCCTTCCTTCCTTTCTTTCTTTCCTTCTTTCTTTCTTTTTTTTTGAGACAGGATTTCTCTGTGTAGCCCTGGCTGTCCTGGAACTCACTCTGTAGACCAGGCTGGCCTTGAACTCACAATTCTCCTGCCTCTGCCTCCCAAGTGCTGGGACTAAAGGTGTGCGTCACCCCCACCCCCACCCCCACCCCACACCTGTTCTCTGTGTTAGTCATAGCAACATGGAAGCTATTGCTGGGTTTTGAAAAGATTTACATTGTCACCCATGACCGTGCCAAAAAGGGCATAGGGCATAAAATAACACTATGTTTTCTCTCAAAAGTTCTCCATGATCTGCTCTTAAAAATCAGAGTCCAATAACTCTTCTGTATGATCCAATTATATTTTTATTCCTATATCACATATGTATCCTTTGTAGGCTTTTAATGAAGAAAAGTGTTCTTCAGTTAAAATCAGATTTATTAAGTATGTGTTACTAACCTTTGGTAGACAAAAAGTATATATACACATTGTATAAGTTTTCTCTTAAAGTCAGAAGTATTTTTAAAATATTTTATTAACTTTCTGAGAATTTTATACATTATATTTGACCATATGCACCCCTCTACCTCAGATCCACCCTCCTTTCCAGATCCACTAACTGCTCGCTCGCTCTCTCTCTCTCTCTCTCTCTCTCTCTCTCTTTCTCTTTCTCTTTCTCTCTCTTTCTCTCTCAAGAAAAAATCCAATTAGTGCCGTCTATATGATCTGTTGATTCATGTTCCACCCATCAGGGGCCATACAGACAATCTTATCAGCAGGTTGGGATGAGTTTACAGGATAACAATTGTGTGAACCTGAGAGGTCTCCATTATGACAGTACTTATATTTTTAACTGTTTTGTTAATCCATATGTATGATTCTTGGATAAAATATCTGGCTTTATTTTCTACCTAAGATAATTATTGTTTTACTCAAATACTTTTTATTTTTAATCCATGAATTCATGACTCAGTTCACACACACAAAAAAAATGTCAAAGTGACCCCTTTTTTTAAATTAAAATTATTTATAAACCTTATAGGCAAGATATTTTCTCATAGCAGATCTGTGCTATGAGAAAAGCTCATAGTAAAGCTAAGCATATTTAACAGATGTAGTCCTGTGTGTTATTAAGATCTGTGCTCACCAAGAATGGTCCACACACTAGTGTTCCAACACTCTCATAGTAAAGCTAAGCGTGTTTAACAGATGTAGTCCTGTGTGTTATTAAGATCTGTGCTCACCAAGAATGGCCCACACACTAGTGTTCCAACACTCTCATAGTAAAGCTAAGAGTGTTTAACAGATGTAGTCCTGTGTGTTATTAAGATCTGTGCTCACCAAGAATGGCCCACACACTAGTGTTCCAACACTGCCAAGCCATCTGTAGTGATGTACACCAAAGACTGAGAGTCCTGGAACTTAATGGCACCGTGGAGTTGCCGTAGAGCCTCAGTGCGCAAGAATTCCTACTGTGTTTAATTTTTAAAGTATCGGTCCTTAATGGATTGGGTTTAAACAGAGGAGTCTTCTTTCTCGTCATCTCAGGAACCTTTTTAATGCTTAGGTGAGATGAATGCAGTGACACCTGGAAAAGACCTGGGCTTTCCATGAACGAGAGCAAATTCTCGAGTGCTGCTCACTCAGCTCCACACCAGATCCCCCTGCAGAGCGAAACGTCCATTCCTCCCCTGCAGAGCGAAACGTCCATTCCTACTGCCGATTTAAAAGCTGAAACTGTCAGATTGTTCTAATTAGATGATTTTGCAGAAACTACCCGTTGGCTTCCTTTATTTCAAATTCTTTGGACAGAAAGTGTTTCATATTTGGGGGAGTATTTGTTTTACTGTGCAGTCTGATTCTGATACATTTTGAGTATCACGTTGAGGCTCAAAAACTTTGCACTTAAATTTTAAATAGAGATATTCAACTTTTATTAATTTGACTTCCTCTTCAACGCCAACAATGAGATAAGGCACCACAAACCGGACCCAGTCCTTTCTGCCTTTCTTTCTTCACTTGGCATCTTTGGAAAGGTGTTTAATCTGTCTTGTACTGTTTCACCCTGTAGCTCTACTCTTGTTCCTTTGATGGCACAATTAAGCTGTGGGACTATCTTGATGGCATTTTGATAAAGGTATGTGTGTCGCTCTTTGTTTCTCTTCTGTAAAGCCTAATCTTTAAGACACTTCCCGAACAAGTTAAGAAACCTAACTTTTTTAAATGCATAATTTGAAATTTTTAAAAATTTCAAGATCCTACCATAAAAAGAAGACTGATAAAAAGCCCTGAGAGAAAGTATTTTATACACCAATAAGAAACAACTAGTTAGGCCAACAGGGTGGGAGATCAGTGAGCATGGGCACTGAGGGTGTGGCTCAGGGTGGAGTCCTTGGGCGGCCCTGGCTTCTGCCCCAGCATTTTCAGGGGGGAGTGGGAGAGTCGAAAGTAAGCTAGGAATTGACATGACAGAAAAAGAAAGGCCAGTTACCATGTTACCATGATGAGTGATTCATCTATTAATTTTAGCAGCATAAATTTAAACAAATAGAGTGATTTCCCCCCTTGCTGAAATGCACATTGAGTGCAGTAATGAGTACAATTTAGACAGATTTTTGTATGTGCAGTCGATGAGAGGAAAACAAAAATTACAGTACTTTTTTCTATGAGAACTTACATATTTGAAATATCTTGTTATGTAGTCTTTAACTTATAGTGGTAAAAATCTATATAACCTGATGTTAGATAAAATTATTATAGGTTGCAATCATTGAAAAGCTAGGAAGGTATATAAAAGATAAATCATCAAATAGTGTACCTGGCCTCTATAGACAGGTACCCTCTTGAGGTAGGAAACATCAGTAAGAAAACCTCAATTGCCCCATGAGTTCCGTGTTCTGCTGGAGACTAGATACTGCCTGGAGTGACTCATTCTCTCTTCCAGACTTTCACTGTTGGGCCTAAGCTCCATGCCCTCTTTATCCCTCGCCATGCCGAAGAGTCTGTCTACCTGACAATAAGTAAAGAAGAGCCAGGTACAGCATCATGCGCTTGCTTTGTTTTTGTGGGACATCAAATGGGTCTTTACAGTTTCTCAAAACTACAAGGGTCTCAACACTAGTTTTAATCTCAGACTAGCAGTTTTGAGTTGGCATGTAAATTGCCATCATTATCCTATGGTGAGGCTTTTAGTTCTGAGATCTTCAATGTTTAATGATTACCATGGCAGAGGGAGGGAGGGAGGGAGGGAGGGAGGGAGGGAGGGAGGGAGGAAGGGAGGGAGGGAGGGAGGGAGGGAGGGAGGGAGGGAGGGAAGGAAGGAAGGAAGGAAGGAAGGAAGGAAGGAAGGAAGGAAGGAAGGAAGAAAGGAAGGAAGGAAGAAAGAAAGAGACACGGAGAGAAAATAAGTGTTAAAGCCAAGCAAGAATTTGTCTTTCTGGTGAATTTTAGAATGTTCTTATATTTTTCATTGGGAGCCTAACCTTTAATGAGCCACCTCTCCAGCCCTTAATAATAAGCATCACAGTCCTTTTTATTTGTTGATCTCGATTTATACCAAATAACATAGATAAAAGTGATATAAAGGAACAGTAGTGTAGCTGAAGTGTTATTCTGTTTACTAGCATCGAAACTATCACATATCAGGATTCTAGGAATGTTTACAACATTGTCAGTAATTACAGATAGTTTTTCTCCATCATAGAATTTGATATAACAGGATACCAACATGAAGTTACCCAAAGAAAAATTTTAATGCTGGGATTTAAGAGCACAACTCCCCATAAGATACAGTTGTATTAGAATTAAAAGTTCAAAGAAGCTTTAATGTAGTGACTATAGACAGTCAGCTGAACTGCCCAATATTTAATCCTTTATGTAAAAATATACTAACACATGCAAATCTTTAGTATGAAAATTGCTTTCATTTTTCACTAAATGGTGAAATTGGTATAATTCAATGTATATGGTATAACTATATGTACACCAAAGAATAGCTTTAGAATCACTTCTGAACATCAGTAACCTTTGATTTGTGTGCCTATTTTATGCCCATCTGTCAGTGTTAGATATAACAAGCCATAGCGAACTTACATATATGTAAGTGCATATAACTATGTATGTAGAGCCAAGAAGTCGACTCCAGGTGTCTTCCTTCCTCTCTCCACTTAATTTTTGAGTCACGTTCTCTCTCTTTACCTGTAGCTTGGTGGTTGAGCTAAATTAGCTGCCCCCAAGTCCCAGGGATCCTCCTGTCTGGACACCTCTTGTCGTGCTGGCTTTTGAAATTGGAGTAAACTCCAGTTACAAAAGGAGCAAACTCAGGTTTTCATGAGTTCATGGACTCTCTCCCTAGCCACCCAATTCAGAATGCTATCATGTAGCTTTGTTCTTTTGGTTGCTTAATTCACCAATACTCTATTTTCAGTCCCATTTTATTTTTATTTATTGGGACTTTTTGAGACAATTCTTTATAATTTTATAGTTTTGCCTGTCCTGGAATTTACTGTGTAGACCAGGCTGACTTCAAACCCACAGAGAACTTCCTGCCTCTGCCCCCAACCCTGACCCCGACCCTGCTGGGATTAAAGGTGTGTGCCAGCATAGACCCACTTTAAACTGCAGCTGAGTACTTTGGAACATAAAACATTCCTGTATAAGTTTTCTGTTGCTATAGAGAGCTAGAGTACCCAGGAGTTATGGATTTAGACTCAATCAAATGAAGAGTTCAGGAACTAGAGGAATGGCTCAGCAGTTAAGAGCACTTGCTGCCCTCCAGAGGGGCTGCGTTTGAGTCCCTTCACCCACGTGGTACATTTTGTTTAAAATCCTACAGTTGCAGCCTTGACATTTGAGAGTGCATATAACTGTTTCAAATGACTAAGTATATGTGCTTTAGAGAAACTTTGTAATAAATGGCTTCCTCTGACCAGACATATTTCAGCTGGTATCAGTAAAGCTGCCCAAATCAACAAGCCGGGACGTGGACACTAAGGAGCTCTCCTTTGTTTTGGATTACGTAAACAAGTCCCCCAAGTGCCTTGCCTTCGGGAATGAGGTAGGTTTGTTCTGTTGGTTTCTGTTTATATGTGAAATATATTCCCTGAAAGTTTCCCCCTCAACACCGATGAAGCAGTGCATTAGTGCACATTTGTTAGTAACTGGAACACTGGAACACTGTCTTAGCAAGCATTCCTGGATTACGGTTTGCACGTTTTAGAACCATCCTTATGTCATGTATTCTGTCCTTTGCACTTTTACAATTTTCCCTGAAATAACAGTGTCTGGTATTTGTACTTTTTTCTTTCCCTGTTTCATATAAAACACTGACATTGTTCCATTTTAGGCTGTGTTGTATATCTTTAGAAAATATGGGCTGTGTATCTATAGTAAATTTTTCCATCATAGGAAATTCAGATATCACAGAAAATATGAGGAAAGAAAAAATCTCACTCTTACTAAATGACAATATTTAAAGGTTTTTATAGACTTTTTCTTGATTACATTGAAGACAGCAGTTCCCAAAAGAAGTAGAATCAGAAGTATTTTCATTTTTTTTCCTTTTTTCAACTTAATATTGCAGCACACATGAATACTAACATGTTTCCCAACAGGTACTTTGTGGCATTTGTACCACTATTTTGCTACCTGTTATTGCCCTATTTTAAAGTCAAATACCACCAGAAGACCTATTGCATTAGCCTTGGGGGTTTTCCAGTCATTATATCATTCTTCAGGACATAGTGCCTCAGTAGAGAAGATGGATGACTTCATCATTGTCACTGTCAGACTCAGTCTTACTGATCAGTCCTCCTGATTACCACAGTAGTTAGAATTCACTTCATCTCCACCAGAATTACCAATGGTGTCAAGATGAAGAGCAAAGTTAACTCCCTGGGCCTGTCCAGACAATGTGGTATGTGTAGGAGTGACGACTGTTTCCCACAGCCCTGGGACAAGCTGATAACCCAAAGTTAGTTAACCGCCGGACAACAGAATTTTGGTGGATTTTTTTCAACTGAATACAGCTCAACAATGAGAAATTAACGATACACCTAAGGCTGTAGGTAGATTTCAAAAGGATGTGTTGAGCTACAGTTGCAGTGTACAGATTGAAATAAGCTGTGATGAGAAAGTGACAGTAGCTGGTGTGACTGGGGCGCTGAGGGGTGACTAAATGGGGAGGACGCATTCTTGGGATGAGGGAAATGTTTCTAGGTCTGGATTTTGGTAGCAGTTACATAGATAGAGCCAAGCATGGCATGGTATTGCATGTATGCCTAATGGGAAATACTACAATTAGAGATATAGTTGTAGAATTTAGGGCTTAATTCTAAAGGTAAAATATCTTTTCCATGGCTAAAGTGTAGCAAGTCATTTTGCAGAAATACAATCTAGAGGGTTTTTTTTAATGTTGCCTTCTGCTTAAACCACCAGGGAGAATATGTCGCTGCGGTCCGGGACTTTTACTTGTCTGTTTATTTTTTCAAAAAGAAGAAAACATGCAAGTAAGAATTCCCCTTTATTGGCTTTGCTGTATTTACTGGAACGCTTGTTACAGTGTTGTCCAAACCTGTTTCTGGTGTCTTATTTCAAGAAGTGGGACCATCCTGTAGAGGATCCCACGTTTTAATACATGATGGTAGGGTAGGAGCATCTTAGCTCCCGAAACCCCATTCATACAATTGACTGTGTACTTGGTGTAAAAACTGGATTTAGATTGAAAAGGCTTGGCCTGCTGATTTTCATGGACCATAGCAACCAATATAGGCATTAGGATACTGAAGCTTTATTCCAGTTTATTTTCTATTGCTATGCTAAGATACCATGAACAAAAGTAGCTTGGGGAGAAAAGGGTTTATTTGACTAATATCTCAATCTCAAGTCTGTCATAAAGGGAAGCTAGAGTAGGAGCTCCGGAGGACATAAAGCAGGCCATGAGTGTTGGTTTTGGCTTGCCCTCTATGCCTCCTCACTCAACTGCTTTTGTGTAACTCCCAGACCCAGCCGACTGCCACAGATAACATCACTCTAGTGGGCTAGGCCCATCCAGGTCAGTCTCAGTCAAAAAATGCCCCACACTCTTGACCACAGGCCAGTCTGGAGCCATTGTCTCCCTAAGGTTTCTTCCTCCCAGGTGACCCCAGCTTGGATGAAGTTGGCAGAAAACATCAGCATGAACTTAAAACATGTAGTCCATTTCATCCATCATGTACTTCAGATTAATAGGTTTAAATGAGATGATATCTGAGTTGTTAGGATGAATAACATGCGTATTTAGAGAGACGAGCTGAGAATTGTATAATCAGTCTCCTAGACGCTATCATTTTCCCAGCTACCCTTCTGAGATTAGCATTGTTTTGTTTATGGTGTATAAGAATCCTCACTTCTTTGGAAGTGGAATATGACCCAGTCTAGACATAGCAAATGGATTTATCTCTCTGAATTTGTCCCATTAAGACACATAAAGTCAGTTGTTTCTGTCAGAATTTTCTAAGCATGGCCATAAGTTTAGTACTAAAATTTTGGTTCAGAGAAATTTTCTGTCCACAGGCCAGCAAAAGGTACTAAAAGGCCTGTCTCCATTACTTAAATCTTAGCAGAGTGCTTTGGCAAGTGCTCGTGATAGGACATGGGTCACCTGAAGTTTATACTGTACATTCGTAAATGTTTACCAAGCAGAATACTTGATTCATAACCAAGGGAAAGTTGTTATTTTTCTTGTTCCTAGTTTTACTTTACCATCAACAAAAAACAAGAAGAATGCAAACAACAAGTTCACATGTGTAGCCTGCCACCCAAAGGAAGACTGCATCGCATCTGGGCACATGGACGGCAAGATCCGCCTCTGGTCAGTGGACGCCAGGAAACATGGGAGCATGGTTACTGCCTCCCACTCATCCTCAGGGCCGCACTCATGTCCATCACTGCTGCAGAGGGGCTGGCTCTGCCGCCACCTTCCACTGCCTGGCATTGTGCTCTCCATCCTACTGCCTTGTGGGACTCCTAGCCTTAAGCTTCTGAAGAAAGAGAGTACTCTGTGTCCCCGGAACCATTTTATTGAAGAGAACCTTGTTCTCAGGAAACTGAGACAATGCTGAATATCTAGTGGGTGGTACAGGGAGTGCCATGATAACCTTACTTATAGAAGTTCATCTGGTTACAAAGAATAAAGTATTTTTAAATATTGATGCCAAAACACTGGGGACTGGCTTGTTGGGTTTAGTGTGCCATTGTTTCCTGTTTGGCACCTGGGGTTAAGAGTTTGTTTTCTAAGCCTAAATGGGATGTCTCCATCAAATGACTTCTCTCTTTCTATTTGTTTGTTTGTTTGTTTGTACTATATTTTATTTTATTGCCCTCTCAGAAGCCTGTTTGTTTTCTAATCAGACAGAAAGTGAATGAATGGGTCTGGATGTTAGGGGAAGTGGGGAGGAGCTGGGAGAGGAGGGAGGAGAAACTGTAATCAGGATATATTACATGAGAAAAGCATGTTAAAAGGCATTTTGTTTCCTCCAACAGGAGGAATTTTCATGATGATAAGAAGTACACATACACATGTTTGCATTGGCACCACGACATGGTTATGGATTTGGCTTTTACAGTAACAGGTAAGTGCCTTGTTCATAATTAAAAGAAAGTTTAGAAATATCTGAATCAAATGTTGGGATTTACAACTATTATCCCAGTATTTGAAAGGCTGAGGCAGGAGAATCCATGTTGAGTTCAAGACCTACCCAAGATTTGAAGTCAGACACTGTCACAAAAAGCAAGTTATAGGAGTCAAGGTGTGAGCACTTGTTGCATGTAGCTTTTGCTGCCCTGCCTAAGCCCCGGGAACGAGCTATGCTACCAGCCCCCAGCCAGATTCCCTTGAATCCACAGATAAAAAACAAAACACATACAAGTTAATATTAAAATGCTTTGCTAACTCAGTAACTGAGCACTGCTAAACCTCTCCTGCCACCCAGGCCACTCAAAACCGAAAACTCGTGGCTGGTTGGCTTTATCCCCTGCAGCTCCTCCTCCTCCTCTCTTCCAGCTCTGTCAATGCTGCCTGCATCCCCCATGCAACCCTGAAGTGTCCTGCCCCATCCTCAGTCATTGGTTGTTGGTATCTTTATTGATGGATCAAGAACCATTTGGGAAATAGGACCTTAGCATCAGAACCAACCCCTACATTTCACCTTTTCTGTCCAAAAAAACAAAAACAAAACAAATTCTTCTCCCAGATACAAATTGAACAAAACCATAATAGTCATGGAAATTACAAAGTATGATACACAATTAACATCTAGTCCATATTCATTAACTAGATAAAGTACTCTCCCATCATTCCTAACTTAAAGAATTATGATTCTATCCCTGGATTATGTTTATTTAGCCTGTAGCACCATCTGAAAATCATGAACTTTGACTACTCTTAGCTATTTCTAATTGAAGAATATTGAAAACATCTTTAATTAAATCAGAATCTAACATAAGCATGAGTTTACTATCCGGCCCTTAACTTGTGTTGCTTAATTGTCTTAAATAGTTTTTAAAGCAGCTATTAGGAGGCCTGGGTCTAAGCCTTATATTCTTAAATGAGTTGTGTAGGCACAATGCCTATCTAAGAATAGCAATATTAATCTCAAGTTTTGAATCAATATACAGATTCATACCAATGAAAATCTTAAATGTTTCAAAATAAGTTCTCTACCAATGTAAGAAACTATAACTTCAATTTTGCATCAATTATAAAGATTCCTACCAATTAAAATTATGGCTACACAATGCTTTGTTCAAGGATAAAATTTAATAATCCATCCCATCTATTTCCTCCTTGTTCAAAATTTGGACTATTTCCTAATTATCCCTTAAAATGACAACCTATCTATAAATAACCATTACCAGACACCCACACCCAAGGGATTGGGATGACAACTCTTCATAACTTCTTCCTGCTGACTAGGGGTGACGAAAAATTCTTTAAAGGGGTGGGGAGAGGAAGGAAAATTAGAAAAATTGGTTCTACTTAAGAAAGCTAGCTTTAGTATCTGTTACTCAGTCTCTGTATGCTTAGAAGGCCCAGGGCTTGACTAAAGTTCTGATGGGATCTGTCTGGAAGGTTGGATGAGGCAAGATGGCCTGGAATCCACGGCAATCCCTGCAGCTCTGGGGAGCACCCGGAAGCAGGGGCCAGGCAAGTCAGTCTCGCCACAGCTGTGCATTCTGTAGTATATGAATCTCACAACCAAAATTTTAGTACCATTAAGATTTTCGTATGGTTAGTGCAGGCTGCACAGATCAGTTAAGGATGAAATTCTTTCTGCTTGTTTGAGCAGGTGAGGACAGGTGTCTTTTTTATGAGTTAATTTTATTAATAGTCAGTTGTAATATGCCATGTGAAGGACGGCACAGAAAATCTTTATCTGTCCCGTTTGATTCTCTTGAATTTTTCTAGTTCTTCAGGGGGTCTCCTCTTGTCATATCTGATCCATGTCACTCTGGAATAGGTCCAGATCCTGTCCTCCTTTCCGGTCAACACAACTGCAGAGACTGTCTTCCAAAGCAACAAGTCCTTGGTCCAGTAACCGGAAATGATTAATCGTTTAGCTTGACCTCTCTCTCAGAGGAATTTTAATATAAATGCCAAACTTAGAACTACACTCATTTTGATAAATAAAACAAGTCAAAGCAATGTGAACAAATATTAACTGATGAGACATTATTTCTGCTGTCTCCTGCCCTGACCTTCATGAGATGAATAAATTTCAACTGTCTTGAGTTAGGCTAGGTGATCTCCCCTCTGTCTTCCATCTAATTTTTTTAAGATCAAATGCCTCAGTATTTTATTATCTGTGCTACTTACTGTATAAGCCTATTTCCAGGCTCTATTTTTGTCCTTCTCGACAAAGAAATCCCATGTTCAAAGATCCCAAGAAGATTGTCCTGGCAGGACTTTGAGCTCTTCTCGTTTCCATTCATTCTTCCTACGTTCCTCTTCTGTGGAGCTTAGTGCTTGCTGCATCCACCAGCTGGCTCTCTGCCTCTCGTCTTAGCTTCTTTCAGTCAGTTCTGAACCACTGGAAGAAATCCCCACGTGGCTCAGGTAAAAGCTGTATTCCCTTCTATCCTTAAAAGTGATTAATTAAGAAAATATCTAATAAAATTTAAAAAAATATGATTAAATCAAATTTTAAAAATCTATCCTCTCTTTACCTTTGTTGAGGCTTTGCTCAACATAATAGTGTGTAATTTACTTTGCAAGATTCCAGTGTATATACCTGTGCTCATTTTTCCTGACAGGAAGAGCCCATGTTAAGTGTAATCCAGTTTTGGAGTAGTCTTAGGATAAAGTTGTAGTGGGTAATGCTGCTGCTGTTGATCAGATGCAAGCAGCTGCCAGTGCTTTTGGTCGTCTGTCTTTGGTCAGTGAAGTGTGTGCCGTTAGCTCTCCTTTCCCAGATGAAGGAGGTGAGAGGGTTTGTGATGGTGACTAACATAAAGTCCACTGCCTAGTAAGTAGAAGCTCGACCTGGGTGTAATTTAGAAGCTCTTGTTCTTAACTGACAGACTGCCTGCTTAAATATTTCCTGTTTTAAATTCAAATTCAGACCTTGTTGAATGTATAACAGACACAGGAAAAACTTAAAAAAAAACAAACAAACAAAAAAACAAAAAAACCTCTTTGAAATTCTCTTTAAAAGACACAGGAAATATGTTGTGCCCTGCACATTTAGCGCCCTTGGGCCCTCGTGCTGAAAGCTGTGTCAGTTGTGTGTGTTCTGATAGGATGCTAGGGAAGATAATGCGCCTTCAAAGGAAGGCGGGAGAGTGATTTGTCCTTCTCTTGTTCTTCCTGAGACTTAATTGGACAGGTCTTAGTTGGCCCTGTGTGCTCTGGATGCTTGTGGGTTTTCTTAGGGTTAGCTCTTACAGCCTAGGAAGTAGAAGGTAAATTCAGCTTAATGAAGCTTTGGATTTGAGGAACAGTGCCTGCTGTCTGCAAGAGTAGGACTGTTGTGACCTAAGAATTGAGATAAAAGAGAAGGAAGAGGATTGAACTCTACAGATGGAAAACTGTGGCTGCTTATTTACCTTCTTTACTCTCTTTTCACTCTCCTCCAAAAAAAGAAAAACAAAAGAATACTGTGTGGTTTTGGGATGCTGGTGTGTGTATGTTTATTTGTATGTTCTACATAGCATCTTTGTTTTCTGCTAATCTAATCTCTGCTTCTCCATTCCTTTCTATACTGTGGCCTCTGCCCGTCTCATGGCGAGGAGTGACCATAAGCATACAATAATATACACTATAAACTTTATATTACTAAATCCTGACCTCTCTTCCCAGAGCTGCTGACCCTGGAGTGTTGGAAATACTCCTTTGTTTTTATTTGGGCTAATCACAGCTAGTTGATATTATTGGGCCTGAGTTTTGGTACGTGATGGTATTTCACTCGGATGTGTTCCAGAGTGAGCTTGCCAAGTGCAGTGCAGACGTTGTTTCCATACTGACTGTGTCTAAGAATGCCTGGTCACAGTCTGACTGGAGTGGGACAGGACACTGCCTCATTTTGGATGTCTATGTGGATTTCTCTAATAGTTACTAATGTGGAGAATTGCTTCATACACGTGTTGATTATTTGTGTATCTTCTGGGAAATGTCTATTAAGGTTGTTTTGTTCATTCTTCAATTGTATTATTTACGCTTTTGAATTAGTTGAGTTCTTTATATTTTATAAATATTAATCCCTTATCAGATAAGTGACTGACGAATATTTTATGTGTAGATCATCTTTGCTTGGTTTCCTCTGTGACACAATAGGGTAGCTATAACTATTACTACTGAAACTATAAAAGATTTATAAGGAATCACAAGGAATAGATACATGTTCAAGGCAGTGGTTGTTCAAGTTATATGATTTGAGTGTTACACTCTATGTGTATGTAAGCATCATATTGTATCCTGTGTGTATGCACAGCTATGTCAATTAAAAGTAAACTACAACCTAAACATAATAAATAAAACCAGTTAAAAATGATGTGAAGAAACTTCTGTCAGTTCCAGAGAGATTACTTAAGTACTGAATATATTTGTCTTTTTATATGTCTGGTTTTGTTTTTGTTTTCGGTTTTCATCAAAGTCCGCCGTTTTTCGTTTCTTTGGCTGCATAGGCACCAGTCTGCTGAGTGGCGGGCGGGAGTGCGTGCTTGTGGAGTGGCGGGATGGATCGGAGAAGAACAAAGAGTTTCTCCCTCGATTAGGATCTTCTATTGAGCACATCTCTGTCTCACCTGCAGGAGATTTGTTCTGTACGTCTCACTCTGATAACAGTAAGTCTAAATTTCCCATCGTGAGGGGGTGTTACGGTTAGTCACCAGCTTCTGAATAGGAAATAAAGGGACTTAAAAGTAGTTGAAAATAGTAGAAATTTAATGTGTAGTTTTTTCTTTACTCCTTTCTACTCACTCTGATAACAGTAAGTCTAAATTTCCCATCGTGAGGGGGTGTTACGGTTAGTCACCAGCTTCTGAATAGGAAATAAAGGGACTTAAAAGTAGTTGAAAATAGTAGAAATTTAATGTGTAGTTTTTTCTTTACTCCTTTCTAGCCGCAGATGCCACCAGATCTATCATTTTCAATCTTGTTTTATGAAAACATAAAGCTAAATGTGTATGTTTCTTGCTGTGCCAGTTATATCATCAGAGCCTTTTAAAATGGAAGGTGGGCTTTAAGTGGGCCTTCCCCCTTTCATAAGTAGTGGCATCTTCACACAAACACTGTGAGCTTTTTTTGTTGGAATGAATGCTGCAGTGTGGGATGAAGCCTAGGTGCTCGCTGTTTTTCCCATTTCTCCTCACCTAGATCACCGTGTACGTTAACAATTTGTTCATAGACTGGGCCACAGAGAGCTCAGAGATTAGATGTGCAACTCTTGCAAAGAGCCCTGCTCGGTTCCTAGCACCTACACCAGGCAGCTCAAATCCACCCGTGCCTCCAGTTTTGGGAACCTAGCATCCTTTTGTAGCTGCCATAAGCACTTGCACTCACATGCCCATACATATACATACACACAGACATGCACACAAATAATTTGAAAGAGAAGGTAGTGACTTTTACGGAAACTTGTATCTCCATTCATAATTGTTCAACTAACTTGTAAACTATAGTTTTGATTTTCTAGTAACACTGATTTAATTGAACTTACTGGATTGTCTTGTATTCTCGTACATTGAGTAACATAAAGATCTGATCCTTGTTGCCACACTATTCTGACCTATTTATGTTTAATGATTTTCCTCCCTGTTTTAACAGAGATAACAGTTATTCACCGAAATCTTGATGCGTCTGCAGTAATTCAAGGCCTAGTAAAAGGTACTGTAGATCAAGTGGATAGAGGAGCCTGCATCTGACTCATGGCTGATGCTTCTTAACCTCTCACTGTTGCTTCTTTTGCAGATAGGAGTGTATCTACCGGTTTGATGGTTGACCCAAGAACCAAAGCTTTAGTCTTGAACGGAAAGCCTGGCCACCTGCAGTTTTATTCTCTCCAGGGTGATAAGCAGTTATATAATGTAAGATTTTAATCCATAAACTTAAGCTTTAAAACAAGCGAGCGTTCTTTATAGTACTACTGAGGTTGTCTGGTTTATGTGGAAGCTCCGAGTACTTGACCCTGTGCATTTGTACTCGAACACAGCGGATAATGTCTGAGATCACTTAGTGCGGTTGATGCTGCCCACACATTTTCTCTGAGTTACAGTGAGAAAGGAGTGAGCATGTATGGATTGACAGTACAAATCTGGGTCTGCTGTGTGATAAACTGTCTAACGGGCGAACATTAAAGTTTAGTGTAGATTAAACAGGAATACTTAAGTATTCTTGAAATAAAATGCAATCCCTTTTCTTGTGCCCTGCATTGTTCTTTATGGATGACTGTCATGGTAGCTAACCTTTTCTTTCCATATCCTATAAACTTGAGAAATGTCCAGTCTCCCCCCTCCATCACCACCACCACATTTACTAAAAGGGCAGTCACTACACTTGATTTGGTTGGGCATCTCTAATCTCAAAATTCGGTCTTTTTTATTTGTTTGATTTTTTTTTTTTTTTTTTTTTTTTTTTTGGAGACGGGTTTTCTCTGTGTCCTGGAGCTCACTCTGTAGACTAGTCTTGCCTTGAACTCGGAGACCCGTCTGCCTTTGTGCTGGGATTGAAGGCGTACACCACCACCACCACCACCACCACCTGCCCAAAATCTAAGTCTTAACTGTTCCCAGATCTAAAAATTCTGAGCACCTGTCTGACACAAGAGGAAAATCCTATATCTAACTTTATGTGAAGCAAAATGCTAAAACTGTTAGATAAAATCACCCATAGGCTGGCTATGTGTAGACTTGGGTTCTAGTCCCAAAATATCTCTTACATCTTTGTGAACATTGTCAATATCAAAAGAAATCTGGGACATTTTGGATCTGTAGCTTTTCATGTGAGGGCTCCTCAATCAATAGTAACCACTTTATTTTCTCACCAGCCACAAGGAACCCATTTTAAGGGGTTAAGGGTCCCTGAATTATAAATAGAAAGCTAGTCTTCTTGGACCATTAGCTCTTTTTTTTTTTTTTTTTTTTTTTTTTTGCTCTTGGAAGTAATAGATAATTTAGCCCTGAGGTTTTCTATAAAGCTTTTCTTAGAGAAAAATATGACTGCAAATAAAAGATAGTTATATTAATGACACTTTGGACTTTAACCTTGTCAGCTAGATATCATACAGCAAGAGTACATCAATGACGAGGGTCTCATCCAAATTGAACTGGCGAAGGCTGCCTTCGGCTGCTCTGGTTCTTGGCTGGCAACAGTTGAACAACGGCAAGAAAATGAGCATGAGCTCGAGCTGCAAATGAAACTGTGGAGCTACAGCAAGAAAACCCAAGGGTAATCCTGTTGTGGCCGCCTCATCCGAGTTTCTATAGTTGAAACTGTCAGTATTTCTGTTGTTGCATTGCGACACATACAGAAATGGGGCTTGTAGTATTATTCTAATAATAAGCTTTATTTTAGCTTTCTGTTTTGAGAAAGCATCGATGCCATTTTGGTCATGCCATGTCATCACATAAAAGATGAGACATGAGAAAGAACTGGAACCCTACAGCATAACACATTTCACGGCAAATCCAGAATTAGAATCCAGATGTTCCCTGGTTCTTCCACCACGGTCAAGGGAAAGTATAGACATGTGTCTCATGTTCAGATAGATAACCCGCTGCTTATTTGAAGAACTGTTCGTTGAGTCTTGGTGCCAGGTTTTGTTTTGTTTTGATTTTGAGGCAGGTTCTCTGCATAGCCCTGACTATTCTGGGACTTGCTATCTAGACCAGGCTGGTTCAGACTCAGATTTGCCTGTCACTGCCTCCCACATGCTGGGACTCATGACATGCACCTGGCTTGATAAATTTCTAAAGAATATTGTAACCGAAGGTGTTGCAGAATGTTTGATCACATTGTGAATCCAAGATTATGTTATTTCCTGAAAAAAACTGTTTCTAGTTGTAGTGTGACTCAGCCTTAGGACACCTCTTTTAATCCCTCTGGCTGGAATATAGACAGGCCTTAGTACACACCTTTAATCCCAAGCAGTGAAGGTAAAGTTAGTTTGTAGAAGAAAGCTCCCATGTTTGAACATGATGAGATAGGCTGACCTTGCAAGAAAAGAGAAAGGAAAGGGAAGCTACTTAAAGAAAGCAGTGCAGAGGAGGAGAGGAAAGAGGTAAGAGGCAGTTTTACTGGGACAATTGTACAGAGACAGGACTGCAGAGAGAACAAGCTAGATGCGGGTGAAGACAGACCAGCCAGAGAATGAGAAGCCAAAAGATTAGAACAGATTGCTAGAGTTAGTTTGAGGCCTAGCAGAACAAAAAGTCAGAGGCTGAGAAAGAAGCCAGATTGAATCAGTCAGCTTAGTGAGGAGTTTTGAGCTAGAACAGCTAAGATGAACCAGCCAGCCATTGTTCAGAAAGAACTAGGAAGGGCAAACGTATCTAGCAGTAAGTTTCAGAGGCTGATAGCATTCTAGGCCTAGGTAAGAGGCTGGAAGCTTCCGGGACTAGGCCTAGGTTAGCAGACTAAGGCAGTACGACAATGACATCAGGTGAATAAAACATACATTTACCCTAAGCCTTTGCCCCACGTTTCACAGAGGAGAAACGTGCCCAGACTTAAGTGATTCTGCCAGTCCTCTCCTAACCTGCTCTTAAGGTGGAACACTGCATGCTGTCCTTACACTCTAAGGACATAGCAGGCACGGTTGATGAGGGACACTTTGCATGGGCCATTTTTATTTCGTGTTTCCACACTATAAATGCAGCCATTCTTTCTCTCTGAGTTCTGGGTATTTATCCTACAGAGTCTAGTGCAATCGGCCTGGAGCTCTGATTTGTTTTATAGTCATTTTTCCCAATGAGCTGGCCACTATATATAATGCTCTGTATTTGAGTCACCCCAGGTGATGTTAGAACTTGTCTTGAGGCTGTTCAAGTGTAGAAATTTGTCATTTGGGGTAATAATCTATCAATTGCCCATTTTGAAGATATTGCATGATGTACAGAGTGTTAGCATACCATATCTTTTCTGAGGACTTGTGGTTTTCCTTCAACTAGGTTTGTTCTTAACACGAAGATCGCCATGCCTCATGATGACCACATCACAGCTCTCTGTTTCAATAATGCAGAAAACTATGAAAAACCCATACTGGTCACAGCTAGCAGAGATGGCCACTTCAAAGTGTGGATATTAACAGATGACTCTGATATATACAGTAAGTTCACTCAGATTGTGTTGAAAAATTAGTTTTATGAAGTGATATATTTATATCAAATTTATGTCCTTTTTGAGAAGGTGTTTTCCGCTTTGTTAAATTCTATTAACTATTGCTTTATTTCAACAACTATTAAAGTTTTACATACCTTTCCACCAGAGTCTGCACTTTGGGGAAGTGGGTGGGTGTTTTGTGGCAGCTTGGTGCAGCTTAAAGGACTCCTGCCGCTAGGTGTC
Organism: Apodemus agrarius; assembly: GCA_964023405.1. Classification (NCBI taxonomy): domain Eukaryota; kingdom Metazoa; phylum Chordata; class Mammalia; order Rodentia; family Muridae; genus Apodemus; species Apodemus agrarius. The sequence goes on from OZ030014.1 coordinate 47,211,107, forward strand.
CTCCACTAGAGGGAGCTCACCGACTCCAGGAAGGGGAAAATACCAGTCAGTAGGTTACACCTTTAACTTAGAACAGTTGTGGGCAATCTGGGGTTTTGTTCTGTTTTATTTTCTTTGTTTAACCTTTTCTGCGTATAACCTGCCTCTTAACATTATTTTATATTTATGCCATCTTTGTTACGGTTTCTTTTTCCACAGAAAAAGCCATTGGTTGGACTTGTGACTTTGTGGGTAGTTACCACAAGTATCAAGCAACCAATTGTTGTTTCTCTGAAGATGGCTCCTTACTAGCGGTTAGTTTTGAGGAAATAGTTACAATATGGGATTCAGAAACATGGGAGCTAAAATGTACATTTTGCCAACGAGCTGGGAACATAAGGTAGGTAAATTAGTTTCTACTGCTACTAATGTATGTATGTGGGGGTTTTTTGTTGTTTTTTGTTTGTTTGTTTTGGTTTTGGTTTCTCTGTGTAGCTCTGGCTGTCCTGGTGGAACTCACTTTGTTGACCAGGCTGGCCTCGAACTCAGAGATCACCTGCCTCTGCCTCCCATATGTATGTGTTTTTAATTTAAAAGGCCTTTAAGATTTTTAACAATATGTATTTTAATAATACATAAAACATACATAATACAATAAAACATACATAATAATGTATTTTTTCCCCAAAGAGGTAATCTATAGTTTGCTGGGGAATAAGGGTAACAAGTTAATCAAAACGTTGAGAAACTGTAAGTTGTGAGTTTGTGAGCAGTTGATAAGTACTTCCTAAACTAAGACTAACAGTTTTGTTCAATAGAGTAAACACTTTCATGGGGGTATTGTGTAGAAACTAAGGCAATGCTAGTCTTGCTTGATCCTGACCTGCAGTCTATGCATTTCCTTAAAAACACAATAGAATACTCAAACCAATACTTATGGTTCCCAGACCTGAGGCCAAAATAATAGGTGACTAATATCATCTCATTTTAAATACATCTGATTTTGAATTTGCTTTGTAAAAGTGTCTGAGTACAGATTTTCCTTTTGTAGGTAAAAAGGATAAAATAAGCTTTGTTAAGTAGCATGGTGTATTTTACATAAATTCTTCTGTGTTGCGAGGATTGTTACCTGATAAAGCGTTTAAGAAAGTTGATCATAGCATTACACTTGTTTTCCTAAAGAAATACAAGTACCTAAATAACCCTTTTCTGTTGGCTTAGCTCCTTTTCCATTACTGTCAGAACTAGAAACACAAGAATAAAACTGTGCCTGCGCACATGTCGGTACTGAGTAGCACTAAGCGCAGTGGTCTAAGCCTGCAGTTCTCTGTAGCTAGTGCACTAGAGCTGCCTGCTGCTTATCCTTCGTGTGATCTTGACTAGGCACCTTTGCTTTGGAAGACTGACGTGCTCAAAGTATCTTCTCGGCACCACTGAGAATGGCATTCTCTGCTGTTGGAATCTGCTCAGTTGTTCAGGTAAGCCCATGTGCGACGCTGCAGTTAGACTTTGACCTTTTAGGAATTAAGGACCCTGTTTTCATATCTTTACCCCTACAATATACAATTTTTTTTTTTTTTTTTTTTTTTTTTACTTAACCAAAAGTCAAGTTGAGAAAGAGCTCTGTTGAGTATGCAGGATCCCAGACTGTGTAATATCTGAAAGTAGTCTGTCATAGTACTGAAAAATGAGGCTTTGAGAGCATTTTACTGATGTGGGCACAGGAAAGGTGTGATTTTTTTCCTAATGAATGCGGATGGTAGTTGATGTGTTTATAAAGAAAAAGAGATATAAGATGTGTTCTGTGGGCATGTGGCGAGGTGTGGGGGAGGGGATGTCTCAGTGGGCCATGCCCAGGCATCCCTTCCCCCTGGGGACCAGCCACAGGACAGTATAGCGTAGAATAGAGTGTATTCAGGGCATGTGGAGGGGAGTTAAGGGGGTAGTAGAGGCCGGCCATGGCCATGAGCATGTGAGAGAGGGGAAGGCAAGGGAGGGGAGAGCAGGAGCTGTCTCGAGGTAACTGGGAGGTGGAGTTTCCGACAGCATGCTAGCAGCAGTCTGTCACCCACACTTAGTAAGGGCAGAAAAGCATCAGCCTGACATCTGAATGAGCCTAACTTTAACGCAGTGTGTGGAAGGGTTTCCGAAGTTCATTTTACAGTTCTGCTTCCTGATGCACTCTTCACTGAATCCTCCAGACGATGTCAGTGTGCATCTATTGTTACTGAAATCGTAAAGCCTTCATATAAACATAACACTGAGCTGTGCCGGGGAAGATAAAAAACACTTGTAAAGACTTGAGCTTTTGCCGAACCTCTTCTCAGAAGTGTATACTTTCCCCACAGTACAGTGGAGTGCAAAATTAAATGTTAGCGTTATGGAGCCCGACCCGTACTCAGACCATGTTGCTGCGGTGGCTCAGTCTTCAGTGGGCTCAGATCGTAAGTACTAGCCATCCTCTGAGAGCATGCGGCCTTTTCCCTAGGTTTCCTTTTTACTGTCCTTAGTCTGAGCTGAAACATAGTTGCTTTGAGTCAGAAATTCAAATGCGGCTGTTTGTCTGGGGCCTGCCTGTCCTCTCTTACCCAACACCTATGCTATATACATTCACACTTACTGCTAGGAGTGCTCTAGGGTATCCCTGACTTTTCCACAAGCCAGTTCCCTCTCAGGGTTCAGAATCTCCCCTGGTTATTTCCTAGATTGCCTCTGCTTCTGAGACAATGTCTGCATCTCTTTCTTGGTACTTCAGATAAAATATTTGTATAGTGTTCTGCTGTCTCTTGTACAGATACCCTGGTCTCTAGAACAGAAACCCTTTTCATTTTCAGATTTTAGTCCCCATTCCTAACCTGTTTGGTGCATACTAGGCACTCAGTAGATGCCTGTCAGGCAGCAGCAGCAGCAGCAGCAGCAGCAAAGCAGGCTAAGCAGGCTAAGCAGGGCCATTTACCCTGTGGTTTGGGAACAGAGTGTGATCTGCTGTGTGTAAAATGACATCTATCTGTTTTCCCCCTTTAGTGTTTGTATTTAAACCTAGTGAGCCAAGGCCATTGTATATTCAAAAGAATGTCTCCAGAGAGGAAGTCCAGTGGGGAGTGTTTGTTCCCCGAGATGTCCCAGAATCATTCACCTCAGAAGCTCATCAGTGGCTAAATAGATCTCAGTTTTACTTCCTAACTAAATCACAGGTAACTGTCTCTCTCCAAAGGGGTGGCCTGTTTATAGAAGTAATTTTAGAAAGTTTATTGTAGGTAGAACTCTTTCATTAAAGGTTTATTTCCCAGAAGAAATGGCCAAATAGTTGTCAGTGCAGCAGCGTTAGGAATGCGGATTGCAGCACCCCCCGCCTCAGCTCCGTGTTGACGCAAGGGAAGCACTGAGCCCCAAATTACTTTAACTCATGTAGCATTTTCCCTGATTTTACCATCTGGTTTGCTGTCAAAGAAACTGAACCGGTGGCTTTTATTTTGTTACCAGATTTTACATTCTTCTCAGAACAGGGTCTTGTAGCTCCCACAGAACCTTTCAAAGAAATTTAAATCTTTTCTTTGGGCAGATATATATATCAAAATGAAAAAAAATGACATTTTAATACACTGTATAATCTTACTTCATTTGTACCTCCTAATGTATATTTTGTTCCATTAATTGATCTGTCTTTTTAGTGCTTATTAACATTCAGTACAAACTCTCCCGAAGAGAAACTCACACCAGCAAGCAAACAGGTAGGTATACTTTATCCATTTATGATGCATGCTATGTTGTCTTTCTAAAGAAAATTAGCTTTTGGAATTCAGCTGTGACAAACTCGTCTCACTGAGCTCTAACAAGTATGTGTTAAGTGCACACCTGTAAGCTCTGCTCGGCTCCTCTATGTTGAGAGTACCGAAAGTATTATCCTGTGGTAAAGAGTTAGTCAGCTGGCCCACCACGTCTAATTTGTGGGGTGGAATTGGCTGAATAACCTTCTTGTAGATTATTTAGGGGTGGGGTGCCGCAAGCCAGAGGAGATGTGTAAATGCGCTTAGCCTATATGTAAATGAGATCCCAACCTGCCCTACCCACTAAGGATCTTGGATTTTGTCCTCTGCGCCGTTTTCTGGAACCAAGCCTCCGTGAACACTGAGGGACAACACTAGAACGTCATTACACAAGCATCTTGTTATTGTCGTCAGAGTTTTATTTACTAGATTGGGCTTCCTATCTTTAAGAATGTTTAGACTCTGGATTCTGGATTTAGTTGTCTGTTGAAGTTACTGAAGTCCTTGAAACTGAGAGTTTGTACTGCCTTAACACAGAGTGCATTCCTAGCCAGGCAGCCCACAGACTTTCTTTCTGCGATCAGCTTTTTCCCTCGTGAAGCTAATTGCTGCTGCCTTTTTTTTCCCCATTTGCCAGTGTTTTGTTGGGTTTTGTTTTATGATTTAATTCTTCTCCAGGCTTTATCAAAATTAACTTTTTTCAGATGCATTGGTATTCTTTCAAGTCATGAAAACTTTTCACAGGCCCGTAGCCTACTTTAGTCTGACTAGTTGCTCTGTGAATCTGCTACACAGCGCTCGTCCTAGAACCTGTGCTCAGCACTGGGGATTCTTCCCAGCGCTGTGGCACTGGATCCTGTAGGTTCCCCTCCTTTGCTCATGCGATGGTGAACTATTTCCTGTCCCGTTCACACATGCAGTATCACCTTGCTGAACTCAAGGGCCTTGCAGTTTGGGAAGTATTCTTTATTCTTTCCTACTTGTTAATTAGTTTGGTATAAATGTAAACTGAAAACCATGTTCTCAGCACTTTGAAGGTGGTGGCCTAAGATTATATAGCTTCTGATGTTCTTCATCTTTGACCATTTACCATAGCTTGCTTAATTTCTTCTGAAAACTCATTGAATTTACTCACAACATTTTTGTTAGTAATCAACTATATGCCAGGGAATATTATAGACAAATGGGATATGTTAACAAAACAGCCTTGTCTGTAAAAAATGTGTTATAGGAAGATATAGATGTTAAACAACAACCAATAAGTCAGTAAACCATGTAGTATGCTAAGTAGCGCCGTCGTCCCTCTCCATGCAGTGTGGGGATCCCAGGAGAGCTCTGAATGGCTGACTGTCTCGGGAGGGGGCATTTACTCCCTCTCCCACACACCCCAACTGCCCTGGCTTTGGTTTTTGTTTTCTTGTCTGGTTGGTTTTTTGATTCTAAGAAGAATTATGCTTAGTCCCCATTCTTGTACCCTATTTTGCCTGTTTTGTGGGCCCTTTTGTCATGTTTATCCACAGCACATACGCACCTTGCTTTTGTCTTAGCTTTTCTTGACTCCACTAAGATCTCATCCTTTAACCTGCTGCATCCTTCCAGGCTGCTGCTGTGTGACTTTGCCCCAGTTCTCGCCCGTATGAGCATATGGCCTCTGAAAACAGGTTCCTGCGATCTTTATAATCCCCAGCAAGGAAGCCGTGGTTCTCTCATTAGTGTCTGGCTAGCTTTCCCATGTAGAAAGTGGAACGCTAGGCATCAGTCGCTTTGTCTATGACATGAAGTGACAGCATGTGATTTTGAGCTTTTCACCAGAATCATGTTATAGTTCAGTGGCATTTACCTAGATGGAAAAAGAATTTCCATCTTTGTATTGAAATAATTTCCTCTCCTCTTACATCCATGCAGCTGCTAGCCGAAGAAAATTTGCCAACGACCCCATTTTCTTTTATATTGGGAAAACACAGACAACAGCAGGATGCAAAGTTAACTGAAACTTCAGAGAATGAACTAGTACAACTCCCCCTAACGGAGAACATACCTGCAATTACTGAGGTGAGTGATCAGTACTGCAGATCATGGGAGACAGATACAGTGATCATCTTGTGCCCAGAAGGTTAAGGAACCGTAGTGGGGTGCGTCTCTGCTGTTCCTGGGTGAGGAGATGGGGCTGCACGGTGCGGGAAGCTGGAAGTACTGTTGGCTTTGGTTGGCTTTGTCTTCAGGGAAGCCTTTTGTGTTTGGCTGGCCATTTAGAATAAAAGGTATTAGGAGGTGAAGCAGCAGTGTGTCAAAGGGTGACCTTTCTAACAAAGTGACTTTTCTGTGTGCCTGTAGCTTCTTCACACCCCAGCCCACGTACTGCCCTCAGCTTCTTTCCTGTGCTCTCTGTTCGTAAACTCACTGCTGCTGTCTAAAAAGACCGAAAGGTAAGAATTCCAGATGCTTTGTCCTCTGAGTCGTTTGGGAATGTCATCCACCATGTTTGTGTTTTAGCTTTGAGATGTAGCTAAGGACATAAGATTATTACATACAGCACCTGTGAAGAGCTGGGGATGAGATGTGTGTACCGTTACAGATGCAGTTCCACACTTTGTAAGGTTATTTATTCTTTTTAAGGCCTATGCTCCATAAGGACACTTACCACTGTTTTTAGTTGAGTTGCTTTTTCTGTATGGTATTTCAACGTGGGTTTCTTTAATTAAGTAGACCTAATTTGAATATATCTAATGGTGTTTATGGTCTGTTGTTGTCAAAGTGCTGAAGAAACTCCTGATGATGTAGATATGGAGGGAACCAAAGAAAGTGATGATTCAGATGAAGAATATGATGTTACTGAAAAAGCCAAGGAAACAAATAACACGGACTTGGGAGAAGATGCTCTACATCAGCTGTCAAAATCTGAAGAGAAAGAGCTGAGGAAGTTCAGAAAAGTAGATTACAGCTGGCTAATAGCTCTGTAGCAGCTATTGGCTGTGGCACGACCAAGACCCTGATGTACTTAATTTTTACTGTCTGTTAATACTCCAAAAAGTTTTTAAAGTTATTTTTATTCTTAAGACATAATATTAAAACTTTTGTTTATTTGTTTGTTTGCTTGCTTACTTGATAGTTGCTTAGGCTAACCTTGAGCTTGGGATTCTTCTTTCTTGGCTGCCCAAATCAGTAGGCCTGTTTCTCTCAGGTCTGGTCAAGCATGTTTGTTTGTTTAGATTTTTTTATTTTCTGGGTATGGATGTTTTCCTTGAATGTATGTATATGTATATATGTATATGTATGTATGTATGTGTATATATATATATATATGTACCACTGTCTACTCTGGTGCTTGCTAAAATCAGAAAAGGGCTTCAAGCCACTGGAACTAGTTACCCATGATTGTGAGCCATGGTAAGGATGCTGGGAGTCAAACCCTGGTCCTCTGCAAGAGCAACAAGTCGTCTAAACCACTGACCCAACTCTCCAGCCTCCTGGTCAGTCTTTTAAGAAAGCTCTGTAAAGCTCTATTTGTGTCAGACCTTACAAGCAATTACGGAGTCTATATGTGCATTTGTCACATCTGGATTTCTATTTTGAATCAAGAAGAAACCTCATTTCTGGTAGGTTTTGTTCTGACAGAGCTAACTGTAATTGACACATATACCCTTATCTTTAATTTGAAGGTATAAAAAGATTTCAAAAGTCTAGAGGCTTTACTGATAATGACACCAAGAATTATTCTCACACCAGACATGATTTCCTTCTGATTGTATTTCCCAGCCTTTGCTACTATAAGACAAGAGTATAAGCAGCATTATGTTAATAGTAGCACAAATGGGCTATATTTTAATCAACACTAAATATCAACTCTACTGAGTTGTAACTCCTACCTCATGCATATTAAGTGAACAGTTTGCTGAGGTCTGGTATCCTTACAGTATACCATCAGAGAAACCAGCTTCTAAGCAGTTTCTTCCCTCTGACCCCAAACAACCAAACAAACCCGCCCACTTCTTTCAACCTCCATCCCTGCCTGCTGGGCAACATTAATCTAACCTGATGAATTTGCTGCATGTGAACAGTTTGTATCAATGAGTGTAGCGTATTTTAAAAGGTGAGAGGCTATTTTGGCTCACTCTGTCCATGGCCAGATGACTCAGTTTTCACAGACTAGTGAAGTAGAAGAGCTCAGGACCATGTGACATCAAGCTCGTGTACAGAAGGTGAGACAAGGTAACAAAGACACCTCTAGTGACTTCCCTCCAGGTGGGCTTCAACTCTCCTAGGCCATTCAGCTGTTGGTGGGTGAAATAGTCTGTAGTTTAAATCAACACGATCCTATCACCTAAATTGTGTCCCCAGCTGAAGACCAGACCAACATGTAAGCCTGTGGGGGACATTGGTTGCATTTTCAAATGACAGCATTCATGTTAGGACTCATATCAGCACTTCATTCCTTCTTTGGTTTTTTGGGGGTTTTGTTGTTGTTGTTGTTGTTTGTTTGTTTGTTTTTTGTTTTGCATAGTACCTAGTAGTATAACTACTGGTTCACTTGTCTTCACATCTTTTGAAATGACACCGTAATGAACTCAAAAAACACCTGGACCATTGAACATTGCTTCATAGCCTGATGCATTAATCGTATGTCCCTTTGGAAGAAGGAGTTGCTCATTGTTATAAGGCTAGGTGTAGGAAGTTATGAGGGCAGTACCCACAGAGGCCACTAGAGTGGATCTGACACCCAGAGCTAGAGTTACATGAGGTCATGAGCAGCCTGACTTGAAGCTGAGCGTTGAACTGGAGTTTTCTGCAATAACAGCACACACTCAAACCACTAAGTTACCTCTCCAGCCCTAATTTTTTAACCAAATTTAAATTTACAACAAAACTGAGGAAAAGATTAATGCAATTCCTCAGAAGTCCCCTCCCCTACACAATGAATAACTTCCTCATTTTCAACACACCCAGCCAAATAATAACATTTGTTAGAACTGATGAACCTGCATTAGCAATGCCGTAAAAGTAACTTCTGTCCTTTTGCTCATCTTTACCAAGGCGTAGACTTCACTTTTGTGTCTAATGAAAAGTACAGCTTTCACTCCTAGAAGTCTACGAACTGAACAGAATTACTGGACCACAGGACAGCCACCTACATAGGCCACCTGCATTTCACATGCTGCTCTCACATGTCAGTGTGTCAGCCACTACCTTAATTTGACGAGGAGGACGGTTGCACTGGATCCACAGATTAATTTACTTAAATGATTGATTGGTCTGTGAGAAGTGAAATTAAAACAAGAATTATACCTGACAAAACCCAAATTCTGAGCACTTCTGGAATAAAACTGTCTCAAAGCACAACAGCCATCTGTCACCGGGAAAGAACTGAAATAATATAGGGCTAATCCTAAAGGAAAACTAGAGCGCCCTGGCCCTGAACCAGCTGCAGTCCGTTAGGCTAGCTGTCTGCGCTTCAACCCCTTCAGCTGTAAAATAAAACATCTTCCTCTCCCCAACAGACAGCTCTGTGTTCCTCATTAGTTATGTTGCAGACAAGTAGGGGGAAAGTGTAATGTATGCACTGGAGAATAAACAACTTGTGTTAAAAAGTAAGTTTATTGGATAGTTGCATATTAATTAAAATAGGATTTTTGTTAATATGCTGTAATACCATTCGTCATGGGTTTTGGGTTTGTTTGGTTTTGGTTTGTTTTCTTATAGACTAGCACCCAGAATAAAAATTATAATCTTTTGTAATGTTTGTGGATGTTTTAAATAATTTCTTTTTTTTTCTTTTTTTTTCTTTTTTTTTTTTTTTTTTTTTTTTTTGGTTTTTCAAGACAGGGTTTCTCTGTGTAGTCCTGGCTGTCCTGGAACTCACTCTGTAGACCAGGCTGGCCTCGAACTCAGAAATCCGCCTGCCTCTGCCTCCCAAGTGCTGGGATTACAGGTGTGCGCCACCATGCCTGGCTTTTAAATAATTTCAAGTCTTTGTTCCATGACTGCAAAGGAGCTCTTCATAGAATCCACTAAGTTAAACATAACCATGTGGTTGAGATGACCTGAGTCCCGTAACGTACGGGTTCTTGTTTAAGGCTACCTTATTTAAACATGACTTCTAGAAACTGTTTTTCTTTGTTCTTAAACTTTGTTTCCTGCAGCCAAGAAAATGATGAAATTACCTTGTAATATCAAATTTCTCGAAGTGGAAGTTTACAAAAGGACGGTTAGTGGTCACATATAGCTGCAGGAATAACATATAATGTTCTGTGCCATATGCAACCACTGATGTTTTTTTTTTGTTTTTGTTTTTGTTTTTTTTTTGCATTTCAGTAATTTTATTGAAAGGTGTATTCAAAACATAATGGTAATTAGTTCACTTCTGTCCACTCAAAATCAATATTGTTTTCAAATTGAAGCAGAGCAGCCTTTAGGAAAAACTGAAATGTTCACAATAAAACACGGTTTACAAAGGATTGCAGCAGCAACAAAAACTGCCTCGGGTCTCTCTGCCACTCTGACCTGAGTCTCCTATGGTACAGAGTTTACTCTGAGAAGCCTCAGCGCCTTACCATCGTAGCACTGGCAGAATGGCCTCGCAGTTGGGGAAACTCCCGACTCTAGGCTTGGGAGAGCTATGCTCAGATTTGAATTCTCCCAGGAAGCATTCAAATCAAAGTTAAAAGGCATAAATGTGAAATAAAACTGAACCTTCATTTTAACATTGATCTAACTTCCCAGATTTGGTCAATATATACTTAGGTGGTATTAAAAATGGTAAACTGCCTCATTTAAATCTCAAATTTTAAATTACGAGGTTTACATCAAACCCCACTTAACAGAGATCTTCCTAGAAGTTTCGAGATGCTAAAGGGGAACTGGTGAGATACCTCAGATGCAGGATCATATATTTACTGCAGGGGGTAGTGGGGCGTGTGCCCATGTGAGAGAACTTGCCAAAGAACGTGGGAGTCTGCGCTCTCCTTCCATCACGTGAGTCCTGAAGAATGAGGTCAGGCTGTCAGGCTTGTGGGCAAGCACCCTTCCCCTCCCTTCTAACCCTCGTCCCTGTCTTCCCAGCAACATGCACACCCGTTGTTTGATTGCTGTTTGTTTGTTTGTTTGTTTGTTGAGTGGTTTTGAGACAGGGTCTCTCCATTCTGTAGCTCTTCAGCTGTCCTGCAGCTCACTGGAGACTAGCCTGGCTTCAAACTCAGATCCACCTGCCTCTGCCTCCCCGATGCTGCGATTAAAGGCATGCGCCACCATACATTAATTTTTTTTATTCGATATATTCTTTACATTTCAAATGATTTCCCCTTTCCTGGCTCCCCCCTCCCCGAAAGTCCTATAAGCTCTTTTCCCTCCCCCTGTCCCCCCATCCACCCCTTCCCACTTCCCTGTTCTGGTATTCCCCTACACTGCTGAACTGAGCCTTTCCAGAACCAGGGGCCACCCCTTCCTTCTTCTTGGGCATCATTTGATATGTGGATTGTGTCTTGGGTATTCCAAGCTTCTAGGCTAATATACGCTTATCAGTGAGTCCATACCATAAGGGTTCTTTTGAGACTGGGTTACCTCACTTAGGATGATGTTCTCCAACTCCATCCATTTGTCCAAGAATTTCATTAATTCATTGTTTCTAATGGCTGAGTAGTACTCCATTGTGTATATATACCACATTTTTTGTATCCATTCCTCCCGTTGAGAGACATCTGGGTTCTTTCCAGCTTCTGGCTCTTGGCGAGGATGTGGAGAAGGAGGAACACTCCTCCACTGCTGGTGGGATTGCAAGCTGGTACAACCACTCTGGAAATCAGTCTCAGAAAACTGGGCACGACACTTCTGGAGGACCCTGCTATACCACTCCTGGGCATATACCCAGAGGATTCCCGGCATGTAATAAGGATACATGCTCCACCGTGTTCATAGCAGCCACCATACATTAATTTTTTTTTAAAAAGATGTTTTTTAGTCATAAAAAGATAAATGTTTGCTATGATTAAGAAATTTAGATGGCCAAAATGTTGTAGCAGAGACCAATTTTATATTTTCATGCATATAATTACTTTCTATTAGTCCAGTTGCTATAGAGGGAAAATACTAACTATAGAACTGAGACACCCCAGCAGTTTCCAGAAATCTAACGTGGGCATGCCCTAAATTACTTTGTAAGTCTGTCACCCAAGTTTATACTTCACTTTCCTAATCAATGGACAGATTAAAATTTGTTCCTATATGGGTCACATTTCTTTTTGTTCTGCTTGGGCTTATGTAGCTTTAAGTAGGCTACAGTGGGGTGATATGTAATGTAAAGAAGTGCTATTTCAGTAGCTACTTTTAAAGTTCAGGTTTGGGGGATTCTCTTTGCTACGCTAATCCCTTGACAAAAAGTATTAGTGTATATCTAGAGATTTGATATGTCCTTTCTCTTGAGACTGCTATGCACTGTTCACAGTGAATGCCTTCCAGAACTCTCTATCAGGATCAACAGACTCACTTTTCCTTTACTATTTTCAGCCCATATTCTTTATATTGAAGATACTGTTTCAATTCTTCAGTTGTAGCAGAAAATGATCACACTGGAATTTTTTCTGTATACAGAGACTAAACAACCAGATTTACCAACTAACAAATGGTCTCAGGAACCGTTGGGAGGTGAGTTATTCTATAATAACTGTGCCTCAGTTGCCGAGCAGTGCGTCCAGACACAATCCTTTCAACTTCTGACCGTTTGGTTTGGAGCACTGTTTTGATGAGTATTCATCCAGTTAAACACTTGGAAACAAGCTCTTGCCAGCAGGTCAGACCTTGGCCACTTATCTTGGAGTGTTTCTGAATACATTCTACTCCTTCTGTTAACTCTCCATACGTCAGTCCCTGGATCTCCAAAGCAATGATAGACAGTGCCAGGCTTTGCCTTAGAAAATATGATCCTGTGGTGGCGTGCCTGAAGTTGGGCTTCTAGTCTTTCAAAATTCAGGTGGTTTCTCTTCTCAGATGGCAAGGTCTCGGGCATGAGTGGGTAGTACAGCTACAGACACTGAAAGGCAGCTTTGACTTTCCAACACAGTCTTCTCCATTCTCATCAGGTCTGAAACTGCGAACCTATGCTGACTTAATTGGGATCAAATCAGTCACCGGTGGGACATTCCTTTCCTCATCCATTGATTTCCCAGCCAAATAAAAGCAGCTCAGTCCAACACACCCAAGATGATTCACTTGCACCTTCATTTTAGACAAGAATCTGGCCAGTAAATTCAGCTAGGGAAAATGTCTCTGTCAAAGAACTGAGTTAGACTGAGTAGATCTTTTACTTCAAAGTCTTGCAGTCATTCGTAGGTCATTATCCTGGACGGATGCAATTAGTTTCAAGCCACAGCCCTTTTGCTGCCACCTAGACTCCTGCTCCAACAGGGTGTTCAGCTGGCGTAGCAGTGTCTGAGTCAGTTGTCAGTACTTCCATCATCTTGACAGCTACATCTTCACCATGATGACCACCCATCCTGGGGGCCTGCTCTCCACTCCCACATCCCAGATCTGACAGACCGACTAAGGGGGTGGGGGGAGTGAGCAGAGGCCCCGGGAAGGTCTAGCATCCTGGTGGAGGGTCCCTCAGCACCCTGACTAGGCACTGCCTTACTTGGTGTCAGCGCGCAGCAAAGGATTGCGCCCTGTTGTGGGGACACAAGCTGGGGACCCGGCTTGTAAGCTACACATTCACTGATGGTTAAAAATGATGAGTTGACTGTGAAAACAGCAAATAGTTTTAAATGTTCGCAACACCACACAAACGATGAAGGCTTAAAAAAAAATGAATGTGTACAAGATGATAAATTATCCCAGTCTGATTATTACCCATGTAATCTGTATTGAAAGGCCACACAATGCCCCACATATATGAATAATTGATATAGTCAGGTTAAAAATGAAAATATATATTTGGTAATAAAGGAGACGGTAAAGGTACAAAAGAAGCAGTTAGAAGGGCAGAGTGGATCAGCTGGAAGGGAGAGGCATCTGCTGGAAGGTTCTGTTAAAGCCTGCAACACTCCTGCTGTACCGTGGGTCCTGAGGTCACAGCAGGGCCACTGAAGATCAGTTTACCAAGCTCTTAGGATGGCATTTCACAATTACTCTACTTCCTCTTCAGATTTCTCATTCCTCGAAGTCCCTTTGTCAGCTGTGCCTACTTTTCTTGGAGCTTTCAAACAACTGAAACAGTAATTAAGGTCATTTATTTTGTTGTTTGTTTCTTTGTTTTCTTTTTTTGTTTGTTTGTTTGTTTTTCGAGACAGGGTTTCTCTGTATAGCTCTGGCTGACCTGGAACACACTTTGTAGACCAGGCTGGCCTCGAATACAGAAATCCGCCTGCCTCTGCCTCCCAAGCTCTGGATTAAAGGTGTGCGCCACCACTGCCCGACTATTAAGACCATTTCAAATGATAGAAGTGAACACATGAACAGTGTCGAATATTTTTCTTTAGAAACATCAAGTCTAATTGGCTCAGTAAGAGAAGTACCACATTAGATAAGTCTCTTGTTTCTTGAGAGCCATACATCCTCTTATAGCATTGTGCTAGGGTTACTGAAATGGCAGGAGATAAGACCTGGGCAGGACTTAAGACCTGCAAGGATCATCACAGGAGAATAGGTCTGAGATAAAAAGAACAAAGCAGAAAGAGCCCCAGATATGATTTGACAGTGTACACAGTGGAGCTAGACTTAGAATAAAATAAAAATAAGCAGCAAGGCACAGAGACCTAAGCAGTCATCAGGTTGCTTGCTTAATTTGTTTTTGAAAACCCACGAGAAAGCTGCTGACTTTCTGAATTAAGTTCCTCCCTTGAAACTGCAGAATCGGGCAGAATGACATCTCGCAGTTCTGCTACTGTGTAACTGAAAGGTTAAATTAGAAATGGAGTCCCATGGTATGACACCACTCCCATCCCAGGCCCAAAGTGATGAACCTGATAAGCTGGCCTTTGTCATACTAAAGTCATGATTCACATGTGTAAATTGTGGAAATGCAGCTCTATAGTTAGATAGCTTCAAAGATGACACACCTTTCGCTTAGAAACTCCTTGGGAGATCAGAGCACTGGGTTCATAGAATGCAATAATCAGACATGAAAGTGCAGCAGTTCCTCCTATTGTTCTGTGGGGTTTTAACAAACCCTGGCACTCCATGGTCACCTGTCTTAACGGAAGGGTGAATGAATATGTGCTCCCAAAACAAGCACTTGAAATGCAAACATTGATATTGTCCTCTGGTTCTCATAGGAAAGTAAACATCTTGTTCCTTCAGAAATGGCTGTCTACCATCTTAAGACATCCTGTCTACTTGGCCAACCAGCTCAGTGATTGGTGAATGGCATTTATACTAGAAGGTACGCCATGCAGTGTCTGGAGACCACTTACTCATCAGGGCCTTTTTTACAGTTTGCTGTTCTAGCTGTTTGTTTTGTTTTGTTTTGTTTTGTTCTGTTTTTTTCCAATCACTTTTACCCTTCTCTGCTCTCAAATTCTGGTTCTCTAAAGCCACCAGAGAGATGCTGGCCCTAAGCAAAAATGTATGGATGGTCTTGCTATTTAATTGCAGCCTCCTTTGGTGCAGAACAAGGCAGCTTTGAGACCCACATTTCTGAGTATAACAGAAGAGCCTGTGCTCTGTGGCCTTCAAGATGTGCTTAGTCCAAAGCTATGGCAATCGTACCCTAGAGAACAACATTGGAATCAGAAATCCTCATTGACACTATCCTCAGAAATCATGTGGAAAGTAAGAACAAAGACTGAGGACATCCTTCTCAGTTGGATGACACAAGAAGCATGCAAGAAAAGGTGTGTGTGGGGGGGGGCGGGGCTTTGCTAGCATTTGACAATCATGGGAAAATGAATTGCTACAGCTTGTCTTGTATAAACAGATTTTTGCCTCTGTCTACCAGCATTCCAACAAACCATTAAAAAGTTGTGTATCCTGAAATGTGGATACTACAGTCCATGAATTTTAGTTAGGCAGTGTGGTTTGAATGAATATGGCCCTCGTTAGGAGTGGGGGACTTGGTGGAGTAGGTGTGGTGGCGGTGGAGGAAGTGTGTCACTGGGGGTGGGCTTTGAGGTCTCCAGAAGCTCAAGCAAGGCCCAGTGTGTCTCTTCTGCCAATCCAGATGTAGAATTCTCAACTACCTCTCCAACAGTATGTCTGATATGGTCACATATAGTGACAGAAGACAGACAGAAGTTCATGATGATAATGAACTATCTGAAACTGTAAGTCTGTATCAATACTATTTGCAACTAGTGCCTTGCTAATGCTAATCCATTGCTGAATATGCTAGCACAAACTGCAGTGATTCCCCTCTGGGTACCATCCTAGCCTAACCCACCTGGGTTCCAGTCCACATGATGGGAGATACTATGGTTGTCAGGGAAGTACTCAGGTGGGAGTCAAAAGGGAGACCAGCCATGGAACAACTCATTACAGGGCTCATAGTAAGTTACTTAAGGGTCTCTGGTACACAACAATGATATAACAATAATTAGGACAGCACATGGTGTCAATTTAGGATTTATCATGTACTACTTAAAACCCACCTTAGGATATAGCTATACTTACAAGTTAGAATCCAGTCTTGCTGGGGCTGAAAAGACAGAGCAGCTGTTAAGAGCACTGGTTGCTCTTCCTGAGTCCCCAGGTTTGGTTTCTAGCACTTACCTTGTAATAATGTAATAAGACTTATAATAATCTGTAGTCCACTTCCAGGGGTTTTGACACCCTCTTCTGACATGCATGGCACTGTACACATGTAGTACATGGTCATACATGTGGCAAAAAAAATCCCATATGTACAAGTTAAATAAATAAAATGTAATTTTGCTGTTTTTATCTGGTAGGATAGGACATCGAGGCCCAGGAAGCTTAAGTAAAATATCCAAGGTCCACACAGAGCTCTGTTAGGCTCTAGAAGACACCCCTTAGTCACCTGGTCTCCCAAATGAGCAAGCAGGTCTAGTCGCCCCAGCACCACACCAATCTCCTTATTCATAGAATCTTGAAAAAGCAGGTTCCCTAGTGTATTTCCCTTCTCACTAGGTTGGACTCATCAGAGGCTCTTCTGCTTCACCAATAAGGCACGTGATGGTTAAACGATGCCTACTTCATCCTCAACCTGGCCCTCAGGAGGCCTTTTGTTTTCCGTTTTATATAGTCGAGTTTTTCAGGTCCCTATTGTTGAAGTGGCAACTTAAGGGTTCTTTGGAAAGTCAGTTGTGTTGGATGACATTTTGCTGGGGCAAATACATGAATGAGTATTTTCCTGAGGCACACACAGGAGAGAGGATGTTCTGCTAAAGCAGACCCATGAAAGGACACGTGATGAAGGATTCTTTGCCAACGACAAGCAGGTATTGGTCCACCTTACATTGTGTAGTTGAGCTCCATTTGTTGGGACTCCATAGAGAGAAACGCACAGAAAATCCTCTGGGGGTGTGCTTCTGCTTCTTTTGAGCTGATTGGCAGAGTGATGTCAGCTGAGACAGGCATGTGCCGAGGCAAGGCCTGTGGAGGACATGCTGTTGGGACTGTGTTCATTGGACTCAGCGACGAGGCTGAGCTTGGCTTGCTTACAGAGCCCGCTGTGCAATGCTTGTTGACAAGTCTCACATCTTCACTAATCTTCGCTTCTTGGAGAGAGGCACAGCCAAGAACTTCTCCTGGAATTCTTCCCTGGTCCTTTCTGCTGACTCATGCTGAGGTTGAGGCCCGCCTGTCTCTGCTAGGCAGTGCCACTGCTGCTGATTCGTGTTTGCTATCCCGTCTCTACCAAACTGGACTGCTGATGTATCCGTGAAGTGTTTTTGAATGGATCGAGCTGCCGCTGCCAACCTGTGAACTGAACTGCCCATTTCCAGGCAACACAGATAGGAGTTGGTCCAAAGAACCTTTCTAAACAGGTCTAACACCCCACCCGACCCCACCCCACCCTACCTCTGGTGAGTGGGGGGCTAAAAGGGAGGTTAAGCATTTAAAAGCATTTAAAAACCTATCATTAAAAATTGGATTTGAAAAAAAACGAAAACGAAGTTATACTGCTTTGCTAGGTGAATTTCCAACATTCACCCTTGAGGAAAGTGACTGTTTCAGCAATTGCAGCATGACTCGCATGCAGGGTCTGTTGCTGGCACTGCCTCAAGAGCTGTAGGCCACCCACATCATTTACATCACTGTCCTCCTTACAACTCTTTGATCTACCTCATCAAAGTCACAATGCCTTTGTGAAGGGCAGGAATTCGACTGGCCCATTTGGTGTTCGTCTTGGAGATTATCTTCCTCATACTGGAACTGATTCTGATCACAGTCTCCTGAACAGCCTACATAATATCATCTGGGACTCCTGTGAAGAGACGTGAAAGACATCAGAATCAAAATGAAGTCACTTAAGCCAACCAACAACCAAAGAACAATTCAAAAACTAATTAATCTGGAAGGTTAGGAAGGTTTTCACATATAATTACCTGATAATTACCCCCCTCAAAGATTCATATAGGCCACAAGCTTCACAGAGGCTACCACAGCCTTATACACAAGAATATCTGTCCAATAACTGTTCAATCCCAAATTAATGTCTCTCTAAATATTAATCATTGTAACCAAGGACCAGTGCAGCAAAATATGTAATCTTTGTCTTAGTCTTTAAGATGCTCCCTGCCTCGGTCTCTCTAAACATACCCATAGTTGATTATATGGTGTGAATGATCCCACAGCCATGCTCTACAGTTCCCAAACAACTGCCATTATTCATTATTCTTGGAGAAGATTTTTCCACCTTTTTCTTTACATTGACAGATTTCGTCAAGCACCAGGTAGTGGTCAGCCCCTTCTACCTTGGCTGTGCTGTGCCTGTCTCCTTCCTCTTACAGTGTAGGATTCTCGTAGAAAATGAGATCCGGAATACCGTAAAGTCCCTAAAGCATGAGAGGCTTTTCTCCCTTTGTTCAGCTTTCAGAATCCCATGGATGGAATGATATAGACCCAACAGCTTATAAGCAACAAAAATTTATGTCTCATAGTTTGAGACCAGGAAGACCAACATCAAAGGGCCAGTCGAGTCTCTGGGAAGGACCCATTTTGCTTCTAGAAAGCCATCTTGAGTCCTCCAGCCTGAATACCTTATCCCAGCATATTATGGGTTAGGGGTGGCACTGTCCACACCTATCAGTCATCAATCACACTAATCCAATAGAAGTAATTCCCCAGGTAGGGTCCTCTTTTCCCATGTGACTCTACCTTGTATTGAGTTGACAAAAGCTAACTAGAGCAAGTAGAACCCAAGTCCCTGTAACTATTTATTCTGTTTTATCATCCTCTCCAGGAACAGGGAGTCTAACTCCTAAATACCCAGGACTCTTGCATTTCTTAGGTGCAGCCTGTGTTATGTCTTCCTGTACCTGCACCATGCTTGTATGGTTTTTGTTTTTGTTTTTCGTTTTTTGCTTTAAACAAAGCAAATATAGCTATAGTTTATTTCTAGGTCTTGGTTTTTTTTTTTTTTTTTTTTTTTTTTTTTTTTTTTTTTTTAGAGAGAAATATATAAATTGTATCCACAATTGAAGCCACATCTTGACCATCAATTCTCCTGGCTAGAAATACAGGCAACAATTTTATAATTATGTCAAATGGTTTATAATATTCATGTTGATTAATCTTGTCTAGAACATGCACACAAAATTTTGTGGATCAGAGACAGGTTTCTTACTAATTACTTTGCAATAACTAACAATCGTGCAACCCCCCCACACACACACACACACTCAAGTGTTACAACGAGAACCAGATTAAATGTTTTAGCTGGGAACTGGAAATTCCAGTTTGATGAGTAATAAGAAGTGATTTCTCTCCTAACAGGAAGCTCAGGGTCCTTAACCCTCCTCAAATAGTGTTCTTGGAAAGATAGAATGTTATTGCCATCTTTTTTATGTAACAGAGGGCCAGATGGTCTTAAGTGTCTTTGATTTTATGACCTAGGATGTCTTTGAAATCACTATCATCTCCAGGTGGCTTGAGGCCTGACCTAAAGATAGCTGTTGTATTTCTCAGCCTATTCCTTCTCAGCCCATGTCATAGCCACTAACTCAGTAAATTAGTATGATTCTCAGATCAGGGTCACTATACTATCATCCCAAGCAGGCTAAAGTATCAAGTGGCAATAGAACTGCCATCTTACATGAAAACAAACCAATGAAATGACAGCAGAGTTCTGTGGAACATAAAACCATGCCAGGAAGTTTGGTAAGGCAGAGCAGATTGAGACCCGGAGACTCTGTGGGCACACACCTGAGGCTTAGGTGACTCCCAGTTCCTATCAGACTCCTGACTTGCAATGCATGCCATGCGTCTCACTTAAAAGTAACGTGTCCTATGGTCACGTAGGCTCCAAACAGAGTTCTCCGTGCTAATGAGGTACATGAAGAAGGCCTTCACCTACAGAGCCGCAGCCTAATCTTCCATAGAAACCCTCTCTGTGCTCTCAGCCACAACCACCACCTAACCTGCCTCTGCCAAGATAAGGACAATCGTCCCAGCTGGGACAAGCATCGCTTTCTCCTTTTCTCCCAGCCCTGGGCTAGATGCTGTGCCCAGCCCGTGGCTCCCTCACCGCTCCCCCAGCCCAGACTCCATTCTCTGCTCTTCCTCGACTCCCAGTTGGCACTGGATGTCCAAGTCTGAGAACCGCACAGCCCCAGCCTCATCACAGGCCTGGGGACCCGTGAACGAGCTCCTGCTTTTCCCACACCTAAAACTGCTTTCCCACCCGCCAGAGCTGCTGCTTGGGAGAGGCACAGTCAAGCTCCCTGCATTCTGCTTTCAGACTCCCCAGTCAGCCAAGCCCAGCGGTGGAGAGGATACAGGCCTACAGAGCTCTCAGCAGACAATAGAAGTCAGGATGTATCTCACATTCCAAAAGCAACAAGTGCCAATTTGGATTCCTGCATTCAGCAGAACGACCCATTATTGCTAAAAAACAGAAAGAAAAATAAAATCTCCACAATCAATGCAAACTGGAGGAATTCATGACCACTGAACCAGTGATTCCGAAGGTAGTTGAAGGGATCTCATACAGGAAAGAAGGGGGAAGACAATCACAAGGAAAGAATAAAGTAATCAAACTAAACAGGAAATAAAGAAATGATGAATAGGAAAATAGTAAGTATTACAAAATATCAGAATTAAAATGTACCTTTCAACTATCTCAGTTCTCCAATCAAAAGACAAACTAGCAGAGTGGGTTAAAAATAAGGAATATGTATTTTCTACAAGAAACTCCACTAGCAAGGAAAAAAAATGTAGACAACACATTGAAAGGAAATTCTAAGAAAATGCACCAGAAAACAACATGTCTGGCTTGTTCTAACATTAACAAACCAAAGTTACTCACAAGGGTTTTGATGTTGTTTTTTTAAAGGGCATTTCATTTTGATTAAGAAAACAAATCAACAAGAAGAAAATTCTAAACAAAGATGCACTAAACATAAAGAACATCTTATTTCATAAATGAATACTATTGGGTGTAAAGGTATAAATCAACTCTAACACAATAATAGTAGGTGACTTTAATACCCTGTTCTCACCAAAAGACACATCATTCAGACAAAATAACAAGATAAAAGATATTAAGAACTTGACAGATGTGGGGCAGTGGTGGCGCATGCCTTTAATCCCAGCACTTGGGAGGCAGAGGCAGGCGGATTTCTGAGTTGGAGGCCAGCCTGGTCTACAGAGTGAGTTCCAGGACAGCCAGGGCTACACAGAGAAACCCTGTGTCAAAAACAAAACAAACAAACAAACAAACAAACAAACAAAAAGAAAGAAATTTACAGATAACTACAGACTATTATACTGAAGTACTACAGATCATAGTATTCTCAGTAGCTCATGAGACTTTATCTGAAATTAACCACATTTAGGATAATAAGAACTTTTTAAGAATTAAAAGAAAATTATGATGAAATTTGTTTGGATGTGTTAGCTTTTCTTTCCTGTGGCTAAATTCCTGACAAACCATTTAAAAGAGGCAAAAACTTATCCTGAACCAGGGCAAGGCTCAGCCTTCAAAGACAGACAGGTACTCAGAGATGTCTTGCTTCCATATTGGCTCCATCTTCTAGTTCTCACCTCCTTCTAATTGTTCACTCAATTAGGAACTCATCAGTAGATCAATGCATGGATGAGGTTAATGTCCTCATGATCCAATGACTTTTTGATTATGCTATTAGCTAGGGACCAGGCCTTCCACACAGGAGCTTTTCGGGATGTTTTATATCTAAACCATGTAGTCATATATCCTCCCTCTGAACAAACAAGATGGCCTTCATCACACTGTACACAGGTCCACTGAGGCATGTATTACCAACAGAAACAAACCTACCTGGTCCCTCTGCAGTTTCAAGACGTAACAAACAGAATGCCTCATTGGTCTTAGTAAATTACACGTTAGCACAAGAGTGACTCAGATAGCTTGGAAGCCACTTCCCAAACATTAAAGGGTAGATAAGTGACAGTGCTCAAACTACTTCTGGTTCTCCTACTCCACAACCCAAATCTTGTGCTTTGTTATATGTAAGCATATGTGAGTTCTCAATAACGCCAACAATATAATGTGAATTATCATTGTCGTTAATCTCATTACATCTGTTTGTTTGCTTGTTTATGATAGAGTCTCATCCTCTAGCTCAGGCTCTCCTGGAAATCACTGTGCAGCCTAAGCTGGCCAGAAGAATTATACTCCTGTGTAATTCTCCTGCTTCTGCTTTCTAAGTGCTATGGGAGAGCCATCAAGCCTGGCTATCTCATCCTTCTTTTGATATTAAGATGTTAACCCCTCTTAAACTAGCTAGGCCCAAATGATTGTGTAAGAATTAACTGAGAGCTTTGTTGCCTGTGGTATAACTGGAACTCTAGACAGTGATAAGAAAAGTGGGGACAAACTACCATGGCATCACTTTTTTTTCTTCTTCCAGAGCTGTGTGGAATCCAGAAGGGCATCACTCTTTTCCCTTGAGGAAAACATATCAGCTATTAAATATATGAATGTTTAATGCATATGGCTTAAGTTAAGCCAAAGAACTGTACAACAGATTTCCACTAAAACAAACAAACAAACAAACAAAACAAAACCATGCTGACCGTGTGTGATACTACACAAGCTGTATCATAGCTGTCCATTCTTTGCTGCTCTACTCAAACAGCACAAAACACCACCTGCATTTACCACACGGAGAGATTTCCAACAGTTATAAATACCTTTGACACAGATGTCACCAAGTAGCCAAAGGGTAAGTGTAGGTATTTGTGTCAGAGGTTGGGAGAGACCTTGTTTTCAGAAGTAAAAGTATTACAGTGGGGAAGGAGTCCTGTGTGAGGATGGACATTCTGCACGTAGACTTTGCTAATTCCTTTAGATCTGTGTGCACTAGAGGTGTAAGTTAGACTGAGCACTTTCACAAGATAAGTATAGATTTCTAAGTGAGGTTACATGATTCTGAACACCCACAGGAAATCTACCTGAAGAGATGAGATAGTTTCCTTTGAGGGAGGTAATGCCTCTCAAAGACCCTGGAGTTTGACCTAACTGGGCTTTCAGAACAGTGACAGCATCTTTTGCCGCACAAAATAGACTGTTCTTCACCCGCAGCTATCTTCACAAATGGTACAAAGCCTGTGACATACGACGCAGTCACCAGATTCATCACTTCATGTACTCCGAAGAAAACAATTCAGCCATTTTGAAGTTTAGGAGAGTTAATGAGAACTTACCGGTGGGATAACGTCTGGGTTGGAAGAAACTGTCCAGCAGCCCAGTGTTACTTTTCATTCTCTTGATAATGAGCTACTTTAGTGACTGAACCAAATACAAGATCTGATCATAATTGGGGCCATGTCAGGCTGGGGTTTTCTTGTTTTGGTTTTTGTATGTGTGTGTGTGGGGGGGTGGGGGGTGGGGATTGTTTTTCCTTTTTTCTTTAGTGCCTCAATCTTATGTGTTCTTAGAGAACCCTTGTGTCTTCTTGGTCTTCAGAAACAAGTTCACCTATATGCTGGGACAATCCCCTCTCTGTTCAATAGATAGCTTTTCTATGCTTTTCCAGCGTCTCATCTTAAAGAGTTTCAGGAGTTTTGGTTACACATCCTTTAGAAATTACCCCTTAATGAACAAGTCCACAAGCTCTCACTTCTTTTTATTTTTATTTTTTTGCATTTTTTAATTGGATATATTCTGTATTTACATTTCATTTCCCTTTTTCTGGTTCCCCACCCCCCAAAGGTCCCACATGCCCTTTTCCCTCCTCCTGCTCCCCCATCCACCCCTTCCCACTTCCCTGTTCTGGTATTCCCCTACACTGATGCTTTGATCCTTTCCAGCACCAGTGTCCACTCCTTCCTTCTTGTCGGACATCATTTGGTATGTGGATTTTGTCTTTGGTGTCCCAAGATGCTAAACAAAGACTTTTCACCTGAAGAAATTCGGATGGCTGAGAAACACCTTAAAAAATGTTCAACTCATTAGTCATTAGAGAAACGCAAATCAAAACAACCCTGAGATTTCACCTCACACCAGTCAGAATGGCTAAGATTAAAAACTCAGGAGACATCAGGTGTTGGCGAGGATGTGGAGAAAGAGGAACACTCCTCCACTGCTGGTGGAACTGCAATCTGGTACAAGCACTCTGGAAATCAGTCTGGCGATTCCTCAGAAAACTGGACACAATACTTCCAGAGGACCCAACCATACTACTCCTGGGCATATATCCAGAGGATTCCCCAGCATGCAGTAAGGATACATGCTCCACTATGTTCATAGCAGCCTTATTTATAATAGCCAGAAGCTGGAAAGAACCCAGATGTCCCTCAACGGAGGAATGGATACAAAAAATGTGGTATATATACACAATGGAGTACTATTCAGCCATTAAAAACAAATTCATGAAATTCTTAGAGAAATGGATGGAGCTGGAGAACATCATACTAAGTGAGGTAACCCAGTCTCAAAAGAATACCCATGGTATGCACTCACTGATAAGTGGATATTAGCCTGGAAGCCCTCACTTCTAAGGAGCCATTTGATGGCTTTTAAGGAAGGGAAGTCAGTTTTCTTTAAGAATGTGTATGGTCCCTAGTAGGTCAACTACCCTCCATGTAGCCAAACTTGGATTCAATGGATATTTTTTTTTAATTTTAGAAGATAACACAAAGGTGGGGAAGGCAGGGCGGTAGATGTGGATCTGGGAGGAACTGGAGGAAGTGGGGAGTATGGTCGATCAAATACACTCTGAAATCCTCCATAATAAAAATATTACATTAAAAAATACTCAGAGCTGGATAGTGGCAGCACACACCTTTAATCCCATCAACTGGGAGGCAGAGGCAGGAGGATTTCTGTGAGTTCAAGGCCAGTCTCGTTTACAAAGCTAGTTTTAGGACAGACAGTGATACACAGAGAAACCCTATCTTGGGGGAAAAACAAGACTTCAGAAAAAAATTTAAAAATGACTCAGGGGTTGAAGAGGTGCCTTAATGGCGAAGATCCCTGGGGCTTTTCCAGAGGATCCAAGTTCTGTTCCCAGCACTCACAGGGCAGCTCACAAATATCTTTAACTTCAGCTTCAGGGCACCCAGTGTTCTCCTCGGGCCTCCATGGTCTCTGTATGCATGTGGTACACACGTATTCAAGCTGCAAAACACCCATATATATAAAATAAAAACTTTAAGAGAAATATATATCAAAGCATTAAATGTGCAAGACACATTTAAATAAGGATTGATTTTATATTTTCAGTCTCCTGGAGTAACTAATTCATTCTTACGCCTAGAGTAAGAATTCATAGTGGAATTCTCAAGAATTCCACATCTTGAGACCCAGCTCTGTCCCTACAAGGTGGTTTGGTGATTGAGAAAGAAACCCAGCGTGCTTTTTGGCCTATGTACTCTGCACACAGAAACTGGAATGTCTGACCTCAGCTCCGAGAGCCTGGAAGGCATCCATCCTATCGGTAAGATCTGCTCCCAGGCTTCAGGTTTCGACAGCGCTAATCCCGGTTTGCTTTCAAGTGACTTGGACCTTCAAATCGACTCCATAACTCCCCTGTGGTCCCCCTGGTCCTTTCGTTAATCTTGCCGCTATGTTGGCTTTCGGGTTGTTAAACTTTTTGCTAAAGGATTCAAGTTTCCAAGTCCGGTGCTGCACACATCCAGAACCTCCTTCCTGGCTGCCCGTGTTTATCATCTGAGCGCATTCTAGTTGCACCTGTTCTTGGGCTCTCACGTGCAAGAGGCAATCACAGAGGCGTTTCCCAAGACCAGGTGTGTCATCAGTCCCTGAAGATCCTGAGATAACCCAGGTGACATCATATTTTCCACCAAACACTCCCAGGCAGCATAAAGGCTTTTTCAGTGTACACTCACATCCAGTTTGGTCTATTTTGATTGCTAAGATTCCCTACCAGTTATGTTGGGGCAACCATTTTATTTTATTTTATCTTACTTTTGTTGGAGAGATCTTCTATCTAAATTTTTGAGTTAGTATACTAAGTAATGGGTTTCATTATAGCATACTATATGATGGGTTTCATTATAGCATATAGCATATATATGCATATATGTATATGGGGTATTGTATTTTGTCCTTACTTGTTGACTTCCCTTGCTGCCTTCTCCCTATTGCCAGCCATTCCCACCCATGGCTGCTCTCTTGATGCCCAGAGATTCTGCTGGAGTACAATACCAGGAACAGATTTTTCTACAACTGAGGAGGCCTGTATTATATCTTCATTT
The DNA here is from genome assembly GCA_964023405.1 of Apodemus agrarius. Lineage (NCBI taxonomy): Eukaryota > Metazoa > Chordata > Mammalia > Rodentia > Muridae > Apodemus > Apodemus agrarius. The sequence goes on from OZ030014.1 coordinate 47,237,656, forward strand.
GAGGCCGCCTTTGAAAAGCAGCTAAATTGTCTGTTTGATTAGAAACAATTTGTCCAGATTTCATATTTTCTTCTTCCAAAACAGTTACCAGTAGCATAGAAAGCTTTTCCAGAAACATCTGTGTATTTAATTTTCTGTTTTATGTTCTTGGCTCTTTATACATCTCCATTCACAGAAAGAAGTGTATAGGCACCACGCTGTTTATTTCCTGCCCCCATAATTTTTTTTTTTTTTTTTTTTTTTTGGTTTTTCAAGACAGGGTTTCTCTCTGTAGCCCTGGCTGTCCTGGAACTCACTTTGTAGACCAGGCTGGCCTCGAACTCAGAAATCCGCCTGCCTCTGCCTCCCAAGTGCTGGGATTACAGGCGTGCGCCACCACGCCCAGCCCCCCTGCCCCCATATATTATTCAATCACAAGTGGTCAGAGCTAATAGACACATGTATATATGAACAATATTAATGGAAGCAGAAGTGTGTGTGTGTGTGTGTGTGTGTATGTGTGTGTGTGTGTGTGTGTGTGTGTGTGTGTGTGAGAGAGAGAGAGAGAGAGAGAGAGAGAGAGAGAGAGAGAAAGAGAGGAATTATAGAGGAGCCCATGGACCTGAGATGGAGCAGAGAGGAGGAAGTGTTGGAGGGTGTGAGGAACAATGGAAATTATGTAAATACACTGTACCCCAAAAGAAATTATTTTAAAAATGCCTCAACTCTCCAGGAGGTAGAGGCAGAGGCAGGATAAAACTCTGTAAATTCAAAACCGGCTTGGTCTACATAGGGAGTTCCTAGATATGCAAAGATAAGTAGAAAGAGCCTGTCTCAATAAATGAATAAAGAGATGATAGATGATAGACCAACTGACTGACAGACAGACAGACAGATGATAGATATTAAAAAAAGAAAGCCTTGCTAAATACAAAGTTTAGAGGTAGAAAGTTGTCAGTGTTGGCCAATTACTAAATCATGCCATCCAGAACCTAGATTGTGTGTTTGTTCCATCAACTTTAGATGTAAGATTTTCATCTCTTTCCCTTTTAACTTGAAGTTTCAAGATGGATAGTAAATTTTCTTGCAAGGAAAAAAGAAAGACCATTAGCAACATCTGTTGTGCCTTTTTTTTTTTCCAGGAAAGCAAAAACATTTCCAGAAGTTCCAAACAGGCTATTTTTGTTTGTTTCAGTGGCTGAGACTAGGCCATCTGACTTTGTTATGTCTGGAAAGGAAAAAGGATTGCTTAGCCTGATTATGATTCATCCTCTGAAGCTGGGCAGGTTGCCACTTAACATTACTGAACTCCAAACCAAGCAACCCAGGACCTCAGTGGGCCACAAGAGCAATCACTCACTTGTGGACATGAGGCTATTGGTGATTACTGGGTTTGCTCACAACTGACTGGGCATAGATCCAGACTGTGTATGTGTTCCTTCAATCTGCAGCACATTCTCATGACGAGTGGGAGACGCTGCATATCTCCAGCCAGATAAAACCACACAAATACACATGACATCTCTGTTAATGTCATGCCCAATATTTAATTCATGAAACAAATTACTTGGCCAAGTTTAACATAAATGAGACATATATGTGTCTCACAAATGTATATTCCTACAAATTTATGTATGAAACTCCTAAAATATATATTTGTATAGATTTCCCAAAATATTTATAATTTGTAAATGATATATACACAAACATATAATTTATAAATTATATATACACGAATATATAATCTGTATGTATTTTACATAGAATTGAGACCCCAGTGGCAAGAAAGGCAGGAGTACTTGTTAGCGAATCATTTGCCAGGAGCTACCATACTAGCAGAGTTGAAACAAGCCTGGGAAATACTTCTCTGACTTAGTAGGCAAGAGGAAGTAGATAGAGACAGTGATGAGCTGTTAGTTTTTAATTCCTTCTCTGGCAAAGCTTTCCAGCTATAACATTGGCTGTGGTCCCAGAAGGGCAGAGCAGACATGAACACCTCTAAAGTTGAAGTTCTGAATTTCCCCTACCTTCAGCTTTTTGCTCTCCATGTTGAATCGAACGTAGTTTTTGAGCATGAAGAACATGAGCCCTAAATACATAATGAAAGTCCTGTACTCCCAATGGCTGCAAATGTTCTGTTCTTCACAGTACGCCCATTCATTCATATGTCATCTGTTTGTACACTGTCCTGGAGTTTATCTGTATGACAGCCATTTCTGTGTTAAGTCATAAGACATTCCTGCTTCTTTCTTACATTCTCACTCTTGCTCTCCTCGTTTCTTCCTCTATTCCAGTCACTCTTGGGGGAACCAGTTGCTATGTTGTGAGCAGATCCATAAAAGGACCTGCACAGGGAGGAACTGGGGCCTTCAAGTAAGAGCCACATAGATGAGGCTCCTGAGAAGCAGGTTCTCCAGCCCAGACATGTTTTCAGATGTTTAAAGATTGAGTAAACGACTTCTCTTTAGCCTTATGAGAAGCCCTGAGAGAAAGATACTCTTTGTTCCCATCCAGAGGAACTGCACAAGATGGGCACCGTCTGTCGAAAGGTATAATGCATCGGTCAAATTTGCTAAGAATAAGAAGACAACTGAAAATGTCCAGAAATTAGTATTACCTCAAGAATGTGTTACTCTAGTTTGTGACCGCTGGATCCAAAACTGCCAGTCACATCTGTCTTCACCACTGACAGAACTAGTTCCCGAACTCTGAAAGCTCATGGGATAAACATCCAATTCCCAGCCACAGCAATAGTAGCAGACAAGAGGGCTATGATCCCTACTTCACTTCATTTTCCAAATTACACACTCCAAGTAAGTAAGGAGCAAACATATATGTACACCTAGCACCATAGTCATGAACACAACCAGAGAAGTACAACATGTTTTTAAATTTTTTTCTACCTTGCACCATGGAAAATGCTTATGAAATATAAAATGTGAAAAGCCATGTCTTTTAAAAAGATGTAACCAGCAATCCAAGTTCTTTCTCAAAAATTGGTAAAAGTCTGACACTTCTATAATTGACCTTTACGGGATTTACAAAACTGATCTTTATCTCAAGAGTTGGCTTATGATGTGGGCTGAGTGTTATCATGATGGACAACCAGTTGATGTGTCTGTGAAACAAGCAAGGAAAGGTGCCTGCAGAGCACAGACAGGACGGTCTGTGGACCCAGGCCACTCACTGTGCAGTTCTCTTCTGTAGGAAATAGGGATATTTGTCTGACTGGCAGCCTCTCTGCCTCATTGTGAATCTGGTGCATAACAGAACTCCGTAGGCCCATAGCCATGATAACTCCATTTGCAGGCTCCTTGTTCACAATTTTCTGCATGCTCTGCAAGTGTGTGAGTTTTCTTTTCCCATTTCCTGACCTTTGCTCCTTGGCTATATTTAATGTTATTATTTTGTCTTGTGATACTTTTTAATGTTTATTAGCAAGAACGAAGGGCTGGAGAGATGACCCAGAGGTTAAGAGCACTGGTTGCTTTTCCATAAGATCTGGACCCCATTCCCAGCACCCACACAATAGCTTACAAACTTCTTTAAATCTGGTTCCAGGAACCCTGATGCCCTCTTCTGACCTCCATGGGCACCAGACATGTAAAAATCAAAAAGAAAAAAGAAAAAGAAAACATAAAACATAAAACAAAACCACACACACACACACACACACACACACACACACACACGCTAAATGCAAATCATTAACAAATATCACCATTCTCCAAAATGAGTCCTTTCAATGCAAAAAGAAAAGAAATAGACAAAGCTGAAAATTCATGTTTAAAAATATTCACTAATAATATTATAAAAATAGAGATTATAGTCTGAATTCATGTTGATGGCCATGGCCCACGTTATCACTCATTGTGAATTCCATGTGAATACCATCACTGAATGCCATGTGGATGACCATGATCTGTGCTGCCATTTGAAGCTGCTTCAAGTGGGCCAGACTGTTCTGGGGACTATGTTGGTGCCTGTGGCAGTCTGAATATGTGTAGCCCAGAAAGTGACACTCTTCGTAGGTGTGGTCTTGTTGAAGGAAGTATGTCACAGTCGGGGTGGGCTTTGAGCCTCTCCTCCTAGTCATGTAGGAGTCAATTTTCTCCCATTTGCCTTCAGAACTGAGATGTAGAACTCTCAGCTCCTCCATTTCCATGTCTGCCTAGATGCTAGATGCTAGGACCTTGATGATATGGACTGAACCTCCAAACCTGTGAACCCCAATTAAAAGTTGTGTTTTATAAGAATTGCCTTGGTCATGGTGTCTCTTCACAACACTGGAAACCCTTACTAAGACAGTGTCTATGGCCCATATTGCCACCAGAGGTCATGCAGAGGTCCATGGAACATGCTGGTGCCAAAGGCCAACTGAGGCTTCTTTGACAACCCCTGCCCTCACTCCATCCCCCCCTGTAGGGGGTTGCGATGTGCTGCATCTTAAAGATGGCGCTGGCTTCCGCCTTCCTCCTTCTCTAGGGAGAGTGCCCCTTGTGATAAACAACTCCTTACTTGGCTGTACTTGCTTGGCCTAGGCTCTTCCGCATAGAGATGACCAGTCCGCAGAGGCCACAGGGCAGCTGGGGATTGGGTCCGAGTGTAGGATATATAAAGGGTGCGGGCATTTTGTAGGGAGTAGAAGAAGCTTGTACAAGGAACCTGAATAAAAACTGCTCGAAGAAGATCTCCTGCTGGTCGTGTCTTCTTTGCTGGCCGAGGTTGGGCACGACACCCCCCTCCCCAATAAAGTTCCAAACTAGAGAGGATGTCATTGAGAACTCCTAAACATTGTGATAAGAATGCAGACTTGTAGTTCTCTCTACAATGGCGACTGGCAGGAGAGGGGTGGGGAGAACATTTTAAGCAGGGAATTTGACCTTACTCCTGTGACTCTAAGGACAACACAAATTGAAATTTGTTGTTATTGTTGTTGTCTTGTGTTTTTTATCTTTGGGGAGAGGGGAGGCCACAAGGGTAGGTGGGCAGACCTGGAAAAACTAGGAAGTAAGGGTGATCTAGATGCATTATGTGAAATTCCCAAATAACCAATAAAAATATTATATTAAAAAACCTATTATATACTTTTATAAAATATAAATATATATTTTATATCCTTATATCAATAAAATGAGCTAAATAATGATCTTAGAGTTTACATACTATTCTAATCAATTATATTTTACTTATAAAATTCTTCCTTTACATTGTCTAAATTTCCAACTATATTAAAACAAGTCTATAATAAAATATTTTCATATATGTGCATAATTTAAAGTGTTTTGGGGGGATAAATACACTTTCAAATTTTTCCAGTTCCAAAATAATGGATAATTAACTGTTTGAATAAGTTCTAGCAAAGGTTGGGAGAAAACAGTGTGCAATATAGGAAGAAGAGAAAGCAAGTTAGGCTAGGAAATCCTGTGACCGTGTGCTTGTCTCCTTTACATTTTTTATATTAATTTTTGCATATCTAATATATATGTATCATTAGATTTCATTTATGGTTGGATTTCAGAATATGCAGAAACCAATAAGACTGTCTTTCACATCTTCCAACTCTCCAGATTTCTTCTTGTCATTTTAAATATTGGGGTGAACTATACAAAAAAGTCCCCTTTATTGATCAAATGTATTTTAAAGAAATGCCATATAGATCCAATCGATACCATACACATACCGATTTCCTGTTTTAAAAGTGCTCAGAATATATCCCACAGTCTTTGTATGTGATAGGACATCTTGCTACACACATTTCCTTAGTCAAACATCTGAAAGTTGGTTTTATAAATTATAACTTCTGAGGAAGGTGATCTAAAGGGAATAGAACAGATCTGAGGTATGGATTTGTTCTTCATTTGCCTAAAATGAGCAATGGTTTCTTTTAACTTCAAGAATATGTTAGAAGTCTACAGGTTACATAAACAACTGATGAGAAGACATTGTCTGAAGAACATCTCTGAGTAACAAAGCTCCCGCTTCCATTAGGAGTACTGGCATGCAGGTGCTAACGATGCCCCTGCCAGCCAGGTGGTGCCATGGTTCAGTCACTACATCTTGGAGCAAGGATTTAGAAATGAAACTACCTAAAATAAAAATTTTATCAACAAAGGAATAGTGTTGAATATTTTCTTGTCACAACTCCACTTCCTTAAAGCAATTTTTATGTTAGAAAACAAGAAATAATTACTAAGTTTTCATGACTGTGAGGGTAGATATTTTTAAAATATTTTTAAAAGAAATCCCAAATTTTGGAAATGGGAGAGAACTGAAAACATGGGGGCACTGGATAATCATCAGGAGGTGTATATCAGCATTGCTTGTAGCATTCCATCCTTTGTTCAAAATACCAACTAACAAACGCCAATCAATCAATAAGTAGGTGAAAGAAATGAGCCAGAGGGCAAGCAAAAACTTGTTAAGGGGCTGGAGATATGACTCAGCGGTTAAGAACACTGACTGCTCTCCTGAAGGTCCTGAGTTCAAATCCCAACAACCACATGGTGGCTCACAACCATCCGTAATGAGATCTGATGCCCTCTTCTGGTGTGTCTGAAGACAGCTACAGTGTATTTACATATAATAAATAAATAAATCTTTAAAAAAAACTTCTTAAGTTTAAGTTCAGAGCTAGTATCTTGTAGCACAGGAGTTGCCAACAAACCACCCAAACACCAATCTCAGTTAGGCAGGGATAATTTATTGAACACACACCCTAAGACTAATCTATCAGGGCCATACATAGCTCAGAATTCAGGGGCCTGAGCCACAACCACAACCACAAGCATCTTTCTCTATCATCTTATAAAGGAAAAAATTACAAAAACCACAGCAAGCTCATACACAGGTGCAGGTAGTGCTGCCCCATGGTCAGCTCTCACTCAAGCCATTTTAGACTTAACAGTTCATATTGACCTTTAATTTGATGGGTCTTATGTAAAGCTTTGTGGAATTTCTTAATTAACAAACCACACACAGAACATAACAGAATATGTGATCAAGGTGACCTTGTCCTGAGGTCAAGTTATTTTTCTGCAGTGACTAGCAGACATGGAACAAAATGGCGATAGCCATGCTAGGTTGGAGGGTAAGACCACAACAGTCTTCCTTTGTCTTTAAATTATCACCTTCTCTCAGGTACATTCCAGACAAACATTATGTTTTCTCTAATAAGTAGAGTCTAAATTTAGATTTACATGTAACTATATCCTATCATTGATCTATATCTAGCTATATCTGTATATATGGATAAGTAGGACATGAAAGTTGAAGAGGAACTATGAGATGGAAGGAAGAGGGAGGGAGTGACAAGAAAGAGAAGAAATAAGAATATATGTGACATGAAACAAAATCTGGAGGAAGGGGACCAGCCTGAGGAAGACAGGAAAAAAAAAACAACAACAACAACAAAAAAAAAAACAGGTGAGGGCACAGCGGGAAGGACAACGAACAGACTATGAAAATGAAACCATTTACTTAGGACGATAACTCAAAAAAATTCAGACATGGCCAAATCATAAAATTAAAACCATATTATTCTCTTCTCAAAATTTATCCAGAATCCCAATCTTCTGATCAACTTTGCAAACTTATGAGCACATTTCTTGTAAGCTGCATCATGATTCCCGGGCCATCCTGAGATATAGTGGAAGGGACTGTTTCAAAACAAAAACATACTGCTGATGGAAGTCCACACTGGTAGGGCCACTGTAGTGTGGAAGCTTCTCAAAACACTGAAAACAAATGTTCCTCATCATCCAGCTGTACCATGCCTGGGCACATATTGAAAGGACTTTGTATCCTACAATAAAGATTCTTGCTTATCCATGTTCATTAATGTTCTATTCCCAACATTCAAGAAATGGAAACAGTCTAGATGATGTTCATCAACTGATAAGTAAATATTGAAAATTTGGGCACATCAGTCAAGGAAGCAACTAGGCTAACTGTATACCTTCACCTCTTCCTCAGCTCCTCCAAAGCCAATCCTCCAGTCTCATGCCCCCCCAAGTAGAACCCCTCCTGAGGCCTCCCCCCAACCCCACCCTCATCTCCAGTGGATCATACAGATCTTCTCCCACTCACACACTCATTGATTTATCTGAGCCCCCAACTCCATCAGGAACTTATTGGGAGGCCACGGGCCACTCTGAACAGGGAAACAGGTAGGCTAACTGAAGATTCTCACCCATCCCTCCTCTCCTTCAAATCCAGTCCCTAGTCTCATTCCTAGCTCTGCAGGAGACCTTGTGCTAAGGTCTCCCTTCCTCCTGTCCCCATCTCCAGTTGATCACACAGCTCTTCTCCTCCTAACTGCCCCCCACCCCGCGCTATTCCTGGTTGTCAACTTGACTATATCTGGAATGAACTACAATCCAGAATTGGAAGGCTCACCTATGATCCTAATCTGGAGGCTCAGAGATACAAATTTCTGACCTGGATCTTGAAGCGTAGTGCCTATGAATTCCAGAAGATTAAGACAAGATCTCCGAGGTCAAGATCATCTGGGATTAAAGGTGCGGAGTGGCGATGGGCGTGGTGGCGCACGCCTGTAATCCCAGCACTTGGGAGGCAGAGGCAGGCGGATTTCTGAGTTCGAGGCCAGCCTGGTCTACAGAGTGAGTTCCAGGACAGCCAGGACTACACAGAGAAACCCTGTCTCAAAAAAAAAAAAAAAAAAAAAAAGGTGCGGAGTGGCACACACCTTTAATCTGGGCCACACCCTCTGCTGGAGACCAACAGCCTTTAATCTGGGCTACACCCTCTGCTAGAGACCTATCTAAGGATAGTGGAAGAAGGAAGACTCACTCTTCCTTGCCTGCTTGCCTCCTGGGACTGAGCTACTGCTAGATCCTTGGACTTCCATCCACAGCTGCTGCTAAATTGAAGAGCAAAATTCAGTCAGAAGCCAAAGGAAGCCAATTTGAGTCAGTCATTTTGGAAAGGAATTTGAGCCAGAGCAGCAGAGTTGAATTAGCCAGTCAGAGTTCAGAAGGAGCTAAAAAGAGTGAGTTTATTCAGCAGTAAGTCTCAGAAGCTGAAAAATTCTAGGTGTTAAAGCCTGCTTTTGTTTTGTTTTTTGTTTGTGTGTGTGTTTGTTTGTTTGTTTGTTTGTTTTACCACAACTGTAGCCATTTTGTATTTAGTCTCCATTTTGCTCATAAGGTGAAATTAAGTTCAGGTTCTCAGATTCTACATTCCAGAAGTAATTACCTATAACTGACACTGAAGAATGCTACTAATAAGCTAAAAGGTGATGGTTGAATTACTTATGTTTTTTTATCTCAATGCACTGAAATTCCCTGTATACTCCCTGCCTGTCCACCACCCCCCTTACTTCACCTAGAACCAATCAGCTTAAAGGTTAGCTGATAATATTTCATCTGTTAGCCAAAAATGTTGTACCACTTCCTTGCCTGACTTTTAAACATTTGAACCTGGTATCTCATATGAAATGCCTGCCTTCAGAACAGACTGGTACCATAATTAGGCACCTGAGTCCTTTTTTTAATGATCCTGAATGTTCAGTTTTGGGGTATTCTGTGTTCAACAAACTATGTTTGTTTAACAGAAATTGTTGTTTGTGTGTTTTTTGTGGTGACTCCTGAACCCCAACACTAGGCTTAGGTTAGCAGAGAAAAGCTGGAGGTTAAAGCCTTCATGGAAGGAAGCTTCAGGCTTTTAGAAGATTAGATTATGCAGAAGCTAGAAGCTTCTAGGCAGAGGCTAGGGATAGGGTTAGGCATGCCCTATCTCTGGCTCATTCTGTCAAATCATCCTTTGATTCATCACTTTGTCTGCCCCTCAATTAGGTGTTACTTTCAAACATGGCTGCTTCCTTCTACAACTAACTTTGCCTTCATTGTTTGGATTAAAGGTGTGCACTAAGGACATGTCTCCATTCCAGTCAGAGGGGTTAAAGGTGTGTCACTCTACCTGGACCACGCAGACCTCTGGGAAGAGAGGCTAATTATGAGCAGGGAGAGAGAAGAAAAGGGTAGTGCTATGGGTGGTGGGTATTGTCTGTATGGCAGTTTTATTAGGACAGTTTTACAGAGACAGGTTACAAAGAGAACAAGCTAGACACGGGTGGAGATGGAATTAGCCAGAGAATATGAAGGAACCAGAAGATTTGAACATATTGTCAAAATTTCTATGAGGCCAGGCCAGAACAATTCAGTTAGAAGCTGAAAGACATGATATAAAAGGCCGAGAGGAAGTTATGAAATAGGAAGGGTTTCAAATGGAAATGGTAAAGGAAGGGCAAGGTAGAAAATGGAAAATGGGAAGAATGAATAATAAATAGGTATCAGGAGAATGTATAGTGTAGAAGCTTCCTAAAATATGTCTATACACATATATAAAATGAGTCAAAATGGGAATTATCCTAGAATGAGACAATACATCTAGTAGAGGCTAACAACAACAGCAGCAACAACAGTGCCAAGAATAGGTTATTTCTTTTGAATTGTTGGACATTCAGCTTTCAAAGACCCCTTACATCACAGAATATTGTCAGTATCTTGGCTACCCTGTAGAATTTAATTGTCTCTTTTGCTAAAAACACCACATGTCTGAATCATAGAACATGATGAAATCAAGCTGACACTGACCTGGGAGCTTCATCCCTATTGACTTTCACAGTTCTAGAAGGTGCTATGCACACATCAGGAAGCACAATTCACCCACTGTGAATTCTGTGAGCTAGAATAATGACTGGCCTGATGAAACATGCCCACTGCTGCAACAGTAGCATAAAGGCCATGGGAATAACCAACTACTTTCTGATTGGATTTAAGGCCCACCCCACAAAATGAAACCCATACCTTCTGACATCATTATTGGGCTAAAACCATAGGGCTGGAAACATCATAGATGCTAGGAGAGACTCTATTACTGTTATTCTGTTATATGGACATAGTGTTAGACCAATCCTGATAACTTATCATTATACCATAGATTAATGCATTTCTCACTCCTCATCAGAGCAGCTTCCATTTGCAGTACATATATGGTAACCAACACAGACACCCATAACTACCAAGGTACAGAGAACCAACTTTAGGCATGGATAGGAGGGTTGGTTGAAAAGCTCCAGCCCTGGCCAAAGAACTATTGGCCATTGTTACCTACTGGGAGAGGAAAGGTCAGTTTTCTCTAAGAAAGCTGAAGTAACTGAGGGAGAGAGAGAGTGAATGTGATCCTTACACATTGTAAAATTCTCACAGAACTAATATAGTTTTTCAAGAAACAAAAGAAAGGCTGAGGAGATGGCTCAGTGAGTCAAGAGAATCTGAGTTTGCTTCCTAGTTTCTGTGTAAAGAGTCAGTAACATTAGTCGCTGTAATCTCACAGATGCGAGGCAGATACAGGATGGTCCCTAGCCATCCAGTCTAGGCAGGTTTATGAAATAGGCAGTTCCAGTTTCAAATTTTGAGTCTCAAGACCTTGTCCCAAAAACTAAGTTAAAGAATGATTAAGAAGACACCTACTTACCTTTGGCCTCTGCATGCACACACACAGAAGTTCACCTGCATATACACATACAAATGTGTATACGCGTTTAAAAAAAGAACAAAGATGATAAATGGGATAAGATGAGACGTGATGAGATGAGAGAGAGGGGAGGGTGAGAGAGAGGAGGAGAGAGAGCTATAATGAAGGGGATGACGAAGGTCATATGGTGATCTTAGTGATTGTCCATTCAGCCTAGTTAATTGTGGATGGGTCTGGTTTACCTGTAAATGAGCACATGATATTTTCCCAAAGCCTTAGACATAAAACCTGCCATTTCACCAATTGGCATCACCCCAGGAAACAACAACAAACCAGGACAAGACTAAGGACTCCAGGTATGGCTTCCAGTCCTCACTCCTGCCACTGTCTGTCTCGGTGCTCAGGGAGTCAGCCAGCAACAGAGCAAACACATGTTGCCTTTTACACATGGGAAAATGCACTACCATCTATAGAAAACAGATTTCGCCCTCTGACCACTGTCAATGAGCCACGAGCTCTTTTTCTATCTGTAAGGACGATGAACAATGTTTGTTTTAGGAACAATGGTTCATTATCAGATTTAGATTTTTTTCATTGTATTACTTGTCTACTAATTAGCAGGAGTGTTTCTGTGAACAGAAGATGCCTTGTTATACAGAGAACTTAAATACAGATGGCAGCGTTTTCATCTTCAGAGGCGCCCTTCCACGTGGGTGGAGTATGGGAAAGGATGGGAACCTGGGTTGGGTTGTGGAAAAGGAACAGGCATTTCCTGAGGCTGGCTTACTGACTGTTTAAATGAGAATATCTGTTCTGATGCAGGAAGGCTCCCCAGTCTGAGAGTCCTCTGGCCAGCAGGTCTTTTGGCTTACTGTCCTGCCAGAATATCCATAATCCCTGCGATGTGAATACCTCAGTCTACCATAAACTGTGGTCACTTAACAGGGAAAATGTCCCAGGAGATACAGGACCCTACAGAGAGGGAAGCAGTGTTGTCAAATGCACATTTGTAAGAGTACCAAATCTGATCGACTTGCTAGAAAAACCTAAACACAGGCTAAGATCTGTTGAGGGAGGTTTTTTTTCCCCCTTCATTGTTATTCTCATGGGAGTTAAAATGTCCAAGATTAGATCCCACAGGCTTGCTCTGAGACAACGGAATGCATTTGTTTCACTACATTCTCCTAGGTATGTTCCTGCCAGGTAAGTCCTCAGATTGTCACCAAATACAATTTTACTCTTCCTGGCCAGTATTCCAATGTAAAGGCTAACACGGCTCCCGAAAGCCCCAGAAATGAAGGCTTCCAATGAAGCCATGTGATTTCACTCTTGGTAACAAGAGTGTTTGGGGAAATCCATAAGTCACCTACAGTACGAAGCAGTATCAATTATAGAACTAAAGGAAATTTTGTTCAACTATATTTGACTCAATTGTCCAGCTGAGTGTGTGGTTCATACCTGTCATACCAGTACTGAAAATGCTATGCAAGGAGGACCATGGGTTTGGTACCAGCCTGGGCTTAACAGTAAGATCCAGTCTTTAAAAAACTAAACCAAGCCAGGCGGTGGTGGTGTACGCCTGTAATCCCAGCACTCTGGGAGGCAGAGGCAGGCAGATTTCCGAGTTCGAGGCCAGCCTGGTCTACCGAGTGACTTCCAGGACAGCCAGGGCTATACAAAGAAATCCTGTCTGGAAACAAACAAACAAACAAAAAAAAAAGTAAACCAACCAAACAACAACAATAAAAAGATATTTGCCTAATGCTTGACCACTTTTCAATTAAGGGGAAATTGTAAAAAAAACAAGGGGAAATTGTTAAACACAGTAACCTTTGTTTAAACTTGTTTGACATTTTAATAATTCAGCAATAATTCAAAAAGATTTAACTTGATATTTTGGCCTTTTGATATGTACACATACAACAGGCTATATAAATGACTTTTAAAAAAAAATGACTTCTCCTGATGTAAATTCTCATATGGTTTCTTGCATGCCATATTGGGTTTGCCATTATTGTTGCTGTGAATGTCTTCGGATGGACTGCAGTAGGATGAGAGAGTTTTTCCTTTAGCCCAAGGAAGGGTAGAATTAGTTTTAAAATTCATGCTCTTTTCGTTTCTTTAGTAATACAATAGTCTATCCCACCATGAAATGGGAACGCTTTGATCATGATCATGTCAAGGCACTGCTTTGCTGTCAAAGCGGCAATTCTTCCGTCAAACCAAATTCATAAAATTTAAGCTTTTTCGTTTGCTTATGAATATTATAAAACCTGTAGATGCCATTTAGCAACTGATAAGTTGTTTTTACATTTTGCATGTGTTTTATTTTCAAGACAAGTACAGAAAATCACATTGCACAGTGTGGATATCTTGGTATACTGTTTTAAAAAAAATCATCACAAAATATAGGTTTTTGTTTGTTTCTTCCTTCATCACACTTATGAAAGAATCTAAATATCTGAAGTTGAAAAAAAAAAAAGGAAAGGTAAACAATTCAGGCAAAGCCTTACTATCTCTGTCCAGACTGAGCTCCTGTGCTCCGCTGGCCTTAGCCTTCTGAGCAGCTAGATCTAGAAGCACATGCTATCCTGCTCACCAAAAGATACATTTTTAAAGACCTGCTTGGCTGCCCACCACATCTGGCAGGCAGTTCTTATGCTATCAGGCCAGAAGTTCCTTGAACTGAGATGTTTGGTAAATAGAAATCTCTTTGATGTCCTGCCCCCACCCCCATGATACAATTAACACAAAATAGAAAATAATTGGCCAGCCAATTTATCTACAAGGCTTCCTCTACCCTACATCATTCTCCTTCGCATCTGAACTTTTCTGGAGGTAGATTATATGAATGGGTTGTACTTAAAGTAGTGCCATATTGGGTTTGCCATTATTGTTGCTGTGAATGTCTTTGGATGGACTGCAGTAGGATGAGAGAGTTTTTCCTTTAGCCCAAGGAAGGGTAGAATTAGTTTTAAAATTCATGCTGAGCTGTACAATCAGTGGTGTCTGCAAAACTGTCTACGCTTCCAAAGAATATTTTATACGATTTTTTAATATCCTCTTCCTCCATATATATATGATTTACATCAATAGACATATAAAGCAAATTCTCCTTTTCTAAAGGAAGACCAAGGCTCAGTGGCAGAAGAGTTTCTTAGCATTTGAATCTTAAAATGGGTATAAAGAAGCAGCAGTGCTAATTAAACTAGTAATTAAAACTAGAAATGCCTAGATAAAGCCAGAAGACTCTGTTAAAGTCAATGTGATGATATATTACAGTTCTGTAAGATTCTACCAATAAGGGAACCTGGGAACTTTGCATAAGTTGAACACGTGGAGGCCTGGAGCGGGATAGGAGAGACCTAGAGCATGAGAGTCATCAGAATGCACTGTATACTTGTATGAAACTATCAAGGAACAAATTTAATTTGTAATAAGTAAGACCACTTCATAGTGTATCCTAAACTGCATGGGAATCTACAGCTATTTCAAACAAAATATAAAAAATAACAACGAAGCAAATTTTATAACCACAATATTTGCCACTTTTTGCATTGGTATTATTCTAAGCAAAATGAAGATGAGGATGGTCACTGAAAAATAAGTATTTTGTTGCTCATAGGTTAATCCAGCTATGTCAACAGGCTATCTATCCCTACACATGGTGTGGGAAAATGAATTTAAGCAACTTTTATCCAACTAGCCAATGAATCTATTATTTTCAAATAATAAGACTGTAGCCAATTTACTATATAAAAAACACAATCATTATTTTTTTCCAAACATGACTGTTTTGGCCACCCAACATGCAAGTCCGGACTTCCATTTGGACAGGAGTTTGCAAAAGACTCTTTAACAAGCCCAACAGAACTCAGAATTTGCTTTCTACAGAAATGACAAACTAGTAAGGAACTACTGTGAATCTTCTGATTGTCCTGGGAGTTCAGAAACTCAATGTGTTGTTCAAACAAACTTATATAAGACTTTTGACTCAAGAGGAGTACTCATTTCTCCAGCTTCTCAACAGTTTACTAAGCAGCAAGGTTACATTGTTTACAAATTCATTTACTAACTTACTCTTAGATAGGCACAAAAATGTTTGATAACATTTTTCCTTCTATATTAGAAAGGGTTTTAATTAGAAATAGCATGTGACACTGCTTCTTCGTTTTCTCAGTGAATAAAGTGATTTCTACCATATCACTAAACATTTTGTTTTGTTTTGTTTTTGAGACAAGGTTTCTCTGTGTAGCCCTGGCTGTCCTGGAACTTGCTTTGTAGATTAGACTGGCTTTAAACTCAGAGACCCAGCTGCCTCCACCTTCCAGTGTGGGGATTAAAGATGTGCACCACCACACCTAGCTCATTAAATGTTTTATACAGAGATTGTTGTGTGAAATCTCTTTTTCCTCTCAGTGAATATGGGGAAAAGAATGTCATTTTAGCTTTCTGTGGTGACACATGCCTGTAATATCAACATTCTGGGAACTGAGGCAAGCAAGATCAATCATGCATTCTAGGAATGCTTGCGCTAAAGGCACTGCTTCCACACAAAAGATTTCTCTAGCTATGAAAGTAGAATTCCTTAGATTCATTTATGAGAAAGACATATTCTGGCGTGGTTTATTTTTGTCATAAGTAGGATGTAAGCTTTGTCATTGCTTACTGCCTTCAGCCTGATAGAACCATCCTTCACAACCATGCTACATGTTTATAATTTGTGTCAGAGGAAGACATATTTATCTAAGTTTTGTTCTATTTAATGTAACTTTAAATATAATAATTAGATGATAAACACATTTGTATATGACCACTTTAAATATTTTTTATTCTTTTAAAAGAAATAATGAGCCACACATTAGTGGAAGGGTTACATAATGAGCTTCATTTACTAAAAAACTAAAATTGTGGAATATTTCATTTCACACTGAAAATCTTTCATATACTTCTTTCAAATTAAAATAAATGGATTACTTGGATCTGAATTTAAGTTACCAAGCCATAGACCTAAAACATAAAAATCTCTGTCATAGAGCCTCCTGATAGTTAGGTTTTGGCCCCTATAAAAGAAAGGATTCCTGGATGTACATATTTTTCATTTCAGTAGTAACAAAATATATTCATTAATTAAGAAAGAATTTTGTTTAGACAGTTCCCCCATAAAAACCACTTCTAGTTCCTGAAATACCCTAAAGCCATGCTGACAGAGGATTGCGGGCATCACCCGACCTAAAGTCAGCCCCTTCTCCGTCTTGGTCTTTTGTCTGACTCCTCGGTGCAGCCGCATTAACTCTGCTCCTCAGATGATCATCTAGGCTATCATGTTCCCTCAGCTTTGGCCTGGCTGACATCGCTCTTACTTATCTTTAGGTCTTCACTATCTTTAAACACTTCCTTTTACCCAGTGTGATCCATCTATGTGTATGTATTCTCCACAAGCCACAGGGCAATATGACCTAAAAACAACGTGAAAAAAAAATGTCTACCTCACATTTTCAAAAGGTGCTCTTGGTTATTTCTCCTTCTTTGACCGTCCTCTCTTCTGGACTACAAGCTCTGTGAAGTCTGAAAATGTATCGACATAGCAAATAGTCAGCACAGATTTGTTAAATGGATGGGTAATCAAACTGTACTTCTCTAATAAATCTCTCCAGTAAAATACCTTGCTCACACATAGACTGGGTGCATACTGTGTATATCCACACCCCTCTGTGAGCACCAGTGTGCTCTCTCATGGCCTGACTGCGAGTTTCCATCCATCTTCCAGCAGGGCTTTGCTCTTTCCCACAGCGAGAAGCAAAAGGAGGTCAGTCCCTGGTCTTAAAGTAAATTACTCTCTTCCAACAAGATCACACAGCAAGTACATTGCCTTATTCAGACCTTGGCCTGAGGGCTTCCACTGAGAGATTCCTGAAGAGGCATTCTACTGTCTAATCTTCGTGTAACAAAGTGTGGATTTCTGGAAGGTTAGAGTCCAAAACACAGATCCCTCACATTTGGCAGTAAGACGGTGTCTTACTAGTTATTTAGGTCCTTCCCAGGGAATGTCTTCTGAGTCTGACACTGTCCTTACAATTCTTCCTGCAACCTTGAAACTAAGAGGATTTTCACAACCAGCCTGGTTTTCCCTCTCAAGGTAACTTTAAATATTTGCAAGAAAGGATGTTACTGTGAGGCATGGGTTGTTCTTTTCTGAACAAAATCCTTCCCGTTTTTTGCTGAGGCATGCTATGACTGCATTTTCCCCAGCTGAAATGTGTTTATATATCTAGTGAAAATAGAAACATTCGCTGTAATCAGTTCTGCAGGACAGGAAGGAAGCATTGACTCTTCCTCCACAAAAGGATGTTGGTTCATGGGAACAAGTACCAAAAAGTACCAATAACTCTCTCTTAGACTTCTGTCCCCTACAGAAGGTTAAAAACTATTAAGAAATAAGCCACTGATTTTGCTTTTACAAATATCTTAACTTCTAATCAATAAATTTAGTCAATCAAATTTTATAGGTATATGTTTTACACTTGGAATATATAAGTAAACAATGATTATTCTTTTCAATAACAGAACCTAGATAACTTCTTAAATACTTTATTTTTTAATCTTTATTTTGTGTGTATGGATTTTTTCCTACATATATGACTATGCCCCCACGTGCATGCCTGGTGCCCTCACAAGCCATGTGGGTGCCTGGGTCCTATGCAGGAACATGTGTGGTTACTTGCCGAGACATCTCTCCAGTCCCATCACATACTTTTCCCTAAATACTTTTACTAATACAGGAATTTGCTTAAGAAAATAGAATACTTTTATCCAAAATCTTCAATGTTTCAGAGATTGTCCTGAGATGACACAGAGCTCAAATCTCAGATTATTTCCAGGATCCTGGAACATGATTACTTTAAAAAGGCAGCACAGTGAACTGAGAGTTGGCAGAGGTGATAGTTGATAAAGCACCAATACTTAATCCACGAATGTAAGATTTAGAAAGTTAATATCCAGGAGGAGGAGGAGGAAAACAAACACAGTAGATGGTTTAGTTGAGTCTCCGATTGTCTGGGGCTGCAGACCCATGGAGACCTAAGACAGGTACTTCCTTAGCGTTCCTGAAGGGTGGGAGCAGTTTGCAGAAGAGTTAGCCCCAGGCATAAAATGTTCTAAAGGATACCAGCTACACACATTTGCCACGGGGATTATCTGGATTTTTCTTTCTTTCTTTCTTTCTTTCTTTCTTTCTTTCTTTCTTTCTTTCTTTCTTTCTTTTTTTAGCTCTGTTTTAGACAAGCTCCTGGCACAGTGTAAGAGGCAATAGTTCTATTCTGTAAAATGAGTGAATATTAAATTAATGTTTAGGCTACTTCCATGATGATACCAGAGTGTCAGCAGGACAACCTAGGTTTGCAAGATGTGCAATTGTACTTGATCATGTAGAACCCAGAGCTTCTGTTAGTGTTAAATAAATGGACTCATTATTTTATACTAAAAGGTGTGGTTTGGGTAGGTGATGGCACACTGGTAATTGCTGACCACACTAAATCACAAAAAAAAACAATGAACTCAAGGGCACACACGGAATGAGAACATGGGATGCCAAGTAAATCCAGGGTGAGGAGAAAGAGTGAGAGAAAGTGCAAAAGAACAATAAAAATGGTAATCTGAGAATCGTGGCAAAGATTCTCATGAAAGAAACCAAGAATAAAAAAGAAAAGCAACAACAGTAAAAAGACAGTGGTGGCTTTACAGAAAGGTCAAGAGGAAAGAGCAGAGAACAGAGCCCAGACCTACCATTGCAAAATTGCTAGAACTCCAGTAACCCCAGCAACCCTGGTCCTCTGGAATAACGCTTTGCCTTGTTTGGCTTTGCTGAAAATAGGATCTCAGAGATGTAGAACATTGGGCAATCGTGCTACCAACTGAGTTACATTCTTGTCCCCTCAGGAGAGCATTTCTTTATTTCCTTTTTAAGATTTATGTATGTTCTATTCAGGAACTTTTCCCCTGTGCCCATGTCCTCAAGGGTCTTCCCCAATTTCTTTTCTATTAGTTTCAGTGTATCTTGTTTTATGTGGAGGTCCTTGATCCACTTGGAGTTGAGCTTAGTACAAGGAGATAAGAATAGATCAATGTGCATTCTTCTGCAAGCTGACCTCCA
Source organism: Apodemus agrarius (assembly GCA_964023405.1). Lineage (NCBI taxonomy): Eukaryota > Metazoa > Chordata > Mammalia > Rodentia > Muridae > Apodemus > Apodemus agrarius. The sequence goes on from OZ030014.1 coordinate 47,257,286, forward strand.
GTTGAACCAGCACCATTTGTTGAAAAGGTTCTCTTTTTTTTCCACTGGGTGGTTTCAGAACCTTTGTCAAAGATCAGGTGAGCATAGGTGTGTGGGTTCATTTCTGGGTCTTCAATCCTATTCCATTGATCTGCCTGTCTGTCACTGTACCAATACCAGGCAGTTTTTAACACTATTGCTCTGTAGTACTGCTTGAGGTCTGGGATATTGATTCCCCTGGAAGTTCTTTTACTGTAGAGAATAGAACACCAGTAGCTTATACTCCAAGATCAAGAATTGACAAATGGGATCTCATAAAATTACAAAGTTTCTGTAAGGCAAAGGACACTGTCAAGTGGACAAAACAGCAACCAACAAATTGGGAAAGGATCTTCACCAACCCTACATCCAACAGAGGGCTAATATCCAATATATACAAAGAACTCAAGAAATTAAACTCCAGAGAGTCAAACAACCCTATTAAAAATGGGGTACAGAGCTAAACAAAGAATTTTCACCTGAAGAAGTTCAGATGGCTGAGAAGCATCTTAAGAAATGTTCAACATCCTTAGTCATTAGGGAAATGCAAATCAAAACAACCCTGAGATTTCACCTCACACCAGTCAGAATGGCTAAGATTAAAAACTCAGGAGACATCAGGTGTTGGCAAGGATGTGGAGAAAGAGGAACATTCCTTCACTGCTGGTGGGATTGCAGGTTGGTACAACCACTCTGGAAATCAGTCTGGCTGTTCCTCAGAAAACTGGGCATGACACTTCCGGAGGACCCTGCTATACCACTCCTGGGCATATACCCAGAGGATTCCCCAGCATGTAATAAGAATACATGTTCCACTATGTTCATAGCAGCCCTATTTATAATAGCCAGAAGCTGGAAAGAACCTGGATTTCCCTCAATGGAGGAATGAATACAAAAAATATGATATATATACACAATGGAGTACTATTCAGCCATTAGGAACAATGAATTCATGAAATTCTTAGAGAAATGGATGGAGCTAGAGAACATCATCCTAAGTGAGGTAACCCAAAAGAACACTCATGGTATGCACTCACTGTTAAGCAAATATTAGCCTAGAAGACTGGAATACCTAAGACACAATCCACATATCAAATGATGTCCAAGAAGAAGGAAGAAAGGAAGGGCCCCTGACTCTGGAAAGGCTTAATGCAGCAGTGTAGGGAAATACCAGAACAAAGAAGAGGGAAGGGGTGAATGGGGAAACATGGAGAGGGAAGAGGGCTTATGGGACTTGCGGAGAGGGGGGAGCCTGGAAAGGGGGAAATCATATGAAATGTAAATTAATATATCGAATAAAAAAGATTTATGTATGTAGTATACAGAATTCTACATGCATATATGCCTGCTCACCAGAAGAGGGCACCAGACCTCATTATAGGCGGTTGTGAGCCACCGTGTGGGTGCTACAAACTGAACTCAGGACCTATGGAAGAGCAACCAGCACTCTTACCTCTGAGCCATCATCGCTCCCGCCCCAACGAGGGAGGCATTTTCTAAGAGAAATGGATACGTAGTAAAATTGCAAAAATGATTAGGAAGTTAAAAGAGCAAATGGGAACACAATGAATGTTGCTACTGAAGTAAGGAGAGAGAGCTTGAGTGAAGGCAGAATCGGTTCTTTTACTGCAGTTCCTGCTGGTTTGTGACAGGGTCCTGTTATATAACCTCACGCTGGCCATAAAGACCCAATCTTCTTGCCACAGGTGTATGCCGCCAGGCTCTCTGTACAGGAACCAATTCTTTAAGTCTTTTTTAAAATGTATTTAACTTTTGGATAGTTTTTTTTTTTTTTTTTGAGAGGAAGGAGACAAGATACAGAATAAAAAGACAAGTCACTGAACAAATGTTAGCGGGGGAAGGAAGACTTTCTCAGAAAAAGCCAATGGGGCAGCAGGAAGTAGAGAGAATGCTAGAAGGGAATAAAATAAAATAAAATAAAATAAAATAAAATAAAATAACAAAACAAAATAAAATAATAAAATAAATAGACTTTATTTGAGACTTAAGAGGTAACGAATATTGCATACTTAGAACAAAGAGATGAGTGGGATAAACAATTATAAGAAACATTGGAAATCATCCCACTAAAGAAAAAAAGAAAATTATGACAAAGTAACAACATGTCAGAAACTGCTAAGTACTTACATGGACAATCAGAACTGTCATAGTTCCTCAGTGTTCCAGATAAAACTCAAGGTCGGCAGTCATGCCCACTGTGGCTCTTAAGATCAAGCTCACAGAGCCAGGTGTGGTGTTACACAGCTGTTTCCCTAGTGCCATCCTAGGATGCTTTCTTTTGTTTCTGATCATAGAGCATGTCTCAAAAGAAACAATTTTCCTTTTTTAAACTTTTTTTTTTTAAAGTAACAAATAAGGAGAGAGAAAACACACACACAAACACATACAAATACACATAGACACACACATACACACTCACCAAAGTTTCCTAGATCCAAAGACTATCCAACTCAGCAAACTTCTACAGGAATAATTTTCAAACATTTATGAGAGCTTTTGCCACGCAGCTGAGATTTAAAAAAAAAGAAAAGAAAAATGCTTTAGGCAGCATCAGGACCCAGCACCCTCTGTGGGATGTTGCCTGGTGGTCTGCGGTGCGTGAATCTCCTTTAGGCCTTGTGTAAGAAAGCTGGTGAAGACCGCAGATGTTGCTAATTCAGCGTGGCTTTTGTGCCTGAATCCTGCTCTCCAGTGAGGAGGGAGGACATGACCCTCACATGCCTGTGGTTCCGACACTCAGCTGTCCCCACACCACCCTAAAAAACATGTCTGACAAGCTGGAAGGCGGCCAATAGCAAAACAAACAGCATAGGCCAAGAAAACTGAACCCAGGGAAAGAAAGCCGTGTCGGCAGAGTCTGCTCTCTCTAACGGCGAGTACGCGAGTACGGCAGCGAGAATGGAGGTCAGGAGCTACTGAACACGCTCTCCTGAAAGCGGCTCCTGAACAGCATGGCCACAGCCAGTGCTTACATTCCAGCACAAAACAGCCACGCTGGAAGGAGGGGTCCAGCTCAGCACATTCCAACCTCGAAAGCTCAGAGAGTCCTCCAGCCCAGAAGCATCTGTTTCCAAGTCTCTGGCAAGAAGAATAAAAAGCATAAAGTGCAGTTATGAACAAATCTTACGTTTTATTGTTTTAATTAACCTCCTGCTAGACAGACTTTTAAGTTAGTCCCTGGTCTTTGTATTTTAAACAGTATTCATATTTGTTATCTCCTAATAGCAGTGTGTTTTACCGTAAGGCAAATGTTCTTAACTTTACCTACGGTGTATTTCGGAGTGACTTGCCTAAGGAAAAAGAAATTAAAAACACTCTACGTTCAGTTTCTGAAGTCTTCACTAACTCTGTTCCTTTTATAGGATGGCCTGATGCTTATTCTTTTCTCAGTCGGGCTGTCAAGTCCTTCGTACTCCGCTGTATTGAAGACATAGTTCCAGGCGTGGCAAAGCCTCTCTGCCTTTATGAGGAAAACCTCTCCCTTTCTGTTTAGATCTCTTCTCGGAGGACCGGGTCTGCCTTAAGTCTTCTGGAGGCTCAGCAAAAGCACACCCCACCCCCAACCCCCCACCCCCGCACACTCCTGGGTGCCCCCCACCAAGTTGTGACAAGTCACAGTGTCCCAGTCTGAATGTGCTTCTAAAGACATTGCAGGCTTCCTGTAGCTTGTGGCCATGACTTGACCTTTCACCCACATGTCATTCCAGGACAACTCATTTCTGGAGAGCAACTGGAGATTCATCAGAGGGTCAACAGAACTGGACTTACTGGGTGCAAAAGGGGTGGGGTGTGACTTATCTTTCCAAACTTTATAATTGTACTGAAGAAGACTGGATCAATTATTGTTAAAAATCAAAGTGCATCCACAGTTGGAAAATAAGCTGGCACTTCAAGTTTGACTAAAACCACTGTTCTGTTGTTTTGAAATCAGCATGAGAAACAGCCTCTATATTATTCTTTAAGTTTGGGAGAAGGAAGTGTTTAAACAACGATGTTTTGCAGTAAGAACATTTCTGAGAGGGAAGTTCTATGCATCAGAGGAAACAGAGGGGCAAGACGCATGGCCCTGGACAGGAAGAAGGGCTTCGAGGTTGTGACCTCTGTGTGAAGGATACACAGAACACAGGCTGCAGTGATTGAGTGGAGCATTCTGGGGATGTTTTCTAGAAGTGTGAGAAGAGGTCATGCAATTCAGAATTATCTTACTTTTAGCCCAACATAACGAAAAGAAGGCAGCGGTCCCAAACCCCACAGCAGTTAGGATTCCTTAGGGAAAGCTACAGTCTCCAAACCAGCCTGGACTGGCTCTTAAACACTGTGCATGAATAACAAAACTTCAAGCAGAATGGGTCAGGTGAGGAAAACAAGAATTAAAGCCAGAAACATGGCCAGAAGATGCCTGATAAAAACTTTCCTCCCAAATAAGACCAAGAACCCAGAGTGGGAACCTGGGACCTATTCAAGTCTGTGATATCTCAAGAAAAGAAGTAATGACGAGGTAAGAGTAATTTATACTTAGCACATCAGAAGTTGTTTACAAAGTACTTCAAGGAGCTTGAAAGCAGCTCCTTTAAGCCTCAAATGTTGGGATATGCTATTAACCTGTTGTAAAGATGATGACTTAATAAGCAAATATATGCACTGGTTCAGCCAATTATGATTGACTTTAAAAATACTGCAGTCCAGACCAGCCAGCTTTATTGATGTATTTGCACATGCTGCTAATTAGGACGTAATGCTAAATTTAAAGACAGGAACCTATTACTTTTCATAAGGTTATACAAGTTATTAATTAAGGGCTTATGCATTCTTAAACATGAAATGTGTGTGTGTGTGTGTGTGTGTGTGTGTGTGTGCGCGCGCGCGCGCGTTGCATTTTAAGATAATAAGAAAGCTTTAAATAGACTACAAAGAGTAGCAGACTTCCCTAGCCAATCAGAAAAGAAGTCTCTGTTCAAAAACATTCCAGCCTGGAGAGTCAGCCAGGAGCAGGTGCGCTCTCCAACTACTAGTTTTACAATACACTGCTCTGGCTGGGAATCCCCACTGTAACCAAGGAACAAATCAGGACCATCTTGAAATCTACAGACGCAAAAGAGATCTCTATAAGGCCAGGAAGGGAGAGTTTGATTTCAGGGAGATGCAGTCTGTGAGGAGAAAAAAATAATAATAATTCCCTTTTGTTACCTCCAAACGAGTTAGTAGAGAGAAGATTAAAAAACATTTTTTCCCCCGTGGAAAGAAATACAGGAAATTTCTGAAGTATCAATATGTTCTGTCTACACCACTACCTAGTGATATCTAAGCTATCTCTCAAACACTCGGAATTAGAATCATGTGGTGGAGACATCACAGACTCAAGACATGGGTGCAAATCTGCCGAAACTGGATGATGAAACAGACTACACTAAGGACTTCCAGCCCAACACTCAACCACTGATCCCTACCCAAGAACCAGTGTGCTGCGAAAAGCTTACATTTATACAATTGCTGTGAAACTCCGTTTCTTAAGGAAGACCCTTCAGGATACTCTTGAACTTAGATGTTAAGGACAATTGTAAATTAGCTGTTATCTTTGTTCAGTGTACATCGACTACTTTATATATGGGAAACGTGAAATGGGAAGATGATCAGGCTAGCCCTAAACTCACAGGGATCCACTTAGAATTAAAGGTATGTTGTCTCCACAACTGGCCGGTTTTAGTTATTTCTGATTTCTTATGTTCATTTGACTGTAGTTACCATTGGCATTGGCATTTTATGAATGTGAAACACAACAGTCATAGCTTCAAGGTCACACATGACTAGTGAATAAAGAAACTAGAGTGAGATTCCATTGTTCTAGTACTTAATTTTTTTTTCAGCTTCTTTTGTTTAGACAAGACCTCTATGTGTAGCCCACACTGGTCTCAAACAGCCTTGTAGTGCTGGGATCACAAATGTGTTCCACCAACAAAAACCAATTCAGTCTAAGTCCATTACAGTTAAGACTGTAATTTTATCCACTATATCCCCACCTATAGTTCTCCACCAACTTGCCCTATGTTTATAGTTTAGTACTATTTTTTTTTTGTTTTGTTTTGTTTTGTTTTTCGAGACAGGGTTTTTCTGTGTAGCTCTGGCTGTCCTGGAACTCACTTTGTAGACCAGGCTGGCCTCGAACTCAGAGATCCACCTGCCTCTGCCTCCCAAGTGCTGGGATTACAGGCGTGCGCCACCACCGCCCGGCTTAGTTTAGTACTATTAAATACCACAATGATATACAGAAAGTACTCTTCTAGGCTGAGGCTGAACAGTCTGTAAACAAGAGCTATCCAGAGAAGGTCTAGCCGCCATCCTTGTTTGTCATCATTATGGCTTTTGAGTTCAGGGTTCCTAACCTCACCCGCAATCACACTGACGATATTCATATATTTTCTTCATATATACATATACAAAAACTTAAAAGTATTTTAGCCACCCATATGCTATTTAAGTTCCTTGTGTGATATTCTGTCCAAATGGCCTGGAAGTTTGAAACCTCTCATGGTAGTTCATTCCATCTTCGGACAGCTTTAAATGTGAGGAATGACTTCTTCACATTTTGAGATTAAAACTAACCCTGGTCACCGCTTTATCTCCTTAGCTATAGATTTTAAATATTATGCGGTTCTTCTCACTCTGAGTACTTAATAAAACTGATGGATTGCCTGTCTCCAGAGAATAAAAAGGATGGATTGCCTTTCTCTAGGAAAAGCATAGACAGAGCACAGAAGTTGTAAAAAACAGTTTCTCGGGAACTGTAGCTACTCAGATGCCTCTGAATTTTCTCTTGACCTTAGATATAGAAATAGTTCCGTAATGGCCCTTTAAGAGCTGTAAGGAAGGTGTCTTTTCTCTTTTGAACTTAAATACCGTGTCCAGCTGTGCGGACTTCTGTGTTCTCCCACTGAAGTACAGATGCTGAGGGTCTGGCCACTCATTTCAGCCCATGGAGACTCTTCTGATTCCCAGGCCTGTGGCCTTGTCTACTGACATTGTCCCCTGTGAGTTGATTTTAGCCTCCATCATCACTGTAGCCACTGGCAAAGGAGGAGGAACCAGGAAACACCACTGCCGCTAGCAACCTACCACCAGAGCAGGGGGACTCCATGGCCAGCGCTTTTCTTTTTCTTCTACATCCTGAAATGAAAGCACAGGAAAACACAAGGAAGTGTGAGCAAGAACCAGAGCTTATTATGTGCTGTTAATTTTATCCCACAAAAGAGAACCGCTTTTGTTTTGAATTCCTCTAGACTGAGTTAGTTCAGGTAGCAAACCAACTCAGGGAAGATGAAAACACATGGCAGTCATATGGCAGAGGAACAAGCAGAGGTTGCAAACTTCCCTTTTAGAGTTCAGTTTATGACCTTAGGAAGCCCGCATGCTACTCCAAACCTAGAGACCTCCACAGTTCTAACCCCCTGAAACAAGCCGTCCTTAGCCAACAGCTGCCTCTACAGTCGAAGGATTCTCATAACTGCTCGCTGAAGTGCCATATTTAGTGTCAACATTCCATAGGTCAACTAAATTGTTCTCAGGTCAACTATGCTTTCTGAGCCCCCGACTTCCAATGTTACAGTTCTGGGACAACATCACACAGGTCTTGTCCACATGTTCGGAGGACTTTATAAATTAGGTTATATCCCTTCCGGTGTTTCGATTTTCTAGTAATAAGAGTTTTAATTTAGGAGCCAACATTGTAAATTAGACCAAAAAAAAAAAAAAAAAGCAAAATGATTTGTCAGAGGGTTCTGTTATTAACTCACAGAACAGAATGACTAGGAACAACTCATCTACCTGGGACTTTTCTGATTCCCAGGCCTATGGTCTCAGCTGCTTGCATTCTCTCCTGTAAGTTGCTTTTAACCTCTGTTAGCACATTTACTATAGCCACTGGCAAGGAAGGAGAGACCAGGAAACAGCACTGCAGCTAGCAACCTAGCCTCAGAGCAGGGGGACTTTCTAAGCCATTTTCCATCTGTGATCGAAGGCCAGGGTGGCTTCCCCAAGGTCTCCTCCCTTTTTTCATGATCCTGTTATTCTAATTTGGTTGGTCTGTTTACTTTCTGACATGAAACATGACTTTGATACACCTAAAACATTTCATAGGCTTCCTCAATGAGGTCAAGTATGTCACAGAAAAGAATCCCCTAGTCCAGTAGCTCTGAAAACGGTTTCACATTAGAAACGCGTCGGGGATTTTCAAAACTGCTTTCACTGTCATCTTTTCCTCAAGTGTTCTGGTTTATGAATAAAGAGTGAATGAGAGAAGGATGTTGCCCTATTAGAGGACTACAGTAGCTTCTATAGATGCCAACTGTTCTGATGCACAGTTCTCAAGTTTGTCTGCCTACAAGAATCACCTGGTAAATTTTCAAATCCATTTGTGCTGTCAGCCCACCTATAGATTTGGGTTTAGTTGCCCTGGGAGACCCAGGCTTTCAGGAGAGTGTTAATACTCTCCAGGTAATTATGGCAAAGAGTCAGAGCTGAGACCCACTCCTCTGAGTCTATCTTCCTAGTAGTTCTTTCTGGTTGATCATCTGACCCCCACAGCCCACACTGGGCACTTATCAAATGACAAATCCTTAGACCTTATTACAAGGTTCAGCCCTGCCCCCATTAGACCAGCCCAGTGCCAACTCCCTGCTTTTTAAAAAAAAAAAATTTTTTTTTAGCCTAGGACCATAATTGTCTAATCTCGTCAACTACTAATGCTCTCGGCCCCTGTCTTCACATCCTTGTCACATGGCAGCCCCATGTTCCCTGTCACTTCCTGTCTATACATTGATCTCTTTGCTGAAGGATTCTCATAACTGCTCGCTGAAGTGTCATGCTAAGCATCAACACTTCACAGTTGGATCAAATTGCTCTCAGGTCAGGATGCCTATGCTTCCTGAGGCCCTGACTTCTGGCGCTGCAGTCCTGCATCCTTTACATCCTGCATGCCTTTGTCAACTATTCCAACTTTCTTCTGAATCCTGAGTTATCCTCATCAAAATTCTCTGTACTATTAAAAAGTTTTGAAGAGATATCAAGCTGAAAGAATGTTAGGATTGCCATCCCATAACCAAATGAAAGGCCTGTATAACAAGGAAATTAAAACATACAAAATACACATTAAAATGATCTGTAAAACTGTGATTCAATTTTCCATATAAGATTAGCTATAACTTTGATCACATTAAATTGTTGATTATAATCATTTTGTTTCAAATAAGAAAGATGAAGTACTAATACATTTGTTCAAAGAAAACTAAAAGGTAATATATCATAGTATTAATAAAACAAAACTAATGAGCTATCTAGAAGGTAAAAATAAGTGGGTTCACTGACGGTTTAGATAACTTTGAATAGTAATTGAGATAAAATAAAAATTTCATATTCATATTGTAATATGAAGAGCTTTACAACCATGTAAGCATTTTTATATGTATGTTACCACTCACGTTGTATTTTAAAACCACGGTGGTGTTCTGAGTACATTTTGAACATTTAGGGCCAACACCATGAAGGCTGATAGCCCTCTTCACCAATGCTTCCATGAGAAGCTCTCTGAAATGAGAAAGTGGCGCGTGAGACCTTTGCTCTAGTGTAATTTATATCAGTTAGACCGCAGGCAGATTTATCATAAGGCTAATTAGGCTTCTGACTTTAACTTCTTTTCTCAAAAAAGATTCTTTTCTAAAACCTTAACAGGGGCCCCATTAACAGATTCCATATGTTTTTATCAAATAGCAAAAAGAAATTATGGCGATATTTCTTTTTTTATTCTAAATATTTAATTTTGTATACGTTATATACTGGTAATTCTGTACTTGGGTAGCTGGGCCCACTCCTATGTTGCCTTTTTAAGTCACGATGTCCTGCTTTCACTCCACAGCCTTTAAAATCTGATGACAGCCTCCTCAGAGGAAATGTAGTTCTGGGAAAGAGGGGCGAGGCGATGCTTTTTTTTAAATGTGTTTAATTAGCATCTTCCAGAAACATCAGGACTGGCAGAGAGATGAGCACATGCACCGTGTGCTTCACACACAGGCTTATGCCATACGGGGGTCCCAGTGCTGAGAGTGGAATGGGCATGAGCTTCCATCTCTAATTAAGAAAATATCTCTAAATGACATGCACTTGCAAAGAAAAATACTAGTGTTCTCCAATGAAGTCTCACTGGGTACATAAACCACATTTAAGGGACAGTACATGTCTTGTGTCCAGCAGGAGATGACCACAACACAAAATGGTCTTTTTGTAGACTTTTTCTTTTTTGTCTTACTGCTTTGTTTGGGATTTTTAAAATTTTCTTGTCTTTTGCTTGTATTTTATGGTTTTTTTGTTTTGTGTTTTTATGGGGTTTGATTGTGTGTGTGTGTGTGTGTGTGTGTGTGTGTGTGTTTCTTGCATGATTTCTTTTCTTTTTTTAAATTTGTTTTTGAAGACAGTGTGCATGGAGGTGGGTGGGTGGGAAGGTGGGGAGGAACTGGGAGGAGTTGAGGAGTGATCAGAATACATTGCAAGAAAAAATTTTCAATAAAAATATTTAAAAAGAAAATTAATAGCAAAATTAAGTTTGATAATAATTATACAAATCTGTGGCACACAATATAATGTATGAAAAAATGTATGACCAACTCATCATACTTTGGGGTGATGATACTGTTGCACCGTGCTCTTTGTTTACCCACGTTCTCGCCTTTCCTCAACCTCGAGAAGTTGAAGAACCTTTGTGTTGGAATGTTGGCTTTTCCTGGGCGAATGAACCCTGGCTCCCTCTCTTGTCTCCTCTGCACTTACCCCTGTTATTTCAGTCTTCTTCCCTCTCGGCTCCTCTCTCTCTGTCCTCCCCAGGCCTCCTCTGGCTGACTTCAAGCACACGCAGCACTTTCAGCTTTGATGGTCTTGTTTAGTAGCTTCTCCCTTATAAATATCCATGTCTTTAACCAAGTGAGAAAGCAGAGCAAATACTGCATGTGTCTTTTATCTGGAGTTGCTCCAGCACACATGCCCCAGGGTGAAGGAAGAGATTTGTGGCAACTGAGCCCCAGCCAACCACAAGGGCGGCCACTGCTTTCCCAAGCAGCAGAACTGTCCAAACAGACTGCAAGGACGTAAATAGAAAAAGGGCAGCATCAGCTTTTCCTTCCTCCGTGTGGTCCGGTGGCCCTGGAACCCTAGCTCAGGCCGCACCAGGTGGTAGAAGGCTGTGCCACAGGCCCTGGGTGGGAAGTACTAGACTGACGTCAGAGTCCAGTGTGGAGACATATCTTAGGGCCCACTCAGCAAAGGGAAGGGGGAAACTGTATTACATAAAGATTTTACTAATGCAAGTTGAGGCTTAAAGAATTAGCATTCTTAGATGTTTATCTAGCAAATATGATGAAGTAGGTTACCTTAGTCCTTGAATATTTTTGATTATCATAGTTTTTCTGAGTTAATTCTAAATGGTGATTCTGGGGAAATACCTAAAATGTTCTATAATACTATGGCCTAAATATATTTCCTCTAAGGAAAAATGAAAACAAAAATCTTCTAGCAGTTTAAATCTATTAAGCTAGTATATTAACAAAGAGGATGGATGTCATTGGACAAGATCAGCATTGTGACCGAGTAGAGACACAGAGCCGGCCAAGGAAGAAGATACTCCAGGTTCAGGCTTTGCCTTATATTTTAGTCTAGGAATTGAAGTACCTTAACACTGCATATTTTGTTCAACTTACAAAAATCTATAATGTTTTGACTCTTAGAAAGCCAAATTCTGCCCACTATTATTAATGTAATAAATATTAGCACTAAAGCTAAAGTTACATGTTTCTTCTTATTCAGTAATAAAATTCTGATTTCCTATGTGAAAGATATTTAATTACTAAAATAACAATATTTTGAGCAAATTCAGAAACCTAGTTTGTTTGTTTTTTTGACATGTCATTACTATCTCCTCAGTATTGATTTTATTATTATTGTGCTAAGAATTAAAAATTAGTATATACATAATAATCAATGCCTATGAATTCTGATAGATACTTTTAAATTAAATTTACATACCTTGATTTTCTTCTAGCCATTGTTATCAGCCTGGCTTCTTACTTTCAATCTTGTGGGATGCAGACTCTGAGAAAACTGCTGAGTCACAATGATAAGAGGTATTACTGCAAAGTCATGCTTAGGGTTATCTAACGAAGAAAGTTCAATGGTAGTAAACCAAATAATGACCGGTGTGGAATGTAGTCAGTCCAATACCAGCACTGACTCTCTTCTACTCCTTTCTTTAGCTGAATTTTCCAAGCCTACATAGCCTATAGTACAAGAAAACAATTGCCCTTATTAAAAAAAAAAAAAAAAAACAGGCTACCATATTAGATTCCTTACCATATTAGAAGAGAGCCTACAGCAGAACAAAGGTCTGTAGGAGGAGACAGCCAAGCTACGGAGACTGTGGACAATAACCAAACCAATAATACTTTCTGATTCATCACAAGGATGAATTAGTCTTAAGTCATCACAACAGGAATGAATTTATGGTTAGTAGAGGCATCAATGACAAAGCACAGTTGGACTAAAAAGGCCCTAAGACATGAGACATGGGCAGTTCTACCCACTTCAGAGCAGTTGCCACAGCCAACACCTTCAAGCCTCCCAGAAGAGCCCAGCACACCCATACTCAAATAAGTGCCTATATATTTCCAGGATTAAAAATAGTCCTAGGCTAGGCAAGGTCCTGCAAGTCATTAACACCAGCACTCAGGAGACAGAAAGATACCTATGAGTTCAAGGCCAGTCTGGTAATAAGTAGAAAGAGAGGAGAGAGAGAGAGAGAGAGAGAGAGAGAGAGAGAGAGAGAGAGAAGGAGGGAGAGAGGGAGAGGGAGAAAGAAAGAAAGAAAAAAAGAAAGAAAGAAAGAAAGAAAGAAAGAAAGAAAGAAAGAAAGAAAGAAAGAAAGAAAGGAGGGACGGAGGGAAGGAGGGAGGGAGGGACGGAGGGAGGAAAAGAGGGAGGGAGGGAGGGAAGGAAGGAAGGAAAGGAAGAAAAAAAGGAAAAAAGGAAGGAAGAAAGGAAGGAAGGAAGGAAGGAAGAGAGAGAAGAAAGAAAGAAAGAAAGAAAGAAAGAAAGAAAGAAAGAAAGAAAGAAAGAAAGGGAGAAAGAAAGAAAGAAAGAAAAAAGAGAAAGAGTCAGAGCTATTAAACTTGGGGTATATTATCAGGTGAAGAAGCAGCCTTAGGCAATCACACCCAGTGTAATAACATAAAGAAATCAAGTTCCTTGGGGGCAGGAGAGATGGCTCAGGACCCAAGAGCATAGTTACTTTTCCAAAGGACCTGGGTTCAATTCCAAGGACCCACATGGCAGCTCACACAGTCTGTAGGGACAGTCCCAGGATATGCAATATCATCTTCTAATCTCTTAGAGCTCCATGCACAGATGTAGTACACAAACATACATGCAGACAAAACACCCATACACATAGAAGAAAGAGAAAATAAAAAGCAGTAAATGTCAAGGGAGGGCTGCCTTGTGCAGGAAGCAGGAAAACCCTGAGCAAAGTTAATCTCTGCCATCTGATCCTGCGGCACTGCTGAATTCTCATTTCCTTCAGGAGTTAACAAAAAAGCTGAATCAGTTTACAAAAATGGAAAAAATCAGGCATTGTTCAATCTCAGAATGACTGTATAAATGCCATTTTCAGGTAGTGTGCCAAAACTAAAAACGTTGAAAGTTAAGACAGGAACAAGGGGCATGTGTCCTTATTGCATGCCAGGGAATCCTCTGAGTATATGCCCAGGAGTGGTATAGCAGGGTCCTCCAGAAGTGTCATGCTCAGTTTTCTGAGGAACCGCCAGACTGATTTCCAGAGCAGTTTTACCATCTTGCAATCCCACCAGCAGTGGAGGAGTGTTCCTCATTCTCCACATCCTCGCCAGCACCTGCTGTCTCCTGAGTTTTTAATCTTAGCTATTCTGACCAGTGTGAGGTGAAATCTCAGAGTTGTTTTGATTTGCATTTCCCTAATGACTAATGATGTTGAACATTTCTTAAGGTGCTTCTCAGCCATTCGAAGTTCTTCAGGTGAAAATTCTTTGTTTAGCTCTGTATCCCATTTTTTAATAGGGTTGTTTGACTCTCTGGAGTCTAACTTCTTGAGTTCCTTGTATATATTGGATATTAGTCCTCTGTCAGATGTGGGGTTTGTGAAGATCTTTTCCCAATTTGTTGCTTGCTATTTTGTCCTTTTGACAGTGCCCTTTACCTTACAGAAACTTTTGTAAATTTATGAGGTCCCACTTGTCAATTCTTGATCTTAGAGAATAAGCTATTGGTGTTCTGTTCAGAAACTTTTCCCCCGTCTGTGTCCATGTCCTCAAGTGTCATCCCCAGTTTCTTTTCTATTAGTTTCAGTGTGTCTGGTTTTATGTAGAGGTCCTTGTGTTCATAGCAGCCTTATTTATAATAGCCAGAAGCTGGAAAGAATCCAGATGTCCCTCAGTGGAGGAATAGATACAGAAAATGTGGTATATTTACACAATGGAATACTATTCAGCAATTAAAAACAATGAATTCATGAAATTCTTAGGCAAGTGGTTGGAACTAGAAAATATCATTCTAAGTGAGGTAACCCAATCACAAAAGAACACACATGGAATGCAGTCACTGATAAGTGGATATTAGCCCAGAAGCTCTGAATACTCAAGACACAACTCACATTATCAAATGATTCCCAAGATGAAGGAAGGAGAGGGTGCTGGTCCTGGAAAGGCTTGATCCAGCATTGTAGGGGAGTACCAGGACAGAAAAGTGGGAGGGGGTTGGGGGTTGATTGGGGAACGGGTCAAGGGAAGAGGGCTTATGGGACTTATGGGGGGGGGGAACCGGGAATGGGGAAATCATTTGGAATGTAAATAAAGAATATAGAAAATTTAAAAAAAAGAAATTATAACAAACAACAACAAAGACAGGAACAAGGGGGTGTGGTGTGGTTGGCAGCCACACCTCCACACTCATCTTCCCTCTTCCCTCATGCAGCTCTCCATGAGCTCAAAGACTGCAGGGATTTTGTGATTGACAAGAGCTCTGGCACCATCACGCCCCTGCCCTGCCACTGACTTCACTGTGAAAGGAATTATCTGTATCAAGTATCATTTGTGTCTGTAAATCTGAAGATAATGTATTTTTTAAGTCTAATGAAGCTCACATCAGTTAATCTACGTATGTGTGCTTATCATAATCCTCAATACACAGAGGTCCCTAAAGTTTTTTTTTATCATTTTAACAATAAAACAGAGTAAGCCCCCACACAGATTAACTGAGTATATTCACTGACATGTACCCAGATAATTTATTCTCAAAATATCCAAGTGAATCTGGAGTGGACAACAGACTTTTGTGGACTATTCTCTATATTTGTATTCTCTAGATTCTAGGCTTTTCTCTAGATATTCTCTAGCCTATTCTCTAGATTCTAGATTGATCTGCTAAGTGCGACAAGATGATGTAAAGTTAGTTAATAGCCGAGAGACCAAAGATCAGTCTGAACTGGACTTGGTGGAGTCTTTAGCTAACAAGAAAGGAACATGTGATCGGAGAATGGACAGGTGTGGTGCCTACCAGAGAAATAAATGCAACCAAAGGCAAAACAATTACAACCAAATGAAATGCGGAAAGAACCTGTCAACTAATAAATTATCAATTAGACACAAAGGAATGTTCTGACTTGGGCATTTTACAATGCTTTTTCTATAATTATTAACAGCTGTCGCCTGAAAACTCTTTGACCTTGTTTTACTGTGAAAACCAAGGCAGAATGATTAAGGACTTTCCTTTAACTCTACAGTGTTTAGGGAAGGAAGCATAAAATTGCTTGAGGTAGCCATGGAGCTAGTTGCATAATCCTTATATGACCCAGGACCCCCACCCCCATTCGCTGGGGTAGCTAGGGTGTGCTTTCGAGCTCTGAACTTTGTTCACTGATGCTACTCTTCTGTCCTAGGCATTTGGTAACAGGTATAATTCTTGATGAAATAACAAGGCCAAGATAAAAGCCAGAGGGATCCCTTCACATCCTTTAAATCTTGAGTCTCTGAAACATTTTACTTACCAAAGTCGTACTACAGATTACATCTCTTTACTTTCATATTCTATCATTTTCCAAACCCTCACAGGAGATGTGGAAATTAAAATAAATATCTCTCCATTTTCCTTTTTCTATTAAGAAAATTTTATTTTAAAAAGTGGAAGAAGAAAGAAAAAGAAAATCCGGGGGCTGGAGAGATGGGATCAGCAGTTAAAAGCATAGGCTGCTCTTCCAGAGGACCCAGGTTCAACTGTTAGTACTCTCATGGAGGGCCCAACTGTAACTTTAGTTCCAGGGCATCCAGTGCCTTTTTTGGATCTTCTTAGGTACCAAGAACACAAGTGGTACAGAAATATGCATGCATGCAAAACACCCATATACAAAAAATAAAGAAAACTTAATAGAAAAGATATTTAGAATGAAGGAATTAGGAAATAGAGCTAAATTTCATTCACTTCCCCACTGCCAAACCCTGCTTTTGGGTGAGGCGCTCTGTTAGGCACATGGGACACTGAGAGAATAAAGCAGAGACTTTCCCTTCCCTTCCCTTCCCTTCCCTTCCCTTCCCTTCCCTTCCCTTCCCTTCCCTTCCCTTCCCTTCCCTTCCCTTCCCTTCCCTTCCCTTCCCTTCCCTTCCCTTCCCTTAAGTGTTCCCAGCCACTTAAGTAAACAGAAGGGCAGTCACTTTACAGCCTTGAGACTAGTGCAATAAAAATGGTGATAGTGGGATTGTCTGCCATCTTCCTTGAAGCTGATTGAGAAAATGCTCTCGAATGAAGTCATGAGGCAAATTCAATAGTTGTAAGTTGTTAGTTATGGACTGAGTTGGAATTAAGTGTGATCAGGTATCAGAGACTAAATTATAGAGTTTTTACATTTCACAAGAAGAGGATTTAGCTTTATCCTTAACGGTAAAATATATTGTTTGAAAGATATAACTCTATGAAGTGAATAATTTTGAATTACTACTTTTAATTTCCCTGTAGTGTGAAGATTGTAGAGGTAAAACATAGAAGCAGAATTTCCAGCAAGGTCATTTTATTGATTCGGGTGGGTGAGGAATTTAAAACTGAAATAAAAAAAAGGAAGGACATGACTTAAGCTAGGTATGGTGAAAAAGGTTTATTGTAGATAAAAGTGAGAGCATAGTCAGAGGCCAGAATACCTGGGAGAGTCCAGAGGAGATGTGAATTTGAGCCACGTGAAGATCGGGCTGTAGGAAAGAAACCAGATCAAGCTAGGAGGGTAAAGCACAGGTGGAAGGGCTAGGTAACCAAAGTGGCTGGATAATATATGGAAGAGCTTCTGGGGAAAGGGCAGCCCAGATGGGCTAGAGAAGTTTAGTGTGTCAGGTAGGGTACGCCGCAATAGGTGGGGACTGAGGGAACATGGAAGAATCTAACAGCCAGGTCCACCTTGATATAAGTAGGCACCCCAACTGTTTGTTCTCTGATGGTGATGACAGGATCCCGAATTAGAAGACTAGCTATGGGGGTGGGCAAGTGAAGGCACACTTAGGAAATATGTGAGATGAGGCAATCCCCTAAGTGTGTGGAGTGAGGCCAGTGGAAAAGTGGGACAAGCTACAGACAAATTTAGGTGTTTATTCTCTGGTTAATTGGTGTCAAAATCACCTGCAGCAGAACTATAGAGGAATATAAGGGAGGAGATAAATATGAATTTCCAATAGGCCACTACATTAGTGTAATCCAATAAATATTTAGATATAGCTATGCATCTTGAGAAATAATATCAAAATCAACACATACCCACATGCCAATAAGGCAGCCAAAAATGAGTAGTAAAGTCTTGTATACATTTTTCTTCCTCTAAAAATCAGATATACTTAGGAAACCAAGATGAGATTTTAGTGGCTTAAAAAGTATATATCCAGCTTTCTTTGTTACCCCAAACTCACCCCCCCAAATCAATGAAAAAGTTGGCTCTTTGAAAAAATCAACAAGACAAATTTTTATCCAAACTAACTAAAATACTGAGAGACTTCAAATTAACAAAATTAGGAACAGAAAAGAGAGCATAACAACAGAAACGGAGGAAACCCAGAGAATCATAAAAACCTGTATTCCAACAACGTGGAACATTTCTCTATAGGTGACACTTAACAAGGTTAAATCAAGATAAGATAAACAATTAAACAGTCCTATAACCCATAAGGAAATAGAAGCAGTCATTAAAAGTTTCTGCATGAAAACAAACAAAAACAAATCTCAGGATGAGATGTTTAGCACACTTTCAAAGAAGAATTAAACCCAATAGCCCTAAAATTGTTCTACAAAATAAAAACAGAAGAAACATTGCGAAATTCATTTTATAAGGTCACAGTTACCCTAATACCTAAACTACATAAAGACAAAAAAGAAAAAGAAAAAAGAAAAGAAAGAACGAAGGAAAAAAAGAAAAAAAGAAAGAGAGAGAGAGAGAGAGAGAGAGAGAGAGAGAGAGAAGGAGGAGGAGGAGGAGGAGGAGGAGGAGGAGGAGGAGGAGGAAGGAAGGAAGGAAGGAAGGAAGGAAGGAAGGAAGGAAGGAAGGAAATTACGGACCAATTTCCCTTATGAGCATACTTACAAAAATACTCAAAATACTTCAAACTGAATCCAAGATCGTATCAAAACAATCATCTAGCATGATCAAATAAGCTTCATACATACCAGAGATATAGGGATAGTTCAATATACAACAATAAAAAAAAGTTCATCTTATAAACAACTAAATGGGGAAAAAAATGACATGATTATCTTATTAAATGCAGACAGGAAAGCCAGCGCCTCTTCGTGATAGACGTCCTGGAGAGATTAAAGGACATACCTAAAGGCAATTTACAGCAGGCTGATAGCCAACACCAATGTGAACAAAGAGAAACTCAAAAGCAATTCCACTAAATCAGGAACAAGACGAGATTGCCACTCTCTCCATACGTAGCCAATACAGTACTCGAAGTTTTAGCTAGAGCAGTTAAAGCACCTGAAGGCCTTCAAATGGATACAAATTAGAAATCAAGATGTGAACTTATCATTTTTCACAGATGATATGGTGGTATATATAAGCCACCCCCAAAATTCTACCAGGGTAATCCTATAACTGGCAAACACATTCAGCAAAGTGACTGGATATAAGAATAATTGAAAAAATAAAAATAAAAATATCAGTAGACCTCATATACACAAAGGACGAACAGACTGAGAAAGAAATCAGGGAAACACCACCTTTCATAACAGCATCAAATAACATAAAATATCTTGGGCTAACTCTAACCAAGCGAATGAAAGACCTATGTGACAAGAACTTCAAGTCTCTGAAGAAAAAAATAAATCAGTAAAATGATTCCTAAGGATATTTTCCTACTCTGTAAATCAGTTCCTTGCCGAGTTGTCATCAGAAAGGCTTCCTGCAGCAGCAGGTGGGGGTGAATGCAAAGACGCACAGCCAGACGTCGTGCAGACAGTCGAAATTGGAGGTCTCTGTCAGGACTCTCCCCCTGGAACCCAGAATCCCACTGAAAAGGTGGAGGAAAGACTGCATGGCCCACGGAATCAACTAAGCAGCGCTTACATGGGCTCAGAGATGGACGTGACACGGTGCCAGCACGGGTTTGCACCAGGTCCTCTGTGTGTTTGTTGTGGCTGTTAGTGTTTTTGGGGGCCTCTTAGCTGTAGAAGCAGGTATGTCTCTGACTCTTTTGAGTGCTCTTGGGATCTTTTCCTTCTGTTGGGTTGCCTTGTCCAGCTTCATGGTGAAGGCTTTTGCCTTGTCATATTGCATTTTGCTTTGCCATCTTTTTTGTTTTCTCTTGGAGGCCTCTTCTTTTCTAATGGGAAGTGGAGGGGTAGTAAATCCTGTAAGGGGTGTGTGTGGGGGGGGGGGGGAGAGCTGGGAGGAGTGGAGGGAGGGGTTAACATGGTTAAAGTGTAGTGTAGGAGAGAAGAATCTAGTTTCAACAGAAAAGGAAAAAGATTGAGCTGAGTGGTAGTGCGGACTTTTAATCCCAGCACTCAGGAGGTGGGTGCAGGTAGATCTCTAACAAGTTCGTATTCCATGTGATTTACAAAGTGAATGTTTGGCCTGCCAAGGCACATAGTGAGACGTTGTCTCAAATAAAATAAAAATGTAAAAGAAAAAAAAAATGGAGATCGCGCTGGAGTATCAGAAGGTCAGGAGAGAGGAGAGGATGGCATTCACGTGTCTGCCTGCTTCCTCTTAGGGTGACAGGGGCTCTTCGAAAAGGGGAAGAGAGCTAGCTGTTTACCAAATTAGATAGTGTGACTCGCCTCTAACAGAGCAGAAGGAAAACTATCTGGAAGGGCAGAAAACTATTGAGAAGCATCTTTTCAAAGTCACGAGTAGAGAGAGACATCATGGGAACGATGAGGAAGATGAGCTCAAATGTGTAACTAAGCAAACCAGTGAGGAAGCTCAACAGGTTGGGGGTCAGAAACAGCCGAGTCACTGTTAACCCTGGGTGCGCTGACCCTGAAGAAGCAACAAAATAACTCATCCTCGGATGTGTCTCCCGGTCACCCATGAAGCCTCCTCACCCGGCGTGATTCTTGAGTTTCTAGGACTTGTCTCTGCCAATGCCTTAATTAAACCTTTCAGAGTTTGAGGGAACCTGAGATAAATTGTTATCTCTGTGTTTAAAAAAAAAAAACATGTGACCCAACACTTGAGTGTGGTTACCAGGAGTTAGTGGAAATGTGTTCTTTCCACCTGTCACTGTATCCTTTTACATAGCAGCCATGTCACAGGGCTGCGTGTCAGGTCCTGGCTACCAACTAAAGCTCTTCATTCTTTCCTTTTTGTTCATCCAACATATTCACTTGGATCATTTTATGTGCCAGACATTGTTTAAAGTCCAGGAGATGCAACATAAGCAACAATAAGTCACATTGACCTTATGTGGTTAATGACCAGCCTATCAAAAAAGGAGATATTCCAAAAAGACTCTCCCCCCCTTTCCCTTTTATTGGATATTTTCTTTTGGTTTTTCGAAACAGAGTTTCTCTGTATAGCCCTGGCTGTCCTGGAACACACTCTGCAGATCAAGCTGGCCTCAAACTCAGAAATCTGCCTGCCTCTGCCTCCCCAAGTGCTGGGATTAAATGCGTACACCACCACTGCCCTGTATATTTTTTTATTTACATTTCAAATGTTATCCCCTTTCCAGGTCTTCCTTTCGGAAACCCCCTATCCCATCACCCCTCATCCTGCCTCTATGAGGGTGCTCCCCCACCAACTCACCCACTCCTGTCTTTCCACCCTGGCTTTCCCCTACACTGGGGCATTGAACGCCTCAGGCCCAAAGGCCACTCCTCCCACTGATGTCCAACAAGGTCATCCTCTGCGATATATGCAGCCAGTGTCATGGGTCCCTCCATGTGTACACTTTGGTTGGTGGTCCAGTGCCCAGGAGCTCCAGGGGTCTGGCCAGTTGACACTGTTGCTTCACCCCCCCACATGGGGAATCCTCCTCAGCTTCTTCAGTCCCTTCTCCAACTCCTCCATCAGGGACCCCACGCTCAGTCCAATGGTTGACTGTGAGCATCTGCCTCTGTATTCGTGAGGCTCTGGCAGAGCCTCTCAGGAGACAGCAAGCACTCCCCTGCATTCTCAATAGGGTCTGTCCGACTGTATATGGGATGGGTCCCCAGGTGGGGCAGTCTCTGGATGACCTTTCCTTCAGTCTCTGCTCCACACTTTGTCTCCATATCTCCTCCTGTGAGTATTTTGTTCCCCCTTTAAGAAGCAATGAAACATCTACATTTGGTCTTCCTTCTTCTTGAACGTCATATAGTCTATGGATTGTATCTTAGATATTCTGAACCCCGAAAGACTCTTGTATCTTTCAACCTCTCAGATTATTAAAACAATGGACCCCCAAAAGACATTGAAATTCTCTAGGAATCTCATGCTGAGAGAATAAAAAGGTACCATGCAGAGGGGGTCTTACCTCTAGAAAGAGATTCTGAAAAGTTTTATCAACTTGTCAAAATATCATACAAGATTATACTAAAGTCTAAACAATGATGGGCCAGTGGTGGGTAGGACCAAACCTGGGCTGGGACTGCTGAGGTGAACATATCCTTGGTCCTCTATTAAAGTTTAATTTCACTTTAGCACCTCCCAAAGTCAAAGACAGACATTGGGGAGTGACTGGATTTCTTTGTCTCTCTTCCTTCCGTGGCCATTTTAAATAATTTCTTTAAAGATGTGCATTACTAACTCGTCCCTTTTATTGAAGATTATTGGTAGCCAAATCTAGCCTGTGGTACAGTCTGTGATCCCCAAGTTCGGTAACAGTGTGGAGACAGACACTGAGTATATGATCTTACCCATGAAGTCATCCCTCTACACAGGAGTGAGGAGCTAGCCCCAGATCCACCGTACCCAGATGTAAGTCTACCTTCTTCATCTTCTGCCCCTCCATTGGTTGTAGAAGAAGATCTCTACTAAAATCTCTGGTTCTCTCCCACTATCTATATCAGTCAGCATTACACCTCCAGTAGATAAACAGGGCCCCCAGTGGAGAAACAGGACCATCCACGCATCTTCAAAAGTTTTGACCCAGAATTGTTCTTGTCTAAAAGAAAATGCAGGGACAAAAATGGAGCAGACTGATGGAAAGGCCATCCAGTGACTGGCCCAAGTTGAGATCCATCCCATGTGCAGGCACCAACCCTGACACTATTATTGATGCTATGTTGTGCTTGCAGACAGGAGCATGGCTGTCTTCTGAGAGGCTCTACCAGCAGCAGACTGAGAAAGATACAGATACTTACAGCCACGTCTTGGACTGAGCTTGGGGACCCCTATGGAAGAGTTAAGGGAAGGACTGAAGAAGCCAAAAGGGATGGAAACCCTATAGGAATTACAAAAGTATCAACTAACTCGGACCTCTCAGAGCTCCCAGAGACTAAGTCACCAACCAAAGAGCCTACACGGGCTGGTCTGCGATCTCTGGCACATATATAGCAGAGGACTGCCTTGTTTGGCCTCAGTGGGAAAGGATGCACCTGACCCTGTAGAGACTTGATGCCCCAGGGAAGGGGAATGCTGGTGGTGGGTGAGGGGGTGGGTAGGTGGGTGAGGGGGTGGGTAGGTGGGTGAGGGGGTGGGTGAGCACCCTCTCAGAGGCAATGGGGAGGGAGGATGAAGTGAAGAACTCTGGGAGGAGGGGACCAGGAAGGGCCAATATTTGGAATGTAAATAAATAAAATATATATATTTTAAAGCCTGGGCCTCAGTGAAAAATTACTAAGAATACGTTTTCATCTCTAGGAACCTCTGACTTTGGGTTCCTAGCCCTACTTTCCAGGTAGCTTGCATAGCTACTGGTCTCTATTTCTGAACCACACACCACATTTATCATCATCAGAACAATACTTATGCTTATACCAAAGGCTACTTAAGGCTACTCTGCTCAAAGGTCTTGCTTCTGCAAATATTCAGTTTCTCCCGTGCAGTATTAGCCTAAGGTTTCTTTCTTAATAGCGTGACCGCACATTATGTAGCTTCCCATCCGAAACCTTCTCTGCAACCACTTCCTCCTCTGGCCACATCCCTATTTCTCCGTTGTTCGTAGACTTATCGCTAGTTGTGCTTCGCCTTGACTCCATTCTAATCCAGGCTTTACCCCATAGTTTCATGGTATAAACAATTCTTTCCATGCTGACCAGTGACTTCATATTGTGAAAGTCAATTCAATCTGTCTGTCATTTATCTACCACCCATATTTGGTGTGCTAACACTTGATCACAACTCACCCTTGGTAACATTTTCCTCTAACTTCGCTGGACTGTGCTTTTATATCTTTTCTACTGATTTTTCCTCAACGTCTTATTTTTTTAAATTCTTGAGTTACCTTCCACCAACTCTTTTCCCTAATTCATACTCTCTATGGGATCTCAACTCTTTTAATCTTTTGGCTTTAAATGGTTCCCATGTATGTACCTAAGACTCCTTATGTAGCTTAGATCTATAGTTCAGATGTAGGATAACCAACTTATCTATTTGTCTGTTTTTTGTTTTTTCAGAGTCAAAGACAAACCAGCAAATCCTACCCTAAATTCTCTTTACTGTACCCTCACTTCCTTCTCAAATTTCAAATTCATAAACCTTCTCTGACCCTGCCTGTATGTAATCAGCATATCCAGTCTTAGCCCTAAGAGATCCCCTTCCAAATACACGTTTTCATGGACTTTCTCTCATTAGTAAGGAGATTTCATATTTTAATTACTCACATTATAAGCCTTTTCTTAATCCTTGATAATTTTCCTTCTCTTGAACCATATGTCCAATCTGTCAAAAAGACATTCCTTCAAATATACAGGATCTCATCTCTTCTATTGGTATAACTTTGATCAAGCTACCATCACACCATGCCTACATCAATGTATACTCACAATTAATATTCCTGACTCCACCCTCTTAGAGTCACATGGACTTATTTTATCCCCACTCATTATCACTGTAATTCCTTAACATCTAGAACACACCTATTATTGCCTAAATTGATGAAGACCAAGGTTTTACATTGTTCTTCAGCTTGTGCATGACATGGCCTCTCAGTTCTTTTCTCCTGCACTTTCCTGCCCACTGGGCCAACCATGTCACCTTGAACGTACTCTTAAATATGGAAAATCCAGTGTGGTAGCCCTTGCCTATAATCCCAGCACTAGAGGCAGGAGGATCAGGAGTTCAGGATCATGTTCAAATGTATCATGAGTTCAGAGTCAGCCCAGGACACATAAGCAATAATACCAACAGACTCACTGGTGGGGATGGATATTCACTGCTCAGAAAGTAGAAGAAAAGCAAATGTGTTGGCCCATATAAAGGGAAGGACAGACTCCTAAGAGCAAGATGAGAGGGAGATGCCACGGCACAGCATTGCTACACATGCAAGAGGAATGGAGCCATGTTGGAGGTGTGTGTGTGTGTGTGTGTGTGTGTGTAGCATCCGATGAAATTTGTGTTTTAAAGTTCTTCAGCTAGAATATTAAGAGGGTCAGAGAGGGCCAGGGTAAAAATACTGGAAGTCTGCTCAGTATTTCTTACCTCATGAACATTATAGGTAAGAAATAATCGTTCTACAAGCTAAGAAAATGGTGATGGGGAGGAAAGCATAACAGATTCTGAAATTCTAAAAGTTAAAGTAATGTAAAGAGAACTGGAAAAGATGGGAGACGGGCAAAAAGAAAGCTTCAGCAATGATTCCTAAGTTCACTAACATGATAGATGGCAGAAATAGTCCCTGGTTGAAGAACACTGGATGAGAAACAAGTTGGGGGGATGATGAAACAGTTAACCTTGAGCTCGCTAAACCTGAGAGGAAGCTTTGAGCCAACTGAGACGATGACTTGATGATATTTTAGATACACAGAAATGAAGCTCTGAATTGATGTCTGAGCTGGAAAAATATGTTCAAGGGTGAGTGTAAGGAAGCCAGGAGAGCCTGCTCTTGGCTCTGCCACCGTCCACTGCTGTCTTTCCGCTCTCCACGGCCATCCTGCATTCCGGCTTCATCCTCTCCGGGGTGGCGACTGCCTTTCAAGCAGGCCTTACAGCCACAACCAGCTTCTTGTGGGCCCATGTAGAAATGGGACCCCCAAATCCTATTCTGGGTGTTACCGAAGCCTTCTGTGTTCCCCAGCGTCTGCCCAGATCGCTGAAAAAAAATTGGACAAAGAATACTTGCCCATTGAGGGAATTGGCTGAGTTTTGTAAGGCTTCTGCAGAGCTGGCCCCGGGCGGGCAAGAACAGCAAAGTGTTGAAAAGTGGCAGGTTTTCTCTCACTGTGCAGACCATTTCCGGGACTGGAGCCTTCAGAGTTGAAGCCAGTTTTCTGCAAAGATTTTTTTTTTTTTTTAAAGTTCAGCCAAGATATCTTTCTGCCCAAACCATCCTGGGGGAGATCACACGCCCGTCTTCAGAGATGCTGGCATGCAACTGTAAGGTTATCAATACTGTGACCCCAAGACTTGCGGACTTGATTTCTCGGGAGCCATAGAAGACCTATCGCAAATTCCAGAGCGGAGTGTCCTCCTCCTGCATGCCCGCTCTCACAACCCCACAGGCGTGGACCTGATGGAAGGACATAGCATCCGTGGTGAGGAAAAAGAATCTCTTTGCATTCTTTGATATGACCTACTAAGGCTTCGCCAGCACTGTTGGCGATAAGGCTGCGAGGCCCTTCATCGTGCCGGCATCACTGAGCCTCTGCCAATCGTATGCCAAGAACATGGGCCTGTGTGCGGAGCATGTGGGAGCCTTCGCAGGGGTCGGCGAAGACGCCGAAGAAGCCAAAATTGTGGAGCTAAAGATCCTGATCCTTCACATGTATTCCACCCCAACTCCCAGTGGGGCCCAGATCACTGCAACCATTTCGACTTCTCCAGACTTGCAAAAACGGTGGCTGCAGGAGGTGAAAGACCTGGCAGACCGCATCATCAGCGTGAGGACCCAGCTGGTCTGAAGAGAGAGGGGACTTCCCACGACTGGCAGTGCTTCACCACCATGTTTAAAGCCTGAGCAGGTGGAGCTGCTGACCAAGGAGTTCTCCATCTACATTACAAAGGATGGCCAAAATCTCAGTGGCAGGGCTCTCCTCTAGCAATACTGGCTACCCTGCCCATGCCATTCACCAGGTCACCAAGTAGCCTTTGCCCTTGTGAGAGTCACGTGCAGGGTGAGGGAGTGTGGGTGGTGATGGATCTTGTTTTCAACCAGTGCATAACGCTCGGCCATTGAACGTGTTCCTCCGAAAAAGGGTAGGGCAGAGGCTTTCGGGGCTGCTATCTGGGACTTCATTGGCTCTAAATCAAACTCTACCTCATCCTTTTGTCTCCAGCTTTTCCGAAAGTTCACACATGCAAGAAAATCACAGCGTCAGAAAAACTTGTCAGCCATGGCAGTGGCTTAGGTCAGGAAGTTTATGAAGCATCAGACGGGATCAGCTCCGCTGCGGACCCGGCTATACTATAGCCTCTCGTTTTTGAGACAGAGAGAGAGAGAGAGAGAGAGAGAGAGAGAGAGAGAGAGAGAGAGAGAGAGAGAGAGAGAGAGAGAGAGAGAGAGAGAGAAGAAAAAAACCTAGTTCTGTCATTAGCAGCTGTCCTCACATTTGTCTTCCCGGTGTGGAGTAACTGTCAGCAGACCACATTACAGAAATTGTGCTTTACCAAAACCAACAGATCTGTCGCCTCTTCAACAAGGACAGTGAAAGATGTAGTGTCTTGTCAAAAAAGAACAAAAGAAAGAAAGAAAGAAAGAAAGAAAGAAAGAAAGGAAGGAAGGAAGGAAGGAAGGACAAGGAAGCCCTGAAGAAAATGAGATGGACAAAGTTTAGTATGAATTCTTGCTAAGTGGTATCTTAACTATTCTGAAATTTTATAGCTAACTTTTAAAACAGAAGTATATAATTACAATTTAATTCTTAGAATCAAGCAATTACGTTAAATATTTTTACATTTTTGTTGTTATTTCCTTTCCTTTTACTCTTTCCTTCCTTGTCTCTTCTGTGACAAAATAATGTCTAATGAGACAAAATATTAGCAACAATATAGGATCCACCAAGATAGAGAAGGTGCATAATAAAATCCTTTTAAAACAGCCACACAAATTTATTAAATCTACAGGTAAATGGATGAGACTAGAAAAAATTATTCTGAGTGAGGTAACCCAGACACCAAAAGACAAATATTGTATGTTTTCTCTTATATGTGGATGTTAGTTTTTAAGAGTCAATAATTGTGCTGTAATCTGCATAAACACAAAGGTTAGTTACAGTGCAAGGGACTTGAAGGCAGGGGAGAATCTCAAAGGAAGGGAAAACAGCGCAAATATGGGTCTACAGAGACGGGGAAACTGGAATGGAAGGGTGAAAGGGAGAGGTGGATGGGAAAGACGGTAAGAGAAAGAAGATGGAGGGAGGTACCTCACACTGAGAGCCACGTAAGGGTCAAATAAAAATGATGACTCTAAAAAATTTTAACTGAGAAACACCTTAAAAAATGTTCAACATCATTAGTCATTAGGGAAATGCAAATTAAAACAACCCTGAAATTTCACCTCACACCAGTCAGAATGGCTAAGATTAAAAACTCAGAAGACATCAGGTGTTGGCGAGGATGTGGAGAAAGAGGAACACTCCTCCACTGCTGGTGGGAATGCAAGCTGGTACAACCACTCTGGAAATCAGTCTGGCGGTTCCTCAGAAAACTGGACATGATACTTCCGGAGGACCCAGCCATACCACTCCTGGGAATATACCCAGAAGATTCCCCAGCATGCAATAAGGATACATGCTCCACTATGTTCATAGCAGCCTTATATATAATAGCCAGAAGCTGGAAAGAACCCAGATGTCCCTCAACAGAGGAATGGATACAAAAAATGTGGTATATATACACAATGGAGTACTATTCAGCCATTAGAAACAATGAATTCATGAAATTCTTAGAGAAATGGATGGAGCTGGAGAATGTCATACTAAGTGAGGTGACCCAGTCTCAAAAGAATACCCAGGGTATACGGTCACTGATAAGTGGATATTAGCCTAGAAGCTTGGAACACCAAAGACATAAATCACATATCAAGTGATGTCTCACAAGAAGAAAGGAGTGGACACTGGTGCTAGAATGGACCAAAACATCATTGTGGGGGAATACAAGAACAGTAAGGTGGGAGGGGGTGGATGAGGGAGCAGGGGGAGGGAAAAGGGCATGTGGGACCTTTGGGGGTGGGGAACCAGAAAAAGGGAAATGAATTGTAAATATAGAATATATCCAATAAAAAAGAAAAAAAGGAATGTAATTAAAAAGGAATAGAAAAAAATTTAAAAATATATACATACATGAAGAAATTTAAACAGGGTCTCCAAATAATGGGGGTGTGTGTGACAATGCCCTAATGAGACATCTTTTGCAACCAAGAAGAACCTCCAGTGTTAGGATTGGTTACATCTAACTGAGTAATTGGCCAAAGGGGGCCCATGGAAATCCCACAAACATCTCATGTGATTGCCAAGGTTATCGGTACTTCTCCACAAACCAATAATAAGGCACTATTGTAGATATTACATATCACATTGAACACATAGAAGTTGAGCTGGTGTCTACCTAAAGGCTTCACTCCTACTGAGTAGTGTTCATACTTCTGGAAAGTATTCTGTATACCACGAGATAAAAAGGTAGCTATAAATTTAGCTACAACCCCTATGACCAACAACAATGATCTGCATGCAAAATATATGGTGCAAAAGTTGCACACACATCATGGGAGTAACCAACTACTCTCTGATTGGGTTTAAGGTCCACTCCATGATTGGAATCCATATCTGACCCTGTTTGAGTAGCCAAGAACCTGAGAATGTATAGGCCATGGACTTAGGGGAAAATCAAAAACTGCTATTCTTCTAAAAGGAATATAACAATAAGATGATTTCTAAGGACATTATACTATACTCATAAATCAGTGTGTCACTTGGCCATCATAAGATACTTTCTCTTGCAGTAGATGAAAACTACAAATACCCATAACCAGAAAATGTGCAGAGAGTGAGAGACTTGGGAACACCCAGTCCTAAAGAGCATGTCCATTTTTCCCTCAGGGCTATGTGGAAGAGGAGGTGATAAGAATATAAGAGCCAGAGGGGGATGGATGACATCAAGGAAACAGTGTCCTTCACATGTGAAGTCACAGAGACTGTGTCACCATGTACCAGGCCTTGCAAGTTTGAGCCAGTTGTGGTTCCAGTGCTGAGAGGGAGAAATGGACATGAACTCTCATCACTGACCAAGAAGCTATCTGCAGTTGACAACCACTTGCAAAGGAAAAATGTTAGCCAACAGAGTCTCACTGGGTATATAAGCCATACTTAAAGGCAGACCAGACCCTGTACCCAGCAGTAGATGGCCAACACTAAATGAGCTCAATGGTAATTTTGTAGAATTTTATTGTCATATTGCTTTGGACATTTTTTGTCTTACTGGTCTTTTGTATATTATAGTTTTTTATTTAGTGGTTTAGTAGGGCCTTTGGCTCTCTGTGTGTGTTTCTTGTGTTATGTCTTTTTCTTTTTAATTTTTATTCTGTATTGTTTGTTCTGTTGTTATTTCCCTGTTTTGTTTTTTAAAGAGAGAGGAAGGAAAGACAGAACAAGAAGTTGGGTGTGTAAGGAGGTGGGGGAGAACCTAGAAGAAATTGAAGAAGCAAAAAACATGATCAGAATATCTCACACGAAAAAATTATTAGTAAAATATATATTAAATATATAAATATATGCAAATATAAATATAAACTATATATTAAAAGAAAATCTCTCAAAGATGTCTCAGCAGTTTGTCTTTACTTTGATACCAGATCAAGTCATGACAACAACCAAGATTAACCACACCTTCTTACTTGTAAAGATACTGGTCTCAAAGACAAAACTAGGTCACTTTTGTTTTTCCAAAATCTTGGTGTAAGTAAGACCAGAGTGTTTTCCTATTGCTAGATATTGGGCAAGGGAAGTCTGTCATCTTATTCTATAAGATAATAGCACACAAGTAAATACATGTACATAAAGGTGGTAAACAGATGGACCAAAGTATTGTTTAGGGATAAATTTTGAGGAGTAATTTAAGTGAAGTATGATATTTAATTAATTTTTAGCAGAGTACAATAGAAATATTATTAATTCTACATGAAATTAATAAAAATATACAAAGTTTTTTCATTTCATATTGAAAATGAATAAGCATGCATTTTTATCATGAATTTGATACTGACATTCTTGTGTCTTAGCTTAGAGAAGTATGGAACTTCAGCAATTTGACACCACATTAACTAGCACTAGGAAACTTCAGGTGGGGATGCCACTGATCTGTAGTCTTTCTCTAAGAAAGCACGCATTGGGCAAACTAGGGCAAAAGGAAAAAGACATATGTTTGAAGTCAGAAACATGAAGGTTGAAATTTGGCTTTCTGCTTAACACCAGGCTGCATTTAGGAAGCCTTGCTATGCGTCTAACCTTCAGTTCCCTCCTCTGACCAATGTGCAGATTAATGACAATTGCATAAGGTTGTTGAACAGGACAAGTGACTTACCATATGCAAAGTCATTATTCAGTGAGTTCACATGAGCTCCACCTGAGCAGACACTTCAGGCTGAGCACAGAACTGTGCTCAACCTGTTAAGAATGCTCAATGCATTTCCTTCTTTATTTCCTAAGCATTGGCCTTCAGTAACTCATTATTTTCATCTCACCATTCATTACAGACAGGAGAATGTATTGAAACTGTATCTGTTTTGGAATAATTAGTGAAAGGTAGAAAAATATCTATTCTAATCATTTCATATTTAATCCTATGATATGGATAAATTTTCTTTGTCTATGATTGCAACTGTCCTTAGAAGTCACTTACTATTTGTTTATATTCTAATTAGTATAATACTCATACCATTTAACAATGCAGACCAGACTTACACAAAGCAAATATATCAACTGCCCTTCTCACCCTTAATCCTGCATTCTAAAAGGAAACTCTTTTAAGTTTGTTTTTGTCTTTGTTTTACTTCTGGTGGCTACCTACCTACCTGATTCTAGATACTATGATTGTCTGTGTTTAGACTTATCTGCTTTAGAGATCATCTGTGTAATATTGTGAGTTCTACTAGTTATGTTTAAATGTACATTTAATCCTTCATTTCTTGTTTTGCTAGTTCCTGGGGTGACTCTTTGAACTTTATTACCAATGACAATGTAAGCTATGCAAAGCTGAAGAGTTTCATCTGATTTTTTCTTACTTTGCTCCCTTCCAAAAGCCTGGGCTACCACTTTTACACAGTGGGTCCTTGTGGAGTAAACAATTAGATGACTGCGTTGTTGATATCTGAGTATTCATATCCTTTCTCTCTCCTCTGCATGCTCCATTCCTACTAGTTAATACTTTACTTTTTCACAACATAGTTTTGAAGATTCACATATTGTTCTACAAGCAGAACAATACCTTTCATGTCTTATCCTAGGTGATATGAGGCTCCAAATCTTTACTTTCCACAGATATGGTTCAGTTTTAAAAGAGATGCCAGCTAATGATTTGCCTTAGACGTCTGGGGCAGAGGTACAGAGCTACGCACAGCACCAGTCATTTATTATAGACTTCGAGCAGATCTCCTGATCCTCTCACATTGCTGTACTAATGACTCTGAGACCAGGGATGTCCAAAGATTCTGCAGGGCACATCAGCTCCCATCTTCTTATAACTTTATAGCTTCTATAAAAATCAAAGACTCTCTTTTTTAATCTCCCAGAATTGTACTAAGTTCATTTGTTTGTAGATTCACACCAATTTCATGATGTTTAATGTTATTTGTTTATATTTGTGTTGATTTACTTTTTGTTCTAGAAGATGTTAAAAATAAAAATGTGTGCTTTACATTTTTAAAACTTGCATATTTCTGGCAGGAATATATAGGTTGCAGATGATTTGTTATATGCAGTTTTTTTTACTGCCTTTCTTTCATAGAATCTGACCTCACACAAACTATAAGACAACCAATATATTATTACTGATTCTCTTCATACTTTTACTTAATTCTGTTACAAACACTAATTCTGTGGTGCTTTCTTTAAGCATCATTATATTTTTTAAAAAGTAAGATATAATTAAGAAATAGAATCCCTTTAACACACACAGACACACACAGACACACACACATACACACACACACACACACACACACACACACACACACACTATGGATAGGCACAGATCCTACCTTATAGAGAATAAAGCAGAAGGAGGTAGAAAGTGGACAGGCATTTGTGACCTGGCTTCTTCCTTACATGGACACAATGATATAATGGTTTGGCCAATGTGTTTTAAAGGGAGTGAGTCTTGAGAGGTTTAGAAAAAAATTAAGTATACATAACAAAGAAGAATTCTCTTCACAATAGTCTTTGTTTTGCTTAACAAGCATTGATTTAGAAAAAGGGACTCTTTGTGCCAATCGTAACATGTTAATCCCCATGTTATCCATCAGCACTGAACTGTTCTGATGCCTGAGAACCCTTAAGTTGTTTGAAGACTAAACTTTGGAGAATTAGACTATCTCGTAATCACCCGCACAGTAGAGTGGTTGTGACTTCTCTGAAGCACTTACTTGGTGCTGACACCTTCTTGCCAGCTGAAGCCGAAGTAGAGAGCTGTGGCTCCTCCCCATTACAGCTTGGACTGTTCTTCCACTTACCCCCTCTGTTGTTTATCGGCGCTCTCCTTAAATACTTCAGCAGTATTCTTACACTGGAGGATTTCCATGAGTCAAGATTATCTCTTGCATATAACAAGAGCCCGCAGCAACTAGTAAAAGCAATATGATATGTTCACTCAGGCGCAAATGGAAACCTGGGATTCAACGAGCTTCTTTAAGGGCTAAGACAAGAGTGATATAAAAACCGTTCCTCAGACAAGCTTGATGCCCCAAAGGAGGTTGTATCTTTCCCCGCTGCAGTTCAGCCACCCTTCCAAGGTCAGCTTGGCAACTTGGTTCAGTGACCAAGTATAATCATCCTGACAGACCGCAGGACAAAGCAAGCAAACAGATCACTCAGTCCAATCAAACACATGACAGAGTTAGTAACAAATAGTGATTTAGAACCAATTAATAGTATGGATTAATTGGGGGACATTAGCAATGAGAACAAAAACAAAGCTAAGAAGCAATGGTCTAAGGTTTGCCAAACTAAAAGAAAGATCATTCTCCAGGCAGCCTGCAGTTCAACAACTTCACAATAAGTTGAATGACTTTTTTATTAGATATTTGCTTTATTTACATTTCAAATGTTATCCCCTTTCCTTGTTACCCCTGGAAACCTCCCTATCCCATACCCACTACCCCTGCTTACCAACCCCCCTCCTACTGCCCTGTCCTGGCGTTCCCTTACACTGGGGCATCAAGCCTTCACAGGACCAATGGCTTCTCCTGTCATTGATGTTTGAAAAGACCATCCTCTGCTACATATGTAGCTGGAGCCATAGGTCCCTCCATGTGTACTCTTTGGTTGGTGGTTTAGTCTCTGGGAGCTCTGGGGTTACTGGTTGCTACATATTATTGTTCCTCCTATGGGGCTGTAAACCTCTTCAGCTCCTTGAGTCCTTTCTCTAGCTCCTCCACTGGGGACCCTGTGCTCAGTGCATTGCTTGGCAGTGAGCCACAGGTATTTTGTTCTCCCTTCTAAGAAGGACCAAAGTGTCCACACTTCAGTCTTTCTTCTTCTTGAGCTTCATGTGGTCTGTGAGTTGTATCTTGGATATTCTGAGCTTTTGGGCTAATATCCACTTATCAGTGAGTACATACAATGTGTGTTCTTTTGTGATTGGGTTACCTCACTCAGGATGATATTTTATAGTTCCATCCATTTGCCTAAGAATTTCATGAATTCATTGTTTTTAATAACTGAGTAGTACTCCATTATGTAAACATACCACATATTCCGTATCCATTCCTCTGTTAAAAGGCATCTGGACCTTGAATTCCTGCTCTTTCCAAGACTTTTAGCATGAAAGGATGCTGGATTGCAAAATGGTAAAACCACTCTGGAAATCAGTTTGGCGGTTCCTCAGAAAATTGGGCATGTCACTTCCAGAGGACCCTGGCATACCACTCCTGGGCATATACCCAGAGGATTCCCCTGCATACAATAAAGACACATGCTCCACTATGTTTATAGCAGCCTTGTTTATAATAGCCAGAAATTGGAAGGAGCCCAAATTATCCCTCAAAGGAGGAATGGATACAGAAAATGTGGTATATTTATACAATGGATGTACTGGCTAGTTTTGTGTGTCAACTTGACACAGGCTGGTGTTATCATAGGAAAAGGAGCTTCAGTTGGGGAAGTGCCTCCATGAGATACAGCTGTGGGGCATTTTCTCAATTAGTGATCAAGTGGGGGAGAGCCCCTAGAGGGTGGTACCATCTCTGGGCTGGTATTCTTGGGTTCTATAAGAGAGCAGGCTGAGCAAGCCAGGGGAAGCAAGCCAGTAATTAACATCCCTCCATGGCCTCTGCATCAGCTCCTGCTTCCTGACCTGCTTGAGTTCCAGTCCTGACTTCCTTTGGTAATGAACAGCTGTGTGAAGTGTAAGCTCAATAAACCCTTTCCTCCCCAACTTGCTTCTTGGTCATGACGTTTGTGCAGGAATAGAAACCCTAAGACAAATTGGTACCAGCGTAGTGGGGTATTCCTGTGACAACCTGACCATGTTTTGGGGAGGACTGTGGAAGGACTTTGGAACTTTGGATTAGATGGCCCATTCAGTGTTGAGACCTCTGTGAGATGTGTAGGAGCTTGGAAGATTATGTTGAGAATAAGGCAAAAGATGGAGGCCTGGCTTGTGAAGTTTCAGAGGGAAAATTAAAGACTCTTATCAGGGCCATGAAGATTCTGTGGTTTTGGTTAGCTGGGGCTGAAGAATCAGCTGTGAGTAACAAGATACCAAAACTATTAAAGTCAACCTTTGTGTTACTGGGACTATTGATGCTGGTTAGCTGGAGCTAAGAAATTAGCGGTGATTAAGAAGAAAACAGCATCACTGAGATGAAATCTTCTGGGAACTGTTTTCTGAGAGCACAGAGGGTGTGTTCCAGATAGCCAAGGTTGTGCCTCGTGCTGTAGCAGGACTTGGTACTGTGTAAGAGTCACCCAGGTGGTACTGCTTTTGAAGGCATGAAGGCATCATGAAGAACAGCTGAGGCTTGGTACAGTGAGAGGCCATGGAAGGCCATTGGTGAAAGTGTACCCTCAGTTGTAATTGATGGCCCAGGACTGAAGGGGTCATGCAAAAAAGTTGAGGTTTGGAGATGCCAGTACTATGTGATGACCACCAAGGACAGCAGCAACAGTGGAGTAGAGGCAGCTGGAGCCTAGAAGACAAGGTGTGAGCTACAATGGGAAGAGCTGGAGAAGTGACCCAAGCCCTTGGAGGAGCCCAGAAGATCGTGAGTTGGATCCCAGACATTGAATTATTGGAGTTTGAGTTTTGCTTTTTTGATTGTGACTGTGCCCTGATATTTTTCCCTCTTGAAAGAAGGTATTTTAGTGGAGCCCACAGTTAAGAGACTTTGAATTTTTAAAAGACTTAGAATTTTAAGATATTGGACATTTTAAAGGGGTTGAACTTTTAATATGTAAAGACTGTGGGACTTTTTTACGTTATTTACATCTTGGGGATGAATAAGAAAGTAAGGGTTGAGGCTTAATAGTGATATGTTGGTGTGTCAAGTTGACAAGGGGTCAATTGTACTGGCTAGTTTTGTGTGTCAACTTGACACAGGCTGGAGTTATCATAGGAAAAGGAGCTTCAGTTGGGGAAGTGCCTCCATGAGATACAGCTGTGGGGCATTTTCTCAATTAGTGATCAAGTGGGGGAGAGCCCCTAGAGGGTGGTACCATCTCTGGGCTGGTATTCTTGGGTTCTATAAGAGAGCAGGCTGAGCAAGCCAGGGGAAGCAAGCCAGTAATTAACATCCCTCCATGGCCTCTGCATCAGCTCCTGCTTCCTGACCTGCTTGAGTTCCAGTCCTGACTTCCTTTGGTAATGAACAGCTGTGTGGAAGTGTAAGCTCAATAAACCCTTTCCTCCCCAACTTGCTTCTTGGTCATGATGTTTGTGCAGGAATAGAAACCCTGACTAAGACAATGTAATACTACTCAGCAATTAAAAATAATGAATTCATGCAATTTGTAGGTAAATGGTTAGATCTGGAAAATATCATCCTAAGTGA
Organism: Apodemus agrarius; assembly: GCA_964023405.1. Taxonomy (NCBI): domain Eukaryota; kingdom Metazoa; phylum Chordata; class Mammalia; order Rodentia; family Muridae; genus Apodemus; species Apodemus agrarius. The sequence continues at coordinate 47,294,194 of OZ030014.1, forward strand.
GTTAACCCAATCACAAAAGAATACACATGAAATGCAATCACTGATAAGTGGATATTAATGAGCCCAGAAGCCCTAAATACTCAAGGCACAATTAGCAAGTCAAATGATTCCCAAGAAGAAGAAAGGAGAGGACCCTGGGCCTGCAAAGATTGGATCCAGTTTTGTAGACCCAGAACAGAGAAATCGTGTGTGTGTGGGGGGGGAATGATTGGGGAATAGTTGGGGGGGAGAGGAATTATGGGAAGTATGGTGGGGGGGAAAGGGGAAAGCCTTTGGAATGTAAACATAGAATATAGAAAATAAAAAGAAAAAAAAGACATCTGGAGTCTTTCAAGCTTCTGGCTATTATAAATAGGCTGCTATGAACATAGTGGATCATGTGTCCTTATTACATGTTGGAGCATTTTTCTGGGCATATGCCCAGGAGTGGTATAGCTGGGTCCTCAGGTAGTACTATATCCAATTTTCTAAGAAACCCACAAACTGATTTCCAGAGTGGTTTTACCAGCTTGCAATCCGACCAGCAGTGGAGAAGTGTTCCTCTTTCTCCACATCCTCTCCAGCATCTGCTGTCACCTGAGTTTTTTTTCTTTTAAAAATTTATTTATTTATTATTTTAATTTAATTTATTTACATTTCAAGTGTTATCCCCCTTACCCAGTTTTCCCCACTCCCAGAAATTCCCTATCCCTTCCCCTCCCCCTGCTTCTATGAGGGTGTTCTTCCACCCACCCACCCACTTCTGTCTCCCCACCCTTGATTCCCCTACACTGGGGCATCTATTGAAACTTCATAGGACCAAGGACCTCTCTTCCCATTGATGCCTGACAAGGCAATCCTCTGCTACATATGCATTGGGAGCCATGTGTACTCCTTGGTGGGTGGCTTAATTCCTGGGAGCACTGGGGGGTCTGGTTGGTTGATATTGTTGTTCTTCCTATGGGGTTACAAACCCCTTCAACTCTTTCAGTCCTTTCTCTGAATCTTCCATTGGAGACCCCACACTCAGTGCAATGGTTGGCTACAAGCATCCGACTCTGTATTTGTAAGGCTCTGTCAGGACCTCTCAGGAGACAGCTATATCAGGTTCCTGTCACCTGAGTTTTTAATCTTAGCCATTCTGACTAGTATGAGGTGGAATCTCAGGGTTGTTTTGGTTTTCATTTTCCTGATGATTATGGATGTTGAACATTTCTTTAGGTGTTTCTCAGCCATCCATCCAGTATTCCTCAGTTGAGAGTTCTTTCTTTAGCTCTGTACCCCATTTTTAATAGGGTTATTTGTTTCTCTGGAGTCTTTCTTGAGTTCTTTGTATATATTAGATATTAGTCCTCTATTGGATGTAGGATTGGTAAAGATCTTTTCCCAATCTGTTGTTTGCCATTTTGCCCTATTGATAGTCTCCTTTGCCTTACAGAAGCTTTGAAATTTTATGAGGTCCCATTTGTCTATTCTTGATCTTAGAGCATAAGCTATTGGTGTTCTGTCCAGGAACTTTTCCCATGTGCCCATGTGCTCCAGGCTCTTTCCCACTTTCTCTTTTATTAGATTCAGTGTATCTGGTTTTATGCGAAGGTCCTTGATCCACTTGGACTTGAGCTTTGTACAGGGAGATAAGAATGGATCAATTTGTATTCTTCTACATGTTGACTGCTAGGTGATCCAACATCATTTGTTTAAAATGCTGTATTTTTCCCACTGGATGATGGTTTTAGCTCCTTTGTCAAAGATCAGGTGACCATAGGTGTGTGGGTTCATATCTGGGTCTTTAAGCCTATTTCATTGATCTACCTGCCTGTCCCTGTATCGATACCATGCAGTTCTTATCACTGTTGCTCTGTAATATAGCTTGAGGTCAGGGATGGTGATTCCGCCAGACGTTCTTTTATTATTGAGAATAGCTCTCGCTTTCCTGGGTTTTTGTTATTCTAGATAAATTTGGAAATTACTCTTTCTAACTCTATGAAGAATTGATTTGGAATTTTGATGGGGATTGTGTTGAATCTGTAGATTGTTTTCAGCAAGATGGCCATTTTTTACTACATTAATCCTGCCAATCCACGAGTATGGGCGATCCTTCCATCTTCTGAGATCTTCTTTGATTTCTTTCTTCAGAGACTTGAAGTTCTTGTCATACAGATCTTTCACTTGCTTGGTTAGAGTCACACCAAGGTATTTTACATTATTTGTGACTTTGTGAAGGGTGGTGGTGCGCTAATTTCTTTCTCAGCCTCTTTAAGTCGCATGCCTTTCATACAGCTCCATGATTCTGTTTGGTTATGAGGTGAAACATAGATGGTTGCAACTGTTCCCAGGAGGCGGGAAAGCAGCGTCTTTGCTGATGGGCAACACTTGGTTCATGACCCAGACTGGTTCTCCCTCCACAGGCTCTCATCAAATGTGCCCATCTTCTTTTAGGAGGAGCATTTATGACATTGAGCCCTTCCCCAAATCAGCAAACTATCAAATGCTTTCCATCTGCCAATTGAAACTCAAGCAGATAGGTTTGAAGTTTTCTATTTTGTGTCATATGCACTATAGAACTATATATGAAGAATTAGTTTTAATCCTGTTTTTAAGTTCAAACCCAAAAGATAAATATTGTAGGTTTTCTCTTCTATGTGTATTGGCTTTTAAGCTTTCTATAGCCATGTTACAATCCGTATAACTACTGGGTTACGTCTAGTTAAAGGAACTGTGTGGAAGATGGGGTGGAAAGAGTGTAAGAGCTAGAGGGGATGGATGATACCAAGGAAAGTGTCCCCAGAAGTCGTAGAGACTGTAACAGCATGCACATTGTCTGTGCAGGTTTGAGCTAGTTTGGGTTTAGGTGTTAGGCTTCCATCCCTCACCAAGTAGCTATTTCTGCTTGACATCCTCCTGCAAAGAAAAAACATATATAGTATTTTTGTAGATTTTTTTTATATTGCTTTGTTTGGGCACTTTTTGTCTTACTGGTCTTTTATTATAATGGTTTCTAATTGTGTGTTTGGGAGTGCATGCATGTACACATGTGTGCTAGAGTTTCTGGTTGGGTTTGGTTTTGTTTGGATTTTTTCTTTGCTTGTTTGTTACTTAAAGAAAAAGAAAAGGCATGAAGTTGGTGGGTAGGGTGGTAAGTAGGATTTGGAAGAAGTTGTGGAAGAAGAAAGTATGATCAGAATATATTTTATGAAATTTTTTTTCTATTAAGAAAATGTGTTTTTTGGGTCTCATGCATTGTGGACTTTAGATGTGGGTCTCCCTTTCCTTGGGGATCATTGACTACTGGCCCAGGAGGAGAGAGGGAGAAGAAGTGACAAACAGGTTTTGGTAGACTGTGAGTATGACGTAAGAATTTCTGAAAGTCAGCTTAAGTGAGACAGCTCTGCTTTATTGTTCCAAGGGTAAGGTATGTAAGGGCTCTTAGGAGTACTCATGGAAAGGGCTGATTGGTTATAACATGGTACCTAATTATCATATGGGCTGGGGAAGAGAGTGAGATACATGTGCCAAATCATACAGCACTTGTAGAAAACTCTGTGCAGGATTATCCTCCAAATAAGGCCTAGTATTTGTACCCAGAGACACTCTCCAAACAAGATTATGCAGAGAAAAGGAAGCCCTGTTGTAATAGGGAGTCCTCCGTTTTGCACTGAGCTCAGAGAGCTATCCAGACATGGTGGAATGCCACCTTAGCAGCAGGGTTCTCCAACGTTTAGATCAGAATTATAATTATTTAGAAGAACATAAACCAAAGAACTGATGGGATGACATGCCAATGTGTTGTTCTAAAGACAACTGTGCACAGAAGTGGATTTAAACTACAGATAAAGAACTAGTGAATACCTTTCTATCTGCTGCCTTACCTAGACATTTCAGAGCCTTATATGATGAGCATCGTCTCTGACTTAGTAAGTTGACTGACTTGCCTGAGGTGGCACAACCAAAGCATGATTGAACAGCTACATTCCCTTCAGTTAAGCTGGTCTGGTTTCTACACAATAGGAAGTGGCTTGCATGTACACAAAAATTCCTAGTATTTAATGGGATAAGTTAAGAAACAGTCTTTTTTATTTTTCTTTTTTTGTTTCCTTTTTTCCCAGAAAACATTAAAATTCAACCCACTCATGGTTCTGATCCAGAATAACTGAGCAGCTGTATCTTTGGCTCAGACAAACTATAAATCATGGCAAAAAATGATTGTCTAGTGTTTGTGTCAACTCCCTGCCTGATTCATACAAGCTTCTAATAAAGTTAAAAAGCAACATGGTCTATCAAATTACTGTTATGATGTTCCTAATGTAACACTCATTGTGTACCAAAGCTCTTCCTAGGAAAACACAATGGCCTTCAATGTTGCAGTGTCCAAGAGGAAGCCATGACCTGAACTAGATCATGTGTGACACAGAATAGTTAAGTACAAAAAAATTATTGGCTAATTTATGAAGCATTAGGACTGTAACATGTCCCAATATTCATCCAGTGTCCTTAAAACCCTAAATGTTGTAAAAAAAAAAGTTTTACAAACAAAACAAAACAAACAACAGTGTATAAAGCTTCAAACTTAGCCAAAGGCAAATATGAACAAACTGCTAATGAACAGCTATCCCAACAGCCATCCCTACCTGATTTCAATCATTTCTCTGCCTGCTGTCTGTCTGCTCTGCTCTGTGAGAGTACCTCTGGTACTTTCAGGATGAGGCTTTGCTCTCTACACCTTTCTTGACATTATACCAAAGTGTTAATGCTTCTAATCTTTTGAGCTCTGGCAAGTAGCCATTTCAAACTGCAGGTGGGCCTCCACCAGAACACACAGTCACCATCCTCTTTGAGAGGAGCTTCCAGACTATTCTTGGTGGTGGGTGCAGTGTAATCAAGAGTCTTACAAAATGGAAAGGAGGTAGAAGAGATGAAATGAAGATGTGATCAAAGAAGTGAGAGGCAAACAGATCTGAAAACACTATGCTGCTCACCTAAAGGTGGAGATAGAAGTCACAAGCCAAGAAAGGAGGCACCCTTGAGAAAGTAGAGGAATGAAGATTTTCTTCTAGAGTTTCTGGAATAAGTGCATGCCTGTCAACATCCTGATTGCAACCCAGTTGAAATCCATCACAAACTGTTAGCATCTAGACTTTAAGACCTTCCATTTGCATTGCCTAAGCTATGTCAGAAGTAATTGTCAGAAGACCAGTTACTGCAGCTCATGACTTCCAACATCAAAATGTTAAAAGATATTTCTGTCTGCTTTAAGAAAACTAAGAATTCAAAGATAAGTGTGATGGTACATGCCTTTAAACCTAGCAGAGGTAGGCAGATCAGATCTCTGCAAATTCAAGGCCAGTCTGGTCTATTTAGCAAATTCTGTACTAATATTCAATTAAGCTACTCAACTGATCCCAGTGGTGACAGTGGTGCTCTTCAATACCCATTCGATGTTTTGAGTGCTCCAATGAAAGACACATATACACAGTCTTTATATTTTTATATGTCTTAAACAGCTTAATGGTTGGGCCACTTCCTAACCTCCATGTGGCTAATCCACCCACCTCCAATATTCCCAAATTATTGCTTACTAAAATCTATATTCCATCTTTGTTGCCCTAGACCCAGTCGAAGACCTTCTTGCGGCATGATCCTCCAGCTCCTACATGACAGCTATGCTCTCTGTTACGCACCTCTTAGGCATGGTGTCTCTCTTCTCCTTGTCTCAGAATGGAGGATCTTTCCTTCCCTCCTTCCTTGGTCCTTTGCCTGGGAATCCTAAAAGTCCTGCCTCTGTAACCCTGCCCAGCCATTGGCCAGTAACTTTAGTTACCAATCAAAACTAACTGGGGGTAGGGGTCCCTCAATGTCTTCCATGATTACATATGGATTCTTATACAATTTTAGAGACCCAGATTAACATAATACAAACAACATTAGACCAAGCCCACAACAAATTCCGGGACAGCAAGGACTCATAGAGAGTCTCTCTCTCTCTCTCTCTCTCTCTCTCTCTGTGTGTGTGTGTGTGTGTGTGTGTGTGTGTGTGTGTGAGAGAGAGAGAGAGAGAGAGAGAGAGAGAGAGAGAGTTGAGAATCAGTCTGTGATGGCTCACTTTCTTTTTAAAATAATGTTTTTAAGATTATAAATTTATGTGAATGTGTCTTGGGTATTCCAAGATCAAATGATGCCCAAGAAGAAGGAAGAACAAAGTATGGATACTCTGGTCCTTCTTAGAAGGGGGAACAAACTAACCACAGAAGGATATACAGGGACAAAGTGTGGAACAGAGACTGAGGGAAAGACCATTCAGAGACTACCCCACCTTGTGATCCATCCCATATACAGTTACAAAACCAAGACACTATTGTCGATGCCCACAAGTGCTTGCTGACTGGAGCTAGATATATAGCTGTCACCTGGGAGGCTCTGCTAGTGCCTGACAAGTACAGAGGGGGACACTCTCAGCCAGCCATTGAACTGAGCACAAAGTCCTCAATGGAGAAGCTAGAGAAAGGATGCAAGGAGCTGAAGGGGCTTGTAGTGCTGTAGAAGGAACAACTATATGAGCCATCCAGTACTCCCAGAGCTCCCAAGGACCAAGACATCAACCAGATAGTACACATGGTGTTACCCATGGCTCCAGACACATAGGCAGCAGAGGATGGCCTTGTTGGACATCAAAGGGAGGAGAGGCCCCTGGTCCTGGAAAAGCTTGATGCAGCAGTGTAGGGGAATACCAGGACAGGGAATCCGGAGGGTGTTGATTGTGGAACAGGGGAAGGGGAGATGGCTTATGAGACATTGGGGGGGCTGGTGACCAGGAAAGGGTAAATCAATTGATATGTAAATAAATAATGTACCTAATAAAACAATAAAAGATTATAAATTTATCATTTCCCCATCCCCTGACTTCCACCAATGCCATACTGTGTATTCCCATCTTGATGTCCTACAGATCCATTGCTTCTTTATTTTCTATTTTGTAATGTGTGTGTGTGTGTGTGTGTGTGTGTGTGTGTGTGTCTCCACTTTCCTCAGGAGTAATTGGCCAACAGTTCATGAGGGTCAGGAATTAGAGTTGGAGAACAGGGCTCAGATGGCCCAGGACTACAATGGGATAGATGACAGACTTCTAGTATCAACTTCAGAGTGGCTGCTCAACTTTATTCAAGGGTTGAAGGGAACATATAGGAAGAGGGCAGCTGCTAGGGGATTGCTTCATTTATATTAGGCAGCACAGTCCTATCATCCTGGTGGGGAACATAACATCTAATGATCACATAGGCAGCAGGAGGAAAGCACATTTTTTGTTTGTAGAACTGTGCCAAAGGTCACACTTAAGATAAGCTAGGCATCTGAGTTCAGGGACATCTTCCAAATAAGGTCAGGCAAATGGGGGAAGGGAGTCCTCCTCCATTTTGCACTGAGCTCAGAGCTATCTGGACATGGTGGACTGCAACCTCAGAGCAGGCCCTCCAACATGCATGCATGAGTGTGTGTGTGTTCTAAATACTTATATACAATATGCTTAAACTGTATGTTATATGTATACATATGTTTTCAGGGCTGACTATCTAAGGCTCAGCGAACATGGTAGAAGGAAGAGCAGAAAGAATGTAACAGCCAGAGAAACAGGAAGTCTGTATGTGACTGTGTCTACTAGAAATGTCAGAAGTTCAGCCCATACAGACTCAACAACATGGCTGTCTAAACATGATCAGAACAAGGACAACACAAATAGACACACTAACCTGGAGAGAAGAAAGTTCACAAGGCCTCCACCCTAGACAACTAAGAATGCTAGAGTGTAAAAATCAGTCTAAGGCACTAATTGATGGCCCACTTTCAATGTCAGAAACTAACTTTACGGCAGCTTCCATTTTTAAAAGAGCCAAGTCGAAGCTCCCTGATATGGCCCTCTTCCCTGTGATCTCAAATCCTGAAGGCTTAGAGCTGGGCATGGGTTACTACCAATAAGACTGATGGCTTATGCTTGTTCAGCTCTACTCAGTGCTCTCAGCACTGTTAGTCACACCATTCTTCTTCTGATATACTTCAACAACGGCATGACTAGATTGCCCTTTGAACTCTAAAGCCATATTTATCAATGCTACTAAAAAGGAGTGAATATGCAGTTGGGTTGAATGTATGAGATAGGCAAGTATAACCCTGGGTAACCAACACCAGTGTGGTACCCAGTGCTTTGGGGTTCAGACAACTTAATTTATCAGCATTATTTATGAGCTATTTATAGTCTAGATATGTATATACGATAGAAGCCCTGGGTTTTGATTTTAGCTTCAGAAAAGACTAAGTTTAATTTGTATAGTACTTGGCCAATAGTAAATCTATTATTATGTTTTATAAAATTATATTTTAAATCTAGAGAATCTTGTTGCACATGCACAAGACTGATTGCACTTAGGAGGTACCCGAAAGAAAGGTCTTCTGCCGGGGATGCTGCCCACACTCGGCCACTGAGTGTGCACTGGATAGAACGATGTCTTGCCAAACCAAGGCCACCAATGCTGAGCTTCAAATGCCAACAGTTGTGCAAAAAACACTTCATAATGTAGTGGCTGGTTTTCCTTTAGAACAACATTGGATATCAAATGACCATATTAATAACATATTTCCAGAAGTTATAATCATTGTCTCACCTATTTCCTGTCTTTCCATAGTAACAGGCAACTTTACCTAGCTTTATTTTTATAAAAACTCTTGATGGTTCCATTGCCTGACTAGGTGATCATGGCAAATAGAAGTAATTATTAGATTTACTGAGAAGAGTAAACTGTCCAGTATGGTGGCAAAGATTTATGCCCCATATGGTATCGCAAAGTATACTCTAGCCAAGGAGTTGTTTTCTTTGAGAAATGAAGTGGATTTGGACCACACAAGTTTGAAACAGCTTCTGTGGATACATTCATCCAAAGCACGAGCTAAGCCACTCTGTCCTTACTGTGGATTGAAGATTTTTTATGTGCACCACCTGGGACTGGCATAAGCAACCTGCTATTTCCAAACAGTGCTGTGCACACAGCCTGTGTTACCTTTCAGAACAGAAATGTATTGTCTCTCGGTTCTGGTGGGTGGAAGCCCAAGACTGATGCATCGGCACATAAGTAAATACACCTCAAGACTTTCTTTTAGATGGTCAAGCTTTGCTGGGGGCCTGGAGTATTCTTTGGCATAGGCTGTATCCTCCCCTTCTCTGCTTTGATCTTCATTTGTCAGCCTTCTATCTTTTTGTCGAACTGTCCAGTTTTTTTAAAGTATGAAATTACTAGTATTACTAGCGTTTGAAGCCCACTGTGGTCCAGGATAACCTCATATTAACTGCAGACATCTGCAACAACACCAGTTCTAAATTTGGTCACATCTAAATGGGGTTGGAACTCACCTCAACATATGAATTGGTGGGTTGTAATTCAATTGATTTGGAATTTGGTCCATTGAATAAATCTACCAGAAACCCAGAATATAATAGGTTCCCCTGTTTACCACTCTACCGTGTACCTGGCCTTCTAGCTTTGCCCAGTTCTTGCCAATGCTGTAGGATCTTTTTCTTTGCTGGTTTCCCTCTTTCTCCTAAGGTGTTTGACAGAAGCATTGTCCATTCTTTAAGACTTATTTAATCCACTATACACTTTCCATAAAGTCATTTTCTGAAAAGCCAACAGAACCTAGCATTTTATTAGTTCCTCTTTTCTTCTATTTAACTGAAACCCTGGGAGGTCAGTGCTCACAGGGCACATTCAGGAAATGGCTGTCTGCCCGCCTTTCCTGGTAAAACTGGCTTTGGAGTTATTGGCATGCTTGTCTTCTCTACTGGGTTGGAATCGTCTAGAACGTTAGGTTTCTATTGTTCTCACCTTTAGGCATCCTTCCAATGCTCTATTACCTGAGATCTAAACAATAACAATTAATTCGAACTCAAAAGGTGTTGGAAATTCAACTTGACATACCAAAAAAATTGTACTATAAACCACTCAACTAAAATAAGCAGAGAGCTAAAATGATTTGTTCATCTTAAATTCCTATATCTTTAAGTTTACACTGACCACTACATTGTATAACTTTATCTTTGAAACATCAAAATATCTCTTAGAGGTATATCCTACGGGTGGGGACTTGAAGGTAAGGGACAGAAACTCCATGTACCTTTGAGCTCTGTAAAAGAGAAAGGAAAGAAACTATCCCAAATCTTAATCTCAAACATGTTCTCACAGATAAAATTTGCCTATGTAGTTGTTTCTACTGCTGTTTAGAACAATATTTCCTGCCAGAAACACGCTTTGCTTCCTATCTCCCTAAACGGTGAGCTGAGCTCAATAAAGAACAATGGAAGGCTGTGTTCTCCTGGAACATAATACCTTCCATTGCCCTCCCACCCACCGGTGGATATAGTCAATAATTATGTTGTTGCAATTTCAAAGACTACACAATTACTGGACACTGAGAGTTACAGAGTATCTACTTTAGCTCTGGATGCTTTAGTTTTACAATGTACAATTGTTTACTTTGTGTGTGAAGGCATTTTTTTTTTTGCCATGGTCCATAAGAGAGGGTCAGAGCATAATTTTCAAAACTAGGTCCTTCCTTCTACCATGTGGCTCTAGGGACTAAACGTAGGTCTTTGGGCTTGAGAATTAATCTTACCCACCCTGCTCTGTATAGCTTACAATATATTTAGCTTGCATTATCAGGTGTTCTTTTCAGAGAAGGTCTATTATGCTTAGGTAGCATTTTTCTGGACCCAACTGATTTGTGGATCCAACTGAATAAAACAAAGCCCAATAAAAGAACCTGTGTCGGTCTGTGACATGCTACACACTCGGGGTAATGGCTGTTTTTAGTGAATAGCTGTCAAGCTAGTTCTGGATGGTCAGATTAGCTCTGTGGTTGAGAAGCAGAGCACTGGTGCCAGATACCTAGACTCAAGAACCAGCTACATCCATCCCTACTAAGTAAGCACTACCTACACCATCTCTACTATGTAAGCAATATCTAGGCTCACACATCAACTCCATCTCTACTAAGTGCGCAGTAGTCCCTAGGTTCACAGACCAACTCCATTCCTACTAAGTAGTACCTAGGCTCACACACCAATTCCATCTCAACTAAGTGACCAATACCTGGGCTCAGACTCGAACCCCATCCCTATTATGAAAGATACGGACAGTAGTGTTTCCTTCCTAAGAAGACTTCTGTGACAATCAAATAAATACACAAAGACTCCACACTCCAAAGTCACCACTCAGACTGCTACATTGAATTCAGCTGACTAACTCATTATAACTATGTATGCCCATTTGTTGCTCTAAAGTATTTATGACTTCAAGCCATCTTTATTGAGATATAATTCACATACTATATATACACTTCACCCAATTAAAGTATAGTGACTTTAACATATTCACCATGAGCTATAACCTCGAGTACAATCTAACTTCAGAGCATTTTTTTCTTTGTATATAATAAATTTTTTTATTGTTTTTGTATGTTGTTTGTTTTGTTTTGTTTTTAAAGCAAAGTCTTACTATGTAGCCCTGGCTGGCCTGAAACTCACAGAGCTCCACTTGCCCCTATCCCCTGATTACTGGGATCATAGGCGTGACCCATCATACCATGCCTTGCCAAATTAACCTACTAGGTTGTTATTATTGTGATTCTTCTTAAGATTCTTATGATTTAAAGTCTCCTCATGCTGTCTTTTGAATAGCAGGCTAATTAATTTTTTTCAAAAGCTAATTTGGCTACTTTGCTCTGAAAACAGAATGATTCTTTGTACCCAATATGTATAATGCTTTAGCAGGATTGGGAAAGGATTGAATACTGCTCCATACTGCTGGTTGGGTAAGAAGTGGTCATAAAAAGTAGTCATAAACAGTGATCATGACTCACTTTCATGATTTAAGATATAAAGAAGAGCTCTGGATAGAAAGTGCTGAGAAGTGTATTTCTGTGGTCGGTGGGGGTGTGTGTGCATATTGATGTTCATTTTTATGACTGGCAAGTACAAACTAAAGCCAGCCTCTCATGGCTTGGCATCGAAGGCAATGGTTCAGTTTAGTGGTACTTTGGAACAAGAGTGCGAGCATCTGGGCAGGAAATGAAACTCCAGGCCACAATCCTGAAGTTGAAGTGGGCTGGGTTGGACATAAGATCAAATGGCAAATGAAGAAAACTGGAATTATTTCACAAACTTGCTGAGGTCCAGGTTAGTTCAGAACACCCACAAACACATGTCTGTCTGTAGTCTACTCCTACAAACTGCAAGCGTATTAGACTTTCAATTTTTCTAAAGTCAGTAGGTTCATAGCAAACTAATATGCATGTTATGAACAGTCTCCAGAAGTTTCTCTGGACTCGTTTAGGCAACAGCTGCACGAATATGTTGCACATTGGCTGCCTGCCCCACGCTACTTTGTGAGAAAGCCACAGGGTATCTGTTCACTCTGTATCTCATGTGGACTAATGGGAAAACATTATTTCTAAAGGTCAGTGTTCCAACCATTACTATGACTCTGCTAAACTGACTTCTGCTAAAAAGACACTGCTAAACTGGTGGTTTTCTCCTCTGATACTTTTCTGCTTTTTCCTTAAGATTTAATCTAGACCATTTGGTGGTCTTCTTTTCACGCTCACTGGGGTAACCATTTTCAAAAGACAGAAAGTGGGAAGCTAGAAGATGGCTCTGCAGTGGAGGCAAACCACTTGCTGTACAAGCCCGATGGCTTGAAATCAATTCCTGACGCCTGTGAAAGGTAAAAGAAAGAATGCATGCCACAAAGTTGTCCTCTGACTCTCACATTTCTCTCCTCATCGATACACACAACAATAATGTTTTTTGGGAAAAAAAAAACAGCAACAGAAGGCAAGAAAAATTGGCAAGATGTGTAAAAGCTGGAACCCGTTTGCACTGCTCTGAGAACTGTAAACCAACGTCGTTAGTAAAACCTCAACAGGGGACCAGTTCCTTGTCTTGGCATTCCCACTCCCGGGTATATACAGGAGCACACTGGGCCGCAGCTCCCGCTTAACCTCACGCCCACATTTATAGCAGGTAGAAGTAGCCCAAGTGTTCATTGATTGAGGACTTGATTACAAAACAGAGTATGAATACCAGAGTGGCATTATCCAGCCTTAAAAGGAAGGAACATTCTCACAGATGCTAAAACATCGATGGGCCTGGGAAGATGTGTCAGGTAAAGAGGCAAGCTATCAAAGAGCCAAACACTGTGTAGCTCCACCCCTCCAAGTACCAATAATGCCAGACTCATTGAGACAGACATTACAATGATCATTACCACGATCTAGGTGTTGGGAAATTGAGCTGTTAGTATTTAATAGATACAGACGAGTAGCATTCTGGGAAGGTGAGAGCGCTTTGGAAAATGGCTGATGATGACAGCACGAATATACGTTACGTCACTGAACTACCACGCACTTAAAATTTTCTAAGTGACTACAAGTCTAAACTTCTATTAAACAAGAAAGGTTGAATAACTTAAAAATAGAGTTTTGTTGTACTTGATGGAAAGCATATTAAAATTCATGATGTCACTTTTTTTCTGATAAGATCTTGTATTAGTTACTTTGTATTGCTGTGACAAGGTACCATGACCAAGGCAACTTCTAAAAGAAGTTTAGTGGGGCTATCCAGAGGGTTAGGGTGCATAGAAGCAGGTATCTCAGGTGGAGCTGACCTACATCGTGACCCACAAGCAAGAGGCAGACCTTGAGAACTCAGAACAGCAAGGAGTCCTTTGAAACATCAAAGTGCACCTACCTACACTGGCATACCTCAGCAGGAGATTAGGCCACATCTCCTAATCCTCCCCACACAGCCTTCAACTGAGGATTCAAATGCCCTAGACCTGTGGAGGATATCCCATTCAAACCACGGCAGAGCTACTCTGTTAGGCCAGCCAAATAATATCAATGAGCTTTCTAGTCATTTACAAAATAGCTAATGAAAGAAATACACACACACACACACACACACACACACACACATTAAGAAGACTAAGAAATACCCTGAAAAATAAAAAGAAGTTGTCTGCACATGTCATGAAGCCAGAATTCTCCCTCAACTTTAAACTTTTAGATCCTACTAAGTACAAGAGATTAAAGCCAAGAAGCCATTTCCTATGTGAGATGCATATTCAATTAGTGACTGTTCAGCAAACTCTCATTGCTTGCTGTGTATTAGTTTAAGCCCTTCATATATATATGTTACCATGTAAATCCTGAACAGCCCCTCCAGGAAATCCTTTCTATGGGAAATCAGGTTTGCCCAGCTGTTAAGCATCAGAGCCAGAATTTGGACCAGGAAGTTTGAATCTAAGATCTTGTCTTTAACTATTCCTACTGTATATTAAGCCACCAAGAATTCAAACAGACAACTAACTGAAGCCAGGCTTCAATTTTATATGGCATAGCTTAATTCTAGATAGTTTAAATAGCATAAATAAAACTACAGAGCACCAGGGGAAAATATAGACTTTAGATTTTATTTTTTTTATTCTTTGACAATTTCCTACCTATTACAATATATTCTGGTCCTCACCTGACACTCTCTTACCACACCCACCAAACTTCTGGGCCTTTACAAGAAAGCTCCAGGTAGCAAAGCCACTTTACGGACTACTCAAATCCCCAAATCAAAGTTTAAATGTCTTATAGAAGGCAGTCACAGTGTCTACAGCCGGCAGATGTTAGCACACCCTGGCATATGGAGACCTTCTTACAAATCAACCAGATGATGATAAGCAAGCCCACAGGGGAAAAATGTGTGAATATTTCATAAAAATGAGAAAAACGGTTGGGTGTGCTGGAGCATGTCTTTAGTCCCACTTCTTGGGAGATAGAGGCAGGCAGATCTCTGAGAGTTCCAGGCCAGCTTGTTTTTAACATAGGAAGTTCCAGTCCAATCAGAGCTGTGCAGTGAGACTCCAGTATTTCTGAGGGAGAGGGACAGAGAGAGAGAGAGAGAGAGAGAGACAGAGACAGAGACAGAGACAGAGACAGAGACAGAGACAGAGACACAGAGAGACAGAGAGAAGGAGATGCTTAAAGTTACTATTTACTAAAAACATTCACATTTGAATGAGAACCAACCAATTAATAAAATCCAATGTTGATTAAGATGGAGAAAGAGGACTTTAGGCTGTAGCTGAGTGCTCACATGTGTGAGGCCTTAGATTTGGTGCAAGCAAAACAAAATGAAAAAAATAATGATACTAAATACTTTAAAAATAAAAATCTATTTTTTTTTAAAGAAAAGGCATAGAAACACACATGGCGCAATTTCTCGGGAGAGACACTTGGCTCTCCAGAATTTCAAGAATAACTAGGAACTCTTCCAACAGCTTCTCTGTGGAGATCAAATACCCCAAATAACACACACATAAATGCATGTAGGTTTTCTTTGTGGGTAAATGGGAAATCATGGCTTTTCACAAATCCATCTTTAAGCAAGATGCAGGGTCTCAGTAAACCAATGTGTGAATCTGATATTGACAATGCCTGTTATGTTTTGTTTTTAAAATTGGGAGCATATCTACCTTCTAGAACTCTCCTTTTCTACAGATGCAAACTAGGAATAAGCATAACTTGCCCACTAATAGCTATGGACTGCTAGCGATGAAGAAGGTATGCAGTGTGTGCATGTTAAGTATACCTTATTTCAGCTTCAGATTTTCCAGTGAACTCTGTATTTCTATGTTGAAAACAATGTGTTTCACAAGATCCCCTCCCTTATCAGTCCATTAACTTCACCATGTGATGTTTGCCTTTTGCCAGAGCACAGATTGTCTTCTGGGGTCAATGTTTTTGAACTATAGTTACATATATGAGTTGTGAGTAGAAATGGTCTCTAATTAGAAAAATTGGGTATTAACAAGAAATATAAAATACATGAAAAGAGCAATAGATGTAAGGTTCCAAAAAAAAAAGAGAGAGAAAGAAAAAGAAAAAGAAAAAGAAAAAGAAAAAGAAATGAAACATCTAACTGAAATCATTTAAAAAGTTGAAAGATCTAAATTCTGTGTCTAAAGTATAAATATACTCTTAAACCCTTGGAGGTAGACTAGTTTTGTACTACTGATGCTATTTTTAATTGTATTGCTACTTTTAAAAAATTGGGAGGATAGTATAATATCAAAAAAAAAATCCTCTCCTCTCCTCCCCTCCCCAGCCCTCCTTTTCTCTCCCCCTTTCCCTCCTCTGTCCTCTCCTCTCCTCTCCTCCTCTCCCCTCCCCACCCCTCCCTTTCCCTCCTCTCTCTTATCTTCTCCTCTCTTCTCCTCTCTCCCCTCCTTTCCCCTCCCCATTTCTCTCCTTTCCTCCTCTCTCCTCCTTGCTTCTCCTCTTCTTTCTTAGAGCAGCCAGTGTCTGGCAGCAATTCGGAATTGTTTCCAGTAGGAGGCCTTCCAGGGGCTGCCTCGTCTTTGGTTTGTTTATCTCCAGTGTTTGGAGGGTGTGGTTTTCACATGCTCCTCCAGCCAAGAGAAGCATCAGTCTTGGATCATCTTTTGAAAGCTGTGAGTTCCATCCTGCTAGTGTCAACATGATAAGTCAGTTTACATCTGATTATTTATTTACTAATTTCTCCAAAATTAAGCTTAAAATTTCTCCAGTGTGTTACTGAACATAGCTCATCATTCTGAACTGAGCATACTTCATGAAATGATTTACCTACTTTCTATTTTTGAACTTATAAAACCATTTTAAGTGTACTTGTTTTTAAATAAGCATTTATTTGTTAAAAAAAATCAAAAGCTCAAAAAAGTTTTCATAAATGTAAAATATTGGAGAATATAGACAAGATACGACCAGGGAAAGGAGAAAACAAATGAAAATGATTGGAACTGAGTAAAAAAATAAGCATAAGATAGTCAGAGCATCTGCGCATGGTGAAAGAGTATCTCTTAATTTGTAACAAATCAAGATCTAATTATATTGTTTCAAATAACTTGCATATAATTCTATGACCATAAATTTTTCTGTCTTCTTTAAGCAAACATGTGTGATAATTTACTTCTTTTAAATATATTTAAATATATAATATATTTAAATCATATCATATATCATATTTATGATCAAATTATATCATATAATAAAATATATGATTAATATAATTAATTCTTTGAGAATTTCAGTGTCTTTTGATCATATTCATCTCCCCCCCAGCTCCTCATAGATACATTCCAACTCACCTCCCTAACCATCCAACTTTACTTTCTTCTTCTCTCTTTTTATTCAACCCATCAAGTCCAATTTGAGTTGCCCAGCTACTCCTGATCTACGAGGGAATCATCATCTAAAAGAGGATTTCCCTCTCCCAGCAGCTATCAAAAACACAAAACGATCCCCAGCGTGGATGGGACTTCACACTCACATCTCTCTGAGCAAATACAATTTTCACTTTCATATAAGAAAGCAAAAGTCATCATTCGCATATATTTAATACATCATAGTAATAGACTTTAAAGAAGCCAGACTAGATATTCCTAAAACAGAATGGTTCTAAACAGACAATTTAAGTTGTTTTAGTCATTAAGTCCCGGATCTCATTAACACTTGTATTTAAGAATGGGCATGTTAAAATATCAGGATCTGCTAAGGTCATAACTAATTACATCTCCCTTTCAATACTGCTAACATTCTTTCTACTTCTGCTTCATGTAGAGACCTAAGGCAAACTTCCTCTCAGTGGCTCACTACCCCAGATAAGTACCTCATCTCTGGCCCTTTCCTACCTCTTACCCCAGGTTTTCTCATTATGTTTGTAGTTTATTATTACCTTTCATAGTCTCAAATAATGAGCCTAAATGTCCTTTATTGTTTCAAAAGTTCATACAGTATCTTGGTTTCCTCTCAGTAACTTCAAGATGTAAGAACCATACATGATAGTGGATACCTGTGCTGCTAGCCATCTGAGCACCAAGGCAGGGGGCTTGTTAACAGGAGGACAGCCTGGACCATGTAGTGCGTGCTATCCCAGTCTGAGCTATGCAGCAAGACTGTGTCTCACAGAAAAGATGGAGAAACCCTATTGCGTCCTTTGTTCATAGCTCTTGGGTTTTATCATCTTATAAATGATTTGTCTGTGTTTATACTATTTCCTGTACATGCTGTTTTCATTTTATAAAGTCTTCATTATATTCATCATATTAAAATTCTGGGTCTTTTTGTATAAAGGCTTTTATTTAAATTACATATTTATTTAAATTAATTTATTTAAATTAATATTTCTTCTTTGATCTCTGAATATAGTAACTATACTTTTGTAAAAAAAAAAGAAAGAAAAAGAAAAGAAAGGAAAATGTATTTTCTTGCACGAGTTATCTGTCTTCTTCGGTCTGCTGCTTTCTTTAAGCATCTACTGCTGCTATCTGGTACCTTCCTTTTCTCAGACTTCTGATCATCTTGGATTATCTGCTCATATTTATGAGAAAGACTAGGTGGATTAATTCAAGCAGCTCCTGTAAATTCCTTCTGCTGTTAGGAATGTTGTTTTTTCTTAACTGACATCCCTTGAGAGAGGGAATTGTGGGTAAGTGGGCCATTCATGTCAATGAATCAATTTTTTGGCACAAAAGTAATTAAAGGTTCATCGCAACTCTCAAAACAGGTCCTTCTCTAGGGGGCCTTGGCCTCACTGGAATATGAATTCCCAGGCTTTCTCTAGAGGACCTCAGACTCACTACAGTGTGAACTCTCTTAAGAACTTAGAAGACCACACCCTCACTAACGTGTGAGCACCCCTAAGATCAAATCTTCCTTTCTTTAATTATCTATTTGAAAATATCATCTTGCCAACGATATTGCACACACGCTCTGCCTGTGGGTATAGGGTCAGCTGTTTCAGATAATACAACACTTCTGCCTTCTGCCCTCAGTGAGCTGTAATCCAACCCTGCTCCAGAAAAGTATGGCCTACACCTGTGCTAGGTGTATAAACCAATATTCCTTTATCTGTTTTCAAATATGGAATACTATATGAGAACATAGCAGAGAACAATAGATTGTATTGGGACAAAGAATGCCCTCAATTCTGCCTTAAGAATTTAAAGAACATTTAAAGAAGTTAGTGAACTAAAAGTGCTGATGCCCCGTGAGATAGATGTTAGCATCCGGTTGTACAAATGGAAAACAGAAGTTGAAGCCCAAGAACACAAAGCTGGCAAATGGTAAGGTCTAAATTTGCACACAGCTACCCCTGCCACTCACATGGATGAGAGGAAAGCCTCAACACACTTGGAGCATGGCACAAGCACAAATCCTGACATTGTTAGCAGGCAAGACAGCCAGAGATAAAGGAAAAACTAGTCCCCTGAAAATCCAGCTAGAAACACTCACATTCAGCTAGTTGACAGAATTCTGCCCATTTCGAGTATGAGGAGCAGTTGATATAAGTAAGTCCCTCATGAACATTTCCTACTAGGAAAGCTCCCATGGGGCTTTGAGTGGGAGAGAGGAAAGTAGACATACATGTTTGAGAGCCTGTTCTGCATTTTGCCACCTATGTACTCATGCAATATTTATTCTACAGGTCAGTCTTTCTCATCTGTGTAATAGAGAGGATATATTTTTCAATGAGTTATGGTGGGAATTAAATGAATAAGATACAGACAAATAACAGATGTTCAAATATTATTTCTTTCTGCTCTGCTATCGCAAATACCTTTTACCTAAATGCCTTAGAATTAAGTGAGAAAATTTGCATCCAGTTGATAAATATAATGCTAAATAAAATATTAAATCTACCATGGCAAAATGTTCTTTCTATAATATAATAAGAAAAATCTGGAGGTTTGACCTAAAGTGCAACCTACCTTATTTATTATAGGGCTTTGAAAATTAGTACTACAAAATTTCATGTATACATGCAGTAAGGATAGCAACCACCTAAGGTAATTTGAATATAGTTATTTTTAAGGACGTGATAGTGCACTTTTCTTCTAGTAAAATTCAATAAGGAAAATGTTCAAATAGAAAATCTACCCCAACTCGCACAAGGTTAGGGATAAAAGAATTCGCCTGTGCTTTGATATCCCATTTGTCTACTCCTTAAGAAAATACATGTTCCTTTGTAGATCTGGAAAATGTGAGCAAGTCTACATACAAAGAAATATTTATGCTTTTTAAAGTATGGGGAAGATGAACAGTTCATACTGGTCAGGTAAAATATGCACAAAACTCGAGACTGTCACAAGACTCAAGCATTTCTACTCTATTCTGGAGCTACCGTCTTGCACAAGAGAAATATTCTGATAGCAAGGATTATTCTGAATGGTGGATCAATGGGACTAAAGAAGGCACCCTGGATGAAGCGGTAACTCTTAGCTGCAGTTCCTCAGGGTTTGAAGTAAGAATAATTTATGGAAAAATGTAAAACTCAGGGTTTTTTTCTTTGTTTTATTTTCTTTGGGCATTTTAGTTTTTGGTCTTATCTACTTTGACTAAATTTATTTACTTTTAAATTTTTTATGTATTTTTATTCATGTGTCAGTGTGTGCTCCACATGTGTGCATGTGCTCCCAGAGGCCTGAAGACTGAGGTGGATCTCTGTCATGTATGTGACCACTGGGAAGTGAACCAGAGCACTCCTCGAGAACAGCAAGTGTTCCTAACTGCTGAGTCACCTCTACGGTCCCCTAAACTCATTTATTAATCATGGTAAAATACATTAGAAAATTTGTATACCTACTTATTCATGTAGTAGATCTTTAAAATGCTTGATAAATATACCAACAGTCCAGGTGAACTTGACCTTTGTCTTTCTTCGAACTTTGTATATTTTGAAGATTGATCAGTAGAGAGATAAACCTTGGCAAACAAACTATGGTTATACAACACGAAAGTATCCCTTTCACTTCATCAAAAAAATTATAAGAATAAACAAAATGTTTACCGTGGTTACTCCTAAGAACTCAGAATAGGTTGGGAAGTGAGCATGTCCAGTCAAACCCTGCATGGTTTTCTTTTTATCCAAGAGGAATGTATTATCATGACAATTCAGGAAAACTTTAAACATCACTGTTTAACCCAACAGTACAGGCAGAGCATGAAATAAAGAAATGAGATGCCAAAATCCTTAACATTGATATCATAGGCAATAAGTGCTTTCTAGTTTGAAATTTTCATCACAAATGTTTGCCAAGTTTTCCCTGGTTCTCCAGATTTTGTAATTTTTGTGTAAATTTTGTTGCACAATCACCAGCTTTATGAAAATACCATCCACTTATTCATAAACCACCTCAGTAGAAGATGCTAATTCTCTCTCTCTCTCTCTCTCTCTCTCTCTCTCTCTCTCCCTCCCTCCCTCCCTCCCTTCCTCCCTCCTTCTCTCCCTCCCTCTCTCTTAGCAAAAAGGCAGCACATGCATTTTGTTTGTTTGGTGTGTTGGCTTAAATTTTTTGCATGTATTCAGATTAATTGTTAATATTTAAGCGTTTCAGGTCCCGCCAGCTCAGGCCCACATCACATGGTAAGGGGATCATGTCCTCCCTGCCTGAGCCCCTGAACCCTGAGCACAACACCTCAGTCCCTACCCACAGGCCTTGGGTATGGGTCTGTGATGGTTCGTACTTGATTGGCCCAGGAAGTGACCCTATTAGGAGGTGTGGCCTTGTTGGAGTAGGTGTGCCACTGTGGGTGTGGACTTAAGACCCTCACCCTGGCTGCCTGGAAGTCAGTCTTCTACTAGCAGCCTTCAGATGAAGATGTAGAACTCTCAGCTCCTCCTGCACCATATCTGCCTGGATGCTGCCATGTTTCTGCCTTGATGACAATGGACTGAACCTCTGAACCTGTAAGCCGGCCCCAATTAAATGTTGTCTTTTATAAAACTTGCATTGGTCATGGTGTCTGTTCACAGCAGTGAAACCCTAACTAAGACAGGGTCCCTTCAGAACTCTTTGGGTACTCTTTTTTCCTTATAGTATATGGGAAAGGGATTTTTTTTATCTCACAAAGGGCAAAGGACGTTGACTACCAAGCTTGTTAGGTTTGTTACTGGTGGGTGGGATGGAGGAGAGGCAGGGACAGGTGGAGGTTGGAATATTTCTTGGAAAGTAAAGTGAAATAGTCCAGACCAGAAAGGGAACAATTGCATTTCTCTCCTCATTTTAGGAATCTAGAATAGAAACAAGGGAAGACACACAAGTAGGAGAGAAACGGTTAGAGAAGAGGAAGGTGTGGGGGGGGGGAGGGACAGAGGAGAGGGAGTGGTGGGTAGCACCCAAATATACATATGCCTGAAAATGTCACAACAAATCCCATTGTTTTATGCAAGTAATAAAAATTAAGAAAAGGGAAAGGGAAAATGAAGGTGTCCTCACTGAGCTTCATATACAAACCTGAGGAGTCTGTTGGAAGAAGCTGCTGAAAGGGCCTGCAGAGAATGAAAAAAGAACACAAGAAAAACAAACAGAAAAAAATAACAAACTGCAATGAATGTGTTTTCAAGTAGGGACCCAGTGAGGAATTCTTTTAAAAACATAATTACAAATAAAATAAAAGACTATTTTTCAACTTCTAATTCACTGTTCTATTCTGGCTCACTGACATTTTGAGTTTCTCTCTTTCCCCTCCTAGTATTCCACCCCTGACAGAATCCTAAACCTGCAGGCAGTAAACATTCCGCTCCTGTTTCTCCTCTCCCTGCTCAGTGCAGTAGCCTGCAGAGATAAGGGTGTCTGCTCTAAGAGTCCCAGTAACTCCCTGCTCAGCACCTCCCATAGGCCTGGCATTTGTCAAAGTGCCTGCATCAAGTGCCGGGATCTTTTCCTGCTCAGATGGTTCTATTCATTGCACAAGGTCACAGACCTTCAATTATGGCTGCAAATATGGCTGAGCAGATATCTAACCCCAGCTTGATCTCTGGGAGGGGCCTGTGCAAGATTGTAGCCAAGCCTAACAGTTGGCATCTGCTCTCTGTGAAAGTTCCAGGTCTGTAGCTAAGGGCTGACGCCAGAAACTCAATTTTAGGGGAAAAGGGATCTTTGTCTACCAGGTCTGCTAAACAGTGCACTCAGCAAACACGATCACAGCGTGGTGCCTAGATGACATCTTCAGTAAAGAGTCACTGAATGTTTCCTGAATGTAACTCTACTCACAGGGTGCCACAGGGTCTCCTCTGCTACTTAGGCCCGATGCCTTGTGATGATGTCACCATGCTCAACCGCCTCACGTGGCCTCACTTGTTTAATTTAATCCGAGGAGTATTGAGACAGGTAAGGCTGCTTTTATAGTATGACCTCCAATTTACAGAAGGAAAAATACAACTTGTGACCTTAATATGACGGCCTCACAGTGTGCCCAGGGTTCCATGTTTATTGAGCTATCATTCAGGACAACATAAACTAAAAACTGTAGCCCTTTATAGAAAACAAAACCAAAACAAAAAACCACACACTGTCCAATCCAGATGTCCCATAACAAAAACAACTTAAATTGTTGGCTCTAAGAATTAGCGGATTGGGCTACATGAGATTAAAAGTTTCTATACAAGCTATTAGAGGAATGGATGCCTTGCAGAACAGCCAAATGCCAGAATTTACAAAGAACTATAAAAATCAAACACAGATTCCCCTAAAGTGTTGATCAAGAAATGGGCTAATGAATAACTCCCTCAAAAGAAGAATCATGGGCTGAAGAGATGGCTCAGTGGTTAAGAGCACTGACTAACTGCTCTTTCAGAGGTCCCGAGTTCAATTCCCAGCAACCATATGGGGGCTCACAACCATCTGTAATGGAATCTGATGCCCTCTTCTGGTGTGTCTGAAGGCAGCTACAGTGAATTCATACATATAAAATAAATAAATCTTTGAAAAGAAGGAGGATCATAAATAACTAACAAGAATTTCAAACTCGTTTGACATCCCCAGTCATCAGAGAAGGGAAGATTGTAAGTTCTCTGAGATACCACGTCACTCATCGGAATGACCACCTGATAGCAAATGCTGACAAGAACCAGGGGAAAAGGAACCTTTGTTCACCGCTGGTAGGACTGAAAACTAATATAGACATTATATAAATCATTATGAAGAGTTCGTAAAAATTAAAAAAAAAAATGCCATGAGTCAACTATACCATGCCAGGGCATATAACCAAGGCATATACCTCTATATCCCACCACAGAGGTACCTGCCACATTAGTCAGAGCTCTCTTAAGAATAGCGGAAGCGGAAGTAGCCAACACATCCATGAAGAGATGAACCGATAATGAAAGTGTGCCATATATACACAACAGAATCTTTCTCCACTATGAGGACAATTGAAAATTTGAAAATTTCCAGAAAATGGTTAGGTCTGGAAAATATAATTTTAGGTGAAGTCATCCAAACTCAGAAAGACACGCAAGTTCTGTTTCATATGCTGATTCTCATCTCCAGTGTGTGCGTGGATACAGATATGAGTCCAGATATGAATAAGCTAGCAAACTACAAAGACAAGCTATGGCAGGTGACGAGGAAGGACAGGGCGTGGTCAGAAGGACACAGGAGAGAAGTTACTGGAAGGCAGCAAGGAGGGTGGGGTAGGGAGGGGCATATGAGAGGAGAAACTCACTACAGCACACTTTGTTCAGAAGGCCATAATCATATCCAATACTTTTTATATGCTAATTTTGAAATAAGTAACAATAGTTGGAGAACACGACTCAGTAAAGAAAAATTAAGATTTTGCAAACATTTTATATAGAAATATTTTATGAAGATTTTACAACATGGTAGATCATTATGTCATACTATAGAAAAATTAAGGAAAAGATTAAACTGAAAGACAAAGAAAGTGCTCGTGGCAATGCATGGCAGTCTCCATGAAAGTGCATCCAAAGTTAAGGCAATGTCCCGTGTTGGTACTGCATGTTACAAAAGGCTTGCAGAACAGTTTAAAAAATATTTACAAACATTTTTTTTCTTTATTCT
The DNA here is from genome assembly GCA_964023405.1 of Apodemus agrarius. Classification (NCBI taxonomy): domain Eukaryota; kingdom Metazoa; phylum Chordata; class Mammalia; order Rodentia; family Muridae; genus Apodemus; species Apodemus agrarius. The sequence goes on from OZ030014.1 coordinate 47,319,105, forward strand.
TCTCAGAGATATTGAAAGGGGAACTTTTGTGACTATTCTTGTTCTAGAAAAACACAGAAATAACAGACGCATTGGCCCAAGTCAGCGAAGGGAAAAGGTTCTATACAGACTCATCACTGATTTGCAGTCCTTTCTTAGTGTGGGCTGCCTTTCTGCCTGTAAGGTGCCTGGTCTGGGGTCAGCTCTCTCTATACCAAGATGGTTAGTGGTCGCTGATGACAGTGACTCTGGTTACATGAGGTCCTCACCCTTAGCTTCCACTTTCTACACTCACACTAATAACAAGCTTTAAGTCCTTCTGTACCACACTAGAAATCTACAGCTTTTCTTCTTTCTGCAGATTTTGAGAGTCATTTTTATGAAGAGTCACATACACACATTACTGTAATATTTTGCCCTATCTGCTAGTCAAAAATGAAAAAGTTATACCATGAACCTTTTGGACAAGTCTAGTTACTCATTTCATCCTCCACGTATAACAAATTCCTTAAATTCAATATAATTTCTCATACATGGAGAAAAACGTGTTTCTGTAATGTAACTGAGAAAAAAAAATTTACTGATCTTAAAAAAAAGGAAGTGGGCCAGACTTTTACAAGAGTGAGTTTTAGGGTGAATTGATCCTATAGTAGACAATAAATATCTGCTAAAAAATAATTTCACTCTCTTGACAGCCACTCTTTAAAATTTAATATACTCATAAGAATAAGGGAAGTTCATTCCACCATTAAACCCTTCCCTGTACACACGCTGGCTTTTCCTCTCCCTCTTCCCATTTCCCCGGGTTTACATGTAAGGAGAAATAACCATCTTTGCTGGCGAAGGTTAGTTAGTGCTCCTAGCCCTTAAGGCACAGCTGTGGTAAAACCAGAGAAAAATGCAGGCATTTATTGGAATTCTGAAATACAAAATAAGCACACATGCTCTCCACAATCTAGTAACAGGGGCCACGGCTAAACTATTTTACACAACAGATGTATTAGGTTGATTTTCATCTGTAACTTCTTTTTCATCAGGACCACAAACAAAAATCTGGTTGCCCAGAGTCTTCTGGGCAAATCGGAAATACATAAGATGTCCCATTGCCACAAAGGAGACTGAAATCAATACCAGCAAGCCAAAAGCTTCAGGATTTGGGGCCAAGATAACCATGATGAAATGCAGAAGGTCGAGAAGGTAGTTCATGGAGTTCTGTACACCATTGATAATGCCTCTTTCAGATTCAATCACATTTTCCTGCAGCAACTGTGTCACAGTCAAATCAAAGGACCAAAGACCTGTATGATAAAGAATATTTTAAAAGGTTACATTTTAGTGTATAATTTAATGTATAGTTACATAGCTCACAGTACCCAAGTGAATTAATATATGCAAAACACATTGGAGTTCTACAGCCTTTGAATTCCCTGTATATAGAAAATATTAAACACATTTTGCCTTATATAATTTATGAGTATATAGTATATTATAGAACTTACTAGTAAATACTAATGCCTTCAAGAAATGATTTTCCCAGCCACGGGATACAATAAAGCTGAGTCACAAGCTTCTCAGTCGCGTTTTCTGTGATTGCTCAGACTAAAAAAGCATCAGGGATGCAGAGCCAATAGTCTAGCACTTCTAAAATTTAAAGTGACTCAATGTGCTGCCACAGCTAAACAGCACAGAAACTTTAAACCGCGGTTCTATTGCTGCTTGAGTATCATAGGGCTCCCAATAAAGCTGTCTTGACTGAGTATTAATGTCTCTGATAAATTAATGAATTGCTCTGTATCACAAGATAAATATGGTTTCATTTCAAGAATGAATGAATTCAGAGGCCATTCACCGGTGTTCCATTAATGATTACTTAAATTCTGCCCTGCAAGATGCCTTTACACAATGCTTCCTGAAAGAAGTTTAAAAACTCATATGTGAGGCAGTAAATACGCACAGCTAGGCAAGACTTTTGAAGGACGGTGCTTACAACCACTCTGTCTTTAGAGGAGCAACAATTTAAGGTACTTCCCTAGCATGCAGAAGGTTCTGGGTTTGATCCCCAGTAACACACACACACACACACACACACACACACACACAGGCACACACGGAAAAGGGGAAAGACTTAAAAATATTCATCTGGGGAATCTATCTCAGAATTAGAGGACTCACTTAGCATGCATAGGATCCTCCCAGCACGCCACACACACAAAATTTAGGGGGAAAAAAACCTAAAACACTTTACACACACACACACACACACACACACACACACGTACATGCAAAGATATAGTTTAAACTATTAAGTGAAATTTCATGTTTAGAGAGTAAATTCTATATATAAAATTATGGGTTTTGCCTAAATTAACATCTATAAAGTACTTCAGATAATTTATTGTTGAATTCTCTACACTAGGTTTCTAAAATAATGATTTTTAGTATGCAGAGCGTTCTTACCGATTCTAGCAGCAATGACTCCTGCAAACAGCAGGCTGACGGAGATTATGGGGACAGACTTAGTACTCATCTCATGGACAGTGTTAACAACATCAGACACATTGGACATATGCGTTTCTGCTGTAAAGACGGTCTCAGGTATTTTGGTAGTTGGGGACGCCGGCTCCGCATGCACGAACCTAGAGCGGATATCTTCGAATGGAGAAACAGACAGGTCCAAGGGGCTTCCAGGCATGAACACGGAGATCACACACAAGATCAAACAGGAAAGCTGGGCTAGTCCTGAGAATAGACCAGTGCGAACAAGGCCACATTTTCGACGTAGCCAAGTGAAGGCCACAGTTCCCATTATTCCAGTTATCGCCGACGCGCCCATCAAAATACTGAGGATGGATCCACTCAGCCCCTGAGTGTAGGCGTACCCTGTAGTGATACAGTCAAAGCCCAAGACTGTCATGTAGAGGAAAGCCAGGCCCATGCCAGCCAGAAATACTGGCTGATTATAGTAGGAGACCCATCCATCTCGGAAAGTGCGGAAGGGCTCCGAGATCTGGGAGGCGCAGGTGGGCTCTTGTTCGCATTCAAGTTCACGGACGTTGGAGTCTTTCTCACCCATTAGATGAGTTCCCTCCAAAGGTTTTGGCTCAGTATCTGTTAATAAGACACATCGTTATTTAGAGGAGGAATGTGAGGAGTAAAAGCCAGTTATTTTTTCCTGGATCTCCTTGACTACTACATTATAATGTGTGTTTTTATTTTACTGGCAATTTATGAATTACAGCCATGGAATAACTCTCAAGTAGCAGTTTTGCTTTAAAAATTCTGTCGGTCTCTTTTTAAGCCTCTCTTTCTTTTAGATAAGTAAACTGCAGCAGCACTCATCAAATAAAGCATAAAAATTAATGTGGGGAAAGAAAGTATCTTCTTTTCTGGGACCTCATTAAGATTTCCTTTACCAGAAAACCAGCCTTCCCTTCTCCTGGAAAAATCTTGCCTCTATTTCTGCCTCTCACTGTTCCCAAATGGTGATTTTATTCCCCTTAGAAAATATTAAGAAATTTTCATGTCATCCCATTTCTATGAACCATTTCCCCAGGCATCCTCAATCAGTTGTTTCTCTGTGCCCACGGCTTACATCAAGAAGAAAGGCCAGGAATCTAACCCCAAGTGAATTTAGATCCAACCCACAGTTCTTTCTAGAATCTCAAAAGATGATGTTTCAACTCATCTAGGCTTTCCCTGGAAACCCAGCCTGGACTAGAACTTGGTCTTCACCAGAAAGTTTAAGGTCTGAGTGGGAGCTTGGAGCACAGAGCCGGTGGTTACGCACAGTTACCTTTAGGTGAGGTCAGCTGCTTTAGTTCCGACTCCTCTACCTTGAGAGCAGCTTTTACAGCCAGAGCAGGGGTCTTCTGGTAAACCTTCCAGAGCAAGAAGTACTCCACACACATGGACACCAAATTCCAACCCGAAATGAAACCACAGCCAATGACCGGGGAACCGAATGTCATAATCTGGCCGACAGCCATGGGGGCCAGGATGTTGGTCAGCTGGTCAATCCTTCTAATGGTAGCATTCATGTCTACAGAGGTAGGAGCAAGAGGCAGGTAAGTCGGAGCTCCCACCTATGTTTATGTGCTATAAATCTAAACCAACAGTGCAGACTCCTGAGAGGCTTGCTCCTGAAGGCACTCTCTGGCCAAAACCTTTGCTATGAAGAAAAAAAAAAATCTGTCTTCCCCTGTGTTCATGAAGTTAACTTTTCTCTAGGAAAATTCAACAAACAATATAAAATATACACTGTATATAACATATATGAATAGAAATATGTTCATAAACAGGCATACAAATACATCTAACATGTAAAATATGGCAAAATACAATGTTCCTTTAAAGCAGTGACTCTTGACCTGCCTAGTGCTGTGACCCTTTAATACAGTTCTTCATGCTATAGTGACCCCCCCACCATAAAATTATTTCATCACTACTTCATAATTGTAGTTCTGCTACTCTTATGAATCATAATGCAAATTATGCAGGGTATCTGATATGTGACCCCTGGGAAACGGTCATTTGACATCCCCCACAACGGGGTTAGGACCAACAGGTCAAGAACCACGGCTCTAAAGGCAGAATTAAGATGACTTGGTCATAGATTCTGACGAATGGAGAATAAGAAGAGTCACAGATGGCTCTACAAAATGTTGTTTGTTTTTCTTGAGGAACTATTTACCGAGAAACAGGTGACTTCAGAATACTCAAATTTAATCTAAGAGAACTCGAATTTGATTTTTGAGACATTGATTTTGACAGACCCACTGGCATTCAAGAGGCTCTGTTGTGAGCAATGGCTAAATAAGTAAATGAGGCTGAAGATCTGGAAAGAGATAAGACCCGATTTTGGACATTTGCCAACTTTTAAAACAATGACATTAAATGGCATCTCAAGAGAGAATGTGTAAAGAATGTACGGGGGGCTAAAGTATTGGTGATGCCAATGTTTAGTGGTCGGAAGAGTCAGTGTTAGCATTCGGTCGAAACTCTGCCCCACAGTTACCTAGCAACAGCCACATAGGCCTGACTCCACTATAAAAGGGGCTTCTAGCCCCCTCTTTGCTCTCTTGCTCTTTCTCTGCTTCCCTCCCCCCCACGTGTTCATAGCTGGCCACTCCTCCTCCTCTTCCTCTTCTTCCTCCTCCTCTTCCTCCTCCTCTTCCTCCTCCTCCTCCTCCTCCTCTTCTTCTTCTTCTTCTTCTTCTTCTTCTTCTTCTCTCTCTCTCTCTCTCTCTCTCTCTCTCTCTCTCTCTCTCTCTCCTTTACTCTCCCTTTCTCTGCCTCTGCTAAGCTCTTAACTCCCCTCCCATGCCCTGAATAAACTCTATTCTATACTATACCGACGTGTGGCCCGCAGAGGGCCTCCCTTCCCCCATATTTCACCACACCTCCATTGAACATATTCCTCCTCTCTTTATCTTTTTATAAATACACCAGTCAGTAGAAACTAGCAAGATGATAAAAACAGTAGTGTCCTGGAAACCAAATGAGGACAGTGCTTCAAAGTGCAGCCAAATCACCGGTGCTAAGAACTGGTGAAGGACCCTCAATGGTCCAGTGAAAACTATTGCGAACCTCAACTCCAAAGACGGTGGAGCAGGAGGGACAAATGCCGGAAGAAAGCTGGTTTCAGAGCTTGGTGCCAACTCCAGGAAACACTTTTCTTATCTTTCAGCAGGTGTCCCTCCAGGTACTTTGCTGCCTCCTAGCAAAGCGCCCCGGAGTAAAAAGCAAAATACAACAGAAGTCAGCAGGATGTGAGGAAGGCGGAAGAGGTCCTTCAGGATATAGGCGAAAGTGCAACACAACCCCCGAGGAAGGAGGGAAAAGGCAGGAGGCAGAGGGAAGATTTGAACACTGAATGAAGGAAAAGATCAATTTCATGCTCAAGCGAACACTGAGCTCAGTCTCCTGGTTTTCTCCAGGCTTGGTTCTACTGTGAAAAGTTGGATCGAAATGGGGCTACTGAGTTAGCCTAAGCAAAGGAGAGGGGGGCTGCGTGAGCCAAGGCTATTCCCAGGGAAGTCAGCATGCCATCATGACTGGCCTTGGGATTTAAACTGGGTAAGAGAGAACCTGCAAGTCATAGGCTATCATGCCGGCTGGGAGGATGAGGATGCCGGCTGAGGGAGCCGGCTGGGAGGATGGAGCAGTGGGAGGCTGAGACACAGATGCTACAGGCAGATGATAAGGCAGGAAGATTTCACGGTAGTAAGGAGGCTTTCTAAAGTTTGACCCTGGAAATGTACAACAGTGTCAAAGATGAGGGAAGGGCAGCTAAGGAAATTATCTCCTTTGTCATGCCCTATAGCACAAAGCGGGGTGAGATTAACAAGGCAGGTCCTTAACGGTCATCTAGGTTGGCAATGGCGAATCAATGACTAATGAGTACATTCATGGAAAATTGCCTTTCTTGTTCCCCGCATGCCTTCTAGTCTTCGAATGCTTTTTGATTAGTCTATGAGTGTATCGTGCATGTGATAATGAGAGAACTTTGGTATTCTTCACCTTTCACTCGAAAGGCAAAGGCAGCCTCCATTGGCTTCGTCGGACTGTCCTTGCAGACGCTCCCCTAACGTCTGTCTGCCCACAAACAGGTGTCCAGTGCACAAGCCAATGGTGACACAAGGAGCTGATCCAAGTAACACACTGATCTGAATCCAAAGAGCAAACAATTGATGTAATGACAGCTGGATCTTAAGACAGCATACCAACAAGACATGTTCTAATTAAATGGTTCTCTTTCCCTAGATGATCACAGAGCTTCTAAGACCCCAGTTTTTATTTCTTATGTGATACTTAGGAAGGTTTTATATCTTTGGAGAAGAATGAATTAAACAGTAGTTCTAAAGACCTGTTCATTTTATTGGTAACAGCCTAGAATAGAATCAGTCTTCTGAATATTCAAAACATATGCTGCTTGTGAATTTGTATGATTTTCAAAAGAACACTCAAATGAGTGTTCTCCTGGCTCTGATTAGCTGTTTTGGCTATAGCTTTGGTACAGAACATGGTACTAAATAATTTCTTTCACTGTAATAAGTACATAATGCCACACAGAAGAATATGACTTTTCAAAAGGGATTTACTGAGTAAATAGGAGCCCACAGGCTCTCCTCCCTAAAACATGAAACCATCCTTTTTTTTTTTTGAAACCATCTTTTAATCAGTAGAGCTCAGCCTAGAAATTTCTGTGCCTTGCATAATCAAAGAAAATCACTGGATTTTTCTTCAGAATAATTAGAAAGAAACCCTAAGAAACTGTTACTAAAGATTGTCCCACAAAGAAAGGAAAGGAAGCAGCAGATGGGCTGGAAAGCCTGGGGAAAGGAGTTTATACAGACTGTGTGTAAGAGAATATCTTAAAATAATAAACCAAATACCTGAAAAAGATCTTAGTTTATAGACTAGTTAAACAAGAGTATGCATGTGAAAAACTATGCCTTTTCTGGAGCTCTCTACCTGACTGTTTTCTCCTGTTCTATCCCTTAAACAGCTTCCAATTTTAAAGCTCTCTGGGATCAATGAATACTGGGAAAAGAAAGAGGAGCGAGCATCCAACAGCCGATTCATAATCTTACTTTTTTATGATTAGTCACTTACACACACACACACACACACACACACACACACACAGCCTTATAGCTCAGTCTCCTACCTAGTTTTCTAACATCCTCACCAGAAGCCAAGGCAACAGCTGGAGTGCCCCCACAGACTACTTTTCTTCTTCTCTCTTCTATTTTTCTTTAGCCATGGCCTTTTTATCCTGACTTTTAAAATTCTGCTTATAGCAGAAATGACACCCAAAACCCATGGCTAGACATCTGCTGACCATCTGAACTAAAGAAGTCTCTGTATCCTGCTCTGAAACATGGCTTTTCGTTAATACCTGCTGTGGTTAAATATCAGGAAAGAAAGCTTGCAAGTTTCCTTCACTGCGCTAGAAACCACACTTCAGCCCTTAAGACTTGGCCGACAGAAGAGGAAAGCAGACATTCCATCCCCTTCTTAAACTGGAGAAAGCCCACCAGGAAGGAAACAGGCTGCCTGGTCTAGATTTGTCTACCATGCAAAAATTCACAGCAAGGATACTTTAAGCTGAGAATTGGCCAGTCATATTTTTGGTTGTTCTAAAATATCTTTTCATCGGTTCACAGAGTAATGTTGTGTGTGTAATTATACTAGGACCACATAAAGAGTGAGTATTTCCCTTTAACAAGGCTATTTGAAGGAGTTAAACAACATTTTAAAAACGTTTCTTTTAATTACTTCTCAATTATGTGTATTGCGCAGGTATGTGCACATAAAGGCACATGCCCACGGAGCCTAAGGTATCGGATCTTTTGCAGCTGGAGTTTGGCGACTGTCTGATGCCTGCCTGAGAACAGAACTCATGTCCTCCAGAAGAGGAAGGAGTGTGTGCTCTTATGCACCGAGCCGTATCTCCAGCTCCCTCAAACAGCCTTTTTAACTTAATGGACTTTACAGGGTCAAAATGAGAACAGTTAATACATTCAGATAAGTGAAAGAAAATAATCTAGAAGCCAGCTTTTTCCTTCAAACATGTTAGAAAAATATATTTGTGACCTATTTTCAAAATAGACTCTTTGATATGCTCTGAATTTTAAAATATACTCATTACATGCTTAAAATAATGCTAAAAAGAGAAAGTTAACAACAACAACAAAACGATGAAGTCTTATCTTCTCTTTCAACGTTACAAAAAAAGAAATGTGGAATTATTATTATTTTTTTCTGGTAAATGCTCCTGAGAAGGAGCAAGGAGAATTCCCTGCAGGGCACATTCACTGAGCTGCTCTTTCCTCATACACAAACCCCCAAGGCCAGGAGTCTTTCTCCAGGTTGTAATACTGCTACCAGGAAGTGATGACTCAGACAAATTCCTTTTGTTCTAGATCAGGGCTAAGCATGACATCGTCAGTCACCTACGAATACGTGGGGCCACATTCCTAGTTATTGGAGGACATATGCAGGCAGGTTGGACAAGCCTGTTCCAGGCCTCCCATAGACTTTGTTCTCTTTCAGTCACTCTTTTCTTCCTATCTTCTTTTTAGTCTAGTCAAACCGAGCCGCTTGCTAACCCCAGCACATAATCTCTCCTTTTGCATCCTGGAGTAAGCCACCTTAGTCATGGAGTAAGCCACCTTAGTCATCAAGAAAGGTTTTCTTGTCTACCAGGGTTGCTGGGTAATGTGTTTGTGATATTCATTATCTTAATGACCAGCGGAGTCAGTTCAGCTGATCTGCCGCTCTGGTAGCCCTCCTGCCTCGCCTGTGTAATGATCAATCCGGCTCAAGCCTATGTGCTCTGTTGAGGAGAATAGAGATGGAGAAGGAGCATGTGCAGTAAGTGAGGGCGTTTGGAGCTTTAGAAGTGCTGATACACGCCATCTTGTAAGCTCTCTGTTCTCTCCTGAGCCACTTGTCTGTGCTCCCAATAAACTAAGACCGTTTCAAAAGCCTTACATTGTGTAGGTTGTGAGATAACTGCTATTCAAATATTTTTTTTGAAATAGAAAATAACTTCTAGAATCCTTGCAACAATTGTGTTGTTTGTGGATATTAAAAAAACAAACAAACAAGCAAAAAATCCGATGGTATGGTCCTTAAAGCACATGTACTAATGTTCACCGTTAGAGGGTAAAATACCACGTCAGACTGTCACTATCAGAAGGGAAACTCAGAAACAGCATAATTTAAAAAGAAAAAAGGGAAAGTTCAAATGAGATCTTCTATTTGCTAGATTTTCAGAGCATGATAGGCTAGTAGGTACACTAATATTAACTTGGTAACAATTAGATAACCCACTGGGCTGTCTGGCAGCTTGAGCAGAACAGTACAAAACTCTGTGCTTTCCACGGACTCCCCTTAAAACCTTCCCAGGTGATCAAGCCTAAAAAGCCTCCTACTCCTACTTAGCAGGACAGATGCATTTAGTTCAAAAGGTAATCCAGTTACCTGCTAGTCTGCTCCGGTTCTCTCCCGCCACGACAACAATCCAGTCCCTTTGGATTGTAATTGCAGTGGCAGTACTGGCCAAATTTGCAATGTTTGCAATAGTGATGATCAGGATATAGCAGGCAGTCTGAGGAATGAAAGCAAAACAAAACAAAACAAAAAACAAAACAAACAAAAATCCTTGAGTTAATGTCACATTTTTTTAATTTTAATTTTAATCTCATTTATAAAAAGTCACTTTACTTTCTACACATGGAACAGATATTATAGAGCGTGACACTGTTCATATTTGTGTCATCTGTAGTTAATGCAAAACAAAACAAAAAACAGTAATCACTTATGTGACAGTTCACAGAAAGGAGTGATATAATGATGGGTTTTATTTTTAACATTTATCCCACAAATACTTGTTAAAATTACATCAGAGAATCAAAGTGACCTGTGGACATAGAAATTGATATTAAAAGGTTACAGTAGAAAAGCCAAAAGGTGTACTCCTAAACCATAAAGGGTTTATATTTTCACTGCTGTTACATATTCATTTTCTGTCACTCAGAATCCTGAGGGAGCTGATGTACAGCTCCGTGGTGGAGTGTATGCTTAGCAATGATGAGGTCCTGAGTCCGATCCTCAGGACCCTGAAAGCACACAAAGAAAGAGCAAGAAGCCCATAGAGAACTTACAAGGACCCATCCGTGATACATGGTCAGAAGCTCATTCTTATGCAGAAAAACCATCATCAGGATGATTCCACAGAGGATGACGGACACATTCTGAACCACCAGCGACGTCTGGGCCACTGTACAGAACAAAAAGCACAATGTTCACTGTACCAGCATGTCTTGAGCAGGCTGCTTTCATCTACACAGCTGTTGGACCACATTGATATATGTGCATGATTACCAGACAAAAGAAAACCTTCCAGCAGTAAATTCTGCCAGTTATTTTCTGTATATAGACCTGTGAAATCTGCAAACAGTATGGCCTTCTCAGGACTTTCTGCTATTAGCTGAAATCTTTCATGATAACTGCATTTTCATTTAAGATATTTACTAGAAAATTTGCTGCCCTAAATAGAACTATTTCCCAAATAAGATCTATCTTTTAAGATGGATCTTTGCTGTTTAGGCTAAGATACACAGAGGAGATTACAAAGGAGGTGAAGGGGGAAGTTATAGAATCCATACCCTCTCACTTACATGGCAGGCTTAATCTAATAAAATGGTCTTGACAAAGGAAAAATACACAAACATTTGCTAAAAATCCACAAATAGCAACTTTCTTTTGATGGTATTTTATTCAACATTGTTATAAAATTCAAAGCTACACCTTCTATCAAGGAAATTGCAGGTCTTGTTAGAGACAGACACTCCTTCATGAAAGACCAAGTGTTAAGAGTAAATCCAGATAGAAACCCAGTGGTTGTTACTTCACCATTCACTAGCTCAATGATGTAGGACAGGATACTTAATGCTTCTTATGCTTATGCCTAGCAAGTGTGGATGATAACATCCACCTTCCTTCCTTTATGGAATCATAATGATAACTCAAATAAAATATTCATGAAAGCATTCTGAAATGCATAAGCTATAATTACAGGTCTTGTCATCCAGGCCAGTAACGCTTATCCTGGCTTGGAAGATCATATCAAAGGCCTAAGACAACAAACTGCTTTCAGAAGGTAGTCTGAAATAAAACCCAACATAGAACTCACTTCTTCATGCATCTGTGCATGCATTCCTTTATAGCAAAGGATTAGATACCAACTGCCAATACACCAGAAGGAGGGATATGTGGGTAGATTACTCTAGCCATATCAGTACGATAACCAAGGTACCAAAATCTCAAAGAGCACAGAGGAAGAAATGGTGACTTTATTCCATAAGCATCAAGGATTTCGCCCGAAGGGCGATTGAGTTGGTAGACATAGGAGACCCCTCCCATCTTACCATGTTCCTCTTCTCTATCCAACTCAGCACTTTCCTAACACATAATTACAATGCTCAACAAATTTATGGTTAAAGAATCTTAAGGATAATATTCCTGTGTATAATAAAAAAGAATTTGGTTTTCTCCAGCATACAGAAAATTTTTCTATATGCGTTCTGATTTACTCATTCTCAAAACAGAAAAAAAAAATCATATGAATCTTCGTACTAGTAACACCAAATCCTAGAACTTGATAATCCTGTCAACTATCTAGAAGCAGTTATATTGAACTGAACACAACTAGTTATAAGAATGTCTGTCTTCAGGCAGGTGTGGCCAGCCCTTTGCATTGTTAACAAAGCTCCAATAATTATCCACATTTCTCCTATATTCTAGATAAATAAATTGCTTACTTATTCTCAGTCCCTTGTATATAAAACAGATTCTGTCTTGATATCCTAGAATAAATGTTAATTCGTCATACATGTTCAATACATGCACAATATATTATAATTTCTTTTTCCCTAAAAATTATAATTCAGCTGTCTGAAGTCTAGACATAGTTATTCTCCCTTGTATCAATATTTAGTTTTCAGCTACATTACACATCCCTTTATATGCAACACAGTGATCCTGAGGACAGCTGTTCAAGCTGTTCCCAGGAACATCACACCAGAGGACCTCTAGTATAACGCACAGTCACAGGGAAGCCAGCACTAAGCACACTTTTAATGTTTAACATGATTCCCAGAAAAATTGATTACAGGGTTAATTGTTAACGTTTGACACTGACAAACTGCCAAAAGAAAGAAAATCTATTAGGTCATGTCCTGACACCCCAGCTAGTGCAGGAGTCTCAAGACCTGGAATCCAGGTGTGGCCACCAACCCCATCCTTCACTTGTGCTGTGTTAAGTGCTTTCTCTGTCTGAGTCAGGTAGTCACATTTCTCTCTTAGTCTGATATTCCTTCCATTCCAGAGGAAGCGCAGGGCTGATCCAGAGAGCACAGACTTAGTTATGTCACAGCACTCACCTTTAAGTCTGGCATTCTTATCCACCCAGTCACCAATGATGGCTCCCAGGACCAGAACAGAGCCTGCTACCACCAGCCCATAGACAGCTGTCAAAAGGAGGCTGTTTCCATAGAGTTCCACCAGAAACACAGACACTGCAAAGTGCCACATCCGATCCCCCTTAAACAAAAGAAAGATGATTTTAGTTTGTAGCCCACTGTACGCAAGAAATTGTTTCCTTATTAAATGGGTGCTTTCTGGCTATATCAGATGATGTTTCATGTCAATATTTATAGATTGGATACTGTCTAATGCTAAAACTTCATTCCAGCACAATGGAAAACATTTAAGCTTTATTACTAATAGTTTATAGGCATAATAGGTTACGTGCTATATATACAAGCCAGCCTTTTAAATTCAGGAACGGATAGGAATGGACCCTGTGGCTTCTGATGGGTTTACATAGCTATCATTTTTTTTTAAATAATTTGCTGTTTCACAAGTAAATATCAAAATCATCAACAGCAGAACAATCAGAAGGAAAAAGTCTGCTCCCATAAGAGCAAAGGTGTTTTAAATATATAAGTAAGTAGTTATTTTAATGTTTTAATACAGTAGATTTTGAGTGAAAAAAAGGCTATATCTTCATTTAGTTCCAGGGCATATAATGAATTTTACAATTAGTGGGTATAAAGTGTGGTATAAATTTAACACCAACTTTTAAATAAGTCAAGTAGGTTAATGTATAAGATGTTTAGAATAGTCATTTTAAGACATTGTAAGCTCCAGCCTTGATGTCATAGGTTAACATAAGGAAAGATAATGTCTTGTTAACATCATCACTAAATTCACAGACCTAGTTTGTTACATGTTTGACCCTCTGTGAAAGCATGTCAACTCTGAGCTCTTCCCAAAGCCTCATGATAAATTTCCTATGTTGGAAGAAAATTATTATATTGATAAGCCAACTGCTATTAAGTTTCAATAAAAGTAAGGTAACAATCTTAAATATCCAAAATTTAAATTGATTTGTGCTAATATGAAAAACATGCCATTCACAACTAGAGATGATTCTATTCTTCAGGAATCATTTGCTAAAAATGTCTATAGATGCTTTGGGTTAACACAGCCTCCATGCTTGCAGGAAGCTTGAAGAAGGTAAATACTACTGGCATCTATCAGCCCATAAAAGAATTTTCAAATATCAACAGTGAAGAGGTAGAGAAGTCTTGGGGCAAAGAATGATACAGTTCCCAATTATAATTAAAAAAGATCACAAGATTTAGAGCTTGGAGAACAAAGCTGAAATTTCTCTGGCTATCCTAATTTAAGAAGTGACAAATTATGTACGTACAAAACTCTCAAGAACTGGCTAACATCTAAGTTAATATTGATTGAGTCGGGGGTTCTCAACCTACCTAATGCTGTGAACCTTTGGTACAGTTCCTCATGTCGTGGTGACCCCAACATAAGATTTTCATTGCTACTTTATAACTGTAATTTTGCTACTGTTATAAGTCATAATGTAAATATCTATGTTTTCTGATGGTCTTAGGGGATCCCTCTGAAAGGGCCATTCAGCCCTCTAAGGGCTTGTGACCCACAGGCTGAGAACCACCGGACCAAGTGTTCACCCATCCCTTTCATGCCTCCATTTTCTGCCCTCCCCACCAAACAAAATCACTATAAAAGATCACTATACTTTGATATTTGTTTACATGCCTATCTACCCACGCTGGATCTGAGAATAAGTAACCACAGTAATTAGTCTACTTAATAAATGGCCATAGAATGGTTTCTGATGCGTGCCCAACGCTACTGCAGGCATCAAAACTTCAGCAGTATACAAAACACACAGGCTGTTTTTCATGTTGCTGGTGTCCCAGTGCACAGAGATGAAAGCAAAGCTAGCAGAGGGCAGGTGGTAGCAAGTGCTATGAAGAAAAGGAATACAAGAAAGGACTGGCGGGTGGTGCTCTACACGATGGCAGAGGCCTTTATAAGCAAACCCTTGAAAATACAGAGCTAGTGGGCTTAAATGGAAACAGTCTGAAGGACGTGGATGTAAACAGAAGGAACTTGCTCCTCTTTTTTATTGCTTTGCGTGGCTTTTTTTTTAGTTTTGATGTTTTATTATTAAAAGAGTAGAAAGAGAAAAGGAGATAAGGAAGTAAAGAAAGAGAAGAAGAGAGATGAGAGAAAGCCATGACCACGTGGAAAGGGGAGAAAGAATGGAGAGAGAGAGGAGGAGGAGGAGGAGGAGGAGGAGGAGGAGGAGGAGAGAGAGAGAGAGAGAGAGAGAGAGAGAGAGAGAGAGAGATAAGAGAGTGGGATGGATAAGAGAGTGCATGGCTATTTTTGTTGTTACTCTTAAAAGTCCACACTAAATCAAATTTAATACTCCTTAACAAAAGCATCTACTTCTTACTTATTTTGTATTCCAATGGTAGCATAAAACGTATTGATCCGTTAGTAGACAGAAAGTCAGAAATTAAAAACCATACATATCAACACAAACCTAACTTCAGAGAATCTTCTTTCAAACTGCTCCTGTATCTGATATCTAAGGAATCATGATTTAGCAGCGTTGTAAAATGTATATACAATATTTTATTTATAAATAAAGATTAAATAGAAATATAATTAAATAATATACAGTAAGATTATATATACATCATATATATATATGTATATATATACATATATATATATGCAGAGTGGCCCACAAGAAAACAAAGTTACCTCCTCAGAGCACTCCTTTCTTATATTCCTCTGCAGTAAGGGGTAGAATCCAACTAACCCTTATATGGCCTCCAGTGCTATTGTTACTTTTCATCCCTCTTTCTCTCTAGGACCTGTCCATTTAATTTGTTTACCATAAGGTTGCAACATGCATCGTTCATTTTTCTTTTGGAAATTGCTTTAAATTTTCTTGACACAAGTCTTTTTCAGATTGCCCTGGAGCACACAGGGCTCCTCTCATGTTTCTGGAGGCTGACACCCAGTCTGTCACCCAAAGGTCACATGAGCCTTGAAGTTAATCAGTGTTTAGAAGGGAGGCACCCGGTTCTCTAGGAGGATGTCAGACGTTCTTCCATTACTAGTCCTTTTAAAGCTGGCTATTAAATTAAATTGGGGAACGAACGATTGGTTTAGATGTATAAAAGGTTCTTCACGGTTTTCCTTTGCTTTTCCCCCCTTATGCCCACCAGCTAAAGCAAACTCTGGCCAACCCCATGTTGTGTATTCATTTATTTGCAGAATCTCCCCCCTTTGTAAGCATTCAGCAAGATGGGAACTTGCTTCTAAAAAAGTTATCTGGGACTGCTATTCCTTAGAGAGCCAACAGCCCGACTTAATGATTTCCCAAGGGCATAGGGAAAGCATTTCCTCATGATGGCTTCCATTCACAGCTTATAGATAAATCAATAGGGGGGATCCATTAAAATGACATTGGCACTTCAAAATATTCTTTAGAAATTCTTTTTCCTTATTTGTAGCACACAGAATATATTTAGAGTTGTAGCCTGTAAGCCATATGAATGACTGTTTCACCTGACAGTTTCTGGTAATTATCTATTGAACATAGCCAGCACGCTAATGAGTAGCTCGAGGATCCCATACCAGCAGAAAGACTGAGATTCTCCCAAAGCCACATAGGAAGACAAAGGGAGAACTGTGAACCCACGGGTGGCATCTTCTAACACAGCTCACACTACCAACAAGTTAAGTAGCCACAGATAACTTTGAAGATTAGAACTATTATCACTTAGATGTTTGATCTTCGATTAAGTATACTTATATTCATCTTACAATACTACTGTAATCCTAATGTGCCAGTATTCGACAGTCCAACCTTCTACTCTGTTTCCATAATGCTGCCCATGAGATACCTTTCCAGTTCAGAAGGAGGCCCAATTAGAACTTACCAACCCTAGTAACTATGCAAGTTTTCCTGTCCTTCTGGATCTTGTGTCAAACTGTTGTCAGTCTATGGAAAGCTCTAGAATTTTAGTATCAAGTAAAATGTATTAACACTCATGGGAAACATCTGTGAAGACAACAATGGTTTTTGTTGTTGTTGTTGAAACATGTGTTTTAGAACGATTTATTTATTTGACGGAATGACAAAACTGCGAGTTCTCTAATACAACTGTTTCCAACGAAAGTAAACAACAGCTTGCGCAACGATGTCTCAAGAACTGTGTGCTTTCTCACTTACCCAAGTGGAGAGAGAGTGGCCGAGGTAGAGGAGGAATTTTGCTGAGGTCAGGTAGTTTGTTAAGGATCCTATAAAGGGACAGAGAACGAGTTAAAAACACCTTTAAGCACCCCGATGTGCTCAGATTAGAATTTGCTTTTGGTCGTAATTATGTGTGAGTTTTATCTGGTCATTTACAGACTGATGCATTCAGTTTACTTAATACCATACCCTTAGATTCACCGTGGCCTCTTGGTCAATAACCGCCCCAACCCCATGCAGTGAAGAAACTCTTGTTTCATCATTCTTTAACTTCGGTGGGGTTTGTTTTCAAACGCAAGGAATTTCACCCTGCCCAGGTTACTCTGTCCTTGCCTATGTGTAATCTCTTTTATTCAAACTTTGCGTTTACATTCTTCTTGAAGATCCATCAAAACCGAAACCAACCCTCATAACTACATGTCCCTGTACCCACCTGCATCCCCACCACTTGAACCATTCAATTACTCAACTCACCGCAGCATCCTTCCTGACGGGTCTGATGGTCTCTTGCCTTGGTCATGACACCAGGCGCTCTCCCCTTGTTTGTTCTGATGCTAGTAGCTTCGGTTGCTCTTGCCCAGGGGCTTGTTCACAGGAGTGTGAGGAACCGGAGATAGCACCACTATAAGCACAACAAACAGCCTTGTGCCGAACGACCCCAAAAGACAACTAAGGCAAAGAACAGCAAAGCTGTCACCGGGATCTTCTTTTAGTCTTCTTTCCAAACTTAGCTAACACTGTAGCTGAAGTTGGAAAGCCAAAGCCTTATGGAAGCGGGTTGGAGGATCCACCGGCCGCAGGAGACCCTGAGCCTGCTCTCGCCGCCGCCGCCGCCGCCGCCGAGGGCCGGGCAGCCGCTTATAGGGAACCGGGGGCGGAGCTCGCGAGCGCCGGCACCGCCCCTCCTGGCTGGACAACCCGGTCCGCGCCAGCTGCGCTCCCGCCGCCCTCCCAGGAGGCACGGACAACCTGCGCTTTGGCTGGGCTACCGTAGGAGAAACCCAAGAAGTGGCCCTCACAGTAGGACTGGGACGGTGTGAGGACCCGGAAGGGACACTACTGAGACATTTTGCACAAAGCCGATTGGCAGGTGCTAGAAGGACGCTCTTCTCTCTGGCCACCAGATTGCACGACAGTCCCTAGGCAAAGCTCAGCGGGAGCTGGCTCGGAAAAAAAAAAGAGCCTCCCACCCCCAGCTACACATCGGAATGCAGGTAGCTAAGTAAATGCAAGTCACTTCCGGCCTGCCTGCAGCGCAGAATGTTTTCCTTATCCAAACTAGAGAGAGGGCTTTCTCCTAAAGCTGCAGAATCAAAGCTCAGGAAGAGGGCTCAAAGATCACAGTGCAGCCCCCCGCGCACCCCAGTGATCGAACGCAGGCCGCCTTCTGTCCTGCCGGCACTGCACGGAGGCAGCACCCTTCACTGTCCTTTCCCTCTGGGTTCTAACCCCAGCCGCTCCTGCGTCTTTGGCTACTCCACAGGCCCCAGGTGCTAAAGGGAAGTAACCAGGAATACCGGTTGTCCCAGTTGGGACCCTGGGTCTGGCCCAGTACAGATAAAGCCCTTTTGGTAGCCTCCTGGAGGGACAGGTGAATAACTAAAGGAAAATGCACCAGGTGTAAGCCTCTAATGACCTCCGTTTCCTCCCCAGGGCATACCTGCTTCTTGTGTTAGCCCATCCCCTCCGCAGCTTACCTTTGTCGGTTTTGCCAACACTTCAGGAGTGATCCTAATCATTGACACTCCAACCAGCCTGCACACTTCAAGCACCGCCAGAACGCACACCTGGTAATGAAGAGAGCTACTCATGAGCACAGGCCTTGTATCTGGACTCTCTATCAGAAGCCCCAAAGGTCTTTGCGGGCGGGGTGCAGCTGGATTCGTTGGGATGAGGTCTGCAGAGCAGAGATAGGGGTTTACTGCTGTAACCGCTTTTTGTCCTTGTCAAACCCTTCTCTCTCCTTACACACAAAACTTTTAAGTCCTTGCTCCTCGATCACAGGTTCGGTTACGTCTGCTGAAGTTGCAAAATGGGGTAGTACATCCAAATGTCCTTTGGAGTAAACCTAAAGTGTTTTCTGAGGCACTTAGGAAGGGATCATCTAGCAAATTGTGACAATTTTCTTTCTTCTTTTTTCTTTTTTTAATTTTATAGCTCTTCAGAATACAAACTATCCTGATTCCCTGCACATATATCACTGTGTGCCAATAACAGGACCTCCAAGCCCTTTGCATTAGACACTGTGTGCCTTAAGAGCTGTCCCCAACCTCTAGTCAGAAGTCTCTGAGAAACAGGAGCTCATTTGATGTGTGCTTCAACGTGTGATGTGGAGTTTCTGTTCCCCACTGTCACCAAGGAGTCTTCGGAAGTCAAAACTAGGAGAGTGGTAAGAACAGGTGGGAACCTACCGCGAAGCAGACGGCAAATAAGCAAGATCCATAGACAGCAAAGGTATGCAGTGTTTGAGCCTTGGCCAGGGCTCCCATCCCAGTCACTGGGAATGAAGAGTTAGTGGATTGTTGGAGCTCATGACATAGAAGGAGTTAAAATAGAAAATGGAATAAAAACTCTCAGAACACTTGGAGTACACAAGTGACAGGGTTTCCTGGCCTTGACATTCCAGATTAGAAAGCAGAACTCAGTCACAAGACATCACTGGCTCTTCCTCCTACCAAAGAAACATTGAACTGGTTGAAAAGTAAAATTTCATCCAAAAGCAACATTTTCCCCTCAGAACAGAAAAATATATAGCTTTCTTATCAACTTAATTATAACTAAACAAGTCATGCATGTTTTAAACAGTTTCAGAAACAAAAAAGTGCTTTAAAACAACTGATTCTCAATTCATTTCAACATGTTGTTTATGAGACAGAATCTAAGTTACTCATACCTGCTTTGAACTCAGAATCCTCCTGCCTCAGCCCCCCCAGGACTGGAATGACAGGTGTGTGTCACTACTGAGCTGTTTAAAAGTCTGTTAGTTTTTAAAGAGCCTTTAAAACCTTCCAGCCAGAATAAAATGTACTCTGATTGGAAATTGTTAACACATATTTATGGTTGGGAAATAAAAGGGGCTCATTCTTTTCTTTTCAGGTTGTGTTTTTACTGACCTCCAGGGCCCTCAGTTACCTCTTCTGCATCTGACCAGCTCTCCAGAAGGAAAACAGCACAGTCGATGGTCACTACTCCCCAGTCCTGAAGACAAATGAAAAGGAAAAAACACAGTGGGGTTATCACCAGCTATTACAGGAAGCCTAGATCTGAGCACAGAGCTCCCATGAGATGCAAAGCCTTAACAGTACAAAGCCACGATTCTGTTCAAGTGCCTTTCAAGACTGTCTGACACTCCAGCTTCAAACTGAGTAGACGCTTGAGAAATTCACGTTCAGGTTCTTACTTCAAGTCATAGACAATAAACAGAAAGGTGAGCATCCTCATAACTCTTCATTTTGGTTGAGTATCCCAAGAGATTTGACCTTGACAAGCTTTTATAAATATGTGACCTCTCCTCCGTTCTCTAGCTTTAAAATAATGAATGCATAATATTTCAAAATTATGTGTTTAATATGTAATGTAGATTGTTTACATTATACAGTATATATTGCGTAAATATTTGTGTTATATAACATCTATAATAATTATATAAATATAAACATATATAAGGATATGTGTTAAATATAATAAATACATAGTATTTATATATAAATATTAAATATATTTATTACATTATATATATATAATATTACACTCATAGTTGTATTCAGGGTCTGGAAAGAAGAATATATAATAAGATCCTGGGTACTGAGCATGTTTTGAAATGATAGATGTCTTATCACTAGTGATAGTGCAACACTGAAGTTTTCCAAAGTGTCAAAACTGTATTAAAATTTTATTTCGTGTGATTTTTTTTAACCTCAATTTTCAAAAAAAAAAAAAAAAAGTGCCTGAAAAGGAAAGTTAGCCATTTTCCCAAATGAAGGATTAATGTAGGATAGATATGTAGAAAGAAGAACACAGAAATCAAATCTTGTACATCATATTGGAAACTAAAACAGAGAACTGTGTGAATTGTTTAATTTTCTCCATATATAGCCAGAAAATTCATATGAATTTCACTGAATAAATATTTTGGTCTCTTAACTTTAGCTACAGGTCCTTTCTGTCTAACGTGCCTCTCTGTTATGAGTTAAAGTCCATTCTTTCGTAGCTTGTTTTCAGTGAAACACCAAAGCTGGATGCTTACTGACCACGACCCTAAAGACCTCGCTCAGCCTCGCCTTCCCAGGGCTTATCCAGGCAGACAGGTCTCAGCTACTCGGCCCTGTGCGTTTGCTTTCTCAATTGCTTGCAGCCCTCACAGAAGAGAATGTTTAAATCTCAGATCTCTCATACCTCCAAAGAGTTCTCAGTGTACACACCTATCCAAGTCATCTGCCTCAGACATGGCGTACGGCATACCTGTTTCTAAGAAACCCCTTGAAGCTAATTCCTACTAAGATGGCTAGAAGTTTCCAGTCACAAGGTTTGCATTCTAGGCAAAAGGCAAAAATGTTCTACTTATGAAACAGTTTCAGGTCCAGTGCAGGAGGGACAGAAGGACAGCCTTGAGGCCTTTCCTGGTACGTGCACTATACCTGTTCTTGATTTTGTTTGTCTTGTTTTATCTTGGTAAATATTACTTTTATACCCCTTATTTTTGTTTTTGTTGTTACCAAATCTCATAAAAAGACAGATTATCATTGCATGTCACCGAGGAGTGCAAGATATTAAAGATGATGTTGTTCCACAGCTGTGAAATCCTTGGGCAAATCCCTGATCTTAGACCCTTGAGTTGTGATTACACAGACATTACTGTGGTTAAGGCTCTTAAAGGAGAAAACAAAAAGGCCTTTACACATGACCTGGACAAAGCCCTCTAGTCCCATATGATTTGAAATCACTGCTGAAATTATTCCAACATTTCGAAAGAAAGCCTCTCCCAGTAATGTCGTCAGAAATGCTCCGTCGGTGTTACCCACATGCAAAATCAAAGGCACCTAGACCTGCAGAAGGGGCGGGGAGGAGGCAAGGTGCTTATCAGATGTAGCCAGGGTGGCTCATCTTCACAGCACGCTGGGAAATAACTCTGTCTTTATCCCAGCTGCAAGTAGAAGTTAAATAACTCGCCTGGAACTCCCTCAGGTAAAGATGGAAGAGCGGCCAATTAGGAGGCCAGGGGTGCCTGCTTCCCATTGTGCTCTTTATCAGTGAACAAGAGTGAAACAGGAGAGGTCAATACCCATGAGTAAGTCAACCAAGCAATGACAAAAACCATCAGAAACGTCAGGTAACAATGGGGCCTTAGAAGAAACTGCTTTGATGGTTGAGGGATGACAAAAAACAAAACAAAAACAAAAACAAACAAACAAACAAGAAAACATAATGAAAGGGGAAAAAAACCAGCCGTTGGGATAAAATAATTACAGACCTCCTCCTGGAGCAGAGATCTTTTTTCTTTGTTTTCTGCCTCTGGGATGAAAGGCCTGTGCCACCACAGCCCAGTTGGGCAGAGACCTCTTATACTAGGAGTTGCCGGAGAGCTTCTTGGCCATGGAACCTGCAGGCCACGTGCAGTGGACAGTGTGCCCTTTCCTAGCTTCTATGACTATAAAATAGATGAGATGACATGTTTTGGGGTTTGTTTTTGTTTGTTTGGTTGTTTGGTTGTTTGGTTGGTTTGATTTGGGTTTTGGGTTTTTTTGTTTTGTTTTGTTTTGTTTTGTTTTGTTTTGTTTTGTTTTGTTTTGTTTTGAGACAGTTTCTCTGCACAACCTTGGCTGTCCTGAAACTAGCTCTGTAGACCAGACTGGCCTTGAACGCAGAGAACCACTTGCCTCTGCCTCCCAAGTTCTGGCCTTAAAGGTGTGTAGCATCATTGCCCAGCTTGAGGTTTCTATTTTTAGATATAGAGAAACTGAGATGTTTGAGGAAATTCCACTTTTATTTTATACTGCTTGCTTCTGTTTTATAACAAGTATTAGAAGATGTAGGAGTTGAAGACTGATTAAAAATGTCTTTAAAATAGCCAAAATTCCAGAATTTCTTGGCACTGAAAAGGGGATTAAATGGAATTTTTAAGGGGGCCACAGTAGGTATAGATTATGCAATATCACAAGTTCTTTTTAAACTATTGATAAAACCATATTAGATACAGACTTAGAAGGTGAACTTTTTATAGTACAATAGATTTTAAAGATGATTTTTCATATAATAAAGCATAAAATGCTTTACTGAGAAATGAACATAGCTTTTCATTTTTGATATCTTTGTGTCTTCTCACTTCTAATAACTATTCTTTGATTGCAGACATTACACAACAAATCACTTCTAGAGTTCCATCTGTTGCCTCACATACACACACACACAAATGCACATGCACTCTCATACACACACCCTCACACTCACACAGTGTATACTGTGTGTATATGTTTCCCTCTGGTGGTAGGGAAGGTTTTGTATTGAAGCTGGTGATGGAGGATACTTGGATTTGACTTAACTTAAGGAGAACTTAGGAAGTTGAAGATGAAATGAACCAGAGTGGACTTGCAGGAAGGAGAGTGAACATGGTTTGGCCAAGCTTCAGATTAGGAATCAGGGAACAAAGTTCCACCTTGTGTAAAATACAGCTTTGGTGTCTTTGGGAAACTTTGTTTAAATATAGCTTCTTTGTATGCAAATGAAGGAATTAGTTGAATTCTGATATCAAATTCATTGTAATTTGATATTGATCATCACTCAATAGTACGGAGATATTTATTTTACCCAGTATTTATCTATATAACAAGCACATATTATTCTTTCTCTAGTGAACACATATCACTTATAACTAAAACAAAAAGATTAATTTAAACTTTCTGAGGCTTTCCTGTATATCACCTATGCTCAATTGTACATTTTCTTCCTAAAATACTGTCAAACTTTAAAAATAAAACTTAAGGTCACAAAAATAAATTTGAAAGAAATTTAATATGTCATCCTACTATGTGGGTCAGCATTCTTTTACTGATGAGGAAAATAGGTAATGGCTCAACAATTTGATTTTGTATTAAATTGATTCTGATATTATGCCTCTGGGGAAACTGAAGGCATTCATGAAGGTGGCTTAGGATTGTTGTTTATTTGCAGAGTCCAAATATAATCTGAGACAATACTATCGCCCAGAGAGAGATAACTCTTAGGGCTTCTGCACTTGCGATGATTGCTTTTGAGTTGTTTAATCTGATGTCATCTTTAAAGTAGCAACAGATATTGGAGGATTTCTCACCTGAACAGCATCACGTATAGAGACAACACCTACAGAAAGGCCAAAGATAGGAGGAGCGTGTTGGCATGGCTGACAAAGCTTTTCTAGGGTTTATCAACCTTGGAGACGGCCTTTAGATTGCATTTGATTTAAGAAGCCCAGTTACATTTGGTTTCAACTTCCTTGGTGATTATTTCCTGAGGTTTCCCTGATCCCCCATCAGCTCTTCTCCCTTCCCCATGTCCATCCTTTTCTTTGACAGATACAATGACTAATTACTGAGTTGTGGCAGGCACAGCATCTCATTTCTTGTGGTCACAAGATGTGCTTTATATTCTCTTGAGCATTAAGATACATTTGTCCTTTGGAGTAAAAAATAATAGTAATAATGCAATCCTAAGAAGTCACAGTAGAAAACATTAATGTTTTGACTAATTTATAATAGCAAATGAAAAATACCTACACTATAATTTTAGGCTTATGAGGATGTAAGGTATCATTACAGGAGTTGGGTTATTTCTTCTTGGTACCAATTACTTTAGACGTGTCTAATTTGTTTTTCTCTTTTATATCCACACTATTGCCTTTAAAGCAAATGTGAGCTGGCCAAGAGTAATGACTAACTGTGTGCAGGCTCCTCGAAGGGCACATCATCCGAGCTAAGGTTGAGTGTCAGGTGAACTGAATTAGGAAAGTCTCTTATTTGTGTCGCAGGAGTCCCTTTTGCACAGCTTCAAACATAGCCTCCTTTTCCAAGCAGCTGACCAACTCAAACAAGACTATAATGATGGCAAGTTAAAGGCAGTCCTTCACTAATTATGTACTTATTACTGGTGCCTAAGGAGCAGGTGATAAGAGATATGAGAAATGATCTCTCACTGCAATGAGCCATGTTAAATTGGCTTCTCATTAGATTGTACTATGACCCCTGGAAAAATCTATCACCTCTTCTCTTTGCAGCCTGCCCATGCTCTTTATCTCGATGACTCTCCTGGTTTCCCAGTGATTTCAGACACTGCCCAGATCACTAAGGCCATATGTCTCAAATTGCCTCACAGGCTGAACCAGTATGTAAAAGCATCATGAACACAGGCATGTCAGAAACACCCTAAATGTACCACATGATCTAATTAGCTAGTACCTTCATGGCAAATTCTTCTAATTCTGTCCCAAGCACATCTGTACAAAGATAGTTTGGCTATATGACTGCATAAAATCCTAGTCACAGGTACAAATGGACACTACAGCACACATGGGAGTGGTAACCTTTAGAGGTGTACTTAGATTACTGATTTGAACATCTCTTTGATAAACTTCCTTTTAGATGTATGTCTACATTAACTCTGAGACAAAATATCCATCAAGCACCTTGATGCTGTTAGCTCCCAAGTCAAGGAAACCATGCCACTGGAATCCAGGGGTTGTGAAAGTAAAGACAGGGTGACCAATTTTTTAGGAAGAATAAGGACAAGATTGTGATAGTTTTAGGTATATCTTTTCTAGAGATGGGAACACATCACAAATAGGAAACCTGTCTGTATGTCCTTGTGTAAGGAGGTCTCAGAGGAAAATTCCCTCCAAAGATTTTTGGTTTTGTTTGTTTGTTTGTTTGTTTGTTTGTTTTGTTTTGTTTTGTTTCCCCCGAGACAGGGTTTCTCTGTGTAGCCCTGGCTGTCCTGGAACTCACTCTGTAGACCAGGCTGGACTCGAAATCAGAAGTCTGCCTCTGCCTCCCCACCACCACCACCACCACCACCACCCAGCGGACTTGATCTTGGTAATGTGTAATAAATATTTAAAATTTGAATAAAAATTTTAAATATAAATTTTCCATTCCTAATAGTAGCTATGTCTCTAAATGTACGTGTATTTGTAGCTTTTAAAAGATATTCCTGCATTAGAGTAGATACAGCTATCAAACAAAAACATTCATGTCATTTCTCCCTAAAATACAGCTAACAAATAACTCGGCATGGTAGGCACAATTATACTCACAGTTATGTGGGAGACTGAGGACAGACAACCCGGGCAACTAGGAAGGAAGCCACTAGCACACACACACACACACACACACACACACACACACATGCGCAAATGTATGCACACAAGGTAATACAGTAAAAGTTAGGTTCACATATTAAATTAATGTCAAAAGAGCTTTTAATTGTTATATGTCATAAAAGGATAAGACTAAATATTTTATGGGTAGATATCTTACATTTTTGAGACTTTGTATCAACAAAGCAACTCATCATCATGAAATAACTTGTTTTATAATTCTAGTAACTATTAAGCATTTATTAAGATAGGAAAGTGAAGTTTACAGGGTGGGAGGTTTTCCTGATGACATTGGAACCACTCCACAGAAGGCAGGATGGGCGTTACCCTTACAGTTTCCTAGGTATTGGAGTAAAGAAAACTTAAAGGGTTTGCAAAATATGACATGCTCATTCAGAATATTCTTTCTACATTACATGTGATTGAGTGTTACATCTTTGGATGCCATGAAATGAAGTAAAACATCTCACCATTTAACCAATGATGAAGCAGTGGCTTCTTTGGCTGGCTGTGGATAATTAACTTAGTAACTGGGTTCATTTGTTAAGTTTTGGTCTATATATTAATATATGTGTATATTAATATGTGTGTATGTGTGTAACTCATTTAATTATAATGAAATAATATTATCTATACTATATATTTATTTACAATTAAATAATGTAATGCATATTATTTTATTTGTATGTATGTGTGGATATTTTGCTGCATATATTTCTGTGTAACACACACACACACACACACACACACACACACACATGTCTCAAGCCCCTGGAGACCAGAAGGCACTGGGTTGCCTGGAATTGGAGTTACAGATGGCTCTGAGGTGACATGAAGGTGGGGGGGGTCAAAACATTACCGGTGCTTCTAACTGCTGAGGCATCTATCCATCTTTATATTTTCAAAGATTGTGATCCATAGGACAGCTCTTGCTGCTGAGGAGCTGAGGATCATGCCTACGATGGATAAAGTAATATTCCCTCATATTTCCTATTGTGATGTTGCACGCACCAGCACCTCAGAATGAGATCTTATATGAATCCCGGTTCTATGCAGTTGCAATTAGTTAATCAGTCTCACCACTCTCTCCTTTTGCGTAGATCCAGCGCCCCAGATTCATCCCCATCTCTTTAGCAGGACACTCTTCGAAATCTCCTGGAATTTCCACGGACCTTCCCCTTCCCACCCCAACTCCCACTTGCTGTTTTACCCAAGACCCCAACCACAGCAGGCACCTCCTGCTAACCCAAGAGTCGCTCCCAGAGCAACAAACAGGCTGAGGGTAGACCTACACCTCTCCTACTGCTGAGACCTGACATCCCTCCCCCCTCACACGCCCCTGTCTCATCCAGGTCTGTAGCAGAAAACCCACTGCAGACTCTCTTACCTCTCTGAGTCATCCCCAACAGAGCAGGAAGATCTCCCCAGCTTTTCTCCTGCCCCCCCCCCCAGCCATCTGTTATCCCAGCCTCCAGCACCTATAGGCATTTACTGGGAACATACCAGCCAAGCAGAGCGGGGAAGCTAACTGAAGACCCTCACCGCGCATTCCTGCCTCCTTTCCAAATCGAATCCCCCAGTTTCACCCCTAGCACTGCAACAGAATACCAGCTTCATTCTTTCTTGCCCCTCCCACATCTCCTGTGTATCATCTCCTCCTTACCTCCCTCCCTTGCTCTGTTACTGTATCCCAGCCCTCAATTCTAGACACACCCTGCTAAAACCACAGGTCATACCTTCAAAAAAAAAAAAAGCAAACAACAACAAAAAGACAGGTAGGCTCCCTGCAGACCTCTTCTCTCTGTTTCCTCAAACCAGTCCCCCAGTCCCCCCTCACTCCCAGATCTTTGCAGAATTCCCTTAGCAGCCTTCCCTGCCCCCTCATGCTCCCATTCCTGTGGATCCCCCAAATGTTTCCATTCTAACTTTCCTCCCCCAACTTGTTACTTTGTCCCAGACCCCAACACCAGCAGGCACCCCCTTAACCCAAGGGCTGCTCCTTGCAGGACAACAAGTGTAAGAGCCAAAGTTAACCTGTAAACTCCGCCTGCCAAAGGACACGGTAACGTCCTGGAATCCTGGGAGTGGTAGTTCTTTTTTACCCCCCTAAACAAGTTTTTTGGGTTTTGTTTGTTTTGTTTTGTTTGTTAACCAACTCCACTGGATGTGCTTGATCACGTGTAAATAGGAGGTATGTCCACAGGAAATTTATCAGGAGGTATGCTTGCCACTGATTGGACATGATAGGAAATACAATGAATTATAGGTTTTGCCTTTTTAAACGCCTTGTGAATTATGATTCATAGCTAGTCCTTGGAAACCAAGGGGTAGATCTGGCCTGAGTCCTTCCTCGCCCGTATTTAATTAAAGCTTGCTTCAATTTTGGCTCAAAACTGTGGAACTATGTTTTCTCTAGCACATCTGAGGATTAGCATTCGGAGACCCCAGTGAGATGAATTGTCCACTGGATCCTTTTACTTTGGGACCCTTCAAAGGGCTGAGCTAACTGGAGGGGTAGGGGATGCATACTTTGAAATACTAATCCAAGGCCCGGGGCATGCTTTCAGTCCTTCAGAGGTCCACAGTGAATGGCAATGGAAAAAAGGAGATAGCAAGTATTTTATTTTATTTTATTTTATTTTATTTTATTTTATTTTATTTTATTTTATTTTATTTTATTTTATTTTATTTTACTTTTTTAGCTTTCTGTGACAGTTTTTTAAAAGATTTATTTATTTATTATATGTAAGTACACTGTAGCTGTCTTTAGACACCCCAGAAGAGGGCGCCGAATCTCATTATGGATGTTTGTGAGCCACCATGTGGTTGCTGGGATTTGAACTCAGGACCTTTGGAAGAACAGGCAGTGCTCTTAACCGCTGAGCCATCTCTCCAGCCCCTCTGTGACAGTTTTATGTCTGGTTTCTAGATTCTGGTTCTGGGATACCCTGATCTGGGAATGAAAAGGATCTGACAAGGTCCATACATAGCCATTAGGAACAAAGGGACATGTTCCACAGCCTACTGATTATTTCTGGTTAATTAGAATTCAGTCAGAGACATCAGTTTTTCTCTTCTGACCTATCTTGGAACTCTGAGGACTCCCAGGTGATATTGGGAGTCAAAGAACTCTGACAGGACTCCAATGTTGCCCAACAGTTGGGGACCCATAGAGACATTCAATGACACTTGGGGATGGGTGAAGCTATAGACTTGAAAAGGCCCAGTGTGGGTTCAGAAACCAAGGAGAACTCAGGAGGCCTGGTTCCTAACATCTGGCCTATGCATGAAGGTCATAAAGCAGCCTCCTATTTGTTAAGAGAATTTCTCTTGGTCAGACTGGCTGTCTCTTTGTTCAACACCAAATCTTGAAGTAAGACAAGAAGAAGATGTCTTATTTTTCTGTTTTCATTTTTGATCTGTGTCTTTTCTTGTGTCTACACCTATCTTTTGTCTTTATATGTCTTTTCTGACCAAGGGTGATTGAATGGATGAACGGCAAGATTAATATGTTAGATAGCTTTGTATCTATCTAAGACCTCTTAGACAGGACACTCCAAAAACAGCAGAGCTTTTGGAGCCTGAGGTTTTGTGGGCCAGGCTTGGGTCTAAATAGGCAGCTTTAGAGAAAATCCCAGGGTCCCATGTGGAAGCCATTTGGTGGGCCCTGCTGGAATCTGGCAGCTGGAGCTCAAAGCCCAGCACCAAGCTCTCTATGGTAGATCATGAGATTGCTCAGCCACTGCTCTTACCAGCTCTAGCTGTATCAAAAAGTTTCACTGCCTTCCTTCCCCACCCCTTGGAATTTCAATACTGGAGAAGATTGGGCAGGTTTTCTATGTCTATTTTGAACGTATGAATGTGGCCCCTTGCATATTTGTTTCTGGTTGGTCTCCTTTGAATGTCTGAGCATACAGTGTTCTGTGTTTCTTGGTTATTGCTCAGATAGTTTTGTTGCAATGATGCCCCAGGGCTCAGAATTTATCTCTGAGATTTCTGGCCACTGGATCTGATGTCATAGGGATTCAAATATCATTTAGGTATCAGTAATATTAAAGTTATTTTATAGTGTTGAAAAGTCAGCTCTGGAACTGGGTTATAGCTCTCCATTCCCCAGACCCAAGCATGCTGTTAAAGTCTCTATGGGGTCAAGAGCTGTGACAGAGAGAAAAGAGCAAAGCAGAACAGCTAGAGAAATTATTGGTTTCATTTAATTGCTTATTTATTATATGGATTTTTCATATCTCAAAAGTTTAACTTAAGTCTTTTACCATAGGGCATGATTCCATTTGGGGATATAAACAACACTTTATATCCTTATAGCCATCCTTAGCCAAATGTGGCTGCCAGTCAACTATCCTAGGGTTGGAGATGAAAAATGTCATATGGCTTTACCACTATCTTGATTAAGGCAACCATGTGGTGTGGGCCAACCAAGGAGACAATACTAGGTCTCCAAGATACTTTGAAGTGGAATAGATTTTTGTATGATAACTTCTGTCCTGTCTTAAAAACAAGGTTTGCTGTCTTAGTCAGGGTTTCTATTCCTGCACAAACATCATGACCAAGAAGCAAGTTGGGGAGGAAAGGGTTTATTGAGCTTACACTTCCACACAGCTGTTCATTACCAAAGGAAGTCAGGACTGGAACTCAAGCAGGTCAGGAAGCAGGAGCTGATGCAGAGGCCATGGAGGGATGTTACTTACTGGCTTGCCTCCCCTGGCTTGCTCAGCCTGCTCTCTTATAGAACCCAAGAATACCAGCCCAGAGATGGTACCACCCACAAGGGGCTCTACCCCACTTGATCACTAATTGAGAAAATGCCCCACAGCTGGATCTCATGGAGGCACTTCCCCAACTGAAGCTCCTTTTCCTATGATAACTCCAGCCTGTGTCAAGTTGACACACAAAACTAGCCAGTACATTTGTGAAACAGGATTTTTTAAAACAATGGTTGTTTAATGAGTATGGTGATTTGAATAGGTATGGCCCCCAGAGACACATGTGTTTGAACACTTGACCCTTACTGAATGGCACTTTTAGAAGGTATGTCCTTGTTGGAGTAGGTGTGGCCTTGTAGGAGGAAGTGTGGCATTATGGAGGTAGGCTTTGAGGTCTCATATAGGCTCCAGGTACACTCAGTGTGACACTCAGTTCCCTTCTGCTGTCTCAGGGATCAAGATGTAGAAATCCTGGCTTCTTCTCCAGCACCACGTCTGCCTGCATGCTGCCACTCTTCTCACCCTGAAGATAATGGACTAAGCCCTTGAAACTGTAAGCCAGCTTTCATTAAATGTTTTGCTTTGCTATGGTCCTGGTGTCTCTTCACTGCACTGAAGTCAGTGAGGTATTCAAACTGCACCTCCATGTGTTCACATACAAGAGTGTACCTTGCTGGCTGCCAAACTTTGTTACATAAGAGTCACCTATATGGTGACTCTTGCCAATATGTCACAGGGGACATGTTGGAGATGTCAGTGCCATGTGATAGTCATTGAAAACACCAACCACAGTAAAATGTAGCTGGCTGGGATTTGGAAGGCAGAGTACGGGTTCAGAGAGTGACCCAGGTCCCTCAGGAAAGTCCAGAGGATTATGAATGTGTCTGACATTGATCATTGACTTGTTTGTACTGTTAGAACTTGGTTCCGCCTTGTGAAAAATGTAGTTGCACCCCACATCTTCACTCTCAAGAAAAAAAATATTTTTAATATTGCAGGAATACACAATTGAGAAATTTTAAAGATTTTTTTTGTATGCTTTTTTTTTTTTAGTTATTTTTATTTTCTATATTCTATGTTTACATTTCAAAGGCTTTCCCCTTTCCCAGTTCCCACCCACCATAGTTCCCATAGTTCTTCTCCCCCCCAACTATTCCCCAATCATTCCCCCTCCCCCCTCGGTTTCTTTACTAAACTGGATGCAATCTTTACATGCCCAGGGTCCTCTCCTTTCTTCTTCTTGGGAATCATTTGACTTGCTATTCGTGTC
This sequence comes from Apodemus agrarius, assembly GCA_964023405.1. Classification (NCBI taxonomy): domain Eukaryota; kingdom Metazoa; phylum Chordata; class Mammalia; order Rodentia; family Muridae; genus Apodemus; species Apodemus agrarius. The sequence goes on from OZ030014.1 coordinate 47,351,594, forward strand.
TTGAGTATTTAGTGCTTCTGGGCTCATTAATATCCACTTATCAGTGATTGCATTTCATGTGCATTCTTTTGTGATTGGGTTAGCTCACTCAGGATGATATTTTCCAGGTCTAACCATTTACCTACAAATTGCATGAATTCATTATTTTTAATTGCTGAGTAGTATTCCATTGTATAAATATACCACATTTTCTGTATCCATTCCTCCTTTGAGGGATATTTGGGCTCCTTCCAATTTCTGGCTATTATAAACAAGGCTGCTATAAACATAGTGGAGCATGTGTTTTTATTGCATGTAGGGGAATCCTCTGGGTATATGCCCAGGAGTGGTATGGCAGGGTCCTCTGGAAGTGACATGCCCAATTTTCTGAGGAACCGCCAAACTGATTTCCAGAGTGGTTTTACCATTTTGCAATCCCACCAACAGTGGAGGAGTGTTCCTCTTTCTCCACATCCTCGCCAGCACTTGTTGTCTCTTGAGTTTTTAATCTTAGCCATTCTGACTGGTGTGAGGTGGAATCTCAGGGTTGTTTTGATTTGCATTTCCCTGATGACTAATGATGTTGAACATCTCTTAAGGTGTTTCTCGGCCATCCGAATTTCTTCTGGTGAAAATTCTTTGTTTAGCTCTGTGCCCCATTTTTTGATAGGGTTATTTGTTTCTTTGCGGTCTAACTTCTTGAGTTCTTTGTATATATTGGATATTAGCCCTCTGTCGGATGTGGGGTTGGTAAAGATCTTTTCCCACTTTGTTGGTTGCCGTTTTGTCCTTCGGACAGTGTCCTTTGCTTTGCAGAAACTTTGTAATTTTATGAGGTCCCATTTGTCGATTCTTGATCTTAGTGCGTACGCTATTGGTGTTCTGTTCAGGAACTTTTCCCCTGTGCCCAAGTCCTCCAGGGTCTTCCCAAGTTTCTTTTCTAATAGTTTCAGTGTGTCTGGTTTTATGTGGAGGTCCTTGATCCACTTGGAGTTGATCTTAGAGCAAAGAGATAAGAGTGGGTCAATTAATTTTAAAGATTTTAAGGGCAAATTTTGGAGTTTTACAGAACATTTGAATGAAAAACCTGAATTTTGTTTATAGGGATAGCTTTTAAAAATATTTAAGTTTATAAAGCTATGAGACATTTTAAATTTATAAGATATTTTATTATAATGTTTTTATTAATATGTAATCTTGAAAAATAGGTAAATAAAATACTAAAAAATTAAGTCCACAGCCACTAAGGAACACTAAGAAATTTCCATCTTATGATGCAAGACAATGATCTAAGCAGTCCGACAAAGGACTGCTCCTCACCTAAGGTCTACTCAGGCTAGCAGAATATGTCTAACCTCTGTGGCTCTTGCTAATGTTGTTAAGATGTATATTTTAGTAAACTGAGTCAGACAAGAGACTGTTATATTCTATGATGGTGTACTAAGTAAGGACCAGGAAAGCAAAGTGCCAATCTCTGTATGAATTATATTCAGGATTTAAAATTGTATTCTAATACTAAAAAGAGCTTTGATTCAGAAATTGTTACCTTTTATCATAAGCTGCTAAAGATGATTAACACTTAATATGTTCAGAATTACACTTGTAGTCATGCTAAGTACTAATGTAATTAATTACAGAAAAAAGCCTGATTTAACCTCCTATATGTTTTCAAGTAATAGCATAAAGCAAGTATCTAAAAACAAGCAAGGTTGTTTAGCTTAGATATGTATAATAGATAATGGGCCTCAAACTTCCAGAAATCTGCTGAATTATGGAATTTATTTTATTTATTTAATTTATTATGTTTAATAAAAAAACTTATAACTACAGACAGTGATCCCCAGATCATAGAGGTGATCCTCAGGTCTCCAAGAGAATAATGGGGCACAATGATGATGACTACACCTGTGTGAAGGTAACCCTAACCACTGGGATAGACTGCCTCAATGCCTTGGTTGCTGCCAGGACCTGTGGACAAGCAGGGCAAGGTAGAGTTGATTGCCCCACTGCCTAGACAAGGTAAGGTCAGGTCCCCCTCACCATGTTTCTTCCCCACAGGGAAGCCTCTTATATTCTGGGTCTGGTGGCTGAAGACCTATGCTCCCCTGGTACCTTTGGCCCCAAATGAAGTCAAAGAGGAAACAGGAGCCTGGGGTGACTGTCTAGGTAATGGACTGGTCTCCATCATTTTGATTGATACATGGGCCATTTATATCATACTTCCTGCTATAATTTATCCTTCTCAGATCTCTGATGGCACTGATGACTAGGCAAACTTCGCAGCAAACAAATAACCAAACAAATCCTCTGCTCAAGACTATAACCACCTTGTTAGTTCATTTAAAGCTACCAGGTCTCTTTTTAAGAAAAGGCTGATAGGTTTGCCTCGGTAACAGGCTTATTATTAAAGGATAAGAAGGGTTTTTTTTTCACTTATATGTGTGTATATGCATTACCGTGTGTGTGTGTGTGTGTGTGTGTGTGTGTGTGTGTGTGTTTCTCCTGCTGAAGCTGCATACTATATGTGAATAATTTTAACACTGAAGTTTGTGATGTGTCCTTTAACTGCTAGCTTTCTTTCCCTATTTTTCTTGCCATCATCAAGACTTCCTACTACTCACCAGTCCTTGAAAAATTCTCTTAACTCTCAATTCAACCCATTCATTTTTACCTAGTATAAATGGAGCATACAATTTTATAATTCAAATAGAGGTGACTTCATTTATGGTAGATGATTCCCTGGACTGAGACATACTTGAAAACTTCAGACATAAGCAATTTGGATAGTATTCAAGAGATGAACAAAAACTACCCCATATAATAAAACCCTTCATAAAATGAAAGAGAAAAATCTTAGAAGACATAATATGACCAGGGATAGATTAATAGTGACAGCAGTGTGCCTTCAGATGTAACTTTTTACTGTTCATTTATTTTGAAAGAATGCATCTTGTGATGACTGCTCTCAATAATAACTACACATGTTTCTGGTAAATGTTTAGAAAAGGATTTAAAGTCTAATAGAAGTTCTAACAGTCTGAAAATGGAACTCTGACTACGTACTTGCTACCAAGTCTCAAGCTCAAATTTTTAAATTTCCTTTGGTTGTTTTCTAAGTATAGACTTAAAGAAGATTCTCACCGGGCTGGAAACATCTCTTCTAATCTATACATCTGGCCCTCTGAACAGAAGAAAATGTTCATCCTTTTTAACCTAAAGCTATAGTTTTATGAGGTCCCATTTGTCAATTCTTGATCTTAGAACATAAGTTATTGGTGTTCTTTTCAGGAACTTTCCCCCTGTGCCCATGTCCTCCAGGGTCTTCCCAAAGTTTCAGTGTGTCTGGTTTTATGTGGAGGTCCTTGACCCACATGGAGTTGATCTTAGTACAAGGAGATAACAGTGGGTCAATTTGCATTCTTCTGCATGTTGACCTCCAGTTGAACCAGCACCATTTGTTGAAAAGGCTATCTTTTTTCCACTGGATGGTTGTAGCTCCTTTATCAAAGATCAAGTGACCATAAGTCTGTGGGTTCATTTCTGGGTCTTCAATCCTATTCCATTGATCCACTTGTCTGTTGCTGTACCAATACCATGCAGTTTTTAACACAATTGCTCTGTAGTACTGCTTGAGGTCAGGGATATTGATTCCCCCAGAAGTCCTTTTATTGTTGAGAATAGTTTTAACTATCCTGGGTTTTTTGTTGCTGCAGATGAATTTGAGAATTGCTCTTTTTAGATCTATGAAGAATTGAGTTGGGATTTTGATGGGGATTGCATTGAATCTGTAGATTGCTTTTGGCAAGATGGCCATTTTTACTATATTGATCCTGCCAATCCAAGAGCAAGAAATATTTTTCCATCTTCTGAGGTCCTCTTCGATTTCTTTCTTCAAGGACTTGAAGTTCCTGTCATACAGATCTTTTGCTTGTTTGGTTAGAGTCACTTTATGTTGTTTGTGGCTATTGTAAAGGGTGTTATTTTCCTAACTTCTTTCTCAACCTGTTTGTCCTTTGAGTATAGGAAGGCTACTGATTTGCTTGAGTTGATTTTATAACCAGCCACTTTGCTGAAGTTGTTTATCAGCTGTAGAAGTTCTCTGGTGAAGTTTTTTGGGTCGCTTAAGTAAACTATCATATCGTCTGCAAATAATGATAGTTTGACTTCTTCCTTTCCAATTTGTATCCCTTTGACTTCCTTATGTTGTCTAATTGCTCTCGCTAGAACTTCAAGTACTGAAGGCAACCAACAAATTGGGAAAAGATCTTCACCAACCCCACATCTGACAGAGGGCTAATATACAATATATACAAAGAACTCAAGAAGTTAGACCCCAAAGGACCAAATAACCCTATCAAAAAATGGGGTACAGAGCTAAACAAGGAATTTTCACCAGAAGAAATTCGGATGGCTGAGAAACACCTTAAGAGATGTTCAACATCATTAGTCATCAGGGAAATGCAAATCAAAACAACCCTGAGATTCCACCTACTCCAGTCAGAATGGCTAAGATTAAAAACTCAAGAGACAACAGGTGCTGGCGAGGATGTAGAGAAAGAGGAACACTCCTACACTGTTGGTGGGATTGTAAGATGGTACAACTGCTCTGGAAATCAGTTTGGTGGTTCCTCAGAAAATTGGTCATGTCACTTCCAGAGGACCCTGGCATACCACTCCTGGGCATATACCCAGAGGATTCCCCTGCATACAATAAAGACACATACTCCACTATGTTCCTAGCAGTCTTGTTTATAATAGCCAGAAGTTGGAAGGAGCCCAGATATCCCTCAAAGGAGGAATGGATACAGAAAATGTGGTATATTTATACAATGGAATACTACTCAGCAATTAAAAATAATGAATTCATGCAATTTGTAGGCAAATGGTTAGATCTGGAAAATATCCTAAGTGAGTTAACCCAATCACAAAAGAATACACATGAAATGCAATCACTGATAAGTGGATATTAATGAGCCCAGCAAGGCCTAAATACTCAAGGCACAATTAGCAAGTCAAATGATTGCCAAGAAGAAGAAAGGAGAGGACCCTGGGCCTGAAAAGATTGGATCCAGTTTTGTAGGAGAGTACCAGAACAGAGAAATGGTGTGTGTGTGTGTGGGGGGGAGTGATTGGGGAATAGCTGCGGGGGGAGGCTTATGGGACATATGGTGGGAGGGAACTGGGAAAGGGGAAAGCCTTTGGAATGTAAACAAAAATATAGAATAAAAAAATGAAAAAAAAAGCTATAGTTTTTGCTAGAGCTCAAAAGCATAAATCTATTCTAGCTATTTTACAACGTGGATTTTAGATTACAAACAGTGGTTACGCCAATATAGCTAAAACTTTTACCTCTTTTTTAAAATAAAAATAACTCTGGTAAGCTTCAGGGAGTCAAGGGAACCATAAGTCTTGGAACTACCTGTCACAGGTCAAACAGACTCCAGATAAACACAGCCTAAGTTTCCCTACCTGTCTATTCCTAAGAATGGGATCTCTCTTCTCATTGATGTTTGAAAAGGCCATCCTCTGCTACATACGTAGCTGGAGCCATAGGTCCCTCCATGTGTACTCTTTGGTTGGTGGTTTAGTTCCTGGGAGCTCTAGCGGTACTGGTTGGTACATATTATTGTTCCTCCTTTGGGGCTGTAAACCTCTTCAGCATCTTGGGTCCTTTCTCTAGCTTGTCCATTGGGGACCCTATGCTCAGTCCATTGGTTGGCTGTTAGCCATGGGTATTTTGATCTCCCTTCTAAGAAGGATCAAAGTATCCACACTTCGGTCTTCCTTCTTCTTGAGCTTCATGTGTCTGTGAATTATATCTTGGGTATTCCAAACTTTTGGGTTAATATCCAGTTATCAGTGAGTGCATACCATGTGTGTATTTTTGTGATTGGGTTACCTCACTCAGGAGGATATTTTCTAGTTCCATTCATTTGCCTAAGAATTTCATGAATTCGTTGTTTTTAATAGCTGAGTAGTACTCCATTGTATAAATGTACCACATTTTCAGTATCCATTCATCTGTTGAGTGACATCTAGGTTTGTTCCAGCTTCTGGCTATTACAAATACGGCTGCTATGATTATAGTAGAGCATGTGTCCTTAGTACATGTTGGAGTGTCTTCTGGGTATATGCCTAGGAGTGGTATAGGTGGGTCCTCAGGTATAAATCAACTTCTTATAAACAATTTAAATAAATGTATAACCATCAGAGAAATAGAAGTTGTCATTAAAAGTTTTTCAAGTAAGAGCAGTGCCAGATGGTTTTAGCACAGAATTCTAACATATTTTCAAAAAAAAAGTTAATTCCAACACTCCTCAAATTGTTCCACAAAATAGAAACAGAAGAAATATTGTCAAATTCATTTTATGAGGCAACTGTTACTCTCATGCCTAAACCATATAAAGACTTTAAAAAAGAGAGAATTACAAACCAATCTTCCTTATGAACATATATTCAAAAATATTCAATAAAATACTTGCAAATAGAATCCAAGAACATATCAAAAAGATAATCTACCACTATCAAGTGGACTTCATTCCTGATATACTGGAATGGTTTAATATACAAAATTCAGTAAACATAATTTATCATATAAGCAAATTGAAAGAAAAACAGCACATGATCCATGATCATCTCATTAGATGCAGAAAAGGCCTTTGACAAAATCAACACTCCTTCATGATAAAAGTTCTGGAAACATTGGTGAAACAACAGACATCTTAACATAATAAAGTCAATTTATAGGAAGCCTAGAGCTAACATCAAATTAAATGAAGAGAAACTCAAAGCAATTTCACTAAGCTCAGGAACAAGATAAGGCTGAACACTCTCTCCATATCTATTCAATATGGCAATTGAAGTTTTATCTAGAGCAGTAAGACAACTGACGATCAAAAGGATAACCAATTGTAAAGGAAGAAGTCAAAGTATTGCTATTTGCAGATGATATGATAGCACACATAAGTGACCCTAAGAATTCCACCAAGAAACTCCTACACCTAGCTGATAAACACCTTCAGCAAAGTGGATGGATAAAAGATGAAGAACAACAACAAAAAAAAATCAGTAAACCTCCTATATACACATGACAAACAGACTGAAGAAGAAATCAGGATAATGGCACCTTTCACAATAACCTCAAATGACGTAAAATATCTTGGGGGTAATTCTAACCAAGCAAGCAAAAGATTTGTATGATAAAAAACTTCAATAAAAAGTATTTGAAGAAAGAAATTGAAGAATACCCCAGAAGATGGAAAGATCTCCCATGGTCATGAATCAGTGGGATTAACATAGTAAAAATGGCCATATTACCAAAAGCAGTCCACACAGTCAACGCAGTGCCCATCAAAATTCCAACATGATTCTTTACAGACCTTGAAGTGATAATTCTTAGCTTTATATGGAAAAACAAATTCCAGCATAGCTAAGACATTCCTGAGCAATAAAAGAATTGCTGGGGATCTCACCATTTCTAACTTCTAGTGTTCCTACAGAGGTATAGTAATAACTTCATAATAGTGGTATAAAAACAGACCCAGTGATCAATATAATTGAAAACTCAAACATAAATACACATATAGTAACCTGATTTTTTTTTATAAAGAAGCCAGAAATACGCATTAGGAAAAAATACAGTATTGTCAACAAGTGTTCGTTGTCAAGATATCTGTATGTAGAAGAACACACATAGATCCATGTGGCCCCTTGTCTCTCCCCATAGGCTGTTAGCACCAGCCTGAGGGGAGAAAGAGAGCATAGGCTAAGCAGGGTCCTGATGGCCTTGAGGATGCATGGAGTGACCTCTGGAGACCACTGCAGTGAGACGAATCTACTTTATTGTTTCAGGGATGGGGTATATAAGGGTCTTTTCAGTGACATATGTGGAAAGGGATAATTGGTCATAGCATTAAGTGAGCAGAAGGACTGATTGGTAATAATACAGCACCTAATTATCATGCAGGCAGGAAGTGGGACATGTGCTGAGTTATGCAACTTTGCAGAGAGCTCTGTACAAGGTCACTTTTCAAACAGACAAGGCTAGCAACTTGTGTTCAGGGACCCTCACCAGACAAAAGCAGGCAGAGTCAGGGAAAGGGAGAGTCACTGAGAAAGGGAGTCCCCCATTTTGTGCTTAGCTCAGAAAGCCATTTGGTCATGAGGGACTACTATCTTAACAAGATTCCCAACAGATCCATACTTATCACCCTGTACAAAACTTAAGTCCAAGTAGATCAAAAATCCAGATACACTGAACCTGAGAGAAGAGAAATTGTGGAGTAGTCTTGAATGGCACAGGAGATGAATTTCTGGACAGAATAGCAAAAGTGAAGGCCCTGAGATCAATGGTTAATATATGGAACTTCATAAAATTGAAAAAAAAATTCTCTAAGGGAAAGAATACCAGATAAAATGGCAACCTACAGAATGGGAAAATATTTTTACCAACTCCACATCTGATAGAAGACTAATGTTCAAATATATATAAAGAATGGAAGAAACTGGACATCTAAAAAGGATATAATCCAGTTTAAAAATGGGGTACAGAGCTAAACAAAAAATTCTTAATAGAGGAAACTCAAATGACTGAGAAATATGTAAAGAAACATTCAACGTATTTGGCCACCAGGAAAATGCAAATCAAAACTACTTTGAGATTCCATCTTATACCTTCCAGAATAGGTAAGATCAATAACAAAACTGAAAGTTCATATTGGCTAGGATATGGCGCAATGCAGGGCAGGAATAGAGAACTAGAGATGGGGGAAATAGTGTAAAGGGGGAGCATGTGTATGGGGAGAGCTAGCCAGACTTGGGGGTCTGTGTAGGTGGAAGCTTCCTGGAATTTATGAAGGAGATCCTAATGAGGACTTCTAGAAAGTAATAGTAGATATGGAGTCTCAACAGGCCATTTTTGTTACCAAGGGAGACTAGGTTGGATTCAATTGAGTTGTTAGCAAAGGGAACACCATGAAAATCCTCAAACAATCCAGACTGTTACTAAGACAAAGGGTTGATATTGCAAACTGACAGCATAGGAAAACATCCACACAACTCATTGAACATAGAGAAATCCAGCTGGAGCCTCCATGGAACCTTCACCACTATTTCTAGCCTCTTTGATATAGAAAGGTACTCTGCAGGCTACGAAAAGGGAAAAATAGAAACTAACCCAGCTATAAAACCTCTGACCTAAAATCTGTCCTGTCTGTAAAATATGCTAGGATAATGGTGGCACTGAACTTGTTGAAGTAACCAATCAATGTCTGATTTGACTTAAGACCCACTCCATAAGAAGAAACCTGTGCCTGACATTGCTTGGATAATCAAGAATGAGGCTAGATAGCCCATAGTATAGATGGATTTTAGTCTAACAACATGACTAGTCTAGCAAGGGATCACAACCAAAGACCTTCTAGATCCATATGATCTGCTTGGAATGGCACCCCTATCATCCCTATTCTTGGAATACAGACACACCTTTAATAGGCACTTTAATCCCAGATAATAAAGGTAAGGTTAGTTTGTAGAAAGAAGCAGCCATGTTTGGAAGTGACATCTAATTGAGGGGCAGACAAAGTGACAAATCAGAGAAAGATTTGACAGAATGAGTCAGACATAGGATACCAGCTCTCCTGAGAACAGACAGGAAAGAGAGGTTGCACAGTGAGAGGAGCACAGAGAGAGGCTGGAGGGCATTTCAGTGAGCGCAGTACAGTTGCAGTACAGTTGAGTTCAGTTCAGTGCAGTTTGGTGCCGTTTCGTTGAACACAGTTGAGTTCAGTTGAGTTGACATAGTTCCACTCGGTATGTAGTCAGTGCAGGCAGTGTAGTTCAGTTCATGGACTTCACACGCAGTTTTTCAAGCAGACCAATTCAGTGAGAAGACAAGAGAAGCCAGTTTGAATCAGTTAGCTTGGAGAGGAGTTTTGAGCCAGAACAGCTGAGTTGAACCGGGAGGCCAGAGTTCAGAAAGAATTAGAAAGGGTGAGTTTATTCAGCAGTAAACCTCTTGTACAACAATTACATCTGGTAAATAAAAGTTACATTTACACAAGAGACCTAGGGTAAAACCACACATGATACTTTTTTAAAGTATCAATAAAATGACTCCTAATGATATTCTGCAATACTCGTCTAGTCAATAACAGAGAGGCTTCCTCCAGCTGTAGAGGGGAGCAGATACAGTGATCCACAGCCAGACATTTTATGGTGAGAGAATTTATAGGGAAGGTCTCCATCAAATCCCTTCCCTCAGAGCTCAGGATATCCTGCAGAAGAAGAGGCAGAAAGATTGTAAGTCCAGAGGGAGTAGAGGACATCAGGTGAACAATGCCATCTGAATCAACTAAGCAAGGTTCAAACAAGCTTACAGATACTGAAGCAGCAGTCACAGAGCCTACATGAGTCTGCACCAGGTCCTCAGTGTGTATATTTTATATATTAGCTTAGTATGTTTATGGGACTCTTGACTGTGAGAACAACAGGTCTCTGACTCTTCAGTCTGCTCTTGGGATTCTTTTTCTCTTGTTGGGTTTCTGTGTCCAACTTTGATATGATAGTTTATGCTTCATCTTATTATCTTTTATTTTTATCATGTTGTTATTTCTTTGAAGCCTGTTCTTTTCTGAGGAGAGTTAGCAAGAGAGTTGATCTGGTGGAGTGAGTGAGAAGGAACTGAGAGTGGAGAGAGGGGGGAAATTATAATCAGGAAATATTGTATGAGAAAAGAATAAGTTTTCAATAAAGGATAATGTTTTAATTTTTTTAAAGTCCAACTGAAAGAAGGAAGTTCCCTAATTTGTTGGGGTTGCTAAACAAAGACATGGACAAATAGGAAGAAAAAAGTAGGGGTCAGCAACAACAATGCCCACCACCATCAGATGTGAACAGAACTGGATAGAGTTCCCTTACATCCAGCAAGTAGACTAATCCTCATCGTGACATTGACTCCTAGCCTTCAGAGGCACAGGATAAGATATTTCCACAGTCCTAACCCACCTGCCTTGTAGTTCTTGGTTAAATTAGTCTGAGAAAGTGAATTCAGTAATGGGTTATAATTAAGGTTGATTCTTTAGGAAGAAGTGCCTCTTGGCTTCTCCCAGGCACTGCTCTGATTTAGAATGGCACACACCCACAGTAAGAGTGTATACGCAAAGAAAATCATCTCATTTTTTCCAGGAATATATTGTAATAAAAATTCTTTGGAATCATCAAATTTTGGTTAATGTTAATCTATACTTAGTATCAAATACCCAATACTGCAGAAAGAACATTAAGTACATACACATAAGTATTCAAGGAAAATTTATAATATTGTATAATTAAAATTAACTTCATCTTGAGTTCTGGTCCTTTTTACTTGCATAACAACATTAAATCTTCGTATCTAAGAAGAAGAATAGTCTTATATCTTATCAAAAGAGGTCCCGGTAGCTTTCACTGATATTACATGGCATGGCAGCCTGCACAGTGCCAAGTGCATATGTTATGTGCTCAGAACCCAAGCCACAGTGAAATAGCTCAAGGCAACATGGGCAAGTACTGAAAGAAACACAAAGGTTGGTTATATGTTTGATTCTGAGTTAATTTCTGATTGTTGTGTTCAGAATCCCTTTATTGCCATTAAATATTTTACTACCCATACATTCAGTTATGGTAGCCCATCTGGAATCTTGAACCAGTTTTACAGAGCTGTGTCTTAGATGACTAAAACTCCACAGTGATGTGCTAAAATCTAGGGCCAAAACTCAATAGGTTCAGGATTTTCCCAGGACATAGAAAAACGCTGAAAGGAGATTAACCCTTACTTACCAAGGAGTTGGACTGTGCTGAGAAGGCTGAAAAGGATGAACTAGGAGTCGAGGACAAATTGCTTGTCCTTAGTGGGTTGGTTGGTTGGTTGGTTGGTTGGTTGGTTGGTTGGTTGGTTGACTGTCAACACAAGCACTTCCCAAGAAAAAGAAGGTTCCTGGTGTGGAGGTGGAGTCAGAGTGATGCTTTGCTTACTTGGCCTGGACAAGGCCCTGATGTATCTCTAGCACTGCAAGTAAGGAAACAGCTTCACAGCAACAGAACTTTGCTTGGCACACAACCCCTTACAGGAGAGGAAGGGTAGGATAGTAGTTTTGTTTGGCCACAGTTACTCAGAATCTCTCTTTAGACCACCTAACTCTTATCAGTGTGGTGTTATAGATCACGTGGTGTTGGATAGAAGGGGAATAAAGGAGTATTCGTAATCCTGATAAGGAATTTGCCTCTCTGCCAATTAAATCAACAGTGTCAACCAGCGTGCCTTGACTTTAGCATGTCTGATATCCATTGGAAGGAACCCAAATATCCCTCAAAGGAGGAATGGATACAGAAAATGTGGTATATTTATACAATGGAATACTACTCAGCAATTAAAAATAATGAATTCATGCAATTTGTAGGTAAATGGTTAGATCTGGAAAATATCATCCTAAGTGAGATAACCCAATCACAAAAGAATACACATGAAGTGCAATCACTGATAAGTGGATATTAATGAGCCCAGAAGCCCTAAATACTTAAGGCACAATTAGCAAGTCAAATGATTCCCAAGAAGAAGAAAGGAGAGGACCCTGGGCCTGAAAAGATTGGATCCAGTTTTGTAGACCCAGAACAGAGAAATCGTGGGGGGGGGTGATGATTGGGGAATGGTTGGGGGGGAGAGGAATTATGGGACGTATGGTGCGGGGGAACTGGGAAAGGGGAAAGTCTTTGGAATGTAAACATAGAATATAGAAAATAAAAATTAAAAAAGAAAAAAAACAGGTATTGTAAATGTGTTATAGCTAAAAGGCTTAATGTAAAAAAAAATGCAAAAGTAACAGCTAATGCTGAGCACTTGCTATGTCCCCTACCCCCCATCCCCGCTCTTCTGTACTGAATATGCAAATTCACTTCATTCGCACAGTAAATCCCATGGTGATGTGTTACTGTTATGCCTACTTTATAGACTAGGAAATTGGAATTTATAACCCTGGGGTGGGGTAGTTCTCAACTGAGCTTTTAAACTATTGCCCAGTAAATGATCCCTCAGTGCAAGAGGTTGAGAGTTGTGTTATACATTTTTGGTACTGGTTTTCAGTTTATCTTTTAAGAACCTGGAGAATTATGAAAGAAAGGTTAACACCTTAAATTTAACCTTTTAAAGATTTGTTTTTATTTGTTTGTGTGTTTGTATTTGAAACACAGCACTATGTGTTGGTGTGGGAGGAGAAAGAGAGGGTGTAGGAGCGCTGGAGCTGAGTTAGATGTGAGTCACAAACATGGCTGTGGGGACCAAGCTCCTGTCCTCTGGAGAGCAAGAAGTGCTTTTAACCACAGCCATCTCTCCTACACCTCAAATTTAATGTTTATTCATATTAAAAAGACAAAGCATGGTGAGTCACGCCTGTAATGCCAGTGCTGTGGAGCTGAAGCAGAAGGAAAGCTGTGAGTTTTCCGACAGTCTCGGCTATGTAAGGAATACCAGGCCAGCCTGAGTTAGTGAAATCTTGGCTTAAGGAAAACAAAAAAGCCACCACCACAATCACCACAAAGAGAGTCACAGTGATTCCCACTCCTTGGGACATGTGACAACTTACTGCTTCTACTGTGGAAACAGCTTTAGTTACTTGCAATTTGAATATCAAGTGCTTACATACAAAAGGACCTTACTTTTAGGATACTAACGCTACTTCTAAGAAGTCTCAGGCCAGTGAAAGAACTATGTCTCAAGTTCAGCATAGAGAACTTAGGCTGTTTGATCATAGCGCAGTTTTATACTTCTAAAATCAGTAACGTGGTGGTGTGACCACAGGACTGCACATAACCTGTATATATGTCGTAATACTTAGCCAGTTTCCTACTGTACCTGTTCTTTGTAAACACTAGGCAGTCCACAAGTTAGAGGCTCATTTACTCTCAGCTGTAGCATCTGACAAGCAACGTCCAAGCCTGTCACCCAACCTCCGTGGCACTGATCTGCACGTAAACACACAATTTTATCTTCCATAAACCTTGAGTCAACCACATAGGCTAGAAGAGGCTGGAATACGAGACATTTGGGGAGATAGTATCAAGATGAACTGAAAAGGGGTACATCTTTGCCAACTGTCAACAAACATCTCTGCATAAATATAGCTGCTTAATTGCCTAATCGTAAAGCCTGAATAATACCCAAAATAAAAAAAATAAAATTTTGATTGAAAACCTTAGTCACATGCTAGCTGTTTCTGTTACCTGAGCATAGCACCCACCTGGTTTATTGCCTCCTTTATTATCTGCTATCAGTCCACAAAAAAATAATGGAAATTATTTTAATCACCTCTATGAAGAGTAGAACCTTTAATAACTGTCCTGACAAACATGCGAGGAAGAAAGCGACAGTCAGTAGTGTCTGTGGGGAGTTAGCCATGGACCACCTTGGACTGAAGCTTGTTCAGCAGCAACTGAGCCTCCTTAGCACCAGGCAGAAAGTGGGGAAGCGCAGAAGCCTACAGCCTGTAAAATAGGAGTCAGGAGCTGCTGAGGTCTGACCCTTATCATCCACATCACTGTTTGTTCTGAATTAATAGAGATTTCCAATATGGCAAGTACACAGTTACAATGTAAGGTCCAAAGCACTTTCCAGGACCCTGCAAACATGGCCCTGCCCCCTCACTGCTCCTGCTGGCAACCACAGTACAGATAACTCACAAGCATCCGTAAAGTTCATTTAACTGAGCTATCTAGATCTGGCAACTACGCACACGATACAAAAGTTGACGGGCAACAAAAAGCACTGTCTCAGGGTTACTGTGGGTGCGTAGCATACTCATCCTTTCTGGAAGTTTATGTCTGGTGTTGATGGAAGCCGATGGGACACGCTGTAGGTAGCCCGAGGCATGAGGGAATATGATGGCTGAGGAGTATCTAATCCTTTACACCTAGGAATCTGTCTGAGAGACAAGGAATTAACAGGTCATCACAGGACAGAGCTCATGGAAAAAGGAAACAGCTTTCTTGGGACTTTCGATCTTCAAAGGGAGGAACTGACATGCATGTAGGAGAGGAAAACCACCTAGAGAGCATACAGCAGCAGCAAGAACTATGTGACTCAGAACCGGCTGTTCATTTTTCAAAAAGAAACTTTAAAATGGAACATGCTGCATATTCTGTTAGCAATTGAACATGTGAAAGCGTCCAGGAGAACATTTCTGCATCGTTGCTTCAAAGTACTTATAATCCCACTCGAATATCCACACACTCTTGTAGTTTTGGTATATGGTAAGCAAATAGTCTAAGCAAATCTAGTTTTAAAAAATGTCAGGATAATTTTATGACAAATTGCCACCCTGCAAGCAAGGTACAGGAGGAGAGCCTGCTCCCTTTCTAGAATTAACCACTTGGCCAGTTTCCATTGTTAGGCGACTGACTCCAAGCTTTTCTGAAGATACAAGCTAGACTTACTCATCTTTGGGGACCCAGAACCTATTAATAGTACTTCATATGTAGCCACTACTTAATAAATGTTGATTAATTAGCAAAATGTCCTCTGTAAGAATGTGAGCATGTATAGCTATATAAAATAGGAATAGCCACAGACTAAAATTCAAATCGTGTTGGGAACTTGTTCTCTGAGCTTTTATGAGTCAGTTCCTGCCATTTGGTAGTCTGGGAAAGAAGCTGCCAGTCGGGATGTTTCATGTATCCAGTGTGCATTGAAGTCTTCCTATAAACATGTCAAGTTACTGTTATTAACTGAGGAATGTCATTATGCATTTTTGTCTTTCATCTTTGTGCTTAAAGACTCTTCTACAAAGACTACATCCGATTACTCCTTTACCCTTTCAAAATCTAAAGTAATTGCAAGTGCTAAAAATATGTCTCCACTACCATTTTTTAAAATTATTTTACTCAATCTAAGATAGCTTCACTGTTATTTACTTATTTGTTTCTTATTGACATGGTCTCAATATCTCAGACTGTCTCAAACTCATATAGCTAAGGATGATATCAAACTTCTGATCTATTTCCTCCCACTTCATGAGTCCTGGTTCTACAGGAGAGTATTATCATGTCTACCTTTATGTGGTGCTGGCAACAGAACCTGAGGCTTCATACATGTTAGCTAGGCAAGAACATTTCCAGTTGAGCTACCCCTCATTTCCACTCCCCAGATCCTACCTCCCCTTGCCCCTCCCCCACCTC
The DNA here is from genome assembly GCA_964023405.1 of Apodemus agrarius. Taxonomy (NCBI): domain Eukaryota; kingdom Metazoa; phylum Chordata; class Mammalia; order Rodentia; family Muridae; genus Apodemus; species Apodemus agrarius. The sequence goes on from OZ030014.1 coordinate 47,367,776, forward strand.
CCCACCAACCCATTCCCACACCTGTCCCCTAACCCCAGATCTAGATTCTAGGCTCTAATTCTGAAAGCCTTTGCGTGGCTACTTGCCTTTTTTAAAAAAAAGTATTAATAAAATATTTACACTAAAGCATTTTAAGGTTAAAAAAAAAGAAGAAGAAGCAATATATTAGACCCTCAGATTCAGTATTAAGTTCAATACCAATTTGACTTTAACTTCGTTCAGGTAAATCTGAAGAGATCTTTCCACATGCACTTGTGTGAATTTACACACCCAGACTCAGCAGGAAAGAACTCTACTCTATGAAGTAAGTCAGGGGCCTGGAGATCCCAGAAGTCTTCCGACTCCTGAGAAAAATAACTAAAAGACAAACTATCTGTAATCAGTTATTTTGAATCGCTTCCCTCAAACATATGTTTTGTTTTACTTAAAGACCTTTGAAAGTAACTTCCTATACAAATGTGAATTCCCTCAATAGTTAACAGTGGGAGCAAGAGTTGAGGTGGTAAGCGCAGGAGGGCCTAAGTGCACATAACGCACAAGCTGCGTGCACATAACGCACAGTCTGCTCTAGTTGTTCCTAGTTTTCAGCTCTCTTCTTCAGATAGGGCAAGGAAAAGTAACAACTCACATTGCAGGGTCACCTACAGTTAAAGATGGCCCAAGACGCACACGATGTCAACTGGCAGAATTGAGGACCTTAGCTGGGCACCCACACCACCCAGCTCCCCATTTTTTTTGCCCTGAATGCTGTGATGATCATTTTTTTGCCAATGTAATGGGAAAGAACAAGAAGATGACAATGACTCTGAAATCTGAACAGTGTCATCAACTGTCACTCCTCACTGACTCACGCCTGCTGTGTCAGGTAGAAGAACAAGACCCTAATGTTTCCTTCTAGTTGAAGTTACATTTTATTGCTCCCCAATCAAAAGTACTTTACATTTGATCTTAGCCAAAAGGCCTAGAAGTGATTCAAAAACACTTTACACTGTTAGAGTATAATTAAAAGTATAATTAAAGTGTAACAATTCTGCTGTCTGGTTGGCAGAATGCTTGCCTAGCATGAACACAACATGTAAACCAGGCGTGTTTGCTCATATTGTTCTCCCAGCACTCAGGAGGTAGATACAGGGGAAACAGGAGGATCATTCGGGTTAAGGCTGTCTTCTGACGTTTAGTAAGTTCAGGGCCAGCCTAGGCCTTGTATCTAAAAGAAATTAATAAATTCTTAATGTATCATGTGTTTTTCCCATCTTCCTCTTCACCTTGTCTTTTTTTTTTTTTTACAAATTATTTTCAAAATTTTAACGTGTATGGATGCTTTGTCTGCATGTCTGCATGTCTGTCTGTTCAGCATGTGTGTGCCTCGTGCCATGGACGTCAGAAGATGGTGCTGGATTCCCTAGGGTCCGTGTTACTGACAGCTGTGAGCCACCGTGTGGGTGCTAAGAATCAAACTCAGGTCCTCCACGAGAGCAGCCTGCACACTTAACTGCCAAGCTCCTCTCGATCTTCACCGCCACCTCACTTCTGGAGTGAGGCTCTCACTGGACCCAAAGCTCACCGATTTGCTGCAACTATTAGCCAGCAAGAACTTAGCATCCTGTCCCCCCCCCTAGGAATTATAGGCCTGTGCCTTCAGATCCAGATTTTTTAAGTGGGTGTTGGGAATCAGAACCTGGGTTCTCATGCTTTCCCAGAAGGAACTTGACCAATTGAAACATTCCCAGCCCCTAAAGGTATTTTAAAAGCATACAAATAACCAATGAAATTTGAAGACAGAACATACAGAAATAGGCAAATTAGGAAAGATCTGAGGAAGAGCAAGCACTTGTGATGGGTACAGAGGTGGTCACAGTAGCAAGAAGAATTTCAGGTAAGGATTTCTATAAGGAAAATGTGAAACGCATACAAAGTCATTTTGCTGGAAGGGTTTTTGATGACCGATTTCCTTTGTATTTAATGCTAACAAATAATATAATATGTACCACAATGTAATATTTAGCTTGTTACTATAAGGAAAGCATACCTATAATAAAGATTTTGCAGTTTCAACTTGATATAAAATTATATTTTAAATGTTGCTTGAGTAATATACTCATTAAAGTTTATATTGTATATCATTCTTCATTGTTTTTAACATTGAAAACAAAAACATCATAGGTCTCATTTAATCACGACAAATTATTATTTATTAAAAATGCCTAATGATTCACTATGGTCTTCACAAGCCTTATTATTATGTGCATATATATATATAAGGATAAATATAATAATTAGCTACATGATTCTGCATAGATATGCTATCAAAATTATAGGATTGCACAGGCTTAAGGTCAAAAAAGCAAGCAGAACCCTGACCCCAGCAGCTGAAGACAAAGCTGTTGATTCAGAGAAGAGGAAGTTCAGCAGCAGCAGTAGAGGCCCAGGCTTACGGCAGGGAGAGGTTCAGGTCAGGACTGCACAGCACAGACACGTTCCTGAAGAGACGCTGATGGAAACCCTGAGCTGTGTTCACAGAGACTGAAGGTCTGAGCCTAAGGCTGTGCTGTGGCTCAATCCTACTGTGCTAACACTTAGTAGCTGATGTTTCAGGGAAAGACTGGTTTCTATCCTCTAAAATAAACTTGGAATTTACCACTATAATGTTTCTGGAATGAGGCTTAATTGTGAGATTGTAGCAATGTTGGGGACTCTATGCCAAGCTGTCAAAACAGGAAACAAAAACAAAAAAAAACCATCTGATACAGGGATATAGGTCTCAGTTAAATGAATATTTTTACTATTTTATTGTGAAGTTAAATACTAAGCTATCCTATACAAGAAAACCAAGCTACATATTATGACCTCGAGTATAATTATGCATTGTAAATATTTGACCTTTTGTCAATTTGATATGGATGGTTAATATCTGAATTTAATATTAATGCTAAGACATGGTTTGACAGATATTAATTAATATGTCAATATGAATTATCTGTCCTGAGTAAAGCTATAACATGTAAAGTAATTATATTAAAATGGTATTTGACAAAAATCGGCCCAATATTACTAAATTACTAAATATTACTCAATTAGCTAAATCAACTAATGAAGGGAAAAAATGAAGGGATGCTAGCGGGCTGAGAATGGTTAGCATGGCTCCGGCAGGCCTTGTCCTTCGACACACTCCCCCCACCCCACCCCCCACCTCCCCTGCTTTGGTAAAATACATTAGATTGCATTTCTAAAGGGCTGTTCAATTATTTAGCCACTCCCCCCTCCTGAGGCTGACTACCAAGGTTCAGCTGTCAAAATATTGAAGTCCAGCAAACCAAAGCCCCCTTTAGCTCACCTAATCTACATACTCAATTAAAAGTAAACATCTCCGTCCTAACACAGGGTTTTTCCTTTACCTTTATAAACTGCCATTTTGCTCTGGGTCACATCGGTCTCCTCTCTATCCAGAGGCAGTTCTTTATCCCCCTTCTAGAACAAATACCCTTTCCCCCTCCCCCTCACCTCTTCCCCTAACTGCCCTTTCTCTCCTCTCTTTTGTCCCCTCTGAGGCAAATAAATCTCATTTGTGCTAAAAACTTGCTCTTGGAGTGTCTTGAGTGATCTTCGACATTCCCTCCAAAAACTATTCATTTGATTTGATTTTCCCTTCATGGACTTAAGAAGCCTATCTGTTTATAGCTAAAACTTTAGTGTTTGGATATGTAAGTACTCAGACTGAGAAGCCTTGGGATCAAAGATCAATTTCTACACTGAGGAGAGGGCTAAAGTGGTTGAAAGTGTTTGCTCTACACACATAAGGACCTGAGTTTGAATCCCCAGAACCCACCAAAGCCCAGCACAAAAACACAAGACTGTAATGTCACTGCTCCTGCCCACAATGAGAGGGAAGGTAAACACCAGTCGAGACCTCAAACAAGGTGGATGTGTCTGCACATTCAAGTGTGCTCATGGGCTTTCCTCCTCACACACGTCACATACATAATAAAGGTAAGAAAGAAAGCTCACTTGCTTTACTTTTCAAATATCCCTTAGCATCTGAGAATTATCTGTATTCAATTCCAAGCATCACATCTTGGATCTTTTCAGGAATCAATGAACAGCGGTAGGTTCTGTCCCATAATGCAATTCTTAACCTATCCCACTCTCAAATGAATTGCTACCATGGATACATGCCATTTTAAACAAAAACAAGGAGCTATAGCGTATTTCTTTCAAATACACTTTGCAAATAAAAGCTAATGTCTCACATTCCATGATGAACCGGGCAAATGTTCTATAACACAGTAATTTGTAAAGATACTCATCTGCCATTACGTACGAGGCAATTCTGTCCACCCCGGGTTGGCAAGTATACTCAGAGCCAGGCAGAGCCAGTAAGAAGTGAATACAGAATGATGTGTGTGCTTTAACGCAGGCACACCTCTCCCTCCTCCCGCAACTCCTCCCCTTTTCTTTATTTCCCAACCTCATCTCCTTCTCTTCCTCTTCCTTCTTCCTTTCCCCTCCCATACTTTCCCTCCTTCTCCCTCCACCCCTCTCTGGTATCTGATCTTAAATTGCCCATAAAGCTAATTATAGTAGAAATGAAGAAAACCTTACTATATTAATACATTCAAATTTTGTATGAATGTTTTATTTTGAAAAGTTTTCCTAGACAATTGCGATCATTAGTTTTCTGCTTAGTTCCTCTCAACTCAGAAACAGGCCAAGCAGGTTTCATATGCCCTCATCTCTCAGTCCACACAACCGCACAAGCTATTTCCCACTACTGAGAAAAAATATTACAAATAGGCCTTTAAAAATTATTTCTTTAAAAATATAAGTTCCCTCGACTCTCTGTAGAGTCACACTGCTGTTTCCGATGCCCTGCTTTCCAAGGCCCCTGTTTTTTGACAAGTAACTGGCAGTCTCAGAGTTTGATTGGCAGTTTTATTTTGCTTTTGCTTTAACTAATTTAAAAAATATAAAGCAACTCAATAGAAATAACAAAATCAAAGTAACTTATTAAGGATCAATTCAATCATGAGCACGGGTAAATGCACTTTGAAGTGCCCAGACTATGAATTAAGTTTGCTCACAAATATAAAAATTCAGAAAGTGTAACTCCATGTATACATTGCCTATACAAGGCAAAATGTGCGTATATCATCCCTAATGTACACCCATCAAAGAGGTAATAGCATGTGACATGTCAAAAAAACTTGAAAATATGGTGTGTATTTTTTTAAAAATTGAATACATGGAACTGTGAAGAATAATATTTATGTTACTGAACAATGTACAACAGGCGTGGCTCTTGAGACCACATCATAGTTGTTTGGATTTTCAACCTTGTCCAGACATCCACCGTCACTTAAAGTCTGAGGAGGGAAGCTCAGCCGAGGTCACATCAGGCTGCTGTGGCTTCTGAAGGCAGAATGCTGAGTGGACTAAGCTGCCTTCAACCTATTGTCTGCTTCCTTGACTGGCATCTACACTTAGTGTCACTCCTACCTAATCCTCCCTGTTAAATCAGTCGACACACTCACTCAGCAAAATCTGTGCCAGGAAATGACAGGATGGACCAGCATTTAATTATAAATACTTGACCATGCTTTATCTGTTGTTATCCTGAGTTGTTTAAAATTTAATGACATAATAAATAAGAAAACAATAATATAGTCAATTTTTAAATTACAGGACCCTTTTATAAAAAGGCAAGGGGAAGATCTGTGCCTGGAGCTGGACCTGTACCACAGTTCTCCCGTACCCAGATCCCACTGGGAGAGAACAGATCTCCCAGAAGTGCTGATACACCTGAGAGCACAAGTAAGACCACCACTTACCAGCCCGGAGTCCTCAGGACACAGGAACTGAGGAGCAGCATGGAACAGGATCCTTCCAGTTTCCATCTGTGCCTGGAGCTGATCCTGTGTCACAGCTCTCTGTACCCAGATCCTACCAGTAGAGAGCAGGCATCCCAGGAGAGACCGCACACATCTGAGAGCACAGCTCGCCATACCCAGTTCCCACTGGGAGTGAGCTAGTCTGCCAAGAGTCCTGACATACCTGAGAGCACAGGTGAGACCACCACTTCTGCTCAAATTCCTGGTCCAGGAGGAATCTGCTCAGAGGCATCAGGACCTGGGAACCAAGGAACGGCTAAGACAGGATCCTTTTGGTTTCCATCTATACCCCAGAGCTGACACTCTGGGGACATAGCTCTCCATACTCAAATTCCTCCTGGAGAGAACTGGTCTCCCAGCTTACTGACTCACAAGCTTATAGGAGGTACAAGCCACAGTCAGAGACAGTGAAGCCAGCTAACACCAGAGATAACCAGATGGTGAGAGGCAAGGGCAAGAACATAAGCAACAGAAACCAAGGCTAATTAGCATCATCAGAATCCAGTTCCCCCACCACAGTAAGCCCCGGATACCCCAAAACACCAGAAAAGAAAGACTCTGATTTAAAATCACATCTTATGATGATGATAGAGGACTTTAAGAAGGACATAAATAACTCCCTTAAAGAAATACAGGAGAGACATCTCCGCGGCTGGGAGCTGCTTGCCCCGTGGTTCTCCCAGGCCCCTACACCGAAGGTCTCCATCTTGCTGATAGGCCACTATAGAGAGAGGGCCAGAGATGCAGACTTAATCTGTGACTACCATCACTCAGGTGGAAATCTGCCAGGCTCTTGCCAGTGGCCAGTGCCTGGGCGGCTTGGCGGGACATCTCCACAGCCACAGGGCCTTGCACCAACTCAGTTGGGAACCGCCTACCCTGAGGTACTTTCAGCACTCGCAAAGGTGGTCTCCATCTTGCTGCCTGGTTATCAGTAGAGAACCAATAGGCAGGCCCAGCCTCACAGGAGGTTCAAACACCAGCCAGTGACAACAAGATCAACTAACGCCAGAGATAACCAGATGACAAAAGGCAAACATAGGAACATTACTAACAGAAATCAAGGCAGCATGCCAGCATCCAAACCCAGTTCGCAGACAACAGGAAGTCCAGGATACCCCAACACACCAGTAAAACAAGATTTGGATCTAAAATCACTGATCAGGATGCTGATAGCGGAACACATAGATAAATCTCTTAAAGAAATACAGGAGAAAATGGATCAAAAGTTAGAAGCCCTTACAAGGCAAACACAAAAATCACTTAAAGAAATTCGGGAGAATATGGATCAAAAAATAGAAGCCAATAAGGAGGAAATACAAAAATCACTTAAAGAAATACAAGAGATCGTGGGTCAACAAGTAGAAGTTATAAAAGAGGAAACACAAAAATCTCTTAAAGACTTACATGAAAACACAAACAAGTAAGCGAAAGATCTGAGGAAAACCATCCAGGATCTAAAAACAGAAGTAGAAACAACTAAGAAATCAGAAAGGGAGACAACTTTGGAGATAGAAAACCTTGGGAAGAAATCAGGGGCCATAGATACAAATATCAACAATAGAATACAAGAGATAGAAGAAATAATCTCAAATGCTGAAGATACAATAGGAACCATTGATTCAACAGTCAAAGAAAATGCTAAATGCAAAAAGCTTGTAACCCAAAACATCCAGGAAATCCAAGACACAATGAGAAGACCAAACCTAAGGATTATAGGTATACATAGAGTAAAGATTTACAATTTAAAGGGCCAGCAAATATCTTCTACAAAATTATGAAAGAAAACTTCCCCAACCTAAAGAGAGAGATGCCCATGAATATACAAGAAGCCTACAGAACTCCAAACAAACTGGACCAGAACAGAAATACCTCCCATCACATAATAATCAAAATCCCAAATGTACTAAACAAAGAAAGAATATTAAGGGCAGTAAGAGAAAAAAAGCCAAGTAACATATAAAGGAAGACCTATTAGAATTACACCAGACTTCTCACCTGAGACCATGAAAGCTAGAAGATCCTGGGCAGATATCATGCAGACTCTAAGAGAACACAAATTTCTGCAAAAACTACTATACCCAGCAAAACTCTCAATCGCCATAGATGGAGAAACCAAGGTATTCCATGACAAAACCAAATTTGCATGATATCTTTCCACAAACCCAGCCCTATAAAGGATAATAGGGGGAAAACCCCAACATAAGAAGGGAAATTATACCCAGAAAGAAGCAAGATAGAAACCTCCTCTCATCAAACCCAAAAGAAGATAACCTCTCAAATATAAAAATACAGTTTTAAAAATGTCAGGAAGTAATAATTACTATTCTTTAATATCTCTTAACATCCATGGACTCAATTCCCCAATAAAAAGACATAGACAGACTGGATACGGAAACAGGACCCTACATTCTGCTGCATACAGGAAATACATCTCAGTGTCAAAGACAAACATTACCTTAGAGTAAAAGGCTGGAAGACAATTTTACAAGCAAATGGTCTCAGGAAACAAGCCAGAGTAGCCATTATAATATCGGATAAAATTGACTTTCAACCTAAAGTCATCAAGAGACACAGAAGGTCACTTCTTGCTGGTCAAAGGGAAAATCCACCAAGAAGAACTCTAAATACTGAACATCTATGCTCCAAATGCAAGGGCACCCTCATTCGTAAAAGAAACTTTACTAAAGCTTAAAGCACACATTGCACCTAATACAATAATTGTGGTTGACTTCAACACCCCACTCTCCTCAATGGACCGATCAGGAAAGCAGAAACTAAACAGGGACACAGTGAAACTAATTGAAACTTTGGATCAATTGGACTTAACACACACACACACACACACACACACACACACACAACATTTCATCCTAAAGCAAAAGAATATACATTTTTCTCAGTACCACATGGTACCTTCTCCAAAATCGATCATATAATTGGTCACAAGACAGACGTCAACAAATACAAGAAGATCAAACTACTCCCATGTCTCCTATCAGATCACTATGGAGTAAGAGCGGTCTTCAATAGCAACAAAAACGACAGAAAGCCTACATACACATGGAAACTGAACAATACTCTACTCAATGACACCTTAGTCAAGGAAGAAATAAAGAAATCAAAGACTTTTTAGAATTTAATGAAAATGAAGGTACAGCCTACCCAAATCTATGGGACACAATGAAAGCAGTGCTAAGAGGAAAACTCATAGCCCTGAGTGCCTCCAAAAAGAAACTGGAGAGAGCATTTCAACAGCAAACCTGAAAGCCCTGGAACAAAAAGAAGCTAATTCACCCAGGAGGAGTAGATGACAGGAAATCATCAAACTAAGGGCCGAAATCAATCAAGTAGAAACGAAGAGAACCATACAAAGAATCAACAAAACCAAGAGCTGGTTCTTTGAGAAAATCAACAAGATAGATAAACCCTTAGCCAGAGTAACCAAAGGGCACAGAGAAAGTATCCAAATTAACAAAATATGAAATTTAAAAGGGGGATATAACAACAGAAACTGAGGAAATTCAAAAAATCATCAGATCTTACTACAAAAGCCTATACTCAACACAACTAGAGAATCTGGAGGAAATGGACAATTTCCTAGACAGATACCAAATACCAAAATGAAATCAGGATCAATTAGATCAGCTAAACAATCCCATAACCCCTAAACAAATAGAAGGGGTTATAGAAAGTCTCCCAACCAAAAAAAGTACGGGACCAGATGGTTTTAGTGCAGAATTCTACCAGACCTTCAAAGAAGACCTAACAGCAATACTCTTCAAAGTATTCCACAAAATAGAAACAGAAGGAACACTGCCCAACTCGTTCTACGAAGCCACAATTATGCTGATACCAAAACCACACAAAGATCCTACAAAGAAAGAGAACTACAGGCCAATTTCCCTCATGAATATTGATGCAAAAATACTAAATAAAATTCTTGCCAACCGAATCCAAGAGCACATCAAAATGATCACTCACCATGATCAAGTAGGCTTCATCCCAGGGATTCAGGGATGGTTCAATATACGGAAATCCATCAATGTAATCCACTACATAAACTAAAAGAAAAAAATCACATGGTCATCTCATTAGATGCTGAAAAAGCATTTGACAAAATTCAGCATCCTTTCATGCTAAAAGTCCTGGAAAGAACAGGAATTCAAAGCCCATACCTAAATATAGTAAAAGCAATATACAGCAAACCAGTAGCCAACATCAAGGTAAACAGAGAGAAACTTGAAGCAATCCCACTAAAATCAGGGACTAGACAAGGCTGCCCTCTGTCTCTATATCTTTTCAATATAGTACTTGAAGTTCTAGCGAGAGCAATTAGACAACATAAGGAAGTCAAAGGGATACAAATTGGAAAGGAAGAAGTCAAACTATCACTATTTTCAGATAATATGATAGTATACTTAAGCGACCCAAAAAACTCCACCAGAGAACTCCTACAGGTGATAAACAATTTCAGCAAAGTGACTGGTTATAAAACAACTCAAGCAAATCAGTAGCCTTCCTGTACTCAAAGGACAAGCAGGCGGAGAAAGAAGTTAGGGAAATAACACCCTTCACAATAGCCACAAACAATATAAAGTATCTTGGCATGACTCTAACCAAACAAGTAAAAGATCTGTATGACAGGAACTTCAAGTACTTGAAGAAAGAAATCGAAGAAGACCTCAGGAAATGGAAAAATATTTCATGCTCTTGGATTGGCAGGATCAATATAGTAAAAATGGCCATCTTGCCAAAAGCAATCTACAGATTCAATGCAATCCCCATCAAAATCCCAAATCAATCCCTACATCCGACAGAGGGCTAATATCCAATATATACAAAGAACTCAAGAAATTAGACCCCAAAGAACCAAATAACCCTATCACAAAATGGGGTACAAACCTAAACAAAGAATTTTCACCAGAAGAAATTCAGATGGTTGAGAATACTTCTCCACTGATGCTGGGATTCCAAGCTGGTACAACCACTCTGGAAATCAGTCTGGCAGTTCCTAAAAAAAAAAAAAAAAAAAAAAAAAAAAAAAAAGAAGGACATAGTACTGCCTGAGGACCCAGCTATACCACTCCTGGGCATATGGCCAGAAGATGTTCCAACATGTAATAAGAACACATCCTCCACTATATTCATAGCAGCTATATTTATAATAGCCAGAAGCTGGAAACAACCCAGATGTCCCTCAGTGGAGGAATGGATTCAGAAAATGTGGAACATTTACACAATGGAATACTATACAGCTATTAAAAACAATGAATTTGTGAAATTTCCAGGCAAATGGATGGAACTTGAAAATATCCTGAGTTAGGTAACCCAATCACAAAAGTACACACATGGTATATACTCGCTGATTAGAGGGTATTAGCCAAAAAGTTTGGAATACCCAAGATTCACTTCACAGACCATATGAAGCCTAAGATGAAGGAAGACCAAAATGTGGATATTTCAGTGCCTCCTAGTAGGGTAAACAAATTACTCATAGGAGGAAATATGGAGACAAAGAATGGAGCACAGACTGAAGGAAAGGTCATCCAGAGACTGCCCACCTGGGGATCCATGCCACATGCAGTCACCAAACCCAGACACTATTGTGGATGCCAGGAAGTCTTTGCTGATAGAAGCCTGATATGGCTGTCTCCTTAGAGGCCCTGCCAGAGCCTGACAAATACAGAGGTGGATGTTCACAGCCAACCATTGAACTGAGCTCAGGAGTCCCTGATGGAGGAGTTGGAGAAGGGACTGAAGGAACTGAGGGGATTTGCAGCCCATGGAGGGAGCAACAGTCTCAACAAGCCAGATACTCCAGAGCTCCTTGGGTTTGGAAAACCAAGCAAAGAATACACATGGAGGGCCCCAAGGCACTTGTCACATATGTGGTAGAGGATGGCCTTGTTAGACACCAGTGGGAGGAGAGGCCCTTGGACCTGAGAGTGTTCAATGCCCCAATGTAGGGGAAGGACAGGACAGGAAGACTGGAGTGGGTGGTGGGTGGGGAGCACCCTTAAAGAGGAAGGGATGGGGTTTCTAAAGGGGAGACCTGGAAAGGGGAAAACATTTGAAATGTAAATAAAGAAAATATCCAATGAAAAGACAAGACAAGACAAGACAAGACAAGACAAGACAAGACAAGACAAGACAAGACAAGACAAGGCAAGGCAAGGCAAGGCAAGGCAAGGCAAGGCAAGGCAAGGCAAGGCAAGACAAGACAAGACAAGACAAGACAAGACAAGACAAGACAAGACAAGACAAGACAAGACAAGACAAGACAAGACAAGACAAGACAAGAAAAGAAAAGAAAAGAAAAGAAAAGAAAAGAAAAGAAAATGTTGTCTTTTTTCCACTGGATGGTTTTAGCTCCTTTGTCTATTATCAAGTGACCATAGGTGTGTGGGTTTTTTTTCTGTCTTCAATTCTATTCCCTTCATCTTCCTACCTGTCACTGCACCAATACCATGCAGTTTTTATCACTATTGCTCTGTAACACAGCTTGAGGTCAGGGATGGTGATTACTCCAGAAGTTCTTTTATTGTTGAGAGTAGTTTTCACTATCCTGGGTTTTTTGTTATTCCAAATGAATTTGAGAATTGCTCTTTCTCACTCTATGAAGAATTGAGTTGGGGTTTTCATGGGGATTGCATTTTATCTGTAGATTGCTTTAAGCATGATGGCCATTTTTACTCTATTAATCCTGCCAATCCATGAGAATGGGAGATCTTTTCATCTTCTGAGATCTTCTTCAATTTTTTTTCTTTAGAGACTTGAAGATCTTGCCTTACAGATCTTTCACTTGTTTGGTTAGTGTCACACCAAGATATTTTTATATTGTTTGTGACTGTTGTGAAGGGTGTCTTTTCCCTAATTTCTTTTTCAGCCCCTTTATCCTTTGAGTATAGGAAGTCTACTGCTTTCTTTGAGTTAATTTTAGATCCAGTCACTTTGCTGAAACATTTATGAATTGTAGGAGTTCTCTGGTAGAGTTTTTGAGGTCACTCAAGTATACTAACATATCATCTGTAAATTATTACATGTTGACTTCTGTTCCAATTTGTATCCCTTTTACCTGCTTTTGTTGTCTAATTGTTCTAACTAGAATTTCAAGTGTAACAGCCCACAATTACATTGAACAGGTTACCTGGAAGGAAAGCTGGGATGAAATAGAACCGGCTTGGGAGAGAAATGAAGAGCCAAGACAAGTTTTCTGATCAAGGCTCAAGGTTTTAATGGGGGCCTCCAAATATATAGCTGCAGGGAAAACTCTTCCCCCAAAGGCTGGAAACTAGTCCCGGTTCAGTTGCTCAGCAGGTGGCTAGTGTCTCTCAGGAAACTGCAGGTCCTGAAGAACAATGGGCTTCACCTTGGTCTGAGTGTTCTACCCTAGGTGGAGGGGATTATGGCTAACACAGGAATTCCCACTCAAAGGCTGGGAGAGGAACTTTACCTTGGTCAATGTCAAGTTCCTGCCAGGTGGCATGACACCCCAATAAGGCTCTCTACATTCAAGTACTATGTTGGATAGGGAGAGGGTCGGCAGCTTTGTCTAGTCCCTGATTTTAGTGGGATTGCTTCAAGTTTCTCTCCATTCAGTTTGATGTTGACTACTAGTTTGCTATATAATGCTTTTACTATATTTAGGTATGGGCCTTGAATTCCTGATCTCTCCAAGACTTTTAACATGAAGGGGTATTGAATTTTGTTAAATGCTTTTTCAGCATCTAATGAAATGATCATTTAGGGTTTTTTTTTTTTTTGAGTTTGTTTATATAATGGATAACATTGATGGATTTCTGCGTATTGAACCATCCTGGCATCCCTGGGATGAAGCCAACTTGATTGTGGTGAATGATCTTTTGGATGTGTCTTGGATTTGGTTTTCAAGAATTTTATTGCATTTTTGCATCACTATTCATAAGGGAAATTGTCCTGAAGTTGTCTTTCTTTGTTGGGCCTTTGTATGGTTTTAGTGCAAGCATAACTGTAGCTTCATAGAATGAATTGGGTAGTGTTTCTTCTGTTTCTATTTTGTGGAATAGTTTGAAGAGTATTGGTATTAGGTCTTCTTTGAAGATCTGATAGCATTATGCATTAAACCCATCTGATCTGGGCTTTTCTTTGGTTGGGAGCCTTTTAATGACTACTTCTATTTCTTTAGGTGTTATGGAACTGTTTAGATGGTTTATCTGATCCTGATTTAACTTTGGTACCTGGTATCTGTCTAGAAAATTGTCTATTTCATCCAGATTTTCCTGTTTTGTTAAGTATAGGCTTTTTTTAGTAGGTTCTGATGATTTTTTAAATTTCTTCAGTTTCTGTTGTTATATCTCCCTTTTCATTTCTGATTTTGTTAATTTGGATACGGTCTCTGTGCCCTCTGTTTAGTCTGGTGGCTAAGTGTTTATTTATCTTGTTGATTTTCTTCTGTTTTTGTTGATTGTTTGTATTGTTTTTTTTTGTTGTTGTTGTTAATACTCCACCTGGAGTTTGTTTATTTCCTGAGGTCTACTCCTCTTGTGTATATTTGCTTCTTTTTGTTCTAGAGCTTTCAGATGTACTGTTAAGCTGCTAGAGTATGCTCTCTTCAGTTTCTTTTTTAGGACACTCAGAGCAAATTTTTCTCTTAGCAATGCTTTCATTGTATGCCATAAGTTAGGCTATGCTGAGCCTTCATTTTTGTTAAATTCTAAAAAGTATTTAATTTCATTATTTATTTCTCCCTTGACCAAGTTACCATTGAGTAAAACATTGTTGAGCCACAATGTGTATGTGGGCTTTCTGTTGATTTTGTTATTTTTAAAGACCAGCCTTAGTCCATGGTGATCTGATAGGGTGTAAGGGATTGTTTTAATCTTCTTGTATCTGCTGAGGCCTCTTTTGTGACCAATTATATGGTCAATTTTAGAGAAGAACATCATGTGCTCAGATGAAGGTATATTCTTTTATGTTTTTAAGATGAAATGTCCTATAGATATCTGTTAAATCCATTTGGTTCATAACTTCTGTTAGTTCCATTGTTTCACTGTTTACTTTGTATGTTCATGATCTGTCCATTGATGACAGTGAGGCATTAAAGTCTCCCTGTATTATTGTGTAAGGTTTAATGTGTGCTCTGAGCTTTAGTAAAGTTTCTTTTATGGATGTGGGTGCCCTTGCATTTGGAGCATAGATGTTCAGAATTGAGAGTTCATCCTGGTAGATTTTTTTCCTTTGATGAGTTTGAAGTGTCTTTTCTCATATTTTTTGATAACTTTTGGTTGAGAATTGATTTTATTCTATATTAGAATGACTACTCCAGCATGTTTCTTGGGACCATTTGCTTAGAAAAAAAATTCCTGCCTTTTACTCTAAAGTAGTATCTATCTTTGTTACTAAGGTATATTTACTGTATGCAGAAATAGGCTGGGTCCTGTTTATGTATCCAGTCTGTTAATCTATTTCCTTTAATTGGGAAACTGAGCCCATTGATGTTAAGAGATATTAAGGAATAGTGATTGTTGCTTCCTGTTATTTTTGTTATTAGAGGTGGAATCATGTTTGTGTGGCTATCTTCTTTGGTGTTTTTGAAAGAAGATTGTTTTCTTGACTTTTCTAGTGTGTAGTTTCCCTCCTTGTGTGGGAGTTTTTCATCTATTATCCTTTGAAGGGCTGGATTTGTGGAATGATATTGTGTAAATTTGGTTTTTCATGGAATATCTTGGTTTCTCTATAGTAATTGAGAGTTTTGCTGGGTATAGTAGTCTGGACTTGCATTTGTGTTCTCTTAGGGTCTGTACAACATCTACCCAGGATCATGTAGCTTTCATAATCTCTGGTGAGAAGTTTGGTGTAATTCTGATAGATCAGTCTTTATATGTTACTTGACATTTTTCCCTTACTGATTTTAATATTCTTTCTTCGTTTTGTGCACTTGGTGTTTTGACTATTATGTGACAGGAGGAATTTCTTTTCTGGTTCAATCTATTTTGAGTTCTGTAGGCTTCTTGTATGTTTATATGCATCTCTTTCTTTAGTTTAGGGACGTTTCCTTCTATAACTTTGTTGAAGATATTTACTGGCCCTTTGAGTTGGGAATCTTCACTTTCTTCTATACTTATTATCCTTAGGTTTGGTCTTTTCATTGTGTCCTGTATTTCCTGGATGTTTTGGGTCAGGAGCTTTTTGTATTTTGCATTTTCTTCGACTGTAGTGTCAAGGTTATCTCTGGTATCTTCTGCACCTGAGAGTCTCTCTTCTATCTCTTGTATTCTGTTGGTGATGCTTTCATCTATGACTCCTGATCTCTTTCCTAGATTTTCTATCTCCAGTATTGTCTCCCTTTGTGATTTCTTTATTATTTCTTTAAATGGTTTCTCTTTCCATTTTTAGAACCTAGATGATTTTGTTTAATTCCTTCACCTGTTTGGTTGTGTTTTCCTCTAATGCACTAAGGGATTATTGTGTTTCCTCTTTATGGGCTACCTGTTCACCTATGTTCTCCTGTATTTATTATTATTATTATTATTATTATTATTATTATATTTTCTATATTCTTTGTTTACATTCCAAAGGCTTTCCCCTTTCCCAGTTTCCCCTTCACCCTATGTCCCATAAGTCCTCTTTCCTCCTCCCCCCTATTCCTCCATCCCCACCCCACCACCACTCCACACCCCGTCTTTTTTCTGTTCTGGTACTCTCCTAAAAAACTGAATCCAGTCTTTTCAGGACCAGGGTTCTCTCCTTTCTTCTTCTTGGGAATCTTTTCATTTGCTAATTATGCCTTGAGTATTCAGAGCTTCTAGGCTCATTAATATCCACTTATCAGTGATTGCATTTCATGTGTATTCTTTTGTGATTGGGTTAACTCACTTAGGATGATATTTTCCAGATTCAACCATTTGCCTACAAATTGCATGAATTCATTATTTTTAATTGCTGAGTAGTACTCCATTGTATAAATATACCACATTTTCTGTATCCATTCCTCCTTTGAGGGACATCTGGGCTCCTTCCAACTTCTGGCTATTATAAATAAGGCTGCTATGAACATAGTGCAGCATGTGTCTTTATTGTATGCAGGGGAATCCTCTGGGTATATGCCCAGGAGTGGTATGACAGGGTCCTCTGGAAGTGTCATGCCCAATTTTCTGAGGAACTGCCAGACTGATTTCCAGAGCACTTGTACCATCTTGCAATCCAACCAACAGTGGAGGAGTGTTCCTCTTTCTCCACGTCCTCACCAGTATCTGCTGGCACCTGAGTGTTTGATCTTAGCCATTCTGACTGGTATGAGGTAGAATCTTAAGGTTGTTTTGATTTGTATTTCCCTGATGACTAAGGATACTGAACATTTCTTTAAGTGTTTCTCAGACATTAATTTTTTTCAGTAGAGAATTCTCTCTTTAGCTCTGTTCCCCATTTTTAATAGGGTTATTTGGTTCTCTGGAGTCTAATTTCTTGAGTTCTTTGTATGTACTGGATATCAGCCCTCTATTGGATGTGAGACTGGTAAAGATCTTTTCCCAATCATGTCCTTACATCCAATGCATCCTTACCGATGCATTGCAATTTTATGAGGTCCCATTTGTTGATTGTTAATCTTAGAGCATAAGCCATTGGTATGCTGTTCAGGAACTTTCCCCCTGTGCCCATGTGTTTGAGCATTTTCACCTAATTTCATTGCACTGTCACCCCACTTTCTCTTCTATTAGATTCAGTGTATCTGGTTTTATGTGGAGGTCCTTGATCCACTTGGACTTGAGCTTTGTACAGGGAGATAAAAATTGATCAATTTGCATTCTACATGAAACACACCATTTGTTGAAAACGTCTTTTTTCCACTGGATGGTTTTAGCTACTTTGTCAAAGATCAAGCAACCATAGGCGTATGGGTTCTTTTTTGATTCTTCAATTCTATTCCATGGATCTACCTGTCTGCCACTGTACCAATACCATGCAGTTTCTGTCACTATTGCTCTTTAGTACAGCATGAGGTCAGGGATGGTTATTCCTCCAGAAGTTCTTTTATTATTGAAAATACTTTTTGCTATCCTGGGTTTTTTGTTAATTCCAATTGTTCCTTCTAACTCTATGGAAAATTGAGTAGAATTGAGTTGGAATTTTGATAAGGATTGCATTGAATCTATACATTGCTTTCGGCAAAATTCACACTCAAAAGAGCAGATTTAAATCTTCCCATATATTAAGAGAGTGAAAAGAGCTAACCAAGAAATATAAGGTGAGAAAAGGAACAGAAGAGTATTTGAGAAACAAGAGAAACCACTATGAAGTATCATGTTTGCAGATATGACTAGACTATTGTTAAATCTCTTCAGTGTTGACAACAGCATCATTTTCTGTCCCACTCCCAGTCTCTAACTCAGACACTGGATATAGGATGCAGAATGTGAGTTGTATTTACAAGGTTTACAGCAACTGTAAAGCTAATGTTGAGTCGTAGGGATACTCACAGCCTTGGTTTTTCAACCATGAGGGTAATTAGCATCTTACATTGAATAGTTATGATACTGGCTTTGATACTGTTTGTTTTTTATTTCATTTAAAAATAGTTTCTATTCTCTTGCTCTAGTAACCTCAGCCCAGTGGCCCTTTAGTGACACATACTGTGTCTGAGAGGACACAGAAACTGGGCAAAGGAAGAGAGTGACAGAGAGAAATCAGACTCCACTGTCACAGTCATGAAATATTCATGACACATTCAGAAATGGAGAAATAAAACTGTTGGTTATGGCTTACAGGTTTACAATCACTTTGATCTAAAAGAAAAGTCAAGGGTATACTCTTTTCCAGATATTGCTTTAACAAAGATGTCTACATCTGGGCATGGTAGCTCACACCAGCACTCAGGAAG
Organism: Apodemus agrarius; assembly: GCA_964023405.1. NCBI lineage: Eukaryota > Metazoa > Chordata > Mammalia > Rodentia > Muridae > Apodemus > Apodemus agrarius. Next base: position 47,386,520 of record OZ030014.1, read on the forward strand.
CAAAGGAGAAGGATCTCTGCAAGTTCAAGGCCAGCCAGGCCCACATAATATAGGCCATCTCAAGAAAAAGCATGAAAGAGTTATACGTAGAGCAGCAGAGTTTTTTGGTTGGTTTTTGTTGTTGTTGTTTGGTTGCTGGTTTGATTGGGTTTTTTGTGGCTCTCATTTTCTCTCAGGATGCCTAAAGGCTTTTAGGGTTTAAGATAACCAAGCGCAGCCCAGCCATGGAGTTCTGTAATTTTCCACTCTCATTCTTGCTATGCTAGTCACTGTCTCTGCACTTGTACTTGCTTAATACCAGAGCAGTTTGCAAAATGTATTTTGGTTAATAAAAACAAAAACAGGCAAACAAAAAAACCCAACCAAACAAACAAACCACATGCTGGGCTTGGAGATTTGGTTCCTTGAGTCAATACACAAAGGTTTCTGTAAAAGACCTGAGCTCAGTCTAACACTCCCATTGGATGAGTCACAATTGCCTGTAACTTGAGCTCCCGTGGGTCATATGTACATGTAGATTGATTCATACACAGACAAACAGATACGTAGATACTTTAAAAAATTAAGTAAATCTTTAAAAAAACGAAAAAGGCCATGTGGTTTACAAAGTTCAAAATGGCTGTCCTAAAGAAGTGCTTTCTATATGTTTTCACTCTGAATCATGAGAAAAGTGACAAAAACATGCACCTCACTGTCCACTGGTCATGCTCAGAGATCTATGAAGTATTTCCACCCCTTTCCCTCCTTCTCAAGGGAACATTCAAGTTTGAAGAGAGGAACAGCAATGTACTATAGGCTTCTCTCAAAAAGAGGTTTTTGTTTCTCATTCAGACTGCTGGTCTCATCACTGTGAGCAAGAAACAAGCAGGCTAGCTGTTAGTACCTGTGCCTGCAGGTGACATCGATGCAATTCAGAAAAACAATGTATAAAACTTTTGTTGCTATTATTCCCTTAAACATACAGTTTAAAAGCTAATACAGGCCATTTTTGTTGATTAGGTTTTATAAGTCATCTAGAGATGATTTAAAGTCTATGGGGAAAAGTGCATACGCAACTATCACACCATTTTGCAAACAGGATTTGACCATTTTGGGTTTGGTATATTAGAAGGGTCCTAGAACCATTCCCCACATATACTGAAGAACACCTATAAGGACCCTGACTCAAACAGAGTCTTCTTTATATAATAATTCTATCCAGGCAAAGCGATGTTTGCAATTATAACTTAAAAGTATTTACTTCTTAGCTATGTCATGATTTGTAATTTATGTTTAAGGCTGCTTTGGCAACCAAGATGTCTGTGGGGCCTGGTCTTAAGTGAAATTTTTTTTCCAATTCTTTCTAAAAAAAAAAAGAAGTTTCAATGTTTAAAATCACCAAAACGTAGAGGAAGGTTTGAGAAATAGGTGTGTCATGTGTTTTGTGTGTGTTTGTGTGTGTGTGTGTGTGTGTGTGTGTGTGCATGTGTGTGTAAGTATAGATGCATGAGCATATGGAGGACAGAAGTCAATATCATTTGTCTTCCTCAACCACTTCTCCACACAATGTGAGACTGGGCCTCACTCACTGAACCTGAATCTCACAAATTGGTTAGATGAGCTGGCCAGCAAGCCCTAAAGATCCTACTGCCTGCTTTCCCAGTGCTGAGATTATAGGCACCTATTTCATAGACTCTGGTTTTTCTTTCTTTTTTTGCCTTTTTGTTGTTGTTTATTTATAAAAATGTAATTCAATTACAACATTTCTACCTTCTATTTTTTTCCTCCAAACCCTCCCATATATCCCTTCCCAATTTCCTACAAATTCATGGCTTCTTTTCTTTTGTCATTAATTTTTATTACATGTATGTATATGTATATGTATGTGTTTGTGTATGTGTATATGTATATGTATGTATATATGTGTGTATATGTATATGTATATGTGTATGTGTATGTGTATGTGTATGTGTATGTGTATGTGTATGTGTATGTATATGTATATGTATATGTATATGTATATGTATATGTATGCATACAACCTGTTGAGTTCCTATAACGTTGCTTGCATGTATGTTTTCAGAGCTGATCATTTGGCAGGGGACCATTCGTGTACTCTTCCCCGGGGAAGAGTACATGTCTTTCCCAGCTTTGCTCAGCTGCCTATAGCTCTTTGTGTAGGGTTGAGTTCTTCTGGACTTCTCATTGTCCAATCTGGGATGTCCGTTGACATCACCCTTGTTCACCTCCCTTTTAGGAGGTTATGTTATGAAATTTTATGGGTGCCGTGTCTGATGTTGCTAGGAGACACTTCTCATAATGAACTCTTACAGTCCTTCTGTCTGCTCTTCTACAATGCCCCCTGAGCATTGGGCACAAAAGAATGTTTCTGATTTCTTCATCTATGGCCCATTGTAAATATTTGTTCTCAAAAGCAAAATTTCAGAGTAGTAAAATGTTCCCCGGGGAAAGGCAGCAAAGTGTGACCTTGCAGAGGAATGTGCTGAAGGAGCAAAGTCTGCTGGAGGCAAGATCCTGCCGTGTGCACATTTCTCCAGTGTTTTGCATCTGCTTTTACCAACCCACTTGACAGAACCCTTCCCTGCCTCCTAGATACATTCCAACAGCTTCCTACCTGCTGCACAGATCTTCCCAATGCTACTTCCACATGGAAACTGTGGAAAGTTTTAGTCAATGTGCTTATTGGACCAGTCTAAGTAAAGTAGTCAACATTAGGTCATGCATTTTGACTTTATACTCAGTTATGAAATAAAAGTCTTTTCCCTTCCAAAACATAATTTCAGGCCTCACTGTCCAAGCTTGGAATTGCTTTTGGAATTCTGTTAATAGTTTAAGGGACAAACCTAGGAACAGCAAAGAGCCTGTGAAAATATCTTCCACACAATCTTAATTTAGCAGAATTTATATATATTTGCAATGCTTTTCCAGTGGGATCAAAATACCTACTGAAAATTGTCTTTCTATAAGCATGATAATGATAGAAGTATGTTTAGTGTTCTAGCAGTGTGTTTTCCCTGTGTATAGGCCTAATGTGAATTTGTAAGCTGGGGAGAGTTGGTCTGTCTTATTCTACAAATCAATGTCTAGAGAATTAATGATTGAGCAATGGTCAAAAATAGAAACAAATACTCTCAGAATTCTTTGTTTTGAATTAAAGTATCCCAAAACATCAAAAGAGTCAGATTCACTCTGCTCCACCCCCTTCCAAGGTCTGGAATAGGTCTGAGGATCTGTGCGCTTATAAAGCATTTCCTTTTTTTGTATTTTGACGTGTTCATTCTAATAAGGTATGATAAGCAGGAAATGAGGATGAGGAAATGCTGACTTGCTATGTCTGAAATGTCATTGCTTCCCTGTTCAGTTAGATGCGATCTCTATGGAACCAACTGCAAAAGGGTGGACTAACTATCCAAGTAAAGCACATAGTCCCTGTAGAATGAACTCCTAGAGATGGACTATGTCAGATTTTTCCAAGATCCCAAAGGGAAAGAGTCCCACAAAACTAGTATAGAAAAATCTGTGAATGCCAGCTCTTGTAGAAACCCAAACATTGAAAACTGATATCCCTCCTTCTGGCCATTACAAAATCACACATGTTCAGAAAGCAGACTGACTTTATCACACCGTAGCTTATCCAACATACAAATTCACACCAGCTATTAGACTACATAGAAGGCAAAATGCAAAGATAGTTCTCAGAATAAAAAGACCCTAGCACCAGGAAATCACCTGTACAAGGACTTCAACCATCAACTGACAGAGTGTCTATACTTCCAAAAAGAAACATGGTAAAGAACATGAGTTTTTCCCAGACTTCTCAGACTCAAATTAAAGTTCCTTGATTTAAGAGTAGGTACACCGGATAGGTTCAGTTACTTTTCTAACTCTCAGTTTCTCCAGTTGTGAGGACTAAATGTATTCACCAAAACAAATCACACAAAGCATTGTGATTGCTTATTAATTGTTACTGATTAGCTATCTATGTTAAGATGTAGATAATTGGTTGCAATCTCTCGCATCCGTATCCCTTCAGTTCAAAACTCTATAGTTGTTTTACTCCAGGTGACATGTTACTTATTTAGGATTCAAATTACAAACCTTTTATTAGTCAGGTTACAGGTCATTTGTCCATTCTTTGCCTAAGAGATAAAAGATAGAACCATCAAAACTCCTACTGAGTTTCAGTGATGGGTAACTAAAACCAGGATACTCTTATCAGAAGTGAAATTCATGCTGGGAAGAGGGAAAAGAATAAATGTCTAGTATGTCACTAAATGGTCATCTTCAAAATTATCTATAATATCTATATTTATAATTACCTACATATCTATTTTGCCATAGATATCAAGATAACATCCTCTCTTTAGCTCCAAAGAAAGCTAGTTTAATTCTTAATTTGCCTGAAACATTTGTAATATTCTAAAGCCCAAGACCCTTAAAAGTGCTTGAGCTTGACCTTAGTCTGTGAAATTTGTGTTTTGTCCTTAAAACATATGTAAGACCTGTACAAAACAAGATCGCTGGCAACTAGGTGTATTGATACCATCTTAACACAAGAGTAAACACAGACATGCAGATGATGGGTCAGGCTGGGCTAGCTTGGATTTGCGGCTCCATTGGAAATAGCACTGGAAGCTTCCAAAGTGCTAAGTAAAGTTCCAAAAACTAACTTGCCATGTTCTAAAGCTAAAAGAAGTGGCTCATACAAAGAAAGACTTCCCATATGTCAAAGATTTTAGACAACTTAAAATATTTACATCATGAGAAAACCAGAAAAAATTATAAGACTAGCACAAGAACATTTTGAACAGAGTGGGTATTTATAAACATTTTGACAATGAATGTTAGAATAAAATTCTTAGCTTACATATCAAACTGGTGAACGTGTTATAAGAAATATCAAATCATACCAGTATAATCAGATGGAGGCATTTTGTAGCAGACAAAAATATTTGCAACTCCATTGGAAACAAATCTATAAATTAAAATGTAACTTTCCAACTTCTGGGTTAAGTTGTAGTAACAAACAACAGAATAGTCCTTGATGGCTTGTGAATATTTCTTATACACCATACATTGGGCTGTATGTGAGGACTGAGGATCTCTGTACTCTCCTTGGTCTGTATAACTTTTCTTGACAAGTGGCTAATGGTAGGAGTCAAGGGAAGGCCTCTCTCTTTACAAGAACTTTGTCAATTTGCTTTGTTCCTTTTTTTGTTTTTGTTTTTGAGGAGGAGGAGGAGGGGTGGCAATAAGAGGATACTATTTTTAATATCTTAGTATTTGTGTCAAAATTTGAACACATTACAATGAAAGTATTTAAAAAGATCATTTTGAAAATTACCAATTTTCAATGAGAAGGTGGAATATTCTCGCAGCCTTCCCAGCATGCATCTCTTCTCTAGTAACAGTGTTGTTGAGTGATGAACATGCACACTGGGTAGAACATGTATGAAGGAAACCATGAAAGTAGGTTGCATACTAGGATAAGTTGGTGTGTTACAATATTTTTGGTAGATTAAATGCCCTTGTCATGTATCTAAAGCAACAAAATGTTTTCTGTCCGTTAACTAGCTGGGCAGATGTTCTATTTTTTCTTTTCCCTCCTTAGTTTCTGACAGGATTTTTTTAAAATCAAATGTATCATCTTTTTAGGTCCTGCAAATGTAGGATAAAAAGTTGTAGAACTCCCACAAAACTAGGCCATTGAAGTTATTACCCTAGAACAAACACTTCTTTTTTTAAAATTTATTGAATAGCATTTTCATTTACATTGCCAATGGTAAAACCTTTCCCAATTTCCTCCCTCCCCAAAATTCCCCAACCCCTCCTCCCACCCCCTGCCTCCATGTATATGCCCCTCTGCCCGACCCACTCCCACCTGCCCTCCCCCATTTCCCTTTTCTATTGAGCCTTCACCTGACCAAGGACCACTCCTCCCACTGATGCCCAACAAGGCATTCCTCTGCCACACTTTTGGCTAGAACCATGTGTACCCCTTGGTTGATGATTCAGTCCCTGGGAGTCCTGAGGCATCTGGGTGGTTGAAATCATTAGAACAAACACTTCTTCCAAAACTCTTTCTAGGGACATTAAGATGGAGTACACCTTTTTGATGAAGACGTAGAACTCTCAGCTCCTCCAGTGCCATGCCAACCTGAATGCTGCTGTGCTTCCTGCCATGATGATAATGGATGGAAATGGACCTTTGGATCCTTGTCTTCTGAGGATCATGATTTTGAATCCACTGCTGAGATATTGGTTCATGACTATGATGATGAAAGAACTCTAGATGGTGAGGAATTGATGGATGATGGGGAAAACTTCAGTTCTGAAATTAAAAACAGAAGAAAAAGGAAATATGCCTCTAGAAGACCTATTGGCATTCTATGACTATGAATCGACAATTCCAACCGTTTCAAATGCCAGTGCAAACAGCTCCCCGAGTGAACTTGCAGATGAACTACCAGATACGAGTCTAGACAAAGAAGAAATAGCAAAAAGCCTGTTGTCAGGCGATGATGAGGAAACCCAGTCTTCTGCAGATGATCTGACATCATCTGTGACTTCTCATGAAACTTTTGATTTCTTTTTTTGACCTTTATGATCAGATACTACATGTGATGGAGACAGGGAATCAGAGAGTGAGGACATTAAAACAAACCATGATAACTCATCTGAAGATTTGAGAAGGGAAATAATGATTGGTCTACAGTATCAGGCAGACATTCCCACTTATCTTGGCGAGCACAATGGTGATGAGAAAGCTTATGAAAATGAAGACCAGTTACTGTGGCATCCTGATGTGGTTTTGGAGAGCAAAGTCAAGAAGTACCTTATTGAGACCTCGTTAAGAACTAGAAATGAAGAAGTCTTCAATAGAATTTCTTCAGGCACACGCACCAGGGATAATGAACAGGCACTATATGAACTTCTCAAGTGTGACCACAATATAAAGGAAGCAACTGAAAGGTACTGCTGTAACGGAAAGGCATCTCAAGAAGGAATGACAGCATGGACAGATGAGGAGTGCCAAAGCTTTGAACACGCACTAATGCTTTATGGAAAAGATTTTCATCTCATTCAGAAAAAAATAAAGTAAGATCTAGAACTGCTGCAGAGTGTGTAGCCTTCTACTACATGTGGAAGAAATTGGAATGTTAAGATTACTTTACTCAACAGACAAAATTTGGAAAGAAATGCTATAACCATCACCCTGGTGTTGCGGACTGTATAGATCTCGTAGATGAGACAGAGTCTCTGGGTGGTGTGGTCAGTTCTTCAGCCTTAACTTCTAACCAGCCTGACGCCATTCCTCATCAGCTGCTGAACATTCTCAGCTCCTTCATGGCCAGTAACTTGACAGCTTTGACCAGCAGTGTAGCAACTGTCTATAACCCCACAGATATGAATTGTCTGGATGATAGCTTCCCTCACTGGGAAACACGCCTTGTGGACAAGTCAGTCATGTGCCTGTCATAACAGAAGAGTTACTAAACCCTGACCAGCAATGGTGAAAGTGATTGTTTTAATTTATTTGAGACTGGATTTTATCCCTCAGAGTTAAACCCCATGTGCAGCGAAGAATCAGAAAGAGCAGCAAAAAGATTAAAAATGGGCATTGCTGTCCCTGAATCTTTTATGAATGAGGTTTCTGTCGATAACCTGGGTGTAGACTTTGAAAATCATCCACATCACGTCACCAGTGCCAAAATGGCTGTCTCTGTGGCTGACTTTGGCAGTTTGTCTACCACTGAGATAATGGATTCATCAATGCCCACACTTTGCATCAGACACTCCCCTTCATCCAGAGTGACACGAATGGGAAGCCCAGAGACAATGGGTGTGCAGTACCAGTAAACTTGAGGGGAGCTATCACATTTGCATAGTCCTTCACTGGAAGTTTGAAGCTTTTTCACTATGACATCAGTGATGCCAGTGTGTATAGAACTATAGCTTAAATTATCGAGGGTATTTTCATTTTTCAATCCATAAATGTGGAAATGAACTGTAATCAGCAGAGTTGGGAACCAAGATTGAACTCTGTGGTGCAGCAATAAGCTCTGCTTCTCTTCCTCGTCCCTTATACCCTTTCCTACATCCTCCTTCTTTTCTGTCCCCATTGCCCTCAACCCAGACTTAAAACCTGTAGACAGAGGCCATGAACTCAAACTAGCACAGATGTTCTAAACTGATGTGTGGTTTCTTATTATCAGCACCCTTTACCGTAATGGATGCAATGGAATTACAATGTTTACAGGCACCAACCCTGATCTCTAATCAATGTAGCATTTTTTGTTTTATTTTCTTAATTAATAAAAGCAGGGATAGATTTCTTTAAACTGAACAAACATGCAAAGATTTTTTTTAAAATTGGAAACTTCTCTCATGTTATTCAACTAAAGCACTTGGGATTACAAAACAGCAAGACCATCTGTTTGAAAGCCAGCACAAGGAACTGTGTGCAAATGATGAAGACACTTGCTTGATTCCTGGTTCAAAATTCTAGACCAGGGCTACCTTATACAGAATTGGTCATTTTGCTGCTGGGAGACTTCTGTATAAAAAAAAAAACAAAAACAAAAATAAAAACAAAAAAACTTTTTTTTTTTTTTACTAAAAATTTGACATCTGAAGATGGGGCATTCATATGCAGTTTTGTCCACCATTGTCAAGATTGTAATATTAAAAATCATACTGGTCAAAAAAATGGAGTACATTTTCCTTTCCTAAGATTAGTCCGTTTCTAGTCTTTGACACAGAGAGTGGATTATATGGACTCTAGTATTCCCTTATAGTACTGTGATCAAAAACTTCAATATTATCTATTGAAAGATAATTGAAATTATACATTAAGGCAGATTTTAACAATCCATCAATATTTAAAATAACATATATATATACATATACATACATATACATATACATATACATATACATATATATATATATATATATATATATATATATATATATGCTGGCTCATTCTTAAAGACTTTGATTGTACTGCAACTTCCCAAACTAACTGAAGCAGCTAAAGAACCGGCTTCCTGTTAGGTTGGGCAGGAGCAAGGTGTATTCAAGTATTTCAAATTCTTATCGGGTGTTTGGAAGTTCTGGTGTTCATTCTTTAATGACAAGGTCATATTTCCTCTAGTAATGTATGCCTCTTTTTGACATACTTCCTCTGCCATTGTTTCTGTGGACAGGGTTTCTTATGTAGTTCAAACTAGCATCCAACACACCGTGGAGCCAAGGCTGTCCTTGAACTCCAGATCCTCCAATCTTCATCCCCCATATGCTGGGCTTACAGGCTACTTCACCTGATTTTGACATTTTTTTCAATTTTTAAATCATTTAATTTAATTTAGTATACCCAAAATGTTAGCATTTCAGTGTACAAGGCATATAAAATCATGTAAGAAGAAATTCTACTTTTGCAGTATTTTTAACATATATTCACCATACAAGATGATGGTTTTCTTGATGGCATTTTCTATACATATATTATGTGATTTGCTCATGGTCAACCACCCATTACTCTCCCGTGTGCCTCCTTTGCTATCTAACAGGACCCTTCTACCTCAATGATATGTTTCATTTTCTCACCATCTGAGTTCTTCAATGCTCTTGATTTTATATAGTGTCTGTTCATAACAAATTATTTTAGTGTTTATGTACTATAAAATGGCCATTCTCTTTTATCTGATTGTTAATGCATTATTGCTATTCTGTGTAAGTATGATACCTGTAGGAATGTTCATGTCACAGCTAATAAACAACTTCAGCAAAGTGGCAGGATATAAAATTAACTCAAACAAATCAGTAGCCTTCCTGTACTCAAAGGATAAAGAGGCTAAGAAAGAAATTAGGGAAAGGACACCCTTTACAATAGTCACAAATAATATAAAATATCTTAGTGTGACTCTAACCAAGCAAGTGAAAGATCTGTATGACAAGAACTTCAAGTCTCTGAAGAAAGAAATCGAAGATCTCAGATTTAAAGATCTCCCATGCTCATGGATTGGCAAGTTATGGTTTTACTAATGGCCATCTTGCCAAAAGCAATCTACAGATTCAATGCAATTCCCATCAAAATTTCAACTAAATTCTTCACAGAGTTTGGAAAGAAAAATTTCCAAATTTATTTGGAATAACAAAAAACCCAGGATATTGAAAACTTTTCTCAACAGTAAAAGAACTTCTGGCAGAATGACTATCCATGACCTCAAACTATACTATAGAGCAATAGAGATAAGAACTGCATGGCATTTGTACAATGACGGGCAGGTAGAACAATGGAATAGAATTGAAGACCCAGGAAAGAACCCACACATCTATGGTCACTTGATCTTTGAAAAAGTAGCTAACACCATCCACTGGAAAAAAGACAGCATTTTAAACAAATGGTGCTGGGTCAACTGGCAGTCAACATGTATAAGAATACAAATTGATCCATTCTTATCTCCCTGTACAAAGCTCAAGTCCAAGTAGATCAAGGACCTCCACATAAAGGCAGATATACTGAATCTAATAGAAGAGAAACTGGGGAAGAGCCTGGAGCACATGGGCACAAGGAAAAATTTCCTGAACAGAGCACCAATAGCTTCTGTTCTAAAATCAAGAATTGACAAATGAGATCTCATAAAATTGCAAAGCTTCTGTAAGGCAAAGGAGACTATCAATAGGACAAAATGGCAATCAACAGATTGGGAAAAGATCTTTACCAAATCTACATCTGATAGAGGGCTGATATATACAAAGAACTCAAGAAGTTAGACTCCAGAGAAACAAATATCCCTATTAAAAAAAATCAGATAGAGCAACACAGAATTCTCAACAGAGGAATATCGAATGTCTAAGAAGCACCTAAAGAAATGTTCAACATCCTTATTCATCAGGAAAATGCAAATCAAAACAGTCCTCAGATTCTACCTCAGCCCTCAGATTCACACCAGTCAGAATGGCTAAGATCAAAAACTCAGGGGATAGAAGATTCTGGAGAGGATGTGGAGAAAGAGGAACACTCCTCTATTGCTGGTGGGATTGCAAGCTGGCAAAACCACTCTGGAAATCAGTTTGGTGGCTCCTCAGAAAATTGGGCATAGTACTACTTGAGGACAGAGCATATACCCAGAAGATGCTCCAACATGCAATAAGGACACATGCTCCACTATGTTCATAGCAGCCTTATTTATAAGAGCCAGAAGCTGGAAAGAACCCAGATGTCCCTCAACAGATGAATGGATACAGAAAATGTGATACATTTACACAATGGAGTGTTACTCAGCTATTAAAAACAATGAATTTATGAAATTCTTAGACAAGTGAATGGAACTAGAAAATATCCTGAGCGAGGTAACCCAATCACAAAAGAATATACATGCTATGTGCTCGCTGATGAGTGGATATTAGCCCCAAATCTCAGAATACCCAAGATACAACTCGCAGACCATATGAAGCTCAAGAAGAAGGAAGACCCAAGTGTGGATACTTTGATCCTTCTTAGAAGGTGGATCAAAATGCCCATAGCTCACAGCCAACCAATAGACTTATCATAGGGTCCCCAATGGATGAGCTAGAGAAAGGATCCAAGGAGCTGAAGAGGTTTGCAGCCCCATAGGAGGAACAATAATATGTACCAACCACTACCCCTAGAGGGACTAAACCACCAACCAAATAGTACACATGGAGGAACCCATGGCTCTAGTTACATATGTAGCAGAGAATGGCCTTCATGGACATCAATGAGAGGAGAGGCCATAGGTCCTCTGAAGGCTTGATGCCCCAGTGTAGGGGAATGCCAGGTCAGGAAAGTCTGATGGAGGGTTTGTAAGCAGGGGGAGGGGGATGAGAAAGGGGGTTTTCCATAGGAATAACAAGGAAAGGAGATAACATTTGAAATGTAAATAAAGCAGATATCTAATAAAATAAAAACTAATAAAAATATCATAGTTTTGCTTGAATCTTCAGATTCAGTTTTTATTGTTTCATATGAAAAAGGTTTGTTTTTTTTGTTGTTGTTGTTTTTGTTTTTTTGTTTTTTGTTTTTTGTTTTAGCAGAAAACAAGACTTCCTCACTAGTAATTACTACATTGTAAGTAAATTCATTATTGGTGGGATTAGAAGCCTATGGAACTTTCCATAAAGGTGCTTTTGCTATGTCACTTTCAACTACTGCAAAATGTTGACACTTTTGTTGCTCTGTTTCATTGTTGGTGCTTTATAAAAAGGAGAGAGAGAGGGAGAGGGAGAGAGGGAGAGAGAGAGAGAGAGAGAGAGAGAGAGAGAGAGAGAGAGAGAGAAGAAGGTGGCGGAGGAGGAGGAGGAGGAGGAGGAGGAGGAAAGAAAGAAGGAAGGAAGGAAGAGAGAGAGAGAGAGAGAGAGAGAGAGAGAGAGAGAGAGAGAGAGAAAGGAAGGAAGGAAGGAAGGAAGGAAGGAAGGAAGGAAGGAAGGAAGGAAGAAATGAAATGAAAATTACAGAATAAGTGACTTCTAAACCATTGTGGGTCACATTTTTTTGACACCTATAAAATTCCTCACGTAAGATGATCTGAGTTCTGTGTCATGTTTTCACGCGTGTCTATTGGAGAGAAGAGATGATGACAATTCCAAAACTGAAGGGCGGCGGATGGAAGGCCTCGCCTTCATCGTCTGGCGCTATGGACTCCTGCTGCAGCAGCCAACAAGTAGGAAGGTTTCCCTGCTAAGGGCAGCCTCCCGGCAAAAGCTCTCCATTTTGTATAGAATGGGTGTGATGGGTGGTTTTAAATGTCAATTTGCCACAACATAGAATCCCCTGAGCAGGCTGTGTGGGGAGCCTCTTGCTCACCTCGCCTTGAGAAGATCCACCCAATGCAAGCAGCAGCGCCTAAGGGCAGTAGAGCTAAAGTGGCACACAGAAGAAGGAAGGTCGCAGACTTGCTCCCTTGCCACTCCCTCTGCAGTTAAATCACTCGGTAAACTCACTTCTCACTCTGTCTTCATACAGGGTCAGGTACTGATCGACAGAGATTCTACGCTCTGGAGAGTTCCTGTTTCCAGAACAATAAGCAAAGCTAACTTACCTGTAAATTACTTAGTCTCTGGTGCTGTTCATAGCACAAGAAAACCAGTTAAGGAAACGCAATCTGAGATTTTGTTTTGTTTTGTTTTGTTTTGTTTTGGTTTGGTTTGGTTTGGTTTGGTTTGGTTTGGTTTGGTTTGGTTTGGTTTGGTTTGGTTTGGTTTGGTTATTTTTTTCCTGTTCAACTGTGACCATTTGAAGTGCTACTTAACTAGGGCTCTTAGCTTAAGTTATTGCATCATACTTCCCCGCTAACTTTCATGTTCAGGATTACAGGGCTGGACTCCCATGGAACCTAGTCTACCCCAAGAATGGCATCAGTTCATTTAGGAGGGCGGAGCCCCTATATTCTAATCATCTCCCCTTAGTCCCCCCTCTGAACACATTGCACTGGTGATTAAAGCAAGTCACTTAAAGCAACCAGACACTCCTGACCCCTGTCCCCCACTAACAGAAGCTGTCTTCTAGATTCAGAACTATACACCTAAGGTCTCCGCTACCACTTTCTGTTGGCAGTTCCTTAGTGTGTATCCTTTACACAATTCTTCAGATCCCTAAATCTCCAGTCCTTCAGTCCTCAAAGCCCCACAGCTCCATGAGCTTGTTATAATTAGTAATCATGCCTGTGTAATGTAGCGTCTTATGTCTGGAACCTTCAGAGTCTGGTATTTTATCCTATTTGCAGGTTAACAAATTAGTCATGGATTATGACAAAAAAGCATAAGACACCTGAGTCAGAACAAAGTATAGGTTACTGCAGTGGCAACTGTGCCCAGCACATCAGCACGCATGCTAGTTTCCTGGATTCTGATTCCACGGTGTCGTACAAAGAAGGCAATTAAGGTCAGTTGTTAACTATTCAAGCAGTAAGCTGTGCTATAGGGGGAAAACCATGAGTATAGAAAACCTGACGTGTTATGAGAGGCACTGAGCAACCTTGACCGTTGTTCCACACGAAAGCATTATCTTTATTAGTCTAGACAGAAATAAATAAGACATACACTCGGGATTTTCTATGACCATTTGTTTGTTTCTCTTGGGTTAAAGCCTAGGAGAAGGACTGCTGGGTTATGTGATAAATGTCTATGTCCTTGAGAAAAGCCAGCAGCAATGGCCGGAAATAGCTCTTCTTGCAAAACATGCAGATATACAGAGAGGTATATAAATCCTTGCATGGTAAATATTCAACAGACAGTAGTCATCCTTGTCATGAACACAGTTGCCTGTGGCTAGTGCTAGACTAAGTGAGAACAAGAAACAAATCTTGAAAGAATGCTATTTCCTGGTGTCTTTTCTCTGAAGTTAATTTTTCACTCTAATGGGAGATGTCTATTCCTACTGAAAAATTCCATTCTTGTAGAAGATGCTGGTATAGAGTTAAATAGCTTTGCCAAGTAGTGGGTGTCTGCTTCTTTGAGACTTGATTTCTCTCATCAGCTAGGAATACCCAGTCATAAGGCAAAGTTAAGGATGCCTCCCTCTGTTTAGATGGTTTTTTTCAGAGTAACACACACTGTTTATTTTGTTAATTTTGGAATCTATTTAGTATCACATACTACCGATCAGGTCTCAGAATTGTCTGCTGGCTTTCACCTTCTCCTAGGATATCTTCATTTCACACTCTTCAGTTTTGTTGTATATCAGTTTGGTCGAGGTATTTAGCTAATTAAATTTATTATGTTTATGTGTATTGTTGCACTTGTTTTGACATGCACATACAGAGTATAACTGTCATCACAATCATAAAACAGATCGTTGCATCTAACACAAGTTTGTTCTTTTTATTGCTGAGCAGTACTCCATTATGTTAATATTTATTTAGCTGATAATCAATAAATAATTATTTGTGTTGTTTTTTTGCTAGCTGAAGTCCAAAGTGTTTCAATAAAAAGTAATATTAAATACTCAAAAAACTGAGTTTAAAGTTGCAATTAAAGTACCAAATCAGTTGGGTTCAACTTAAGTAAAGCAAAGGTTACCCTTGACAGGTTTGACTTCATTGAAAAAGCATGAAGGAAGGGTATGAATGACTCCCATGAGCTTGGGCCCTGTCTGCATCTGGAGGACCCGTTTCCTCCTCTGAAACTGCCTTTCTGATTACTGTTTGTGGACAAGAAACTTTGGTTCAAGCCATACTTACAACACTCCCTTCCAACAGCCTGTTACTGACAAGCTTCTGCTGGTAACTTCAGAACTCTTTTCTGCTTAGTATGCTTTTGTGTGTGTTCTACAGATCTTGGACATGCTTAACATTTCATTCTATGTATGTAAACTGATTTTCATGGAAGTCTATATCCATCCCCACACTTAAACACACTACTAGTTCAAGTGTTCCACTCCAGTCCTGAATGATAGAGTATTCAGTAGTATAGATTTAGCATAGGATTCATGTGTATATGTGTTCCTACCCATCTGTGCTTGTGCGCAGGTGTGTATATGTATGAGAAGATCAGAGGTCAGCGTTGAGCATTGTATCATAACAGAACAATAGCTGTCTGCCTTGTTTTCTGATACTGGGTCTCCCAGTGAGACCTACCACTTACTGATTAGGTCAACAAGTCCCATGTATCTAATTGTCCTCAGTCTCCAGGTGCTGGATTTACATGTGCCCAGGTTACCGTGTTTGTCCTCAGGCTCACGTGACAAGCGCTTTACAGACCGAGCTATCTCCTCAGCTCAGGTTTAATACACAATTCAAGTATGAGCTTCCAGGCTATGCTCAATGTTTTTAGGAATTCATTATTTAATCTGACAAGGTAGGTTGCAAACCAGGAATGCGTGTGACAGCATACACTTTCAGCTAGTTTCTTGTGGATTTGATTTGCTCCTTGGATCTTTTGTTTTGTTTTGTTTTGTTTTGTTTTTTGTTTGTTGTTTGTTTTTTGAGACAGGGTTTCTCTGTATAGTCCTGGATGACCTGGAGCTCACTCTGTAGACCAGGCTGGCCTTGAACTCAGAAATCCACATGCCTCTGCCTCCCAAGTGCTGGGATTACAGGTGTGAGCCACCACTGTCCGGCTGCTCCTTGAATCTTTAAGCAGACACTTTAGGTGGTGACTCTTCTACTCTGTGAATTATGAGTCCTTAGACACCAGCTTCTTATAACCCGTGAACTTGTAATTGTATTTTGTAACAGTAATAAAAGATTAAAATGTCACCCACCAACAATATTTAACGAGAGTCTTGGATCCTCTAGATATGTCAGGTTTATAGCTGTGTTCTCGTCTGTATTAGACAATATGTGCTTAAAGACGTGACGTGGTATGGGCATTTACTGCTGCTTTATGTTTTTGTATACTGCTGTTATACCGTGAGGGTACTCTTGTCAGGTGACGTCCTTGCATGTTATATGCTCTGTGTTTCTTCAAGTTGCACTTCAAAACTGTCCAAAGAGCAATTCAGACCCACATTCAGAACTTTATAACTCATCACCCGATAGTGCTGGAAGATAGAGATGGGAAGTATCCCCCTTGAGGAGTGACAGAGACAGGATGAAAAACTCTGGAGCCTGGGAGATCTTTGCCCAAGGGAATTTACAGAGCTACCAAAAGATGGAAGGCACAGAAGACGCTCTATGCTTTTGGAGGTAGTCTAGTTTCCAATGACAAAATATTGGCAAATTTTAACAGGCAAAGATACAAAAAATATTTTTATTTTTCCTCTTAATTTGTATATTCTTGAAACTTTTTATTTTGACAAAAATTAAGATAGCATATGTTGCCTGATAGACCATAGGTTGACTCTCTGAAGAATATCAAACCTGAGAAAAAGTTGCATGAATTCGTATCTATTGCATCTGGCTCTTTCACTGTCTGTACCTTGGACTCTCTTGCTCAGTCACATTCTATCCAGACGGCAGAGAAATACAGTTCTAACATCTAAGGGTAAGTTACATATAACCTTTCACCCCAAAGGGACCAGATACTACAGTTTTATTATTTCTATGCTTATGTATGTGTGTGCATATGTGTATGGGTGCACTTGCCCTTGTGTGTGTGGAGGCTAGAGGCTGGTATTAGTTGTCTCCCGCTAGCTTTTCTATCTTCCTTTTTCTCTCCACAAACCCAAAGATTACTGTTTCAGCTAGTCTGAGTTGCCCCTTCCTGGCCACGCCTGTCTCTAGCTGTGCCATCACTGGGGTTACAGACGCATACAATCCCTGACTTTTTGTTTTATATACATGAGGGCTGTGAATCAATATTTATGTCCTCATGCTTGTACAGCAAGCACTAATCAAGCTATTTCCCCAAACCATAGTCTTTGTTTTCTGTAAAAAAATATTTACTTATATATAAAATACATAAAAGCTACAATAAATCTATGACATAAAATTTTTAAATCTTGGTAATTTTACACAGTAACATTCACTAAGGTTTGTGCTTCTGTTTTGATGGGTTTTAAACTGGTTTTCTCTTTTAATAACAAGTACTGTCTTCTCTGTGTGCTGTTTGGAATGTTAGTCAGGAAATCACAGAGATGTAGGTAGTGGAAAGGATTCTCTTAGCTCTTCCTGAGGAGGGCTGCCTCAGCTTCTCAAATGTAGCTAGGGGTTGAAAAAAAAAGATGTACATGGCTTTTTCCACTCTCCTAGCTTGGTGATGTACAAAAAGGTTCAATGGAGGCCAGGTCCCAGCCTTCCCTCTCGATCATATGAAAAGTGGCTCATTCCGAGCATTCCTTTTTACAGGTTACAGACTTTTTCCTCCTCTGTCCCCTGGAGAAGGGAAGAGAGCATGGGGAATCACTGGCACACGAGTGTCCACGCAGTAAGCGTGGCGTCCTGCCCTGATAATAGGGGGGAACAAAGGTGCGTTGTGACATGTGCTGTCTCTTAGGCTCTCCTATACCCAAAACACCAAAAAGGTAGGTGGGAAGGTCCCACGGGGCTAAAGAAAACTGGAGACAATCTCTGTATTTTCATGGAGCATTCTGGTCATTTTCCACAGCTGGCGTTGTCCTGGATTCCAAGCTTGTTGCGCAAGACTTCTCGTGACGGTGGCCATCTCCTCTCCGTTCACCCACTTCTATTTTAAGAGAACCCAGGTCCACAGTGACACAGGGCAGAAAACTCTCTTGAAAACAGTGGGACTTTCCCCCCCCCATTCAAGCTGCTATCTAGTGTAGGACTGTGTATTACTGGGCGGGGCAGTCTGGAGAGTTACAAAGGCGAGTTAACAAGCTCTGCAGTGTTAACGCACTGCAAAGCGTGTTTCCAGTCTTCTCTTGCTATTTTCAGTAGCCATTAACCTTGGAAGGATATCGTTATTGCGAACTGGCGCAGAGGTTTAAAACACGTTCTTGTTGGCCTACGTGCAAATTAGTCATACAGGAATATAGTTTTTTCACCTGCAGTTCTCTCTCCTGTGGCTTAATGAGGTATTTTTTCCTGGTAGCTTAATTTAACCCTGAAATGGCAAAAAGAGAGTTTCAGTTGTTTACAAGTAAGTATAATTTTAAAATTAGTAAAAACAATGGCTTTGAGTAGTACAATTCTTAATTAACTTTTATTTCTACTATTCTGTATTTTCCACATTTTAAAAGCAGGAATGCATAAATTTTAAATGAAAAAAAAGTGCACAGAAAATAACACACACAAAAATTAAAATTAAGTACACAAAGAAGTTAATAGAATTTACGTTGTTGAGTAGCATAGTATTGATTTTAATTTCATATTTTAGCTTTTCCAACTTTCTAAAATAATAAGCAGGTGTTCTCTGTGTGAACAAAGGAGATAAAAAAACCCTAGGTTATGGACATGCTTGGTTGGTTCTCCTGTGCACCCAGACTAAGCTGCTGAAAGGGTTCATGTGCACGTGGAGCATGTACACAGTTATAATAGGCATCTGGGTTCTTGGGAAAGCTTTGGAAAGCCCTGGCAGGGCTTAACTCGGATAATTGAATATTAGAGTCTATAACGTCTTTCTCCGTCGAGAACTGCTCAGTCCTCACATGGCCATGCTGGTGAAGAGTACTCTTCTTTAGCTGCCTCCGTAGATGTGGACTGATGCGTGGGATAGCAGGTGTGCAGTGCCGCAGTAGTTCATCAGTGAACATTACTAGACACCGAGAAGCTATGCTGGAGTCTGTTCATCGCAAGTGTGTCTCTCTTTTGCCCACCTTTTCACTCTTTATGTAGACTATTGGGGTTTTTTCCCAGACTCATTTAAGATTTCCCCATAAGTTGGTCTCTCTGTTCTTCACTGCATCTGGTTTGGTGTTCCTCAAATGTGCTCCCATATTAACTGCATTCTCCATAATTATCATTTCAGAAAATAATTCTCTATTTGGTTGTCTGCCCTCTGTGTCTGCCCTTTTCATCATTACTCTCCCAGCTTAACACAAAGTAGAAGCCAAAGTTTTCTTGTGGGGCCAATAAGTGCTCTATAAAGACTCCTTATGAAGGACTACATGTCTCATACTTCATTCTCATTAGAATTATGAAAGTACACGGAGCTAGGGTACAGACAGTGTATGTCTCCCACATCAGTGTGGAGAACTGTGAAAATAAGCATGTGGGCCTTGAAATCATTTCACCGTGAGCTGGGAGAGTTCAATTTTCATTCCAGCTAACACCGATCCATGACACTCCTAGTGTTTATTCTGGGGTTTGTACTGGGATTTTAAAAGGAGTCAGAATGTTAATATGGAACATAGCTAACGAATGCCATAATAAGGGCAGGGAGGGACAGGTGGAGGCAGAAAAGGTCCTGGAAGGAAACGGAGTGAAAGATCATCTCAGAATATTTTTAGACAACAGCTACCAGCTCAGGACAACAAATGATTGAAAGGCCCTTCATGTGTGAATTTTGACTTTTTTCTAGAATGTCAAATAGCAAAACAATATTTGTCATTAACCAAAAAAGGAAAGAAAAAAGAAAAAGAAAGAAAACAATAAAGAAACAAAGTCATAGGTTCAATATAAACAACTATAAAAAGATAAAAAGAATGTAAAAGAAAAAACTCCAAAAGTAACCAAACAAGACTGAATATGAAAGCAAAGTCTGATATGTATTTCAGTGAATATAGAGAAGCCAAATGGAAATACCAGGAAAGAAAAAGATTGAATGAATAGAATATAAGCTTTAGAGTGGAGAAAAAAAGCTTTTAATTATTAGTCTTGATTTTGAAAAAATTAAAAAAGTTTTTTGATAGTCTTAGGAGAATGAGACCCTTCATTATTCGTGCTGGTAGTTGCAACAGGAGGCTTTAGGTAGGGACTGCCCCTTTCCTACTCTCTCCTCACTCACTCTCCTCTATTATGATAAGACACCATGAGGAAGGCAATGTACAGAAAAATAACTTATTTTGTGCTTACAGTTTCTAAGCATTACAGTCCATGACAGTGGAACAAAGGGATGGTGATGGGAATAACTGAGAATTGTATTTTTATAGACAAGCAGGAAGCAGAGAGCACACTGGGAATGACCTAAATCTTTTGCAAGCTCAGACCTAGCTCCCAGAGACACAGCTCTTCCAACAAGGCTAAACCTTTTAATCCACCCCAGTTTCATCAACTGTAGAACAAGTACTTGAACAAACGAGTTTACAGAGACCATTCTTATTCAAACCACCACATCCTACTCCCTGACGCCCCCCATAGGCTTGTGGCCATTTCATAATGAGAAATGCATTTAGTCCAGCTTCAAAAGTCCCCATAGTCTTTTACAGTCTCAACACAGTTTAGAAGTCCAAAGTCCAGAGTTCCTTTGGAGACTCAAGGCACTCTCTTCATTGTAGTTCCCTGCACAAGGCAAGTTATATACTTCCAACATACAATGGCACAGAATATATATCACCATTCCAAAAGGGAAAAATGGGGGCATAGTGAGGAAATCCTGGACCAAAGTAAGTCTGCAACCCAGCAGGACACTCTCCTTAGCAGATGTCTCGTTATTCTGGAACCTTTAAATTCTTGGGATCTCCAGCATAATCCAGGCATCACTTTCAGTCTCAAGCAATGGCCTCTCAGAACCTCCGTGCTGGGACTCCTTCCCTCAGTGATTCTTAAATGCAGTCCCTTCAGAGCAGTCCTCTGGAATAATCTTTTTGTCTCTTTCAGTATATTTGTTCTATTACATTTCCTGGTTCCATTTTTCTTCTCAAACTATAGGTTTTGTATTTCATTTTTGTTCCACCTGATCTTTTTCATTTTTATGCCTGCATAAGAGTGGTTACTAATAACCAAGTGACGCAATCAATATTGGGCTATCTTGAAATCTCGTCAACCAAAGAAATTTGTTCATTAATTTTCAACTTAGCCTCAGGCAGATACTTAGGATAAAGATAAAAGGTAGCTACATTCTTTACCAAAATAACACAAGAATGGTCTCTAGGCCAGTTGTTGATATTGTTCCCCTCTGAAGCCTCTTGAGCTGTGACTACATAGTCTACATTGTTCTCAGCTCTATTCTTACTAAGTTGGTCCATTAAGCTCTACTTACAATGTTCTACTATGTTTCCATTCCTAAGACCCAAAGCCTTCCACATTTCTCCAAAGCACAATGTAGTCATGCTTATAATCATAGCCCACCAGTGATACAAACTTATGTCTTAATTACTTTTCTATTGCTGTAATTAGACACCATGGCCAAGATAACTTATATAAGAAAGAGTTCATTTAGGCTTAGAGTTTTAGAGTTAGAGAGTTAGAGAGAGAGAGAGAGAGAGAGAGAGAGAGAGAGAGAGGGAGGGAGGGAGGGAGGGAGGGAGGGAGGGAGGGAGGGAGGGAGGGAGAATATGATGTCAGTCTTTTATAAACTCAAAGTTACCTCCAATGATACACCTGCCCCAACACAGGCAACTGTCCTATCTTTCATCCAGTTCGACAAAAAGGAGACTAAGTATTCAAATATACAAGCCTACGTGGAACATTCTCCTGCAAGCCCTTACCCTTCTCTGAATATGCACTTCCTACCACCATACCCTTTGTCATTTTGTTTTGGTATTTTTTTGAAAATTTTTTATTTATTGAAAAGGGAAATAAAAATACTGTATGGTAAAATAAAAGATTTACATGGAAAATATTTCAGATAAACACATTAAAATTGACAATTTTCATGGAAAATTAAAGAATAAAGTGGTAGACATGTAAAACATTGCTAAATTAATTGAAATGTAGGATAGAAACATTTTATTATGGAATTGAAGATTTATGTGGAAAATATTTCTGATAAAATTGTAGAAAAATGTAGAAAAACAGAAGAAGATTATCATGGAAAATTTTATATAGATATAATAATGGTAGGTATAAAAGTATTCCTATGCAAATCAAAACAACCCTGAGATTTCACCTCACACCAGTCAGAATGGCTAAGATTAAAAACTCAGAAGACATCAGGTGTTGGCAAGGATGTGGAGAAAGAGGAACACTCCTCCACTGCTGGTGGGAATGCAAGCTGGTACAACCACTCTGGAAATCAGTATGGCGGTTCCTCAGAAAACTGGACGTGATACTTCCAGAGGACCCAGCCATACCACTCCTGGGAATATACCCAGAAGATTCCCCAGCATGCAATAAGGATACATGCTCCACTATGTTCATAGCAGCCCTATATCTAATAGCCAGAAGCTGGAAAGAACCCAGATGTCCCTCAACAGAGGAATGGATACAAAAAATGTGGTATATATACACAATGGAGTACTATTCAGCCATTAGAAACAATGAATTCATGAAAATCTTAGAGAAATGGATGGAGCTGGAGAACGTCATACTAAGTGAGGTAACCCAGTCTCAAAAGAATACCCATGGTATGCAGTCACTGATAAGTGGATATTAGCCTAGAATCTTGGAACACCAAAGACATAAATCACATACCAAGTGATGTCTGACAAGAAGAAAGGAGTGGACACTGGTGCTAGAATGGACCAAAGCATCATTGTGGGGGAGTACAAGAACAGTGAGGTGGGAGGGGGTGGATGAGGGAGCAGGGGGAGGGAAAAGGGCATGTGGGACCCTTGGGGGTGGGGAACCAGAAAAAGGGAAATGAATTGTAAATATAGAATATATCCAATAAAAAAAAGAAAAAGAAAAAAAATAAAAGTATTCCTAAGTTGATTGAAAGTGGAATTATAAACATTTTCTGATAAACTTGAAGATTTACATGGAAAATATTTCTGATAAAATTGAAGAAATATATAGAAAAACATGTTAAAATTAAAGATTATCATGGAAATTATATAGATAAAATGATAGGCATGAAGATAATTCTAAGTTGTTTGAAGGTGGAATTATAAACATTTTCAGATAACATTGAAGATTTACATGGAAAATATTTCTGGTAAAATTCAAGAAATAGGCAAACATGTTAAATTTGGCTATTTCATGGAAAATTTTACATACAAAATGATAGATATAAAAACTCTTTCTAAATTAATTGAAGATGGAATTAGAAACATTTGTGATAAAATCAAAGATTTACATTGAAAACATTTCTGATAAAATAGAGGAAGTTTATAGAAAGACATTAAAATTAAATATCATGAAAAATAATGCAGATAAAATGAGACATAAAAAACATTACTAAGCCGGGCGGTGGTGGCGCACGCCTTTAATCCCAGCACTTGGGAGGCAGAGGCAGGCAGATTTCTGAGTTCAAGGCCAGCCTGGTCTACAGAGTGAGTTCCAGGAGAGCCAGAGCTACATGAGAAACCCTGTCTCAAAAAAACAAACAAAAAAAAAAACAAACAAAAACAACAACAAAAAAAAACATTACTAAATTAATTAAAAGGGGAATTACAAACATTTTCTGATAAAATTGAAGATTTACTTGAGAAATATTTCATTAGTCTATGTCTTTTTATTGGGAAGCTGAGTCCATTGTTGTTAAGAGATATTAAGGAATAGTGATTGTTGCTTCCTGTTATTTTTGATGTTATTTATGTTTGTGTGGGTATCTTCTTTTGGGTTTGTTGCTTTTTCTAGGGTGTAGTTTCCCTCCTTGTGTTGGCATTTTCTATCAATTATCCTTTATAGGACTGGATTTGCGGACAGATATTGTATAAATTTGGTTTTATCATGGAATATCTTGGTTTCTCCATCTATGATGATAGAGAGTTTTGCTAGGTATCGTAGCCTGAGCTGGCATTTGTGTTCTCTTAGGGCCCGTATGACATCTGCCCAGGATCTTCTAGCTTTCATCATCTCTGGTGAGAAGTCTGGTGTGATTCAGATAGGTCTGCCTTTATAAGTTACTTGTCCTTTTTCCCTTACTACTTTTAATATTCTTTCTTTTGTTTAGTGAATTTGGTGTTTTGATTATTATGTGCTGAGAGGATTTTCTGATCTGGTCCAGT
Organism: Apodemus agrarius; assembly: GCA_964023405.1. NCBI lineage: Eukaryota > Metazoa > Chordata > Mammalia > Rodentia > Muridae > Apodemus > Apodemus agrarius. Next base: position 47,410,878 of record OZ030014.1, read on the forward strand.
CTGCTTGGAGTTCTGAAGGCTTCTTGTATGTTCATGGGTATCTTTTTCTCTAGGTTAGGGAAGTAAATCCTTGCTCTCGTCTATACCTATAATTCTTAGGTTTGGTCTTCTCATTGTGTCCTGGAGTTCCTGGATGTTTTGGGTTAGCAGCTTTATGCATTTTACATTTTTTGTTGACTGTTGAGTCAATGTTTTCTATGGTATCTTCAGCACCTGAGGTTCTTTCTTCTATCTTTTGCATTCTGTTGTTGATGCTTGCATCTATGACTCCTGAATTCTTTCCAAGGTTTTCTATCTCCAGAGATGTCTCACTTTGTGATTTCTTTATTGATTCTACTTCCACTTTTAGATCCTGGATGGTTTTGTTCAATTCCTTCACTTGATTTTTTGTGTTTTCCTGTAATTCTTTAAGGGATTTTTGTGTTTCCTCTTTAAGGGCTTTTACCTGTTGACTGATGTTCTCCTGTATTTCTTTAAGGGAGTTATTTAAGTATTTCTTGAAGTCCTCTATCAGCCTCATGAGATACGATTTTAAATCCAACTCTTGCTTTTACATGTTGACTGATGTTCTCCTGTATTTCTTTAAGGGAGTTATTTAAGTCTTTCTTGAAGTCCTCTATCAGCATCATGAGATACGATTTTAAATCCAACTCTTGCTTTTCCAGTGTGTTGGGGTATCCGGGATTTGCTATGGTGGGAGAACTGGTTTCTTATGTTGCCATGTGGCCTTGGTTTCTGTTGGTAGGGTTCTTGTGCTTGCCTTTCACCATTTAGTTATCTCTGGTGCTAGTTGGTATTGTTGTCTCTGGCTGGAGTTTGTTCCTCCTGTGGGCCTGTAAGCCTGTGTCCTTTTTTTTTTTTTCTCTCTCTTTTTTTTCTTGGATATATTCTTTATTTACATTTCATTTCCCTTTTCCTGGTTCCCTGCCCCCCAAAGGTCCCATATGCCCTTTTCCCTCCCCCTGTTCCCCCATCCACCCCTTCACACTTCCCTGTTCTGGTATTCCCTTACACTGATGCATTGAGCCTTTCCAAAACCAGGGTCCACTCCTTCCTTCTTCTCAGACAGCATTTGGTATGTGGATTGTGTCTTTGGTGTTCCAAGATTCTAGGCTAATATCCACTTATCAGTGAGTGCATACCATGGGTATTCTTTTGAGATTGGGTTACCTCACTTAGTATGATGTTCTCCAGCTCCATCCATTTCTCTAAGAATTTCATGAATTCATTGTTTCTAATGGCTGAATAGTACTCCATTGTGTATATATACCACATTTTTGTATCCCCTCTTCCGTTGAGGGACATCTGGGTTCTTTCCAGCTTCTGGCTATTATAAATAAGGCTGCTATGAACATAATGGAGCATGTATCCTTATTGCATGCTGGGGAATATTCTGGATATATGCCCAGGAGTGGTATGGCAGGGTCCTCCAGAAGCATTGTGTCCAGTTTTCTGAGGAACTGCCAGGCTGATTTCCTGAGTGGTTGTACCAGCTTGCAATCCCACCAGCAGTGGAGGAGTGTTCCTTTTTCTCCACATCCTCACCAACACCTGCTGTTTTCTGAGTTTTTACTCTTAGCCATTCTGACTGGTGTGAGGTGAAATCTCAGGGTTGTTTTGATTTGCATTTCCCTAATGACTAATGATGTTGAACATTTCTTAAGGTACTTCTCAGACATTCGAAGTTCTTCAGGTAAAAAGCCTGTGTTCTTGTTCCTCTGAGTTCAAAAGTGAAAGCACTGCTGGAGAGCTCTCTCTCCTGGTGGGCTATGCACAGAAGACTGTGGAGTTTCCTGGCTCTCTGGTGCAAGTGGTGGCAGAAAGACTTCTGTCCCAGCTGGTCCACTGATCTTAGGCCCTGTGTGCTCCTAGCAGGTCCCCTCCAGAGAGAAGGTGGAGATCTCACCTCTGAGCTCAGAAGTGAAAGCACTGCTGGGAGATCACTCTCTCCTGCTGGGCTAGGCACAGAAGGCTGTGGAGTCTCCTGTATCCCTGGTGCAAACCTAGTATTGTCTTAATGCTGAGTTTTATAAACTGTTGGGCTAAGGTCTGGGGACCTACTAAAGTCTGGGGCCCTGTTGCAAAGGGTCAAAATCAGGCAAAAAAAAATGAAGAGGGCTAAGAAGATGACTCAGTAGTTTAGAGCACTTGCTGCTCCTGTAGTGGACATGGGTTCAATTCTCAGCACCCACATGGTAGTTTGCAACCATTTCTAATTCGAGTTCCAGGAGATCCAATATCCTCTTTCAGACCTCTGAGGGTACTGGGCACACACATGGTACACATACATGCAGTAAAACACACATGCAATAAAAATAATATATATTGAGATAGAGTTTTTCCATGTAGTCTTGGCTGTTCTGAAACTTGTTATGTAGTCCAAGCTAGCCTTAAAGTCACAGATCCTCCTGCCTCTGCCTCCTGAGTGCTGCCTACCTAATTTTACTTTTTTTTTTTATGCAAAACGCAAGAAGAATTTTATATAATCCAGCATGCTGCGGTCGCCCTGCACATGGGGAAAGAACGACCACCCACCCTACACTTTGTAATGGCTATTCTTGGTTGTCTATTTGACTATATCTGGAATTAGCTAAAACCCAAGTAGGTGGATATACCTGTGAGAATTTATTTCTTAATTAAATAATTTGAAGTAGGAAGACCCATCCTAAATCCAAATCTTTTGAGGCATGACGATTCACCTTAAATCTGGTCCACAACTTCTGGTGGCCACCTATATAAAGGATATAGAATAGTATTTCTCAACCTGTTGATCAAGATCCTTTCACAGGGGTCACCTACAACCTACAGGAAATACAAATATTTACATTACAATTCACAAGAGTAGTAAAATTTCAGTTATCAAGTGTTGGGAATTGGTTCTAATGCTTTGTCTTAATTCAGCTCCGAAAAGCTGCACTTCCAGATGTTGAGGGTCCCGGCCCCCAACTGGCTTCAGTTGGTAATAAAGAATTGCCATACAGCCAATGGCTAGGCAGTGAGATGGAGGTGAGACTTTCAGATTGCTCTAGCAAGGGGATGAAAGAAAAACTGCCATAATAAGAAAGCAGAAAGATTAAATTAAAAGGTCAGCTGACATGTGAGAACCAGGGGAAGTGGCCCCAGGGTCCATTCCCCTGGTTGGATCTGGGGTAGCAGAGATGAAATGTAGATTTTTAAAAGATGTTAACTCAGTAATATTGGAGAGGAGTATATGCTAGCTCCAGGGGAGGTCTAGAAGTGTCCAGCCATTAGGCTAATCAAGGCATATCAAAATCAGTTGGTGTGTGTGTGTGTGTGTGTGTGTGTGTGTGTGTGTGTGTGTTTCATTCATAAATCCGGAGCTCTTGAGCCGGTGCAGTGCATGTGACCTGCTGGGAGCCAAAATGGATTAACTATTCACCACTACAATGAAGTAACAACAAAAATAATTTTATGGTTGGGGGTCACCACAACATGAGGAACTGTATTAAAGGGTCAAAGCATTAGGAAGGCTGACAAACTGACATAAAAAGGGAAGTTCTTTGTGCTTTGCTGGCTTGCCCTTACACTCTCTGGTAATTTCATTTCTTCTCTGAAATTAGAGCCTACTTCTTTGAGATTCTAGTGTATACTGAAAACTGTTAAGGCCTAGGTAAAATATTAAGGCTGAGATGGAATGTTAGGGCATAGGTAAAATATTAAGGTCTAGATAACTGTTACCTGTCTAGCCTGCCATTTTGTTCTGTTACTAATATTATAAGGAAACTTTCTCATGTGTTGTTTCTGCTGTTACTAGGAAACTTCCTCATGTCCAAGTTGATTACATATTCTGTTACGTTCTGTGCTCTTGGAAACAATCATGATAGAAGTCAGTAGAACTGCTTCATATAGTTATCCACAATAAGCTTGAACTGAAACCAACCACTCAGTAGTACTTCCTGCACCCATGTATAAGCTTTTATGGTATTTGCCTTTATAATTGACCCCTGGGATGGACCCAAATATAAGAGAGAGACACATGCACCAATATAAGAAACTATTTGAAATATGACTTCCCTTTTGAGTAGGAATCAAGTAAAGTTTAAATTCCTAAGACCTCATTGGACATGAGTAACTTACATCCTGGTTGGCAAGTTAAGGCGTAAATGTTAGAAAAGGCTAATCCTCTGCCACAGTTAAATACTCCAACCAGTGTGAAGCATAAGTGTATAAAAAAGACATGTTCTTAAGGAAACCCCCATCCCTAATTCCTGATTGGGGAATTAACTTGGCACAGATGTTTGTAGATATGAGGCTTTAAAAGCCCTTAACTCCTGGACATGGTTTAGTTCCTGAATCTGGCCCATGGTTCTGATCAGTCTTGGGGTGTCATATTCAATAAACCATCTTTATTTTACTGAGATTAGTGTTTGAATGGTTTGTGTGGAGATTCCCAGACCCCAACAAAGACCAGCTGATTTATCCAGCCTCATGGACTGGACAACAACTGGATTCTTGGACTTTTTGTTGGTAGACAGCCATTGTAGAACTAGTTAAATCACAGCCTGTAAGTCATTCTAACAAATAACATATATAATATATATATTCACTCTATCAGTTCTAGCAAACCCTGGCTAATACATCCCTCAAGGAAAAGATGAATCTTAACAAAGTCTCTAAACTCAGCAATAGACAGATAGTGAGATCAATTCTGTTTAATTTCATCCCCTTTCATAGAAAGTACAAATTCCTGCTGTGTGATGCATTAAGTTAACTCTGGTCAATTGCAGCATAATAAAGGAAAGAATTATTGAGGAAGAGAGGGGAAAAAGGAGAAAAATAACATATTTAAGATTTACACAGAATGAAATAAATACCCACTTGTTCTAAATGTGTTCTCAAAGTGATTCACCACATTTGATCTATGAAAGTGTAGTTTTGTTATTGATATTGAGTTTTTAGAGATATGTAGCAATTTATTAGTCTTGACAGCTCCAAAAAAAGTTTCACTACTTCAATTAAAATTTTGTCCTGCATAGTGCTTTTAATCTCAGCACTTGGGAGGCAGAAGCATTCAGATTTCTGAGTTCAAGATCAGCCTTGTCTACAAAGCAAGTTTTAGCATATCCAGGACTACACAGAAAAAATCTTGTCTTGAATAAAACCAAATGTTTACTGTATCAGTAATTTAGTCATAAATTTATTTATTAACTTTGAACTTGAGTGAGAATCCAAGTATTATGATAATAAAATAATAATAATAATAATAATAATAATAATAAATGATCTGAAAAATATACTCCCTTTGGAAAACATGAATTAAAATCAAATAAAATAAAGTTGTCTCAAAGAGTATTTAACTCTTTGGTTAAAAATATCCATTAATAGATACTAATATGGTAAACTTAATGGGTCTAGGTAAATCCCACATAAATAACTATGAAACTACACTTATTCAATAGATATTTATTGAAATCCATATTCCAAGAATCTAGTAATTACTAGATACATAGCAATAGACTAAATTTGTGTAAAACTCTGCCATAAATGACTTTCATTCTAGGCTGGGAAGATAAGCAACATTAATAAAATATACTGCATAATCTGTCATAAAGTGATCAGAATTGCACAAAGACAATGAAACAAAGACTTCAGGGTTATGCTGTTTGAGGAGATAAGTCTACCCACATCTCTACATAATCTAAAAGTTTAGACTGAAATGATTTATAGTTTATGAAAACAGCAATTATAATATTTCACAAGTAAAAGTGAATTTTCTGACTCTACAGTAAATTGATGTTCAATATAGCATCACACAATCTTTGTCCTAATGACACCACTGTCCTGAGAAGCCCTCAGAACTAATTATCTTCTCTTGATAAAGTCTTCTCACTGAACAGACTTGTGTGACATCCTTTTTTTTTAACCTACTCAATTCTTAGCACCTTGAGATTTTGTCTGCAAATTCACCTACAAGGAGCCCAAGGGTTTATCTTAGACATGATTTTTCCCCAAAACATCTAAGCTGCATGTGTATAAATAGTTAACAAGTGTCTCAGTGGTCAAAGCCAGCTCCTGGTATCCATTAAGTAAAACTGAAAGTGGCCATATGACTTCTGAATCAAAGAACAGCTACTCTCATCTGCTCAACTTTCAAGAGTTCGCCCATGGCCTACAGGGGAAAAGTTAAAGCAAGGAGGGATGAGGTGTACTTGCGATTTCAGTACATGAGAGGCAGAAACAGAAGAATTGCTCCAAGTATGAGGCTAGAGTCATCTGTGTAGTGCATACCAGGTCAGTCAGAGCTATATAGCAGACTTTAGCTGCACACATACACACACACACAATCTTGGAATCCCCTGATGATAGAACATATGTAGTAGGCTCCCACTCCATGTGGGTTTAAAATCAGCAGTGAGAAGGTTAACTGGCTTTTAATTGGGGATTAAATTAATTATTAGGATTTTGAGTCCTAATAACGTGGAGAATGAGACTGTTACTGGCATCTGTTGGATAAAAATAATGGATACAGAGAGGCATCTAAAAATCGCAGGGCTGCTACCACAGCAAAGAATTACCTAATCCCTAATGGCGATAGCCAATATTCAAAGCCATCTAGCCACAGAGTAAAAATGAAGCCAGCCTGGTCTTCATAGTAAATCCTAGATCATTAGTGGCCACATAAACCCTCCTGAAAGTGAGGAAGAGGGACTCTTAACCTATTTGTTTGCCTAAAGAACCACATTTTACCAGTTCTTGTAATGCCATTGAAAGATTGATAGTTGTGCTAAGCTTTGATGTAGAGATGACCACATCACTAGTCACCTTCTAGGAATGTACAGTTTCTAAAAGGAACTACAAAGAGTTGAACTCTGAACTCAGGGAAACAGCAATCTCAAGAAACAAGGGTTGGGTATTTTGTGTCTGCTTTGATCCCTTGTAATTTAAGCTCTGCTAAAACAATCAGGCGATGATAAACATAATCTCAGAAATATTGGATAAGCCATTAAAACATTAATCAAAGTATATGCACTGATAATAAATAATGACTTTAAAAGAGTCACTTAGCTACTTAAGCAGTAAGATTACCAACCATTGTGACAATTAGGACTGCATGTAAGAGTCAGCTTGTTTAACAAATCATAATGGTACATGCCTGTAATTTCAGCACTTAAGAGCTGAGGCAAGAGAATTATGTGTTTAAGGGCAGCCCGGGCAGCCCTCAATGAGAACAAAACTAAAAACCAAACCAAACCAAAATAGTTGGTTATCTTAAGAGTACCAGGAGATGCATCAAACCAGAGTAATGAACTGTAAAAGTATTCTGCACAACACTCTAGCCAAACTTGCACCCAGAGATTATATGAAGACTGTGGTGGGAGCAGCAGTACTCCAAGTCTACCCTCCTACTGCTGTGCTCCAGTGGCAGCACGGCACAGGTAAGTCTACTTGTACCTTCATCTGCTTAATGACAATATTGTTATGCTCTGCTAGCAACCTTAGCTTTCTTATTCCCTTTCAACACTGATTTGTTATTGTTGTTGTTTGTTTGTGTTGGGGATATTGTTGGTATTAATGGTGGGGGTTTTTTTTGTTTTACTTTGATCCTTTTCATTGTGTACATTAGTCATTTTATATCACATTGCTACAGAAGGACAGTTTTATCCAAGCATGTAATATATGTGTTGAACACATTTTCCCTCACACACCTGTGAGACAAGGTCTTGTCATGTGTTCTGAACTGACCTCAAACTCATGATCCTCCTGACTCAGCTTCTCAAGTGCTGGGATTATGGGTATGTAATACTTTGCCCTGCCTATAAAACCACTACCTTAATGAAGGTCTTAGCTTTTCAGCCTAGATTACTATAACTTTGGGGGTCTCTTATCTTTAGTGTCTCCTTAAGTCACTCGTGGTTTTATATAGTGATGTAATAGCCATAACCACATAATAATGATGATAATGACGATCCTAGGCTGATATGGCTTAAGGGCTGATGGCTCATGTTTAGAAGCTTGGTTGACTGGATTTCAAGCCCTTAAGTACATCAATGGAGTTAATCCTCCTAACAACTGTGACTCTACATACTGTACAAGTAAGAAAACTCAACTGTGAGTGTTGGAAAACTTTTGCACTAGATCATGATTTGGTCTCGGTCTGATCTGTGCTCTAAGTCCTTTGCTTCTGTACTACACTGCTCTCCTTCAGCTGTTACTCAGCCTTTGGTGTGTCCTACAACCATACCTGGGGCAGGCTGCAGATCGGAGTCTAATTCACCAAACTCTTCTGTTTTCAGAGTCACCTTCGCATGTAAGTAGTTCATTTCCTGTATGGTGAGATTTGGGCAGTTTTTCTCAGGTAGTCCCATTGGTTTATAGTTTGTCTCTTCACTTACCAACACTTCATAGTTAAGCTCAACTTTTTCATATGCAGAAGGGAGAAGGAATAAACTTGAACTGTCAGCAACAAAGTTCATGACTTGTCTGTCTTGAGTAGCTAAAACAGATGCAGGTTGTATTGGCAAGCCAGTTGGTGTGGGCAATGAATGGATTCAGGAATGTGTAGGAATTATTGCCCAGGAATAGTACTAGCAATGTTATCTGTCATTCATTCATGAGATTGCCTGTATAATATGGGATCTAAATAACAACTCTTGGGGTTCAAACTGCTCGAATCCATGTCCACTATTTATCTTTAGGAGAATTTTCAGACTGCCAGTTGTTTGACCTGTGATTTGTACCTAATGAAGGAAACCATCTTCTATCAGAATTCTGAAAGAATTAAAGGGGAAAATAAATGTAACCTAATTAATACAATAATATATGTTATATATATATATATATATATATATATATAAAATCTTTAGCTATTTTTGAGTGCATTACTGTATGACCAGGAGGATTTGAAAAAGAAAGTGAAACACATGACACCTCTAGGACCTTCTAGGACAATCAGGAAGACATCTTGGTGAATGTCACCTGGATGAGTAGATGAACAAAAAAGTATTATCATAAAAATACACTGCAGAATGTGAATTTGAAAAGTATAGTCTAAATCTACTGCCTACCTTGTGCTGACTTTTCTCTACCAAGTCTCCCACCCAATTCTGCACAAGCTGTTAAGCTGCATTTCTTTCCCTTTTTACTAACACCATCTCAACCCTGTTCTTCACAAGAGCTCATTCCAGAAACAATGTAATGTTCCTTCTTAGATGATGATCCAAGAAAGGCATAAATAAATCCTTGTTTCTGAAGGACATACTTAAATTTTACTATTTGACATTCAAGGTGCTTTAAACCTATCTCTCTAGCCCTTGCCTTTCTTTCCTCCATTAAATTGCTCACTGACCTACATCTTTGCTGAACAGAAGCCTGCTTTTCATTCTTCTCACCCTGTTGGTTCCTTGTTTGTTCATGACTCCTTTATTTGTGTCTGTCTAGATCCTGGCAACTCCAAGGTCCAGGTCTGTCAAACCTCCTCTATGAAAGTATTATCTAACTATTGTAGCTTCATCAATGTTTTCCTATTAAAGATGCTCATAGTTCTGATATCCTGTCACAAAACCACCTAGCATTTTATTTTTAACTCTGAAGTCTCTGTTTCTCAAATGGGTTGTCATCATCTTCACCATTTTCCTCATGGTGACCTATATTTTACAGTTATGTGCAGTGCTCTGAAAAAGCTTCCAATGCATTCTTACTAATGCATAAGACTCTTTACTGCTTTAGCAATAGAGCTATTCAGAGAAATAAGCACCTTTGATCTCATCATCATGTCTGGTGCTCCACCCAATGTGAGATCACTGTTTCTACTTGAAGACACCCATACCAGCATACTGCTATTTGCCAACTCATTTCTAACTGGGTTCTGTACTGGCGCTTGCCTTTAAAGTCTTCAGTCTCCTTGACTTATCAGCACCCCTGACTTACTTCTGCCCCATGGTCTTTGACACTGCCCTCTTTCCTTGGGTGTGAACACAAATCACTTTGTTGAGGTTGCTTCTTTATGGTCTCTTTACTGGCACCTGAGGGAAAAAACTACAACATCATCTAAGCCAATGATCCCCAAACCTAAAAGGATAAGAAATCTTATGTGCTTATTAAAAATCCCAGTGTTTATATCCTATCCCAAGCCTTTTATACCAGAATATTCAAAATAAAAGCCTAGGAGTCAGAATGAGCATTCCAGTAGGAGCCTTCTGACCAGATGAGGCAAGGACACTCATCTGAGGCACTGGGCAATGTCCACCAGCTGATACGATGGAATGGTTGGTTTCTATTGCCCATGAGAAAGCCTATGTTCAAAGGAAAGAGATCATTGATGTTTTTAGGGGCTTAGCATTAGAACTCACTAATTTCTATTTTATATCTGTCAGTATTGACAGACAAGTGACATAGAGCAACCTACGTAGGGCCTCTGAACTTTAATTTCTTCATATTAAAAAAGAAGAAAATGTGGTGATTTGAAAGAGAATGGCCCCATAGGCTCATATATTTGAAGGCTTGATCAACTGTTGATGGAACTGTTTGAGGAGGATTAGGACATATGGGTCACTGAGAGGGGGCTTTAAGGCTTCAAAAGTTCATGCCATTTTCAGTTGGAGCTTTTTTTCCTCTCCCTCTTCCTCTCCCCTCCCCTTCCCTCTCCCCCTCCCCCTCCCTCTCCCTCTCTACTTCATAGCTGTTGTCCCCACATGTAAGTTCTCAGATGCTGCTCCAGGGCCATGCCTGTCCGCTGCCATACATTCCGCCATGACGGTCATGGACTAACTCTCTGAACTGTAAACAAGTTCCCAGCTAAATACTCTCAGTTGGTCAGGGTCTGCAGACACCAAACCCGACATTGTTGCTGTTGCCAAGAGGCACTGGCTGACAGGAACCTGGTGTGGCTGCTCCTTGGGAGGTTCAGCCAGTAACTGACCAATACAGATGTGGATGCTTAGAGCCAACTATCAGATTGAGCTCAGGGAACATGGTGGGGGAGTTGGCGGAAGGATAGGCTGAGGGGGTTGCAACCCTATTGGAAGAACAACATAGGCTGGCCTGGCCACCCAGTTCTTCCAGGGGCTAGACCACCAACCACAGCGCGTACAGGAAAGGATCCATGGCTCCACATACAGAGGTAGCAGAAAATGGCCTTGTCAGACATAAATGGGAGGGGAGGCCTTTGGTCTTGTGGAGGTTTGATGTCCCAGCAAAGGAGAATGCTGGGGGTTTCGGTGTAGGAGCACCCTCCAAGAGGTAAATGAGAGGAGGTGAGGGAGGTTGTGGGATGGGGGACTTGTGGACAGGTAACCAGGAAGTGGGATATCATTTGATATGTTAATGAGTGGAATTTATATCCATATCTATATATATGTATATGTACACATGTATGTATATTCATGTATACATATATATGTGTGTGTATAGCATATATGTATATATGTGCATATATGTATATATATAAACATATTTCAAATCCACACTAAAACACTTTTTTATTAGATATTTTCTTTATCTACATTTTCAATGTTATCCCCTTTCCTTGTTTCTCCTCCGAAAACCCCCTATCCCACCCCACTCCCTCTGCTCATTAACCTACCCACTCCTGCTTCCCTGTCTTAGCATTCCCCTACACTGGGGCATGGAACCTTCACAGGACCAAGGGCCTCTCCCCTCACTGATGTCCAGCAAGGCCATCCTCTGCTACATATGAGACTAGAGCCATGGGTCCCTCCATGTGTACTCTTTGGGTGGTAGTTTAGTCCCAGGGAGCTCTGGGGGTAGTGGTTGGTTCATATTTCTGTTATCCTATGGGGCTGCAAACCCCATCAGCTCTTTAGGTCCTTTCTCTGGCTCCTCCACTGGGGAACCTGTGCTCAGTCCAATAGTTGGCTGAGAGCATCCACCTCTGTATTTGTCAGGCACTGGCAGAGCCTCTCAGGAGACAGCTATAGTAGGCTCATATCAGCAAGCACTCGTTGGCATCCACAATAGTGTCTGTATTTGGTAACTGTATATGGGATGCCTTTCCTTCAGTTTCTTCTCCAAAATTTGTCTTTGCATTTCCTCCCATGGGTATTTTGATCTCCCTTCTAAGAAGGACCAAAGTATCCACACTTTGGTTGTCCTTCTACTTGAGTGTCGTGTAGTCTGTGAATCGTATCTTGGGGATTCCAAGATTCTGGGCTAATATCCAGTTATCAGTGAATGCATACCATGTGTGTGTTTGTGATTGGGTTACCTCACCCAGGATGATATTTTTTAGTTCTATCTATTTGCCTAAGAATATGATGAATTCATTGCTTGTAATAGTTGAGCAGTACTCTATTGTGTAAATGTACCACATTTTCTGTATCTATTCCTCTGTTGAGGAACATCTGGGCTCCTTCCAGTTTCTGGCTATTATAAATAAGGCTGCTATGAACATAGTAGATCATGTGTCCTTATTACATGTTGGAGCATCTGTCTGGGTATATGCTATAGTTGGGTCCTCAGGTAGTATGATGTCCAATTTTCTGAGGAACTGCCAAACTGATTTCCAGAGTACTAGCTTGAAATACCACCAGCAGTGGAGGAGTGCTCCTCTTACTCCACATCCTCTCCAGAATCTGCTGTTCCCTGAGATTTTTATCTTAGCCATTCTGACTGGTGTGAGGTGGGGAATCTCAGGGTTGTTTTGATTTGCATTTCCCTAATGATTAAGGATGTCGAACACTTCTTTAGGTGTTTCACAGCCTTTCTGTATTTCTCAGTTGAGAATTGTTTGTTTAGCTCTGTACTCCAATTTTAAATAGGATTATTTGTTTCTCTGGAGTCTGACTGATGAGTTTTTTTTATATATTGGATATTAGCCTTCTATTGGATATAGGATTGGTAAAGATCTTTTCCCAATCTGTTGGTTGCTGTTTTGTCCTAATGACAGTGTCCTATGCTTTACAGAAGCTTTGGAATTACATGAGGGCCCATTTTTCAAGTCTTGATCTGAGAGCATAGGCTATTGGTATTCTGTTCAGAAAAATTTCCCCTGGGTCCTTGTGCTCGAGGCTCTTCCTCACTTTTTTTCCCATTAATTTCAATCTATATGGTTTTATGTGGAGGCCCTTGTTCCAAGTTGGCTTGAGCATTGTACAAAGGAATAAGAATGGATCAATTTGCATTTTTCTACATGCTAACCGCAAGTTGAACCAGCACCATTTGTTGAAAATGCTGTTTTATTTTCCACTGGATGGTTTTAGCTCCCTTGTCAAGATCAAGTGACCATAGGTGTGTGGGTTCATTTCTGTGTCTTTAATTCTATTCCATTAATCTACCTGCTTGTCACTGTACCAATACCATGCAGTTTTTATCACGATAGCTCTGTAGTATAGCTGAGGTCAGGGATGGTGAGTCCCTCAGAACTTTTATTATAGTGAATAGTTTTAGCTATCCTGAGTGTTTTGTTATTCCAGATAAATTTGAAAATTGCTCTTTCTAAGTCTATGAAGAATTGAGTTGGAATTTTGATGGGGATTTCATTGAATCTGCAGATTTCTTTCAGCAAGATGGCCATTTTTACTATATTAATCCTACTAATCCATGAGCATGGAAATCTATCCATCTTCGGAGATCTTCCATTTCTTTCTTCAGAGACTTGAAGTTCTTGTCATTCAGTTCTTTCACTTGCTTAGTTAGAGTTACATCAAGGTATTTTATATTATTTGTGACTATTATGAAGGGTATCGTTTTCTTAATTTCTTTCTCATCTTGTTTACCCTTTGAGTAGAGGAGGGCTACTGATTTTTTTTTAGTTAATTTTATATCCAGCCACTTTGCTGAAGTTGTTATTCAGGTTTAGGATTTCTCTGGTGAGGTTTTGGGGGACACTTAAACTACCATTTCACCTGAAAATAGTGATATTTTGACTTCTCCTTTCCAATTTGTATTGCCTTGACCTCCTTTTGTTGTCTAAGAGCTCTGGCTAGGACTTTGAGTACTATATTAAGCAGGTAGGGAGAGAGTGGACAGCCTTGTCTAGTCCCTGATTTTAGTGGGATTGCTTCAAGTTTCTCTTCATTTAGTTTGATGTTGGCTACTGGTTTGCTTATGGTTGCTACTGGTTTTATTATGTTTCAGTATGGGCCTTGAATTCCTGATCTTTCAAGACTTTTATCTTGAAGGGTTGTTGGATTTTGTTAAATGCTTTCTCAGCATCTAATGAAATGATCAAGTGGGGTTTTTTGAGTTTGTTTATATAGTGGATTATGTTGATGGATTTCCATATATTGAACCATCCCTGCATCCCTGGGATGAAGCCTACTTGATCATGATGGATGATTGTTTGATGTGTTCTTGGATTCAGTTATTGAGAATTTTATTGAGTATTTTTGCATTCTCTTTCTTTGTTGGGTCTTTGTGTGGTTAAGGTATCAGAGTAATCGTGGCTTCATAGAACAAATTGGGTCATGTTCCATCTGTTTCTATTTTGTGGAATATTTTGAAGAGTATTGGTATTAGATCTTCTTTGGAGGTCTGATAGAACTCTGCACTAAACCCATCTGTTCCTGGGCTTTTTTTTTTTGATTGGGAGACTATTAATGACTGCTTCTATTTCATCCACTATATAAATAAACTCAAAGAAAAAATCACATGTTAATCTCCTTAGATGCATGCAGAAAAGGCATTTGACAAAATACAACATGCATTCATATATTGGAGAGATCAGGAATTCACAATCCATACTTAAACATAATAAAAAGCAATTTACTGCAAACCAATATCAAATTAAATGGAGAGATACTTGAAGCAATCCCACTAAAATCAGGGACAAGACAAAGATGCCCACTCTTCCCATCTATTCAGTATAGTACTTGAAGTTCTAGCTAGAACAACAAGACAACAAAGAAAGATTAGGTGGATACAAATTAGCAAATAAGAAGTACAGGTATCACTATTTGCAGATGATATGATAGTATAGATAAAGAACCCCAAAATTCTACCAGAGAACTTTTACAAACAACTTCAGCAAAGTGGCTGAATATTAAATTTAAAAAATCAGTAACTTTCCTTTATACAAATAATAAACAGTCTGAAAAAGAAATTAGGGAAACAATTCCCTTAATGATAGCCACAAATAGTATAAAATATTTTGGGAGTAACTCTAACCAAACAAGTGAAAGATTTGTATGACAATAACTTCAAGTCTCTCAAGAGAGAAATCGAAGAATATCTCAGAAAATGGTGAGCTCTCCCATGCTCATGGATTGGCAGAATTAACATAGTAAAAATGGCCATCCTTCCAAAGGTAATCTGCAGATTCAACACAATCTCCATCAAAATCCCAAAACAATTCTCCAATGACATAGAAAGAGCAATTCTCAGATGCATCTGGAAAAGCAATCAACCCAGAATAGCGAAAACAATTCTTAATAATAAAATAACTTCTGGGGGAATCACCATTCCTGACCTCAACCTATACTACAGAGCAATAGTGATAATAACTGCATGGTATTGGTAAAGAGAAATGCATGTTGATCAATGGAATAAAATTGAAGACCCAGAAATAAAACCACACATATATAGACATTTGATCATTGACAAAAAGCCAAACATACACAATAGAAAAGAGAAATCATCTTCAATAAATGATGCTGGTCTAACTGGCAGTCTGTATGTAGAAAAATGAAAATAGATATATATTTGTCACCTTTCACAAAGTTCAAATTCAAGTGCATCAAGGACTTCGCCATAAAAATCAGATACACTGAATCTAATAGAAGAGAAAGTGGGAAAGAGCCTTGAAATCATTGGCACAGGTGGAAATTTCCTAAACAGAACTCCAATGACTCAGGCTCTAAGATCTAGAATTGATAAATGGGACCTCATAAAACTGAAAAGCTTCTGTAAGGCAAAGAACAGAGTCAATAGGACAAATCAGCAACCTACAGATTGGTAAAAATATCTTCACTAACTCCACATCTGATAGAGGGCTAATATACAAAATATATAGAGAACTCAAGAAGCTAAGCACCAAAAAAATTAAACAACCCAATCAAAAAACAGGGCACAGAACTATATAGTGTGTTCACAACAGAGGAATCTCTGACTGAGAAGCCCTTAAAAAAATGTTTAGTCTTTAGTGATCAAGAAAATACAAACCAAAACAAGCTTGAGATTCCACTATATACCAATGAGAATGGCTAAAATCAAAATCTAAGGTTACAGCACATGTTGGCAAGGATGTGGAGAGAGAGGAACACTCCTCCCTTGTTGGTGGGATTGCAAACTGGTGCAACCACTCTGGAAATCAGTCTGGAGATTCCTCAGAAAATTGGAAATAGATCTTCATGAAGATCCAGCTATACCTCTCTTGAGCAGATACCCAAAAGATGCCCCACCATGCCACAGGGGCATGTGCTCCACTATGCTTTCTTTGTGATAGCCAGAAGCTGGAAACTTTCCAGATGTCCCACAACAGAAGAATGGATACAGAAAATGTGGTTCATTTACACAATGGAATCCTACTCAGCTAGTAAGAGTGAGGGCATCATGAGTTGTGCAGGCAAATGTATGGAACTAGAAAATATCATCCTGCCGGGCGGTGGTGGTGCATGCCTTTAATCCCAGCACTTGGGAGGCAGAGGCAGTGGATTTCTGAGTTCAAGGCCAGCCTGGTCTACAGAGTGAGTTCCAGGACAGCCAGGGCTACACAGAGAAACCCTGTCTCGAAAAGCCAAAGAAAAAAGAAGGGAAGGAAGGAAGGAAGGAAGGAAGGAAGGAAGGAAGAAAGAAAGAAAGAAAGAAAGAAAGAAAGAAAGAAAGAAAGAAAGAAAGAAAGAGAAAATATCAGCCTGAGTGAGGTATCTCAGACCCAAAAGGACATGCATGTTATGTACTTACTAATAAGTGGGTATTAGCCAAAAATACAGAATACCCAGGATACAATCCACAGAACTCAAGAAGGTTAGCAAGCCAAATGACCAAAGTGAGCATGTGTCAATCCCACTTGGGTGGGAGAAGAAAGCAAACACAGGAATGGGGAGGGAAGGAGGGATCTGGGTGGGAAAGGGGACAGGTAAGGAAAGAGGAGAACATGATCAAGTACTGAGTGAAAGGAACAGGACTGAAGTCCTGAGGGCCAGGAGAAAGGATGGAAACAGGCAACCTTGGGGTGAAGGAGGTGGGGGGACCCTCCAGAATGTACCAGAGACCTTGGAAGTGAGAGACTCTCAGGACTCAAAGGGAGGGACCTTAGATGAAATGCCCTACAGTGGGGAGAGGGGACTTACAAAGCTCATCTCCAGCAGAAAGATAGGGCATCTGAGCCAGAATTGTTCCTGTCTGAAAAAAACTGCAGGGGCAAAAATGGAGAAGAGCCTGAGGAAAAGAAGGTCCAGCAACAGGCCGAAATTGGGATCCAACTCGCAGGGAGGCCCCAAAGCCTGACACTATTACTGACACTATAGGGCCTATCGTAACTGCCCTCCTAAAAACTCAACAAGCAGCTGAGAGTCAGATGCAGATATTTACACCCAAGCAATGGACAGAAGCTGGTGACCCTTGTGGTTGAATTAGGGAAAAGCTGGAAGAAGCTGAGGAGTAGGGAGACCCTTTAGGAGAACCAGCAGTCTCAACTAACCTGGACCCTGAGATCTCTCATACACTGGACCACCAACCATCATACACCAGCTGATATGAGAGCCGCCAACACATATATTGCAGAGGACTGCCGGGTCTGAGTTCAGTCAGAGAAGATGCACCTAACTCTCAAGTGATTGGCAGTCTAAGGGAACAGGGAAGTCTGGGAAGGGAGGGGGAGGAGGTGGGGTGGGAGATGCGGGCATCCTTGTGGAGATGGGGGTGTGGGGTATGGGATGTGGAACAGTCAGAGGGTGGACCAGGAGGAACATAAAATCTGAATTATAAAAAAAAGATTAAATATTTTTTTAAAAGGAAAAGAGGGATAGAGGAAGAGAGAAGGAGTGAGTTATAACAAATCATTAGTTCTCATGGAGTCCCACAGAGAAATTCTTAGAACTTTCTGAAATATCCCCTGTATTCGTTACTTCTCATGTTGCTGTGATAAAGTGACTAGCAGAAGAGACTCAAACGAAGACAATTTTATTTTGATTATTGGTTTCAGAGGGTGCAAGCCTGGAGAAGACAGGGAAAAGTGGCCTCACAGCGGCAGACTCAGGAAGCAAGCACACTCCTGAGCTGTAAGTTCAGCAGGTTGGCCCTCAGTGACCTGCCTCTGAAAGCTGGGCCTCACGACCTCCTCACGACTCCCCCAAACAGGATAAGATGTTCAAACACATGAGCCCGTGGGGAACATCATAGCAACCACAGCATCCCCAAAGGTCTTCGTTAATGGAGCAGATATACTATTGAAGTTATAAAGGGTAACTGCTAAGATGCTTTCAAATTGTTAAGTCTTTGATTTAATAATTATGTCATTTATAAATTGTGCCAATGGTGGCATTTATGTTGTTTATAAAATTTAGTAGTAGTAGTAGTAGTAGTAGTAGTAGTAGTAGTAGTAGTGTGGGGTAGTAGTGGTAGTGGTGGTGATTTTGGTAAGTTACAGTATATGATGACTCTACCATAGAGCTATATTCCCAATATTTTACATCAACTGGTACTATTTTATGGTTATATAATTCAACTGTTACTAAACAGCAATTTTATTTATTTTCTACTGTAAACACCTTGAAAATTTTTCTTTGTACATTTATGGTAATTATAGTTCACCCAATATTATTTTTGGATGCCAATGTATTCAAGGAGTTACTTTAATTGCTTACAGCCTCTGGAAACTTTTTCTATTAAATAAATTCTATTATTTCTATAAAATAAAAAATAAACTTTCTATTAAGTAAATTTCTCTTAAATAAATCTTGGATTTATTTATTTGCCTCTTAGATCATAAAGGAAATTCATCCTTGTGCTTTGGAACAAATTCTACTTTGTTGTAGTTTCTATCAACTATGATAATGAAGTCAACATACTAATGTTTTACTTAAATATTTATACCCATAGTGATGTTTGGAGAAATCTCTTAGTTACTTTCCTAGTGGCATGATAAAAGCAACTTATAAAAGAAAATGTTTATTGGGTTCACAGTTACAGAGGTTTAGTGTCCATGATCATCACAGCAGGGAGCATTCCAACAAGCAGGCAGGGCACTGGAGCAGTAGCTAAGAGCTCGCATCCTGATCCACAGAAACTAGGCAGAGAAAGGGCTAACTGGGAATGGTGTGAAGTTTTAACTTCTCAAAGCCCACACCTGGTGACACACCTCCTCAAACAAGGCCACACCTCTTCCAACAAGGCCACACCTCCTAATCCTTTCCAAACTGTTCCACCAACTGAGAACTAAGCGTTCAAACAGATGAGCCTCTGTAGGGCCATTGTCATTCAAACCTTTGGTATGTGTATTGGTTTGGGTGTTATTGCTGTAAAGAGACACCATGACCAAGGCAACTGTTATAAAGGACAACATGTAACTGGGGCCAGCTTACAGTTTCAGCAGTTCAGTCTGTTATCATGATGGGAAGCATGAGAGCCTGCAGGCAAACTGATGCTGGAGGAGCCACGAGTTTTACATCTTGATCCGAAGGCATCCAGGAGAGGGCTCTTTAGGTAGCCAGGAGGAGGGTCTCTTTTACACTGGTTGAAGCCTAAGCATAGGACCTCAAATCTTACCTCTACAGTGGATCATTCCTCCAACAAGGCCACACCTCCAAACACTGCCACTCTCCATGGGCCGAGCATATGAAAACCATCCTGGCCTCATAAATTAGTTTTTTTCTATACTTTTCACATTTTTTATGAATTACTCTAGTTCAAATACAGATATATATTAATTATTTGTAAGTTACAAAGAATTCAGCAGTAAAACAAAACTGATTCAGGTTAGTGTCTTTTAAACATAATACCCTCAATCATCTTTTTCTGTATTTTGTCATTTACTGTTTACTACTTCCTCTTGAGTCATTCTTTTTATTCATAACTGTTCAAATTCAGGGTTTTCATTTTAAGTCTTTTTCTAATTTATTGCAACTAAATTATATACAACATTGTCACTTAAAAGTTTTCTTTCTACTCTTTTTCATGTGTAGTTAGTCATGTTTATTTTTAAACTCATTACTGCCCATCTGTTCCCCTAGTAAGGTAAATTAATATTTTCTAAGAACTCAAGGTTTTGTTTTGTTTTGTTTTGTTTTTTTGAGACAGGGTTTTTCTGTATAGCCCTGGCTGTCCTAGAACTCTCTGTAGACCAGGCTGGCCTCGAACTCAGAAATCCGCCTGCCTCTGCCTCCCAAGTGCTGGAATTAAAGGCATGTGCCACCACTGCCTGGCTATTTTATTTTTTTTGTTTGTTTGTTTTTTTTTGTTTTGTTTTGTTTTTTAGCTTTCTTTTTCGAGACAGGTTTTCTCTGAACTCAAGTTTTAATTTATTTTACTTGACTTTCTACTGATTTTTTCTTTCACACTTTCAATTTTTGTGTCCTTTAACTTCTGTTTCTAACTAGTTATGGCTCATTGCTCTCTTTTTCAGTCTCTTAAATTATTTGAATTTTAAGTTAAAATATAATTATATTGTTTCCCTTCTCTTTCCTCCCTCTAACCTTTCCATGCCAACTTGCTCCCTCTCAAACTCATTATCTCTTTTTCTTTTATTATTACTGTTACATATACATACATAAATAGATAAATACAAGCTGCTCAGTCTCTTTAGTGTTTCTCAAATGTATATAATTTCATAATTCACCACTTTGTATTAAATAACTCAAATAATCAGTTAGGAGGCTCATCCCTGGGGAAGACTATTTTGTTTCAGTTTGAAAATAAACAAAGTTCTAAATGCCCATTAGGTGGGAAAGGAAAAAGATGGCAGATGTGTTTTGGCTTTCTCTTCTTCTTCTTCTTCTTCTTCTTCTTCTTCTTCTTCTTCTTCTTCTTCTTCTTCTTCTTCTTCTTCTTCTTTCTCCTTCTCCTCCTCCTCCTCTTCCTCTTCTTCTCCTCCTCCTCTTTGCTGTCTTCTATGTATTTTTCCTTCTTGAGAAAATATACTCTTGTGATTTGGCATTGCTGAGAGAGCTGCTCTTGGGTCTCAGTTCACTCTGCCGAGTTCATGTGGCAACAGGCCTAGGCACTCAGTGCCTTGAGCACCATACCCTCATGGCTGGGAGAATGGGATGCTTGTCTAAGTGCAATATTGTAGAAGAACTGAAAAATATGTCAGAATCCCATTTGGCAAGCTATCTGATGTAGAAAGAAAAAAGAATGTTCACATTCTTCTAGCAAGGGATGGGGGTAGGGATGGTAGAAAACGTAGCATCACACCTTAAAAAGCAGGTGCTAATGGGTCACCTGAGCTTTGAAGTTAAGGTTTTCTACATGCCATAGTAGCATAGCTCATGGCTCCTTGAGGAATGAGATTCTTGCCATTACTTTCTAGTTAAGATGATCACTGTGTTCTGTTTTCTATGGAAGTCACTCCTGCGTCAGAAAAAGTGCCATGTTCCAATGGGGTCTTTGGAAGAAGACAGTGATCAATTCCTAAACTATTCCAAAGAATCTGAAGAGAAGGAATTATTCTTCCAAACACATTCTTCAAAGACAGACTTACATTGCTATCAAAATAATACACAAAAATGAATGAAAACTACCAGCCAGATCATTAATCAATGTAGATATAAAACTCCATAATGATATAATATATCAAACCAAATTTAATAGCACATTCAAAAGATTACTCACCATCCTAGGGATGCAAGGATAATCCACCATATATGATCAGATAAAATTACCATACAAATCAACTCAAAAAGCACAAAAATCATATGATTATCTTAATAGATGCAAAATGCATTTGATAATACACCCAACTGGAGATGTGGTTCAGTAGGGAACAACTTGTATAGGATGTGAAAACAAGATAATAAATAACTAGAATATAATCCAATGTCACTTTATGACCAAAAAGCCCCTCTGGAGGGAAAATGGCTACAGAAAGAATGATTGTGCCTTAACATATTCAAAGTCCATGTAACATGGGGAAAAGCTGAGAGTTGTCTTCTCTGGATGAGGCACATGACCAGTATGTCACTTTCAGCACTTACTCAGCATGGTACTGGAAGTCCTAGCCAGAGCTTTTAGGTAAGAGAAGTAAATAAAGAAGGAAGTCAAACGGACAGTGTTTGCAAAGGATAAGATATTGTATTAGAACCCCAAAGAGCCCACCAAAACCTCTCAGAATAAATTAACTCAGCAAAGTTTCAGATCACAAAGGTAATAAGAATCAGTAATGTTGTCATATACAATATTGATTTCTCTGAAAAATCGATAAAGCAGCCTCATTTACAATAGCTGCATTGTATTAAACATTAACTGTCTAGGAACAAATTTTTCAAAAGTGAAAATTCTATACAGTGAAAACTATAAAATGTTGATGAAACAAATTAAAGAAGACAGGAAAATGGAAAGATACCTATGTTCAAGTAATATTGTTTAAAAAAATCCGTACTACCTGTGATGGTTTGTATATGCTTTTCCCAGGGAGTGGAACTATTAGGAGGTGTGGCCTTGTTGGAGTAGGTGTGTCACTGTGGGTGTGGGGTTAAGACCTTCGCCCTAGTTGCCTGGAAGTCAGTCTTCTACTAGCAGCCTTCAGATGAAGATGTAGAACTCTCAGCTCCTCCTGCACCATATCTGCCTGGATGCTGCCATGTTTCTGCCTTGATGTCAATGGACTGAACCACTGAGCCTGTAAGCCAGCCCCAATTAAATGTTGTCTTTATAGAACTTGCATTGGTCCTGGTGTCTGCTCATAGCAGTGAAACCCTAACTAAGACACTACCTAAAGTAACCTATAAATTCAATGAAATCCTTATCAAAATACCAAAGGCATTGTTTCCAAAGGTAGAAAGAAATGAACCTAAAAGTTGTATGGAAACACACACACACACACACACACACACACAACCTATTCACACACCTGACTAACTAAAGTCATCTTAAGGAGACAGAACAAACCAGAAAGAGTTATATGCCAGTTTCAAAACACACCACAAACCTGCTGTAATAGAAGTCCATGGAATTGGCACAATAACAAAGATAAAAAAAAAAAACAATGAAACAATAGATAATCTAAAAGTAAAACCCCGAGTCCATGCCAGCTGCTTTCTAAGATGGTAAAAACACACGCTGAAAATGGAACGTTTTTAAATTAAGAGCATTGGGAAAACTGGACTTTTGCATGTCAAGAAAGTAAACTAGACTACCTGTCACTAAGTTCTTAAAGAAATTAAGGAGTTGAAGGTAAGATTTGAAACTACAGAAAAAATCGAGGAAAGCGCACCAGAGCATTGGGATTTGTGAGACCCACCCCCAAAAGCATATGAGATAAAAATGCATAGATGATGTACCATCAAAGTTAAAAATCTTCTGGGCAGCAAAGGAAACACCCATGAGAAGGAAGAGGCTACTTCAAAACGGGAGGAAGTATTTGCAAACTTTCTATCTGATAAAAGATTAGTGTCTACACCATATACAGATCTCCACAAATTTGGAGGCAAAACCCCAAATAATTCTAATTTAAGAAAGACAATACATTTAAGCTGACATTTCTCAAGAGAAGACATGCTAATAATGGCCAGGAGGGGTAAAACTCATGTTCAGTATCCCCAGTCACAAGGAAACTGAAGATCCAACCACAGAGAGGCCGTAGATCTCTCCAACAAGAATGACTTCTATCAAAGGCAAAAGAAGACAAGTGCTGGCAAAGATGTGGAGAAAATGGAGCCCTGACGCTTTACTAGGGTAAATGTAATTTAAATTATTACAGCCATTGGGCAAGATAGCAGGGAGGTTCCACAAACAACTTAAACCAGAACTATATGATGCCAGTTATGGTAGCATGAGATATATAATCAAACAATTGGAAATGAGTACATTGAAGAGATGTTTATACCTCTTTGTTTATTATAACACTAGTCTTAATAGCAGACATAACTAAACATTATTATCCATTAAGTGATGAATGAATAAAGAAAATGTGGTACATAAATCTGTGTAACACTGTTCAGCCATTAAGAAGAGTGAATTTCACAGGAGTTGGTATTTGTGACAGAGATGGAACTGTGGGATATGATGCTAAGTGAAATAAGCCCAGTGCAGAAAGATTTGCCAATAATTGCATGTTTGGTCTAGCTCACACTCATACAGAAGTTAACTGATTATTCTGTTCCCTTTTTAAAAAGCACCTTATCTGCCTGGGTACGGCCACATACGGTATTTCCAGAACTTGGGAGGCTAGAGCAGGAAGATCTCCATTTCAAGTTCAGCCTTGGCCATCAAGTTAGTTCTTGGTCAACCTGAACTACATACTAAGACTCTGTCCATTCAAACCAAAAGAAAAAATAGTAGTAGGAGCGTGTACCTCATCTGTCCCATTCTCTTCTCCCCTCCTCAATCTAGGTAAATTTTCTCAGATTTCTGTACAGGTTGGGAGGAGGAAATCATCAGGCTGTAACCTGTCTGCTACAGTTGCTGCAGACTGGAAGTTGTGAGTAGATTTTGTTGTATTGACTGAGTCACACTGTAAATATTTTACTGGGCCTTTTCAATTAGTTTACTTGAGCCAAATCATGCTGCTGGAGATTGACCCTGTACTATCCTTTAGGTGTGGAAAGTGTTCTGGTGGAAAATCCTACTGTGGGTAAAATGAATCTGAAGACTTTGTGCATTCTCCATGGTAAAAAAAAAAAAAAAAGAAAGGAAGGAAGAAAGAAAGAAAGAAATAAAGAAAAGAAAAGAAAAGAAAAGAAAAGGAAAGGAAAGGAAAGAAAAGAAAAGAAAAGAAAACATGTTTGAGCTGTGTATATTGAGTGCTTCAGGAGGCTCCAGGGCTCTTAGCTCTACCTATCTATTAAAGACATTCTTTTTTTTGGAGATTTTTTTTTATTATATGTAAGTACACTGTATCTGTCTTCAGACACTCCAGAAGAGGGCATCAGAACTCATTACAAATGGTTGTGAGTCACCATGTGGTGGCTGGAATTTGAACTCCGGACCTTCAGAAGAGCAGTCAGTGCTCTTAACCACTGAGCCATCTCCAGCCTCAAAAGTCATGAAATCTTTTTTTTTTTTAAAGATTTATTTATATCTACGTAGCTGTATTCAGACACACCAGAAGAGGGCATCAGATCTCTATACAGATGGTTGTAAGACACCATGTGGTTGCTGGGATTTGAACTCAGGACCTCTGGAAGAACAGTCAGTGCTGGTAACCGCTGAGCCATCTCTCCAGTCCCTCTACCTACCTATTATCTTCCATGCTCTGCCACGATTTCTCCAATTTTCCCAGTTAATTATTTTTCCCTATTGGCTTTGTTATTCCTCCAGTAATCCCATTCCTTCGTGGTTCCAAGGCTAGGCAGGCTCTCTGCTCAGCATACTCTTCCTCTAAGCCTGTGCACCTTGGTGCCTCACGTGTGCTCTAAGCCTCACCAACATTCTAAGAATGATCAGAAGTTCCCCCTGCTTTTTACAGCCCATGTATCCCTTCTCTCTGAAGGTAGTTCATCTTTCTCCATACCTTTCACCCCTCTGCAATCCAACCAAGTTTCCTAGATATTCACAAAATTCTGGTAAGAAGGAATTAAGTGGTTAAGTGCCTTTCTTATAAATGAATCAGCTTGAACCAATTTCTATGCCAATAACTAAATGAAAATGCAGAGATTTGAGTCTTGCAGAAGTTTCCCTGGTTTATATGGACAGCTCTCTTCATTTTGAAAACAATGTCGCTTTGTTTTGTTTTCTTAAATATACTGGATATCTGCTCAGATTACAGACTTATTGCCCTTTGTGGATATTTTTGCTTTTCTCTCAACCTAGTTTTCTAGGTTATCTCAAAAACAAGTCTGCGTGTGAAATCTCAAACTATTTCACTTCTAGATGCGCAAGAGAAAAAGTGTTGTGATCATGTTTTAACGGTTTCTTAGATTTAACATGAAAATCACTTATTTCCTAACACTCTCTTGTCTGACAAAGCAGACAAGCCAGGGAGCAGAGGTCCTCCTGCCTCTGCCTCCCGAGTGCTGTGTTTCCATGAGTATGCCACAGTGCTCAGTGGTTTTCAGGGTTTGCATTAAGAGTGCGTTCAACTCTGTAGAACCTGCATGAATGATTTTGAAACACAGCAAGGAGGGAGGGAGAAAGTAATCCCCCTTTCCTGGGGGATTACACTCCAGTATCTTCAGCACTGTTACCTTATGAGAGAATTCTTAAGCCTGTGCTTTACCTGTCCCTTGATTTCACCTTCTTAATCATGTCTTTCCCTGACTCCTCCCCTAGACCATGTCTAGCACTGTCTCTTGATTTCACCTTCTTAGTATTATGTCAGCACCCACTTATACCCTATACGGTGTCCAGCACTATCTCCTTACTGAGATTGCTTTGCAGTCTGCTAGTCCTGCTTCTTAAAACAGTCAGTGGCTCAGTTTGTCACCTTATAAGTGGTCTCTATTTTAGTAAATATTATCAGAATTAATTAAAAGCCACCCATCATTATGGCAAATAAAACTGTCTCCACGTGTTGTTTTTTTTTTGTTTTGTTTTTGTTTCTGTTTTGTAAACCATTAGCTATGGACACTCTAGCCATGTTGAAAATGACTGGAAATGAAATTCAATCTTTATTATGAAATAAAGCAAAGTAATACGCAGCTCAGGATCTTTATTTTATCAAAATCTTCTAGGATCCTTTCTGATGTGCTGTTTAATTAACTTCTATAGACCTTAGTATGTGCGTGAGACTAATAATGAACTCTGTACAGATATTAGTTTTTGATTTTCAAAATAACCCTTTGGATGTGATACAGATCTGTGGGGGGCCAAGTGTATCGAGGGGGGTCGTGGTCAGTTACATGTGCAAACATGTGTCTAAGGATGAATTTCATTAATAAAATCAATGAATAATAATTGTTAATATGCTCCAAAGCAGGAAATTACTTGGCATTCACATAGTGAGATGTAATGTGTATTCTAACTCATAGACTCTTAGACACACAGAGACCATTTCACAACGTCCAGTCTCAGGTTGAACGTAAACATAAAAACTCACAGAACTCACAGGACTTAACCCTGACTTTCCCTGCCCTTGTTTGACAAACTGCATTATCTACCATCTCTTCTAAAAGGGACCAGAGATCTGACATCGGCACATACCACTAAATAGTTTGACTGTAAAACTAAATTCTCTATCATCGTTGCTTCCAACGTGAAATTACTTAGCAGGGATGTGCAAATCAGAAACAAAAGCAAAAGTTTAAAAGTCAAGACAGAAAAAAATTAAAAGTACAGTTAGTTCTATAACAATTTGAGGCTAACTTGAAGTGCTGGTAAGATGCATATGTGGGCTCAACACGTGGTGTACAAGCCTTTGGCTGTACCAGTTCACTTATCCATTTCCAACACGTCAAAAATTTTAATCAGCTCACGAAAGAATAAGAGATGCTGGAGCTGGAGAGATGGCTCAGCGGTTAAGAGCACTGACGGCTTTTCCAGAGGTTCTGGGTTCAATTCCCAGTAACCACATGGTGACTCACAACCATCTGTAATGGGATCCAATGCCCTCTTCTATTGTGTGTCTGAAGACAGCTACAGTGTACTCACATAAATATGTAAATCAGAAGGAGGAGGAGGAGAAGAAAGAGGAGGAGGAGGAGGAGGAGGAGGAGGAGGAGGAGGAGGAGGAGGAGGAGGAGGAGGAGGAGGAGGAGGAGGAGGAGGAGGAGGAGAATGGAAGGGAGGGAGGGAGGGATGAAGAAAAACCAAATCAAAGAGTACCCAAAAATATCAATAAAGAAATGCCAAGATCACGGTGTTAGGCACACTACTGACTAGTGATTTATTTTTATTTTTGCATAGCATCCGCTAGGGGGCGACACAGACCATTCATAGCCACACACGCTTTTAGCCTAAAACCAGTTTCAGCTGGTGCGCGGCTACTCTAACGTCAGACTTTTCGCCACTCACTCCGCTCGCGCCTGCCACTGCGCAGGCGTCAGTGTGCGCACTTCATTGGTCGGGGTGCCGGAAGGGGCGGGGTGCTGAGGGGAGCCTAGGCTTCCGGTCGGGCCCGCCGACCGCCGTTTCATCCTCAGCTGCCGCTCTCGGCGTGCGGCCCGGCGTGGCGATGCCCAGCGGTGGGGTGCACTCCGACGACCACGCCGCGCCGGGGCCCACCCACACATCGACCGCGCACGCCGAGGCCCTTAGCAGCAAGGTGCCGTGGGACGCCGGGAAGGGTGGCGGGCGGCGGGCCCCGCGGTTGCAGCTGTGCCCGGTAGCCTCCCCCGTCCATTCGCAGCCCCGGCAGCTGGTTTCCCTTCCGCCCTGCGGACTTGCGGTGATGGAGGCATGTCTGTCCCCTGACAAAAACCGTGAAAAACCGTGACACTGGGGCAGAGGTCTTAATGAGGTTTTCCCTTTAGGCTTTTGCGCCTCTAGCCAACCCCAACCCACATGGATTTCCTGCTCTGTGGCTGTGCTTCATCAAGTTAGCCACACACCAGCCTGGGCGTCACCCAGGACGTCCATCACGAAAGTTTATAAATCTGTACCAGCTCTTCCAGATTCTTAGCCAATGTTCTCAGCTGCCTGTTACTTTAAAATATATTCTCAACTTTAAGTGATCCTGAAAACATCCGTTTGGTCATCTCTTTATTATTCAACAAGGGGGAGGAGGACCCTAGCAAATTCATTTTTTTCCCTTCCTTTCTTCCTTTGGGATAGGGCTTCATAGGTACCTCAGGCCAGCCTCAAATATTGTTGTTTGAGTATTACTTGAATTATCCTCTTGCCTTAATAGCCAGGATTTCAAAGAGGCACCCCCATACCTGATCTATACCAGTAAACTTAACTTCCAGTTACAAACATCTTTAAACGTGTAGAGGTGGGTATAGTCTTTTCAGGTATTAAACATCCTAAATTCTATTTTTTTTTTTTCTGTCTCACACGACACCTTGGGTACATTGCCTAATTCCCACTGTACCACAGTATACTGTGGTGTCACCTAAAATGAGATAATATACCTGTCATTCCTGTAATGAGCATAAAGACACTATACAAGCAGACTTGAATCTCAGGGAGTGTACTCAGTGTGGCTTTGTAGTTTATTACTACACGTCTCAGCACTGCTAGTGTGGAGACATAACGGTCTATACTCATTTGTGTAAGGACTAGTTTTCAGAATACTCTGGCTACTGCCATAGCCAGCCTCTTGACACTGTGTGTAGCTGTGTCAGTACTTAATAGACTTATTGCCTAGCTGGGCATTTCCTCTGGTGATGAGGAGCATGCCTAGCTTAACGATACCAGGAGTACGCAGTCCTTAATACACAAAACAGAATGAGGCAATGGTGGAGAATCATGTTGTATCACGGCGGGTAGGGTATTCAGTACCCTTTCATTTGTTTTATCCAAATGTCTGGCTGTCATCTAGTACATACATCATAAAACCATTGGTCGTTGGTAAAGAGGAGAACCCACATTCATTTTATTTTTCTTGTTTAGTTTAGCAAGACCTTATAAAATTAAAAGATGGGTATTAATTTGGGTAGACAGTGTCTCAGCCTGGTCAAAGATGTGAGCTGTGGTGGCTCCTGGCGAGTCTAAGCTCCTCCTCCTCCACCTGTCTTCTAACTCCAGACTGAGTGCTGTTGGGCTCGCACAGTGTCCACTTAGGCAGGCTGTCCATTATTGCTCCCAGTCCCATGTCTAGTTTTAAAGCAGTGACTTAAAATGCTGTCTAAACATACTTGGAAAACCTCACTTTAGGTTTTTCCTCTACTTTAACAGATTAAAGAACAGAAAGTTCTTGTGGATGAACTTTCTAACCTGAAGAAGAACCGGGTGAGTTGCTGTGGGAATCTGAATAGTATAGAACATTAAAATTATGATTTAGATCATTTATGCTAACATTACAAAATTCAGACATCATAATTTAAAAACTAAATTGGTATTCTAGTTGTTTTTGCATGTTTTAAATTTGTTTTTCTTGTATATGTCAATAGATCTCATATGTCAAGATGAAAACATTCTTTATATTTTACCAAAAAAATGAAGTTTTCACAGAAAACTTTAATATTCCAAATACTTAACTGTTTAGTGCCTTTTTCATGAACATGTTCATAAATCAGCTTCGATTGTCTAATGACTGACATTCTCAACATTCTGATTTTGTCATTTGGGAAATATTAGATTCTAAGGCAAAATAATACAAAAATTTTTGGTGTTCAAACTGGCAAAATGTGTAAATGCTGTACGATACTTCAGAGTAACTGGTATGTAAGCAGTTGTGAGGATGCATGTGTGTTTATGTGCAAAGGCACACATCAGCATCTGTAGTGAAGAGCTGACAAGAAAGTAACTGTCTGAAGCTTGAAGGCAGCCAAGAACTGTAGTGTTGGACCCATATGGTCGTGTAGAAGAACCTTCCTTGGTCAGAAAAGGTCTCCATTGTCTTAACTCCTTTATGGAGTAGGTTTTAACCCCGTGGCTAGGGTAGCTTTCCTTCTGAAGTGTACGGCGTGGTGATGCATGCTAAGCCCACAGCCGTTTCCCGGGCCGTGGATTCAGTGGATTCATTTTTGTTTACCTGTGGTAATTACTGCTCTGAATATTCCTGAAGTTGAAGAATAAGTGATAGCAGGAACCCGCTCAGCATCACTGTGCACGTCAATCCTGATACTGTAAATTTCCTTTGCAGAAAGTATACAAGCAGCAACAGAACAGCAACGTATTCTTTCTTGAAGATCGAACAAAAATGTTTTCTGAAAGCAAAAGTAAGTGGTGGTCTTTTTGGTTTTATTTTCAGAGTTATTTAGGGAATGCTACTGAAAACCTTTTGTAAGCTTTTGGTGGGATTCACAGTGGTGCCTCAGTTAAACCCTATCTGAATAAATGTGTATGTGGATTTTTTTTTTTCTTTTTTGGTTTTTCGAGACAGGGTTTCTCTGTGTAGTCCTGGCTGTCCTGGAGCTCACTCTGTAGACCAGGCTGGCCCCGAACTCAGAAATCTGCCTGCCTCTGCCTCCCAAGTGCTGGGATTATAGGCGCGTGCCACCACGCCGGGATTGGTCTGTTTTCCAGTTGGACTTCCAAAGATATATGCAGTGGGTTGCTTTTTGTTTTTTGTTTGTTTGTTTTTGGGAGCGGTGAGTCCTTCAAGATAGGGTTTCTTTGGATAGCCTTGGCTGTCCTGGAACTCAGTCTGTGGATCAAGTTGCTGTTGAACTCAGAGATCTGCCTGCCTCTGCCTCTCAAGTGCTGAGATTAAAGACACTCAGTGCACCACAACCAGCCGGCAGATGTTCTACAGTTTTAAAAAGGCTCTGCCGATAGGGATGGGACTGGGATTGGCTTGATCTTGGCAGGCGGCTGTGGCTGCAGAGAGTTCACATTCATAACGCCATCATGTCTAGCAGATACTGTTCTTGCCGTCCTCCCGGTCTCTTGTTGTTATGATGGTCTTCTTGTCCCCTTGTATCCGTGAGCTTTGGGTGTGATACAGATGTCCAGTTAGAGCTGAGTACTCCACAGTCAGTGATGGTCCGCACTGCACCAGCTGTGGTTCTCTGGGCTAACTGCCATCCACTGCCAGTGCTGCTGCTGGTAGATAGCCCACACCCCAGTACAAGATGTGGATCGAGAAGTAGAAAGTGGCTGTGATCAAAATATATCATAAACATGTATGAATTCTCAAGGAATAAAACTATATAACTTTAAGATGTATCTGCTTTAGTGAGTATAATAGTCATGTATATTTTAAGAGCTTGACAGAAATATGAAAAATCATTATACAGTGACTTTCAGGGATAATACTTTGAACCTCTAAGGCAGCAATTCTTAAGCTGTGGGTCGGTACCCTCTGGGGGGGGGGCACATATCAGATATCCTGCATGTCAGATATTTATATTACAGTTCATAACAGTAGTAAAGTTACAGTTATGAAGTAGCAACAAAATAATTTTTTGGTTGGGGTCACCACAACATGAGGTATTAAAGGGTGGCAGCATTAAGAAGGTTGAGAATCACTGCTCTAAGGTCTTGAAGTCGTTAAAAATTACATATGTAAGGTGTTTAACCAAGTGATTGGACAAAATCTGTACTCAGTGGAAAGAAACTATTACCATACCAAATACCAGCATTCTTTGTCACTAAAGCATCGTGATTATTGCTAGCATTTGTACAGTGCATCTTACATGATTTAATCTTGAGAAGTAACCTGTTTTGTCCATGAAATAATAGGTAAATATGTCTGAACTTTCACCTCAATATTTTTTCTCCCTCCCTCCCTCCCAACAGATACCTTAGATGAACTAAGGAAAGAATACCAAGCACTAGAAAACTCAGAGACGACCAGAGACAAGACACAGTCAGCCTGACTTCACATAACCATGTGTGGCATTTGCTGTTCTGTAAGCTTCTCTGTTGAGCACTTCAGTAAAGATTTAAAAGAGGATTTGCTGTATAATCTTAGACGGCGGGGCCCCAATAGTAGCAGGCAGTTGTTGAAATCTGCTGTCAACTATCAGTGTTTATTTTCTGGTCATGTTCTTCATTTAAGAGGGGTTTTGACTATTCAACCCGTGGAAGATGAACATGGCAACGTGTTCTTGTGGAATGGAGAGGTTTTTAGTGGAGTAAAGATCGAAGCAGAAGATAACGACACCCAGGTTATGTTCAATAGTCTTTCTGCCTGTAAGAATGAGGCTGAGATTTTGTTGCTTTTCTCCAAAGTGCAAGGTCCATGGTCGTTTATATATTATCAAGCCTCTAGCCATCACTTATGGTTTGGTAGGGACTTTTTTGGCCGGCGTAGCTTGCTTTGGCAGTTTAGTAATCTGGGCAAGAGTTTCTGCCTTTCATCAGTTGGCGCCCAGATATCTGGAGTTGCAGACCAGTGGCAAGAAGTTCCAGCATCTGGAATTTTCCAAATTGATCTCAATTCTGCTGCTGTTTCCAGTTGTGTGATCTTAAAATTATATCCTTGGAAATTCATTTCTAAGGAGAATGCTGCCGAAGAATGTCCTTATGACCTGACTCAGACTCCAGCAGAATTGCCAGAGTTTGTATCAGTGGTAATAAATGAAGCCAAACTGTACCTCTCAAAACCTGTTGTTCCCTTAAATAAGAAGCTGCCTAAGATTCCATTGGAAATCCAACGTAGAAACAGTTCCAGCATTCCAGGTACAAGAGAGACACTTGAGATATTTCTTACAGATGAACACACACAAAAAAGAGTTCAGCAGTTCATTGATGTCCTCAATGTTGCAGTCAAGAGACGCATCTTATGTTTAGCTAGGGAAGAAAACCTGGCATCAAAGGAAGTCTTAAAAACTTGTGGTAAGAAAGCAAACATTGCAATCCTGTTTTCTGGAGGTGTTGATTCTATGGTGATCGCAGCTCTTGCTGATCGTCATATTCCTTTAGATGAGCCAATTGATCTTCTGAATGTGGCTTTTGTGCCTAAACAAAAGACAGGGCTACCTATTCCTAACATAGAAAGAAAACAGCAAAACTACCATGAGACTCCTTCTGAAGACTCCTCTCAGAGTACTGCTGCTGCTGACGGTCCCGATGATGCTGAGGTACCAGACCGAGTAACAGGAAAAGCAGGACTAAAGGAACTGCAGTCTGTCAACCCTTCTCGAACTTGGAATTTTGTGGAAATTAATGTTTCTCTTGAAGAACTACAAAAATTGAGAAGAGCTCGAATATGTCACTTGGTTCAGCCATCAGACACAGTTCTGGACGATAGCATTGGCTGTGCTGTCTGGTTCGCTTCTAGAGGAATCGGTTGGTTGGTCACCCAGGATGCTGTGAGATCTTACAAGAGCAGTGCAAAGGTATGCTCCAGGGCTGTTGCTCAGAATTAATGAGACCTAATTTTTTACTGAAGCTTTCAACATTTAAGGTTTATGAATATACTGCATTATAGTATTCTAGTACAGTGTATTTGTTTGTTTACTGTTTTCTGACTTAAACAGTTTTCCTCCTAAAATGTTAGGACTGTAGCTTTTTAGCCTGTATGAGGAAAACACGACTTGTTTTCCTCATCCTTGTGCCGTGGCTATGCCGTTCTTTCCCTTCTGTAGGTGATCCTTACTGGGATAGGTGCGGATGAGCAGCTGGCAGGCTACGCCCGCCATCGTGCCCGCTTTCAGTCTCTTGGCCTGGAAGGATTAAATGAGGAAATAGCAATGGAATTGGGTCGCATTTCTTCTAGAAACCTTGGTCGTGATGACAGAGTTATTGGTGATCATGGAAAGGAAGCAAGGTAACTCACTACTGAATGCTTTTTAAGAAAAGTACAAATGGAGGTTTTACATTCCTTTTCCCTTGGAGATTGATCCCATGCAAAGCAGAGAGTGGGCACGCCGTCTCTACATTATAAACATGGTCAAGAGCAAACCTGATAAGCAACTTTGCAGTCATGTTCTGAAATGATAGAATGGATAGTTCTTTCTAAGAACCACAAGGAAAACAGGACTGTCCAAGTGCCAAGCACAGGCAATTTAAGGTTTTGTTTGTTTGTTTTGTTTTTTGTCCCACAAGTCCGCCATGACTTTCTCCTCCAGTAAGGTAGAATCTGGTTTTGTCTGTGCAGGCATGGTTACTGTAATAATCTATGGAGGTCCCAGTCCTGGATTTGTCTATTGAATGGGTATTTTTTTTTTTTTTTAAACAGGAATTAACACTGTTATAGAGGTTATAAAATCTTCACAGAGAACCAGGCATTTTCATATATGATTTCAAAATCTTGGGTTTATTTTTACCTACAACATAACTTATAATAAAGGCATACTTATGTGTAGCATTCTTAATTTAAATATTAAGGATAAAGGAAGATGTGATAGTGTGAAGAGTCGCACTGTGGACCTGGGTATGATAGGTTACACTCATCAGACAGGATTGGGAAAATTGGGTTCAAGGCCAGTGCGGGTTACACAGCAAGACCCTGTCTCAGAAATGAGAGAAGCTAGTTAGCTAATAATGACATAATGAATGAAAATTTTCATTAAAAGGATTCAGGAGGCAAGGAGGAGGAGGAGGTCATGTAAACCTCAGGAAAACAGGGACATCAGAGTACACTTGCTCCCCTCTTTGAGTGTTTAAGAATTCTCCCCAACCTTTATTTCATGGTTTTGCCCTTTATGTTGAATGCCTTTTCACAAGTGTTCCTATGCTGCCAGTGCTAATCCAGATTATATTGTTAATGCTGTTCTACTTCAATACTTTATTTTAAATAAATCATTAATACTATTTTACACAGCATGTAAGCTGTTCTCCCTTTTAGGAATATAAAGAGAAAGGGTTAATGATTGAAGAATAGGAAAAGAGGAATTTAATTTATTATCATCAGGTAGATGGAGGAGAGTACTTTGTCTGCTGAAATAGTTCATTCCGAAGGCATTATATGAAATTATTGTAATGCTGCACTCAGATGACAATGCTGATGAAGAATGTTTTTACAAGAGTGAATACAGAAGAACTACACTGCATTTCTGAGTGTGGGTACAGGATATAAAAGATGGGATGGTATTATAAACAAAACCAAAAAGAGAAAACCCTAATTTCATAGAAAAGTAAACAAACAAAAGGGCAGACCATTACTCAGAGTTCAATTTCTGAAGACATATTCAAAGCAGACATAAATTCATAAGCATTTTGTGAACATACTGGGGGCATCCTCAAAGATACTCTGAAAAAACTTGAGAATTATTTCTTGCTTTCATAGACAACTGATTTATTTAG
This sequence comes from Apodemus agrarius, assembly GCA_964023405.1. Taxonomy (NCBI): domain Eukaryota; kingdom Metazoa; phylum Chordata; class Mammalia; order Rodentia; family Muridae; genus Apodemus; species Apodemus agrarius. The sequence continues at coordinate 47,446,623 of OZ030014.1, forward strand.
ACTTTAGATGATATTTGTAATGTATATAAAATTGCCACATGTTTTGAAATATTTTTAATGTAGTTAAATTTTAGCCATTAAAATGTGTAAATAGTCATAAATAGACTATTTTTAGTAGTAATCACTATTATTATTTTTTTTTCAACTTTAGGTTTCCCTTCCTGGATGAAAATGTTGTGTCTTTTCTAAATTCTCTGCCAGTTTGGGAAAAGGTAGACCTGGCTTTGCCCCGCGGAGTGGGCGAGAAGCTCCTTTTACGCCTTGCAGCAATGGAACTTGGTCTGCCAGCCTCTGCCCTTCTGCCAAAACGGGCCATACAGTTTGGATCTAGAATTGCAAAACTGGAAAAACCTAATGAGAAGGCATCTGATAAGTGTGGAAGGCTCCAAATCCTACCTTAGAAAACCTCTCTCAAGATTACATCATAATATGATTATTCTACTATGTAACAGTACTTTGTGACGGTTACCTCAAAATAAACAGCTGCTGCCTCACTGTGGGATGTAGTTTCACAGTTCATTGTGTTAGTTTTTACTTTTCTCATCAAAGCTCCATTTGAACAGACATGTGAGGTAAGTTAGACAGGGGTTTCATAGATGGTCTCAGCATTGAGGTTATTAGAAGAAAGCCCAGAATGTATAGGGTTACAGTTGGCCTTTTTAGAAGTTTCACCTGAGAAGTGGGATGAAGAGGGCTGGAGATGCAGCATCATCCAGCTCTTTAAAGACTTGATGAGTTCCAGTTTGCAGGGAAGGACTTTTAGGACCAAACTGCACTGAGGGCATGGAAGGTCATTTTCCCACCCTAGTATCTTGCCCTGTGCATTTCTTCAGTCTGGTTGTTCTTGTGTTAAACCCTTTTGGCTGTAAATTCTTAAGTTCTAGAAGCACACTGTTGATGCTAGGGAGAGGGGTAATGAACGTTGAGTTCATAAATGGCTGGAGAGAAGGAGCCGAGGCCCTGACATGAACTAGACACTTGAAGTGCTAGTCTTTCAGGACTGAGGTTTTAAACCTCGGACTTGACACTTGACTCCTAATAGACAGTGTCAGGATTGAGTTAGATTATAGAATCACCCAGGTAATGTTCAGAGAGAGACTGGGGTGGGGGAACCAATATCATTAAGACCATGGGTGGGTTGCTTCCCCATGCTCTTCATAGGAGCATATCTACACATAACTCAGTTGCTATTATTGCCAGGAACCTTGGTTTGGGCTTTGAAGATTGTACAGCTAAAGTTTTGAGAAGCTAAGGAATTTGAGATTAATATTTGTAAGACTCAATACTCCGCACAGCTCATTTTCCTACTTAAACTTTTTTTTTAAAGGTTCTCTGGTCCCCTAAATCTACTTGTCCCATTTTTAGCCATTTACAGAAAGATCAGTTAGTCCAAGACCTATATCTCCTCTTCATAGCATCAGAACTTTTTAGTTGAGAAACAAATTTATTTCTCAAAGTTGTGAAAGAATCCAAGAGCAAAGATGCCAGCAGACCTGGTTTCCTTACAGTTATAACCTGCTGTGCATTTGCATCACAACTTCCAGCTATCTAGTTTACCATTTTCTTTCTTCCCACCAAAACCAGAAGTGGCCGTCCACCTATCAGAAGTGTCCTCAGTGTACTGTGTATCAAACTGACAGCAATCTGACTGGCTCTCCCCTGTACCCATCTCAGCTCACCACAGTTCCGTCTCACCCCCCACACTCTTGGTAACCACATCGTAACATTACTGATTGAATCTATCTATCTAGGGCAGATACTTTTCTGATCCTTTTATTTGTAGTAAAGAATTGTTAGGAGTCTGACAGACTAACCTGACAAAGGCCTTCCTGTGCCAGAGTTCCTGGTAAAGGCAGTTTTACACATGAGCCTAAGTTCTTCCCTGGCCACTTAGAATTTCATTGGTCAGTGTAACATTCAGGGAGTTAACCTAAACTTCCCCTGACTGGCAGCAGCAACTGACACACGGCCATGTCCTTCCTTTATTCATGAAGCATCCCTGGTTTATGACAGTTTTCTTTATCTTTGGCTGACCCTAACCTCTATAAATGCTTGCTCCCCTTTCTCTCTCTCTCCCTCTGTCAGTCCACTCCCCTTCTCTTGAGACAGGGTCCTATTATATAGCTCTGATTCTCCTTCAACTGACTTTTAAATCTTAAGTTTCATAGGTTTTTGTACAAGATATCAACAATATGTTCTCCCTTGGTGATTTCAACCACTCCTCTGGCTTCAGTTACTTTAAACTTAAATAAATTTATATGCCTCATCCCAACTGCCATTTTCAATACACACCTGATACCTAAAATATGCATCTGATATTTCTTTGTTCCTCTGGTTATTTAATGTGAATTATGTTCACAGCTGAACTTAATCTTGTTTTGACACCCTGAGAGAAACTCAAGGATCATCCTAACATTTTCAGCACATTGCAACATCATACTATGTTATCATTAGCCAACCTCAAATTTCACAGCACTCTGCAGTCATCTGACCTCCATTGTTAACACTTTAGCCCAATTATCTGGGATAAACTCAAAATTCCCCACGTGTCTCACCCAATTTTACGTACTCGTGTTGTGCCCACATCCCTTGGGTTCAGTGGAATGGTTTGTTTTACCAAACTTTCAACACCACCACCTTGTCCCAGAAGAGCGATTTCAGTAATTGTTTGCATGGGTAGCTCTTATTTTCTCACCCGATTTTAAGTCACTCTACAGGAATCTGATCTGGATGGATGTTCTTTTTGGTACTGTCAACATCTTACACCACATCGGCAAGCATTTGGGATTTTGCCGTTTTCCCACTATCTGTGGTCTCATCCTCCAGTATGCTGTGTGACTCATAGTTGTTGTTCAGTAAATGTTTGTTGCATAATAGGATTCCAGACGGACAGCAGCCCAGCATTGGCCCACGACACTCCAGGGTTTCCGTTGTTTCCTTTATAAGCAAATAAATACAAAGTAACGGAAACAGTGTGGGGGTTGAGATCTAGAGAAAGAGGTTAGAGCATTTGTCCTCAAGGTATCAACCACTAGGCTGTGGTCATCCCGCAACATGTACAGAGGTCGCCCCAGCTACAGAACATTCTCGGCCTGAGGCGCAGCCTGCATGTGGGAGGCCCTAGGACTGCTTTGGCTGGCTCGGGTTTCCCAGGAGTTCGAACCAACTTTAGCCCTCAGCACAGGTAAGGCCCTCCCAGCCTCCCTGAGCGTCTCGAGCTCTTCAGTTCTGGTGGGTGATTCAGGACCATCGAGAAGCCATTCCAAGCAACGGTTGTCTCTTCCTGGGAATACCTTAGGGACCATCGTCGAAGCAACTCTCCTAGACAAGAAATTCATTTCCAAGTAGGCCTCTCCCTTTTCCTTGTCTCTTTGCATGGCCATGACTGTTGCTGTTGATTATGAACACAAGTCTTGGAGAAGGGTCTTGTTCTCAAAACGTTGAACCCCTATCATGACCTGGGATCTCCTAAATTTACATGTTGGCATCTGCGAAGTAGTAGAAAAATGCCCCCGTAAGCTGGATTCTATACACAATGTCAGTATTGACTGTAAAATACAATTTCTCGGTCCCACCCCTGTGTGATCTAGAAACAGGTATTTTAAGAAGGTCTAGGTGATTTTGATGCAAGCTAAATTTCAAAAATCACTATAGCGAAGGCCAATGACATTAAAGAAGTAAAATAAGTACTGTGCTTTATGTGTGGAGTATCTTACATGCTCAGTAAAGAATAATAGTTCCTATTGTGAAAGCAGCATTCAATTGTTCTGGGACAAAGGAGTGGGTGGGAGGGAGAGCTCAGCAGATGAGTCTGGACCTGGGCTGAAACACCACGGGGAGGGCGGGCACGCAGGGTGGGCGGGAACGCAGGTCTCAACTGCGAAGGGAAGGACAATGTGTAAGAAAGGGCTGAGTAAGAAGGCAGAAAAGAGGAGGAGTGAGTTAAAAACATTTACAAGGAAAAATAAAGTACAAAGCAGTGGTTCCTCATATACAAACAATGTTTTTCTAAAATACAGCCACAGGCCATTTAATGAAGTTCTGTTTAGTTTTTGTTTGTTTGTTTGTTTTGTGTTTGTCTTTTGTTTTTTGTTTTTTGTTTTTTTTGTTTTTTTTACCAAGTGACACAGTTAAGGTCATTTAAGAAAAATCTCAAGGAACCAAATCATCATATTGCCCTGTGGACAATTCTGTGGGGCATTTTTTGATTGATGATGGGTATGAGATAGTTTTGGATGTATAAAAAAGCAAAGTTAGAAAGCCCGAAGTAGCGAGCCACTAACTGATCTCTGATCTCTGCCTCTAAGTTCCTGCCTTGACCTCCCACTGATGATGAAACCAAATAAACCCTTTCCTCCACAAGTTCCTTTGGTTATGGCATTTATCACAGCAATAGAAACTCGATTGGGACAAACGGGAAGAGTGGGGAGCTATTTCATTATAATACAAACATTGTAGAATGTTCTTATACAAATTAAAATGTTATACATAATCTTACGAGACAAGTGTATGGTCAATTGTGGGCAGAATTTTGTACAGCACTGAGGATTTCTCAGTAACGACGGAAAAGCAGAGCTTTTCGAGTAATTTAACGTGATCGATGCTAAAGATTTTACAACCTTAAGAATTATAATTAAAATCTAAGTTTCTTGTGATTCAATTAATTGGAGGTTGAAAAAAGTACAGGTGGTCCATGAAAAGATTAACTAACTTTAGAAAGATGAAAAGTACATATTTATTCTAGAAAAAATCCAGCTTCATTGCCAGGACAAATATTATTGCTTGTCTTTTTCCTTTGTTACAGAAACTTCAAAAAGAACACACTAGCTTTAATCAGAAATGTTAAGAATAGTGAAAAAAGGAATAGTTAGATTTGATCAAGGACAAGATGAAGAAACCTTCCTGGAAAATTTAGCAGTGCAAAGAAATGCCTCTGCTTTTTTTGAAAAATATGATCGAAGTGAAGTGCAAGAATTATTAACAACAGCACTCGTCAGCTGGCTGTCTGCCAAGGATGATGTTCGCTCTCAACTAGACATCCCGTGTGGGCTCATGAGTCAGATGAACAACGTCGGCTTCTCCACTGCCATCCTGTTGACTCCTGTGGACCCTACTGCCCAGTTAGACTACAGGGAAGTCCATCAGATCTTAAGGGAGTTGGCCATTGGAATTTATTGCTTAAATCAAATTCCTTCAATCAGTTTAGAAGCTAATTTTGATCAGAGTTCTTCTTGTCAATTACCTCCAGCTTATTATGATACCAGAATTGGACAAATTTTGATCCATATTGACTATATGCTAAAAGCACTGTGGCATGGAATATACATGCCCAAAGAGAAACGAGCCAGATTCTCTGAATTGTGGCGCACAATCATGGACATTGATCCAGATGGGAAGCCTCAAACAAGTAAAGATATATATTCTGAGTTTAGTTCAGCAGGTAAGACTTTTTTTTTTAATAAAATACATTTTTTGATCACACTTTTCCCTTCCTCCAACTCTTTCCAAATTCTCCTCACCTCCCCACCTCCATCCTCTTTCTTGCTATCTTTAAAAAACAGACAGCTAAACAAACAGAAACTTAGAAACTCACCTCTCTCTCTCTCTCTTTTTTTTCTCTCTCCCTCCCTCCCTCCCTCTCCCTTTCTCTCCTCTCTCTCTCTCTCTCTCTCTCTCTCTCACACACACACAGACTACAAAATCAGAAACCATAATATATAAGTAAAAGATCAATAAGACAAAAAATGTCCAAATGAAGCAACATGATACAAAAAAAAAAAAACCCACAAAAAATACCATTGAGTTCATTTTGTGTTGCCATCTTCTGCTGGGCATGGGGCCTACTCTGAAGTCTGGTAGGTATATTCAGTGAGACTCCATTGTAGAAAATTTAGTTTATCTTTTGCAAGCAAATACCAGTTACAGATAGCTTCTTAGTTATAGGATGAAGCCCACGTCTACTTCCCCCTCTCAGAGCTGGTACTCCATCTGGTTTGAATCTGTACAGGCCCTGTTCATGCTGCATATGTACATAAATCTTATTGTGATCACGCATGGTTCTTAGGGGAAGTGTTGTCATCTATGTGGTATAACTCAATTAAAAGGACATATACATACATATTCCCACATATATATGTACACACATATATCTATATACTTCTATATAGTTATTATATGCTTTAAGTAAGCTTACAAAATATGTTGCCCTGTGGTCTTTTCTCTCTGTCCCCTTCCCAATTAAGAGCCACCCCTGTCTCTCCCATTATACCTGTCCCCTCCTATTGCCCTCTCTGGAACTCTTTCTCTCCTGCCTTACCACAAGGCTTTTCGACTTTCCTGGCTGCTTCTAGTACTTAAGGTTATATACTCAGGCATAAAGATTTGGAGCCAGGAACCACAAATCAGACAACATATGGCCTTGCTTTCTGCATCTGGGTCACCCACATACAATATTTACCAGTTTCCTTTGTTTATCTGTAAATTTCCTTTTTCTTTGCAGCTGAACAGAATGTTGTTGTGACATATGTGCCACATTTTTACTATCCATTCATCCGTTGAAGGATGTGTAGGTTGTTACCACATCCTAGTTATTGTGAATAAAGTATCAATAAGACACGGTCGAGTGTCTCTAGAGTAGGCTATTGAGTCCTTCAGGCACTCCAAGGAGTGGTATAGATGGGTCATATGATAGATTTAATTTTTTTTTAGGAATTCTCCACACTTACTTCCACCGTGGCTGTCCCAGTTTTCAACTCCAACAGGAGTGAATGAGAAGGGTTCCCTTTCCCTGGATTTTGACAGCCATTTTTCTCAGTTGTTTTCATAAACTTAGCCATTCATTCATTGTGACTTGTTAACAAGGTTGAACACTTTAAAAGATATTTCTTAGCCATTTTTTATTTCTTTTTTTTTTTTTTTGAGAACTCTGTTCAGATCTGTAGACCATTTTCAACTGGTAATTTGTTTTCTTGAATTCCAAGTTCTTTGTATATTCTGGATACTAATCTTCCAACAGGCTTACACAGAGACCTACAGAGAGTTTTCTCCTGCACATATATCATGTAGGGCACTGCCTATATTTTCTTCTAGTAGTTTCAGCAGTCCAAGTTCTGCATTGAGGTCTTTGACACACCTGGAGTTGTTTTTCTGTGCAGGGTAACAGATGTCGGTCTAATTCCATCCCTCTACATACGTACACTCAGTTTCCCCACCAGCAGTTGTTGAAGATAATATCTTTCAGTCGATGTATATTTTGGACATCTTTCTCAAATATCATTTGGCTTTAGCTATGTGTGTACATGTTTGGGTCTTCTATTTTCTTTCATTGATATATATATTTATTTTTGTGCCAAGATCATTCTGTTTTTTATTGCTATTTCCAGCTTAAAATCAGGAATGGTAATAACTCCAACATTGTTATTTTTGCTCAAGATTGCTTTAGCTTTCCAGGATCTTTTGTGGTTCCATATGAATCTTAGATTTTTTTCCCTATTTCTAGGAAGAATATCATGGGGGTTTTTATTGGGATTGTACTGAATCCATAAACTACTTTTTGGTAAAATGGTGACTTTTAAAGACTTTTTCTGTATCATCAAACATGGATTTTTAAATTTAAGTCCATTTATATGTGTGATGGCTTGTATATGCTTGGCTCAGGGAGTGGCACTATTAAAAGGTGTGGCCTTGTTGGAGGAAGTGTGTCACTGTGAGTGTGGGCTTTAAGACCCTCATCCTTGCTGCCTAGAAGCTGGTCTTTTCCTGTTTGCCTTCAGAACAAGATGTAGAACTCTCAGCTCTTCTCTAGCACCATGCCGCCTAGATGCTGCCATGCTCCTACCTGTATGTTAAATCTCTGAACCTGTAAGCTAAATCCAATTAAATATTGTCCTTTATAGGAGTTGCCTTGATCATAGTGACTGTTGATAGTAGTAAAAGCAAACTAAGATAATATGACTTATATTTATTTACATGTGTTGAACAATCCCTGTATCCCTGGGACAAATTCAACCTGATTAATGGTGGGTGACTTTTTTGGTATATGCTTGTATTTAGTTTGCAAGTATTTTACTGAAGATGTTTGAATATATGTTCATCAGATATATTGGCAGTATTTTTTGGTTGTGTCTTTACATACATGATTTAGGTATTAAAGCTATTCTGGCTTCATAGAAAGAGTGTGACATTGTTTCTTCTGTTTCTATTTTTGGAATAATTTAAGAAATACTGACTTTAAGAAATAATTTAAGAAATATTGACTACCTTTAAGTCTGATAGAATGCTGCTGTGAGTCTGTCTGGTCCTGTCTGACCTGTTTTACTATTTCAGTCTGCTTGTGTATAATAAATAGTTGTTTGAGTTGTTGATCTCTTCTTTGTTTAACCTTTGTGGTTTGGGTGAACCTAGAATTCATTCGTTTCTTCTAGATTTTTTTTTAACTTAATAGAGGTTTTTAAGGTATTCTCTTACAATGTCCTGGATTTCTTTGTTTTGTTTTGTTTTGTTTTGTTGGTTTTTTTTGGGGGGGGGTTGTTTTTTTTTTTTGTTTTGTTTTTTTGGTTTTTGGTTGTTTTTTTTTTTTTTCTTTTTTAACAGAGCTGAGGACCGAACCCAGGGCCTTGCGCTAGCTAGGCAAGCGCTCTACCACTGAGCTAAATCCCCAACCCCTCTGGATTTCTTTATTATATGTTCTAGTATTTCTGTGGTAATCTCTGATTCTGATAATCTGGGTCTCATGTTTCCTTTATTTGGTTAACTGTGCTAATGGCCTGTTGACATGATTGTCTTAGATTTGTTTTTGTTCATTAATTTCTGCTGTTTTTTTTTTAATTATTTCTTGCCATCTACTGGTTTGGGGCTTGGTTTGTTCTCGTTTTTTCCTAAATCCTAAGAGGCATCATTAAGTCATATTTATTTGTAGTTTCCCCTTACCCTTGATTTCTTAATGTAGGAGTTTAGAGCTATAAGCTTATGTTGTTTTCTCTTAGTTCCAGGAATTAAAACACTTTTTAACTTACTTCTTCAAAAGACTAGTCTTATTTATTATTTTATGTGTATGAGTGTTTTGCCTGCATGTATTTACATACACCACCTTCATGCCTCGTGCCTAGAGATATCAGAAGAGGGTGAGCGATGCCCTAGGACTGGAATTGTACATGGTTGTGAGCTGTCACAAGGGTGCTGGGAATTGAACCCAGGAACTACTGAGCCAGTTCTTCTCTCCTATTTCTTTGTATCTTCCTTGATACATTCACCATTTAACAATATGTTACTCAATATCCATGCATTTTTGTAATTACTAGAGATTCATTTGCGGTTAATTAATTCCAAGTTTTATTAAGATTGTAGTCAAATAAAATAGAGTCATTTCAGCTTTCCTAAATTTGATAAGACTTGATTGTTGTGCCAGCATGTAGTCTATTTTAGAGAAGCTTCTATGAGCTGCTGAACAGAATGTATATTCTTTGGGATTTGAGTAAAATATTATAGATATCTTTTAGGTCTATTTAATGTATGATGTCATTTAATTCTGATGTTTGTTTGGTTTCTGTCCAGGACTCTGGTTATTGGAGGAAGTGGAGTATAAAATCACCTCCTATTTTTGAGCTGGAGTTAATCTGTCTCTTAAATTCCTGTAGTACAGTTTTTTTAAAAAAAATGAAATTGGGTACACTAGAGTTTGTTGCATACATTTTTAAAATTATAATGTGATTTGTATTCATTGTTACCTTGATTAGAACAACACATCCTTCTTTATGTCTTCTGATCAGGTTTAGTTTTAAATCTACTTTGTCAGATACAAAGGTTTGCTTGGGCCGGGCAGTGGTGGCGCATGCCTTTAATCCCAGCACTTGGGAGGCAGAGGCAGGCAGATTTCTGAGTTCAAGGCCAGCCTGGTCTACAGAGTGAGTTCTAGGACAGCCAGGGCTACACAGAGAAACCCTGTCTCAAAAACAAAAACAAAAACAAAAAACAAACAAAAAAACAGAAACAAAAACAAAAAAAAAACAAGACAAAACAACAAAAAACAAAGGTTTGCTTGGAAATTTTTTTTTATCAATCCTTATACTTTAATGTGGTGGCTATGTTTAAATCTAAAATGAGTTTCTTTTAGACAACAGAAAAATGGATTTTCTTTTATGTTTTTAAGGCTCGTTTTATTTTAATGACTGAACCACGTACCCCACACAAACAGTCCACTATGTACAGAATTGAGGGAAGCTGTATTTAATGGTCTCTTACACTTTGGACAGAATCTTGATGATCATCATCTTCCTCTTGGCCTGGATGTGCTCCTTGTTTATAATAGCCAGAAATTGGAAGGAGCCCAAATATCCCTCAAAGGAGGAATGGATACAGAAAATATGGCATATTTTTACAATGGAATACTACTCAGCAATTAAAAATAATGAATTCATGCAATTTGTAGGCAAATGGTTAGACCTGGAAACTATCATCCTGAGTGAGTTAACCCAATCAAAAAGAATACACATGAAATGCAATCACTGATAAGTGGATATTAATGAGCCCAGAAGCCCTAAATACTCAAGACACAATTAGCAAGTCAAATGATTCCCAAGAAGAAGAAAGGAGAGGACCCTGGGCCTGTAAAGATTGCATCCAGTTTAGTAAAGAAACCGAGGGGGGAGGGGGAATGATTGGGGAATAGTTGGGGGGGAGAGGAACTATGGGAAGTATGGTGGGTGGGAACTGGGAAAGGGGAAAGCCTTTGGAATGTAAACATAGAATATAGAAAAAAAATTAAAAACAAAAAACAAAAAACAAAAAACAAAGTTAGAGGACACTGGTCTAGGCTTTTCTTGCTTTTAAAGTTTCCATTGGGCAGTTAGATGTTTTTCTGATGGGCTTTCCTTTGTATATGACTTGTGATTTTTCTCTTTCAATATGCTTTATTTATTCTGTGTATTTAGTGTTTTAACTATAATATGCTATGAAGTGTTTCTTTCCTGGTCCTGTCTGTGTTCTGTGTGCTTCTTGAATGGATATGTCTACTTAATTTGAGAACAGTTTTTTTTTTTCTGTGATAGTCTTGAGGATTCTTCTCCTTCATCTTTGCCTATAACTCATAGATTTGGTCATTTTGGTGACCCAATTTCTGTATTTTTCTTTCCCTTGACTTAAAAAGTTTTCCTGTTCTTGGTTAGGGTTGGGGTATGATCCCTCTGCTTTATCTTCAAGCCCTGATATTGTATGTCCTACTTAATTAATTCTACTAGAAAGGAAGAAGCCATTCTACTACTGGCTTTCTCCTTTTTAAATTGCATTATTGAATATTTCAACTCTGCATTTTAGCTTGATTTTTTCAGTATTTCCATTTTCTTCTCATTACTGAATTCAGTTTTTGGAGTTTGAATTTTCATTCTTATCTCATTCATCAATGAATTTATGCTTTCTTGGACATGATTCAGGAGTTTATTCCCACCCTCTTTAAGTTCATTGAGCTGTTTGTGTCCTCTTTAAACTCCTCAAATTCTCCTGATCAAGGTTAAGATATTTCTTTTAAATTCTATGTCCTGAGGGTTCATTTGGATAGTTTTCATTGGAGAACATTTCTATAGGATTGGTGGGTCTTGGGGGAGACATAATAATGTATTGACCTTTCATATAGTTGATATTTTCGTGATGTGATCAGAGCATGTAAGATTCTTTTTAGGGTTGTATGTCTGATGTGAGATTTTAGGCTGCCTCTGTTGAGTTGTAGTTTGGTTTTATTTCTGTTGTTTCCCAAGTTTGGTTGATTTCAGATCAAATGAGATAAGGAAATAGTAAGCCAAAACCTTCAAATATTGTTGATTTCATATTGGTGTAATGGAGTCGATACCAAGTCACCACCTTAGATATGCTTAGGAGTATGTGATAATATGGATGGACTGAGGTATTGGGAATTTACCAAGTTAGGCCAGCACACAGGCTGTTCAGTTGAGGCTAGGCCTAAAAATCGTGGGCAACGAGAGAAGGTATGGGTTCAGGGACCTGTCAGGCTGGGCCAGCACCTGAGATGCTCAAGTAGGAATCAGACTGAGGTTTGGAATAATGTAGGCAAAGAGGATTCAGGGAGACTCACTAGGCTGGCAAAGTACATAGGATGTGTGGCTATGGATAAGCCTAGTGTTGAATACAGCCTGATCCTTGACAATGTTATATTTGTATATGATGCTCTTGTTGACTCACTCTCATCCTATTAATAGCCCCTTCTTTACTATGTGCTTTCCAAGATTCATGAGTTTTGGTTTTACTTTATGATCCACTTTGTTTAACCAGGGCTTTTGTTTAACAACTGGAGCCTGGTAGAATTAGCAGTGGACACACAACTGAAGGCCATGACTCTCCTTTTCCATAAATCCATTATTAGCTATGAGTTTGGCAGTTAGAAAGAAGTAGGTTACCCCAAGCTTCTCATCTCTGCCTGAATGCTGGGGGCCCAATTCTGTGTCAACCTAGCAGAGGAATCCACATCTGGAGTTAATGATTGCTACAACTATGTCTTGCCCAGAAAATTTCATGAAACCTTTCCTTATCTCTTGTTTCTTACTACCTATTTTTTTTCTTACTATGAAGGTTTGGTTGATATTACTAATGACCCAGACTTTGATGGGATCTATGATGAAAACATGAATGAAGACCCAACATATGAGCCCAACAGCCCTGAGGAAAAGGCTGTGTTCATGAAATACGCTGAGAGCATGATGATGAAGCTGACATTCAGCACCACCCATATCCAACAGTATGAAAACATCTTCATATTTGAGACAGCCTATTGGCTTACCAATGCTATAAAGTACAACCAGGATTATCTTGATATCTGTACTTACCAGAGACTACAACAAAGACTGTATCTTCAAAAAAAAGTTATTCAAAAACACTTTGAGAAAAAAAAAGAAATCAGAAGAGGGATAGGCTATCTGAAGTTGATATGTTTTCTGATTCCGTTTTTACTCAGTTTAAAAAAGAAGATGAAAGTGCCATATTTAAGTAGTCTGCTTCCACCCTTTTCAGGTAAGAGGATAAGCAAAAAATAGATCTCATCTTTGCTGGGATTTTAGAAAAGTATTTTTTCAAATAAGTAGTATGTGTGTTCCCATTGCTTCCCAGTAACAGGTGCTGGTTATTTTTATCATATGGTGTGGTGGTTTGAGTAAGGGTGCCCCCACATAGGCTCGGGTACTCCTGAGTGCATCAGTGAGTGGCACTACTTGATTAGTAGGATTAGGAGGGATTAGGGGGTGTGGCCTTGTTGGAGGAAGTGTGTCACTGGGGTTGGCTTTGGGGTTTCAAAAGTTCAAGCCAGGCCCAGTGTCTCTGTCTTCTACTGCTTGCGGATCCAGATATAGAACTCTCATCTACCGCCATGTCTGACTGTGTGGCATGTGCTTCTGGCATTGAATAAAACCCTGAAATTGTAATCCAGCCCCAATTAAATACATGCTGTCTTTTATAAGAGTTGCTATGGTCATGATGTCTGTTTACAACACTGACTAAGATAACGAAGAAAGAGCAACTTAATTCTTTATAGTATCTCTTTTGCCTAAAGTACCTCAAGAGAGATTTTGTTGTCATTGTTTAAATAAAAGTTATCAAAAACAAATGATATTGAATTCCAATAATTAAGGAATTATATGTCAATATCTACTTATAGATGCCAACCAGAATATTTCTGACGTTTTATAAATGTTTATATAGTAAAACCACAAAAAGCCGGGCGTGGTGGCTCATGCCTGTAATCCCAGCACTTGGGAGGCAGAGGCAGGTGGATTTCTGAGTTCAAGGCCAGCCTGGTCTACAGAGTGAGTTCCAGGACAGCCAGCCAGGACTACACAGAGAGAAACCCTGTCTCGAAAAACCAAAAAAAAAAAAAAAAAAAAAAAAAAAAAAAAAAAACCACAAAAATGCTAAAGATTCATTAAACAAATTTATTTTATTGTTAAAAAGTAAATACTTTTACATGTATGAATTTACTCATTTATCTATCTATTTATTTGTTACTGGGCGTGTTGACATAGGCCTCTGGTTCGAGCTACTCAGGACAGAGGTAAAAGGATCACAAATTCAAGTCTAACCTGAATTCAAGGCTATCCTAGGTTACATAGTGAAACATGGCTCGAAATGAGAGGGGACCGGGGTAGAGCTCAGTGACTGACCACTTGTCTATGCAAGGCCCTAAGTACAGTCTCTAGTGCCACAAATTTGTGTGTGTGTGTGTGTGTGTGTGTGTGTGTGTGTGTGTAAAGAGAGAGTAAATAATTTTATAGTCAGTAATTGCCAAGATTTAATTTCATATAGAATTTTATATTTGTTTACATGAATGATAATCAGATATCTAAAATGCAATCATCCATGTGTTTTCCACATTTTAAATTAAAATTGTTTTTATTTCTGGAGATGACAAGGTCAAGACAGAGAGAGAACTGCCTCCATTTATTTATGGACGAGATTTTAAATGCCAGAACTTCGATTACAAAGAGCATCAGTACTTCCATGTTCACGGAGGAATTGAATTTGACATTAGCACGAATCCAGTTGAGAATGCTCTGGATGAGTTTAAGGTTTTCGAATTATTTGTATTTCTGGGATATTTTGTTGTTTCAGTGGTTTTTGTAAGTTTTCAGTGAGAGAGATTCTGTTGGTACAGGCACCATACAAGTTCCTAGACAGCCATTCTCACAGGCCACTCTCTTTCTTACACATTATTGAAACAAACATGAATCAAATGCAGCTACTTCTAAGCAACTGGGTTGAGGAATGAGCTGATAAAAAAACCAACACAGTTACTTTTATCACAGAGTTTACTACGAATTTCAAATGAGCAACCCTTGTCCTTAGATAGTTAAAAGTATACAATAGAAATCCTGAACACATGGCTGATGATGGTGGCACACACCTGAAATCCCTGGGGTGGGGGTGGGGGATATGAGGATCATGAATTCAAAGCCAACTAGGCACACATCAGAGAGACTTGATTCATTTAAAAAAGGAAAAACAAAAGATAAATTTCTGAACACTATGCTAATCTATCCACATTTCTCAAAGATTATGACAAGAAAAAAAGACAGCCTTAAGTTTGATAACCCAGGAACCTGATGGCATCACACACATCAGTGCCCTTACTTGTCATATTTATTATATTTATTTATTTATTCTCAAACTAGGATTTGGAAACATGCAATTATCAGATTTCCCTGGGGCATTTTTTCATTTGTACATATAACATTTCATATAAAGAATCTTATAATTATTGAGTTTGCTTAAGGGTTTTTTTTTAATGTGTGATTTTTATTTTAGAAAAATGTAGAAAAAATATGGGAATGTGCTGCTAGTACCTTTGCAGAAGATTCAGGATACAAAGAATTTTACTCAGTACCAGTCATGGAGTTTTATGGAAAGAGGTAAGGAGCTTTTTATTCATGTCAGCCATGGCTTGTTGAACATTAGCAGAAAAGAAGAAAGTGTCAAAATGCAAAAGCTAGCTTAAGATGGTAGAATGGCAATCCTAGAACAAGGATGATCTTGTAAATGACAGACTCAAAAGCGTAGTAACTAGTTATTACTTCATACACTTTGATACAACCCACAAATAACCTTAGAGCATAGACTTAGCTCTTTCAGTGAGCACAGGTTAAACAGGCATGGAAGTGAGATCCATATTACAAGGGGCAGCTGGAAGCAGTGGACACAGCACATACCATTTCATTTCCATATATCAACAGTTCCAAACCCTCCCTGCCAGACCTTTGCTATGTCCTTCATCTTCTGAATGATGTAGTTCCTCTGGTGCTGCTAGGGTGTTTCGTGTACTGTGTTCCTGTATTTCACCATGGATACTGAAGTTTGAAAACACGAGTTATAGAGCTCAGAGAGAATACCTGGACTAGAGGTGGAGAGAAGCACTTAGGAAGGGGTGTTTGCCCATTTGTTTGCACTGGTAGGTGGAGGCAGCTGCGAGAATAGGGCCAAGTCTGGAATTCTGGAATAGAAATTCCAAAAATGGAGTAGGGAAAAAAACATGGGGGAGGGAGAGAGAGAGAGGGGATAGGACACGGAGGGAGAGGGGAGAGAAGGAGAGGGGGAGGGGGAGAGGGAAATGGAGAGGGGAGAGGGAGAGGGGGAGAGGGAGACTGAGATGATATGAGATGATATGACACACAAGTAAGGGAAGCAGGAGGGTGTGACAGAGCAGCGGCCAGATGGGGTGTTTGTGTAAGAATATGAAACAGTAACGGTGTCAGATACAACGGAAAACTCCAACTTTATTTTAGAGTGAAGAGCTGCCTCTAGAGCTGGTTTTGATTGGGTAAGAGCATTTTAATGAGACTGAGCAGTGGAGACTGTTTGCAGCAAGTTAAAGGGTAACGTGAGGGAAAGGTAATGAAACAGGAAGAGGTAAAAATAATCACATACACTTGATGCATGGGGACGAGAACAGAAAATGAGGCAAAGGCTGTGTGAAGATAACGAATTGAATGTGATCAATCGATTGAATATCATCTGCTAAAGATGAAGTCAGGCCAGGCTCTGTGGGACTTCCCCGCACCCTCTGGCGAGCACCGAGGCTGCTTTCTGCAACCATCTCGCCGGCCCCTGGACCAGCAAAAGCGGCGGGCCTCCATATTGCAACCAGGACATAGCTGGAAAGGCCCAGGTAAACACCCCTTCCAGGGCTGCCCTCACGGGGGGATCTGCTAGGATCTCGGACCCAAGCAGGCTGAGTTCCGCCTAGGCTCTGCGGGGCATCCCCGTGCCCTCTGGCGAGCACCTAGGCTGCTTTCTGCAACCAGCTCGCCGGCCCCTGGACCAGCGCGGCGGGCCTCTATATTGCAACCAGGACACAGCTGGAAAGGCCCAGGTTCTGTGGGACTTCCCCGCACCCTCTGGCGAACACCGAGGCTGCTTTCTGCAACCAGCTCGCCGGCCCCTGGACCAGCAGAAGCGGAGGGCCTCCATATTGCAACCAGGACATAGCTGGAAAGGCCCAGGTAAACACCCCTTCCAGGGCTGCCCTCACGGGGGATCTGCTAGGGTCTCGGACCCAAGCAGGCTGAGTTCCGCTTAGGCTCTGCGGGACATCCCCGTGCCCTCTGGCGAGCACCGAGGCTGCTTTCTGCAACCAGCTCGCCGGCCCCTGGACCAGCAGAAGCGGAGGGCCTCCATATTGCAACCAGGACATAGCTGGAAAGGCCCAGGACACAGCTGGAAAGACCCAGGCTCTGTGGGACATCCCTGCGCCCTCTGGCGAGCACCTAGGCTGCATTCTGCAACCAGCTCACTGGCCCCTGGACCAGCGGTAGCTGCGGGCCTCCATACTGCAACCAGGACATAGCTGGAAAGGCCCAGGTAAACACCCCTTCCAGGGCTACCCGCACAGGGGGATCTGCTAGGGTCTCGGAACCAAGCAGGCCGAGTTCCTTGCAACCAGGACACAGCTGGAGAAGCCCAGGTAGACAGACTCCAACAGGGGCTACAATCGCATGGGTGGCAGCCAGCTTATGATCCCTTAAAGCAGCAGTCACACATATTTACCAGTAGAGAAACAACAGGTGAGCCCAGCCTCACAGGAGATTCAAACACCAGCCACTAACAACAAGGCCAACTAAAACCAGAAATAACCAGATGGCAAAAGGAAAACGAAGGAACGTTACTAACAAAAATCAAGGCAACATGACAGCATCTGAACCCAGTTCTCCAACAACAGGAATCCCTGGATACCCTAAAACACCAGAAAAACAAGACTTGGATATAAAATCACTGGTCAGGATGCTGGTAGCTGAACACATAGAAAAATCTCGTAAAGAAATAGAGGAGAAAATGGATCAAAAGTTAGAAGCCTTTACGAGGCAAATACAAAAATCACTTCAAGAAATTCAGGAGAAGATGGATCAAAGAGAAGAAGACAATAAGGAAGAAAGACAAAAGTCACTTAAAGAACTACAGAAGAACGTGGGCCAACAAGTAGAAGCTATGAAAGAGGAAGCACAAAAATCTATTAAAGAAATACATGAAAACACAATCAAGCAAACGAAAGATCTGAGCACATCCATCCAGATACTAAAAACAGATGTAGAAACAACTAAGAAATCACAGAGGGAGACAACATTGGAGATAGAAAACCTGGGGAAGAAATCAGGGGCCCTAGACGCAAGTATCAACAATAGAATACAAGAGATAGAAGACAGAATCTCAGAAGCCGAAGATACCATAGGAACCATTGATTCAACAGTCAAAGAAAACACTAAATGCAAAAAGGTGGTAACCCAAAACATCCAGGAAATCCAAGACACTATGAGAAGACCAAACATAAGGATTATAGGTATAGACGAGAGTGAAGATTTACAAGTTAAAGGGCCAGCTAATATCTTCTATAAAATTATGGAAGAAAACTTCCCCAACCTAAGGAGAGAGATGCCCATGAATATACAAGAAGCCTATAGAACCCCAAACAGACTGGACCAGAACAGAAATACATCCCGTCACATAATAATCAAAACTCCAAATGTAATAAACAAAGAAAGAATACTAAAGGCAGCAAGAGAAAAAGGCCAAGTAACATATAAAGGAAAACCTATCAGAATAACACCAGACTTCTCACCTGAGACCATGAAAGCTAGAAGATCCTGGGCAGATATCATGCAAACTCTAAGAGAACACAAACTTCAGCCAAAACTACTTTACCCAGCAAAACTCTCAATTGCCATTGATGGAGACATCAAGGTATTCCATGACAAAACCAAATTTGCAAGATATCTCTCCACAAATCCAGCCCTACAAAGGATAATAGGGGGAAAACACCAAGACAAGGACGGAAACTACACCCGGGAAGAAGCAAGATAGAAACCTCCTCTCATCAAACCCAAAAGAAGATAACCTCTCGAATATAAAAAATAAATAAGATAAATAAATATAATTTCAAAAATGTCTGGAGGTAATAATTACTATTCCTTAATATCTCTTAACGTCAATGGACTCAATTCCCCAATAAAAAGACATAGACTAACAGACTGGATACGGAAACAGGACCCTACATTTTGCTGCATACAGGAAACACATCTCAGTGTTAAAGACAAACACTGCCTTAGAGTAAAAGGCTGGAGGACAATTTTACAAGCAAATGGTCTCAGGAAACAAGCTGGAGTAGCCATTCTAATATCAGATAAAATTGACTTTCAACCTAAAATCATCAAAAGAGACCCAGAAGGTCACTTCTTGCTGGCCAAAGGGAAAATCCACCAGGAAGAGCTCTCAATACTGAACATCTATGCTCCAAATGCAAGGGCACCCTCATTTGTAAAAGAAACCTTACTAAAGCTTAAAGCACACATTACACCTAACACAATAATTGTGGGTGACTTCAACACCCCACTCTCCTCAATGGACCGATCAGGAAAGCAGAAACTAAACAGGGACACAGTGAAACTAATTGAAACTCTGGACCAATTGGATTTAACCGATATATATAGAACATTTCATCCTAAAGCTAAAGAATATACCTTTTTCTCAGCACCGCATGGTACCTTCTCCAAAATAGACCATATAATCGGTCACAAGACAGATGTCAACAAATACAAGAAGATCGAGCTAATCCCATGCCTCCTATCAGATCACCATGGAGTAAGAGTGGTCTTCAATAGCAACAAAAACAACAGAAAGCCCACATACACATGGAAACTGAACAATACTCTACTCAATGACACCTTGGTCAAGGAAGAAATAAAAAAAGAAATCAAAGACTTTTTAGAATTCAATGAAAATGAAGGTACAACCTACCCAAATCTATGGGACACAATGAAAGCAGTGCTAAGAGGAAAACTCATAGCTCTAAGTGCATCCAAAAAGAAACTGGAGAGAGCATACACTAGCAACTTAACAGCACACCTTAAAGTGCTAGAAGAAAAACAAGTTAACTCACCCAGGAGGAGTAGAAAACAAGAAATCATCAAACTCAGGGCTGAAATCAATCAAATAGAAACAAAGAGAACCATACAAAGAATCAACAAGACCAGGAGCTGGTTCTTTGAGAAAATCAACAAGATAGATAAACCCTTAGCCAGACTAACCAAAGGACACAGAGACAGTATACAAATTAACAAAATTAGAAATGAAAAGGGAGACATAACAACAGAAACTGAGGAAATTCAAAAGATCATCAGATCCTACTACAAAGGTCTATACTCAAAACAACTGGAGAATCTGGAGGAAATGGACGATTTCCTAGACAGATATCAAATACCAAAATTAAATCAGCATTAAGTAGACCAGCTAAATAGTCCCATAACCCCTAAAGAAATAGAAGGGGTTATAGAAAGCCTCCCAACCAAAAAAAGTACGGGACCAGATGGTTTTAGTGCAGAATTCTACCAGACCTTCAAAGAAGACTTAACACCAATACTCTTCAAACTATTCCACAAAATAGAGACAGAAGGGACACTGCCCAACTCATTCTTCGAAGCCACAATTACGCTAATACCTAAACCACAAAAAGATCCAACAAAGAAAGAGAACTTCAGGCCAATTTCTCTTATGAATATAGATGCAAAAATACTAAATAAAATTCTTGCTAACCGAATCCAAGAGCACATCAAAACGATCATCCACCATGATCAAGTAGGCTTCATCCCAGGGATGCAGGGATGGTTCAATATACGGAAATCCATCAATGTAATCCACTACATAAACAAACTGAAAGAAAAAAACCACATGGTCATCTCATTAGATGCTGAAAAAGCATTCGACAAAATTCAGCATCCTTTCATGCTAAAAGTCTTGGAAAGAGCAGGAATTCAAGGCCCATACCTAAACATAGTAAAAGCAATCTACAGCAAACCAGTAGCCAACATCAAAATAAATGGAGAGAAACTTGAAGCATTCCCACTAAAATCAGGGACAAGACAAGGCTGCCCTCTCTCTCCATATCTTTTCAATATAGTACTTGAAGTTCTAGCAAGAGCAATTAGACAACATAAGGAAGTCAAAGGGATACAAATTGGAAAGGAAGAAGTGAAACTATCATTATTTGCAGACGATATGATAGTTTACCTAAGCGACCCAAAAAACTCCACCAGAGAACTTCTACAGCTGATAAACAACTTCAGCAAAGTGGCAGGTTATAAAATTAACTCAAGCAAGTCAGTGGCCTTCTTGTACTCAAAGGACAAGCAGGCTGAGAAAGAAATTAGGGAAATAACACCCTTCACAATAGCCACAAACAACATAAAGTATCTTGGCGTAACTCTAACCAAACAAGCGAAAGATCTGTACAACAGGAACTTCAAGTCCTTGAAGAAAGAAATCGAAGAAGACCTCAGAAGATGGAAAAATATTTCTTGCTCCTGGATTGGCAGGATCAATATAGTAAAAATGGCCATCTTGCCAAAAGCACTATACAGATTCAATGCAATCCCCATCAAAATCCCAACTCAATTCTTCATAGATCTAGAAAGAGCAATTCTCAAATTCATCTGGAGCAACAAAAAACCCAGGATAGCTAAAACTATTCTCAACAATAAAAGGACTTCTGGGGGAATCAATATCCCTGACCTCAAGCAGTACTACAGAGCAATTGTGTTAAAAACTGCATGGTATTGGTATAGCAACAGGCAAGCAGATCAATGGAACAGGATTGAAGACCCAGAAATTAACCCACAGACTTATGGTCACTTGATCTTTGATAAAGGAGCCACAACCATCCGGTGGAATAAAGATAGCCTTTTCAACAAATGGTGTTGGTTCAACTGGAGGTCAACATGCAGAAGAATGCGAATTGACCCACTCTTATCTCTTTGCACTCAGATCAACTCCAAGTGGATCAAGGACCTCCACATAAAACCAGACACACGGAAACTATTAGAAAAGAAACTTGGGAAGACCCTGGAGGACTTGGGCACAGGGTAAAAGTTCCTGAACAGAACACCAATAGCGTACGCACTAAGATCAAGGATCGACAAATGGGACCTCATAAAATTACAAAGTTTCTGCAAAGCAAAGGACACTGTCAGAAGGACAAAACGGCAACCAACAAAGTGGGAAAAGATCTTCACCAACCCCACATCCGACAGAGGGCTAATATCCAATATATACAAAGAACTCAAGAAGTTAGACCCCAAAGAACCAAATAACCCTATCAAAAAATGGGGCACAGAGCTAAACAAAGAATTTTCACCAGAAGAAATTCGGATGGCCGAGAAACACCTTAAGAGATGTTCAACATCATTAGTCATCAGGGAAATGCAAATCAAAACAACCCTGAGATTCCACCTCACACCAGTCAGAATGGCTAAGATTAAAAACTCAAGAGACAACAAGTGCTGGCGAGGATGTGGAGAAAGAGGAACACTCCTCCATTGTTGGTGGGATTGCAAAATGGTAAAACCGCTCTGGAAATCAGTTTGGAGTTTCCTCAGAAAATTGGGCATGTCACTCCCAGAGGACCCTGGCATACCACTCCTGGGCATATACCCAGAGGATTCCCCTGCATGCAATAAAGACACATGCTCCACTATGTTTATAGCAGCCTTGTTTATAATAGCCAGAAATTGGAAGGAGCCCAAATATCCCTCAAAGGAGGAATGGATACAGAAAATGTGGTATATTTATACAATGGAATACTACTCAGCAATTAAAAATAATGAATTCATGCAATTTGTAGGTAAATGGTTAGACCTGGAAAATATCATCCTGAGTGAGCTAACCCAATCACAAAAGAATGCACATGAAATGCAATCACTGATAAGTGGATATTAATGAGCCCAGAAGCACTAAATACTCAAGACACGAATAGCAAGTCAAATGATTCCCAAGAAGAAGAAAGGAGAGGACCCTGGGCATGTAAAGATTGCATCCAGTTTAGTAAAGAAACTGAGGGGGGAGGGGGAATGATTGGGGAATAGTTGGGTCGAGAGGAACTATGGGAACTATGGTGGGTGGGAACTGGGAAAGGGGAAAGCCCTTGGAATGTAAACATAGAATATAGAAAATAAAAAAAAAAAAAAGATGAAGTCAGGTACCCTGTGACCATAATTCTGAAGGAGAAAGAGCAGTGTGAAGATGGAGACATGTTTGAGGACCTGTGTGAAGGTGCCTCTTACTCACAGGCGGGATCCATGGAAATATCTTCTGCATTGAGTTGTTTGTTAGCTCTCTGGAAGAGAAAGCACTTGTTGAAAGATCTAGCACCTACGAAATATCCCATAGACAGTCCTTGCCAGCATGATATCCTGGAGACATCTATGCATGAACTTTTACTCCTCAGCTTCTATCAGGCTTCTGGGACACCAGTGATTCTGAAAGCACATGGAAGCCATGAGAAGAAGAGCTAGATTCATGAGAGACTGTCCTTGGTGCAACAGTATAGTTGGTGTATGCATCCTGCTATTGTTCTGTAAGAGACCCAACCACTGCAATGGATGTCATCGGGCAGTTATTTCTCTAGTTTCTGACTAATGAGCAGCAATGGTGAAAAAGTGTTGGTGAACTGTATGGTAGATGTGAGTTTTCAAGTTTTAAAAACTAATAGGTGCTGGGAGATGACACAGTGGTTAACGTGCTTGCTGGACATACATCAGGATCTGATTCCTTGTCTGTAGCATCACAGAAAGGCTCCAGGCACAGCACTGTGTGCCTGTCATTCCACCACTAGGAGGTGAAGAGAGGAGGATCCCAAGGACTCACCACTTAGCTACATTTGCCAATTGGTGGGCCTCAGGTTCAATAGGAAACTCTACTTCAAAATGTGAGGTGAAGAGTCATGAAGGAACCGCTCAACCTCTGTGCGTGCGCGCGCATGCGCGCGCACACACACACACACACACACACACACACGCACGCACGCACGCACGCACGCACGCACGCACGTGTACGCATACATACACACTTAATAAAATGAATACAAAACAAGCATGTTTCTAGACCCAGACAGCATGAAATAAAAGTAAAAACCACAGACACACAATCAGCATTTTCCAGACTCACATCTCAAGTACTCGGGAACCTTCATCCCGTATAAAATACAACCTCTGCGTAATGTTTTATTACAGTTCCATATGCCAATTGGCCAGCATTCTCAACTACAATGAAAAACCTTTGGCTTCTCCCTTTCCTGCCCTGATTCCCTGCTTTCTTCTGCTGGGTGTTCAATAAACCCTGTAAATGCCATCTTCGATAACCCTTGCTTCTGGCTGAGTGTGTGCTGCTCTCTCTCAGATCGGCTCCTCACCATGCCTGGCAAATGACATGAGTTAGATTGTCACCAATCCAATGAAATAAGAGTTCCTTTCCCAGTAATTGTTTTCAAAGAAGTGCTTACCTTAAAAATCAAATAATTTCAAACAACTTAAAAAAAAACATTCTTCTTCATTTTCTCTATAATGTAGGGCTCTCAGTGCTAGACCACAGAATAATAGGAGCAACTGAAAATAGTGCATTTCAGAATCTCTTGCTTTCTTTGATTTTAACAAAATGGTTACCATACTGTCGTACTTAGCAACATTTAGATCCTATACTCATTTTAGGTTCAGTGTGAGTTTTCTCATCATGACAGAATAAAGGCATGGGACTATAATAAGATACTCAATGAACTGCAAGTCCACAAGAGTAGAACAACTGTGACTTATAAAGATGGCAGTTATTGAAGCAAACAGATTAATTGTCCTAAAATACCCAGTTTGGAGAATAACATGCCAGTTTCATGATACTGTTATAGATATAGGGAAGTTGGTCAGAAAGCTACTTAATGAGACCAAGTGAGCTTCCTAACGTCCCTGATGATAACCACACTCAGGATACATCACTGCGCAGTACTTGAATGAAGGTTACCTGGCTGACATATCTAGCCACTAACATTGAAGTCCAGGCCATCAGGAATTTATGCGCTTCTCAGAAAGCATCTGTATGTGGCCAGTGCTGCCGTACCATACAGTTGACCCTGAATTACACAATCATCTCATGAGAGATGCTCTCAGGATACAAGCAGGCAGCCAAATTCTCTCTAGGGTAGTAGAGACCCCACAGGTCTCTCAGAGTGCTTCCCTTTAGACTGTCTTCATTCCTGCAGAACAGTCAACAGTGCTGCCTCTGGGGTAAGCACAAGTATTCCTGTGATAAGAAGCCACTGCAGGGAACAGACTAACTGTATGGTGTGCTGTTGCTCTACTCCAGAATGAGAGGGCCTGTGTTAGCATCAAATCTTCCAGCCCATGTCTCAGGATTGGGTGGGTGTTTCCTTAGCCTACTGATGCAGTAAAAGCCAAGGAGCCATTACTTGAAACATAATTCCACGTTAGGCTTAAGGATGGCTATCCCTCAGAAAAGCAATTTATGGACACAATTAGATTAAGACAGTAAGAGAAAGGAAAACAGAAGTGAAAGATAAACCTACAGATCTTCGCTAGAACCTAGGCTTCTAGTGGCTTGAAGACAGTGCCCCTAATCTCTGTCATCAGAATACAGAACCCACCCAAATGGTCAATCAGAGGATAATCATTAAGATAAAATTTCAATAACAGTTGATAATAATGCTACTATTTTTATGATCAAGTATAGTTCAAACTATAGTTCTATATGTAATTATTATGGAATAAGCAAGTTTTGACAGTATATAAATAAGCAGCCAATTAATTCACCCTTTTCCTTTGTTTTTATAGCTACTATGTGATATATTTTGAGCTTGAAATTTTCTACCAGCAACTCTATAAGACTCAATGGTGGGGAGCCATAAATGAAATTGTGAATAATCTGAGAGTGAAAAGGCTTCCACTGACTGAAGCTCAACTACACGAGCAATTTAAGAAAAAATTTGGTTTAAAAAAAGCCATGAAATGCAAGGTATTTTATTAACCATCAAAAAGCTGTAAGAAGTTACATATTACCATAAGTTTTTTTTATTGTTGGATATATTCTATATTTACAATTCATTTCCCCTTTTCTGATTCCCCACCCCCAAAGGTCCCACATGCCCTTTCCTTCCCCCTGCTCCCTCATCCACCCCTTCCCACTTCCCTGTTCTTGTATTCC
The DNA here is from genome assembly GCA_964023405.1 of Apodemus agrarius. Taxonomy (NCBI): domain Eukaryota; kingdom Metazoa; phylum Chordata; class Mammalia; order Rodentia; family Muridae; genus Apodemus; species Apodemus agrarius. The sequence goes on from OZ030014.1 coordinate 47,472,636, forward strand.
CCTACACTGATGCTTTGAGCCTTTCCAGCACCAGTGTCCACTCCTTTCTTCTTGTCAGACATCATTTGGTATGTGAATTGTGTCTTTGGTGTTCCAAGCTTCTAGGCTAATATCCACTTGTCAGTGAGTGCATACCATGGGTATTCTTTTGAGACTGGGTCACCTCACTTAGTATGATGTTCTCCAGCTCCATCCATTTCTCTAAGAACTTCATGAATTCATTGTTTCTAATGGCTGAATAGCACTCCATTGTGTATATATACCACATTTTTTTTATCCATTCCTCTGTTGAGGAACATCTGGGTTCTTTCCAGCTTCTGGCTATTATATATAAGGCTGCTATGAAAATAGTGGAGCATGTATCCTTACTGCATGCTAGGGAATTTTCTGGGTATATGCCCAGGAGTGGTATGGCTGGGTCCTCTGGAAGTATCACGTCCAGTTTTCTGAGAAACCGCCAGACTGATTTCCAGAGTGGTTGTACCAGCTTGCAGTCCCACCAGCAGTGGAAGAGTGTTCCTCTTTCTCCACATCCTCGCCAACACCTGATGTCTTCTGAGTTTTTAATCTTAGCCATTCTGACTGGTGTGAGGTGAAATCTCAGGGTTGTTTTGATTTGCATTTCCCTAATGACTAATGATGTTGAACATTTTTAAAGGTGTTTCTCAGCCATCCGAATTTCTTCAGGTGAAAAGTCTTTGTTTAGCTCTGTACCCCACTTTTGGATAGGGTTATTTGGTTTTCTGGGGTCTAACGTCTTGAGTTCTTTGTATACACTGGATATTAGCCCTCTGCCTAATGTAGGGTTAGTGAAGATCTTTTCCCAATTTGTTGGTTGCCGATTTATCCTTTTGACAGTGTCTTTTGCCTTACAGTGTCTCTAACCAAACATGTGAAAGATTTATATGACAAAAACTTCAGGTCTCTGAAGAGGGAAATTGAAGAAGACATCAGAAAATGGAAAAATCTTCCATGCTCGTGGGTTGGCAGGATTAATATAGTTAAAATGGCAATCTTGCCAAAAGCAATATACAGATTCAACGCAATCCCCATCAAAATCCCAACTCAGTTCTTCATAGAGTTAGAAAGAGCAATTCTCAAATTCATATGGAATAACAAAAAACCCAGGATAGCTAAAACTATCATCAACAGTAAAAGAACTTCTGGGGGAATCAATATCCCGGACCTCAAGCAGTACTACAGAGCAGTATTAAAAACTGCGTAGTATTGGTACAGTGACAGGGAGGCGGATCAATGGAATAGGATCGAATACCCAGAATTGAACCCACACATCTATGGCCAATTGATCTTTGACAAAGGAGCTGAAAACATCCAGTGGAAAAAAAGATAGCCTTTTCAACAAATGGTGCTGGCTCAACTGGAGGTCAACATGCAGAAGAATGAGAATTGATCCACTCTTATCTCCTTGCACTAAGCTCAACTCCAAGTGGATCAAGGATCTCCACATAAAACCAGACACACTGACCCTTGAAGATATTGGCTCAGGGAGAAAATTCCTGAACATAACACCAATTGCTTATGCTCTAAGAGCAAGAATAGACAAATGGGACCTCATAAAATTACATATTACCATAAGTTAATGTCCCACATTCTACATGAGGTTAAAGGTCTAGGATGGGAGGTTAATGAAGGATATTGAGATGGGTTGTTAGGGGTATGGAGGTTACTAGAGTCATTGGTGGCTATGGCCAGACAGACAGACAGACAGACAGACAGACAATAACATGGCAGGGGCTCTGAGGGAGCTCAGGCTCTAGCATCAGATAGACAGTATGATGCAGGGTTCGGACCACAGGAAATCAGGGCCCACAAGACAAGGCAGGAGATGAGAGAGGGGGAGGGAGAGAGGGAGGGAGAGGGAGAGGGAGAGGGGGAGAGAGAGGGAGAGGGAGAGAGGGAGGGAGGAAGAGAGAGACAGAGAGACAGAGAGACAGAGAGACAGAGAGACAGAGAGAGAGTATTCTTAGCACTTTCCTGAGAATAGGGGTTGGTGTTATTGCACAAGTTTGCAGTCCAGGTCTCTGATGCCCAGGCAAAAGGCATGGGAATGAGCAGAGGGCAACACCTCTGAGCACCAGCACTCCCGTGTACACACCTCACGTCTCCAGGAGAGAACCCCTAGGACCTGAGGTCTATCAGCTTGCAGCTTGACAGACAGAGAATTAGGGTGCTTTGCTGTCTTCTGAGAATAATAGACCTCCTATTGCTGTTCTGACATTACATCTATACTAGGGATGAACTAATGTTTAAATACATTCTTCAGTATAAAATAAAAATTCCATCTTTTATTAGCTGAAAATCTCTATGGTTCTTTTTTGTTGTTTTGAAAAGCATGTTATTTTATTGAAAAAGAAGTAAAAATTTTATGATAAAATTGAAGATTTACATGGAAAATAGTAGAAATATATGGAAAAACACGTTAAAATTGAAAATTTTTATGGAAAATTAAACAGTGAAGTGGTAGACATAAAAACATTACTAAATCAATTGAAAAAGGAAGTAGAAACGTTTTATGATAGAATTGAAGATTTATGTGGAAAATACTTCTGATTAAAAATTGTAGAAAGATGTAGAGAAACATGTTAAAATTGAAGATTATCTTGGAAAATTTTATATAGATATAATGGTAGGCATAAAAGTATTCCTAAGTTGATTGAAAGTGGAATTATAAACATTTTCTGATAAGCTTGAAGATTTACATGGAAAATATTTCTGATAAAATTGAAGAAATATATAGAAAAACATGTTAAAATTGAAGATTATAATGGCAATTATACAGATAAAATGACAGGAATAAAAATAATTCTAAGTTGATTGAAGGTGGAATTATAAACATTTTGTGATAAACTTGAAGATTTACATGGAAAGTATTTCTGATAAAATTCAAGAAATATATAGACAAACATGATAAAATTGACCATTTCATGGAAAATTATACAGATAAAATAGTAGACATAAAAACCTTTCTAAATTACTTGAAGGTGGAATTAAAAACATTTTGTGATAAAAATCAGAGATTTACATGGAAAACATGAAATGTTCTATTTCTGATAAAATTGAAGATTATCATGAAAAATAATGTAGATAAAATGGTAGACATATAAAACATTACTAAATTAATTGAAAGAGGAATTGCAAACATTTTTTGATAAAATTGAAGATTTACATGAAAAATGTTTCTGTTAGCCTATGTCTTTTTATTCGGGAGTTGAGTCATTTGTTGTTATGAGATATTAAGGAATAGTGATGGTTGCTTCCTGTTATTTTTTATGTTATTTTTATGTTTGTGTGGATATCTTCTTTTGGGTTTGTTGGAAGATTACTTTCTTGCTTTTTCTAGGGTGTAGTTTCCCTCCTTGTGTTGTCATTTTCCATCAATTATCCTTTGTAGAGCTGGATTTGGGGGAAGATATTGTGTAAATTTGGTTTTTTCATGGAATATCTTGGTTTCTCCATCTATGGTGATTGAGAGTTTTCCTGGGTATAGTAGACTTGGCTGGCATTTGTGTTCTCTTAGGGTCTGTATGAGATCTGCCCAGGATTTTTCATAGTCTCTAGTGAGAAGTCTGGTGTGATTCTGATAGGTCTGCCTTTTATATGTTACTTGATCTTTTTCCTTTACTGCTTTTAATATTCTTTCTTTGTTTAGTGCATTTGGTGTTTTGATTGTTATGTTCTGGTCTGGTCCAGTCTGTTTGGAGTTCTGTAGGCCTCTTGTATGTTCATGGGCATCTCTTTCTCTAGGTTAGGGAAGTTTTCTTCTATAATTTTGTTGAAGATATTTACTGGCCCTTTAAGTTGGAAATCTTCACTCTTGTCTATACCTATAATCCTTAGGTTTGGGCTTCTCATTGTGTCCTGGATTTTCTGGATGTTTTGGGTTACAAGCTTTATGCATTTTGCATTTTCTTTGCCTGTCGAGCCAATGTTTTCTATGGTATTTTCAGCACCTGAGATTCTTTCTTTCTCTTGTATTCTGTTTCTGATGCTTGCATCTATGACTCCTGAATTCTTTCCAAGGCTTTCTATCTCCAGAGATGTCTCACTTTGTGATTTCTTTATTGTTTCTACTTCCACTTTTAGATCCTGGATGGTTTTGTTCAGTTCCTTCACTTGATTGTTTGTGTTTTCCTGTAATTCTTTAAGAGATTTTTGTGTTTCCGCTTTGGGGGCTTCTGCTTGTTGACCCATGTTCTCCTGTATTTCTTTAAGGGAATTATTTAAGTCTTTCTTGAAGCCCTCTATCAGCATCATGAGATATGATTTTAAATCCAACTCTTCCTTTTCCGGTGTGTTGGGGTATCCAGGACTTGCTGTGGTGGGAGAACTGGGCTCTGATGTTGCCAAGTAGCCTTGGTTTCTGTTGATAGGGTTCTTGTGCTTGCATTTTGCCATCTGGTTATGTCTGGTGTTAGTTGGTCTTGCTGTCTCTGGCTGGTGCTTGTCCCTCATGTGGGCCTGTAAGCCTATGTCTGTACTCCTGAGAGACCAACTCTCTTCTGGCAGGGTCTGTGTACAGAAGGCTGTGGAGCCACCTGGCTCCCTGGTAAAAATGACTGCAGGAAGACTTCTGTCCCAGCTTCTCCACTGATCTTAGGCCCTGTGTGCTCCTAGCTGTTTCCCTCCAGAGAGAAGGTGGAGATCTTTACCTCAGTGCTCAGAAGTGAAAGTTTTGCTGGGAGATTGCTCTCTCCTGGCAGGCTGTGCACAGAAGGCTGTGGAGCTGCTCTGCTCCCTGGTGCAAATGGCCGCAGGATGACTTCTGTCCCAGCTGCTCCACTGATCGTATCTCTGTGGTTCTTGATTATACATTTTTGGCAAAGTACAAAACAAATTGTCAATAAATTGGATTGAGGTTAATCTGAATGGCAAATATTTACTGATGTCCAATGTTTAAAGCAAATACTATATATAGGAAAGCTCCTTTGCAGAAAAACGTGTATTAGATCACTTCTATTATACAAATGGGAAATGTGAGGTGCTTAGAGTTAATAGGAGCCACACAGTAAGTAAGTGGAAGCACCTGGCTTCACCGTGGCCTGCAGACATGAGAGAGTCATCCTGAGGCAGTCGTATGTTAGACAGACTTTGCCTTAGCTGCTGGGACTGATCTCCATCTTCAAAGGTCACAGTGGTACTTACTTTCCATTTATGTGTTTAAAAAGCCATAGTTTAAAAAACTTTGATAACTAGTCTAAAATACTTATCAGAGTTTCTGAAAAAAAAAACATGATATTTTTACCTCTTTATCTGAGACCTAGAGAATGAAGAGTCTCTCCAGCTATGTAGCTCAAGTTGCTTGAGTTGTCCTTAAGCCTGCATTTGCTTTTAAACTATTTCAGGAAAAGTATCTGTCCACTTTGCTGAAACTGTCTGCAAGGATGAAGTTACAGTTTACTCTAAAAGAAAGGAAAACAATCTCTCCAATCATATTTCCGTGCTCTCGGTATCTCCTTGCAGCTCTATGACTTCTAGCATTGTCCTGGGAGATGCTCATCACCTGTCCCTTGTGGTAGCCTGGCAACCATTGAATGGCGCTCTTGTGACTGTTGATACATTCTTTGTCTTCCTTTTTTCCCTTTAAAGAAAACTTTAGATGTATTTTTATTTTAAAAAAAAACTATTAAAAAAAAACTAATGCTGATCTTTAAACAATTTTAGAGTATCCCGTTTGGTCTGAAGTCTGCTGTCGAAAGAGGCTTGAATGCTGTTTTCCACACTTTTAGCCGTAAAACCTCAAGCTCCACAATCAATGTTTCCGATGAGGCAGGCTATGCCATTTTCCACCATGCTGCCCTACACAATCGGGTCTCTATCATCTGTCAGCTGTGCAACGCCAACTTCAACGTCAACCAGAGACGGTTCATCATGTTCAGTCAAGGTTTCATTGTTTTCAAACTTCATTCAGTACCAAACAAGCCTAATTAATAGAAAGCAGAATCCATTGATGTAAATGCATCGAGTAGCCAGTTGTCCTTGAAGCACTTTTTAATGTGAAAAGTATTCTTGGTAATCAAAAATCTTCTATTCATCCTTGTCCCCAGATTTCCATCTGCTGATGAGTAGGTGCATTCACAGTATGAGTAAATAAATAACTCTGCTAGCAATATCACTGCTAAATCAGCACAATCTCCCAGGGGCAAGTCTTGGTCAGTGTTTGACGTTTACAGCCTCCACGTGTCTTCTAGAAACTACTCAACACTGTCTGGTGTAATCCTGCTTTCTGTATCAATGGATTGTCATTTTGTTTTGACTAGCTTCGGAAACTCCTGTATGTTGGTAATCATGTTTTTATGTGGATTTTTCTCTTTAAGCAGAGTCATCCAAAGTGGATACGAAAAAAGAACGAAACGGTAAGGCATAAGTGAAGTATGTGTATATATTAAAAAACTATTGTATATGCTAAAACTTTTGCTGGGCGTGGTATTACAAGCCTGTAATTCTAGTACATGGGAGGCAGAAGCAGGAAACGGGTTAAGGTCATTCTTAGTTATACAGTGAATTCGAGACTAGCCTGGGCTGCATGAAATTCTGTCTTGAAAATGAACGATTACCTTATCAAAAAATAAAGAATAAAAAGTTTTGTAGTATATAATCTGAAAAAGTTTTATTGCATAAAATGTAAAATAATGAGCTTTCATTTTCATTTTGAAGTATAATTTTTCTGCCTATGTTTATTGATATTCCCTTTTTTATAATTTTTAACTAGGAATTTGCTAACATTTAGACTTGTTTTATAAATTCAGTTTCCAAAGTGGTTTTGGAAGCTTGTACATAAGCGGTTAAGAGCTGGAATGTAGCTCAGCCATATGGTGCTTGCCCAGGATAGGCAAGGTCCTAAATCCAATCCCTGGCATCCTGTTCCCACAAACAAGTTAATATAATCTAGACATTTTGCCATCTAGGGGCGATAATGATGTATGGGCTCTGAGGAATGATTACTTTTGGTGGAGACGAAAGTTTTGAGATAAGCATTGGATATAAAAAACACAAAACAAATGCATCCTTCTCCTCAGATTTCTATCTCATTTATATACATGTAACAATTTTACCATATTCCTTCAGAATCTACATAAAGTAATTAAAGAAGAATTCTTTCATAAAAAAAAAAAAAAACAAGCCACACAAACCACAAGTACTTTAAAAGGCCCATATCGATAAGGGCAGAGAGAGACTAGGTACTACTCCAGTGAAGGAACATAGTACACCTGAGAGTGTTCCACAGAGGGAACATGATGGCATTTTTTCTCCTCCTTCGGCCTTCTTTCAGGGCTCCTCACCAGCAGGAACGGGGCAGAAGCTCATATGATGGGTCTCTCAGACATTTCAGCACTCACGACTGCTTACACAAGCCTCCAGCAATTCACCACCTGCAGTCAGCCTGCCTTCTGCAGACCACATTGGAGTTCTGCTTGCTGGCACTGCTGATGGTCATGTTACTCTACTCCCGAGCCACCTTACCACTCGGAGCACATCAGTTTGCCCTCTGGTGTCACTTTTGTGATGAATTCTGAAAGACCTGCTAATTTTCTGTTGAGCTTTATATTTGTAATTAGAGCTGACCATCAGTTGTGACTTCTGATCATATACACCTTACTAGAGACTGGAAAACGAAGCAAGAATTTTTAAATTTAGTATTTAAAAAATTTTTGGTCCATTTCTTTATTGTCCTTCAGTCTCAGATTTTCTCATAATGCAATGTATGTCCACCAATCCCAGCCAGCTTATTAGAACTCGTAGTCTGGTTTGGTTGCAAAAGTTTTTAAACCATCTGTTATCAAAGATTCAGTCACAGTAAATACAAGTGACAGCTGTCCTGCTCTCCCTATACCTTCTACTAGTGGGACTGTCTGTTACACACTAAAGAGTACAAACTGTCTGCTGCCTCTTTGTAAGCTCTGTCCAAGATATTCAAGGTAACACAATGCAAAGTGGTGAGGCCCATCCTTCCCCCAGAGTACACATGATGATGAGACCCCATACTCTGCCAGGGACAGTCCCAGAGAGTCGTCAGGCCCTGCGGCTGCTCACAATGCCACTGTTCAAATGACAAGTGACACACAGACTGGTGTTACACTGAACTGGAGTGTCCATACAACATGCACAGTACCACCAAGAGCCAGAGGGTGGCCAAGTGTACACACATGTGTGCTGCACTTGGCCAGCAATAAGCAGAGGAGACTGTGGGATACCCCCATATCAACGGCAACCCAGAGCCATTGATAATAAAGTCTGTGGTTACTTCTTGGTAGTCATATGAAGCAAATAGGGCCCATCAACAGCTATAGGGCTCTCAGGATCCACGGCACAAAATATGGGAATGGGGCCAGCTAAGTGTTGATTTTAAATGCATAGATTTAGTTCATATAGTATAGACAAAGATGTGATATAAAGACTACGAGTCACTTAAGCCTAGTGACATAGGCCTGTTATACCAGCTACTTGAGACCCTTTAGCAAGAAGGCTGAATGTTTAAGGGCTAACCTGGGCAACTAAATAAAATTATATTTCAAAATAAAAAAATATATGTATTATATGCAAATACATATATTTTCCCATGTTATTTTTTGTTCATAAAAAGTATGATTATTCCATTCCAGACATTTCAAGTTAAGCAAAGAAATATAAGATTGCACAAATACTTGGTTTAGTGCTTTCTCTGAGCGTTTTAATATATTATAAAGCACTAAGCTGTATGGTTGAACTCATAAAGGCATGTTATTTATTGTTTATTTTAGGAGTGCTAGCTCTTTGACTACTGAATAATTGTTGTTCATCCCAGGTCCAACACCTCTACACCTGGCTGCACAAGCTTGTTCGCTGGAAGCGACCATCTGTCTACTTTGTTTCAAAGCTGACTATACACTTACTGAGAAGAGAGGCTGGATGCCAATCCACTTTGCTGCCTTCTATGATAACATCTGCATCATCATTGCACTCTGTAGGAAGGATCCTAGCTTGCTAGAGGCTGAAGCAACAGCGGAGTAAGTTATTGGTCATTTGAAAGAATGTGAACTTCTGCTTTCCTGACTACCATCAACATTAAGGGCATAATTGGTTTGGGGGACTTGCAAGGTAGCAAAACACTGATATCCTCTCTGGTTCTCATCTTCTTTTCTTATTGTTTGACCTCAGAATTGATAAAGACCACAGCTTCCATCCACCTACGTGTGTCTCCTAGAGGAATAAAGAGTGGATTCTGGGAATTTATCTCACTTTTATATCAATAGTATAGCTTTACAGATAGGTTTATTAGGCTAACCATGTGACCAAGGAAGAGAAAGGTGCTCTTGTTTCCTGTATGATCCCCAGGTAGTTCCAGATCAATAGAGATAGAATGCATCTCAACAGAAGTAGCTTCTGTGTCTGGTAGAGAGATGAGCAAAAAGACGAAAAGTTGGAAACAGGAAATATCTCCCACAGTCTTCTGTTTCATAATTCTGCTGAAGAGCCATTTTTAGAGTAGAGGTATAAATTTTTCCTTAGGATTGTCTAGGAATCCAAAGACCAGGTGGTTATTTTGATTTCCTGAACCTATTCCTGGATACTTTATTCTTGAGTCTTCAAATTGTGTGTCTATTATTTGCATACTGGCTTGGAAGTTTGAGTGACACTGGACTTTTCTTATAATGCTCCTTAGCATATGGCTTTCCTACCATAGTACAAAAATGGCGACTACTGTCATGTCCATTGTCTTGCCTGCATTATAGAGCAGCGTAAAAAGACATGTGGAAGGCATCAGCACACTCCTTTCTCTTCACAGAGGTGCCCTTGCTATTTCCATTACTGTCCCGTTAGCGACACTTGTTTGCATTGTCACATACATACCTACCTCTGAGGGAAGATGGGAGATGGAACACTGGGTTTGATAACCATGCACATAACCCAAAGATCTTCATTATATACAACAACAATCAATCAGTTTTCATACTGTTAATTTCTGCTACAATGGGGAAACTGGGATTTGCAATTGAATATAAAATATTTAAAAATGTGTTTGACAATTATCAAATCTATTTGATATTTGTAAGGTGGATTGATATTACCTGATTATATGTCTCCACTAATTTATAGAACTGCTGAAAAGATTAGATAGGATATTTTGTATCCTATATAGGAAATGTAGTGTATTTTAATTATTTTGTATAGTATCAACGTCCAAACACATTATAAGGGATAGTAATTAAGAAAGAAAACAGATGAGTACTGATGAAGTACTTGGGCAGGAAGGCAAATCTGTGGAATTCAGAGAATAAGAATCTAAAGGAAGACAAAGGGGTAGTATAAATTCGAGCTCTTTCAGCAATACAATAACAGGAAGCGTGATGTTGTCCGTGTCCTCAACACTGTTACATGTGTGCTTGACTTCAGGAATCAGTGCACTCCACTGTTGCTTGCTGCCACTTCGGGAGCCCTAGACACCATTCAGTACCTGTTTTCTCTTGGTGCGAACTGGAGAAAAACAGACACAAAGGGAAACAACATCATCCATCTGTCAGTGCTCACTTTTCATACCGAGGTACTCAAGTACATAATAGAGCTGAATATCCCCGAGCTTCCAGTGTGGAAAACTCTGGTGGGTGAGTACAGAACATGAGATTTCATTGTAAGGAAAGGTACTGATTATTCTATAATGTGAGCTTTCATATTCTAAAATGGAATAAGTAAAATAGAATATGTATATCTTTAAAATTAAATATCATGAAATAAATTTATGCATTGAAACCAACAATAGGCCAGTTGATAAGGGAAACTATATTTTTGTGTGCAAAAGTAGTTTGATTTCTAACTTAAAGATCTGTGGCCAAAATTAACTATATCTTACACAATGATATTTACTCTTATTTCCCAACTTTGTTAGAAGGCATAACATCATTTTCTCCATTAATAAACTGAATTCCAAAAGAAAAAGAAAGAAAAAGAGGAAATTCAAACTTAAGTAGCAAAGGTTCTTTTCTACTTATTTCTTACTCCTAATTTTAGAGGCAGTTTTGGAAAAGTTTTCCTTCACATTTTGATCAATGTTTTAGGAAAAATTTTGTATTCAATTTAGCCAGAAAAATAAGAGTGGTACAGACATCTGAATGTAAATGTCAAAATTTATTCCTCCCCCAAGTCATGTTATAATTCCATGAAGATTAAACAATGATTCAGAAGCAGCAATCGAGGTTCAAGAGAACAGGAATGGAGCCAGGCAGCCACCTCTTAGACTTAGCATCTCAGAGAATCTGAGGCATTGTTAGGAAAGCTGAGAACTTCTCAAACACATACCTCACAGTTCTCCAAAGGCTGGAGAACAGGAAGTGCCAGGACTCTCCACAGAGCCCAGCCAGAAAGGCTAGCATCTGCTAAGGCTGCCTTTCTTCTTGGTGAACAGAAGTGGGAAAGCCCCAGGGCACAGAGAGAAAGGGTGACAGCAAAGGGGTGTTCCAGAGTGGAACCAGCCTTAATTAGGCAGAAGAAAGCGCCACTGAGTCAGGGAAAGCCAAGATGAATCTCAAATAGGGAAAGATTATATCCATGAAAAATAATAGTGAGAAATGAGACAACACCATGGGTTACCACAATGCCCAGCTGAGAGGGATATTGTATATGCAATGTAAATCCAAAGTATTGATTCAAGTAACAACTATAAATATGAGGAAGTGGGCATGAGGAAATGGCAGAGCAACATGGAGCTGGTTTCCTATTTCCCATAACATGAAGCCACAAACAAAGCCAAGGCCACGACAGCAAGATGCAGCACTGCTAAATAGGCAGATCTGTGGACCACACAGTCCAAAGTACTCTTTTAGAGAGGTGAACCCAGAGAAGTGGGTGCATAATCACAATATTTGCTGTAGATATTTTAGAGGTATATAATTTTGAATACAGAACATAAAATAAAAATTGAAGTAAAAAGAAAAGAGATGGGGAATGAAAACATGTTTTCCCATTGGGTAAGATATAGTTACTATTTCAACCTGACTCTTCTGGTTTAAGATGTTTGGTTCTTTGAGCTACTGAGATGTTTCAGTAAGGCACCTGTTGTATAAGCACAAGGGCCTGAATCAAGATGTTAATCACAAAAGTAAAGTTTGGCATTGTGGCCTGATTGTAATCCTAGCACTTGGGTTTGCAAAACAGTTTGAGAATTTTCCCCAACTTTGTGTTTAATCCAGCTAGAACTATTATAAGAGTATTAGGTTAGTTTAATGTGTACATTGAAATTACTCACTCCCAAGACCCCCCAAAATGGCATGAAGATTAAGCAGCAGACAAGAACTCAAGGGAAAATAAAGAGAACATGACACAATAAAAATGGGAGGCAGCCAGTTCCTGGAGCTCACTGACATCCAGTCTAGCCAACTGATGAGCTCCGGGTTCAATTGAAATGCTGTCTCAATAATTAAGGTATAGTCACTCAGGAGGCAGAGGAGGTAGATCTCTGTGAGGCTAGCCTGGTCTGCATTTCAGGACAGCTAGAGCTAAAACAGAGAAACTGTCTTAAAAAACCAAAACCAATCAACCAACTAAACAAACCAAAACCAAAACCAAAACTAAAACCAAAACTAAACCAAATCAAACCAAAGCAAACCAAACCAAAAAATTAAGGTAAAGAATAAATAGTGAACGGTGCTTGGTGTTGACCATGGACCCTACTCCCCAATAAATAATCACATAGGAACAAACAAAACACATATTCACATAAAAACCAAATACACACACACAAACATACAAAACACACACAAATGCACATGTGGGTACACACACACAAAGCCATTGACTCAAACACTACATACAAAAAATGGACATGAATGCACACACACAAAACATTTTCATGCAAACACTATGATACTATATACATATAAACAAATGCTTATGAATACACACACACAAAACACATTCACAAAACACTATACTACACACACACACACACACACACACACACACACACTTTAAAAAAATCGTCCAAGTATTTGTTCAAAATGGCATCAATACCAATCTTGGAAGACATTTTCTGAGTACACCGGCCCAAGGATATACCGGAAAATATCTTAGTGTTTATTTTTATGCACATATGTTGTTGCATCTTAATCTTTTAAAATAGTAACTGTGAAGATCAACTTGACTTATAATAGGCAACCATCACAAATACCTCTAAGTCTGACCCTTGACAAGGATGACTTAATGGAGTATATAACTCCCAGTAGCCACTACTTACAGTAGCCATGGTTACAAGGTCCTGGTAATTACATGATAATGACACCAGCAGAATAATATTTAGAAGCAAGTTAATTATTAGCCTTTGAAGTAGAAGCTAAAATTTAAAACAGAGCAGTCTCAGTTAGGACCAAGCCACTTCTGAATATAGAGGTCTGAGAGAGATGAAGGAAAGATACAGCCCCATGTTTTCTTACACAATATGTCTATTTAGAAGCTTATATAATGTTTCATCTTTTGTCTGCAGATTAAATTCATGCTAGATTTTCAAAAATCATACAGATAATTATCAGGAACTATATAAATAATGACTATTAAAATTATATTGATAAAGTAGTTTACTTTGTCATCCTTAAAATATCCTCAAATTTTATTCAAAACTAATCATAGGTACATGAAAAATATATTATTTTTCAAGTGAATTTGAACTGTATTTCTAGGCATAGTTACTGATTCAGACCAAAGATAAATAATTTTTGGATTTTTTCAGTTATTATATATATTATAAACCTCAAAGATTAGCTTTTGTTTCTGTCACAAGTGCCCAAGATAGTCAACTTCTGCAGAGCAGCTCTATTTGGGCCCACAGGAATGGCTGTGTTGAAGTAATGACATTTATTACAGGATCCTATGGCAGAGGCCCATTACCTATTTGCTTCATGAGAGGTATAATAAAATAGCAAGACAGGAAGAGGAAAAGATGGAATCCCATAATCCCGTTCATGGTACTTTCCCCGGTGTTCTAAAACCTCCACCAAGTCCCACTTCTTAAAGTTCCCATCATCATTGAATAGCACCAAGCTATACACCGATGGACACAAGTGGTGACTAAACCATTAAGAAGGGCCTTTGAGAACCACCCCAGGTCTAAGCTATAGCCCATGGTCATCCATCCAGCATCTTCCAGAGGACCACAAACATGGCATGAATGTAGCCTATGCAGTTGGTGATGGGATGATTTTAACTCTTGTGTTCACTTCACTTTGCTATGTAAAAACAAAGTCAGTCATTCATTGCCTCTGGTGTGAATTACAGTGGTATTTTTCTGTTGAATACTTACCAGAAATGTTGCAGTGTGAAAGCTTCAAACGAAGGATGATGGCTGTCATGTCCTTAGAAGTAATTTGCTTAGCTAATGATCGATACTGGCAATGTATTTTGGATGCAGGTAATATAAATTATATGAACTTTTTCTTATCATATTTTAAGTAGAGCTAAATTGTACTCAGGTAAACCATTTAAATATATATTATATATATATATTTTTTAACACAGGTATACAAACTTAATTCTGGGGTTAGATGTAAAGCATACACTCTAACACTAACCTAATATTTGAAAATTTTACAAACCCGAGTGCTAGGGTTTTCACCATACATATATATATATATATATATATACACATACATATACATATATACATATGTATGTATATGTATATATATACATATATATATGTAAGTATACAAAATATAAGTAAGTATATATTTATATGTTACATATAATATATAATAATACTGTGTGTATATACATATATTTATTAGCTTTTGTTTCTGTCACAAGTGCCCAAGATAATCAACTTCTGCAGAGCAGCTCTATTTGTGCTCACTTGAATGGCTGTGATGAAGTAATAACATTTATTACAGGATCCTATGGCAGGATACCCTATGTATATATACATACATTGAGATAGGGTCTTACATATAGCCTAGACTGACCTTGAACTTGCAATTCTCTTGCTCCACCTTTTTTAATAAAAAATTGAGCCGGGCGTGGTGGCGCATGCCTGTAATCCCAGCACTTGGGAGGCAGAGGCAGGCGTATTTCCGAGTTTGAGGCCAGCCTGGTCTACAGAGTGAGTTCCAGGACAGCCAGGACTACACAGAAAAACCCTGTCTTGAAAAAACCAAAAAAACAAAAAATTGTATATAGTATATCAGATCATGTATTTGCACTCCCTGATTCCTTCTGGATGCTCCCTTCCTCTCTACCTATTCAACTTTTTGTTTGCTCTGTCTCTAAACAAACAAGCAAGCAAGCAAGCAAACAAACAAACAAAACAAAAACCCAAGAAACAAAACCAAAGCAAGAAACAAGCACTCACAAAAATAAGTAAAAACAAGCAGACAAAAATCTGAAAAGAGCCTTCCGGACTGAGCAGGTGCCCTGAGCAGACTTTGGTGTGAACTCAGCAGCCAGTCCCACGACACCCAGAGGAAGCTCCACTCCTAGACACTCTAACATGCCCAGGATCCCAGGATTCTAGGAGCTTGGTCACATCGGGATCTCAGGGTCACAGAGGCAGCTTGACTCCCAGGAGCTCTGACATACCCAGGATCTCAGGATCACAGAATCCTGGAATCATAGGATCACAGAGACAGCTGGACTCTGAGAAGTTCTAACACAACAAGGATCACAGCAAAGACAGGCTCCAGTCAGATATAGCGAGGACAGGTAGCACTAGAGATAACCAGATGGCAGGAGGCAAGCATAAGAACATAAGCAACAGAAACCAAATTTACTTGGCATCATCCGAACCCAGTTTTTCTACCATAGCAAGTACTGGATACACCATCACACTGGAAAAGCAAGATTCAGATCTAAAACCAAACCACTTCTCAAGATAATGATAGAAGACTTTAAGAAGGACATAAACAACTCCCTTAAAGAAATACAGGAGAAGCCGGGCAGTGGTGGCACATGCCTTTAATCCTAAGACTTGGGAGGCAGAGGCAAGTGGATTTCTGAGTTTGAGGCCAGCCTGGTCTACAGAGAGAGTTACAGGACAGCCAGGGCTACACAGAGAAACCCTGTCTCGGAAAACAACAACAACAACAACAACAACAACAACAACAACAAAACCAAACCAAACCAAACCAAAAAACCCAAAAAAACAAAGAAATACAGGAGAACACAGGTAAACAGCTAGAAGCCCTTAAAGAAGAAACACAAACATCCCTTAAAGAATTACAGGAAAACACACTCAAACAGGCAAAGGAAATTAACAAAATCCATCCAAGATCTAAAAATGAAAATAGAAACAATAAAAAATCACAAAGAGAGGCAACCCTAGAGTTAGAAAACCTAGGAAAGAGAACAGGAGTCATAGATGCAAGTATCACCAACCGAATACAAGAGATAGAAATGAGAATCTCCAGTGTAGATGATACCACAGAAAACATTGACAAAACAGTAAAAGAAAATGCAAAAAGCGAAAAGCTCCTAACCCAAAACATCCAGGAAATCCAGGAAATAAGAACACCAAACCTAAGGATAATAGATATAGAAGAGATCAAATATTCCCAAAAGCCAGTAAATATCTTTGAAAAAATTATAGTAGAGATGCCCATGAACATACAAGAAGCCTACCGAACTCTAATACTGGACCAGAATAGAAAATCATCCTGTCATATAATAATCAAAACACCAAATGCACAAAATGAAGACTATTAAAATCAGTAAGGGCAAAATATATAACATATAAAGACGACCTATCAGAATTACACCAGACTTCTCACCAGAGACTATGAAAGCTAGAAGATACTGGGCAGATCTCATACAGATGCTAAGAGAACATAAATGCCAGTGCAAGCTACTACACCCAGCAAAACTCTCAATTACCATAGACAAAGAAAACAAGATATTCCATGACAAAACCAAATTTACACAGTATCATTCCACAAATCTAGCCCTACAAAAAGGAAGTAGATGGAAAATGCCAACACGAGGTGGGAAACTGCAACCTAGAAAAAGCAAGAAAGTAATCTTTCAACAAACCCAAAAGTAGATAGCCACACAAACATAATTTCACCTCTAGCAACAAAAATAACAGGAAATAACAATCACTTTTCCTTAATATCTTTTAACACCAATGGACTCAATTCACCAATAAAAAAAGACAGACTAACAGACTGGATTCATAAACAGGACCCAGTATTTTACTGCATACAGGAAACACAACTCAGTGACAAAGACCGGCTCTACCTCACAGTGGTAGAATTTTCCAAGCAAATGGTCCCAAGAAATAATCTGGAGTAGCCATTCTAATATTGAATAAAGTTGACTTTAAATCTAAATTTATCAAATAAGATAAGGAAGGACACTCCATATTGGTCAAAGGACAAATCTACCAAGATGAACTCTCAATTCTGAATGTCTATGCTCCAAATGCAAGGGCACGCATATTCATCTTTACTAAAGCTCAAAGCACACATTACACCCTACACAATAATAGTGGGTGACTTCAACACCCAACTCTCAGCAATGGACACATCAGGGAAACAGAAACTAAACAAAGACCCAGTGAAACTAAAAGAAATTATGAATCAAATGGATCTAACGGATATTTATAGAACATTTCATCCTAAAGAAAAAGAATATACCTTCTTCTCAGCACCTCATAGGACCTTCTCCAAAATTGACCATATAATTGGTCACAAAACAGGCCTCAACAGATACAAGAATAATAAATTAATCCCATGTATCCTATCAGATCACCACAGACTAAGGCTGGTCTTAAA
Source organism: Apodemus agrarius (assembly GCA_964023405.1). Lineage (NCBI taxonomy): Eukaryota > Metazoa > Chordata > Mammalia > Rodentia > Muridae > Apodemus > Apodemus agrarius. The sequence goes on from OZ030014.1 coordinate 47,490,380, forward strand.
TTCCAACAAAAACATCAGAAAACACACATACACATGGAAGCTGAACAACACTTTACTCAATGATAATTTGGTCAAGAAAGAAATAAAGAAATTGAAGAATTTTTAGAATTTAATGAAAATGAAGACACATCATACCAAAACTTATGGAACACAATGAAAGCAGTGGTAAGAGGAAAACTCATAGCTCTAAGTGCCTCCAAAAAGAAATTGGAGAGAGCTTACACTAGAAGCTTGACAGCATACCTGAAATTTCTAGAACAAAAAGAAGCAAATACACCCAAGAGGAGTAGATGGCAGGAAATAATCAAACTCAGGGCTGAACTCAAGCAAAGAGAAACAAAAAACTATACAAAGAATTAACAAAATCGGGAGCTGGTTCTTTGAGAAAATCGACAAGATAGCCAGACTAACCAGAGGGCACAGAGACAGTATACAAATAAATAAAATAAGAATTGAAAATGGAGACATAACAATGGAAGGAAATTCAAAAAATCATTAGATCCTACTACAAAAGCCTATATTCAACAAAATTGGAAAATCTGGATAAAATAGACAGTTTTCTAGACAGATACTAGGTGCCAAATTTAAAAGAGTATCAGATAAATTACCTAAACAGTCCCATAACCCCTAAAGAAATAGAAGCAGTCATTAATAGTCTCCCAACCAAAAAAAAGTGCAGGACTAGATGGGTTTAGTGGAGAATTCTATCAGACTGTCAAAGAAAACCTAATACCAATACTCTTCAAACTATTCCACGAAATAGAAACAGAAGGAACACTAACCAATTGGTTCTATGAAGCTACTTCATAGCATACTTTAATAGCATACTTTATGCTTATATTAAAACCACACAAAGGCCCAACAAAGAAAGAGAACTTCAGAACAATTTCCCTTATGAACATTGATGCAAAAATACTCGATAAAATTCTTGCCAACAGAATAGAATGAATATATCAAAATTATCATTCACCATGATCAAGAAAGTTTCATCCCAGAGGTGCAGGGATGGTTCTATATATGGAAATCCATTAACATAATCCAATACATAAACAAACTCAAAGAAAAAAACCACATGATCATTTCATTTGGTGCTGAAAAAGCATTCGACAAAATTCAGCATCTCTTCATGTAAAAAGTCTTGGAAAGTTCACAAATTCAAGGCTCATACCTAAACATAGTAAAAGCAATATACAGCAAACCAGTAACAAACATCAAACTAAACGGAGAGAAACTTGAAGCAATTCCACCAAAATTTGGGACTAACAAGGTTGCCCACTTTCTCCATATCTATTCAATATATTACTTGAAGCTCTAGCTAGAATAATTAGACAACAAAAGGAGGTAAAAGGTATACAAATTGGAAAAGAAAAATTCAAATTATCACTATTTGCAGATGCTATGATAGTATACTTAAGTGACCCCAAAAACTCCACCAGAGAACTCTTAAGCTAATAAACTTCAGCAAAGTGGCCAGATATAAAATTAACTCTAACAAATCATTAGCCCCCTATACTCAGAGGATAAACAGGCTGAGAAAGAAATTAGGGAAATGACACCCTTCACGATAGTCACAAGCAATATAAAGTATCTTGGTGTGACTCTAACCAAACAAGTGAAATATCTGTATGACAAGAACTTCAAGTTTCTGAAGAAAGAAAGATCTCAGAAGATGGAAAGATCTCTCATGCTCATGGATCGGCAGGATTAATATAGCAAAAAATGGCCATCTTGCTGAAAGCAATCTTCAGATTCAATGCAATCTCCATCAAAATTCTCAATTCATAGAGTTAGCTAGAACAATTTGCAAATTCACTTGCTATATGAAAAACAAAAACAACAAAACAAGATAGCTAAAACTATTCTCAAAAATAAAAGAACTTCTTGGGGAAATCACCATCCCTGACCTCAAGCTACACTGCAGTGAAGTTGTGATTAAAAAAAAAAAAAACTGCATGGCATTAGTAGTGAGAGAGGCAGAAAGATCAACGGAATAGAATTGAAGACCCAGAAATGATCTCACACACCTATGGTCACTTATTTTTAGACAAATGAGCTAAAACCATCCATTGGAAAAAAATACAGTCTTTTTTTTTTTTTTTTACAAGCACAAACAATTTATTTTATTTTATTTTATTTTCTATATTCTATGTTTACATTCCAAAGGCTTTCCCCTTTCCCAGTTCCCACCCACCATAGTTCCCATAGTTCCTCTCCCCCCCCATCTGTTCCCCAATAATTCCCCCTCCCCCCTCGGTTTCTTTACTAAACTGGATGCAATCTTTACAGGCCCAGGGTCCTCTCCTTTCTTCTTCTTGGGAATCATTTGACTTGCTATTTGTGTCTTGAGTATTTAGGGCTTCTGGGCTCATTAATATCCACTTATCAGTGATTGCATTTCATGTGCATTCTTTTGTGATTGGGTTAATTCACTCAGGATGATATTTTCCAGGTCTAACCATTTACCTACAAATTGCATGAATTCATTATTTTTAATTGCTGAGTAGTATTCCATTGTATAAATGTACCACATTTTCTGTATCCATTCCTCCTTTGAGGGATATTTGGGCTCCTTCCAATTTCTGGCGATTATAAACAAGGCTGCTATAAACATAGTGGAGCATGTGTCCTTATTGCATGCAGGGGAATCCTCTGGGTATATGCCCAGGAGTGGTATGCCAGGGTCCTCTGGAAGTGACATGCCCAATTTTCTGAGGAACCGCCAAACTGAACTCAAGAGACAACAAGTGCTGGCGAGGATGTGGAGAAAGAGGAACACTCCTCCACTGTTGGTGGGATTGCAAAATGGTAAAACCGCTCTGGAAATACAGTCTTTTTTTACAAATGGTGCTAGTTCAACTTTTGGTCAGTATGTAGAAAAATGCAAATTGACAAAGCTCAAGTCCAAGTGGATCAAGGATCTCCACATAAAACTAAATGCACTGAAATTTATAAAGGAGAAAGTGGAGAAGAGCCTTGAACACATGGGCACAGAAGAGAATTTCCTGAACAGAACACCAATAGCTGATGCTCTAAGATCAAGAATTGACAAGTGGGACTTCATAAAATTGCAATGTTTCTGTTAGGCAAAGGACATTGTCAGTAGGACAAAATGGCAACCAACAGACTGGGAAAAGATTTTTACCAGTCCTACATCTGATAGAAGGCTAATATCCAATATATGCAAAGAACTCAAGAAATTAAGACTTCAGAGAGCCAAATAACCCTATTAAAAATGGGGAACAGACCTCAGAGATTTCTCACCTGAGGGAACTTGAAGGGCTGAGAATCACCTAAAGAAATGTTCAACATCCTTAGTCATCAGGGAAATGCAAATCAAAACAACCCTGAGCTTTCACCTCACACCAGTCAGAATGGCTGAGATCAAAAACTCAGGTGACAGCAAATTCTGTCAAAGACGTGGAGAAAGAGGAACACTTCCCCACTGCTGGTGGGATTGTAAACTGGTAGAAGCACTCTGGAAAATTAGTCTGTAGTTTCCCTAGAAAATTGGACATAGTACAACCTGAGGACCCAGCTATAACACTCCTGAACATATACTCAAAAGATGCTCCAATGTATAACAAATACACTTTTTCCACTATGTTCATAGCAGCCTTATTTATAATAGCCAGAAGCTGAAAAGAACCCATATGTCTTTCAATGGAAGAATGGATACAGAAAATGTGGTTCATTTACACAATGGAGTACTATTCAGCTATTAAAAACGATGAATTCACGAAATTCTTAGGCAAATGGATGGAACTAGAAAATATCCTGAGAAAGGTAACCCAATCACATAAGAATACACAGGATATACACTGACTGATAAGTAGATGTTAGCTCCAAAGCTCGGAATACCCAAGATACAATTCACAGACCACATGAAGCTCAAGAAGGAAGACCAAAGTGTCGGTGCTTTGGTTCTTCTGAGAAGGGGAACAAAATACTCACAGGAGCAAATATGGAGATAAAATGTAGTGCAGAAACTAAAGGAAAGGACATCCAGAGAATGTCCCACCTGGGGATTCACCCCATATACAGTCCCCAAACCCTGACACTATTGTGGATGACAAAAAAGGCTTGCTGAAAGGAGCCAGATATGGCTGTCTCCTGAGAGGCCCTGCCAGAGCCTTAAAAATACAGAGGGGAATGCTTACAGCCAGCCACTTCACTGTTCATGTGGTCTCCAATGGAGAAGTTAGAGAAAGGACTGAAGGAGCTGAAGATATAGATCCCTGAAGCTTTAGGGGTAGGGTTTCGTGAAGACATCCCATTGAGGACTGAGTGCTATAAAATATCTCATTCTCTGCAAATTGTCCAGTTGTGGGTCTTTGTGTTGGAGAGGCAAGAAGAAACTTTACTGGTGTGGTCTGAGTGAGGCACTGACCTATGAGCATAGGAGTGTGACATTAGGAGTCATCTGAGAGTCGTGTTCCTTTAGCAGAACGATAATGTTCTCCCCTAAGGTCTGTGACTATCAAGTCTCAGCGTCTTGGCCACACTAGCAGTGTCATTTGTGGTTTCCTTTGCCTTGCAGACTGTTGAATGCTAGGTTTACAAGCATATGCAATCAAACACCGCTTCAAAAATGTGGTTTAAACTCTAAAGGACACTTGTTGATTTAAGCTTCCTTTTTTCTTTAAGATCACTTTTGTCAACTTTGTGTTTTATTTTTCATGTGAAAACTGCACATGCTCAAAAATATATATACTTTTTAGAGGAACTCTATCAAAAACTTAAAATTTTAAGGATAAAACAAACTTTATCCAACTAGTTGAATATTGGGTGGTAAAACTACCCCGACACAAACAACTTAGGGAAGAAAGTGCTTATTTATTTTATTTTATAATTCCAGGTTACAATCTGTCATTCCAGGAAAGACAAGGATTCAGAAACTCGAGTTAGCTAGTCATGTACATCCACAGTCAGAAGCAGAGAGAATGTGTGCAGGCATGCCTTCTTGTGCTCAGCACTCTTTCTATACTTCTAGCTCAGGAGCTCTGCATTGATGCAGGCGAGGGCCTGCATCAGTTAACAGGACAGCCCGAACAGTCATCCACAAAGGCTAATCTTATTTAGACAGTTCTTCACTGAGACTCTCTTCTTAGGTGACTCTCTTCTAGATTACTTCAAGTTGACAGAGAACTGTCACCAACACAGCACTGCTATAATTACTCACTTGTAAATTATTCCAGTTCTAAACGTGCACACCTTAAACGTTTTTAAACTGAAAACTAGAAGAAAATGTCGGACCAGGTTTGTAAACTTTTTTCCGCACTTAGCAACTCCATTAATTGTGTGGCTTCCCTGGCCTGGTTTATTCATTAATCAAATGGATCGATCGCATGGACTTGTTTTGAGAGCAGCACCGTCCACTACAGCTTTCTAAAATGATGTGAATGTCTGATCTGTCCAGCATGGTACCTACTTCCCTAAGGTACATATTGAGACACAGCTAACGTTCCGTGAATATTGATGATTGAATATGCTTAAATTTATCTAATTCACTAAAAACATGTTTGAAAAAGCTCTATGTCCCCCCAAAAGTCAACAACATGTGGTTCCATTTCAAGTCACTAAATAAATGAGTGTCTATTATACTCATACTTTTTCAGGACATGTGTGTCTCATATGGTGTGGGTTTCTTATCAACTAAGCTGATATAAACCTAACAAAGGTTCAACTAAAGGCTATGTTTTCTACACCCAATGACTGACTAATTGTAATAAATAAATACTGTTACATTTTAATAGATCAGAATTTTTTCACATTTAGTTTTAAGATAACATATAACACGTGTAAATAATTAAAAATACTACCATACAAAGACAATTCAGTATCCAGACAAGAACTTTACCATGTGGTATGTAGGCACGATGCTGCACCCCTGTGATCCCAGCATTTAGGACACTGAGACAGGAATATGGAGAATTGACTGCACAGTGAGTTCCTATCTACATAAAACATTATCAATTCTCATAGGCCAAAATTCAGTATTCTAAAGCTGGTTTCGATTTATTACTATAAAGTATATGATTATGCATGCTATATAAAATCAAATACACAAAGAGAAAAAGCCACTATCTTGTAGATAAGACATAATTATTTCTACATCACTTCAAGTTGCTATTCTATCCTTTGTAGAACTGTCTGCAATTATTTATACTGCCACACCATGAATGCTACTTCAACACTTTTAAGATATGTCACTTATAAATGATTTTTAATAATTTATGCTTATTTTAATCTTATCTTTACAGGCACTATTCCTGCCTTAGTCAATCTGTTAAAATGTCCCAAAATAAAACTGCAGTGTAAAACTGTTGGGCTGCTGAGTAATATCTCAACTCACGAAACTATAGTGCATGCTATGGTAGAGGCAGGAGGCATTCCTGCTTTGATCAACCTGCTGGCTTCTGATGAGCCTGAGCTCCATTCTCGCTGTGCCGTTATTCTGTATGATATTGCTAGGTGTGAAAACAAGGATGTTATTGCCAAATATGTGAGTACTGTTTTATAGAACCCATTTTCCGACTAACAGCAGCTCTCCCACAGAGAAGTAGGAAAGATGGAGATACACACTCCTGCACAGTAGCAAATCTACTAGGGATGACGGGGAGAGGAGAGGGGGAGCATGTCAGCCAGCAGCAGCAGCTAGGCCAGTGCAGGTCTGTAGCACAGTGGCCTTTGGGGACCTGATGCTCAGTGGTGAGAAGGTGGACTACTTCTCATAGTATATACTGGTTCTTTCTTGTTTAAATGAAGATACTAGTTCTGTGTGAGAAATATATCACAATTGTGTACCAGAAAGAATTAGAAAAAAAATGCTTTTGGTGAACACCAAGCAATCGTTGCTATGCTCTTTCCTCAAATAAAACCTACCCCGTTGCGTCCACTACTGTTGAAGATTGTTCTTTGGATATTTACAAATGAAGTGGAGTTACTTGATGGGTTTCTTCATCTTAGAGTTGTTTCTGCAGTATGAATTGAACCATCTGCATTATAAAATGCACTTTCTATCGGGCTTAATGCTCTACACTGAGTTCCTGATGGTGGGGACCATTTCTATCTTGTTTTCTTTGCACTCTTTTTCTTTTTTTTAAATTCGCCTTTGTTCATTTTTTAAAACTTTAATTGCTGTCTCATATCAGTCCTTTAGACTATATATTGAAAATATAGTCACACCCAAGTCCAACTCTGAGTTATTCAGCTTTATCCACTTAACTCTCTTGTTAATTGATTCTGGCAATTAGCCAGAACTATGATCATTTCTCTGTGCATCTAGTACACTTAGGCTGTGTTACTCCTTCCCATTGTATTGGATCAGAGAATGCATATGTATGTGTTTATCTTAGTTCTGCAACAATATTGCAGTTTTCTGCATAAGAAGTATTCAGTTGTCTTAACTTAAGTGTGACAGCAGTGGACATTTTTGTTTATAAGCAATTGTATTATTCTAAATAAGGAGGTATTTACAGAAAGCTTATAGACTTTTCAACTAAATTGTAGCAATCTTAAATTAAAATGTAATTCTCTTTGTTTCTTTTTAGAACGGAATTCCAGCTCTGATAAATCTCTTAAGCCTTAACAAGGAGAACGTGCTAGTGAATGTAATGAACTGTATCCGGGTGTTATGCATAGGGAATGAAGGCAACCAAAGAGCGATGAGAGACTATAACGGCATCCAGTACCTCATCCAGTTTCTGAGCTCCGATTCTGGTGAGCCTCAACCTGTCTGCTTAAAAGTGACAGCTTTATCAGATGAAGCAAACACAGATCTGGATTTGTCCATGGACAAGTATTTTGGATTTAGCTTTGAATGGACCTAAGCACATAATATAACCCAAAATATCTGGAAAACACTTAAAATTTATAAAGTTTGGAGAAATAACTGACTCTCAAAAGCATATTAAAATGTTTAACAAGAAGCTTGCATAAGTAAAAATATTAGCATGAATAATGAGAACAGAGCATACAATATGTATGTTTGAGGAGGAGATTTCTTCTTGTATGAATAAATATGTATTTTGATCATTGGAAGCTATTTTGCAATGTACACCAATAACTTAACCCTTATATATCTGATATCAAAATTCAAGACAATCATCAGGTGCCTGCTTCTAAAGTGTACCTCAGTTCCAGGAACGCTGGGCAATTTTCAGGACACTTTTGTAGCAGCTGCAAATTAGTCCATTTAGGTTCTGGAACAACAATCTCATCCCTGTGAGTATACATAATAGTGTACGCTTTCCAGTTTTGACAGAAACACTGTTCCTGCTTGGTTTGTTGTGTGCCTTTCTGCCGCCATTCATGATACATAAATACAAAATAAAAATATTGGTTAAAAGAGAAGTCAAGGTAAAAGATAAGGAAAATGTTGCAGAGAGCTTACTTTTATTTTAGAATTTCAAATTTAAGCAAGTGTCATCTATAATCTGTATCATGCAGTAAAGACTCCTAATGCTTCCCTTCAGCCCTTAAGTTTTTGTCCCAAGTTTTTCTATACCTCTAATTGTATCAGCATGGAGAGATAGCTTTTCTGCACAGTTTAATCATTTAAATTTTATTTATAATTCTTTCTTTGTGTCATTAATTAAAACTTAAAGAGACTAGCTCTTTTTTCTCTGCCTGTTCTAGATATTATAAAAATCAGTAATTAGAGCAATAACTTTAAAAATAAGTTCACAATAAAGTAATACAAATAAATAATCGAAATATTTCCCTGAGGAATGAAACGATGGTTCAGTAGTTAAGCACAGGTACTGCTCTTCCAGAAGATCTGAGTTCATTTTCCAGCATCCACCTCAGGTAGCTCCAGGGTATCAGATGCTCCTGTCCTTTGTGGAAATCTGCAATCATGTGCACAGACACATACATAGAATTAAAAATAATAAAAATATTAAAAGTAGAATTCCCTGTTAGGTCTAACACCTAAATAATAGCATTGTTTTCCTACATGGTAATCTATACTCTTCTCTTTAAGAAATATGAAGAATTTAAAGTTAAAATTTAATTATTTTTTCCATCTGCTTAAATTTTACTTATTATATCTTCAGTATTTTAACAACCAGTTCTCTTTGCTATGAGCCAGGTTGCTAAGTCATTGAGTATTATGAAAATAGTCTCTAAGTGGGTTCCTGATTTCTGTTCTAATTTGCTTTTTGAGAAAGGAAGGTTGATTTGGCAAACTAATATTTTATAAACATTATAAGATTGGTTCAGGGAAAATTGAAAATTTCTCCTCAATTTTGGTATCAAATCTTCATGAAGATATTATTATTATTATTATTATTATTATTATTGAGGTAAGGTCTCATTGGGTAGACCAGGTTAACCTAGATCTTACAGAGATCCAGCTGCCTCCTAAGTGCTGAGATTAAAGGTGTGTCTGGCTTATTTACACAATATTAAAGTACTGGTTTTTTTTATTAGAAGCAAGGCAATAATAGCTACTAAACAGTATAGAAACTGGGGCATGTTAATATCACTAATGAAAACAGATTAACATCATTTAACACTATATGAACTACCATCAAAGAACATGATGTCACTTTTAAAATGTTCTGAATGGAGGTACATATCTTGAAATATGAGAAACATTAAATAAAACTGAACTGAGGTTCAAAATAAATGACTAATATACATTTAAAAAGTCTAAGTCACCAAGGTAAAGAAAGACTAAAGAACTGTTGTAGATTATAGAAAATATAGACATCATAAATAAAATGCATGCTCTCAATCTAAAAGTGTTATAGAGGACATTACAGGATAGCAGATATAATATGGTTAAAGCATTGCATCTATTGATTGCTCTGTGTATCTAATTGCTACACATATCCACAAATGTGTGTGGATTCCTTGTATACATCATGGTCAATATAGCAAAGTGACCCATGAAGAGACAAAGGAAAACTAGTTTAGCCTAACTTAGTCAGCCAGGCTAGATCAAACTTCAGGAGTCTGATGCCAGGTAGTTTATTGCCAGCATATTTAAACAAAGAATAATTTGGAAAAAAGTTTCCTGGTGTAATATAAGCCCTTGTGCACAAGGAGGCATAATTACATCAAAACATCTCTCAAAGTACATGTCATTTTCCCCAGGAAGATGGGTTCTAGAGATAGGCTATATGTATTAGCTTCAGCACCTAAGGAAGGATCTAGCATGGTCTCAGTCATACAAATAGTGTTCCGGTCATTTTGTCTATTAGCCACCTTCAGCCCTGGTTGTGGGAGAGTGACATGACAGTTAATACAGATCACCAACTTATTAATCGCCTCCATTCCCAGCCTTCTGGATGGAAAAACATGTTATATGTCCTTTCCCATAATAGGACAATCCTGTGTGCTTAAAATTCCTGGCTTCCCTGATGATCTGTGGGTGTAAAGACCTTCGTGCTCCCACCACAAATATAGAAAACTAAATTGTAGCCTGGCATAGTGGTACACTCCTTCAATTCCAGCATGAGGGAGGCAGAGCCAGGTGGCTCTCGGTGAGTCTGAGGCCAATTTAGCCTGTGTAGTGAGTTTCAAGCTATCCAGGGCAGAATAACACACACACACACACACACACACACACACACACGCTTGCACAGATGGATTGAGTGAGCAAAACTAAGGTTGCAGATAAATAATTATATAAAATCAATGTAACAGTGTATTAAATTGCTAAGTGCAAGTAAAGTAAGCTCTCTCTTACACTTTTCTGTAAATTTTAAGAACAAAATAAAATGAAATGCCATTTTGTTTCTCAGTTAGCAAGTTTCATGTATTTATTTTTAATGATAGTATTTATCTTGAAGACAAAGTCAAGTTGATTTGTCTGAGCTCTGATTATGAAAGAATAACATACTACTGGTCCTTTCTGAAATCAATTCAGTACTGAATTGTACTGAATTATTCCAGTAATTCTTGAGACTCTATGCTAAAAGGAAAATGTACTGATAAATATCTACATGTTAAAAAATTTCCTGGGATTATTTAAAACTGTGAAAAGTTTGAAGCAACATATGTTTTCAATGTGATATGACCACTGATGAAATATTTAGAAGGCATTTATGACATTTATGTTCATAAAAGAATGTAAAAAATAATCCATTCATAGTACAATTATATTGAATATGTCTATAATTACCTAAATATGCCAAGTATCTCTATAAGAAGTAGTGAACAAGACAATCTCAGTGACGAACTTGGACAGTTTATTTATATTTCTGTTTTCTAAATTTTTCTTGGAACTTGTAAATTTGATTTAGTAATATGTGGAACTCTATAGTCATGTCGTGTATTTACATTTTTCAATGACCGACTTACTCTTGCTTGCTTACTCTTCGCTCTTTGGAAGATGTGCTGAAGGCAGTGTCCTCAGCTACGATCGCTGAGGTCGGCCGTGACAACAAGGAGGTGCAGGATGCTATAGCAATGGAGGGGGCTATCCCGCCCCTGGTAGCTCTCTTTAAAGGGAAGCAGCTCAGCGTCCAAGTGAAAGGGGCGATGGCTGTGGAGTCGCTGGCGAACTGCAATCCTCTAATCCAGAAGGCATTTCTGGAAAGAAAATTAACTAAGGACCTCCTAAAACTTCTAAAGGTGGGGATTTTTTATCATTACTCTTCCAATTGTTTAGACGGTTTATTTTACTTTGCATTGTATTTGGAGGTGGAAAATCAAAGAAAATTCCAAATGCATATTTTATAAAATATACATCTGTAATGTGCTCAGTACACATGCATGAATGTGTCCTGTGTTTGTTTTAATAGGCCTTTCAAATAGACGTTAAGGAGCAAGGAGCCATAGCACTTTGGGCCTTGGCGGGACAGACATTGAAACAACAGAAGTATATGGCAGAGCAGATTGGATACAACTTCATAATAAACATGCTTTTGTCGCCATCCGCTAAGATGCAGTACGTAGGTAAGGTGCTTTCTTCGCGTGACTGCTGACATAGTAGACACCAAAGTCCATACCCACCTCTTACTTTTTGTTACCAGGAGGCGAAGCAGTCATAGCTCTGAGTAAGGACAGTCGGATGCATCAGAATCAAATATGTGAAGGGAATGGCATTGCACCACTGGTTCGCCTGCTGAGGATTAATAAGATAGCGGAAGGCACACTTCTGAGCGTCATCAGAGCAGTGGGGTCCATTTGTATTGGTTTGTATACAATTTCAACTTCTTAAATACTATGAGAAAAATAAGGACTTGCGTAGAGAAGTAGAAATGGTTTCTTTGTCATTATTCATACTGTAAGAGATCTCAAAGATTTACATAGTTTATTTAAGACCTTGGTCAGTCAGAATGGTGACATTAAGAATTTCCTATCTGTCTTGCTCTTGAATTCAGAGTAAAATAGAAAGTGAAGACAATGAGCAGTGACTATTCTGCACTTAATATAATTCCATTTATTTTAAGATAAGTTTAAAATGTCAAAAGCCATAAATTTCTTAAGGTAAACATTCAATTATATTGTTTCAATTCTTGTTTATTTATATAAATACTCCTTTGTTTTTTTTACATAAAGTGGCCTTTGTTGCAAAAGAACTGATATTTTAGGGTCCATGAAACAAGTTGCAGAACATTTAGTGATTGATCTACCAATAAAATTTGGGTTCTTTGCTGACAATAACAAGTCAGAGTAGAGTCTGTAGATGTCTTGCAAACAACAGAAAAGAAGTTTTTTGTGCACGCTTGTTTCTCCATGTACTTGTATTTTCTCAAAAGTACCCAGATGTTGAAGTTAGTAGCTCCATTTTAATTCCTTGCTCATGAAAAATATCTGTAGAAGTCCATTAACTATTATAAGAAATAAGTAATCCAGAACATAATGTCTCTTTCACAGCTGGAATCTATGATATATATTCTTATAATAAAATTCTAGTAAACGGAGGTTAAAGAGTTGGCTCAGTTGTTAAGACAGCTTATTGCTCTCCCAGAGGATCTAGTTTGGTTTTTAGCATCCACATTCTTAGCACCGAGCCTGTAATGCCAGCTGGCACATAAGCATACCTAGACACAGTCACACAAGCCAAACAAATCCAGTAAATGGTAATATATATGTATATATATATACATATATATATGTATATATATATATATATACTACCCATATCTATCTATCTATCTATCTATCTATCTATCTATCTATCTTTGCTTGATCATCCACCCAACAACTGTACTTATATGGGAGTGCTGAAAGAGATAAAAGGAGAAAAAAAAATGACTATTGCTCATTTTACTCCCCTAGTTAATTTAAACTTTCCAAGTAACAATATGTGACTGGCTCTTTGTCAATGTTTAAAAAAGCCTAAAGTTTTATTTTTTATCGAGGGATATAAGTTTGCTATATTTATATAATGTACATATAAATATATTTATATATTTAAGTATATAAACCTACAATATATGAAATGGCATTCCTTGGACAAACAAAATTAAAATGTTTATGCATAGTCACAAAAATGAGATTAACTTTTCTCCTGATATAAGACTGCAACTCGAAGTATAGAATGTTATAAAGACAACATGTTTATCTTTTTACCATATGTAATTTAAGAAAGCTAGAAAATTTAACTTAGTTATTAGTCATTTTTTGATTTAGAAACTTTTAATAGAAAATAATAACTATAAACTTGACTGCCATGATATAGTATTTTTAAACAATGCAGGCTATTATTCTTTAGTAATGCAGCATTTTCAACTTTATGTGCTGTGTCTCTATTATAAAACCATTTATAATTCTAATAATGAATGTTCCATGCTCATTCATTCTGTCCTTTACAGAATTAAAGCAGGAGTATTGAAATGGTGTCAATATGCCATGTTCTTAAAATTTGCTAGCCATATTACCGTAAGATAGCTTATCAACCAAAGCCAAGCTAAGTTTGACTATATTATTTACAATATGAAATGAAACCATGACCTCACTGACCTATGAGAACCTTACAGGTGTGGCCCACACAAGCAATCCCATGAGCCAACAATTTGTTGTAGAGGAGAATGCCTTTCCAGTGCTCATTCAGCTACTAAGAAATCACCCTTCAACTAACATTAAGGTATATATTAAGGTTTTAAATGTTTCTGACACAGTAAATGCAATATATATAGCACCTTTACAAATAATTTGTATCTTAGATCATGCAAGTTTATAAGAATAACAACTTTTAAAACAAAAATCTAACATTTTAAGCAGAAAAGATTAATATAGTAAATATTATTTTTTCAAATATGAAATGAAAGCCTTCCTTCTTTCCTTCTTTATTTTCATTTTCCAAACCTCCCCCCTCATTTCCAAAAGGATGTCCCCACCCCCCACTCCCCTACCCCCACCCCACCAGACCTCCCCACTCCCTGGGGCCTCAAGTCTCTGGAGGGTTAAGTGCATCTTCTCTCCCTGAGTCCCCAACTGGCAGGCCTCTGCTGTATATGTGTCTGGGGCCTCTTATCAGCTGGTGTGTGCTGCCTGGCTGGTGACTCAGTGTCTGAGAGCTCGTGGGGGTCTAGATTAGTTGAGCCCACTGGTCTTCTTATAGGGTCGCCCTTCTCCTCAGCTTCTTCCTGCTTTTCTCTAATTCGAACACAGAGGTCACCAGCTCCTGTCCATTGATTGGGTGTAAATATCTGCATCTGACTCTTTTGCTGCTTGTTGGGCCTTTTAGAGGACAGTCATGCTAGGTTCCTGTTTGTAAGCCCACCATAGTATAAGTAATGATGTCAGGCTTTGGGGCCTCCCCTTGAGCTGGATTCCAGTTTGGACTGGCCTCCCTCAGTCTCTTCTCCTTTTTGTCCCTGCAGTTCTTTTAGACAGGAACAATTCTGGGTCAGTTTTTGACTGTGGAATAGCAACCCCATCCCTCACTCGATACTCTGTATTTCTACCAGAGGTGGACTCTATAATTTCCTTCTACACATTGTAGGACATTTTATCCAAGGTCCCTTCCTTTGAGTCCTGAGTGTCTCTCACCTCCCAGATCTCTGATACATTCTAGAGGGTCCCCCACTTCCTACCTCTTGAGGTTGCCTGTTTCCATTCATTCTGCTGGCCCTCAGGGTTTCAGTCCTGTTTCCCACAATACCTAATCATGTTCTTCTCTTCCCCTCCCTGTCTCTTTTCCCACCCAGTCCCTCCCTCCCCGCTCCTGTGATTGCTTTATTCTCCCTCTTAAGTGGGATTGAGGCATCCTTACCTGGGCCCTTACCTGGGTCAGCTTGTTAACCTTCTTGAGTTCTGTGGATTGTATCCTGAGGTGTTCTGTACTTTTTTTTTTTTTTGGCTAAAATACACTTATTAGTGAGTACATGCATGTCCTTTTGGGTCTGAGTTACCTCACTCAGGATGGTATTTTCTAGTTTCATCCATTTGCAGGCAGAACTCAGGATGTCCTCATTCTTAATAGCTGAGTAGTATTGCATTGTGTAAATAAACCACATTTTCGGTATCCATTCTTCCCTGTTGTGGAACATCTGAGTTTTTTCCAGCTTCTTGCTATCACAAATAAGGCCACTATGAACATAGTGGAACATGTGCCGCTGAGGCATGATGGGGCATCTTTTGGGTATATGCCCAAGAGTGGTATAGCTGGGTCTTCAGGTAGATCTATTCCAACTTTCTGAGGAATCTCTAGACTGATTTACAGAGTGGTTCTACTAGCTTGTAATCCCACCAGCAATGGAGGAATGTTCCTCTCTCTCCATATCTTCGCCAACATGTGCTCTCTCCTAAGTTTTGATCTTAGCCACTCTGATTGGTGTGAGGTAGAATCTCAAGGAAGGCATAATATAGCCCTTTCCAAAACTGTCTGTTAAGCCCAGCAATGTACCTGGTTCAGCTTCCTAATGGAAGATAACTGTAAATTAGACAACTCTAAAAACTAAAAGAAAATGACTCTGCCTTGATGCTACTTTTATAAAACTTTGCTTAAATTCTTAGG
Source organism: Apodemus agrarius (assembly GCA_964023405.1). NCBI lineage: Eukaryota > Metazoa > Chordata > Mammalia > Rodentia > Muridae > Apodemus > Apodemus agrarius. The sequence continues at coordinate 47,506,299 of OZ030014.1, forward strand.
CAGTCCCTTACACATCGACAGCAACTTAAAACAGCCTTTAAACCCATGCCAGGGATTTGGCTTCATATGTAGGATTAGAACTGCATCTCTGTACCTGCCTTACTGTCCCTGGGAACCCCACCCCTATCCCCAGCACCCTCAAAGGGAATGTGTGGTTGTCTCTGGACACAGAGGAGATAGACATTTCCTGGCCATTGCAATTCATGAGGAATCGTCCTGCAGAAGCAGAACAGTCTTTAAATGGCAGTCAGAGAACTATACTCAATAGCCATGCTTTAAGATGCTTTATAACCATATTCCTATAATCTAGTCTGTATAATAAATATTTACATAATGAAATATATTCTTTGGTAACCTGTGAACGGAAGATAATTTCTGAAAACCACATATTTAGGTTGAAGTGGCGTTTTCGTTGGCATGCATTGTCCTAGGGAATGATTTGCTACAGAAAGAACTACAAGAAAATGAAGGATTTACCTATTCTGATGTCCTTTATCTTCTTTACTCAAAAGATAAGGTAGGACCTTCACAGAGCCTCTGTGTGTTCACGTGGGGGAGATGGCTCTAAGAAAACACTATCAATGGTGACCAAGTGCTCTTCCTGGCAACATGCAAGTGTATTATTTAACGGAATATACAAAATGCCTCTTCAGAGAAACCGTGGGGGGAGGGGGAATGATTGGGGGCATAGTTGGGGGGGGGAGAGGAATTATGGGACGTATGGTGGGGGGGGAACTGGGAAAGAGGAAAGCCTTTGGAATGTAAACATAGAATATAGAAAATAAAAATTAAAAAATAATGGAAAAAAAACAAAAACAAAAACAAAACCCCAAAATGCCTCTTCATAGATCATGATTGTGTACTGGTATGATAATCAAATTTTCCAAGGAAGGCATGCAGCAATTTTATGCTTGGTGACAAATCCCAAGTCTGTCGTTAACTGAACGTTTAACTCAATGTTATGCCTTTTCATTCCCAAGCACCCCCTGTCTTATCCAGCACTACAGCGAGGCTTCTGAAACGCCTTAAGCCCTTTTCTAAGACAGTTAATATTAGGCAATTATTTTTTCTTTAAAAATTTCCCCTAACGCCGGGCGTGGTGGCGCACGCCTTTAATCCCAGCACTTGGGAGGCAGAGGCAGGCGGATCTCAGAGTTCGAGGCCAGCCTGGTCTACAGAGCTAGTTCCAGGACAGCCAGGGCTACATGGAGAAACCCTGTCTCGAAAAACCAAAAAAAAAAAAAAAAAAAAAAATTTCCCCTAACAATGTCACATTTCTCTTTCTGTTAAGAATAAAATGCATTTTAATAGTCAGTAACTCAAGAGTCAGTGGGGAACATGTGCTGAAGCAAATAAAAATGATTGGTGTTTCTCCTTTTCTAGGAAATCTGCTTGAGAGCAGGTTATGCACTAACCCTTTTTGCCTTCAATAATCGTTTTCAACAGTACTTGATATTGGAAACTGGAATGATAACCTTATCTATTTTTGAGCCTTTTCTTCAATCCAGAGTTGAAACAGAGAAGGCAATGGCAGCATTTCAGGTACATGGGTCAACCCTAGCGTTTCATATTGGCAAGTATGTCGCTGTAGTGAACACTTCTTCATCGGGGATCTGGAAAAGTGTTTATTAATTTATGAAATATAGTACTCTGCACATTAGCCCCTCTACCTCATGAAAAGGCCATTATTAGGATTTCATTATATGAAAATTTTCAGGTTACATCTGATGTTTGTAATAACCCTGTGATGCCAGCAGGCAAGTGTTTTAATCACATCATGTTTAGAGAACTGTGTAGAGAAACATGGCTGGGTTGAAAACAAGTCTAATGGCAGACTGTGAGCGGATTGCATGGCTTCTTGCTCTCTGAACAGTGTTTAGGTTCCTTGGTGTCTTATGCATTTCTTCAGAGCTTTTCTAGCCTAAGCCTCATTAAGTACTTCTCTTGTAATTCAAGGACAACTGTAGCAAGGAGTGTAGAAAGAATAATATGACCAGTCATAGTCATTGTGACCATTTGGGGGAGGTAATGTAGCCTGTGCTCTCTTCCTCTCCATCTCTTCTATTGGAGTCCACCAAATGTTCCCATGACTCACTAAAAATGCCCCCAAATCATAAATGATTAAGAGAATCTGAGTCACAAACGTTCACCAATAGTATGTTTTTTCTCTTTTAGATTATCGTATTAGCTAAAGTCATTATTGATGTGGATCATATTACTTTGTCTGCAAGAGGTGTTACTATTTTAGCTGACAGTCTGTATTCAGTCCACATTCCTACTATTGTCCTGACAGGTAAGAAATATCAAACAAACAAGCAAACAAATAAAAAACAAAACAAAAAAACCAAGAAAACAAACAAAAAAACAAAATAAACAATAAAAATCTAATGACATCTACACAAAGGAACAAGCTTTGTGCCCAAGACTATAAAATATTTTAGATTGGAATCTCAACAATACTTTAATATGCCTGATTCCCCGTTGCATAGTTCTAAATGATGCTACGTGAAAATACTGAGCATTCACTCTGCTCACTGAGCAGGAAGACAGTAACTCTCAACAGGACCTTTTTGATTTTCTAATTATTATTTCAAACTTTTAATGATTTTTAGACTATAAAGTGAGAATTCAATTGTAGCTGCCTGCAGCTACTGTGAACTGGGTTCCTGGAAACGGAAGCCAAGGGATGGATGGGGAAGGACGAAAAGAAACAGGGCCAAGACGATAGGTTACCGACCAAGGCCGAAGTTTAATGGAGCTCAGACATTTAACAGTTTTGGGGGAGCCCCTCCTCCCAGAGTCCTGCGTGGCTTCTTTGGGTGTAGGTTCCACTGCTCAGGAAGCTGGGCAGATCACCTGCTTAATTCAGGAATTTGCAGGCCTGGTGGAACTTCATGCTGAGCACTCTTCCTCAGGTGGGGCAGGATTGTGAATAGCACAGGAATCCCTGCTCAAAGGCTAGGAGAGGAGTTCACCTTGACCAATGTCAAGTTCCTGCCATGTAGCCAGACACCCCAATATGGCTCTGTACATTCAATTAGGCACTGTCTCAAGAAATAAATATGGTGCACACACAGTCTATTAGATACAAAAACATATATACATAAAACAAATAAATAAAAACAATCTTAATAACCAATAAAGAGTGAATATATTTTGAAATATTGGAAGACAAAAAGCTTCCAACTTTAAAATTTTCTCATTCTTATATAAATAAACCTGTGTCAGTCTTTTTTTTTTTCATTTTTTTTTAATTCTATATTCTTTGTTTACATTCCAAAGGCTTTCCCCTTTCCCAGTTCCCCCCCCCCCCCACCATACGTCCCATAAGTCCTCTCTCCCCCAACTATTCCCCAATAACCCCCGTACTATTTCTCTGTTCTGGTACTCTCCTACAAAACTGGATCCAATCTTTTCAGGCCCAAGGTCCTCTCCTTTCATCTTCTTGGGAATCATTTGACTTGCTAATTGTGCCTTGAGTATTTAGGGCTTCTGGGCTCATTAATATCCACTTATCAGTGATTGCATTTCATGTGTATTCTTTTGTGATTGGGTTAACTCGCTTAGGATGATATTTTCCAGATCTAACCATTGGCCTACAAATTGCATGAATTCATTATTTTTAATTGCTGAATAGTATTCCATTGTGTATATATATATATATATATATATATATATATATATATACCACATTTTCTGTATCCATTCCTCCTTTGAGGGATATCTGGGCTCCTTCCAACTTCTGGCTATTATAAACAAGGCTGCTATGAACATAGTGGAGTGGTATGCCAGAGTCAGTCTTAGTACATTCACAGGAAAGCAGTCAACTACAGGGAACGGTTATCCCACATTTACATGTACATTTTTTCTTACTTCTTCATTTTGGTTTTGGAGCTCGAATCTTTCACAATGAAATGCACTCGTGAACAAAAAGCAATCTACCAGGTCTCAGTTTTAGGTAATGAACAAGCTCTTCTTTGTCTTAATTCTAGGTAATTTGATAGCCAGCCTGGCTCATTCGCGAGCTGGGATTCCAGAGGCTTTTCTCACAATGGGGACAATCCAGCGGCTCTGCTACCACTTGTACTCAGGAAGAGAGGAGGTAAAAGGAAATGGCTATTTGTAAAATGGAAAGTGCTGCAGACCATAGCCGGTGCTTCTCCCGCACAGGAGGACACTTTTTTGGGGGGAACATTATGCCATTCATAACTCAAAAATAGTATTAGTCATGTTTGACACCTACAATTCTCATTCTAACACCAACACTTAAACAGAATTTTACAAAAGCAGTATACAGCAACTATAATTAAACTTTTTAAGACTACGGGACTGGAGAGATGGCTCAAGCACTCGTACTGCTGCTGCAGAGGACCGCAGTGTGGCTCCCAGCACCTGTATCGGGTGGGTCACGACTGCTTGTGACTCTAGTTCAGGGGGAGCGCACACACACACACACACACACACACACACACACACACACACATCTTTTAAAATGTTACAGAAGGTCAGCATGGAAAAGAAAAATTGATGATTAACATTGGTGGGAAATGTGTAGAAAGTTTCTGGGTAAAGCTGGATACACATCTTGACCCTCACTTAATGACCCATTGCCTCAGGGCTTATTAAAATATTTTAAAGAATGTTTAAAATCACCGGGCGGTGGTGGCTCACGCCTTTAATCCCAGCACTTGGGAGGCAGAGGCAGGCAGATTTCGGAGTTCGAGGCCAGCCTGATCTACAGAGTGATTTCCAGGACAGCCAGGGCTTTTTTTTTTTTTTTTTCCCCGAAAAACCAAAAACCAAAAACCAGAAAAAAAAAAAAAAAGTTTAAAATCTATTACCTGGTCAAATATATCTGAGTTAAAATACAAAAATAAAAAAAACAATCCCTGTGAAATGGGCTATTTTAATTCTAAAATCAAGATTGAACCTACAAAACTTCATGTCAGAGTTCATGCCAGTAATACGAGCACTCAGGAGGCCAAGACAGGAGGATTTCTCCTGCTTAAAAACCAATCCAGGTTACACAGAAATTTAGAATACACTCTGTGAAAGAATGACATGCAGAGTCGTGGAAGGCTCCATATTTTAAGAACAAATTATGACATGAATGTAAGAAAGTGCCACAATGATGCCCAGTGCTTTGTATAACTTAAATTTGAAATACTCAGTGTATAAATAAATACACTGTGATGAAACACAAATTTAACTAAAATGTTAGTATCCTACAAGAATTTGTTAGTCAATGGGTGAGCCTTTTTATTTTCATTTTTTAATATTCTTATATAATTCTAAAATGAAGTCAAATATGCTCACAGATAATTGTGAGCAATGACTAGAAATCGAGGGTAATTAACATTAAATAAAAAATAAAAATAATAAAAATAAAAACGGGGCAGAGGATGTGACCTAGACGTAGAATGAGTGACCTGGCAGGCATGAGCTATCATGCTCCTACCTGATGACTGATGTCCATTTACATCCATATCTGATGCTCATGTTTACAGATGATGACAATGATAATGACAATAATAATTGATGATGACGATGACGACGACAATAATAATAATAATAATAATAATAATAATAAAAATTATTTGGTCTTTTAAGACAGGGTTTTTCTGTATAACAGCCCTGCCTGTCCTGGAACTCACTTTGTAGACCTTGCTGGCCTCAAACTCAGAGATCACTTTCTCGTGCCTTCCTAGTTCTAGGATTAAAGATGTGCTCCACCATGCCCAGCTTATAGAAATTTTCTTACGATTTATTTTATTTTTGATAATGTGTGTCTGTGTCTATGTAGGGGTGTGCATGTGGATGCAGGTCCCCGTGGAGGCCAGATCAGAGGGTGTTGGATCCCCTGGACTTGGAGTTCCAGGTGGTTGTAGCTGCCTGATAGTGGGTGCTAGGATCCAAACTAGGGTTCAACAGAGCCGACTGGAGCTATGGGCTAGATAATTTAATTAGATTTTTTGAGAATATCACACCAAGTGTTTTCATCATATTTGCCCTTCTCCTTTCCAACTTTTCCTTTACCCATCCCCACCCCCACATTGACACAATTTTAAGTCCTGCTCCAATGATCCTGAAGGATGTTTTCCACTGGAGTGTGGCTGATTTACCAGGGCTTACTCTTTAAGAGAAAGCTGTCTCTGCCCATCCCAGCAGCTAACGTTTGCCAATAGCTGCATGGCACTTGTTAAAAATTCAAGTCAAATACTGAGATTTGAACCCAAAGAAATATTCAAAAAGTATGCATGAATATTTTAGCTCTGGTAAAATGGGTAATTTAGAATGGTAAAACAGCAAATTTTCTGTCAGTTATATTTTGTATAAAATATTGGGAAAACGTGTAAGAAATGACTTCCTGTTTCAGGTTCGCACGGCATGCTCCTGTGCCCTTGGCTACCTCACTTACAATGCGCGTGCTTTCCGCATTCTGTTAACTGAGTGTAGGAATAAGCCTAACCAATTTCTGCGCATAACAAATAACATCAGTAGAGATGCAAAGATCAACCCTGCGTTCCTAAAGGAGTTCCAAATGCAGCAAAGCGTGGGACTTCCATCTTTAAGGTACCATGCTTTTATGGCCTTGTTGGACATCAGTGGGAGGAGAGGCCCTTGGTTCTGGGAAGGCTCAAAGTCCCAGTGTAGGGGAATGTGGGTGGGTAGGGGAGCATCCTCATAGAAGCAGGGAGAGGGAGGATGGGATGGGGGTTTCTGGAGGGGAAACCTGGAAAGGGAATAACATTTGAAATGTAAGTAAACAAAATATCCAGTAAAAAAAAAAAAAGTTTCAGAAGTGACATCATTAGTAAAGATCTTAGATTTTAGGGGTCCACTATGTAAAACTCCCCTGGCAATGCATCTCCTCTGTGTGTCAAACATAAATTTAACTTTGTTTAAATGGTTTCTTTTTTTTTTTTTTTTTTTTTTTTTGGTTTTTCGAGACAGGGTTTCTCTGTGTAGCCCTGGCTGTCCTGGAACTCACTCTGTAGACCAGGCTGGCCTCGAACTCAGAAATCCGCCTGCCTCTGCCTCCCAGAGTACTGGGATTACAGGCGTGTGCCACCACGCCCGGCTAAATTTAACTTTGAATGAATGTTCATTGCCAAAGCCTGTTTTCATTTATTTTTTGAATGCCAAGTGTTTTTTGTTTTTGTTTTTGTTTTTTTTTATTGGATATATTCTATATTTACAATTCATTTCCCTTTTTCTGGTTCCCCACCCCCCCCCCAAAGGTCCCACATGCCCTTTTCCCTCCCTCTGCTCCCTCATCCACTCCTTCCCACTTCCCTGTTCTGGTATTCCCCTACACTGATGCTTTGAGCCTTTCCCGTACCAGTGTCCACTCCTTTCTTCTTGTCAGACATCATTTGGTATGTGAATTGTGTCTTTGGTGTTCCAAGATTCTAGGCTAATATCCACTTATCAGTGACTGCATACCATGGGTATTCTTTTGAGACTGGGTCACCTCACTTAGTATGACGTTCTCCAGCTCCATCCATTTCTCTAAGAATTTCATGAATTCATTGTTTCTAATGGCTGAATAGTACTCCATTATGTATATATACCACATTTTTTGTATCCATTCCTCCGTTGAGGGACATCTGGGTTCTTTCCAGCTTCTGGCTATTATAAATAAGGCTGCTATGAACATAGTGGAACATGTATCCTTATTGCATGCTGGGGAATCTTCTGGGTATATTCCCAGGAGTGGTATGGCTGGATCCTCCGGAAGTATCATGTCCAGTTTTCTGAGGAACTGCCAGACTGATTTCCAGAGTGGTTGTACCAGCTTGCAATCCCACCAGCAGTGGAGGAGTGTTCCTCTTTCTCCACATCCTCGCCAACACCTGATGTCTTCTGAGTTTTTAATCTTAGTCATTCTGACTGGTGTGAGGTGAAATCTCAGGATTGTTTTGATTTGCATTTCTCTGGAATTCAAGGCCCATATCTAAACATAGTAAAAGCAATTTACAGCAGACCGATAGCCAACATCAAGGTAAACAGAGAGAAACTTGAAGCAATCCCACTAAAATCAGGGACTAGACAAGGCTGCCCCCTCTCACCATATCTCTTCAATATAGGACTTGAGGTCCTAGCTAGAGCAATTCAACAACATAAGGAAGTCAAAGGGATACAAATCGGAAAGGAAGAAGTCAAACTATCACTTTTTGCAGATATGATAGTATACTTAAGTGACCCAAAAACCTCCACCAGAGAACTCCTACAGCTGATAAACAACTTTAGCAAAGTGGCTGGCTATAAAATCAACTCAAGCAAATCAGTAGCCTTCCTATACGCAAAGGATAAGCAGGCCGAGAAAGAAATTAGGGAAATGAAACCCTTCACAATAGCTACAAACAATATAAAGTATCTTGGTGTGACTTTTTTTTTTTTAATGAATCTCTGTATTAAAATAAACAGTAGCAAGTTTCGTCTTAAAGCTTAGTGTCAAGTATTAAACATTTTTCCTCATTTTAAGGGCATTATTTTATCATGGAAAAATAGTAAAATTCACTTTACTTTTGCCTTGACATACTTCCATGATTAGCTGGGCTCTGCAAAGTTGGTAGATTTATTTTTCTATGTGTAAACAGATCTATGCCCAGGAAAGATCAGATTTGGTTATACCTGTTCCTGAAAACCCTACAAAACAGAAGGTCTTGTTTCAAAGTTAAGATGAACATGAGCGGAAGTTTCCTACAGGGAGAAAAAAGCCAGAATTTCTGAAACCTTTCATTCGGTATTTTTTTTTTTTCCAAAATAGTTCAAGGTGGGGCTAAAATCTCAACTGATCTTGGAAGCACGACTCCTGCATGGGATAAGTAGTGAGCAGGTACCTTGCTGTTGGTAGAAATGGAAGGTGTTGTCTCGTGACTGGGAGACTGAGCTGTGAAGCTATACTATCACCTAGGGCTTGGTGGCATTTGTTCACAATCATAGTACTGGGGAGGAAAAAAATGCCCTGCCCCACCCCCAAGCTTCCTGGCCAGCCAATCCATTCTACTGGGTGAGTTCTAGGCTAATCACACACACACACACACACACACACACACACACACACAACTTAGTTCCTCAGGTGTAGAAAATCTGATGAGACTGGTCCCATATTTTCTTGGAAAGAAGTGCTTAGAAATCCAAGCAGCATAGAGGACAGTTCTGCTGGTGTACAAGAGCCATGAGAAGAACCACCCTGGCCTGTCATGTGACCTTAGCAAAGCCCTTGGGAACAGTGAAGCACAGGTTGATCATACCACTTCTCAAGCCAAATCCTAGGAATATCCCTTTTTCTGGAGTCCAGTGCTAAGGAGTGGCAAACCAGTCCTATTGTCCCACAGTGAAGGAAGAAAAATGCTCAGGCTGCAGATGTTGGAGTGGCAGATGAACAGAGGCTACAGGGAACTGAAAGAGTACTGGTTTACCATTAGCCTTCAGTGGGGATTAAACTTCTCATAGTAGAGCAATTACTACATAGTACAGTTTGGAAGTGTGAGGCTTTCTGTGAGTGTTAAGTGTACAGAAATGAGAAGCTAAACTCACAAAGAATATCCTCTAAATCACCTTCTTGTGAATAGGGGTCATATTTGTTTTGGCATAGTCATGATTCCCCAAAAGATAAACCAAGATGAGCATGAAAGGAATCATAGGTGGTCCATACCCATGTAGCATGTAGTCAGTGTCCTTCAGCTATCAGGAAACAGCATCTTATGGGATGCCTTTCCAACATCTCTTTCAGAACTGATACAGGAACTTCTACATATTTTTCATATCATGGTGGGCATCAGGAACAATGTACCATACCTTGTCTTCTTCCTGGGAAGACACATGCTGGTTGTATTTATTGTTATCCACTTGTTTTCCTCTCCCAGAGGAGGTTCTAATATAGCCAATACTAACTTATTAGTTTCTCTGTTAGTATAAGGGTTCCATTACCCTGTGACACCATTGTTTTTTTTTTTTTTTTTTTTAATGAGCAGACACTTGGCTAACATCTCAATACCCTATAGCTTCATCCAAAGGAAAAATTGGGGTCTTTGAGTTCCAGGGGTCATAGGCCTCCTGATGATAGTAGACACTTAGGCTCAAAGATAATTTGTCAACATTATCTCTAACCTAACCAAGGTGTTGACACCCAATTGACATGCCATATGCGCCCTCTCCAGTCAGTCATCCTTCCCAATCACAGGGACACTGCTCTATTTACTCTGGATACAGTGCTTTGCTATGCTGCCCAGCTCCAATCTCCCACTCTTCCTCTGCTTCCTCAGTAGCTGGAACTAGAGAGGCATGATTATTACGCCCAATTCAAACTTATTTTAATTCCAACTTAGTAATAGAAATGTGGGTGCAGACAGGGCAACTACCAGATTTTAGGTATCCTGAGTAGACAGGATTATTCCAATTTTAGAAGTTTTGGGGAGACTGATAAATTTTATGCCATATTCAGGAATCTATTCTTCATTACCTTAAAGATATATGTTGATAGTTCTGAGCTAAATAGGAAGACAAAATCTTCACTGCAGATGGATTTCCCAGACTTGACTAATAGTCAAGCCAAACTTCTTGGAAGGAAATAGGGCTAAAACAGACACAGTGGCTGAAGTTATAGTTTCTCTCAAGCATTTTTCTCACATGACTTTGTCTCAATATTATGATTTCAGTATAACCTAAGTTTTTTTAAAATGGGAAGAACAAAAAAACCCCTTACTGGGAACTACTTTCCCCGCTTCTACATACAGAGCTGAATTATGAGTCTTCCCAGGTAGGAAGGGATTCGTATATAGGAAAAGAGATACTCATGTTATATTATTATTATGATACAAGAAGGGAATCATATCTAATAGTATTTTATGGTTATATAAATTAATTTTAAGTAGAAAAAAAGATAAGTTTATTTTAAGAATCCTTTAAAAGCTTAAAATCTAAAAACAATCTGAACATTGTGATAACTTACAAGTTAATTTTATTCTTTTATAAATTTAATTTAGTACTAATGATTTATACTTTGTAGTTATTCCCACAACTCTATTGGAAATGGAAAATGTGTTCCTGTTCAATTCTGTTTTCCTCAAAATCCAGTATGAGTTCTGTCTTAGGGTTTCTATCACCGTAAAGAAACGCCATGAACTATTTCACTGGGGCTGGCTTACAGTTCAGAGGTTGAGTCTACTGTTGTTGCGGTAGGAAGCAGGGCAGTGTGCAGGCAGACATGCTGCTGCAGACAGGGCTGCTCCAGACATAGTGCTGGAGTCAGAGCTCAGAGTTCTACAGCTTGGTCCCCAGGCAGAAGCCACTGTCCCCAGGCCTAGCTCAAACACGTAAGACCTCAAAGCCTGCTTCCACAGTGACACACTTCCTCCAACAAAGCCACACCTCCAATAGAGCCGTTCCCTATGGGCAAGCACTCAGATATGAGTCTATGCGGGCCATTCCTTTTCAAATCAGACCTTCTTCCCATCACTTCAAACATTATGTTCTACTTTAGTTATATTTAATATTTGAAACGAGTGAGAAGATTGCAACATACATGCAATTTTATGTATGTTTGACATAGATCATTAGGCCCAGGAACATGGCACCTGGAATTTTTGTTTATTCATGGTTTTCTGAGGGATACTATGTCTTCATTTATTTTATTATTTGATATTTTACCCCCCTTTAGCCTGGAGAAGAATGGAGGACCATCTGTAATTCCTGTCTTTAAAAAAGGTAATTAAGTTTTTTATTTCTTTAATTCCTGCTAGTCCTGACACTCTGTAGTTATGTTTTAGGGTTTCTATTGCTGTGATAAAACAAACACCATGAACAAAGGCAACTTGGGGTGAAAGGGCTTACTTCAACTTACAGCTTCTAGCCCACCAGCCAGAAAAATAGGGCTAGATTTTGAGACAGGAACTGATGCAGAGGCCATGGACATGAGCTGATTGCTGGATTACTCAGTTTCTTTTTTCATATACCCCAGGACCGAGGCAGGGTAACATCAGCAACATAGGGCAGGATCCTCCCACATTGATCCTAAATCAAGACAATGCCCACAGGCTTGCCTGCAGGCCAGAGTTATGAGAGCATTTTCTCAATTGGTGGTACCCTTTTCTCAGTTGTGTCTAGGCTTGTGTCAATATGACAAAAACCAACCAGCATATTATATCTTTAAAAATTCAAAATGTGATGACAACCCTCCAGAAAGCATACCTGTAAGCTTCTGTTTTGCAATTATACATACAGAAGACACATTCTTCATTTAATGTCTTCCCTACTATTATCAGTTGCCAAGGATTTCTCTGGCAGGATGGCACAGTCGCTAAAAGTGCTTGCCAACAAGCCTAATGACCCAAGTTTGATCCTCAGAACCTACATGATTGGAGAGAACGAATTCCCACGAGTCGTCTATTAACTCTGCCCTCCACATATGTGTTCTGATACACACACACACACACACACACACACACACACACACGTTTAAAAGATCTTTCTCTGTTATCTCCAAGTAAAACACGAATAAGGCACCATCTAACTGTGCCTTAAACAATCTTTCTCTTGTAAAATTTCATATACAATTATCTAAAAATTCTTAGACCAAAGGCCACATTGTTTTCACTGATACTTGACAGCTTTGACTCAGTTGGTAGTTGAAAGTTGGGTAGTATGAGGTAATCAGAATTTAGATCTTACAATATTAATTCCTATTTTAATTATAAAAATACATTTTAATTCCATGGGGGGAGGGGAACATGTGTCTGAGTGTAGATGCCTAAGAGGCCAGGTGTCAGATTCTAGTAGAGATGAAGTTACAAGAAGTTGTGCACTGCTTGATGTGGGTGCTGGGTACTGATCATCAGTTCTCTGCAAGAGCACTATATGCTGTTAATGGCTAAGCCACCTCCCCAAGAGCTTATTAGGTACTGACTAGGGAATAAACATGGTTACTTATTGTTATACACATGCTTATTAATCTGCTATCCTTAGACAAGGGCCAATGACAGTGTATGCTGTCCTAGAATAAACATCTGTGATATAACCAGTAAGAAAGAAATCAGGAAAAGTAAAAAGAAGAATGCAGGTCTGAGGGATGGCCAGTGTGTAAGAACAACTACTGAGCTGTCAGAAGACATGAGTTTAGTTTTCAGCATCCATATACAGCTCAGAGCTACGCGTAATTCCAGCTCTGGGGGATGTGATACCCTTGTCTAGTCTCAGTGAGTCTCTCTCTCTGTCTCTCTGTCTCTGTCTCTGTCTCTCTCTCTCTTCCCCACTCCTCTTGTTCCTCCTCCTTCTTCTCTCTCTCTCTCCACATAAATGAATTTTTTTCTAAAAAAAAAAGAGAAAAGGAATGTTTATTAAAGAGTATCTATAGAAAGCTGGTACAAGTTTTAATTAGGCAAAGAAACTAAGTAATCAGATTATATGTAGGGCACTTGATTTGAAAGATATTTAACTGTGGCCTTCTTACTTCCAGGGAAAGAGCACCGTAGAAAAGCAAGACCTAAAATCCAACCAAGAGATTCTCTGACTTTAATACCTCCTGTGACTAACTTCATGGGGCTCTTCAAAACAACACATAAGGCCAATATTTCCCACAACATTTTTTCATTTTCATCTGGAATTTCATCAGATATCATAAATGTATCAAGACCAAGAATAGTTTTTTTCAACAACCTTGGGAAAAGTGAACAGAACACCAACCCAGAACCTGCAGAAAGCTAATAATTAAAAACAAAAAGCATTTGAAACATGAAATGGTTCTTGACTGGTTTTTCTCAAAGCAAATATTATTTATTATGGTAAAATATACAGTATCTTCAGGGGATGGAGTTTGTGTTGTTGTTTGAATGGAAGTTATTTATATTAATCCTGAATAGGTTTTCTTTCTTTCTTTCTTTCTTTTTTTTTTTTTTTTTGGTTTTTCGAGACAGGGTTTCTCTGTGTAGTCCTGGCTGTCCTGGAGCTCACTCTGAAGACCAGGCTGGCCTCGAACTCAGAAATCCGCCTACCTCTGCCTCCCAAGTGCTGGGATTAAAGGCATGTGCCACCAACGCCCAGCCTGAATAGGTTTTCTTCCCAGAGTTTCATATGGAATTGAACCGCACATCAGTTATTGCCTGAAAAAAAAAATAAGTAGAATTCCTATATAGAATACCTGTACCTATAGTATTTATCAATTTCATGAGTAGAATACATATTATATATGTGTGTATATCTATATATCTATGTATCAAGAGTTAGAACCATTTTGAGTTGGTATGCTGAGTTAAGAACCCACGTAACACTACAATACCTAAGCTGTCAAATAATAGGTATTAACAATGCGTGAGACATCTGACAAACCCTGACACGTACAACATCTAAATACTCACAGTAGCATCTGACATCACTGCTGATAAGGTACACAGGGAGTATAATTAAAACATGGAAACTAGACTTGTCCTATTATCTATAGGACGTGTCTTTGGTTTGCATCAGGAAAACAAAACAAAACAAAACAAAATCCCTCAACAAACTAGAATTTAAAAGAAAGAAAGAACACAAAACATACACCCATAACATAGAAAAACAAAGCTGGAAACCACAGTATATAAGCAAAAGACCAGTAAAACAAAAAATGCCCAGACAAGGGCCTGAGGCCTACCTCCCCTGTGCGGGGCTTATAGACCCAGTAAGACTCTACTGGAGAAAAGCGGATGTCAGTTCAGACCGTGTCTTGGTTAGAGATGGGAATCTATGTTCACTTTCATAACTCATCTGGCCCCATCTAGCTTGAACCTGTGCTGGCCCTGTGCGAGCTGCCACATCCCTGAGGTCATATGTGCGGCAGTCCTGTTATGTCTAGAGGCCACTATTTCCATACCCGCTGGCTCTTACAAATGCTCTGGCATAGCTCCCAGGACCGTAAGTGGAGGATGCCCTCAACTCTTAAAGATTATTTTGTATCACTCAGTTGTTTCCTTTTAAGATTATAGACAAGAAAAGCCTCAAGATAGCATCCTGAGCTTTACCAGGTGAAACCTGGAACCGGATCTTTAACCAAGGACCTGGGAGATTCATGCACTCTTAGAGGTTTGCTAAGATTCAAATCAGTGTGAGCTAAACATGTCTGAGCCATAGAGTGAGCCTCTGTCTCAAATGAATATATTCATAATATATGTTTTGGTAAATGTTTTCCATAATTTATGTGTACTGATAGTAATGTCCATAGGAAAGTATCTGTAAATTCACAACCACATACAAAATGCAAATCCAAATGAAAGCTGTGAGTTCATGAACTAGTTGTCGCTTTTCCTTGTTATTTCTTCACCCTCATCCTGCCAATCAACAGCCAGCTAACAGCCAAGTATACAAAGGCTATTTCCAGATGCTCCTCCATTTTTAAAAGGAAACTAGGAGATCATAACAAAATTGAACATAAGAATTACTTATGGAACTTTCTGAGAAGAAAGTTAGCTTAAAACAGGACTAAAGTTAGAAATGTCTCCATTCTAATCAAGAATGGTGGTGACCTAGCTGTAATTCTACTGTTGAAATGCTGGGGCACAAGGATCAAGAGTTGAAGGCCAGCATGCTATAATGCGAGTCACCTGAAGAGGGCTCTGTTCTGTGCTAAATTTTTATCTTTGCCTTATGGCTTTTCAATAAAACCTGTTACCAGAGATTGGAAAGTGCACATTATTAACATATTGTTTGAATAATGAGGGTATAATATGAACATCTAGTGGCAAAATCAGTGGACACAAGTAGCATTGCTTCTTTAAGAAAATGAAGATTTATTATTAGTTTTCAAATTTAATGTTTGCATTCCACATGTGTGCCTGGTGCCTGTGGAGGTCAGAAAAGGGTGTTGGATTACCTGGAACTGGAGTTATGGATAACTGGGAGCTGCCATGTGGGTGCTGGGGTCCTCTACAAGAACAAGAAGTACTCGTAACAACTGAGTCATCTCCCTCGCCCAAGTAGCTCTGCACTTAAAGCCACGAACAGCATGTAGTTACTTAGAAAACAAAATCAATGGTAAACTTACAGTGTCTGCAATACTAAGTTTCAAGCAAAATTATCCAAACAACCTTTCTCATCTCATTTATTTTCATCTTAGTAAATACAATTAAATAAAGAAGTCAGTGTATTGTAGCAGTAGTCAAAAGCTAGCTTCTATTCTTCTAATTTGAGAAATGGGGAAAAGATATCGAATCCATGATAAGAGGCCAGGAATGAAAAAGAATTACTATATTTTCCCTGAGGATTTTCTTTCTTCACCTGCCAACATTAGTAAATCCTCCACCCTTTGATTTCATTTGGTTTTTGTTGTTGTTGTTGTTGTTTTAAGAATAAAAAAAACATTCTTTTGCAAAACTATAACATGCAGTTATTGTCTTTGGGAAGAATAGGAAATTTTTTTTTTTTTTTTTTGAGTCTTTCTTGGGTCTAGAGAGATAACTCAGTAGGTAAAGGACTTGCCTTGCAAACAAGATCCCAAGTCCAGTCCCCAGTAATTAGGTAAACGTGGAGGCATGGCAGTGTAGCCTTATAATCCCAGTGCTGGGGTAGTGGAGATAGAGCGTTCCTGAGGTTCCCTGGGGCTCCCTGTGCAGTCTCTTCCAGTGTTATTGCCAAAACTCCCAGACAATGAGAAGCCTGGACTCAAAGGAGGTTGACAGCATTCCTGAGTGTGACACCTGGATTGTGAACCACTCCTTGCTACCCTGCACACACATACATGGGTGCACTTGCACACACAATTGTAGTTTCAACTATTACCTGTGGAGACCTTTCAAATCCCAAATCACAGGGCCATCTTTAATCGCGGTACTTTGATGGCAGCCTCTGCAACTTGTCTGGAAATGTCTACTCCAAGAGGACATCTGCATAAAAATCAGAGGCCACATGACTTTAAACCTGCTTTATAATAACCTATCACAGCTTGTGCACATTACCTGTTTGCAGTTTGGACATTGTAATGGAGTAATGGAGAGTCTGTACAGGTGGTCACTCTTCCACATAAACAAACCAGAACAAGGCATAACAATACCTCCTTCTTAAGAAACCTTAATTTTGAGGTCTACTCAGAGTACTACTGCTCAAAAGTACTGTAAATTATTAGTAAGCTTAAATCAAAATGAATGCTGGAGATACGTAGTTCAATGGTTCAATGATAGAGTGTATGTTTAAGCACCTGGAAAGCCTTGGATTTCACAAACTATCAAACAAAAATACAAATGAAAAATATCCTTAAAATTAACAAAAAGGTTAAAATGGTAACAGTATTTCAACATAAAAGATCAAGTTTTTGTTTGTTTATATTTTCGCAGGTCCCTTGGTCTCCGTGACTTTTCAGAGTTCACAAGCTGGTCTGTCCTTTTCAATGTTCCCTTGCACTTTTAGACTGGAGAGCTTGTCACCTCTCACCCATGTTATCTATTCTTCCTCAGTAAGTAGAAGGAAACTGCAGATTTCCACCTTCCTACCAGATTGCTCGAGGTAAGCCTTTAAGCTGACCACAGCTGGGCAGAGCCACCATCTCCAGCCTTGACACTGCCCCAGGGGGAACAACTGGACCAGGCAGTGTTCTCTAAGGTTAAGCTGCCATGGTAAGTGATTCCTTGAGGGACCACCCTAAACCCTGGTTATCCACAATCCATATTAACAATCCACATTAGCAATGTTCCTGCAGCACAACCCTCTGGTGCTGACAAGCAATGTTCAAATATAACCATGCCAAGTTATGAAACATAATTGTCGTACATTATTTCCAGACTAACTCAGACAGAACTTGATACCAAATTCAGAACTTTGCTCGTAGAACTATGGTTTGAGAGAGGAAATAAGGCTTATAGTGAACAGCTGCCTTCTGGCTTCTCATCTATTCCTGTGGTATCACATCTGTAACCCAGTCTCCTATCTGGATGTTATCTTCACGGTTCCCTTAAGTCTGCTAATACACTAACTGTCCATAGATAATGTCAGACATTACAAAAGTACTGCTCATGGAGATGGTTTCTTTTATTTTATTAAAAGCATTTAATGTTTATGTTTGTATGCCTGACTGTATGCATGTACACCATCTGTGTGCAGGAGCCCATGGAGATCAGGATGTTAGAGCCCCTAGAACTGGAGTTAATGGTAGCTGTGAGCCACTGTGTGGGTGCTAGAAACAAGAATCCAGGTCCTCTGTGAGAGCAGTAAGAACTCTTAACTACCATCCCATCTCTCCAGCCCTCAAATGTGTTCTTTTCTGGTAAGAAATAAGACAATGAATCATCTTTATTCATAACCTACAGAAATAGGCTATAACTCACACATAGCTTGTTAAAATTTTTATAATTTGGATCTTTAAACAGAAATATTTATCAATTATTTCTCAACTATGTTCATGAAACCCAGTAATCTTCCTTAAAATATCACCAGAATGTCAAAAATTCATATATATATATATATATATATATATATATATATATACACACACTCATCTATCTTTTTTATAGTTTGTAAAAACAAACTATAAAATATACTACGTACTTTGGTTCATATCGGATGTCTTCTACATCATGTAAAACGCCCAAGCCAGCACGTAATCTTTCAATTCCATTCCTAAATGATAAAAATCATTGAAACAACATAAGATTTAAAGAAAGAAAATTTAGGAGATGTTAATGACTGCTTATACGATAACAACTAAATCACATATATCCTGCGGCTTACCATGCAACCATGATGCCGTTGTCAGTGCACAGTCTTGGAGGGGGACACAACAAAGTACACTGTGTTGCATTTGCTACAATTTCCAATGCTTTTCGGATGTACAAGTTACTTGCAACACCTCCAGATACAACCTGAAAATATTGGGACAATGAGTATTAACAGCTGTCACATATAAATATAAACCAAGCTATTATCTAAACTTGGGGAACAAAACCAGCTTCACCCAAAAAGAAACTACGACATTTGAGGTTACATAAAACATGATATACTTGCATAATCACAAGTTCAGAAAAAAAAAACAAAAACAAAAACAAAACAAAACAAGTTCAATGCCAGCATGCACTCCCTGCTAGCATTTTAAGGTAGTTTCTTATTACTAGAAAGTATCTGTGCAACATTTAGTCATTATATACCAATATTTTAGACTGCATTTTCTACTTTTGTTAGTCATTGAGCTACTCAGCTCTTAAGAAACCATTATCCTTAACACTCATTTTTAATATTCCATTTTTAAATCCCCAAATTTATACATTTCATTAGTTTATAATTTTCAAAGTAAGATTTAAGACCTATTAAATAGGAAGGATATCAAGACTTGTAAGCACATTTAAAAGGATTTAATTAAAAGAGGGAGGATGGCAGCCTACCTTATTCAAAATAGTAACCACAATGGTTATTCTGGTTTCTTTATCATACAGAAATTACAATAAAACTCAGAGAGAAATGTAGCCTGGGTTTTTTTCCTATACAGGCTGTTGCTATGCCCCATAAAGACGTTATATGTACATTCACTCGGCTAGACATTGGTCTTTATTCTGTATTGTTCCATGTTGTCTGGTATGAGACCCAAGGACTGATTCATCCTAAATATGAAGTCAACTAGATTCCTGGGGGTAAAAAAGAGACTGGAAAGTGTACTGTACTACCAGGGGAGAGGACAAAGCTTACTAATACTGCGTTAGCTGGAGATAACAAATTTTTCTGCTTGCAAAACAGAATAGCACGATGTGTTCTTCTGGCGAGGTGGCAGGCTGTTGCATGCTGCACCGCAGCAGCGATGTCTGCAGCTGAGGACAGGACTCGCCCCTTCTCCATGCCTTCTTCCTTTTCCTGGTGTGTTATTAGCTTGTCGATAACATGTTGAAGTCCCGTAAAAGAAAAATCGCAGTTCTTAGCATTCTGCATGGGCGGATTGATATCAAAATGGAATCTATTTCCTTCTTTAGCCAAATGTTCTATAGCTTTTCCGCCACTCATTGTAGAACATTCTGGATGTCTGATTAAAGAAAGTCTTCTTGCCACCTATTAAAAACAAGCATTTTTTGGAATGTAAATAAAGAATACAGAATAAATAATAATAAAAAAAAGCAAAAAAAAAAAAAAAAACCCAAGCATTTAAAATTTTTTTCATACAATATGTTTTGACTCTAAATTATTAAGAAAAAGATTATCCACTTTTGACCAAGTCAATTTCAAACCAGAAGAGATATAGGGATAGTTCAAAATATGCAAGCCAATAAATATAAGTGACATTAAGAAAATAAAGATATAATAATATAAAATCATATATATATATACATTAGTCATAGGTTACACTTTCTAAAATTATAAGATATAAAGATAATGAATTCAAAAATTCCTTCTAAAGTCCTGAATGAATACAGGGAGTCTGCTAATTTCAGGAATCAGGCAACTCTTCTCTCCAATAATCTGACCAGCAGTGTCCAAGTACTGCTTCACTAGTCTCTCTTGTACAGGGATTGGAAAGTTAAAGTTGAGATGGTTATTTAACGCTGCACTTTGAAAATAAGAATCTGTCTGGGGGATGGTGGTCCATGCCTTTGCTCCCAGCACTCAGGAGGCAGAGGGCAGCCTGGTCTACAGGGCAAGAAACAGGACAGCCAAGACTAAACAGAGAAACCCTGCCTCCAAAAACCAGATAAACAAACGAACAAACAAGTGACCTATTTTTCCCTCTGTCATTTTATCTGTGGCAGTAGGTTCCAACTACGGAAAGGAAACAGTTGTGATGGTAAGCAGTTATGCAGCTGACACTGAACACCTGAGTTCCATGTTAATCTTCTCTCTTCTCCCTTCTATGGTTTCACTATATAGCCCCAGTTGGCCTTAACTTACTATGCAGACCAAGCAGGCCTTCAACTCACAGCAATCCACCTGCCTCTGCTTCCTAATTGCTAAGATTAAAGGTGTGTACTGACATCCCTTGTCCCTAATCTCTGAATACCTTTATATTTTTACAGTATGTTAGTTTCCCAAACACTTTCACAAGAAGTATTTGACTAAATATATACCAATACCTGGAAACTATTTGAGCTTTTACATAAAAATGTAAAATTCTTATTATTTCATTAAATGGTTAAAAATTACAAAATTGAGATGGACATAGATGTGACTCACATGTATAATGCCAGCACATGGGAGGCTGAAGCAGGAGGATCACTGTGAGCTTTGAGTCTAGCATGGGTTACAGAATGAAGCCTATCTAAAAGAAAAAGATTTAAAGTTATTACAACTCTTAGGGATTTTTGTTGTTGTTTTGTTTTCCTCTCTCTGTGTCCATGGCTGTCCTAGAGCTCTATGTAGACCAGGCTGGCCTCAAAGTCAGACCTCAACATGCCTCTTGCCTCCCAAGAGCTATTATTAAAGATGTGCGCCACCGTGCTTGGCCACAGCTCTTGACTTTGAAGATAAGACACTGCTGCATAGCCCAGGCTTGCATCCCACTCATTCAAAGCCAAGGCTGGGCCTTGAATTTGAAGTCTACACTGCTACCCACACCAAGCCTTTGGTAGTAATTTTTAAAAATAGTTTTTTTTTTTAAGTCTGTTTATGTAATGTTCTGAATTGCCTGGGTGAGTAGTCTGCAGACTGGAAAGAAGCAGCAGAAGGAAAGGAGAGCAACCTCAGAAAGAGTACCTTGTCAAGCATGTCGCCAGGCGCTATGTCCAAAGACTTCCCAAGGAGCAGAAAATCTGAAACACCTTGGACTAATGCCAACAGGCAGTGACCTCCAGAAATCAAAAGAACTAAAAAGGGAAATTCTACTTTATTGGTCAGCCTAATAGTCAGGGCGTGAGCCTCCATGTGATGGACTGGGATGAACGGCTTTTTAAACTGCTTTACTAGCTGTAGGCTAAAGGACAAGCCAACTCCCAAGCTTAGAGCCAGTCCTGGTTTGATGGTAGTTGCAATTGCCGAGAGGTCGCTTGGAGAGATTCTACTGGCAGAAAGAGTTTCTTCTACTATGCGTTGAATATTTTCTCTGTGAAGCTGTTGAGCTACTGGAGGAACAATCCCACCTGTTCTGAAACAAAAAGACAGTCTTTAAAAAGCTGGGAAATGTGTCTTTGGTGTCCCAAGATTCTAGGCTAATATCCACTTATCAGTGACTGCATACCATGGGTATTCTTTTGCGACTGGGTTACCTCACTTATGATGTCTGACAAGAAGAAAGGAATGGACACTAGTGCTGGAAAGGATCAAAGCATCAGTGTAGGGGAATACCAGAACAGGGAAGTGGGAAGAAGTGGATGAGGGAGCAGGGGGAGGGAAAAGGGCATGTGGGACCTTGGGGGGGGTGGGGAAACAAAAAAAGGGAAATGAAATGTAAATATAGAATATATCCAATAAAAAATTGAAAAAAAAAAAAGCTGGGAAAGAAAATGTTACATTTGAATGCAGTCTCCAAATGAATCGTTGTATAAAGCACATTGTGTGCTTTATAATGTAAGACCCATAAGGGGTCAATATTGTTGCAGACTTTTCACACTGGGTTCAAAGCCCCCGTGGTTTATTCTGATGGATGATGTCACCAGGATAGCGCTATAAAACATTTCAAAGGAGTCATGAACGAAGAAAGGACAGGCTAATCCATTTAGCTCAAATCAGTACTTTTGAGGAGAGAATTTCAGAAATTAGTATAAGAGTTATTTGTCGGAAGTAACTATTTATTAAACTCGATAAGAGAACATGAGGAGTCCATGCATCAACGATGACTCATATTTAGTAGGGATGACTGGGAGAAAAAGAAAATACTAACAGTGAGAAATATGAAGACAGTTTTGTGAAGATGAGTTTATTTTTAAACACACTGCACTTGAGGTCAAACCAGGGCAGAAGAGAGCTTGCGATCCTAAAATAAAGTTTGGGAATTTAGTGCTCAGAGTTAGCAGTTGAGAGTTTGCGTCTATGTGGGACAGCATGTGGTCACGCAAATGTTAAGAACTGGCAGTGAGGGCTGGAACGCAGCTCAGTGGTAAAGCGCTTGTCTCATCCACCCAGGGCCTTGCATTCAGTCTCTAGCATGGGGAAAACAACAGGTGGAACCTGGCCAGCCACAAATACAGTAGCACGGGACTGGTTTACGGTCTGAGAAGCAATCTCACAGGCTCTGTAAAATTTACCTCTGGTCTGAACACATCACTGTACAATGCTTGACACTGTAAGACCATGTGGGATAATCTCTATACAGATATGAAAATGCTGACAACATTCAATAAATATGTATCTTTTACTTTATATTCTTATTTCATATTCTCATCTCTGTTAGTAGCAGTAGAATTCTCAGAGTCATTTGAGTTTCAAGGCTCATTTAAAAAAAAATCTAGTTTTTTTAAATTCACACATTTTAGAATACATTTTTATTTATTTATGGGAGGGCTGGTGAGTGTAGAGGGGGTCAGAAGACAGCCTGCAGAGTCCGTGTCCTCCTCCCGCCATGTGAGGTTCTGGGGGGGATTGAACTCTGTCAGGGGCGGCCTTTACTAACGAGCCATTTCACGTCCCTTTCCACCGCTGTCTCCACACTTACTACAGTTCAGCAACACTCTCGCTGCCACCACCAAGTTCACAGCCTCTTCACGTTTCTAGCTGTGTCTTTTGATTCTTGGAGACCGTCACAGATTGTAATGTCAGAAAACACTAGAAAGCAATATGCTGACTGTTTTTTTTTCCCCATGCCAAAATATTTATTTGATTGGAATTTGAGAGTTTGAATGTTTGAATTCAAGTCCTATCCTCCCATTCATTTCTTCCTCCTGTCTTATACCCATTTCATGCCTTCTTTGGTGTTTTTTCAATAGAAATTATGCTAAACAATAAAGACAAATAATGAGTAAACCTGTGGCCTTATTCTCCAATAATTAATGAGAACACATTTTATAATCATGTTTTAAATTGTATACAGAATGCAGATGACTAGGGAAATGCGGAGATAAGGGAAATGTTTAAATTTGAAGTTAGAGTCTAGGCCAGGGGCAATGGAGGATTAAACTAAATTGACTTGAGGAAGGAGAGAACTACGTCAAGCTGTACTTGAGGGTTATATTTACAGCAACTAGACGGCTGACTTGGGTGTGGAGTGGTGAGGAAAGACTGGTGGCTTGGGAGATGGGCTATGCCAGCAACCAGTGCCTCACTGTCACACTTCCTACACGACCCTGCAATGATCTCTTCACTGTATGGATGGTAACAGAACTGCTATTAGTAATGGCTACATTCTACTGAACCACTTACACTTGTCAAAAACTGCACCAAGTGCTCTAAAATAATTCACATTTATTTTCATTTAACATATTGACATTATGACTATCTGGATTTTATAGACAAGAAAACTGAAAATATGCATGGTCTCAGTGAGACAGATTATAAAACCACACATGAGCCCAAGGCAAGCAAGCAGGGAGGACAGGTGGGGCTCCCACCTGGCTTTGGAGTTCGCACACACCCTCCCTTGTAACATACATTTGGCAGTCTACTCCTTTACCTGTACCTGCTACTCGCACACATCCCTGTCTACACAGTGTACTTAGCAGCCTTCGAACTCTCTCCCTCCTCCACCTCTATGGCTATATGTACTTCTATCTCTGAACAATGCTGAAAGTCTCCCTGGCCCTGTAACAATCAAATTTAGACAATTTTTATTCAAATATATTCCCAAGAAAAGAAAGGCTGATTCGGCCTCATTTGGATGCATGTGTAATCTTAACAAAAAGGTTTGCTCTAATAATCATCTAGGGAGAATCCCTATTTACCATCTTATGCCTCTTTATAATTGGGCATGCGTGGGATTAAAACATGCATTATGGAAAGGGACATACAAAATAGGGAAAATGAGTATACGATCTAATCTATTAATCAAAATAAAGAACCACCCAAATTCTGCTCCTGAGTAATCAATCCCTCCATTTGAACACCATGAAAATAGCCCTGGAATATAATCTTGAGTCTTCTTAGTCAGGTGGCCTGCTGCCAATCTTGACAGTATATCCATTTATAACTAGCACTACTGTTTTTGCTTCTTTTGTTGATCTGTGTGAGCCCTTCTCTATCTTTGGGGAAGTAGCCAGGAACTTGGAAATACCTAACCCTGACCCCAACCACTGGTAGCAAACCCATTTGATATGGTGAGCTATTCATATGTGTCATATTCATAATAGAATTCATAGTGTCCCAGGTATTACCTGGCAATGGGAGGTTTCCAACTCATGCTAAGCTAAGCTGTGCGGACGGTGTCACTGAACACACTCGCCTAGCATTCCGCTCACAGGGCGGACACTCTGTGGAATGCTTTGGTATTTTTGCCTATGTTGTTAGTGTTCACTTGGACAGGATATTCTTTCCATCTCTACTGATGCTCTGTGAGTCAGACACTGTGCTAGCAGGGCAACAGGAGTAGCACAGTGGTCAATATAGACAGAGACTTCATTATCAGAGTTTAAGGTTGGTTGGAGGAAAGATTATGACCCGGCAAACAAGTGTATAAATTGTAAAAAGGATTAGAAAGAAAATATGCAGAACCTAGTGATACAGAAGGCGCCTGATTTAGATGATGTGCTTAGAGTAGGCCCGTCAGTGAGGGTAATATTAAAACGTTCAGGACATTTAAAAAAAAAAGTCCTCAGCATGGTAATTATTAACTTTATGGTGCCTTACACTGGTAGCTCTCTTTGTAGATCTGTGTGCATTATATGACAGAAGGACCTTCTAGTAGTCTGCTGACCATCTCAATATCCACTTTGTTTGCTTCTAATGGTGTGTTGTTTCAGGCTCTATTTCCTCCATAAATTATTCCCAGTGCACTAAGGAAACTGCTCTGTTTATTGATATGAAAAAACAAATTAGAGAGGATAAGGAACTGCTCTGTTTATTGATATGAAAAAACAAATTAGAGAGGATAAGGAACTTGCCTAAAATAATACTAAAAATGCCAGGTATTTTTTTTCAATTTTCAGACATTGGAAGTTGATAACTTTGAGATGTATTTCAATGTGTTTTAAATTAACTAATCTAAAAAGTACAAACAGAGGTTACATTTAAAATGTGTACTTCCACTTTCTTTTGAAAATCATGATACTCTAATGATTTTAAATTTTACATTCACGCGTGACAAGTGGCTAAAGCTAAGTCTATTACACTTTAATAGATTCCACACTAAATCCAGTCCAACTGTTTAAGTCACCAGTCCTGTGGACATCTGCAAACAGCTGGGTTTATAATCTCTAATACAACGTCTTAAATACTATGCGAATTCTACGTGTATATGTGAATATATTTTTAACCATCAGGCGATGCTTTCCTGGGACCGCCATTGAGACCACAAAACATATATGCAGGGGGAAAAGGCATCACTGAGAGAAAAATCATAAAAATTATTAGTTCCGTGAACGATCGTTGCTTCCTTTTGTTATAAGGAATGGCGAATGTTGAGACTCTACTGTGAACTGGGGAAGCCTTAAAAGCCAAGGCAAGGAATGAGATGTTTCTACAGCAGGTTTTTGTTTGTTTGTCTGTTGTTTTTCTTTTTTGAAACAAAGTCTCACCTAGGGGCACTGGTTGGCCTGGAACATGTGCCTGCCTCTGCAGTGCTGGTATTACAGTTGTGTACCACAAGGCATAGCTATTTATTGCGGTACTTAGTGGTCTTACACAATAGAAAAGGATTTAACTATTAAATTTTGACTTTGATACATGATAAATGGAAAACTGATGCCATTTTTCTTTAAAAAAAAAAAAAAAAAAAAAAAAAAGACAAAAAGGCAGAAAATGACCCAAATCTTTCTACTTACTTTAGATGAACTTCAGTTTGGGAGTGCAATGCTTCCCCCAGCACACTCCCAGCTCCATCCACCACAGCGGCCGCCGTGTCATCACAGCTGGTTTCAATTCCCAGGACCAGTTTATGACAGAAGAGTGCTCTCGGATGAACATTAAATCTTCTTAAAAATCCATAAACTTTACTCTTTGGTGGTTTGGGAATCGCTCCTGCTGTCTTACTTATCATTAGCATTTTTGCTACCCTACAAAATTCCTAAAGGAGAATTACAGAAATATTATGTCATTTGCAATTAATTCATTTACTTAAACAAAATAATGAATATTATTTTATTTTTTAAGTATGCAGATTTACAGAATTTAAAGAACATTTGTAAAAAGTTATCAAAATCTTTTAGAGGCCCTAAAAAAAAAAAAAAAAAAAACACAAAAACAAAAACCCAAAAACCACTGGATATAAATAAATCAGATTTTGCAAGAGAAAAGTGAGAAACATATAAGATGATTAATATTTCAAGTTAAGCATCCCTAAAGTGAAACTCTAAACCACTCTACCCACCAGAGTTAGTGAAAACACAAAAGTACTAAAAATACTATTATATAAAATTGCCTTAGCTGGGGGCTGGAGAGATGGCTCAGCAGTTAAGAGCACTGACTGCTCTTCTGAAGGTCCTGAGTTCAAATCCCAGCAACCACATGGTGGCTTACAACCATCCATAAGGAGATCTGACGCCTTCTCCTGGAGTGTCTGAAGACAGCTACAGTGTACTTACATATAATAAATCTTAAAAAAAATTGCCTTAGCCCTGCTTATAGTATGCAAATAAAACACTAATTTCACATCTATACCTGGGTTTCATCCTCAGATTGGTCATGAATATGGTACATCACAAAATTTGCAAAAAAAAAGTTTTTTGAAGTTTGGGACACTTCTAGTCCAGGCATTTTGGGTAAACCATGCTCAACACGCACTTTATACAAGTTAATGTTATAGTATAATAGTTATGTGGTCAG
Source organism: Apodemus agrarius (assembly GCA_964023405.1). NCBI lineage: Eukaryota > Metazoa > Chordata > Mammalia > Rodentia > Muridae > Apodemus > Apodemus agrarius. The sequence goes on from OZ030014.1 coordinate 47,534,079, forward strand.
TCCTATTTAAAATGACATTAAAAATTAAAGGCAAATAGAACAAATGAAAATTAAGGCCTCCCATTTATCGACTCTCTCTCTCTCTCTCTCTCTCTCTCTCTCTCTCTCTCACACACACACACACACACACACACACACACAAACATACTCCTTAGAAAATAGAGTGTATTGCATTTGGACAGTTTATTAAATTATATGCTCACTAATCAGGATTTAATTTTGTATTTTGGAAGCAAGTCCTCTCATAAAGTTCATTGTAAAAAACAACAAAAACCAAAAAACCGGCATCTCAGCAAAGGCAACTGCAAACACTTCTCCACTCTCTGGATTCACATCTCCACTCTTTGTAATAGCTTCACCACCCAAACTTCTTCCTGAACCCTTCCCCGCTCATCAATTCCTTCCCAAAAGATAGCAATCCATCACTAAACATAAACACCCGAGTATTCCCACCCTGCAAAGCGTGTGGAATGAGCAAAACTGGGGCTAGAATAAAGTGAATACTGGGACATCGACTGGGAAAGCAGACCTGCAGTGACTGGGATGGGAGTAAACTACTCGCAGATTTCAGCCGCGAGCTCCCATAGCCTCTCCTGAAGAATTAGTTTTCCTCAATTAGGACAGCACGGCTGGAGTCAGTGGGCTCGGAAGCAACGGAGTCTCTGTTGATGGTGAGCGAAAGCCTGGGACGGGAAAGACCCGCGAGCACTTCCCATTCACCTTCCTAGGAAGCTGCTCGCGCCCGCACCACGCTCCGGCGCCCGGAAGTGACGTCGCCGCTCTTGGCGCCGCCTACTTGTGGCTTGATAGCTACATTTAGGAAAGAAATGCTAATGATCTCTTACAGCCCGCGGCGTTCCTGCCAGGGTTGTGAGTACCAGGACTTTTACAAAGTCATTCTGATAGTGACTCAGGGAAAGGTGTCCAAATTCAGCTGATCGCACTGTGCCCACACTATGACACATTTTAGGAAAGCGTTCTGCCCTCGGTTAGAACTTTGCTGCCACCAAGAGAAAAAGGGTATTATCAGATATATTATTCTATTTTAGGAAAACTGTCACCAGACTAAAAGGTAGCTGCCTGAGAAACCTTCCATGTTCATGGGCTAAGAGTATTCATCAGAAGTCAGAACACCAGCAAAAACAGCACTTGATTCTCAGAGAGTGACGTGCACTGGGTCAAATGACCAATCCATTTACCATGCCAAGTGAAGCCGCTGTGGCTGGCTTATTTCGTGATCACAGTCAGTGTAACCAGTGGTGAACATTTAACAAACACTTCTGTGTGGCATTCTATAGTCCCAGATTACTAGGTCAACTTTCAACTTTCTGTGTAGCATGTACTAATTACTGCATCTTGCTTTGTTTTGGTTGCTTTGGTTTGTGAATTTGTTAATACAATCAAATGGATGTATCCCAGATCGTTCCTCTCTCCCTAAACTTTGAAACTGTTGTAAGCAAAGGCTTTTCAATGCAGGCCAGGAAGGGCTTGGATACACATCTTTGCTTTGCTGAGTTAAACAATAACAACCACCACCACCACCACCACCGGGTAAATCTTGTCACAGACTTATACTAAACTCTGGAGCAGGTACAAATACATTCATAATTACAATATTGAGCTTACTTTTAAAAACTTGAGGCTTTTTTTTTTCAATGTGTAACAATAAAGCAACACTTTTGGGCCAACCTGGTCAGGAGAGAATTCATGAGAAACCGTGCATAATGGAATCACTTACAGGTAACCGGGATACTAAATTTGAATGAATTCGAAGTCACAGAGTAAGTGTCTCTGACTAACGTTAGAGTGGGCCAGGGCAACCTTGCTTCTGGAACCTGTTTGGTTAAATGCCAGAAGACAAACTCATTTGTAACCTTCAGGTGAATTTAATAGGAAGAATTTTACAATACTTATTCCTCACGTGTTCCACTTAGATGTTGTGCATGTGTATGAGATATTATACAAATCTACGATTCAGGTTCTTGCTGTGTTGTCCAAGCTGGCCCATAACTCCTGGAGTTAATTCTTTCTTTAGCCTCCATAGTAATTGGGACTACAAATCCCCTCTCCTGCAGGCCTACCTGGACTTTATCACACACTCATCTGGGCTTTTCCTTTGTGGTAGGTACTTCCTTGGTTGTGAGAGCTAAAAACTTAAGATCCACCCTGGGTCTTCAATACAGGTAATCGGAAGGTAGAGAAATGGAAATGCACAGGGGGTAGAGTAACCTGGAGAAAGAAGGCAGAGTGGTGTAAATGAGTGTGTCTGTGTCTGTGTCTGTAGCCTGGCAAGATCATGACCTCATTCCGTGGTTCTGCATCTGAATCCGTTCCAGGCTTGGAGGTGACTGGACTCTAGGTGACCGAGTGACACATCACAAATTGCTAGAAAACCATTTAAAAGCCACCAGAACTGGTTAATTTATTAACGTGTGAAAAACATAATGATGTTGGAACTAGGATATTGAGTCTCCTGGTCTCTCATCTTTGTTTTCAATAAACCACAATGAAGATCAAAGGCAGGTTATATGCAGAGGATGAAAGCAATAGATAGAAGCTTAGTGCTCTTAATGGCTAATGTTTCAAGCCTGAGGAATTCCCACTTGAGTCACATACCAGTTTCAAATCAGTCATGCACTCTATGGCCAACTGCCTTTCCAGTTTTAATAAGCAATTCCATCTTTGATGTGAGAAAACTCCTTGCACTATAGGAAATATGGTTAGTCTGGGTTCATTTTTGAAAGATTTTTCTCTTACATTTGCTGAGGTATTATACTTACAACTTATGCTTCAGGTTATCTTCTCATGGCAAAAGATAGAGCACACATGGTTTGAAGAACTCTCATTGTTGTATAGTCTTCATTACCATTGATCTCTAAAATTCCAAAACTAAATCTTAGTAATAGATCTAAAACTAGATCTTCCCAAACTAAAATTTTGTAGCTGGTAAACATTAGTACTTTAATCTTGGCAACAACTATTCTCTTTTGTCTTTATGAATCTAAGTGGAAATCATAACCACATTTGTCATATTGTGACTATTTCGTAGTGTCTTTGAGGTTAATCTGTTGCCTACCATATATCATAATTCCCAATTAAACACAGAATCACTTTTCACTGCATACATGTTATTTTATCCATTCATCTTTTGATATGGGCACGTGGACTGCTTCTATCTTGGGGCTGTTGTGAACATGTGTGTTCACACACCCATGCTCCTGCCTTTACTTCTTTCAGATATATACTTTGTTAGTAAGCTTTTCATCACTGTCACGAAGAACACTTTCAAAGGATGAAAGGTTGTTTTGGCTCATCGTCTCTGACACTTCAGTTCATACAGGGCTGACTCCATTGCTTTTAGGCCTGTGATCAGGTGGGGAACCAGGATGGGAGCACATGGTGGAAGGCCATGCTCACTTCACTGTCAGCTGAGAAACAACAAAGAAGGAGAACTGGTCTGGAGACAGGATCTGTGGCCCCAGGGACCTACTCTGAATAGGCTCGATCTCCTGAGAACATCTTGCATGGCAATCAAGCCTTTAGCATTGAGCTTTGGATGAACATTTCAGATCCACACCAGACTGCTGAATCACACAAGCTTAACTTCCCAGGAAGCTCCCCACTCTCCAAGTGTGTAGAGGTTGGAGTAGGGAAGGGAGAGAGTGACTCTCTACCCTTCCTGTATGTTAACAGTGCAATGAGAGAAGCACATAGCTTGAAGAAAATTCATGAGAGGAACATCTGTTTCCAGTTAATATGTTAATTTTTTCTAGTTAATTCAAAAACTAGAAGGTGAAGGAAAAAAAAATCACACATTTATCCTCTTGATAATATGGTCAACCAAAATACAAAATACTTGAAAAATCTGTTCTGCAAAATAAAAATGACAAGAAAGCTACTTACATTGAAAAATAATTTTATTCATTTTAGAATGTTATTTTCTAATTGTAATTTTTGTTTTGAGATTTTAATAAATATATACTTATGCAAAATGGAAAGTCAAAGACAATTTATTTACCTTGTATGTTAAATTTAAATTTATATGGAAACTTAGCTAGGCATAGTGGTACACCCTGTAATCTCAGCATTCAGGATTTGAAGCAGGAGGACTTAGAGTTCATGTAGATAAGATAGGCTAAGATTAACAAGATAAATTTTGACAAGAAAACCTCTTAGCTTTGGTTTAGGAAGTCCATTTTGTTAAGTATATGAAAGAGGAAGCCATCACCTGATAGCTCGTGTTGAAGATCTGAGGCTTTCGTGACCACAAAGTGAATCAGTGATGTGGCCATCAAATCAAAACAGCTGAGGTGATAACAGACTGAAAAAAAGCAAAACAAAAAAACAAACAAACAAAAAACAGTCTCATCTCATCACCTCTTGTATTTAGCTTGCATTCTATACAATAAAAAACAAAGTAGTTCTTAGAGCAATCCTGCAAGTGGGAGAAATGTGAAACTGTATTTTATGGACAACGGTAACAGCTATAGTAACACTCATTCAAAACTGTTAACAGTTTAAACAAGTAGCTGAAGAGTTAAGTGTATAAAGATTAGGATTTTGGCTCACTATAAACAGCTTATAACTATTATAAGACGGGTCACAATGTCCTCTATTAGTGTTAAGTAAGAACTTAATGGAGGAAGGCTCACTGGTTCTGATTTGAACTGATGCAGTCAAGAATTACAGTCTTAAGTACTTTTCTACCTTAGTACTGTTCCCTCACATATCTATTAAGGTAACTCACATAGCTCCTTTTCAGTAACTGTTGTTATGCTCTGTTAGAATCTCTAGTTTGGTAGCCAGTAACACCATAAATCGAAAACCCAGAAAGGAATGTCGGTTGTCAAAACTACATAGGAGTCAACTTGGAAAAACAGAGCAGTGAAAAATCACCATGAAGGAGATAGGAAAGCACTATCTACCATTAACCACTTACCTACCATTCAGATCCACCAACAGGCTAGAGATGGCACAGGACTAAAGGGTGCACATCAAAGTTCCATTCTAAGCACCCACGTGGTGAGACAACTCAAAACCCCTGTAACTCAAGCTTCAGGAGATGGAGCACCCTCTACTGGCCTTTGCAGGTACTACACACCTGTACAACCCACATCAATTAAAATCTTCAAAATATCTACTATGAATGCTGAAATTAGTGGCTCCTTTAGTACTTACACAGAATGTCTCCTGACTTCATTAGATTTAACTAGGCTTTATGGTTATTGTGACAGTGTGGCCTTGTACTTGAAGCAAGCAGCCCTCCTCCCCTAGCCTGCCAAGTGCTGAGGTTAGGCATGGGCCACCACATCCAGATGAGAAGAGTTAAAGTATACATTTATGAAACTGGCATTTTTCAGGTTTAACACAACCATTTAACTGGAGCTTCAGGCCAAATTACTGAATCGCTTCATTTTCTTCTTTATCCAACATTCACCAGTGTCTCATCCACGAGGTGCAAATTTGACTACATTGTACGTGCTGCTGGTTAGTCTGAATTACTGTTTGGCTGCAGTAGCTTGCCGACTGTTCTGTTTTCTATTCTCAGCTTACTTTCAACAGCAGTCAGTGAGCTGTAAATAAAATGAATCCCTCTCATCTTTTGTGTAATTTTGTCGCGCTGAGAGGAAAGCCACCGATTTTGGTGATGGTGAACCTGGTGTGACCATGCCGTGCTGCTCAGGCCTCTCCAGCTGCCATTCCCCTCTCTTCCCCTGTGCCAGGGGCCTTCTTGAGCTTCCGCAAACACATTTCTAGTGTCAACATCTGTCACTATTCTTGCTGGCCATCTTTTCCAGACCGCTGCACCCCCCTCTGCTTGTTTGTCAGTGTGCACATGTGCTCAGATGCTGTCTCAGATGCTGCCGGTCTGCTGCGTGTTCGTGTCCCCTCATCCTGTACCATTACCTCCAGGGCATTTCTCACCTCCTCAAGTACCTGTACAGCACGTCTACAGAAGGCACAAGTTCTTCTCGTTTATAAACTCTGTAGCACTAAAACACCACAACCAAGCAAGCCCCCATATAGCTATGAATAAATATTTTTTAAAGCATTGAAAGTGGAAAGCACAGAAAATGGGAAGAAAAATTCCTATTTCTAAGTATGTGTAAAAATACCAGCTTTCAAAAATGAAACTGAACTGGGCAGTGGTAGCTCCTGCCTTTAATTTCAGCACTCAGGAGGCAGAGGCAGGTGGATATCTCTGAGTTTGAGGCCAGCCTGGACTACAGAAAGAGTTCTAGGATGGCCAGAGCTATACAGAGAGACCCTGTCTTTTTTTTTAAAAAAGAAAACAAGAAAGAAAAGAATAGACAAAAAAGAAAAGTGTGCTTAAGCAGAGGAACATTTTTAGCTAATTTTATTAATCTGAAAAGTGTGAATGCAGCTCTGATGACTGTCTTGGAAAACTTAAAATAATCTTACACCAAGGAAAACTTTTTATTAAAGCGTCAATTACCAGTTATTTAAAGATACACAAGAAAAGACAAACATACAAAGGCAGTATCAAACAAGTGATTTCTAAATTCAGTACTTTTGAAATATGAAACAATGATCTTAAGTCTGTTTATTGCCACAATTGATTTATAAGTTGATCTACAACTATCTTCAGTCTTATGTTACTGAGCTCTTCAGCTTTTTATCATTTTAGAAAGGTATTTACTTCTCTTTATACAATTAATGCTAGCAAGTATAAAAAGCTTCCCTAAGTCACAAGAATTCAATAAAGTTGTTGCTGTGAATATAGGTACCATTCTGGGTTGTCCACACTAAGACTCTCACATTTAGAGGAGAAATCTTAATTTAGTGGGTAAACCAAACTGTGGGGATGGAGAGCAAGAGACTAAATGTTATCTGTTACTTCCAATTTGCTGACAAAGAATTCATTACTTAGGTCTGCCCACATCAACTGGCCCCATCTTGCATTTCCTTTTCTAAAAGAATGATAGACTCAGCCAATTTGCACAACCAACTAAACAATACTTTTCAGCACTCTAGACCTGAAGTACTTGAAATAAGTTAATCTCTTAATTGGTTTAGCAGCTTTGCTTCTGGAAAAGCAGTAAAACCTACTTTGTTCCAAAATGAGCACGTGACTCAGAGCCTTGACTGTTAGTTAGGATGCCTGCCTGTCTTCTCCTCTTAGAGTAAGAGATGAAGAGAAAACCTCACACACCCTGGAATGTAATAAATGCAAACATTACCTCATTTACCAATGCACAATACTAAGCCAGAAACCCAAGAGGAAGGGGCTTGCTTGTACAAAACAAGAGAGTGCATGTCAAATAAAGTAGACTGTGTAAAGTAATAAAAACACGTATCCAGGTGATTCTGCTTTCTAGAAGTCTGCTTAAACTGACTATGAACGAATGATTGGAATGTTCTTTCCCTACATAATGCCCACTCACTAGAAGCTGGACCTGGTTTCTTACAAATCCCACATTTCCTCGGATTTAGTTACTGTACCCTTATCATACTACCATCACCGAATAAGCTGGGCCTGCCCAGCCTGCCTGCAAAGTCTCTCTCAGAAATACACCAAGTCATTAGACAGAGGCATCCTTAAGTAGAGCACTTCAAGAAAGCTTATGAAGGAGCAGTTCTTGGCCCTCTGATGTAAATACCTCTTATTTCACATTATCACAGAACAGTGCAGTTCATTAACTACTCTTTCGTTACAGGAAACCCAGTAGCTCTTAACAGTTCTCTTCAGTTGCAGAAATATTTCAATACTTATTAATTCCAAAGATCCGAACACCGTGTAGCTGTGGCATTTTGGGAATAAGTACGCTCAGGAGAGAAGCTGTGTTTACGACGAAGTGAGTTGGATCATACTTCGTATAGAAACTTGCCAGAAAGTATCTGCAGAGATAAAAAGTTAGAATATGTATAGCATCCCAAAATGAAATTACCTAGAAAAATATTACAAAAGGGGTGAATAAACATAAATACCTAAAAATAAAATCATTTTGATACTAAAATGAAACCTTTTGATTTGAGATTTAAAAAGTGAGGTGCACATCTTACATTTCTGCAATGTATACAGGAACAGGCTGATGTCTGGCATCGTTGGGAGCATATGGCTTTCAAATACATTTCACATGCCTATGAGATTTCAGGTGTAGCTCATGCACAACTAGTGCAGTGTTGGAAACTAGCCTTTGTACATGCAGAAACCAGTATCTTTGAAAGAAATGCACATTCAGTTGCCCTTCTGATGTTACAATCTTCTTGCTATAGCAGAGCAGTGTATAGCCAGTCTATCTGTAAACCTGAAAGATTCAGGAGAAAATCCCATCTGTTTTGCTATTACAGGACACAGGAAAATCTTTTCCTCTAATAAAACAAGTTCTGTACAATTTGGTTAGGAAAGAACAGCTACCTCCACAAATGAAAACAAGCCAGAAAACCATACACATCTTTTTCAGAATTTTCTAACATAAGAAATTCTATAGTCTTCCGCTTAAACCATATTTCTCAATTAAAAAAAACTATTTTATGTGTATGAATGTTTTACCTGCATGTGTATCTGTGTATCACATGCATACTTGGTGTCTTCAGCGGACAAAGAAGGCCACCTGATCTCCCTACCCTCAAAATGGAATTACAGACAGCTGTGACCTGCCATGAGAGTGCTGGGAATTGAACTCGGATCCTTTGGAAGAATAGCCAGGGCTTTTAACTGCTGAGCAATCTATACAGCCCCTATTTCTCAATTTTTCCTGCAAAATCTTTCTTCATGCTTTTATATACTTGAAGACTGTTTTAAACTTTCATCACGGAACAAAATGGCTTTATCCACTGTATTTAGTAAGTCAACTAAATGACTTGTTGCTAATACCAGTTTAATTTATGATCGGATACATCTTGGCATGTTTTCACCTTACACACTTTCTTGTAATAAAAATTAATAACATCATAGAGTATATGGAAATTACCTCCCTCTTAAAATAACCTAGATGACTCTGAGGAAATGCCATTCCAGGCAGAATCAGTATAAAACAGCTTATTTCCTAAGACTTATCAAATAGGCCTGGAATAGAAGACAGGAGTTTCAGTTAATCCGGGCTCTTGATTCAATATAGTCGTCAGATCTCTACCAAGGTAACACATAGGAATTTGTTTCTCTTTTCCTCCTTTTGAGATGGGGTCCAAGTAGCTCTAGTTGGCCCAGAACTTGATACATAGACCAGGCTATCCTCCCACCCATCGGCTCCCACAGCACCGGGATTATGGAAGTGCCACCCGAGCTGGCTTGAGTCTGTTCTTTATCCAAAAATCTGTGGTGATAGCACGTACAATTAAAGCAAATATGAAAGCACTTTTGAAAGTGATTAGGGCTGGTGATTCAACCGACTTAGTCTGCAGGATGCCCTGGATCCGATTCCCAGTGCCACAGAAGGAAAAAGGAAAATATCTATACTATGTAGATGGCTTAAAAGTTACTTCTTTAGTTATACAAGGAATTTAATCAGAATATTTGAAATAATAATTTTGGGTCAAAATAGTATTTGAAAATCAGTAAGTCTATATATAGATAGATCTTGGCTGACTTTCTGGTATATTATACTGCAATCTATGTTTTATAGATGACGAACCTGAGACTTTTAAGAAAATGGCCAAAACAAAACTCATAAAACCCACAAGAGCCTGAGAAGTGTCCTAACTGTATTGTCTTTCTAGCATGTGCAGGGCCAATGTCATATAGCTTAAAACCAATACAGCCCAAACCCGCAGTTAGGACTGTTCAGCCTTTATGCCTGTCATTACATTTCCTTCTGTTAGATTATAGAAACATTTTCTTTTTGAGTTTAATTTTTACATGTGACAAAACTTATTTCCACAAAATTCAAAAATTTGAAGGAAAAAAATTATTCCTTTATGATCCTTTCTCTTGAAAATGTCCTTACTGTGAATATATTGATCCAAAACTTACCTGATATTATCATAGTATTATGTATGAAGCTATATACTATAGTGTTAAAATTAAGTTACGTGTGATACATATCATGTACAAGCTATTGAGTGTCATATTAAAAGCAATCTATGTGCTTATGAACTCTTAAAAGGGGAACTATGTATTTCCTAGCTATACCTATATAGAACCGTGGGAGAAAAGAGGAAATGGTATTTCATTTAGAATCAATTTGAGCAAAAGCACAAAACAAGGTAAAGATTGGGTTAGGAATAAAATATTCAAATGCAGGGAACGGGAGGAAAGAGGATTCCAACAGCTGCATAGTGTATCTGACTTGTTTTTTAGAGCCTCAAGTTAAGTACCACTAAGTCAGCTATCATCACTTTGATTTTTAGGGGAGGGGTTGGGTGTGGGGCACCGAGAAAAGCTCTATGTAGCCCAGCATAGCCTCGACAGGCTGCATGGGCACGGCCAAGTTCTTGAACTTCCTGCCTTGACCCCCTGAACGCTGGGAGTGCACGTGTGCACACATGCCTGGTTCCATGCGGTGCTGCGGTCAGACTCCAGGCCTTGTGCGTGCTGGACGAGCCTTCTCCCGCTGAGCGTCACCACCAGCCCTCGTGAGAATCCTATACCCAAGCAATCCAAGTGAATGGATGATACAGAATTCAGTCCATGTCAGCCTCACAGCTAAAGGTCTGACCGCTACGCTATTCTTTCTAAAGCATTCTTTTCTCAAGAAGCTTGAACTGAGGTACCTGAAGAGATGTTTAGCCAATATAATTATCATCAGCAAATCATTCTTTAGGATGATTAATTTGATGTGTGATACAAAATAATAGTGGACTCATAATTTTCTTAGAAGAAACAGAGACACAAATGTGTTTTATCTGTGTATCTTAGAATGTTAAATTCACTGATGAACTTCTATCTGTACCGATTCAAGTAAAAACTGGTTTCCTACCGATTTGTTATAAATTGTGCCTGTACCTTATGACTCTACTTATTGCCTCTACTTGCGGATAAAAGTTCTTAATGAAAGTCAATTAAATCTGATAAATAAACACTATTTTCTTATCCAATCCATTATCTCTCAAGACTTCTATCACTTACAGAATTATTGGAGAAATTGTGAAAAACTTCCGAGAAGATGTAAACTGTACTCCATAGTCGAGCTGTTCCCAGTGAGTGAGGAGCCTTGCTCTACCCTGATCGGGAGTCTCAAAAGGCGTTCCTTTAACTGCATGCAGAAACACATACATCCCCTGAAAAGCAAACGACAGAGGGAGTCAAATGCAGAGTTCATCCTTACAATCAGCATCATGATGGTTCTAGGCGATTTGTGAATGAGTATATGATTCAAACTAACAAGTTAGGTTTTCATAAGACAGTTAAAAATTACGTTCGGTATCTATGAAGTATAAAGCTTCCTGGGGTCTGCTTCATCATTTGGTGAAAACAGTACATGGGCAATCAGCAGGAACATGTTCATCAAACAAAAAAATGTGGCCCAGAGGGCTGCCCAATGGGGTAAAGCGCAGCCAAGATGGAGCGCAGTAAACGGTAAGGGATAACCTGGGGTCCTAACAGCATGGAGGGCAGGCAGCTGCCCGGCTGTGTGCTGCCTAAGGCATATGAGGAAATATGAAGGCGGTGTGTGTCTTTCATCCAGGCACATAAATGGTCCAGGGTGAGGAAGAAGCCCCAGTCCTTTTCAGGTATGAGCCCTCTGATCAATTATCTGATCCCAACACATACACATATGAGGAACAATAAATGGACCCGGTAGGTTGTATTTATATACACACATATGTATATGCAACAATAACAAGGGGTTGTGAATTTGAGAGAGAGTGGGGAGGGGTGATGGAGGGGTTGGAGGGGAAAGGGGTAGAAATAGTGCAAATACAGTATTCAGGATGCAATTCTCAGAAAAAAAATTTGAAAAATTCAACTACATGTTTAAACTATAAACTAGAAAGCTTTTTCATAAAGTTGAAACTAGAAACAAACTGTCAGTTATTTCAAGAACAAAAAATCAAGTCAGAGACTGAAAAAAACAGATTAAAACACATAAAACAAAAAATGTTCTCATAGTCCTTTGTACTAGTTAATATATGATATAAATTATTTTATTTAATGTGGGTATAGTTATTATTGTTTTATAAGAAAAAAGAACTACTCTACACTTCTTTCCTTAGATCTAGGAAAAGGACTATCTTTTTGAGGTTTTCTTTGAACCACGTTGCTCTCATTAGTTTTTAAAATGGAATACTCAAGAGTTTACTCTTTTCAAGGGCAAAAGATAAAATGTGCACCTGAGTACAGTTATCCCTCTAGCAGTGCATGCCGAGCTTCTGTGACGTTCCAATCAAACCCCAGCAATGTGCATGCAACGTGCACACAATTACACACAATGACATTTTTACTGGCTACATCTTTTCTTTTAACATGCTCACTTTCGGTAGCTTTTATACAACAGTATTAATGATTATCATTCACAAACCACAATAATTAGGAAAAGGAAATGCATGTTTCGTGTACTAGCACTTAATAGTTATTGACTCAAGGAAAATATCATTCACTTTATAGCTGGGATGATAATCCCCTGAAGTATTAACATAATTTTCAAGAATGACCTGTATGCTGGCGGTGGTGGCGCATGACTTTAATCCCAGCACTTGGGAGGCAGAGGCAGGTGGATTTCTGAGTTCGAGGCCAGCCTGGTCTACAGAGTGAGTTCCAGGACAGCCAGGGCTACACAGAGAAACCCTGTCTCGAAACCCCCCCCCCCCCAAAAAAAAAGAATGACCTGTAGTGGGGCAAGAGGAATTACTTATTTGTGTGTGTGTGTGTGTGTGTGTGTGTGTGCGCGCGCGCGCGTGTGAGAAAGTCTCAGCAGTTAGGAACATTCGTTGCTTTTGCAAAAAAAGAATGAACTGTAGCATCAAATAAAGGGAATCACGGTAGGTTCTTAAGAGCAGTATGGTGTCTGCACGACAGTGAGTGATTAGCCCCATTTCCACGCTTAAAGCTTCACGTTGGCTAAGATGGAGGCTATTTTCAATGGAAACCTTAAATTGCAGTGTGCTAGTTGCTCTATCTATGGTTGGGTAAATTTAGTTTTGTTGTTTTGTTTTGTTGTTTTTTAGTGTGCTCAACAAGGAATGAAGGAGAAGCGCGCTTCCCTACGCGGCGCCCACTCCCCGCTGTTTGCTGTTTGCTCACAGTTGTGTACTGTGGCACAACTGCAACTCAATCAACTTCAAAACAAGGAAGGCAGGAATAGAAATGGCATCTATAATACACCTAAACATCTGTATTCAGTAAGCACACGCGCGCACACACACACACACACACACACACACACCATCTATCATCAGAGAATGCAGAGATTAAAATATAAAGAAGCCAGATGTGGCAGTTCACTCATGAAACCCCAGCTCTTGGAAAATTGAAACCAGATGAAGGCCAAGAGTTCAAGGCCAGCCCGGGGCCCCTTTGGTGTTTTACTTTCAAACACCAAAGTGAAAGAACAATTGAGATTAAGCTCCTAATTACAAAACTATTATGAATATATAACAATTCAGAGGGTTCTAGAGATTGGTATAGGAGGTGAACTCTGAGTAGTTTGGCTGGATAGGAATCGGCCTGGCAGAATGAGGAAACAGAAGAGCTGAAGCCAAGGCAAAAGGTGACAGCGATATTGTTTTTTCCAAACTGGTTGAACAAAGCCTACAGCCTATATTTGGCTTAGAGACTAGGCAAACAGAATAATTATGCCACACAAAGAGCGTGGGATTTTTCTATAAACACAAAGGAGAATCCTCAAAGGACTTATAAATAGGCCTTGTGTAGATACACATTTAAAAAATATTTCTAAGTCAAGTCTGAATGGGAGGGTAGCACAGATGAAGAGGAAAACCATTGTGATAATTATCTTTATCTGATAAATGATGCTATAGGCAAGTTAAAAGTGAAATAGCAAATAGGGCATACGTAGGAAAAAGCAGTAACACAACGTAGAAGGGGCCACGCCCTTTTTGCACAGGGCACTGCAGTCTTCTACCTAACTCTCTTGGAGTGGCTATTATTAGAGTCCCTTTTGCTCATGAAAAGGTCAGGGTGACTTTACATTGTTTTTCCTTTGAAATTCAGTGGTCTAGCAGACAGTAAAGCCTTAAGATGAGATCTAGAGGGGAGTTAGGAACAGACTGGTGTGGTGAGGGTTAAATCCGGACTAAAACAAACTCCATTTATATGCTTGCTTTCAAATGTAAGGTGATACAAGCATTAGTCTACAGATAGAAACTGAAAATACTGGTAGGTAGAATGTACAGCATAAAGAGAATCATAGAAAAGGACCACAGGAGGTTACTAATATTAAAGGGCAGATAAAAAGAAGAGTCAACGGGAGGGACGAGAGAAGGCTGCCAGAGGCATACCTAGGACAAAGTGATCCCATAGAAGCCATAACAAGAGTTCTGGTCAAAAGGACAAGCATGTCTAGAAACCACTATTTAAACTATGCACCAAGTACTGTGGGCATGCACCTTTCGTCCCACTTATTTGGGAAGATGAGATGGGAAGATTACTTCAGCCAAGAGTTCAAAGCCATCCTGGGCAACATGGTGAGATATTCATATTCATATTCTCTCCCCCCCCCATCCCTCCCTCAACCATGTAGACCTTGTTATGTAGACCAAGCTGGCCTTGAACTTACAGAGATCCCACCTGCCTCTGCCTCCCTAATCAAAGTTATGTGTACCATGCTCAGGGATTCCCTCTTAAACAAGAAAAGTCCAACTGTGATGTTCTACCAGTCTATCACTTAAAATGGAAGAAGTATTTACTTATCATTGCTACCAACATAGTATCCTGATCATCAACCTCACCAACATTCCATATGTAAATGAACTATTAACATAGAAAACCATTTCCTTTATTTCTTTCTGCTCTGCTCTAACAAGCTAGCATACTTGGGAACTTGGACTCAGTTCCCTTCCCATCCTACTTTAGTAAGTACTTGAAGGTGGAGTCAAGCCACCTTCAGTGTGGATGGGTTCTCTTCCCAATAGTCAGTTTCCAAGGATGAACAATGCGCTCAACAGTAATGACGTTTATAACGCTCTGTAGTGCTAATGCTAATACAGGAACATGAAAACCAACAGGAAATATTTAAGGTATCATAAAACTCTGAAAAGTGTTCAGGTTAAAATGTTTATACTGAATAAAGAAAGCATTTTTAAACAATTTAGAAAAATTTTGCAAAGCTTCAAAGACTTGAGTTAAACAAAAACCAGCTAATGTTCAAGTATTCTAGTGAACCAATATGTAATAACCGAAATTATAATGTATTTTTATTGGAATAATGGCAAACAATGAAAGTATAATGAAATTAAAATGGCAAAAAAAAAAAAAGAAAGTTTTACAAATTGGCCTAATGTGACAAGGAAAAAAAAAATCCTTACCAACATTAAAATTCTTCAAAAGTAACTCACATTATCTCAAATCACTGAATTATATACATGTATTTATCTTTGCAATGTCAAGTATGGACCTGTACATTTTAAAGAGGTGACTTTTATAGCCCAGAATATAGAGTTGTTAACAAAATCCCAAAGTGTTGGGCTGGAGGTGCAGTTCGGTCCAGAGCTTGCCAGGCATTCACAGGGCCAAGTTCAAATCCCAGTACTGAAGAACAGCGTGCGATCCAAACACCACAAAGTTACAGGTTTTATTTACAATGTATTAAATACCTTCCTGCTGTTATGAACCACCAGTGACGTATCTCCAGTTTTCTCATGTTTCCAAACTGAAGACCTGTGCGCATTAAATAAATAGTGTCTCACTGCTTCTTTCCTCAACTCCCTGACACAGAATCTTAAGAGCTCTCCATATAGAAAAGAAGACGGAGTTCTTACCAGATTATGTATTATGTTTGTTAAGGTCCAGGCAACAGGAACACTGCAGAAGGGGATACTGAGTAATACGATATGAAGCAGGCCAACTCCCAGCGCGTAGGTCAGCCACATACCACGGCTGCTCATGACACGAGTATTGGGGTTTACCTCACTGTGGGCAACTCCAACATTCATGTTTGCCCTGCAGGAAAGAAATAAATCAACTAACAGTGCCACGGCTGGAAACCTAAACGCCCACAATCTGACACGACAAAACATCACTGCAGTTTTCTCCCTTTCTCGTTCTGATACGGAACAGTCATACCTCCAAATGTGCCTTCTACGGATGTCAACGTAAGCAATAAAACATCAAGGCAGGTGGCTGTCGCTACTGTGAGGTGGACACAGCTTATTTGTACGGCTTCCTTCTCTAAACCTTGTTTTCTAGCCTGTCACTTTAATTAGATGAAATACTAGGAAAGAGAGCTCAAACTGGATCCAGGTGTGTGGGTTCAGTCCCGTAATCCCAGCACTCAGGATTGCTAAAATCTGAGGTCAGCACGGGCCACATAGCAATACCCTATTTCAAAATTCTTTTAAAAAGAAAAAAAAAAACCATATTACATATATGTAAAATGTAAGCGGAGTGAAAGCCAGGAGCTAAATATATAATTGTGCAAGTTAGCAGGTTTCACTGGGACGTTTCAATATATACCTATACCACGTTTCAAGGGGGTTCCCTCTCCTGCTCTCTCCACCCCCTTCTCATGGTAGTCTAGCCCAATGTGTATTTTCAGGGCATCTTTGTTTCCTTTTATTAGCTTTCCACATACTACTTTTATTTCACTGTGGGGCTAGTTTTGTCAAATATGATAATCACCAGTAAAATAGTATTTTAAAAAGATTGGGGGGGGGGAGGGGGAAGCAGAACTGGCCCAACCAGTCTGAGTGGCAAGATGCTGACATGTAATGGAACATTTTAACCATACTCAGAAGTCAAACGCATCTTGTTTCCTCTTTAATCTCCCTCTCTCTTGAAACAAGGTTTGACTGTCTAGGTCAGGCTGTCCTCAAACTCACAGGTATACACACCTGTAGAGCTGAGGGTTACAAGTGTATAAGCCACTAATGTCTGGCTGTGTGCCCCCATTTGAAGAGTGAACCTAGAAATAACACGCTGTTGATGTAAAATGAAAAATTTACAGGGTTAGGGATTCAAATTTGTACCACAACTAGGTTAAACTCATGAATCTTTCTCAATATTTCTTTAGCCAAACTCAAAGAAATTTTTTCTTTGCCCCTGCCCTCCCCCCGCCCCCCCCCCCCCGTTGGCTTACTCCTTTTATGTTCAGGAAGAAACACTAAGGAACTAGTATTAGCACTCAGTTATCTTGAGCATACAGTTTTTTGGAGGGGGGAGTCTAAGAGTTCAGTTTGTTACAATCAAACTGAAATGGGTATTGTCTGAGAGAAGGAAATGCGCTAGAATACATTTCAGCTCCCATTCAAAGATACATAAAACCCTTTCTTTTTTTTTTTTTTTTCTTTTTTTCTCTTAAAAAAAATTTTTTTTTCACTAGGTGGGCAGCCACACCCCTTCCCCCACCACCAACCCCCCCACCCCGCGGCGGGCAAGGTTCTCAATCGGTGCATAAAACCCTTTCTATTGCATTGTTTGAAGAAAAGAATTTCACTCTGCTAAGCAAGTGTTTCTGGAGTGTAATGTTGTTCTTTCGGCTTCTCAAGATGTATGGAATAGGCAGTGATTAAAGTTACACTAAGGGAAAGTCTTGCGTAAATTTTGCATCTATAATAACCAAGTATCTATCATGCACTTTTAAAGGTTGATACTTCCAACATCTCCTACAACGTAAAACATTTAAAACCCAAACCAAAACCCGCTGGAAAGAGCCTCACGTTGCCACCTATGCTAGACTGGAAAACTCTTTCTCAGCAGGTTAGTCGGCAAAGACTTTTCTACCCGGGCCTTCCCGGTCCGCGCACACCCACCCACCGCCGCAGCCGCAGCCGCAGCCGCAGCCGCAGCCGCACTTCCGCGGGGCGCCGACCACCTGCGGACACCTGGGGTGCACAGCGCGAGCCCCCGAGGCAGCAGAAACCCGCTCTGCCGCAGGCCATCGGGGCCGTCCCGCAGCTCCGGGAAGACTTCGAGCTTACCGGCCGCCAGATCCTTGCAGGTCACAGGACAAATCCCGCGGCAGCCACAGTAGGTCCTCACGGTAGAGCGCTACTGGTGCGCCCCGCCGCTTCCGGAAGGCTGCCAAGCTGCTCTTGCGAGCAGCCGATTGGCTGCCAGCCGCGCCAATCCCACTTCCCGCTGTGGGCGGGCCTAAGAGGAGCGCGAGCGCCGGTCCTGCGGAGCGCAGGCGTGCTTCGGTCGGAAGGACGTCCAGCGAAGAAGGCCCCGCTGCTCAGGGTTTGCTGAGTGCCTGCCGCGGTGGTGAATGCCTTAGTTCACGCGAGCTAGAAGGTAGTGTCACCGCGAACGAGCACGCCCAGTGATGCTCGGGGAGGCTGGCGGCGCCTCCCGGGGCCAGGCGCGATGTGCGGGGCTCGAGCGCGCGCACGCGTTTCAAGCCATCTGGGCCGGCTAGGCAGGAGTTGGAGCTCAGACCCTCTGGGTTCAAGTTGGGAAAGTTTTGTCTGGTTGAGCGTGTAGCGGCTTAGAGCGCTGTGCGTGCCTCACACAAAATGTATCAATTTGCGTTTGTCCCCGATGAAGGCAGTGTACATCCCGAAGAGATGTGAATTCTCATTGAGGAAAGGGAGTAAAAAAGATTTGAGTAATCAGTTCTAAGTCATCTTTGAAGTACATTTTCTTGACCTTGGTGATGTCTGTTTATAAAACTCTCTGAGTTTTATTTCAGAAATAACTCCAAAAAAATTTAAAGTTGACAGAATGCTTGCATGTCTGTGTAGATATCTTTTATGTATCTTGGTTCTGTGTGACGGTTGGATTGGATTTATTTTGTTGTAAAATTTGCTGTTTTTTCCAAGTTCTCTAATCTCTTTGCTTTTGTAGAGCAGTTTCTCTTTCTGATCACAGCATATTTCCAGGACTGTTGATTGGCTTCAGTAGACATGAGTTCTTTTCTAGCACTAGGACTGTTCCAACACTAGGATTGTCCTTAGTAGGTATGAATTCTTTCCCAACATTCTATGTGTTCTGTGCTGGGACATGTAAGCCTGACATCAACCTTTTGGCTTTTCAGAAGAGGTCTTTAACTGTCCGCCCCTTAATAATATGCCACATTCCTGAATATGTTTTCAATATAGATGCACTGCCCTTAAAGCCGTGCGAGTCAGGAGGAAGGGACACATAAATAAACGGCCATTTATGGCATTGAATTAAAAATAAGGAAGGAATGCCTAATCTCTCGGAGATTGGAATATGGAAGAAGAGTTTTGGGAAATGACACTAGACAACCCAGAAAAATGTCATGTGATCCTTTCACATCTAGGTAAAGAGAGCCACATCGTAGTGTGGCCAGAGCAATACTATATGTACATTTGGAAAATGGGATGAAATGAAAGAGATAGGGAAGTAGGGAATTTGGACTTAACATACTTGGCATTTGAAAAATCTTAAAAATTTAAAGTAGGGTAGGAAGGGAATTTAAATTATAGAAACAGCTTATAAATATTTCAGTCCAGATATCAATTTGGTAGCTATTGAAGTCGTTCAGAGGAGAAATACCAAGGGGCTGGCCAGAAGTGGTGGTGGGAAGAATGTTCTTCCAAGAAACTCAGGAGGGAGCAGGTGCCATGCGTATGGTGGGGATTCGTACAGGATTGTTGAGATTTCTGGCTTGCTTGCTTGGAAAGCATTGAGGTGTGGCCTTCTGAGGCAGAATATGCGTATGTCTTAGAAAGATGGTAATCTGCAAGTTAACAGGCTTTTCCATTCCATTGTAATAGATGTGGAATGTATGTTGAGGATTATAAAACTTAGTCCATAAAGTTCCTATGTTGGCTATTAATTTTATTATCAAATAAATTATAGAAAGAAAGGGATTCTGAGATAGAATAAAATTTATCTTGCCTTTTCGATCATCTAAGTATGATATTTAGAAGGAAGATGACTGAGGCCCTGGCATCCAGAAATTGGTAGGAGGTTCAATGGATCAGGGGATGTATTGGCTGGTTGTATGTGTCAATTTGACACAAGCTAGAATCATCAGAGGGGAAAGAGCCTCAGTTGAGAAAAGGCCTCCATAGAACCTAGTAAGGCATTTCCTCCATTAGTGATCTATGAGGGAGGACCCAGCACACTGGGTGCTAGCATCCCTAGGCTGATGGTCCTGGGTTCTATAAGAAAACAGGACGAGCAAGCTAGAGGAAGAAAGCCAGTAAGCAGCACCCCTCCATGGCTTCTGCATCAACTCCTACATCCAGGTTCCAGTCCTACTTAGGTTCCTGTGCTGACGTCTAGTGATGCTTGTGATCTAGAAGTGTAAGCCAAATAAGCCCTTTCCTCTCCAGCTTACTTTTTGGTCATCGTGTTTCATCGAAGCAATAGAAACCTTAACTAAGTCTGGGGATGAATTTGAGGACCAGAGGTATAGGACCCTGGGCCTGGGGATGATATGTGATGCAGGCTTGTCTAACACTGAACCTGTGGAGGAAGTTGAGACCCTGCCAACTTGCCGAGAGGGCAGGCACTTAGCTTTAAAATTATTCTTAGTATCTCTGCATTAATCATGGGCTAGTTACCAGGATTAAAATACTGAACTTGCTCCTTTTGTTTTTTTGTTTTTTCATTCAGAGATATACTACATGATTCCTGGCACTCAAAAAGCTGTGTAGTTGAGGATAATGTTTTGACAAACATCCTATGCGTGGTGCAAGCCAAGTACTTAAAGAGTATGGGAGAGAGAAGGGTTTTTTTTTCCAGTGGGTAATCAGAAAGGATTGTTGTGGCTGATACTATAACGGATTAAGAGGAAGCTGGGTGGTGGGCGTACAAATAGAGTTTGCTAACAAAGGAAAATGGAGTTCTTGACTGACTGTGACCACCAATACTAATGTATTATTTAGAGACAGCAAAGCTCGGTGGAAAGGGTGAGGGAGGCAAGGTGATAAGGTCTGTGTTGCACATACTTATTATCTGAGGCAGCAGTGGCAAGTATCGTTAGAAATGCCTGTCACACGGCCATACAGATTTATGTTGGGAGATGGCCATGTTCCTCAGAAGAAAGCCAAGAAAACACAGAGACAGCAGAGACAGATGGATGCAACTACCTGGGAAGAGAACAGAATGGTCCCTCCTAGAGGCATAGATATGGTCCCTCACTAGAGGCATAGATATGGTCCCTTATTAGGGACATAGATATGGTCCCTCACTAGGGATATAGCAACAGTAAAATGCTTGCCTTGCACGACCCTTGGTTTGATTCTAAATACCAAAACTAAGAGAAAAAAAAATCAAAATAGTTCCCAAGGGACAGGATTAGTGCCTGCAAAGATTGTCGTGGAACTCAGACTTGTGTGAAGCTGGGCGTCGCATATTCTGTTTGGCAACGATTTTAGAAATGATTTGGTGGTAGGGAACTTGTAACACTAGGTAACGGCACTTCCTCAAGTTTGGGCACAGAAAAGGAGAAAATTGCTGGTTTAAGAGGCCTAAGGGAAATGGCTAGATTTTGTCTTTCGGGTCAGTGTGCTTCTAGGAGACTGGCTAGACAGAGGTAAAAGTGCTCGTGCCGTTGTCTGTTCTAGCCATTGTAGAACCACAGGCCAGGAAGCTCATCAACAACAGGCTTCTCGCAGTTCTGGAGGCTGTCCAGGCTGAGATCCAGGCAGGCTCAGGAGCTGGTGAGGGACTGTCTTTTGGCTCATAGGTGGCATCCCCTTCCTGTGCCCTTGAAGAGTGCAAAGGAACCAAGAAACCTCTAGGACTTGTCTATGCTGTATCTGTCATGAGGATGTCACTCTCCTGGCCTGATGTGTCCCAGAGGGTTCTCCTAAGTCTGACTGAGAGCATAGGCATTCAGGCCCCAGGAGGTGGCTAGGAGAGAGGAGACTTGGATCGCATGCCGCCGAAGGACCAGGACCGCACTGAGTCATGATATGGAGCCACAGAACAGAGGGCTGGCTGCAAGGGGCTGTGAACTGCTGCCGTCTCTGCAAACCAGAAGAACAAAAATTGGGTAAAAGTAGCAATTTGAAAAAAATTATTTTGAAACATTGTAGAAAATGAGACAGAGAGAGTCTGAAGACTTGTGGGTAAAGTAAAGGTCTGGATGAGATTAAGTGAATATCTCAAACGTAGGCATTGGGGTTCTCAGAGAGAGAGTTGAGCCCAAACCTGCCTACTGAGTTTTCTTTGGGTATCGGTTAGGATGGGGGCTGGGCCGGATGTGGTGGCACATGCTTTTAACCCCAGCACTCAGGAGGCAGGGTCAGGCAGACCTCTGTGTTTGAGGCCAGCCTGGTCTACATAATGAGTCCAGGACAGCCAGGAATCTGCTACACAGAGAAACCCTGTCTTGGAAAAGAGAGAGAGGGGGCAGAGGGGGAGAGGGGAGAGAAAAGATAAGAACCGGGGTGCTATTCATTTAGCAATATGAATGAGTTCTCTTGGGATTTATATGCACACTACAAAGCCTCTATATGTTTACTTACCTCATTATAACCATATTATGTTATTACAGTTTTATTTCATCTTAAAAACCAGAATACTCTTTGTGCTATAATGAGGGTGAGAGTTAATCAAATTTTATGTTTTTGTGCTGTTTTAAATCTATTTTCCATTTTAAATGCTCATAGCTCTCTAGGTGACTGTTGTCTACTATACTGTACAGTATCTGAGGCCAACCTGAAGTCTTAGAGTACAGAAGGCACCTTTTATCTGTGACAGCAGTAGTTTGTATAAATTTTATGACGATGGTTCACTGCCCTGTATTCTCCCAGTCTTCCCAGTTGAGAAGCCTGGCCCGAGAACTCCAAACAAATTGCTGAGAGATAGGTACTTACACCTTCATCATTTCTTACCCTGAAACTAAATCAAATCATTGATAGGTAATTGTTAGTATTAGAAGCAGATTCCCACTGTGCTTCTACATAATGATCCCCCATCATACTATAGTTCGTTTGTAGTACATCCTGATGACCCAGGCTTGTGATTCCCACTGCTTTGGAGGCTGAGGTAGGAGAATGGCAAGATCGGGTCCTGATTGGCCTACAGAGTGAGTTCAAGGCTAGCCTGGGCAAAAACAGGCATATACAAAGCCCTAGGTTCAGTTCAGTCCCCAGTACCAGGAAATAATAATGACATGTTTAGGCCCTTACCAGTTATTTTACCCCTCCCCTCCCCCCACAGCATTGCTATTAAGCCAGGCTGCTTTGAACACTTCACCTTCCCACCTCAGCCTTCTAAGACCTAGGACCGTGGCTGCGTGTGCACCTCCGTGCTTAGGTGTTTTCTGCTAATCCACAAAGCAGTTGGCTTCATTATGGCCCCCTCTATCCTAGCCTGTCCCTTTCCGTGCCTTTAGCCATGCCTAGTTTTTATATACTTCTTACTTTGATCCTGGCAACAAGCCAGTGACTCATCTCACCCTTTTTATAGGCAACGACTTGTTTGTGCAGAGGAATTTAAGTTTGTTTCAGTAAAGACTTAAGAGCTGGGTTTTGGCCTTTGGTCTGTTTTTCGGCTGTGCCAGTCAGCTTTGTCTTCTTTATGTGGAACAAAAATATTGGTGAAGTCTAAGAACCCAGGAAGTTATCCTCTTCTCGGAAGCCTATCTACAATCCTGGCATAACTGTTAGTTACAGTCCCTGACCTCACTTCTGACATAGTTACCAGCTCCTCACATGACAGCTGGGCTTACATTGCCTGAGAAAGAATCAGAAACTGACTTTTGGCTTCGTGCTTTGTATTATCATTTTGTTTAAAGCTAGATTCCTTGGGTTCAGTTCATTGTTTAAATATATAGTTAGTTGTGTGGAATTAAGGAAGTGCTTAGAGTATTTTGCTTGTTTATTTTGTTTTTACAGTTTTTGGTCCCTTCCCCCAAATAACAACAGTAACAAAACCTTTCTTATCGTTCTAAAGGAGTTAGACATGTTGTCGAGCTGATCTTCCCAAATATTTTCTGAAGTTAGGCGTAAATAAAAGCAGATGTGAAGCCCCTCCCTGCCATATGTACACCTGTGATTCAGGCACTCAGGAGCTGCAAACAGAGAATCACTGCAAGTTTGAGGTTTACTCAGTGAATTCCAAGCTGGCACGTGCTATATAACAACAGCAGAAGTCCTCCTGTATGTCTTTTAAGTACTACAATTTTCATTTTAAATTCTTGGGGTTTTTGTTTTTTTCTTTTTGAACAAAAAATTGTGTCCTCGTTGGATCATCAAACGAAGGACTTCTCTTACCTGCAGAGATTTTTCACATCATGATTAGAAACATGTTTTAGGTCTGGGGTTTCACTAATTTGGATTAAAAGTGATTTGAGATTCTTTTTTTTTAATTGAATATCATCTTCATTTACATTGCTAATGGTAAAACCTTTCCTGATTTCCCCCCTCCCCAAAGACCCCCAACCCCTCCTCCCACTCCCTGCCTCCACATATATGCCCCTCCACCCGATACACTCACACCTCCCCCCCTCGGTTTCCCTTTGTTGGAGCCTCTATTGAGCCTTTACCTGACCAAGGACCACTCTTCTCACTGATGACCAACAAGGCCTTCATCTGCCACATTTTTGGCTGGAACCATGTGTACCCCTTGGTTATTGGTTCAGTCCCTGGGAGTCTTGGGGCGTCTGGGTGGCTGAAGTCATTGTTCTTCCCATGGGGCTGTAAGAGGTCCTATTTGTTGGTTGCTAGTTTCTGCCTCTGTATTTATAAGGCTCTGTCAGGGCCCCTCCGGAGACAACCATGGCATGCTCCTTTTGGTATATGCTTCTTGTCATAGTGTCAGGGTTTGGTGACTGTTTATAGGATGAATCCCCAGGTAGGGCAGTCTCTGGGTGGCCTTTATTTCAGTCTCTGCTCCACACATTGTCTCCCTTATTGCTCCTGTGAGTATTATGTTCCCTTTCTCAGAGGAACCAAAGCACCCTCATTTAAGTCCTCCTTCTTCTTGAGCTTCCTTTGCTGGGTGAATTGTGACTTGTTTATTTTGAGCTTTTGGGCTAACATCCACTTATCAGTGAGTGCATACCATGTGCATTCTCTTGTAATTGGGTTACCTCACTCAGGATAACACTTTCTAGCTCCATCCATTTGCCTAAGATTTCATGAATTCATTGCTTTTAATAGCTGCATAGTACTCCATTGTGTATATATACCACAGTTTCTCTATCCATTCCTCTGTTGAGGGACATCTGGATTCTTTCTAGCTTCTGGCTATTATAAATAAGGCTGCTATGAACATAGTGGAGCATGTGTCCTTATTACATGTAGGAGCACCTTCTGGGTATATGCCCAGGAGTGGTATAGCTGTGTCAGCAGGTAGTACTATGTCTAATTTTCTGAGGAATCGCTAAACTGATTTCCAGAGTGGATTTGCCAGCTTGCAATCCCACCAACAATGGAGAAGTATTCCTTTTTCCCCACATCCTCTCCAGCATCTGCTGTCCCCTGAGTTTTTCATCTTAGCCATTCTGACTGGTGTAAGGTGGAATCTCAGTGTTGTTTTGATTTGCATTACCCTGATAACTAAGGATGCTGAACATTTCTTTAGGTGCTTTAGAGCCATTTGAGTTTCCTCAGTTGAGAATTCCCTGTTTAGCTCTGTACCCCATATTTTAATAGGGTTATTTGACTCTCTGTAGACTAACTTCATGAGTTCTTTGTATGTATTGGATATTAGCCCTCTATCAGATGTAGGATTAGTAAAGATCTTTTCCCAATTTGTTGGTTGCTGTTTTGTCCTATTGACTGTGTTCTTTGCCTTACAGAAGCTTTGCAGCTTTATGGGGTCCTATTTGTCGATTCTTGTTCTTAGAGCATAAGCCATTGGTGTTCTGTTCGGGAACTTTCCCCCTGTGCCCATGTGTTCAAGATTTGTCCCCACTTTTTCCTCTATAAGCTTCATTGTGTCTGGTTTTATGTGTAGATCCTTGATCCACTTGGACTTGAGCTTTGTACAAGGAGATAAGAATGGGTCGATTTGCATTTTTTTGCATGCAGACCTCCAGTTGATCCAGCACCATTTGTTAAAAATGCTGCCTTTTTCCCACTAAATGTTTTTAGCTCCTTTGTCAAATATCAAGTGACCATACATGTGTGGGTTCTTTTCTGGGTCTTCAATTCTATTCCATTGATCTTCCTGCCTGCCTGCATACCAATACCAAACAGTTTTTATCACTATTGCTCTGAGTGATTTGAGATTCTAGAACCAATCCAAAGGAGCTCCATGGGCTAAAAAGGCACTGCAAGGCTCCCAAATATTTGCATGATTAATGATGTGCCAGTGAAGCTGTTGCATGACCAAATCATTATCCATACCCCAAGATACCAGCATCGTGTGATCACTGCCAGCCAGGCATATTTCACATTACACTCATTACAGCTATCCTTATCATTCTGAAATTATTGACAGCTCACTGGTGGTTTTTAAAGAAATCTTTAAAATTCATTTGTCTCTATGATTCTACTGCCTTCAGTGACTCAATGAGCTGATATGATGAGCTTGGACCAGGATAGTTAAGGTAAAGATCTCTAACTTTTGAGAAGCACTCATGCCCAATCACTCAGTCATTGTGTTTTTATCTCTGCTTATTAACCTAAAACAAAAATTTCTAAAGACGAATTATACAGATTTGAAGAGTTGATGCCAAGGGAAGTTTGTAAGGCCACAATGAGATGGGTTTATCAGGGCTTAATCAAGGGCCTGGCGAGCAAAGTGGCATCAGCCTGAGGCTCAGAAGCTGTCGGGCAGACGTCCCTGTAGTTCTTTTTGTGTTTTGTGTGAGTTGTAGTGGCCTCTGAGTAAGTTTGGTTCTGGTCGTCTTTTGTGATGTATTGTCAGTAAATCATGTCTAAGAATGTTCCTTATTCCTTCTTTCATGGGACAGGACTGAGAAAGGTCAATTTAAACAGCCTTGATCTTAAGAACCTGTCCATTTATCTTATACATTTTGAATGGTGATAAGATGCTTGCAGAATGTTTCTTTTTTCACACTTAGAAATTAAAAGCAATTCATGTATGAAGAGCTCAGCACAGTGTCTAGTGTTCTCGATTTCATAAGGGAGTTTAATAGGAAGGAAATCAGAATTATACATATTATATTCAAAACCCTTGGAAAGAAAAACATCAGTTTTCTCGAACTTAGGCTATTGTGAACTTTCTGTCTTATTTAGTTGTTAAGTTGGCATGAAAATAATGGGTTTTATTATGGCACTTTCATTCAGACAAGTGTTGTACTTTGTTCTAGTTCTTCCCCCTCCCCTGTTGCCCTGCTCATCAAGGTCGAAGGCTATCACTGTCTGGAGAGCCTTCTGAGTTCAGCAGTTTGAGGGACTTCCCCTTCTCTGACCTTGTCTGGAGAGTTCTAGCACTGCTACACATCTCTACCTTCAGAATGTCACACGCCTTAGTTAGATTACAAGTTCAACTTCCTTTCTACCAATAAGCACCTATTCAGCTAGCAATTGAGATTCATGAAATGCTTCCCCATGTTAATGAGGCAGTGACCTTTGCCCATCCTGGATATTCTGACCCCCATCCCCCAAATTATATAAGCTTGAACTATGATCCCCAGGGGGCAGGGCGACCATACTTCTCTATTCCCAAGTCTTGCTTGTTTGTTTTGTTTTTGTTTTTGTTTTTGTTTTGTTGTTGTTGTTGTTGTTGTTGTTGTTTCCTTCCTCCCATCTTCTGCTTTTAGTGTTCCAGTGTCCTCTTTTATTTTACCATTTTCCCCCTCCCAGAAGATTGCTTTCCCTGGGCTGGAGAGATGGCTCAGGCATTAGGAGTTCACGGAGATGATCAGGGTTCAGTTCCCAGCACCCATGTGCTTTTGAAATGACCCACTCTGATTAGGCCAATTAAAACTTTTAGTCCTTTTTTTTTTTTAATTGATGGCCAGATCAAGAGTGGGCTCATGCCTATGAAAACTCTCTTGGTGCTCGAACTCAGGAGTAAGGCATTTTAAAGGCAAACACAAAGACATCAAAGTTAGGTGAGGGTCAGAAATATTTTGAAATCACTTACGGGAGATTACTGGGGACATTCTGATTCAAACCACCACTATATGTTTTTAAACTATAACCAAGTGATCTTCATTATTTCATTGAACTCTTGTTACACAACCTTTACCATTTCTACCCTTAGTCATTAGAATCTTCTCTTTGTTTTAATTTGCGTGTTGTTTTTGATTAACAACTCTGACTTTGCATGTGTTGATTTTGTCTTCCTCCTGAGTATCTGGGGGTTTTTGGAGAGTAGCGCTCTCTTCACTCAAACCTAATCTGTTTCAAGGGGAGAATCTGCTTGGAAGGGTCTTCTGCTTCCTTTCCCCTGCTGTGAGCAGGACTATATTGCTACCTTTGGCTCAGATCATTCTGCAGTATTGCCCACCCTTTCCCTTGTACTTAGCTTTTCTGCCATTGCATATGTGAATTCCCAAAGCTCTCCTCTTTCTCTCTTTGTAAATAAAGTCCATTTTGTTTTATTTTTTATCACTTAAACAGTTTTATTTTTATTATTTTATTATTTTGTTGTAATTCAAAACAAATGGCCTTCCCCTACCCTCCACCACCACTTTCCCTCCCCCCTTCTATGTCTGATCTGTTTTTTTCTTATTCTAATGTTTCTACTTTACCAGTCATGTGGAAGTAGTTACCAGTCTGCCATCTTACCTGAAAATCTATTTCTCAGCCGGGCAGTGGTGCCGCACGTCTGTAATCCCAGCACTTGGGAGGCAGAGGCAGGCGAATTTCTGAGTTCGAGGCTAGCCTGGTTTACAGAGTGAGTTCCAGGACAGCCAGGGCTACACAGAGAAACCCTGTCTCGAAAAACAAAACAAAACAAAACAACAACAACAACAACAAAAATCTATTTCTCCTGGGTCTTTTTTAGAGCTGTTGGGTCATATGCACTTGTGAGAGGTAACTAATGATATATCTCAGGACTTCCTGTATCAAAGTCTTGGCTCCGTGTTTTAATAACTGGATGAATTTAGTTTCTTTTCGCATGGCCCAGTAATCTCACTAAGTATAGATGGTAATGGTACCTGTATCCAAGGTTACTAGTAAGAAATTAATTATTTCTACTATGTGAGTTGGAAGTCCAGCCTTGTATATCTAGTGAGCTCTTACAGTGTCCCCTAGTGTCTGCTCTGTGAGAATCAGCATTGTTTAGCTATTCTTGTTTTTCACTCCTTATGATTCTTTTCTAGCTACTCTGGTGCAAGCTAGGATGAAACAGTTGCCTGCAGCGACAGTTCGCCTCCTGTCCAGTTCTCAGACCATCACTTCGGTGCTCAGTGTTGTGAAAGAGCTAGTTGAAAACTCCTTGGATGCCGGAGCTACCAGCATTGATGTTAAACTGGTGAGTGTCCTTGTGAAGCAAACGCCTCTGAAGCAAAAGGGGTCTGACAGATTGTCCAGTAAATTGTTGATGCATTCCCAGGCAGTGGACATTTTGGAGCACATTTTAAAGAATAAATTGTAATTGAAACTAAAATTACTGTAATACTAAAGGAAATTACAGAAGAATACACGTGCTAGATAAGAAGGGATCTTTCACCCAATCACTTGCTTGAATGTTTGTTTTCTTTAAGTGTGTGTCCTTAGTTATTCATATGACTTAAACTTCAGCTTCTAAATGACCAGCAAAGTATGTGCTGTGTGTGTGTTGTCAGGACATGCCTACGGCATCTCACTATGAAGTCACACTGTTGTGTATTTGGAGTTATTCTTACTGCACATGTAAGTTTTCTACTCTTATAGATACATATGCATGCAATATAAAGACTTTAAATATTTTCCTACCATCATTCCTCAGCACATAAGCATATAGTTCCCTCTTTTTTCAAGTCATTATATGTCAGGATGTTACATTTTTAAAATTTGCTATAACCTCCTGTAAAATCAGAATCAACTTACGTGCTTCCAACATACAATGGCCCATGATATACAGGACCATTCTAAGAAGGAGGAAAAGGTATATAATGAAGAAATAGTGGATAAAAGCAAAACTGAAACTGAACAGGGCCAAGTTCAAATCCTGCAGCTGTGAGTCCAGTATCAAAGAACTTGGATAGCTCTTCAGATCCCCCTTTTCTCTCATCCTTGTGGTCTGCAACATACTTCTCTCTCTTGGGCTGGCTCTACCTCCTGAAAGCAGCTTTCCTCAATAGACATCGCGGGCTTCCAGCGTCTGCAACATCTTGGAGTCTCTAATGTAATCCAGGCTTCACTAAAGTGAAGCTGTTAAAACAGCTCCACTCCTGTCAGCAAGCACTTGTTGGCATCCACAATAGTGTCTGGGTTTGGTAACTGTATATAGGATGGATCCCTAGGTGGGGCAGTCTATGGATGGTCTTTCCCTCAGTCTCTGCTCCACACTTTGTCTCTATGGGTATTGTGTTCCCCTTCTAAAAAGGACCAGAGTATCCATACTTTGTTCTTCCTTCTTCTTGAGCTTCATTTGGTTTGTGAATTGTATCTTGGGTATTCCAAGCTTCTGGGCTAATATCTACTTATCAGTGAGTGTATACCATGTGGGTTCTTTTGTGATTGGGTTATCTCACTCAGGATGGTTTTTTATAGTTCCATCCATTTGCCAAAGAATTTCATTAATTCATTGTTTTTTAATAGCTGAGTAGTACTCCATTGTGTAAATGTACTACATTTTCTGTATCCATTCTTCTGTTGAGGAACATCTGGGTTCTTTCCAGCTTCTAGCTATTATAAATAAGGCTGCTATAAACATAGTGGAGCATGTGTCCTTAGTACATGCTGGAGAATCCTCTGGGTATATGTTCAGGAGTGGTATAGCAGGGTCCTCCAGTAGTATCATGCCCAGTTTTCTGAGGAACTGCTAAACTGATTTCCAGAGTGGTTGTACCAGCTTGCAATCCCACCAGCAGTGGAGAAGTGTTTCTCTTTCTCCACCCACATCTTCACCAGCACCTGCTGTCTCCTGACTTTTTGATCTTAGCCATTCTTACTGGTGTGAGGTGAAATCTTAGGGTTGTTTTGATTAGCATTTCCCTGACTGCCAGTGCATTACAAATACAGAGGGGGGACACTCTCAGCCAACCATTGAACTGAGCACAAGGGTTTCCAGTAGAAGAGCTAGAGAAAGGACCCAAGGAGCTGAAGGAGGAACAACAATATGAATCACCCAGTATCCGCAGAGTTCCCATGGAGGGACCCATTGCTCCAGATGCATTAACAGCAGAGGATGGCCTTGTTGGACATCAAAGGACCCTTGGTCCTGAGAAGTCTAGATGGCCCAGTATAGGGGAATGCCAGGACAGGAAAGCCGGAGTGGGTGGATTGGTGAACAGGAGAAGGAGGGATGGGTTAGGGGGTTTTTGGGGCGGGGTCAGGGGAGTTGGACCAGGAAAGGGGACATTTGAAATGTAAATAAAGAATATATCTTTAAAAAAAAAAAGAAAAGAAAAACAGCTCCACTCAAGCCCTCATCAGGCCTCCATGTGGGGGCACACTCCCCTGTCACACACCTGGTCTAGACAGCTTTCCTTAATCAAGGAAGAAGAGTCCAGTCCCTTTACTCTTGTTCCTTGAATCACATTTGCATAAAATTTGATTTGTTGATGCTTTTCTTTGTTGCATAAACTTTCCTTCACTTTCTAAGACTTTTCTTCCATGTCTTGCCAGAGTAGCTGGGTGGGGTCTTCTTGCCTGTGGACTCCACCCTCTTTAGTGCCCCACCCACTTATGTCTTTCAGCCCAAACCAAGACTCCAACTTGACATTACATCCTCTGCTGCTCTTTTGATCCTCAAAATGTATTTACATTTCTCTTTGCCCTGCCTGCTCTTTTACATTGAAGATCTACCTATCAGTGGTCATTAAGTGCTACACAGTAGAGTCATCCTAAACTATATGGAAGTCTCCTCTCTAAAGACATTAATCCACAACTCTTCAACTTAACCTCAGGCAGATTCTTAGGACTAGGGCAAAAAGCAGCCACCTTCTTTGCTGATTATCACAAGGATGGTCCCTAGCCTAGTTGCTAATATTATTCCCCTCTGAAAGCGCTTGAACTCTAACCCACATTGCTTTCAGTACTACTGTCTTCCGTGTTTGTACTAGGGTGACCTCTTAAACCCTGCTTGCAGCGTTCAGCAGCTTGCCTGTCCAACGTCCCAATGTTTCCCATATTTCTCCAAAAAGCAGCATGGTCAGTTCTGTCACAAAAATACCCTAATCCCTGGTCCCAACTTACGTCATAGTTACTTTTCTGTTGCTGTGAAGAGGGCTTGCTTATAGTTTCAGAGGTGAGTCTATTAAGATGGCAGGAAGAATGAGGCCAGAGAGGCAAGCTTGGTGCTGGAGAAGTAGCTTAGAGCTACATCCCGATTCACAAGGTAGAAGCAGAGAGAGGCTCTGAACCTGAGAAGGCCACATCTCCTAGTGCTTCCCAAAGAGTTCCACCAATTAGGAACCGAATATGAGCCCATGGGGGCCGTTCTAATCAAACCGCCATAGGCCCTGAATTTATTTATGCAGTTTTGTAAAACATGTAGACAAAGTGTGTCATAAACATTGACAATTATAGAATCAGCGATCAAACCTGAAAGATTTGAAGCTGTTTTGTGTTCTAAAAAATAGCAAATGTTCTACCATGATTTAAATATGTAAAAATAAACAGGTATCTCTATCCCATCAATGTGTAAATATGTATTCATCTTTAATAAATGATAAAAGTATATATATATTTATAAAACAAAGTATCTCACTAAATACCGGATTTACATGCCTATTTTATATATCTATATATACTAGAAATTATGTAAAAATTTGGGGAATGAAAAGGAATTCTGGGTGGAAAAGTTTCAGGAGCACCCGGCAGTGCTTTGTTACATCGCTCATTTTAAATTTCGAGCTTATAGCGTTAGACCCTATATTTTTGTGTCCTCCCTACCTGTTTGTTATCTACTCTATATAGGTGTGTAGGATTATATTAATGAAAGTAAGAATATGGTTTTAAAAATCTAATTGTCAGATTTTTTTTTTTTTTTGCTGTAAGCACTGTGACGTTATAATTCCGACAGTGCACTCTTTAATAAAAGGATCTGACTTTTATTTATTATCAGCTAAAATTCCAATGGCTATAACATGCCAACCACTTCTTACAAAAATTGTGTTGACTACAATTTTACAGAGGATCAATGTTCCCAGAACTTACCTAAGTCATTTAATCGGCTAGTAGTGAACCTGTGATTGGAATCTAGTGTTCCTGACTGATGGTCTCTCGTTTATGGCCCTGTTCTTAGCATGGTTGGGACACAACAGGTTAAGGTGGGGACTTCGTTAGGCAGTTACCATGCTCTACTCCTAAAGTTCCAAGTTATAAGTGAAGCTGTAGTGTGTACGTAATATAGCAAGTTGTTGGCGGCTGCTGCTGCCCCTGTGCAGTTCACAACAGTAGAAAAATACAGTTATGAAGTGCTAACAAGATAACTTTATGGTTGGGGGTCACCATAACAGGAGGGGCTGTTTTAAAGGGTCACAGCATTAGGAGTTGAGAACCAGTGCTTTAAATAATATTCTATGTTCTTGAGATGTGAAAGACAGCTTATTGAATTAACATTGAAGTGACTGTTTTTCTTAGGCCATTTCATATAACTAGCCTTATTAGAGTGGAAGTGACAATAAGTGCAAGTGACTGTGCCCTTCCATCTGTCAGATGGCACCAGAGTCTGAGGGAGACTGACACACATGTCACATACATGCCACTCTTTCCTCCTTGTGGGGCTTTGCCTTTTGCTCTTTCTGTTTAACTCTCTTGACATGTGTCTTGTTCTTAGATGTTTCTAAAAGAAAAAATGTTTCTCAAATACTGTTAACAAGGCAATGGACACATTCTTACAGAAGGAAATTAGTGTTGTGACTTTAGTTACATATTTACTCTCAGCATTGGCTATATCTGCTCTGTAGGATTTCTAAGTAAACTGCCAAACTGGGTCTAATAAATGCACTTAGGCATGTTTTATTCTGATTCTGGACATATGTTAATATTGTTTTAAATATACATTGGAATTTTTGTGTTTTTATTTTACTCAGATTCCTGGAGTTATTTATGTTGTAAGATTTACATTTACATTATGTCATGTTTAATAAAATGGAGCAGACATGCTGTTTTTCAGAATGCTATCTTAATTTTACATTGAGAGATATATGGGGACTGAACTCTTAGGTATCTTCTGATAGTGTTTTATATGCATAGATTATTCTTAAAAATACTGGCAAAGTAGTATATGATTTTAGGTTATTAAAGTATGACATCATTGTATAAAACACTGACAGTGTAATTCCTAGATTTTTATCCCCTTTGTAGCTTGCACCTGAGAGATGTTTGCAGAGTTTTTTGGAGTAAGGCTCATGACAGTTGGTGAACATGTTTACAATATGGCATTCATGCAAAGTAGGGTCATTATAGAAATTTGCTTACTCTTAAACAGCTTAGTATAATAGAATTAAACTATGAATGGGGTTTACCGTAATTTTCAAATTTAGAAGAGATTGCCATGTTAGACATATTTTCTCAACCATTTCTTGTTTGGTGAATTTTATAATATAATTTTGAGAGTTATCATGTGTAAACACTTAAAAATATTTTTTTTATAAAGGAAAAAAGGGAGGACTTGCTAAAAATCAAGCTAAATAAGGATGATTGCTGGATTCTTGGTGAGATCGGGTGGAGTTTTGCTGGTGGTAGTATTTTTGTTTTAGTTCATTTGGGTGGTGATACATATAAAAGCTATGTCAGAATTTTTAATTTAATTTTAAATATAAATTACCATAAATACTAGTATTTTTCACTATGCTAGTGAAAAAGTTAATAGAATCCTCAAAGAATAGACTGACCTCCTTGTGTTATAGTTGGGTCAAGATCCAGAAAAAACAAGTACTTTGCTTGTTGTACCATACATACCTAGGAGTTAGCAGAGCTAAAGTTTTCGGATAACCAGAGTGTTTCCCTTGTCTTAAATGTGACTGCAGTTTAGTGTTCTTTTGTAGGAGAACTATGGATTTGATAAAATTGAGATTCGGGACAATGGCGAGGGCATCAAGGCCGTAGATGTCCCTGTGATGGCAGTGAAGTACTACACCTCCAAGATCAGCAGTCATGAAGACCTTGAAAATCTGAGCACGTACGGTTTTCGAGGCGAAGCCTTGGGGTCGATATGTAATGTTGCAGAGGTAAGGAAGCTTGTATTGACTTTTTAAATTAATTTCACAATGACAAAATATTAGAACTAGGAGAATGACCAAATATTAGAATCAATTCAGTGTTTATCAATTTGTACTTGTTTCTGTCTTATTTTCCTCTTCCCAAGTTACAGCTCGGATACTCACTGAATAAAGCCCGCTTTCTTTCCTCCTTGTCTCTATCAGTCAGATACTGTGTGGCTTTCTAGCTCTGTAAATTGGCATTACAGGTACCTCATTAGAATAGAGACATTAGAGCTCTTGTGACTGGCTAATTTCACTTTATATAATGCCTTCAACGTTTGTGCACATTGTGTTGTAACACTTGAAGGACCTCCTGACCCAATGTGTTGTCATGCCTATAATTCCAGTGCCAGGGAGGCCAGCTTACCAGTACAGAGTTTGAGGCCATCTGAGCACCATGTCGAAATATCCCAGAGTTTACAGTGCACTTTATTTCTGCCTTTCTTTGCTTTTGGATTTGAGTCTAGCTGCCATGACGAGAGTTGCTCTGCTCACAGGTGCTCCAAAACTTGCTTAGGTCGTTGCTTTGGGTGAAGAGGACCTTAGTACTGTATACAATAATTCTGCCTTTAATATTTTGAAAAATAGTAATGTGTGTTTTGTGGTATTATTGTTCATTAGAGGAGGTTGTTTAATAGATCATTAGCTTGGAAAAGTTGTATTTAAGTCAAGATTTAACTGTAGCACATTTTAGAGCCTTTATCCTAAAATAGATTGTGAATCTAAAGGTAGTCTATAGTTTATGTATTTTCCTGTACCCGCTTGATCATGAAAACTGTTTTATTAAGAGGAGTGCTACTGAATTGTTTCTGTGTCTATGGAACACACTGTAAATGTAGGCGGTGGGACTGAGTTCTCTAGCTCTGATCTGACTTGCCCCACCCCATAGGATACCTAGGCATAGATTGGAAGCTGCAGCTTTAGGCAAATGCCTGCTGGGGGTGTACTTCTAATTTCTTTAGAGCCCTTACTTCAGTTCCTGGCACGCTCAGTTGTTTTGTACTGCCATGGCTCCAGGTTTTATAACTACTTGTAACCTTAGTCTCTGGTCTGTATGTTTTGGTTGTATCTCTTGGCTAGCTTCCTATGCTAACCTTTAACTGTGTAGTTGTTGGGTCCTGTCACTGTTTGAAGTCTGTGTGCTGGTAAGGGTGCCAGTAACTGAGAAGGTCTCTTTAACTACTGAAAATTTCCCCATGGCCATATTACTTGTGCTAAGGCTAGCATAAACACACCATTTAGGTAAGAGTGCCAAAAAGTAATCACATGTATACCTAACGTTTAGGAAAGTGGCACGAATATGAGATACCGCCATGTCCTCCTCTCTGGTCATTGGATGTCTGTTTAGTGGTCTGATACCAGCAGTGTGTTATTCTCCAGATTCACTGTAGTCCTTTTTCCTTTTTGTGCATACGTGTGTACTTGACTGTTATGGTTTGTATATGCTTTTCCCAGGGAGTGGCACTATTAGGAGGTGTGGCCTTGTTGGAGTAGGTGTGTCACTGTGGGTGTGGGCTTAAGACCTTCACCCTAGTTGCCTGGAAGTCAGTCTTCCACTAGCCGTCTTCAGATGAAGAGAGAGAACTCCCAGCTCCTCCTGCACCAAGCCTGCCTGGATGCTGCCATGTTTCTGCCTTGATGACAATGGACTGAACCTCTGAGCCTGTAAGCCAGCCCCAATTAAATGTTGTCTTTTATAAAACTTGCATTGGTCATGGTGTCTGTTCACAGCAATAAAACCCTGAGTAAGACAAATTGGTACCAGCATAGTGGGGTATTCCTGTGACAACCTGACCATGTTTTGGGGAGGACTGTGGAAGGACTTTGGAACTTTGGATTAGATGGTCCATTCAGTGTTGAGACCTCTGTGAGATGTGTAGGAGCTTGGAAGATTATGTTGAGAACAGTGGAGAAGATGGAGGCCTGGCTTGTGAAGTTTCAGAGGGAAAATTAAAGACTCTTATCAGGGCCATGAAGATTCTGTGGTTTTGGTTAGCTGGGGCTGAAGAATCAGCTGTGAGTAACAAGATACCAAAACCATTAAAGTCAACCTTTGTGCTGGGACTATTGATGCTGGTTAGCTGGAGCTAAGAAATTAGCGGTGATTAAGAAGAAACCAGCATCACTGAGGTGAAATCTTCTGGGAAGTGTTTTCTGAGAGCACAGAGGGTGTGTTCCAGATAGCCAAGGTTGTGCCTCGTGCTGTAGCAGGACTTGGTACTGTGTAAGAGTCACCCAGGTGGTACTGCTTTTGAAGGCATGAAGGCATCATGAAGAACAGCTGAGGCTTGGTACTGTGAGAGGCCATGGAAGGCCATTGGTGAAAGTGTACCCTAAGTTGTAATTGACAGCCCAGAACTGAAGGGGTCATGCAAAGTAGTTGAGGCTTGGTACCATGAAGAGAGCCTATGAGAGATTTTGGTGAAGCATAGTTGCAGTGGAAGACCCTAGCAGATTGGAGATGCCAGTACCATGGGATGACCACCAAGAACAGCAGGGGCAGTGAGTAGATCAATCTGCTACAGAGGGCAGAGCTGGAGAAGTGACACCAGCTCTTTGGAGATACACAGAAGATCATGTGTGGATCTCAGACATTGGAACAAGAAGCTGTGAAGCTGAAATTGACTTGGGGTACCGAAGATGTAAAAGATGCCAGAGCCACAGGATGCCTGCCAAGGAAAGCTGCTAACAGGGAGTGGAACAAGCCCAGGAGAAAGAACCTTGTTGAAGTGAACAAAGATGAAAAAGGAGTTGGATATCTGAAGACTGCTTTGCCATCAGACATGGAGATGCAGTTTGGACTTTGCCCAGCTGGTTTCCTGTCTTGCTTGGGGGATTAAGTGATTGGATGAATCTCAAGAGACCTTGAAATTTGGACTTTTACCACTGTTGAGACTGCTATAGACTACAGGGACTTTTGAAGTTGGACTAAATACATTTTGCATTATGCTATGTTTAAGTATGGCCCCCATAGACTCATGTTTGAACAAGCCTATGGGGGCCAGGAAGTGGAATGTTATGGTTTGTATATGCTTTTCCCAGGGAGTGGCACTATTAGGAGGTGTGGCCTTGTTGGAGTAGGTGTGTCACTGTGGGTGTGGGCTTAAGACCTTCACCCTAGTTGCCTAGAAGTCAGTCTTCCACTAGCCGCCTTCAGATGAAGATGTAGAACTCTCAGCTCCTCCTGTACCGTGCCTGCCTGGATGCTGCCATGTTTCTGCCTTGATGACAATGGACTGAACCTCTGAGCCTGTAAACCAGCCCCAATTAAATGTTGTCTTTTATAAAACTTGCATTGGTCATGGTGTCTGTTCACAGCAATAAAACCCTAACTAAGACACTTGACTAAGGATTCACTTATGCTCTGACGTTGGAGCTCTGTAAAGTGTGACCTTAGTAGGCTGGAAAAACATAGCAAAGGTGATGAAATTCAGTGGGACGTTCTGCCCTTAAAATTAAGAGGACTAGGTCTCAGCCCCTGGACTGCAGGTATCCATCCACAGCTAGTCTGAGGAGGAAGTCCCCAGGCGTCCTCTTGAGCCTCTCCCCGAGCGAGACACAGGATACCAGGTGCTTCTTCGTCTCGTCTGCTCAGCACTTGCTTTCTTAGAATTCACCCGAGACTCCACGCAGATTTTAGAAAAGAGCAAATGGAGGGTAGAGCTGGCAATTGCCAGTCTTCCTTTTGGAGAATGTACGTGGCAGCCTACGGCCTTGAAACGAGTGCAGAAAGCACATCTTAAACGTGGTATAGAGTTTGGGAGCTCTGCGCTCCCTACTGCAGCTCTGTGGTTAGAGCTTTGATCGGCTGTTTTGGTGTGTAAATATTTGATCATTTAGCCATTGTCTAAACTAGCAGATAGAAATTAAACTTTATATTGTGAGAGGGTTGTCAGGAACTAATGTAGTTTGATGTTTGTTTCTGAGCGGTTGTACCAGCATTGCCTGCTAGGTGGCAGCATAGCACTTAGTCTTTGTGAATGGGCCTTTCTCCGTGGTTCTGACTTCTGATGGCCATTCGCTTGTCTGTTGGTCACTGTCTTGCTTGCTTGTTTCTTTTTTTATAGATTAGGTATGTTCACTTTATGCCCACATTTCTCACTTTATCTCTTATTTTTAAGATATTCAAGAGGACTCAAATACAAATAATTGAAATCATTTTACTTATCAAAATTACCAAAGAATTATTGAAGTATCACAATAATATATTGATTAGGCTTTATTTTTATCTGAAATCTCTAGTAGTCGTTGAGACCTTAGTGCACTGTGTGGAGTCCCTGCCTTAAGGTGCATGCTTTCAAGAGTGCTGGTCACTGACAGCTCGTGGCTGAGTCTCCTTCTCTGCCTCTGAAGAGATCTGTATTATACAGGTCATGGAGAAGAAGCAGTTGACACTCAGTGACTGTTTGGTGAAGGGTTGTTAAGATGCACCCAGCTCAGGAAAGTGCTTCTCTGTCCTCTCCTATAGTGTTCATGCCAGACGGTGCCCCAGGAAGGGACCGTTCATTAATCTCTGTCTTGTCTACTCCCTGGCTAGCCTTACATGGAGATCTTCTGAGGATAATCTCTTCATAGTACTGAGGAATAAGATGGGGTCTTGCAGGGTTTAATACCAGGCTACTCCCATTTCAAAGCCATCTATAAGGACCATTCATTATAATGGAGATGAAACCCTCTTATGACCGAGTGTTATCATAGTTGTCACAGTGCATATCACATCACTCTGGGTTGATGGTGACACAAACTGGTCCTCACTTATGATTATATAGAATTATAGCACTTTCAGTTATCTAAGTCCACAGACATCAATTGTAATATTGTTTGTTCATGAATTTCCTGTTGCTACTTTTCAGTGTATTCATACTATTAATCAAAAGCTAGGGTTTACTGTACCTTGTTACACTTGTAAGAGCTTCCTAAGTCTTATCTGTACCATGTGTTTTAGATACATTGAAAAGTTATATAGCCTTTTTTTTTTTTCTGCTCTGGACTCCATTGTAAAAAACAATATGCTGCTGTGCTTACATCAGGGATGAAATCAGTCACTTATTCCCTGTCTAAAGGCATTTATGTTTACCTACATTCCTCATGTTGGTAAATCTTTTCTGAAAATTTGTAGCCATTCTTGGCAAATCCCTTCTAATTTCATAAAACATCTTTGTTCTCTAGGGCAAGTTCAATGTTTTTATCGTATTCTTTCCCATTGATAGTTGTGGTCCTCATAGTTGTTACTTCACAACTAACATTCCTGTTTGCTAGTCCGCCCATGCAGTACTTTCAGAGTTGTCACAGTGCGGTTGGTATTGCTCTAAGCAGTCACATTTGTTACATGTCATTCTATAGAGAGAACATAGGATCTGTAGGTGTATTTAAGTCCCCATGCTTAGAGGGGTACCCCAAGAAGCTGGGAGACCTATAAAGGGGCAAGAGGAACTTTCCAGTGTTTGGTGGCAAACAAATAAACCAACTTTCTTCAGTATCAGGAGCTTCTTGTGGCACTCACAGCCACAGTAGTAGAGCTTTAGTGAGAATAGGGTTGTGAATTTTTTAAACAATTGGGAATTTTTGAATCTTGCTTCCTAAGAAATGCTTTGAAAAGGGTACAGCCTTTACCTTAAATGAATTTGTGTCAAGAAATGTTTTACTTGAATTGCTAGGTTGTATCTGAAGTAATTTTGTTTGCATGTCATCTAACTCCTATGGGGAAACTGCTTACATAAGATGTAAATGATTTTATATAACTTTTTAAAAAGATTTAAGGATTTATTTATTTATTTATTTATTTATTTATTTATTTTAGCTATACTGGTACTCTATCTGTATATACACCTGTATGCCAGAAGAGGGCATCAGATCCCAGTATAGATGGTTATGAGCCCTGTGTGGTTGCTGAGAATTGAACTTAGGACCTCTGGAAGAGCAGACAGTGCTCTTAACCACTGAGCTCTCTCTCCAGCTCAGTGGTTAAGAGCACTGTCTTTTTTTTTTTTTTTAGAAAAAAGTTAGGCCACTTTTAATAACAGAGCTAACATAATCCTTAAGACCTCCAAAGAATTCTAAAAGGTATTGTCTTAAAATCTTGATGTCCAGAGAAACCCTGTCTCGAAAAACCAAAAAAAAAAAAAAAAAAAAAAAAAAAGAAAAAAAATCTTGATGTCACTAGACTTCAACAACTGTTCATTGCCTTGTGAGAATCACCAATGATTGTGGTGTGTGTGTGTGTGTGTGTGTGTGTGTGTGTGTGTGTGAGAGAGAGAGAGAGAGAGAGAGAGTGTGTGTGATCAGAGACACCCCTGATTATGAGTTAGTGTAGGGCACAAGCTCTTGCTACACAGCTAATACATTTTAAACCTGTGACTGTCCAAGAAGACGTTTCTTGCCCAGGACATGAGGCCACAAGAAATGAACCCTTGAAATACAATTCCTTTTTCTAAGGAATATGCTGTTTTATGAATTTGTAAAACATAATTATATGTTTTCTTCACTGTCTCACCATAGTATTGCCCATAGGAATACATTTTCATAGTGCCCTATAAATTGA
Source organism: Apodemus agrarius (assembly GCA_964023405.1). Taxonomy (NCBI): domain Eukaryota; kingdom Metazoa; phylum Chordata; class Mammalia; order Rodentia; family Muridae; genus Apodemus; species Apodemus agrarius. Next base: position 47,575,845 of record OZ030014.1, read on the forward strand.
CATTAATGAAATTTTATTGTTAAAAACCATGTTGTGAGGTGGTTTTTGTTTTTGTTTTTGTTTTTCCCGAGACAGGGTTTCTCTGTATAGTCCAGGCTGTCCTGGAACTCACTCTGTAGACCAGGCTGGCCTTGAACTCAGAAATCCGCCTGCCTCTGCCTCCCAGAGTGCTGAGGTTACAGGCGTGTGCCACCACCGCCCATCTATGTTGTGAGTTTTTTAAAGTATGAGTGTTAATATTTTTAGCATTAATTTCCTGCTTTCTTTTCACTTCCTTTTTGATCTAGGTTGGTATGTACTTACTGTTCACTAAAATGTCTAAAGCATGAATAAGTGTCATAGAAGGTGGTTTTGAAATGGTTAAAGCAAACTCCCCTGTAACTTTATAAAGCACTAGCATCCTCATCGCACTGTCACCCTCCCGTCGAGAGGGTGTGATCATTTATTTGGGAGCCTCTGAAGCCACTGGCAGGGTTAGTACTGGAACTCCGAGTCCCAGGGCTCCCTCTGCTCAGTGACACCAGCATTTTGTCCGGTGGCTTGCTCTTTGGAGAGTAGAAATAGAATTCAGTTGACCTTGGCATTTTGAAGAAGCAGTTATTTAAATGTAGAATTATTTTTAAAGGGACAATTGTGGAATGATGAAACGGAAAAATTTTTTCTTATTGTTCTGTTTGTTTTGGATAAACAAATCATATAATATATTGGGTATTTTAGACTTGGTATGGTTGGTAAGGTCTAGCCTAAAGTTATGCATCATTAACCTATGGAATAGATATTTTTCAGCAAAGTAGAACAGTTAGAATACACAAAAGCTCACAGCTTAACCTTAAGTAACAACCTTTCCCTCTACCACCTTTTTTTTTGAACAGTAATCACAAAAATAATCGCTCGATTCAGTACCCCCAGTAACAGTTGGAAAGACATTTCAGAAAACCTAGTAGTATCTACTAATTCTTGAAATTTAATGAGATCCCTCTCTCTCTCTACCTCCTGTGCACGCGCATACACACACACACACACACACACACACACACATACACACACACACACACACACACACACATACACACACACACACACACACACACATACACACACACACACACACACACACACACACACACGGAGGGGAGGTGCAGTGGTGGTGGTACGGGTACCCACACACAGTGCCCAGGTGTTCCATAGTACATATGCCACCCATAGGTCTACTGAGGACAGATGATAGATAGAGCCACCAAATATAGACCCCTAGCTGGACCTAGATAAGTCTCAGCAGTATAGCTGCAGTTTTGTAGATTCTAACTTGTGTTGAGTCCAAGGATAGCTGGAAAAGATAACTCCTAGCTTTGGATCACCATTTATCACAGGGCTGCTCTCTTTTAGTCCACCGTTTCTTTCCCTGACAGTATCCCTACTCTACACCAGTGCATCTTGTCTGGTTTCCATTTTCCTTTCCATTGATTATAGCGGGTTGGTAAGCAGAATATGGGTAGTTCAGACAAGTGCAGAATTCTTAAGCCTCTGTCCTACAGCTGACACATGAGGACATGTCTTAGTGCTTTAATGGGGCTTTTCTCTATGATCATATGCTTAATGCTGACTTTAATTAGTGAAAAATGTATTCTTAAACATTGTTTAAATTTTTAAAAATTTTTTCTAAAAATATGTGTATATATTTAAATTTTACTAGTTGAAACTATAATTGTTTTTTTAAATAAACTATAAATGTTTTATATAAAATATATAAGGGAAAGAAAATGTTTACTAATTGATTATTCATTTTTCCATAAATTTGTGGAAGTTATTAAAAAATTCTACGTGGTACAACTAAAGTGTTTGCTTTTACATTTGTAAAGCGTATAATACAAACGTCCATTTGACATATACTGGTTTGTGTTTTAATTAAAATGCTCAAATACCAGCTCAATTACAATGTAAAAAATCACAGGCAGTTCTGTTGTTTCAAAGTGTAACTCCAAAAACAGTACCCGAGAAGTATCCAGAGTGATGGATCAAGCAGTGGACTGAGGCGTCAGCCTGGGGCACCTGAGTTCCGTTTCAGGCCCCCACGTGGAGATTCACAGCCCACTGTACCTACAGCTCCAGGGATCTATCTGAAGCCTCTGGCCTACAACACCTGAACATACATGTGTACATAATCACACAGACACACATGCACACACCATTTCATTACAATATGATAAGGGAATTACAAGTAATATTCTTTTCAATATTAAGTAAATATGTGATTATTTATTGACTCACTTGCTTATTTGAGGTGAGGTCTCTACTCTGAGACCCAGCCTGGTCTAGAACTCACAGCAGTTTTCCTGCCATAGACTTCCAAGAGCTAGAGTTGTAGGCATGCCTGGCTTGCCAGGTTGGCTCTGTGACAGTTATATTGGTTGCCATAGATAAATGTTGTGGTGATACACTCCTTTGATCCAGGATTCAGAAGGAGGCAGGAGAGTCATGAGTTTGAGACTAGTCTAAAGTATCTATAGTACAGTCCCATTTCAAAGGGGGAAAGATGGAGGGTAAAGGGAGCATTCTGTTAGATTGCCCTACACCTTTTTGGTCTGGTTTGTTGTTTCCAGGTGGTAGTTACAACAAGGACAGCTGCTGATGACTTTAGCACTCAGTATGTTTTAGATGGCAGTGGCCACATTCTTTCTCAGAAGCCTTCACATCTTGGTCAAGGTAAGTGTACTCATTGTGTGTGTGTGTTATGTGTGGTGTGTGTGTGTGTGTGTGTGTGTGTGTGTGTGTAAATTGTTGTCACCATTATTTAAAATGAAAGAGTTTTGCCTTGAATTTAAATAGCATTTTGGGTTTAGTCTTGATAAAGGCTTGTAAAGGCTGGTTACCTTCCTTCCTTCCTTCCTTCCTTCCTTCCTTCCTTCCTTCCTTCCTTCCTTTAATGACTATCATCTTCATTTACATTGCCAATGGTAAAAGCTTTCCTGATTTCGCCCCTCCCCAAAAACCCCCAACCTCTCCTCCCACCCCCTGCCTCCAAGTATATGCCCCTCTGCCCGACCTACTCCCACCCCCCCTCCAGCCCCCAGATTTCCCTTTTCGGGGCATCTATTGAGCCCTCACCTGACCAAGGACCATTCTTCCCACTGATGCCCAACAAGGCATTCCTCTGCTACATTTTTGGCTGGAACCATATGTACCCCTTGGTTGATGGTTTAGTCCCTGGGAGTCCTGGGGAGTCTGGGTGACCAAAATCATTGTTCTTCCCATGGGGCTGTAAACCCCTTCAGCTCCTCTGGACCACTCTCCAGCTCCTCCATTGGGGACACCACTCCCAGACCAATGGTTGGCTGCTAGCATCTGCCTCTGTATGTGTAAGGCTCTGGCAAGGCCCCTCTGGAGACAACCATGGCATGCTCCTTTTGGTATACACTTCTTGTCGTCCATAGTAATGTCAGGGTTTGGTGACTCTTTATAGGATGGATCCCCAGGTAGGGCAGTCCCTGGGTAGCCTTTCAAGCAGGCATTCAGCTTTCCTCTGTGAACCTCTTAAATGCAGACTTATCCTCCAGAGGAGCACAGTGAGACAGCGTGACTCAAGGTGACTACCTGTAGCAGCAAGTGTTTATATGTTGTTGGGTCACTAGTGTCAGCGCCACAGATGAGGGAGAGCATTTTACTGAAGCACCTAAAACATCATTGTCATAAGCTGTAGCCCCGATGAACAAGTTCATACAGAGGCATAATATTATAGGTAAAAAGGTGTAAGCTGCTCAGCTCCTGCAGTTTATCAACTTACAGCTGAAGTCTTATCTGACACCCTTTTTACTTCTCCACCCTCTTATTCTGAGATAAATAAGTATATCAACCATTTATCAGTTTTTATTGTTTTATGCACTTCTTTTTAATTTTATTTTGTATATTTTTAAGTTCTTCTAAAAACTAATTCTAAGGTAGAAATAGAATCTTTAGTCTAAGTTCACAATATCCCCTCACCGTTTTCCCAGCAGGTTATAGTGGTGCCAGTGTCAAAGGTGGCTCCTCCTCAGAACCTGCAAGGGCTTGTGGGATATTTGCTGTTCGCCTTCTCACATCTAGAATGTTAATTTTAGTTTAATTTTATGCTCCTTGTTATAGTTGATGAATGTAATACGCGGCTTGTGGTTTCATGGCTCTCATTTTAATATTAAAATACTTTATTTACTTTTTAAAATGACTTCAGTCTTCATGAAATTTGTTTTCTTAATTCTTATAAATCCTCTCACTCTGCCTATAATTTTGGAAATTGTGAGCATCATTAGATTGTTAGGGATTACTTTTGCTCATTAGGAATTTGCATTTTTGTATTCATAGGTGAAAAAGAATTAATGAGAAAATAGGAAATCCTAAGAAAACATACTCATTTACATCTGATGTATTTCATAAATCAGTAAAAGTGAGCTCATCTATAATCACTACTTAATTAGATATGTAATAAATATTATATACTTCAGTTAAAGTAATACATATTATCCGTTCAATATGTGTTGTGTTGAACAGAGTTAAGTCTTTGTTTTTTATTTAAGTGTGTTCCCTGTTAAGATGGCCTCTGGATCTTAAAAGTTCACGTTAGGAAAGCGCCAGAGGAGTTGAGTGCCCCCTCATAGAGTACTTTGAAGTAGCCCAGTCACCTTATAAAACTTAAAAGTATTTTTATCCCAGCGTTTGCCGGTCTGGTCTGGGTGGCCAGTGGCTCTGTATCACTCATACTTCTCATGCTTTTCTGTATTCATCTCCATGGGAACTATGAAATAACAATCCTTACGGAGGGATTCCATCTGATCCGTGCCCTTTTACTGGCTGATTTCTCTTTCTACTGACGTCAGTCTTCTCCCTCTGTAAGTAAAATTAGGTATGCATGTTAAGGAAGTTTTGTAGTCAGTAAATGCATCTTATTTTCATTAGCTTATTTCATAACTCAGGAAACAACACACTTGAAAGGTCAATAGTTACAAAACCAGTATGACTTTTTGTAACTCACTTTTTCCACCTAACTATATTTGATTGCTTGGTTAACAGCAACAAAAAACCCCAGAGACTTAATTTCAGATTGTTCTACATAGGCAAATTATACAACTCCGCATACTAAAAGTGATCTTGCAGTTACATTGCTTCGTGTTGATGGTTTGTCGAGCGACCGAATCGCAGACTCACATTTCACCAGCTGTCATTAGCTTCCATTTAAATGTTTTCTATGTAAGATAAAACTACAGTTCAACCATCCTAATTTATACCTGTGCATTTAAGGTTCTTGTAGATTCATCTCTGCGGTGATCTGAACATCCTTAGCATTTACTCTCCGTATCATCTGGTCAGATGGCATGATTGTCGGTGCAGTGACCGCCGCTCAGTTAGACACTGGAAAAGTTGTGCATCTGTAAAAGTGATTTACTGAAAATTCCTTTTCTGTTTTTTTTTGGGTATAGATATATACTTGTTTTATGGATTGTTCTGGCCATTTAAAGTTATTTATGATTTTAATAAAGTGTTACTTTAGTAGTTCTTCCCTTCTCTTCATCACACTCTCAAACATTATACCTGAGAGGCCTTTTAAAAAAGTATTTATTTTTAATTAATGTGTGTGAGGGTGTGTGCATTTGTTTGTCTGTCTGTACTTATATATGTCTGCCACTTTTGTATGTATTCTTACAGAGGCCAGGAGATGGTGTCTGTTACAGGCAATTTTGAGTTGCCTGTTGTGGGTGCTGGAAACTGAACTCTGGTTCTCTGTGAGATCAGAATAGACTTTTCTTTTACCATCTGCAAAGCAGAACTGTACCCTGGATCAAGAGAGTGTAATAAACACAGAAGTAGAGCAAGCACTCCTGGGAGGAAGGGCACTCTGAAGAGCAAGCACTCCCGGGAGGAAGGGCACTCGGAAGAGCAAGCACTCCTGGGAGGAAGGGCACTCTGAAGAGCAAGCACTCCCGGGAGGAAGGGCACTCTGAAGAGCAAGCACTCCTGGGAGGAAGGGCACTCTGAAGAGCAAGCACTCCCGGGAAGAAGGGCACTCGGAAGAGCAAGCACTCCCGGGAGGAAGGGCACTCGGAAGAGCAAGCACTCCCGGGAGGAAGGGCACTCGGAAGAGCAAGCACTCCCGGGAGGAAGGGCACTCTGAAGAGCAAGCACTCCCGGGAGGAAGGGCACTCGGAAGAGCAAGCACTCCCGGGAGGAAGGGCACTCGGAAGAGCAAGCCCGCTGTGGCAGGAAGGGCACATAGTTTATTTAAGGCAAGGGGTGTGTCTGCCTTTTCTCCATTGACAAGGGCCACCTACAATCCCTAACAATTGGCTGATTTTCAAAGAACTGTACAAAGGAAGGGAAGGACTGTAGAAAAAAGTCATTTTTAATCTTAACCACCGAGCTTCTCTCCAGCCTCTATTTCTGCTTTCCTTTAAGGACATAGAGTAACTCTCCAGCTTTCAAAGCTTAAGGGTGACGGAGTTATTCATAGTATTCATATAGTTTGACGTCCCCTAGTTTTCTGCTTCTAGGTTGATTTATTCTCCAGAACAAATACTTTTGAAAGGAGCATTCTTTTCTTGTACCTTGTGAGAAACCCTGTCTATAGATCACTACTCTGTGAGATTGTGCACGGACTGTAGTTTTGTGTTTCCTAACAGAATAGTGGGACTTTTTTCATTAGTTTAGAATACTTTGTGATAATTCAGCATCCATTCCTTTACATTAGAGGTATAAATAGCTACCTTCATAAGTGGCATGATATGGGGTCATGTAAAAATAAAACAGCATATTGCAGGCCTGCATTTTAATTGTGGTGTTTGAAGAGTGTGCTAAAGTTAGAGAGCTGAACATACTCTTGTAAAGTATGATAGTGCACTGGAGCCTCTTCCGTCTTAGCTGGTATTACTTGGTTTTTAAAAATACATATTTCATTTGAAATTTAAAAAGTTCTTTTATCTGTAAGTTTTATCAAAATATTACTTTAAAATTATTAAAATCTTATTTGTGATTCTTAGTTTACTTGGGCTCTTTTAAGATGGAAAGCTAATTCATGAATGTATGAGTTAGGTATAATGTGGTACTTAGAACATCATATGTATCTAAAAGTCAACCAATAATATTTTGTTTTCATAAACATATGTATCTGAGGTATTGATTTTTTGCCTGCCTTCCTTCTCTTTTGTTCATAGTTATAGTAGATGTCTTTATATTGCCATTTAGGAATTCAAGGATTAGTAAGAAATGGAATAGTCAGCAGGTAATGACAGTAATGCACCTAGACTGTGGTCAGGGAGATTTCCAGAGAGCATGGCGCTTGAGTTGGAAGCTCATGGGTAGAGGGTTAGGAGGGACAGGAGTGGAACCTTTACCCAGTATGGTGAATAGACCATTTCTCTGTAGCCATAAAGAAGAAAAAAAACCCTACAATTTAAAAAAACTTACACTTTCTTTAAAGTTATTGAAGAATTGTATTATGGAAAAACTTACATGAATGAAGCTCAGGAGAAAGAGTATCCCTTCCTGCACAAGAAGAGTTGATGACCACATGCTCTGCTGCGGGCGGGCGGGCGGGCTTAGCTAAGATGGAATGTGGAGGTGCACAGCAGAGCTCCCTGCCATAGAGAGACGTCACATGGCCACCCGTGGTCCGGACTGACAGGCTGAAGTGTGTGATCCTCATACAGCGCTCATTTGCTTACACACAGGACTTTTGCTGACTGAGCAGTGCTGAAAAAGTTGGCACTGGACTATACAAAGAGCTTTCAGACCTACTAGAGGCAGAGGATTGATTCCATCATCAAGCTACAGCACAGGTTACGACTGGTTCCTGTTTTACACAGGAAATATGACCATCTTCAGCAACTGTGGTTCTTTTATGCAAACCAAATCAAAGCCTTAAAGGACATCATCAAGGGAAAATAAGAGCTATCACCAAAACATTGAAGGAAACACAGATTTCAGGCAATGACCTGAGTATTACTGGAAACTTTTAGCTATATTTACAGTGAGAATTGGTAACAAAATGAGAGGAAAAATTGTAAAACTTGCAGTTTGGCAAGAAAAGCAGAATATTGGATTTTTTGGTCTAGAATGGCGTGGTTACGGGAAAGGTTAGCACTGATTAAAAAGCCAGCAGCCCAGAAAGACTCTTAAGAAATCAGCAACACAGCAAATGAAGCTTATCGCAAAGGCTCCCAGCGCTTTTTAAGGGCCCTAGGAGCCTTGTTCACGTTCACTGCCCAAAACCCTGTTGGCAAGGCATTAAGAAGCCACTGTGGCTGTGGAGTCCCAGGGGCAGCTTGTGCTGCTAGCAAGCCTTGGCAGCCACGTGATGCTAACTTTATTCATTTTTTTTTTTTTTTAAGAACACAGATTGCAGGAGTTAGAAGGGTCACAGACAGAAGCATCTCTAAGATTTCAGAGGAAGGGCTTACGAGTTGTACTAGTCAGGGTTTTCTAGAGAAACAGAACTGATAGGATGATAGGGTATGTGTATAGGATTTATTAGACTGGCTCAGAGGCTATGGTCTGACTATTCAAAAGAGGGTTATCTCCTGATGGAAAAATCCCAGAATCTTGCAGTTCAGTCCACAAGGCTGGATATCTCAGCTGTTCTAAAGCACGTGCCAGAAATTGGCTGCTTGAGTGAGAGCAGGCTAGCAAATGGTAAGAGCTCCCTTCTTTCGTGTCATTTATATTGGTTGCTGTCAGAAGGAGTGGCCCAGATTTAACATAGATCTTCCTGTCTCTAAAGATCCAGAAAGAGAGTGAGTCTTCCCACTTCAGCTGATTCAGTCAATAAAAATTCCTCACAGGTATACCCAGCCTATTGGTTTTAGTTAATTCCATGTGTAGTTGAGTTGAAAGCCAAGACTCGCTGTCACAGGAGGCCAGGCAGCATGTAGCAAGCAGTGTTAGAGTCCTCTGTAAACAGCATCTGACAGTGTAATCCCTAATAAAACCAAGAGTAAAATAAACACTGCAGTGCAGACCCCAGCCAGATTAAGATACCAGGGATAGAGAATGTAGTTTCAGACAGAAGGCAGAATGATGGTGTTTTACTTTGTTTATGAGCTAAGGAAATCCATTCATAATACTGTCTTCTCTTTGCATAATGAGCCCAGTAGGAGAATGAGTTGAAGGTAAAATGGCCAGGATACAATCAAGTGTAGAATCTATTCAATCCACACATGCCTCTTGCAGTCTGTGTTCTACAAGAATTAACTCCTTTTCTGCTTCAGTGGTTAGACATCTTGGATTGTTTAAGTATGAATCTCCTTGTAATGTTTGAAACAAATTACTTTCTCATATGTACTTAATCCAGTTGTAGACATCAGACCCTCTCCCTTTAATTTTTGAAAATTGGTAAGATCGGTTCCCATGGATCTGTACCTTTTGTGGTTGAGTTTTTGTTGAATGATTTTATAACCCAAAAAACTAAGTGAATCTCCTCTTTGTATTTTTTTTTGGAGCTGTCTATAACCCCCAGCATGGCTGAATTCTTTGTGTTACCTTAAACATATTCTCTAAAACATCTTTGTCAGAATCAGCTAACAGAATTTCATCCATATAATGATAAGTGATAGATTGAGGATATTGCTTATGAATTATTTCTAATGATTGTTACACAAAATACTGATTTAGAGTTGAACTATTTAAATTCCCTGTGGATGTACCTTCCAGTTATAGGTCTGTAGTGGATGACTGTTGTTCCAAGTAGATACTGAGAAAGCAAACCATTCCCTATCCTGCTCATGCAAGGGTATTGTGAAAAAGCAATCTTTCAAATCAATCATTATTATAGATTTTCCCTTAAGGTCCATAGCTTGGTCTCATATTGTTAGCTATATTAGCAGCGTGAGGTATAGGTTCAGTCTCATAGAGTGATCCTATTTTAAAACAGTTGTTGGCTATTCCCATAACATTTGTACCACCAGCATATTTTACAAGCCTGTCACTGTTGTAGGTTGAAGGTTTTGTAGCTGTGTAATATTGATGATTATTTTTCTACTCTGGTAGTATGCAAAATACTTTAACACTAGTCAGTAGAAGTAAGCTTCTGGTTTGGCAACAGTTCTATTTCTCCATGTAGAGTGGCATAATTAAGCAGGTCTTCAGCAGTAGGATCTTACTGTCAGGTTGTGGAAATTAACCAGTAGTCTTGGCAGTATTTTGAGGAGGGACTAAAGGACTCATTTGGACATTGACTTAACAAGATTTAACCCAGTCCTGGCAATAGAAGTATAAGATGTCTACTTGGGACATTTTCTCTCCCATTATATATGACTCCATTTTATTTTTTAATCTCTTATATGTAACTCTGTTTAAGTTCTTTCCATATATCTATATTTTAGGAAGCTTCTACAGAAATAAGATGTTATATGGTTTTGCAGAAGATGGTTGATGTCTGTTGTCTCTTTATGTATTTGTGTATTTGTGTATTTATGTATCCTTTACCCTGCTCTTCCCATCCTCTTGCCCACTGGATCCTCCTGTGCTGTTTCTCCCTCACCTCTTTAAAACACGGTGTCCTTCTCTTCCTTGGAAGATCCACTTCTCCTTCTGTTAGTCACTAGTTACATGACTTATGTAGCTATTATGATTAAAACATATACATGATGCTGAAAAGCATGAAATATGTTTTCCTTTGGGGTTTAGGTTACCTGGATGAAGATGATTATTTCTGGTTCCATCCTTTATTTACAAACCCAATGATTTCATCTTTCTTAGCAGCTGAATAGTCCCAGTATAAATATATCTCAGTTCCATTCATTAGTTAATAGATATCCAGGCTGTTTCCTATTTTTGGCTATTAGGAAGAGAGCAGCAATGAACATGGATGAGCAGGGTATTTTTGTAGAAGGGTGTAGTATCTTTGGATATATCCCCAATAGTGGTCTAGCCTGATCTCAAAGTAGATCAGTTCCCAGCTTCTTGATGGACCAACACACTGATTTCAACAGAGACAAAATGTGGAGCAGAGACTGAAGGAAAGACCATCTGGAGACTGTCCCACCTGGGGATCCATTCCTATACAGTCACCAAACCCAGAAACTATTGTGGATGCCAGCAAGTGCTTGGTGACAGAAGCCTGATATAGCTGTCTCCTGAGAATCTCTGCCAATGCCTGACAAATACAGAAGTGGATGCTCACAGCCAACCATTGGACTGAGCACAGGGTCCCCAACAGAGGAGCTAGAGAAGACTCAAGGAGCTGAAGGGGTTTTCAGAAGAACAATAGTATGAACCAACAAGTACTCCCAGAGCTCCCAGGGACTAAACCATCAACCAAAGAGTACACGTGGAGGGACCCATGGCTCCAGAGGCATATGCATTAGAGACATCAGTGGGAGGAGAGGCCATTGGCCCTGTGAAGGCTCAATGCCCCAGTGTAGTAGAATGCCTGGACAGGGAAACAGGAGTGGGTGGGTGGGTAAGGAGGCAGGTGGGGGATGGGATAGGGGTTTTAGGAGGGGAAATGAGGAAAGGGGATAACATCTGAAATGTAAATAAAGAAAATATCTAATGAAAGAAAGAAAAAAAGAAAGGAAGAAAGAAAGAAGAAAGAAAATAATACACAAAAAGAAAGTACTATATATAGTTTGTAAATAAATATATGAATAAGATAAATATATGAAAATGAGTTATGTAAAATTCAAATAAAGATATTATACTTTGAAATTAATTTTTAAGATTTTCAGGAAGAAATATACAGAGGCAAAACAAAAAAAGTGTTCAACAGGTTCTGTCCATATATTTATGTACATTTATATGAAATAATAAAAATAGCAAAGAGGCTGTCAGTTTGAGAGTTGGTACGAGAGGGGTTGGTGGGAAGAAACATGGGGAAGCTGGAGCGAGAAAGAAAGGGAGAGGAAGTGAGGTGATTACATTTTCAGTAAAAAATGTAAAAAATAGAAATAAAATATTCTAAATGAGGAAAAAAAATTGGCTGAGCTGTCATTGGTTGTACTGAATTCGGTCATTCTGACTGGGATAAGATGAAATCTCAGAGTGCTTTGGACTTGCATTTCTCATGGCTACAGTTGTTGAACATCTTTGTGTATGATCTTCTGAGAATTCTGTTTAGTTCTTTTCCCCATTTTTTAATTGGGTTATGTGTCTTCTTGATGTTCAGTTATTTTAGTTTTTTATGTATTTTGATATTAACCATCTACGGAACGGGTAATTGGTAAAGATTTTTCCCAATCTGAAGGCTGCCACTTTACCCTAATGATGGTGTTCTTTGTCATATAGAGGCTTTTCAGTTTATTGAGGTCCCATTTGCTCATTATTGGTCTTAGTATCTGCGCTAACAGTGCTCTGTTCAGAAAGCCTTTTGTGCCAATGAGTTCAAAACTATTCCCCACTTTTTCTTCTACCAGATTCAGAGTGTTCCTTTGCTGAGGTCCTTGATTCATTTGGGCCTGAATTTTGTGCAGGGTGATCGCTATGGGATATATTTGCATTCTTGTGCAAGCAGCTTCCCAGTTTGACCAGCACCCTTTCTTAACAAAACTTTTTTTCTCTAGTGTGTATTTTTGGCTATTTACATATATATATATATTTATGAATATATATATTCATAAATCAAAACTGTCTGTAGGTGTGTAGGCTTAATGCCTAGTTCTTAAACTTGATCCCATTAATCCGTATGCCTTTTTATGCCAACAGAGTGCTCTTTTTATCACTATCAGAATGTAATACCTCTAGCAGTTCTTTGATTATTCAGGATTGTTTTAGCCATCCTGGGTTTTTTGTTATTGTTTTGTTGTTTTGTTTTAATGTGTGTGCTTTTATGTGAAGCAAAAGATTGGCTTGTTTTTTTTTTTTTCAATTTCTGTAAAGAATTGTGTAAGAATTTTGATGGGGATTGCATTGAGTCTGTAGATGATGTTTCATCATTTCACAGCATTAATCCTAGAGATCTATGAGCGTGGGAGATCTTTGCATCTTCTGTTATCTTCTTCACTTTATTTCTTTTGTGTCTTAAAGTTTTTAACTTGGTTAGTTATCCGAAGTTTTTGTTTGTTTGCTTTTTTTTTTTTCTTTTATGCTCTTGTGGAAGGTGGTGTTTCCCTGATTTCTTTTTCTTTCTTTTTTTTTTTTTTTTAAATTTGATATCCTCTTTATTTACATTTCAAATGTTATCCCCTTTCCTAGTTACCCCACCTCCTGGGCAGCCCCTATCCTATCCTATCCTCCCTCCCTCTATTTCTATGAGGGTGTTCCTCCACCCACCCCACTCCCACTCCCACTTCCCTGCCCTGGATTCCCCCAAAACGGGCATCTATCCAGCTTTCATAAGAACAAGGACCTCTCCTCCCCTTGATATCTGACATGGTAATCCTCTGCTACATATCAGCTAGAGCCATGTGTTCCCCCTGGTTGATGGTTTAGTCCCTGGGAGCTCTGTGGGGGGTGGGGGGTCTGCTTGGTTGATATTGTTGTTCTTCCTATGATGTTGCAAACCACTTCAGCTCCTTTAATCCTTTCTCTAACTCCTCCATTGGGGACCCTATGCTCAGTTCAATGGTTGGCTATGAGCATATACCTTTGTAAGGCTCTGGCAGGTCCTCTCGGGAGACAGCCATATCAGGCTCCTTTCAGCAAGCATTTCTTGGCATCCACGATAGTGTTGGGGTTTGGTGACTGTATATGGGATGGATCCCCAGGTGGTACAGTCTCTGGATAGCCTGTCCTTCAGTCTCTTCTCTACACTTTATCTACATATTTGCTCCTGTGAGTATTTTCTTCCCCTTCTCAGAAGAACCAAATCACCCACACTTTGGTCTTTGTTCTTGAGCTTCATGTGGTCTGTGGATTGTATCTTGGGTATTCAGAGTATTTAGGCTAATAACCACTTCTCAGTGAGTGCATACCATGTGTGTTCTTTTGTGATTGGGTTACCTCACTCAGGATATTTTCTAGTTCCATCCATTTGCCTAAAAATTTCATGAATTCATCCCCTTTAATAGCTGAGCAGTACTCCAATGTGTAAATATACCACATTTTCTGTATCCATTCTTCTGTTGAAGGAATCTGGGTTCTTTCCAGCTTCTGGCTATTATAAATAAAGCTGCTATGAACATGGTGGAGCATGTGTCCTTATTACATGTTGGAGCATCTTCTGGGTGCATGCCCAGTAGTGGTATAGCTGGGTCCTCAGGTAGTAAGTACTATGTCCAATTTTCTGATTTCCAGAGTGGTTGTACCATCTTGCAATCCACCAACAACAGAGGAGTGTTCCTCTTTCTCTAGATCCTTGCCAGAATTTGCTGTCACCTGAGATTTTGATCTTAGCCATTCTGACTGGTGTAAGGTGGAATCTCAGGGTTATTTTGACTTATTTGCATTTCCATAATAACTAAGGATGTTGAACATTTCTTTAGGTGCTTCTTGGCCATTCAGTAGTCCTCAGTTGAAAATTCTTTGTTTAGCTCTGTAGCCCCACCCCCTTTTTAAATACCATTATTTGATTCTCTGCAGTTCAACTTCTTGAGTTCTTTGTATATATTGGATATTAGCCCTCTATTGGATGTAGGATTTCTAAAGATCTTTTCCCAATCTGTTGGTGGCTGTTTTGTCCTAGTGAGAGTGTCCTTTGCCTTACAGAAGCTTTGCAATTTTATGAGGCCCCATTTGTGAATTCTTGATCTTACAGCATAAGCCATTGGTGTTCTGTTCAGGAAATTTTCCCCTGTGCCCATGTGTTTGAGGCTCTTCCCCACTTTCTCCTCTATAAGTTTCAGTGTATCTGGTTTTATGTAGAGGTCCTTGATCTACTTCGACTTGAGCTTTGTACAAGGAGATGAGAATGTTTTGATTTGCATTTTTCTACATGCTAATCTCCAGTTGAACCAGTACCATTTGTTGAAAATGCTGTCCTTTTTCCACTGGATGTTTTTTAGCTCCTTTATCAAATAACAAGTGACCATAGGTGTGTGTATTCATTTCTGAGTCTTCACTTCTGTTCCATTGATCTTCCTGCCTGTCTCTGTACCAATACCATACAGTTTCTAATCACTCTTGCTCTGTAATACAGCTTGAAGTCAGGGATGGTGATTTCCCCCGAAGTTCTTTTATTTCTTTTATTGTTGAGAATAGTTTTTGCTATCCTGGTTGTTGTTTTGTATTTTTTGTTTGTTTTTGTTGTTGTTATTCCAAATGAATTTGCAAATTGCTTTCTAACTCTATAAAGAATTGAGGTGGAATTTTGATGAGGATTGCATTGAATCTATAGATTGCTTTCAGCAAGATAGCCATTTTTACTATGTTAATCCTGCCAATCCATGAGCATGGGAGATCTTTCTATCTTCTGAGATCTTCGATTTCTTTCGTCATAGGCTCGAAGTTCTTGTAATACAGAATTTTCCCTTGCTTGGTTAGAGTCACATCCAGGCATGTAATATTATTTGTGACTATTGTAAAGGGTGTCATTTCTCTAATTTCTTTCTGTTTATCCTTTGAGTATAGAAAGTAAACTGATTTGTTTGAGTTAATTTTATATCCAGCCACTTTACTGAAGTTGTTTATCAGGTTTGGGCCTACAAGAATTACTGAATTTAGCTTGCCTTTTTTGTTTGTTTGTTTTGTTTTTTGTTTTAACTTCCTGGATATTTTTTAGATTATAATATTAAATCATTTTACCTTCCCTTTCATCCCTCCACATCCTTACATATACTCCTCTTTGCTCTTGTTCAAATTCCTAGCCTTATAACAATGTATTGGTTATTGCATTCATTTATGTATATACATGTGTATTCCTAAGCGTAACCTAGTGAACATATATTATGTTACTTTTATGCGTGTCTTCAGTGCCAACCATTTGTGGTATGCTCTTCCCTGGGGAAGACTATTTGCCTTTTTTTCAGTATATCTTGGTTGCCTTTAGTTTTTTGTGTAGGGTTGAGGACTCCTGGGCCTTTAGAATATCTATTGTTGTCTTTGTTTATTTTGGTAGTCCTGTTTGTGAGAGTTTTATGGGTGAAGCTTGTGACATTGCTAGGAGAAAAAGTCTCATAGCATACTCCCTGAGCCTCCTCCATAATGTTCCCTGAACTTTCCCTGAGTATGGAAGTGCTTTTGATGTATTCACTGGAACTGGACTCTACAACTCTTTATTTTGATTGGTGGGTATATATATTTTTTTTTTTGTAGTGATCTATTTCTGTTGAAAAGTGAAATTTCCTTGATGAGGCGTGAGTTCTACATTAACCTCTGGGTATAAGGACAAATATTTAAGATATAATTAGAAATTATGGTGGTTTAGTCAAATGGCAGTTGTAGATTCTCCTTTAAGATCCACCACTTCATTAGGCCTGAGTACTTGCTTTGGTTTCTAGTACTAGGCATGATTTCTGTCATTTTGAGAATGTCTTAGTTCAACTAGAGAGCTTTTGGATACTACCAAGGTACTGTACTCTTAGGGTTATTGTACCATGCTAGTTGTTATGGTTCACAGGTGTCATAGCCGGATTGTTGGTTGTTTACCTCTTTTACAAACTTGCATGGCTCTTTCTGGTTCCATGAAAGTTAGTCCTCAGTAAAGAGGCATTCAGGTCAGGTCTACCAGCTTGTCTTTGATGGGACCTCATGGTAGATGACATTATAGAAGCAGGGCACATGCAGCTGGGCAAGGTGACAGAATAACCAAGGACTCACAAGAACTGTAAATCCTGTTGAGGACAGTTCACCTACCAACATAAGACATCCCACTAGGCCACCGCTTAGTATTGCCACATTAAGAATCAAACTTCCAACACATGAAGGTGAAGGGAGCAAGCCTCATCAGTCATATCCCAGGCTCATTTAATGTTTTGAGACAGGATCTGAATACGTTACCCAAGCTAGCC
This sequence comes from Apodemus agrarius, assembly GCA_964023405.1. NCBI lineage: Eukaryota > Metazoa > Chordata > Mammalia > Rodentia > Muridae > Apodemus > Apodemus agrarius. The sequence goes on from OZ030014.1 coordinate 47,592,686, forward strand.
TTGAATTCACTGTAAAGAGTAGATGTCTTGAATTGTGATCTTTCTGCCCCAGTCTCCCTAGGATTGCACCAGGCATAGCTTATCCTCACTTGATCCTGATGAAAATACAGCCCAGGCTAAAACCTTCATATAGTGGAGTCTAAAGAATAGCAGTCAGGAACAACCAGGTCAGATGTCTGCTTCCTGTCCAACACTTGCAGTCTTTTCTGGCTTCTCTCATTTTGATACCATGACATTAAATTCCAGACCAACACCAAACCAGTTACTGTTCAACTCCTGAACTGTGAACTGAATTAATCTTCTCATTTAAGTTACCCAGGTTGTTTGTTGTTTAATTTTAGATGTATTTATTTTATGAGTGCTAAATGTTTCATTTGCATGTACATAAGCGTACCACATGTGTGGCTAGTATGGAGGAGGTAAGAGAAGGGTATCAGAGGGTGTTGGATCTCCTGGATCTGGAGTTACAGACAACTTCTGTGCATGGGGATAAAATCTGGGTGCTCTGCAAGAGCAACAATTGCTCTTAACTGCTCAGGCATTTTCCAGCCCCTTGTCTTTTGTTTATTTATTTGTTTGTTTTTTGTTTTTGTTTTTCTGCAACAAAACAAGTGAATACTGAAAACTAGCACTACTGAATACAGTCCATATTGACACTATATTGCAAAAGTGGCTGTGCAATTAGAGGTGGGCAGAGAAGGGGAGAGTTTGGATCTGAAATACTGTAACCAAAGCACGTGATTCTAGGGATAGTGGACAGCTCAGCAGATGAAGAAGCATATCACTAGACAGAAGCAAGCATCTGCCTAGGAACTGCAATAACAATGTCCTTCCTATGCTTATGCAGTAACAATACATTTGCTATAGTGCTGTAAAGAATGCAGTATGCAGATGGGCGGTGGTGGCGCACACCTTTAATCCCAGCACTTGGGGAGACAGAGGCAGGTGGATTTCTGAGTTCGAGGCCAGCCTGGTCTACAGAGTGAGTTCCAGGACTACACAAAGAAACCCTGTCTCGAAAAATAAACAAACAAAAAAACAAAACAAGAATGCAGTATGCAGTGTCTATGTAAGAACAATGCCTTGCTACACTATTATAAAGAACTTGCATACCCTGTTGGTAGTTAGAGCTTTATGAAAAGTCATAATTAAGAATTATGGACCAGTCTTTTGTGGCAGAAGAAATTTCTAACAAATCAACATCAAAAAGAGACTAATTGGGATAACCTGTTCTTTATAGTGGTGTGGCATTCCTGAGGTTATTGGATATGCTGTATAGTCTTCTATCACCTATATATTGTACTCTAAATATAGACTAAGCAATGTCTCCACATGGTTTGATTGTCCACAGATTTCTTATGATTGCACTCTGATTAACCCGTGTTTCTCTACATCATTAAAAATAAAAATACTCTTGTTTATTCAGTGGATCCTGAGTAGGAGAGTCTAATAGGGCATTAGAGTAGTTCACAGAGATGACCCTTCTTTGGACCTCTGTACTTGGAGGAAGATTGGTCTTTATGGTGGAAATGATTGATTACTGATTATATGTGAATTTAGATATGTGCAGTTTCTTCTACATCTAAAATGTTTTTATCTGCCAACAGGTACAACTGTAACTGTACTAAAGTTGTTTAAGAATCTACCTGTAAGAAAGCAATTTTACTCAACAGCTAAGAAGTGTAAAGATGAACTAAAAAATGTACAGGACCTTCTCATAAGCTACGGTGTCATGAAACCTGACATAAGGATTATTTTTGTACATAATAAGGTGAGCATTACTATATTTTATAAGAAAATTTTGTAACAATATAATGAAGAGATGGTATATCCTATATTAATGCATGACATGGAGTTTCCTTATTCCACAACTGTACTTCATTTGTTGAAAGTCTAGCCCCATAGTAGGAAACTGGTCCTGTGGAGGTGATTAGGCCATGAGGAGCCCTCATAAATTGACTATGGGAAAGAAACCAGAAGAGCTGCTTCTGCTTCTGTCACCTGAAGATGGGGGTGGGGGTGGGATGGGGTGGGGGAGTAACCAGAAGTTGGCCTTCATCAGAAGCCAAACATACTAATACCTTAATCTTAGCTTTTCCAACTCCCCTAGCTATGAAAAATAACTGTACACTGTGGTATTATTTTTTTAACCAACTCAAGGACAGTATATAGCTTGCTTTCTTCTCTCAAATGTTTGGTCTGCATCTTCAGTTTTGTCTTTAATACATAAGGAGCATTGAAGACCTATGGGAAGTCTACTAGAACCTTACACTTTTTAATACCTGCCATTAGTGATTCCCAGAGGCTTTCATCAGGAACAGCTCTGGAGTGTGCCCCTTAGGCAGGTGAAGATGGGCAGCGTTTTTTCCCCATTTGAGACCCAGAGTTGCTTAAGATTTCTAAAGGCCACTCCAGCTCATTTATTGTGTAATGAATCTTGAGGGAAACAAAGGTTTATATTTTTTCTGTACATTCATTTTTCTTTGATTTTATATAAGCACATTGAAATAGTCAATGGAAGGAGAGCAGATTCACACAGCAGTACATGGGAAATGGGGAATTAACTTTCAGTGATACCAGGATCCATGGATTCCAGGTGCTTTAGTCTGCTGATGTCCTCACAGAATTCAGATGAACTGGCACTACACCAGTTTGTAGTTGTCCTCTGAACTGAATGCAGAGAAGTTTAATGTGTTGCTTAGAGTTACACAGCGAGTAAAGAATTGAAATGGGTTTGGAAACTGGCATACCCTGGAGTACAGGTTCTTTGCTTAACTGAGGTCTCTTCCCACTTTGTACTGTGTTGACCTCTCCATACGTTAGAATATTTGCAGTAGAAACCAGTGGCACCTGTTCCTTCTGGTCTGTCTGGGCCAGTAGCTGCCCTGAGCAGATCTTGGGCTCAGACTCCTCAGCCAGTCCCACAACACCCAGAGGAAACTCCACTCCCAGGCACTTTTACATGCACAGGATCACAGGATCACAGAGACAGCTTCACTCTGAGGAGTTCTGACACAACCAGGATAACAGGAAGGACAGGCTCCAGTCAGATATAGTGAGGGCAGGTAGCACTAGAGATAACCAGATGGCAGGAGGCAAGTGTAAGAACTTAAGCAACAGAAACAACGGTTTCTTGACATCATCAGAACTCAATTTTTCCACCATAGCAAGTCCTTGATATACCATCACATTGGAAAAGCAAGATTCAGATCTAAAATCAGTTCTCATGATGATGATAGAGGACTTTAAGAAGGACATAAATAACTCCCTTAAAGAAATACAGGAAAACATAGGTAAACAGCTAGAAGTCCTTAATGAGGAAACAAAAAAATCCCTTAAAGAATTATAGGAATATAGGCGAAGGAAATGAACAAAATCATCCAGGATCTAAAACTAGAAACAATAAAGAAGTCACAAAGTGAGACAACCATGGAGCTAGAAAATCTAGGAAAGAGATCAGGAGCCACACATGCAAGCATCACCAACAGAATACAAGAGAGAATCTCAGGTGCAGAAGATACAATAGAAAACATTGACACAACAATCAAAGAAAATGCAAAATGTAAAAGGCTCCTGACCCCAAACATCCAGGAACTCCAGGACACAATGAGAAGACCAAACCTTAGGATAATACATATAGATGAGAGTGAAGATTCCCAACTTAAAGGGCCAGTAAATGTCTTCAACGAAATAGAAGAAAACTTCCCTAACCTAAAGTAAGAGATGCCCTTAAACATACAAGCGGCCTACAGAACTCCAAATAGATTGGAACAGAAAAGAAATTTCTTCTGTTACATAGTCAAAATACAAAATACACAAAACAAAGAAATATTAAAAGCAGTAAGGAGAAAAAGTCAAGTAACATATAAATGCAGACCTATCAGAATTACACCAGACTTCTCACCAGAAACTATGAAAGCTAGAAGATCCTGGGCAGATGTCACAAGACTCTAAGAGAACATAAATGTCAGCCCATGCTACTATACCCAGCAAAACTCTCAATTAGCATAGACGGAGAAAACAAGGTATTCTATGACAAAACCTAATTTACACAATTTCTTTCCACAAATCTAGCCCTACAAAGGATAATAAATGGAAAACACCAAAGCAAGGAGGGAAACTACACCCTAGAAAAAGCAAGAAAGTACCTTTCAACAAACCCACACTAATATAATTCTACCTCTAACAACAAAAATAAGAGAAAATAATAATCACTTTTCCTTAATATCTCTTAATATGAAAATTAATATTGGTGTTTTCCCCCTATTATCCTTTGTAGGGCTGGGTTTGTGGAAAGATAATGTGCAAATTTGGTTTTGTCATGGAATACCTTGGTTTCTCCATCTATGACGATTGAGAGTTTTGTTGGGTATAGTAGTTTTGGCTGAAGTTTGTGTTCTCTTAGAGTCTGCATGATATCTGCCCAGGATCTTCTAGCTTTCATGGTCTCAGGTGAGAAGTCTGGTGTAATCCTGATAGGTCTTCCTTTATATGTTACTTGGCCTTTTTCTCTTACTGCCCTTAATATTCTTTCTTTGTTTAGTACATTGGGGGTTTTCATTATTATGTGACAGGAGGTATCTCTGTTCTTGTCCAGTCTGTTTGTAGTTCTGTAGGCTTCTTGTATATTCATGGGTATCTCTCTCTTTAGGTTGGGGAAGTTTTCTTCCATAATTTTGTAGAAGATATTTGCTGCCCCTTTAACTTGTAAACCTTCACTCTCATCTATACCTATAATCCTTAGGTTTGGAAAAAAGATAGCCTTTTCAACAAATGGTGTTGGTTCAACTGGAGGTCAATATGCAGAAGAATGCAAATTGACCCACACTTATCACCTTGTACTAAATGACAACCAACAAATTGGGAAAAGATCTTCACCAACCCCACATCCGACAGAGGGCTAATATCCAGTATATACAAAGAACTCAAGAAGTTAGACCCCAAAGAAGCAAATAACCCTATTAAAAATGGGGTACAGAGCTAAACAAGGAATTTTCACCAGAAGAAATTTGGATGGCTGAGAAGCACCTTAAGAGATGTTCAACATCATTAGTCATCAGGGAAATGCAAATCAAAACAACCCTGAGATTCCACCTCGCACCAGTCAGAATGGCTAAGATTAAAAGCTGAAGAGACAACAGGTGCTGGAGAGGATGTGGAGAAAGAGGAACACTCCTCCACTGTTGGTGAGATTACAAGATGGTACAACCGCTCTGGAAATCAGTCTGACGGTTCCTCAGAAAATTGGGCATGACGCTTCAAAAGGACCCTGTCATACCACTCCTGGGCATATACCCAGAGGACCCCCCTGCATGCAATAAAGACACATGCTCCACTATGTTCATAGCAGCCTTATTTATAATAGCCAGAAGCTGGAAGGAGCCCAGATGTCCCTCAAAGGCGGCATGGATACAGAAAATGTGGTATATTTATACAGTGGAATACTACTCAGCAATTAAAAATAATGAATTCATGCAATTTGTAGGCAAATGGTTGGATCTGGAAAATATCATCCTAAGTGAGTCAACCCAATCACAAAAGAATACACATGAAATGCAATCACTGATAAGTGGATATTAATGAGCCCAGAAGCTCTGAATACTCAAGGCACAATTAGCAAGTCAAAAGATTCCCAAGAAGAAGGAATGAGAGGCCACTGGTTCAGAAAAGACTGGTTCCAGTCTTGCAGGAGAGTACCAGAACAGAGAAAGGGTTAGGGGGTGATTGGGAAATGAGCGTGGTGGTGGTGGTGGTGGTGGTGGTGGTGGTGGTGGTGGTGGTGGTGGTGGACTTGTGGGACACATGGTGAGGGGGGAACTGAGAAAGGGAAAAGCCTTTGGAATGTAAACAAAGAATATAGAAAATAAAATTAAAAAAAAAAAAAGAAACTGAAACTGCTCACTGATTACTCTCACATCAATGGTCTCAATTCTCCAATAAAAACCAAAGATTAGCAGGTCAAAAACAAAACAAAACAAGATCCATACTACTGCTGCCATCAAGAAATACACTTTAACATCAAGGATTGACATTATTTCAGGGGACAAGGATGTAAAAAGATATTTCAAATAAATGGACCCAGGAAACAAGCCAGTCTAGGTATTTACTATCTAACAAAATACACATCAAGCCAAAACTAGTAAGAAGAGATAAAGAACACTACATACTTGTCAAAGGAAAAATCTACCAAGAGAATAAAAAAAAAAAAAAAGAAAAAGAAAATTAATATTACCAACATATCCTAATCTGATTCTGATTGGTGAGAGGTGGAATTTCAGGGAATTTAAAAAAAAAAATTTAAAAAAGAATATTTGCAGTAACTGAAGGAAACAGTATTACCTGAATGTTATAAGGAACTTAAAGCTCAGAGTTACAAAGGAATTCATTCTTTTTAGATATAAAAATTTATTCTATAATTGCATATCAACTTCTATTAGCCATTTCATTTACTTACATTTCAAATGATTCCCCCTTCTCACCCCTCCCCAACTTCCCACCCCATTCCCCTCCTCCCCCTTCCCTTTGCCTCTATGAGGGTGCTCCACCTAATCCACCCATTCCTGCCTCACCCCTCTAGCATCCACATGCACTGGGCCATCAGGCCTCCCTTCTCTTCCATTGATGTCTGATAAGGCCATCCTGTGCTACATATGTATCTGGAGTCCTGACTCCCTCCGTGTATATTCTTTGGGTGGTTTAGGCCCTGGGTGCTCTGGGTGGTCTAGTTAGTTTATATTGTTCTTCCTATGGGATTGTAATCCCCTTCAGCTACTTCAGTCCTTTCTCTAGCTCTTCTGTTGGGGTCCCTGGGCTCAGTCCTATGGTTGACTGTGAATATCTACATCTGTATTGGTCAGGTGATGATAGAACCTCTCAGAAAACAGCTATGTCTTCAAGTGCTTCTTGGCAGCAGCAGTAGTGTGGAGGTTTGGTGTCTGCAGATGGGAAAGATCCCTAGGTAGGGCAGTCTCTGGATGGCCTTTCTTTCAGTCTCTATTCCATTTTTTGTCTGTCTTTCCTTTGAACAGGAACATTTCTGAGTTAAAAATTTTTAGATGCTTGGGTGGCTGCATCCCTCAACTGGGAGGGGGGCATGCCTTCCTAATGTAGGAAGGCTCTACAGGTTGTATCTCCCCCTTTATTAAGTATTTCTTGGGTTCTGGGAACTTCTTGCTACCCTGGAGTCTGGGACTTTCTAGTGGCCCACAGTTCCCCATCCCTGCTAGGTGTTTCTATTGTATTTCCTGACCCTCTGTACTTCTCTCCTGTCCCTTCCAATATCTGCCCTGTCCCCGTTTTTTTACCCTTCTCTCTCCCTCCCAGATCCCTCCCTCCCTCTACTTCCTGTGATTATTTTGTTCCCTCTTCTATGAGGGATTGAACCATCTACACTTTGGTCTTTCTTCTTCTTAAGCTCCATATGGTTTATGGGATGTATCAAGGGGATTTTGAGCTTTGGGGCTGATATCCACCTATCAGTGAGAACATACCATGTGTTTTCTTTTGTGTCTGGATTACCTTACTCAGGATGATATTTTCTAGTTCCATCCATTTGCCTGTGAATTTCATGAAGTCATTGTATCTAATAGCTTAGTAATAACTGTAAGTGTACCACATTTTCTATATCCATTCTTCTGTTAAAGGTCATCTGCATTGTTTCCCTGCTTCTGGCTGTTAGAAATAAGGCTGCTGTGAACATAGTGGAGCATGTGTCCTTGTTATATGTCTGATGTTATATGTCTTTTGGGTTTATGCCCAGTAGTGGTATAGCTGGATCTTCAGATAGAGGTATTTTCATTTTCTGAGGAACCACTAGATTGACTTCCAAAGTAGTTTTACCAGCTTGCAGTACCACCTGCAGTGGAGGAGTGTTCCTCTTCTCTCCATCCTCACCTGCTTCTGCTGTCACCTCAGCTTTTGATCTTAGCCATTCTGGTTGGTGTGAGGTGGAATTTCAGGGAATTTTGATTTACATTTCCCTGATGACTAAGGATTTTGAACATTTAAGTGCTTATTAGCTATTAGAGATTCCTCAGTTGAGAATTCTCTGTTTAGCTCTGTACCCCATTTTTAATAGGGTTATTTGGTTCTCTGGAGTCTAACTTCTTGAATTCTTTCTATATTTTGAATATTAGCCCTCTATTGGATGTAGGGTTGATAAAGATCTTTTCCCAATCTGTTAGTTGTCATTTTGTCTTATTGACAAAGTCCTTTGACTTACAGAAGCTTTTCAATCTTATGAGGTCCCATTTGTCAATTGTTGATCTTAGAGCATGAGCCATTGATGTTCTGTTCAGGAAATTTTTCTCCTATGCCCATGTGTTCTAAACTTTTTTCCACTTTTTCTTCTATTAGATTCAGTGAGCATTGAATTTGAAGGTTTTAAGTTCTAGCCAGAGCAATTAGGCAACAAAAGTTGATCAAAGAGATACAAATTGGAAAGGGACAAGTCAGCGTGTCACTATTTGCAGATGATATAAAAGTATACATAAGCGACCCCAAAAATTCCAACAGAGAACTCCTACAGGTGATAAACAACCTCAGCAAAGTAGCTGGATATAAAATTAATTCAGTTAGTAGCCTTCCTATACTCAAAGGATAGATGGGCTGAGAATTTAGGGGAAAGACATCCTTCACAATAGTCACAAATAATATAAAATACCAAACAAGCAGAAGGTCTGTATGACAAGAACTTCAAGTCTCTGAAGAAAGAAATTAAATATCTCAGATGATGGAAAGATCTCCTATGCTCATGGATCGGCTGGATTAACATGGTAAAAATGGCAATTTTACCAAAAGCAATCTACAGATTCAATGCAGTCCCCATCAACATTCCAACTCAATTCTTCACAGACATAGAAAGAGCAATTCTCAAATTCATCGGGAATAACAAAAACCCAGGATAGCAAAACTATTCTCAACAATAAAAGAACTTCTGTGGGAATCAGCATCTCTGACCTCAAGCTGTACTACAGAGCAATAGTGATAAAAACTGCATGGTATTGGTACAGAGACAGGCAGGAAGATCAGTGGAATAGAATTGAAGGTACAGAAATAAATCCACACACCTATGGTCACTTGATCTTTGACAAAGAAGCCAAAACAGATATCCTTTTCAACAAATGGCATTTGTTCAACTGGCAGTTGGCATGTATAAGAATGCAAATCTTTTTTATCTCCTTGAACAAAGCTCAAGGCCAAGTGAACAAATAATTCTTTCGTATGTTTTAGTGAGTATGTTCAACCATGATGTTAACAAATTATTTTTTATTATAATATTTAGTATATTTTAATGCATACTATAATAAAATATATATAATTTTATTTCTTCCCTCTGCTCCCTATTGCCCTCCTTTCTGTCTTTGTATGGCTTCGCCTCTTTTTCATTAATTTGTATATACATTTATACATATGTGTGTATGTACATATTCTTAAATACATTTGCTTATGTTTTCAGTTTTTACTAACTTGTCAGAAGAATCTTTATTTTTATGCCATGTGAAATGTTTATGATCAAAATCTTTAGTCATCTTAAAAACGAAAAAAATTAAGAAGTGTCAGCCACCTGTTCGTGCTGGCAGAGAGCTCTACCAGATGATACCGTGAGGCCCTTCCAGCTCTGCTGGGCTGAGGCGCCTCAGGTTGTTGATGGGCAGTCTTATCCTGCTAAAATAACCCTGTGACCTCTGGATCCAGAGGACACTTAGTAATTAGAAGTTAAATGTCTCTAAGTTAAGAAAAGAACAAGGTCAAAAGAAACATAATCAGTTAGGGGAGACTGATTAAAAAAATAAGAAATGAAGAGAAATCAAAATTACACATTCATTACAAAAGCATGACTGCAAGTAAGCATAATAATTTAAGTAGAAAATAAGAAGAGATAGAAAGAGGATACTGAAAGTGAGAATTACAAAACAATATAATAGTAATAAGAGTTCCTACTCATTTAGAATTGGGTATATATCTTCTGAATTTTTAGGTTTTTGTCATTTTCTTAACCAGTGTTGGATTATCCTAATACACATTTTTTTTTTTTTTCTGAGAAGGGAAAGCAGTAATTTTGTAATGTGCTATATTTTATCATGGGGAGACGGGGAACACAGCCTCTGAAGCAAATGCAAGTTCTTCTGTGGCCTTCAGCCATTTCAGGGCTAGTTCAGATCTTAGCCCGTGTGTTGAGAATATTCTATCATGAACAGAGTAGGTAATTACCCCAAATCTAACAGAAAAATGGCCATGGCATTGACATTTCAACTAAATCTGTACACTAAGCCTTGCTCTGTTCTCAGCTGGTCTTTGAAAGAAACATGCTCATTTTCATCACTGTGTTTTTGTGAAGAATTTTTGTCTTCGTCTAAAACTTAAGTAAAAATGAAACTGATGAATTTACTGTTTCTGCATTAGAAGCAAATAATCATATTGCACATCATATGAGAAGTACCCTTGATATTTTGATAACTTGGATTAGCTGGTGTTCCCTCTTTTTAATGAAGGTTTAACCTGCCAACACATTCTTTGAATACTGATAATGTTGATGTTCTTGCCAGTATGGTTATGTTAGAAAGAAGTATTTTTCTTCTTTCATCACCACGTTCCTTGAAAGCATATTGAATAATGAGATAGCCAACGTGGATTTAGGAGTTTATTTAAATTGAGAGGAGCACTACAATTTTAGGTTTAGTCAAAAGGACTAAGTCCCTGCACTACCCTGCTCTATGAGGTTTTGCATATACATTAGTAAAAAAGGCTATTTTAGTTTGATAACATTGTTAATACTGATTCTTGCATATGAACAAAAATAAGTTTTTAGATCATTAGTTTAGATTATGTCGTATTCATGATTTCTAGTGAGGGCTACTCAGGGCTAGGGTTAGGACAATTTGTGAATGTTTTCTTTCTTTTTCCCCCTATTGTTGCTTTTGTTTTTAAAAAAAAAAATCCTTTCTTATGCAATATATCCCAATAGTAGCCTCCCCTCCTTCTAGCCACCTCCCATATCCCCTTGCCTACAGATCCACTGGTCCTCCAGTTCCCTTCAGGAAACAGTAGTCCTCCCAGGGATGTCAGTCAAACATCAAATAGCAAGATGTAATAAAATGAAACACAAACTCTCATATTAAGGCCGGATGATTAGCATTCACTTATCAGTTGGGCTGCATGAGACATTTACATTTAAAGACGATATCAAAACTTGCATACACAAGGTAAGATAATTCTGTCTTGGAAACAATCACTTTCTCATATTCTCATAATTTCTCCTCTGTTTCAAATCATTATATCACCACATAGTCATTTTATTAGATGCTGAAAAACCATTTGACAAAATTCAGCATCCGTTCATGCTAAAAGTCTTGGAAACAACAGGAATTCAAGGCCCATACCTAGACATAGTAAAAGCAATATACAGCAAACCGGTAGCCAACATCAAACTAAATGGAGAGAAACTTGAAGCAATCCCACTAAAATCAGAGACTAGACAAAGCTGCTCCCTCTCTCCATATCTTTTTAATATAGTACTTGAAGTTCTAGCTAGAGCAATTAGACATCATAAGGAGGTCAATGGGATACAGATTGGAAAGGAAGAAGTCAAACTATCACTATTTGCAGATGCTATGGTAGTATACTTAAATGACCCAAAAACCTCTACCAGAGAACTCCTACAGCTGATAAACAACTTTAGCAAAGTGGCTGGTTAAAAAATCAACTCGAGCAAATCAGTAGCCTTCCTATGCTCAAAGGATAAGCAGGCTGAGAAAGAAATTAGGGAAATGACACCCTTCACAATAATCACAAACAATATAAAATATCTTGGTGTGACTCTAACCAGACAAGGGAAAGATCTGTATGACAAGAACTTCAGGTCTCTGAAGAAGGAAATTGAAGAAGACCTCAGAAAATGGAAAAATCTTCCATGCTCGTGGATTGACAGGATTAATATAGTAAAAACGACCATCTTGCCAAAAGCTATATACAGATTCAATGCAAACATCAAAATCCCAACTCAGTTCTTAATAGAGTTTGAAAAAGCAATTTTCAAATTCACCTGGAATAACAAAAAACCCAGGATAGCTAAAACTATTCTCAACAGTAAAAGAACTTCTAGGGGAATCAGTATCCCGGACCTCAAGCAATACTACAGAGCAATAGTGTTAAAAACTGCATGGTATTGGTATGGTGACAGGCAGGTAGATCAATGGAATAGAATTGAAGACCCAGAAATGAACCCATGCACCTATGTTCACTTGATCTTCGACAAAGGAGCTACAACCATCCAGTGGAAAAAAGATAGCCTTTTCAACAAATGGTGCTAGTTCAACTGGAGGTCAGCATGCAGAAGAATTCAAATTGATCCATTCTTATCTCCTTGTACCAAGCTCAACTCCAAGTGGATCAAGGACCTCCACATAAAACCAGACACACTGAAACTAATAGAAAAGAAACTGGGGAAGACCCTTGAGGACATGGGCACAGGGGACATGTTCCTGAGCAGAACACCAATAGCTTATGCTCTAATATCAAGAATTGACAAATGGGACCTTATAAAATTACAAAGTTTCTGTAAGGCAAAGGACACTGTCAGAAGGACAAAAAGGCAACCAACAAATTGGGAAAAGATCTTCAGCAACACTACATCGGACAGAGGGCTAATATCCAATATATACAAAGAACTCAAGTTAGACTCCAGAGAGCTAAACAACCCTATTTAAAAATGGGGTACAGAGCTAAACAAAGAATTTTCACCTGAAGAATTTCAAATGGCTGAGAAGCACCTTAAGAAATGTTCAACATAATTAATCATTAGTGAAATGCAAATCAAAACAACCCTGAGATTTCACCTCACACTAGTCAGAATGGCTAAGATTAAAAACTCAGGAGACAGCAGGTGTTGGCAAGGATGTGGAGAAAGAGGAACACTTTCTCACTGCTTGTGGGATTGTAAACTGGTACAACCACTGGAAATCAGTCTGGCTGTTCCTCAGAAAATTTTGCATGACTTCCAGAGGACCCTGTTATACAACTCGTGGGCATATACCCAGAGGATTCCCCAGTGTGCAATAAGGACACATGCTCCACTATGTTCATAGCAGCCTTATTTATAATAGCCAGAATCTAGAAAGAACCCAGATGTCCCTCAATGGAGGAATGGATGCAGAAAATGTGGTATATTTACACAGTGGAATACTACTCAGCAATTGAAAACAATGAATTCATGAAATTCTTAGGCAAATGGTTGGAACTGGAAAATATCCTAAGTGAGGTAACCCAATCACAAAAGAACACACATGGAATGCAGTCACTGATAAGTGGATATTAGCCCAGAAGCTCTGAATACACAAGACACAATTAACATATCAAATGATTCCCAACAAGAAGGAAGGAGAGGTCCTTGGTCCTGGAAAGGCTTGATCCAGCAATGTAGGGGAGTACCAGGATAGAGAAATGGGAGGGGTTTGATCAGGAATGGGCGGAGGGAAGAGGGCTTAAGGGACTTATGGGGAGGGAACCAGGAAAGGGGAAATCATTTGGAATGAAGCCATTGGTTGGCCACATCCCACGAGCTCTGAGCCAACATTGCCCTAAGCACAGTTTGCAGTCAGGACAGATTGTAGGCCATAGATTTTGTGACTGGGTTGCTGTCCTAGTCCTATTGCTGTGAGCCTGCACTGGTTACAGAAGGTGGCCAGTTCAGGCTCCATATTCTCTATTACTAGGAGTTCACACTAGGGTCACCCTCATACGTTCCAGGAATTTTCTACTGTGTTAGGTTTCTACATGCCTCCTAAATATCCACCTATTCCAGTTTTTCTCACACTCCATCTTTCCCTCCCTCATCTGATCTCTCTGTTCCCATCTGCACCTGTCTCCAGTACACCCACAAATCTATTCTATTTTCCCTTCCAAGGAGATCCATGTGTCCCCTTAGATCCTTCCTTTTTACTTACAATCTCTGGTTCTATGGATTGGAGCATAGTTGTCATTTACTTAAACAAGTAATGTCCACTTATAAATAAGAGCATGCCACGTTTGTTTTTCTGGGTCTGGGTTACCTCACTTAGGCTAGTTGTTTCCTAGGTCCATCATTTCTCTGCAAGTTTCATGATGTCATTTTTCTAACAGCTGAGTAATATGCCATTATGTAAATATGCCACATTTAAAAAAGAAAAAGCTATCCTTTAGTTGAGACATCTAACTTGTTTCCAGTTCTAGCTATTATGAAGAAAGCCACTGTGAACACAGTTGAGCAAGTGTCCTTGTGGTAGGATGGAGAGTCTTTTGGGTATATTCCCAAGAGTGTTATAGCTGGGTTGTGAAGTAGATTGATTCCCAACTTTGTGGCAAACCTCCATGTTGGTTTCCATAGTGACTGTATAAATTTGCTTTCCCATAAGAAATGGAGGAGTGTACCTTTGCCCCACCTGATTGCCAACATGAGCTGACACTTGTGTTACTGATCTTAACCACTTTGACAGATATACGATAAAATCTCAAAGTAGTTTTGATTTGCATTTCCCCAATAGCTAAGAATGTTGAACATTTTCTGTGTTTCTCAGCTATTTGAGATTCTGTTATTGAGAATTCTCTATTTCAATCTGTCCCCCATTTTTAATTGGATTTTTCAGTTTGTTGATATCTAGTTTCTTGAGTTCTTTATATATTTTAGAAATCAGCCCTGTGACAGATGTAGAATCAGTGAAAGTCTTTTCCCATTCTGTAGCCTGCCATTTTGTCTTTTTGAGGGTGTCTTTTGACTTTCAGAAGCTTTTCAGCTTCATGAGGTCTCAATTATTAATTGTTGATCTTAGTGCTTATGCTATTGGTGTTCGTTCTGTTCAGGAAAGTGTTTGCTGTGCCATTCTGTTTAAGGCTACTCCCTGCATTCTCTTCTAGCAGGCTCGGTGTGTTTAGTTTGGTTTTGATGTCTGTAATTCACTTGGTCCTAAGTTTTGTATAGTTCCATAGATATGGATTTATTTGCATTCTTCTACATGTAGACATCAAGTTAGACCAGCACCATTTGTTTGGGTGTCTGCTTAAATTCAACATAACTCAAATACTAGGCCAGTGTAGATGACAAAAATTTATTCTAATCAAGCTCCTACTGACTCATCAAGGCTACAGAACAGACTAGGGAGCTGAACTGTGACCCTCAAGGCACATTGTATAGCATATTTAAAGGATAAAACCATAAATCAAGGGAGAGCAGGGTAGAGTGTAGCATTGTCCAATTATATTTTGACATGAAGGATTGAACAAGGGAGTTTCTCTCAGCCAGAATAGGAGTAGGTTCCTGGGCCTGGAAATATGAACTTAGTTTGATTCTGCCAGCAAGATGTGCTTAAGATGTCTGGATTCAGGTAAGTGTCTCCTTACAAGTTTTCCTGAGATGTCTTGTTTCAGACAACTGTTTCCTTACAACAGAAACTGTTCCGCTATTGGGAAGACATCAACACCCCTAAAGCCTGGGACTTTAAACTTAGTTTCTCCCTGTGATTAAATGGAGTCTGAAAATGAAATGGTAGTACTTAGAATAAATTCTCCTTATTTGTTCCCAACATGTTAAAGATGCTTTCTTTTGTCCAGTGTGTGTTTCTGGCTTCTTTATAAAAAAAAAAAGCAGATGTCCATAGGTATGTGGAATTACATCTAGGTCTACAATTCAATTCCATTGATCAACAAGTCTTTTTATGACAATACCGTTTGTTTGTTTGTTTGTTTGTTTGTTTGTTTTGCCATAACTATAGAAGAGGGGTGTGTGTGTGTGTGTGCCATGTGTGTTTCCCTTTTGATTTTGTTAGTGTAAATTTGTTTCCTGTGTTTCTATGGGTGCAGTTAACTTTTTTGGGTGGAACTTTTCTTTCTAGTGTCTTCTATAGAGCTGGATTTATAGGTAGATATTGTTATATTTGACTTTATCGTGGACTATCTTGTTTTCTCCATCTATGGTGATTGAAAGCTTTGCTGAGTGTAGTAGTCTGACCTGACATCAGTGCTTTCTTAGAGCCTGCAGGATAGCTGTCGAGGCCCTCAACAGAAATTTTAGAATCTCTGTTGAGAAGTCAGGTATAATTCTGATAGTCTGCCTTTATATGTTACTCGGCTTTTTTTTCTTGCAACTATTAATATACTTCCTTTGTTCTGTATGTTTAGTGTTTTGATCATTATGTGGCAAGGGGCCTTTATTTTCTGGTCCAATCTATTTGGAGCTTTGTGTAATTCTTGTATCTTAGTAAAATTTTCTTCCATGATTTTCCTGACTATAATTTCTGGGCCATTGATTTAGGATTCTTTCCCTCTGCTCTTCCTATTATTCTTAGGTTTGTTCTTTTCTTGTGTCTCAGCTTTCCTAGATGTTTTGTGTTAGGAATTTTTTTTAGGTTTAGCACTTTCTTTAACCTATGTATGTAGATTTGATTTGTTGCTTATATTATGTTAATTGGGTTCCCAAATAACATGAGAATTCATACATCTACATGTAAAACAATGTGGATCTCTGCCCTCAGTTGGCTCTAATAAAGTTGTCAGTGGCCAATGGCTGGGCAGATAGAAAGAGGTGGGTCTTGAGGTTCCCAGTGAGGAACGAGAGAGAGAGAGAGAGAGAGAGAGAGAGAGAGAGAGAGAGAGAGAGAGAGAGAGAGAGAGAGAGAAGGAGAGGAGGAGAGAGAGATGGGGGAGAGGAGAGAGGGGAAAGAGGGAGAGAGAGAGAGAGGGAGGGAGGGAGAGAGAGAGAGAAGAGAAGAGAAGAGAAGAGAAGAGAAGAGAAGAGAAGAGAAGAGAAGAGAAGAGAAGAGAAGAGAAGAGAAGAAGAGAGAGGAGTTAGAGCCACAATGGCGATGCCAGAGAAGCAGGAGGATGAGGCTTGAGAGCTGTAGAATCAAAAGATACAACCATGTAAGAGCCAAGGAAGAGTGTCCCCAAGCACCAACCTACCCATAATAGGGTCTAGGGTAGCAAAGATGGAATATAGATTTTAGTAAGTAATAATTCAGGAGTATTGGAGGGGAGGCGTTAACAGTGTGAAAGCTTGTGAATGGATATATATAGGAAAGGATGAAAGACACACACACACACACACACACACACACACACACACACACAAATTTATAATTGATTCCTGAGTTCAGGTCTTTGTCTACACTAATAAGAGTTCCTCCGGTCTTCTTTTACTTGGTCGATGACTCAAACAACCCCAACTCCTGTGTCGTGTGTTCCAAGTATTTAAAGTGTGTTGTTCACACCTCACTTCATTCCACCTCCCTTGTTTAGCAGGAGCTGGCTATGAGAGAATGGGAAATGCCGGCCTGGGATACATAGCTCAAGCTGGTGAGTTAAACGAATTAGCTGATCATAAAATCAATATCCATCAATATTTTATATACTCTGCCCTCAAATTTTCTCTATACTTATTATTAAAATGATTTTCTTTTTTCTTTTTCTTTTTTCTTTATGGTTCTTCGAGACAGGGTTTCTCTGTATAGCCCTGGCTGTCCTGGAACTCACTCTGTAGTTCCAGGCTGGCCTTGAACTCAGAAATCTGCCTGCCTCTGCCTCCCAAATGCTGGGATTACAGGCGTGCGCCTGGCTTAGATGCTTTTCTTTTAAGGATTTATTCATTTCTATTTCCTAGTGACCTCAGAGTTTTAGTTTCTTTTCACTTTTTTTTCATCTTTGATTTTATTTATTTGATCTTTTATGCATCAGGACCACATTGATCCTATTATGGCTCTGTAATACATCTTAAGATCTGAATTGGTATTCTGCATAGATGGATTGTATTGTCACTCTGGGGTCATTTGTAGCTCCATATGAATGTTAGTTTTGTTTTGTTTTGTTTTTGGTTTTTGTTTTTTTCTGCTTACATGAAGAACAAGATGAGGATTTTGTTTGGGATTGAATCATATCTATAAAAAGTTTTGGTATAATATTCATTCATTTGGTGTAATATTCACTTTACCAATCCAGGAGCATTACAGTGTCTTTATCTCTTTCTTAAAGCTTTCATTGTAGATTCCCATCACTTCTTGGTTGTTCATTCCCAGGTATTTTATTTTCTTTGAATGTATGGTGAAGTGGAGTGTGCCCATGATCTCTCATTTTTTAATATTTGATGTTGATGCGTAGAAAAGTTATTGGTTTGTCCATATTGAATCTGTATGCTGCCACATTGCTGAATTTGTCATTTCTAGAAGTTTGTGGTCAGATCCTTGGGATCTCTAATGTCTAGCAGCGTGTCCACTGTAAATAGGAATGGTTGGATGCGCTCTTTCCTGATTGTATGCCTTTAATACCCTTCTCGTGCCCATTGCCTCAGCTGTACTGTGAAAACAGTACTACTTTAAAAATAGCCAGTACTGTTGACAAGGATTGGGAACACTGGATGCCCCTGTCTCATTACTGAATTCAAAGGGATTGACTCAATCTTTTCTCCATTTCAGATGATGTTGGCTGTGGGTTTCTCATATATAGCTTTTTACTAGGCTGAAATACGGTCCCTGTGATTCTACATTCTCCTAAGACCTTTATCATAAGGGCATAATGGATTTATCAAATGCTTTTTCTGCATCTATTTAGATTATATGATTTGGATAATTAATTTCACTAATGTGGTTTATTACATTACAGACTTGTATATACTTAATAATCCTTACATTCAGGTAGTTCAGTTCAACATGGTGCATCTCTGAGATGCATGTCTGTATTCTTTTTGCAAGTATGTTATTGAGTATTTTTTAGTATTATATCTTCTCTTCTTTATTTTGTTCATTCTTTTCTTTCTTTCGGGTATTTTTATTTACAATTCAAATATTTTCTCCTTTCCAGGACTCCGTTCAGAACACCCCCTATCCCTTCCCCCCTCCCCCTGCCTCTATGAGGTTGCTCCACCACCCAGCCACCCACCCACTTACTCACTCATTCATTCCAGTCATCCCTCCCTGGCATTCCCCTATACTGGGTACTGAACACCCTCAGGCCCAAGGGGGCCTCTCTTCCCACTAATGTCCAACCAGGCCATCTTCTGCCATATATGAGGCTGGACCATGGGTCCCTCCATATGCACTCTTTGGTTAGTGGTCCAGTGCCCAGGAGCTCTGGGGGGGGGGTTCTTGCCAGTTGATATTGTTGCTCCCTCCATGGACTACAAACCCCCTCAGCTCCTTTAGTCCCTGCTTTCTTCATCAGAGACCCCCTAGCTCAGTCCAATTGTTGGTTGTGAGCATCTGCCTCTGTATTTGTCAGGCTCTAGCAGAGCCTCTCAGGAGACAGCCATATCAAGCTGCCTTCAGAAAGTACATCCCAGTTGAGCCAGCACCATTTGTTGAAAAGGCTATCTTTTTTCCACTGGATGTTTTCAGCTCCTTTGTTGAAGATCAATTGGCCATAGATGTGTGGGTTCAATTCTGGGTCTTCAATCCTATTCCATTGATCCACTTCCCTGTCACTGTACCAATACCATGCAGTTTTTTTTAATTGTTTTTATTGGATATATTCTATATTTACAATTCATTTCCCTTTTTCTGGTCCCCCCCCCCAAAGGTCCCACATTCCCTTTTCCCTCCCTCTGCTCCCTCATCCACCCCTTCCTACTTCCCTGTTCTGGTATTCCCCTACACTGATGCTTTGATCCTTTCCATGCAGTTTTTTTTTTTTATCTTTAAAAACATGCTTTTTGTTTTGTTTTGTTTTTTTAATTTTTATTTTCTATATTCTATGTTTACATTCCAAAGGCTTTCCCCTTTCCCAGTTCCCCCCCACCATACGTCCCATAATTCCTCTCCCCCCCCAACTAGTCCCCAATCATTCCCCCTCCCCCCACGGTTTCTCTACAAAACTGGATCCAATCTTTAAAGGCCCAGGGTCCTCTCCTTTCTTCTTCTTGGGAATCATTTGACTTGCTAATTGTGCCTTGAGTGTTTAGGGCTTCTGGGCTCATTAATATCCACTTATCAGTGATTGCATTTCATGTGTATTCTTTTGTGATTGGGTTAACTCACTCAGGATGATATTTTCCAGGTCTAACCATTTACCTACAAATTGCATGAATTCATTATTTTTAATTGCTGAGTAGTATTCCATTGTATAAATATACCATATTTTCTGTATCCATTCCTCCTTTGAGGGATATTTGGGCTCCTTCCCATTTCTGGCTATTATAAACTAGGCTGCTATAAACATAGTGGAGCATGTGTCTTTATTGTATGCAGGGGAATCCTCTGGGTATATGCCCAGGAGTGGTATGCCAGGGTCCTCTGAAAGTGACATGCCCAATTTTCTGAGGAACCGCCAAACTGATTTCCAGAGCAGTTTTAACATTGTGCAATCCCACCAACAGTGGAGGAGTGTTCCTCTTTCTCCACATCCTCGCCAGCACTTGTTGTCTCTTGAGTGTTTAATCTTAGCCATTCTGACTGGTGTGAGGTGGAATCTCAGGGTTGTTTTGATTTGCATTTCACTGATGACTAATGATGTTGAACATCTCTTAAGGTGTTTCTCGGCCATCTGAATTTCTTCTGGTGAAAATTCTTTGTTTAGCTCTGTACCCCATTTTTTGATAGGGTTATTTGGTTCTTTGGGGTCTAACTTCTTGAGTTCTTTGTATATATTGGATATTAGCCCTCTGTCGGATGTAGGGTTGGTGAAGATCTTTTCCCACTTTGTTGGTTGTTGTTTTGTCCTTCTGACAGTGTCCTTTGCCTTGCAGAAACTTTGTAATTTTATGAGGTCCCATTTGTCAATTCTTGATCTTAGAGCATAAGCTATTGGTGTTCTGTTCAGGAACTTTCCCCCTGTGCCTATGTCCTCCAGGGTCTTCCCAAGTTTCTTTTATAATAGTTTCAGTGTGTCTGGATTTATGTGGAGGTCCTTGATCCACTTGGAGTTGATCTTAGTGTAAGGAGATAAGAGTGGGTCAATTCGCATTCTTCTGCATATTGACCTCCAGTTGAACCAGCACCATTTGTTGAAAAGGCTATCTTTATTCCATTGGATGGTTGTGGCTCCTTTATCAAAGATCAAGTGACCATAAGTCTGTGGGTTCATTTCTGGGTCTTCAATCCTATTACATTGATCTACCTGCCTGTTGCTGTACCAATACCATGCAGTTTTTAACACAATTGCTCTTGTACTGCTTGAGGTCAGGGACATTCATTCCCCCAGAAGTCCTTTTATTGTTGAGAATAGTTTTAGCTATCCTGGGTTTTTTGTTGCTCCAGATGAATTTGAGAATTGCTCTTTCTAGCTCTATGAAGAATTGATTTGGGATTTTGATGGGGATTGCATTGAATCTGTATATTGCCTTTGGCAAGATGGCCATTTTTACTATATTGATCCTGCCAATCCAGGAGCAAGAAATATTTTTCCATCTTCTGAGGTCTTCTTCGATTTCTTTTTTCAAGGACTTGAAGTTCCTGTCATACAGATCTTTCGCTTGTTTGGTTAGAGTTACGCCAAGGTACTTTATGTTGTTTGTGGCTATTGTGAAGAGTGTTATTTCCCTAACTTCTTTCTCAGCCTGCTTGTCCTTTGAGTACAAGAAGGCTACTGATTTGCTTGAGTTAATTTTATAACCAGCCACATTGCTGAAGTTGTTTATCAGCTGTAGAAGTTCTCTGGTGGAGTTTTTTGGGTTGCTTAAGTAGACTATCATATCGTCTGCAAATAATGATACTTTGACTTCTTCCTTTCCAATTTGTATCCCTTTGACTTCCTTATGTTGTCTAATTGCTCTAGCTAGAACTTCAAGTACTATATTGAAAAGATATGGAGAGAGAGGGCAGCCTTGTCTAGTCCCTGATTTTAATGGGATTGCTTCAAGTTTTTCTCCATTTATTTTGATGTTGGCTACTGGTTTGCTGTAGATTGCTTTTACTATGTTTAGGTATGGGCCTTGAATTCCTGCTCTTTCCAAGGCTTTTGGCATGAAAGGATGCTGAATTTTGTCAAATGCTTTTTCAGCATCTAATGAAATGACCATCTGGTTTTTTTTATTTTAGTTTGTTTATGTAGTGGATTACATTGATGGATTTCCGTATTTTGAACCATCCCTGCATCCCTGGAATGAAGCCTACTTGATCATGGTGAATGATCGTTTTGATATGCTCTTGGATTCGGTTGGCAAGAATTTTATTTAGTATTTTTGCATCAATATTCATAAGAGAAATTGGCCTGTAGTTCTCTTTCTTTGTTGGATCTTTTTGTGGTTTAGGTATCAGTGTAATTGTGGTTTCAGAGAACGAGTTGGGCAGTATCCCTTCTGTCTCTATGTTGTGGAATAGTTTGAAGAGTATTGGTGTTAAGTCTTCTTTGAAGGCCTGGTAGAATTCTGCACTATAACCATCTGGTCCCGTTCTTTTTTTGGTTGGGAGGCTTTCTATAACCCCTTCTATTTCTTTGGGGGTTATGGGACTGTTTAGCTGATCTACTTGATGCTGATTTAATTTTGGAATTTGGTATCTGTCTAGGAAATTGTCCATTTCCTCCAGATTCTCCAGTTGTTTTGAGTATAGACCTTTGTAGTAGGATATGATGATCTTTTGAATTTCCTCAGTTTCTGTTGTTACATCCCCCTTTTCATTTCTAATTTTGTTAATTTGGATACTGTCTCTGTGCCCTTTGGTTAGTCTGGCTAAGGGTTTATCTATCTTGTTGATTTTCTCAAAGAACCAGCTCTTGGTTTTGTTGATTCTTTGTATGGTTCTCTTCGTTTCTACTTGATTGATTTCAGCCCTTAGTTTGATGATTTCCTCTCTTCTACTCCTCCTGGGTGAATTAGCTTCTTTTTGTTCCAGGGTCTTCAGGTGTGCTGTTAAGTTGCTAGTGCATGCTCTCTCCAGTTTCTTTTTGGAGGCACTCAGGGCTATGAGTTTTCCTCTTAGCACTGCTTTCATTGTGTCCCAAAGATTTGGATAGGTCGTACCTTCATTTTCATTGAAGTCTAAAAAGTCTTTGATTTCTTTCTTTATTTCTTCCTTGACCAAGGTGTCATTGAGTAGAGTATTGTTCAGTTTCCATGTGTATGTGGGCTTTCTGTTGTTCTTCTTGCTATTGAAGACCACTTTTACTCCATAGTGATTCGATAGGAGACATGGGATTAGTTCGGTCTTCTTGTATTTGTTGAGATCTGTCTTGTGACCAATTATATGATCAAGTTTTGAGAAGGTACCGTGCGGTGCTGAGAAAAAGGTATACTCTTTTGCTTTAGGATGGAATGTTCTATATATATCTGTTAAATCCAATTGGTCCAAAGCTTCAATTAGTTTCACTGTGTCCCTGTTTAGTTTCTGCTTTCCTGATCCGTCCATTGAGGAGAGTGGAGTGTTGAAGTCACCTACAATTATTGTGTTAGGTGTGATGTGTGCTTTAATCTTTAGTAAAGTTTCTTTTACAAATGAGGGTGCTCTTACATTTGGCGCATAGATGTTCAGTATTGAGAATTCTTCTTGGTGGATTTTCCCTTTGACAAGCAGGAAGTGACTTTCTGATTCTCTTTTGATGACTTTAGGTTGAAAGTCAATTTTATCTGATATTAGAACGGCTACTCCGGCTTGTTTCCTGGGACCTTTTGCTTGTAAAACTGTCTTCCAGCCTTTTACTCTAAGGTGGTGTTTGTCTTTGACACTGAGATGTGTTTCCTGTATGCAGCAAAATGTAGGGTCCTGTTTCCGTATCCAGTCTGTTAGTCTGTGTCTTTTGATTGGGGAATTGAGTCCATTGATATTAAGAGATATTAAGGAATAGTAATTATTACTTCCTGACATTTTAGGCGTTATTATTATTATTATTTTTTTATATTTGAGTGGTTCTCTTCTTTTGGGTTGGATGAGATGGGGTTTTTATCTTGTTTCTTCTGGGGTGTAGTTTCCCCCCTTTTGTTGGTATTTTTTCCCTATTATCCTTTGTAGGGCTGGGTTTGTAGATAAGTATCGTGCAAACTTGGTTTTGTCGTGGAATACCTTGGTTTCCCCATCTATGGCAATTGAGAGTTTAGCTGGGTATAGTAGTTTTGGCTGAAGTTTCTGTTCTCTTAGGGTCTGCATGATGTCTGCCCAGGATCTTCTAGCTTTCATGGTCTCAGGTGAGAAGTCTGGTGTAATTCTGATAGGTCTTCATATGTTACTTGTCCTTTTTCTCTTACTGCCTTTAAAATTCTATCTTTGTTTAGTACATTTGGGGTTTTGATTATTATGTGACAGGAAGTATTTCTGTTCTGGTCCAGTCTATTTGGGGTTCTATAGGCTTCTTGTATATTCATGGGCATCTCTCTCTTTAGGTTGGGGAAGTTTTCTTCCATAATTTTGTAGAAGATATTTGCTGGCCCTTTAACTTGTACATCTTCATTCTCGTCTATACCTATAATCCTTAGGTTTGGTCTTCTCATTGTGTCCTAGATTTCCTGAGTGTTTTGGGTTACCAGCTTTTTGCATTTTGCATTTTCTTTAATTGTTGAATCCATGGTTCCTCTGGTATTTTCAGCATCTGAGATTCTGTCTTCTATCTCTTGTATTCTATTGTTGATATTTGCATCTATGACTCCTGATTTCTTCCCAAGGTTTTCTATCTCCAACGTTGTCTCCCTTTGTGATTTCTTAGTTGTTTCTACTTCTGTTTTTAGATTCTGTATGGTTTTGCTCAGATCTTTCACTTGCTTGTTTGTGTTTTCCTGTAATTCTTTAAGGGATTTTTGTGTTTCCTCTTTTATGAATTCTACTTGTTGACCCATGTTCTCTTGTATTTCTTTAAGTGATTTTTGTTTCTCCACCTTATTGGGATTCATTTTTTGCTCTATATTCTCCTGGATTTCTTTAAGTGATTTTTGTGTCTGCCTTGTATGGGCTTCTAGCTTTTGATCTATTTTCTCCTCTATTACTTTAAGAAATTTATCTAAGTGATCCTCAATCTGCATCTTTACCAGTGATTTTAGATCTGAGTCTTGTTTTTCTGGTGTGTTGAGACATCCGAGATTTAATTGTGTTTGCCTTGTAAGGGCTTCTAGCTTTTGATCCATTTTCTCATGTATTACTTTAAGAGATTTATCTAAGTGTTCCTCTATCAGCATCCTGACCAGTGATTTTAGATCTGAGTCTTGTTTTTCTGGTGTTTCGGGGTATCCAAGATTTATTGCTGTCGGGGAACTGGGTTCGGATGCCGCCATACTGCCTTGATTTCAGTTAGTAACGATTGCCTTTTGCCATCTGGTTAACTCTGGTGTTAGTTGGTCCTGTAGTTACTAGCTGGTGCTTGACCCTCCTGTGGGCTCGTAAGGCTATTTCCCAGCGACTGGGACACCTGAACCACTGCCCTGCAGGGCTCCTGCTCACAGATTGCTGACAGGTGGCCTGAGTCCCCCGAGGTCTTAAACTCAGGATATCCCAGGTACTTGGTTCTGCCTGTTGGGCAGCTGCTCTGCACTGCTCCTGCTCAGGGTTTGCTGTCTGGTGTCCTGATTCCCCAGAGGTCTTAAAGTCGGGATATCTCAGTTATCTGGTTCAGCCTGCTGGTCCAAAGATGCTGGGAAGCTGGCTGAGGCTGGCTCCCCCGCTGCAGGCTGGATGGGAAGCTGCAGGCAAGATGGCGCTGTCTGCAGGGATTTCGGGGTCCACCCTGGGAGCGCAGAGCACAGGCTCTGTCGCTGTCCCCCAAACCGCTACTCTGTGCGCAGCTCCTGCTCCAGGCCTGAGTCCCCGAAGGTCTTAAACTCGGGATATCTCGGTACCTGGTTCCGCAGGCTGGGTCTGAGCACCTGGGAAGTTGGCTGGGGCTGGCTTCCCCGCCACCGGCTGGATGGGAAGCTGCAGGCAAGATGGCGCTGTCTGCAGGGAGTTCCGGGTCCTTTCCTCTAATTCTTTAAGGGATTTTTTTGTTTCCACTTTAAGGACTTTTACCTGTTTACCTGTGTTCTCTGGTATTTCTTTAAGAGAGTTATTTATGTCCTTCTTAAAGTCCTCTATCATCATCATGAGATGTAATTTTACATCAGAGTCATGCTTTTCCAGTGTGTTGGGGTATCTAGGCCTTGCTGTGGTGGGAGAACTGGGTTATGATGATGCCAAATAGCCTTGCTTTCTGTTGCTTATGTTCTTGACCTGTCTCTTGCCATCTGGTTGTCTGTGGTGTTAGCTTGTCTTGCTGTCTCTGACTGTGACTTTTTCCCTCCTGCAAGCCTGTGTGTCAGTACTCCTGGGAGACCAGTCCTCTCTGGGAGGAATTTGGATATGTAGAGCTGTGGCCTAGGGTCAGCTCTGGGGTGCATATGGAAACCAGAAGGCCCCATCTCGTTCCTGGTCGTTCCTTGGTTCCTGTGTCCTGATAGCTCTGGGCCTGTTTCTCTTGGGCCATGAATTTGTACATAGGTGCTGGTCTTACCTGTGCTCACAGGTGTGTAGGCACTCCTGGCAGACCAGCTCTTTCCTTGTGGTGTTTGTATATGGAGAGCTGTGGCTTAGGGTTAGTTCAGGGCACTGATGGAAACTGGATGGCTCCTGTACCAGGCTCCTCCTAGGTTTCTGTGTCCTGAGGGTTCCGGGCTGGTCCCTCTGAGCAGAAGTAGTGGTCTTACCTATGCTCACAAGCTTGTCTACACTACTGGCATACCAGCTCTCTCCTGGCCATATTTGGGTATCTTCCCTTCTAATTGTGTTATTCTAGTCTGTTTTCCGTCTTTGAAGGTAAGTGGCTAGTAAATCTCCATTTACAGTAGTCAAGGCATAGTGAAGCCTCAGTGCCAGTGGGACGGCTGGGCGGAGCGAGCACGTGGCCCAGCAGTCTCTGAGCTAAGCTAAGCTTTACCATATTTACGTCCTCTGAACTAATTAACTGAGCCATGTAATTACCGCTTTATTGATCCTCTAGCCAAATACATTTTTCTACTTATTTGTCCTAATTTTTAAATTTACTCCAATACTGTGTATTTTTCTAATAGTAAAACTCAGCAGAAAAAAATCTCTTGCATCTGGAGTTTTTATTTGGGCTAACGGAAATTGGTCAAATCTTGGATCTTTTCTTGGGGTCTTTTCTGCTCCAGCAGTATTTCATTTTGCAGATATCTACATATGTGTTTATACATTTCATGTCTTCCAACATTGCAATATAATACTTTTATCACTTAAAAATCTCTGGAAGTTCACATATCCAATCATAAAACAGTAAGTGATTCTTTAAACTTGACCACTGACTTTTTCCTTTATTATTGACCAAATCTTTTCGCAAATAGTGTTTTTATTCTTGTGACATTCTGTTTAATCATTAGATGATCGCAAGAGTTTAATTGGACCACCCAGTGAGTCAAATTTGAACTGTTGAGGAGGACAAGCAGAAGTTGAGATCTCTTGCTTTTTTAATATAGTGCCATTCTCCTCACTGTGGTTCCCCCTCCCTCCCCGCTCTTTCCAAGAGTTAAGTGACAGTGTGCACTCGGAAGAGATAGAATTACCCTGTGGAAGTGCAAGGACTCTTGTAGGTGAAAGGGTAATGAGAGCTTGGGGATCCAGTGTCCTCTTTATATTCTGTAGAAGCTGACAGGAAGGAACAGCGATTTCAGGCCCATTATACAGTTATACTCTAGAGTCAGGCTTATATGCATGCTGATGTTGCTACACAGGGTTGGTATACAATTTACCCTGTACAGAAGTTCTCCCCTGCGCTGCATGGGTGTTACAGCTTAGCTTTGTAACCACCAAGACCAAGTTCATGTTTATATTCATGTCAGAGTGTGTCAGAGACAGCAGAGGAAATGTTTCTCCTTTCTGAAATGCCTTCTTTCATGTCCAACAGAAAGTAATATTGCTATTCCCTTAGCCTGTTTGCTGTAGCTGAAATCTGGCTCTCCTTGAGGACTCTGTCCCCAACAGCTCTTTCTAGTGGTGACTGATTTATTTCTTCTATTCTTCAAATCATTATGTTTCATTGCTACTTCCTTTTGTGCAGATTCAAGTTCTCACCTTCTAACCCAGACTGGGACTTTAATTTCCTGTGATCCTGTCTCCCCTTCTTCAGGGTTGGGGTACTAGGCATGTGCCACAGGCCCAGCTCAGACCATTCTTTTCTTCTTCCTGTTTTTTAAATTATCCTTATTTTCTGTGAACTACGTGATACACGGTTCTCATCCTTCTCTTGGGCCCTATTGACTTCTGCTGCTTTCCCACTTACATCTACACGTTTGATTAACCAGCTATGTTAAAGCCATGTATTTTCATCTCACTGTGCAAAAGATGGAACATGTATCCACTTTAGATTCATAATCACTAATCTCTTCCTTTTTTGTTTTAACATTTATTTACCGTGCGTTTGTGTATAGGTCAGAGACAACTTGGAGGAATCAGTTTTCTCCTTCTATGTGAATTCTGGCATTTGGTGGCAATCACCTTTGCCCACTGAGCCATCTCAGTGGCCCATGATCACTAATCTTATCCTGCCACTTTCTTAGTCTCCTATATCAGCACTTGTGTTTCTGACAAATTTTGTCAGGCTTTATGGCTCATATTGGGACCTTACTAAAGTTGTAGGCTCAGTAGTCCAGAGAGAGCATAGGAGAATTCATTGTCAGTCAAACCCTGGTTAACACCTTATGAGTTCTCTTTAAGCTGGAAAGTAACAGGTAACTATTTTATGTCCCTTCTCATCTGATGATCTTGCTTCATGGTAAGAAAATGGAGGACTTCAAGTCCTCACTCTCTGCAGTGGTGTCCACCCAGGTGTCCTTCCTTTCTGTGCCTGCGCATGTGCTCTCCATGCTCTGAGAAGCCAAGATGTCACTACGTATTCAGATACACTCTTCCATGTCCCTCCCCCCACCCTCCCATCCTCAGCTCCTTTATTTCTGTAATAACTTCCATTGTCTCTTGAACCTACCCCAGCTGGGCTATCAACAAGTGCTTTAATCAAGATTACTATTGTCCTCCAGGTTGCTAAGTTCAGTGGTGTCTACCCAGTTTTACTAGTATTTGGCATAATTCACCTCCCCATCTTCACAATACATTTTTTGTGATATTTTCAGTAATTCTTTCAGAATTTCATGCGATGTGGTTTAAACACTTTATCCCCAAGCCCCTCTCATTACCACTTCATCCAACCTCCCATCGCTTCCCACACAACTCAGAAATTTCTTCTTTGTTCTCATCTTTCCCCAAGGAGTCAGTTCGGTCTGTGTTGCCCATTTAGTCTTGGGAATGAGGCCTACTTGGATGACTGGTTAGCCTACCAGGCATTGCATCAGTAAAGAATTTTGATTTTTGCCCAGTCCGCAGACAGCTCCTTGTTCACCGACTCCCCCACCTTGCTGAGAGTCTGCCTGGCTAGCCCTTGCTCATACATACTGTTACAATCCCTGTGAGTCCATTTGTGCGTCTTCTTTGTTGTATCTGATGATATTGGCCTCTGGCTCTTAGTCTTTGCACCAGCCCTTTTCTGCTTGGTCTCTAGGTCAGCTTTTCTCTATCTATTCCTTGTCTCCCAGTTTTCTCTCACCTCTAACAATCCTAGTCCGTAGCTTTTCTACAGATAGTAATTTCCATTACACCTACAATTCTCATGGCATTAAATTCTCATTATATATTGACAACTCCCAAGTTTATATCTTCCTCCTAGAGAATGAGGAAGCTCATAGATCTGTCTGACCACTATTCCAGTGCTTTTCTTTGGGTATACATGAACTAACATACCACCTCTCCTTCCAGATATTTTTTTTTTCCTCTTTCTCCATGAAAATTAAGAAATCTTTTTTTTCCCAGTTAGTGAACTAAGGGCCTTAGGACTTCAGTAGTAAAATTCAGAAGTCCACCTTCAGATGGAATGTGACTGCTTTCATGATGCCCGGGCCACCATCACTTTTCACCCAGATTCTCCTACTAGTGTTCTTATGTAATCTTGATTTCTTCATAACCTACCTCTAGAAGAGATATATGAGAGCAGAGTTCTACTCAAAAGATAAGAGTTTCCCATCACTACTTTTTTTTTCTTCTGAATTTCTATTTTCAGGTTTTGGAGATGATGGGGTTTATATATTCAAGTTTAATAAACTTTGGTTAATCTTATCTTTTAAGAAGTACAAAATACAAGTAACCATCCATCTTTCATAATCTTCAGTGCCTTCCCCCACCTCTCCCCTCCCAAGGATAACACCAGCTTCTTTGACAGCAATTGTGATAGTGAGGATGACTAGGTAGAATCCCTTCCATATAGGTTCCAGGATCCAGGCAGGGCTCCTCTTTATCCAAATCAAGTCTCTTGGCTGGAACTGGTGCATGGGGTCAGAGGTGGGAGATGGCAGGATTCCCTTCACAGTCCAGTCAGTGGCCTAGCAAGCCCCCTGCAAAGCCTGCAAGGATTAGGAAAAGAGTGATTCAACATTTCTGCCTGGGGAGTATTTTGGAGTTTAGGGAGACTGAGAAGTGGTCTCCCTGACACTGAGCAGGGCAAAAAGGAGGAGGTTAAGACAAATTTTAAGCAGTTTCCAGGACAAATTTTGTCAGTCTTCTTAGGAATTTTATGCATCCTTTTTACCTGACATAAGCCCTGTGGCCCATTTACACAGTGTAATTTCCAAGCAATATAATGCTTTGCCACATTTTGAGACACTTTTCCAGATATCAAAGCCAGCACCAGTCCAAAACTAGGAATTATTTTCTAAAGAAGTTTAAGTTTCTTAATAACTACTAGAGTAGACTTTGGATGGAGTAGGCTTCCATCCATTCTGAAGAAGTGTCTACAAACACTAGCAAATTTTATAGCTAAAAGCAGTTGTACTAATAATACTGACAGTGGGTTCCTGCTACCCACCCCAGGGTTTTATGGTCCTTTATATTTTGATATGCCTTAAACAGTGCAATAGCTGGGCCACTTCCTAACCTCCATGGGGTTAATACACCTCCCGCCAATAATCCCAAATTATCAAATTACTAAATTCTATATTTTGGGCCATGCTCTGGGCCACATTCTTCTGGCTCCTTCACATGGCAACCATGCCTCTTTGTCCTGCACTCTTCTCAGGCATGGGGTCTCCTGTCCTCCACCTCTCCTGGCATGGTGGCTCTCCTCTTCCTACCCTCTGGGTCCCAAGAACAGCTACAAACAATAAAACTTTGCTTATAGAAAACTTGCTCAAATAGTCAGTGGCTTAATTTGGCTCTTAAGCACTTATGAAGATCTGTTGTAGGTTATCTGACTTTTATTTCTGACACTATTTCTTTCTTCTTGCTTTGATCCATTCCTCAAGCATATAGTCCTATTTCTAAGTGAGAATGGCTGGTTTGTAGTTTACTTTTCATAGAATGTTTTTCCTCATGTATCTGGTTCAGTGACTTTCATTAGATGCTTGAAAATTGTAAGCATTCTCTCTGTCCCCCTTGTCTTTTCCTGTAATATTGTTTGTTCTTTCTAACTTACCATATTATTATTATGTCTTGATTTATTGTTTTTTGGGTTTTCTCTTAAAGTATAATTTTTGTGAGTACAGGCATATCTTACTAAAGTGACTTCATCTAGGACCTTTTTGTGAAGGGCATTTTATTATAGTACAATTAAGTTATAAAAATAAATGCATCAAGATCATTCTATATAAGATATACTATGAAGAGAAAAGATTCAGGGGCCTGGAAAGATATACTGCTCTTCCAGAGGATCCGAGTTTGTGACAAATTATGCAGTATTGGTCTGTGTCTCGGCTATTTCACTTAAAATAATAATTTCTAATCTTTTTCCTGAAAACACCATCTATATTGCATAGCTCACAAATACCTGTGCCTCCAGATCCAAGGGCTCTGATAGTCCTAGCTTCTGTAGACATCTTCTTGCACATGTGCCTACCCCCACATAAGCAGACATGCAAAAATATTATTACAGATAAATTTTTTAAAAATTACAAAGAAAACATCAAGACAGAAAGCAGAGAGCTTTTTCTTCTTTCCCTTTCCCTCTTTCCTCCCTCTCTTCCCTTTCTCCTGCCCTCCCAACTCCCACACACTAAAATAAAGTGAGATTAGGACATGATTGTTCCTGATGTTCTTTTCTCCCACTTCCTTCCTCATGATGGCTCATAGTGTTCTGTAACTCTGGTTCCAGAGGATCTGACACCTTCTCCTGGCCTCTGTAGGCACTGCACATGCCTGATACACACAGACATACATGCAAACAAAACAGACATGAACATTAAAAAAAAATTAAATCTAAGATTTATATATGAGACGAATTATGTAGTATTGGTCTTTCTGAGTCTGGGATATTTTACTTAAAATAATAATTTCTAATCTTTTTCCTGAAAATACCACGAATTTATTTTTCTTTACTGCAGAATAAAATGTCATTGTGTATATGGGCACATTTTCCTTATCTACTTCTCTGCGGATAGAGACTAGGATAGTTCCATGGCTTACCCACTGTGAGTAGTACAGCAGTGAGCAAGACGTGCAAGCTCTCTATGCTAGGAAGTCAAGGGCTTTCTTCGTTTGTTTGTTTTTTGATGAGGAGTGTATTAGGGTTCTCTAGAGTTACAGAACTTTTGGAATATATATAGAGAGGGAATTTATTGTAATAACTTGAAGTCTGCAGTCTAACTAATTCATCAATGGATACTTGTAAATGGGAAATCTAAGATATATATATTATACAATCTTGACAAAGCTAGTTATTTCACCTGGACTTCTGAGTAAATTGGAATCCTGAAGTAGGTTCCAACAGATGTGCTGCCAAGTGAGTACAAGCAGGCAAAGAACAGTGAGTCTTCCTTCCTCCAGTGTCCTTACGTAGGCTTACAGTCTGGACACAGCGTGGTCCAGACTAAAGATGTATACCATCAGGCCTCGATTTGCAACTTCTTTTTCCCAAGCTGACCTTGAACTCAGAGATATACTTGCCTCAGTCTCTTGGGATGAAAGATGTACTACCTGACCTGGGCCTTAGCTTTTCATTGCTACTATGCCTCAAGATCTCCTTGTCAAGATCTGGGCCAGAAACTCTGTCTTTGAGGCTCAAGATCTGGACTGCAGGTGTGCTCTCCATTTCTGAATTGTAGTTCATTCCAGATATAGTCAAGTTGACAACTAGGAATAGCCATCACAAGAGGTGAGACTTATGTATAGGTATAAGAATAAATATTTAGGATCCAGTTGAGAGTTATGCTGGTTTTGTAAAATGATTGTTGAAGGTTCTTCTCCGAGATCCATGATTTCACTACCTTTTTTAGTTTTAAGAAGTCCCAGTTGTCAGCTCTTGTCATCAATTTCTGGGTACATAGGGTCATATTCAAGTAGTCCATTCCTGTACCTATATTGTGCAATATATTGCTTATACTTTTCTTCTAGCAGATTCAGTGTTTGAGATTTCATGTTTATGTCTTTGATCCATGTAGAGTTAGTTTTTGAACAAGGTAATAGGTACAGGTTTAGTTTCATTCTCAAAGAAGCTTTTTAATTTCACATAATCCCAGAAATAATACCTTTAAAGTGAAAGTTTTACCACACAAGTAGACACGTTTTGCTAAGTAAGCAGATTGAAGAGGAAACCTAATCAGTTGTAAGCTAGCTGTATCTATTAGTCCCATACCTTACCATCTGATTAACAAACAAAGCGAGCAGTGAAGAGCCACACTGTGGAGATAGTTGCTTGCCTCTTTCACCGCCAGCTTCACTTACAGAGTTATGGAGAAGTAAGGATAGTTACAGAGAAGAAAAAGTTCACGTTGATCCCTAGCCCTGATACCAGAAAAACTAGATATGGGGTTACATGCTTGTAGTATGAAGATCAGAAGTTCTCCGTCATCCTTGGCTATGTAGCGAGTTGGAAGCCCGTCTGAGCTCTGTGAGAACAGGAGTCACTGTCGCAAAAACAAGGCACTTTAAACTGCGTGATTAAGCATTTCCCATATATCTTTTTATGGGACTACATTATATGATTACATTAGTTCTTGTTTATAAATTTTGAGTAATTCTATGATTTTTTTCATTTTATTGAATATAATCTTCATTTATATTTCTGCTCTTTCAGAGGATCTGGGTTCATTTCCTAGTATTCTCACAGGGAGGCTCACAAAAGCCTTGTCACTCTAACTATAGGGAATCCAGTGCCTCTGCATGCACATCTCCCCTACACACACACACACACACACACACACACACACACACACAGTGAAAAATAACGAAAAACCAGTTCCTTAAAGGCAAAAAAACCTTTCAATTCTGTGAATTTTTAAAAATCTGAATCCCCCTCCCCATTTTCTATGTGAAGACATGCCTTTTATACATTGAGACAAATTTTTAATTATTCTTTTTGTCCTTTATCTGGTAGGGAAAATAAAGTCTTAGCAGTTTTAACATTAAGGACAATAAATTATGTGAACTATAGGCCTATCAAAATTCTCCTTTTCATCTTGGAAAAGACTTAGGACTATAGCCTTAAACACATACTCTTTTAAATTGTTTATCGGTAAGTATTTCAAGTACAACAACTAGGTTTAAGGGGTTATCTCAGCTGCTAAGAGGATTTGCTGCTCTTTCAGAGGATCTGGGTTCATTTCCTAGCATTCTCATAGGGAGGCTCACAAAAGCCTTGTCACTCTAACTACAGGGAATCCAGTGCCTCTGCATGCACATCTCCCCTACACACACACACACACACACACACACACACACACACAGTGAAAAATAATGAAAAACCAATTCCTTAAATACAGCAATTGAATTTCATACTGGTAGCATCTACCTTTTATTATAGAAAGAGATGCCTATGGTCAGAGAGAATTAGCAGTGCATTTGTTAGTAACTGTGCATTTTTTTGTGTATACACATTCCCTATTCAAACAGTGTCTATCAATGAAGTGGGATGGGGACAAGATATATTTGACTAACTTAAATCAGTCTTCAGATGGCGTGCATGTAATAATATATTCTTGATGGTGCTTTTGCACTGTCATCAGACTACCCAGAGTCCGATTCTCACTTGGCACACTCAGATGCCCCAGCTTTGTGTGACCTAGATAGAAAACATATGGAGGTGTGTGTGTGTATTTTTAGCATATGTTAAGCTTTCAGCCTAAGGGCAAGATATACTGAACACTTGAGGAAGTAAGATTATCTCTGTACTACAAGAGTAGTGTGGATGATCTAGAAAAAGGGTTTTATTAAAAATATATTAAATTTTCAGGTTCTTTAATAATGGATTCTGTATGGAAAGCAACTGTTTTCTGGGGAAGACTGGACATTTGGCCTGTTGGCAGATGTTTGTATTATCATTGCTAGGCCAAACGATACTAAGTTTGGGCAACACCCCTTGCTGAGACATGGCAGTTCATAGTAATGCCAGTAATTCAGTTCTCCCAAGCTTCCAGCAGTGTTCACATCACAGTAAAGGAAAACCAAAAACATATTTCTTGTTCTTGTGTTGCTCAGATTTTCTAAAACCAGTTTGCTAAGGTCATTTTATATACTGACTTCAGCAAACCTGGCAGTGAGACAGGAACCTTGGCATTAGTCAGCAACTAAGATTTATTCACGAGACAGCTCTCTAACCTCAGCCAAGGTCCACAGTGTGGGATCACAGCTTCATAGTTACATTTCAGATACAGGCAACTGAAATGGCTTCCTTACAGCTTTGCGTAGATATGAGAGTGGGGAGGAGACTCTGTAGTTGCCCAGCATGTGTCCCCTTACTGAGGGTTAATCTCCCCCAGATGGAAGGGAGGGAGGGTGGAGAGCAGAGAGAGAGAGAGAGAGAGAGAGAGAGAGAGAGAAAGAAGTCAGTTCCCCTCTATGTCGGGGCCAGAGAGCTGGTGCAGCTGTGAAGGGTGCAGCGTCTGTGACTAACATTTCGTTGTGCATCAGTTTGTTACGGGAAACTTCATTCCCATGCAGCTGCAGACTGACCGGAACTTTCTCCCTACTCTGTTATTTAGAATATATCCCCTTAAGTCACCACCGTACCTATAAAAGCAGCCACCACTGGCATTGCTTTATCTTTTTGAAGCTTAATGTATATAGAGATTATATGCTTCTCAGTTGTGCTGGTTTAATGAAAATGGTCCCCACTGCTTCGCAGGGAGTGGGCACTATTAGGAGGTGGGGGCTTGTTAAAGTGGATGCACCCTTGTTAGAGGAAGTATGTCAAGGTGGATGGTCTTTGGTTTTCAGAAGCCCGAGTTAGGCCCAGTGTCACTCTCTTTTCCTGTTGCCTGTCAGTCCAGATGTATAAAACTCAGCTTCTTCTCAAGAACCATGTCTGTCTTCACTGACATGGTTCTCGCCATAAAGATGATGGCTATGCCTCTGAACCTGTAAGCCAGCTCCAACCAAATGTTTCCCTTTATAAGAGTGACTGTGATCGTGGTGTTTCTTCACAGTAGTAGAAACCCTACGATATCATCCTAGAGATACCATATGACCCAGCACTTATGCCCTAAGTACTTGTCCAGGAGAATTATAATATGTCCACACAGAAAATTCAGTGGTTATAGCAGTATCATTCATAATGGGCCAAACCGGAAACAACCCAAATAACCATACACTTATGAAAATGCATCAGGCATGTGGCATGAATATTCCTCAGCCACTAGAAAAGGATAGGGTTGTACACCACTCATGGAATTTAGAACATTGTGCAAGGTCTGAATAAAATACTCAATACTGTCTGATTCCATTTATATAACAGTCAAAACATAGGCAATTTTATGAAGAGAGCAGTGGTTATGGAGATATGAAAGGCCATTCCTGTTGGGAGTGATAATTTTTTTCTAAAATTGTAGTACAAATGCTACAAGTCTGTAAGTACACTATGTAACAAACTATAGCACAATAAAACTGTTTTACTTGAAGAAAGCAAAGATTGCTTCAGATTTCCTTGAGTAACAAGCAAAGTCTGTGCTTATCAACGGGTGCTGAGTAGGGCAGCTAGTGCTGGGAACCAATGAGAAAGCTAATTGTAGCTCCAGCTTTTCCCAGAAAACCTCAATATATAATTCCTTAGAGCACTGATTCTCAATCTTCCTAATGCCGTGACCATTTAATACAGTTCCTCATGTTGTGGTGACCCCCACCCATGAAACTATGCTCATCACTACTTCATAACTGTAATTTTGCCACTGTTAGGAATCATCATGTAAATATCTGTGTTTTCCAATGGTCTTAGGATGCCCTTGTGAAAGGGGTGTGACCCACAGGTTGAGAAACAGTGCCTTAGTGGCTCATCCGTGGAATCCAGCGTAGCCCTTGATGTGAGGGACTCAGTACTGAACAAGCCGAGTTGCATCAGGTTTCTTTTGAAAACTGTTCTAGTGATATGCTGTCTTGCTGAGTGGGGCTCCTGGCATTTTAGCTTCTCGGGCCAATGTTTGGAAAGCCTCCACAGTCCTTTCCTTCAGCACTTGAAGTCAGCACATCATATAACATCTCTTTCAAATCCCTTAGCTTGCTTCACTGTGTGTTCCTCTTGTTGGGATGCTGGTTCTGTTATCTCAGGTTTACTGCCATAGCTTACAAGGGAATTGCCGTTTCAGTCAATAAATGAATATGTGAGCAAAGTAGAAGTAAATTCGTTTGTAAATGTTTTTCTGAGCTTGTATTCCACTGCATTTTTAAGAATGGAAAGTAACCACAGTTCCCAGACATCTAAGGGAACACTTTGTGAATGAGCTTTGTTAGTTTCTCATGCTCACTGTAAAGATCTGGGAATCTCTGCCCTGGATAAATACTGTAACCGTGGTTTGTTATTGTCTTTATAACTTCAGATCTCACTAAATCACTCTTGCAAAACAACCACGTCTGTTCACGTTTTGTTCTTGGTTAAGATTGTTCCAATATTTTATAGAAGAAACAGTAAACGCATGTAAATGCTGTGCTTGGCCATTCAGAATTTTGCTCTTATCCACTTAACTTCACTTCCAGCCTACTCTGTGCCTTCACTTTTGTGTACACTGTTCTATCACGCAGCAGTGTGTTGCCTGTACTTTAAAAAACAACAACAACAACAACAACAAAACTCTACAGTAATTGGAAGTTCCACAAGATATCACCTGGCCACAAATAGTAATTATCAAAAAATTCATTTGTCAGTCAAATACTTTACTGTTTGATGGATTCTTAAAATCCAAGTTGGTTTCTAAATTAGTGCTTTCTTTGACTAGAAAAAAAAAGTTGGAATATAAAAAAATAGTTTTAGAGTCAAATAAAGGGTGGGGGGAGAATAAAGTCGGTTCCAGGACTGTTTAAGAAAATTGGTTTCTTGGAGCTTTGGTTTACTCAAGATAATCGTTATCTGAAATGATTGTGAAAATGCCGCTTAGTGTATGGACCAGAGGTACCGAGCAGGCAGCTAATGACGCCTTAGCCGTAAGTGTCTGACAGCATAAGTAGAGCTCTTAGAATGGCCCTCCCTTACACTCTCGAGTCATGTGCTCACTGCGTGGTTGTCCCTTGAGATTCGGAGGAGCACCTGCTTCCCTCCTGCTCTTACGGTGCGGTGCGTCATGCCGGGAGGATGTCCTGACCGCATGTCCCTGGTCTCACTAAGGACTCCTGACTGACTTGCTTTGGTGCACAGCTTGGTTCTTTCATCCTTTCTTTCCCTTTCTCTTTTCTTCCCTCTTTTTGTATATCCCTATCCTGTGTGTAATAAAACTCTCAACGAGTGTACAGGTTTATTGAGTTGTCAAAGTTTTACATTGCATTGAGAAGCTAAAAACTTCTTTTTCTGATACTAGTTGTTTTTCTGGATGGCATAAACAGATGAAAGACTACCTCAGCTGGGCAACACACACACACACACACACACACACACACACACACACACGATGACTTTACATGCCTCAAGCCTCCACACCAACTTGCTAGTGTGCCCCTCTGCCTCCAATAGTGCCCTGACTGTCACTCAGAGCTCCCGAGGGAAATGCATGAGCCTGTTATTTGGCCACTACCCAAATTACTGCAGTTTGGCCCCGATTGCACTTCTAGAACTGTGGCCACTCTCCTGACTATTAAATACAGCGGTCACTTCTTTGTTGCCGCAGAGAAAGAACTGCTTGCTGTCAAAGACTCTTATATGCATGACACTGTCCTGTCTCCCTTCTTCACTCACTGTGACCTGTCCAGTTCCCTCCCCGGCTTCTTGTCCCCAGGATGCTGATAATGTTTTCTCTTAAGTTCCTCAAATATTTTCATCAGGACATACAAGAGACTGGGTGAATAGTTGGTGGATGAGTGAATAAACGTTTTCTATATTGGCCATTTCTTAAGTGTTTTCAACTCTAATTAGACATAGCAACCCTTGGTCTAGTCTCTTGATTGTGTTTCTTGATCTGCCTCCAATATGCAGTAGTAAAATGGATCTACTCACTATGCAGCATTTATTTATGTGAGATAAGTTCTCTGTTTATTAAAACAGAGTACCTGAAAACATCATTTTAAAGTACTTTTTTTTTCTTCAAAATTTTCACAATGGTTTATTTACAGTAATCCTATAGCATAGCTGTCAGGTCTGGGAGGAGGGGGAGAAACTTTACCTGTACATATACTTTGAAGTTTCTATTCTAAAAGTTAGAGAGAGTATTTTGTGAACTTGTAAGGAAGGGACTGGGCATTGATCAGGTTACACATTTCTGCATGCACAGCTTAAAATGGAGAAGCAGGGTTTGCTCTTTAGAGCCTAGCTCATGGGTTCCTGCTGACCGACAGTAAACAGCGAGAATCCATGCTAAGTGTGTAAACACTGTGAGGTTTTGAGTTCACGTGATCTTAAATGCATTTATGTTTTTTTTGTCCCTAGGCAGTTATTTGGCAGAAAAGTAGAGTTCCAGATCACAGGATGGCTCTAATGTCGGTTCTGGGAACTGCTGTAATGAGCAACATGGACTCTGTTGAGCAGCACTGTGAAGAATCGCAGGTACACTCAGAATTCCCCTTTCACGACTCACTCATGGTGAGGTGGTCAGTAAGAACTGTCCGAAGGCAACAACAGAATGCAAAGCTTACCTTCCCGGCCTGTTACCTTTTTATTTACGTTGTTTTTTTAAATTAATTTTCAATTTAGGATCTTCCCTTTACATTATAGAAAAGAAGGCTAGATCTTATTTGTCCTTTGTCTTTCTGATTTGCCTTCTGTTGGTCTTTCAGCCTTGGGTAGTGCCATTTGTCTCTGTACTGCCGGATGATGCTACCTCAAGTACTTAACTTACTCCTCCTTCATAATGTCATCAGCTGTGTGTGTGTCTGTATGTACACACACACACACATATACATACATGTATACATACATTGTTCTGGGCATTGAACCTGGAGCCTGGTTTGTACAACAGTTACTATTACACTGAGCTAGGTTCCAAGTCCCTCCCACATCCCCACCCCCATTTTTATTTTTCAGTCATGTCTCGCTATGTTACCCAGCATAGGATTGAACTCTGGAGAACTTAGAGAACTTAGAGTTGCAGGCTTGGGCTGCCAGCCCTGACTTTACCATATCTCATATGTAATTTTCTTTCTTAGAGATTAGGCTCTACCCTAGCACCTCACACCGGTGGTGGGCCTTCGGCCACGGGGCTCTGCGCCCAGCCCTCTAGGCTTGTATTATGTTTATGTGCTTGCTTGTCTCCATCTTTGCTCTAAACATTAATTATAAAGACCCAATTTACTCTAACCTTAGGTGGAATATAATTATAACTATACAAAATCAATATAAAGCCCAGCATTATAGTAGGATTGCATTTCCTCTTTAAAGGTCCAGTAATTTCTGTCTTATATCTCACAAATGAGAATATTCCTCCTCTACAAACCGAATATATTATCCTTTGTTATATTCCCATAAGTTACTCAAAGCTCAAATTGTTTTTCCCCCTCTTTGTGTCTTATGTGTTCTACTGCATGTAAACTCTTAGTTTCCTAAAGATTCTAATGGTCAGGGAACTTGTCTTTTCTTGTTTTTCTTTTTCATTCTGACATACTTTCTTCCTCCTCTTGTGTAGTGGCCCCTGAGCCTTGGTGGGGTGATACAGCAGTTTTATTTAGGCCCAACACCATACCAGCACTTGCTCTTGTCATTTTTGTGGCGTTTTGTATTGGCACGCACTGCACTAAGCTTCTCTGATGAAGTCTAGATGCAGCACAGTCCAGGAGTACAAGCAGTGTCAGGAAGCAGTTTGAGAACATGGCCTTATTTGATTCTCTGCAGTCCAACTTTTTGAGTTCTTTGTATATTGAATGTTAGCCCTCTATCAGATATAGATAAAGATCTTTTCCCAATCTATTGGTTGCTGTTTTATCCTATTGACAGTGCTGTTTGACTTACAAAAGCTTTGCAGTTTTATGAGGTCTCATTTGTCAATTCCTGGTCTTAGAGCAAAAGCCATTGGTATTCTGTTCAGGGAATTTTCCCCTGTGCTCATGTGTTTAAGACTCTTCCCCACTTTCTCCTCTATAAGTTTCATTGTGTCTGGTTTTATGTAGAGGTCCTTGACCTACCTGGACTTGAGTTTTGTAGGTCGATTTCCATTTTTCTACATGCTGACCTCCAGTTGAACCAGCACCATTTGTTAAAAATGCTAAAGCTCCTTTGTCAAATATCAAGTGACCATAAGGGTGTGGGTTCCTTTCTGGGTCTTCAGTTCTATTCCATTTATCTTCTTGCCTGTCTCTGTACCAATACCATACAGTTTTTTTTTTTTTTTTTTTTTTTTTTTTTTTTTTTTTATCACTATTGCTTTGTAATACAGCTTGAGGTCAGGGATAGTGATTCCCCCTGAACTTCTTTTATTGTTGAGAATAGTTTTTGCTATCCTGTTTTTTTTCTTATTCCAAATGAATTTGCAAATTCCTCTTTCTAACTCTATAAAGAATTGAGTTGGAATTTTGATGGGGATTGCATTGAATCTACAGATTGCTTTTGGCAAGATGGCCATTTTTACTATATTAATTGTACTAATCCATGAGCATGGGAGATCTTTACATCTTCTGAGTTCTTCTTTGATTTCTTTCTCCAGAGACTTGAAGTTCTTGTCATACAGATCTTTCACTTGCTTGGTTAGAGTCACACCAAGATATTTTATATTATTTGTGATTATTGTGAAGGGTGTCATTTCCCTAATTTCTTTCTCATACTGTTTATCCTTTGAGTAGATGAAGGCTACTGGTTTGAGTTAATTTTATATCCAGCCACTTTGCTGAAGTTGTTTATTACCTATATGAGTTCTCTGGTAGAATTTTTGGGGTCACTTAAGTATACAATCATAACATCTGCAAATAGTGATATTTTGACTTATTCTTTTCCAGTTGTATCCTTGTGACCTTTTGTTGTGTATAACCCACATAAGTTCTTTTATGTTGACAGTAGTTTTTGCTATCTTGGTTTTTTTGTTATTTCAACTG
Organism: Apodemus agrarius; assembly: GCA_964023405.1. Taxonomy (NCBI): domain Eukaryota; kingdom Metazoa; phylum Chordata; class Mammalia; order Rodentia; family Muridae; genus Apodemus; species Apodemus agrarius. The sequence continues at coordinate 47,635,009 of OZ030014.1, forward strand.
AATTTGAGCATTGCTCTTTCTAACTCTATGGAGAATTGAGTTGGAATTTTGATGGGGTTTGCATTGAATCTGTAGACTGCTTTTGCAAGATAACCACTTTTACTATATTAATCCTGCCAATTAATGAGCATGGGTGACCTTTCCATCTTCTGAGGTCTTCTTCAGTTTCTTTCTTCAGAGACTTGAAGTCATACAGACCTTTCACTTGTTTGGTTAGAGTCACACCAAGATATTTTATATTGTTTGTGATTATTGTGAAAGGTGTCATTTCCCTAATTTCTTTTTTAGCCTGTTTATCCTTTGAGTATAGGAAGGCCACTGAATTGTTTGAGTTAATTTTATATCCGTCCACTTTGCTGAAGTTGTTAATCAGCTGTAGGAGTTCTCTGGTGGAGTTTTTGGGTCACTTATGTATACTATCATATCATTTGCAAATAGTGATATTTTGACTTCTTCCTTTCCAGTTTGTATCCCTTGACCTCCTTTTTTTGTCTAATTGCTCTAGCTAGAACTTCAAGTACTATATTGAATAAATAGGGAGAGAGAGGGCAACCTTGTCTAGTCCGTGATTTTAGTGGGATTGCTTCAAGTTTCTCCCCATTTAGTTTGATGTTGGCTGTTGGTTTGCTGCATATTGCCTACTATATTTAGGTATGGGCCTTGAATTCCTAATTTTTCCAAGAGTTTTAACAGGAAGGGATGTTGAATTTTGTCAAATGCTTTTTCAGCATCTAATGAAATGATCATGTGGTTTTTTTTTTTTCCTTTGAGTTTGTTTATGTAGTGGTTTACATTGATGGATTTCTGTATATTGAACCATCCCTGCATCCCTGGGATGAAGCCTACTTGATCATGGTGAATGATCATTTTGATGTTTGTCATTCTCACAAACAATGATCAGTTTGTGAGAATTTTATTGAATATTTTGCATTGATATTCATGAGGAAAATTGGTTTGAAATCCTCTTTCTTTGTTGAGTGTGAGGTTTTGGTATCAGCATAACCGTGGCTTCATAGAATGAATTGGGTAGAGTTCCTTCTGTTTCTATTTTGTGGAATTGTTTGAAGAATATTGTTATTAGGTCTTCTTTGAAGGTCTGATAGACTTCTTCACTAAACCCATCTGGTCCTATGCTTTTTTTGATTGAGAGACGTTTAATGACTACTTCTATTTCTTTAGGGCTTATTTGGGAATATTTAGATGGATTATCTGATCCTGACTTAACTTTGGTATCTGGTATCTGTGTAGAAAATTGTTCATTTCATCCACATTTTCCAATTGTGTTGAGGCTTTTGTAGTAGGATCTGATTTTTTTTCTTTTAATTTCCTCAGTTTGTGTTGTTACCTCCCTCTTTTCATTTTTGATTTTGTTAATTTGGATATTGTCTCTGTGCTCTCTGGTTAGTCTGGCTAAGGGTTTATCTATCTTATTGATTTTCTCAAAGAACCAGCTCCTGGTTTGGTTGATTTTTTTTTGTATAGTTTTGTTTGTTTGTTTGTTTGTTTGTTTGTTTCTACTTGGTTGATTTCAGCCCTGATTTTGATTATTTCCTGCTGTTTACTCCTCTTGGGTGTATTTTGTTCTAGAGCTTTCTGGTATGTTGTCAAACTGCTAGTGTATGCTCTTGCCAGTTTCTTTTTAAAAAGGAGGCACTTGGAGCTATGAGTTTTCCTCTTATCACTGTTTTCATTGTGTCCCATAAGTTTTAGTATGTTGTGCCTTTATTTTTATTGAATTCTAAAAAGTCTTTAATATCTTTCTTTATGTCTTCCTTGACAAAGTTATCATTGAGTAGAGCATTGTTCAGCTTCCATGTGTATGTGGGCTTTCTGTTGTTTTTGTTGTTATTGAAAACCAGCCTTAGTCCATGGTGATCTGATAGGATACATTGGATTATTTCTTTTTATATCTGGTGAGGCCTGTTTTGTTATTGATTGTATGGTCAATTTTTTGAAGGTACCATGAAGTGCAGAGAAGGTATATTCTTTTGTTTTTGGATGAGATGTTCTATAGATATCTGTTAAATCCATTTGGTTCTTCTGTTAGTTTCCACTTTGTCTCTGTTTATTTTGTGTTTTGCTGATCTGCCCATTGATGAGAGTGGGATGTTGATGTTTCCCACTATTATTGTGTCAGGTGCAATGTGTGCTTTGAGCTTTAGTAAAATTTCTTTTATGAATGTGGGTGCTCTTGCATTTGGAGCATAGATGTTCAGAATTGAGAGTTCTTCTTGGTAGATTTTTCCTTTGATGAGTGTCAAGTATTCTTCCTCATCTTTTGTGATGACTTTGGGTTGAAAGTCAATCTAATTCGGTATTATAAAGGCTACACCAGCTTGTTTCGTTTGTGCATTTGCTTGGAAAATTATTTTCCAGCCTTTTACCCAGAGGTACTTTCTGTCTTTGTCACTGCCATGCGTTTCCTGTATGCAGCAAAATGCTGAGTCCTGTTTACTTGTCCAGTCGGTTACTCTGTCTTTTTATTGGGGAATTGAGTCCATTGATGTTAAGAGATATTAAGGAACAGTGATTGCTTCCTATTATTTTTTATGTTTTTTTTTTTTTATGTTTGTGTGACTATCTTTTGGGTTTGTTGAAAGAAGATTACTTTCTTGTCATTTATAGGGTGTAGTTTCCCTCCTTTTGTTGGCGTTTTCCATCTATTATCCTTTGTAGGGCTGGATTTGTGAGAAGATATTGTATAAATTTGGTTTTATCATGGAATCTGTTGGTTTCTCCATCTACAGTAATTGAGAGTTTTACTGGGTATAGTAGTCTGGGCTGGGATTTGTGTTCTTTTGGGGTCTGTATGACATCTGTCCAGAATCGTCTAGCTTTCATAGTCTCTGGTGAGGAGTCTGGTGTAATATTTTCTTTGTTTTGTGCATTTGGTGTTTTTACTATTATGTGACTGGAGACTTTCTTTTCTGGTCCAATCTATTTGGAGTTCTGTAGGCTCCTTGTATGTTTATGGGCATCTCTTTCTTTGAGTTAGGGAAGTTTTCTTCTATAATTTTGTTGAAGCTATTTATTGACCCTTTAAGTTGGGAATCTTCACTATCTTCTATATTTTCCTTAGGTTTGGTCTTCTGATTGTGTCCTGGATTTCCTGGATGTTTTGGGTTAGGAGCTTTTTGCATTTTGCATTTTTTTTTGACTGTTGTGTCAATGTTTTCAATGTTACTTTTTACTCCTTATCTCTTTCCTAGGTTTTGTATCTCCAGTGTTGTCTCCCTTTGTAGTTTTTTTTTTTTTAATTGTTTCTTTTTCCATTTTTAGATCCTGAAGTTTTTGGGTTTTTGTTTTTGTTTGTTGTTGTTGTTGTTGTTCAATTCCTTTCCCTCTCTGGCTGTGTTTTCCTGTAATTCCTTAAGGGATTTTTGTGTTTCTTTCAGGGCTTCTACCAGTTTACCTGTGTTCTCTTATGTTTCTTTAAGAGAGTTATATATGTCCTTCTTAAAGTCCTCTATCATCAAGTCCCTGTGGCCTGTCCCTCTTGCAGGCCTCTATGTAAATATTCCTGGGAAACCAGTTCTTTCTGGGAGTAATTTAGGTATGGAGAGCTGTGTATAGTGTCAGCTCTGGGGTGGAGACAGAAACCAGAAGGATCCTATCCCCAACTTTTCCTTGGTTCCTGTGTCCTGAAGGTTCTGGTAGGGACCCTCTGAGGAGCAGTGGTCTTCACCTGCGCTCACAGGCTTTTCTGCACTCCTGGGAGGCTAGCTCTCTACAGGTGCTTTTTGGGTATGGAGCCCTGTGGCACAGGATGAGCTCAGGGCACCGAAGGAAACCAGAAGGCTCCTTTCCCATGCTGCACATTGTTTCCTGTGTCCTCGGGGTTCCAGCCAGTTTCCTCCCTGCTAAAGTGGTGGTCTTACCTGTGCTCACAGGCTTTTCCATACTCTTGGGGCGCTAGCTTTCTCCAGGTGCTATTTGGGTATATCACCTTTATTTTAATTTCAAAAACAAAGTTAAATTAATTGTAATTGATTTGTGATACATTGTCACTATGTAGTTTCTCCAGGCACGAGTCCTTTTATTTGTTGATATTTGTCTGATCACTTCAAAGCCTGCTGGCTCTCTAGTGTTGTAAGGTTTATGGTATGTGACTTAGAATAGTCAGGGTAAATCTCAATTGTACTTGGTTGCCTTATTTTCTTGGGATTTGGTTGCTTGTGTGTGTGCTTGTATTCTAGATACTCCATACATATGATCTGTAGGCTAACAGTGTTGGGCATCACATGGAAATTTGTTAAGGTTAGTATCAAATGCTTGTCCTTAAGTCAACTAGGCAGATCTATAGTTTTACCTAGTCCTTATACTAGTACTTAAACTAGGTGTGGAAAGCAGTTGTCTAAACTTTATTAGTTGTGATTCAATATGTGGCTGGGATTCTCATGAGTCAGTCCTGCAGTACATAAGTTTTTTCACTCTGTTTTGAGACATTACCAGATAATTTTTTTAATTTGATTTTTGTTTTTTGTTTGTTTGTTTTATTTTGATTTGTTTTCCCCTGGTTTTGGAGACAATTTATATAAAGACTTCTGGCAATCTCTCATAGACAACAGGATTTTGCTTTGTCTTCACATGCTTATTTTCGCATGGAAAAATGTATAATACATGTGTTAATAATGTTCTAGTTCAAGTGCTGAAGAATGTCTGCTGCCTTTGGAATGTCTGTAAGCAAGCGCAGTCCAGCCTCTCTGCTGTCCTTTCTCTGCGTCATGGGTTGTGTTTCTGCTCCACCAGCCATCCGTCCACACACCATACACTGGCTTGTATTCCTGACTTTCCTAATGTCAGAATTTCCTTCTGTGTTTTCTCATTCTTGGTCAAAACCAATCCTGTTTCCCCCCTCTCCCCTACCCTCTCTACCCGACACTGCTTCTGGCTGTGACCTCTCTATTTATTCTGTCCCCCAGTACTTGTCTTTGATTGTAACATTTACCCACCATGTTTCCCCTTTTGGACTGGAATGACAAGTGTGTTGGCCATTGGGAATGTTGGATACAGAGTATCCTCATATGTCTTCCCTTTGTGATAAGGGTCTCTTTCGTATTCTAGGAAAAATCTTTATTATGAGTGACAATGCCACCTGAGCCCCTGGTTTCAAATTTTTTGTTAGGTTATCAGGTTGTCCTTATTGACATCTGTCATCTCATTGATATTTTTAGCTCTACTTCAAGGTGAGAGGATGTCTTATTACCACCTGATTTTTTTTTATTCCTCTAACAGTATTTTTCAGAACTTGGAATATATTTTCAGTTTTTTCTAAACGTTTTTCATAGCTATCCCAGCTTGCTTACTTATGTTCTGATATAATTGATGCTATTTATTTGGTTTAGAACCATGTTACAACACTTAAGTTCAGAATCATTTCCAATATTCTGTCATTTCCATTTTTTCTGACAGAGTTTTATTCACCACAATTTTACGTGGCTTGAAACTTGTATTTACAAGCTTAGAGATCGTGGTTGTTTCTGTTGTTCCCCATGCTTACATGCTGTCCTACAGTCCAGTGCCTACCTCTCCCCTAGTCCCAGTGTGAAACCAGGTGTTATGTTGGTAGTTCAAGCCTCTCATCCTGCGGAGACTCCCAGACTCCTCCCTGACTGCAGCTTGACCTAGCCTGGTCCTTGGTTTTGGAGTTGGCTTTATTCTTCCTGTGACCTTGGCAAGCAGCCATCGGCAGTGGTCACAATGTGTAAGTCATTTTGTTTTCCTCCAGGGAGGCATTATGTGAGCTCCATGGTCCAGGCTGTAAGACTGATTTCAGTCCTCTGCTAGGTTTTAATTTCCCCGTGAGGCATCCTCTCTCTGATATTACCACGAAGACCTCTTCTTCCACCTGGCACTCCCCCTTATGTAGTTTACACATACAACTTTACCTTTGTCTGTCATTTATGGTGTTAGTTCTTTTGAAATTAAACATTGGTTTTCATCACCCCTATACAGTTTGCATCGATGAGAAGGGTTTTCCACAGGAACTTGTTCCACTTTCTTGACCAGAGTATTTAAGAGATGACATTAGTATTTATGTGGGATTTAGATATGTTTGTGTGATATTGTGGAGCTTTACTGGAAAAGAAAAAGACAAAGGTTAGTAGATTAGTCAGGCTTACACTATTATAATTAAGGTAAAGAACAGAATTGTCTGACAGACTATGACTCTCTAGTATGGTATACAATAGAGAAGTTCTCAGATGGACAGTGGGGTAAAAACTAGATGACACATCTTACAACACTTTAATGTGCTGAGTTCATCTTTGTGACAGCTATTTGATGTAGGACGGAACTACAACCTTGCCATGTTAGCATCAGTGGCGGGCAGCTAGTAGAACTAGGGATGAGATTGAAATTACTCCCATTAACTACAGAGCCGAATGACGGAGTTTAGGGGACCATGATCATCCTTAAAGGATAAAAACTAAGGAAAGAACACAGCTAATCAGACTGAGGAGGGCATGTCACAAAAGAGGAAGAAGGAAGTCAGTTCATTTAGAAGGATGTTTCTTAAAGGGGTTGCTGTTGAAGCCAGGCCTGCATAGTCCAAAAAAAAAAAAAAAAAAGACTCGCATTAGTTATTGAGAGGGAAGCCAGTTTACTGGGTATTTGTTGTTCTTTGAGGCAGGGTCTTACCACATAACCCCATCTGGCCAGGAACTTGCTGCATTGCTGTGAAGATTAGCCTGGTGTCAAAACTCTGCCCTCTTGAAATGTTGCATTAAAGGTGTGCCACACCATGCCTGGTGAGACTCTGGTTGGTAAAGAAGACTGGAGGAGAGGAGAGAAGTCTCCTTGAGAAGGAGCTGAACAGATGGGGTTTATTGTAATGAGGGGGTTTTCTTTTTTAGGTTGAGGTACAGAATCTCATATGGTCTATCAGACTGTTTCCTTATTGAACTGATTTGGTTTTTTTGTTGTTGTTTTTTGGGTTTTTGTTTTTTTGTTTTGTTTTGTTTGTTTGTTTGTTTGTTTGTTTTGCTATTTTTCTTTTTCTATGAAGTAATCTGATGTTCAATTTATATAGCATTATATGCACAGGGCTTCTTGCCTCTCCCATGTAACTTTGACATGGTTTGTTAGTTTTTAAGATTGTCTTCATTTTTGAAGCTCAGTGTCTACAAGTCATAGTAGTTACACAGTTGCAATCAGAGTGGTGTGAAAGGAAGTCCCTGGCCCTGTGGGCTCCTTCATTTTAGGGCACAGGGGGCACTTTTCTTGTTTCTTTTCTCTCCTCATCTATGTATTTTCTTTAATCCAAACACTCAGTAAGGCCTCCAGAGGCTAAACAGATTCTCCTGGTACCCAGCAGGTGCTTGAAGAAGTGTCTCATGTTACATGGTAAATTATACAGCCATTTATAAATGCTGTGAAGTTTTACAGTTAATTAAGTGGTATCATCTTGTAATGGATTATCCAGATTTATTAATTTATTTTTCCAAATTGGTACACATTGGCACTGTGACAGTAATGCACTTAGTGTTCTAAAATTGGCATTGCATCTCCTTAAGCACTTACTCGCAAGAGCAGGGATAGCCATAGACATAGGTGACAGCCTAAGGGTTGTGTTGTTACCCAGTGTCATGGTTACTGCTCGGCTATAAATAACACCTTACTCCTTACCCTACGCTTAATGCTTACCTTTAGAGTTGCTCATTGGGTTCATAACACATAGAAGGTTATATACCAAAATATGCATGCATGTGTCCACACACACACCATGAATGCAAAGTGGGAGGAAGGAAATCCTTAACAATTTTCTGTGCTATATTAATTAGCTCAAGGTAGAAGTCTTCTAATCTCTTAAATCACTCTTTCCTTCTGGTCAGTTTTTCTAGTATCTTTCAGTTTCTTCCTTCTCTTGATATATTTGTAGACTAGAGAAAAGAACACCAAAAAAAATTTTTTTGTGAAGTTCTGTGAGCAATCATAGAGATAACTTATAGTATACTATACTACCAGTATTTGGCCGTGAAGGAATTAATTCAAATAAACATTTTTTTTTCTTAAACACATCAATGAAAACCCAATACAGTTAGCTTCAAAAATATTAAGAACAGAGAAATGGCTACTTTTCATGGGATATAATAGTTGAAGAGAAAAAGACAAACAGCCAGTAAGGGGAAGGGGGTGAAGTCACTGTATGAGGAAAGATGTTTTAAAATAAAACAAGGTAAGGGTATTTGTCCCAATAGTTTAAAATGTGAAGCAAGGGCCATAAGTAATTTTTTTACTGGTTTAGTACTCTTAAATAGTTATTCAGTATTTATTCTCAAGGCATACTTACCAGCATATATATAACCTAAAGTTACAAGCCTCATGTGTTATTTTATATATTTTTTTGTATTTTATAGATTTATATAGTTATAAACATGTGAAATCTGAAGTAATTGGATAGATGATAGATAGATAATATTACCACTTTGATAAAACAATAAGAAATTCGTGCTAAAATCAATCCATTTCACAAGTATTTCTCCAACTCTAAGTGAAGTTTTGAACTTCTCTGGAAATATTCCAAGTCAGTTTACCTAATCTATCATAATCTCAAATGATAAATAAATAACTGCTGGACATATATAACACTTTAAATATCTATAGAGATGATAATGTATTATTTTAAAATCTAGAACTTAATTTTATGAAAAAGTATATAACAGAATAATTTGCCTTTAATTTTATGTAAACATTTTCATATTGTCTATGTAAAACTTGTGAAAAACGATGTTTTCTATCTTTGTTTTTAATGATTAGTCATAGTGGAGATGGAATGTGGGGTGTCTGGGGAGAAATTCGGAAAGGGGATAACATTTGAAATGTAAATAAATAAAATATCCAATTTTGTATACTTTCTAATACACTGTATACAATCAAACCTCTAGAACTTTATTGTTGATGTTACACCTTCCATACTTGTGTATTACAATTGTAGATTTACCTAAGTGGATTCTTTCCAAAGCGTGATGCAGACCACAATTCTACAAGTCTTTCAACCCCAGAGAGAAGTTTCATTTTTATTAATAGTCGACCAGTACATCAAAAAGATATACTAAAGGTAATCACTTCTAGAACAAAAATACCCCTTGGATTAAGAATTTAATATAGTTTAAATGAGTGCTGCTTTTTCTAAATTGTATTTTATGTGTATGGGTATTTGTCCTGCAAGTGTGTCTGTACCACATGCCTGGTGCCATGGAGGCCAGATGAGGGAGATCTCCTGTAGCTGGAGTTCTTATTTAAAGTTCACAATAACAAGATACTTCTGTCTTTTATTCATTGCATATATTTCTAGTTAATCCGACGCTATTATAATCTGAAGTGCCTAAAGGAATCTACCCGCTTGTATCCCATTTTCTTTCTGAAAATCGATGTTCCATCAGCTGAGGTGGATGTAAATCTAACACCAGATAAAAGTCAAGTGTTATTACAGAATAAGGTAATCTTTTTCAAATAACGTTCCATATGTAATTCTGCTATAAATTTATGCAGTCCTAACTGTTCCCTTATTAAAAATGACTTGGTTTTTTAAATTTTTGTTATTATTTTTGTTATTTCCCCTTTTCACAGTATCCCACCTAATGTTTGTTCATTATATTTTTAGGAATCTGTTTTAATTGCTCTTGAAAATCTGATGATGACCTGTTACGGACCACTACCCACTACCGAGTCTTATGAACATAACAGAGAAGATGTTTCCTCAGCCAGCATGGTTGTTAGTGAGACAGCGGAAACAGATGTGCTTTTTAATAAAATGGAATCATCTGGAAATAATTATCCAAATGTTGATACTTCGGCTCTTCACTTCCAAAAAGATGAATCTAGAAAAAACACTGATCATCATTTAAATGAACAGATAAATATAGGCAATCATTGTGATGGTCATCTTAGTGGTGAATATTCTCACATTAATAAGGACACGCTTCAGAATATCCCTATGAATAATTTATCATCAGAGGCTAATCAGAGTAAACACAGTGAGACTCATTCTGTAAGTTCTTTTGAGCATATCCAAGGAGAAAATGGCAGGAGTGGTACAGGAGGAAGTGGGGGAGATGGGAGAGATGTACTTCCTGAGAAAGCTCTGGAAATCTGTGCAGACGAATGGAGCAAAGGGAATGTGTTTAATTCAATGGGAGAGAATATTGAACCTGTGAAAATTTTGGTGCCAGAAAAGAGCTTATCGTGTAAAGTGACTAATAGTCACCCAAACCGTGAAGCAGAGAATCTCAGTGATGGTGCTTGTGGCAGAACATCAAATGTAATCGATAACAGATCTGGACAGCTTACAGCCTATGACCTAATTAGCAATCGAGCAGTCAAGAAGCCCATGTCAGCCAGTGCCCTGTTCGTTCAAGAGCGCCGCGCTCAGTTCCTCGCAGAGAATCCCAAGACTGCTTTGGAGGATTTGACAGTGCAACTTAAAGGGCAATGGGAGACACTGAGTGAAGAGGAGAAGCACAGGTAGGTCTCCAGAGCGCATGCCCGATGCTCAGCTGTCTCCATGCTGTATGGTTTATGGGTCCAAAGCTTTAGTGACGTCACATTTAGGAAAAAATGAAAACTGCTTCTTAGCTTCACTGAAGTATCTTTTTGGGTATCATTTTTTCATTGTTGTTTTGGATAGGGGAGCATTATTTTTTATTGTTGTTTTAAAAATGTTCGTTGTGTTCTGTCTTGGTTATTGGATAGAAGCCTTTACTGCTTTCATCTCAGTGGGACTCTCCACTTTCTTATTCCTTTCTTTTCATTTATGTTAAAGAACTTATCTGGAGCAGCATTTTTTTCAAGCTTTTGCAGTAGAACATTGAAGTGACGGTGTCTTCTTGTAAAAATTTGACTGTTTCTCTCTGTTAAATTGGTCTTTAAAGTAACATGCACAGTAAAAAAGATTGTGCTGGAGTTTCAGAACCAAGTTAGTATATTACTGCCTATATAGTCAGTATAACTTGTAGTATCTAAACCTTATTGGCAAGTTGTAAGTTGATGCAGATGTTTGAAGTATGTAAATAAGTGATTTGATCTGATCAAAATATTACCTGTATCTTCAGGTCTAAATATATGTCTCAAAAAAATCTAATGGGTATACATAGCTAGCTTCCATTTGTGGGAACTTTTCCCTAGGGAGATGTGAAAAAACATGTACCCCTTCCTTGTTAAGCACCAAAGACAAAACCAACGTACAAACTCGCCAGAGTCCAGCTTGGGGAAGCAGAAGTTTATTGGGCTTAACTAAAGAGCCTGGATGACGGTTTACTAACAGGACACTCGGGGCACGGGCAGAATGTGAGAGTGACATAGAGAGATGGGAAGGGAGGAGGCCAGGTGGAGGGCAGGTCTGCCAGCCCCAGGAGTAGCCCGAGGGCAGGGATTCTAGGTCTGCTCTGATTTTTACGACCTGGTTTTTCTCTCCTTTAATCTAGAAGATCAGGATCCAGGTGTGACCCGTGTACCTCCCTGCCTCGTGGGAGAGGGACCCTCCTCCAGTCCGTTGGTGTTAATTTGAGCTTTCATTTGCAGTATATAAATATATTCCTACTTCAAATAACTAAGTAATGTTGCAATTTAGATGTTACTGAAAATGTTGAATAAACTTTATAATTAACTGTAGCGGTTAGTCTCAGAAGCATCCTTTGACTGACTGCTTAGTCAGATCAGGGCACATACTTTCCATTTAAGATGCTAAGTCCCTTAATGGCATTAAATACAAAGGTAACATCTGTTCTTACTTAACATTTACCTAGTATTATTTTGAACATAACTTTTTTATGTTTCCCAAGGAACTAATTAAATTGACTTCTTGAATAAATCAAAAGATTAGTACCATATGTGAAAATTTGCACATTGTAATTAATTACAAAAATGACCTTTATCCTGAACTCATTTTCCACCCCATAGGAAAAGTCTGGAGTTCTGCTGTCTGAGAACTAAAAATATACTTATTTCTAGTGCCTGGGAAAGTAAACTATTAAAGACCATGTGTTTTGTGTAACTAACCCATATGTTCGTGTTTTAGGAATAAGTGGAAGAAAGTAACTTTCAAAACTATGAAAATGAAAAGCAAATGATGACTAATGTTTATCTCTTACCATGAAGCAGACTTTTATTGCAATCTTCTCCAGCTAACGTGTAGCATTTCTTTATGCGAAAGCATGTTCTGAGCATAGATTGTAGACCATATTGTGATCTGTTAGTTCATAATCCCACTTTACAATACACAAATCAAGTAACGTTCTATAGAATCTAAGCCTATCACTTCTCGGCCTTTTGGCTAAGATCAAGTGTAGAATCTAAGCCTATGAGACCTGAAATAATCTTAGTTCCCTAAGCCCAAATTTCAAACTTAATTTTTTAAAAAAGTAACAGTTTTATTTAATTACTAAACATTTTAAAAATTTATTTTTATTCCTTAGTCCTTTTTTACAGTCCAGACTTGATCCCCTCCCAGTCCGCCCCCTACCACTCCCCATCTCATACCTCCCCCCACCCCCAGTAAGATGTCCCCCACTCCACCACCCCTTCCTCACTAGACCTCCCCACTCCCTGGGGCCTCAAGTCTCTTGAAGGTTAGGTGCATCTTCTCTGACTGAGGCCAGACCCTTCTGCTGTCTGTGTCAGGAGGCTGGTGTGTGCTGCCTGGTTGGTGGCTCAGTGTCAGAGATATTGGGGTCCAGGTCAGTTGAGACTGCTGGTCTTCCAATGGGGCCACCATCCTCCTAGGCTTCTTCCAGCTTTTCCCCAATTCAGTCACAGGGGTCCCAGGCTTCTGTCCATAGGTAGTATGCTGATATCTGCATCTGACTCTTTCAGAGGGCAGCCACGCTAGGCTCCTGTCTGCAAGCACACCACACCATTAATAACAGTGTCAGGGCCCCAGGCCTCCCTTGAACTGAATCCTGTCACTGGCCCTCCTTCCTCTCGGGCTCTTCTCCATTTTTGTCCCTGCAGTTCTTTCAGACAGGAACAATTCTGGGTCAGAGTGTTTGACTGGGGTGGCAACCCTGCCCCTCCACATGATACCCGTCCCTCCACTAGAGGTGGACTCTACAAGTTCCCCCTCCCCACTGCCGAGCACTTCATCTGAGATCCCTCCCTTTTAGTCCTGAGAGTCTCTCACCTCCCAGGTCTTGGGAGGAAGAAGAAAGCAGTCAAGGTGTGGAAGGGGGTCGGGGGAGAAGGAGGGAGGAACCTGGGTGGGAGAGATGACAGGGAAGGGAATGGGGAACATGATCAGGTATTGGGGGAGGGAATAGGACAGATGCCCTGAGGGCCAGCAGAAATACTGAACTTCTAATCAAACATACTATGCAAATTATAGAATTTGTGTTTCCTTTTGTTTTCATGTTTGTTGTGCTAGGGATTAACCGAGATTCTCGTGTGTGTGTGTGTGTGTGTGTGTGTGTGTGTGTTCAGCATGTGCTCTGCCACTGAGTATATCCCCAGCCAGGATTTGTGTTTTTTGATAGAAATTTAGAGTAAGCATCACCATTTACAGTGTACCAAACAACTCGTTCCTCATAGCAGAGCTATGAGTGCGTGTAAATTGCCGACATGTTATAAATGAATACCCTGAGGGACAGAACAAATACTTTGCATTACATTCTGTGGTTTCTGAGCCGTGGCAAGCAGAGCCTCGGACTGTGTCCGGAGTCTGTTGGAGTCTGTGTCTGGTGGACACAGCCGCAGTCCAAGCTTTCTGGCCACAAGGTCAGCCTAAAGCTGCTTAGCAGCGTGGAACCCAGGATCTCAGAACCGCTCACAGTGTGGTTGACATGGACACTGTGCTGGCCTCTCTGTGGCTCTGGAAGCTTCCTTTTACTCCTTTCGTTACTAGGGGAAAAAAAAGTTTTTTACCCACTATAAAATTGAAATGCCCATTGCTTTATACAGCTGAATCACAAAGTTTGAATATATTTGATTTATTGGAATTTATCAACTGATGACTTTAAATGAAAATCGGATAACTGATGGAATAAATGGTGTGCTTTTTAATTCCCTATACTATTTAGATGGTTTTATTGTGTACTGTTTTCTTTTTTTTTTTTTTTAATTTCATTTTAAAATGAAATAGCTTTGTAGAGCATTCTGGCCTTAAGTCTGTGGTTTCCCTCCCTCCTCTACCTTCCAAGTGTGCTGGGACTGTTAGCCTGTGTTCCTGTGTCTGGCTTCCCAGTGATTTCTTAAATCAGTCATTGAATTGGGTAAAGTTTAACTGCAGTAGAATGCAAAGGCCCTAGCAGCGTACTTCATCGTGAGCAGTACAATGACAAGGTACATTTCCATCCTCCTGCAGAGCCCTCCTGCTACCTCCGTAGGCAGACACTATTTTGATTTCTATTACATGGTTCAGCTAGTGTTTAAACTTCAAATACATAAAACTATATGATACATCTGACTTCCAACAATATTTTCAAAACATCATTTTAAGCAATCATGTTTAATTTTATAAGCATGATAAGGTTTATTAATTCAGCCTCTACTTGGTAGATACTGAGGTCAGTGTCAATACTATTGTGTCATTTAATTTTCAGACCTTTAAGGCTTTTATGAATAAACTTGGGTTCCACTTTAACATGGACAGAAAGCATGTTAGTTTTCACTCACCTTTTAGCATGTATTGAGAACTTGGCTCCTGGAATTTCCTGTCCTGTTGAAATGATCCATAATCAATATAAAGAATCAGAATTCCTGTTTAAGTCAAAGTGGTCGGCATTGTTGCTGAAATCTGTCATTTTCCTGACAGTTTGTAATCCACTGAGGAGAAAGGCATCAGTGGCTCCTGCTGTGCTTTGACTTTCTTTCTGCCTTTAGGCTGTAAGATTTTGCTTGAAATCTCTTGAGTTTTGCTTCAGATTTTGCTTCAAAGCTCTTGATATCGAAAGCTCTATTATTAGGTGTACACACATGTAAGAGTTAAGCTTTCTAATGGCGCCTGCATCGCTAACAATTTAGCATTTTGATTTACTTCATTTAGTGTCAGTCTCTTGTTTTCTTACACTCTGTTTGCATAGCATATATACATTTTCCATTCTTTTCTTTTATACCCCGATGTTATTATAAAAGTGCAATTCTTAGAAGTCCATGACGTGGGGTATCCTGTTCTTTGGTTTGAAGATTTAGGTCTATGTAATGTAATCATTGACATTGTTGGGATTACAGATGCCCTTCTGCCTGTGACTGCCCTGTCTTCTCATGGAGCACTGGCCAGCAGAGCTCAGGGTCTAGATGAATGCATTTAATCTGATTTATATGGCTGTCTCTTGGTCTCTTCTCACGGAGTTGGGGATTCACCTTCAGTTCACAGTTCGCTTTTGGTGTATCTGGTAGGATTTGTTTGCCTTGATCCTGCCTGGACTCGCTTCTTGGATCTGTAGGTGTTACACTTCTACAGGATGGGTCCGCATTAAATGCTTCACATGTTGGGATGCTCGTGCACAGGCCGCTGGTGGCTTCAGTATCACAGGTCGACAGTCTGCCTTGCTCACAGTGGTGATTGCTGTAGCTCTGCCTCTAGTTTCACTGGCCCTTTTGTTGATTCCATCTCTGGCCCATAATTAAATCCACATAGAGACGGTTCCTTTCCAGATCCTGTTGTTTAGTTCTAGACTTCCCACTTCTTTGTATACATACAAATTCCACTTCTCTTTTGAGCTTCGTCCCCTTTAGCCCCTCCTGTTTCTATTGCTTATCTAGAGTCCTGAAACATTTATACGAAACTTTTTATTAATAATTACTCTGACTCATGATGAAGGGGTCTTTTCCTGACCTCTTCCCCTTGGCCATGACCCTCACTCTGTTTTGTTGCTTTAGTGGTGAGTTTCAGTTGTGCAGTGGACATTGTGGGTGATATCTGTTCCTTTCTGGAAAGTGTTCATTTTTATTTAAGATGCCTTTGAGCTTGTGGGAGTTTGTGTTGCATTGAATTATGGGGACATTTACTCAGTTCTAGGGCTTAGGGGGTTTCCTCCTAACATGTGGCACTCTTTAGGTCTTAAATTAAAGCCCAAGATGTTTACCAAGCCCCACATGTAACTCAGACACCAGGTTCTGTTTCTTCAGCACTGGAAGCAATGGAAACTCTGTTCAGTTCATTAGCATTTTAATGTTTTCCTGAGGGCTCTCACACATGTGATTTTTCTCTTGATTTCAGGTTGTTCTGGAGCAAGAATCTGTGGTCTGATGATACAGGCTAATAAATGCTATCTCCGAGCTAATCCCTGTGGCTCCTACCTGCTAATGCTGGGTCAGAGCTTCATGGATGCAAGTACTAGCCCTTTCCCATTTGCTTTTGACTGCTTTTCAGGGGCTAATTTCTGTGCTCTGTTTGGAGGTTATCATAAGCACACAGGAGGGTCTCTCTAGTACATATTTCATTGTCATTACTGAATGACAGCTTGTTGTTATTAAAATTTACTTTAGATGACTATTATGTTATTATGTTTTTATTATGAACTCATGAGTTCTGTTTTATCTCTGTTCTTAGATACGAGGAAAAGGCCAAAAAAGACTTGGAAAGATACAATAACCAAATGAAGAAAGCTATTGAACAGGAGACACGAGTATCATTAAAAGATGGCAGGAAAAAGATAAGAGCCACCAGTGCCTGGCCCTGGACACAGAAACATAAGGTGAAAGACTCGTCTAATCAGCCAAAACTTGAGGAGCTCTTTCAGTCCCAGAATGAAAAGAAGAAGAGTGGAAATATTAAAATAACAGAGATCCCCTTTTCTATGGAAAACTTAAAAGTGAACTTTAAGAAACAAAAGGAAGTTGACTTAGAGGAGAAGGATGAGATTTGCCTGATCCACAGTCTCAAGTTTCCTGACGCCTGGCTGGTCACATCCCAAGCAGATGTCATGTTACTGAACCCGTACAGAGTGGAGGAAGCCCTGCTATTTAAAAAACTTCTTGAGAATCATAAACTCCTTGCAGAACCACTTGAAAAGCCAATTATATTAACAGAGAGGTATGGTGAAGTAAGAAAGTTTTTTAACTAGCAATGTTTAATGTTAAAGTTGAAGGTTTTTTAATAGGCGTAATGATACTTATTTGAAGGAATATTTTGAGTAAGTTTTTCTAAACTCTAATGTTGCTATTACTGGCTTATAAATAATGTTAGAAGGTCGTGAGTGCTCATTCTTGCATTCAGTAAACCCCAAGCTTCTTTCTCCTGTGCTTTCATGACTTCTCTGTGGCAATGAATACTGGAGTGCTGTGCTTTTCCTTGAGATTACACTACTCTGACACTGTCCGACATACACTTCAGTCGAAATTACACAGTGAACACCTTTAGCACCCTTTACCAAGATTCTTCACTCCATCCTGTTTCTGCCCATACATAAGTGTATAATATATGTTAACCTTTGATTTATTAAACTGTGTGAGAGTAATTCTTTTGCTTAATTCTTTCATATTCTTCCATATACGCATAGAAATGATTAGATTCTAAGCTAATCACAAACTCAGAACAGTTATCTCAGGTGTGCTTACAGAAGCAGTAAGTAAGCCATGTATCCAGTATTCTAATGCAGACTTCTTGCCTGCCAGCCTGTGTTGTCATCTTTACCACAAGCTTTCAGATTGATTCCAGAGTTGGTAAGATGAGCTAGACATACAGCCGGTGCATTTTCCGTGATAATCACAGTCAGGAAAGTCTTCAGCATTCTGAACAAAAATTAAAAGACATTGTTTTTCCAAGAGGAATGGAGCTGTAGCAAGATACAGTGTCATCCTCCAGCATGTTGTGTGCTTAAGTTGATTTCTCTACTGTGGAAGGCACTCAAGTCCCCTTTGCGTAGATGGGGATTGGTCCTCCTCACATCAGCCTCGATAGGCCCTCCTCTGTGGTGACTGCTCCGAGGCCGCTTTGTCAATCAGGCTATGTTTGCTTTGAACTAAAAGGAATCTCTCCCAAGGTTTGACTGAAAATGTTTTGGAAGAACAGTCTTATATTTAATCTGTGACTGTTGGAGAAGCATTGAGTAGCACTTAACTTTGAATATAACTCCTCGAGTAGCTTGTTGATGTAATATATGTTTTTCATTTCTTATATCTGCTTTAAAAGCATAAAAAGCTATTCCTTGTGGGTCAAGTTTTGATTTGTATTCTATTTAGGGAACAACTTTTTACAGTTCTCTTTGCAGTTCTAACTTTTTAGACAAATTGCCCTCTGTGTCTGTCCTCCTCCCTCCTGTGCACGTTCTACAGAGAGCCTCTTAGACGATGCTGGCAGAATACAGAGTGCTTTCTCACAGGGCTCCGCACTTCGTGTAGGATAACACTTTCAAAACACCCTTTGATTAGCTTCCATAACCTTTCTTGTTTCAGTCTGAATGTTTAGTAACTTAAAGAACCATAATTTCTTTCTTTTTCAGTCTTTTTAAAGAGTCTCATTATTTAGAGGTTTTACATAAAATGTCAACAGTTGAGGAAAGATGCGGTGGATCAGTTTACCTGTGTGACCCTCGCCTTACAGCAAATGGCTTCAAGATCAGATTGATACCAGGTAACAATAATGTGGCTTTTCTGACACAGAAAAAAATAAGTAAACAAACCTTCCAAGAGCTGCATCTGGCTCTCGGAGCTCTCAGGTGTATGTTCATTTCACTGAAAGTCACTGGTAGCTCTGCGGGGCGGGCTTCCCTCAGAGGGCGCTCAGGTGATCCCCGCACTGTCTGTTGTCTTGTGACATGGCAACCCAACTATCTTCTTGTGTAACTTAGCTGTCCAGACTCTGCTGGTAAAGCAGATCTGTGGGATCACAGACTGGTCTGATGAAAATGACCTTCTCCTTTGCTGTTTAACAGCTTTGCCTCCTTTATCAGGTGGTACAGTCTCACCTGGGTGTCTGGATTATGCCAGATAGATTGGAAAGAAGGTGTCTTCCTTAGAGATTCCAGTTTTCTTTGCCACTCTTCTCGGTCTTTTTCAGTTTCCATACTGCCCTAGCTCCCTCGTCTAACGCGCCTATCTTCCCCTCTGTGTTCTGTCCAGTGCCACAGGCACCATGTGGAAAGACTCCGTTGCCTAAATTGTCATACCCAAAATGTAGGAAAGCATTTTTAAAAGAATGCTTTACAGAGGCACAGAAGACAGTAAGTGGGAGCTGGAGAGATGGCTTAGCAGTTAAGAGCACAGGCTGCTTTTCCAGAGATCCATAGAGCAACTCACAAATATCGTTAACTCTGGTTCCAGGGGATCCACCAACCTGTTCTGTCCTCCTTCATATGGTGCATAGGCATGCATGCAGATAAAAAACCCGTATAACAACAATCAATCAATACATAAATAGAAGAAAATAAATAAATAAATAAATAAATAAATAAATAAATTTTAGAAACGAAAATAAATAACAATAGTGTTCAGAAGTAGAGCTAGATTTCTGGGAAAAAATGTTTCAGTGTTCCAAACTTCAAATTTTCCTTGATTTTTCAGTTTTACAAGGTAAAGATACCTCCCATAAATGACTTACCTCCATGGTTACAGCTGTTAACACTTGAGAAGGAGAATTCATGTCCAGATCACAAATTTCTCAGTTTGTTCATTAACAACAACTAATAAATTTTGAGTAACCATTATATACAGAGTACCCTTCAAAGAATTAACATATCAACCCCCTAACAGCCTCCAGAGCAGCTTGTATCACAGCCTCCATTTTACAGATGAGAAAGGGAAGGAGGAAAAAATTAAGTTTGCTCTAGGGGACAGTCAATGTTAGAACTAAGATTAGAACCCATATAGGCTGCCTTGGGAGGCTAAGGAATTTGTTGTATGGCCCTCTGGAAAGTTGGTATATTAAGCGTAAACACTGAGTAACATAAATCAGTGGTAAAGCTGGGAATGGTGATACTGTCACATGCCTGTTACCACACCTTGAGAGGCCAATATGGGAAAAGTGCCACATGTCTGGCCTAGCCTAATATGTATAGTGAATTTAAAACAATCTTTGGCTGCACAGTGAGACCTGTTCCCATAAGCCTAGGACTCTGCCCACTCTGCAGCCCCCTTTCAGATCTGAACTGGTTTCCGGTCCTTTCTTCTAGTCCTCATATAGATCGTTCCCTTGAGGCCTCTGGTGTCTTTTAATTGGAAAATTTTAAATATGGAGACTGGAGGCAAGGGTATGCATGTGTGTGACTATCTTTTTATCTGGGTCTGTAGTTTGAATTGATGACAGGTGCCTTTCTTTGCATCTGTATAAATGTTAAAAGGATGGACTACAGCCTGCTGCACCTGCTTACCTTCCTTCATGGTTCCCACTTGAGGTCCCTGTGTCTCTAACTCATATCCCTCCCTTACTGAACTCTAGCTCATCTTCTATGCCTGACGATGTGTCAGCTCATCTTTCCTCAGTTATTTACTGGGAAGAACATTGCTTTCCTACTGCTTGGTCTTAAAACTGGGCCAAAACTGAGGTTGTGTTAGAGGGTAGACCATTCTAGTCCTGAGATGTGCGATGCTTCAGTTCATATTAGTTTACCAACAGCTATTAATCAAAGATTGGACTTTCCTTCTAAGCAACACGATTTTGATTCCAGTATTAAAGGTACTATTATACAAATGGGATAAGCACATTCTGTCCCTTAATGTCAAGGGTGATGCCTCAGAATATATACTCTTAGGGATTTTTCTACCAACCTAATTACCCTAAAATAGCTGAATAAATCATAACAATTTCAAGCATTTTCTTAGTTGAATCACTGAATAAATGCTAGCATTTTTATTTCCTGAAAGTTTATAGTAACAAGATAAGAGTGTCTATTTTTTTAAAGAGGAAGTTTATATTTATGCATAATCTTAAAATAGTGTATGTAGTACACAAAGCATTAATGTTATTTAAAGATACTGAAAACATTCTGGTACCAAAGCATAAGTTTTATTTTTATAACAGTACTCAAAATTTTAACACATATGCTCAGTTGAGGTCTTTAAGTTAAATATTAGACCAGTGGGCTAGAATTTAAAGTACAGCAGTTGATAAAATGCTTAAACCGTTTGGTTTTAATAAATATCATGGGACTTCATTTTCTCTCCAAAGTAAATGTTCTGAGCAAATGTGAGGAACAGAGCAGTTGGAAGTAGGTTTAAGGTAAGTTCTAGGAAGCACATGTGGCGTCCGTGAGCACCCATGACTTCATGTGAAGTCTTCTGGGAAGTGATTATTTGTACTCTCCATGAAGGAACAGAACTTTATCCTGATGTATTAAATTCGGATGAAGGTTCACTAAGTGTTCTAACAGTGATGCTTCTTTCCAGTGGACATGGTCTGGAATATAATTTTAACTCACTTAACTGGGCCTCTGCATGTGTGGTTTTGTTTTTTCTCTCAGGAGTTTCCAGTGCTGAGAACTGCTTGGAAATAGAAGGAATGGCTAAGTGTCTCCCATTCTACGGAATAATGGATTTAAAGGAAATTCTTAATGCTATAGTAAACAAAAATGCAAAGGAGATTTATGAATGTAGACCTCGAAAAGTGATAAATTATCTGGAGGTATGCCTCACTGGATCACATGACCTGCCTCAATGTTATGACTCTTATTCATAGAGAAAACTGTTTTTATTTTGTTTTGTTTTCAGACAGGGTCCTACTAATAGCACTGGCTGGCTGGACCGCACTCTGTGGACCAGGCTGGCCCGGAACTCACAGAGACCTGCCTGCCTCTGCCTTCAGTCTTTAATCCTCTGCTAGGATTAAAGGTTGTTTCGCCCACCTACCCCAGTAGTAAATGGTTAAAAGAATAGTTTCTAAAATGTTAGTTTTCAAGAAGAAAATGCTATTTTTAAAAACTCAATAAAATGTTTTCACAATGTAGACAAACATTATCAGAGATCCTTGTCATACAATTCTTAGACCCATATTGAAACTATTACTTCTGAAACATTCTGTTTTGTATTAATTCCATAAGAAAGTTCAGAATGGTTTCCAAGTTGTTCAACTTTTATGCCATATTCTTTATCTAAAACATTTTAAGATGTCTCTAATCCCTGAGCACTTCAAAAGGAAGAGATCTAAATTATTTAGTAGAGGGAGCTAAGTTGTTGAATAAATGAAGTTTCACTTGGCAAAACTTTGTAGCATCTACCAAAATGAGAATTATAAAATTAGATTTAGAAAAGTGCACACAGAGCAAGCCGGGTTTGATGGCATCTGTATGTACATCCAGCACTCAGAAGACTGAGGCAGGAGGATTTACCACCAGCCAGGACTGCATACTCATCTCAAAAATGAGGTCTAAATGGACGTGGCTGAGGAAGGTTCGGAGCCATCAAGTGTAGCTTAAGTCGGAGAAACAGCCTCTCCTGCGTTTATAGCTGAAGCTCTTAGTGTCTCATTAAGGCCCACTGCGGTCACTCTCAGAACAGACCTGGGCTTTGTTCTCTTCTGTATTAAGTGGGCTTTTCATCCGTGGTGTTTGGATACCTGGCTCTGGAGAAGGATTCAGTGGATTCAGTGGTGCTTAGAACCCCCTGGGAGCTTTGTCTTGTGGAAATTCCCAGCCTATTGCCAGGGCAGTTCAGCAGTGAGAGTTTCAAGGAACTCCAGAGACATCTTAAGAGAAAACAAAAAACATAAACAAAACATGTGGTCAAGAAATAAGGTTTTAGACATAATGGAGAAAAAAAGCAGTTGAGAATGAACTGAAACAGTTTAGCTAATGTGAACCAGGCTAGAGAAACTGGGCCTGTTTGTTATGGAGACGTTAAAAACAATCAGTCAGAGACAAAAGCAGGGCAGTCTGTGCGTTTGAGGCCAGCCTGGTGTACTGAGTGAGTTCTAGGATACCCAGGGCTACTCAGAGAACCCTGTTCGGAAAAGCCAAAAGAGATGGGTTGAGGTAAATATTCCAGTGTGACAGAGATGTTTCTGAAAGGAGAAACATAATAGTCTCTGAATCGAGAGTAGAAAATATTTTTTCTTTGGTTGTTGTTTTGTTTTAGTGATTTTTTTTTGTTGTTGTTGTTTGTTTTGAGATAAGACTTCACTATGTAGCCCAGACTGGCCTAAACTCACACCATTCTTTCTGTACACTATCAGTTCTGGCTAAAAGGAAACATTTTTAGGTAAATGAGAACATGTATGTGGTTTGTGTTTGTGGTAAAAGAAGAGAAGTTGTCTGCTGTAAGTGGAGGGGTTGGGAGGCTTTGGACATCTGAATACCATAACAGATACGAAACCAAGTGTACAGGTACAGCAAAAGAAAGAGCAGTTCCTGAGGACCAAGGCAATCACCAGGCATCACTGACATTGCTCTTGGGTGATATCGGGATAGTTGTTTGATGTTAGGATTGTCTCACATGGGATTGGACCACGGCTAAGGGTTAACAAGGGTCAGGGAGAGAAACCTGGACACTCTGTGCCCCAGAAACTGCTGCTGAGTCCGCCCTAGCACTGGGTTCTGGATCGCTCATTCACGGGCAACCCCAGTAAGGGAAAGATGTTCCAGGGAGGCATGCGTGTTTGAGAGGAAGGAGAGGTGAAAGGTCAGAGTGAAGGAAAACCCGATTCTGTTGGAATAAAGAGGTGGAGAGGCTGAAAAAATGATAGACCTGTGTGTGGCTAAAGAGAGTAATGTTGACATGTAGCAGCTCCAAGCTGGCAAGATTTTCCTTTATGCTAAAAGAAGCTGGTTTTGTTTATAATTCTTATTCCCCAAACCATTCTTCCTGCATCAGAAAGCAACATTTATGTACCAAACCTGAGGACACTCCCTTTGATTCTGTAGGTCTTATAGTCAGTCTACCAGATACCTCACAGGCAGACCGTCCATAGCATCTCCTCTCAGTCCTCACCCGTACCACATGGACTGTCAGCCCCAACGCCCGAGTCTCACCACAGCCACACTGAAATATGTGTAGCTGACATGAACTATTCGGCAGGCTTTACTTGTCTGTCTGTCTGTCTGTTTTCATTTCTACTTCCCTGTGTATTCAAATAAATTTTAGTCTGTCCATGTCCATAACGCGGGTCCTGCTTAACTTCCTTATCTCGTCTCCTTCACTGTATCGCCACATCCATTCGGAATGTTCTAGTCTCTGAAATGCTCTATGTTGCTCATGACCTTTACATGGTAATTGAAAAGCCTAAATGTCATCCCTTTGAGCACGCCTTCCCATTTACACGATCCCTGCTCTTGCCCTGTTAATTGTGTGAGCTATATCTTTACATTTTTGTTGAAATTTTTTTTTTGTTTTTCTGCATTGAAATTCAAATTCCATGAGACTATCTTCAGTCTGCTGTTGATGACTTTGTCTCCAGAATGTGCAGCATTGTTGGTGCTTAATAAATATTTGTTGAGTAAATGAGAGTAGGTATGTATTTTGCTGAGCTAGTGTGTTTCTTCTTCAGGGTCTATCAGGATGAAATGTGTGACTTTTCTTTTCATAGGGAGAAGCCGTCCGTCTGTCCAGACAGCTACCCATGTACTTACCACGAGAGGATGTCCAGAATCTTATCTATAGAATGAAACACCAGTTTGGAAAGGAAATTAAAGGGTGTGTTCATGGTCGCCCATTTTTTCATCATTTGACCCATCTTCCAGAACCTTCATGATTCAGCTTATGACCATTAGTTACCACAGAAATTGATGTGGTTCCCAGACCTCTTCTGTACTGTCATGCATCAAAGTGATTATTGGAAACTGGAAAAGGGTTTTACAAGTTGTAAAATATGTATAAATAAATAAATAAATAAATAAAGTGGACTATAAAATTTTGTTCTCATGTCTAAGCTTCAAACTAATTGTAGGTTGTAGGCTCCACAGTACAAGGTAGGCGTGCTGAACGCTTGATTTATTACGTTAACCCTGTTTAGATTTTACCCCTCAAATCTCCTTAGCTGGCATGCCAAAGAGAACTTTTCAGTCCTGCTTTAAAGTAGGATGGGGCAGTGGGAGATGAGACTATGACAAAATAAGGTATTGCTGCCTCTCCAATATGATTTTTTAGCTTTAGTGTGAGATTTTGTCAGAGAATATGCAAGGGAAAATAAACATTTTAACAGAAAAACTAGATTGCAATATATTTTTCTCGCACATATTCCTTCACAAACCAGGTCAAGTGTTCTAGTATTTTACCAAAAACTAGAATACAATATGTTTAATACATGCATTTGTTGTGTGAAGAAAGAGATGTTGGAGTGGGTGTCTCATGGGTCAACTATAAACTCTTAATCTGTATTTACATAAAAATTGTAATACCTAAAGTTGTTCCTTTTGCTCAGCCTGTTTCCCCACCAAAGTTTATTTTTCCTGTGACCAAAATATTGCTCGCTCACACACACACACACACACACACACACACACACACACCTCTTTGTAAATTTGGGGCATCTTACTAACTATGGGTGTGTGTGTGTCTGTGTGTGTCTCTGTGTGTGTCCCTGTGTATGTTGCATATGCATGGCGTGTGTGTGTGTGTGTGTGTGTGTGTGTGTGTGTGTGTTGCATGTACATGTTTGCCTACATGCAGAGGCGGGTAGAGGAGGGCACTGTTCTGTGGCATTGCTATCTCCATTGATCCCTTCTGACAGGGTCTCTCACTGAGCATTGATCTCATTGCTTTTCTGCCAGGCTATGTGGCCACTGCTGAGTCTACAGGCTCACACCGCCAACCCAGCTTTTCTCTCCATGATGTGTGTGTTGAGCCAGGGAAGCTAGGGGTCAGAACTCAGTTCCTGCCATAGGAGGTGCCATCTTCCTCCTTACCTCAGAGCCATCTTCCAGGCCCAGTTAATCCTCTTCAACTGGACAAATTGAGGGGTAACAAGTCACCAAGAAACAGAAGAAATTGCATCATAAATCACACCACCCCTGAACAACAAATGTGGATTCACTTTCTCAGTATATCAGATTGGCCCTACCTACCACAGTGGTCTCTTGAGTAGAGAAACTCATTTTTGTATTTCTCATCAGTTTGGGCTTGCAGATGCTATCAACACTAATCATAAGACTGCGTGTTCTTAACAGATGACTTACCGTAAAAAAAAAAAAAAAAAAAAAAAAAAAAAAGTGGGTCTAAAGGCGCCTTAGGGTCCACAAAGTACAAGTATTTGATGGTAGGGGTGATATAAGACATTCCTTGACACCACTTTGACAAATGCTTCTAGAGCAGATGAACTTGGGTGCACAGTATCTCTGATGGACCCGAGCAGCACGGTTTGGAAGCTGCCTGCTTTTCTCCTGGGAATAGGTTGTGGTTAGACCAGCCAAGTTTTGCTATGGGCTCGTGGCTCTGTTGGCTGTAACCTAGCTTCCAAGAGCTCCCCCTCCCCCAACGAGACGAACCTCCCCACCCCCTCCCCCCCGCGATCCCATCAACACCCACGAGCCTGGCACAACATGGCTGGAGCAGGCAGCAACGGAGAGGCCCTGGCTCCCCGGATGGAGGTAACGGCTGGGGTTTGGGAGACCGGAGGAGGATATTAAGGACTGGTTAGAAATATCCCGAGAGAAAGGTCCTAAATTACTCACTCCTCCTCTAGGGTTCACTGCCCTAAGCTTGAGAAAGAGAAGACTTTTAAAGGTCATGTTCCCCAAGCACTGTTGGTATCAAAATGTGTTTATAAGGGTCGTCATGGCGCTCACACCCACATGGAAGCCTTCTGGAGGTGAGGCCAACGGGTCCCTTTTGTACAAATGCTTTGCCAGAGCAGAATCCAGGAGTGGCGTATGCAAGCCTGGCATTTTAGGATATTTACATAGTTCAAAGTGTCGGGTCCAACTTAGATGAACAAATCTTTGTTTTCCTTGATTATTTAAAGCCCCCTTGATTATTAAACCGCCCCGTGCTTGGTTTTGGTTTCTCTGTGTAGCTTGACTGTCTCGGAACTTTCTCTGTCTACCAGGCTCTGGCTTCAAACTCAGATTCACCTGCTCTGCCTCCCAAGTACTGGGATTAAAAGCTGGTATTAGAGTGCACTGCCGACACCCAGCTTCCTTGATTATTTTTTCCGTGTTTTTATTAGATATTTTCTTTATTTATATTTCAAATGTTATCCCCTTTCCTCGTTTCCCCTCCAAAAACCCCCTATCTTATTTCCCCTTCCCCTGCTCACCAACCCACCCGCTTCGGCTTCCCTGTCCTGGCATTCCTCTATACTGGGGCATGGAGTCTTCTCAGGACTAAGGGCCTCTCCTCCCTTCAATGTCCAACAAGGCCATCTTCTGTTGCATATGCATCTGGAGCCATGGGTCCCTCCCTGTGTACTCTTTGGTTGGTGGTTTAGTCCCTGGGAATTCTGGGGATACTGGTTGGTTCATGTTGTTCCCCTTCAGCTCCTTGGGACCTTTCTCTAGCTCCCCCATTGGGGATCCTGTGTTTGGGTGGCTTTGATCATCCACTTCTGTATTTGTCAGGCACTGGAAGAGCCTCTCAGTAGACAGCTGTATCAGGCTCCTGTCAGCAAGCACTTGTTGGCATCCACAATAGTGTCTGGGTTTGGTAACTGTATATAGGATGGATCCCCAGGTGGGACAGTCTCTGGATGGCCTTTCCTTCAGTCTCTGCTCCACACTTTGTATCTCCTCCCATGGATACTTTGATCCCCCTTCTAAGAAGGACCGAAATATCCATAATTTTGTCTTCCTTCTTCTTGAGCTTCATGGGGTCTGTGAATTGTGTCTTGGGTATTCTGAGCTTCTGGGCTAATATCCACTTATTAGTGAATGTATACCATGTGTGTTCTTTTGTGATTGGGTTACCTCACTCAGGATATTTTATACTTCCATCCATTTGCCTAAGAATTTCATGAATTCAGTGTTTTTAATAGCTGAGTATTACTCCATTGTGTAAATATACCACATTTTCTGTATCCATTCCTTTGTTGAGGGACATCTGGGGTCTTTCTATCTTCTGGCTATTATAAATAAGGCTTCTATGAACATAGTGGAGCATGTATCCTTATTACATGTTGGAGCATCTTTTGGGTACATGCCCAGAAGTGGTATAGCTGGGTTGTCAGGTAGTACTATATCCTATATACTATGTATATGTATGTGTATAGTACTATGCACTATTTTCTGAGGAACCGCCAAACTGATTTCCAGAGTGGCTGTACCAGCTTGCAATCCCACCAGCAATGGAGGAGTGTTTCTTTCTCCACATCCTCTCCAGCATCTGCTGTCCCCTGAGTTTTTGGTTTGCATTTCCCTGATGACTAATTTTATACAAATTTTGTGGCTTAGGTTACAATCACTGGAACCCATACCTACAAACATTTCTTAACTAAAAGTGTAAAAAAAGTGTTTTTCCCTGATTATTTTCGCCATATTTTTGCAAGATCTCTCCAGTCTCATAAAAGGTGGAAGAGGGGAGTGAGACCCTTAAAATCAGGTTAGGGCTTACACAACAAAATAGTTGACTTGACAGTTCTGACTGTAAAAGAAAATGCTTGTCACACACACACACACACACACACACATCACTGGCAGCATACTGGATGGAGCTCAGCTGCAGAGCATTTGCTTAGCATGAACAAATGATGTGATCTGGATTTGGTCCCCAGTATGACCATCCCCTCCAAAAAAAAGTAATTAGATATCCAAGGAAAGACAGTACTCATGAAGTCATAGCCACCAATAAGGCTTTGGGAAGTTACCCAGTCAGCTGTACACGTAAGAAAACAAAAGTGTAGATGATTAAGTGATTTGAGTGCACAGAAATTACAGAACACAATTTTGAAACAATTGATGAAACAAAGGTATTAAAGAATTATTAACTTTCAATGCAGAGCCAAATGAAAATACTTGAGATTGTCAACAGCTTTCTACATTCATTAGCATGGATAATGAAAAGTTAATTTTAAGTTAGAGCTGGGCTACCAGACCTGTAACCCTAGTTACTCAAGAGGATGAGGCTAGATTGAAAATTTAAGTTCTGACTGGGTACAAAATAAGTTCAAGGCCATCCTGAGCAAATTAGCAAGACTCTTGTCTCAAAAAGTTTAAAACAGAGGTATACAGCTCACTGGTGGGCACTTATCTAGTGAGTGCTAAACCCTGCATGGGTTCCCATTACACTGTATACGTGTGCATGTGTGTACCTCAAAACCTTCACTATTCAGAAATGCTAATGAGCCAGCATCCAACCTAGACTCTTACAGAACTACTCTAAGGTTCTTTTCCATTTACTTGATTTGAGTTTTTTTTTTTTTCTGGAACTTTAAAATGTTGTATCAATACTTATCAAAATTGGGCTCATTATGTGGTGGGCTTGTTGAAACCGATTTTTTGGCATATATTCAGAGTTTCAGATTGGGGGAGATAGGGTGAGTGTAGAATCAAAATGTCATTTAAGACAATTTCTCAGGTGATATTAGAGCTCCTGGTGGAAATGCTGGAGGTGGAGAGGCACTATCCAAGTCTGTGGACACAGATTACCCTAGAGTTTCAAGTCAGTTTCTTTAGACTTTGCTTTTGGTTTCTGATACATCCTATATTGCACCCATTTCTTTAAACATGTAGCCTTTTTATTTCTGCTAAACCATTGAAATCCACTATCTCAGTCAAAATTTAAAGTAGGAGTTAGACAATCTCACCACAACTACGCTGTTATAGATCACCATCTGCTAAGCTCTAACAAATGTAGACATGATCCCCAAATCCAGGATCGTGTCGCATAGTCAACATGTCTACTTCGTCTTGAATATTCAGCAATATCTGGAAACACTCTTCCCCTAGCAAATAATAACTGCATTATTATTTATACTTAAAATCTCTGAAATAGGCAGTTTTTCACAATTTTTTAAATTATCAGTGGATCTAGATTCCCAATGCCCTCAAGGAGTACTCAAAGTCCTAAGAATTCTCAATCTCTAGTTGTATATCCATTTATGTTGTGTCCCACCAGCATCACACTAGGTGTGCAATGAGAAGGGGCACTTTAGCCTCTAGAGAAGCAAAACTGTTGAATGCTAATGTTCTGGTGAGGTTGAAGTTATGTACTGTGTTGTACATGAGCAGAAGGTTCCCACTGTTAACATACACAGAGGGTGCACCCAGCCAATGCAAAGAATCCCACTGAAGGAATTATTGAACTGATTCTTACAGTTGATAAGCGATCGCCCAGGGGAAGAAGGGGAAGGAATCGATTGGTGACTAAGGACAGCACTGTGTGCAAGTGTGAGGAGTGTGAGGAGTGCGAGGAATGGTCCAGGCAGAGGCTGAGCCATGGCCATCAGCACTGCCCTGACCACACAAGGCCTCTCTTCTGCTGACTGAAAAGCTAATAAACATTTTACACACAGACTACAAAAATGTAAATCAAGATTGAGAACACTTTAGCCACATTATTAGTCTATGCTTGGAAATTTAGAGAGTTTGAGGGATCCAAACAAAAAGGCTTAAAGGCTCTATAGAAACAAAAGTCACATGAAAAGCGATGAGTCTATCACCACCTTGCACAATTTCCATTTAGGTTCTGCAGGTACTGACACAAGAGAGTGGGAAAGGGCCCTCTCCTCAGCTCCTGATAACTTACTTGATAAGAAATCCCTAGAACAGCTAACCACACTGAGGGCTACACAGGAAAGGAAAGCCATCCTATACCCCACTTTTTAAAACGTTTAATTTTAAGCTGAATTTGCACTGGAAGTCTTCTGGAAGCCAACCTAAATTTCAGAGCTGTTCTTTAAGTGCACCAGTTCTCTTATAATAAGGGACTTAAACATGCAAGTATAATTTTGTGGGTACCATTTATATGGAGATGCTTAATACCAATAACTGGCAATCCAATAATCATTAAAGCTAGACTTACCTGATGATTTTTAAGCACTTTCTGTTAGACATTTTAATTGTTTTCTAATTTAGATCATAGAGATGAATGACAAGTTAAGAAACAGGCAAGAAATTGTGAATGGACTGAACATATTTTTGGAAGAAAATGGTATGTTTGCTTAAGTGAATTTACATTTCTTTAAAACTTTAAGAACATGTTATTTTTTAAAGAACTGTTTTTGTTTTTAACTTGCTTTCATTTCATCTACAGATAGTGAATTCCAGTTGTTTAAAAAACAACAACAACAAAAACCCACAAGGCTGTGCTGCCAAAGTGATCTAAGTCACCATAGCAAATTTATGTTTTTACATAGAAACCAACACATATTTGTAAGGTGTTTATGACCTACTTTAAAGTTCTTTTCACCTTCTCCTTGTATTTCGACTTAGCTTTCTTGGTCATATAAAAATGTGTAGTATAATAGGTTATACACTTTATCTCATACCTATAGATGATAAACAAGATTTTTCTCTTTATTAACAGCTCTGTCTCTGTCTCTCTCTGCTTCTGACTCCTCTGCCTTCCTCCCCCGCTCCCCCTTTCTCTTCACTGCCCCTCCCAAAGTCCACGTAACACAAGCTAGTCCACAATCCTGCTGTAGCATCCCAGGGGCTAGGTGAAATTACCAACATGCTCTCCTTAACACATACACATAACTTTTATATTATCAGCGATTCTATTGGATCAGTCTCATCTCACCTCCATCCCCTGGCTACTTTCTCCTTAAAAACAAACAAAATGCATAGTGCTCCACCCTCGGTACTAAAAGTGGACTTTTGTAAGTTTCTGGAGATAACAATTTCCCTCTCAAACTTTAATGCACACATAAATCACTGAGCATATCCTCGCTGAGGTCAGGGGTAGGGTATGCTTGTACATGCTCTGTCCCGTGCCCACACGGATGAAGCTGCTGTTATTGAGGGTTCACACTTGGTGTAATTAGGTATGCATAATGGACTACTAAGTTCTTGAAATAGAACATAGATGCATTGAAATACAAATATATACTGAAAGTTGAATAGAGTTACAAATTGCCTACACACTGTGCTACCTCATGAGTCTGATTTATCTCTTCAATTTAATCTCTCTGAATGTCATTGTGGGTGGGATATTAATACAATTAGAAAGACTTATCAATATTACTGTGCATGAAGTATATTTTTAGTCTTTTCCTAATGTGAAATATTTTAGTTATACTTCTTAAATTGCCTTTCATGAAACAGCCAAAGTAAGTGTTTTTTAAGTCTATTTAACCAGTATATGTTGGTGAGTTTATATCAATGTATTTCTATTTATCCTCAACTGAAGTCTTTAAATTCACTAAATTCACGGAGTAGGTGCTGGACATTTTCTTATCAAGTTCAAATCTGTTTCCTCTCAGATTGTGTTATTTAGTCTTGCTTTCCTTATGTCTATAACTGACAATTATGTTTTATTTATGCAACCCTGTTTCTATTTTTAGTTTTTCTCTGTGCTTACTTCTTATTGTTACTGTATAACATCATATGTCATATTATGGTCTATCAGTATCATTATTACAACATTAACATTGTTAATTTATATAATGTACTAATAAGACCATACTGTGGAGCTAGTATTATAAAAATACAACCACATAATATCATAAGACATATATTATGCAGTATATTGTAATATATTGATATTTTATGTGTAAAATAACCTTTAATGGGAAAATTTTAATTGTCTAAAATTGCTTCTCATACTTCAATTCAAATGTACTCAAGAGTGGAGCTCAGAGGTAGGCAGTTTACCTAGTATATGTAAGGTCCTGATTAGATCTCCAGCAGCAAAACATGATGATTATGATGTTGATTTCAAATGTCAAAAAGTATTTTTTTCCTGTATTTAATATTCATATTTAAAAATTAAAGATATATTTAAACATCCCCTTTACCAAGAAGTACCAATTGAAATTTAGGAAATTTAAATTAAAATTCAAACTATTGTTAAGTACTAAATATGAAGATATTTTAATGCTGAATTCAGGTCAATTGGAAGAATAAAATGAATGAAAGAGAAATAAACTTTGAAAGAAAGGGTGGCTTAAATACTAGTTTAAAAAAATGCAGTGGGTTGCAATTAGTGAACAGATAAAATTATATAAAAGCAGTAACGTAACCATGGATGGTGTCACACACCTTTACTCTTAACACTCAGGAGACAGAGGCAGGCAGGTCTCTGAGTTTGAGGCCAGCTTTTTCTATGTAGTGAGTTCCAGGGCAGCCCTGGCTAAGTAGAGAGGCTTTGTTTCTAAACAAACAAACAAACAAACAAAAACAAACAAAAAAACACGAACAAAAAAAAAACAGTGATATAGTTGGATCTAGTTGGAAATCCTCAGATTCAATAGCAAAGGCAAAAGAAGATATCAAAATACAGAAAAAAAGAAGGTTGAAAATCTGAGTGGGAAAATGGGAGTTTTAGAAAAATCAAGGGTGGGCGGAACCCTGTTTGGAGTCAGGCTGCCAGAGAAGTTTTCTTTGTTCTTTTCCCATTGCATCTCAGCATTCTGCACAGGCTCTCCCCCTGGTGCTGTCATGTCTGTGTGCTCACACAGGCGCTTTGCAGTCACTGTGTATTTGAGTTAAAGTCACAAAGTTTGTGACTTTACCTCTGTCTCACACTTGACAGAAATGTAACCAGAAGGCAGTCTATAGATGTTTATGTTGAGGTGGTCACCCTGTGCCTCCTCTCCTTCCTTCACTGCTTCTCTAGCTCCCCATGCCCTGTGGGAAGACATTCACAGGAAGTAAGATTCCAGTTTCATTTGGAACTGAATATAAGTGGACTTGGGTGTGAAGCCAAAGCTTCCCACTTCCTGAGCAGGGAGACGCCATGGCTGCAGCTTGAACGAACTCAGAGTGGGGTGGGAGGGCTGCTCAAACTCCACTTGTTACTGTACATACTTTAGCTATCTCATGTTCATTCTGTTCCTTCAACATAGAAGAAGAAGCCTCTTTAGAAGAACTGGAAGAAGAATCCGACGTGTTTGAGGTATAAACCTATTTCTTTTTTTCTTTTTTAATATATATATTTATTATTTTCTATATTCTTTGTTTACATTCCAAAGGCTTTCCCTTTTCCAGTTCCCCCCCTCACCATATGTCCCATAAGTCCTCTCCCCCCCCATTCCCCAATCACCCCTCTCCCCACCATTTCTCTGTTCTGGTACTCTCCTACAAAACAGGATTTAGTCTTTTCCGGACCAGGGTCCTCTCCATCCCTTTTCTTGGGAATCTTTTGACTTGCTAATTGTGTCTTGAGTATTCAGAGCTTCTGGGCTCATTAATATCCACTTATCAGTGATTGCAATTCATGTGAATTCTTTTGTGATTGGGTTAACTCACTTAGGATGATATTTTCCAGATCCAACCATTTGCCTTCAAATTGCATGAATTCATTATTTTTAATTGCTGAGTAGTATTCCATTGTATAAATATACCACATTTTCTGTATCCATTCCTCCGTTGAGGGACATCTGGGTTCTTTCCAGTTTCTGGCTATTATAAATAAGGCTGCTATGAACATAGTGGAGCATGCAACAGAGACTGAGGAAAGTCAAAAGATCATCAGATCCTACTACAAAAGTCTATACTCAACACAACTGGAGAATCTGGAGGAAATGGACAATTTCCTAGACAGATACCAAATACCAAAATTAAATCAGGATCAATTAGATCAGCTAAACAGTCCCATAATCCCTAGGGAAATAGAAGGGGTTATAGAAAGCCTCCCAACCAAAAAAAAGTACGGGACCAGATGGTTTTAGTGCAGAATTCTATCAGGCTTTCAAAGAAGACCTAATACCAATACTCTTCAAACTATTCCACAATATAGAAACAGAAGGGACACTGCCCAACTCATTCTATGAAGCCACAATTACGCTGATACCAAAACCACACAAAGATCCAACAAAGAAAGAGAACTATAGGCCAATTTCCCTTATGAATATCGATGCAAAAATACTAAATAAAATTCTTGCCAACTGAATCCAAGAGCACATTAAATCGATCATTCACCATAAACCTATTTCTAAACTGGAATTCTATTCATTTTTAAAAGCCTGTCCATTTTCTTGCTCTGACACCTGCCAGTAACACGTGCTAATGACATTAGGACTACAATGGCTCCACTTACCAATGTTGAGACTCTCTTACCCTCGGATGCTTGGTGTTTGTGTACATTTGTCCTGATTCTGATACTTGTCTGGACAAAGTGTGTATTTTTTTTTTATCATCCTCTGTGCCGTTGCTTTTTCTTGTACTTTTTCCTGGATTTCACATGGATCCAGATATTTCGAGATCTTCTGTTTCTTTTCACCTCATCTATAGCTATAATTTCCATTAAAGTAGAACAAATCAGACAGATGTGATCTCTGCCACTACAAATCATACAAAGATGCTTTCTATCTTAAAAGAGAAAACATATATGAGTGTGTATGAAAGTTAAGTTTTTAAAGGGATTGGCTTGACAGCTTACCTTCTAATGCTTGAGTTTCATGCACGTTGCAGATGTATTATTTCTGTTTGGGAAGAAGGTCCTTCTTGCCTTGTGCTGCTGACTGACCTTCACACTGTGTCTCTCTTCTCTAAGGAGGAAGAAACTGAAGCTCTGAATGAAGATGGTTCCAAAGAAGCACACAATAAGTCAGTGAGATGCATACCTTTCTGCAAAGTCTATAACTTTTATCAAATATAAAATAAATATTCCAGAGTCCGTGACAGAGTTTGCTGCAAGTCTTTGGGCCTCAGAGGTGGATAGCCTTGGGGCTTGCTTTCAGTCTTATCCATTATTAGCTGTGCCTCTGTAGAGGTAGTATTTGTTTTACAGTGTCTAAAGAGGATATGAGATGTAAGGCATAGACTAGAAGAATGCTCAACACATGTCGCTCAGTGACTGTTAGTTCACACTTTCTCTCTGTGTTCATCTTGTTTTCAGGGGAGATTTACATCGAAACAGCAAAGCATTATTTTTTTAGATGTGGAGTCTGCCATTGTACACCTAAGTGTAGTGTTCAATTAGTTTCAGGAACGCTACTTATGTAGTGTTGCAGGATTATATTCCAGCTTCATAGTTAGATATGATACATTACAGTTGACTTTAAATCAGTGGGAAACCTATATGTGGTTTAAAGTGTGTATACACACACACACACACACACACACACACTTATATTCTATAAAGTCAGCTTTGGGATATGCATATTTCAATGAAATTATAATCTTCAAGTAAAATAGACAAAAATATTTTAAAAGTGTATTTCAAAGAATTTCAAACAAAGGTAAAATTTTCTTACCTTTTTCTTTTCAAATTCTTCTCATCCTAGTCCAGTGTAGGAACACATTGCTGCAGCTTTTGATTATGTAGATTTTTTTAAATAGACCTGAAGACTGGCACTAACACTTACTGTCTTGCTGATAGTTATTAATTATAATAGAAATATTCTTACGGTCTGTAAGCCCCTGAGCTTCTGTGTGCATTTTAGCCTAATTTTCAGCATTTTTTTCCCTCCTGTACATAATTTTGCTTGTTGCATACTACCTTAGCCCAAAGCCAGCCAGCAGATTTTTACTTCACTAGACTCAGAGTTCATATTCATTCTTAGAAATTCCTAAGGACTTCCTGGATAATCTGAGCACTTGTTTGGTATGTTTTCATAGAATCTTGCATATACTTTATCATCTAATTTATGTCTAATTTTTCATCATTCTATTACACATTTATTTATATACAGTTCCTCTAAGCATATTTATTCTCTTATCATTTGTTTCTACCATCTAAAATTATTAGACTTGCGGCAATGTCAATATTTTTAAATGTAATGTAATATATAAAATAAATTTATGTATCTTTCTTGCTCACTGAATGTTGATGCCCTGCAGGGAAATAGTATTTTTGGATTATTTCTTTATATGCCCGACAGCATCCTGGCATATTCAAGTCACTAAATAACATTTTCCTTACCTGTTTATTCATTTCACACATAATTGTTTGGTTTTGCTGTTATTTTATAGGAGATATTATAGGGTTTGGCAAATATAACTCAAACCCACCACAAAGTTCTGGCCCTCAAAGATTTTATGTTCTTTGATGAATGGATGTATTGATTAGTTAACTAGTATAAATTGCCTAAACCCTCAGGAAATTTTCTTTACAAAACAGTTTCTCTTTTTTTATGATGCCATTTGCTTACAGTACTCAAAATGTTCATCTGAATTGTTATAATTCTAAATGTCATCTGAATTAATGTTACTTTTCATTTATTATAGTGTAAGAACATCTCATAAAGTATCCCTCAGGAGTATTGCATCAATGACAGATGAAGAGGTTAGGCTTAATTAAGTAATGTGTCAAATGTTAGGAACTTGGAGGTAGAAAACTTAAAATGTTATTAATTACTACTAAAATGTCCTTTCAGACATACTATTGATGTGAGAATTTTCATGGGCTCCTCAATTACATATGTGTGTATATATTTCTAAATACCATTTTATGTGTCATGAAAGCAGCCTCTCCGCATGTCTTTCCATCTCTCTCTGTTTACATATTTATACATGCATACATGCATAGACACATACATGGATGTTTACATCACTTTGTAGTTACAAGTGACAGCCCATGTGTGGTACTGGCAAGTCTTCTGAGCTCCGTTTTTATGTATGAAGTATTAAAGACATACAGAAAATACAAGGCATCTGTGTTCGACACAAAGGTGTAGCTGGTATTTTTATATATTTATTTATATATTTATAAATAGATATTTGTGTATATATATGTAGAAAAATTTAAAAGCAAAACAGGAAAGTATCATCAAAATTCCTACCTTTACACAATTTCTGTATATTTTTCTGGACATTTTTCTGTTAGCCTGAATGATACTCAAAAATTAGCATTGTATTAAATATTCTTTGGTTTTTAAGTAAGTGTAGATTAGAGTCAATATTTAATCATAGCTTTTCATTATATAGAGAGTAAATTGAGTTTGTAAAATGGAGATAAAATCCTCAAGTTTATTGAAAATATTAAATATAAATATTAAAATGTAAATATGAAGACATGCATTAAGCATTTAACACCATGGTGAGCCCATGGCATTCATCAATAAATGAGCTCTTACTGTTAACTGTTTCACAGTTAACACTGGTGAGTTAATCTGTTTTTAGAACCATGATTTTTATAGTTTTTGCTATGCAATAGTTTTTAAGATCTGCCAGAAAGTGGTTTTTAACTTTCCTAGTGCTGTAACCCTTTAATGCAGATCCTCATTTTGTGTTGGGAACCCCAACCATAAAATTACTTTCATTGCTACTTCATAACTGCAATTTTGCTATTATGAATCATAATTTTTGAAAGTAGAGGTTTGTGGTTTGCCAAAGGAGTTGTGACCCACAGGTTGAGAAGTCCTGTGGAAAGGCAAGGTTATATCATGTCTGTTTCTGTGATGCCCACGAGATGTATTCGTCTTTACGTTTGAAACTTTCATGTGTCCTTGCTTATTTTTCTGGCCGAGTTATGTAGTTATGTGAAGCCAGGCACTGTTCTTGATTATCCCATCTGTTATTTTCTCCCAAGAGTTGTTATTGGAGAAAATCTCTAGTTTGGGTTTGGGGGTTTTGTTTTGTTTTGTTTTGTTTTGTTTTGTTTTGCTTTGTTGTGGTTTGCTTCTACTGTCATAGTTTCTTAAACTTACACAATGTTTTATTTATATATTTTCAGAGATTTAATATGAGAATTAAGAAGTTTGGTATGAATACAAGTAAAGAATTCAGAAAATCACCAGGGGCTTCTTGGTAATTCCTACTTTTTTAAAAAACTAAAAGGCCTTGAAATTTTTTAAATGCACAATTTGAAATATTTGTTATTTGTTGCACAATTAGAAATTTCTCATGCAACTTTTCTCTTTATTTTCCATTAAAGCTTTGGACTGCCTCTGTCAACTGGTATGTTCTGCCACTGTTTCAAGTATTGCATGAGTGCCAATAAGCATGTATGACATCAGTACATCTGTAAAGATAAGTCTCTGAACCTGCTGTGCTCTAGGCCAGCCAGAGCAGACCTGTGAGCAAAGCATCAGGGTACAACTCGGCTCTTGTATTTTTCACTATTGAATTTTTGGTTTGAATTGAGCCACTAGGAAGTAAAGCGTTCTTTATTTTATCACGTATCTTGGTGCATGTATTCGTTCTGTATTTTCACTGTTAAAATGCAATAAATAAAATAAATATTAGTAATTATTTAAAAGATGATGAGCAAGCTAAGGAGAAAGATTTAATTAGTTATTATGAGATAAGCAAGAAAATAATTAATATAAATTAATAAGGTAGATATTAGAGAAAAGATTTAAGATAAGTTTTGGGAGTGATTTCAGTATAAGGGGAAAAAAATCAACTGGCAAACCTTAGAGAATTAGGAAAGAACAATGTAAAGCTTGGCTTAGATCCTAGACTCCTAACTATACAGTTTCAAATTGTTTTATTTGAAAGGTATAAAGACTTTAAGTATTATATGTTATTAGGCTCAATTTTTAAAATTATAGAATAATTAACTTATAATGAAAGAAATATGGAAAAATATATTATACTATTATTTTATATTGTACATTTTTGCTTTCAATGATACCTTTATTATGATGTTAAAACAAGAAGATCTTTTTACTTTTGCTTAGTTTTTGTAATTATAATTTCAGGACTATATGATTACAATATTTCTCCCTTCCCTTCCTTTCCTTCAAACCGTCCTCTTTTTTTCAAATTTGTAGCCTCGTTTTTTTCATTAATTGTTATTGCATGACATATACATACATATGTGTATATATACATATATGTATATATATATATGTGTATGTGTAAGGTGGTGCCTATCTTCCTTCTAAGACTCATAACTTGTATACCACAGCTTCGTGATCTTTTGGTTGGAGTATTGTGATCATTTTTATTTGCAGCTATTATTGATATGTGAGTGTTAGTTGCAATCATTGTATCATTGAGTTTTGGTGGTGTTTATATTGTCAGTTGTGTTTTGTGTTTTAATAATTATGGCTTTGTATTTCTTTCCAAAATCTCTCTGCTATGTCCATTCCTCTTTTTAGTCTGAAATATTGTTCCTGTATTTTCTTTAGGTTTTATTTATTGGATATAATTTTTTTAGGCTCTTTATATATTGAATTTTTTTCTCCTTCAGTAATGGCAGATACTTTTGGCAGGTGGAGTGTCATAATCTTTTAGAGCATGGAATGTATTGTTGTAGGCTTTTCTTTCTTTCAGTATATTCATTGACAAGTCAGCTGTTATTCTGATGGGTTTTTCTGTATTTATGGCTTGCATTCCTCTTGTAACCTTCAATATACTTTCTTCTTTGTATATATTTTGTATTCTAAATAAGGATATGCTGTAGGGATTTTCATTTCTGGTCTTGTACATATCATGTTCTGTGTGCTTCTTGTGACTCTGTGCATATCTTTTTATTTTGAGAAAAGTTTCTCCTATCATCTCCTTGAAGATCTGGTACATGCCATTGGCTTAGAAATCTTTTCTCTCATCAATTTTGTTTTCATGGTGTCACACATTTTCTTTATGATCCTTTTCTGTACTTTCTAAAAATTGTTTTCATATTTCCTGCTTATTTGGTCTAGATCTTCAATCTTCAAGTCCTGATATTCTAGCTGATGGAACTAGGTGGCAAATTTGGATAAAATCACATCAAGCACGAGGTCTCGCGTGGTGGCTTTATTAAAGGGAGGGCATAAGGGGGCACAGAGGCTGCCTCTGGGTGGAGGAAGGGAAGAAGGGAAGGCAGGAGGGACAGAACAGCTTTTTAATTGGTGTTGTGGCACATGTGTGACAGAGGCAACAGTAGCAATGTGTCACCTCTGGGCAGCTAATGATGACGTGTCTTGTCGCTGGATCCCTTCCAATTGACTGTGAAGGTTCCTGATGGTCCCTTTGTCGTAAGGTCCCTCGGGTTTGGCCATGGAGGTGCCTGATTGCCAACACCATCTTCTACTTGATTCATTCACTTGTAAGACTTTCCTTTGAGCTTTCTAGGTGAGTTGTTGGATTTTCAATTTCTTCATTTCAGTGTGAGTCCTCTTTAATGTTTTTTAT
This sequence comes from Apodemus agrarius, assembly GCA_964023405.1. Classification (NCBI taxonomy): domain Eukaryota; kingdom Metazoa; phylum Chordata; class Mammalia; order Rodentia; family Muridae; genus Apodemus; species Apodemus agrarius. The sequence goes on from OZ030014.1 coordinate 47,675,904, forward strand.
CTCCCCACTGAATGCTGTTCTTAGTCCTGGCTTATTGTTTTCATTTCCATCATTTAAGTTTTCTTGCACATCACATAGGTATTTCCTTTTTAAATTTCTCTTTAATTTTATTGAGCTGTGTCATTTTGTCATCTTTTAACTCCTTAAATCTTTGATGAAGTTTATGGTTGTTCTTTTAAATTCTGCAACCTGTGGTCTATCTAGGTCATTCTCATTCGAAACAGCTTCACAGGATGAATAGTTTTGGAGAAAAAATACTGCCATGATCTTTCATAGTGCTGATACTTTTGCAATGAGACCTGGGCATGTGGAGTTCTTTTGTTCTAAATCTGATAAAGGTAGATCATGTATGGGCAGAAGAGTGTGTGGGTATATGGCCATGTTGAGGCTCATGGTTGGACTGAGTTGGTATATAGGATGTTCCTTCTTGCCCAAGCCTGGATTGTAGGGGGTAGATCTGGCAATGTAGAAAGGTTGGGTGTGTGGTAGAAAAGCCCAGCATTTTGGCATATAAGAGGAGAGGGTCCTGGAAGAAGCATAGACATTGGAGTGGCTCTGGTTTAGGAGGTCAGCCTAGGTGGGGGTCTCTGGATGTTGGACCTTGGCTAGATCTGGTGTGGTGGAAAGAAGTGTTTATGAAGAGGGTCAGGAGACTCACTGGGGTAGACCCTGGAGATGTATGTGACAGGCTGACTAACTAGAGAGTTGAATGTAGCACAGAATGACCCTCTATTATTTTTAATGTATTTAACTTAAATACATCTAGAAATCAAACTCTTAACCATTAAAGTTAGGTATATATATTTTAAAAATATTGTACAGTGAATTATAGCCAGAGCTGTGGTTGTCAGAACAAAGCAAGAATTTTTTCTTATCGATATTAAGTGTTTCCTATTATGTTTTAAGTTTTATAAGCAATAATCAACATTTTTGTCATGGTCAGGGCCAATTGACTATTGAATTCTATTACTTGGTGGAAGTATTAAGTGAATTCAAGTAGTGCATTCTGTATTGTAAATGAAGATGATATGCTGTCTGTAAAAATTCCTTTAGGTGATAAAGTCACAAAACTGATTTTGTATGTAGCTTACAGAAAGTAAACAGTATTTTGTACTTTTTTTATATATAAAAGTTTGGATTCTGACTGGGGTAAGATAATAACTCAAAGTATTTTTAAAGGTTTTATTTATTTATTTGTTTGTTTAATGACTGCTCTATCTGTATGTACACCAGTGTGCCAGAAGAGGGCATCAGATCCCATTACAGATGGATGAGAGGCACCATATGATTGCTGGAAACTGAACTCAGGACCTCTGTAAGAGCAGCCAGTGCTCTTAACCACTGAGCCATCTCCCCAGCCCCCGAAAGTAGTTTTAAATGAATTTTCACTGATGGCTAAGGATGTCAAACATTTCTTTAAGTGCCTTTCAGCCACCTCTGTTTACTCTTTTGAGAATACTCTGTTTAGATCTGTAGCCATTTTAATTAGGTTGTTTCCTTCACAGTTCCTAGAGCTCTTTATGTATTGTATATATTAGTCCTCTATCAGATATGTAGTTAGTAGAAGTTTTTCCAATTCTGTAGGCTGCCACTTTGTCCAAATGATAATGTTCTTTGCCATACAGAAACTTTTCAGTTTCATGATGTCCCATGTATTAATTGTTCTTATACCGATGCTATTGGTTTTCTGTTCAGAAAGCCTTTTTCATTGCCAATGAGTTCAAGATTATTTCTTACTTTCTCTTCTATCAGACTAAGTGTATCTGGCCTTATGTTCAGGTCTTCAATCTATTTGGATATATATATATTCATTCACCTACATACAGCTATCCAGTTGACTACCACCATGAGTATTTCTGGCTTCTTTATTTAAAAAATGTGTCCATAGGTGTGTGGATTTATATCTGGGTCTTCAGTTTGATGCCACTAATCAATATTTTTTATGCTAATACCATACTGGTTTTATTGCTATAGCTCTGTAGTATATTTTGAGGTTGAAGATGGTGATACCTCTAGCTGTTCTTTTACTATTCAGGTTGTGTGTGTGTGTGTGTGTGTGTGTGTGTGTGTGTGTTTCCATATGAGGCTGAAAATGATCCTTTCAAGGTCTGTAAAGAATTGTGTTGGAATTTTGATGGGAATTGCACTGACTCTGTAGATTGGTTTGACAGATTGGCCATTTTTACTATATTAATTCTACTGATCCATGAGCATGGGAAATCTTTTCCATCTTTTTATATCTCCTTCAGTTTCTTTTTCAGTGTCTTAAAGTTTTTTTTTAATCATATAATTCTTTTACTTGCTTAGTCAGAGTTAACCCAAAATGTTTTATATTTTATGAGGATATTGCTAAAGGTGTTGATTCCCTGATTTCTCTCAGTTCATTTGTCATTTGTAAATAAGAGGCTATTGATTTTTATGTATTAATTTGCATCAGCTACCTTTCTGAAAGTGTTTATCAGGTATAAGAGTTTCCTGGTGGAAATTTTAGGATCATTCATGTATACTATCATGTCATCAGCAAGTAAAGATACTTTGATTTCTTACTTTTCTATACCCTTTATCTCCTTTCATTGTCTTATTGATCTTGAAGCTAAGACTTCAAGTTCTATATTGAATAAATATACAAGTGGATAACCTTGTTTTGTTCCTGGTTTTAATGGAAATGCTTTGAGTGTCTCTTCATTTAGGTTGATGTTGGCTGTGGGCTTTCTGTAAATCACCTTTATTATATTGAGGTATGTCCTTGTATCCCTAGTCTTTCAAGGATTTTTATTATTAGGAGTATTTGATTTTTGTCTAAGGGCTTTTATGCATGCTCATATGCTTTTATCTTTCAGTCTGTTCAGGTGGAAGATTACACTTACCAATTTATATATGTTGAACCATCTTTGCATCTCTAAGATGAAACCTACTTGATCATGGTGAATGATCTTTTTGATGTGATCCTTTATTCAATTTGCAAGTATTTTATTGAGAATTTTTACATTAAGATTTATAAGCAAAATTAGTCTGTGATCTTCTTTCTTTTTTGTATCTTTATGTGGTTTAGGTATCAGGGTGAATATGTTCTTGTAAAAAGAATTGGGTAGTGTTTCTTCTGTTCCAATTTTATGGAATAATTTGAGGAGTAGAGGTGTTAATTCTTCTTTGAAAGTCCGGTGGAATTGTGTTCTAAAACCATCTGGCCCTAGGCATTTTTTTGTTGGGAGGCTTTCAGTGAGTGCTTCATTCCTCTAAGGGTTACATCTGTTTAGACTGTAGATAGTATCTTAAATTAACTGTGGTCAGTTTTATGTTTCAGAAAAATTATGCATTTCTGTTAGATTTTCCAATTTGTTGGAGTACAGTGTTTTAAAATATGTTCTTATGATTTTCTAGATTTCCTTGGTGTCTGTTTTGTTACTCCTTTTGGTCTCTAATTTTGTTAATTTGGATTTTCTTCTGCCTTTTAGATAATTTGGCTAAGGATTTGTCAGTCTTACTGATTTTCTCAAAGAACCAGCTCCTTGTTTCATTATTTTTTTTATTTTTTTTTGTTGTTGTTTATTTCATTTTTTAAATTTCAACCCTGAATTTGCCTATATCTTGCCATCTATTCCTTTGGGGTATCATTTCTTCTTTTTGTTCTAGAGCTTTTAGGTGGGCCATTAAGTTACAAATATATGGTTTTCCATTTTTAAAAACGTAGCTATTAGTGCTATGAAATTGCCCCTTATATACCTCCGTCGTTGGGCCTCATGAGTGTGGTAGACACCAAACTACACAGCTTCCCATTGCCACGGGCTGCCCACTCTAACAGTCTATTTTAAGGTGCCAAGACTGAACTATATTTGTGTAACAAACTACACTTCTACTTCTTTCCATGTTTGTGCTTTTAATAATTAGTTTACATCATTTTATTCTATATATACATTAACAAATTATTGTAACTATAGATTTTCATGTTTTTTATTTTAAGACTTTTGAATTTTTGTATTTTAGGCAAAGAAAATGCTGATATGGTAAGTCATAATATTTAATGTACAAAGATCTGAATTGTTATTTTTATTTATGAATATTACTGTGTGTTCTCTATACATTTTATGAATATAATTAATGATTTCATAGTGATATGTTAACATTAGAAAAATATGACTTTTTTGAGTTGAAGATTAAATATAATAAAATCTATATTTTGCTTGGTTAATGGTTAGATTAACTTTCTGTCTTTAAAATTTTCTATATTCTTACATATTCTGAATAGAACTTTATAAAATAACTTTTATTAATTCAGTAATTTATCACTTGAAATTGATGAGTCCAGTAATTTACCTTTGTAATTATAAAAATTAACAACTAAATTATAAGGGTTAAATTAATTTATATCAAATTACATGTCATTATATGAATGTTATATGAAATTTGTGTCATTAAGTGTGCACATTTTTTGTATGTTCACATATGTTCATGAATATGTGCTTGTGTTCCTGTGTGTTTAATGATGTGCATGTTTGTGTGAAGCTTGCACATGGAGGCCGGAGGTCAATTTCAGTTCTTTCTTAATTGCTTTCTACACTAGTATTTTTCTCTAATTATTGACAATTACTCTTGAAATATTGCCTTTTTTTTTTTTACCTTTGACTGAGGAAATTACTCCTTCATTGTCTGCTAAACCAGCAGTGATTTCTCTGAAAGAAATACTAGGGACAATACTGGTGTCCCTCTAGATGTATAATCATATTTAAGGTCAAGCAGGCTACTAGAGGGGCAGTAAAAAGTATAGTCCATGAGGAGGTGTGGTATTAATAAAGAGCTTTATGATTTTGCTAATCCAAACAGAAGTCTGGGAGATATGTGTGGGAATGGATTTTAGGGTAAAGGATCATGGTGGTGATTGGAACATAAAACTGGGTCAGACCAAGTTTATTGGTATAGGTTCTTTAAGATGGCATCTCACACAGGTCAAAAGTTTGTTTTAATGGTCGGCTAAAACATTTGTCAAAAGATGGCCTACTGGAAAGTAGTTGGAAACACCGGATGTCTCTTAGCTTATTGATGAAGGGATTTTAAGACCCAGGTTGCAATGACAGAGTAGGTACACTGTGCACAACCTAATCCCAACTGTAAGGGCCAGAGACATGCCCTTCTCTAATCCTACAAGACACAAAACGATGAGAGGGGCACCAGCACATTTGAAGAAATTTGTTGTCACTCTTTTTGTTGTGCCAGACCTTATGGTTGGCAATGTGGCAGCTTGTTTGGATGAATTAAATGCAATGGTTTTAATTGAGCCCTGAGGTAGCCGAGGCCAGATGGCACCACTGAATCACCAAAAGCAAGGTGATCTTAGTTATTGTAATGGACAGTGTAGACAAAACAATGTTCATAATGGCCAAACCTGTAATGGTCAGTACAGGCAAAGGGAATTCTATAGTGCCATGGATATACTGGCTAAAAAAAATCATTGTGTTTGCAGGCATGAAATAGATTTTTTTAAAAAGCCTACTAATTTTTCCTTTCATCTGTATAAACAGAACAATTCTCAGACAAATGAAAGAAAGTCTACACTGGATCAGGAACTCTTGGCTTATGAATCAATTTCCAGACTTGAACCAGTTGCATACCTAGAATCCCTTGAATGAAGGTGTCTTAGTTAAGGTTTCCATTACTGTGAAGAGATACCATGACCAAGGCAACTCTTATAAAGGAAAAGTTTAGTTGGGGCTGGTTTAAAATTTCAGAGGTTTAGTCCAATATCATCATTGTGGGAAGCCTGGCAGCATCCAGGCAGAACTTGTGCTAGAGAAGGAGCTGAGAGTTCTACATCTTCATCCCACAGGCTGCAGAAGGAGACACTGTGCACCACCCTGAACATAGCTTAAGCATATATATGAGACCTCAATCCCACCTATACAATGACAAACTTCCTCTAACAAGGCAACACTGACTCCAAGGCCCCTCCCTCTAATATTGCCACTCCCTGTGGGACAAATATTAAAACACAGGAATCTATGGGGCCATACTATTCAAACCACCATAGAACGGATGGCCAGGTTCCCCTGAGGTTGATAAAATACCTAAATTTTTTTACTCTGGCATTTCTCCACTCTTTTACCAGAGGGGCCTACAGCCTTTCACAAGGCTAACTGTGCACTGTGGGGACATTGAGTTTCTGGGCTCTGTCGGATACTTGTTCCGAATTGATGCTGATTCTAGAAGAACTCAAGAAGTGTTGTGGCCCATTAGTTAAAGTAGGGGCTTATGGAGGTCAGGTGATTAATGGAGTTTTAGTTGAAGTCCGATTTATAGTAGGTCCAGTGAATCCCTGGGTTCATCTTGTGCTTATTTCCCAGTCCCAGAATGTATAATTTGGATACATATATTTAGGGTTTACAGAATTCTCACATTGTTTTACTGGCATGTGGAGTGAGGGCTATTATTATGTTAGGAAAGTCTAAAGGGAACCCTTTAGAATTGCCTCTATCAAGGAAAATAGTGAATCAAAACCACTACAGCATTCCTGGAGGAACTGCAGAAATTAGTGCCACCATCAAGGACTTGAAGGATGCAGGGATGGTGGTTCCCACCACATTTGCCTTTAACAGTGCAGAAGACATATGGATCATGTAGTATGTCATTTGACTGTCAGTTGTCTATCAAAAATTCAATCAGATAATGACTGATTACTATTACGTACCAGATGTGGTATGCTTACTTGAGCAGACTAACACATCTCCTGGTAAATGGTATGCAAATATTGATCTAGCAAATACGTTTTTCTTGGTATTTTCAAAAGGATCACCAAAAGCCTTTTGCTTTCAGTTGGCAAGGCCAACAGTATATCCTCAAGCATATATTGTCTTCATCCCTGTGTTTTAACTGAGAAGGAATCTTGATTACCTGTGTCTTCCACAAAATGTCACAGTGGTGCACTGTTACCTCATCCAGGATGACAGTTTCTAGTCCCATCCATTTGCCTAAGAATTAATGAAGTCATTGTTTTTAATAACTGAGTAGTACTCTATTGTGTAAATGTACCACATTTTCTGTATCCATTCCTCTATTGAAGGACATCTGGTTTCTTTCCAGCTTGTGGCTATTATAAATAAGGCTGCTATGAACATAGTGCAACATGTGTCCTTGTTATTTGTTGGAGAGTCTTTTAAAATTGCAAAGCTTCTGTAAGGCAAAGGACACTGTCAATAGGACAAGTCGACAACTAACAGATTAGGAAAAAATCTTTACCAATCCTACATCCAATAGAGGGTTAATATCTGGTATATACAAAGAACTCAAGAAGTTGAACTCCAGAGAACCAAATAACCCTATTAAAAATGGGGTACAGAGCTAAGGAAAGAATTCTCAACTGAGGAATATTGAATGGCCGAGAAGCACCTAAAGAAATGTTCAACATCCCTAGTCATCAGGGAAATGCAAATCAAAACAACCCTGAGATTCCACCTCACACCAGTCAGAATGAATAAGAGCAAAACTCAGGTGACAGCAGATGCTGGAGATGATGTGGAGAAAGAGGTACACTCCTCCATTGCAGATGGGATTGCAAGCTGCTACAACCACTCTGGAAATTAGTCTGGCATTTCCTCAGAAAATTGAACATAGTATTACCTGAGAACCCATCTATTCAACTCCTGAGAAGTGAGAATTTGAGTGTCTCTTAATTATTCATTACAGAAATTGGTCTGTAAGTTCTTTTGTGTGTGTTTGTTTTGTCTGTGGTATATTTTCCTGTTTTCTAGCATATATTCCTATCTTGTCTTCATAGTTTTCATTGTAGATGTCCTTCCCATCCTTGGTTAGTTTTATTTCCTAGATATTTTACTTTCTCTGAAGCTTTGTGCATGGGAATGTTATCATTGATTGTCTTTTTTTCTGCATGCTATATTATGTACAGAAAGACTATTGAGGTTTTGGTTTTCTGCTGTTGTTGTAGGAGTTTTTGTGTATCTTGGTTTTTTGTTTGTTTGTTTTGTTTTGGCTTGGTTTGGTTTTTTTCAAGGGGTGGTTGGTTTTTGAGATGGGTTTTCTCTGTGGAGCTCTGTAGAGCAAACTGGTCTCATAGTCAACAAGATTGTCCAGCCAGTGACTCCTGAGATTAAGGCCTGTGCTACCACTTCCCAGCCCACTAATTTTGTATTCTGCCACTTTGTTGAAATAGTTGAATAGCTGAAATTTCAAGAAGTTTCCTGGTAGAATTTTTGGGATCTCTTATGTATAATATCATGTGAAGAGAGGGATAATTTTATTTCTTTTTTATTTGTATCCTTTTAATTTCCCCTCTCTGACCTTATTTCTCTTGGTAGGGCTTTAAGCATTATGTTGAAAAGGCAGTGATCATCCCTACCTTGTTTCTGACTTTTTTTGGGTTGCCTTAAGTTTTTTTTCATTTAGGGTGAGGGCATCAGTGTGTTTGTAATGTATCACCCTTATTATGTTGAGATATGTTACCTTCATTTCAAACTCTCAAGAATTTGTAACAAAATGATGTCGGGTCTGCCAATAGCATTTCCATGTCTAAATTGAGATGATACTGTAATTTCTGTCCATCAGGCCATTTGTATGAATTGTCCCTGCATGAAGCTAACCCAGTCATGATAGATGATCTTTTTTTAAGTGTTATTGAATTCAATTTGAAAGTGCTTATTGAGGAATTTTGCCTATACATTCATTCTAAAAATTAATCTGTAAATTTCTTCTCTCTGTGTGTTGTTTCTGTGTTTGGTTTTACTATTATTATAATGTGTGCTTCATAGAAAAAGTTTGGAAAATTTATTTCTTTACTATTTTATGGAGTAGTTTGAGAAGCATTGTTTTATTAACTCTTTTTAAAAATCTCACAGAGTTGTGCAGTGTGGTAGTTTGAATATACATTTCCCAGAGAGTGACATTCTTTGAAGGTGTGGAATTGTTGGAGTAGATGTGGTCTTGTTAGAAGAAGTGTGCCACTGTGGGTGTGGGCTTTTAGTCCCTCCTCCTAACCATGTGGGAGTCAGCCTTCTCCTAATGGCCTTCAGATGAAGATTTAGAATTCTCACCTCCTCCTATATCACATCTACCTGGATCCTGCCATGCTCCTGCCTTGATGATAATGGACTGAACCTCTGAATCTGTAAGACAGCCCCAGGCAGTTGTCCTTAAAAGAGTTGCTTTGGTCATGGTATCTCTTCACAGCAGTAAAACCCTAATGAAGACCTGCAATGCATTGATCATTTGTGAGAAACATTTTTTTATTACTGATTCAGTCTTGTTGCTTATTTTAGGTTTGTTTATATTCATTATTTCACCTTGATTTAATATTGGTAGGTCATATGCATTACATGCTCAACCATGATTTTAGATTTTCAAATTGGGCAGACTATAGATTTTTAATGTCTGATTTTAGGATTTTTCTGATTTTACTGGTATCTGTTGTAATGTTTCCCTTTTCATCTCTAATCTTCTTAATTTAACTTTTCTTTCATTTTACTTTGATCAATCTGGCTAATAATTTATCCGTTTTGTCTTTTAAATGAACCAACTCATTTACCATTAATATTTTATTGTTTTCAAAAGGTTATTTCATTAATTTTTGTCCTAGCCTTAGTTATTTGCTCCATGTGATAACATTTGATTTGATTTGATTTTCCAGTGCCAGCAGGTACACCATTATTAACTTGCTATCTGTGACTTTTGTAACATATGGCTCTCATTATATCTCTTAGCTTTTGATATATTTCATTGATTTTTTCATTCAATTCTAGGAATTGTTTTATTCTTGGTTTCTTCAATGAGACTTTCGTACTTCACTAGTGCCAAGTGTATTATTTAATCTCTTAGTTCATACTTCCTGGTTTTCTCTTAGAACACAGGAAGTTGTCTATGTTTCCTTTGCTCGCTGGGGGCTTTCTTTTTGTTCTACTTCATGTTCCATTTTTGATTAAATTTATGGACTGCAAGAGGAATTGTATTCTGCAGAGTTTGAATATAATTCTCTGCAGATTTCTACTAAGTTCATTTGCTCTATGGTGTCATTTAACTCCAGTGTTTCTCTGTTGTTATGTTTTTTCTCTGTATAACCTTGATGTGTCATAGGATCATATATTTTTCCCTGCAACATCTTGGACTTAACTGTCCTTCAGTTCAAAAAGTCCTTCTAGCATCTCCTATAAGGCTAATGTGGTAGCTTTACATTCTTTTAATATATTTGAATTGTGGAATGACTTCCTTTCTCCTTAAGTATGAAAGATCGTTTGTCTAGGTAAGGTAATCTATGTTAGCACTTTCTGTTTCTCTGTAATCTTTGTGTCTTAGCTGTGACATAATGTGGGGTTCTATTCTATTTGTCTGGTATTCTTTCATTTGAATTAGCATCCCTTTCCATAGATTTGGGAAATTTTCTTCTATGATTTTATTGAAAATATTTTATATGCCTTTGACCTGGAATTCTTCTATGCCCACAGTTCATAGATTTGAACCCTTCATGATGTCCCTAACATCCTTAATGTTGTGTTCGAGTGTTTTTAAATTTTTATTCGATTCGTTGATTAACTTACTCTATTTCAGGGTCAAGCCCTATTATTCTGTCTTCAACATGCTCCTTTCTGATAGTGAACCTTCCACTGAGCTCTTTATTAGGCTTTCTATTTAAAAAAAAACCAGAGAAACACTGGGGTTAAATGACACCATAGAGCAAATGAACTTAGTAGAAATCTGCAGAGCATTCTATTCAAACCCTGCAGAATACAATTCCTCTTGTAGTCCATAATCAAAAACAGAACATGAAGTAGGACAAAAAGAAAGCCCTAGTGAGCAAAGGAAGCATAGACAACTTCCTGTGTTCTAAGAAAAGTCAGCCTCATCTCTTCATTTCTGTTTTTAATATTTCTATCTCTTTATTGAATTATTTTTCAATATTGTTTTAGTTGTGGTTACTATCGGTGTGATGAAACACCATGATCAAAAACAACTTGGAGGAAAATAAAAGGGTCTATTTTGCTCACAATTTCATCAACAATTCATCATCAAAGGCAGTGAAGGCAGGAACTCAAGCAGGGCATGAACCTGGAGACAGAAGCTGATATAGAAGCCATGGAGGGGTCCTGTTTACTGGCTTATTCTGCCTGCTTTCTTATAGAACCCAGGCTCACCATTCCAGGGATGGGCCCTCCCCACCCTCATTGGTCACTAATTAAGAAAATGCCTTATAGTTGGGCAGTGGGGGCACACACTTTTAATCCAAGCACTTGGGAGGCAGGGGTAGACAGATCTCTGAGTTCGAGGCTGGCTTGGTCTACAGAATTCCAGGACAGCCAAGGCTACACAGACAAACCATGTCCAAACATCTGGATCTCTGTGAACATTTCGTCAGCTGAGGCTCCTTCCGCTCTGATGACCCTAGTCTGTGTCTCGTTAACACCCATCAGCCATCACACACCACAGATTGTCCTCCTTATTTCACAAAGGTGATTGTTTATGTTTTGAGGCGTTCAAGCAGGAATTTATTCTTCTCTTTTTAAAGTTTGTTAAAGTGTTTTTTCATGTCCTATTTGAGTTCTCTTTCAACTGGTTTATAATTGTTCTTTTGAATGCTTTATCTTGTTCTTATTAGAGGCAAACTATGGACTTAGTGGCTTGGGGGAACAGCATGCTGTCTTAGTTTTAGTTTTGTTTTGTGGTTTTGTGGGTTTTTTAATTGTGATACTTAGGCTTCTGGAGTTGCAGTGTGGCTTATGTTGTTTGATATGACATTTTGGCTCCAAGAACCTAGGTGCAGGGTGGGCAGGTCTGGAGCAGGGTGGGCAGGACTGGATGTCAATCCAGAGGCGAGAGCAGAGAGGGATGGAGCAGAGGTTCGTATCCAGCTGCATGGAGCTGCTGCTGAGCTTATCATGGCAGCAGAGGACCGGGAGAGGCTTGGATGAAAACCCGAGGGTGGGGCTGAGAGGGGTGGGGAGGGGCAGGGGAGAGCCAGGGGGAAGGACAGCATGTCCTACTGTACCAAGCTGTGTGGCTCAAGAGTCTCTGAAAAATAGCAAGTGGCAGGCAGAGCTTAGGATACAAGTCCTAAAGGGGTGGACACATTTTTTTCTTGATAAACATTCTTATAAAGGGTTATAACAAATTAAAAAAATCAAAATATGTTGGATAAATATGACTTATAGTCATTAAATTTGTGAATTTAAAGGGGTTTCTGAAGTCTGAGTTTTTAAATCAGAGAATTTTGTTATTATATAATATTATTTTAATGTATGCATCAGACAATCCACATAATTTATGGCATATTTCTAAGGTCACATAATGAGTGATGTTATGCATCATTATCAATTGCATTCCCGCAGTTAATCATTTTCAGAGTCCAAGAATAGCACCACATACCTATAATCTCAGTACTTTGAAGGCTAGGGTAGGACACAGGCCAACTGGGGCTGCATAGTGAATACCAGGTCATCTAGCCTACACAACAAATCTGTCTCAAGACAAACAGTCAGTACTATTGTTCTTGATTTTTCCATGTTAAAAAAAATCATATCGCTTTTCAAAAATATAAGCACCAGGGGCAAGGGGTGAAGCTGAGTGGTAGTGTGCACGCCTAGTGTGCACAAGACCCCGGGTTCAATCCCAGACAATACCTTAGACAGCAAAGTAGGAGTGTGCATTGGCCATAACTGCCTTTCAGAAGAACAAGTGTAGTTGTGGCAACAATACATCTTACCTAAATTTCAAGATGGGATGCAACTCAGTAGGAACAAGTGTTTTCCTAGGAGGCTTGAGTCCTAGGCTGAGTCCTCAGCACTACATCAGCCCGGTGTGGTGGCTCAGGCTTGTCATTCCTACCCTGAAGGGGAAGACATAGGAGGACCAAAAGTTCAAGGTTATTCTTGGCTATAGTAAGTTCAAGGTCAGCCTGGGCAATATGTACCGCTGTCTCAAAAAAATATCTTCTGCACAACAGCTACTGTTGGAATTAGAATGTTTTGTATAATTATGCATAAGTAAAACTTTTAAGACTGTATATTTTCGCTCATGTCAGCATGGGCATAATTAACATGGACCCTATAAATGTCTTGTCACACTCTTTTTCTTGAAAACTGACATCGCCAATGTCTTAACTGTAGGAAAAGAAGAGAAGGCGCCTGGAACGCTTTGGACTCCTGTGATTCACTTCTGCATCTTCTCTCCAGATTTTCTATGTTAAAAGTAAAGAGAAGAGCCACATTCAACATTTCATCTTCTCATTGTCATCAATTCTTTAATTTTTCCATTGACACTGGTTTGTAATTTTAATGTCACTGCTATAATTTATAAATAAAACAGTCTTCCATATTTACTAAATACTAGAACAGTATGGAATTGCTTTTTTGCTCAGAACATTTTAACATGATTTTAATATATTAAAATGTAAAAGTGTTTTTTAAAAACATTTATGTAAGTTACATTTATAATCTTCACAAAATTTTGTTATTTTGTCATGCGTGAAATGAATGATTGTTGATAATTTATTATTAAATTATTGAATTCCCTTATGGTACCCTTGATTTAAATATTAATGGCTATAGGTTAACTAAAGTACTATGTCAAAATAAGTTATAAGCTCAAACTTTATTCATATTTTTGGTTTAAGCACAGTGAAGTTGATACAATTCTTACTTCATAATTTTGATGCTCTTTGCAGTGAATTTGATATAGAACATTTGCTAAAGATACCATTTTTATGGAAAACATCTGGGGTAATCATAATTAGTTCAGGATCTGTAGTGTTTGTTTTAAAAGCTGTTGAATTCGTGGAGAAAGAAGCATCTTTTACATAATGACTAAAATACTCAAAATTAATATGGAAACCACTTATGGTACCGGTAGCTGTGGCTTACAGGATAATTTTAGAGTATTCCAAAAGGAAATGAGGGGTAACTTGCATGTGAAGTGCCAGATTGTCACGTTACACCTGTTAGTGTGCATCGTTTCGAACAGCTGTGTCTTTTATTGTCAGTAAACAGATGCAGAACATACTGGAATGTTTTAAAGCAATATGTTAATCCTGCCTTCCCCCCCTGACCGGCTCCCAGTGCAGTGATTAAACACTGGCTGTGCAGCTGTTACCCACAGCGACAGCGTTGCTAGTTAATTTCTTCTTCCCAGGCTCAAGTGTTTTCAATTATGAGGAAATACTCTAACTTTTAAGCATTTTAAAGTGTAGTTTATATAATATGAATTGATTTCTAGGGATAAGTTACTTGAAAATTATGAACACTTCATGCATGTTAAATTCTTATACATATGCTTGCAAATTACTGTTCTTGGTAGGATAAACGATGTTTAGATTGCTTTTTAAATTTTTTTAATTGGTTCATGAATGTAAAATGAGTTTTAATATAAGCACTTGAATTTTATTCTTGATAATTTCCATCAAGAAAATGAATAGAAAATGAACCCTATTAAGTATTTTTGAACTGAAGTATATAACATTTTCTTAGAACAGTAGTTTCACTCACTGTTCTAAGTCCAGTATGCAACTTTTTGAATTTATAATGACTTCCTTGTAATTTAATTATGCTTTAATTCTTATTATTTCACCTTGTCAGTGAATACATTTAAAAGATTACTTAAACAGGGCGGTGGTGGCACATGCCTTTAATCCCAGCACTTGGGAGGCAGAGGCAGGCGGATTTCTGAGTTCGGGGCCAGCCTGGTCTACAGAGTGAGTTCCAGGACAGCCAGGCCTATATAGAGAAACCCTGTCTTGAAAAACCAATAAAAGATTACTTAATTATCCAGTTTTCATACAACATTGATCAATTGTATTAGTTGAAATTATAATTAGATTTATTGTTTTTAATATGAGTTTATTAACATTTTAAGTGCATTATAATATTCTTGACCTTGTTTTTGTAGTTGGGGAATTTTAGGCTTACAGACATGAAATAAGCTGGCCAGGACTTCCATCTAGAAAGGAGCTAGGCTGGTATTTAGTCAGGCCTTTTCACTCTTAGACTTCTTTTCCTTTCTTTCTTTTTGATTAGATATATTCGTTATTTACATTTCAAAGGATTTCCCCTTTCCTGGTCCTCCCATAAGTCACCTCCCCTCCCCCTGTTCCCCAATCAACTCCCTCCTACTTCCCTGTCCTAGTAATCCCCTACACTACTGTATCGAAACCTTTCCAGGACCAGGGCCCTCTCCTCCCTTTGATGTCCAAGGCCATCCTCTGCTGCCTATGCGTCTGGAACCATGTGTACTACCTGGTTGATGCTTTTGTTCCTGGGAGCTCTGGGAGTACTGGGTGGCTCATATTGTTGTTCCTCCTATGATGCTGCAAACCCCTTCAGCTCCTTGGGTCCTTTCTCTAGCTCCGCCATTGGGGACCCTGTGCTCAGTTCAGTGGCTGGTTGAGAGTGTCTCCTGTATTTGTCATGCACTAGCAGAGCCTCCCAGGTGACAGCTATATCCAGCTCTGGTCAGCAAGTACTTGTGGGCATCAATAATAGATAGACTTCTTTTTCTTAACAGCTTTGCATGTCCTCTGCCTTCCCATCCATATCAACTTCATGGAGAATAGAACTGTGTGAAAAGTAAACTTTAGCAGTGTTCTGGTTTCAGCTCCCCTCTGCATCCCACTGTGGTTATTACATTGTTTGGACAACATGCCTAAAAATAAAGTACATGAAACATACATGGAGCAATAAGACCTCCAGCACTTGGCATCTCCAAATGCAGCTGTTTGTTAACCAGAGTGCGCGCAGCACAGGAATCTCTGTGCACACACCTGAAGTAACCTGCAGAGGCTCTCAGTTACTGCGATGATGCTCCTTTGTAAAAAAGACCCCGTGAGCCTGCTTTCCTTTGACTTTAAAACAAGCCTTTTTGTTTCTTGAGATCTTGGAGAGGCCATAGAATGCAGTTTTACTGTCATGTTGTCTACTTAATGCCTTCACTTAGAAATAGTAGTTAAATGATTGTCTTCCATCAAATGTTAGTGCTAATTGCATCTATATTCCTGTTTTCTCATATGTGAAATATGAAAAGAACAGAGATTCAGAGATATTAAGTTAATTGGTGATCATTCTTGACATATAAAGTTTGTGTGTACTTGATTTCCTTCAAAAAGCAAAAACAAACAAAAACCCAGAATAAGGATCTAAAACTGTCTGGCTAATCGTCGTGTTCCTCCAAGATGTCCGTCCCCACAGGTGCTCGGTGCCACGGGGCCTCCCTGACACTGATGGGAGCACTCACGAGACTAACTAGGATCAGCAGTGTCATGAAGTGTCACTGGAGGAAATTTAATACAAGTCCATTATGAGGTACTTCTTTGGAGGGAAAATGCTGTTACATACAAGCTGTATGAAGCATATGGACACAAACATCTTATTTTCATGAAATATTATGAAGATGTAAAAGTGTTATTCTATTTTAAAATGAAAACAGATTCATATTTTTGCTAAAATTAATCAGCAATCCTGAAGTTCTTTAGCATTGCTTTTTAAATTGTGTGTATGTGTGTTCACATCGGTATACATGTGCTTGTGTGTGTACTCCAGGGTTTTGTGTGTTTGTGTGTGTGTGTGTGTTCGTGTGTGTGTGCGCGCAGACCAGAGATCAGTACTGGCGTTTCCTGTCACTCTCCACCCCCCTTTACAAAGGCTGCACCTGCTCACGTGTGTGCCCTGTCAGATGCATCCCTACTCTTCCCGTCAGCTCCTCCTCCACCTGCTTGCTGTTCCTTCTCCCTCCCCTTCCTCTGTGTCTCTGTCTGTTTTAAACCTGCTGAGGCCACTTAGTGCTGCCATGACGTGCATGCACTGGACCAAGGATCTGCATCCCTGAATACAACTGTCTCTCACTAGCAGCTCTTAATTGCCAAAATGTCCTCAGAAATGGGTTGAGCTTCATGAGCCCCTACCCAGCCCTTCCTAGGATTGAGGTTGGTCTGATCTGGTGCAAGTCCGCCTTTGGGGAGAGGCTGTCTCACTGAACATGGAGCTCCCCGGTGCGTCTAGCCTTGCTGCCTGGCACCCAGGGATCCTCCTTTCCCAGCCTCAACACCGAGATCACAGGCATCCTCTGTCGCTGGCGGCTGCACTTGGTCCTCATGGTGCACTCAGTCACATCTAGCCACTAAAATTGCTATTTTATTCAACTATTTAGTTTCCAATTTTGGGAACTGTAGATTTTTCTTTTTCTTTTATTATGATTTTGAGAGAGTCTCGAATTTTCTGGCCTTGAATTTGCAATTCTCTTGCCTGGACTGTCTGAGTGCTGGTTTATAGACATGTCACATTACACCCTCAATTTTTTTATTGGGAGGGTCTCAATCAACACACAATATACAAAACATACAATAAAATGCCTATTTTATATTATTTACTACAAATTTTCCAGGAAAAAAGTAATGTTGCTTTTGTTTTTGTTTTATACTTTGGTAGTCTTTTGAAAAGTGAAACTTTTATTTTGAACCAAAAGTTAGACGCACATCTAACTGAAAAGAATACAAAGAACTCCATTGTGCAGTTTGCTCAGCCCCTCAAGGGTGTAGATATGACACTGTGGTGCTGTATCAGAGCCAGGCTGCACAGGTGCAGGACATCGACCTGAGGTCATCTCCTCCCGCCCTCCCTCCTTTGCTCCCTCCCTCTCTCCTTCCCTTTTGTCTTCCTTCCTTCCTTCTTGTATGTGTTCGTGTGTGTGTGTGTGTGTGTGTGTGTGTGTGTGTGTATGTGAGTGTGTGTATGTGCACATGCGCATATGTGTGTGTCTTTCTTTTGTACTGTTTCTGTTTCAGTCCTATCCTCTTTTCTGAGGAATATTGTGTAAAATTCCTGTTAACCTTCTTTGGTAGAATTATACAAAGCTATCTATATTTGTTTGTAATGATTTCAGCAATGAGTTTGCTTTCCTTAATTACAGAATATTCAAATCACATATTCCATAATGATTGAGCTGTGTTTTTGTGCACATCAGGCTGTAGACATACTTGGATGTCTGCAGGATTTGTATTGTTGCCCATATCTCACTCAGACTGTTGGCAATTTATGATTTCTTTACTTACAAGTTTTCCTGATCAATTTTACTAGAGATTTGTTGATTTCATTGATCTTTTGAAATAGCCAACACTTTTGTTAATTTAATTCCTTCTTTCGTATTTATATCTTCTTGCTTTGGGCTTTACAACAATCTAGGATTTTCAGAGGAGAGCAAAGATTTTTGTGTGAGATCGCACCATTCTCACCTTCTCGAGGTTTAGTCCCTGCTCCTCACACAGATGCGTTTAGCTGCAGACTGCCCTGCCTGTACGCGTCTCCCATCGCCCAACAGATTTTGATGCATTACACGCTTTCATTTGATTTAATGCACTTGAATGATTTCTTTTTTTGTTTGAAACTTTTCTTGTTATTTTTCCATTTCCTGGATTGGTTATATCTGAAAAACACATTGTATATCTATTTGATTCTTTTAAATTTTGTGAGGTTTATTACATGAAATAGTGTTCCCAATACAGTTCTTTGAGTCAACAACAAACCACATGAGCAGAACTGTTTCCTCCATGATTGCATCATCCAGTGGCATAGTAGGTATCTTAATCTGTGATGATCATTCACATAGTAGGTATCTTAATCTGTGATGTTCATTCACAGAGCTACAAAATTGCAGAGCAAAGCATTTCTCAAAACACGTCCATATCATTAGCCTGTTTGTGTGTTGAGTAGATTCTGTTCATTCATCATGGCATTCAAATACTACATGCTTATGGAGATTTTATCCAGGTTTTTTTAATGGTTGAGAGTTGTTAGGTCTTTGACGAAAATTGTGATTTGTCTCTTTCTTTCAGCTATGAAAGTTCTAGCCTTAAATATATTGAAGACATATTGCTTTTCAGGCGTATCCGATTGCTATGTGATGCTTTTGGTTTGACTTTTTAATTAATAATGTCATTCTGTATTTTATGTTTTATGGTTTCTCATCTTTTCTAACCTGCCTACCGTCATTTTCATCGGTGCTGGCATGACCCTTTTTCACAGTCTTGTTTTTAACATGCCTATATCATTGTATTTCCAGTTGAGTTTACTATGGACAGCATACAGTTGAATCACTTTCGTTCATTTGAGATGTGATATTCCTAGGCTGCCTATGCTGGTATCGAACCCATGAGACTAATTAATCTTTTTGGCTCTGTCACTGGAGAATCTGGGACTGCAAACATGTGCCACCCACTTGCCTTTATTTTAAGTGATACATAATTATATGTATTTGTGAGTTATAATTTGGTGTTTTTATATAAATATGTGTTGTACAATGGCTGAATCAATGTTTTTAGCATTTCTGTCTCCAAACACTTATCATCTCTTTGTGCTGGGAACACTCAAAGCCATTTCTGACATCTGTTCTGTGGTATATCATTTTTTAATCATTTTTTTGATCTGACTGTTTCTTTTTTAACATTTTTATTAGATATTTTCTTATTTGCATTTCAAAAGCAACCCCCTTTCCTCATTTCCACTCTGAAAACACCCTATCTTATCCCCCCTTCCCCTGATCACTAACCCACCCACTCCTGCTTCCCAGACCTGGCATTCCCCTACCCTGGGACAATGAGCCTTTGCAAGTCCAAGGGTCTCTCCTCTCACTGATGTCCAGCCAGGCCATCCTCTGCTACCCTTATGGCTGGAGCCATGGGTCCCTCCATGTGTACTCTTTCATTAGTGATTAAGTCCCTGAGAGCTCTGAGGGTACTGGTTGGTTCATATTGTTGTTCCTCCTATGGGGCTGCAAACCCCTTCAGCTCCTTGGGTCCTTTCTCTAGCTCCTCCATTGGAAACCCTGTGCTCAGTTCAATGGTTGGCTGAGAGGATCACCCTCTTTATTTGTCAGGAATTGGCAGGGCCTCTCTGGAAACAGTTATATCAGGCTCCTGTCTTCTAGCACTTGTTGGCATCCACAATAGTGTCTGGGTTTGGTAACTGTGTATTGGAAGGATCTGCAGGTGAACAGTTTCTGGATGGTCTTTCCTTCAATCTCTGAACCATGCTTTGTCTCTGTATTTCCTCCCATGGATATGTTGTACCCTATCTAAGAAGGACCAAAGTATCCACACTTTGGTCTTTCTTCTTAAATTTCATGTGGACTGTGATTTATATCTTGGGTATTCTAAGCTTCTGGGCTAATATCCACTTATCAGGGAATATATACCATGTGTGTTATTTTGTGATTGGATTGTCTCACTAAGGATATTTTCTAATTCCATTCATTTGCCTAAGAATTTTATGAATTCTTTGTTTTTGATAGCTGAGTAGTACTCCATTGTATAAATGCACCACAATTTCTGTATCCATTCCTCTGTTGAGGGACATCTGGGTCCTTTCCATCTTCTGACTATTATAAATAAGGCTACTATGAACATAGTGGAGCATGTGTCCTTATTATATGTTAGAGCATCTTCTGGGTATATGCCCAGAAGTGGTATATCTAGGTCCTCCGGTAATACTATATCCAGTTTTCAAATGTACCACCAAACTGATTTCCAGAGTGGTTTTATCAGCTTGCAATTCCACCAGCAATGGAGGAGAGTTCCTCTTTCTCCACATCCTCTCCAGCATCTGCTGTCACATGAGTTTTTGATTTTAGCCACTCTGACTAGTGTGAGGTGAAATCTCAAAGTTGTTTTGATTTGCATTTCCCTGATGATTAAGGATGTTGAACATTTTTTAGGTGCTTCTCAGACACATTTGGTATTCCTCAGTTGAGAATTCTTTGTTTAGCTCTGTACCCCATTTTTAAAGGGTTATTTGGTTCTCTGGAGTCTAACTTCTTGAATTCTTTGTATATATTGAATATTAGTCCTCTATCGAATGTAGGATTGGTTAAAAAACAAACAAACAAACAAAAAAAAACAACTTTTCCCAATCTGTTGGTTGCTGTTTTGTCCTATTGGCAGTGTCCTTTGCCTTACAGAAGCGTTGCAATTTTATGAAGTCCCATTTGTCAATTCTTGATCTTAGAGAGTTAGCTATTGGTGTTCTGTTCAAGAACTTTTCCCATGTGCCCATTTGCTTGAGGGTCTTTCCTACTTTCTTTCCTATTAGTTTCAGTGTATCTGGTTTTATGTGGAGGTCCTTGATCCACTTGGACATGAACTTTGTACAAGGAAGTAAGAATGGATAGATTTGCATTCTTCTACATGCTAACTGCCAGTTGAATCTAGAACCATTTGTTGAAAATGCTGTCTTTTTTCACTGGATGGTTTTATTTCTTTTGTCAAAAGAAACAAATAACCATAGGTGTGTGGGTTCATTTCTGGGTCTTCAGTTCTATTCCATCGATCTTTCTGCCTGTCATTGTACCAATACCATGCAGTTTTTTTTATCACTGTTGCTCTATAGTACAGCTTGAGGTTAGGGGATGGTGATTCCCCAAGAAGTTCTTTTATTGTTGAGAATAGTTTTCACTATCCTGTTTTTTCCGAAGTTGCTCTTTCTAATTCTATGAAGAACTGAGTTGGAATTTTGATGAGGATTGCATTGAATCTGTAGATTGCTTTAGGCAAGATTGCCATTTTTACTATATTAATCCTGCCAATCCACGAGCACGGTAGATCTACTGAGATCTTCTTCGATTTCTTTCTTCAGAGGCTTGAGGGTCTTGTCATACAGATCTTTCACTTGTTTACTTAGTCATTCCAAGGTATTTTATATTATTTGTGACTATTGTGAGGGAGTTGTTTCTCTAATTTCTCAGTCTTTTTCCTTTGAGTAGAGGAAGGCCACTGATTTGTTTGAGTTAATTTTATATCCAACCACTTTGCTGAAATTGTTTATAAGGTTTGGGAGTTCTCTGGTGGAATTTTGGGGTTCAGTTAAGTATACTATCATATCTCTGCAAATAATGATATTTTGACTTCTTCCTTTCCAATTTGTATCCCTTTGACCTCTTTTGTTGTCTAATTGCTCTGGCTAGGACTTCGAGAACTGTATTGAACAGGTATGGAGAGAGTGGGCAGCCTTGTCTAGTCCCTGATTTCAGTGGGATTGCTTCAAGTTTTTCTCCATTTACTTTGATATTGACTTCTGGTTTGCTGTATATTGCTTTTACTGTGTTTAGGTATGGGCCTTGAATTCCTGATCTTTCCTAGACTTTTATCATTAAGGTGTGTTGGATTTTGTTAAATGCTTTTTCAGTACCTAATGTGATGATCTTGTGTTTTTTTCTTTGAGTTTGTTTATGTAGTGGATTATTTAGATGGATTTCCTTATACTGAACCATCCCTGCATCCCTGGGATGAAACCTACTTGATCATAATGGATGATCGTTTTGATATGTTCTTGGATTCGGTTTGTAAGAATTTTATTGAGTATTTTTGCATTGATATTCATAAGGGAAATTGGTCTGAAGTTCTCTTTCTTTGTAGGGTCTTTGTTTGGTTTAGGTATCAAGGTAATTGTGGCTTCATAGAATAAATTGAGTAATATTCCTTCTGTTTCTATTTTGTGGAATAGTTTGGAGAGTATTGACATTAGGTCTTCTTTGAAGGTCTGATAGAACACTGTACTAAACCCATTTGGTCCTGGACTTTTCTTGGTTGGGAGACTTGATGACTGCTTCTATTTCTTTAGGGGTTATGGGACTGTTTAGATCATTTATCTGATCCAGATTTAACTTTGGTACCTGATATCTGTCTAGGAAATTGTCCATTTCATTCATATTTTCCAATTGTGTTGAGTATAGGCTTTTGTAGTAGGATCTGATGATATTTTGGATTCGAAAGTAGGAAGGGAGCCAAATCACTCCCTGCAGAGCGGTTCTCCCCCGGCAGAACCGGTGCACAGATGGCTGTGGTGCTGCTCAGCTCCTGGGTGCAGATGGAGCCCAGGCAGACCCACCCCAGCTGCTCTCCCATCATCATATTTGTTTTTATAGGTGGCATTATGTGCATGTGGGTCTCTCTTTTTGGCTTTGTTGTGAGATGATTAATATTTTTTCCTTTGGTGTAGGTATCCTCCTTGTGTTAGAGTTTTCCTTCTAGAATCCTCTGTAGGGCTGGATTGGTAAATAGATACAAGAAACAGGCTGCTTAGCTATGTTCACAGCAGCTTTACTTGTAATAGCCTGAAGCTGGAAACAACCCAGATGTCCCACAACAGAAGAATGGATGCAGAAAATGGGGTTCATTTACACAATAGAATACTATTAAGCTATTAAGAATGAGGACATCATGAGTTTTTCAGGCAAGTGCATAGAACTAGAAATATCATCCTGAGTGAGGTAACTCAGACCCAAAAGAACATGGATGGCATGTGCTCCCATCCATGTAGTAAATAGATATTAGCCAAAAAAGTACAGTATACAATCAGCAGAACTCAAGAAGGCTAACAAACCAAAGGGCCCAAGTGAGTATGTTTCAATCCCACTTAGGAGGTAGAAGAAAACAATCACAGGAGCGGGAGGGAGAGAGTGTCCAAAGGGGACAGATAGGGGAAGAGAGGAACATGATCAGGTATTGGGTGGGTGGGTGGGGGAACAGGACTGAAGCTCTGAGCAGAAAGAATAGAAACAAGCAACCTCAGGAGGTAAGACTTGGGGGAACCCTGTAAAATGTACCAGAGACTTGGGAAAGCTCAGGACTCAAAAGGAGGGACCGTAGATGAAATGCCCTACAGTGGGGAGAGGGAACTTGTAGAATCCACCTCCAGTAGAAAGACAGGGTATCAAGTGGAGGGATAGGGTTGCCATCCCAGTCAAAAGCTCTGACCCAGAATTGTTCCCGTCTGAAGGAACTGCAGGGACAAAAATGGAGAAGAGCCTGAGAAAAAGGAGGGCCAGTGACAGGCCCAAATTGGGATTCAGTTCAAGGGAGGCCTGGGGCCCTGACACTGTTATTGATGCTGTGGTGTGCTTGCAGACAGGAGCCTAGCGTGGCTGCCCTCTAAAAGAGTCAGATGCAGATATCAGCATACAACCTATGGACAGAAGCCTGGGACCCCTGCGATTGAATTGGGGAAAAGCTGGAAGAAGCTGAGGAGGAGGATGGCCCCAGAAGAAGACCAGCAGTCTCAACTGACCTGGACCCCCAATATCTCTGACACTGAGCCACCAACAAGGCCACATATACTAGCTGATATAAAGCTCCCAACTCTCATATACAGCAGAGGACTGCCGGGTCTGGACTCAATCAGCAAAGATGCATCTACTCTCAAGAAACATGAGGCCCCAGAGAGTGGAAGGCTTGGTGGGGTAGGAGTTGGGGGGGTGAGAACATCTTCTTGGAGATGGGTTGGGGTATGGGATGTGGAATAGTCGGAGGTGGACTGGGAGGAGGATAAAGTCTGAACTGTAAAAAAAAAAATTAAAGAATAAAAAATATTTAAAAAGATTTTTTTCAGGTGTCTCTGGGGAGTAGAGCTCATGGTGGGGTGGATATTGACTTTTCCCCTTTTGTTTCTGGGCTCCCTCTTCAACATATTTCCTTCTATTTCCACTCAGATCTCCACTGTGGCCCAACTCAATGTATCTGCCAAACTTTCCACTGTAATTTGCAAAACTAGGAGCCAATATAAATCTTTTAAAAAGTTTGGTGGCGGGTGCTCAGACTGAGCGGGCAGTAACAGATACCTGAGAAACCCCAAGCTTAAGATCTCGGGGGACCTGGGCTGCCAGTAAGAATGGGGGCTTGGCAGAGCAGCGGTCCTGTGTGCCAGCAGGGCGTGGGCTTCCTGCCCTGCAGGAGACTCAGCAAGCCACACTCCCCACATCCAGCGGCCACCGCTGGCATCCTTGCAGTGGTCCGGACTAAGGAAAGCTGAGCCAGGTACCGGTGATATCCAGAATTTAGGATCTTTGGGGGCTCAAGACCACCCAGCAGCGAAATGGGCAGAGCAGGGTTCCTGGGCCCCAACTAGGAGTGGGTGCTGCGCTCTGAGAGGAACCCTGCACTCTGCTCATCAGTGGCCATCTTGGTGGCGGGTGCTTAGACCTAGCGGGCAGAACCAGATACCAGAGATATCCCAAACTTAAGATCTCAGGGGACCCGGGTCTCAGCTAGTTATCTAAGAACGGGAGCTTGGCAGAGCAGCAGTTCCTGTGTTCCAGCAGGGCATGGGTTCCCAGCCCTCTGGGAGTCCCTGCACTCAGTGCTCCCCACTCCCCGAGGCCGCAGACAGCATCCTTGCTGCTGACTGAACTAAGCAAACAGAACCAGAGAAGACAAGCAGCATCAGGTCCACAGAGATAACTGACTATAACATTACTTAGAGCAAGATACACCAGGGGTCTAACAGCACCCAAGAGGAGAACAACACATCAGCAATCTGTGCCAGGGGAAACCCAGTCATCCAGTGGTGGGGAAATAGCCTTTCAAGCCCACAGGAAGTTCAAGCACCAGCTAGTGACTACAAGACCATCTAAGGCCAGAGATAACCAGATGGCAAAAGGCAAACGTAGGAACGTTACTAAAAGAAATCAAGGCAATATGGCAGCATCCGAACCCAGTACCCTGACTGACATCAGTAAGTCCCAGATACCCCCACCACACCAGAAAAACAAGATTTGGATCTAAAATCACTGGTCAGGATGCTGATAGCTGAACACATAGATAAATCTCTTAAAGAAATACAGGAGAAAATGGATCAAAAATATGAAGACCTTCCAAGGCAAACACAAAAATCACTTAAAGAAATTCAGAAGAATATGGATCAAAAATTAGGAGCCAATAAGGAGGAAGTACAAAAATCACTTAAAGAAACAAAGGAGAACGTGGGCCAACAAGTAGAAGTCATGAAAGAGGAAACACAAAAAAACTCTTAAAGAAGTACATGAAAATACAAACAAGCAAGCAGAAGATCTGAGCAAAACCATTCAGGATCTGAAAACAGAAGTAGAAACAACTAAGAAACCACAAAGAGAGACAACTTTGGAAATAGAAAACCTTGGGAAGAAATCGGGGGCCATAGATGCAAATATCAACAATAGAATACAAGAGATAGAAGAAAGAATCTGAGATGCCGAAGATACCCTAGAAACCATTGATTCAACAGTCCAAGAAAATACAAAATGCCAAAAGCTTGTAACCCAAAACGTCCAGGAAATCCAGAACACAATGAGAAGACCAAACCTAAGGATTATAGGTATACATGAGAGGGAAGATATACAACTTAAAGGGCCAGCAAATATCTTCTACAAAATTATGGAAGAAAACTTCCCCAACAGAGAGATGCCCATGAACATACAAGAAGCCTACAGAACTCTAAACAGACCGGACCAGAACAGAAATACCTCCTGTCACATAATAATCAAAACCCCAAATGTACTAAACAAAGAAAGAATATTAAGGGCAGTAAGAGAAAAAGCCAAGTAACATATAAAGGAAGACCTATCAGGATTACACCAGACTTCTCACCTGAGACCATGAAAGCTAGAAGATCCTGGCCAGATATCATGCAGACTCTAAGAGAACACAAACTTCAGCCAAAACTACTATACCCAGCAAAACTCTCAATCATCACAGACGGAGAAACCAAGGTCATGGAATCATGACAAAACCAAATTTGCACATTATCTTTCCACAAACCTAGTCCTACAAAGGATAATAGGGGAAAAACACCAACACAAGGAGGGAAACCACACCTCAGAAGAATGAAGATAGAAACCCCCTCTCATCAAACACAAAAGAAGAGAGAACCATGCTAATATAAAAGAAAATAACGTCAAAAATGTCAGGAAGTAATAATTACTATTCCTTAATATCTCTTAACATCAATGGACTCAATTCCCCAATAAAAAGACATAGACTAACAGACTGGATACAGAAACAGGACCCTACATTTTGCTGCATACAGGAAACACTTCTCAGTGTAAAAGACAAACACTACCTTAGAGTAAAGGGCTGGAAGAGAATTTTACAAGCAAATCGTCTCAGGAAACAAGCCGGAGTAGCCATTCTAATATCAGATAAAATTGACTTCCAACCTAAAGTCATCAAAAGAGACACAGAAGGTCACTTCTTGCTGGTCAAAGGAAAAATTCACCAAGAAGAACTCTCAATACTGAACATCTATGCTCCAAATGCAAGAGCACCCTCATTTGTAAAAGAAACTCTACTAGAGCTTAAAGCACCCATTATACCTAACACAATAACTGAGGGAAACTTCAACACTCCACTATCCTCAATGGACTGATCAGGAGACCAGAAACTAAACAGGGACACAGTGAAACTAATTGAAGCTTTAGACCAATTAGATTTAACAGATATATATATATATATATATATATATATATATATATATATACACATATACATATACACATATACATATATATGTATGTATATGTATATGTAAAACATTTCATCCCAAAGCAAAAGAATATACCTTTTTCTCAGCACTGCATGGTACCTTCTCCAAAATAATCATATAATTGGTCACAAGACAAATGTCAACAAATACAAGAAGATCGAACTAATCCCATGCCTCCTATCAGATCACAATGGAGTAAAAGTGGTCTTCAATAGCAAGAAAAACAACAGAAAGCACACATACACATGGAAACTGAACAATACTCTACTCAATGACACCTTGGTCAAGGAAGAGATAAAGAAAGAAATCAAAGACTTTTTAGAATTCAATGAAAATGAAGGTACAACCTATCCAAACCTATGGGACACAATGAAAGCAGTACTAAGAGGAAAACTCATAGCCCTGAGTGCCTCCAAAAAGAAACTGGAGACAGCATACACTAGCAGCTTAACAGCACACCTGAAAGCCCTGGAACAAAAAGAAGCTAATTCACCCAGGAGGAGTAGAAGACAGGAAATCATCAAACTCAGGGCTGAAATCAATCAAGTAGAAATAAAGCGAACCATACAAAGAATCAACAAAACCAGGAGCTGGTTCTTTGAGAAAATCAACAAGATAGATAAACCCTTAGCCAGACTAACCAATGGACACAGAGACAGTATCCAAATTAACAAAATTAGAAACGAAAAGGGAGACATAACAACAGAAACTGAGGAAATTCAAAAAAATCATCAGATTCTACTACAAAAGCCTATACTCAATGCAACTGGAGAATCTGGAGGAAATGGACAATTTCCTAGACAGATACCAAATACCAAAACTAAATCAGGATCAATTAGATCAGCTAAACAGTCCCATAACCCCTAGAAAAATAGAAGGGGTTATAGAAAGCCTCCCAACCAAAAAAAGTACGGGACCAGATGGTTTTAGTGCAGAATTTTATCAGACTTTCAAAGAAGACCTAACACCAATACTCTTCAAACTATTCCACAAAATAGAAACAGAAGGAACACTGCCCAACTCGTTCTAAGAAGCCACAATTACACTGATACCAAAACCACACAAAGATCCAACAAAGAAAACTATAGGCCAATTTCCATTAGGAATATCGATGCAAACATACTAAATAAAATCCTTGTCAACCGAATCCAAAAGCACACCAAAATGATCATTCACCATGATCAAGTAGGCTTCATCCCAGGGATGCAGGGATGGTTCAATATACGGAAATCATCAATGTAATCCACTACATAAACAAACTAAAAGAAAAAACCACATGGTCATCTCATTAGATGCTGAAAAAGCATTTGAAAAATTCAGCATCCTTTCATTCTAAAAGTCCTGGAAAGCACAGGAATTCAAGGCCCATACCTAAACATAATGAAAAGCGATATACAGCAAACCAGTAGCCAACATCAAACTGAATGGAGAGAAACTTGAAGCAATCCCACTAAAATCAGGGACTAGACAAGGCTGCCCTCTCTCTCCATATCTTTTCAATATAGTACTTGAAGTTCTAGTGAGAGCAATTAGACAACATAAGGAAGTCAAAGGGATACAAATTGGAAAGGAAGAAGTCAAACTATCATTAATTGCAGATGATATGATAGTATACTTAAGCGACCCAAAAAACTCCACCAGAGAACTCCTACAGCTGATAAAGAACTTCTGCAATGTGGCTGGTTATAAAATCAACTCAAACAAATCAGTAGCCTTCCTGTACTCAAAGGACAAGCAGGCTGATAAAGAAGTTAGGGAAATAACACCCTTCACAATAGCCACAAACAATATAAAGTATCTTGGCATGACTCTTACCAAACAAGTGAAAGATCCGTATGACAATAACTTCAAGTCCTTGAAGAAAGAAGAAAAAGATCTCAGAAGATGGAAAAATATTTCTTGCTCTTGGATTGGCAGGATCAATATAATAAAAATTGCCATCTTGCCAAAAGCAATCTACAGATTCAATCCAATCCCCATCAAAATCCCAAATCAATTCTTTATAGAATCTAGAAAGAGCAATTCTTAAATTCATCTGGAGTAACAAAAAACCCAGGATAGCTAAAACTATTCTCAACAATAAAGGACTTCTGGGGGAATCAATATCCCTGACCTCAAGCAGTACTACAGAGCAACTGTGTTAAAAACTGAATGGTATTTGTACAACGACAGACAAGTAGATCAATGGAATAGAATTGAAGACCCAGAAGTGAACCCACAGAGTTATGGTCACTTGATCTTTGATAAAGGAGCTACAACCATCCAGTGGAAAAAAGATAGCCTTTTCAACAAATGGTGTTGGTTCAACTGGAGATCATTATGCAGAAGAATGCAAATTGACCCACTCTTATCACCTTGTACTAAGATCAACTCCAAGTGGATCAAGGACCTCCACATAAAGCCAGACACACTGAAACTTATAGAAAAGAAACTGGGGGAGACCCTGGAGGACATAGGCACAGGGGGAAAGTTCCTGAACAGAACACCAAGAGCTTATGCTCTAAGATCAAGAATTGACAAATGGGACCTCATAAAATTACAAAGTTTCTGTAAGGCAAAGGACACTGTCAGAAGGACAAAATGACAACCAACAAATTGGGAAAAGATCTTCACCAACCCCACATCTGACAGAGGGCTAATATCCAATATATGCAAAGAACTCAAGAAGTTAAATCCCAAAGAACCAAATAACCCTATTAAAAAATGGGGTACAGAGCTATACAAGGAATTTTCACCAGAAGAAATTCGGATGGCCGAGAAACACCTTAAGAGATGTTCAACATCATTAGTCATCAGGGAAATGCAAATCAAAACAACCCTGAGATTTCACCTCACACCAACAGATGCTGGAGAGGATGTGGAGAAATAGGAAACTCCTCCACTGTTGGTGGGATTGCAAGATGGTACAACCGCTCTGGAAATCAGTCTGGCAGTTCCTCAGAAAATTGGGCATGATGCTTCCAAAGGATCCTGTCATACCACTCCTTGGCATATACCCAGAGGATTCCCCTGCATGCAATAAAGACACATGCTCCACTTTGTTCATAGCAGCCTTATTTATAATAGCCAGATGCTGGAAGGAGCCCAGATGTGACTCAAAGGAGGAATGGATACAGAAAATGTGGTATATTTATACAATGGAATACTACTCAGCAATTAAAAATAATGAATTCACACAATTCGTAGGCAAATGGTTGAATCTGGAAAATATCATCCTAACTGAGTTAACCCAATCACAAAAGAATACACATGAAATGCAATCACTGATAAGTGGATATTAATGAGCCCAGAAGCTCTGAATACTCAAGGCACAATTAGCAAATCAAAAGATTCCCAAGAAGAAGGAATGAGAGGACACTGGGTTCAGAAAAGACTGGTTCCAGTCTTGCAGGAGAGTACCAGAACAGAGAAAAGTTTGAGGGGTGATGGGGAATGTGGGCGGGGTGCGGGGGGAGTACTCATGGGACACATGGTGAGGGGGGTACTGGGAAAGGGGAAAGCCTTTGGAATGTAAACAAAGAATATAGAAAATAAAATTAAAAAAAATAAAAAAGATCTTTTAAAAAGATGACTGTCCCAGATAACTCATTATTATGTCAGAAGGCTAATACACAGAACATCTTTGCCAATAAATTGTACTATACATTTAACTAATTTGCTTCAACCCTCCTCAAACACCTATAAGGCAAAAATGCAAAAAACCTTTTAACTAAATAAGACCATCATTACCTTGATATCAAGAGCATCAAAATATGTTTTTTTAAACACTACAGGCACTATGAATATATGCAAAATCTCTCAAACTACTGAACCAGTAGTTTGTTAAGAAGACTAAAAGGTACAATTGTTAGACTGTCTCTCTAGGTTACACAAAGCCCTGGGATTAATCCACAGCACTGCATAAACTTGACATGGTGCTACTATCCTATATTCTCAGAACTTAGGAGATGGAAGCCAGAAGATCAGAAATCCATACTTATCCTCAGTATATAATTCTAAGGAATTCCTCAAGGAAATGCTTCTCTCAAGAAACAATCTTGAGATCTTGCTTAAGGAAGAAATAAAAAAGATGGTGATGAAGATAATGACTACACATTATTGGCAAGTGGAACTGATCACAGCAGTGCAGTAGTTAGGGCAAGGAGGACACCCAGGAGATTGCTCAGTAATTAAGTGCTTGCTGTGTAAGTGTGAGAACATGAGTGTTAATCACCAAAGCCCATATAAAGCTACATAAAGTAATATACATATGTATTCCCAGCACTCCAATGGCAAGAGAGCAATAATAGAAGGTGTGTATGTGCCTGTGGGGTTATTTCAATAAAGACAAGCATTTGGTTGAGCACAGCAAAGAGCAGATAGGACCTAGAATTGCTTTAAGGAAGGAGTACAAGACTGTTGCAATTAGAGCAGGCACCATGGGTCACCTGCTTCAGCAGTGTGCACATACATCATATACGCACTCATTGGCATATAGAAAAGGTGAACTAGAGAGGCAAATAAGGGTTATATCATTGAAACTTTAATCAAGGTGCTCAGATCTTGTATTTTTTACTTAAAAAATATTTCATACAGAATATTTTTTTTTGGTTTTTTGGAGACAGGGTTTCTCTGTGTAGCCCAGGCTGTCCTGGAACTCACTCTGTAGACCAGGCTGGCTTCGAACTCAGAAATCTGCCTGCCTCTGCCTCCCAAGTGCTGGGATTACAGGCGTGCGCCACCACCGCCCCAGAATATTTTTATTATATTCCTTCCTCACCCCAACTCCTTACAGACACTCTCTACCCTCTCAATTCATGTTCTTAATATTTCTCTTAAGTTAAAAAATAAATACAATAAGCCAATGAGACAAAAACCAACAAATCAAAAAAAAAAAAAGCACACAAAACAACAAGTTCATTTTGCATTGACCAACAGCTCCTATCCATGGGGCATGCCCAAGAATGTGATTGATATGCTACTGTTAATTGGAGATAACTGCTTTTCCCTTTCCTAGCTGGTTCCAGTTGCAGGGATATGAGTTTTGTGCCTACTTACCCTTCTCAATACTGGGATTTTATCTAGGTTGAGATTGTGCAAATCTTAAGATCTTATTATACGTGCATCAGTCCTGTTGTGTCTGAAAGATGCTTTTCCTTGGAGTCATCCACAATAGTGGCCTCTGGATCTTTCAGTTTTTCCATCTCACTTTTCATATAGATATTTGAGCATTGAAGGGAGGACTTCTATAAAGACATCTCATTCTGATCTATGTACTTCAAAGTCTCTCTCTGCACATTGTCTCTGTGTAAATTACCATATAGTACAAGAAGAAATTTCTCTGACGAGGACTGAGCAATTATATCTATGGGTATGTGAAGTGGAAATTTCTGGTTTCTTTGGAGACTCAGTTGTGACATGACATGTGACAGTTTTTCTGGAATCTGTCTTATGAGAGGATTTTTTTTTTCTGAAGCAGATACATGGGAGGATGTTTTGTTGAGAACAGACACATGGTTTCACATGGCGCTTTTCTGGAAGCTGTCTGGAAAAAGGGCATATGATGTTTTGTTAGAGAAAATGCTTGAGAGAATATGTTTTGTTTGGAAAGGGTATAAATACCACCCAATGGACAGGGGATCATGCTGTGTGGCATTGGCTTACCTTGCCACTCTGCTGGTCTTTGCTGATGCTGTGCCATTGGTTTCCCTTGCCTTCTTTGCTGATCATTGTTTGTCATGACTGAGTACAAAGAAATGCATCAAAGAACTTGTGGTGCTGTTCCTGCAGCTTCTTACTGCTTCTGTGTATCCCCAGCAGATTGGCAGAGCCTTAAATTTTCTTCTGGATTAAACTGCTGTTGCTGATTTGTGACCAGTGTTTGTGAGTAGATGGAGCTACCGCTGCTGATTTGTGTGAACTGAACTACTGCTATCCTAATACCCATGATTGGAATTTCCCCAAAGAACTATTTCTAAGAAAGTTAACATCCTCTTTTGCCCTATTAACCTTTCCTTTCCACTACCTAAGGTGGTTGGTGGGTTAGAATAGAGGTTAAAGCATTTAAGTATCTGTATTAAATTAGGTTTTGAGAAATATAAGCCTATAGGTATGTATTACTAAGAGTCATTTTATTGCTAAATTCATTCAGTAGAATAATAGTAGTAGCTTTTCCCCTAGGGCACATGATCTTGCTAGTCTCAGGTACTTGAATAGTTTAGGATTGTCAGGTTTGAGTTTCATCTCAAGGGATGGGGCTTAAATCCAATTTTTAAGTGATTGGATACTCCCATAATATGTGTGCCACTATTGTGTGGATATATTTTGTAAGTCAGATGTTATTGTAAGTTTGTAGCTAAGTGAGTTGATTCTGATCACAAACAGTATTTCAAAGTTTTCCTACTCACTATTTTTTAAATTTTATTATTTTTATACACTCCATATTTTATTCCCCATCCCGCCAACCCCTGTTTCCCCTCCAACTGTTCCACATCCCATACCTCCTCCCCTCCCCCTATCTCTACATGGATGTTCCTAGCCTCCCACCCCACCTGACCTCTAAACTCCTTGGGGCCTCTATCTCTTGAGGGGGATATAATCCCCCTCTCCTGAGGGTTAGGTGAATAATCTCTGAATGAACACAGACCCAGCAGTCCTCTGCTGTCTGTGTGCTAGGGGCCTCATATCAGCTTGTGTATTCTGCCTGTTTGGTGGTCCAGTGTTTGAGAGATCCTGGAGAGTCCAGATTGAGACTGCTGGTCCTCCTACAGGGTCACCCTCAGCTTCATTCCACCTTCCCTAATTCAGTAGCAGTGGTGAGCTGCTTCTGTCCATTGGTTGGGAGTAAATATCCACATCTGACTCTTTTAGCTTCTTGTTGGGTCCTCCAGAGTGCTGTCATGCCAGGTCCCTTTTTGTGAGTGTTCCACAGCCTCAGTAATAGTTTCAGGCCTTGGGAACTCCCCTTGAGCTGTTCCCACTTTGGTCCTGCCACTGGACCTTCCTTTCCTCCGGCTCCTGTCCATTTCCATCCCTGTAATTCAGACAGGAACAATTATGGGTCAGAGTTATGACTGTGGGTTGGTCTCCCTCTCCCTTATTTGAAGCCCTGTCATCCTGCTGGAGGTGGGCTCTGTAAGTTCCCTCTCCCTACTGTCAGGCATTTCATCTAAGGTCCCTCCCTTTTAGTCCTGTGAGTCTCTCATCTCCCAGGTCTCTGGTGCATTCTGGAGGGTCCCCCCACAAGTCAATACTTAATTGTTCTTCTTACTCTTTCAATTTGCGGCTATGCACAGAGCAGCCAAACCTGAATTGCCCAATGAGCAGGTTCTCAGTGGAGATTATGCAAGCTACATCCTGATTTTTATTTCAGCTTTTATATACATACCACTTTTTTTTGGCTTTTATGTGCCATGTTTTCATTTTTGTTTAAATTTTTAGTGGTCTTGCTTTTTCAAATGGCCCCAGAACATATTGTGTAATTGCTCTCCAGTGTTCATAAGTGCAAGACTATGATTTGCTGTGGAACAAATATATATGCTATTAATGATGAGTTCCATGCTAGCAAATAAAAAAGGATCTTAAATAAAGTTTATTAAAACAAACACTTTTTGCTGGGGTAGAACTGGTAATTGGATTTAGGAACTTATGCATACTAGACAAGTTCTGTGCCACTGAGTTATGTACCCATCAGAAACATAAACCTTTAAAAATGTGTATTGGGAGCTACAAAGATGGCTCATCAGGTAAGAGTCCTTGCTGCTCTTCCAGAGGACTGGAGTTGGATTCCTAGTACCCATGTAAGCGGGCTCCCAACCATTTGTAATACCAGCTCCAGACAATCCACCACATCTACTGGTCTAAAAGTGCACCAACACACAACATACATGCACACACACATATTTTATATTTACATATATATATATATAAATTAAAAAATACAACATATGTATTGATAGCTAGTAGGTAACAGGGAGCCATCCCTGTGCTTACTCTCAGGATCTAACCAGGAAGGCTGTGTGCTAATTCTACAACCATGTGTCCCACAGAGCATAACGATTGCCGGTAACAAGAGACTCGAAAATAAATGTTAAAACTTGAGGCATGTATGAAGATGAGGAGCATTCCAAAGACCATGCAAACAGGATGTAGACTGGAAAGCCAGGAAAATACGCATCATTAAAGCCTTTATTTCAAGAAGGAAGGCACTGTCTGTTTTCAAACATTCTTAAGAGATTAAGATGAAAAAAGTTCATTGTATTTGATGAAAAACACATTTTTAAAACTTGGTTCTGAGTATAGTTTCAGGAAATTACAGTGGAAACTTAATTATACTAAATTAAGTAGTTTTTAACTAAGAAAATTCTGATTTGAAATGAATGTAGGCTATTCTTTCCCATATTTTGCATTAAAATTTTGTTGGTGATCTTCTTTCTTAGGCAGTTTCCCACTTTAGTGTGTACCACCCAGTGAGGTTAAACAATGACGCTTAATCACGATGCACAGCAGTTGGTCTTTCTTTCTTGATTATTTTTCTACGGAGAGCCCACTGAAGCTCATTCTCTGGAGCTTTCCACTTCATTCTGATGATGACTGCACAATTTCTCTGCTCCTTCAAGAGAAGGAGGGGAAGCAATTGTTTTTAATGCCTTTCTCAGTGGTGCTACCTTCTAAACCGCATGTCTGCTTTTACATAGTTAGTCTTAGGCCAAATACTTTTCTTTCACTGCTTACTGTATAAAAGCTTTACACACTTTAGAGCACACTGATTATTTTGATTGTAGAATGGTGGAGTGTTTGTTTCTGAAAAAAAAATTCTGGACTGCAGAGTTGACTTAGTGTTTAAACATTGCTTTTCCAGAGGAGCTGGGTTTGATTTCCAGCACACATATGGTGGCTCACAGTTGTCTATAAGTCCAGTTCCAGGGGGATTCAGTGACTTCTTCTGGCCTCTATGGGCACCAGGCAAGCTAAGAGCTCACAGGCAAGCATTCAGGCCAAACAACTACACAGAATTACTTACTTGTGGGTTTCTCTTAGTCCTCTTCAATTTGGGTTAATACTTCAGCGTCTATGTTTATTTAATGACAGATGTGAACTTTCCCCCACACTGGGTAGAGATTCATGGGTTTTTCATTCTGTGGTTAAATACCATTACAATCATTTGTTCTTTTGCCACCAGATTATCCCAGATTTGACCAACAAGAACATACTGATTTTGTGATTTATAACCGGACTGCACATATTGCCTGATATAAATGGAATAGTATTGTTTTGCATTTGACACATCATTTAAAGCTGGTCATAGTAGGAATACATTCAATCCTATAATCCCAACACATGGACAGTAGAGGCAAGAGAATGAGAGGTTCAAGATATTCCTCAGCTACATGGAGAGTTCAAGCCCAATCTTGGCTACGTGAGACTCTGTTTTAAACTAAAGCTTGCATGAATTATTTTTATCATTCCTTATAAACTACCTTAAGGGTATGTAAAATATTCAAAGAATTATTTTTAATTTATAAAAGCAAATATCTTTTGCCATGTGATTGTATGTGCCTAGGATAATGTTAGATTATCCTAAACCTCATGCCAGTCACTGAGAATAAGATCTCTTCTTTAGATGCTGGAGATCAAACTCCAGAGCTTTTCCAGGGCAATAAACTCCCACTGACTTCTGTCTCTAGTTCTTGAGAGACCTTCCTTATCTTCGCTTCATTACCATTTGTTGTGGATGAATATTCACTATTTCTTCATTTTTCGGTTTTGAAATAATATCATCACTTAACCACTGTTTGTGTTTTTAATTGCTGTTACTTACCAAAGCCTCCATTAATGTCAGTGTAAAGGTAAGGATGTGGACAACAGCTGAGAAATTCAAAAATTATGTGGCATGTGCCTGTCTTTACAATGGCATGACTACTGCTCATGAAATATTTGTTGTGTCAATGAGCAAGGCAGATCTCATCTCTCTATTTTATTTCTAAAATCTTTAGCTATTGTTTACGCAGTCATTTTTCACATGTGGCTTTGGTTTGATGTTCAGAGTAATGCCTGAATACTTATGTTTATCAAAGCATTTTCTGGATCTAACATATTTGTAGAACATTCCACCCTAAAGCAAAAGAATATACCTTCTTCTCAGCACCTCATGGTACCTTCTCAAAAATTGACTATATAATTGGTCACAAAACAGGCCTCAACAGATAAAGAAATATTGAAATTATTCCATGTATTCTATCAGATCACCATGGACGGCCTAAGGCTGGTCTTAAGCTCAAACAAAAGCAATGGAAAACACATATACACATGGTCCTGGAACAAAGCTCTCATCAATGATAGCTTGGTCAAGGAAGAAATAAAGACTATCTTTTTTCCACTGGATGTTTTCAGCTCCTTTGTCAAAGATCAAGTGGCCATAGATGTGTGGGTTCAATTCTGGGTCTTTAATCCTATTCCATTGATCTACCTCCCTGTCACTGTACCAATACCATGCAGTTTTTAACACTACTGCTCTGTAGTATTGCTTGAGGTCCAGGATACTGAATCCCCCAGAAGTTCTTTTACTGCTGATATTAGTTTTAGCTATCCTGGGTTTTTTTGTTATTCCAGATGAATTTGAAAATTGCTCTTTCTAACTCTATGAAGAACTGAGTTGGGATTTTGATTGTGTTGAATCTGTATATTGCTTTTGGCAAGATTGCCATTTTAACTATATTAATCCTGCCAACACAAGAGCATGGAAGATTTTTCCATTTTCTGAGGTCTTCTTCCATTTTCTTCTTCAGAGACCTGAAGTTCTTGTCATACAAATCTTTCATTTGTTTGGTTAGAGTCAAACCAAAATACTTTATATTGTTTGTGGCTATTGTGAAGGGTGTCATTTCCCTAATTTCTTTGTTAGCCTGCTTATCCTTTGAGTATAGGAAGGCTACTGATTTGCTTGAGTTGAGTTTATAACCAGCCACTTTGCTGAAGTTGTTTATCAGCTGGAGGAGTTCTTTGGTGGAGTTTTTTGGGTCACTTAAGTATACTATCATATCTGCGAATAGTGATAGTTTTTCTTCCTTTCCAATTTGTATCCCTTTGATTTCCTTATGTTGTCAAATTGCTCTAGCTAGTACCTCAAGTACTATATTGAAAAGATATGGTGAGAGGGGGCAGCCTTGTCTAGTCCCTGATTTTAGTGGGATTGCTTCACATTTCTCTCCATTTACTTTGATGTCGGCTACCTGTTTGCTGTAAATTGCTTTTACTATGTTTAGGTATGGGCCTTGAATTCCTGTTCTTTCCAAGACTTTTAGCATGAAAGGATGCTGAATTTTGTTGAATGCTTTTTCAGCATGTAATGAGATGACCATGTGGTTTTTCTTTTAGTTTGTTTATGTAGTGGATTACATTGATGGATTTCCATATATTGAACCATACCTGCATCCCTGGGATGAAGCCTACTTGATCATGGTGAATGCTCATTTTGATGTGCTCTTGGATTCGGTTGGCAAGAATTTTATTTAGTATTTCTGCATCGATATTCGTAAGGGAAATTGGCCTGTAGTTCTCTTTCTTTGTTGGATCTTTGTGTGGTTTTGGTATCAGCGTAATTGTGGCTTCTTAGAACGAGTTGGGCAGTGTCCCTTCAGTTTCTATTTTGTGGAATAGTTTGAAGAGTATTGGTGTTAAGTCTTCTTTGAATATCTGGTAGAATTCTGCACTAAAACCATCTGGTCCCATACTTTTTTTGGTTGGGAGGCTTTCTATAACCCCTTCTATTTTTCTAGGGGTTATGGGACTGCTTAGCTGATCTAATTGATCCTGATTTAGTTTTGGTATTTGGTATCTGTCTAGGAAATTGTCCATTTCCTCCAGATTCTCCAGTTGTGTTGAGTATAGGCTTTTGTAGTAGGATCTGATGATCTTTTGAATTTCTTCAGTTTCTGTTGTTATGTCCCCCTTTTCATTTCTAATTTTGTTAATTTGGATACTGTCTCTGTGTCCTTTGGTTAGTCTAGCTAAGGGTTTATCTATCTTGTTGATTTTCTCAAAGAACCAGATCCTGGTTTTGTTGATTCTTTGTATGGTTCGCTTTGTTTCTACTTGATTGATTTCAGCCCTGAGTTTGATGATTTCCTGTCTTCTACTCCTCCTGGGTGAATTAGCTTCTTTTTGTTCCAGGGCTTTAAGGTGTGTCATTAAGCTGCTGGTGTATGCTCTCTCCTGTTTCTTTTTGGATGCACTTAGAGCTATGAGTTTTCCTCTTAGCACTGCTTTCATTGTGTCCCATAGATTTGGGTATGTTGTACCTTCATTTTCATTGAATTCTAAAAAGCGTTTGATTTTTTTTTTATTTCTTCCTTGACCAAGGTGTCATTGAGTAGAGTATTGTTCAGTTTCCATGTGTATGTGGGCTTTCTGTTGGTTTTGTTGCTATTGAAGACCACTCTTACTCCATGGTGATCTGATAGGAGGCATGGGATTAGTTTGATCTTCTTGTATTTGTTGACATCTTTCTTGTGAACAATTAAATGATTGATTTTGGAGAAGGTACCATGTGGTGCTGAGAAAAAGGTATATTCTTTTGCTTTAGGATGGAATATTCTATATATATCTGTTAAATCCAATTGGTCCAAAGTTTCTATTAGTTTCACTGTGTCCCTGTTTAGTTTCTGCTTTCCTGATCGGTGCATTGAGGAGAGTGGAGTGTTGAAGTCACCCACAATTTTTGTGTTAGGTGCAATGTGTGCTTTAAGCTTTAGTAAGGTTTCTTTTATGAATGAGGGTGCCCTTGCATTTGGAGCATAGATGTACAGTATTGAGAGTTCTTCTTGGTGGATTTTCCCTTTGACCAGCAAGAAGTGACTTTCCGAGTCTCTTTTGATGACTTTAGGTTGGAAGTCAATTTTATCTGATATTAGAATGGCTACTCCCGCTTGTTTCCTGAGAGCATTTGCTTGTAAAATTGTCTTCCAGCCTTTTACTCTAATGCAGTGTTTGTCTTTAACACTGAGATGTGTTTCCTGTATGCAGCAAAATGTAGGGTCCTGTTTCCATATCCAGTCTTTTAGTCTACGTCTTTTTATTGGGGAATTGAGTCCATTGATGTTAAGAGAAATTAAGGAATAGTAAGTATTACCTCCCGACATTTTTGAAATTATTTTTTATATTTGAGAGGTTATCTTCTTTTGGGTTTGAGGAGAGGAGGTTTCTATCTTGCTTCTACCGGGGTATCATTTCCTTCCTTGCGTTGGTGTTTTCCCCCTATTATCATTTGTAGGGCTGAGTTTGTGGAAAGATATCATGCAAATTTGGTTTTTGTCATGGAATACCTTGGTGTCTCCATCTGTGGCGATTGAGAGTTTTGCTGGGTATAGTAGTTTTGGCTGAAATTTGTGTTCTCTTAGAGTTTGAATGATATCTGCCCAGGATCTTCTAGCTTTCATGGTCTCAGGTGAGAAGTCTGGAGTAATCCTGATAGCTCTTCCTTTATATGTTACTTGGCCTTTTTCTCTTACTGTCTTTAACATTCTTTCTTTGTTTAGTACATTTGGGGTTTTGATTATTATGTGATGGGATGTATTTCTGTTCTTGTCCAGTCTGTTTGGAGTTCTATAGGCTTCTTGTATATTCATGGGCATCTCTTTAGGTTGGGGAAGTTTTCTTCCATAATTTTGTAGAAGATATTTGCTGGCCCTTTAGCTTGTAAATTTTCACTCTCATCTATATCTATAATCCTTAGTTTTGGTCTTCTCATTGTGTCCTGGATTTCTTGGATGTTTTGGGTTACAAGCTTTTTGCATTTAGTATTTTCTTTGACTGTTGAATCAATGGTTCCTATGGTATCTTTGGCATCTGAGATTCTTTCTTCTATTTCTTGTATTCTATTGTTGATATTTGCATCTATGGCCCCTGATTTCTTCCCAAGGTTTTCTATCTCCAAAGTTGTCTCCCTTTGTGATTTCTTAGTTGTTTCTACTTCTGTTTTTAGAACCTGGATGGATATGCTCAGATCTTTTGCTTGCTTGATTGTGTTTTATGTAATTCTTTAAGAGATTTTTGTGTGTCCTCTTTCATAGCTTTTACTTATTGACCCATGTTCTTCTGTATTTCTTTACGTGATTTTTGTGTTTCCTCCTTATTGGCTTCTGTTTTTTGATCCATATTCTCCTGAATTTCTTTAAATGATTTTTGTGTTTGCCTTGTAAAGGCTTCTAACTTTTGATCCATTTTCTCCTGTATTTCTTAAAGAGATTTATCTATGTGTTCTGCTACCAGCATCCTGACCAGTGATTTTAGATCCAAATCTTGTTTTTCTGGTGTGTTGTGGTATCCAGGGCTTCTTGTTGTCGGTGAACTGGGTTCAGATGCTGTCATGCTGCCTTGATTTCTGTTAGTAACGTTCCTAAGTTTTCCTTTTGACATCTGGTTATCTCTGGTGTTAGTTGGCCTTGTTGTCTCTGGCTGGTGTTTGAACTTCCCGTGAGGCTGTGCCCACCTGTTGTTTCTCTACTGATGACCCGGCTGCAAGATAGAGACTGCCTCTGCGAGTGCTGAGGGGACCTCAGGGAAGGTGGTTCCCAACCGAGTTGGTGCAAGGCTGGAGGGTGTGGAGATGTCCTGCAAGCTGCTGCCCTTGCCCTGGTTAGTGGGGAGATCCTGGCGGATCCCCCCGAGCGATGGTAGCCCCTGATCGAGTCTGTCTACCTGGGCCTCTCTAGCGGTATCCTGGGGGCAATATGGAGACCGACAGCGACCTCCACTGTAAGGGACTGCGGGGCAGGCTGCTCCCAGCTGCCTTGGTGCAAGGCCAGAGGGCGTGGAGAAGTCCGGCAGAGCCGCCACCCTGGCCCTGGCTGGTGGCGAGAGCCTAGTGGATCCACCCAAGCGATGGTAGTCCCTGATAGGGTCTGTATACATGGGTCTCTCTAGCGGTGGCCCAGTGGCAATATCCATGGGTATTCTTTTGAGACTGGGTTACCTCACATAGTATGATGTTCTCCAGCTCCATCCATTTCTCTAACAATTTCATGAATTCATTGCTTCTAATGGCTGAATAGTGCTCCATTTTGTATATATACCAGATTGAAAATTTCAAAATGAAGAGGAAATTTCATGTACAAAAATCAAGTTTTATGGAGAGACCCAAGGCTCAGGCTTCTTATGTACGAGAGGTTGGCCTTGTTCGATATCAGTGGGAGGAAAAGACCTTGGGCCTGAGGAGGTTCCATGTCCCAGTGTAGGGAATACCAGGACAGGAAGGTGAGAGTGGGTGGAAGGGTGGGGGAGCACCCTGACAGAGGCAGGGGGATTGGATAGGGGATTTCTGGAGGGTATACCTGGAAAGAGGATTGCATTTGAAATGTAAAGAAAAGAAATTATCCAATGAAAAGGAAGAGTTCACCAGGAAAAAAACAAAAACAAAAACAAAACAAAACAAAAAAACCAAAAAAAAAATCAAGTTGTATTATTTTGTGTGCCTTAGTGTAGAATATTCAATATGTTATGTGTATACTGTGGACCTATTGGAAACGAGAAAACCCAGCAGTTTGAAACTCACTTAATGATAAGATCCCTTTTTATTTCAGTTCCTAACAGGCCATGGAGCAATTTGGGTAAATGGTTTTCCCATCTCTGGAATTTGCTGATTTTCTTGACGCTGATTCTTTTGTTGTGTTTCTTTTCAGTTTTTTATTTGTTCAACACTTAAAGTGATTTTCCTTTCCCAAGAAGGTAGACAGCTTCCACCCGGCTACATATCATAAACTCTAGGATGCCCACTGACTTCTCAGAAAGCTGCGCTCATGAGTTAGAAATGACCCCAAGACCGCTCAGCTACACACTTGTCACACGCTTATCAAGTGTATTTAATATAGTTTCTCTAAATTCTCGGAGATCCACTTTGTATATTCTGGTAGACGTTTCATAATCAGCTAGAAAAAGTAGTTGAAATTTCAAACATTCAGAGAATGTTGAGTCAGTCACTTAATGACAAAGTTATACAGAGTAAGAAAGATGTCCATAAAAATAGAACCAGGAGGAGTCTATATAAATAGCAGGGGAAGAAGAGTGTATTCTTTTTCAGCTGTAACATCACATTTTTTTTTGCACGTTGGACACATTGTTTAGCCGTTTCTAAACACATTTCCATTTACGTCACTTGTAAAAAACTTCCTAGGCTCATATTCTGGAAAACTGACAGAGTTGTAATGAACAGATGCAGATTCCATGATTGTAATTGGCTTTTCCTCTGCTGTTCTGGCTCATGCATCATTAATAATTGCTGTTTCCCCACGCTTGCCTTATACATCTGAGAAGCTTCCTTCCCCAGGTCAGCCCTGTTCATCAGCTTCTGAGAACTCGCGGCATGGTGTTTGGCAGGTTTACCAACACCTTTATTCACACGTAGAATTTTAAGTGTCTTTTTCATACCTCTGTTGATTTTTAACACTATTTTTTTAACTTTAAGCTTTTTCATTTTCCCTGTGTATTTCCAGAGAAGGACATTGATTTTTGAATATAATTCCCTTTTTTTGTTTCATTTTTCCTATCACAAATAATTTCTTGTTTTAAAAATAGGTCTTATGGGATATAATGTAACAATTCATGTCTTTCTTAAAGGTGAATAATTTATATTTTTACATTACTTATTTTAGTCTGGTAAGATTTTATAGG
Organism: Apodemus agrarius; assembly: GCA_964023405.1. Lineage (NCBI taxonomy): Eukaryota > Metazoa > Chordata > Mammalia > Rodentia > Muridae > Apodemus > Apodemus agrarius. The sequence goes on from OZ030014.1 coordinate 47,719,802, forward strand.
CAGGCATTCTACCTCTGAATTATATCCCAAACCTGACTGGTAAGATTTTCTAACAGATTCATTCAAATAACTATCATATTCTAAAGTAGAACAAATGTAGATGAATCTTGAATGGGTGTTTAAGGATCAGATACCTTAACCCCAAGCATATTACATGTATATTTTTAGTCAGCATGAAATAGACCTGAAAAAAAAATCTAATCTGTGAACAACTCCAAAGATAATAGCTGTGATTATTTCTTAATTTTATGTGAATGGAGTATGAAATACTTACTAATAGAGGAAAGATTTTTTTAAATGGGATCTTTTTATTTAAGTTCTAAAATACAGAGCAAATATCTGTTTTATTGTTTGTTTTAAAGAAAATGTAATGACTCACCATGGAATATTAGCTTGAAGAGAAGTCACTTAGAGTTCAAATAGATATTAGAGCTTGTATATATGAAAAAAGGGTACACATGTATCAAGAAATCGCAGGACAAAGATTACTTAAAGTAAGAAAGTGCCATTTTAAGGTATATGGACAAGAGATTTAAATATCCTCTTTAGTTTAAGAACTTTAAGAATTTATTTTGCTTAACCTTAAGTAGCAACTTAATTGACATTAAATCAGTAAAATTATGAGGCTTAATCTATGAGAATTACATAATACAATTTAATTCAATGTCTTGAAAGCACAAAATGACTCATAACAATTATATGACTGTAAATTAAACATCCAACTTAGCAATAAAATGCTATTGTGACTACTCATAGTAGAGGCTTGAAATTCACTCATTTACACCAACTGAAAATGCTTTTTTTTTTTTTTTTTTTTTTTTACAAAAGAAGAGAATGTCTCCATGTTCCAGTTGTCTGTGTAGTAAGTCTAAGCTGTTAACTGAAACTGTGGATGCGCTGAAGGCCAGCAGTCCACAGCCCACTGCATGGATTTATGCCATCTCGTGCACTGCCCCAACCCCATGACCTTTGGTGTTTTTGATCATATGCACAAAGATGACCATCTGCTAATCTCAACTACCCCCGGCTCCTTCTTGTGAGAAGGCAGAACAAGCACTTGTTTTCTTGATCATTTCTTTTGTACATTTGCTCTTTTGAAAAATGCTTTGACTAGAGCTCTTGGAAATGATTTTATATTCCAATATTTTAAAGACACTTTATAATAAAAATATTTTAAATAAAAATTTGAATGTTTACCATGTATCTATTGCCACATTTTTGTTTGTTTTAGATGCCAGTAATTTTCTGAAAGTTAAACACTTCTATGACTGTATTATGCTTATGACATAGACACAATAAACACATTTTTTAATATATGATATGTGTTGTATTCTTGTTAGTCATGTGAGCCAATGTTTGCTTTTCATAATGATATGCTACAGTTTAGCTATAACTTTATTAAAATCTGGACTCTGAATCAGTAATTATAAGGTAGACTTTGAGAAATTCCAAGACCATGAATATTTTGCTACTCAAGCGTTATTAAACATTTTCTGTTAAAGATTAGATAGTGATATTTTAGGCTTTTTATGCAAAAAACATCATTATGGATAGTATTTAGATAACAAGAGAGAAAAGAAAATATTTTATTAATAGAGTTTGTTTAATAAGTGTACATATAAGTAGCATTATATAGACTAAGCAGGCTGTATTTACATATTTAGGAATGTGTGTGTGTATACATATACATGTATGCATGCAGTAACAGTTAGTGGAAAAAGGACATGAATTTGAAAGAGAGATGAGCTTGGAGGGAGGAAAGGAAAATGGGAGATGTAATTGTAATAGAAAAAACAGAAGAAATAATTTAAAAATTACCACAAAATACAGTGGAAAACACAAGATACAGTGGAAAGTACTACCTAGCAAGAAGAAGCAATCATTGACTACAACATACAAGAGACACAGCTCTCAACAGCATCATGCAAGTCAAAGGAACCTACACAGAAGCTACATGTCACTAAACTGCAATTAAAAGTTCTAGAAAGTAGAAGGTAGTTTGCTGTCATAGAAAACTTTTTGTGGTTACCAGGAACCAGGAGGTGGATGACAAAGACATCCAAAGGAATGGTTTGGGTGGTGGAAATATGCTTTATGTGGTTGTAATAATGGTTATACACAGGTTTTTGGATTTTTTTTGCTGGTTTCTTTGTTTTTTGTTTTTGATTACTTGGTTCTTTGGGGTTTTTTAATGTATTGAATTTGAGAAAGCCAGCTGACACGTTGGGAAGACACAGAGAAGCTTTATGCCAAGATTCATATCTATAAAGGGCTGTTGTCAAGAGGTGGCACAGATCAGGTGCCATCTACTGGGAGTCAAGCGAGTGAACTGGCTCCCAGCAAACCCTCAGCCTCAGTGAGCCTCCAGGTGGCTCAGGCTCTGGCTGAGATGAGTTGCAGCTTCATAGGAGACCAAAGCTCAGCTTGGTGGCAACTAAGCTGTTCCTGAGCTCCTATCCATAGAAACGGATTATAAGTAATCCCTTATGTCTCTTGCCAATATATTTGTACAGTCATTGAAAACTTTCTGAGTCTCTATGTACATGGCTGTGTCCACAGATTATGTCTAACTCATTTCTGAGTAACTCTGAGTTACCAATACAGCACCAGTATCACGTAAAGGAAAGAAATGAAAGCCCTGCCCCTTAGAGACATTGGAGCAAGAACCGAGTCCAGACATGAATTCTCCATTCTATTCTGCCAGTGTCCTCTGTCCTCTGTTGTCTGAATCTGTGCCTACCTGAAGGCTCTCTTGTGAATCTGTTGGTCCCTGTGTGTTTGTCTGTGTGTGTATCCCTATGTGTGTATCCCTATGTGTGTCTGTATGTTGTATGAGCTATGTGTGTGAGTAATGTCTGTCTATCTTTAAGTGGTCTGTCTTTCCATAACAAAAGACTTCACTCTGTGTTTATTGTACAGCATAAAAAGTATCACACAGACAAGGAATAAGATACCTTACAGAAGGCTTTGACAGAGTTTTATAAGGGATTAAGTAACTGGCTCTGACTGATCCAGAAAATAAATATCATTGTTTATCAACCAATAAATGATCTCTTTCAACCTTTGCAGTAGATTTTAGGAAGTTACTTTCAACCTCTGGGTTTGCTGCTTTGAGCAAATGATTTGCATGCGTTTCTCTGGATCCAGGGTGTGAAGAGTATATTACTTCAAACTGCATCTCTGTATTAGCTGAGGCTGTAAACACTGATTCCATGGGAAATCTTAGGCAAGTGAGGGTGGTTGTTACATTGTTCTCCTAAAGGCAGGCTGAGTAGCTTCAGTACACAGGAGGCCAACACTTGTAAATCTTAAGTGACTTCAAGGTGTACTATTAGTACTTTGGCTGTGATGTCCAACAAAACTCCTAATCTCTTAGAATGTAAGAGGTACGTTCAGAATAGTTCATTGGCATAGGTGTGGGTCCATCCACTGGAGCATGAACAATCTTCAAGCAGCTAACTCATCAACTGCCAGTGCATCATCAGCTAAGGGTGTGTCCCCTTCCCAGTATCCTGGATTTAGACTGGCTCAATCCTGTGCTGGTCTGGTACAGGTGACCAGAGCTGCTGGGAATTGATGTGTGCAACAGCTCTGTCGCATCAGCAAGGTGACTTCACAGCTCTCACATTCACAGTCCTCTTTCACTGTGTCCTGAGCCTTTCATAGGGGCAAACTGATACAGACAACTCCTCCGAATCTGAGCACTGGCTACTACTTACAGCCAGCACTTGATCAGTTATGAGGATCTTTATTAGCTCCTACCCACTGCCAAAAAGACGCTTCTTTAACCAAAATTTAGTGCAGAACAAATCTATCGCTATAAACATAAATATTTAGAAGGCAGTTTGATAACAGATAATGTTTTTGAGATTTGTTTGTACTATTGCATGGCATTTTAAGCCAGAAACCAAAAGCTCCACGAAGCAGTTATTTAAAAATGAGTGTGCTTTCATATATTGTTTGAAAATTATACCATAATAAGATAGAATTTTTAATAATTGTTAAGCACCATCATCTAGGATAACATATAAAATGTACTATAAATTACATATGTCATTATTTGAAGTCCATCCTAAGGGTCCTTACACTGTACAGAATGGCAGCTGGTAAATCTATACTTTGTGCATTAGGTTTTTTTTAAGTTGTCATCCACTCAAGAGTATACCTCGGCATAGGGGCTTGGGGATGGCGCAGTCAGTAAAGTGTTTTCCTTGAAAGCAAGACCTGAGTTCTATCCCTAGAGTGTGCATGAAAAAAGCTGAACATGTAAAGAATGTTCATAGTCACCCACAGCATGAGGGAGATGGATTCACAGACTGACTTGCTTAACTGGTCCAGGCCAGACCAGTGAGAGACCCTGCTCAAAAAAAAAGTACACAAAAAAACCTGAGGAATGACATTCTGAGGTGCCTTCTGACCTCCATGTGCAGCTCTCTCTCTCTCTCTCTCTCTCTCTCTCTCTCTCTCTCTCATGAATATAATTATTTGTACTTAATAACTATAAATGGTCATTTCTGAGCTCTTTGCCCAGGGTGACAATCTTTCCACACTGTAGTTATTATTAGACACTTTCAGAGATACAGAGAAATGATGGGTGGCAGGGCATGACAGTTTGGGACTTGCCACCAGGAAGGAAAAGGGTCAGCTCTAGCACTAGTTCATGGAACAGTCTTGGGGAAATTCTTCCAATTTTTATAAAATTTTTTGGAGCTTTTTCCATTTATTCTTTCAAATATGAACCTTTTTAGACTAGGGGGTTGTCTTAGTCAGTGTTCTATTACTGTAAAGAGACTCCATGACCAAAGCAATTCTTATAAAATAAAGCATTTAGTTTAGTTCTTTATCATCATGGAGCAGAACATGGTGGAACACATGCAGATGTGGTGCTGGAGAGGTAGGTGAGAGGTCTGGATCTGGATCTGCAGACAACCGGAAGAGAAATACAATGAAAACCTCACAGCCTATCACAGTGACATATGCTCTCTAATAAGGCCATACCTACTCCATCTCCTAATTCTTCTTAAGTAGTGCTTTCCGAATGACTAAGCATTCAAATATATGAGCCTATGAGGACCATTCTTATTCAAACCACTATAATGATCTTGGCTTTAAAATCTCTAATTTTATAAATCGGGAACCTTGATGCCTTAAAAGAATGTAATAGTATGGAAGTAGTATAAAAGAAGTATCAGAGATGTTTGTTTCTGATTTTAGATGCATTTATTTCTCATAGGTGCCATGAACCTTCCAAAAGTAGCTCAGTGACATACATTAATAAATACCTAGTTTTTTGTTTGTTTGTTTGTTTTATATGGAGTCTTCTTCGTAGGTCAGAATAGCCTTGCAATCTTCCTGCCTGAGCCTCTCAACTGCCAGGATCACAGGCAGTAATCCTCTATTACCATAGTTATGAAGAGGACACAAAGTTCTTATGATAACTTGTGCTCTCTATCCTTTACTAAGGGATGGAAGCAATGAGCATCAGCTGAAACTATTTTGAAATTTTGTTTTCTGATCAAGTTGCCTTCAATAGCCCTAGGATGTAGCTCCCACATGACCACACTACCACGAGGGTGAACAACTCGCAGCCCACAGCCCACAGTTTCTAAGTTAGGCTGTTCAGGAGGTTAGGTACATTAGACACACTTTGACTTATTCAGTTCGCAGCATGTTCATCAGGACATAATCTTCCATAATTTAATCAGCACTTTTAATGTGTGGTATGTTTGTTACTTTGCTATGCTATTTCCATATGCATTGTCAGTACCCTTCAGGCTGACCTTCAACTTCTAGACTCGAGTGGCCTCTTCATGCTCACCCTCCTGAGAAAATAAAGCTAATACGCATGTACCAACTGGAAGCAGCGTTGAGTATGTGCCACAGACCTGGAAGCATCCTCTGTACGTGCCACAAACCTAGAAGCAGCTTTATTTTTTTAAAGAGGGTTGTGATTTAGCAACCTGGCATTTGGGAAGATTGGCTGGAGTAATGTCCCATCTGTATCTGATAAAGTGGAGGTGGTCTATTTAGATTGATGTGTGCCCATTTTCTGAATATTTTTGTGCTATTGAATAATTGTTAAATATAGTTTGTTAGCTAGTGAAACAGCTTCATAACTATATAACCTTGAGCCATTTCATTAGTTCTTAAAATATTTCCATTTAATCTCGCATTGTCTGTGGCTAAATTTGACAAAAACCATTCCATGTTTAGGAAGCACTGTACTCTGACCGCAGGCAAATGCAGGTCTGGATACACACTAGGCTAGGACCCTGGCCTAGCTTCTGATTCTCAGTACCCGAATTTCCTCTGCAGCCGAGAATGGTAAAGAACCCAGAACTTGGCAGATAGCTGGAGGTAAACATCTGGTGCTTATACTGGAGGTAAACACCTAGTGCATAGCTTGATAACTAGAACATAATAAGCACTGAAAAACTTGCCAGTCACCACATCATCATGAAATGACCAATGTATTATAGTTAAATATTTTATACTACTTCATACTATTTTACACAGGTAAAGTTAGCTAACACTTGATGATTAAAATAATAAAAATTTAACCAGAATTTGTTGAGAAAAAAATCTATGATAACATCTATTATTCAAAAGTACATATTCAGTAGATGGTGAACCAATAGTGTCACCTGTGTTAAAGCCGTAGACATTTGGAACAGTGAGTTTAAATACTGAGAATCTTGACAGGTTCAGAACAGACGTCACTGTGTTGAGTTATATCACCTTAGATTGTGAAATATTTATTGTTAAATAATTTTGTTTACCTTTTAATCACATCATCACAGTGAAGAAGAGATGTTGGCTTTCCTGAAGTTGATATGCTCTTTTGTGTAGAGCATTGGAAATCAAAGAATTGGTGGATGTCCAATGAAGAAATTGGCATGGGGAGTCTTCAGGTTTTTGTTGCTATTTGGTTGACCTGAGGCCTTGAAGAGAGGAGCCACCATAGAAAATAGGGAAAGGATTTTCTGGAAGTCAAACATTGCTGGTGTATACTACTGTTCTGGATCTATTTAAACTAAGAAACTGGTAATATAGTAATATATCTAGCAATAAATCAATAGCAACTATAGCATTCAATATATAAAAAAGAATAGATGTTGGGTAATGTACATTATTTCCATGAAGGTGGAATACCCAGGGGAGTCACACTCTCAGAGATAAGGGGGAGGGGAAAGGAGGAGGGAGAAAAGAACTGTAGGAGGAGGGCAAGACCCCTGCAAGGGGGACAGGGAGGGTGGACAACATTTGGACTATAAGTAAAACATTAATTAATACCACAATTACTTTATTAAAATTGACTTAATTGCCATAAGTTGAGAGCAGTGAAAAGTTACGGTGTAATTAGCTCTCCTATGTACTGTCAAATGTTATACTGAAAGTTAATAATTAGTCTGCAGGTATTGTTAGTTTTTGATCAGTCTTTAGTATTTTTGCATCGATATTCATAAGAGAAATTGGCCTGTAGTTCTCTTTCTTAGTTGGATCTTTGTGAGGTTTTGGTATCAGGGTAATTGTGGCTTCATAGAATGAGTTGGGTAGTGTTCCTTCAGTTTCTATTTTGTGGAATAATTTGAAGAGTATCGGTATCAGGACTTCTTTGAAGGTCTGATAGAATTCTGCACTAAAACCGTCTGGTCCTGTGCTCTTTTTGGTTGGAAGACTGTCTATGACCCCTTCTATTTCTTTGGGGGTTATGGGTCTGTTTAGACGATCTATTTGATCCTGGTTTAATTTTGGTATTTGGTAGCTGTCGAGGAAATTGTCCATTTCCTCCAGATTCTCCAGTTGTGTTGAGTATAGGTTTTTGTAGTAGGATCTGATGATTTTTTGAATTTCCTCAGTTTCTGTTGTCATATCTCCCTTTTCATTTCTAATTTTGTTAATTTGAATACTGTCTCTGTGCCCTTTAGTAAGTCTGGCTAGGGGTTTATCTATCTTGTTGATCTTCTCAAAGAACCAGCTCCTGGTTTTGTTGATTCTTTGTATGGTTCTTTTTGTTTCAACTTGATTGATTTCAGCCCTGAGTTTGATGATTTCCTGTCTTCTACTCCTCCTGGGTGAAATTGCTTCTTTTTGTTCCAGAGCTTTCAAGTGCGCCATTAAGTTGCTGGTATATGCTCTCTCCTGTTTCTTTTTGGAGACACTCAGGGCTATGAGTTTTCCTCTAAGCACTGCTTTCATTGTGTCCCATAGATTTGGGTATGTTGTGCCTTCATTTTCATTAAGTTCTAAGAATTCTTTGATTTCTTTCTTTATTTCTTCCTGGACTAAGGTATCATTGAGTAGAATATTGTTCAGCCTCCAAGCGTATGGGGATTTTCTGTTGTTTTTGTTGCTATTGAAGAACACTCTTACTCCATGGTGATCTGATAAGAGGCATGGGATTAGTTCGATCTTTTTATATTTGTTGAGATCTGTCTTGTGTCCAATTATATGGTCGATTTTGGAGAAGGTACCATGAGGGGCTGAGAAAAAGGTATAGTCTTTTGCTTTAGGGTGAAATGTTCTATATATATCTGTTAAATCCAATTGCTCCAAAGTTTCGATGAGTTTCTCCGTGTCTCTGTTTAGTTTCTGTTTTCCTGGTCGGTCCACTGTAGATAGAGGAGTATTGAGGTCCCCCACAATCATTGTGTTAGGTGCAATGTGTGCTTTGAGCTTTAGTAAGGTTTCTTTTACAAATGAGGGTGCCCTTACATTTGGAGCGTAGATGTTTAGAATTGTGAGTTCCTCTTGGTGGATTCTTCCTTTGACTAGCAGGAAGTGACCTTCTGTGTCTCTTTTGATGACTTTGGGTTGAAAGTCAATTTTATCTGATATTAAAATGGCTATTCCAGCTTGCTTCCTGTGACCATTTGCTTGCAAAATTGTCTTCCATCCTTTTACTCTAAGGTAGTGTTTGTCTTTGACTCTGAGGTGTGTTTCCTGTAAGCAGCAAAATGTAGGGTCCTGTTTCCGTATCCAGTCTGTTAGTCTATGTCTTTTTATTGGGGAGTTGATTCCATTGATGTTAAGAGATATTAAGGAATAGAGATTATTACTTCCTGACATTTTTGATGTTATTTTTGTTTTTGAGTAGTTATCTTCCTTTGAGTTTGATGGAAGAAGTTTACTGTCTTGCTTTTTCTTGGGTGCCATTTCCTTCCTTGTGTTGGAGTTTTCCTCCTATTATCCTTTGTAGAGCTGGGTTAGTGGAAAGATATTGTGTAAATTTGGTCCTGTCATGGAATATTTTGATTTCTCCATCTATGTTGATTGAGAGTTTTGCTGGGTATAGTAGTCTTGGCTGACATTTGTTTTCTCTTAGGGTCTGCATGAGGTCTGCCCAGGATCTTCTAGCTTTCATGGTTTCTGGAGAGAAGTCTGGTGTGATTCTGATAGGTCTTCCTTTATATGTTACTTGGCCCCTTTCTCTTACTGCCTTTAATATTCTTTCTTTGTTTAGTACATTTGGGGTTTTGATTATTATGTGACGGGAGGTGTTTCTGTTCTGGTCCAGTCTGTTTGGAGTTCTGTAGGCTTCTTGTACATTCATGGGCATCTCTCTCTTTAAGTTAGGAAAGTTTTCTTCCATAATTTTGTTAAAGATATTTGCTGGCCCTTTAAGTTGTAGATCTTCACTCTCATCTATCCCTATAATCCTTAGGTTTGGTCTTCTCATTGTGTCCTGGATTTCCTGGATGTTTTGGGTTACAAGCCTTTTGGATTTTGCATTTTCTTTGACTGTGGAGTCAATGGTTACTATGTTATCTTCAGCATCGGAGATTCTTATTTCTATCTCTTGTATTCTGTTGTTTATGTTTGCATCTACGACCCCTGTTTTCTTCCCAAGGTTTTCTATCTCCAAGGTTGCCTCCTTTTGTGATTTCTTAGTTGTTTCTACCTCTGTGTTCAGATCTTGGATGGTTTTGCTCAGTTCCATCATTTGTTTGTTTGTGTTTTCATGTAATTCTTTAATATATTTTTGTGCTCCCTCTTTCATGACTTCTGCCTGTTGTTTCAAGTTCTCCTGCATTTCTTTAACTGATTTTCTCACTTCCTCTTTATTGGTTTCTGTCTGATGGCCCATATTCTCCTGGAGTTCTTTAAGTGTTTTTTGTGTTTGGATTGTAAGAGCTTCTACTCTATTGATGTTCCCCTGCATTTCTTTAAGAGATTTGTTTATGTCTTTTTTGTGTTCCTCTAGGAGCATCATGACCTGTGCTTTTCTATCTAACTCTTGTTTTTCTGGTGTGCTGGGGTATCCTGGACTTGCTGTGGTTGGCGAATTGGGTTCAGATGGTGCCATATTGCCTTGATTTCTGTTAATAACGTTCCTTCGTTTGCCTTTTGCCATCTCTTTATCTCTGGCGCTAGTTGGTCTTATTGTAGATGGCGCCCTGCTGAAAGCACAGCACGTCTGTCCCTAGGAGACAGATCCCTTCTGGCAGCTTGTCTGTGCTGGACTATGCTCGCTCTGAGTCCAGGTCCCTGACTCCAGCTGCTAGAGTGCCGAGCTGTGCCCCGAGGCGGCCCTGTGGCCCCTCGCTGCTAGTCCGCTCAGAGAGCTGGTCCCGGCCGGTAGTCTGCACCCGCAGCTGATCTTTCTGTGCCCGGATCTCCTGCAGAGCTAAGCTAAGCTATAACTCTGGCCACGCACCTGATTCCAGCCGCTCACTGAGTCCAGTGTGCCCGCTGTTTGCGCGCGGGGGTCTGGGGCAAGATGGCTGCCCCTGCTGAAAGCACCGCGTGTCCTTGGCTGAGCTGTTCGTGCCCGGCTCTGCTGCTCCCTTCTGGCTGCGTTGACTGTGCTGGACTATGCTCGCTCTGAGTCCAGGCCCCTGACTCCAGCTGCTAGAGTGCCGAGCTGTGCCCCGAGGCGGCCCAGTGGCCCCTCACTGCTAGTCCGCTCGGAGAGCTGGTCCCGGCTGCTAGTCTGCACCCGCAGCTGATCTTTCTGTGCCCGGATCTGCTGCAGAGCTAAGCTAAGCTATAACTCTGGCCACGCACCTGATTCCAGCCGCTCACTGTGTCCAGTGTGCCCGCTGTTTGCGCGCGGGGGTCTGGGGCAAGATGGCTGCCCCTGCTGAAAGCACCGCGTGTCCTTGGCTGAGCTGTTCGTGCCCGGCTCTGCTGCTCCCTTCTGGCTGCGTTGACTGTGCTGGACTATGCTCGCTCTGAGTCCAGGCCCCTGACTCCAGCTGCTAGAGTGCCGAGCTGTGCCCCGAGGCGGCCCAGTGGCCCCTCGCTGCTAGTCTGCTCGGAGAGCTGGTCCCGGCTGCTAGTCTGCACCCGCAGCTGATCTTTCTGTGCCCGTTGATCAGTCTTATTTCAGATTCTGAAAATGATGCTCTCAGGTTTCTGCCATAGGTTAGGCAACATGAGTCTCTATATAAAACTATTTTCTTTTGCATAAACTGTTTTAGGATGGAGGTTTGAGACAGGTTGTCATTACGGACCCCTGGCTGGCCTGGAGCTGGCTTCCCAGAGGTTTGTCTGCCTCTGCCTCCCAAGTGTGGGAACTAACGCTGTGCACCACCAATGCCGGGTGTATGGAGTGTTTAAACTTAAAGACCATTCTGAAACTTCAGAGCTGGCTGTTGGTCCCTCTGTCCTTAAACAATATTAGTACCTCTTTTGTAGATGTGTGAGTGTTCAATGAATTAACCCATGCAAACCACTTAAACAGCACTAGCAATACAAGTGTTTTATTCTGATTATCGTAATTACAATAGTCATCTTCCCATCAAGTGAAGACTGCAGTGATTACTGGAGGTCTCAGATGGCTCCTCCTCATAGCCAAGCCCCTGCTGATTGGCTGTCTGTCCTTAACAAGCCTTGGTCAGCCACTGCTAACCGGATGCTCTGCCGGGTTCAAAGTGTCAGATTACTGAAAACTTTTCTGGTTCTTTTTGCAGTTTTTTGTAGTCTAGGGAGGCTCAAAGGAAGTGTGTCATAAATGGAGAGAAATCAGTAAAATAATGTTAATGGAAAATGAGAAAACTCAGCCTTCTGTATCTACAGATGTTTCTTGCAGTGTTGGCATCATTTTGAAAAGGGTACTTCACTGACTTGGGATGTAGAGATTTAAGCAATCACACCTAGATTTTTTTTATTGTGACTTATATGGACTTGTGAATTGATTGATCGATTCATTCATTCTTTCACTCATTCAGTCATTCATTCAAACAATCTGTAAAGTGGATGAGTATACTCATTTTACAGGCAAGAGCACTGATGAATGTTAGTTGACTTTTCTAAAATCTAAGGACCATAAAACCTATATATATATATATATATATATATATATATATATATATATATATAAAGTGAAGTTAGCTGGCTTCAGAGACTAGCTCTTGACCAGTAGGTGTTTGCATACTTCTGGAAGAATGAATGAATCTACACAAATTGTCAAATGTAAATCATTGTCAGCAGTGTAGAAAAGAATTCATGGTTACAGTTGAGCCGTAGTGCTCAGGGGAAGATGTAGCAATAAAAGGAGTATCAAGACTGGGGCTAAGATTGAGGGTTACAAAAGATCAGGGGTTTTTTTAAACAACAGGCATTCCCTGTCAATCTTTCTGTCTTTTCTCTTTAGGAACAAGCTACAAGAGACACATCTTCTTCATCAAAGCTTCTTATAAGAAAATTTCTTTTTTTTATTGAGTAAAATCTTCATTTACATTTCAAATGGTAAAAGCTTCGCCGGTTTCCCCCCCCCCTCCAAAACTCCTAACCCCTCCTTCCCACCCCTGCCTCCAAGTATATGCCCCTCCACCCAACCCATCCCCCCATTTCCATTTGTTAGGGCATCTATTGAGCCTTCCCCTGACCAAGGATCACTCCTCCCACTGATTCCCCACAAGGCATTCCTCTGCCACATTTTTGGCTGGAACCATGTGTACCCCTTGGTTGATGGTTTAGTCCCTGGAGTCCAAGGGCATCTGGATGGCCGACATTGTTGTTCTTCCCATGGTGCTGTAAACCCCTTCAGGTCCTCCGGACCACCCTCCAACTACTCCATTGGGGACCCCATACCCAGTTCAATGTTTGGCTGCTAGCATCTGCCTCTGTATGTGTAATTTCTCTCACACACAAACGTATGTACATATATATCCATATGCCATCATATGCATACACACACTAGTGATGTGAATTTATGGCATCTGTTTTAAAATTAAAAGACCAGAACACACATAGGTAACCAAGTTTTTTTTAATGATTTGTTGATATGTTTATAGAAGATACCTTAAAGATATGTAAACACTAAACCAGGGAGTTGGAGAGCTCAAGGGCACAAGAAGATACATGGAGTCAACTAACCTGGACCCATGGGGGCTCACAGACTAAACCACCAATCAAAGATCATGAATGGGCTGGACCTTGGTCCCCTACATATTTGTAACAGATGTAAGCTTGGCCTTCATATGAGTCCCCTAAAAATTGGAGCTGGGGGTGAGGGGCTGTCTCTGACTCTGTTGCCTGCCTTTGAATGCCCTTGTCTGACCTCAGTGGAGAGAGGATCTTCTTAGTCCTGCTGAGAATTGATGTGCCAGGGTTGGTGCCCATGGGTACCCCTTTTTCTGTGGTGAAGGGGAAGAGGTAATGGGTGGAGGGGTATCTGAGTGTGGGACTTGGGGGAGAGGAGGGAGGAGGGCAGCAGTCGAGATATAAAGTGAATAAATTTTTAAAAATTCACATTTTATTAGAATGTAAAGTGTGCATATATATGTTAGAAATAACACCTTTTACATCATTTTTATTCTGAGTGACACTCATTTGACATTGCTCAGTGGAATTGGGATGTTGCATTTTTTTAATATCACTATTTTTCCTGGTACTCAAACATCATACAAAAAATATACATCTTTTTCTTAAAGCTAGAAATAGCAGTTGTACTTTCTGGGTGGTGCTTTATAAATATTCCTTTTATTATTCTTTACATGATACTTAAAGATTTCAAGCATAATTGTATAAAAGACGTTTTAAACTTAACAAGATAATTTAACTTGTATAATTGTAAGACCTAAAATGAGTTTATAGATTATGGGGGTTTCCTTCTCTGAGATACTAGTTTCAATTCCTCTAGATCACAGAAAACAATCCCTCATTTTATAAGTAGAATATAAAGTTAGACTTTATTTAGCAGATCAATTTTTCTTTGACAGCATTCTTTAGTAACCTTTGACTTATTGATTTATTTCAAACATCGGCATTTGTACGTTTTGTAAAACTCCAAAGTATGGTTTAAATGACTTTTAACAAAATATTTGGACACTGCCCTTGTTTGTAAAAGTTTATGAAGTTATTGACATGTATGACCTGCTGGGCAAAGCTGCTCCGGCCAGAGCGTCCTGCCACCTGCAACTGTTTGTCATTTCCTTGGTTTGAGAACACCAGTAGTAATTGTAAACTTAGGAATGTGTGACAAGCTAGCAGCCAGCTGTGTGCAGCCTGACTTTTTCCAGGTGTTAAAATAAATATGACCATTTGGGGTTACGTGTAACTCAACCAACTGCTTCATGATTCATTAGCTTAAAACCCATCCTTAATGTTTTTGGAGCAGATAATGTTATAGTCCCTAAAAATGAAAAACTATATACCCAGAAATAGATATGGTATCATTACTTATCAATTAATCTTTTCATAAAACAAAGGATTGTAACACTTTTTAATACTCTTTTTTTTTGGGGGGGGGGAAAAGAGCAGGATCCCAATTCCACTTGCACACAAAGAAAAAAAGAGTTGTTTTTTTTCATAACTAAAATTATTTTTTTTCAGAGTTCAACTTTCCTTAGAGCTGAGTCCCAAACTGATCTTACATCATCTTGGTAACTATCTTTGAAACGTGCCATATGTTGATAATATTGTAATAGTAATACAATTTGCTGAATGCCTATTGTTGTGTTAGCACAAAAAACATGGATACCTAATTGTTGCTTTGAGAAAATTAATTCTCTTAATGTTAATTGAGTAGAAAAAATGTCCAAATTCATTTTATTATTAGATTATTGTGTGTCTGAACTTCTAAACACAGAGATAACAGGTAAACTGGAATGAAATGTGTCTTAAACATCCCTGTCTTCCCCAAATCAAGTCAACTCAGAAAGAGTGGATCTGGCACTGGGAGATGACAGAAAATGATAATACATTATTTCTCCTCCTGCACACATTATTGCTGCCTAACCCGCAAATCCAAATTAGAGCCACACAGGTTGTAGGACCCGAGCATGAAAAAAAAGCAAGAGTGAAATGGAAGAGAAGATTCATTCCAGCTTTTCCGAGGGAAAAAAAGGGGGATGGGGTTCTATTGGCTGGTTTGTGTCAATTTGACACAAGCTACAATCATCAGAGGTGGAGCCTTAGTTAGTAAAATGACTCCGTGAGATCCAGCTGCAAGGCACTCTCCCAATTAGTGATCAAGGAGTAGGACCCACGCTATTGTGGGTGGTGCCATCCCTGGGCTGGTGGTCCTGGGTTCTATAAGAAGGCAGGTTAGGCAAGCCAGGAGAGGCAAACGTGGATGCTCAGACACTGCTTCAAAAGGTGCCTTAGCGTCTAAGCTATACGAACTATTCACAGTGCATTATTTCTGCTCCTTCCTATCAATGCCTCTTACCAATTCCAGCTTTATAGGGTGGAGGAAGGAATACCTGTTCATAGCACATAAGAATATATATATGGAATCAGATTAATAGAAATGGGTGTGGAGAGCTAGGAGAAACAAACAGTTCAACCAGATGCTGTTAAAAGGACTAAATCTATTGTATCAGGCATTATTACATCTGTTGGATTCAGAGTTCAAAATTGGTACTAGTTTATTGGACACAATGAGAAGCACTTTTAAAGTCTATTTAGGAAAGTAAACAACAAAAGGAAATCTAATATTTCAGCCTGTGACTGTAATAATTTTAATTTTTAATAAAAAACTTTAGTAGCCAGTGCTTATAACTGTTACCAAAACTAGATTAATAACTTATCAGAACTCCGTTGACTACTATGTTAAACACTGAACTTTGAAGTTTTAACAACCTATTTTTAAGCCTCCTTTTCATATACCTAAATCATAGCCTCAGACTCTCACAATTTTCATAAACCTATTGTCTCTTTCCATTCTGGAAGCATCCAGTGTCTTAACTAGAGTTACTGTAGCTGTGATTAAATACCACGACTAAAACTATTTAGAGGGTAAAGTATTTCTTTGCCTAACACTTCCATATTATAGTTCATTTCTGAAGGAAGTCAGGACAGAAATTCGCAGATAGGAAAATCCTTGGAGGCAGGAGTTGCTGCAGAGGTCACGGAAGTGTGCTGTTTACTGGCTTGCTCCGCATGACTTGCTCAGCCGTCTTTCTTACAGAACCCAGGACCACCAGCCCAGGGCCACCCACAAGGGGCTGGGCCCTCCCACACTATCACTAACTAAGAAAATGCTCTACAGCCCAGTCTTATGGAGGCATTTTCTTTATTGAGGTTCCCTCCTCTCAGATGGCTTTAGCTTGTGTTAAGTTGACATAACATCAGCCAGCACATCCACCCATTGCAATCCTCATTGTTCACATACCTTAAATTACCTTCTCAGGACATCACAGCTTTCATAAACCCAATTTTCTTTCCATTCTGGAAACATCCAGCCATCTCAATCTTAAACTTGACCTTTCCTTTCCATCTGAAAACATCCAATCATTTTAATCTTTATTACATCTTTTGTTTTGAGAGTAGTCATCAAAAAATCAACTTCTTTTAAAACATTATTGGAACATAAAGGAATAGTAAAAGGCATTTCTTAAGTCAGTAAGAGGAGCATGATAATTTTAAGTTTGTAGTTTCACTGAAACCTGTTTGTGAGTCTACCTATCTCTGTAGGAACCCTGTTAGCTCTAGAATAAAAGCAAGACCTGACTTTACCCTTGAAAACAATTTGGGCCATCAGGTAATCAAGTCTTAGTTTCTAATTTCATTTTATTTAAGGAACTTGGGTAACTTAAACTTTCTTTTAATGGTCTCCATTTTGTATCATCAGTAAGCAACACGCCATCTGTTGCACACAGATATTGTAAAGCCAGGATGTCTGTAGGTGAAAGCAGACTTTGGAGCTATGAATGGACAGACCGAGCACTGTAGCCACTGGGGAGGAGCTCACTGATTCTGTTACTGTAGCAGCAGGCGGCAGGGCTCCCAAACTGTCTGATGAAGATGGAGCATGTAGCTGGAACACAGAGTAGGTGGGAATTAATTTTGGAGGAGCCAAGAGGAGAATAGAGGACAGAGAGTGTGTTGCCTGACCTCTTTAGCCCTGCTATTTCAAACATTCCCCAAAGCTATATTGTTAGTAGGGACCATTTGGTAAAGCGGTAGACCCTATGGAAACTATGGGAGAGCCTGCTTGACAGGAACCAGTGAAGATGAGAACTAAGTATAGTCAAGATTTAGCAGAGGAAATATAGAAAGTTGTGGATTCACATAGGTAAAGGTTTCATGTGATCATAGGCAGGAATGGGTTAGGATAGTGGCTTTGGGAAGGAATATAGCAGGGTAGAGAGGACAGCAAGAATCAAGTGAGATACTGGGATTTTCTAGCAAGGTAGTGTGAAAAAGTTGAAGCTAAGTTCTAGAATAGTAAAATGAGATGTAGAAGTCAGAATGTGACAAAGTAGAGTGTAAAGATTGGGTACCACAACATGATTAGAAAAGACTTCCACATTAATAATTCTGAGATCCTGGACCAGGTGGTAGAACTTATCTGAAGGTGGTATGGGAAAGATAGAGTTGTTATAGGGCAAAGGGCCTTTATTAAGAAGGCATTGTTAATAGGTTTTAAGTCTTGTCTATATTTCAAAGAGATATGGTATTGAGAGCAACAGGGGTAGGAGATGGGGTCCAGGAGTTGGATCTTAATGGGAGTGTTAGTATTCTGTCTAAGCTCCACCCAACAATTACCTGGCAACAGCCAGCTATGCCCCACCCCATAAACCTGATCAGTATAAAAGGGGCTGCTTGCCCCTCCTCTCTCTCTCTCTCTCTCTCTCTCTCTCTCTCTCTCTCTCATTGCTCTTGCCTTTTAGCACTCTAACCTCTCTGCCCCTCTTGGGCTCTTCTCCCCTCCCCTCTCTCTCCATGTGGTCATGGCCGGCCTCCACTCCTCCACTTCTCTCCTCTCTCCTCTCTCCTCTCTCCTCTCTCCTCTCTCCTCTCTCCTCTCTCCTCTCTCCTCTCTCCTCTCTCCTCTCTCCTCTCTCCTCTCTCCTCTCTCCTCTCTCTTCTCTCCTCTCTCCTCTCTCCTCTCTCCTCTCTCCTCTCTCCCTCTCTCTCTCTCTCTCTCTCTCTCTCTCTCTCTCTCTCTCTCTCTCTCTCTGCCTCCACTACATCATTAACTCTCATGTACCCCCTTCCCCCACACCACCATGCCACTCTCTCTAATCCCCTTTCTCTCCTCTTATGAACCCATCATTTGATGCCGAATCCCAGGAACAGCATTAATCCATCAGGGAAGGTTATGGGAGACCTCAGAAGGAGAGGCATTATCCCACCCTTTTGGGTCAACCAAGGAGTATGTAAGAAGAGTGAAACATTAGTGTTAGCCAGGGGATAAAGAGACTTGTCAGAAGCTAGAAGAAGAAAGAGAATTCTATAATGAGTTGAATGAAAGGAAAAAGAAAATGTCATGATGTCTCTGCCCAATAACAGATTTGTGAAACTAGGCATAATGAGGAAGGAATAAACAATCAGGTGGTCCAGAGGGGAAAGAGGACCTGTAGCCCTGAGATAGTGGGACAGGTCATCAATTCCCATCACAGAACTCTAAGAAGGATAAGTATCAGAGTAAAGAGAAGTATGAACCAAGTAGCTCACAAATCTATTAAAAATGACAGACTTACCTGCTACCTGGACACTCACAGTAGGATCCTCTATAGTAATCTCAATTGTGTTATGTAGGGCAGAACCCCAGGCCAAGTCTTTGACTGCCAGTCCAAGAAGATTTGAAGGATTTTTTTGTGGAGGAGTAACTTGGGGGAACCTTGGCAAGGCAGAAAGGTGCAATGGCCCCTCCAGTATCCTGCCTGTCCGTAGTTTGGGCAGTGCCCTGGTGGCAGGTAAAGTGAAGTTCAGTTCTTGCCCAGTGTTGAAGTCTGTTGGTGCATCATTTCTGGGGTGGCCTCAGAGCTCCTGCAAGGTGATGTTATTTCTGTCTATCAAGGGAAACACTTTCCTTCCTTTCCTGCTCCCTTGTATTAAACACCTTAAATGCCATATTCAGCAACCTCTCTTAGGAGTTTCAGGGCCATCATCTAATCTCATAAATACCTAATTATGAATATTATTTGACTTTACACAATTTTAAGTTTATTTTAAATTTGTTTTCAGTTACTTGCTTCAGGGTTAACCTTGGCAACATATACATATAGAATTCTATATAATGAGAGCTATAAACTAGTCTCTTCTTCCAAAGCTTGACCCTGCAAATGAATTGCATTTGTACTTAGCATGAGTAGAAATGTAGATCTAAGAATATTAAATAATTTAACCATTATAAGGTGGCTGATCACTAATTTGCATATTTTACTTATCTTTAACAGTTTACAATAAGTAACTTTTATAGGATTATGATTTCATAATTTTATCCCTGTTAAGTTTGAGCCTTAAAATTTCTACTTTTGAATTGGAAATCTTTTTTCTTTTAGTTACTAAGTCTTGACAACTTAATCAAATCATAAGTGGTTAGACACACATCTTTAAGTCAATTTCTATTAAACTCATTAGATAGACGTTAGGAATTTCTAGATTTTTCTGGTTGATTGCTTGTGTGGCGGCAGAAGTTGGTACAATCTGTGAGAACTTGGAATTCTAATGTGCCATTTTCTGGCCATTGAGACTGATTATCTAGTTTATACTGAGGTCATGCCATTTGCAACAAGACATCATGGCTTAATGGAATCTCTGAGTCTAAGAATGAAAATAGATTAGAGAAAGTAGGCAAGAGGAGCTGACAAGTCTAATAAGTGCCAATGTTAGTTCATGCTCCAGGAAGCTACTGAGAGAGATGGAGCGGGCTGAAGGAACCTGTCCAGATGACTGGAACCTGTCCAGAGACTCACCAGAGAGGCTGCCTGAATCACAGTGCAGACACACCCCTTCCCACATGATGGGCATAGGGAGTCTGTCTTACACACCATCATGACTTCACTGATCACGTTCCAGAAAGACACAGAAAGAGACAGAACAGGCAGTTACTGCCAAGAACATGCAATATATGTATGTTTTATTTCTCTCCTTCAGTTAGCATACATAACAATGTATGCTAATTGAAGGAGATAAATAAAATGATTAGGAAATACTTAGTAACTTTCAAAACAGATAAGAAAAACATATAGGGTAGGCAAGACAAATGGGACACGAAAACAAGATGATAAATTATAATTTCTGAATTATAACGTAAGTCAGCTGAATATTTCAACAGATTTAACAGTCCGGGAGTGTGCATTGTGCACACATCTCAAACAAGAGGTCCAGAGTGAAAGAGTACAGAAGGCTAAAGAAAGTAGATCCAAGCCCACCTCAAGGCCCCAGGATAAAGGCTATCAAATGAAAATATTGTCAGTTTGGGGGGTGGGTCTATTTAAATCTAAAAATCCAGTTAACTAGCAAAGGTCAGTTTGGGTTTTCCTACTTTAAATTTTAGGAAAGCTCATTATATAAGTTATACGTTATTATACATTTTTTCTTGCTACACAATGACCTTTAGTTTCAGAGAGTATGAATATATTTAAAGCATTTGAAACATACTGCACATATATCATACACAAATGCCCATGCAGTTGTAGCATAAAAGCAACATGATTTACATTTTCACTCTGTTGCTCACACTCTACTATGAGCTCAATGTTTGTGTATCTTCCAAATTCATGCATTGAAACTTAACCCCTGATGAGGTAGTCTTAAAAGGTCAGGCTTTGGGAGACTCTAGGTGTTGAGAGTGGAGCCTCATGATTAGGATTAGCGTCCTAATAAAAGCGGTCCCAGAGAGCTGCCTTGCCCTTTTGCCATGTGATGGCAGATGCCTGCAGCTATGAAGGAAGCAGTCCCTCCCTGATGGTACATCTGCTGGCACCTTGGTTTTCCAGCTTCTAGGGCTGTGAGGAATTCATTTCTGTTTTTTTTATAAGCTATCCAGTCTGTGGCATTTTGTGATAGCAGCCTCGACAGACTAAGATACGCTTTACCTTTACTTGATGTGTCAACATTTCACAGCCTCATTACCCTTTCTTCTCTTCCCCTTTCCTCCACACACCTCACCCTTCTCCATTTCACACTCAGACATTTAAATTCAGATTCCTCCAATGAGTGAAAGCAAGCATCCTTTCACTTCCTGAGCCTAGCTTATTTCACTTAACATGATGCTCTCCAGTTTCATCTATTTTCCCACAAACGGCACCATTTTATCCTTCTTTACAGAGTAGAACTCTATGATGCATATATTGCACATTTCCTTTATCTATCGGTTGACAGACTTTCAGGCTGATTACAGAACCTAGTGTTGTGAGTAGCACCACAATAAACACAGATGCTGACTTAGGTTGCCCAGGAGTGCTGTGGCTGGGTCACATGGTAGTTCCCCAGAACTGCTGTGGCTGGATCATGCATTAGTTCTTTGTTGTAGCTGCATTAGCTTACATTCTCACCAAATGTGACCAAGAGTTTCTTTCTCCTGTGTTCTCACCAGCATTTGTTGTTATTTGTTTTCTTATGATGGCCATTCTGACTTGGGCAAGCTGGCATGTCAACTCAGTTTTAACTTACAGCTCTCTGATACAAGGACGATGTGCAATTTTTCATACATTTAATGGCTGCTTGTAGTTCTTCCTTTGAAACCTGTCAATTCAATTTCTTTGCTGATTTATTGACTGGGTGATATGAGTGGGTCTTTGATAAAACTGTGTGATTTTTCATGACTGCCCAACAAGCAGCTGAAAAAGTCAGATGCAGATATTTATACGAAACCAATGGACTGAAGCTGCAGACCCCTGTGGTTGTATTAGGGAAAATCTGGAAGAAGCTGAGGAGAAGGGCAACCCTATAGGAGGACCAGCAGTCTCAATTAACATGGACCCCTGAGATCTCTCAGACACTGGAACACCAACCAGGCAGCATACACCAGCTGATATGAAATCCCTTAAACATATACAACAGGTCTTGGTACAGTCTGAGAAACACCACCTAACCTTCAAGAGATTGGAGACTAGAGTGGGGAGGTTTAGTAGGGTGGGGGGTAGGGAGGTGGGAGGGTGGAGGGGGCACATCCTTGTGAAGACGGGGAGTGAGGATAGGGAGAAGGAGGTATGGGATGTGGAACAGTCATAGGGTGGACTGGAAGGGGTATAAAATCTGGAGTGTAAAGAAAAAAAAAGATTGGATTGGAAAAATGGCTCAGTGGTAGAGGACTGACTGCTATTCCGAAGGTCCTGAGTTGAAATCCCAGCAACCACATGGTAGCTTACATCCATCCATAAAGAGATCTGATGCCCTCTTCTGGTGCCTCTGAAGACAGCTACAGTATACTTAGATATAATAATAAGTAAATCTTTAGGCCAAAGCGAGCTGGGCTGACTGGAGTAAGTGGTGCTGACTGGAGTGAGCAGAGGTCCTGAATTCAAATTCTATATGTTATTATACTGGTTGCTGGAAATATAACTGAATGTTTTCCTTTAGACAAATTTAGCTTGATAACTATCAACGTGTATTTAAGTATCTACTGTGGCTCCAGATATTGAGGGAGCTTTCAAGGATGATGCCATTTCAGACTGATGATATTGATTGACATTATTTGGATGAAAAGCAGGGGAGTCAGAAAGATGTGTTCTAACTAATCTCAAAAGCACATATTTTCCTAGTGAACTATCAATGGTGGCCAGCTTGACAGAACCTGAGAGCGGCCTCTGAGACCTGAGGGAGGCCTTCAAATGGGAGGCAGCAAGAAGAGAGGTGCTTCGGTCTAACAAGGTCAAGGACCAACATTACATAAACAAGAGGATGGCCTAGCCAGCATGTTCTTCTCTGGCCCTCCTGGGAAGAGTTTAATGTGGGAGTTCAGCCTCTGAGTTGGGAAGCCCTGCATGCTGTAACAAACTTCTGTTCTAAAGAACTCTGAGATAATGAATGTAATGTTGTTTCAAGCTCTTCAACTTGTAGTAATTTGTTATATAGATATAAAATAATATAATATAAAGTATGATAATGAACATGCATATGCTGTTATTTCCATAAAAATAAACTAACAATTATTTAATTTGAAATATTTTCAATAAGATAATAGGGTAACATTGTTTTTCCAAATTACCTGAATCCAGAATGACTTAGATCAAGAAAACATAAAGTCACATAGAAACAGAACGTTTAGGCACTGTGGGAATTAATGTAAATTGATATAGCCACTAAGGAGATCAGTGTGCAGCTCCTCAAAGGCATAATCCATCTATACTACTCCTCAATATGTATAAATATATGTGTATATATACACACATGTATACATATATACACACATGTATATATGTACATATGTATGTGTGTGTGTGAGAGAGAGAGAGAGAGAGAGAGAGAGAGAGAGAGAGAGAGAGAGAGAGATGAGAAATAAGTCAGCATATAACACAGGATTACAGTTCTATTCCCAATGACCAAGTTAGCCTATGTGCCAACCAACAAATGAATGAATCTAGAAAATGTAGTACATATACACAATGGAGTTTTATTCATCCATAAAGAAGAACAAAATTATGTGTGTGGCAAGTAAATTAATAAAACACATCATTATATTAAGTGAAATAAGTCAAACTTAGAAAAACATTACACATTTTCTCTCATAGGCAGAATACAGACTTTTTGGAAGATTCAAAAGTACAAAAGGGAATATTTGGGAAAAGAAAGAGGATGATCAGTGGGAACAGGTAGAATCAAGAGAGGATAATGGGTATGTGAACACACACACACACACACATATATACACATATACACCCACATATATACACACATATATATGCAAGAAAATGTCATAATTAAACTCATGATTTTATATAATTAATATGTACTAATAAATAGAAGAAAAGAAAAGTAAAATTCTAAGGTAAAATACTTAAGTTGAGCAGAAAAATAATTATTTACTATATTATAAGATTCTTATATTTAGAGATGAGAGATTTGTCCCTGAATATTACCTCCTCTTGAAAAAAATGCTATTCTGGGACTGCAGTTTTCTGGTCCCATGTGAATAGATGTGGCCATTTGTCAGTTCTCATCTACATTTTGAGTGATACCTTCCTTGGACTTATTTTCTCTTCCGATGTTAGGAAGTTGGGTGACATCATCACATTTGACCTACAAATGTAGCTCATAGGATATGACAGTGGGAGAAGAATGTGCCCCTGAATAAGTGGATGACAGCCATGTGTCTAATTGCATAGTTTAGGAGTGTTGCAAGAGTTAGAAATTCGTGTTATTTAACTCTTTGTATTTTTAGCTCTATTCATTAGAATATTAGCCCTAACCTTAACTAAATCAGTCCCTGAAATCAGAGTACCATGACCACAGACACTAAAATATAGAGCATTTGGTTTAGCAGAATTTAGGATTTAGTGGCGAGGCAGTGGATCTTGTGTTGTCTGAGGTGCAGAAGCAGTTGGCTTTTCCAGGCTGTGAAGCTCAAATTTCTGGATTCTCTACCCCCTTCCTTCTCTGCTTGCAAATTGGCATATTTTTGCCTTAGCTCATCTTTTTCTTATAATACCTTGCTAAAAGTAGCAGGAGCAGCCAACACATACTCGATGTTGCTCATAGTAATATGTGATAAGAAGTAGCAAACGATAAGACTGTCTTAAAATCATCCCCTAAAGCCTAAGGAAGAAGTTAATTCTTTGAAAAAGATCAAATTAAACATATTTTCTTCCAAACGTAAGGTGTTGATTTAGAGAACCTCAAAGTAGTCACCATTAAAATGAGAAAACAGGAGGCCAAGATGTTGACAAAAGACAATCATAGAAAGTGGCAAACCAAAAGTTTCCTGTCGTTACAACATAATAGTCAGCAAGTAAATATAGCATACACCTACTAAGGACCTTGGGAATTATATTGTAAGGAAACTTGTAAGTAAAGCTATTAAAATATTGCACTTCCGTAGTCCCAGTTTATGTGACCTAAGTTCTATTAAAAATTATATATGGCCACCTAAGAGTATGAACAAGGAACAAAATAAAAAAAATTCATGAATAAAAGGTGAATTTTTTTTCTAAGGTACTACACCAGGTTGCAATCAAGGCAACGCTATCTAGTGCCAGATTAATGGACTCTTGGTAATCTTACCCAGTATGACTTTTAGCATATGTACTGGATATGTAACTATTCTATATCTCCCCATTCTTTATTTATGAAAAATATTTTTTATTTGTCAATTAATGGTCAAGGTTTATCATATTGTTCTGGAAGCAGTGTTGGGTCTCATATGGAACTGAATAGTGTGAACATTATATCCTCTAGATTTCTGGTGTAAATCTAGGTGTAAATAAAATCTTAAATTATAGACCATAGAGGAGGCTGAGTCATTTTGTTATGAGTGATGAAAATCTGCATGAAGAATTGGATAATCAGACTTACTACTTATAGCAAAGTATTTTCTTCTCCCTAGGTGTTACCAGCGAACAACTGCATTTCCCATTGTCATAAGAGTACTGCCATGTGACATACTCTTTCTGTTGCGTATAAACTTTACTCACAATGTCTATACCATTGGTTTATAAGAAAATAGAGTGTGCTTGGTTTTTCTTCATTTTGCTTCCCATGGAAAATAGATGTAGTGGGAGTTTACTTATGATAATTCAGATGGAAAAACTTTTGAACTCATGTTAGTTGGAGATTGTTGAATTTATTGGTTTGGATTTATTTATTTATTTATTTATTTATTTATTTATTTATTTATTTGGTCTTACCTGAGCACCCAGGCCTCTCTGCACTCCTGCTGAGGGACCAAATGCCCTGAGTGCAGTGAGTTCTTTAGGATGTATCAGGAGATGGTGTCTTCACTGTGGCAGACCCTGCAAGAGTCTGTATGCTTTCTTTTAAAGAGGATTTCAACATTGTATTCTTATATGTTTTCTGCCCTTTGGCTCCCTCATCTGGGGGACTTCCTTTGTGTGTATGTTATCAGAGATATCCACTTTTAGTCTGTTTTTTTTTTTTTCTGATTTCAGACTTTTGGTCTATCAGTATGTTCTCTGTTTTGGTTTTTTTGTGATTTAGTGTGTGTGTGTGTGTGTGTGTGTGTGTGTGTTTTCCTCTCTTCACTGTTCTAAATGTACTAGTGAGCCCTCATAGTTCTTGGTCTCTATTTGGTTCTGAGAGAGAGAGAGAGAGAGAGAGAGAGAGAGAGAGAGTTCTTGAGAGTATCTTTTTATTAATTTACTATATGTACTTCAATTTTTACATAGCTTTCTTTAGTTCTTTGAACATATTTCCAAGAAGTTGCTTTACAATCTTTGTATCTTAGTTTGTTTTTTTCTGTTGTCATAGCAAAACAACAAAGCAACTCAAGGGGGTGGGTGGGAAAGAGGTTATCTTAGCTCACAGTTCAGTGAGCTAACACTCCACATGACTGGAAGACAAAGTAGCTAGAGCTAGAAATAGTTGGTCACATAATAGCCACAATCAGGAAACCAAGTATGTAGGTGAATGTATTTTTACACTGTAGCATGAACATGAGCCAATGAAGGTAAGAGATGGAAGGTTCTCATATAAAAGTAAGGTGTTTTGATGTCAGCTTGACAAGGGATAGAACTGTGGTGGTTAACAGAATCTAGAATCCAGAGGTAGGGTTAAGAGATGGGCTTCTGGGCATGTCTATGGTAGTTATCTTAATGGTCTTAACTGAAATGGGAAGACCCACTATAGTGGGTAGAAAAATCCCCTAGGTAGCATCCTGGACTATATAACTGGAACAAGAGATTTGAACAGTGTGTGTGTGTGTGTGTGTGTGTGTGTGTGTGTGTGCTTTCATTTGCTTTCTGCCTCTTGGTTGTAGGTACACTGTGACCTCAAGTTCCTGTAGCTTTGATTTTCCTGCTATGGTGGACTAAAGCTTGATTTGTGATCCAGAATAAACCATCTCTCTTAAGTTGCTTTTGTCAGAGTAAATTAACATAGCAACAGGAAAAGAACTAAGATGCTTTGCTACGTATATCTTATCTAGAGCACCTGAAGATACTCAGAATCAGTTACCATTAATTGCATGGAGTAGACTTAGATGCTTCAAAACTTACTTTAATAAGGGTTTTTATATGCTTTAACCTCCCTGATAGCCTACCACCCACCAGAAAGTAGTAAAAGGAAAGGTTAATAGGTCAAAAGAGAATGGGAACCTATTTAGAAATAGTTCTAAATAGTTCTGGTAGGCAGTTCCAAGCTTCCTTGTCAGGATATCAGCTGTTCAGTTCACATGAATCATCAGTGCTAGGTCGATCCACTCACAAACACCATCAGCAATGGCAGTTTGATCCAGAAGAAACCATGAGGCTCTACTGGTTGGCTCAAATCCACAGAAGCCACTGGAATATCACAAAACATTCTTTAGCATGTTTATTTCTACTAAGCCATAACAAGTGATGATCAGCATTGCCAGTGAAGACCAGAGTCAGCAAAGCCCAATGAAGACCAGCAAAGAGTGGCAAGGCGAACCAATGCCAGGCAAGAGTAGCCCAGTTCTACATGCACATTTCCTCTATTCCTAAACTAAAGTCCACCCCATGTTCAAGCATATATACTTTCCCAAATGCCAAATGTATGGTTTACGGGTGCTGAAATGGTTCATTTGTGAATTGGCCCACATTTACAGACACGCTTTCAAGAGAAGACTTGGTTTATTCATTTTTTTGACTTTGCCTGCAGATCCTACCCCTGACCTGTTCAAGACCATTTCTTTTACCTTATCTGTCACTCTTTTACAGTTCTGATTTTTATTCCACTCACAATTCTCTTCAGCAAGGAGAGCTATCTTGGAGGGACCCATGGTGACTCAGTATTAAATGGCTCTCCTGCACTCATGCTGTCAGCCTCTGGCCCACCTGCAACCCCCACATCCAGGGCCAGTTCTACTGTGATGTGAGATACAGAGGGCCCACTCTCCTGGGTGCTACAGTAGGTGAGGGACAGGAACAGCTCTACTGCACTGATGACACTAGGCCAGCTTTCCTGCCTGCTGTAGATGGTGAAGGGCAAGGAGGGTATCTCTTCCTCATCCACACCACTGCACAAGAGAGGAGTGGTTAGAGTCCATTCTCCCATGCTCGTATCCGTGGGGTCATCTCATCCACAACCATGAGTGGTGCTTGCTCTCCAAAGTACAGCAACTGACTAGGGGTCGGGTCCATTCTTCTGTTCTCATCCCCCAGGGCCAGTGCTGCACAGCCTGACAGAAATCAACATGTCCTCCAGAGGCATGGCCATTGGTCGTTAACAGACCTTGACTGCTGTGGAGCCATAGACACAGATATGGCCTCTGGTGGCGTAACAGGCCAAGACCTCACCATGGTCACAGAACTGGTGATTGTCTCAGACTCCCCTTTTTCAGAATGTTAGGCTACTAATCATTCAGATGTTCATAGATCATAACACCGAGTATAGACATAGCCTCTCTCTCTTCTCTGCCACTTACTGATGTACAAGTGACACAGCAGCCAAACCTATAACACCTCTAAGGCTGGATGAGGCAACCTAGTAGGAGGTAAATGGTCCTAAAATCAGTTAAAAGAATCAGAGACAGTATATGCTCCCACTGTAGAAGTCCCACAAGAATACCAAGCTATACGATCATAACATGCATATAGAAGACCTAGGTCAGCGGGCGGTGGTGGCGCACGCCTTTAATCCCAGCACTTGGGAGGCAGAGGCAGGCAGGATTTTTGAGTTCGAGGCCAGGCTGGTCTACAGAATGAGCTCCAGGACAGCCAGGGCTACATAGAGAAACCCTGTCTCAGAACACCCCCCCCCAAAAAAAAGAAGAAGACCTAGGTAAAACCTATACAACTCCCTGATTGCCAAATCAGTTTCTGTGAGCCCCTGTGAGCCTCTGTGAGCCCTGGTTAGATGATACTGTGGGCTATGTTCTTCTGGTGTCCTTGACCCCTTTTGCTCCTATAATCCTTCCTCCTCTTCATGCTCGAATTTTTTTTTTTTTTTTTTTTTTTTTTACTCTCCTACCCGTAATGTATTGTGGTGGACTTTTATGTGATACAGGAACCTGAGTCACCCAGGCTCCTTAATAGTTCATCAAAACAGCCTGGGGAGAAATAATTTTTCAGTCTGTAATTGAAGTCCTTTCTGGGATGAATACATGTTTGACCACATCTCCTGAAAGAAAATACTGCAACAGGGAGTCAGAAAACACCAGAAATGAGGGACTGAAAAAGGGTATTACAATCATTTTTAAAAGATTAAGGCAGGGTTTCTCTGCGTAGCCTTGGATGTCCTGGAACTAGCTCTGTAGCCCAGGCTAGTCTCAAGACTCACAGAGATCCACCTATCTCTGTCTTCGAAGTACTGTGATTAAAGGTGTGTGCTACCACCACCAGGCTCCTTTTTAAAAGATTTTAAAGTGATTTCAAACACACACACACACACACACACACACACACACACACACATGCACGCACATTTTTGCCTAAGTATGATATCGATGTAGAAGATTGCAGAACTTCAGAATACATATTTTTTTTCTGCAATTATATCTTACTTACCTAGAAGTTACAAGCTGAAAATACTAAGCACCTGAGTAAAAGAGTTAACCATTTCCCCTCCACATCAGCACATCAATATATGTGAGATTGTGGAGGGGGTAGGAGGTTTCCATCGAAAGTGAGTGAAAACTTAATATTTCTTTTTTTTTAAGCTTTATTCATTTTATTTATTTGAGTTAGATAAAAATGTGATATTACTGAAGTAATTAAAGATAATATAAAATATAATTTTGAATTAACATTTATAAGATTAATATTTTAATTTAAAAAATCTTAACATTTGTTTCCTGTATGTCTTATTTAAGATTTTACCTACATTTTTTATTTTATTTCATTTTTTTTATTTTCTGTATTCTTTGTTTACATTTCAAATGATTTCCCCTTTCCTGGTTTCCCCCTCTCCATAAGTCACATAAGCTCTCTTCCCTCTGCCCATTCCCCAGTCACCCACTCCCATTTCTCTGTCCTGGTACTCCCCTACAATGCTGCATCAAGCCTTTCCAGGACCAGGGACCTCTCCTTCCTTCTTGGGAACTATTTGATATGGTAATTGTGTCTTGAGTATTCAGAGCTTCTGGGCTAATTAATATCCACTTATTAGTGACTGCATTTCATGTGTATTCTTTCGTTATTGGGTTACCTCACTTAGGATGATATTTTCCAGTTCCAACCATTTGCCTAAAAATTTAATGAATTCATTGTTTTTAATTGCTGAGTAGTATTCCATTGTGTAAATATACCACATTTTCTGTATCTCTTCCTCCACTGAGGGACATCTGGGTTCTTTCCAGCTTCTGGCTATTATAAATAAGGCTGCTATGAACATAGTGGAGCATGTGTCCTTATTGCATGCCAGGGAATCCTCTGGGTATATAGCCAGAAGCGGTATAGCAGGGTCTTTCAGAAGTGTCATGTCCAGTTTTCTGAGGAACCGCCAGACTGATTTCCAGAATGGTTGTACCATCTTGCAATCCCACCAGCAGTGGAGGAGTGTTCCTCTTTCTCCACATTCTCAACAACAGCTGCTGTCTCCTGAGTTTTTAATCTTAGCCATTCTGACTGGTGTGAGGTGAAATCTCAGGGTTGTTTTGATTTGCATTTCCTTAATGATTAATGATGTTGAATATTTCTTAAGGTGCTTCTCAGTCATTTGAAATTCTTCAGGTGAAAATTCTTTGTTTAGCTCCGAACACCATTTTCTAACACATTTTTGGTATCTCTTCCTCCACTGAGGGACATCTGGGTTCTTTCCAGCTTCTGGCTATTATAAATAAGGTTGCTATGAACATAGTGGAGCATGTGTCCTTATTGCCTGCCAGGGAATCCTCTGGGTATATGGCCAGAAGCAGTATAGCAGGGTCTTTCAGAAGTGTCATGCCCAGTTTTCTGAGGAAAACTCTGGAGTCTAACTTCTTGGGTTCTTTGTATATATTGGATATTAGCCCTCTGTCGGATGTAGGGTTGGTGAAGATCTTTTCCCAATTTGTTGGTTGCCGTTTTGTCCTTTTGACAGTATCCTTTGCCTTACAGAAATTTTGTAATTTTATGAGATCCCATTTGTCAGTTATTGATCTTAGAGCTTAAGCTATTTGTGTTCTGTTCAGCAACTTTCCCCCTGTGCTCCTGTCCTCAAGGGTCTTCCCCAGTATCTTTTCTATTAGTTTCAGTGTGTCTGGTTTTATGTGGAGGTCCTTGATCCACTTGGAGTTGAGCTTAGTACAAGAAGATAAGAATGGATCGATTTGCATTCTTCTGCATGCTGACCTCCCGTTGAACCAGCACCAATTGTGGAAAAGGCTATCTTTTTTTCCACTGGATGGTTTTAGCTCCTTTGTCGAAGATCAAGTGACCATAGGTGTGTGGGTTCATTTCTGGGTCTTCAATTCTATTCCATTGATCTACCTGCCTATCACTGTACCAATACCATGCAGTTTTTAACACTATTGCTCTGTAGTACTTCTTGAAGTCTGGGATACTGATTTCCCCCAGAAGATGTTTTACTGTTGAGAATAGTTTTAGCTATCCTGAGTTTTTGTTATTCCAGATGAATTTGAGAATTGTTCTTTCTAACTCTATAAAGAACTGAGTTGGAATTTTGATGGGGACTGCATTGAATCTGTATATTGCTTTTGGCAAGATGGCCATTTTTACTATATTAATCCTGCCAATCCATGATCATGCTTGAAACTTTTGAACTACACTTAATGTTTGGTTGTGAGTTTATACACCCCAACAAGTTGCTGGATGAAACCTCTCTGATGATGATTGTGGTGGGCTCCACAATCATCTAAGAGCAGAGCAGAATATCATAAGGAATTATTTCATTGACTTCTTTTTGCCTGTTGTGTTTGGTTCTATCCTGCTAGCCTGCCTCTGGTTTCTGGCCCTCCATGTGTGTTTGGTTCTATTCTAGGTCTCTGGGTTATCCCGCCTCTGGTTCCTGGTCCTCCAGGCAGTGTCAGACATGGGCTTCCTCTTCTGAGGTGGATCATTATTTGGCCACCCCTACAAGTTCTGTGTCACCTTTACCTCAGCACATCTTGCTGGTAGGACCAACTCTAAGTAAAGAGTTTCATGGCTTGGATGGTGTATCAACCCAATGTACTCTATTTTGGTGTGAAGGGAAGATATGTGTGTGTGAAAAGAACTTTGGATATAAAAAACTATTCAGATTTTCTCTTTAAGTATTTTTTCTGTTCCTATTCATTTGCCCATTTAAATTATTGTTCTAGTAGCTTTTTACAAATTCTTCCTACAGCATAGACATCATCAGTTCATTTAGTCTGTTTCAAGGGAAGTACTATTTCTCCAGTTGCTAAATTTATTTATACATTGTTCCATTAAAACTAGCATTTTAGCATTATCTTTTGTTTGTTTTTTGGTTTGGTTTGGTTTGGTTTGGGGGTTTGGGTTTTTTGTTTTTGTTTTTGTTTTTGTTTTTGTCATTTTTTTTTTCTAGGCAGGATTTCTTTGTGTAGTCCTGGCTACCATGGAACTCACTTTGTGGACCATAATGGCCTTGAATTTAGAGGTCCCCCTGCCTCTGCCTCCAAAATGCTGAGGATAAAGGCATGCACCATCACACTGGGTATTTAGCTTTATCATCAACATAAAGCTTTCCCATGAATATCTGTTGTATTAGCAACTCTGCCTCTGGGAGGTTCTAGAGACAGGTAAGCATGTTTAAGAAGGTTTAAGTTTATTTTGAACCCAGCCACCAGCAGGCAGTCTGCAGGGACCCGAGGGAAGTTGGTGGCCGAGGGCAAGCCCGCTAGCTGGTCCCCAGCGATCAGGGACAGCCTCTGAGCTGCAGGTGCTCAGAGCTCCTGCCGACCTTCCCTGGCTCTGGGGGCCAGCAAGGGCCCGACTGGGTATTCCTTGCTAGGCCAAGTCTCTGTCCACACACCTGAACCCAGCCGCCAGCAGGCAGTCCGCAGGGACCCGAGGGAAGATGGCGGCCGGCTGCAAGCCCGCTAGCCGGTCCCCAGCGATCAGGGACAGCCTCTGAGCTGCAGGTGCACAGAGCTCCTTCCGACCATGATTTCAGATGGCTTTGTTACTTGTGGATGTATGAAGAAGTAGGTAAGAGCGTGAAGCTGAGGAAGTTGGTCAGCTCAACAGCTGGGAGAGAGTAGAGATACTGGAAAGGAAACACAGGATCCAGAGCCCTGATATTCAAGACATATTTCCACTCGCCAAATTTCTTCTGACTGGATCCCACCACTAAAAGGTGCTGCTGTTGTTCCGTAGCCTGTCTTGGGGAGCAAGTCTTTAACACAGTCTTCTAGGGGAAATTCCAAGTCCAAACTATTTTTCCGTACTGCTTTTTTAAAACATTAAATATTTGGTTTTTTCACCTGATAGGCCATTTGAACCTATATCTTCACTGTGATGTGGCACCATATTGTCACAGTGTAAGCTCAGTTTGATTTCTGAGTTATGCTCTTTAGCTGAACTACTCTGAGTTTTCCTGGTTTTAAGTGGGCAACTCAGTGACATTAGCACATTTGCATAGGTGTACAATTATCAATACCATCCATCCCCAGAATGTCTTCATCTTCCCTCAATGAAACCCTTTATCCATTAAACATCACCTTCCTAGCTCCATTCCCTCTAGACTTTGTTTTACTTTGCCTCTGAATGAGCACTGGTATGAATGGTCATTTGTGTTGAACTCCCCCATGAGCAAAATTGAGTAAGTGAAACTCTCAGGTCTGTATTCAAATTCCTGTCAATCTGCCCAATTTTGCATCCTCTTTTATCTTTTTTTAAAAATGTTATCCTTCAATAAACCTTTGTATTCCTGAAATGAGAGAACTGCCTATTGCATGCAAAAGGTCCATGTGGATTATCGACAAAACACATTTTAATAGACACAAGTCTATTGAAATATAAAGGAAAATTTTAATGGATATTATAAAAATGATGCTTCCCACATAGAAGTACATGAAACAATGAACTAATTTATATCGTGAAGTTTTCCATATATTTTAATTCTACTTACATAGTTTATGTGAATACTTATGACTTTGTTTATGTACTTTTTATTTGTTCAGTGTGTGTTGCGGGAGAGCACACACACCACTGCACACAGGTTAGGGAACAACTTTCAGGAGTCAGTTTTCTTCTGCCATGTGAGTCCAAGGGACAGACAGAGCTCAGGTCAGGAATGGGCAGCAAACCCCTTTACCCACTGAGCCATCTTATTGGCCCTAAATACATATCTTAGCTGATTCATATTACCCTTCCCAGCCTCCAAATAACTGTTTCTTACGTTGAATAATGCACTTCAGCATTTTGGTAAACAAAGTGAAGCCGTTATTGTATATTTAAAAAATAATAAACTATGGAAACTGCCATTAATGCGAGGCAACCTTGAGCAGGTTATTAAACTCCTCCTGTGAGATGCACAGGATACAGAACAGTTATCCTTCAAGATTTTTTGGATGCAAACATTCCAGGACAATGGCTGGCAAACACCAAGCCTCAAATCCTCAACTCTTACCTGTCTTAAGTGGAGTTTTGTGAGGTTTGCCATAGACCTGCTCTTTTGTGTCTGGACTGTAGTTGGTTTTTGTTTTTGCTTTTGTTTTTTGATTTTGCTGCTTCATTAAGGTAAGGAGAGAGTGAGTCAGATTGGAGTGGCTGATCGAGGGACCCTTCCAGGAATAGCCTGAAGATGAGGAAAAGCTTATGTCCTGCCTGAGAGTGCCAGAACAGCACAGTGCTTCTCCTCAGCCAACAACTCAAAAGGGACAAACCATTCCCACAGGCTTTGTGTACATTGATATTTGAGCAGATAAGTAATTATACTTAAGTATAGCCTACATTGATATTGGTCTAAACAATGACATCAACTGTTGTGCAAAATGGTAGCACATTTCTTAAGTAGTTTATTCCAAGATAAAGATGAGCTCCAGGCAGGAAGCACGTGCATCCATAGAGTGAGTATGGTGTCTTCCAGATTCTCATTTACCAAGAACAGTGTAGGAAGGTGGAACAGTGTTTACTAATAAAAGGAGACCATAGGGTTTAGGCATCAAGTCCACGTGCTATAAGGAGTATATGAGGTTTTGACAGACCGTGTACATTACTATGCATATTTGATGTTCTATATGCAATGATCTTTACAGTGATACTGTGGATTTGTAATGACCCTTACAGTGATACTGTGGCTTTAATTATTCTGAAGAAAAGCTCTATTTTTATTCCAGCTTTGTTTTTTGTTATAAGGTCAAAGTTTTAATTTATCTTTTTGTAATAGAACAAACATTTTTATTTTAAGTGGAACATCTTAATAGAAAATTAAGGAAAAATAAAGCTGCTTACAGATCTTTTGAGTCACCAACAGAATCCTAACAATCCTGAAGTTGTTGTATATTATTGTCCAATCTATTTTTAAATAGTATGATGTAAAGATAGAGTAATGTACCACACTTTCTATTGGATCATAACTATATCTTTTATATGTTTTCTGAGAGACTGTAAAAATGCTATCAAAACAAGAGAAATCATGTTAATTCCCCCAAACCTATAAATCTATACCTATTGCTGCCTTGGAAAGTTCATCATGTCCTCCAGGGGGCACTAGATAACAATAGTGAGTAGATGTGATGTGCAGGTGTGAATGACAGGTGTGCAGAATAATACAAAGGACAGCATTCCAAGTGCATTGGCAATAATAATCTGTCAGCGAGGATGCAAACAAATGCAGGCATCCTTGGGATGTGAATTCTACATAACTTGGGATTCTTTATAGTATTTTCTTTTTAAAGGGAGACCTACGCCAACAAGTGATTGCGAATAGGAGCCTGATATAACTGTCTCCTGAGAGGCTCCACCAGTGCCTGACAAATGCAGAGGGGCATGCTCTCAGCCAGCCATTAGACTGAGCACGGGGTCCCCAATGGAGGAGCTAAGGAACCAAGGAGCTGAAGAAGCTTGCAGCCCCACAGGAGGAACAACAATATAAAACAACCAGACCCCCCTGAGCTCCCAGGGGCTAAACCACCAACCAAAGAGTACACATGGAGGGACCCATGGCTCCACCCGCATATGTAGCAGAGGATGGCCTTGTTGGACATCAGTGAGAGTGATGCCCTTGGTCCTATGAAGGCTTGATGCCCCAGTGTAGGGGAACACCAGGACAGGGAAGTGGGAGTGGGTGGGTTAGTGAGCAGGGGGAGGAGGGATGGGATAGGGAGTTTCCAGAGAGGAAATGAGGAAAGGGGATAACATTTGAAATGTAAATAAAGAAAATATCTAATAAAAAAGATTTACAGAGATAGTATATGTTCATTTTCCAGGGTGCAGAGTTCACTCTCCTGCACAAAGAAACAAAGTCAGAGTTACATATAGTCTGAGCAGCTGTGTGATGAGCACAGATCCTTTGTAGCACTAATCTGCATGGGGAACCTTAGGCTGCATGGCATATAAGGACACATGGGTAGATCCAGTCTTGCCACCAGAGACCAGTGAATATGTGCCATTTGCACAAGGCCAGGGTCCAGCCTAGACCTACAAGACTTGAGCTTATCCAGGTTGGTGCATGATCAGCTACTACTCCATGGTAGCCGAGGAGTTCTATATACTATTCCAAAATATCAGATTCTAGTCCAGGAAAGAATTTATAATTCAGTCCTGTATTAACTGTGACTCTTAATGTCTTTTTTTTTTTTGAGACAGGGTCTGACTATGTAGACCCAGCTGGCTAGAACTCACTCTGTAGACCAGGCTAGTCTTGAACTCACAGAGATCCTCCTGCTTCTGCCTCCCAAAGACTTGGATTAGAAGTATGCACCACCACACCTGGCAGATCTACATGTTTCCTATCCTGTTATAAAGGATCCTCTCAACTTCTATCTCAATCTCGAGCTTGTCTGTTTACACACAACAACAACAACAACAACACACACAAGGTTTATTCAATATCTTAGAAATATAATTTGTTGTTAGGCCTGCAATATGTTCTTCTATGTATTTTAACTTCAGTTTTGGCCTCATTGCATAAGGTGAGATAAAAACTATAGTCATTAGCCAAATGCCTGACACTGAGCTGTACCTGGCCAATGAGAGAACTTGTCTCAGAGGGAGATGTATAGTTTTCCTCAGATAATACTCCATGTTGTCCTCCAGCCTACACACACACTCTCACGCACACATGCACACACTCATACACACACACACTCACACTCATATACACACTCACACACACATTCACATACTCTCATATACACACACACACACACACACACACACACACAATTATTCATGCTCTGTTTTTGTAGACAGCTCTTATTCCTATATCTAACTCCTAGTGAATCCTGCTGTGATTCTTAGTCTTATAAGGTTTTCTTTGATAGTACGTAACATTAATAGGGATTTATGTGCATATGTGTATATATAGTGTATACACATGTGTATACACAGTCTTTTGAGTTCCTGGTACAGTCGCCACAGCCATGACTAGTGAAAGCAGTGTCAGCCCTGAAGCCAGCCCAGCTGTCTGACAGTCCACAAAGCTGTTCTTGATGCTAGTTTTTGCCACTGTGCTGTCTTTCACATTGGGTTTCTGACCTCTACATGTTGCATTTGTGCGGGACATTTTACATTGTGATTAATTTATATCTTTCCCCCGGAAAGTTAATTCTGCTCCAGATCAGATTACAGGTTTCCTCCTATATGTGGTCTGCGGGACACTGACCCTAGAAAATAAAAATGTAATACCAAAGTTAATTTGCCTACAACAACCTTTGATAATGTATGTGATATAAATTAATATGAAAGAAATTGTAAGAATTTACTAATCATAAGGAAACTGGCTCACATTAGGTTACAGTGAGGCACTTTAACTAAAGAACAGAGAGAAGACAAATGAACGGAACAGGCCATCCCGGAGGCCGGGAGAGCTTTCTACATGTTTAGGGAGGCTAACTGCCAAGTTGTCCTCCAACTACTGTGCACTGGTCAAGGCTTGGGAACTTGTCTAGACTGACTCAGACATTTTTCTATATGATTTATGTTTTACTTTCCTGAAGAATATAGTGTCATATGTAATAAGTGCTTACCTAATATGAAAGGATTTGAGATTGATAATACCCATTTCCTCTCTATTTTGTAACACTTGTCCAAGGACAAAACGACATGATCTGTATTTCTTTTGAAATCCTAAGTTTGCCTCTTATGTGGAATCTGTATAAGTAAAGAAACATCTTGGTTGCTAGTCAGTCAGAGATGCCAGGTTCTCCCAGCCATGTTGTTGACCCGTTCTCTCATCCATCACTCCCCTTTGCTTGCTCCTTATCGCGTCTGAGGGGACTTGTCTGACTGCTGGGCCTGCCCCCAGCTATCAGCTGTCATGGACTTAAAGTTTGTTCACACTATTATGTATAGCATCATGGGTGGACCTCTTAGATTTAAGAATGTGAGTTTCTCTAATTCCTCATGTCCTCGTGACCTTGAACATATTTTCTAGAATGCTTTGGTTCCCTATTGTTTCCTTGTTTTCTAAAGTTCAGCTCCTATGTCAATATAGTGTGCCTGTGCTCGAGAGACATGGGCATTTCTTCTCTATATTACTTGATACATTCTGAAAGGGCTTTGAGATTCAGAGAAAACTGAAAGTAAATTTACTTAACTAAAAAATATGCAGGAGCCACAACACATTGGAAAGCAATGTAATTGGGGAAGTTAGTGTAGGCCAGTTTGTTTGTTTTTTTAGAAATGTTAAACTGTGAGGGTTTTAAGAATTTATTATTTTATAATCACATTAATTTTCATAATAAACCCCTTATTTTTTTGCACAACATACCTCAGTTATATATTTCAATCTAACCTGAGTCCAAAATTCCATGATTAGAGTTTAGAAGCAATTTCTTTGCTTTTACCAAAATATAAACATTTAATAACTTGATCCTTGAGAAGATAATGTACCATTTCAATCTAACCTAAGTCCAAAATTCCGTGATTAGAATTTAAGAGCAGTTCCTCTTAATTTGAGAAGATAATGTACCTTAGCATTAACTTCATACTCAATACCATTTGTTGACTGGTAATTAATATTTCCTGCCCCCAGCCCTGCCCTTCACCCCACATACCTACCATATTACGTTCCAGATCTGAGCCTGGGGCATGCTACGTAATGCTTTGCTCTAACTGGAGTCAGGGGCCATACTGGCTTTGCCTTACCAACCAAGCTTTATGTAACTGTTCAACTGACTGACTTATCTCTCACATTTCACATGCTCTATACTCCTATTATCTTTTGTACATGAAAGAGTGTATATTAACAGGTCTCTTTGTCAATTTTTAGTTTTCATTTAAGCATGAGAACTTTTTAGAACAATTTTAAATGACATCCTTATTTTTAAATTAAGTGGCATGCATAAGTCTTCCACAATTAACATCGAAAATTCAGTGTGACCTTCACGGCAGCTGGTGATATTCTAATATTTCTGAGTAGTGCAGGAAAGGTGAAAGGGCATATCGCCTTTCAATGTGCATATGTAATTGCAGTAAGTATTAATAGGAAGACATACTTGTGGATAATGCTGGAATGCTTATCTATATTTATAATTAGGAACAGTTATGTGAATTTGATATAAATGTCTGTCACCAGTGGTGTTTGATTATCAATTTCCCTGGTACATTTTGTAAGAACGGTAAGTGTATATGGTAACCTTCTATATTTGGGATTTATGACAAGTGGTGATGTGTCTAAAATGTTTCTAAATTCTTTCATGTATAACAGTAATTATTTAGAAATTGTAAGTATGAAAGTATTTTTAAATTTTATTTTATCTTGTAAGAGCAGGCCTGGCAGAATTTCAAAATAAAATTTCATATATGAAATCAATTCTAAACTGTTGGTTTTGTTTGGTTTTGAGTCAGGTCTCCTAGAGTCTAAGCTCTCCTTAAGTTAGGCCATCTCAGCCTCTCAGTTGCTGGAACTGCCAGCGGGTGTGGCGAGGACTAGGAACTGCCTTCTCTTAGGACCCTAAAAGAAACTCCCGGAATAAAGAGTGGTGCTCCTTATGATCAGCTTCTGCCTAGACTCCCCTTGCTTTCTGGCTTCCCTCATTTTCTCTTCTTTACTCAGCTTTTGCTGTGCTCACACCATGCCATTTGCTTTAGATGTGAGATACTCAAGTGCGAAGTAAAACTACATCTAAGGGGTTTTATGTAAAAAGTTTTAAGAGGCTCTTCTTTGTATGTTTCTTTTTAAATTTTATGTTTTGAAATTAAAACATAGCTACTTAAGTTTTTCCTTTCTTCCATCAACCACCCCTACATACCAATGTAGTCCCTTATCTTACAGTCTCTAATTCATGGCTTATGGTCTCTTTTTCTTTAGTAGTGATTTCTCTCTCTCTCTCTCTCTCTCTCTCTCTCTCTCTCTCTCTCTCTCTCTTTCTCCTACATATATAAAGACAATCTGCTCAGTCTACTTAATGCTACTTATATGTATATTTCTTATTATGTGAGGAGTAATAAATCAATCAAATCATCAAAACAAATTACTGCTTTTATCACAAAAGGATGTAAGTATGTGTGTGAGTGTGTGTGTACACATATGTGCACACATGCTAAACAAGGGCTCTTCCACTACATCTTCTCTAACTCATGAAATAAACTAGTATTAATGGTTTAAGAATGGAATGGACCCAACAGGTTACAATCTCAATGAATAGGTTTCTAAGTTTCCTGTGACTAGATTGATTTTCAAATGAATTAGCTTAATTTCTTCATTTATATTCACTCTACACAATTTGTTGGATTTTAGGAAGTTTTTTGCATTTCAGATGAAATAACTTCTTTTTCCCCAGTGAATGGGCACCAGGAAAGCAGGAAGCAGACCTGTTCTTTCTCTACCAATATTCCCTAGGTGTTTGTGGTCAGGAGATATTTGTCCTGTTATTTAACAAGAATGTTATACTTACCAATCAGTTTGAGAAAAGGATCAACAGAAAAATTGGCGAGCTACATGAGGTGTTCATTATGTACATATAAAACAATGTAGTCTATCATTTCACAGAGAAAAAGGAATAAGAGACCAGTAATATGGGTGGTGGTTGACCTTTTTTATGAATCAGAGAATATGGGCAGAAACTCAAAGCACTTGGTTAACCTCAGATCCATCAAGGGCCTAGATGAAATGAGCCTTTTCATTCTCTACTCAGATAAGCATTGATTATTTTAATTCATTCAGAAAGTGGTTTGGAAAGATTTATACATCTAACGTAAAAGATACAGAATATTGATCCAACAGTTCCAGGAAATAACTGGGTATGGTAAGATGTATATTGATTACACCAGAGGAACTGGAACTTTATATATCCATCAGTGAAAATTTTATGAACTAAACTATGATCCCTATATCCCATGCATCCATTTCAACATGCTAGATATTTGTTAATTTTAAAATTATAAATGATATGTTGTTTCATGGAGAAGCAAGTTATAATGTGTTTGGGACAAATTTGTATATCATTTTTTGTATATCATTTTGCATGATCAGGCTATGCATATACTCTGTGCACCTCTTCAGTTCTCTCTCTCCTACTGTGGTCCACCTACCATGCTGTGTAACCCAACAGCATGGCTGCATTTTCAGAACTCTCTTGTAGAAACAGGAAGTCACATTTTGCTGGCCTTTATTGCACACAGAGAACTATTTGTATAGTTGTTTGGCTGAGTCTATATGCAGAAATAACGAGTATCTTTCCAGAAGAATGTTCACACATGGGTTCTAGTCAATGAATTCAGGTAGGAAAGTTCAGCTCATTTTTGCTTATGGCATTAGATTTTTTCTGTAGCATCTGATTGTTGTAGACACTAGCAAGACTCATGCAAATTATCAAGTCTGCCTACTCTTTATAACAACAGTTGCAGAGGACAGTGTGCCTGAGTGCACCGATATATGTCGTGTTGAATACACATGTCTATCACGTAGAAAGATATCTAAATATAACCTGGTTTTCAGAATTACTACACTGTGCATATAATTTTCTTTTCAGAAAGTTTTGTTTTGCTTTTGAGACAAAATTCGGCTATGGATCTCTGGCTGGTTTGGTAGTTAGCATGAAACCAAGGCTGGCTTGTAACTCATGATCACTCTTCTGGCTCAACCTCCCAAGTGTCGATATTGTAAATATGTAACACTACCCTCCGCTCCACATTTGTTTCTCTAATACTCTGTCTTACCAGGTTTTATAGCTAGCTCTACCCCACTTTATAATGTACACAATTGCCAAATTTGCATACATAATATATTATATGTATGTGTATGTACATATGCAATTCTATTAATCATATTTTCTAAATCTAACAAAAGTAATCCAAATAAACATGCATATACATTTCCTTCTCAACCTTCCCCATTTCCTGTCTCCCAGCTCTCTGATCTTCCTTATCTCCCTATGACAGTTGTCCATCACATGCTCATCCTGCTTCTTTCATTATGCTCTCTCTCATAGCATACTAATAATGGGGTATGGCATCTTTAATGTCACCTGGACACTCACTTATTGGACAACAAATATCCAATTTCATTTGGAGGATTTTTTAAATTTCACACCCATTTGCAATAGTCAGTTATCCTTGGGCATTCTCAGCTCCTTATGAAGACTTTGCATTTCTTTTTTTTAATTTTTTATTGGATATATACTATATTTACATTTCATTTCCGTTTTTCTGGTTCCCTGCCCTCCAAAGGTCCCACACGGCCCTGTCCCTCCCCCTGCTCCCCCATCCACCCCTTCCCACTTCCCTGTTCTGGTATTCCCCTACACTGATCCTTTGAGCCTTTCCAGGGTCTACTCCTTCCTTCTTGTCGGACATCATTTGGTGTGTGGATTGTACTAACGGGTCCTACATATGCACCAAATGTATAGCCCGATATGTAGCTTTGTGCTTGTAGCTTTCCAGCTCTGCTTGGAAAAGGCTCCTTGGTGCCCTCTGGATATGTATTTGAAGAGAGAGAAATATAAGACCAGAGAAGTAATGGTACTTTCATTACACAGGCAAGACGTGATCCCCCCACTGACTAACTTGTAGCAGAAAGAAAATGGAATAGATACATTCCGAGGTATAGATAAAAACAAATGAACAACGTTCAGTAATGGATGAGACTTGGGGAGGTGTTGGACAGGCTCATCAAAGATTACACAGTCTTTAGCTTGTGCAAAAAAAAGAAAAGAAAAATGACGATATTTTCATCTTCAAGTGGAAGACTGTCATCATCTATGGAGGAATGGGAAGGAGTGAGCAGGAGTTGACAGCCTTTATAGTCAAAGAGAATTATGCCTATTTATGTAAGAAGGAATATTAATGAAAGCTGAGAGATATCCAGAAAACAGTGGCTACTCTCATATGGAGTAGGAAAGAGAAGCAGAAGTGAGTATGGAGAGACACCGGAGTCCCTGAATGTGACAGAGCCTCAGTTCCTTACTAAGTCACTTAACTTACACTTGCTATTCAGCTGTTCGCAGACAATTACATTCATAGACTGGTGACATTTTATAACTCTTTAATAATACATCAGCATA
The DNA here is from genome assembly GCA_964023405.1 of Apodemus agrarius. Taxonomy (NCBI): domain Eukaryota; kingdom Metazoa; phylum Chordata; class Mammalia; order Rodentia; family Muridae; genus Apodemus; species Apodemus agrarius. The sequence goes on from OZ030014.1 coordinate 47,763,615, forward strand.
GAATTACCTGCTTTTATTCCATGAAATATTTAAGAATAAAACCATCCGTTATCTTACTTCAAATGTCAAAGGTCTCGTAAACATTTAATTTTGCACTTAAATTTTGCACAAGGTAAACTCTAAACTCAATGCAGAATTTTTTTTATAATTGGCAGAATTTTGCTTTTTCAATTAACGAGGAATTGCTGAAAATCAGTAAACACTAAACTTGCACTTGAAGAGAGGAGCTGGGAGCTACTAAGGAAACTTCATCACCTTAGACACACAGCCGCAAATCACCAGTCAAGTGGCAAGCTTGAGCACCGGAGACCAGCAGCATTGCTGAGCCTTACCGTAAGATAACAGGAAGGCCTTGGCAAATGGCCGCGCTCCCAGTGTCCTGGAGAGAATAATGATTTATGTTTAGTAAACAGGGCAAACGCCGGTTCTGCTTGTTTAAAATTTGTATTTTCTGGTGATGTGCTGAGAAAGAATTTAGAATTTGCACATTAGTTTTTTAAGCATACAATGTATAACTTAAGGTGCTCAATTTTATTTTAAAAAAAACTAGCCTTCTGTGTGTATTATGGATTGGATTAAAAATATTTCACCCGTGTGTGTTTTTAAACATCCATCAATGCACTGGCAATTATATATAAGTTGAATGCAATAATTAAATTTCCCAAATACTCTCTTCTGCAACATTAGCTGACAGTTTTCCTTTATATTTTATTGTTTGTGGTTTTCTGTTAAGGAAATATTGAAAATGGAATGGTAGGTATTTTCTCACAGGAATTGAACATTTGCAGGAATTTTAAGAATTGTACCATTATTGACCTCAGTCTAAATTATATTATAAAGGAAACCAAAGAACATATAAATCATGCCAAAAATACTTAGGATGGGGAGGGTGCAGGGAATTGTAATTTGACCCAAAGCCTGTCACCTGTTAAAATTTATCCCGGGTCAGAAGTGACTGAAACCATCAGCGCCGAACAGGTGTTCAGGATCGTGTGTAAAGCGAACGGCCTCAGGATCGTCCCTGTTTGACACGTGTGTGCACTGCTGGAGCTGCCCCGGGATCGTGTGTAAAGCCAAAGGCTTGAGGACTGTCGCTGTCTGCTGCGTGTGCGCACTGCAGGAACCGCCCCGGCATTAATTGATAACTATGCTGACAATCTTGATAGAGATGCCAAGGACTGGCTGGCCGGGACTCGTTTCACCCCTTCTAATGTGCCTTTTAAAATAGGTTCAAGTGTACTGTGCAGTGGGAAACTCTGTGTGTAGCCGATCCTTCAGCTAGGTTCCTCTGAAATCTGTACACTCTGTCGTTTTAGAGTAGAATCCCTCTTTATAACTGGAGTACAGTTCTATCTGTCTATTGAATTATAAAATAATAGAAAGCATTAAGTAATGAGTTCTTATGCACCCGGATATGTAGGTCCAATCTCCCAAAGTATTCTTCTCTTGAATTTAGTTTATAAGTATCGATATGTTCTTAAATATGTAAGAGCAACACTTATAACGCAAAAATGTTGAAAGAATTACTTTTTAACTGTTGATATTTTTGCTTAAAAAAGTGTTGTTTTATATACTAGAGAGTCAGAAGTGAAGTGATATTTACTTGTTGGTAGTGGGTAACCAAGACAAAGAAAAGAATTGGTCCTTGCTGTTGTCATATAGTTAGGAAAACATTATTTTTAGAATCACTTTAGGGTCATGGCAGTGTTCTGATCTGTAAATACATTCTTGAGAGCAAAACCATTCTTGAGAGCAAAACCATTTTTTCCCAGAAGGGAAGGTGTATCTTAAGCAGTAGTATAGCAGCTTTGTGAATCGCATGTGCCCTGGCTTAGTCTATATAGCCCAGGCAGAATGTGATCCTGCTGCTTATAAGACTACTTAGTAGCATGCATTGATTAGCAAGCATGTAGCCTTTTCAAACTAGTAATCACTCTCCGTTTCTCAAACTCTTACCAAAAGGCTAGGAAGAGGCCGAAAAGAAGCTTAGGTGTGTCTGTAAAATAGGTAAAAATATGTCTGGTTTATCTGTTCATAGGAATCACTTGAGAGTTCATTAGAAAGATGCATTTTAGACTGCATAGCACAGACCTGAACCACAGAGTTTAACTTGATTGTGTGTGTACAAGCACTCCAGGCCTCATCTCATGTCCGTTCTCTACCTTCAGTCCTTCCTTATATGGACTCGGCTCCATGGCATCCTTTCTCTCTCTCCTCCGTCCTTCATTCACACCTTTCTGTTGACTGGCTCAACTTTGAGTACAGCTTTCTTGCCCTCGAGTGTCAACAGATTTTTACCGTTTCTCGGCACCCATGTCCAGTCTCTATACTGGACTATATTGTTTTTGTTACATTCCAGTGCTGCTGCTTGACTTCTCTGTTTTGTGACCACCATGTGTGGTATCTTCAACACCAGTGTCTCACATTCAGTTCTGGTGAGCAACCAACAACAAGGAAAATGAATGGTATTGTTTGGAGGATCTCGGGGCCTCCCTGACCAACCATACATTTAGGGAAGTAGCCCTACTCCTGGCTCTGGGATTTTTGTTATTAACCTGTGACTTCTGGAAATAGCCTCATTACACAGATCGTCTCTCTTCAAACTCAGCTATTCATTTAAAGGCAGCTTTAATTATTGTTGGTTTCTACAAACACATTGAAAATTAATGCATGGACTTTTAAAAATTACCACGTTTATGAAAATTCCAAAAAGTTTATATTTTAATACAGGGAAAGTTCAGACTTGGCAGGATGGATGGATTGTGCCTATAAGTATATTGTGCAGAAAGTATTTCAACTGAATCAAGTTTAAATGTGATAAAAATCATATTTTAAAAATGTACAAGAATAACTCAGTAGCTCCTCATTGACCTATGGTCTAGGTTTAAGCATTGTCACCCACACCCAGTTTTGGTCTGTTCCCTAACCCATCATTCCTGGTTCAACTATTGTAAGGCAGACTTACACATGCCTTCTTTATATAAAATATGGTGCACCCCTTATAATTGTAAAGATAGAGTTGGAAAAACCTCTAAAATACTCAATTTCTACAATTTTTTCTCATACTGGAATTGGGGTAGAGCTCAGTTGGAGAGCTTCAGTTAGTGTTGGGGGTGGGAAGGGGAGCGGAGTTTAACCTGAGAACCACCAGTTATTTTCCCATAGTTTTAGTTTGTAGTCTCTTTTCCATGCCCACCCTGCTCACTCCTCTGAGAGCCACCAACTTTCTTAATTTTTAGTGCAACATTTTTATTCAGTCTTTGAGAACTTCATACATAGAAACAATGAATTTTGACCATATCTAACCCATTCTCCAAATCCTCCAGGACATGCCCTGACATAACTCCTCCCAACCTCATGACTTTTTCTTATTGCCCCCTACTCTTTTTCCTCCTCCTCCTCCTCCTCCTCCTCTTCCTCCTCCTCCTCTTTCTCCTCTTCCTCCTCTTCCTCCTCCTCCTCATCCTCCTCTTCCTCCTCCTCTGCCTCCTCTGTCTCCTCCTTCTTCTCCTCCTCTTCTTCTTTAAATAACCGAGACCGTTTGATGCTGTCAATATGGGCATAAATGTAGGGTCATTCACTAGAGCATAGGTGATCTTCCTGTGCTACACCCCCAAAGAGAAATGACTCTTCTGGAGCAAATATCCATTGTCAATGGCTCTAAAGTCTGTGATCTGTCTCCGTCCATACATGCTGGAATTTTAACTGGCCTCATCTGATCAATCCCTGTGCAGGTATCCACAGTTGCTATGAGTTTGTAAGGGCCATGGCCACGTCTTCTCCAGATGACAGTGTTTCATAGCTCTCTGCTCTATCCTTGAGCTCTTAGATTCTTTCCACTCCTCTTCCATAGTGTACCCTGAGCCTTGGGGTGGGAAGTTATGTAGCTCTTTTAGGGCAGGCCATTCCCACTCATTTTAACCAATTTTGAGTCTCTATATTAATTATTGACCATTGCAAAAAAAAAGTTTCTGTGACCAAATCTGAGAGAAGTAAAAGCCATGAGAACAAACATATTGAGGAGGCATTTCCATAAGAGCAAAACAATGATGACCTTCCCAGCCACGGGCCTTTGACCAGTTTCTCCATACCTGGCGCAAATTCCTTTCTGTGGAGCAGTCCTCAGATCTGATAAGAAGGCAGTCTGGTCTCTCCCAAGAGTCTACATTGCTACACTTAGTACATCTTGCCTTCCAATATTGCATATAGGGATTGGTGCTGAGGAAGACCATTTCTATCTCGTCTACAGCGACATGCACAGTGCCTGCCAATATCATAGAAGGAAGCCAGAGGCAGGAAATCTCTCTGCCCACTGACTTGCTTCTGTTCATAGAGTTTTGACATTTCTAGAAAGTCATTTAATAAATGAGTTCAGACAGTATATATCTTTTTTTGGTATTAATTCTTTTAAAGGTTTTATTCTGAGAGTCATCAATGGTATTACATATATTTTTAATTCATTCGTTTAAAAATGTTTAGTTGGATTATGTTTTGCAAGTGTCCCACAATTTATTTATCTATTCAATATGTGCTAGAACTTTAGACAGCATTTATGGTGCTTCCTTTTGGTAATATTATAAGTGAAACAATTCTGAACATTTGAAAACATTTTATTTTAGATGTATGTGTTTACCTTAAGTATGAATACCTAGAAGTAGGTTTGCTAGGTCATATGGATATGTTTATTTTAAAAAATTTTTAACAATAAATGACCAAACTCTTTCTCAAAATTGTATACTCTTTTAGTAATAAGTTTTAGACATTTTATGTGAACTTTTGTACTAAAAGAAAAATTATCTCACTACTTTGAGTTTGTGGTACAAATAATTCTTTGTTCTAAAGTGCTTGGTTATTTTTATTATTCACAGCAATAAGACTCACTGAGGCATCTCTCAAGACATCTTGCTACTTCTTGCTGGCAAGGTCCTGGCTAGGGTTCTCTTGGACAGACCGTTATGTAGCCCTGCCAACTATGTGCTCCCAAAATCACAATGTGGCTATGGGCCACGGCACAGTACAGCTGACTCTATCTTTGCAGCCTGTTTGGATTTAAGAAAGATAAGGCTTAAGTCAGCCTGTGCCTTACAAGATTGCAGATTCCAGAAGATTCACTTGTTTCTCCTGATTAAATTAAACTCTCATAGAACTAGTGAGCTTTGTATTGCAACTTGAAATACACTGACAGAAAGAGCATAAAGTTGGGAGGGGTTTAGGGATGTAGGGAGGACCTTGGGGGAAATTGACAAGGGGAAAATATGATTCAACTATATTGTATAAAAATTTTAAATAAAAAGAAAAGTGAATAGAAAGTATTATGGGTATTAAATATTATTGAACAGAAGTATTAAAAAGTGACATCCTAGACATATTATTTACTAACATGGTGAAATAATTAAGTAAAAAATTACAGAGTTTTAGCAATATGATTTAGCTCAATTTTGAGAGGTCTTGATTGTAATTTGGCAGTATGTTTTTGATTATACTGAAAAAACTAAAGGCACTTTTTTAGTTGTTTTCTATGATGTAGCTATGTATACTGTAATTAAGAATTCACTTTCTACTACTAAAGCTTGAGTGCCACAGTGGGGCCCTTTCTAGCTATTCAGTGTGCCCCATGAGCAGAACAGAAGAGACTCAGAGTTCTGGGTCAAGCAGGTCAAGTATTAAGAGACCAAGGACACAACCTCTTTAAGCAAGGTCAACGTACTGTTTGCATGTGTAGTATAAATGAATAGACATAAGTCCATGCACTAGTAAGCAAAATTTAGAAAGTTATTAAAAAGATGTTTTATAATTGTATCTGATATTTGGACAACTAAATAAACTAAGTAAAGAGATCTGAAGTCTCACTTTATTATAAAAACAACCAAATGGCTTCTTGATAGTGATGACCTGGAGGGAAGTCACAAGAACAGCCCCTTTGAAGCCTCCCTCTGGAACGTGGTTTCTTTGAGCTTTATAAAACCTGAATTGATCTTTGCCCTAGCTAACCAGATCGAATGATGGACACAATCCCATGAAAAATATTCAATTTAAACACAGCCTGCATTTGCCCCACAGGCTGGTCATAATCCTAGAAAGCAGAGCCAACCTGAGGCCAGAAACTTAGGGGAGAAATGCTATGTGGCTGTACAGAACAGCTGCACCTTCCTTCTAAATTTTTAAGTATTGGAACTTTCAGATGGGGAGGCACAGACAACCCAGATACTAAAATACAGTGAGTGGCCTGGGTTGTATTTCAAGAACACGTTCCATTGCCAAGATAGAAAGAGAGCCTCTAGCTTGTAATGGGCCAGTCAAGAACAGTAGAAAGGAGCTGTGAAGACCATCGTTGGCTTTGTAAAAAACACACCTACATTGCCAGCCAGAGCTGAGCTGACAGTTCTTAGGATCCATGGTACTACCCCATTTCTACCAAAATGAGCTCAAATCTCAAATTAGCTAATACAATAGAGTTTGCTATTTTCTTTAAATAGATCACATACTACTTTTAAAATTCTCTTATGAGCCTGCTGATAAAAATAATCTGACAATTAGAACTTTAGCAGAAGAGTTCTAGAGATTTGCTATACCACAATATGAATGAAGGTAAAACCACTCATACCCCCACATTTAGAACCATTGATTGGGAAACTTTGTTGCTTAATTTTACTACCATCAAAAATAAATTAGAGGTTTTGCGGGGTTTTGATTAGTATCTCACAGAAGTCCTGCCTCCTCTCATCTGCATTTCTAGATGAATATGGAGTAGTGAGGGTTATTAACTCTTGTAGCCTCCAGACAGTTCTCTGTCTCTTCCTGACTCCTCATGGCTTGGAATCCAGGTAATGGGTTCATCTGGGCATCTTCACTTGCATGTGTTGTTGTGCTTTGCTTTAATTTATCCCCGTTCTACTGCTCTCCCACATCCTCCATGAGGTGGACAAGAACTAGAAACTGGCTACATTCATTTAGGGAGAGAGACCCCCAAATAAAAAGTTCCATTTTAGCCTTGGCCAGAGTCAGGGAATGTTTTTGGTTTGGTTTTAGCCAGATGCCATGAATACCAGAATGGCACTCTGTATGGGTACCCCAACAAGAGATGCTGTGTCAAAAACACCAGTGAAGACCCAAGGCCATTCTAATGAGTAGCTTTGAAACTGGATTTCTGGATTCTCGTGATGGGATGGATTGTATTTATTCTCTATCTCTAGCTCAATTTCTAAATGATCTTAGGGTCTCCACTCTTGAAGTAGGAATGTCACGAGAGCCTTAGAGGCCATGAAGGAGTGACAGCCCTGCCTCTTGGACCCTTCCTCTCATTTCTCTGGTAGCACTAGAAAGGGTTGCCAGCTTTGGCACTCCTGGCAAAGTCCTGGTAAAAATAATAGGATGCCTCTGCCCCTGGATGGAGATGTGGCCTTTTTGTCGGTTCCAAAGATTAGAGAGTTACATGCTATTTTTTTCTTAAGAGTTAATTCAGTGAAGCCTACCATTCCTTTGTCCAAGAAAACAACTGTCAGAAAGGTTGATCACTTAATGCCTGGTGAATGAGATGGGAAGGATAATTATCCCCTTAATGAGGGACACATGTTTCCTTCCCAGAATGCCTGCATTCAGTGCTGTTAGTTGAAGACCCACTGCCATGTGGCCTACCCTCTTGTCTAAGTTACTCAGAAAGCATACCATTTCTCTGTACTTTTATTTCCTTTGAATTGGCATATCTGAACTCGGACACACTTTCCCTTGCTCTGGGCCTTCTCTGAAGTTCTTCCTTTTGCTGTGTGGCTCTTTGCCAGAGCCACTGCAGAGCTCGTTTTCTCCTCCTCTAGGCCATCCCTGAAAATTACAGTGTGCCTACTCAGTTGATTTTGCTTTTAACCTCTAGGCATATTGTCTCAATATGCTGACTCCATTTTACAGTCTTTTTATTAATGAGGCTATGAATGTGTAGAAGGGACCCCAGATTCCCCAGTAACAAGTGTAACCCAACATGTGACTGCCCTGGACAAAGTCTCTGCTTCTACTGCTCATCTGCAAGTGAGAAGCTCTTCTGCTTTAGTGTCTGGTGTATTCCATTTCTCTACTTCAACTCACTTGCCCCCCTTAAGATCTCTTTCTCTCCATGGCGTCATGTACAGGTTCCCATCATTCCACACAGGAATCTAAACACACATTAAACAACAACAACAACATTATTTTTTTCTGATTCTGTCTCATTTAATTTAACATAAAGATTTCCAGTTCCCTCCATTTTGGCATCTACTCTTGATGACCAAACTGCCACGTTCGTCTAAAATATCCCTGCATTTTACCATCCAGAGTTAAGCCAGAGGACACTAAAGCTACACACCCAACAGGCTGCCCTCATGAGTACCTCCTCTTAGATCTTCCTTGAAACCATTGAGAGTTAAGGATCCAGTGTGATGTCATTGACTTAGGAATCATTTCATGGCTACCGTATGACACTGGGTCCTTAAGAGATGCAGGACTGTCTGTGTGCAATAGGAGTTGGAGCAGGAGTTCCAGTATTCTTGAATGCTCCCAGTTAGTATGAATTTTCTATCTGCTTATTCACATCAAGCCAAATGTGATCTCCCCACACCAAAAATTAAAAAGTTAAGGACACTTGAATGTTTTCTTGTACTTCTTCTTTGCCTTTCTCAAATGTAACAAAAATAATCATTTTAGCCCAAAATCCTAGGGGTATTTTCTTTTTTCTTTTACTAAAAACTATATGCTTTAATGTTTTTTTCTTAAAATATTTTTATTAGGTCTTTGAGAATTGTGTACATTTTGTATCATATCCACATACCCTTAACTTTTCCCCGACCTACTCCGTCCCTTCCTACCCAACTTTGTGTCTGTTTTTGAAATCCATCAAAACTAATAGTGCCATTCAAATATTCTTGGATTAGTGGGACCTTGATTCAAGAAATGTGAAAGCATCATATTAAATGTGTATTTCAGAAGAGTGTGCATAACCATACCGCTTCGTCCTTTAAATGTTTCTCTGGATCTCATTGCTGATAGCTTCAAGAAAGGCTTGCCCTCAGTAACTCCCCACTGCCCCTTGCACATCACCCCCTGCCCAAAGCCCTATCCCATTAGCCTCTGGTAATTCCTCTCAGGACCAGAAAGGTCCCATCAGCTCTCTGCTTGCCTTCATATGTATGTTTGCTTTGGCAATCCCTCTTCCCGATCCCCCTTTTCTCTTTGTTCATTTTCATCCATAGTCCTTGTGGTCATTATTACAGTCAAGTATGATCACATCCTCTTTTCATCTTCCCCATGCTCTCCTTTGATCTGAACTGTCTCCCTCTCTTCTACAACATAGTCTGTGTAATATTGAAGCCGAGGCAACGGCCCCTAGGCATCATTTGTCCCATTATACTGAAGAGTTTATTTTGTTTGTGGCTCTGATTCTTATCCAACTGTGAAATCCTTGAGGGAAGGCAATGGTTGGATCGTCTGCTCTTACTCTAGATGATGCAGTAATGTTGAGAACTCACTGAAGAATGAAAAGTGTAGCACAGAGATCAGAAGTCCCTTGTGTGTCATTTCACAGGAGAGCTAATCTCCACCCTCTGGATAGAAGGGAGAAAGCACTATTTTGAAAGGCCAAATGTCATACCAGGTGGGGCTAGTCAACCAGATAGTTTCAGGGATTAGGCTGTGTGACTTCTGAGAAGAGATGTCATGGGTAAAGAGTTTCTGTGGTGGTGGGGAACCCCTCCTGAAAGGAATCTGTCTTTGTGACTCCACATCTCCAGGGAATATTAAAATATGACAGGGGACTCCCTGAAAATTTTAGTGGAATAAAACCACATGGGTGGGGACACATCTGTGTCACTGACCAGCTACAAACCCTATAGCATGTATGCTTACATGTGTTTACATACTCATCCACACTGATTGTTCTTACAGCTCAAGACAATTCCTAGTCTTCCTTAGAACTGACCTAAGTCTGTAAAATAACTGTCTGGATCTACGAATGCATGTGATGGTTAAGTCAGAGTCCTTCGAGTATAATTCCCCCTTAGAGACAACAGAGAACAGGTAGGAATGTGACTACTACATGGCCATCTATAGAAAAATAAATGGATTCCTACTCAAAAATTAGTTAAGACAAGCTGAAGATTTTAATAGCAAATACAAAAGCATCTAATATTAAAACATAAGGTACAATTTAGGTATACCTAAATTTTTTAAGTATAGCAAAAAGGGTGTAAGCAGGTCAATCTATGTGATATCATATAATATTTTTGGAAACTTTTATTTTGAAAAGAGTGTAGAGGTAGGATTTAGTGGTAACATGTTTGACTGGCACACATTCACTCACACTGCAATAGAAAACAGAGACATAAAGTTGATGGACAAATTCTAATGAGACTTTGGGGAAAAGAGGGCCCTTAAATATTACTACATGGAATGCAAATTGCTTCAGCCTTGAAAAACTACTAAACAAGCATAAGATCTGGCTATGCTACTAAGGCTGTACAGACCTTAAGAAACTTGAGTCAGCATGCTACAGAGACACTAGCATGCCATGTTTATTACAGCACTATACCAACAACAGCAAAGTTATGAGAATTAGCCTGCATGTCTAAAATATGATTATATACAAAATGGAGACTTATCTGCCATATATGAAAATGAAATTACGGGGGGAAGCCGGAGGGTCACCCAGCGTGCCAGGTGCTCAGAACCATCCGGCGGCGGCGGCAGAACCAGGTACCCGAGACAGCCCAAGCTTAAGACCTTCGGGGACTCAGGCCTGGAGTGGGAGTTGGGCACAGAATAGCGGGTGCACTCTGCACTCGCGCGGCGGACCCCGAGCTCCCTGCAGGCAGCTGCCATATTGCCTGCAGCTTCCCGCCCAGCTGGTGGTGGGGAAGCCGGAGGGTCACCCAGCGTGCCAGGTGCTCAGAACCATCCGGCGGCGGCGGCAGAACCAGGTACCCGAGACAGCCCGAGCTTAAGACCTTCGGGGACTCAGGCCTGGAGTGGGAATTGGGCACAGAATAGCGGGTGCACTCTGCACTCTCGCGCGGGGTGGACCCCGAGCTCCCTGCAGGCAGCTGCCATATTGCCTGCAGCTTCCCATCCAGCTGGTGGTGAGGAAGCCGGAGTCAGCCAGTGTGCCAGGTACCCAGACCCAGCTGGAGGCCGAACCAGCCTCCCACCCAGCCAGTGGCAGGGAAGCTGGAAACCGGACCCAGCCAGCTTCCCAGCAGCTTGGGACCAGCAGGCGGAACCAGATAACTGAGATATCCCAACTTTAAGACCCCTGGGGAAACAGGATATCAGACAGCGAACCCTGAGCAGGAGCAGTGCAGAGCAGCCGCCCAACAGGCGGAACCAAATACCTGGGATATCCTGAGGTTAAGACCTCGGGGGACTCAGGCCACCTGTCAGCAATCTGTGAGCAAGACCCCCGCAGGACAGTGATTCAGGTATCCCAGTCACTGGGAAATAGCCTTACAACCCCACAGGAGGGTCAAGCACCAGCTAGTATCTACAGGACCAACTAACACCAGAGTTAACCAGATGGCAAAAGGCAAACGTAAGATCGCTACTAACAAAAATCAAGGCAATATGGCGGCATCCGAACCCAGTTCCCCAACAGCAATAAATATTGGATACCCCGAAACACCAGAAAAGCAAGACTCAGATCTAAAATCACTGGTCAGGATGCTGATAGAGGAACACTTAGATAAATCTCTTAAAGTAATACATGAGAAAATAGATCAAAAGCTAGAAGCCATTGCAAGACAAACACAATTAAATCCCAGATATCTCAACACACCAGAAAAACAAGACTCAGATCTAAAATCACTGGTAAAGATGCAGATTGAGGATCACTTAGATAAATTTCTTAAAGTAATAGAGGAGAAAATAGATCAAAAACTAGAAGCCCATACAAGGCAGACACAAAAATCACTTAAAGAAATCCAGGAGAATATAGAGCAAAAAGTGAATCCCAATAAGGGGGAGAAACAAAAATCACCCAAAGAAATACAAGAGAACATGGGTCAACGAGTAGAAGTCATAAAGGAGGAAACACAAAAATCCCTTAAAGAATTACAGGAAAACACAAACAAGCAACTGAAAGATCTGAGCAAAACCATACAAAATCTAAAAACAGAAGTAGAAACAACTAAGCAATCGCAAAGGGAGACAATGTTGGAGATAGAAAACCTTGGGAAGAAATCAGGAGTCATAGATGCAAATATCAACAATAGAATACAAGAGATAGAAGACAGAATCTCAGATGCTGAAGATACCATAGGAACCATGGATTCAACAATTAAAGAAAATGCAAAATGCAAAAAGCTGGTAACCCAAAACATTCAGGAAATCCAGGACACAATGAGAAGACCAAACCTAAGGATTATAGGGATAGATGAGAATGAAGATCTACAACTTAAAGGGCCAGCAAATATCTTCTACAAAATTATGGAAGAAAATTTCCCCAACCTAAAGAGAGAGATGCCCATGAATATACAAGAAGCCTATAGAACCCCAAATAGACTGGACCAGAACAGAAATACTTCCCGTCACATAATAGTCAAAACCCCAAATGTACTAAACAAAGAAAGAATATTAAAGGCAGTAAGAGAAAAAGGACAAGTAACATATAAAGGAAGACCTATCAGAATTACACCAGACTTCTCACCTGAGACCATGAAAGCTAGAAGATCCTGGGCAGACCTTATGCAGACCCTAAGAGAACACAAACTTCAGCCAAGACTACTATACCCAGCGAAACTCTCAATTGCCATAGATGGGGAAACCAAGATATTCCACGACAAAACCAAATTTGCAAGATACTTATCTACAAACCCAGCCCTACAAAGGATAATAGGGGGAAAATACCAACACAAGGGGGGAAACAACACCCCAGAAGAAACAAGATAGAAACCCCATCTCATCCAACCCAAAAGAAGAGAACCACTCAAATACAAATAATAATAAAATTCCCAAAATGTCAGGAAGTAATAATTACTATTCCTTAATATCTCTTAATATCAATGGACTCAATTCCCCAATCAAAAGACACAGACTAACAGACTGGATACGGAAACAGGACCCTACATTTTGCTGCATACAGGAAACACATCTCAGTGTCAAAGACAAACACCACCTTAGAGTAAAAGGCTGGAAGACAGTTCTACAAGCAAATGGTCCCAGGAAACAAGCTGGAGTAGCCATTCTAATATCAGATAAAATCGACTTTCAACCTAAAGTCATCAAAAGAGACACAGAAGGTCACTTCCTGCTTGTCAAAGGGAAAATCCACCAAGAAGAATTCTCAATACTGAACATCTATGCACCAAATGCAAGGGCACCCTCATTCGTAAAAGAAACTTTACTAAAGCTTAAAGCACACATCGCACCTAACACAATGATTGTAGGTGACTTCAACACTCCACTCTCCTCAATGGACCGATCAGGAAAGCAGAAACTAAACAGGGACACAGTGAAACTAATTGAAGCTTTGGACCAATTGGATTTAACAGATATATATAGAACATTCCATCCTAAAACAAAAGAGTATACCTTTTTCTCAGCACCGCACGGTACCTTCTCAAAAATTGATCATATAATTGGTCACAAGACAGACCTCAACAAATACAAGAAGACCGAACTAATCCCATGTCTCCTATCGGATCACTATGGAGTAAAAGTGGTCTTCAATAGCAAGAAGAACTACAGAAAGCCCACATACACATGGAAACTGAACAATACTCTACTCAATGACACCCTGGTCAAGGAAGAAATAAAGAAAGAAATCAAAGACTTTTTAGACTTCAATGAAAATGAAGGTACGACCTACCCAAATCTCTGGGATACAATGAAAGCAGTGCTAAGAGGAAAACTCATAGCCCTGAGTGCCTCCAAAAAGAAACTGGAAAGAGCATACACTAGCAACTTAACAGCACACCTGAAGGCACTGGAACAAAAAGAAGCTAACTCACCCAGGAGGAGTAGAAGAGAGGAAATCATCAAACTAAGGGCTGAAATCAATCAAGCAGAAACAAAGAGAACCATACAAAGAATCAACAAAACCAAGAGCTGGTTCTTCGAGAAAATCAACAAGATAGATAAACCCTTAGCTAGACTAACCAAAGGGCACAGAGATAGTATCCAAATTAACAAAATTAAAAATGAAAAGGGGGATATAACAACAGAAACAGAGGAAATTCAAAAGATCATCAGATCCTACTACAAAGGCCTATACTCAAAACAACTGGAGAATCTGGAGGAAATGGACAATTTCCTAGACAGATACCAAATACCAAAATTAAATCAGCATCAAGTAGACCAGCTAAACAGTCCCATAACCCTTAAAGAAATAGAAGGGGTTATAGAAAGCCTCCCAACCAAAAAAAGTACGGGACCAGATGGTTTTAGTGCAGAATTCTACCAGACCTTCAAAGAAGACTTAACACCAATACTCTTCAAACTATTCCACAAAATAGAGACAGAAGGGACACTGCCCAACTCATTCTTCGAAACCACAATTACGCTGATACCTAAACCACAAAAAGATCCAACAAAGAAAGAGAACTACAGGCCAATTTCTCTTATGAATATAGATGCAAAAATACTAAATAAAATTCTTGCCAACCGAATCCAAGAGCATATCAAAACGATCATTCACCATGATCAAGTAGGCTTCATTCCAGGAATGCAGGGATGGTTCAATATACGGAAATCCATCAATGTAATCCACTACATAAACAAACTAAAAGAAAAAAACCACATGGTCATCTCATTAGATGCTGAAAAAGCATTTGACAAAATTCAGCATCCTTTCATGCTAAAAGTCTTGGAAAGAGCAGGAATTCAAGGCCCATACCTAAACATAGTAAAAGCAATCTACAGCAAACCAGTAGCCAACATCAAAATAAATGGAGAGAAACTTGAAGCAATTCCACTAAAATCAGGGACTAGACAAGGCTGTCCTCTCTCTCCATATCTTTTCAATATAGTACTTGAAGTTCTAGCGAGAGCAATCAGACAACATAAGGAAGTCAAAGGGATACAAATTGGAAAGGAAGAAGTCAAAGTATCATTATTTGCAGATGATATGATAGTCTACTTAAGCGATCCAAAAAACTCCACCAGAGAACTTCTACAGCTGATAAACAACTTCAGCAACGTGGCTGGTTATAAAATTAACTCAAGCAAATCAGTAGCCTTCTTGTACTCAAAGGACAAGCAGGCTGAGAAAGAAGTTAGGGAAATAACACCCTTCACAATAGCCACAAACAACATAAAGTACCTTGGCGTAACTCTAACCAAACAAGTGAAAGATCTGTATGACAGGAACTTCAAGTCCCTGAAGAAAGAAATCGAAGAAGACCTCAGGAGATGGAAAAATATTTCTTGCTCCTGGATTGGCAGGATCAATATAGTAAAAATGGCCATCTTGCCAAAAGCAATCTACAGATTCAATGCAATCCCCATCAAAATCCCAAATCAATTCTTCATAGATCTAGAAAGAGCAATTCTCAAATTCATCTGGAGCAACAAAAAACCCAGGATAGCTAAAACTATTCTCAACAATAAAAGGACTTCTGGGGGAATCAATATCCCTGACCTCAAGCAGTACTACAGAGCAATTGTGTTAAAAACTGCATGGTATTGGTACAGCAACAGGCAGGTAGATCAATGGAATAGGATTGAAGACCCAGAAATTAACCCACAGACTTATGGTCACTTGATCTTTGATAAAGGAGCCACAACCATCCGGTGGAAAAAAGATA
The DNA here is from genome assembly GCA_964023405.1 of Apodemus agrarius. Taxonomy (NCBI): domain Eukaryota; kingdom Metazoa; phylum Chordata; class Mammalia; order Rodentia; family Muridae; genus Apodemus; species Apodemus agrarius. The sequence goes on from OZ030014.1 coordinate 47,779,370, forward strand.
GCCTTTTCAACAAATGGTGCTGGTTCAACTGGAGGTCAACATGCAGAAGAATGCGAATTGACCCACTCTTATCTCCTTGTACTAAGATCAACTCCAAGTGGATCAAGGACCTCCACATAAAACCAGACACACTGAAACTATTAGAAAAGAAACTTGGGAAGACCCTGGAGGACATGGGCACAGGGGTAAAGTTCCTGAACAGAACACCAATAGCTTATGCTCTAAGATCAAGAATGGACAAATGGGACCTCATAAAATTACAAAGTTTCTGTAAGGCAAAGGACACTGTCAGAAAGACAAAACGGCAACCAACAAAGTGGGAAAAGATCTTCACCAACCCCACATCCGACAGAGGGCTAATATCCAATATATACAAAGAACTCAAGAAGTTAGACCCCAAAGAACCAAATAACCCTATCAAAAAATGGGGCACAGAGCTAAACAAAGAATTTTCACCAGAAGAAATTCGGATGGCCGAGAAACACCTTAAGAGATGTTCAACATCATTAGTCATCAGGGAAATGCAAATCAAAACAACCCTGAGATTCCACCTCACTCCAGTCAGAATGGCTAAGATTAAAAACTCGAGAGACAACAAGTGCTGGCGAGGATGTGGAGAAAGAGGAACACTCCTCCACTGTTGGTGGGATTGCAAAATGGTAAAACCACTCTGGAAATCAGTGTGGCGGTTCCTCAGAAAATTGGGCATGCCACTCCCAGAGGACCCTGGCATACCACTCCTGGGCATATACCCAGAGGATTCCCCTGCATACAACAAAGACACATGCTCCACTATGTTTATAGCAGCCTTGTTTATAATAGCCAGAAATTGGAAGGAGCCCAGATATCCCTCAAAGGAGGAATGGATACAGAAAATGTGGTGTATTTATACAATGGAGTACTACTCAGCAATTAAAAATAATGAATTCATGCAATTTGTAGGTAAATGGTTAGATCTGGAAACTATCATCCTAAGTGAGCTAACCCAATCACAAAAGAATACACACGAAATGCAATCACTGATAAGTGGATATTAATGAGCCCAGAAGCCCTAAATACTCAAGGCACAATTAGCAAGTCAAATGACTCTCAAGAAGAAAAAAAGGAGAGGACCCTGGGCCTGTAAAGATTGGATCCAGTATTGTAGACCCAGAACAGAGAAATCGGGGGGGGGGGGAAAGAGTGGGGAATAGCATGGGGGGGAGAGGAATTATGGGACATATGGTGGGGGGTACCTGGGAAAGGGGAAAGCCTTTGGAATGTAAACAAAGAATATAGAAAATAAAAAAAATGATAAAAAAAAAAAAGAAAATGAAATTACGTCAGTTGTAGGATATTGATGGAAAACACATGTTAAGTAAAAAAAAAAAATGCCAGATTTGATAAATATTGTGTATTTTCTCTCATGAGAGGATCCTAGATTGATGATTGATTGATTTGCCCCAAGACAGGGTATTCTATGTGTGACAAACCCTGGCTGTCCCGGACTGACTTTGTAGACTTGCAGGACTCAAGCATATAGAGATCTGCCTGTCCTGGCCTGCCCCGGCCTGCCCAGCCTGCCCCGGCCTGCCTCTGCCTCCCAAGTGTTAGGATTAAGGTCATGTGCCACCATACCCAGATTTCTTTGTAAAAACATAGAAATAGAAGGGAAACCATTTGGAAGGAGGAAGAAGACCGTGTTGGGAAGTGTATGGGAAGAAGGAAGAGACAGTGTAGGATAGTGGGCAGGGAAAAGGGAGAGGACCACATGGGGAAGAGGGCAGGGAGGAGGGAGAGGACAGTGTGGGGAAATGAGCGGCCTCTTACATTTATACTGAAAATATTCCTTGATAAGTGGACATCATATAAACTGCTGTAGTCATTGCAGTAGCCAGTGCAGTAGCCCAAGGGCCAAGAGAAGCACAATGAGTATGTCAGAAAGAAGAGGTGGAAAGAGTCTTGGTCCTCATTGAAATTACTGAGCTACTGGTTACTGCCAAAAGCGATCTTCCTTCTGGACTTACAGGAGATAATACATTTCTGCATTGTTGAAGACTGTCTTGAATTGGGAGTTATTGGCAACCAAAACTATTCTAAATAAATACATCATAATATACATACATACATACACACATACACACACACACATCCTTAGAAACAGTGTGTGTGTACTTATGTATGAATGTGTATGTATGTATGTCTACACACATACAATGTGTATAAATTTAAATTTGAATATTACTAAAATATTTTATGTTTTCTCTATATTTGGAATATGTTACCTAGTTCCAATTTTTAAAAATAACATGTAATAGAAAGATAAACGCTCAGCCATTGGAGACCCAAGGTTGACTCCAATGGCAGCTCGTGATCTCCGCTAACTCCGGTCCTTGGGGTTCCAACTTGCTCTTCTGGCTTCCTGGTGCCAGGCATGCACTTGTTGCATAGGCATACACATGCAGGCAAAGCACTCATTCACATAAAATAATGATTAAAATATAAAGAAAATGTATAACTACGTTTGCAGATCTAAATGTTCTTAATCGCTTTCTTCATTTAACATTTTAGGAGCAAAATCAAGAGGAAAAGCGGCTTTGGACAAATTTAACAGACTCTAGCACATCAGGCAGGCCCCAGAACCTGAAGACTGCCGTGTGGAGCTGTGAGTGCAGGCAGTGGGGACTTACAGTAGGAAACGGAAGTGACACACAGGGGCCTTGATTGGTCCCGTTCTATCTTCACAGTATTTGTGCCTGGTCTGATCAGTTAGCATGATTGGTTACAATATTATACCTTGAATTAGGCTTTTAGTTTCTTAACAAACGAAGTTAATTTCCTCTTTAATTACATAGACACACCAGAGTGTTTAGCCTCAGGCAAAACTTTGCTTAATTTAACATAACAAATTGGTAGCAAGCACCTGTGTGGTCAGGGCCTTTTACACGCAGTGCATAGAGTTTTCATTTCTGATCATCCTTAGAAACAGAAGCAGATTACATTTTGATGTACCTGTTGGCATTCTCATTTTTTCATTTAGAGCTAGCTACCCTGTGCAACTTATCCTGAATTTTGACTCTGGAGCTCACAGTTTGTTCACTCCAAGTCACAGCTCCGTGTATATTCCAGACTTGGGAACAATTTCACTGACTGCCGACACATAACCGGAAGCAGGAGTTTGGGTGTTCCCCTTCTTTGTTAGCATTTCTAGGCTACTACACCTGACCGGGTTCAAGCTCCAGAGAGCCTGGGATGTCCCAGTGTTCTCTTTTAACGAAGAGGTGGGCACTGCGGAAGTATGCAGCTTTTCAAGAAGATATTCTTGTGGCATGGAACCAGACAGTTGCCCCAGTAACCTTCTAAATGTTTCTACGAACAATGCAGATTTTTCTCTCAGGCCTTTATAGCCTACTCAGAAAACTACCGTTTTCTGTTTGAGTCCCACCTTCTTAATTCAGTGACAGTATTGTCAGGGTCTGGTGACATCATGTAACCACATTTTCCTGTGTTCATATGTCGTTTTGGCTCGTTGAAGGTAATGCCCCAATCCAGAGCTTCCTGGGAACAGAGCCAAGAGACATTTAGCTGCTTAGCCAGACTTAATGTCCCTGGGAGCAGATCTGGAAAAAGCTGTGGAAGATCTGTGGCCAAAACCACATAATCAAATTGTGTTGTGAATAAGACCTTTTCACAAGACATTAGGAAAAACACAACATGCAGGGAAATTTTGAACAGGGTAATCTTGAGTGGTTAGGAAAACAAAAGGGTAAATTCGTAAATTAACTTTTAAAAATTTTGGTTCAAAGTTACTTTTAAAATTAATCAAATCAGGCAATTACTTTTCACAGTAGAACTTTCAAGAGATCTCTTTAGGAGGCAAATCTGAAACTATTGTATGGTCTAACAGGTACTATTATGTTTATCTTGTGGACATAGAATTAATACATGGAAAGTGTGTTGAGGTCAGATTTTAGGACAAATGCAGATATAATGTGAGTGCAATTAAAAACTCACCCTATTAAAAAAAACTCACCCTATTACAAATGAGATTATACTTTAATAAGCCACAGAAATCTGGGAACAGCAAAGCAAAGAATGTGTGTTCTGTTGCAAGTGTGTATTTCCTATGGAGAACACTGAGTATAATGTTCAGGCTGCTGTGAACTGTCAAACCTTGGTATATCACTGATGCATATACATTTTATGTCTGTCAGATAAACTGGAGAGCCTCATTGGGAAAAATACTACAATTGAGGACATCCTGAATTTTTAGAGAGTATCTTAGTCATGAAGTATTTTGATATGTAATGCAGTAGATTATATTTCAATTTTCTACCTATTTAGATTTTTAAGTAGCAACAAAGATAAATTTGCTGCAAACCATCCATTCTAATGTGCTCTTCCCAAAGACTTTACAAACCCTATCTAAACAGAAATAAACTAAATTCAGTACCAATGTCATTGCTTGAACCCCACTCAAGGATGAATGAAAGGGGTGGCATTTCCTTTGATGTTCTGCAGTATGTGTCTTAGAACCCAACAGCCATGTGAATGAGATTTCAACTTTTGTCACATTCCAGGCAAACCACGACTTGTCTATCATCACTTAAAGTTCAATTTTCTACTTATCAAATTGGTAGTAATCATGTCTTGTATTTTAAAAACAGATTTTTGATTATTTTAATGGATTTTTATCATGTCACAATTTCAATAATTCCTGTTAGGATGAATGATAGAACAAATATAATATGTTGGGAGTTAGATGTTAATCTCTTGGGATTAATATTCAGGTAGAAATTGTTAAAATTCTATTTGTGCTAATTATGAATCATTCACTCAGAAATAGTAGCATAAAAGAACTTTAGTCACCTCCCCTTTAACCATAAGTCACTGCAGGGCCACATCCCTGACCTGATGACGGTAGAGGGAAGGACTTGCTCAGATATACTCGTACACAGCAGTGCAGAAGGGCTCAGACAGACGCCCGTTCAGTGGTACACAAGGACTTCGTGGTAATTTAAGAGTCACTTTGCTATTCGGTTTGAAAATTGGTGGCCCCAGTGCTCAGGAAAATGTGGCAGTCTCATTCAGTGTTGTGGAAGAGCTGCGGTCTCCGGTGTCCCTGTCACTTCGGGAGCGTGTGTAACCCTAGGACTATATACCACTGCCAATTGCAATTCATTTGAAATCGAACCTATGAAATAAATAGATTTTAGGTCAAGGTAGAGAGAAATGGAACAGAAGACACTAGCCTTTGCTTTTGCACATATAAAGCAAATTCATTGGGAATTTCACTCAGAACCAGAGTTCCTAAATCAAACATTTGTACTAACTTTTTTGGTACAAACTTTTGTACAAACTTATAATTAAAAATCTATGGGAACTATGGTGGGTGGGAACTGGGAAAGGGGAAAGCCTTTGGAATGTAAACATAGAATATAGAAAATAAAAAAAAGAAAATAAAATAAAAGAAAAAAAAGAAAAAAAATTTATAAGCTCACGATTAATCATTATGACACAAAACTGATGCCTTTCAAAAATGTGAAAACACTTTAATTTATAGTTTCTACATATTTTATGTAAGAAATAATTTCATTTAGCTATGAGTACAATACATTTGATTAACAAAATTCCAATTTATAAAACCGAAGTAAATAAATGAAGAAATATATTCATTGTCAAATTACAAAATAAAAGTAGCTGTTATTGAGATACCATATTTGTTTTTTTTTCTTTAGATGCATTTTGGCATGTTTAGTAATGCTTGTAAGTTTTAAAATGGTAGGCCATTGATATTTGAACACAATGACCAGAAGCCACCGAAACTTCACATTCATAGACACAGCCGCCATGAATAAGTGAATGTTGACACTGTAAAAAATACATAAGATGATTGTAATATAACAATCTAACCTTAACATACAGAGTTTTAAGACCACGATTGAATCTGCTAATTCACTTTGAAATAGAAGCAGTCCCTTTTCTGTGATACATGACATGTCTTTGTACGTTAATGATTTGAAATTTCCTTAGTGTAAAAATATATCAAAGTAAATATAAAAGGAGACACTTATTTACAAAGCAATATTGTATACATATTATATAAATGTAATTGTTTCAGAGTCTTTTATACAATATTGATAGAACCAGTCATTTCCATTATTTTACCAAAAAAAAAAAAAAAAAAACCTGCCGTGTGATAAAGGCAGACAGTGATTTTGAAATTTAGATCAAAATGAATACTGTTTGGCTGCCCTTTAAGATAAAGCAGTCGCTCCCGCTGTGCTAGAGAACTGAGTGGAAGTTGACCTCCGGGGGAAAAAAAAATCTTCTTTCCTTAAAGAAAATGCATTGCACACTCGGAGCTGTGCGGGGATGCACCTGGAAGGAGTCTTACTCCAGAGAGTTCTATCGGAGAAGCCCAGTAGGAGCCGCTCAGCATTGCATTAGCACCGTTGCCCTGGCTCGTCCAATTATAACAGGAATGGAAACGTGTATGTGAGGGCCCATTCCTGCTTTGCGGAATTTTATCTTACCAAGTATACAATACGAATATAAGTGTATGTGATGTTATTAGATGATAGCAATCCTACACTTTACAAAGGCTACATATAGATTTTTCTGTAAATATTAAGTGAAACTGTTAGGAAATAAGATTTTACCTTTTAATCATACCCCTTTAACTCAGCAGACCACAAGGAAACGTGCTCTCTTTTCCTTGCCTAGATTGTAGTTGTGATATACATACACGGACACAAATGTAAATGGATCTCCCCCTAGTTAAAAAACCCTGGGAATCATAAAATATCCTATAATATGGTATATTTTGATGGTTAAATGCCAACCATTGCATCTAGTCTCTCTTTTAGTTCATACACTGTAGCTTGTGCTTACGTTACTCTAGCATAGTCAAGGCCTACAGCCCGTGGTACTTAAATTCACAGTTTCGAAATGGAGGGGAAGACCTTCAATGATTTGGGAAGTTTCGAACCTAATGCAAAGCTCATGAGCATCCACACCGGTCTACTACCATGGCTGGAATTTTCCCATATATTATTTGTTCTTTGCCATTAAAGTAGAGCATATTAATGGGAGACATTTTTGTCGGAGTGCAGCAAGGGCCTGCTGAGCCTCTGGGGTTTGCTTGGTGCACAAGATGAGTATGCGGATATTTCTGTAAAAACACAAATTCGCACTCTCCAGAGCAGTAATTGGCCTTATATCTTTTGGGTGCGATAATCCAGTCCCACCCAAAGGCTTCGAAATCGACGGTGAGGGGGTAGCGGCAGCACCGGGATTCCGTGGAGTGCTCGTCGCAGTCAAGCCCAAAGTCCCTCCGGGACCTCTTGGGTGTGTCTGTTACTTTGACTTCTAAAAAGGGATTCTGTGTGGAAAGGAAAGAACACTTGGGTTAACGGAGCCTGAAATCCTTCCTACCTTATGAATCATTATTAGAAAAACAAACAAAAACATCATTTTTGTGCCTTTTTTTTTTTTTTTAAAGAACTGCAGTATTAAGGACTTTTTATATTCAATAAGCTTCATTTTTCCTTTCATGGCCCCAAAGACTCTAACAGCATCAGGAATTCCCTGGGGTCGTTCCCTTTGTGTCTTTTGGAGTTTTGTTTCTTTTCATACCATTATCAGACATAACAGCACATAACAACAGAACAGCTGCTTGGGAAATATGTATAAGAGGAAAGAGAAGGAAGGTGGGCGGGGCTGTGGGCGGGGTGAGCATCCTCTTCCTCATTGGTGATTGCTGGTGACTGGTGGCCCTTGGAGGGATAGGTACTCATCTGGTCTCTCTTCCCTAGGTCTTTTCTGGAAGAAATGTGCATATTAAAGTTAGAGCAAAATAGTTCCTCCTGAGCATTATACGGATTACAATGGAAAGAGGGAAATTAGCACGACAACAGTGGCTGTAGGGATAGTGTGTGGAAAGAGAATCCTTAAAGGAGCAAAGAGGAGATTTGTAAGAAGTGATGAACCTGGTGTGAATGGAGTTTGTAGAACAGGGTTTCCCTCTCATGGGCAGGGTTCTGGTTCAGTCCTCAGGGCCACAGCAGAAAGAGAAGAAGGAAGAGGAAGAGAGAATTTGCTTGCACAATGACAGCTTCAGTCTCCCAGTGCATTTAAGACCGTTTCCTTTCAGAGGGAAAACGCTAAGGAATATCATATTAACCACCTTGTAAATAATTAAAACCCGTTAGCAACCTTGGTAATTAAAATACTATCTATGAGAAAGAATGCTCTTAAGTAGTTTGATAGCAATTTTATCTTTTGCCCTGAGACTATATTGTCAAAGAGAACATTGGTAGAGTAGAGCGCTTAAGTAGCAAATATAAAGAGAATAAATCATTTAGGAAATCGTAGCACTTCCAACGATAGGTTTCACACAATAGATCTGATTTCCAGACTATATATTCCCAAATTCAATCAAAGGATAAAAATGTAACGCATATTATTTCCAAGTACAATGACAATGGATGAAAATACCAATAGGCTCACATTAAGTTTTTGAAAACAGAAGTAAATAAATAAAAGTAACACAAAATAGTAGCTCAGGTTTATGGAGGGCTAAATATTTTTTATATTTTTGTAATATATGAGTTCTTGTCATATCACTGACTCACTATTTAATTAATTGGTAATGCCTAAGTAACTTCCTAAAGGAGTCCAAAGAGAAGCTAGGAGGCAAAGCTTAGCTTGATTGGAAAATACAGTTTTACTGCCAATAGTTCATAAAGTAATCTATATGCACATTACAGCTTCAATATTCTGTAAGTACTGAGCATATTTATTAGAAGGGTTGAGTATATTATTCAAGTATATCTATACATATAAGGGTATTTTAATTATAATTTTAATATGCTTTACTTTATGTGAAGCCAACAATATTTTTTAATGCAAAGCATAGGAAAGAAACAAAATGGGAGGGTAAGGTTTTAATTTGTTGGATAGAAGCAGAATCTGCAGTTATGTAGAGACTTCATAGTTTATGCATAATTATGTGTCTTACAATAAAAAGGACATTATATCTAATTCCCAGTAAGGGCCTCCTTATGGGATTAAGAACATGATATAATTATGTTTCAGTCGTCATGCTAAGTCAGAGCGTCAAGGGGTGTCTCATGGGGCCTGAGATTGGCACCCACTGTTTTGAGTACAGACCTACCTTTGGAGTAAGATATTTTGTCTGGATTCTGAGCATAAAAAATAGTACTTATTTTTCACTATTATCATTCATATCAGGAATAAAAATGTCACACGGTTGTGAGAATGTTATTTTCAGTTATCACTTACCAGCCCATCTTCTCCTGGTCCTGGGAAGGTTACAGCAAGATCATGCCCATTCTCATCCAAAGCTTTGATTTCAATGCCTAAGTTGGATTCAGGCTGTTTGAGCCAGTTTTGCAATACTGTCTTCACATCAATACTCTGCCAAATGCCAGTGCCTGGGCTCATGTCAAGTTTCAGAGATCGGATTCCGGTATACCTTGTACCGTCTTTCATGGGTTTGATGAGTCTCAGGATTTGCACAAACACTGTTGTAGGAGTCTTGACAGGTCTTAGATATATCCACAGTTGGGCTTTTACTACTTTGTTGTGCTGTATTTTAGAGCTAAATTTAAAAAAGCAGCATTTGGGCTTTCCATCCGCTTGCGTTAGAAAGTCAGCTACAAAGGAACAAGAAGAGAATAATTGGCATCAGGCCCCGTCAAAACACAAATAAAATCACTCCCTAGCATCAGCTGTTGGGGTAGTGTGTGCGTATGTGGTCTTTTAAAATAAAATAGTATGTATGTGGGACTTCATTCATGGTTCAGGAGAAATGTCAGAGAAAATAGTTGCTCTAGCTCTTCAGAATTTTGTAGACATCTGTATTTTCACCTGCTTATGGAGGTTCCACTCCCCTTCCGGAGAAGCGTGGGCTAAGGGATATTTTGCAAAAGAATGAGCAGCACATGAAACGCGCAAGTGATGATGATTAGAGACTAAGAGACACCGCGCCGGAACGTCCACTTAGAATTCTTTGGGAATCTGAGCAGTTACACTCACTGAGCAGCTGTAGCAGTCAGTCTGGAGGAAGGAGCCCTTCCCCCAGGCCTCAAGTACCTGGAGACACAGGGAGCAATTTAACCAACCTCAGAAATGGCAAACAATATAATACATCTGTGACACTTGGGCTCTGGAAGAGCTATTCAAAGGCAATATGAAGACTCTAATTAGCAAAAAAAAAAAAAAAAAAAAAAAAAAAAAAAAACCTCGGCTGTCATGTTCAAGCTATCTAAAAAATCAGAAAGCAGTGGCCTTGAGGCCAGCCTCTCACTGCAAAGTTCAGCATAACAATTGCTTTTCTTTGGGGTTTTCCAAATCCCATGTAAATAAGAGAGGCTGTCTCCCGAAGCGTTCGATCCAAGAGTTATAAATGAAAATTATTTACTGTATTGTAACCCGATGACTTAGTAAAGGTCTGATTTGAAACTGTGGCATGTCTGGTTTTAAGTGTTTAAAGCATGGTATTAAAGCAAGATCTCAGACACACGGCACAGAAATCTTTCGTGCCCTGCCTGCTCTCTAAGGCTACCTGGCTTGCTTTTCAGAGAACTCAGATAGGAACTGCCTGAAATGTATCGACTCCCAGAAGCAATGCTGCAGTTATAGGTAATGGTCCTCCTCCTCCCTCTTATAAAGAAGTAAATCTTTTAGAAGGTTATTGATCACTGTTCCTGCCTGGAATACACAGCCAGGGCGCTCTCGGTGCAGTGCTATGCAGTGCACGAGCAATCACGCCATGACCTCCCAATTATAATGCTTATTTCCTGAGCATTTTCTGATACTCGGTCCTGAGTATTATTTTGCTACGCCTGCTTCATCGTGGCTCATGATAATGTGTTTAATATTTAACTTCTTTAACTTTCCAGTGCAATAGCTTTCGCAGTTAATATCCTAATTTGTAAAGAGCATAAAAGCTCTGTGGCAGTTTTAAATAACAGAAAGCACTCTAACTGTGAAACAGTGTTCAAATAAACATCCAGCAGATTTCTTACTTTAGTATTAGTGGGGGCGGGTGTGGGGGGGGGAGAAACTAGTGCACATTTTAGACAAATGTAATTGTAAATTTCATATGTTTTAACATTGCCTATAGAATCTCACAGTCCTTATCTAAAAGTGTAAGACTCGGAACACACAAGCATTCTACATTTTCCGCATAAAATTAAATGCTGTGAAAAGCTGAGCCAGCATGTTAACTTTGAGCTATTTGGCACTACAAGGAAACAAGCAAGACAGATTTCATTGTCGGTATGTTTCTCAGGAAATCTAGAAAAAAAAAATCTCCTTTCTCTCCTACTTACATATAAGCCAACAGCTTGTTAAAAGCCTGAAAATAGATCTGTTTCTCATAAACACTAGGACAGCAGTCAGCAGAACTGTTGATATACTCCAACAGCTACTTACACTCTGTAGGCATGGTAATGATTGTCTCCGTGGTAGCGTGATAATCGTCATCTTCCAAAGAGCCATCACTGCTGTCATCCCTCTGGACGTCGTACTGATCGATCAGTTCCCGGAGCGGAGGCGCTCTCGGCAGAAGTTGTCTTATAGCATCTTTGCTGATGTTAGGAGCTGTTTCCAGGCGGAGTTTACTGAGGATTTGGATTTTTATGGCTTCTATTCTGGAGTACCTCGTGTTTTGTCTCCACGCACATGCATTACACAGCCCCTCTTTTTCCACATTTTCTTCTCTCTCACTGCCCTCATTTAGATCCACTGGGCCAGCAGAAATCAGCATAAACAGGTAAATATAAACATACATTTGCAGTTTTTGCATCATTTTAAAATCGGCACAATCTTTTTTTCCTTGTCCTTATTTCTTCTTTTTGTTTTGAGTAATGCCAAGTAAAATATTAGTGCATGTACCGTCCGAGAGACAACCTACCACACCAGTGAGTCCTGTATACTGTATTCCAAGTGGCTTTTTATATTCCAACTTAGAGGAGACAAGTGTCGTCAGGATCTATGATTGGCTCCTGCTCCACAATGAATCTCGCTGTCAGAGGTTAAAACCCTGTCTGTCACAAGTCACCAAGCAGTATTTTGTTACAGTCGAGGGCAAGCTGATTCATTTGACTACTTCATAAATGAAATAAATCCCCAAATCATGAAAGATATATGTGACATTTGATAAATTAAAGTCTGTGTACTAATACAAACTGTACTTAAAGCTTATTAATCCCTGTAAAACTCTTGCTATCATTTAAGTTAGAAAATTTTAATTTAGACTTTGTGTTTAAAATAGAAAATGTTAATCCTTTAAGACTTGGAGTGCTGTTTTGTTATTAAAACAAATATTTGAGGTAAAAATATGCATTAAGTGCGGGGTAATTAGAGAATTAAAAATCAGGAAGAGCTGACTTAATTTAAAGAAAGCTAAGTTTGTGACCCTGCTAAAATGTTGCATCAGTAATTTGAGAAGCTTGTTTTCATGGCTTATTTGTCAGTACATATTACAAACCAGTCCTGTCATATTTCCGTGTACATGTACTAACTTTTGATAGCTTAATGTCTTTGACTAACATAAAAAAAAAAACTGTGCTTGATTTCAGCTTATTAGTATTGCTATTTTCTATTACAGAGACACAGATTGAAGACTGAGCGTTGCTTTGCTGTTATTGCCAACAGGATACTGTCAGCCAGGAGCCCAGTCTCCGTGCTGAGGACAAGGAGATAATAATGGATTTCTGCAAGTGGCACTGGAGCATTGTTTCAGTTTCACGCAGACTTCCGGGGCTGGGTGTAAAGTGCAGTCTGTGTTCTCTGCGAATGATGTCAGACCCCGTGAGCACACAAAGAGAGTGGCGTGTGGAGGGGTGCCCTTTGCTGTGCTGCAGGACTGTCATAGGTTAGCACCCCTTTGCCAGTGTCTCATTTTGACCAGAGGGCAGACACCTGGCAGGGATCTGGGGTGGAGTCTCGGGCAGAGAATGGTGCTTTCTGTTCTCGGAATTCAAGTGGCCTCTGCAGGGATCAAACTTTCACCCTTGGCTTTAGGAGCCTCAAGATCGAGTGGGGTGGACTCTTAAAGAACTGAGCAAATATGCAGCGGCAGCAGGGGCAGAGGACACTGCCGGGCCACAGATTTCCTCCTCCTTTTTGGGACTCTGAGGAGCCTTTGAATTTTCATCCATTACTCGCCCCCCCCCCCCCGCATCCCAAGAGAATATGGTGGCCTGTATCAAATATTTATTTTTAGGTCACCACCATTTCTGCACAATGTACACCCAATTTACTGCCTCAGTGCACTAAAATGCAACCAGTAGCTTGAAAAGTTAATGCATTTTCATCAAATTCTTAAGAGGCTTCTCCATCTCTTGAGGAAAAAAAAAAAGTAGGCTTCCATAATGTACTGGATTGCCCATCATTAAAGATTAAGGAAAAGCAGACACAAACCAGATGCCCTGAGGTGTTGGGTCCTCTTTATACAAGACAATATGAGAGCAGACCTATAACGTCAGATTTGCCTGGAAAGTTCATTTTTCTGTATAGAATTCTTTGCAGTGTTACAATTATCATAACACGGGCTGCTATATACTTCAGAGCAAACCGATCCTGTGTTTTTTTTAAACTGCACTGCTGTTGTGAGCTCAGACTGGGGAGTCAAATAAACCTGAGTTCAAATCTCAATTTTGCCTCTTCTAAATCTATGACAAAGATGACACAGTTACTTAATTTCTTTTTAAGTTTCTCATAGGGGTTTAAGGCATGTAATTAAGCAATATAAATAGCTAATTGTTGTCCCTTTCATAGGTAATTAGTACTTGAAGCAGAAGGGCTTGCTCTTTGTTTCAAGCACTCTACTTGAAAATATCCTCAAGTGCTTCAGATTAAGACAACGCATTAGCATCCCGCAGATCAGCTCACTAGGCCTAGGAAGTGAGCTCACATACAGTTTCAGATTGCCATTCTAGAGCAGCAAAATAATAATAATAATAATAATAAGAGAGGCTTTTGCCAGCCGCGCACAGATTCCCCCACTGAGCCTGGCCAGGGCAGGGCAAGGCCTGAGCCATTCATTCAGCTCTGACTCTATGAACAAATGCCCTTTATTTATTTGGTTTTTTTTTATTGTACTCTATTTTATTTTGCCTATTTATTACCATGTTGTTTGCTTTCTTGTGCTTTTAACTACCTTTGCTGTTTGCTGTTTTCTGATAATAGCACTGAGACGCCAGGGTAGCTTCTTTAAGCCACAGGCGCTTCAGGAAAGCAAAATGGAGATCTCTGAGGTCAGGCTGTGTGTTCTTAATGCTTAATAGTTACAGGAATGCAGTTTGAGAGAGAAAAACATCCATATAGATGGGGTAGGGGCTGAGCAACATTTTGAATACATAAAACTCCTCATAACTTAGGACTTAAAAGGTTCAAAGCCTCAACAACGTTTGTGTATTTTTTTTTTTTTTTACAATGCTGTGATACGTCTCATGGAAGGAAAACATTGCTCAGGAGAAAACACACATATTAGACAAACTAATCAGGCCTGAGTTTGTATCTCCTGTGATATCAATGGTAATGAATGAACATGGTCTGTTGAGTGTGACACCCTTCCACAGAAACACATGTGCACACACACACACACACACACACACACACAGACACACACACACACCCATGGCTCACCTCACCTTGCACAGCCGTCAGCATTCATGAATTCTGTGCTGGTGATGCCTTTCCATAATGGTCATCACTGACTGCACCTAATTAAACTTTCTGATATTTCACTCATGCCTTAAGCGTATGGGTTAAGAAGTATTTAGTCAGTTTCAAGAACAACTGTTCCTTCTCTAGTGGTGACAATTGCCAGCTTTCCAAGGCCTAGTCACACAGGGGACTCCTTCATGTGGCCTGATAATAGAGGCAGTTCTCATAATGGAGTCAGACTGGGATAACTTTGGGATGAGTGAAGGAAGAATTTCTTCCACTTGTCCAGAAGAGCTTGGTCTTCTAGATTATTGACCTTGTGTTAGTCACCATCTTTGGAAAGAGTTTCTCATGGGGTCAGATGGTGGGAGACAAGCCCTGGTCCACAGGGATTACATCAGTCCTTGCATTGGTGGGCTACTGTGGGCTGGTATTTTTTTTACTCATTAGCGAGATGGCAAGCGTACTTTCGAATCTCTGTTCAAAATCCCCGAGATTGTCTTATGTCACATTGGAGAGTATAAAAATATATTTACAGAAGGAATTTGTGATTTTATTCTTTCCAGATTCTGGGAACTACTAACCTGCAAAAACGTCAATGATGTAGTCCAAAAATAGGAGGAGAGGAGGTTAGGAATTTGGATTAGAATGCCTTATGAAGAGTTCAACTATTTGGGGAGAACACCCAGCAGGTTATAGTTTATCTGGTTGCTCTCCATTTCGTTTAGATACTGTTTAGCAGTGCTCTGCAGTGAATATTCTTACTGCTGAAGAAAGACCTGCAGAGTGCTCGGACTTGCCACAGAATAAGATAGTAGGACTCCTGTATTGAAGATTAGCAATGCTTTTCAAGACAAAACTTAACCAAAAATTTTGAACTAGGAAATGCAAGGAATAGAAGACAGGAGCTTTGCATTTGCAATGGCACTTTATGCAATCTCAATAATCAATTAGCACAGCCTCTAGTTATGAGTATAACGTTTGATACATAAATTTATCATTATATGAACTGTTTGAATGCCTATGATGTCCGTGGCACTAATGTTTGATTATGAAAATAAAACACTGAACCAAGTCCAGTCACTTTTCATGAACCTTGTGGTCTAGGTTTTTCATATAAAGTTAGATTACATCTGAATGTCATTTCAACTAAGATTTATCCCCTAAGTTATAGATCCTTAAAACTTCTCATTTTCAGTGTATTTACACTCTTGAAATTATTATGGCTCCCACAAATGTTTTGTATGAACAGATCATATTGATCAATACTTTTTATTTATTTTTATGTTATGTGCTGGTGTTTTGCCTGTGTGGATGCCTGTGTAAGTGTGTCAGATCCCCTGGAACTGGAGTAGCAGACAGTTGTAAGCTGTCATTTACATGCAGAAAGTTGAACCTAGGTTCTCTGGAACAAAGACCAGTGCTCCTAATCGATGAATCATCTCTCCAGCTTCGATCAATATTTAATGTAAGTCAAAACTCAAAAATCTGAGAGCAGAGGCATAAGCAGACACATACTGCATTTGCTCACAGATTTTTAAAATTTTCCTAATATTCATTTGTAATATTTGTAGATATGTATTTGTGTGTGAGAGAGAGGGAGGGGGAGGAGAGGGGAGTATGTTTATGCACATTATGTGCATGCAGTGCCGAGTTCAGAGGGTGTTAGATCCCCTGAAACTGGAATTAAGGTGGTTAGGGGCTGCCTGCTGTGGGTGCTGGGAACTGAACCGAGGTCCTTCGCAAGGTCAGTGCGTGCTCTGCAACAGTGCTCCGTCTCCTTAGCCCCCTCCTCCATTCTTTTCAACTGTTGTGTAGCGGTTGTACAAAGTAATAGGTTTCACAACAGTTTCCTGTCTCTGTGCACTTTCCTCACATATGACCCCCTCTGGCCCTTCCCTGTCTTATTCCCTCCTCTTCTCCCACCTCTGAATTCCCCTTTCCACCGTAAGGACAGCGTTATCTTGAGACATGGATCCTCTGGAGAACTCCATTATACAAAGAAGAAATAATAAGGAAAAAGAAAACGACATCGGAATTTCTGTGAGTGTGGTTTTTGACCACAGGCGCTCAGGGCACGCTTTCAGAACCACCTACAGTTGCTTAGACTACACCGGAGCACAGAGCCCTAAAGTTCATGCAACTGCAATCGAACCCATTCCTATCAGCTGCCCCTCCTCCCCAAATCCTTGGCTTTCTATTTCTTATCAAATGTGGCCCTCTTTAGACGCTATAGCGATTTAGCTGTACAGCTGGAACAGAAACGCTATGGTGGTAGAATTGCCAACAACAAAAGTGTAGGCAATCTAGTGGACTGTGGCAGGAAGACTGGGTAGTTCTAAAGGATTTACTGTGGATGTGTTTTTGGTCACTCTGCCATACAACATTTATACTGTTGAAAGGGGCACTTGAGAGCTCTCCAGGAGGATTCAGGATTCAAATGAAGGTCAAGAAAGGGTGAGTATGGTGTGTGTGGGGGGAGGGGGTGGAAGGGTGAAATCGTTGTAATAAAACCCATTACTTTGTACAATCAATATACACTAGTAAGAAAAGGACTTACAGTGCAGTGCTTTGTAAGAGATGACAAATTCATCCCTTTCGCCACTAGAAGAAGAAAAAAGACTAGGCTCAAAGACAGTGCTGCTTTGTGGACCGTAGCCCTCCAGGCAAGGTCTCACGTGTCTGTTTTTTTCCTGGCTTGTCTTTGTTTCCCAAGTACATTGGGGCCCAGTAAGAAAAGGGGGTTTGCTCTCTTTTAGTCTAGTACCTGACACATTTAAATGGACAAGATAGTGTTTATTGATTAATGAACCAGTGGATGAGCAAATTCCTTCTTAAATAGTAAGGGCGTCTGGATTTTCCAAGTGATAGCTGTTGTTCACGATTTTCCTTAACTGTGGTTCATACATCCAGCAGCTGCCCTGCTGACTGTGGCTGTGAGTTAGCTGGCCCACCCCCTAACACGCACACACACAACCACACACACACACACACACACACACACACACACACATTTATTTCAAACTACAAACTGACTGCCTGAGGTAGTTTGTCTCTTTTCAATAAAGTATTTCGTTTTTGAAGTGATCTTTTCCTCCCTAATATCTCCTCATACCAGCAGCAAAGAGCACTCTCATTCCAAACGTAGGGCTTAAGCCTAGGAGACTTAGGTTTCCAAGCAGAAATGAACCAGCCACCAATTTGTTTTCCCAAATTTGTTCTCTCCCCTCACCTTTTCTTTCTTGTCCTCCAGTAAGTCCCATAAGTAATTTCATCGAATTTAGATCTCTAAGTATATTCTTGATTAGCTACATAACCACTTAATGCCTGGCCCTTCAGTGTCTACTTTCCACAGTGTCTATAAATTCAGCGCTCACAGTTGAGATTTTGACTGTCCTTAGGCTGACATCCAGTGCCATCTGATGCCAGAGAAGATTTTTGCACACTATTCACAATGCCCTCCTCTTTCCACCTTAAAAGAGCATCTGCATTACTCAAGCCTAAATGGGTGGCTCAAGAAATATTTCTTTAAAAAAAAAATGGGGTCTTACTATTCAAATTAAGTTGGATTACAACTTCTATTGCAGCCCAGGCTAGGCTCTAACTCTGTCTGTCTCTGGTGCCCCATTGCTTGAGTCACAAGCATGTGACACTTCAACCAGCTTTCAAAGAATGTTTTGATTCTGTCAAAACCCTCTAACGTCTTAGTCCTAAGGTCATGACTTGTGTATGGCTAAAATCTATGGCTCATTTCTTTAGCCTTTTTTTACTGGACTTAAATTTTTCGTTTATACTGACTTACAGGGGGTAAGATGACACGCAAGAACATTTGAAATTGCCTCACAGACATGGGACCAGGCTTTATTTGACCTCAGACTTGCATGGCCCTCTCGTTGCTGTAATCTCTCCGTGATTTTTTTTCCCACTTCCCTGGGTCAAGAAAGCATGAATTTACACCTGGAGCTGTACATTTTCTGTCTGAAACTGAATAAAGATAAACTTCAAAAGTCTGTAAATGAAAAACTGAGTGTATCCTGTTTTTTCTTTTTATTGTATTTGAATACCAGTTTGCCCAGTGATACCCTGATTTTCTTTAGAACAAACGCGTGGTGCAGAGAGCAGCTGATGGTGATGGAATTCGTGAAGACATACATTAATTTTCCTATCTTGGCCCTTACTCTTACTAAGGTTTAACTCTTGATGATGCTTCTGAGTCTTCAAGTTTTATTCTCAGAAATGCTTGATCCCAGAATATGTTTCTAAAAATAAGTGTTTTAAAGTAATATTTTATGTTTTAAATTAACACATAATTACGTGATTTTCCTCGTTCCCTTTTATTCCCTCAACTCTCCCCATGCACGCCCTCTTGCTCTACCCACTCCCTCGAATTCCCGCCAAGCACTTCTTCCTGTTAGGAATTTTAAATATTCCAGAATTAGTGAGTGATGCCAACGCTCACTTTCCCAGGTTAATGGCACAGGATGACGCGTGTTCCCGGACCCAGGTCAAGGCTCTACCCAGACCCAATGGCTTGCTGAGGCAGTCAGGAGCATGAGCACAGTCTCTACTGACCAAAGATGCTGTGCAAGCCCCTTTGTTCAGATCTTGAGGTTAGGGAAAGTCAGCCTTTGTACTACAGAACATCACTATAAGCTCATTTTTCAATATTTAAAATTGTAGTTATTACAGTTTTAAAACTTAAGATTAGTGCACCTGTTATCTCAATAATTTTAACTGGAAAGAGCTCTCTTTGATTTTTCTCTCCCACCAAGGGGACAGCCATTGTTTTCGTTTTTACTTTTTTTTAAAATTACGCTTTAATTTTTTTTTTTACAGTTCAGACTTTATTCCCCTCCCAGTCCACCCTTCGACTATTTCACATCCCATTCCTTTTCCCCCACCCCATCTCCAAGAGGATGTCCCCACCCCATCAGACCTCCCCACTCCCTGGGATCCCAAGTCTCTCGAGGGTTAGGTGCATCTTCTCTGACTGAGTCCAGACCCTGCAGTCCTCTGCTGTATATGTGTTGGGGCCTCATATCAGCTGGTGCGTGCTGCCTCGTTGGTGGCTCAGTGTCTGAAAGATCCCGAAGACCAGGTTAGTTGAGACTCCTGGTCTTCCTATAGGGTCACCCTCCTCCTAAGCTTCTTCCAGCTTTTCCCTAATTGAACCACAGGAGTCCCCAGCGTCTGTCCATTGGTTGGGTGTAATATTTGCATCTGTCTCTTTCAGCTGCTTATTGGGCAGTCATGATAGGCTCCTGTTTGTAAGCACACCATAACATCAGTAACAGTGTCAGGCCTTGGGGCCTCCCCTTGAGCTGGATCCCAGTTTGGGCGTGTCCCTGGACCTCCTTTTCCTCAGGCTCCTCTCCATTTTTGTCCCTGTGCGTCTTTCAGACAGGAACAATTCTGGGTCAGAGTTTTTTAACTATGGAATCTCAACCCCATCCCAACAGTTGATGCCCTGTCTTTCTACTGGAGGTGGACTCTGCAAGTTCCCTCTCCCCTAGGGCATCTCCTCTAGCTTTAACATAAGTAGAGAATTCTGAATTAAGGTTACTGTTGTTACTAGCATATAGATTTCACATGAACATTCTACCCTCTGCTGGGAACTTTGAGAACTGCAGCATGCTAAATTTCTTAGCTGTGGTTGATAGGATTTGGGAGTGGGCAGTGAAAGACAGAGTTTGAAAACTGGATTATAAAGCCTCCCAATTCGAACCCCGTGGATAATGACTTTTGTCCAGACAGGCTCTTAAAATTCTCCGACTTGGGACAAAGTTGTTAACCATTAGTTTCACATCTGCAAAATGGAAATATCAACAAGCTTGTGAAGGCTAAATGAGATGATAATGCAGTGCCTGGCATTGAGTAGGACCTTCATAAACATTAAATATCAAAATGTTGCTATATAATAATACTAGTAGTAGTCTTTACCCCTCTGTTGTTAATATCTGCTTGTATTATAAATCTTTGTAACAATGAAGAATTTATAGGTTGAATTTTGGTAGCATGTGGGATTGGCACATGTGACATACAGAGAAGGGGGGATATAAAAACAAGATTGTCAGGAAAGCAGAAGGAAATGTGAAAAGGACACAGCAGGTAAATTATAACAGAAAGAAAACTGTGGTTCTGACATTAGTCACAGACAGAATGCAGCTTGAGACAAATGATACAAAGCAAGATAGAGGAAGACATATTGCTATAAGAGGAAACAATCTGCAGGAGGTATGCGCCTCTCTAATACAAGCATTTCATGTCAAAATATAAATAAGAAAAACTGCAAAACTACAAGTGAAACATACAACCAGAAAAAGGCTGACAGCAGGGGAGTTCTCTTCAGGAAAGTCAGCAAGGATGAAGTATATTTGACCAATGAAATCAGCGCCGTTGATGAGCAGGATAAGCATTGAGCTCTATACCTTTGTTATGGAAAAGAAACCCTATGAAAGTATTCACTAAAGTTGACTAAATACTGACTATAAAAACCCCTTGGTGGAACCATAGATTAGAAAGCCTGAGACCATAGTCTCTAAATTCAGCACGGTGAAGCAAGGGTGAATGACCAAAATAGAAACTAGTCTTTCATCTACTGTTTGAAAATATAAGACCTTTGCTATAGAGAAAAAACAAAATGGATCCTACAAAATGTGGAAAGAATGATTAAAGTGTTACAAACTGAAACCCATAGAACAAAATGCCATTGTATCAACAGATAGCTTAGCTTCAAATGTGTATCCAGAGAAAACAGTGTGAAATGGGTCTATGACTTACCTACAAATGTGGAGGAGATTACACATTAAACTTAAAACAGAAGAGATAAAATTATCTAGTAAGTCAGACATAGAAGAGTAATTGGTCTGATAAAGAAAAGCTGTGCTGTTTCTCATAGATCAGAACTCCTTGCTTAATTAACCACTATAAAGAAGGGAAAATATTCTAAATTAGGAAATTTAAATTATATACAGACACTGTGAAAAATAAAAGATTTAAAAGGCAAAACTATTATTAAGATATGTAGAGTATAGGCATAATTTTTTTTCCAATCTACTTTAATAAGAATTCAACCTCTCCTCTAGCCCACGACCCACCAGAGGTAGTGGAAAAGAAAAGTTATTAGAACACGGCGGAAGTAGACTTGTTTAGAAGTAGTTCTTTTGGGCCAAGTCCAATCATTGTTGTCAGGATATCAGCAGTTCAGTCCAGTAGCAAACACCAAATACAAATAAGCAGTGGCAGATCAGTCCTCTTGACAGACATCCCACATGAACCAGCAAGGGCAGTTCAATCCAGAAATAACTGCAAGGCTTGCCAACCAGTCTGAGACTGCTGAAGCAGCGAGAAAAGGTGTCACCACAATCAGAGTTCAGCGGCACAATGTAAGGCGAACCAATACCTGTGTGTTTTTAGCAAAGAATAGCAAGGCAGAACAAAGCAAACCGATGCTTAAGCTCCCACTGCGTGGGGTCATAGTTATATTCATTCTGAACATCATGTGTCTTTTCACATGTCTGCTCTAGCAAAACATCCTTTCACCTGTGTGTCCCAGCAAAACATTATTTGACATAACTGACTTTCCAAAGAAAGCAGAAGTTTCCACTTCAGTAGAGTTTCTAGAAAAGACAAAGCAGAAGAAGCCGTGGATCTCGGTAATCTGCATTCTAATACTGATTACTCCCACTCTGTCAAGGACAGACAACTTAGAGTGCTGGGGCTTGGTATGGTGGTACACACTGTGCATCCCAGCACTTAGAAGGAGGAGACAGGGGAATCAGGAGTTCATCCTCAGCTGCATAGAAAGTTGAGGTGAGCCTGGGCTACATGTCTTGAAATGCTGAGCAGAATGAGCCATGGAGGCACACGCCCATTTGAAAGGCAAATACAGTGTGAGATTTCTACTCAGTGCACAGTAGAAGCTGTGGTTCTTCCTGGGGCCACAATGGAAAGCACCCAGAAGCCAGTGCTTCAGAGTGAACAGAAATTCAAACATGTTCAGTTGTCCTACGTGGTAGTGCAAAGTTGTATTTAGCAGAGTGCAGACTAAGTCAGCCCTTACATATTGTAAAAAGGGTTCCACTGATACACTTGGATCTTCTGGATCACTGCTCTTATTTTCTTCCCATTGGCCTTTTGGGCATCATGAGTCTGGAAACTTTTCCTCCCTAAATAAGAACATTAATGTGTCCCCATGCCGTCTGGCACTAACATTAATCTCTCAGGCTCCTTCAAGCTTCTGCAGGGTTGCTTCTGTTACTGTCTTGGGGTGTGGATTGGGTTCATTTTCTCTGCCAGTTAAAGAATTAACTGCCAGTTAAAGACGGGAGGGGGGAAATATCTCAAGAATTGCAGTTAACAACTGAGAAATTGTGAACACAGCAAACTATCAGGCTGAATCAGTTTCTGAAGAAAGGCCTTTATCAGGGGTGAGGAAACACACACACACACACACACACACACACACACACACACCAGGCACACAGAGAAAAGCTCCTTCACCACGCAGAGGGGGTTTAGGAGAGCCAAATCCAGCTTCTCCTTGAAGACTGGGGATTTTTAAGTCTCTGAAGGCTCTTCCTCCACTAAGAGTTGGTCAGGTCTGAAGAAGACAGGATGGCTAAATCGCCCGCAACTGTTGTGTAACCGCCCCGCCCTTCACCCTGAACTTATGAGCCTCAGAGGAAAGCTGAGGAGGCCTTCATCTCAAGTATCGGTCAGGAGGTGAGGAAGAAACCAGCCACTGTGGAAGTTCATCATCTTTATCTCCAAGCTATGGCCCCTCTTCCTATGCCTCTGCCTATCAGGAGTCTGTGAAGAGTCTAGTCCCTCTCTGCTGCTCCACATTTCAGACTCCGATCCTTTATCAAACTGCTTACTTCTAGCATTCATGAAATTATGAACAACACAATAGGAATCCTAAGAAACTTTCATGTAGGTAAAGCTCCGTGAAAATTATAAAAGCAAAGATTGAAAACAGCATTGTTGTGGCTTCGGGGAGGTTGAAAAAAATACTGATTATTACTCAGAAATGAGATTTTCCAAGAGTGAAGGTTGTTGTCTGCAGAAAGAGTTTGCTTCATTCAGACCATGACCTGTGGGAGCCAGCGAAGGAAGCCGCTGCCGTGATGCCCTCTGGGGCTGCGTGTGTCCAGCTGGTGACACCTCTGTTTCAGGGCCTTTCACACAGTAGCAAAACCCACTAAGACACTGTGCCAGGCAGTTGGAGGCCACTTCCTCCTCTCCAACTTTAAGGACTCTCCGGGTCCTCCTGTGAATTTTAATTATCTCATGAAAACCGATGACCCTAGTGACCAAAAATCAGGAAAAGAGATTTCCTTTTATGTATTCATTTAGTCCCACACTTTCATCTATTTAGTTCACTGAGCTGCACTCTACCTCTCTGAAACACTGGAAGAGCTAGTGATTTAGAAATCAAATGAAAGCCAAATTAAAGAATAAACATGAATATAGAAAAATTATACCAAAACAAAAAGGAATGCTGATTTGGATTATTGAATTTGAACAACTAGATCTCTGCAACATTTTTTTCTATATTCTGTGTTTACATTCCAAATGCTTTCCCCTTTCCTGGTTCCACCCTCATCATATGTCCCATAAGTCCTCTTCCCTCCCCCCCCCGCCCATTCCCCAATCACCCCCCTCCCATTTCTCTGTCCTGGTATTCCCCTACAATTCTGGATCAAGCCTTTTCAGGACCAGGGCCCTCTCCTTCCTTCTTCTTGGGAATCATTTGATATTCTAATTGTGTCTTGAGTATTCAGAGCAAAGAACTACATAATTAACAAGATTAGTCAATCCAGTTATAGAAAGAAACACAATTAGGGACTCGAAACCTATTAATAGCTTATAACATTACAAAGCAAAAGGGAAGGGGAAACATTAATCATCTTAATGAATTTCTGTGGTACATTTGGCATAATTTACATAGGAGCCCTCTAATTATCACTGTTTATTATTTTTCAGAACGCCTTTCGTGAACACGGCTAAACGGGTACCGCCTCTGAGCTTAACAACGCAGCGTAGGCATTCTCATTAATGTCAGAAGGACACTGAAAATGTCCTTCATCAACAAGAGTGTTTATTTCTATGGAAGCATTAGTAAGAGCCATAAATAATAAAATAAAAGTCAGAAAAATACAGGAAAAGAAAAGGCAAGTTTGCTTTTTGTGCAGATGGTATAATTGTATGCCTGTAACCAGCAGAAGAGTGAGCAGACACAGAGCACACGGGATGGGACAAAAACCAACACACTCAGAAAGAACGGACTTTAGTTTTGCAAAATGAGATTAACTAGACAATATAATGTAGAAAAAGATGCCTTTTGAAAGCAATCAAAACTAAACAAAAGCTAACTGCCCATTTGAGGGGCTCATCTAGGAAGTGTGGAGGCTCTCTGTGAGACTTTGAACCCAGCCTGGGCCAAGCGGTTAATGAATGTGACGTGCCCTTGCTCCTCCTGAGACCAGCCGCACCCTTAGAGGTGGACAGGATGCCTGTGCCTTTGTAATCTAGATTTCATGTGCTCAACAGGGTGAAGGACTACTTCCACATGAAGAGAGGTTTGTTTTGCTTCTTTTGTTTTTGTTTTTGTTTTGTGGTTTTATTGTTGTGCTTTGAAAAACATGGGCTGGCCTTTAATTTGTGATGCTCCTTATTTCTCCTCCTCCTGGGTACTAGAATTAAAGATATGCATGTGCCTCTATGCCTGCATCTGAAGAAAATATGAAAATTCAAGCTCTGAATAAAAAGTCATAAAATGTCCTTGATAGGAAGAGTCAACATTGGAGAAATGCTGTTCTCTCTATTCTATAAAGGCAAAGTAACCTTCAATTAAAATATTAATTTTAAAACATTTTTACTTTTTACCAATAGAGTTCTGAAAAACAGATATTTCCATACAAGTAAATACTGGTAAGTAAAGTAGATTAGTATTAGTGAATGCAAAAACCCTTTAAGATGTTATAATCTAAAATAGCATAGCATGGCACTGGCAGAGAAATGAAGAGGTCGAAGCCAGTGATAGGAGTGCTGTTCAGAGGTTAAGAGCACTGACTGCTCTTCCCAAGGTCCTGAGTTCAAATCCCAGCAACTACATGGTGGCTCACAAGCATCTGTAATGAGATCTGACACCCTCTTGTGGTGTGTCTGAAGACAGCTATAGTGTACTTACGTATAACAATAAATAAATCTTCAAGAGAGAGAGAGAGAGAGAGAGAGAGAGAGAGAGAGAGAACAATAAAAATTAGAAAAGTAAAAAGAATTATATGGTAAAGTCAGTTCACTAACAACTGGACCAGGACAGAGGAACAGGACAGAGCGGGGGTTCTGGCCTAGACTATAAATGTTTCATGATTTCTCAAAAATCGAAGCTGGGCATACCCCATACTTGTAATCTATGCACATGGGGGCAAAGGGGAGGGAGAATCAGGAGTTTAAAGACATGGCCAGCCTAGGTTACACAAGACCCTTTCTCAAAAAAAAAAAAAAAAAAATCAAAATTTCAATGTCAAAAATGAAACCACAATGGAAGAGAATGTGAATAGTTATTTGGCCTAATTTTGTAAAATATTGTGTAAGTTCTGGAGTGCCAGACAGCGTGAGCATGTATATGTTTATACTTTGAGGTTTTCTTCGCGATGATTTCAATAACTGTGAGGCACAGGGTATAGCTTAATGAATGGTTCGTGAGCACGTGAACATCTGTTGTATTCTGTTGTTGGTTTTACATTACAGTTCCACAGGTGGTAACTAAGTCTGGTGAGTTGAAGGTCTACAAACCATTGCCGACTTTCTATCTACTCAGCCTGCTCGTTATAGGTGAGGGATGGTCAAGTTTCCATCCATCATGAATTTCACTGCTTTCCTTTTCAACTCGGACAGACTTAACTTCATTCATTTCTGCGGTGTGCATTTTGGTGCCCCACAACTACAAGCGTGCACATCTGTAATGGTGATGTTTTCATGCCTATGTGTTACTTGTGCATAACTTTCTCCAAAACATCTGAGGGGGCAACTTACTAAGGAGAATTATTTATTGTGGCGTTATGGTTTCAGTGAGAACATAGGTAGAGCACATCTTAATGTGGCAGAGAGATAGGATTCATGGAGGAACAAAGCCAAGAGACAGCGCCAGTGACATATGCCCCAGACTCACTTCTTCTGCCTAAGCCCATGTCCTGCCTTTCACTGCCTTGAAATAATGCCAGTGTTATGAGTCCATCAAAGCCCTCATGATCTAATCGTCTCGGGGAATGCCATTATGAGCTTCACCCTGAGGCACATGTCTCAGACTAATCGAGCTGAAAAGAGTAACCATCCCAGTGTGAATTAAATACACATTTCAGCATTACCAAATAGCCCTTTGTCTATAGCAATATCACATTATTATTATTATTGTTGTTGTTATTATTTCAGCATAACAAATTTCTATTAGAAATTATTCATAGTTAAAAATGTTTATAATTTCAATGCTCTTTAGTGTATCTGCCCAGTGTCTCAGCCTTGGAACTGAATACTGGAGAGATGGCTCAGTGGTTAGACACACATACTGCTCTTGTTAGTATATGATGCAAGGTTTGTTCCCAGCACACACTTTATAGTTCACAACCACCTGTAACTCCAGATCCACAGAATCCAATACTGGCTTTGGGCTCCATGGACACTGTACTCACATGTACAACCCCACACACAGACACACACATGTACAGTGGCTGGCCAAGAAAAACCCACCTAAAAATGTCTTCAAACATGGAAAATTGCTTGGAAGTAAACCGTGCCTAGTTGAGAATCCCAGTCCCTCAGGCCTGAAAAGTATGCTTTAGCGTATCTTTTACTTTAAGTCACTTCTTCCTCTTGTGCTAGGGATTGAGCCAAAGGCCTCACATACTAAGCAAGTACTTGGCAATATTTTTCAGCATTTTTGTTATGATATACTCTAATATCCATGTCTTTGTGTTACGGGATTCATTGAGCATTCTAGACTTAGAAGTGCATAATTTATATCCCATTTGGGAAAAGATGATATCCATTTTTCCCACACATGTTCTCCCTCCATCCCTTCCTAGGATTATGGCATCAGACAGATCAACAGTCTCATACAAACCACAGGCTTTGACTTGGTTGCTTTTATGTTTCCTTTTTCATGTTTATGCTTTCTGGTAAAACAATAAACATTGTTATAACTGTATTCTTTCATTGCTATGGTCCACATCTGAAAATTTTATCACTTATCAATTATTTTGTCAGTTACTATCAATTATTCTTCCCACTTATACGTCATATTTTCTTGCTTTGCTCGGTCCATGAAGTTACACTCTGCACTTCTATAGAGCCTACTTTGGACACTAGCAGACCCCACAGATGCCCAGTCACTCTGTACATAGCTCCCTCTCTCAGACTCTCTCCCCCCACAGTATGTAGTTAGTGGTTATCTCATTGGTTTAGAGTGCCTTGATTTAGAAGATCTATCCTATTAGTCTGCCTGGTTTACTCCTCTTTGCCTCTGGAGCAGCTCTCACACCACAGCACTGTTTTTGTTAGTTTTCTATCTCTCAGGTATCTCACTATTGTGCTCTAGTGGTTAATTTTTTAAAATGCTCTTTCTTGTACATTGCATTCTGTTTTAGTGGTTTACAACAGCAAGGCTAGTACCGTACCAGCTAACCACACAAAGCCTCAAACAGAAGTTCAAACACAGCAAATTCAAACATCCCAACACACACGGGGTGGGGAAGAGAATGGGAGGAAAGGTGTGTTCTTGTCTTGCTTTTAAACCAGCACTCTCAAAAAATAATAAGAGCCAACCCAGCGGTGAAGACATGTTCGGCCTCACAGTCAAATAAGATGAAATTATCAGGCAAACAAGGTTCTCGTTGAAGTGTTAGGGTAAGAGTAGAAAGACAGTGAGCTCCCCCAACCAGGTGGTGCTGTGGTCTGAGCTCACATTTCTACTCTATGAACTCACCTGGTGCTCTATGATCTGAACACACTTTTTCTCATGGATGCTATGGTGTGGAACACACATTCCACATGGTACTGTGGTTGGAACATATGTTTCCATATGGTGCTGTATGGTTTGGAACATACTTTCCCACATAGTGCTGCATTTGCACATGGTGAGTTATCTTATCAGGTGCCCAAAGCAGTGAGCCACCTGATCTTGGCTGGAAATGTGCTCTCTAGGAAATGTGTGCTGAGTATACCTTTTTCCTCATAAGTTAATCACCCCATATATTGATAGAAAAAATAAGTAAGATGGTGGGAGTGTATATTTTACATTTTATCTCTGTGAGCCTGTGTGTACAAGGTGTGTGGATATGTGAAGGTCAGAGGTCAACCTTTGTGGTCAGTTGTCTTCCTTCATTGCTTTACATCTTTTCCTTTGTTTGTTTGTTTTATTATATTTTGTTACTATAGGGTCTCCCTAGATCCTGGAACTTACCCTGTCAGCTAGACTGGCAGGTCAGAGCAGCCCTGAGGTCTGTGTCCACCCTCTAGCACTAAGGCTTGGGCAGCTTGCTGGCACACTTGGCTTTTACACGTGTGCTCGGATCTGCACTCAGGCCTTTGTGCTTTCGGAGCAAGGACGTAGCTTGCTGGGCCCTCTTCTCAGTTCTTGATACTTTAAATTTTAACCTTTCCATGACTTTAAACCCAGAAAGATCTATTTTTCAGGGAGAAAAGGAGAGCTTTACCCTTTGATCAGATACTGAAAACTCTCAACAATCTCCACAGAGCCTGTAATGGAGAACACTGGAAATGATCTACATATCCCACGATTAGGATCGACGAAATAACACGGTATCTCCAGGCAAATGTATGTATACTGATATAAAATGATAAATGTAGTAAATGAAGTTTAAAAATGGAAAGGCAAATTTTAGGACAAAACTATATAATTCTAAAAAAAAGAAGTTACACCACATGGTAGCCAAGAGGGTAGGGTAGGGACCGGGAGGGGAAGAGAAGGGAGAGGAACACAAAATGTCACAGTAGCTAGAGAAGTGAGTTCCGAATGCCCCACCTCCTATTGTACCATAGGCTGGTAAGCAAGCCCTATGAGGTTTTTGTGTTCACATTTAAGATCAGCTCTAGCCCAGTGCAGTGTGATGTTCTTGTGGTTCTAGGCAGCAAGAGTGGAAACAAGTCACAGGTTAGTCAGTCACAGTGTCACAGAAGTAAAGAACAACTCCCCTCGGGGTTCTGTTGCGAAGGCAGGCTGTTCAGTAGGCTGCGTGTGCCACATGTAACTTTGATGTGTGCCACTTTTAATTCATGGCGGATTCCTTAAGATGGCACCTTGTTGTAAGGAGAGAAGCATCTGAATTATCTGAATTTCTTTGGATGAGGAGGTGGTAACACTCCGGTGGAAAGGAGCCCAGGGCATTTGCGTTACACAAAGTTGTTCATGGTTTGCTTTGTTACCACCGTGTCGGGCCTGCCAGAACATGGTGGCCTGGTAAAATAGATATCCTGAGAACATGAGTTTGGTTGCGCAATAGATACTAGTGTGTGCATGTTAGGCGTCTCCTGGAAACTACTAGAAGGTGAAGCTGACATGTGAGAATACAGAGAATTCCTTCGTTCTCAGTCACATAAAAATTGTCCTTCCTTCGTTATAGAAAAATATTAGCTCTCCTTATTATGTCTATAAGGATAAAGTTCCCTGAGTTAATGCATTAAGTATGAGTTGTCCTTTCAGCAAAATTACAAGAGTGCTTTAAAAATAGTTTCATTAGTTGCAAGTTAAGTCTCACTAACCAAAAAAAAAAAAAAAATTAATAAAGACATGATAACCTCACACTGCAGTGCGGGAGACAGACTGGTAAGGAGATATGCCTCAGGCTGAGTGTGGTAAGGCTTCTCCTGAAGGCTGAGCAAAGAGCTGTCAGTGAGGAGACATGGGGCACTCTGCTGGAGCCAGTCAAGAAGGTTTAACAGAACAGGTGACATTTGAGCTAGATCTTGAAGGATGGACAGACGTTTGCCAAGTGGATGAGGTGATCGCTATATACAGGGCCAGGCTCTTGGTGAGACCCAATAAATGTTAACATCCAGTTCCAGTCAAGGAAGTGTTCCTGGAAGAGGACGCCAGTCAGTTCAGCTCAAGGAACACTTATTGAGTACCTTGTGTATATCAGGCACAGCTCCAGGCTCTTCAGTCCTATGTGCCAGGCACATCTTGTGAAGACGGATAATTATACAAGGGCCTGGTGTGAGCCATGTTCAGAGCTCCTATTTATAGCGTTAGTTCTCCAGATGGAGCAGGGATGCTTGTTTTAACACTGCTGACGCATTCCCTGCTGATTGCAACCCCCCACTATCGCCCTGACCGCCCTGAGAAGCAGGTAACCAGTGGATCTTCCAGACCTGATTTCCAGAAGGCTAGCGTGCCTACTTTCATCCCGGTGCTCTGGGCTACCCTGGGCTACACTTGGAGTCAGGTCCAGGCAGCAGCTCTCCCTCACAACAGGGGTAGAAGATTCCTGATGCTGTACCTGTCTTCAGCTCATTGACCTAACGAATACAACTACCCCCATAAGTCATAAGCTCATAAGTCAGAGGTGAGGATCACTCAGACCATTACACTAAGAAATAAAAACACAGAAGCAAAGCAAATTTACCAGAGGTTGAAAAAGATGATTAAGATTGAAAGATTTCATGAATCCCTAGGCCCATTCTCTCTCTATGACAGCAGTCTGTATCAATGCTACCATTTTTTATATCATATGCCAGATACACTAAAAGACATTCCTATATACTGTCTTGCCTGAATTTATTCTTTAATTAACAAGTTAAGATTGTATACATAATTTATATTTATATATAAACCCATATTGTATCTTATAGTTAAATTATATATACTTATGTATATTATATATAGATATATATTAAAATATAAATGGTAGACAATATAAAGTTTGAAAATATTATACATTTTATAATGGCAAAATCATGGTAGATAACATATGCTTTATATCACACAACTATGTATGTTGTGAGATCATGTATGATCAACTGTCTTCAAGCAAGGGATCTTCCTTGAAGACTTACACAGGCAGTGAGCTGCTGATCCTACTTCAGGTCCAGGGGCTGCGTTCTGATCCACAGTTTTTAAAAATATAACACCAACCATGAGTGTGCATTAAAACAAAATGGGAAATTTTAAGGAAAGGTTTGCCCTCAGAGAGCCTAACAAATTGTTCAGGACAATTCAAGTGATCTTAAAGCTGTCAGGTGACTTGAATGTGTTATCTGTTTTGAGAGCACTGCTCTCAAAAGTTAAAATTGGTAGGAGGGGTATCTTTTGCTTATTTCAATAATTAACTGGAATTGTCACTTATGTACTATTTTTAAAATGGCTCTAGGGCACTGGAGAGTTGACTCAGAGGTTAAGAGC
This sequence comes from Apodemus agrarius, assembly GCA_964023405.1. Lineage (NCBI taxonomy): Eukaryota > Metazoa > Chordata > Mammalia > Rodentia > Muridae > Apodemus > Apodemus agrarius. The sequence continues at coordinate 47,811,474 of OZ030014.1, forward strand.
ACTTGTTCCCTTTTTGGAGGACCTGGTTTCAATTCTCAGCACCCATACGGTTACACACAACCATCAGTAACTCCAGCTCCAGGGACCCAACACCCTCTTTTGACCTCTGTAGGCATGAGACACTCATGCAGTACACAGATAACATGCAGGCAAAACATCCACAATAAAATAATATAATTAATAAATGTAAGTGGTTTTAACTCCTCACTAGGTAGGTAGTATGCAGCTGTTTTCTAGCATTCAGGAGGCAGAGACAGGAAGATTGTCACAGTTGAAGGCTAATCTGTTATACACAGTGAGTCCTAAGGCAGCTTAGGCCAGTCAGGAAGATCCTGCCTTAAAAAAAGGCGATGGTAATTTTCTAAATATTAAAGCTGTAAAAAAAAAAAATCACTGAACGTTGAGTTCTACCTTTGGCACTTTCTTGCTGAGTGTTCTCGACATTGCATAAAATAATGTGAGAGAAATAATTGGTGTTTCTGAAAAGACGTTTTGCTGTTTTACATATGGAGTGAGTGCAATTTGACCTCTTATTGGGGTCACTATATAAATAATGCCTTGAAAAGGCTTCGAGAGAACATTTCTCATTTTCCTAATCAACCTGATGCAAAGTCTGTTTTCTGCCTCCACCTCCTGCTGCCAACATTCTCCTCAGAACCGCCAGGTGTCCTCCTGACAGCTGTCCCTGGCTCGTGCTTTAGTTGGGCTGCACTGTGGACGTATCTCAACTCTCAGTCACCTCTACCCTGTTTGGTGACTCCATCTCCCAATAACTCTTACAGTGGCTATGGGAATGCTGACATCGTCTCCTTCCTCCTTCAGCAGGCTAGTACCTACCCTTTTCTTAGTTTATAACCAGAATCAGTTAGGGATTGTTGGTTTTAGTTGCATGGAGAGTATGTGATGAAAGGACAGCCTAGAATTTTTCTGGTGTTTCTTAGAATTATTCTTCACTTGGATATAAGAGCACTGCATCATGGGATTGGAAATACGAGCTCGTGGATAAAGCAGTAAGACTAGAATAAAAGAACTCAACAACTCCTACATTTTGGTTCTTAGATAAGTATTATGACTGTGAAAAACCATGATATATTAGTGGATGGCAAGCTTTCCCAAAACGTATTGGTTCATGAACCAATTGTCTACGCACATCTACTGTAATTGTGGGGCAGCTTCATAATGTCATGTGACAGCATAAGTAAATGATAGATAATTTATTCCACCACTATACTACTATTGTTTCTTTCTCTAGTAATGAGATGGGCCCTCTGGATCTTTCTTAAGTGATGTGCCTTAGTCAGAAGCATTATAGGGAAAGAAGACAAGTTCGTTGATCATTTTTCTTACATTGGTGATACAATTCTAATGCAATCCATCTTTCACTGGGTATCAAGCAAGGCCTGGGAGTGATGTCACCATAGGGACATCGTGTTGGCCTCTGTTGTTACTAAAGATGGGTACTCACCAGCAGTAGCAGCTCCATCAGCCCTGGTGATGTGCTTCCTAAAGCCATATATAACAAACATGCTTTCCCATATATGTTCATGAACCAATTGTACAAGCACAGGGTAGGGAGTTAATAAGACTAGCTAGCTGGCATCTGAAGGGTTGGCCATAGGGAACAGTCTATTGATTAATGAAAGTCTCATTCTCAGTTGATGCCTAGCAGTAGTGTTCTGAGACAAAAATCATCTGACTCTGCCTACTCTTAGATGTCCATCATAAAACTCATCTTCAGACCTCCTTTCCTTGGTTTCCAAAAGTGCCTTTAAGTTCTTCACTTTTGCCAACTAAATCCTTGCCCAGGCATTAATGCAGACCATCTGCCTGCCAGGTCAAACGAGCAGTCGGGCAAAGCCATGCACCCCCGGGCTTGCTGCCTTCATCGGGACAGGCTCAATGTTGACCTTGACAGCACTGACCTTGGTGATGAACCAGAGAAGCCGCTGTTACCTTTTGAGTCTAAACCTGATAAGCATCTATCCTATCTTCTTTACTAAGCCTTTTCTGCTTTCTGAATGACAACAACCTTTTCTATAAAACATAAGAATTTAAAAAAAAAAAACCTGTTAACTTCTGTGTTCCCTGAACAACACACACACACACACACACACACACACACACACACACACAAGAAAAAAGGAAAAAAAGAAGCTAGGCACATATTTGCATACTTAAGGAAAATGGTAAAGGAGTCCTCACTGCCATGATACAAAGCAAAAACAATTGTCATTGTAATCCCAGTTTTAAAGATCTAAAAACTGCAGTGGAGAAGGAGTTTTGTGAAACCTTCACCTTGTGGTACTGCAACAGAATGGAGAAACACGCAAACCCCTGCCCAGATCCCTCTGGTGGGTGGTGGGTGGTGGGTGGTGGGTGGTGGGTGGTGGGTGGTGGGTGGTGGGTGGTGGGTGGTGGGTGGTGGGTGGTGGGTGGGGGACCCCTGAGCAATGGCTACAACAGAGGCAAACAGGTTGGAGCCCTTCGGGATAGGGGCTGGTCACGTCATTTCCTCTTAAGCCTTTTTTATTTTTTCCTGTAGCGCATTATCACCTGTAAGGTGTAGGAGTACCTAACTGAGGATGGTGTAACGGTGTAACACTGCTTGGGAAACTGAAGTGCCATGCTAATAGTGGTCAGCCAGATCAGAAGTGTGTTCTAAAGCCACTGTAAATTCCAGAGATTTTGCCTGACCTCTACAGTCTCTGTGCTACAGATATTTTGTAGAGACAAAAAATTCTTTTTGGATTAAACACCCACAAGGATTGAACAGGGGTCTTTTCATTGTCCAGCAGGTGATCTAAAGCAAAGTTGTAGAACCTGTTTATGAAATGAGCAATAGTAAATGCCCTCTGACCCTAATTCCAACTTTCAAATTCAAATGTCCTTTGAGGGTACGTCTGGCAGCACTGACTATAATGGAAACACATGGTATGGCATTCTGAAAAAATTAATCAAATATAAGGTTTTAAAAAGACTCAGTCATAATTTATACTAGCCCTCATTTAACTTCTAGAGTTGAAAATAACATGGGCTCCAGCAGGGGTCACTATAGTCACACTGAGTCTCAAATCTGGTGCCTTCCATGTTGGGACTGAAAAGATCTGTTCTTTCTTTAGCTTGACTGACTCTAACAACTCTCTGTTCCCATATTTTCTTCAATGGATGTGGGAAAAGCCATGAAGGCTGTCTTCTCTTGTTCTCTGATCATGTTTATTTACTCATTCTTTTTAACGTTGGAGAACTATGATGAGTATATTTCTTTTATATTTAAGAGATGCTATTTAAAGACACAAAGCTCAATTGTAACTTGACATTTTTTTCTAAAATGTACCCCAAATGTATTCACCCTCTTTGAGACGCAGAAAACATTATATCATCCCTAAGAAATCTATAATTCTGCAGTCTTATTGATGCCTTAGAACTCCCCATGGAAAATATTCTACATATATGAAATGAAACCAGAAACAGAAATGGACGTTAGGGTGGTCTGAATATGCGTGTCCCATGGGAAGTAGCACTGTTCGAAGGTATGGCCTTGTTGGAGTATATGTGGCTCTGTTGGAGAATGTATGGCACTCTAGCAGGTGGTCTTTGAGGGTCTGTGCTCAAGCTCTGCCCAGCACGGAGAAGACCCTCCTTCTGGCTGCTAGGGGAAAAGATCTGCTACATGCAGCAAGAACTCTTGACTCCTCCAGCACCAAGTCTGCCTTCACACAGCCATGCTTCCCACCATGATGATAATGAACTGAACCCCTGAAACTATAAGCCAGCCCCAATTAAATGTTTGCCATTGTAAGAGTTACCTTGGTCATGGTGTCTCTTCACAGCAATAAAACCCTAAGACAGTCATTTATGCAATAGAAGGATATTGGTTACATGACAGTTCTAATTTAAACCTTCTATTTTGGCTCTTAAAATGCAGTGACCAAACATACAACATAAGTTAGGAATGTCCGTGTCTGTAATGCTGAAAGTTGGCCATCCAGCAAGCCTAACGGTGCTTCCAGGAGCTCATAGGTTTCTCATAATCTTGTATTAAGACAGAAGTTTATTCTCTAAGTCTTAGGGTCTTTAAAATGATGGTTCAGTTTAAGGCTACACCAAAATGATTTATTTTACCCCCAAATCCTTTCCCAGAACTCCATCCATTCTTAAAACCTCACTATAAGCTGTCCAGCAGCTATGAGCAAACTGGGTATGGATAAACTTTTTTACCTGAAAGGGAGGCTAGAAATAAGGTGGAGGGGGCAAGAGAAGAATGAAGTCAAGGCAAAGTTCTGATCAAGGCTCCAAGTTTAATAATAAGCTTTGGGTTCATAAAGGAAAAAAAAACCCACAAACCCATCCCCTTCTTCAGTTGATGTAAGTCATAGCAGCAAGGTCAGTGCAGGCAGCCAAAACTTCAAAGTTCTCATGGGAAGTTGTAACGGCAGCCAAGGCAGATATCTCTGTCCAGGTTGATAAGATCTGTCGTGACGAATGTTTAAGGTCTGCTTAGCCTGCTCAAGGCTGGGAAAATGCTCAGCCTTTTCAGGGCTGGGAAAGGCTCACTCAAAGCTGAGAAGGCTACACCTCAGGATGTTTCTGTTTCGTCAGGAGCCACGGCAATTACTTTCTAAACTATAAAGGGCAGCTTCCAGTCCTTTGGCCCTATGCATACAGCACCATTTATAACACTGCTTGGACCAGAGTAGTTCTTTTAAAGTATCTTTATTTTTATTATTTTATGTGTATAAACATTTTGTATGCATAAATGTCTGTGTACCATTTGTGTACCTGTTGCCTACAGAGGCCAGAAAAGGGGTCATTAGATCCCCCCTGAAATAGGAATTATAGATGGCCGAGAGCTGCTGTGTGGGTGCTGGGAATAGAAGGGTCGCCTGGGAGAGCAGTCAGTGTTCTAACCGCTGATCCTTCCTCCACCTGTCACAGGAGATCTTAATCTCGCCCTTCTAGTCTCTTTCTCCTAAGCCTATCTGCTTATACTTCCCAACTCTGATTGGAAGCATCAGCTCTGGTGGTAAAAGACTTTTCTTTCAAGTTGTTTAAAACAAAGTAGAAAGCCTTCAAGTCAGCAGCCATGCCTCGGGAATGCAGAGCAGAAGCCCCCTGCCTGCAGCCAGCACCAGCTTGTCGGGTCCCTTCACCAGCCGCAGTATAAGCAGAAGTTGCTGCGGTGGGCTGTGTCCCAGGCACTGGAAGACTCCCTTCTTTTCTCTCATTATGTAGAGTGACTCGACCCTATCAGTGCTGATTTTACATAAGGACACTTGTTGTGTGCTGTTTTGCACTACCGGAAGTGACTGTGCTACCAGCCCTCCTCTGCTTCCTTTGATCCTCAAATAAAAGACACACACACACAGTTGTTCATTTTCAACTTGTCTTCTTGGCAGAATTGCTGGGTACGACTATCTCCCGCCTGGAAAAGTGTGCCCTTATCAATTTCTTATCTTCGCCTCTCCCACCTGCCCTAAAGTTTAGGGGCTTAGTCCCATCTAACCCCTGACAAACACCCCTGACCACCGCCTATAGGAGCAGCCTGGGTGGACACACCATTACGAGACTCACATGGTTGGGCATCACATGGTTTTCTTCATCAAATGCCTCAAGAACTCTGTCTCTCTCTCTTCCCTTATGTCTCTCTGGGACCCGGAAGTTTGGCACTTGGCTTTCGTTACTGACAGATCAAGGAACCACTGGGCAACAGGACCTCAGCCTCAAACTTGCCCCTACAGACACTCGTTTAACCTGCACAGCTGGTTACATTCCTCATACCTCTGACCTGGGCACAGAGTGGATCCCTTGTCCAGTCATCTGTGGCTGGGTTTGGAGGTAACGGCACAGACAAGGCTGTGATGTGGAGTGGAAGTGTGTGAGCTGAAGAGGTCCTCCATGGGCATCCTACAGTGCTCCGCCCTAGTCTTCCCTTCTGTCAGTGCTTATCTTCTTGGGGAGACAATCTAATTGTCTGTACTTTCTCTTTTATAAGCATTCTGTTCTATAGGTTCCTAAAGGGCTAGACTCTGATTCATTATAGATATACTCCTAGCACAATGCCTGACACATGCGAGGTAGTGGCAAGAACAGCAACAATCACAATAAAGAATGATCCTGCATTAAAGTGAAACATTTATGAAAAGGCTACGTTATTTTAGCATGGCTACTGTAGTCATGAAAGGGACACCCACACAAGTAGGAAACCTCACTACCTGTCAGTCAGCATTCTGTTTGATTGTTTACAAACACAGGAAATACCTATGAAAGGTCAATAATAGATTGACTTAAGAAGAACTCTTTCAAAGCCATATACATGGGACAACATGGCACCCTCATGAATTCATTCCATGTTTACTTTTTAAAGTGTGGGAAAATTGCTACCACAACTTCAGTGTCACATTTTTTTATGTGGTCATGATTCAGAGAGTATACCAACTCACATGAATTCCACCATTCTAATAGTGTGCTGATAATTCTAAGGAGTGCGTTCAGTTTGTACTGAAATGTATTATAAAAGAATTATTCCCCAAAGTATGAAAGTTTTCTCGTTTTCTTTAAGACATCATCTTTTAGCAAAGTAGAATGTATCCTTTTTATCTGGGGGTTGGGGCTGGAGAAAACTGTACATGATGCCCAAATTATTTTGAGAACAAAAGAAATCATAATTTACATTAGTGATTACAAAAACTTAACTGATTTTATAAATCACAATTCAAATTTCTAGAGAATCTAGATTTTCATCAAAATACCACTGTGATTGTTTTCAGCAAGGAAGTCTCATGATTATTTTGTGTATGTACATATATGCCTGTGTGTGAATATGTGTGCATGTATGTGCATATGATTATATGTACAGAGATATGATTAAACTCTGTGCCTCTAACCAGGAAAGGTAAGTCATCCTATAACTCCTACCATTTAAGAAGCCACTCAGGAGGCCTAGGCTGCAGACTGAGTTCCAGGTTGGCCTGGGAAATAATGAGACCCTCTCTCAAAAGTCAAACGACTCCCCTAAAATATGTCAATAAAATAACTTTTAATATTAATAAATTGTGATTGCAAAATAATATATATTTTCCAGAAAATTATTAATTATAGAAATTCAAAGACAAAATAAAAAATAATTTCTAATACTTTCTTTCAGAAATAATTATTAGCATTTAGTTTTGTCTATTTGGCAAATAAGCTAAATTAATGAAAACACTTTCCTACCATTAAGTATTTTTATTCAATGAGTGGGGAGACGTCTAGGAAAATAGGGTGGACAGGATCAAGATGCACTGATTTTATATGTTGGAAGTTGTCAAGAATAAATATAAGATGCTTTAACGTATTTTACATTATTAATGACTATGTGATTGTATCATTAATATGTGACAGTTCATATAAAGTAATATTCTATTAATACTATAAAATATTTAGGTTTTTTAAATTTGTTTCAATTATACTTCAAAATGTATTCTTGATGGTAAATATCTTTGTGAGTTTAATTTTTGATATATACACTTAGCCACTTTTTCAAATTAGCATTTAAAAAACTAATTTATAAGTTAAACAGCAATATTGAAAATTATTTTATTCCCTCCCTAATCTTCTTCAACCCATTCTCCAAAGAGAAGAGAGAAAGGAAGAGAGAAAGAATCAAAGAAAGAAAGAAAAGAAAGGAAAGAAGGAAAATGTCTAATCAAATGTGTTGGTACACATCTATAATTCTGTCCCTTAGCTTAGGAGTTAGAGGATAGAGGCAGGAGGATCAAGAGTCCGGGGTCCTCCTCAGTTACAAACAGAATTTGAATCCAGCATGGACTACAGAAGATCTCTGCCTGAATAAAACAAAACAAAACTTATTGTCCGTCTATTTGTAACCAGTATTGTCTGTTTTTAGCGCAGATAGAAGACTAGCTACTAAAATCAGAGTTCCGTTGTTCAACTCAAACACCTATAGACAGAGTTTTACTTGTGTTAGGCCCATTTCTAAAAGCAGAAAAAGAAAAAAAATATACTAGAAATATTTTGTCATAACTTTGCCATTTTTAGAAATACATAATTAACTCAAGATTTCATTTTCAAAGAAACTCAATTCTATAAGTAAAACGTATATATGGTACAGAGATAAGAAACAGAGCAGTAGGTGAAATGTTTATAGCAAAAAATTATTAGATATTATCAAAATAGTACCTGTGACACAGACCAGAAAATGCTCATTTAGATGCCTGAGATTAAAAGCAAGGGGCAAATGGTTCATGCTTCCTGACATAAACTTCACACGCCGTACGTATTTAAGCTGTTTAAACTGTTTCCTCACATGGAAAAATATTACATTTCCATAGCATCCTTAGTTTTTCCTTCTTGGCGAGTCTCTGCGACTGCCTCACATCCAGCCTTTAGTGGGCCAGAGTCTGGTAGTGTTAAGGTCAAACTCGTCAGGGTGTGTGATTGTTTATTGTTTACAGATTCCAGAGCTGCTGTACAACTGTTTGATGTTAACAGACTCCAAACACAGCTGCTATTGTGTTTGCTTCTCGAGAATCCCCTGCCTGGGCGGCCTGCCTGTGGGAGTTTAAAGTCCAGGTGAAAAACGCATTATGGCAGCAGTCAGGGAGACGCAATCGCCTCACCCACTCAACTCCCGCTTTGCTGTGTGCCAAGAAAGCAGGCTCGCTTTGCCTCTCCGCCCAGCAATCCAGCAACCGCGCTCTCTCTCGTCAAGCAGTTGCTGGACCTGCAACTTTCTGTCTAGGCCCCAGGCCTGATTTTTTTATGAAGACCCTCCCTCACCCCATGCCCAGACCGTCTGTGTTCTCCCCGGCAATAAAGCAAGCAAGGTATTGTGTTTCTTCCGTTTGTCCTCCAAAATAGTTTAGAGTGTGGGGGAGACATATGAATCCATAGGGATTTTACAAGTCATTATTAGAGTGAGGTGTGCGGGAAGCGGTTTTAAATGAACCGATGTCCGGGCGTGTCTGCTTCACTGCTGCGGTGTCCGAGTGCTGCCGGCAACCACTCAGGGGAGCCATTACACAGTCCATAACAGGGGTCCCAGACCACGGTTCTCCCGTGAGAAACAGTGGAGTCTGAGACAGGTCCTGTGGTTCTCAGTCTCCTGTGTACCGAGACTACACTGCGTACCCCTGAGAGTTGGGGACAGCGGTCCCAGGTGAGAGGCTGGCTAAGCCGAAAGGGAACTGAGGAGAAATCTGGTTTGGTTCTGAGTGAATGCCAAAAGCACAGAAGGGATGGAAGGATGCCTCCCCCGTGGCAATCCTTGATGAAGGAGACGGTCCTTGCTTGTCCAAACCGTTTGTATTTGATGGCAAATGTAAATAAATACGCCTTACTCAGGGTGAACTTGGGATTTTGTGGGAATGAATGCCGAGGTTGGGAAGCTCATTGGTTGAGCCGATTGTCATGGTCTTCTCAGTGGGGTATCCTGGTTACATATTCCAGATCAGGTAGTTCGTCAGGGATCTGGCCCCATAACCTGCTGTTCTCCATCCTGAGATCCCCAGGGACACGGGCCTGCTCAGCCTGACCAGTTCTTCCGTCTGGTGGCACCGTGCACTTAACCCACAAACTAACAAAGGGGACGTGTACGTGATTGGATGTCTCCTCCACGCCTGAGGAATAGTTTTGTATGCTATTTCTCATCATTTTAGCAAACTTGTCAGGCTGATTACAACCATTTGAAAGACAGGTTAAATACTCGGCCCCAGTCACACGAAGACTGTGATTCAAACCCAAGCCTGACCAACAAATTATTTTACTCTGAACTGTGTTTCTCAGCAATCAAAGGGTTTATTGTTGTTGTAGGACGTTTCCTGCCAGGGAAATCTACTGAGCTGAATTACAATCATTGCCTTGCCTTCTGTTACTGCTCATAATTTATTCATGGCTGCCTGATTCCTGGTTAGTATTTTATCTAAGCAATGCATTTGAATTATTTCCTTAAGACCTTGTGAAGATATTGAGGAGAGGTAGGGAAAGGCATTTTATAGATGGCTTTTAGTGGGAAGCAAATTATTACTCCATCAGAAATATGAGTGTAGCTCCTGATATTTAAAAAAAAAAATAGTAGACAAAAGTAAGCTGAGAAAATAGATGACCAGGTAAATAAACCATGAAAAAACACTAAAAATAATTACTAGAAATCCCAGAAACTGGAAATAATATTGGATTGGTGCAATGAATACATATTTGTATCTCTACCTTCCCAAATGCATATGTTGAAGTCTTACTTCCCAGAGAAATAGAATGTGAGGTAGAACCATTGGTTTGGACGGCCTTCTTATGAAGCAGATCTCAGAGAGCTGCATGTCTCTTTCTAGCATGTGAGAAACCAATGAAAAAAAGGGCAGTCTGTGGCCTGGAGGAAGTTACTCATTACAACAAAACCACACTGACACCAGAGTTTTAATTTCAGACCCCGTAACTACAGAAATACATTTCTGTTGTTGATAAGCTACCTGATCCATCATACTTTCCTATAGGAACCAAGTGGACTAGCAGCTGAGTCAACTGTGATAGAAAGTCAACTAAGAGTCAGTGCAGAGGCCCGGAGAGAGCTCAGCGGTGTTTGCTCTTACCGAAGACCTGAGTTCAGTTCCTAGCACCAACACCTAGTAGCTCACAGCTACTTATAACTTGAACTCCTCGGCACCCAAGCCCTATTCTGGCCTCGGTGGGCACACCCACAGCACAGGCATGCATTTATGTCATAATCAGTGCAACGCTGTCACTTCCACATCTGATCTTGAAGTGCCCCAGCAGACAGTTGTGAGGGAAGCAGGGGAAAGAAAGGCAGTTTAACCCTATAACCCCCCTCCTTTCTGCCTTTGCTCACATTAGAGTGTGTCTCCCCCATCCAAGGTCAATTCTCACTACTCTACCCGTATTTTCTGGAACTCTTACTATTACATGCTACTCTACATGTATTCCCTATCAATAATCTTTCCTCTCTACCATAACTTCAGTCTTTGCCTTTGGTGTCCTTCCTATCTATTGGCGATAGACCCTCACAGAAATCCCCAATTGGTGGGCTGGGGAGTGGGGTCAGCTTGTTCTAACCTTGTCTCTCTTAGTTCTTTCCATGTAATTCCCTTGTTTCTGTTTTCCTTTTCCCCAGCCACTCATTTACAGAGCTCTTCAAAGTGAGTTCCAATTCTTCTCTTTTCTATTCTAACTTCATGGGAAGACTCTGTTTTCTTGTAAGTTTACAGCTCTGAGGTTCTAATCCAAGCATCAGCCTGCTGTCTCGATGGCTCCGCTTGGGTGTCCCCCTGGATCCCTAAGCTCAAAGTGCCCCGCAAGACATGTATTATTACATTTTCTCCCTCTGTCCGCTGCTCAGACAAGCCTGCCCAATACAAGTACAAATGTTGACTCATTTCTATCCATTCCCCGAGTTAATTTGGAGGCAGGGGTCGTTAAATCTCTCTTAAATCCAGTTGTTTTTTTTTTTACCCACTTCTACTGTGTTTCAAGCTAGTGACCTTCCCACCTTCACTGCTGCAGTGACACCTGATGTGCTCAGCAGGACACATCTTAACCCCCACGACTCAGGCTCTACGGTCAGCAACCTATAAATGGGACTGCATGAAACAGAAAAGCTCCTGTAAAACAAAGGACACTGTCAATAGGACAAAACAGCAGCCTGGAGATTGGTAAAGGATCTTCACCAACCCTATATCTGACAGAAGGCTAATATCCAAAATTTATAAAGAACTCAAGAGTTAAGCACCAACAACCCAAATAACCCAATTTAAAAATGGGGTACATAGGCTAAACAGAATTCTCAACAGAGGAATCTTGAATGGCAGAGAAGCACTTGGAGAAATGTTTCAGGTCCTTAGTCATCGGGGAAATGCAAATCAGTATACATTTTAAAACTGGAATTTATCTTTAAAATACTTCAATAGCTGTCCATTTCCCTGGAGACAAATCTAGATTCCTAAGATGGCACACGTCCTTGATGCCAGCTGTGTCATACACCTTCTCCCCTCCCTTTTGACCTCTTTTGGTCTTTCTAAGTGCTTAGAAATCATGAGTATACTATAAATGATTTTTCATGAGTACCCTTTAAAGATAAGATGTTCATACTCACCATAATAAATTATGAAATTATATCAACAAGCCCTAAACTATCTTGCTATAAACACATAATAACATGTGGTTAAAATTTAAGTATATAAACTGAGCATGAAATCAAGAAAGAGTCCCTGTAGTGTCAGAATTAAGGAGAGAGACAGTTAGAGCAGACTGTTTGAAGGCAGCAACCAGCCCCTATTCTTGTAGCTTCAGATTCAGGCCTTAAAACCTGAAGTGCAGTTTAAAAATCCTCCCTTGGAAGTAGAGTCCAGATCCTGAAAGGAAGGACTAGAGTGAACTATTTAGATAAATCTAGGAGCAGAAAGGTTGTACTGGCTTTGAAATGCAGACTAGGAATTCTGCCTATCGACCTCAGAGAAACAAGGAATCTGGTGTTATCATACCAGATCCAGAATGAGAAAATGTGGCCCGCAGGAAATCAAAAGCCCACATCTGCACCGTGCACAGATGACAAATTTGAACTCACATTGCCTGTGTGGAGAGACTTGGAGCTAGGAAATCAGTCTAGAAAAGGAGCCTTTCTTTTTTTTCACTCAACTTGAGGCAAGAGAAAAGTTCCTGTGTGCTCCTTCTCCACAGAGAGTGCTCTTCTCCTGAGAAGATAGTACTCAAAACTGAAACTCATTGCGCAAAACAAACAACCGCCTGTGACTGTTGACAGATGAAACTAATAGGACCGAAAACTTGATGGATGGAACCACACGGGGCAGATACTTACAAGCACTATTCAGAGTATTCCAAAGAACGAGAGAGGGAACACAGATGACACATGAGAAAAGAACTCGGCATGGAGATGGGAATCATTTAGAAACCGGAGGCTGGCTTTCGCAAATATCTGTTTACCCCCACGTTGATGCTTCTGCTCACCATCCTTCCTTTTTCTTTTAATTTTTTTTTTTACAATATTTATTTTAGCTTTTATTAGATATATTCTTTATTTACATTTCAAATGTTGTTCCCTTTCCTGGTCTCCCCCCACCCAGGAAAATCCCATAAGCCATCTCCTCTCCCCCTGTTCCCCAATCAACCCTCTCCCACTTCCCTGTCCTGGTATTCCTCTCACCGTGGCATGGAGCCTTTCCAGGACCGAGGGTCTCTCCTCCCGTTGGTGTCTAATGAGGCCATCCTCTGCTGCCGATGTGTCTGGAGCCATCCTGGTGCCATTTTCTAGGGCATCTCTTGGCCAACCCCTGAGAGGATACCAGCTGTTGTGAAAAAATATTTAAATCTCAGCCTGGGGTTTCTACCCTGCCTTTGGTAATTGAATTCCTGGATAAAAAACACACTCACAGCCTTTATATTTGCCATAAGCCTTAATCAGCACAAGAGCTGGGCTGGTTGAACCCATGCTGTTAAGTCTACTTTCCTACTGATAACCCTGAATTATTATTATATTTCATCTGGGCTGCTCTTAGACCCAATTGGACAGCCCTCAGGGCCACATTCTCTTGACTCTTACAACCAACCCATGGCCTATTCTCTCTCCACTCCTCCTCAGGCTCATTCTTCTTCCTCCCCAGCCAGCAAAACCTAAATCCTACCTATGTCTCTTCTGCCCAGCTATTGGCTACCACATCTTTATCGACCAATCAAAATTAACTTGGGGGCTGGGTCATAGGGGTTACCTCAACAACCAGCTTCCTTTGTCAGAAACCCCTGTGGCACCTTCTTCCTTCTTTACCTCAATGCTCAGCCCAAGTCTTTCTTGCACAGATGTGTATTTGCTGTATGGCTGGTGAGGTGGGCACCAGGGCAGCCTTGACTCCTAACCATTCTGTGTGCCTAAGTAAATATCCAGCACAAGGAATATTCACAGGGACTATGGAAACACCACTCACAATCCATCTGAGGTATTGAACAGGAACAATAATCACCCAGGACCTGCAACCGAGTGTGTTATTTGTCTCTGACTCAAAAATTTAAAAGGTGCAAACGTCCCCAAGACTCATTTTCTCCTTATAATTTTGAGAGAACAGCTATCGGCAAATGAGAGGGGCTGTTGCCGTGTTAGGTGGCGCCATCACCGATGAACAGCTTAAATTCACCCAACTGAGGAGATTCTATTCCTAGATCCTACAGTCATGCCAGCAAGAAACATAAGCTGGAGAGAAGAGTTGAAACTAGAGACTGCCAAGCAGTCTTTGGCAGGCATGTGGGCTCCATCTAGGTATACCAAAAGAGGAGCCATATTTATACGCAATGGCGTTCTTCTTAACCGTCTAGGCCTCTCTGCTTCCTCACTGCACCAGTAAAGGTTTATTACTCTAAAGTGTGAGGGTCAGGTGATGCAGTGAGAGGCACATTCCAAGTGGCCAGACTCGTAATGGGTTCTGATGTTTACCAGATGCATGAGCTCTGGAAACTCAGCAAATTAATCTACAGCCGCCGAGTCTTATCTGCGGAGCGAGAAGAATGCATGCTTTGCCGAGTTAGATAAAGAATAACGCCCAGTTAAAGTACCCGACGGACCATATGACACAAAGCCAGGGCCACGGAGAGGGGGTTTCATGGAAACTGTCATTTGTTATGTGCTTCTTTCCCCCCCCCCCGTTTTGTCTTCCTGTTTCTTCCTGCATACTGGGTGTCCGCACTTCTAATTGGAATGGAAGAAAAACAGGTTTTAAGTTTTAGTTTAAAAAGGATGGAAATGGGCTGGTTTGCCAGGGGAAATGGGCTCTTTCCCATGCATCTCTTTGATTTCAGGGTGGTACCCAGCCTCAGCCTTCAGCTGCTTGAGCGTAGCTTGTTCCCAAGGGCACTGCTGAAAAGAGGGGACTCGGGTGAAGTCGGTCTGCTGTATCAGGACGCCAGCAGCAGGACATAGCGCTGGACACATGGTCATCTGGTAACATCTATTGCTGACTTAGGCAAAGAAACACGGCTGGATGTATGAGGTGGGTAAATGAGCAGATAAATAATAGAGCCTTAACGATGTCAGACATATGCATGCTGCCACTGCCAAGATTACAGAGCAGGTTAAATAGTAGACCCCAACACCATTGTTCACAGATAAAGAAACTGAGCTCCAGGGAGCCGAAGATTAACACAGTCAGCTCTCTCTCTCTCTCTCTCTCTCTCTCTCTCTCTCTCTCTCTCTCTCTCTCTGTCACCAGTGCACTAGCCCTGAACAATTTCAGGTATACGAGTTTTGCTTCATGTAGAAATTCGAGCAAGCATCTGGCCAGGGCACACAAAAGCTGTAAGTCGATGCAATCACTTTCAGTTTTGTAAAGCATGTTGAATTCATTATTACCGATCTTGGCTTATAAAAATATTTGAGAGAAAAAAAACCATTTGAGAAGACCACGAGTGGTGAATAGAACTATGTTTCTAGCCAAACAATCACCATCTTCAGGAGTTCCTCCTGGGATAGGATTTTAGCAGTGCAGGCTATTCTCTGGGATTTGGCTCAGGATGGCAAACCCTTCTTACAGAATATCGACATTCCGAGAGTGCATGCTGACCTGAATCTTGGTCGTCCATACGTGAAACCTGCCAAGGTCTATAAGAATGCTCTACTAGAATTCTAAACAGAATGAGAAGGTAGAAGACAGAGCAGGGAATATGCGCCCCAGCTCCATGTGAAGGCATTTTTAAAGAAATAGGAGAGGCACCTTGTAGCCTTAGCATTTGGGAGGCTGAGGCAGAAAAGCAAGGCTAGCCTGAGCTACACAGGAAGAGCCTGTCTCAACAAACTAAACAAATAAAAATCATATAGGACAGAAAACCATTTCCTTCTAAAATTTCAAACACAATGTCAAAGGTTGTGGAGGGGAGCCAGTGGAGCCTAATGGTCAAGGCGAATTTCATATTTTCTCAAAGTTTTCCTGGAGCTACTCAGCTGTAGCCCTCAAAATTCTTACGTTGAATTTCTGACATCTTTATTTACAGATTATTTCCTAGGTGCTGGTTTGTAATTTGCGGGAAAAATAAAGAAAGAATTTATATCAATAAAACAGATTATTATATTCTTACCTGTGAAATTATATTTTCTATCATTCAAGTTTCATTGATTTTATATATTTTTTCATAGGGTAAGGTCTTTGTGAGATACCGGAGAGCTGGGCAATCAAGAGAATCATAGGTCAGTAAACCTACGGGAACACACTTGTGGAAATGAGGCCCCTGGGCAAGTGCAGATAATCTATGTGGGTTGTGGGAATAATGTGTATGAAATCATCGTGAGAACTGTCAGACTCCTGCAGCAGATCTCTCATGTCTCTGCTGATAGTGACCTCAAAAGATCCTTTATAGTGATATGCTGCCGGTGCTCTACCACCCACCGGCCTCTGGGGGGGGCAGCTTTCCTTGGCTACTTTATCTGGCCTAGGTACAGATGGGCTTTTCTTGTTATTCTCCAAGGTCTAGTTCTGAGAGAGAGAGAGAGACAGAGACAGAGACAGAGACAGAGAGACAGAGACAGAGACAGAGACAGAGACAGAGACAGAGACAGACAGACACAGAGAGAAGGAGGGAGGGAGGGAAGGAGAGAGAGAGAGAAGAGAAGAGAAGAGAAGAGAAGAGAAGAGAAGAGAAGAGAAGAGAAGAGAAGAGATATCCTCAATTCCTTCCAGCATTTGTTTCAAGAAAATATCCACTTACCCGTGAAGAGCCCTGTAACTTCAAGATATGAACTTGCTCTCAATTCCCAAAGGAAACAGGCACATAAAACAAAGGAAATCACCCCAGCACCAGAATGCCTGGTTCACTTAGCCATCCATGGTGACAGCTAGTGAGGATGTGACTGGCTTGGGACAGTGGCTTTCTGGCTTTAGTGTACATCACAATGCCTTGAAATATTAAAAGGGAACCTCCTGGGCCCAAGCTTCAGAGCTCCTCACACAGTAGCTTTGGTTACTGAACTAAAAGAACACATTTTTAAACAGCTACCGTCTGATTCTGGTGATACTGAGCCAAGAGCCACATTTTTCATTAATTTATTTATTAATGAATTAATTAATTTACATCCCAAGACTAGCCCCCTCTGCTCCCAGGCCCCCATTAGCTCCTCCCCAGCTCCTCTGAGAAGGGCAGACCCCCTGGGTATTACCCCACCCTGATACATCAAGTCACTGCAGAACTAGGTGCATCCTTTCTCACTGAGGTCAGACAAGGGGGCTCAGTCAGGTGACAAATAGGCAACAGATTCAGGGACAGTCCCTGCTCCAGGTGTTCAAGGACTCACATGGAGACCAAGCTGCACATCTGCTATGTATGTACAGCTTGGTCCATCCATGTTTGCCCTTTGGTTGGTAGTTCAGTCTCCAGGAGGCCCCAGTGGTCCAGATTAGTTGATTCTGTTGATCTTCCCGTGGGGACTCTTATCCTCTTCAGGTTTCTCAGTCCTTCCCTCAACTCTTCCAAAGGCGCCCCAAGCTCCCTCCAATGTTTGCCTGTGGGTCTCTGCATCTGCTGTGGTTAGCTGCTGGATGGAGCCGCTCAGAAGACAGGCTTCTGTCCTCAAGCATAGCAGAGTATCATTAACAGTGTCAGGGATTGGTGCTTGCCCATAGGATGAGTATCAATCTGTCCAGTCATTGGTTGTCATTCCTTCTGTTACTGTTCCATCTTTGTCCCTGAACATCTAAATGTAGATCTTCACCAAGGTCTACATCTTTTAAACCAAAGGATGGGGGTTGATGAGACGTAGAGAAAACATGACAAAAGCCCAAAGCCAGTCTGTCTGGTCCCACAGAGGTCACATAGGGAGGGCATTATTAACCTAAGAAGATACTGCTGCGCTGGAGGAAATGAAAAGTTACTTGTATCTTTAAAATCTTGCAGTGTTTCAGATAAAAAATCTCACAGTATGAAATGACGCTCAGAATTGCCAAAAATTTCCATGTCATCAACTGAATTCACATTTTCACAGAAAATAAAGATTATAGCTTGCCGTGTGTCCTGTTTTCATTCTGTCTGCCCTGGGGACAGCAGGAATGAGTTGAATTTTCTCCTTTGTCACCCTCTTCTGATGACTGTACTCAGTTCAGGTTCTGCTAAGATGAAAGTAGGAATCAGAACTATAATAAAGACGATAGACAAGAATAGTACAGATTCAGCTGAATGACCAGACAAAAGATCAGTAAAGGAAATTAGCAAAACAAAACAGCTGCCTCTCTCAATAAGGGATTATGGCATGTAAATTGCATCACCATCATCAGAAATATGTTTCCCAAAATTGTGAGGCTATAAATCATGGTCCCTAGGAAGATGACATTTGGAGCAGGAAGGCTCCTGCCCATGCCCTTTCTGCTGCAAAATATATCATTCCTGACAGGTAAGTCTACCATAAGAGTACGCGTCCTACTCTAGAAGGCAAGGAATTGTTAGTGCATCCCAGACACTAACTCTTATGGTCTTTAAAGTTCAGAGGCAGGTGCAAGCTCAGACAATTTCTTCATGATTGACATGTCTTTATTTTTAGATTTTTATAATTTTTGTTTACTTATTTATATGTGTGTGTTTGTATGCAGGTGCTGTGTGTGTATGTGTGTATGTGTATGTGTGTGTGTGTGTGTGTGTGTGTGTGTGTGTAGAATGAGTGTGACATCTGTATGAAAAACACCATATAAGCCTCCAGGAAACAAAGATCTACCTAGGGAGCAAAGGAAGATTTGATTCCATATAGGCTCCACAAATGTCTATCAAGGAGTTGATACAGAGACAAATGTTTGCTGCACTGTGACCCCCACATCTCACTGAAATGCCAACTTTCAAAACAAAACTTGCATTTGAGTTTGTCTACTGCTTTACTACTGTCCACCTCAGAAATGACATCAGATTCCTTGTCATGGCTGAGTCCCAACACCCGTAATCAAATTACTGAGTAGTACATCATCTCAAACACAAGACGGAGCCTTGGCAAGCCCAGGGTCCATTAGCCATCAAGTGATACCGCATTAATAAACTCAAGTGGAGGTATGATATTACACTGCAAATGCATCTGAAGGAGCTGTATTATCATTGTAGCCTAGACACTGTGCCAACATCATCTCCTTTAACCCTAAGTAAACTAAGATATGTATTTACACATTAAGCCTTTCAAGACCAGCCTAAGTTACCATTTAAGGCCCTCATGAAGTTAGTATTAAGCCTACCTAGCTCTTTAATGTTGTATTTTAAAATGAAATAGATAAATAGGTAAAAAAAGAAGCAGCATCCATGTGTGCACACAAACACTCATATATTCTAAAAGCACTATTATTTTTGTGTTCGTTATGCAAGTTTTACATAAATTTAAATGTTTAATCAGTGTGTTTTCAAACTTCTTCTTGTAGTTACATCTATATAATGTATTTCCTTTCCATTTCTGCATAGTAGAACATGGCATGTCCCTCCAGGCCTTATTTTAAAATTTTAGTAGAATTTTACATTTCTCTTACATACTCAATTATGTAGGAGGTCACTAATATCTGTTACCATGTAAGCCCATTTTTCTATGTCCTTTGCAGAGTTCCCAGAGCTGAGTATAAGGAAAAGTGGTTTATCTAGTTCCCAGTGGCGGGTACAAGAACATGGCACCAACATCTCCTCGGCTCTGATGAAGGCCATTTTGGCTGCATCACAGGCAAATGATACCACAAGCATGTTCAAGAAGGAGAGACCACACTGTAAAAAGGAAGCCAGAGAGACGAGGAGGGAGCCAGTTTTGGTCTTTAAAACAATCCTCTCTTGAGAACTAACCAAGTTCCCATAAAGCTACATCAATTCTTTCCCAAGCTAGCACACCCAGTGGTTTAAGAACTTTAAGGAGTGGTAGATGCCACTCCTTAAAGCCTCCACCGCATCTCTCAGTAACACCATACTGGTCACCAGCCTTCCAGCACATGAACCCTCAGGGACACAATTATATTCAAACCATAGCCATTAGTAGTGGGACCATCTTAGCTTCTACTTGTCACAAAGAAGAAACACTGTAGACTTCTGCATTGCTCTCACAATTGCTTCTCGTTGTTTTCTTTATTGAGCTGGGAATGTATGATTTTGGCCAGGACTTAATAGATTGGTACCAACAGTAACTTTATCTCTTGCCGGGCAGTGGTGGTGCACGACTTTAATCCCAGCACTTGGGAGCCAGAGGCAGGCGGATGTCTGAGTTCAAGGCCAGCCTGGTCTACAGAGTGAGTTCCAGGACAGCCAGGGCTACAGAGAGACCCTGTCTCAAAAAAAACCTAAAAAACAACAACAACAAAAACAACAACAACAACAACAAAAAAACCCAGCGACTATATCTCATTCTTAAAGACTGTTTTTGCTGGGGAGGTTGTTGTTGTTGTTGTTGTTGTTGTTTTTCCTGTCTTGGGCCTTCTGCTAGGCAAGGGTCTACCCCCTCAGCCATCTTCCTCATCCACATTTCTTTTTGAGAATAACCTGTTAAGGTCTCTATTCAAGTTCTCACTCATTTTTAACAACTTCAGATTTCCATGTTTTTCTAAATGTGTCCTGCATAAAACTATGCAATGTACTAACAGCAGTTCATGGCAATATTTCATAATAAAAATAGTTGTTTTTCTCTGTCTCTCTGTCTGTCTCTGTCTTTATGTCTCTCTGTCTCTGTGTCTCTGTCTCTGTCTCTGTTTCTCTCTCTCTCTCTGTCTCTCTCTCTCTTTTTCTCCCCTCTTATCTTGTTTGACCAACTCATTGTGCTCTAAAAGTTTAATTTGCACTTACCCTGGTGATGTTATAATTAATTTGTTTGTATTTGTCACAGAGAGATAAACTGATAGATTAGGAAAGTCTTAAAAGTCTTAAGTCCCTACACACACAAGCGCATGCGCACACATGGGCATGTGTGCCTTGTATATGATATGCTGTTTGAGGTTTAAATAACAGAACTCTTCAATTTTTTAACTCTTGAGTTGAGCTATTTATACTGATTCCCATTAATATTATTGCTGTTATCTATTTATTTGCTCCTCTCATTGTTTAAACTACCCACCTACAGGAGTCTATCATCAGTCCTAATGACACTGTGCACATTTTGCTTTCTGTTGCCAGACCTCCATAATTACTACGTGGCATATCTGTAAGACCTCTCACCATGATGACATACAGGCAAACAAACCAAGAGGTGATGAGAAAAATCAGACTCATGGGAAACCCATGGTCCTATTTAAGGTTGCTATTACTATGATGAATTATCATGACCAAAAGCAAGCTAAGGAGGAAAGGGTTTATTTGGCCCTCATATCCTGAGTCACAGTCCATTGAGGGAAAGTAGAAACACAAACAGAGCAAGAACCTAGTGGCAGGAGCTATGGGGGAGTAAGACTTACTGGCCTGCTCGCCATGGCATGTTCAGCGTGCATTCTTTTAGAACCCAGGACCACCAGACCAGGAGTAGCTCTACCCACAGTGGTCTGGGCCCTCCCACATCAATCACTAATTGAGAAAATGCCCTTCAGACTTGCCTATGGCCTGATCTTATAGACACATTTTATTGATTAAGGTACCCACCTCTCAGATGACTGTAGCTTGCATCAAATTGATATAAAACGAGCCAGGACAACCACGAAGCACAAGATATGGGGTGATAAGCATTCTGTCTCCTATCCATTAGGAGGCAAGTGTGAAGTATGTTCTACATGATTCCTCCATGGCCTATGGTAGACCAGGTCTCAGCTGTTCCCAGCACTGACCATGCTCCTTAGGAAGCTTTCCTTCCTTCACGGGCTCTTCCTCCTGCTCCTTGGGATTTTTCCCCCCAGAAACCAACTGCCTGCTTGAAGGATCTTGTTCCAGGCTTTGGTCTTTGAAGGGAACAGCATGAGAACTGGCACTTTCCTTAGCTGGCTTTCTTTCTGTCCTTCTCTGCCACCTCGGGTGAATGGTGAACATTAACCACCACAAATATACACCTCGGTACCTTCGCACCCAAATCCATCACTTTTAAATGATGACCTTCTACCTTTGATCCTCAAAGGCTCGTGCCTACCCCAAAGTGCAAAATGCTTTTATTTACATGAACAGTAGAGTTCCGTATGTCTTAAGAAATCTAAAATCAAAAGCCCAAGTTCAAAGTGGATTCTAGAACTTCAGATAATCTCTTAAAAGCCTCTATAAAATGTTTTTTAAATGATATACTCCCTATATATAATAAAGGAATTAACAGAATAAAATATTTCCATCTCAAAAACAAAAAACAAAAAAAGGGAATCGGAAGCATAGCAGTAAAATGTATCAAAGCAAGCCGTGAAGGCAGCAGCGCACACACTCAGTCCCGCGCTTCCGAGCCTGAGCCCCAGGACCCTGCACTGCACCAAGGCTCGAAGGGCTTGGGAAGCCCTGCTCCTCCACTTCTTTTTTTCACACTCTAGTTTCTTTACCATCACAGCTTCCCTCAGACATAGCTGGTCTGCGACTTTGGACTTTCCTTCTTTCCTTTCCTTGACAAACTGCTCAGTTTGCACGTTTTTCTGCATTCTCTAAGAGGGGAAAGCAGGAACTGCCACAGTACGATGCCATGCTGCCTTAAAATCTCCTGTGCCAGCACCTTAAAGCACGGCTTTTCAATCCTGCCTCTGCCCGGTGTTCAGGACACATGGAAAACATAGTAAGATTCTTTGCTTCACTGTAACACAACTAACTAGTCTCCCCACCCCGACTCCTGGCCCGTTCCCACGCTTCAGTCTCCCTGTCTACCTTGCTGTCAGCCGTGTGGTCTTCCAATACTTCCACAAGAATGGCCAGTTGGTCTCTGACTACTCACAGCATTCTAGAGTCTCCCTAGCCCACGGGTCCAGACATGTCCACATTCCTTTTCAAGCCAGTCCAACGGCTTACAAACCCATCGTACGTGTCCCATTTAATCCCAGCAGCGCCCTCACTTCCTCGTCCCAAACTTCTCTGGTATTCCTTTCTCCCTGCTTCGACAAAATTGCCAGGAGAAGACTTGAATGCCAGATTCATGGTGGCAGGCTCGGCAGGCTCAGGTGGGTGGGCGCCTCACCCCGTGGTGGACCAGGAAGTGGAAATAGAGTAACAGTGTCATTCTTACTTTCTCCTTTCCCCGTTTTTTATTCAGTCCAGGACCCCAGCCTATAGGCATGTGCCTCTCACACTCAGGGCCAGTCTTCCTCTTCTTAAAACTCCCTAAAAACATAACCAGATAGTAAATAATCAAACATCTTGTCTAAAGACCCCTCTTCGGGATGGAAGCTGTTTTATTCCAATTGACAGTGAAGATGAACGCTATACTATCCTGTTTTATGGATGGATACTCCTAGACTACCAACCCAAAAGAAATGTCTTGTGTTTATCAGTATTGCAGCCGTTTCCCAAATAACCTTGTAACCCTGGTCAGCTACCACACTTCTGAACTGCTTTCTCTGGCACCTTCATTCCAGGCTCCTGAAGGAGGATTGCGATTATTTGCACTAAATTCTCATTTAGACACTAATGAAGCCCTCCATTCTCAACTCATTTATCTTGGCTTACTTCATGCTTCCAAAGTCAGCTCGCTTGTGCCAAAAGCATATATAATTTTCATGGTGTATAAATAGTCTCAAAAAATACATGAGAAATTTTCTGAAATAGATTTCTCCTCACTTTTAAAAATCAGTTTAGCTATAAAAAATATCCTGAGTATAAATGTGTTTTCTTCCACACTTTCAAAATCTGACTCCATTGTTTAACCCTAAGTAGTATTGCTATCAAAAACTCTAATGCCTGATTTTAATTTTTATAATGGGCATTAATTTAAAAAATTTACATCTATCTATCTATCTTCTATCTTACCACATCAACCACCACTATCACCACCAACACCATCACCACCACCTCTATCACCACTGTCACCACCAGTGTGTGTGTGTGTGTGTGTGTGTGTGTGTGTACAGATGTACTTGCTCCTACAGGTTTAAGTGGAAAGCATAAGATGATACTGGTATGTCTTTTATCTGACTGAACCCGAAGTTCACCATTTTAGCTAGACTGACATCAGCCAGCAAACCCCCAGGGTCCTCGTGGGGTTTCAACTTGTGCAGCTGTGCATGGTTTTCGCATGGATTCTAGGGATCCGAACTCAGATCTTAATGCTTGCATAGAAAGTACTTTACTGGCTAATCCATCTCCCAAGACTAAAAAACATTAAAATGATTCTCTATCTTGTTTTATATCCTAGTAGAGTAACTTATTTTTAGACATGTTAAAATTCCTCTATCATCAGAAAGAATTTAAGTTTAAAAAAAAAAAAACTTGTTTGCTTATTTG
Source organism: Apodemus agrarius (assembly GCA_964023405.1). Taxonomy (NCBI): domain Eukaryota; kingdom Metazoa; phylum Chordata; class Mammalia; order Rodentia; family Muridae; genus Apodemus; species Apodemus agrarius. The sequence continues at coordinate 47,835,789 of OZ030014.1, forward strand.
TTTTCATCATGGAACAATTGTCATTTTCCATTGTGTTTCCAAAGTTGTTACTGGTTGCAAGTTGTTCTGCTTGCATGACAGCCAACTTAGTAAGAATTCCAGGTACTGAAGCAAGGAAAGTGACGTCATTTGAGACGCTATTGACAGGAAATGTGACAGACTATCACTCAAGCCCTAGGGCTCCGTGAGTGGTTTTTAATGGAAAGGCTGTTCAAGAAGATGGGAATAAAACCATGCAAATAATACCAGAACATTATATTTTAACTTTATACATGAGGCACCATGAGGTCTGGCTGTCTTCAATCAATACTGTCTAGACTGTCTGGGTTACTGCGACTAGTTTCTGGTTACAATAGATGTACATCCTGAACTATACACTGGCAGACCACCTATTTCCTTTCTACAAAAACTCACATTGTTAAAAGAAATTGAATTGTAAATACTGTGTCCCCTGATATCACTGGTGAGGTATGAAATCTCAGCAAACCTCTAGGGCGAACATTCCTTTGGAACATGGAGTTACTACTTCAAGAGGCCTTTGCTCTGTTTTATCTTACACAGTAGGCTTAAAGAACCACACTATGCAAAAGGCTGCCTGTCTAGGAAAGGAATAAACCTTACAGGCTTGTGAGAAGATTAAATGGAAGGCTGCCTGTCAACACAGACCATGTGGGTTACCATGGATTAAGCTATCATTGAACAAATTAGATTTGTTCCAATACCATCACAATTGAATACTTTATTAATTAATAGAAAAGTGATCATAAAACAACATAATATTTACTAGGAATTATTTTAAAACCTTTATGCCAAATTAAACATCTAAGTATTATTTATGGAAAAATGTTGTAACTCTATACACCCTACAAAAAACATCTCCAAATTATTTGAGATATTGATGGTAACTGAACACTACATTTATGGGGACTGGGTAGGGAAAGATTAAAAACCATTGCATGTGAGGACAGTATTGTTTCACATTCTTATTTTTTATATCTATGTAAATTTTCCTTCAAAACAAGAAGCATCAAGCTCTTTTAAAATATGCCTTTAACAGAATTAATATAGTAAAAATGGCCATCCTACCAAGGGCAATCTATAGATTCAATGCAATCCCCCCCCAAAAATCCCAACACAATTCTTCAAAGAAATGGAAAGAGCAATTCTCAAATTCATCTAGAAAGGCAAAAAACACAAAATAGCAAAAACAATTCTTAACACTAAAAGAACTTCAGGGGGGATCACCATCCCTGACCTCAAGCTTTACTACAGAGCAATAGTGATGAAAACTGCATGGTATTGGTACAGAGACAGACACGATGATCAATAGAATAGAGACTGAAGACACAGAAATAAAACCACACACTTATGGACTGTTGATCTTTCACAAAGAAGCCAAAAATATACAATGGACAAAAAAAGCATCTTTAATAAGTGGTGCTGGTCTAACTGGCTGTCTATATATAGAAAAATAAAAATAGACCCATATTTGTCACCTTGCACAAAGCTCAAGTTCAAGTGGATCAAAGACCTAAACATAAAACCAGAAACTCTGAATCTAATAGAAGAGAAACAATTCTTTCTTAATGGGAAAGAGCCTTGAACTCATTGGCACAGGGGGAACTCCAATGGCTCATGCTTTAAGATCAAGAACTAATAAATGAGACCTCATGAAACTGGAAAGCTTCTGTAAGGCAAAGGACATAATCAATAAGACAAATCAGTAACCTACAGATTGGGGAAAAAAATCTTCACTAACCCTACATCCAACAGAGGGCTAATATCCAAAATATATAAAGAACTCAAGAAACTAAACACCAAAAAAACAACAACCCAATCAAAAAATGGGGTATGGAACTAAACTGAGATTTCACAACTGAGGAACCTTGAATGACTGAGAAACACCTAAAGAAATGTTCAAAGTCCCTAGTGATCAGAGAAATGCAAATCAAAACCATCCCGAGATTCTACCTTACACCAAACAGAATAGCTAAGATCAAAACCACAGGTGACAGGAGGCTCTGCTAGTGCATGACAAATACAGAGGGGGACACTCTCAGCCAGCCACTGAACTGAGCACAGGGTCCCCAATGGGGGAACTAGAGAAAGGACCCAAGGGGCTGAAGGTTTGCAGCACCATAGGAGGAACAACGATATGGGCCACCCAGTACCCCCAGAGCTACCAGGGACAAAAACATCAACCAAATAGTACATGTGGTGTTACCCATGGCTCCAGACACATAGGCAGCAGAGGATGGCCTTGTTGGACATCAAAGGGAGGAGAGGCCCCTGGTCCTGGAAAGGCTTGATGCAGTAGTGTAGGGGAATACCAGGACAGGGAAGCAGAAGGGGGTTGATTGGGGAACAGGGGGAGAGGAGATGGGTTATGGGACTTTTGGGGTGGGGGGACCAGGAAAGGGAAAATTATTTGAAGTGTAAATAATGAACATGTCTAATTAAAAAAAAAAGAAATAAAAAAATGTATACACACACACACACACACACACACACACACACACGTTACAACACTTGTTGGAAACGATGTGGAAAAAAAAGGAATGCTCCACCATTGCTGGTAGGTTTGCAAACTGGTACAACCACTCTGGAAATCAATCTGGAGGTTCCTCAGTAAATTGAAAATAGATCTACCTGAAGACCCAGCTATACCACTCTTGGGAATATACCTAAAAGATACCCCACCAAGTCACAAAGGTACATGTTCGTAGCAGCCTTATTTGTTTAAATCTTTTTTTTTTTAATCTTTTTTTTGGTTTTTCGAGACAGGCTTTCTCTGTGTAGTTCTGGCTGTCCTGGAACTCACTCTGTAGACCAGGTTGGCCTCGAACTCAGAAATCCGCCTGCCTCTGCCTCCCAAGTGCTGAGATTACAGGCGTGCGCCACCATGCAGCCTTATTTGTGATAGCCAGAAGCTGGAAACAACCCAGATGTCCCATGATAGAACAACAGATACAGAAAATGAGGTTCATTTACACAATGGAATACTACTCAGCTATTAAGAATGAGGACATCCTGAGATTTGCAGGCAAATGGATGGAACTAAAAAATATCCTGAGTGAGGTAACTCAGACCTAAAATGGTGCATAGTATGCACTCACTAACAAGTGGGTGTTAGCCAAGAAAAAAATGTACGGAGTACCCAAGATACAGTCTACAGAACTCAAAAAGGTCAACAAGCTGAAGTGCCCAAGTGAGGACAGCTCATCCCACTTGGGAGGGAGAAGAAAGCAATCACAAGTGGGGAGGAAGGGAGGGAGAACCTGGGTGGAAAAGTGGACAGGGTGGGGAGTGGAGGGGAGAGGGGAACCTTATCTGGTATTGGGTGAGGGAAAAGGACTGAAGCCCTGAGGGTCAACAGAAAGAATAGAAACAGGCAACCTCAGGAGACAGGAGGTTGGGGGTGGGGGGACCCTCAGATGCACCAGAGACCTGGGAGGTGAGAGACTCTCAGGACTCAATGGGAGGAACCTTAGAGGAAATGCTTGACAGTCGGGAGAGGGAACTTAGAGAGCCTACACCCAGCAGGAAGACAGGGCATCAAATGAGGGAGTGGGGGAGTGGGGGCATCCCACAGCCACAACTCTGACCCATAATTGTTTCTGTCTGAGAGAATTACAGGGATGGAAATGTAGAGGAGCCTGAGAGAAGAAGGCCTAGCGACAGAAGCAAAGTGGGATCCAGCGCAAGGGGAGGGCCCAAGGCCTGGCACTTTTACTGAGGCTGTGGAGAGCTCACAAAAAGGGGCCTAGTGTGACTGCACTCTAGAAGACCCATCAAGCAGCCGAAAGAGTCAGATGCAGATATTTGCACCCAACCAATGGACAGAAGCTGCTGACCCCTGTTATTGAATTAGGGAAGGCTGAAAGAAGCTGAGGAGACGGTCAATCCTGTAGGAGAACCAGCAGTCTCAATCTGGACCCCTGAGATCTTTCAAACACTGAACCACCAAACAGGCAGCATACACCAGCTGATACGAGGCCCCCAACACACATACAGTAAAGGACTGCCGGGTCTGTGTTTATTCAGAGATGATGCACCTAACTCTCAAGAGACTAGAGGCCCCAGGGAGTTTAGAGGTCAGGTGGGGTGGGGTTGGGACATGGAGACAGGGAGTGGGGAGGAGGTATGGGATGTGGAACAGTCATGGGAGAATAAAATATGGAGTGTAAAAAAAGTTAATTAAAAAATAGATAAACTATGCTTTTAAGTAAAGTATTGTACAAACTCATTTAGGAAATTATCCTTGAAAGTGAACTTTTCAAAAATTCAGAACTGCAAGATTGATTCTTTTTCTTATTGAAAAGGGGAGTAAAAACACTTTATAATAAAATTAAAGATTTACATGGAAAATATTTCAGATAAACACGTTAAAACTGACAATTTTCATGGAAAATTAGAGAGTAAAATGGTAGACATTTAAAACAGTGCTAAATTAATTGAAATATGGAATAGAAACATTTTATAATAGAATTGAAGATTTAAGTGAAAAATATTTCTGATAAAATTGTAGAAAAATGTAGAAAAACATGTTAGAATTGAAGATTATCAGGGAAATTTTTATATAGATATAATAATGGTAGGCATAAAAGTATTCCTAAGTTGATTGAAAGCAGATTTATAAACATTTCTGATAAACTTGAAGATTTACATGGAAAAATATTTCTGATAAAATTGAACATATAGAAAACATTAAATTAAAGATTATCGTGGAAATTATACAGATAAAATGATAGGCATAAAGATAATTCTAAGTTGATTGAAGGTGGAATTATAAAAATTTTCAGATGCAATCAGCCTTCAGACATTATAGAATATAAAAAAATTTTTCAGATAAATATTACAGATCTTCATTGAAGATTTACATGGAAAATATTCCAGAAAACAAAGATTTACACACACACACACACACACACACACACACACACACACTTTATATATATAATCTTATATGTATGCATGTTTTGCCTGCATGTGTACCATGTACATGTAAATACTCACAGAGTTCAAAAGAGGGTGTCAGGTCTCCTAGAACTGCAGTTACAGACAGTTGTGTGCTGCCTTGTGGTTGTGGAAATCAAAACTTGATCCTCCTTGATGCTCTTAATCACTGAACCATCTCTCCATCTCCCAACAAGGTTTTTTTTCTAACTTTCTACCTCTTTTCACCATTACTACCATTCCTCTTGGTAAGCATCAAATTAGTGTTCTTGTTGCATGGTATAGAATGTTACATCTTAATGATGTCTGTTTGAGTTGCTGATCTGAGTTTCCTAAAAAATCTAAAAGGCTTCACCCAGCAACTGACTCAGACAGATGCAGACACCAACAATCAAACACTGGATGGAGCTTTCAGACTCTTATGGAAGAGCTGAGAGAAGAATTGAGGGCCCTGGAGGGGATAGGAACTCTACAGGAAGACCACCAGAGTCAACTAACCTGGATCTTCGGGCTCTAAGAGACCGAACCACCAACCAAAGAACCTGCATGGCTGGACGTAGACCCCCTCACATATGTAGCAGGCGTGCAGCTTGGTCTTTATGTGGATCCCCCAACAGCTGGAGCAGAGGCTATCCCTAAAGCTGTTGCCTGTCCATGGAATATGTTCTTCTAGCTGGGTTGCCTTGTCTGGTCTCAATAGGAGAGGATACACCCAGCCCTGCAGAGACTTTATGTGCCAGGGTGGAGGGATGCCCAGGGGGTCCACCACCCTTTCAGAGGAGAAGGGGAGGAGGAATGAGATGAGAATCTATGTGAGGTGGGGTACTGGGAAGGGGCAGCAATCAGGATGTAAAGTAAATAGATAAATACTTTTTTAAGAAAAAAACCCTCCCCCCCAAAAAAAAAACAGTTTAATGGATTTTGGCTTGGGACCTTGTGATCTGTATTTGTGTAAAGCAACGCGATCATAGGTGGTTCCAAAAATCAAGATACACTCCGAAAAGCATTGAACACTGCATCCTACCGTGCTATATATTCAGCCAAGATTTAAGTCCTTGTGTAAGAAGAACTAAGCACACCAATCTTAGGAGCACACAAGCCTGCTTTTAACTTTAATGAATGATAAATTTGTGTATGTATATAATCAAAGAATTGCTTTAACCTTTTATGACTTGTAAAGGTTTGCAATGTAGTATTTGATTGGTAGACTTGTTATACACCTATGGCTCCTGAGTGTATGGAAACTCCTCCCACGTAAAGGATCACAAATAGGCAAAGTTTAAGCAGCCCTGCAGCTAACCCTGCTGGTCTTCCTTGGCTTGTGTAATTTCCCTCTGTAGTTTTAGCTTATCTATAAAGCTACACGTGGCGCTCCTGCTCCTCTCAGCTCTGCATCCCTGGCAGCGTAGGGAATTTAGCTGTGGGCTTCTTTTCCTCTGTGTATGGTTTAATCAACACTGATGCTTTCTTTAAGAGACGCCAGTTGTTCTTCTTGCTTAAGGCCTTCCACATTTAATTTAAATGCATTCCCACCTTATGTCTAACTTGCATCCTTTTGGGTTTTAGAGTACTTGAATCTGTAGTGTAAAATGCAGGTAACCATGATGCCACAAGGCAGCAGAATATGACTGCAGGAGCGCACCCATGACTGTCAGGGAAATGATGCCACCCACTTACTTCAGCTGATTGTCCCCAGTGGTACTCTAATATACCTCGAGCTTTCAAGAACAGTTTTCAAGAGGGAATAAACATTGTGCTCATTCTGTGTGGCGTAAACCAGGAATATAATCATTCCATAGTCACTGCAGAAATAACTTTAGAAGAGTAAATGTCAGAAGAGTTTTTCTCTTTCCCTGCCATTCCATGATGACCCAGTTTGGGACAGTTGTTAAGAAACCTGTGAAACAAAGAAGACATCTGGTGCAGCATGGACGGACTATGTAAAAACCCATCCCCCACAGGTTCATGTGTCAAAGCCTAGGTCCCTAAATGGATATTCTATTTTCGGAGGTTCTGGAAATTTTTAAGAAATGGGGCCTAGTGGAAGAAGTAGATGACGAGGGCAGGTCTTGGGGTATCCTGTCTAGGATCACTTCCTGTCTCTCTCTGTGCTTCTGGTGCACAGTGAGTAGAGGACCTTCTTTTGCACATGTGCTTGTGCCATGATGTTCTGCATGGGACCATGCCACCACAGGCTAAACCCTCTGAGACTGTGAGCCAAAATAAACATGTCCTCCTCTAGCTCGTCTCAGGAAGTTTGCATGAATGAAACTAATACAAGTAGTTTTTATTAAAATAAAAGTTAACAGGAAATTCTTTTTTATATGTCCAAGGGTGTCATGCTGTAAAAACTTAAGTATATTTCTTCCCACCATACATACTCACATTCCTAATTAGATTTTGAAAGAGACAAGTTAATGAAACTACATGACAAGTCTCAGAGTTATAAAATTTCCACAGACAACCTACATGAAAATACATGATACATTTGATTACCCAACATCTTTTTAGAAAAGCAATGCCCTTAATAAATATATTTATTAATTACTCTACAAGTGATAAGGGTTTAATGGAATGTATTGCATATATTTAAAATTTTTATTCACAGAAAATTTTTAAGTATAAAATAACAATCCAAGATGTTTTAAAATGACCTTTCAAAAAAGAGATTAATGTCTTAGTAATTCTGTAATTCTTATATGTGAGAAAACCTGGAGGTTTTATTTCACAGCTCTCAAACAGTACTTTTACTTAGTATTGCAAATACATGTGTAAAATGAGCACGAGGACTACTACTTTATACCCCCTGACGATGGAAACTTCAGTTGGCAAAGTCACTATAGTCAATGCTCCTGCATATGTAAGTCTCTTAACACTTTGGTTGAGTTAAAGAACCACAATGGAAAAGAAAGCACATAGATTTGGGCCCAATCACAGACTGAGGGAGACAAAGGCGCTGGAAAAGTTTGGTTTCAGTGCAGACAGTTTTAATTGCTGACAGGTGAATAGAATAGAACACATCGAAGGGATTGCCATGTTCATTATTATTATTATTATTATTATTATTATTATTATTATTTTATAGGTTTAAGTAAGTTATTGATGTTTGGAAAGGACATACACCACACACATACACACACACACAAACACACACACAAACACACACACACACACACACACACACAGAGAGGGGGGGCATGCACATCTTCCATTGACTAGAAACACGCAGGTTAGTGGGAGCCAGTGGGCCACATTTCAGGCAGCGCCTGAGGCAATCAGAGACCTGAAGCAGAACTGTGCAGCTGCTTGGAGTAACTGCACTAAGTCTTTCCAGACTGGAAACGCTTAATTTGTCCTTTTTTTAGATTGGAGATAGATATGATTGTTCACAACAGGTGCCCTTATTGGTGTGGGGATTAATCCATCTGAGACTCCATGGTTCTCAGGTCAAATACCCGAGCACGATGCAGACTGAGCTCTCACACTAAAAGTACGTATGAAATGGTCCCCTGTCACTTCAGCCACTGGAGATACGTCAGAAGAGATCACATTCAAGTATTAGAACATAAATGTAAGCCTAATCCGAATCCACTCCAGAGAAGTTGCTGTGGAAGTTGCTTATAAGTCCAGTTGAATTTTTCTAAGTGTGTACCAGAAACACTTTTGTTAACCTTTTTCCCCCCTGAAATGGGGTTTCTCTGGCTGTCCTAGAACTAGTTCTGTAGACCAGGCTGGCCTTGAACTCACAGAAATCAGTCTGCTTCCTGAGTGCTGTGATCAGTGCCTCTACCACGGGGCCTTGTTTTACCTTTCCCTTCTCTGGCCTCTCCCCGACAGGCCTGGAAGGCCACAGGTATGCACACTGCTGAGAGCGAGGGAGATTGTTGCGTGTGATACATGAAGGCTTCATTTAACAGCCAATTACTTTGTGTGAATTTTTAAAAAAAACAAATACCTAAGTCTGGTAACTCACAGATATAGAGTTTACGCACATGTATTTATGTAAAACGGCAAGAAAATTTAACAAAATGTTAGATAATAGTTCAAGTAACATTCACAGTGGGAAAATGAGGAGGCGGTGCTCAGACTGAAGTGCAGAATACAGTTTTCTCTTTTGAAGAAGGAAATCCTGCTTCTGGGTGTTGACAGTTTCATTGTGCTTGGTGTACATCTAAACTGTGTATTAAGGACTCAGTTTCCAGGGAGGAACTTTAACAGACCCGCCCAGTAAGGTGTCTTTAAGTCACTGGGAGCATGCCCTTTGAGGAGGGTGGTGAGACCCTGGCATTTTCCCTGGCTTGCATTTTTTCCAAGCTTTACTTGAAAAGGATTGCAGAAATCCCAAATAATGTCTTCTAAGACTCTCATGCAACTGGGATTCTACTTCTCCTCTGAAGAGGACATTCTCCCACTGGAACTTCACTGAAACAAATACCCTGAGATCATCAATTTATAATGAAAGGGAATTTACTTAGTAGAGTGCTGGAGGTTTTAGACCATGACTGACGGGCCCTGGCAGGAGTGTGATCCACCAAGATGCCAAAAAATGAACCAAATCCACTGAGATCGCCCCCCCACACACACACCCAATAGCCAATTGGTCTAAAAAGCATAAGGTGCTTAAAATTTACAGAAAATATTTTACAGTGAAATCGAGCATGGTAATAGTCAAAGTGGTTTGTTATTTACAGTTGAATTGATCATAAATCTATTCTGAAACTATAGAATCTGTCTGTAATCTGTTGTCCTTACCCAAGAGAGGAACTAAGGAGCTAAAATGTGGAGGGTGTCATGAGATGGCCATGGAATTTCCCCATGCTGCCTCTGCTGGGATTGGTCACGTGACCAAGAAACCTGTGGGAGCTAGGATATTTCAACTGTACAAATAATGCATGGTTATGATTACAGCATGGCTTTAAAGAGTGCCTCAGATGTACTGCAGTCCCCAACACACACATTACTCAATGCAGATACCTAGCTTTTTTACATATTTGCTAAGAATATATATATGTGTATATATATGTGTGTGTGTGTGCATATATATATGTATATATATATGCGCATACTCCATGCACTCAGGTTTTGTGATGCATGTGCTGCAAAACAAGGCAAACAAGCCAAACCCTCAGTATAAACTCATATAGCAAAGCAAGCATTCTAATAACATAACCACTGAAGCATGGTCAGCCCATCCTAGGACTACCTGTATCTTTTCAATATTTCCATCCGCACTTTGTTGGGATGCTGCTCAATGGGTGTTGGTATCTACGCGTGACATCTCCTAGAGTTGTGTGGAAACGAGCTGGCATATGTGCAGTTCTGTTTCTGAACATGGGCACTCATCTTCTACTCTAAGGACACCAGGGCATCGCAGCAGCAATCAGGTTTCACGCGATGTTCTGCAGTCGGCATGTGCTACTTTTTTTCGTCAATCTGCGTCTGTCTTAGCTGGCATGGGTTTTGCTTTGGTATAAATCAGTATGTGCATCTGTCTCATTCTGTTAGAGCTGTCGAGCACTATTTTACATATCTTGTAATTTAATTAGTCTCTTACAGATTAACAGCTAACTTTTTGCTTGAGTGTGTGGCTGTACAGTGAAAAGCTATAGGTTCCTTCTTTTATGCTGGAAGTTTTCCATTGGAAATTGAATCCATAAATTATTTTTGTAATCAAATATATAGACAAAATATAAATGATTTTTAAAATATCTTTATAAACTGATATATAAAATAGAAATTATTTTGAGTATCTTTATGACCTGTTTGACTGACACACTCATATGTCCAGCTATCAACACATGTTTGTTCTTTTGTTTTTTGTTTTTTGTTTTTTGTTTTTTGTTTTTTTTGTTTTTTGGGGGTTTTTTGGGGGGTTTTTTTTTGTTTTTTGTTTTGTTTGTTTGTTTGTTTGTTTTTTGGTTTTTTGAGACAGGGTTTCTCTGTGTAGCCCTGACTGTCCTGGAACTCACTCTGTAGACCATGCTGGCCTCGAACTCAGAAATCCACCTGCCTCTGCCTCCCAAGTGCTGGGATTAAAGGCATGTGCCACCACCACCCGGCCAACATGTTTTTAAAAGTCAGTAAAGACTTGCTATATGCCAGCAATTACATTGTACTCTTTAAATATAAAAGCCCATTTCAGGTTTTTAAGACACTTTTCTTTAAAACAATCAGTCAAAACCGGTTTTCAATGTGAAAGACAGAAGGCTGGTCTAAGGTGATGTGAGGAGAGGTGATTCATATATACATAGGATATTCTAATTTTAGTACTTGGTAGGGTGCTGCATCTGTTAGAAAAGAGAACAGAGCCACCCTGTCAGCAAGAAACTGAAGCTGACTAACAAATGAGGAGGCAGGGAGACGTGTGATGTGCAATCACCTATATTCAAAAGAGCCTGGCAGCTAGCTAGGTCCTGAGAGCATGCCCACAAATAGTCTGCTAGGACAGACTCGCCCCTGGAGGCAGGAGTGAGACCCTGGGGCTGTGGACACTGACTTTCTGGGCCTCCTCTTCCTCGTGACCCTGCCTGCAGGCAGTATGGCTTCCCATCTAGCTTGAAAGATGTCCTCTCTGGCTGTTACTGTTCTTCCTGGAGCCCTCTTCTACCTCCTCTTTCATACTCATCCTTTTAGAACTGGCTGGTTTTGTGGGTCTTGGGATATTGGGAGTTAAACATGAAGTTTCTTAGATCTAAAACCAAGCGAAGTTAAGTGACTTAACCCAAGACACAAAGATTTTACAAACCATTGTACAGCTTGTAGGATCTTCTTTTGTTTCCCACCGCTCCCCTTAATCGCTTCTTTTTTTGTTTTTGTTTTTTGGTTTGCTTTTGTTTTTTGGTTTTTGGTTTGTTTGTTTGTTTGTTTGTTTGTTTGTTTTTTGGTTGTTTTCGAGACAGGGTTTCTCTGTGTAGCTCTGACTGTCCTGGAACTCACTTTGTAGACCAGGCTGGCCTCAAACTCAGAAATCTGCCTGCCTCTGCCTCCCAAGTGCTGGGATTAAAGGCGTGCGCCACCACCACCACCGGGCCCCTTAATCGCTTCTTAATTTCCCAAAGACACAGCAGAATGATTGACATCTGGGGTTACTGACTGATTATCAGGCTGGTATTAGAATTCTGTATATCTCATTAGAGGCTCCAAATTCAAGTAGGGAAAAGGCTTTGCTTGAATTTTTTCCAGTATTGGAATAATTTAGATGCTGGAGACAAGAACATTGGGAATGAAGACCACTTGATCCTTGGGTTTTTCAGGACAGTCATTCTCAAATAATCGTGATTGTATCAAAGATTCTAATTTGTTCCTAGTATTTTACCTTATGATTGTTGGGACCATGATGAAAAGATGAGAGACAAGTGGGGGGGATTCTTCCCCCCCCATACACCTTTGTTGAATATCTTTGAATCATGGTTGACACTCTTAGCATGTGGTAGTCCATGTGGACTTCAAATGGACCTCTCACCGCAAGCCATTAGGTGGAATATTTGCACTGTGGCTTAATCAGAGTATGTAAAGGGTGGGTGTGAGAAAGAGTTCATTAATTCTCATTTATCTACTATAACATATCACAGCCTTCTAGAAACCCTAGGATGGGAGCCCACTGGACAATTTGCTTCAAATTCGACTCAATAGCGTACAGAGATAAGACCCAGATATGTAGCAGTACCGCATTAAAGAGAAGAATCTACCATTTTGGGGAAAGCCAAGAGTGAGCTGGGTCTGAGCTCCACTTGTCTCTGTGCCTGAGGTCTGCTAGATAACGAAGGCTGTGTTTGTTATTGAACAGCATTAAACCCTGATGGTACAGAAAAGGAACGAAGAGTCTTCTCTACAGAAATCTTCAACAGAATTTACAAGGGAATAAGCCACTATTTTTGAACATTACCCACCCAGAACTGCACTCAAGACTGCAAATGGATATTATTAACCTATGTCTACACATTGCTTCCAACATTCATAGTGGACATTTATTTCAAGGTTGCTTTTAACTCACTGGCTGCTTTCATCGAAATATGTTAGGCTGAGTTATCACCCTCCCCATACCCTGTTACATTATTCTAGGTCAGAGACATGGACAAGGAACATAATTTGATATTAAAACTACGCTTATAAAAGCTGATTCCCCGGGAAGTCCAAAGCATTGTCAGGTTGGTTACAGCTTTCTTAAAAATAGCTTAAATTTAAATAAGCTGAATACACGGTAGAGAAACAGACTAAGTCCAGAGTTTTAAATGATTGCAAAGTATATGATTAACTTGTTTTGAGATTAGGCAAAAGTTCAGTTTCTGATTTTAAAAGATTTCCAGAGAAAGTTATTACCACAGAAATGCTTGATGCAGTCCCAGTAGTTTCCCTGAAGGTTTTGGTGGCTTTAAATATACTAATTCTACTTACCATCTGACCTCCAAAACATTCTTTAAACCATTGCTTGTATTGAAGAGATGATGTCAATAAAAACAGGACTGGTGTATGCCATGCATCTACAGCTCTGATTCTGTTTCTCTTTGTTGGTTTAGTTGAGGTCTAATTGTGACCCCCTCACAAAGGTTCATGTATTAAAAGCTTAGTCCTTAAGGTGGCACTATTAGGAGGTAGTGGACCATAAGGACATGGAGCCTGGTGGGAGGTCCTTAGATCAGATAGCACCTACCCTTAAAGGTACTGTGAGAGCCCAGTCTTTTCTCTGATTTATGTGATCACATGTATGCCCACACTGCCACCCAATATTTGTCCAAAGTATGTGGGTAAATGCAAGGGGGTTGATGGGACAGAAATCATGTGGTAACAACTCCAGATCCTAGGTGGTAAGAAGGAAAGCAAGAGTGTGGTTTTGTTTATGTAGAGACACAGCTGAGGAAAGACAAGGGGGAGTTATTCAATGACGCACTATTTTCAAGCTTGTAGGAACTTTGAGGCTTCCAGTATCTAGAGTTCCCCCTGGGTGTTAAAAAATTATCATTGTTCGTATTACCTTAACCATACATGTAACTAAGCCATCTAAATGCATGTTTTTTAAATGTTATGATTTAGTAAAATTAAGAGAAGAAATTTTTATCTCAGTTCTTCAAAGCTTTAAGCTTTTTAATATGAATTATTCATCTGATATTTTTCTTAGGCATAGTTTTCTCTTAGTGATTTGTATCAGGTTAGTTTAATTGAAAAGCTATAAATGAGAAAAAACAGAAACCATTGCTCTTGGCCTTTTATTTAAAATGTGAACTTTTTAATCCTGTTTTCATGAAAGTATGTTCTCACTCAGATAACAATGTAGCTTTACCCCAGAGGAAGTTTGGAATTTGATATACAGCTATTTCTGAAAATAAAAGTGTGAACTTTAATTAAAGACAAATGTACTTGGCAGGATAATCTAGATTTCCCTCCAGGATAGCATCTTCCAGATCCTGTCTTTCAAATGGCTGAAGTTGCCCAGGGCAATCAGTAGTGTTCATATTTTATTGTTCTTCAAGCATTTCTACTAAATAGACCTTCGATGTTCCGCATCAATATTTTACACTATTAGCTTCTATACATTTGCTCCTTGCTTTTGTGTTTTAGCAGAATTCCTGAGCTAAAGGTTCACTTCTGTTCTTTTATAATATCTTAGCTATTCTGACGGCATATTGAGTTTCATTTCTTTTCTTTCTATCCCAGTTAATTTTAGACCTTGAATTCACAGGTTATTTCAGTTTTTATATAAATTTAGTATCCTCTATTATAGCTCTAGACTAATGTACTCTGGAATGAGGTCTTTTTGCCAGTGTCAACGTGTATTTTCTTCTGCCTTTGTGATACTCATTACACAGCAGTGATGTCTCTGTAATCATTCCTAAGATGACCTCATCTTGGTAACTGTCAGTTCCCACTACATTCACCATTGCCTGTGTGTCCCAACCCATGGGTGGGAGAGAGTTCTAAGTTTTCATGTGACAGAAGAGATAAAATATGCCTTTTAACTTACATTACATTTTGACTACTTTCTGTTCATCTAGAACATGGCCAGGTAACTATCTCAAATCTCATCTCTTCTAGTACCAAGCACATCTGGAGATGAACATTGTTATTACAGGTGGTTGATCATAAAGCATCCTTGATTTTACTGCTGCTATGGTCTATTTTGTGGAAATTTCCTGAAAGCTTTTGCTTTGCCCAAGACAGCATCTGTTTTCACCCTTTATCTCAGCCCAGTTTCAATCACTAATGATTCTTCCTAGTACTTTGCCCACCACGATGTTCTTTTTGGCTGTAGACTATATATAATTTGCCTCATTGGGAATGCTTAATCCATCATAAACTTCATTCTAAAAGTTAAATAGGGTATGAAACATATACTATATGTTACAGCCCAAAATGTCTAAACAAACTAAAGGTTGAAAATATATCAACTGTTATTTCCTAATTACAGAACTATTAGATTAAAAATCAGTTGTTGGGCACTGGAAATATATGTCAATGGTAAGTCACTTGCCTAGCATAAGAAATACCTGATGTTCAATCCCTAACAGGGAGAAAGCGAGATGAGGAACACAAGAAAGGGGGCAGGGAGAGAAAAGGAACTCAGGACACATAAATAAGCACGTTTTTGGAAGTTACTCATTCTTGAACAACCAGTGAGGCAGAGACTCAAAAGGGAAATGAACAGGTTATCTTGGGATAAATGACAATTGAAGTAGAGCATGTCAAACCTGTGGTTGTTCCAAGAAGGGAGAGGATGACCATAAACACTTCCATCAAAAGGAAACTCTCCTCCCCTTATATATCTTATATATGGCAGAATTCAGACTGACTAGTGTTGCTCAGAGTTCATGTAAACGAAGTGCAGTTCCTTTTCTTCTGTGAACCAAAAGACATCATAAAAGAGAATTTGCCTCCATTCAATTATTCCATTCTAGTCCCCGGGCAACATTTATGTTCATCCCAAGAACAGGGTAACATAGAGCTTTCAGATTTTCATAAAATATTCCAGGACAGAGATGGCAAAGATTGTCATCTTTTTTGACTAGGAAACAGCCTAACACGATCCAGCTTCCGGGCACTGTCGTTCTTGCCAAGGTTTACCAGTGCCTTTTAATAAAACGGGAGCGGAAAGAGTGACTGGGAAATGGCCTGTGCTATCATAATACCGCTCATTGGGTGAAAAGTGCATTTGTGAGCAAATCTGAAACTGCCTAGCAACTGTCTCCAGGCAAAGGGGGCTGGGACCCAGTTGCCACTGCCTTTCCGGAGTCAGCAGCCTGTTTTCCCACACTGACAGGATATCTGTTTTGGATAGCTGGGACTCCAGTGTTAAGGTACAGTTCTCGGCAACAATTAATTCTAAATATTGTGTTTATTATTGACACCTTTAACCTGTATTGCTACATTCTATCTATCTCTGTATAAATATAGATTTTGATAGATAATGAATTACATTTCATTAGAAGATGAAGTTATAATATTTTAAAAAACCATAGTAATTCCTTTTCAACTTGAACTCTCACTTTCTTAAGTGGTCAGAACTCTGCTCCCATTCCCACATACTTCTGTGAGCATAGGCTGTGACGATCAACACGCCAGAGGAACTTTTTAGACCCCTCCCAAAGAACCCACTCCCTCTCCTGGCAGTGATCTACAGTTACTCTTCATCCTTACTTCAGAACAGAGCCAAGTTGACAGCAGTGATACAGGAGTTTCCAGACAAAGTAGAGGATCATGGAAGGAACATGTTCATTTTTCTTTGGGGCGCAGAGTACTTTAAAAATGTCGAGGAATGTAGTCAATGCAGCAGAGTCCAACTGGTTGAATTCTTGGTGATCTTGAGCAGTCAGTCTCTCTAGTACTTTAAACATATGTCTTATTCTTTGAGAATTTCACACATCTCTTCAATGTGTTTTTATCATATCAGCACCTTTTCCCCTACCAACTCTTCTTAGAATCTCCCCTACCTTATCTTCTTCCAAACTTTCATATTCTCCCTCTCTCTCTCTCTCTCTCTCTCTCTCTCTCTCTCTCTCTCTCTCTCTCTCTCTCTCCAACCCACTTTGAATAGTCCCAGCATGCTTGCATGCACATGGGTATGGGGGCATGTAATGGGACATGAACTACCTACCAGGAGTCACATACCTGAAGAATAGAACCTGCCTTCCCGGCTGTCATTAACCACCAAGAGCTACTCAGCTAAGGGTAGAGCATGGTGACTTCCACGCATTCTGAAGTTTTGACTGGCTCCATTTTATGCAGGTCTTGAACCACACTCATTTACTTAGTAAATTAAGCTACAATTCATGTGACCTTGCTCTCCTGCA
The DNA here is from genome assembly GCA_964023405.1 of Apodemus agrarius. Taxonomy (NCBI): domain Eukaryota; kingdom Metazoa; phylum Chordata; class Mammalia; order Rodentia; family Muridae; genus Apodemus; species Apodemus agrarius. Next base: position 47,853,026 of record OZ030014.1, read on the forward strand.
TTTGAGTATATGACACGCAAGTCCTCTACTCCAAACTCTTGCCATGACCTTTCAATTATGTCTGCCACCACTCCTACTTCAGACTTCTGTTGTGATATCCACAACTTCAGAGTCCACTCTTTATAGGTCCTCTTGACTGGCTCCTAGATTTTCTCTCTGTTCATACTTTTTTTTAAAAAAATCTTTACTAAACTGTATTGTCTTAGCTTGTACACAGCAAACAATTAGGTTTGTTTTATGATAGGAGCATAAACTGTGTCAAGTTCATAAATCTGAAAACCACATCTTCCTGGGTTCTACTGGATAACACTGAGTTATATGACTAAGTCCAGATACAAAGAGATGATATGCATATTTCTTAGGGAGATATTTCAAACTATTCTGTCCATTGGGTAGGACTTAGAATCTACTCTAGACATGATGTTCCCTGCTTGTGTACGAGATAAAGCAACATATTTGGTAGATCCTCCTCCTGCAGAGAAACATATAAAAGGGAGACTTTCTTGCCATTTCCAAGGCTCACTTAAGATCCACAAATGAGGTGAAAGAGGAATTTTTCTTGAGATGTATACTTCATAGAGCATGTATAGCCTCTCAGTTTTAACTCTAACAGAGTTAGCCAACACAAAGGGATATAGCCTTCCCTAATAAGGGAAGCGAGCATTTTTCTATCCCAATTTCTTGTGAGTTGTTCCCCATGGAGAAGAACTAGAGAGAAACGCAGGAAATTTCTAGAAGGCAGCCTTGCTGTTCTTTCTCACTCTAAGCTATGGAGTTATTCTTAAGAAAGGGAGAGGAATTAAGGGAAGACGACGAACTTCTGGTAGTTGAAATTACTGAATGGCTTTCAAATCTTTTCAACACAAAGATTTAGCAAAGCAAGATGGAAGAAAAGAAATAGAGGTGACACAGAATATCAACAGACCGAAATAAAACATGACCTTCTGAGATATAGTTGAAAGGTTTGGGGATGTCAGTAGAACCTAGGCACCACAGGGGAAGGTTATTTAGAACAAATGTGGAAAAGATGACATATAGACTGGATCCTGGAAAGCTGATTCGGGGTGGGAAGGTAGTTAGTTTTCTAGCATTGGGACAAGGTATATGGCAAACGCAACTTACAGAAGGGTTTAACTTGGTTCACAGTTTCACTGTACAGTCCTTTGTGGCAGGAAGGGCATGGTGCCAGAGCACGAGCCAGCTGCACTCAAGAAGGAGAGCTATGAACTCTGAACTCTGAACTCTGAACTCTGGTGCTCAGCTCACTGTCTTCTCTCTAGTCAGTCCAGGACCCTGGCCAACAGGATAGTGGTGTCCAAATTTCAGGTGAATCTTCCCACTTGTGTTAACTCAGTCAAGAAAGTTCCTCAGATAAGCCTACAACAGTGGAGCTCAACCTGTGGGTCATAACCCCTTTTAGAAAACCTCTAACCCCAAAACTATTTACATTATGATCCATAGCCAATGCAAAATTATAGTCATAACATGGTAAAAAATTAATTTTATGGTTGGGGGTCACTAAAACATGAGGCACTGTATTAAAAGTTAGGAACAATTGACCTAGAGGTTTGTCTTGTAGAATCTATAAGACTTCTACAAGAATCTACAATGTAGTTGATCTTTAGCTATCAAAATTGACAGTCATCATAAGTCCACCCCTAGTAAACCTAGCTTCCACCGCTTATTTCATAGACTCATGATGCAAAATAGATCCAATCCAACTTTAAAACTCTTCACTGTATTCAATACTTGCAATGTTTAAAAGCCCCAAATCTCTTCTGAGATTCAAGGCCTATGGGCATGCCTGTGTGGCCATTAAAACTAAGTAAACACAAGTTACATAGATCCAACATAAAACGACACAGAAAATGCATCCACATTCCAAAAGGGAAGACTAGAGCACAGCAAGGAAAGATTGGACCAAAGTCCAATGGAAAAAATGAAGAATTATCAGAAAAATTACTAAAATGTTACAAAAGGAAATCAAGCAGTAGGTTCTCAGATAAATGAAATTAAATAAAATATGAATTATTTCTAAAGTAAGTAAATATAAAATGATTCCAGTTTTAATTTGAATGCAGTTTGAGAGGGATTTGATAAAGGTTTTGTAAATTTTATGGAGACTAGTTCACATGAGTGGAGGCAGAAGCACGGTGGCACTTCATCACACTGAAGCATGCTGTGACCTCCTTATTGGCTTTGATTTGGGCTTAGCAAAAAAAAAAAAAAAAAAAAAAAAAAAAAAAAAAAAAAAGAATCAAAGAATGAACTCAGAAATAGATTCCAGCACATGTGGGTATTTGATATATAACAAAAGTGGTATTTTAGTAAAAAGGACATTGTAGGTTATTTTTTAAATGTTACTAATCTAGCAGTTTAATAACCTGGAGAGAATGTATATTACAATAATTCCAGGCTGATTAAAGAAAAGGAAAACAAAGACTGTCTATGTATACACAAATATTCTTCAACTTGAATAAGCAAGATAGCACATGGAAGCTATTATGGGGAAAGAATACAGAAATAATTTTTTTTTTGATTTTGGTTTTTTTTCGAGACAGGGTTTCTCTGTTTAGCCCTGGCTGTCCTGGAACTCACTGTGTAGACCAGGCTGGCCTCGAACTCAGAAATCCGCCTGCCTCTGCCTCCCAAGTGCTGGGATTACAGGCATGCGCCACCACCGCCCGGCCAGGAATAATTTTAAACCCTATTGCCAAGGGCAAAGTATGAAATCAAAAGGAAATGAATGTGTTAAAAAAAAAAAAAACAACTTGACTTTAAATTATAGACAAGGAAACCGTCTGGAGCACAGGATAGAGAACGACCCAAATACACAAAAGCTCTTACAGTGAATGAAGCAGACATAACCGAACCCAAAGAAAAGGCAGGTAGGGTTTGAAGAAAAAGCATATCCTGATGGCTGATAACTGTGAGCGTGTACTCAGTTTTTCTAGAAAGGAGGAAAGGCAAGAATCCAGTAGCAACCTTTCCACTTCCTTTCCACTTTGAAGAGCTAAGAAGGAAGTGCTCTGCCGGAAAGACTTGGGGAGAAGGGTCCTTTCAAGCATGCAGAAATGCTTCAGCCGTTTAGAAACTCTAATCCAGGCTGAAGTAACAGGTTGTAGAGTTTGGAACCAGCATGTGCTACAAAGTGAGACTCTTCCTCAGTAACCAAAACAAGATAAAATGCAAGCTGGTACTTTCCGTTGGAATAAACACACTTGTCTTCCTCTCTCCTCGGAGTCCATCCCATGGAAATAAAGTACTGACTAGTCAGGAATGCACACACTGCCGTTTATTGCAGCAGCGGCTGTACTAGGAGAGACTGGTGAGAGTCTCTGGGGGCGGGCGGGGGTGGGCAGTGTCCCCTCATTGCATGAGGGCACACATCTACTATGTATCAGACAGCCACTAAAAGGAAGCAAACTTGCAATCATCTCCACTACATTTATGACCCCTGAGAGGTAAGGCAACGAGGCTTTAGAATTTCTGCTTTCCCCATGAGTGAAACTGGGCCGCTGCTATTCTCATCTTTCCTTAACAAAGGACCAGAAAAGTATCCTGCTTCCCACTTAGGAGCTGTACTTAAGGTTCATCAGAACTGGACACAAGTCAAACTGAGTCCCCAAGGGCCTCTCCGAAGATCTTTTTGGAGATTTTCTTGGTTAAGATGCTGGGCACATGAAAACGATATTTCTAGAGACATTTTAACAAAAAAAAAAAAAAAATGTGTTTCGTCGGAAAAGGAAGTCCATTTATAACAATAAATATATATTTGTCTAGATAGTTGGAATTTATTTTTTATATCCCACTTGGAGTAAAGGGATAAAAATCCTTATAAAAGTAAAAGCTGAGGCTAGAGAGATGGCTCAGCAGCGGAGAGCACCCAGCTTCATTTCCCAGCACCCAGATGCCACTCACGACCATCAGAAACTCCAGTCCCAGGAGATCCAATACCTGCTTCTGACCTCAACAGGCACTAGGCACAGAAGTAGTATCCAGACACACATACAAGCAGAACATATATACATAAAACAATTAAAAATTAAAAGTCAAACACTTTTAAAAATCAAACAAAAAAGTTGATAATGCATATGGACACATGATGAGCCTGGTCAGACCACTGCGAGTCATTTACAGAATATGCCTTGGGCTTCATCATTTTAGAAAGTTGACATTTATTGGTCCACCATTATATCTCATGTTCTATAGACTTGTGTTTTGTTCCATGGTTTACACATAAGTCTGGAATTCACAGTTCTCCCTTTTGTTCTAACAACTCCTTTCAGATATAACCTATTTGTGTGTGTGTGTGTGTGTGTGTGTGTGTGTGTGTGTATGTGTGTGTGTGCACATGCACATGTCCGTGAGTGTAGGGGTAGGAGCGCCAGCCTTGGGCGTCATCCTCAGGAATGGTATGCATCACCTTTGATACCATGCCTCTCCCTGCCCTGAAATGCATCAAGTGGGCAGGATGACTGGCCAACAATTAGCCCCAAAATTTCTCTTAGTTTTGCCTCCCCCGGTGCTGAGGTGCGGGTGTGCACACCAGGCCAGCATTTGTATGTGAGTTCTGCGGATCTAGCTCCTCATGCTCACAAGGCAGGGGCTCTGCCGACTGAGCTGCCCACTCAGACCCTTGTTTGCTCTACTAACTCAAGTATCTTGAGTTCCCACTGAGTATCGTGCAAGTATCTAGGAATTGAGAATGCTAAGGATGTCATCCTTCTACGTGACTGAGGACAAATAGCTATAAAATATTCACTACTTCAGTATTCATTATGGGCACATATATGAAATGTAAAAGAAGAGCGGTGAATCATTTAGAGCAGCAAATCTTTGGGCAACAGCAGAATGATTAATTTCTGAACGTTTTTCCAGAAAGAATTTTCATGATGAACATAACAATTTACATAAAGTCAGCGATAGCATTACATTCCACATATTCTTACATTTTGCAATTATAAAACTTTATAATTTTGTTTTATAGGATTAGCATTGAAGTTAAGCCTTTTGTCAAACATTTGAATATATTTAGTAAAAATATAGTTATATCATTTCTTCATTCTTTTTTTTACCCGCACACTTCCCTATTCCCCACTCAGACCTTAAGCTGTTGACCTTTTTCTTACATCTGTAACCTTCAGCGTTCAGTTTGTTGTTTGTGTGTATGTTGTCTTAGGGTTTATCACTTTGCATTGGATAACCAATTAAAGGGCTCATCCCTAGAAGAGGCTAATTTTCCTGGATTCAGTGGGCATTGGTTGCCACTTTGTCTATGTAGGACCCCAGGAGACTCTCCAACTCCCCTTAGCGTGACTATTGATATTATCATTGTTCAGGTCTTGTTTAAGCAGCTATTTCTAGAAGATAGAACCTCCCAGAAGACTTCCTGGTGCTCTGGCTCTTCCAATCTTCTCTGTGGTGAGCTTTGATGCAGGAGGTGTGTTGCAGATGTAGCCACTGAGGCTGGGTTCCCCGCGATCTGTTGATCTCTGCATTGTGTCCAGTTGTGGTGTCCGGGCTCTGTGAGCCTCATTTAGAAGAAAGCAGGACAGTAATTGTCATCTTGCACAAAACCATACCCGTTGCTGTGCAGTCTCCCAGTGAGACTGACAATGAGATTGCTCCAAATTGTTTTCCCAGCTTTAATATGTGGAATAAATATGTGAGTTGCTGACTTATAGAGGATTGATTTTTAAATTATCTATTTTAAATAGCTATCTATTTCAGGAACTTAGTTTTACAATTTAATAAGAAAATAGAGGTAATAAGCATGTACATATTTAAACTAAAAAGTCTAATTTGTGTCGTTTTAGAATACTGATAGTTAAGTAAAATATTTTTTAGTCATAAACTCTATGAATTTTTAACACTGGTTGAAGTAAGAGTCATTGTTATTACTTACTTTAACTTCCCTGGGGACTCATTATATACCTTGAGTTTACAGGAGATTCATGGTACTCCTGACATTTCAACCCTCCCATCTTAGTGTCCCAAGGACTAGAATTACAAGCACGCACTATTATACCTAGCATAGTTATTTTTGAATGCACTTAATTACATATCTCTAAGATGTTATTGGTTCTTGCTGGGTAAATTAAGAAATATGAAAAAATGTTTGTGCATATATATACATGTATAAGTATATACGTATACATGTATATATGTGTACATATTTAAATTCTTTTACCTTCATTGAAGGTATACTATTTGCAAACTGTGCTGAACACCTATGAACGAGCATTTTCAGGCTTGAGACTCTCATACAAACTGATGCTATGAATACTCTTGTCCTTTTGTAAAAATATGCATAAAATTTTGACCGTGCATGCTGAACAGACATAATTGAAAAACCTAAAATCCAAAATGACCTCATTACAAAACTTTTTGACATGATACTATAAGTTGAAAATTCCATATCTACCTTTAAATGAGAAATCATGGTTGAAATTTGGAGAATATTGTACAAAATTCTTTATAGGCTGTAGGTATACATGAAGCAAACATAAATTTCCTGCCCTAAAAATTAAAAGAAAGAGAGAGAGAGAGAGAGAGAGAGAGAGAGAGAGAGAGAGAGAGAGAAATTAAAGTCACCTGTGTTCCTATGCATTTCAACCAATCTGTACTCTTAGGTGATGTGCTTATAAAAAGATAAGGAGAAAAAGGGGGAGTATGTTCTATGGGGGTGTGTGTGGTGAGGTGTGGGGGAAGGGATTTCTCATCATGGGCCCGCAGAGACATCTCCTTCCCTTGAGGGACCAGCCACATGATGGTATAATATAGAATAGAGTTTATTCAGGGCATGGGGAGGGGAGTTAAGAGGGTAGTAGAGGCAGAAAAAGGCAGAGAGAGGGGGAGGGAGAGAGAGGGAGAGAGAGGGGGAGAGGGAGAGGGAGAGGGAGAGGGAGAGGGAGAGGGAGAGGGAGAGGGAGAGGGAGAGGGAGAGTAGCTGTTGGCCATGAGCACATGGAGAAAGGTGGAAAGGGAAGAGGAAGGAAGGGGGAAGGAGAAGAGCAAGGGAGCAAGAGAGAAGCAAAAGAGTAAGAAAGAAGCAAGAGAGAGAGAAAGAGAGGAGGGGGCAAGCAGCCCCTTTCATAGTGAGTGGGTCAGGCCTACCTGGTCATTGCCAGTTAACTGTGAGGTGGAACAGACCTGGCTGTTGCCAGGTAACTGCAGGGTGGAGTTTAGACAGAATGCTAACTCGAGGGATGGGCAGTCATATCATATAATTATGTTTATCAATGTTCAGTTTAATATCAAACATTTTCCAAGTGCAACCTTGGTGTTTTCCTGGTTCTCTTCCCATTTGCAGGAGGTGAGAGGGCAGCTTGTCTCCACGCTGACCCTTGGCATTCAAACCTGGTGATGATATAGTGGGATTTGGTGTTGATCTTAATTTGTACTTGTAGTGAGACTGATAAATTGAACACATTTCTCTTGTTTATTGGACATTTATATATACTCTTGTAAACTATTTATTAAAATTTTGTATAATCAGAAAAGCCTTTTCCAAACTGATGGTTGAGCCAAGATATGAAAGGTATGAAGGGGGCAGTCAAGTGCAAAGGGAGGAATCAGTGAGGGAGCGAGGCGGAGGGCTTTGGGGTAGAGTCAGTGGGACGAGTTAGTTGTGTGTAAGGAGACTGGAAAGACAGCCCTGGTGACAACTAGTGAGCCTCGCAATGGGAAGCACACACACATAATATGAAAATCGAAAAGCAAAAGCAAGTCATCTTTCTGACTTTTGCCATTTTTTGTGAGAATTTTTTTAAGTTAAAATATTGGTTTAATAGATTTATTTTATATTTTCTTTTTTAATTTTCTATATTTGTTTACATTTCAAAGGCTTTCCCAGTTCCCCCCTCACCATGTGTCCCATAAGTCCTCTCCACCCCCCACCTGCCCATTCCCCAATCACACCCCAACCCTTTCTCTGTTCTGGTACTCTCCTACAAAACTCGAACCAGTCTTTTTGGGACCAGTGTCCTCTCCTTCCTTATTCTTGGGAATCTTTTGATTTGCTAATTGGGTCTTGAGTATTCAGAGCTTCTGGGCTCATTAATATTCACTTATCAGTGATTGCAATTCATGTGTATTCTTTTGTGATTGGGTTAACTCACTTAGGATGATATGTTCCAGATCCAACCATTTGCCTACAAATTGCATGAATTCATTATTTTTAATTGCTGAGTAGTATTCCATTGTATAAATATACCACATTTTCTGTATCCATTCCTCCTTTGAGGGACATCTGGGCTCCTTCCAACTCTTGGCTATTATAAATAAGGCTGCTATGAACATAGTGGAGCATGTGTCTTTATTGCATGCAGGGGAATCCTCTGGGTATATGCCCAGGAGTGGTATGACAGGGTCCTCTAGAAGTGTCATGCCCAATTTTCTGAGGAACCGCCATACTGATTTCCAGAGTGGTTGTACCATCTTGCAGTCCCACCAACAGTGGATTGTTCCACATCCTTGCCAGCACCTGTTGTCTCTTGAATTTTTAATTTTAGCCATTCTGACTGGTGTGAGGTGGAATCTCAGGGTTGTATTGATTTGCATTTCCCTGATGACTAATGATGTTGAACATCTCTTAAGGTGTTTCTCAGCCATCTGAATTTCTTCAGGTGAAAATTCTTTGTTTAGCTCTGTACCCCATTTTTAATAGGGTTATTTGGTTCCTTGGGGTATATCTTCTTGAGTTCTTTGTATATATTGGATATTAGCCCTCTGTTGGATGTAGGCTGGTGAAGATCTTTTCCCAATTTGTTGGTTGATGTTTTGTCCTTCTGACAGTGTCCTTTGCATTACAGAAACTTTGTAATTTTATGAGGTCCCATTTGTCAATTCTTGATCTTAGAGAATAAGCTATTGGTGTTCTGTTCAGGAACTTTCCCCCTGTGCCCATGTCCTCCAGGGTCTTCCCCAGTTTCTTTTCTATTAGTTTCAGTGTGTCTGGTTTTATGTGGAGGTCCTTGATCCACTTGGAGTTGATCTTAGTACCAGGAGATAAGAGTGGGTCAATTCGCATTCTTCTGCATGTTGACCTCCAGTTCAACCAACACCATTTGTTGAAAAGGCTATCTTTTTTCCACTGGATGGTTGTAGCTCCTTTACCAAAGATCAAGTGACCATAACTCTGTGGGTTCATTTCTGGGTCTTCAATTCTATTCCATTGATCTACTTGCCTGTTGCTGTACCAATACCATGCAGTTTTTTTTTTTTTTTTACCACAGTTGTTCTGTAGTACTGCTTGAGGTCAGGGATATTGATTCCCCCAGAAGTCCTTTTTTGTTGAGAATAGTTTTAGCTATCCTGGGTTTTTTGTTGCTCCAGATGAATTTAAGAATTGCTCTTTCTAGATCTATAAAGAATTGATTTGGGATTTTGATGGGGATTGCATTGAATCTGTAGATTGCTTTTGGCAAGATGGCCATTTTTACTATATTGATTCTGCCAATCCAAGAGCAAGAAATATTTTTCCATCTTCTGAGGTCTTCTTCGATTTCTTTCTTCAAAGACTTGAAGTTCTTGTCATACAGATCTTTCACTTGTTTGGTTAGAGTCATGCCAAGATACTTTATATTGTTCTTTGTGGCTATTGTGAAGGGTGTTATTTCCCTAACTTCTTTCTCAGCCTGCTTGTCCTTTGGCTACTGATTTGCTTGAGTTGATTTTATAACCAGTCACTTTGCTGAAGTTGTTTATCAGCTGTAGAAGTTCTCTGGTGGACTTTTTTGGATCGCTTAAGTATACTATCATATCATCTGCAAATAATGATAGTTTGACTTCTTCCTTTCCAATTTGTATCCCTTTGACTTCCTTATGTTGTCTAATTGCTCTTGCTAGAACTTCAAGTACTTTATTGAAAAGATATGGAAAGAGAGAGCAGCCTTGTCTAGTACCTGATTTTAGTGGGATTGCTTCAAGTTTCTCTCCATTTATTTTGATGTTGGCTACTGGTTTGCTGTATATCACTTTTATTATGTTTAGGTATGGGCCTTGAATTCCTGTTCTTTCCAGGACTTTTTTCATGAAAGGATGCTGAATTTTGTCAAATGCTTTTTCAGCATCTAATGAGATGACCATGTGGTTTTTTTTCTTTTAGTTTGTTTATATAGTGAATTACATTGATGGATTTCCGTATATTGAACCATCCCTGCATCCCTGGAATGAAGCCTATTTGATCATGGTGAATGATCGTTTTGATGTGCTCTTGGATTCGGTTGGCAAGGATTTTATATAGTATGTTTGCATCGATATTCAGAAGGAAAATTGGCCTATAGTTCTCTTTCTTTGTTGGATCTTTGTGTGGTTTTGGTATCAGCGTAATTGTGGCTTCATAGAACGAGTTGGGCATTGTTCCTTCTGTTTCTATTTTGTGGAATAGTTCGAAGACTATTGGTGTTAGGTCTTCTTTGAAAGTCTGATAAAATTCTGCACTAAAACCATCTGGTACCATACATTTTTTGTTTGGGAGACTTTCTATAACCCCTTCTATTTCTCTAGAGGTTATGGGACTGTTTAGCTGACCTAATTGATCCTGATTTAATTTTGGTATTTGGTATCTGTCTAGGAAATTGTCCATTTCCTCCAGATTCTCCAGTTGTGTTGAGTATAGGCTTTTGTAGTAGAATCTGATGATTTTTTGAATTTCCTCAGTTTCTGTTATTATATCCCCCCTTTCATTTTTAATTTTGTTAATTTGGATACTGTGTCTGTGCCCATTGGTTAGTCTGGCTAAGGGTTTATCTATCTTGTTGATTTTCTCAATGAACCAGCTCCTGTTTTTGTTGATTTTTTTTTGGGGGGGGGTTTGCTTTGTTTCTACTTGACTGATTTCAGCCCTTAGTTTGATAATTTCCTGTCTTCTACTCCTCCTGGGTGAATTAGCTTCTTTTTGTTCCAGGTCTTCAGGTGTGCTGTTAAACTGCTAGTGTATGCTCTCTCCAGTTTCTTTTTGGAGGCACTCAGAGCTATGAGTTTTCCTCTTAGCACTGCTTTCATTATGTCCCATAGATTTGGATAGGTTGTACCTTCATTTTCATTGAATTCTAAAATGTCTTTGATTTCTTTCTTTATTTCTTCCTTGACCAAGGTGTCATTGAGTAGAGTATTGTTCAATTTCCATGTGTATGTGGGCTTTCTGTTGTTTTTCTTGCTATTGAAAACCACTTTTACTCCACAGTTATCTGATATGAGGCATGGGATTAGTTCGATCTTCTTGTATTTGTGGAAATCTGTCTTGTGAACAATTATATGATCGATTTTGGAGAAGATACCATGTGGTGCTGAGAAAAAGGTATATTCTTTTGCTTTGGGATGAATGTTTTATATATATATATATATATATATATATATATATACATATGTGTGTGTGTGTGTGTGTGTGTGTGTGTGTGTGTGTTAAGTCTAATTGGTCCAAAGTTTCAATTAGTTTCACTGTGTCCCTGTTTAGTTTCTGGTTTCCTGATTGGTCCCTTGAAGATAGTGGACTGTTGAAGTCACCCACAATTATTGTGTTAGGTGTAATGTGTGATTTAAGCTCTAGTAGAGTTTCTTTTATGAATGAGGGTGCTCTTGCATTTGGAACATAGATGTTCAGAATTGAGAGTTCTTCTTGGTGAATTTTTCTTTTGACCAGCAAGAAGTAACCTTCTGTGTCTCTTTTGATGACTTTAGGTTGAAAGTCAATTTTATCTGATATTAGAATGGCTACTCCGGCTTGTTTCCTGAGAGCATTTGCCTGTAAAATTGTCTTCCAGCCTTTTACTCTAAGGTAGTGTTTGTCTTTGACACTGAGATGTGTTTCCTGTATGCAGCAAAATGTAGGGTCCTGTTTCCATATCCAGTCTGTTAGTCTATGTCTTTTTATTGGGGAATTGAGTCCACTGATGTTGAGATATTAAGGAATAGTAATTATTACTTCCTGACATTTTTTACATTTTTTTATATTTGAGTTGTTATCTTCTTTTGTGTTTAATGAGAGGGGGTTTCTTTTTTTGTTTGTTTGTTTGTTTTGTTGTTGTTGTTGTTTGTTGTATTTTTCGAGACAGGGTTTCTCTGCGTAGTCCCTGCTGTCCTGAAACTCACTCTTTAGACCAGGCTGGCCTCGAACTCAGAAATCCGCCTGCCTCTGCCTCCTGAGTGCTGGGATTACAGACGTGTGCCACCACTGTCCGGCTGAGAGGGGGTTTCTATCTTGCTTCTTCTAGGGTGTGGTTTCCCTCCTTGTGTTGGTGTTTTTCCCCTATTATCCTTTATAGGGCTGGGTTTGTGGAAGGATAATGTGCAAATTTGGTTTTGTCATGGAATACCTTGGTTTCTCCATCTATGACAATTGAGAGTTTTGCTGGGTAAAGTAGTTTTGGCTGAAATTTGTGTTCTCTTAGAGTCTGCATGATATCTGCCCAGGATCTTCTACCTTTCATGGTCTCAGGTGAGACGTCTGGTGTAATCCTGATAAGTCTTCCTTTATATGTTACTTGGCCTTTTTCTCTTACTGACTTTAATTTTCTTTCTTTGTTTAGTACATTTGGGGTTTTGATTATTATGTGATGGGAGGTATTTCTGTTCTGGTCCAGTCTGTAGGTTTCTTGTATATTCATGGGCATCTCTCTCTTTAGTTTGGGGAAGTTTTCTTCCATAATTTTGTAGAAGATATTTGCTGGCCCTTTATGTTGTAAGTCTTCCCTCTCATCTATGCCTTTAACCTTTAGGTTTGGTCTTCTCATTGCGTCCTGGATTTCCTGGATGTTTTGCGTTACAATCTTTTTTGCATTTTGCATTTTCTTGGACTGTTGAATCAATGGTTTCTATTGTATCTTCGGCATCTGAGATTCTTTCTTCTATCTCGTGTATTCTATTGTTGATATTTGCATCTATGGCCCCTGATTTCTTCTGAAGATTTTCTATCTCCAAAGTTGTCTCCCTTTGTGATTTCTTAGTTGTTTCTACTTCTGTTTTTAGATCCTGGATGGTTTTGCTCAAATCTTCTGCTTGCTTTTTTGTCTTTTCATGTATTTCTTTAAGAGATTTTTGTGTTTCCTCTTTCATGACTTCTACTTGCTGACCCACCTTCTCCTGTATTTCTTTAAGTGATTTTTGTAATTCCTCCTTATTGGCTTCTATTTTTTGATCCATATTCTCCTGAATTTCTTTAAGTGATTTTTGTGTTTACCTTGTAAGGGCTTCTAATTTTTGAGCCATTTTCTCCTGTATTTCTTTAAGAGGTTTATCTATGTGTTCTGCTATCAGCATCCTGACCAGTGATTTTAGATCCAAATCTTGTTTTTCTGGTGTGTTGGTATATCCCGGACTTACTGCTGTCAGGGGAACTGGGTTTGGATATTTCCATATTGCCTTGATTTCTGTTAGTAACGTTCCTACGTTTGCCTTTTGCCATCTGGTTATCTCTAGCCTTAGTTGGTCCTGTAGTCACTAGCTGGTGCTTGAACTTCCTTTGGGCTAGTAAGGCTATTTCCCCACCACTGGATGACTGGGTTTCCCCTGGCACAGATTGCTGATGTGTTCTCCTCTCGGGTGCTGTTGGACCCCTGGTGTATCTTGCTCCAAGCAATGTTATAGTCGGTTATCTCTGTGGACCTGATGCTGCTTGTCTTCTCTGGTTCTGCTTGCTTAGTTCAGTCAGCAGCAAGGATGCTGGTGGCTTCCGCGGGGAGTGGGGAGTGCGGAGTGTGGGGTCTCCCACACGGCAGAGAACCCACGCCCTGCTGGAACACAGGAACTGCTGCTTTGCCAAGCTCCTGTTCTTAGATGACTGGCTGGCAGCCTGAGTCCCCAGAGATCTTAAGCTTGGGATATCTTGGGTATCTGGTTCTGCCCACTCAGTCCAAGCACTGGCCACCAAGATGGCCGCGGTTGAGTGGAGTGCAGGGTTCCCCTCAGGGTGCAAAGCCCACGCCTGGTTGGGGCCCAGGAACCACTGTTCTGCCCAAATCGCTGCCTGGTAGCCTTGAGTCCCCAGAGATCCCAAATTCTGGATATCACGGGTACCTGTTCAGCTCGCTTAGTCCAGACAGCTGCAAGGATGCCAGAGGTGGCTGCGGGGAGTGGGGAGTGTGGCTTGCAGAGTCTCCCTCCAAGAATTTTTTATTAATTATTTTTATGCACTCCATATTTTATTCCCCACCCTGACAACCCTTGTCCACCCTACAACTGTCCACATCCCATATCTCCTCCCCTCCCCTTTCTCCACCCCACCTTACCTCTAAACTCCCTGGGGCCTCCAGTCTCTTGAGGGTTAGGAGCATCATCTCTGAGTGAACACAGACCCGGCAGTCCTCTACTGTATGTGTGTTGGGGACCTCCTATCAGCTGGTGTATGCTGCCTGTTTGGTGGTCCAGGGTTTGAGAGATCCTGGGGGTCCAGACTAATTGAGACTGCTGGTCCTCCTACAGAATCACCCTCAGCTTCATTCAGCCTTCCCTAATTCAACAGCAGGGGTCATCTGGAGATACAGTCCACAGAACTCAAAAAGGTCAACAAACTGCAGTGCCCAAGTGAGGACTCCTCAGTCCCTCTTAGGAGGGAGAAGAAAGCAATCACAAGTAGGGAGGAGGGAGGGACCTGGAAGGGAAAGTAGATCAGGTGGGGAAGAAAGGGGGGAGGGGAACCTGATCTGACTTTGGGGGTGGGGTGGGGTGGGGAAGGACTGAAGCCCTGAGGGCCAGCAGAAAGAATGGGAACAGGCAACCTTGGGAGAAAGGAAATTGGGGGCACCCTCCAGAATGCACCAGAGACCCGGGAGGTGAGAGACTCAGAACTAAAAGGGAGGGACCTTAGAAGAAATGCCTGACAGTAGGGAGAGGGAACTTATAGAGCCCACCTCCAGCAGGAAGACAGGGCTTCAAATGAGGGAGAGGCAGGCCATCCATAGTCATAACTCTGACCCATAATTGTTCTTTTTAGAAAGAATTACAGGGATGGAGATGATGAGGAGCCCGAGGAAAAGAAGGTCTAGCCACAGGCTCAAAGAGGTTCCAAGGCCTAACACTATTACTGAGGCTATAGACAGCCCACAAAAAGGAACACCCCTTTTTGTGAAAAATGACAGCACTCCTGAAGAGCCAAAAGCAGCTGAGTCAGATGCAGATATTTGTACCCACCCATTACCATTTGAACTGGAGAAATTAGAAACAGGAGTCTGTCTGGAAGTGACCACCTAGTTTTCAGTGTGTGTGGTGGGATTTGCCTGTCCCAAATACTTAGGAGGCTAAGGTGAGCCTGGGACTCAAGGCCAGCCATAATGAGAACTTTTCCTCAAAAAAGAAAAAAAAAAAGGTCCAATTTTGCATTGTCATAAAGATGACCTGAAACCAATATAAACAGTTAATCTCACCTGATAATCTGAAAAATTATTTAAAAGACATGAGCTCAGTCCCTGGTGGGATTCTCACATGAGGAAGAATGTCAGGGCACAAGGAGCAGGCCAGAAGCCTCCGTGTTCACAGGAGCTAAAGGTGGAAAGCACCTGAAGACAAGGCGCAGAATAAAGTGCAGCCTAAGGAGTCAGTCCTAGAAGCAGCAGCTGGATATGCTGCTGTGGAAAGCATGGATGACGTCAGTAAGGACAAGCAAGCTTGCACAGTGGGCTTAGAAGCCAAGAGTGCCAAAAAAAATCTATGGGGACCCATAGATTTTGCAAAATATAGGATGAGCTAATACACACTTCAGTACTAAATAACTAAGGAAGATAATTTTGAATAATTTCTCTTGTCTACTCTCCATTTATGCTTTGGGGACTTAGACTGAGCCCAGATGAAACTCAATTGTCAGTTTGGTTGTAGCATTTGAGTTCTCTCTCTCTCTCTCTCTCTCTCTCTCTCTCTCTCTTTCTCTCGATTTATTTTAATATTTATATATATATTTTATTTTATTTCTTTTACATATGAGTACACTGTTTTTGTCTTCAGACACACCAGAAGAGGGCACCAAACCCCATTATAGATGGTTGTGAGCCACCATGTGGTTGCTGGGAACTGAACTCAAGACCTCTGGTAAAGCAGGCAGTACTCTTATCTGCTGAACCCTCTCTCCAATGTCTTCAAAGAGATGTTTGCTGTCTGTCCAGGCTTCATCGCTCCATCCATGTCAAAGAGATATAGGGGAATGTTTACTTCATCTTGTAAGAAACAAAACGTGGATCATATTGTCTTAAATAAAACATAGGACCACATATAGTCTATTCTAACTTATTCTATAAAACTTACCTGGGAATTAATCAACTACAGAAGATTTAAAATTAGGTAGCACTCATAAGCATAATTCAAAAGTATCAAGAAAATATATGTATAAACCAAATCAATCAATTGTTACCAAGTTCTGTTTATTTTTAAAATGAACATAAAGTAATTTAATGTTGGAAAAAAATCACAAAACAGACCAAAGTGATGAAACAATTTGACTATCTTGATAGGGAAAAGCATTTTAAAGATAAAATGCTTTCATGTATGTATGGTACAGTGAATAGGAGTGCAATTGTGAGGACCTGGGTTCAAATCCTGAGATGGCCCAGCATGGTTGCATGAATGCCTGGAACCCCAGAGCTGTGGGGAGCGGAGACAGAAGGGCTGGTGCTTCCTGACCTCCAACCTAGCTTCAGGTTTCCTGACTGACCTTGTTTCAAGGGACTGAGGAAGAGTGAGACAGAGCAGAACACCTGATGTCCCTCTGTCCTGTACACACATCTGTGCGCGCGCACGCACACACACACACACACACACACACACACGCACACGCACACGCACACGCACACGCACACGCACACGCACACGCACACGCACACGCACATGCACATGTGTGAGCACAAAGGAGAGAGAAAACTATAGTCTCGGGTATGGCTCAGCTGGTGCTTACTGAGAATGTGCAAGGCCCTGGGCTCCATTCCCTAATGTGCACTGTGTCCAAAGTAGTGACTGTCTATTGTCCAAGCACTTTGGAGGTGGAGGAACGAGGATCCAAAGTTCAAGGCCAGCCTCAGTTACACAGAGAGTCTGAGTCCAGTCTGGGATCCATGAGACTCTGCTTCAAAACAAACAAACAAACAAACAAACCTATACTAAAACAGAAACAATTCCTTTAAAATCAGGAAGACGAATGTCCCTATTGCTACTTTTGTTCAGTTTCAGCCAACAAGAAGACAGCAGATACTATGTCATAGATAAACTGTACAATCTCTTAAGCCCTTACAGAGTAGCTGAGGTGGACTGCATGGGAGGGCCTATCTCTAAGAACCAGAAACATTCTAGTCATGGTGCGGAAGATGAGGGCCTGACTGGCTCACTCCCACTGAGGACAGAGCAACTAATCAATGCTAGCCATGGTCTATAGCTCAGGGGAAAGTATGAGGTTTGAACGCTGGAGGGACAGAAAGTTAGCTTCTGTTGAGAAGTTAGTAGAAAGGCTAAGTAGGATAACTTTCCTTGCTGTCCTTCCCCACTGAGAGTGTAGGCATGTAGAATGTGGTTGACTACCTCCTCTGTGAGGTGATACCCAGTGCCTCTAGGGGCTGCGTGACTCCACCTGGCAACACTAGTGAGACCCAGCTTGTCTGAGCCAAAGTACGACATACTTGCTGGATGCCCTCAGAAGAAGACAAATTTTTCTTCTTTGGTTGTAGGGCTGTTATCACACAAGGCTCTATGGAAAAGTATTAATAATGTTAAAATTTTTTAGTTCATTTTGAAATGAACAAGGCTTTCATGATACATCTTGTCTTTGAAAATGATAATACAAAAAGACAGGTAGTCACAAAAGCAAGTCTTTGTCTTAGTTAAGGTTACCGTAATAACAAAACAAGATAGCACAGACTAATGTTATGATAAAAAGATTTCTCTCCACTCTGGAGGAGTCTGATATGGGAGGTAGCATGATTGGGCTCTAGTGGGGACACTTTTTGACTCATAGATTGCTATTTTCTTGTTGCATCCTGCAAAAGTGGGGAAAGAAAGGGTTGAACAAACTTCCTAGTGTCTATTATAAGGATACTGTCTTAGGTCTGTTTCCTATGCAATGATAAGTAACCATGACAAAACTCATCGGCGAAAATTCGCAGATCCAGGTTACAGTCCTTCCCGGTCTGGAAGCATGCCATGGTGGCAGAGATTGTAGCAGCTGGCCTCATTACAGTTGGGAGAGAGCAATGAATGCATGCACATATACTCAGCTTGGTTTTCCCCCTTTAATGCCACCCAGGATCTCTAAGGAATGATCCTGCCCACAGTGGACAGGTCTTCTCACCTCAATTAATGTAGTTAAGACAGCCCCTAACAGATATTCTCAGAGACTAATCTTAATCTAAATAATCCTTCACAGGTCCTGCCTCTTAGATATCTAGTTAACAATACCCACCATCACGATTTAGCCCTATCACTTCACACGCAGCACCTTTGTTTTTCAAGGCAGGGTTTCTCTGTATACTACTGACTATATTGTCAGTATACTGTGTATACTGACTATAGAACAGGTTCTATAGACCAGGCTGACCTTGACCCAGAGATCTATATGCCTCTGCCTCTCAAATGCTGAGATGAAAGGCATGTGACACCATTGCCTGGCTAAACACATCACTTTTTAAATTTTTATTTACATTTCAGATGTTATCCCCTTTCCTCGTCTCCTTTCCAGAAACCCCACATCCCACCCCTCCCTCTGCCTCTCCACCACCTACCCACCCACTCCCTTCTTCCTGTCCTAGCATTCCCCTATACCGGGGAATCGAGCCACATCAGGACCAAGGGCCTCCACTCCCATTGATGCCAGATAAGGCCATCTGCTACCACAGGGGGCTGAAGCCATGGGTCCCTCCATATGTACTCTTTGGTTGGTGGTTTAGTCCCTGGGTGCTCTGGGGGGGGCGCGTCTGGTTGGTTGATGTTGTTAGTCCTATGGGGTTGCAAACCCCCTCAGCTCCTTCAGTCCCTTCTCTAACTCCTCCACTGGGAGCCCCATGCTCAGTCCAAAGGTTGACTGTGAATATCTGACTCTGTATTTGTCAGGCTCTGGCAGAGCCTCTCAGGAGACAACCATATCCGGCTCCTGTCAGCAAGCACTTCCAGGCATCCACAATAGCATCCTGGCTTGGTGACTATAAATGGGATGGATCCCCATGTGGAGCCATCTCTGGATGGCCTTTCCTTCAGTCTCTGCTCCACACTTTGTCTCCATATTTCCTCTTGTGAGTATTTTGTTCCCCCTTCTAAAGAGCACTGAAGCATCAACACTTTGGTCTTCCTTCTTTTTGAGCTTCATGTGGTCTGTGATTTGTATCTTGGGTACTCCGAACTTTTGGGCTAATATCTACTTATCAGTGAGCAAACACATTGCTTTTAACCCTCAACCTTCTACCTCTTGTCATAGGCTTATGACCATTTTATATTAGAACACACGTGCCTGTTGTCCTAGGGTCAAGTACGAGGTTTCTCTAAAGTCTCCGTGACAGTTATAGACGTTTGCAGATGTTCCTGTTTCTGTACCTTTCCTCTCTGCAATTTTACCTTCCCCACACACCTTTCCTCCACCAAACAAATTAGCTCATCATCTTCAAAAGTAACTTCACTTAAGTTCTTGGGACAAGAACAGAACAAAGATAGGTTCCTTAACAAAATGTCACACAAATGGCCCCACCCAAGTTCATGACAGAGTCCTTGGGTCTCTCTTTGAAACCTCATGGGCCAGACCGTCACTACCCTTCACCCCACTCCTCTATACACCGTTGTCTTCCACGATGCCACTAGAACACCCTACTAAGCCCTGTTTACAGTACAGTGGTTTTTCTGTCCAAAATTCTTACACATTACTCTCACAAAACAGTTGCAAAGGCCTAAAGGTCATGGGTCAGCTTTATCACAACAACAAACCCACTTCTCACTATCAGCTTCTTTCTGTCTCAGCTTTTTTTTTTTTCCTGTTTCTTGGATAAAAGACCCAATCAAAACCAACTAATGAGAGAAAGAGTTTATTTAGCTCATGATTGGAGGTTATATTCCACCATAGCATGTAACTCGTTGTGTGGCAGGAGCTTGAAGTACCTGGTCACATTACCTATGCACTCAGGAAAGAGAAATGAATGCACGTATGCATACTCGGCTTTCATTCTCTGTTCATACAATCCGGAATCCCATGCTTAGGGAATGGTCCCATCCATGGTAGACAGGTCTTCCCACCTCAAGATAATAAAGACAACCCTGTATAGATATTCTCAGAGACCAAGCTTAATCTAGACAAGCCCTTATAAATATTCCCATAGCTCTGTTAATAATACTAACCATCATAACTATTAATCCTGTCATGGAGGGTTTATTTTTGTGTCCTAATTTACCCTACAAAGTCCTCCTCTCCAAGTGTCCTACAGTGTAGGCTAATTTCAACATAAACGCTTGTAGGGTGGGTACAACTGGTTTTGGCCATTCAGTCCTACAAAGCTGAATCCTAGCTGTTTATTAGGATCATATTTGATTTTTTTTCTCTGCCAATTATGCACTGCCAAGAGCTTTGGAACTGGACAAAGACATACTTATCTGCCTTAACCTTTTCTTCACCTTTATCCTAGCACAAATGACCTGTTTTCCAGGGTTTTGTTTGTTTGTTTGTTTGATACCAGTGATGTTTCCACTGGTTTCTGTCCCGTCACTCTCCCTTCCCTGTCTGCTATCTGCTCGATTGTATAGATGTGAAGACTGCTTCCCTTAATTTTTCTCTTAAAGAGAAAACATAGTGCTGACTGTAGAAGAGGTGCATGTGTAGTTTATGAAGGAGAAAGCTGGTTACTCTGTCCTGCGTGGCAATAGGATGATGCAGTTGGGTGGAGATGTCCAGGGAATCTTATCGTTACAGTCATGACTTTCCGGTTGCTTTACTTACATTAGCCTTCTTGTGGCCAATCTCAATTCAGAGATCAGGATGGTTGGGATTCTAATAGGTTGATAAGAAACTAAACTGAATTTCTTCTTCACAAAAACTGAGTGGCCCCACATCAGATGGAGGTGAAATTTGCCCATAACTGGATTCTCTTTGGAACTGAGTCAGCCATTCCCTAGGGACAGACTTTTAATCAAAATATCTATCCTTATCAGAAACTGTCCTCAATTTGGAGGCTAGTCCCTAGATTGAGGTGGTGACTCAAGCCTGAAAAGGGTTCTAGAAGGTTCTTAGAATGTCAAGGTCACAAGGGAGCTTTCAGGGAGCCAGCCAGGAGGAGGAGGGAAGCACGTGCTCCCTCGTTTAGCACACAAGTCACACATGTGTCACCTGATACAGCTCCCGCTCCTGTGAGAATGCTGCAAAACTTCAAACGAAATGTAAAAGGATAAAAACAGTAAGAGATTTATACTACCTAAAAGATTTTACAGAATGTCAGGGAACCCCGATAATGAGGCCACAAGGTAAGCGCAGCAGCGTTGGGTCGCTACCTACCTCTGAAGAAGGACCATTGGGTCCCTTCTTAACATGACCCTGGGCTCTCAGGGGCCTTCAATACCTGCCTATTTAGTTGTTTTGCAAAGAAAAAAAAACATCTTTATTTCATTCTGATTAAATATAATTAATGTTTATTGTAACAAGTTTAAAAAACTTCTGATTAGTGTGTGGTGTATGTGTATGTGTGCACTGTGCACGTGGGGGGTTACAGTTCACCATTGGGTGTCTTTCTTTGGCATTCTCCACCTTAGTTTTTGAGACAGAGCCTCTCACTGAATTTGGAGCTTATATCTTTGCAAGCCTCGCTGGCCAGGAAGCCCCCAGAGATCCCAGGGACCTGGGTCTGAGATTACAGGTACGAGTGATCACCTTAGGCTTTTTAGATGGGTCCTTAGGATCCAGACTCAGATCCTCACATCCATACAGCGAGTACTTTCCTGACGAATCCCTGACCCCAGCCCTAGTGTAAAAAAAAGTTTTAAAATTCTGAAAATGTAGAGCTTTCTATTAAATTTCGCTTCCTTTTGCCTTGGTTACCTTGCTTTACTCAAGGGACAGACATCGAGGAATCCCTCCTCTTCTGTGATCACCTATTACGTATGTTTATAATTAGTGTGCGTGCGTGCATGTTTCTTGTCTTTTTTCTTTTTTCGTGAAGTATGAAAACTCAAATCCAGCACGAAGTAGTCCCATTAGCCTAAGAATCTTAGAAGACCGAGGCAGAAATAACCCCAGACCGGTGAAGTTAGAGAGGGAATGGACCTGTGAGGACAGGCAAAGCCTGCACAGCACTTGCCCCCAGACCATTGTGCTTTGGTTGGGATTTCCACAGTGTGACTGGTTTGTGCCACTAACTCCACACTTATGCGCAGCACGGCCCTAAGAGTTGTAAATCGATCCATCCACGAACATTTCATTACATTGTTTTTGTAATTTAAGATCTTTCCGAGAGTCTATCATCAATCTTGACAAACCACCTCGCCTGGTGCTTGTGGGCCCCACGCCTTGTCACTTAGACTCATTTTCTTCCATGCGCATGCTCATGACCGTCTCCCCCGCCCCCAGCCCCGCCCCCTGCTTTCGGCATAGGCTATACACACGCATTCCCTCTTTCAACAGCTGAGATCTCTGTTTCATGGTCTGACCAAAGCTTTTCTGCTTCTCACCATACATGACTGTGTTTTCTCCCTTAGACATGTGATGGGGTTCCTTATAGCTATTCGTTAGTCATCTCACAAGTGCCGGAGGCTGCAGTCAGTGCTGCTGATGGAATTCACACAGAAGGCCGCGAGCTAGAACCTTGCTCAGGAATACGGAAGCAACAGAAAAACCTACTGGAGACTTCCTGTTCTGCTCTGCTTTGCTTTGTTGGACAGGGCTTCAGTATGTAGCCAAGACTGGACCCACTCCTAATCCTGCTCCTTCAGCCTTCCTCCTGAGTCCTGCATCTCTGTAGGCCTGTGCCACTGCACCTGGCTTAGAAGGCTTTATTGAATTGTTCAAACCATGTGGTCTGCCACTAGAGAGTCAAAAGCTTTCGTAGCAGCCCATCTTCTTTTTTAAGTCCTGGTAGCTCAACCCAGCAGGGGGTAGCGCCCACATGGGCTGAGGGACTAGGAGCCAGATGGGAAAGACTGTTACTTAGAACAAAGGCCAGATTTAATAGGCCAGTGAGGCTTTGGAAAGCAATATGAAACACACTGGCTTTGGACTTAGGCCCTGGGTTCAACACATCAGTAGTTGCCTTGTATTTCCCGTTGCCTTCCATATAAAACAGAAACCATCACCGCATGGACTATGGACTGTAAGGGTTGGATGAGACAGCATGTAGAAGGCTTTGTGGGTCTCAACTCACAGCTGCTCAATGATTAGAACTTATCAACGACTATGAGTTACAGTACCTTGTTTTCCATCAGAGGTTAACAGCTAAGTGACAAATCCTAAGCTATAAAATATTTCTAGGTAGGCAGTTTCTTGTGCTGAACTACCTGAAATTCTTTCAAGTACCAACTTATCAAATCTTTGGCAGTTGATTTGATTTCTGAGGAGAATCTTTAATAAAACGAAACTGGTTTTCGAAGCTAATGGCCACAGTGAAACTCCCCGGTCCTTGCATGGTACACAGACTGGAGAACAGAATTCCAAGGAGAGACTCAAGTGTTTTGATAACATCAGACAAACTGTTTTAAACACTGTATAGATAGTAAGGTCATGGACATTGAGTCACACTGAAAAGCACGCATACCCCAAGAAAAACACAAAACATGTAATAGTGTGACATCTGCATAAAAAATGTGGCGACAATGATCATTTCAAGATTTACCAATGTCTCGTATACACATTTCACGAATACACAGGTGTGTGGGAAAGTATGTGCACACTCACGCACATGTGCAAACACACACACACACACACACACACACACACCTGGGCCCTTGTGAGGTGTTGTTTTGGTCTTTGATTTGGTGAACTGTTAGAAAAGAACCTTCTCAGAGCAGTGTGACTCAGGTTGACAATGAGCCTTCTCGGGCACAGGGTCGGCTGGGAGGAGTGGGACGCTGTGCACGTTTGCAGGAGGAAGGTCCGACCCGTTTTCATATTCAAAGAGCTCTTCGCAAAGAAGCGTTCTTAGGCGTCTTGTCTTGCTTGTACTACAGAAAATGCTCAAGGAGTGACATGCGTGGCTGGGGAGAAGGCTGGGCAGCTCGGAGCACAGGCTGTGCTTTCAGGGACTCCGGGTCTACGGCAGCTCACAACTGTCCGCAACCCTCGTTTCAGGGGATCTGACGCTCTCTTCTAGGTTACCAGACTTACTTGTGATGCACAGAAATCCATGCAGGCAAAACATCTATACATACACATAAAACAAATAGTTTTAAAGGACCAACATGTATTACAATCTTTTTACACATTACAATGTGTTTTAAATCTTTGCATTTCAAAACCCTGGTCTGGATCTGAAGAAAGTGTGTCTTTCACCTACTCACAGACAGGTATCTGGGCGTCTCTGCCGAATCTGAATAAAATCCTGGCACATATAAAAGTTCATGACTAAAAAAGACCATTTTAGCCTGAATATCCTCAAGTCCCATCGGCAGAGGGCGCCAGATTCTCTAGAGCGGCCTTCTACCCAACTCCTGCTCATTAATATTGATCAGAGAGAAGTAGGCTCCTTCACTCCGCGCTGGCTTGGAATCGGCTTCTGGGTGTGAGGAAGGAGGGGGAGGGGTGTGCCAAGCCTGGCTGTGTGAAATGCTGGGGAGCCCGAGGACTGTCTCCCATTCTCGGACCATTGTGCATCAGTCAGGGTAGCCCGACAGGGGTGCAGCCTCTAAGAGGGAACTCTTGGTTGTCCATGGAGAGGAGAGGAGGAGTCAGGAAGGACTGGATCTGACAGTCACAGCGTGGTGCCAGATCTCCCTCCTCTGGTGTTAGCCTCTTCCTTCGACCAGAGGTTAAGAGTGGATGACTCTTCGTAAAGATGGTCCAATGTGACCTTGAATAGAGCAGGATTAGTTTACCCTTGAGGCTAGGGAGATATAGTCCAGTGGGTAAAGTGCCTACTGTGCAAACAGGAGACTGGAATTGGCATCCTGAACACCCATGTTAAACCCCAGCTGTGGCAGTGTGCCTGTGACTTCAGTGCTGGGAAGAGGAAGACAGAAGCCCAAGGGCTTGCTGACAAGCCAATCCGGTCACACCCACCAGGCCCAGGTTCAGTGAAAGACCCTTTGATAAGATAAGAGGAGAGTAATCAAATAAAACATCTGACATGGACCTTGGGCCTCCACATGCGGTCATGGGCACACACCCACACACAGGTGCACACACACATACTCTCTAACACACACTCACACAAAGAAAGTAATATGCTTGTGTCTGGAGTTCCATTATAAAGGAAGTCAGAGGCTAACATTTTCTTCTCCTCCCTGCTAACTAGGATGGATAGTCACAAATTTCTCTCTTCTTTCCCAGAGCCCATCAAGGCTTAACACTCCTCACTCAGAGTTGGGCTAGAGACCACTTAAAACGACAGCAGCATAGGCTGACCGGGCCTTAAAGCTGAGAAAGATATAAGCAAGCATATAACACAGGAATTAAGCCTAAAGGTGAAACCTTGGATCTGATCGTAATTATTTAGCACGGTGTGCTTGAAATGTATGTGAATGCGTGCTCCACAGATACAATCAATTTTACAATAGTTGCTTATCAAACAAATCAATTTAATATTCACGTTTTGTTTGTCTGATGCCATCTGTCACACTAAATGACAAAATTGATATGTTTGAGGCACAATATAATATTTCCGGGTCAAAAATTACCTTATCTGATTTACACAGATCAGGATTCACTTAAAGCTGAGCTAGGTCTGGAGGGACTTCCTAGAACCTTTGCTCTCTGAGTTAATTTTTTTTTCAGAGTTAATATTTTACTGAAGCGGACCTCCACAAAGCCCAGTTCATGTTAGCCTATAGGCTTTAGGCTCTTCTTTGGGAGGGGGGTGGGGAGAGGCTAGAAGAGGCCCGTGGGAGCGTCTTCAACTGCTCTGGACCTAATTTCCTAGAGTCAGGGTCTCTCAGGGAACCTGAGGTCGCCCCTTTGGCTTGTGGGTTCCCAGAAATCCACTCATCTCTGCATCCTCCCGCAATCCTGAGGCAGGCCTCCACCTCGGCATCCGCATCTGTAAGCAGAGGAGCTGAGAGAGTTAGCACTGAGGTCCCTTGGGGCATGAATTTTGCATTGACAATCCATTGTAGAACCGGATGGAATAATGGTCCTTTTGTCATTCTCCTGGGGTTGTTACTATCGCTGGGAATCACAGATGCAGGCATCACATGGAACTGAATAATGGTCATGTTTTGAGCCTCTTGCTTCCTTAAAGGGTAAGAATATGGCCTTTCTTAATGTTTTGTTTTGAGAAACAAGCATTTCTATTAATGTGTACTCGAGGATAGGAAAGTGCAATACTGGACGCATTTTGAAATTTAGAAGTGCTGGGTGCACTTTTGCTCCTAGTGCACACGGGGCAAAGTACTTAGGTCTGGTGGTGTCTGCGAGGTGAGGCATGGCGGCGGCGTTGGGATCAAAACAGGTTTGACTGCTAAACTGGCACTGGAGCGGCTGAGGCTTCAGGGGAGTGCCGGGGCCAGGCGACAGGAGATCACCACGGGGCAGCAACGGGAGGGCGAGCCGCGCCTGCTCCCACGTGGACGGAGATCAGGTGATGTCTCAGCCCAGGTGGCTCTGGGGAGGTGGGGCAGGAGAGGAGGCGGCTAGCTCACTTAGCTTTCAGACTTGGTGGTCTAGATCGTGCTGGGGAGGTGGCGCCGCGTGGATAGGGCGGCGGGTGGGAGTGCGAGCAGTGGCCCAGCCCTTCGGGTCTCTTTGCTTGTGCATTGGACCAAACGCTGATGGGCGGAGGTGGCCCTTGGCGGTGCCAGCACTGAGGGTTGTGCTCCACAGGCGCGGATCCCTTAGCTCCACTTGCAGGGCACCGGCCGCGAACTCGTGAGCGGTGTTGGGCCAGGGGGGTTGGGAGGGGCAGGGGGGGGCTGCAGCGGGAGGAGCCGGGACCACGGCCGAAGGACGTCCGCCCTCCTCCGGGGCAGGCGCTGTCCCTGCTGCCCGGCCACGCCGCACCTATTCAGGCTTAGGCTCCCGCCCTGACGCCAGCGCCCCGGGGAGCAGCACCCACTCTGGGAGCCCGGGCTGCGGCCAGGGGCATGAGAACAGCCAAGCGCCCGCGCCTCCTCGGCCGAGGCCGCGCAGACTTGCGATGGCGGTGCAGCTGGCCCGCCGCCGTGTAGGGTAAGTGAACATCTGGAAGGTGGGTGTCCTGCTCAGATGCTGTGACCTTTTGACTTTCCAACCCAGGGAAGCCCGAGTTGCAGCAGTTAATTTTCTCTAACATTTTACAACCGGCTGTCCTGAACACAGCCTCACGTCCTAGGTCCCTTAAGTGAGCCTTTAGCTCCACCTCCTGATCTTGTTCCAAACCCACAAATTAAAGTATTTCATTGCGAGATTCAGGTTCGTCCTCCTCCCCACCGGAAGAATGAATGAAGGTTTTCAGGTAAGGACACTGCATGCGCGAGGCAAGCTGTCAGGCTTGTGCCGAGTGGCTCATGATTAGCAGCGTGTCTGTACTCTTGGAAGCTGTGGGAGGCTGAATCTTGAGGGGAAATGATGCACATGAAAGAGAAATGAAAGAATAGACAGTGGGAGCCCAGCTGCTAGAGAAAGCTCCAGAAGCAGGCGTTTCTCTTCTAGCTCTGCTCTGACCCCCTCCCATATTTTACGGAAGGGTAACGTAGCATCATAAACTAGTGAATAAACAGTCCACTTCTTTTTAAAGATCCGTCACTGCCCATGTGTATGAGATGGACATTTTTGGTAAAATTCCAGGGGGATAAAGAATCTACTTTTATTATAGCTAAGCACGTGTCAAGATTAGCAGGAGGAAGATCCGCGTTTTTCCTTTGAATGGGGCTTTAGTTCCTGATATAGCTATCTTGTATGAATAGATGGGACATGGTGCTATTTAAGTACAACAGAAGGGTTCTGGAAAAAAATAGTAACTTCAGATTTACTCTTTTCTTTCTTTCTTTTTTCCTTTTGCTGTGTAAGAAAAATAACTTTAGCCGGACAGGGGTGGCGCACGCCTTTAGTCCCAGCACTTGGGAGGCAGAGGCAGCACTTCTGAGTTTGAGGCCAGCCTGGTCTACAGAGTGAGTTCCAGGACAGCCAGGGCTACACAGAGAAACCCTGTCTCGAAAAACAAAAACAATAACAAAAGTTTAGCATTATGAGATAACAAGGCTACTTTAAACTTGTGGTCTGTCACCTCCAGGCAATTTCAATAAGCTGTCCGCGCGCGCGCGCCGCTTCTGACAGAGGCCGGCTTTTGATTGACCACTTCGGTGTGAAGAACTCACTGTTTGCAGTTAATATCCTGTTTCTGTCAGGAAGGCCATGTTTACTCTGAGCTGACTTCTAGCTGTGTCTCCTTAGTCCTGCCCTAGCCATCAACCTTCCAACTTCCAAGATTACCTTCAGGACTTCTACTTCTTTTTGAAAAGAAAAATCTAAAATTTAAATCTGGAGTTCATCCTCCTCACTCCCTTAAAGAAAAAAAAAAAAAGAAAAGAAAAGAAAAAAAGAAAAGCAAGCAGAGAAAACATTAGAGAAAGGAAAGGTTTGTAGTGATACAGAGTTGGTTTTTGTGTGTTTCAGCCGGCTGCTGTAAGGAAGAAATTGTTAATCCACACGGTGCATATCTGTGCTCAGAAGACAGAAAATGTTACTTTTCTTTAATGAGTAACCAAAATTGAGTTAAACACATCAGCTTATCCTGAACCATCAGCACAGGGCCGTCAAGCGAATGCTCTGAGCTTGACTGGTTTATTCCTCTTTAATCTGTGCGGCTTGGAGGTTCTCGAGCGGAACTCGTTCTCTCTTGGCTTATATTACTTTAAACCTCTAATTTCCACGTTAGCAGATCTAGCTCGGCTTTGATTCTGACATTCATTGTGTCAATTCTACACATCTGAGGAAGTTATTTGAAGTTCAGGTCAATGCAATGCACAAGACAGGCTTTCATGCTGAAGGCTGCACAGTCAGAAGCCAGTGGCACAGCAGAGGGGGGGGGGGGCTGCTCTCCGGAATTTGAAGTCTGGTACTTATTCCTTTTTCTAGAAATGAGGTTAATGCCATCCGCCTTCAGGATGATTGCTGAAATTCAAAGTACTGAAAAAGCCAAGCACAAGAGTGGCTGGAAATCTAGTGGGTCTCTAGTAAATATTGCTCAAATTAGTAAACCAGATGAGTTCTGCACTTAACTTGTCCTAGTTCATAGACTGGTGTTTTTGTAAAGGTTTCGTGACAGGAAAGTTTAATCAAGTGCCTTGCTAAAAACAAACAGACTCAAGTTTTAGCCGTGGTTTATCAGAGTAACCAATCACTTCCACCTCCTAGAAAGACTGACCATTGCCCCGCCTGCTCAGGTCTTCCCAGAGATTGATGTCAAACTGGTCTGTAAAGCTTAGGAATTCTAATTAATTTTCTCCTGTATTTAGTATTGGGCAAAGTTCTGTGAGAAACTGCAGCTTCTTGGAACTGCAGTTCTTCCTCTCAGAGGATTTCGGGAGATTCTCTGGACATTCCTGCGCTCACAAGCCCAGGTTCTCTTGGATGCTGGAGTCTGGGGGCCCCCTGAATGGCAAGGCACAGGCAGTCTGTCTGCGGCTAGTTCCTCAGCTCGCTCTCCTCCCATCCCTTCCAGCTGAAGCTCACGAGGCAGGAAGACAGCTGCCTTTGGGTTCTAGGACCCTGTGAGCTACTGCCCATGCGCCACAGCATGTGCACAATCAAGACTATGCACTAAATTGGGGTGTCATGACGTTGGTAAGTTCAAAGTGTTGTTAATAGTATTTAACTCTAGACATGTGTGGTATGGACACACTATATTTTAAAAATTAATTCATTTCTTTAAATGAAGAGTGACAAAAATCACTCACATATTTTTTCACAAGAGGTTGAAGGTAACAGATCCATGAAGCAAGACATGGGGACATCATCGCCAGAGTCTTGTGAAGTAAAGCGCATGTCCTCTCTGGAGCTGTGGTGCATGAAATATTAAATAAGAATGGCAAGTGTCCGGGCTATACCCAGCCACTCTCGGCCTGGTGGTCTCGCCGCCTCTGCCTCTAGCCCCAGTCGGCAGTCTTCCTTTCTCTGGTTCTCCTGCCTCAGAGACGCCTGTACCTTCTCAGCCCTTCACCGGCTGTGGTCAGTGGACACAATTCCCCTTAACCCAGTAAATCAAAACTCTAGAAGCGTATAATAAATCAGTCAGATTTATATATCAATAAATTCTCAATTCACAAGATGCCCAAACAATAATTTCAGAGCCAATTGATAATGATATAAATTGCCCACCTAGGTAAGACAAATTGACCTGTAATTATCCATCCCTTATAAGATAATCATAACTACCTGCGACTATTTAAAGCCACGTGGAATCTGGATCGTCCTGCTCCTCCTCCATCTCCCTTCTCTCTTTGTCTCTCTCCTTCTCCTCTGTCCTATCTCTGAAACTCTTCACTCTGCCTCCCTTTTCCCTGTCCAATCACAGGCTTCTTGTTGTATTAATATTTAAAGGGATTGGACAGGGAAAATCCTGCTACAGAGGTATTTTCATCAGAACATTTGTAAGCATTTAAATCTGTGTCCAAACACGTCTACTCTCTGGCCTTTGTATAAGAATACCCTGAACAAAAGAGAACAGAGTGAAATCCACTGCTTATTCCCAGCATCTCACGCACTGCAGACACACGGTATGTAGTAAGTGACCACATCTTAATAAACACTCAAGTGCTTTGATGTAGGGAAATGTTCTGTGTCAAGAAAAGGGAAATGGGCTTCTTTTTCCTAATAAGGAATGTTCTCACTGGGTAAACAATACTTCAATAGTCCAGATGCCAGTGAGTGGGGCTTCTGGAAAAGAGTCAGGGAATTCTGGGAAGTCTGTAGGAAGGAGCTGGAATATCCCCCATCCTTGAAAATAGCCTGTGGTGTCATTAGGAAAGTCGGGAGAGGGTGCTAGGTACTGATAAGGAGATGGGGTACTTCACGTTAAGGACTAGAAGGATTAGAAGGCACAGGTGGATATGGATGCTGGAACAGGCCAGCTCCAGGGAGGACTGGGAAAGCCAGCGCTTTTAAACATGTTTCGGTGAACCTTCTCTCCCCTGAAATACTGTACCTGATCTGCTACAGGCAGCGGCAGATGTGCTAACTCATTAGAAGTATCAAGTATGTGCTATGAAAGAATTCTTAAATCTTAAAGAGAATTTTTTTTCTGAGTTCTTGGTCTCTGACCTGGAGTCCTAGTGCATCTGAATCCTGAATTCTCCAAGTAAGAGTGATGTTGGCTTTTCAGTGTTCAGAATTAGGTAGACTGCTGCCTGGGAGCGAATACTCAGCACTTAATTCCCTCTCATTATTTATACCTCCTACTTGTTCTAAAGTATCTGAATTGGTTTCACTTTGTAACATAATGCCTAAAATTTAATTTAGAGAGGAAGAAAAATGAAGTACTTTGCTGTCTTGAGAGTGAACGGAGCTTGAGAATCCCATGGCTAAAAGGCATTGTGATATAAAACGATCTTATCACATGCATATGCAACATATGTAATATGAGGGTCCTTTAGGATTGGGCCTGAGATTCTAGATCATTCATTCTTAATTGGTGAGAAGCTACATCTCACTTTGTTCCAGGGCTGTTTCCTTTGCTACAACTGAACACCATGACTGTACTGGCTGGTTTTGTGTGTCAGCTTGACACAGGCTGGAGTTATCACAAAGAAAGGAGTTTCAGTTGAAGAAATGCCTCCATGAGATCCATCTGTAAGGCATTTTCTCAATTAGTGATCAAGGGTGGGAAGGCGGATTGTGGGTGGCCCCATCCCTGGGCTGGTAGTCTTGAGTTCTGTAAGAAAGCAAGCTGAGCAAGACAGAACAAGCAAGCTAGTAAGTAGCATCCCTCCATGGCCTCTGCATCAGCTCCTGCTTCCTGATCTGCTTGAGTTCCAGTCCTGACTTCCTTTGGTGATGAACAGCAACTTGGAAGTGTAAACTGAATAAATCCTTTCCTCCCCAACTTGCTTCTTGGTCATGATGTTTGTGCAGGAATAGAAACCCTGACTAAGACAGTGACCAAAAAGCAAGTTGGGGACGAAGGGCTTATTCAGCCTATACAACATTGCTGTTCATCACCAAAATAAAGTCAGGTCAGGGACTCAGGCAGGGAAGGAAACTGGAGGTAGGAGCCGATGCAGAGGAAAGGAAGGGGTGCTTGCTTCCCATGGCTTGCTCAGCCTGCTTTCTTGTAGAACCACCCACATGGGCTGGGCCCTCCCCACCAGTCAGTAATTGAGAAAAATGCCTTACATCTGGGTCTCATGGAGGCATTTCCTCAATAGAGGCTCCTTCCTCTGATGACTCTAGCTTCTGTCAAGTTGATACAAAAC
Organism: Apodemus agrarius; assembly: GCA_964023405.1. Taxonomy (NCBI): domain Eukaryota; kingdom Metazoa; phylum Chordata; class Mammalia; order Rodentia; family Muridae; genus Apodemus; species Apodemus agrarius. The sequence continues at coordinate 47,885,498 of OZ030014.1, forward strand.
AGGCAGTACGCCGACATATTTTATTCCCATCACAGACTCAAGGTGAGTGACCAGGTAAAGTTTCATGTCACCTAGAGTAAAGCCTAAAGCTAAGGGTGGCAGTGCCTGCTTAATGGCATGACAAGTGGGAACGGTTTAGAGCCGATAAAGGACACATCAAAATTAACTTCCAGCTCCAGGATTGCTGCTGACAATCCTGCATTACATGTCTTTCCATAATTATAATCTTAAGGTATCCATCACTTAAAATACTGAATAATTTGATGTTCCCAGGTTTAGGAGACACTCCAGAAGAGAAGGGGAGGAGAGTGACTTGGAACAGCTGTGCTCCAAAGCAGGTCTAGATCCTTGGTGCGCGCACACATACACACACACACACACACACACACACACACACACACACAGAGAGAGAGAGAGAGAGAGAGAGAGAGAGAGAGAGAGGAGAGAGAGCCTCCCTTACTGTTCATTGTGTCCGAGGTTCAGACTCATTTGTTTACACATAAAACCAAACTACCTAGTTTCCAAGGAGCAGGCTTGCAAGAATCTGAAACCTTGTCCTGGCACGTAGCAATGCCATTTTCTCTCCTGCACTGAGAAACAGACTGCATGGGATCTGCCTCTCAGCGTGCTCTGGTGGCGAGCAGTCCTAGGCTGTTTATGAGAACGCGCCACGGTGTTCTGTTGGTTCCTTTCAGATAGATCAAGACTGTATTTATGTACTCCCTAGCTTTTACTTTTTGGTGGAGTCTGTTGGTTTAGCTTTGTCATATAATCCTCTTGTAAATTTGTAGTTCAAGTGAGTGATTCTCAATAGTCCCAGAACAAAGTCCCCATTTGATACTGAAATTACGTGGAGCTTAGGAAAAAAAGAAAACAAAAATTTGCATATAATATTTTAGGACAAATAATGACAGACATGTTACAAACTCAGTGACATAGCTTTTAAACAAGACACTGGGTCTCTTCTTCAGTCTCCTCCTGCCTCATTTTTTAAGACAGTCTCTCACTGACCCTGGAGCTCAGGGGTTTAACTTGACAGGCTGGCCAGCAAGCCCCAGGGCTCCAGGCTCTGCCTCCCCAGTGCCTGGAGACCAGGTCCTTCTGTGTTACGCCCCCCTTTGTTATGTATGAGGTACTTACTGGCTTTCAATCAACCCTGGTCCTCAGTTGGGTGGCAAGAACTTTCACTCACTGAGCCCGCTCCAGAGGTCCTTCAAGTATGTTTTTTTTTAATGAATTAGCACTTAATTAACTATATTTACATTGAAACTGATACTGTATAAATTATATGTACAGGATGTGAGTGTGTGTGTGTGTGTGTGTATGTAAATTTACATTAATTCAAGGCAGAGCCCATTTTAAAGCTATAACTTGAAGTAGATGGCTTCATAAAAACCTGTGAAAGGTTTAGATAACAATATAAAATGGAACAACAATCAGCCAAGAGTTAACCCTGGGCCTTTGGAGCCCTTCTGCCTGTTGACCGACCTGATGGATTTTAGCTGTGTTTCCGTAATTATTATTCTTTGGATAATGTGTCCTTGTGTGTAGTCCATGAGCTTCAAACTCCGGATCCCACTGCTCTCTCCTGAGCCAGCGGCGGGACCTCAGGCACCTGTCCCCATGACCACTTTTATTAGGTCATTTTAAGCAAACAGAACTAGCAGCCTTGGTTTATTGACCCCCCCTGCCCTTTTCTGTATCATTTATACCCTTCTTACTTGGGGTTTACTTTTTCTGTTTTAGTTTAAGGTGAAAATAATGTAACTAATTTAAACTTTGTTTTTTGTTTTTTTTTTTTTAACAAGGATTCAAATCTATATAATTTATTTTACATTTAAAGGTTCATTTCAGAATTTTAATGTATTGTAGTTTTTATTAAGCAGAAAATATATTTAATTTCCTTTACAATCTCATCTTCACCTCATGGGCTACTTAAAAATGATTAGTTCCCAAATATTTGGGACTTTGTGCACCTCTTATAAACAGAAAAGACATTTCAAGATGAGTTTCAGGTTCACAGAATAATCCAGCAGGAGATAAGGAGTCTTCACACGTCCCTGACTACAGCCGTTTACCCAGATTTCCTGGCTGTCAGCACCCCGTGCAGTAACCCATGTGTCTCACAGGGTGCAGCCGTGTTACTACATCATGACTACCCAAAGTTCACTCTTGATTTTATATAACTCATGGTTTTTGACACCTGTATAATCATTTGTACCCGTCATTATAGCAACATACAGAATACGTTGACTGTCTCCAATATCGTCTGTGTTCACCCTGTCCATCCCACCCGCCTCCGTAATGCCCGTAACTGCCTTTTTCCTAGCTCCATAACTCTGCCTTTTTTTCTAAAAATTCCATACAGTTGGAGTCATATGATACATGGTCCTCTCAGGCTAGCTTGATAACAGGTTTTTTGTTTTTGCTTTTTTTTTTTTTTTTTTAATGCTGAATGCTATACCGTAGCCTAGATGGACCACAGTGTGTCCATTAATCAGCTGAAGGGTGTCCTGATTGTTTCTAAGCAGGAAAGACATAGGAGGATTTTATTCTCCAAAGAATTTTATGTGGACCTACATTTTCAGCTCATTTGGATGAATGTCAAGCCGTGAAATGACTGGATCCTGTAGTAGGAGTGTGTTTACTATGTGAGAAAGTGCTAGACTGTCGTCCCAAGTGATGGCATTGTTTCATGGTCTCACCTGCACCGCACAGGATTCTGTTCCACGTCTCTGCTCCCATCAGCTGCTGCTGCTTGGACTGTTCAGTGTTGTGCTGGTTATGCTGCATCTCGGTGCTCGTCCGACTTGCAGTTCCCGAATGGTGTGTGAGGATGGTACTCTTACATGCTTACCTGTCTTCTGTGTGCCCTACTTCGTATGGTGATATTTTGCACATTTTGATCAGATTGTTCAGTTTTTTTTTAAATTGAGTTTCAAGAGTTCTTTGCATATTTGGAATGCAGTTCTTTTTTTTTTTTTTTTTTTTTTTTTTTTTTTTTTTTGGTTTTCAGAGACAGGGTTTCTCTGTATAGCCCTGGATGTCCTGGAACTCACTCTGTAGACCAGACTGGCCTCAAACTCAGAAATCCGCCTGCCTTTGCCTCCCAAGTGCTGGGATTACAGGCGTGCGCCACCACGCCCGGCTTTGGAATGCAGTTCTTAATCAAAGCTTTTATGGCTTTTACAGCTGGTCTTCTCATTTTATTAGTCTTTAAAGAGCAGAGCTTTTAATTCCAGTGAGGTCAAACTATCTATCTTTCATGGGTTATGCCTTTCGTGTTGGACTTTAGAAGGTCGCCACCAAACCGGAAGCTATCTATATATAGGGTTGGTTTTTTTTGTTTGTTTGTTTGGTTTTTTTTTTTTTAATGCTGTGATAGGCACTTTAGGTTTTAAGTCTACAGAAAAATTTGAGTGCATTTTATTTTGTTCTTTGCATGTGTACATTTGTGTCTTAGATCATTTGTTGAAGACTGCTTTCTCCATTTTTCTGCCTTGGCCCCAAATCAGCCAGCTATTTTTTTGCTCAACTTGTATTTTATTTTATGTATCTACCTATTTTATTTATCTATCTTTTTCATCTATTGGAGATAGCTTCTCGGCTAGCATGGGGTCTGGTATCTACTCCTCTCAGCGCTGGCACCCTGTCTGGTAGAGACCTGTTGCAGGCCATGTGCATGTTACCACAGTCTCCGTGAGTTCATACGTGCATCAGTCATGCTGCCTCTAGAACGCCTTGTTTCTTGGGATTTTAGTTTTTGACTAATGATCATTTGTTTGACACTAGGAATTTTAGTCTGTTTATCTCTGCTTTAGTTGTCCTTTTGAATTTATGGTGCTTGAGGTTGAACTTCTCATCCAATAGTGGAGACTCCAACGTGAAGCTGTTCCTCCGGCCCTTTCTTTTTATACAACCTTTATAAGACATGGTGTAAGTTTGCTAAGCAGGCTGCAAACTCGGCATCTTTTTGTCTGCCTCCTAAGTAACTGAGAATACAATTATCACCAGGCCAGGCTCACTTTCATTTTCAGTAATCAACCTCTCCTCTCCTCTCCCCTCCCCTCCCCTCCCCTCCCCTCCCCTCCCCTCCCCTCCCCTCTCCTCTCCTCTCTCCCCTTCCCTCCCCTCCCCTCTCCTCTCTCCTCTCCTCTTCCCTCCCCTCCCCTCTTCCCTCCCCTCCCCTCTTCCCTCCCCTCCCCTCCTCTCTTCCCTTCTCTCTCTCTCTCTCTCTCTCTCTCTCTCTCTCTCTCTCTCTCTCTCTCCTGTGCTCTCCCTTCCCATCTTCTGGGTCTAAGGCATCAGCTTGGATACTGGATGATACTGTCTTCTTAGTGGTTGCCTCTCATTTCTCAGATTTTAGTAAGACCCTGGATTACTCACCTCAGATGCTGTATCTCTTTGCCCCTGCATTTCTCTTTACCTTTAATTGTATAATGTTAATTTTGCCGGTGAGATTCTGTTTAATCTTTTGTGATCATTTTTCCCTTTATGTCCTTGAATATATTTAATTAGCTATTTCAAAGTTTGGATAAATTATATTAAGTTCTGTTAATTATCAAGTGCTGTGGCATGTGGGGGTCTAGCAATGTGCTGGATAGTTTTATAGTAACTTTACACAAACTAAGGTCATCTGAGAGGAATGGGTTTCTCTGTGTAGCCCTAGCTGTCCTGGAACTCACTCTGTAGACCAGGCTGGCCTCGAACTCAGAAATCTGCCTGCCTCTGCCTCCCAAGTGCTGGGATTACAGGCATGGGCCACCACTGCCCGGCCCGGCAACTTTATTCTTAATGTGAGCCTACTTCTGCTTTGCCCACCCTGATGCCTGGTGCCTCTTTTTATAACCGAAGTGTTACTGGAATGTGACTTTCTCACGTATTTATGTGTTGTCTGTGGATGCTTCTGTGCTATAATTACAGACACGAGCGCTTGAGACATATGCTGGATGTGTGCCTCAGTCTATTCAGACTGCTTTAACCAAATACCATAGACTAGTTACAAACAACAGGAACACAGTTCTCGCAGTTGTACGCTGGAAAGAGCATTTCAGCCCAGGTACCAGCAGCTCAGAGTGTGCAATCGGAGGGCTCTCACTCACAGATGGCAACCCTCTGCTTCATCCTCTCACGGCAGCGAACGGCCAGGGGTTAGAACCTTCTCTATGAGGGCTGTATTACCCCAGTACTATTTCCCAGAATCCCCACTTTAAACACTGTACTGTGAGGGATTATATGTCAATATGACATCTGGGGAAAGGGACATAAGCACTCTCTAGTCATGGCTCAGGAATCTTAAGTCATGTACAGTCTAGTTCTTTAAGACCGTTGACAAACCTTATTCTTGGTATTTATTCTTTTGAGAATTGTCTGTTCAAGTCCCAGACCCATTTTTGAATGGGTCAATTTTCTTTGATTCTTCGATATTTTTGGCTTCTTTTTGTGTTCTGATTCTTAGCCCTCTGTCTGATGTGTGTCCGGAAGATCTCCCTACCCCATGGGCTTCCTTCTTCACTCAAGTGTTTCTTTAGCTTTTCAGGCATTCTTTAGTTTTATGAGGCCCCACTTGCCCATTGCTGGCCTTAATTCCTGGGCAAACGGAGCCCTGCTCAGAAAGTCCTTTCCTACCTTATACCTTATGTAGTAGTAATGCCTATGTTTTCATCTAACAGTTTTAGCATTCAGGTTTTAAATTCAGGTCTGATTCAATCGAAGCTAATTTCTATGTAGCGTGGTAAACACTAGTCTGACTTCATCCCTCTGTATGTGCACACCAGTTTTCTCAGCATAACTTATTGCGGCTGCCACCTTCTCTTCGGTGTTTGTTTCTGGCCTCTTTGTTTTTGCCAGCTATCAGATGGCTGATGTATGACAAAGAGGCCAAAAAGACCGTGTTTGGGTCTTCTGTTTTGTACACTGGTCTATATGAATGGCTTGGGGCTGGCACCAGGATGCCTTATTACTATTGTTCTGTAATATTTTGAAATGTGGAAGGGCGAATCCCCCTAACACTGATAATTTTGGTTAGGATTGCTTTGGCTATCTGGAGTCTTCTCTAGTTCTGTAAGAAGTTTTGAATCCTCCCCCCCCCCTTTGAATACTGTTTTATGTATTTTGATTGTGATTCCATTGAGTCTACAGATGGCTTCTGGTAATTTGGTCATTTTTATTGTGTTGAGGTATGTTTCCTCCGGTCCTAGTCTCTTTAGGATTTATCACAAAAATATGTTGAACTTTTCCCATTTCTCTCCCAGTATCTATTGAGATTATATGATTTTAAGCCAACTTATATCTTTTTTATACTTACTGACTTAGGTATGTTGAATCATTCTGGCATTTCTAGGATAAAGTCAACTTGATCCTGCTTGGTTGACAATCTTTTTGATATGTGTCTGTATTCTAGTCACAATTATTTTATTGTGTTCGTCAGAGAAATTGATCTGTGGTTTTGGTGTGTGTGTGTTGGGGGAGGGGGTTACCTGGTTGGGTATTAGGGTAATTGACTTCACATCCATAGAAGAAGTCTGGAAGTGTTCCATCTGTTGTTTCTTCTCCTCCTCTTCCTCCTCCTCCTCTTAAGTATTAGTTGTGGATTTTTGAAAATCAGACAGATAGAATTCTACTTATAGGTCATTTGGCCTGGGTGCTTTTTTCTTTTTCTTTTTCTTTTTCTTTTCTTTTCTTTCTTTCTTTTTGTCAGAAGGCATATTACTACTGTTTCAGTTTATTCATTTGTTGTGTTTTGGGTTGTTGATCTTTTTGTGGTTTAACTTTTATGTTTTGATGTATTTAGAATGTGTTTCTTTTAGATTTTGATGTATTTAGAATGTGTTTCCTTTAGATTTTTCCAACTTGATGAAGTTCAGATTTTAAAAATATTCCCTTATAAGATTCTAAAATTTTTTTTAGTCTGTTGTAAAGGTTTCATTATTCATTTCTGACCCTCTTTTTTTTTTTTTTTTAAGTTGGGCCAAGTGTATGTCAATCTTGTTTATCATTTCAAAGAACCAGTTCTTAGGTTCATTAATTCTTTATATTGTTTTTTGTTTTTATTTCATTAATTTCTGCTTTAACTTTTTACTATTTCTTGATGTCTACTGAATTTGTCTTTGCCTTTTGTTTTTCTAAATTCTTAAGTTGCATCGAGTAATTTATTTGTGGATTTTTTATCATATTTTTACTTGGATATTTTATTTGTTTACATTTCAAATGTTATCATCCTCTTTCCCGCCTTCCCCCCTGCAAACCGCCTATCCCATCCTCCCTTACCCTGTTTCTATGAGGGTGCTCCCCGCCCACCCAGCCACTCCCCCCTCACTGCCTTAGCATTTCTCTACACTGGGGCACAAGCTTTCATAGGACCCAGGGCCTCCCCTCCCATTGATGTCAAGTAAGACCCCTTCAGCTCCTTCAGTCCTTCCCCTAACTCTTCCATTGAGGTTCCTGTGCTCAGTCCTATGGCTGTCTGCAAGTATCCACATCTGTATTGGTCAGGATCTGGCAGAGCCTCTCAAGAGACAGCTGTATCAGGCTCCTGTCAGCAAATGATTCTCGGCATCAGCAATAGTGTCTGAGTGTGGTGTCTGCATGTGGGATGGATCTCCAGGTGGGCAGTCTCTGGATGGCCCTTTCCTTCAGTCTCTGTTCCACTTTGTCCATGTATTTCCTTTAGACAGGAACAATTCTGGGTTTAAATTTTTGAAGATGGATGAGTGGCCCCATCCCTCAACCAGGGGTGGGGGGCATGCCCCACCTCTAGATATGGTCCCAACAGGTTCTCCGCCCCCCACTTTGTGGGGCACTTCAGCCAATGTCATCCTCGTGGGGTCCTGGGAGGCTCCTGCCTTCCCCGCATCTGGGACTTTCTAGCTGCTACCCCCATTGCTACACACTTCCGTTCAGTTTCTTGACCCTCTGTACATCTCCAACTCCTTCCATACTTGATTCTGCTCCTCTTTATCCCCTCCCCCTCTTTTCTTCCTCCCAAGATCCCCCCACCTTCTACTTCCCTTGATTATATCGTTCCCCCTTCTATGTAGGACTAAAGAATCCACTGCTTGGTCTTTCTTCCTCTTGAGCCTCATGTGGTCCATGAGTTGTATCATGGGTATCCCATGCTCTTTGCCTAATGTACACTTATCAATGAGTACATACCATGTGTGTTCTTTTGTGACTCAGTAACCTCACTCAGGATGGTATTTTCCATCCAACCGCAAATTTCATGACGTCATTGTTTTTAATAGCTGAGTAGTACTTCATTGTGTAAACGTGCCACATTTTCTATATCCATGCCTCTGCTGAGGGACTTCTGGGTTGCTTCCAGCTTCTTACTATTACAAACCTGGTTGCCATGAACATAGTGAAGCCTGTTGGAACATCACCTGGGTGTATGCCAAGGAGTGGTATAGCTGGGTCCTCAGGTAGTGCTATGTCCAGTTTTCTGAGGAACTGCCAGACTGATTTCCAGAAAAGTTGTATTGTATCTGTGCCCTGTGGTTAGTCTGGCTAAGGGTTTATCTATCTTGTTAATTTTCTCAAAGAACCAGTTCCTGGTTTTCTTCTTTATATAGTTCTTTTTGTTTCTACTTGGTTGATTTCAGACCTGAATTTGAGTATTTCCTGTGGTCTACTCCTTTTGGATGTATTTGCTTCTTTTTGTTCTAGAGTTTTCAGGTATGCTTTTAAGCTGCTAGTGTATGCTCTCTCCAATTTCTTTTGGGAGGCACGTAGAGCTGTGAGTTTTCCTCTTAGAACTGCTTTCATTGTGTCCCATAAGTTTGGGTATGTTGTGCCTTCATTTTCATTGAACTCTAAAAAGTCTTTAATTTCTTTCTTTATTTCTTCTGTGACCAAGTTGTGTTTGAATAGAGCATTGTTCAGCTTCCACGTGTATGTGGGCTTTCTGTTGTTTTTGTTGTTATTGAAGACCAGTCTTAGTTTATGGTGATCTGACAGGATACATGGAATTATCTCAACCTTATTGTATCTGTTGAGGCCTGTTTTGTGGCCAATTATATGGTCAACTTTGGCAAAGGTACCATGAGGTGCTGAGAAGAAGGTATTTTCTTTTGATTTAGGATGAAATGTTCTATAGATATGTTATATCTATATGGTTCATAACTTGTTAGTTTCACTGTGTCTATGTTTAGTTTCTGTTTCCCTGATCTGTCCATTAATGAGAGTGGGGTGAAGTTTCCCACTATGATGATGATGATGATGATGATGATGATGATGATGATGATGATGATGATGATGTGAAGAGCAATGTGTGCTTTGAGCTTTAGTAAAGTTTCATTTATGAAGGTGGGTGCCCTTGTATTTGGAACATAGATGTTCAGAATTGAGAGTTCTTCTTGGTAGATTTTTCCTTTGATGAGTGTGAAGTGTCCTTCCTTATCTTTTCTGATAACTTTTGGTTGAAAGTTGATTTTATTTGATATTAGAATGGCTACTCCAGTTTCATTCTTGGGACCGTTTGCTTGGAAAATTGTTTTCCAGCCTTTTGCTCTGAGGTAGTTTTGTCTTTGTCACTTAGGTGCATTCCCAGTATGCAGCAATGTGCTGGGTCCTGTTTACTTATTCAGTCTGTTAGACTATACCTTTTTATTGGGGAAACAAGTCCATTGATGTTAAGAGATATTAAGGACCAGTGATTGTTGCTTCCTGTTATTTTTGTTGTTAGAGGTGGAATTATGTTTGTGTGGTTATCTTCTTTTAGGTTTGTTGAAAGATTACTTTCTTGCTTTTTCTATAGTGTAGTTTCCCTCCTTGTGTTGGAGTTTTCCATCTATTATCCTTTGAGGGCTGAATTTGTGGAAAGGTATTGTGTAAATTTGTTTTTGTCATAGAATATCTTGGTTTCTCCATCTATGATAATTGAGACTTTTGCTGGGTATAGTAGTCTGCACTGGCATTTGTGTTCTTTTAGGGTCTATGTGAGATCTACCGAGGATCTTCAAGCTTTTATAGTCTCTGGTGGGATGTCTGGTGTAATTCTGATAGGTCTATCTTTATATTTTGCTTGACCTTTTTTTTCCCTTATTGCTTTTAATATTCTTTAAAAGCATTAAATTAAATAATATTGTTTTGTGCATTTGGTGTTTTGACTATTTCATGACAGGAGGAATTTATTTTCTGGTCCAATTTATTTAGAGTTCTTTAGGCTTCTTGTATGTTTATGGGCATCTCTTTCTTTAGGGAAGTTTTCTTCTGTAATTTTTTGAAGATATTTACTGGCTCTTTAAGCTGGAAGTCTTCACTTCCTTCTTTACCTATTATCCTTGGATTTGGTCTTCTCATTGTGTCCTGGATTTCCTGGATGTTTGGGGTCAGGAGCTTTTTGCATTTTGCATTTTATTTGACTGATGTGTCAATGTTTTCTAAGGTATCTTTTGATACCTGAGATTCTCTCTTTGATCTCTTGTATTCTGTTGGTGATGCTTGTATCTATGACTCCTGATCTCTTTCCTAGGTTTTCTATCTCCAAGGTTGTCTCCCTTTGTGGTTTCTTTATTGTTTCTATTTTCATTTTTAGATCCTGGATGGTTTTGTTCAATTCCTTCACCTCTTTGGTTGTGTTGTCCTGTAATTCTTTAAGGGATTTTTGTGTTTTCTCTTTAAGGGCTTCTACCTGTTTACTGATGTTCTCCTATATTTCTTTAAGTGAGTTATTTATGTCCTAAAGTCCTCTGTAATCATCATGAGATGTGATTTTTACATAATAGTTTTGCTATTTCAGTGTGTTGTGTATCCAGGGCTTGTTGTGGTGGGAGAACTGGCTTCTGATGATGCCAAGTAGCCCTGGTTTCTGTTGCTTATGTTCTTGCACTTGCCTCTCGCCATCTAGTTATTTGTGGTGTTAGCTGGTCTTGTTGTCTCTGACTGTGGCTTGTCCCTCCTGCAAGCCTGTGTGTCTGCACTCCTGGGAGTCCAGTTCTCTCTGAGCAGATTTTGGGTATGGAGAGGTATGACACAGTGTCAGCTCCAGGGCACAGATGGAAACTGGAAGGATCCTGTCCCTGGCTATTCCTTGGTTCCTATGTTTTGATTGCTCTTGGTGGATCCCTCTTGGGCCAGAAATTTGAGCAGGAGTGGTGGTCTCACCTGTGCTCTCAGGTGTGTCAGCACTCCTGGGAGATCACCTCTCTCCTGGCGGGATTTATGTATGGAGAGCTGTAGCACAGAGTCAGCTCTGGGAGCAGACGGAAACCGGAAGGTTATGTTTTTTTTAAATGTAGGCACATATAGTTAAAATGTTCCTTGAAGAAATGTTTTTAATGTATCCCAAAGATTTTGTTGTTTTAATTTTCATTTAATTCCATAAATTTAAAAAAAAATGTATTGATTTCTTTTTTGGCCTGTTTATCATCCACTGAATTGTTTAAGTTCCTTGAGTTTTGCATGTACTAGAAATTTGTTTGCTCTCAGTTTTGTTTTATTGTTTAGTAGTCAAATAGGAAACATGGACATTATTTAATTTTTTTTTTGAAGTTAAGATTTGTTTTGTATCCTAGGATGTAGTATATTTTAGAGAAGCATCCATAGGCTGCTGGATAGAATACATATTCTCTAGTGTTTAGGTGTAATAACCTAAACACATGTTAGGTCCATTTGATGTAAAAAAAAAAAAAGTCTGGTTTCTCTAATTTTTTTCTCATATCACATATCTGTTGCAGAAAATGAGTTATTGAAGTTACCTATTACTATTGGGTTGGTATTAATCTGTACTTAACTTCAGTTTGCTTTTTATGAAATTTGGTGCATCAGAGTTTGGAACATGCATGTTTAGTATTATTATGTTTTCTTGGCTAATCGTTGCCTGGATTAGGAATGAAATACCCTTCTTCTATCTTCTAATTAGCTTTAGTTTGAGGTCTAATTTTGTCAGATATTTAGATAGCAACTCCTGCTTCCCTTTGGTCTCACTGCTTGCAATACTTTTTCCATCCTTTCAACTCAAAGTGTTTCCTAAAACTGAGTTTTCCATAACAGAAGCATGGATTTTGTTTCTTTATCTACTCTGTTAGCCTATGTACTTTGACTGTAGAATTCAGTCCATTATTTTTTTAAGTTATTATTGAAATGTGTATATACAGCAGTAATTTTGTTGGCTTTTTCTGTTTCTTAGTCATGCTTTGTATTTCATTAATTATAGCTTCATTTGTTTTCTTTTTAGTCTCTTTGTCATGTGTAATCCTCTCTTCTGTCTTAAGTCCTGCTTCCAGTAATTTTTAGGATTGTTTTGGTAGATATGAAGTGTTTTGGCTGTTTGTATGATGAAAAGTTTTTCCTCCTCATGTAACCATCATGTTATATGGTTTTACTAGGTACAGTAGATGAGGCTGGCCATCATGGTCAGCTGTTATTCTGGTGGGTCTTTCTTTCTATGTGACTTTTTTTTCTCTTGTAGCTTTTGACACTCATTTGTATATTTAGAGTTTTAAACGTGATAGCTCATGAGTACTTTCTTTTCTGGTCTTGTCTCTTTGGTATTCTGTATGCTTCTTATAAGAATGTGTCCTTCCTTAGAGGAAGTTTAGCTTTATATTCTTAATATCTGGTATATGCCATTGACTTGGGATTCTTTTTCATCTATCTCTTTAATTAGGTGTGGTCTTATTGTAATATCCTACAGTTCCTGAATGTTTTTATGTTTAATTTTCTTCATGATCTTTGCTTGTGTAGTCTCCTTTTGTCTTCAAGAACTGATATTTTATCTTCTATTGAAACCATTCTATTTGTAAGGCCTTCCTCTGAGTTTTCCAATTCTGCCTTCAATTTAGTCTTCAATGCTTCTGTTTACTGAATTTTGTTTCCAAATCCTAGATTGCCTTTATTTCATTTAGCCTTATTTTTGTTTTCTTGAGCAACACTCAAAATTTTTTTCTTTATGTTCATTCTGTTTTTGTATTCTTTAAACTCCTTGGATTCAACAACAGAGTCTGTGTTTGTTCTGTTAAGATCTGTGACCTGGGGTTCATTGAGGTGATTCTTAATAGAGAAAATTTCTAAGTGCTTGGGTAGATTTTGGAGGTGACAAACTGTTTTGTCTTTTCATATCTTTCCCCAATGATTCCTGTGCAGATGGACTTCATTATTGGTTTTATGTTTGTTATGGATACAACAGACTGGGATGCACACAGGATGTATGTTCTGTCCCAGACCTGGAAGTTGGAAGGCTGTGGGAAGGGTTCTTTAGACTGGGCTGGAGCACTGGACTCCCATCTGAGGACTGAAGTGAATTCAGGTAGTTTGTGAACTCACCCAGGCTAGACCTAGAAGGTAGCTTTAGAGTGGCCTGAATGGGATAAGATCTGTTAGAGGCTGCTGGGCAGGTGCATCTTATGTGCATCTTGGCCCAAACCTGGAGCTTGGGAGAGTATGGACAGGGCTTCTTAGAAAGGGCCAAATCACTGGCTATGGGACCAGGACTCTATCTGAGGATTGGTATTGAGTGCAAGAGGCCTGGGGGTAAGAGAGAAGACTCACCAGGCAAGGTTAGGGCACAGAGTGTTTTGGCACAGTTGGAAATAAAAGGTGGCTAGAGTGTGGGGCCACTGGATAAATCTACCTCCCTTTTTTATGACAGAGTTCTCTAATCTTTTCATGTTAATTATGGCCAATGCCTGTAGTCCAAAATAGAATCTATGGTAAGTAATGACATGCTCTGTGTTAGAGATGTGCAACCCAAGTAGAGCCATTTCCCAAGGAGCTCAGGAGAACAAGGCAGACACTCAACACATTCTGTATTTCTTTTGAAATATGTCTCTGAAATTTGGAACATGAAACAGGGTGTACAAAACTTAAGAAACATAAAGAAAAAAAAAGCCTCGAATTCCTTTTTGTTCCCTTATCATCCTTACTTGGTGGTAGGGATTGGGAGTAGAATTAAGAGAAAAACTGAAAAATTTTGTGTTTATAGAAAATAAATGTATAGAAGTTAAGTTCAGGAAAGGTTAACATTTTTCTAGACTTCTTTGTTTACAAACTATTAAAGTGAATAGGTATACAGTAGTTTTTACTTTTCATGGGTCAGTGGTACCATAAGCAATAACCTTCATTTTAAGAGTTTTAGGGTTCCTTCTGAGGTCTGTGCATAGGAACAGTTGACTTCCTTCAGGGACTTTACCTGCGAGAGTGCACAGGGCTGCAGCCCCTGACACTAGTCACTTATATAAACCCTAAAGTCCGCTCTTAAGAACATTCAATAACAAGCCCCACTTAGGATGCAAACAAGGCACACCAGAGTACAGCCTGTTTTCTGTTTAAACACCAAATAAGAATAAGATGGAGATAATATGGGAAAAGAAACCTTAATAGTAAGGATCAGGAATTGACAAACACTTCCTGCCAAGGACCAACAAGCAAGCATTTTAGACTTTGCAGGCTCAAGCTGTCCTAACTACATAGGCTCACCATTGTTAGCAAAACTCAGACACACACAACTCAGGAGTTGTGTTTTGGTCAACTTTCTTTATAGAAACATGTTTTTTGTTTCTTTCTTTCTTTTAACTTTCCTGAGGCATTAGTGGCTGCCACAACCTGCACAGCCCTGGGCATTTGGCAGTAGGGAATAAAGAAATGACAGACACAAGTACAGAAAAGTTGGCGTCAAGTGAGATACCTTCTACACATATGGCCAACATCCCTATTCCAAGCAAGGGAAGGCCTTGCCATTTCCATGAGTCTGAAGCACTGGGTTCCTTGACAGCAATGCTCCCGGCAGAAGCTCACCGAGACTGGGCTGCAGTCACTGTCCACAGATGGCATCACTCAAGAAAATGGGGAATAAAAAGGCCCAGATGGTTCTTCTGAAGCACTGGTTGTCAACCTGGAGGTTGTAACCCTTTGGGGGGATTGTCAAACTACCTTTCATGGGGGTCACATATCAGATTTTTACATTGTGACTAATAATACTAGCAAAATTATAGTTAAGAAGTAACAGCAAAAGTAATTTTATGTCCCCGCATGAGGAAGTGTATTAAATTATAAAAGCCGAGAACCACTATTTTAAAGAATTGACTTTAAATTAGCCTAATTAAATGCAGTGGCACTCCTACCCACACAAGAAGGGAACAGCAGAGAGGGGAGGGGCGCAAGAAAAAAAGCAAAGGAAAAGCTGAAAAGCAGGGAATTGTCAGGAGGGATTTGGTGGTTTGATGGGATAAGAGAGTAAGAGGGTAGTAATAGGGAGAATATGATCAAAGTATCTTACATATGTATAAACTGTAGAAGAATTAAAAAGGAAAAAAAAACAGTTGTGGGAATTCAGCCCAAGAATGACCCCCTTGCTAATATAAAATTTTATTCCATTTAGTTTTATAAAATTTTCAAGAGCTTGAAAAAAAAAATGTTTGAATGTCCTGACATTCCTGAGTAATTTCTCCAGTTCTGGCTGGTAAGGTTGTTGAGAACTTCACCTTTCTTTCAAGGGTCTAAGAGCTTCTACATCACACAGAACCTTACAGTGAAAACTCCCTTTTCTTAACAGGTAAACACAAGACGTGAAGAGTAGTGAAAGGGACTAACTAGTGCTTGCCAAAGGGGCCTGAGAGGGAGGCCGGGTCAACACCGTGCGGACAGCCCTGCACTGTTTTCCAAAGATGCTCTTGAAGTAGCGGTCCTCATTAACCCAGCTTGCCTTCACCTGCCAAAGCTCGTCATCATGGGCTGCATGAAGTCAAAGGAAACCTTCCCATTCCCTACCACATTAGACATCGACAAGCTACATGAGAGCGAAGAGGCCTTTATGCCAGATGACGGCTGTCAATTCAGGACACCTTCTCCAGATGAACAACAGCACGTCCAGGAAGTGAAGAAAGCCCCAGAGCCCAATGCTCTCATTGGTGCCGTGATCCTGGAGTTCGCAGACCGTCTGGCCAATGAAATTGTGGAGGACGCCTTGCAGCAGTGGGCGTGTGAAAACATCCAGTACTACAACATCCCATACATCGAGAGCGAGGGCTCTGACATCACCATTGACTGATGAGACTCAACTGTGCTCTGGATGTAGTCGGTGCTAGTTAAATACATGAGATAAGTTTGCAAATTCCAACTGGATGTTAAACTATGATATGAATAGTTTATTATGATATAATGTCTATGATATTCATGTAGGGATGCTTATGATGAAATATAATTTTAAGCAGTTCTACTATTTTAACATCAATGTATATCTGCTTCATCTCAAATTTTGGTCCCAGAACACCTGGAAAGAGGTCTCCTGCCACCCAGCTGTTAGCTGTCTGTCATATCATGCTCTTCCTGGGGCAGGAATGACATCACCAAAGAAAATGTTGAATAAAAAGTGCCCAAGTTCCAAATGGTTATTTTAAGGGGTTGACTTTAAAATGACTATTTTTGTTAACTTATACCAAAAAAAAAAAAAAAAAAAAAAAAAAGCCCAGAACATGAAAAGGGAATTTCCTTAAAATGCAAAAAAAAAGCAAGGAACAGAACTCCAGCCATAGTGATCCACAACATGTGTGTTGTCAAAACCATTTGTGTCAGGGACTGCCCACTTCCTGACACCTATAACCTACCGTTAGAAAACTAGTAGTGGAGAGGGCTGCCTTGACTGTGGTTCTCTGTAGAAAGTCTATTTTTGTAGATGGAAAGGGCAGCAGCCTCAGGGTCATGCCACAGCTGTTCCTGATTTAAACTTTGCATGTCACAGCCTTCTTTAAAAGATAATTTGTAGAAGTCATGACAGTTTATCACATTGAAAGAAGAGTCTCTTTGGTACCTTTTATTCAGTAAATCTTAAAAATGACAGAAATTTAGTCTGCAAGGTAAAAATGTGAGCCTGGTTTTTATGGCTAACGATGTAAAAGGAACTCACTGCAGTGCTGGTACAGGGGTGGATGTGTAGATGGTACACGAAGATTGCAATTCTCTTACACTCTTCCCGAGGTGAGCACCTGTATGGGATTTAGCACTCACTTGTGCCCTCAGAACACTCTTAGCCACATACTCTCCTCCTGAATGGAGAGCTTGTATGGGCTTTAGCAGTTATGCACACCCACAGAATACTTCTAGCCATGTTGTAGAAGTGTTTAAAGCTCAAGAGTAACAGAATACTTAGAACAAAGTCTATAGAAGAAGACTGAGTGTCTAGAATTATCACCAAGCTGTGCTAAACACCAAGTAAGAGGAAATGGGGCCCATCTATACCAGTCCTTCAAGGATACGGTTTATCAGCATTCTTGAAACCCAAAGCCATTGAAGAAAGGCTTTTGGTATCATTGTGAGCTAAACAGGCACTTGACTTTATCCATAGTGAGAAATGCTGCCTCTAGTTTTATAGTAAGACATTGAAACATAAATCAAACAGTGTGAATTCTCTAAGTCTTAGGAGCAGAGAGGTTGTTAAACTTAGTGACATCCACCGTTCAGTTTCCTTTCAGAACCCCATTCATTCTGTTAGTTTCACTAAACCCTGGGAGTCACAGTGCTCCACCACACACATTGCTCCACCACACACAGTGCTCCACCACACACAGTGCTCCATTACACCGGTGATTGGACAGCTTACAGAACTGCAAGCAACCACTCCTATTCCTACGCCTTCTCCATGTAGTTCATGGGACAGTTTAGTTTCCAAACTATGTCTATACTGATGACTCAGGCAAGAGCCCCTAGGTCATTCAATTGGCTTCTCATATGAAGACGTCTGTGGCAAAGTTTCTTGTTATTTAAAAAATGTAATTAGGTATATAAAATAATATATATGTTGGTCATAACATGAAAATATAGTCTACACAGAGATATTGGCAAGTGGGTATGGGTTGAGTATTTCAACTTCAGGTTTCTTCTTTGTTCAGGAGTGGAGCCTGTCCAGTCCACATCTAGCTAGACATCTGCTCCCTGTTTCACAACTATAGTTTAAGCAACTATGATCAACAGTTTTATCACAAAAGCAAGCACCATCCCCTCACTCTGAGTCAGGCTGTATATATATATAATCAATCTTCTGAGAGACCTACTTTAAAATATGTAAGAACTGTATATCAGCCCATGAACAATGAACGACAAGGCTTACACAATAAACAGTGGGTAAACTGTGTGTGATAAAACAACTGAACAAACTTTATACCACACTGGATAGTATCAGGATATAGTTTGGTCTTGATGAAAACTAGGAATCCTTCGTGAGGAATCAGCCATTTTTCATGCCTTTATATTAAAAACAATCTGAGCCTCATTTGAGGTCTTTCAGTAGGAGGAGAGAGGAGTGAGGAGGAGGGACCCACTGAACAACTCGTTAGCTCCTGGACAGGGACATGTGGAGCATCAGTCTAAAGGCTCATGACCTCCCAGTGGCCACTGCAGGAGTAGATCAATAGAGGAAAACAAGTCCAGTTCCCTCCTTACTGAGACTCTCAAAATGCCAGTGTGTTTCAGCGCCCCTCCCTGCTGTCTCTTCGGTACTGTTGACTTTTGATTACAGGCCTTGGACATAGAATCTTCCCATCTTAGTTGCCTTACCAGTTCTTTACAATCTACCTGTGGTCATTATCACTTAAGGCACAATTTTGAAGGAAAAAGACATGATTATCTTAAGCCCAAAGGAATGTCTATCAAGCTGTCTCAAGCACTGAAAGTAAGTGTACAGAAATCAATGATGTGCACATCCTAATCAATCACCATTGGCATTTGCTGAGACGGGACTGAGTACACTTCTGAATTATATTATTTTGGAGACCAGAAGTTAGACATGATAAATGATGTCAAAAAACAGTAATGTACCTGTAATATCTATACAAATAGAGTGACTATGTGAAATGACCCAGCAGGCCAAGTGTTTCTTCCTTGGAGTCACAAAGACTAGCTCTAAAGAATTAGCTAGCACTTTAGTCCCAAAACTCAAGTTTTATTGGCAAACTCTCTTCACTGTATGAGTTAACTCTGAAGTGGTATTTTTTCCCACATATTTTTGTGAAAATGGTTTTGTTGTTTTTCATTTGTTTTGGTTTTTTTTTTTTTTTGTAACTATAATAAAAGTCTAATTGCAATTATTTGTCAGTCCTCATTTAATTGAAGCAAATACTTTTTGCTGTGGTCCACTGATATTTCACATAAAGATTCTATTCTGTATTGCTAACACGTACAAAGTGAATGAATGTGTATCTATACAGACAAGCTCTTGGGTTATTAAGGTCTAATCTAGGAATGTCAAGAACTAAATGTAAAACATGGTCAGTACCATGGTATTATTTCAGTCATGTTATTGGTGTTTGGGAAACGTCCTTTATGACAAGTAGACTTGGAACTGAGAACAGGTAAAAGGAATTCTCTCTGGGATGGAGCAGCCCCCGGAAGTGCAGGGTTAGAGCGCAGGCACAAGCCCACTGCTCCTTTCAGTTGTTCTTACCTCTCCTAGTTTTTAGGAGCCTGGGATAAAGGGGAAATTATAACAAGTTAAAAAATAAATTAGGGACTGGAGAGATGACTCAGTTGGTAAGAGCACTGACTGCTCTTCCGAAGGTCCTGAGTTCAAATCCCAGCACCCACATGGTGGCTCACAGCCATCTGTAAAGAGATCTGATGCCCTCTTCTGGTGTGTCTGAAGACAACTACAGTGTACTTAAATATAATAAATAAATAAATCTTAAATAAATAAATAAATAGTTGACTCTAATATGGAAATTATTCTGACTTAGAAATGTAAGTCTTCAGTTTGGAATTCTCTGATGTTTCTTGCATACCTTAAAAAATGTTCTGTCAGGAGCTGGAGAGATGGCTTAGTAGTTTAGAGCTCTGGCTGCTCTTCCAGAGGACCTGAGTTCGGTTCCCTGTACACACAAGGCAACTCATAATTGTCTTTAATCCAAATTCAGGGGATCCAGTGTTGTCTTATGACTCAGCAGGCAAAGAGTGCACATGTAGACAAAATATGTACATAAAAATATTTGAAATATTCTGTCAACTTCCAATTACTAAAGATATTTATATTTTAAACTGTTTATCTATCACATAAATGTTTGATAAAATTTATAAAACGCGGATTATGTCTGTCTTAGTGACTGGAGTTTCTTAATTCCTCATTTTTTCCCAAGTTAGCAAATATTGCAAATAATAAGAATAGTATTTTCATTCTACTGGGGAGTGGGTTCTGATGACTGGGAAAGGCTGGGGATTAGTTATTTAGCATTCTGGAGACAGAACTTTATATAACCTTTTTCTTTTTTGCATGAGATTTTTCATGTTTACAAAGAATTTCTTCTGCTACAGTATTGTTTTAAAATACGTGTTTAAAAAAGGAAAATGTATAAGGTATGAACATACCCCATCCAAATTTCAGGGTCTTTATTTTTGATAATCTGTACATAATTTGGTTAATTAAAATATAAACTAGAAGTCAAAGTTACCATTTTAATGAGAAATAAATGAGATTCTCTGGAGCTGTTGAGAATTCCTTATAAACCAGGGACCAGCAAACCATTTCTGATGAAGACCGGAGTAGAAACTTAAGACACTTGAGGTGCTCTGGGTTATGAAGTCTGTGCTACGGCCACTCCCAGCAGCCGCAGAGAACAGCCTCTGCTGGTGGCAGGAAGGTCCCATAAAACACTGGCGTGTGAACGTCAGCCGTCACACCATGGAGAGTTATAAACACCGGCGCTTAAGCTTTGGGCAACCACTGTACTAGGAAACATTAGTCTTTCCATTTCCTTCCCAATCATTTAAAAATGAGAAGACCATTTCCAGCTTGCAGGCTGCGTGAAAGTGGGCAAGGCACCAGGCCTGGCCTCTGTGCCACGGTGTGCTGACCCTTGCTCCAAATTAAACTTCAGAATTTCAAATCACGGCTTCCCAGAGATTTAAAATAACTATTCAAATCTTCATCGGTAACATCTTTTAGATCAGCTGGTTTCCATTTTGGAGTCTGGTCTTTGTCAATGAGAACTGTCAAAAGAAGGTAGAGACATTAGCATATCTTTTTCTGCTATTACTGAACTAACACTGTGTGTTACTTAGCTTTTTTTTCTATAGTACATTTTTTTTCTGCAAAATTTATGCTTTTAATAAAACCGAGTGAACTGACCTGGCAGCTCAAACATTCCTCGTCTCTCCTCAGACAAAACTATAAATGAAATATCCATGTTATAGACAGCTAAACACGGTATTGGTGCAGGTGAGAGGGGAGGCAAGGGCCAGGCTTTAACCAGCTTTTGAGAGGAAAATTAATTACTTGAGGTAGAGGAAAGGAGATTTTATACATAATTAAATGTAGATATTGTCCTTCTACCAAATCCTCCAGTATAGATAGCTCAGTGGTTTAGAGCACTGACTGCTCTTCCAGAGGTCCTGAGTTCAATTCCCAGCACATGGTGTGGCTCACAACCATCTGTAATGGGATCTGATGCCCTCTTCTGGTGTGTCTGAAGACAGCTACAGTCTACTCATATACATTAAATAAATAAATATTAAAAACAACAACTACAACTACCACCAGACCACATCCGGTAATCACCAAATTTTCTACTCCTATTTCAGTATAGACATCACTCAGGATAGCGACAATCTATCCCCAGAGGATTCTAAGTGTGAGTCAATCTATAAGCACTTAAAAAAATAAAGAGAATGCCCATTTTTCTGGTGTTAGTGCACTACAGTTGCACACATGCTATTCAAGGGCCTGCATAAAGGGTATGCAGGAGTTCCAAACTGTTCCTCACAAGTACATGTGAATCTAAACTTGAAAACAGTTAGAAAAGCATTGTTATGGTAGCACATCTCAGCCATGCCTAACATATATAACTTTAATGAAGGATGAGAGAGAGAGAGAGAGAGAGAGAGAGAGAGAGAGAGAAGTTAAAGACAGTGTCTGCTAGCATTTCAGAGAAAAATTATGAAGGTGATATGTGGGAATGAAAAGCTCTTCAAGTTCCCAGTTGGACTCTCATGAGTGACTTAGCATTCTGATCTGTCCAGCCATTAGGAGAGAGAAAATGATAGAGGGGGGAGGGGAGGAGAGGGAGAGGGAGAGGGGAGAAGGAGGTTTTTTTTTTTTTATTGTTTGGTGGTGGCAATATAGAAATTAAACCTTGGGCCTCGTGCATGTACCCTGGGCAAGCATTCTGTCACTAGGCTATATTCCTATCCTTAAATATGCACATTCTATAGACACTTAGAAAAACCCAAATTAAATCTGGAGCATTAAGCATTCGGAGCAGTAATGAGGGAACCAAGAAGAATGTGTTTTTGGCTAGAGAAAGCTTTATGCAGAGTTAAATGTGGATATTGGAGAAGTATTTTGTTTCGTTTTGTGGTGAGGCAGCTGGGGACTTGGAGGATGCAGCCGGCTTTCTATGGGAGGCTGTACATTGGCCCCTGTGGGTTTCGGAAGCAAATCGGAAAGGGCCGATTTCCAACCTTCCAACCTAAAGCTTGTATTTCTTAGCCAGTGTCAACGAAAGACTAGTTCTGGGACATCTTTCTACAGGATCTCTTTCTCTTCAAGTGTCTGGCTGGCACAGTCTACCTCCTTGAGGTGGACAAAGGATACAGGACAGAGCACCAAGCAAACCTGCGCTGCATTCCTGCAAGACAGGAAGTGCTTCCGGTGCAGGCGCTCAAGACAGGAAGTGCTTCCGGTGCAAGCGCTCAAGACAGGAAGTGCTGCTCTTGGAGGAGCTCAATGCAGCAGGGCCAAGCTTCGAACCCTTGGCTCTGCTAACAGTTCATTTTTATCTTCTGTAGCTAGGAGCTCACCCTACATGTTAAAAGTAAGAATGTTTAACAGCCATCTCCCTAATTTGCTAAATTATTTTATCTAATTTGCTGACATATTTCTATAGTTAGCAAATTGCAGCAAGAATACTAAACAGTTCTACCCAGAACAGATGCTGTTTTCTGAATAAGAGTCTATGCTGAAACAAGAGGCAACATTTTTTGTCTCACTAAGAAAAAAAATAGTAGTTTGAGCTAGGCCTGGTGGTGCATGGCAGTAATCCCAGCGCTCAAAAGCTGGCTAGCCTGGCTTATTCGGTAGAACCTTGTCTTTTGGTAAACGTTGTTTTTCAGTTTTAGAAACAAAAGTAGCTTGATAAGCAATTCCTTCGGGTTTTTGTTGTTGTTGGTGGTGGTGCATTTTGTTTTTATTCTGGAGACAGGGTATCTTCATTATGTGGTTCTGGCTGGCCTGGAACTCATAGAGATCCATACGGCTCTGCCTCCTGGGTGGTGGGATTAAAGTTGTGCACCGCCACACCTCAAAGGCACGTGCGTTTCAATTCAACATTCTAATGTTGATTGATTTCAACTCCTTTTTCCTTAAGTAACTGAAAATATTTATCTAAAATATCTAAAAATATCTTGTATTTGCAAAAGGACAATCACATAGTTAGCAAGTAGTTCACTAACAACTCTTAAGCAGTACACATCACCTGAGAGCAGGGACTACAATTTTGACCTGCGTGCATCGAAAACCCATAGGGAATTAGTAGAAAAGATGCATACTGTTTTCCTCAAGCCACCGGCCTGGACTCAACCCCATGAGTCTTCCAAAATGACTGCACCCTATGCTCACTGCTATATCATGCTACAAATTATGAGAATTCTACAATAAAAATAGGAATTTACCAAATCTCAGGGTGTAGAAAACAATCTTTTACTCAGAGAAAAAAATTTGGGGTTAGAGAATATATAGGTCAGTGGGAGAGCAGTAGCCCAAACACATGCACTGTACTCTGCCAAAATGATTAATACAAACAAGAAAATTGGTCAGGCTGGGAGACAGAGAAGGAAGAGACATGAAAAATTTATGCAGAAGAAAATAAGTATTATATAAGGAACAATAGCTCTTTATAAACATAAGAACTATTCATGAAAAGAATGGTTACAAATTTCCTAGAGAAAAACATATGCTTTCTCTAAATTGCTGCCTTGAAAAGAGCAAACTTGTAAGGTGTAATGTCCCCTGTACTCACCCAGGGATGCTGCCTGCCTGCACATTAGGAGGTGGGTGGTGGGTTCAGACACTGCCCAGGCATACCAGAATAGGACAAAGGAAGGAGCTTTCTGGTTCAGAATTGACACACCTTTTAGAAATGGCAGGGCATGTTTACAAGTTACAAGATCCCATGAGCAGAAGGGCAGAGTCTGATGCATGCATCAGAGAGCAGCAGCTGTGCACGTACAGGGTATGACACACACACACACACACACACATACACACACACACACACACACACATCAGAAGAGTGCTGAGACATGATTGTGAAAGTTTTAGAGACACCTTTTCATGTGTCTCGCCTGCAACACGTGCGTGGGTGCACGCACACACACACACACACACACACTCTGCCTCCCAACAGTCAAGAAGTACAGACACCTGTTACTTACCAGCTCTAACACCTTCATGAAAGTCATGACCTTCCTGAAAGAAAGAGTGGTGGGAGTAAGTGTGGGCCCCTTGTCCTGTGCTCTCTGCTCTGCCCGCCTTGGCCTTTCACCCGTATGACAATGCTGACCACAACACTAGAGTCTGGACCCCTCCAGAGAGCTCATCAGGCCACCTCCAACTTCGCCGGCTGCGGCAAGCCCACCGAGCACATCTTTGCTGCTCCTCGGGTTGGTGCATCCTGTAAGTCTCCCCACCCATGTGGCCTTCATGTTCTTTTTCCAGCCATAACCTTGAAGCCACTGAGCTGGCCACTTGCTCTGGAAGATGAACTCAGCCTTCAAACCTGTATATGATTCCAGAAAGTCCCCTACACCACGTGCATCCTTGGATTTCTATTGGAAAATCTAGGCGTGTGAATATTTTCATTTACAATTCATGATTTATAATGTGTCAAATGGGCACAGAAACCTACCCATGGTCCATGGTGTAACCCCGTTCTCAAGATAATTAACTATTTCAACTTCCTCACTGTCTCTTCTCACTCACTCTCTGCTTCTATGACATTCAGGTAAGGGCTTGGCCTCCAGTAGCGAAGGAGAACCTTTCTGATATGCTGTTTTTGCATCAAGATCCCTGCAGCTGGCGTAGCCTCTATTCTCTTCTTTCCAAGACTAGAGAGAGAGAGAGGGTCACCTTCCTGTTGAGATCCAGTCATGCCTACACCCCAGTCCACAGCTCCTTGGCCCTCCCAAGAGCCTCTCCTGAGAAGGGGTCCCACCACGCTCTCTGGAAGCTGCAGGACTACGTGGCTGAGTGCACGCAGTTCAGATGCCTGGACTACTCACTGCACAGCGGCCATGTTACCTTGGCATGTATTTCCCTTTAGGAAGTGGCCACATCCATGCATAATGGGATAATTTTAACCCGTTTCTGAACGGTGCAGTGGTACACTAAGGGCTCAGTGAATGCTGTTGTTAGTTCACCTACAATCTTGTTTCTCTTTGGATAATTCCATCCTTCATGAGGCTGGTCTAATATCTCCTGTCTTAACAAATGAACCTCACAGTCTCTGGTTCTGTTTTGAAAATAAAAGCTGTCTACATGTAATACCATCATTTCTTCACAGCCCATCTACATCACCTTACCTCCAATTTATGGCTCTAATGACCGCCTCTGCCACTCTGGAAGGGATTACCAAATCGCACTAATTGACTATAAACTGTCCTCTTAGTGTTACCTTGTTGCTCACAGACTTGGGCAAGTTACGTTTTCATTTTCATACAATTTTTGTAATTTATTTCCTTTGTGATCCAATCATCACTCAGTAGGGTGCAGTTTAGTTTCTAAGACCCTGTATATTTTCTATCATAGTTGATTATTTTATTCCACTGTGGTTAGAAAAAGCGTAAGGAATTACTTCAATTTTATTTGTTGAGGCTTGTATTGGATCACAAAATGTGGACTACTTGGGGAAAAATTCCATAGGCTACTGAAAAAAAAATGTGTTCTCTCTAGTATGTGGGTTCAATATTCTGCAGAGAGCAGGCCCATTTGATATTGTTTAGACACAATGTCCTTTGGTGAAAGTGGGGCAATAAAGTCAATTATCCTAATACTAATGTGTTAGAGTAGTTGGCTTTAAGTCTAGTAGCATTTGTTTTGTGAGATTAGGTGCAACAAGCTTGTTGTGTTTAGAGCTATAATGTCTTCTGAAAGGATTATTCCCTTATCAGTACAATGTGACCTTCTTTGTAGCTTCTGATTAGTTTTAATTGAGTCTTTTGTTTCCTGTTTGTGTGGAATGACTGGCTTGCAAGCACTCTTTCACTCTACCATCTAGCTCTACTGGCGATGTATGGTTCTTGGAAGCAGCAAAATGCTGGGTCCTGTTTTACATAGAGTCTGCTGTGTCTTGACTGGGGAGCTGAAATCGCTGCCCTGTGCTCTGATCCCTCTCACAGCGTTGACTGTGTGGTCTTTGTTTTCTCCATCCCCCTTTGAATAGCCACGGATTGAACATTAACATTTTCCCAGTAACCTCCTGGCTATGCTAGTCATTCTCTTCAGTCTCATGTAGCCCTTCCAGTTTCCTCTGAAGGGCTGAGGACTTGGTGTTCATGAATTACTTTCGTATGCTTTTACTGTATGGCTTTTTATTTTTTTTTGTACTCAATCATGCAAGATTGTTTTGCTGGGTAACACCTGTGGTCTTTCATTAGTCCAAGACTGTCTGATATTTAAAGTCTACACTGCAAATTGAGCTGTCGGTTATTCTGATAACCCACCCTTCCCTGTGACTTGGTCCTCCTCTCGCTCGTAGCTCTCACTATCCTTTCTACTGTTTCATTCCTTTAGGGCTTTGACTGGCATATGATGTGGAAAATTTCTTTTTTGGTCAAATTTGTAGTCTGTATGCCTCACCTAGATGGCCTTTTTCTAGACTTGGAAATTTTTGAGATTTATTAAACATACTTTCTGTATCTTTTATCTGCTTTCTTCTTTTTTGATGCCTATAATTAATTTATAAGTTTGGCCCATGGGTCCTGCATGTTTATAATTTTTTTTAAATACCGATTATTCTTTATGTGTAAGTGACCTAATTCTACCTTTTCTTCAAGCCTTGATAACCTGTCTTCCATTTGCTTATTATTCTATTCTGAATTTTACATGCTCTACAGTAAATTCCCTAGCTAGAACATAACAATATTCTATATAAAATTCTTACCATACAGGCTTGAGTTAACCGATACTCCATGGTCAGAACTTCTTGCAAGGTCTTTGAAGAGCCCTCCATGAGCTGCCTCAGTGTGATCTTTAGTGATGTCGGAGACATTTTACTAATTACCTTTGGAGTAAAAACATTCCTTGTTACCCAACTGCTTCTTTGCTGTATATAACAAGCTATCTTAGATTTCTATGTAAACCATCTTAAAACCCACATGATAAAACTTTTTTCTCTTTTTTTTATTGGATATTTTCTTTATTTACACTTCAAATGTTTTCCCCTTTCCAGGTCTCCCTTTCTGAAACTCTCTATCCCATCCCCCTCTATAAGGGTGCTCCCCCACCTACCCACCTACTCCTGACTTTCCGCCCTGGCAGACCCCTACAACGGGGCATCAAACACCCTCAGGCCCCAAGGGCTGCTCCTCCCCCCACTGATGTTCAACAAGGCCATCCTCTGCCACATATGTGGCCAGAGCCATGTGTCCTCCATGTGTACTCTTTGGTTGGTGGCCCAGTCCCCAGGAGCTCCGGGGATCTGGCCAGTTGACACTTTAACCCCCCACCCCAAACTCTTTAAGTCCCTTCTCCTCGTTACGTTCATGTCTTTTTTATGTGTGTGGCCCACTGCATTTACAGAGGACCAGGCATTCAAAACTATGAGCCTGCAAGAGCCGATCTCATTCAACCCGACACAGGCACCAATGAAAATGCTTTCAGAGGACAGAACAGATAAATACTTCTGCATCTTGGGAGTAAGCATACATTCATTCCTTAGAACACATGGGGAAAAAGTTACTATAGGCTTTGGGCTAGAGCTCACTGATATAAGAACCCTTGCCCAGTACACCACACAGTCTTGAATTTAACCCAAACACTGGGGTGAACAGAACTCTTATAGTAAACCATACTCAACAGCTGCAGAAAAATTATAAATAATACTCAGAACAATAAAAATTCCTTGTAGGTAATAAGGAAATATTGATAAAGAATGTCCACAAGATACCTGTGGCAATAGCAACTTCCGGGTTCTTCAAAGTTTTCCTCAGGATAGGAAGATCATGATATGAATAGCTCTCACCATTTCAACCCAGTAGTGCTGGTGGTATAAGCCAATATAGGAAAATGGGTGTGGGGTGTGTGTGTGTGTGTGTGTGTGTGTGTGTGTGTGTGTGTAGGAAAATAGAAAGAATGGCAGGGAAGATGAAATTAAGTACACAAAAATTCAAAGTAATCTGCGAAATATAAATACTTCCTTAATGAGTTTAGACAAGCTCTAAATACAAGGTACAAAGTCTATATATACATTTTGGATTCAATTTTTACTTCTTATCTCAACAAACAAAAGATTAACTTTTAAATGTTAATCAAAGGCATCAAACCATCACTATCTAGTGATAAATCCAATGAAAAATATACAAACGCAATTATCTCTAAAGAAAATTGCAATATCACAGAAATGAATGTAGACCTAAATAAATGAAAGAGCACACTGTCTGCACAGAAGATGCCACACAAGCTTTCCTATAAGGAGACTGGAATGGGGGTATGTGCCAGGTGCAGCATGACCATATGCCTAGCCCACAGTGACAGTGTTGTCCCGAGTCTGTACTGTGTTTCACTGACGTGTGCTGAGGGAAGAGGACGGTATGAGTGACTTCCTCGCTCACCCCACAGGCCTCCCTTTGTTTCTTTTCACTGTTTGAGTCTGAGTCCTGCCACTGCTCACCAGACTGACAGGAGTTCTCGGAGAATAAACATACACAGAATATTGACTTTTCTCTTTGGAAGGTATCAAGGGTTCTGATACCTTGGTATATACAACATATTTTATTATCTGAAAGTTTTCAAGTATAGCCAATAATTTAAAAGGGCCCAAAAGAACAAACAATAAAGCAAGCGAAAGACAACCTGGATTACTATTAAACTTTTTTGTTACTCATGTGGCATCGGGAAGAAAAAGACACAGAAGATGATAAAGGAGAAAGATGTATGCAATGCATATGCCACCTGAAGGACTTTTACTCAATCTGTTTAAACATCAATAATATGGTCAATAATATGATAAACATTAACAGGCATTTCACATGAAAAAATAAATGGTCAAAGTGATCCTGCCCACAGTTAATTGTAATTGGTAAATAGATGCCAAAAGCCAATAACTGGGTGGAAGAGACATAAGTGGGATTGAGGTTTCCCAGGCTTGAAGAGAGAGGACCACAAGAAGGGAAAGAGAAGGAAGACACCTCCATGGAATGAAGGAAGACCGTGCAGTAGAGGAGAAAGGACCAGCTTCCGTGGGTCAGTTGAGTCATAAAGGCGTGGCCTGGGGGCTGTCCAATGGGAGTTAAGAGCAGCCCAGACTGAACATAGTAAGTAATAACTCGGGTTGTCAACCAGGAAGTAGATTCTAACAGCATGGAGGGTAGGATGTTGCTGTACTGCTTAAGGCATACTAAAAATATAAAGGCTGTGTGTTCTTTATTCAGGATCTCAATAACCAAAGGCATGGTAGAAGCCCTGGGCTGGAATTTTAATGTTTATTAATACAGGGTATATAGTCAAGGTTTAGAAGAAATGCTCTCAAAGGACTACTGACAACTGTCAGACAGGCTTCCCTGTCCCAAGGTGTCCATAGTCGACTGGAACAGAAAAGATCCATACATTACCTTTATCTGTTCTATGGCAAAAGGTGAACCATCTTGCCGTAAGTTTTCAATAATCTGTTCCACGGTATTAGCTGAAAAACAACTATAAAGAAACACAATTTTACCACCGACAAGTGATTTCCTATTTCCAAGTCACCAGTGAGCCTGAGCACTGCCTTTCCTCAAACCCCACGTCCATAGGAAGACTTTTCCGTGTGCTTGGCAAGGGAGGAAATGTACACCACTTC
Source organism: Apodemus agrarius (assembly GCA_964023405.1). Taxonomy (NCBI): domain Eukaryota; kingdom Metazoa; phylum Chordata; class Mammalia; order Rodentia; family Muridae; genus Apodemus; species Apodemus agrarius. Next base: position 47,915,467 of record OZ030014.1, read on the forward strand.
CTGGGTGAGGGCGCTTGTCGTCCATCACTACCAGTGCAGAATGAAATGTATTCTTGGCTTCTGGCTTGCTTCCATGCATGGCTAATACTTACATTTAAATACATGTCTACATGTCTACATGTCTACATGTCTACACTACCAAAACAGAGGACGGCACTGTCTTCCGGTCCTTCATTTCCCTTTGCTCCAGTTCTTCCCTTAGGCCAGGAGGGAGGTTCCCAGATCACAGCACAAAGCCTTAACTGGCTGAGACCTTCTGGGAGGATGGGGGAAGATAAAAGGAAGTTAACTCAACTGTTATCCTCTGGCCTCTCTTCCTGACTCTAAAAGTATTCTGCATTAAAACGAGTAAGCAAGCAATGTCTACTTCCTCCTGGAAGAGTGGGCAGATGTTACTTTGAAAGGTAAATGAAAATGAAGATGATTACCACCCATCTCAAACTGAGCAGCACTGTATAATCATAACGGGAGCAAATGGAGTTAATAAAGCCTTCCCAAAGGGCAGCACAGCCAGGGCCTTTTGTTAAGTACCTGTTTATTTTGTCCATGTGTTCCTCAAATATGGATTTGTCTTGATCCATCTTGGACTGTTTGAAAAGAATTAATTTAAAGTGACTCAAAAAAATTGAAAACCCTTAAAAACATTTAATGATATACTTTGTGACAGATTATCACTTTCAGTCAAATTATGTTTAACACTCTCTTAAGTAACTGCCACCATATGTTCAAAATTCAGAAAATATGTACAACTACAGACCAGCTCTTAAAAGTGCCAAAGGCAAAAATTCTTTTCTTTATTTTTTATCACCCAACTCTCTCTGTGAATCTAAGGATATGGGTCTAGGACCTGTGACCTGAGAATACTTTGTCAAATCTTTACTCCAGGTAGAAATCCCCACGGCGGGCACGGCAGGCATCCATCCCTGCAGCTCTGCCTTCAGTGAGAGCAACGCACCGCTGGAGTCACCCCCAAGCGCCAAAGATTGCAGCATGCAGGATTCAGCCTTTACGGCAGCTCCGCCTCTCAACCTGAGCTCTCTTCTGTTCATATTTCTAGTTAATCTCGCTATTATCTTAACCCATGTCTTACATGGCCTGACTCAGGTACCTTCTTATAAAGAAATGCCAGTTTACCAAAGTCATTCCTACAGGAACACATGTTGTTGGCAGATGAGGCTGGATCACAGCGATGGGCACCTGGGTCTGAGTTTGGGTGCAGTATTTTTACTGACAGTATCATACGAAGCAGACCTATTATACAGCTTTTTGACACTGAACTCCAGTCAACCTATTGCTTTAAAGCCTGCATATCCCCCACATGTGTTTCCCCCTTCCTGTACTTCAGAACCTAGCACTCCGAATGGTCCTGTTTATCTTTAGTAAGTTATATGACATGTCTACCACAGCTGTCGACCGAATGGTGAATTCCATGACCAGGTAAGACCTCCTTGTGTTGGGAGGGTTCCCTGGCTGCCAGAGCCTGGGAAGAGGATGGCAGACATGTTCTGTAGGCCTGCAGCTACAGGTCTTCCCTAGCATGCAGTCTCTCTTCCTAAATAGCGCCCCACCATCCCCACGCCTTGGCTAGACTTTATAGACCTTTGGAGGTTTAACTGCACTTATTAGAACGTGTAAGAAATTTCTGTTTTCTCCCTGCTCCACACCAGTGTCCCTGCTCTGTCCTGCCTGTATGTCCCTCCATCACCTCTTCCTTTTCTTGGTTCTTTCTTTTTCCTATTATCTCTTATTCTTGTAGTACTAAACAAGCACTCAACCCCTGCGCTATGCCCTGTCCACTGGGAAGGTCTTCAGAGACTCAGGGCTCCTTAAAGGGCTCTCTGCATGCCTCCCTTGCTCCGGCAAGCGTGCTCTGGCTGGCCTCTCACTCTGAAGAATGATGATGCCACAACCTTACATCTAAGAGCCGTCTTTGAAGCTGCCATCAAATTGATATCTCACTGGGACCTTCTTTTCCTTTCATTTTATGTCACTTCATGAATCAATGCCTTTTTTCTTCCTTTACTACAATTTCTGTGAAATTTTAGGAAGAACTGTGCATTTGATTGTGATTTTTAAGGATTCTTGGCACTTCTCTGTCTCTGTTTCTGTCTCTCTCTGTGTGTGTGTGTGTGTGTGTGTGTGTGTGTGTGTGTGTGTTGAGGTTACAAGTGTGTCATATCTAGCTTTATAAAAAGGACCCCTAAGTGGGTACTGGGGATGAAATCAAGGTCCTGGGGTGCTTGTCCAGCAAGCACTTCACTGACTGAGTTACCACCGCCCCAGCCCCTACTTTGGCCTTTATAAGGAAAGTTAGGAAGCATAAGTAAGAAATTAAGCCTTGCAGCAGATTTTATATTTAGCGTTTCATTTTAGCAGCTCCACAAATAGTCTGAACGTTGAACCTGTCACAGAAATGCAAAAGCCTTTGCAAAAGCTCCTTCCAAGGCCAAGAGCTAAAGTTCCAAAGAGAAGCTTTTGAGGCAGAGGGCAGGTATCAGATGGCTTTCTCAACACGGACGCTCTGGTGCTCTCACCCGGCCTTGAACTAAATTACCCTCAATATGCCTTCTACATCCACAAACCAGCACTTACCACTGCTCTGTTTAAACACTTGACATTCCCAGTGATTTGAAACCTTCTTACCTTGGCATGATAGCTGTCCAGGACACCTGCAACGTCCTCAGCAGAAGGTGACTTTAAGGCTAACAACTCCTCCTCCAACACATGTAACTACATAGAAAGAAAACAAGACATGCCAATCGTTAACCTAAGCATGTAATGTTTAGAAATATCCACTGACCGTACCAGCTCAGGTCCCGTTAGTTCTGTTTTGCTTGTGGGAGCTGAGAGACAGAACGCGTAGGCACCTTGCCCAGCATGGTGACAGGAACATACACTAATGTTCTCAGCCCTGGAAAGGTGAGGGCTGGGCGATCTTGAGCTTCCTTTCATCTTGGACAGTGTGGCGGAGGAAAGGGAAGGTGGGAAGTGTGGGGAGGGGAGGGTGGGGCGGGGGTTAAGAACTTTCTCCAAGGTCACACAAGCTAAAGCAATAAATTTAGCATTCACACCCATACTTACCAAAAACCTGTGATCATCTCAACCACTCCCAGCAAACATCTAAACAATTACCTTTTCTGAATCTACAAAGTGTGTGGCAATTCCCGCTCTATGCACATCTCTTCCTTTCAGTCTGAATCCTGTCAGTGCAAGGAAGTAGCCCAGTTTTCCTTGAAGTCTTGGCAAGAAATAACCTCCGCCCACATCAGGAAATAGTCCTGTAATTAAGAATAGCAAAAAAGAATAATTCAAACAGAAAGTGGAGATAGTACTTATACTCACTTAGCCATTTATGTACAGACTGAATATGTACAATGAATATTAAGTTATGTATTATACAACGAACCCTTGGTTTGGAAATTTTCAAAATCCTTGTATCTTACTGTTCTAGAAGTTGGTAAAGTATGTGACCTCAGAAGGTCTTGTATGTTAGGAGTATGTAACACTGGCATTGCGGGACAGGATATCTCACTGAAGACCTTGAGTGTGACCCCTAGAATTCATATTGAAAAATCCAGATGTGGCAGCATCTGATTGCAACCCCAGAGCTGGACAAGCAAACACCAGAGAGGTACCAAGGCCAGCTAGACTAGCTTGATGATGAGTTCCACACCAGTGAAGAGACCTTGCCTCAAAACGAAAGGCGGATAGTCCCTAAAGAACAACACCCAATGCAATTGACAAAATATTTATTTCCCAATGAGTATTTACAGAACAAACACACAGCATGTTGTTAATCTGAGAGCCTTATGACATAACCCAGAGTGGCCTTGAACTTGTGATCTCTTTTCTCAGCCTGTAGCCTCCCCAGTACTAGAATTACAAGTATAGGTTACCATGCCCAGGAAATGTGACATTTTTAAACACAAATAGAGTTTTATTTTACATTTCTTAAAATTTTTACAGTGGCTGCATTTTCTCTTAGATTAAAACATCCACCGTAACCAAGTCTTAAATGTCCAAACACTTTTTAGTTTCGTCTCTCACGATCACCCTCTAAACCACAGCCATCCTGTGTCTTCATCGCCGAGCACACACCTTACCAGAGCGTCAACGGCATTCTGAGTACAGGAAAACCCTCCTATCCTGAAACATTCCCATGTCCTTAAGACATGGCCGCAGCCTCTGAGACACATGGAACACTTCTTTTCATCTTTCTGCCTCTACCTGGCTCGATCCCTGCGAGCTGTGGAGACGACACTTGCTATGACGGTGCCCACCTATGGTTATTTTCCTTGGCCCCTATGGCTTTAAATAACATTTGTGTGCTTATTATTTTCTGTTATTGATGGAATTGCATCCCAAAATCTGTATGTTGAAGCATTAGCCCACAATGTAACTGTATCATTTAAAGACTAAACTTTGAGTACATCATATTGTAAGGGGGATGGCCTAATCCAACAGGACCATCTTTACAAGAAGAAACACACACACAGAGGCGTGTGAAGACATGGCAAGGAGGTGCCATCTAAAAGCCAAGGGAAGAGACTCAGGAGAAAGCAAGCTTGCCAACACCTTGATTTTGGCTTTCAGCTTTCAGAAATTTGAGAATCAGTATGTTGTTTTAAAGCAATCAGTCTATGCTTTTGTCAAAGAGGCTCAAGTTGACAATCAGTTTCGAAGGCACCTATTTGTGCCTTTCTCCAATGCCAAACTCTAGACCTGCCTTTTACAAGCTTACAAGGCTAGTAAGTATCTCTACCTCAGCTCTGGACTGGATCCCTTCAACTATGTTTCTTTCCTGATCAGTCTCTATCCTAAAGCACAAACTGGACAATTGGTGCTATCCCTAGTTATACCAGGTCTCCCCATCTGGGCTCATGTTAGAACTCCTTGTACTGTATGAAGAGAGGATCTAAGCCTAGAGAAGGGATAAAAGAGCTAAGTGGGAAACCAGGGAGGCCAGACAACACCAGATCCACCAACTAGATGAAGAGCAAGGGTCTGGGCCCAGCAGACATGGGAAGGTCTTGCCTCTATACTCAGAAATGAATAAGTCAACAGTAGCTTAACTCATTGTCCCCATCCTACATGGAAACAAAACCAACCAAACCTAAGACATCTAACTGGAACGAAGGGGTTCCAAGTAACTTACATTCACTCTAGAAGGAAGTACATGAACATTTGTAAGAACTGAAAAACTCAAAAAGCAGTTGTGACAGTGCATCAAGTACAGGCAGACAGGTCTCTAAATTTAAGGCCAGCCAGAACCAGTCAGGGATACATAATATCAACAAAAACAAAGAGTGGTGTAGATGCAGAACAAGCTAGAGAGGAAGAAAAAAGAAAAAACAAAATAAAACAACAGAAACTCTTCAAAAGTATACAACATGCTACAAAAGAGTTGCACTTAAGACCTAATAAAAAATTACTAGCTGTCTTTGTTAGGATCTCTACTAAGATAATGAAACACCATGACCAAAATCAAGTTGTGGAGGAAAGGGTTTATTTGGCTTATACTTCCACAGCACTGTTCATCACTGAAGGAAGTCAGAAGAGGAACTCAAACATGTCAGGAACCTGAAGGCAGGAGCTGATGCAGAGGCCATGAAAGGTGCTGCTTACTGGGTTCCTCTTCACGGCTTGCTCTGCCTGCTTTCTCACAGAACCCAGGACCACCAGTCCAGGGATGGCACCACCCACAATAGGCCGGGCCCTCCCACATCAATCACTCAATAAGAAAATACCCTAGAGGCTTGCCTACAGCCCCACCTATAAGGAACATTTTCTTAACTGAGGCTCCCTCCTCTCAGATGACTTTAGCTTGTATCATGTTGACATAAAACTACCCAATACACTAGCCATCTAGTAGTGCAAATCTTTAGTCCCAGCACTTAGGCAGAGATAGGTAGATCTCTGAGTTCAATGCCTGTGTAGTCCACATAGACCCTATCTCAAAGATACAAAACAAAACAAAACCTAGATATCTAACACGACAGGAAAATACAATGCACAGTGAGGATCAATCAATTAAAACTGACATAAATGTACGAATTCACTCATATATTAAAAAATATAGAGACAGAGAAGTTATATTTTTAGCAACTCAAATCCTATTCCCATAGATGAAACTGAGATAAATGCTTATACTAAAAAAACACTAGAAACACTAAGAACAGATTAGACTTTTCAGAGGGGAAAACGTTTACAATGTAGAAATAGAAATTAGACAAAAATAATTTAAAATGAACATAGCGCAGGACCTGGTGCCTAGGTCTATAGTTCTAGCTGTTGGGCAGGCATAGAGTGACCACAGGCTCAAAGGCGACAGAATGGCCACCAGGCTGGCCTGAGTTACTTGCAAGACTGTCTCAACATTTATATAAAGAAATCAAGGCGGGCGGGGGTGGGGGGTTAGGGGGGTAGGGGTGGGGTGGCCCACTCCTTTAATCCCAGCACTTGGGAGGCAGAGGCAGGCAGATTTCTGAGCCTGGTCTACAGAGTAAGTTCTAGGACAGCCAGGGCTATACAGAGAAACCCTGTCTTGAAAAACAAAACAAGGAAATAAAAGGTGGGGGCCTATTCCTCAGGGATAAAGCACTTGCCTAGGACTGTGAGTCCTTGAGTTCAATCTGTTGCACCACACACACACACACACACACACACACACACAAACATATGGATGTGCAAGTGCACACACACAGGAAGAGTGCATCTGACATTAGGTGTAAACTACCAGCCTCCCTGGCTTTACTGATACATTCTACAAAACATTACATTTACATAAAAGTAGAGAGTTCTCATATTAATAACTTAACAACACATCTGAAAGCTCTGGAAAAAGAAGAAATAATACAAAAAGGTAGATGGAAATAAATAAACACAGGATTAAAATCAATGAAACAGAAACAAATAAGAACAAAATTATACAAAGACTCAAATGGTTGGTTCTTTGTGAAAAATCAACAAGAAGGCCAAGCCCACACCCAAAGCAACTCAAAGACAAATAAAGGAGATCTAATGGAATAAAATTCAAGATAAAAAGGAGAATATCGCAACAGACCAAGGAAACCAGACAATCATAAGGACAATTTAAAAAAATCTGTATTCTAAAATCTGAAATTAGTGGATTAATTTCTTGATATAAACAAACTACCAAAATTAAGTCAAAATAAAATAAACAATTTAAAAAGACCCATAACCCAAGTGAAATAGAAACAATAACTTAAAATCTCCAGACAGATTCCCACGCCACCTCTCTGCTCACCTTTATCAGATCTGTGGATCCTGAACCATACAGGTTAGCTTCCTCCTGGCTTGCAGAGTCCCCCGGGGGCATGCCCAGCTGCTCTGAACAGTCTGCTCTCACTGGAGGCCCTCCATTCTCCTGCCCTCACTGGCCACCTTCATCAGACCTGAGACTCCTGAACCATACAGACCCATATACAGCCAGAGGATACCCATCAGAGGGCTGCCACACTAGGACCATCAAGGTTAATCCCCCTCTAAATACCTTCTACAACAGGAACATACAGGCCCTCGGAAAAAAACACAATCAACAAAACCAGGGCAATATGACACCTTTAGAGCACAGCTACCCAACTACTGAGAACTCTGGATATCCTAACACAACTGAAGCACAGGAAAATGACCTTAAATCTAATCTTATAAAGATGATAGAGGCCTTTAAGGAGAAAATGAATAAATCCCTTGAAGAAATACAGGATAATACAATTAAACAGGTGAAGGAAATAAAACTGTTCAAGACCTGAAAACAGAAATAGAAGCAATAAAGACAACACAAACTGGGGAATACTGGAGATGGGAAACCTAGGGAAGAGAACAGGGACAACAGATACAAGCATCACCGACAGAATACAGGATGGAAGAGAGAATCTCAGACATAGAAGATACAGTAGAAGAAATTGTTAAACAGTCAAAAACAAGCAAACAAACAAACTGTTAAAGCTAAAAAATTCCTGACACAAAACATTCAGAAAATCTGGGATAGCAGAAAAAGACATAACCTAAGAATAATAGAAGGTGAAGATTCCCAGATCCAAGGCCCAGATAATATTCTCAACAAAATCATAGAAGAAAACTTTCCCAACCTAAAGAAAGAGATGCCTATAAACATACAAGAAGCTTAGAGAACACCAATCAGACTAGACAAAAAAAGAAAATCCTCCCACCACACAATAATCAAATCACTAAAAATACAGAACAAAGAAAGAACATTAAAATCAGCAAGGGAGAAAAACAAGGTAACATACAAAGGTAAACCTATCTGAATGACACCTAACTTCTCAAAAGACACTCCAAAAGCTAAAAGGGCCTGGACAGATATCTTGCAACCTCTAGAAAACTACAAACGCTAACAAATGCTGCATACAAGAAACACACCTCAGCAATAAAGATAGATGCTACCTTCGGAGTAAAGGGCTGAAAAAAAAAGTTTTCCAAGCAAATGGTCCCAAGAAACAAGCTGGAGTAGTCATTCTAATAGCTAATAAAATAGCCGTTCAACCAAAATTAATCAAGAGACTTTATACTCATCAAAGAAAAAAATCTGCAAAGATGAACTCTCAATTCTGAACATCTATGTCCCAAACACAAGGGCACCCACATTTGTAAAAGAAGCATTGCTAAAACTTAAATCGCACATTGAACCCCACACATTAATAGTGGGATGCTTCAACACCTCAGTCTCACCAACTGATAGATCTGCATCACTCTGCACAAGACTCCAAATATATCAAGGACATCAACATAAAGCCAGATACCCCAAATCTGTTAAAACAGGAAGTGGGAAGGAGCCTTGAACTCACTTACACCAGAAAGGACTTTCTGAACAGGACACCGATAGCACAGACACTAAGATGAGCAATTCATAAATGAGACCTTGTGAAACTGAAAATCTTTAGTAATGCAAAAGACACCATTATTCAGGCAAGGTATCAGCCAACAAAATGGGAAGAAGCCATTATCAATCAAATATCTAATACAGTGTTAGTATCTAGAATGTATAAAGAACTACGGAAAAAAAAAAAAAAGATCTTAACACCAACGAAACAAAGAACCCAATTTAAAAAGTATGGCACAGGAACTCACTCCGTAGACCAGGCTGGCCTCGAACTCAGAAATCCGCCTGCCTCTGCCTCCCAAGTGCTGGGATTACAGGTGTGCGCCACCACGCCAGGGCTACACAGAGAAACCCTGTCTCGAAAAACCAAAAAAAAAAGTATGGCACAAAACTAAGCGTGGAGCCCTCAGACGGTGAAATGCAAACAGCTGAGAATTTCGAGAAATGCTCCACACCCTTCATCATTCGGAAATGCAAACTAAAACTGCTTTGAGTTTCCATCTTACACCTGTCAGAATGACCAAGAACAATAAAACAAATGACAGTTCATGCTGGCAAGGATACAGGGAAGAGGGGACACTTACTCCTTGCTGGTCAAAGTGCAAACCTGGAACAGCCACTGTGTAAATCCGTATGGCAGTTCCTGAGGAAGACTGGACTCAGTCTACCTCAAGATCCAGGTATACTACCCTTGAGCATAGACCCAAAGACTGCTTCATCCTCCTACAAGGACACTTGCTCAACCATGCTCATCTCTGCTCTATTCATGAGAGCCAGAAACTGGAAAAACCTATATATCCATCAATGGATGAATACATAATAAAAATGTGGTATATTTACACAATGAAGCTAGAAAATAATCATCCTTAGTGAGGCAACCCAGAGCCAAAAAGACAAATTCTATGTTTTCTCTTATATGTCTATGTTAGTTTTTAAGCTTTCAATGTCTGTATTATAATCTGAATAACTAAGTTCCAGGTTTGCACTTTGACCAGCAAGGAGTAAGTGTCCCCTCTTCCCTGTATCCTTGCCAGCATGAACTGTCATTTGTTTTATTGTTCTTGGTCATTCTGACAGGTGTAAGATGGAAACTCAAAGCAGTTTTAGTTTGCATTTCCGAATGATGAAGGGTGTGGAGCATTTCTCGAAATTCTCTTGTACCTAATAAAGGACAAGAGAGGAGGAGAGGATTTCCCAAGGAAGAAGATAATGTGCAGAGTGAGAGAAATTTTGGAACCCCTCTCCCTCAAGGCTCAGAGATCTGTAAGGACGAGAAGGCAGAAAGACTGTTAAGATTAGAAGAGGTAGATGCCTCCAAGAAAGCATGTCTTCCAGCCACTACAGGACTAGTGCACATATGAACTCATGCACAATGCAGGTTTCAAGCTATATGAGGGTTTCAGCACTGAGGGGGGCAAGTGGACCCTACCCTAAGCAAAAGCTAGCTGCAACTGAAACCTGCTGGGTAAGGGAATGCCAGCTTGCTACAGTGGTGTGTCACTGGATATATCAACTACACTCCACAGTAGGCCCTGGGCTTAGGAAAAGTTGGTCATCACACAATGAACTCAATGTTTTTTTTGTAGACTTTCGTTTCATTTTCTTTTGTTTCAGTCTTTGTTTTTCCCCGTATTGGTATTTTACTTGTGTGTTTTGATTATTGGCTTTGTGTTCTTGGGTGGAGAGATTATTTGTCTTTTGTCATTTTGTTTTGATTATATTTTTATTTTTTCATTTTTCATGAAAGAAAGAAAGAACACAAAGTTAGGTGGTAAGTATTCGAGGATCTAGAAGGAGTTGGGAGAGGGAAAAACATGATCAAAATATAATGTATGAAAAATTATTTTCAATTAAAAATGAAAACATTATCTACAATATAAAGCAATAGGAGATAGACACAATTCTTGTAAAATATGTGTGAGACCTACACACTGAAAACTATACTTAAAACTTAAAAATTTACTTACCCATGGGTCTAAAGACACCATCTTATTAAGATGCAAATTCTTGGGCTGAGAGGCTGATTCACTCCATAAAGTATTTGTCATGTAAGTGTGAGTACCAGAGTTTAGATATGTAGCACCCATGTACAGAGTTAGGTATGGTGTGGCACATGCCTAAGATCTTAATTCTCGGAGGCTGGATACAAGAGAAACCATGAGGCTTGTTTGTCAAACAGTCTAGTTACATGGACCAGCTTCAGAGTCAATGAAAGACCTTGTCTCAAATATTAAGGTAGAGAGCCACAGAGAAAGACACCTAAGTTAGACCTCTCCTCCACAAGCACAGGCACACAGTATGCATGTGCACACACACCGACACTCGCACACACATATGCAGATAGAGCACATACACCAAAGAAGTCAATTCTACCTGAACTGATAGATTATAAGCTTCACAAATACATAACAATAACAGAAGGAGGTTTTTTGTTGAAACTTAAAAACTAAATTTTATACAGAAACACCGATGATCTATATAACTGAAAGAACTTGGGGAGAAGGGATAAAGTTGGAAGGTTATCACTATCTGATTTCAAGAATTACTATAAGGCAATAGCAATCAAGATGTCAGGATGCTGACAGAACACCGACACAGGCAGCATAGACACCTGACAGAGACAAAGACGATTGATTCGGTGAGCAAACACGAGTTCTTTCAACGAACCCTGCTGGAATAATTCTTCATTTTTGTTTTTTGTTTTTTTTTTTTTTATTTTGGTTTTTTCGAGACAGGGTTTCTCTGTATAGTCCTGGCTGTCCTGGAACTCACTCTGTAGACCAGGCTGGCCTCGAACTCAGAAATCCGCCTGCCTCTGCCTCCCAGAGTGCTGGGATTACAGGCGTGCGCCACCACCGCCCGGAATAATTCTTTTTAATACAAAATAGAAATGTTGATCAATAAAACTCTCAATGTGTTACAGGTGGAAATGTCAAGAAATTTTCCTTTATCTAAGATTAACTACATGGTACACATTCTTACATGTGACATATATCCCGAGCTAACATGAAGTGTCTTGTTTTCTGTTTTTAAGTTCTCTCATCATGGTATCTCACATGGAGTCCTTTGGCTTCATGCGTATATGAATAAAATATCTGAAATGTAGTAAAGGAATGTAATTCAAAAGTAATTACAAAAACTTTCTGTATTTTTACCTATTCCCGTTTCTGGCATAGCAAAGAGAGATCTTTCTGTAGCCACTCGGAATTGACCATGGACTGAAAGACCAACTCCCTAGGAAAATAAGGAAAAAAGGGGCTTTAAAATGTGGTTTAAAAAAAATAAAAGCATTAACACACAAATATTACAAAGCCATAGACACTTACATTATCTTTATATTCTACAGCAATTTGTTTCAGCATGTGAGCTGCAGGGAGCCCCAAGTCTCATAATTTCAGATGAATTTGCATCTCTGACATGTGAGGCTGGCCTGCTCTAAGTGGGAAGGTCCTGTCAGCAATGTGTACTGTGCTCTGGTCCTTTCCACATTACAGGACACTGAATCTCCAGGGAACTGAGTCCTACTTATTACTGGCACTAATAACCAAGAGAGCGTGATCAAGTTATTACAGAGAATTTAGTAATTTTGAAAAGAATATCTAACATATTTCTTTACTTACCTACTTCACCAAATAAAATTAGCAACACCATTATTTTCACATGCAGCATTTAATGAGACCAATTTTAAAGCTCCTCCAAATTGGCTACTATGAGATTTGGTTGAAAGTCTACCTCAGACTTGACAAATGACCCTGAAAAGGGCAGACACTGCATACAGCAAATGCTAGAAACAGAAGTATACGTGAAAACCAACTATCCCTGTGCATGCTGACTGCTGTCCCTGTGTGTGCTGACTGCTGTCCCTGCGTGTGCTGACTGCTGTCCCTGTGCGTGCTGAGTGCTGTCCCTGTGTGTGCTGACTGCTGTCCCTGTGTGTGCTGACTGCTGTCCCTGCGTGTGCTGACTGCTGTCCCTGTGTGTGCTGACTGCTGTCCCTGTGTGTGCTGATTGCTGCCCCTGTGTGTGCTGACTGCTGTCCCTGTGCATGCTGAGTGCTGTCCCTGTGTGTGCTGACTGCTGTCCCTGTGTGTGCTGACTGCTGTCCCTATGTGTGCTGACTGCTGTCCCTGTGTGTGCTGAATGCTGTCCCTGTGTGTGCTGAATGCTGTCCCTGTGTGTGCTGACTGCTGTCCCTGTGTGTGCTGAATGCTGTCCCTGTGTGTGCTGACTGCTGCCCCTGTGTGTGCTGACTGCTGTCCCTGTGCGTGCTGAGTGCTGTCCCTGTGTGTGCTGACTGCTGTCCCTGTGTGTGCTGACTGCTGTCCCTGTGTGTGCTGAGTGCTGTCCCTGTGTGTGCTGACTGCTGTCCCTGTGTGTGCTGACTGCTGTCCCTGTGTGTGCTGACTGCTGTCCCTGTGTGTGCTGACTGCTGTCCCTGTGTGTGCTGAGTGCTGTCCCTGTGTGTGCTGACTGCTGTCCCTGTGTGTGCTGACTGCTGTCCCTGTGTGTGCTGACTGTTGTCACTGTGTGTGCTGACTGCTGTCCCTGTGCGTGCTGAGTGCTATCCCTGTGTGTGCTGACTGCTGTCCCTGTGTGTGCTGACTGCTGTCCCTGTGTGTGCTGACTGCTGTCCCTGTGTGTGCTGACTGCTGTCCCTGTGTGTGCTGACTGCTGTCCCTGTGTGTGCTGACTGTTGTCACTGTGTGTGCTGACTGCTGTCCCTGTGCGTGCTGACTGCTGTCCCTGCGTGTGCTGACTGCTGTCCCTGTGCGTGCTGAGTGCTGTCCCTGTGCGTGCTGATTGCTGTCCCTGCGTGTGCTGACTGCTGTCCCTGTGCGTGCTGACTGCTGTCCCTGTGTGTGCTGACTGCTGTCCCTGTGTGTGCTGACTGCTGCCCCTGTGTGTGCTGACTGCTGTCCCTGTGCGTGCTGAGTGCTGTCCCTGTGTGTGCTGACTGCTGTCCCTGTGTGTGCTGACTGCTGTCCCTGTGTGTGCTGACTGCTGTCCCTGTGTGTGCTGACTGCTGTCCCTGTGTGTGCTGAATGCTGTCCCTGTGTGTGCTGAATGCTGTCCCTGTGTGTGCTGAATGCTGTCCCTGTGTGTGCTGACTGCTGCCCCTGTGTGTGCTGACTGCTGTCCCTGTGCGTGCTGAGTGCTGTCCCTGTGTGTGCTGACTGCTGTCCCTGTGTGTGCTGACTGTTGTCACTGTGTGTGCTGACTGCTGTCCCTGTGTGTGCTGACTGCTGTCCCTGTGTGTGCTGAATGCTGTCCCTGTGTGTGCTGAATGCTGTCCCTGTGTGTGCTGACTGCTGTCCCTGTGTGTGCTGAGTGCTGTCCCTGTGTGTGCTGACTGCTGTCCCTGTGTGTGCTGACTGCTGTCCCTGTGTGTGCTGACTGTTGTCACTGTGTGTGCTGACTGCTGTCCCTGTGCGTGCTGAGTGCTATCCCTGTGTGTGCTGACTGCTGTCCCTGTGTGTGCTGACTGCTGTCCCTGTGTGTGCTGACTGCTGTCCCTGTGTGTGCTGAGTGCTGTCCCTGTGTGTGCTGACTGCTGTCCCTGTGTGTGCTGACTGTTGTCCCTGTGTGTGCTGACTGCTGTCCCTGTGTGTGCTGACTGCTGTCCCTGCGTGTGCTGACTGCTGTCCCTGTGTGTGCTGAGTGCTGTCCCTGTGCGTGCTGATTGCTGTCCCTGCGTGTGCTGACTGCTGTCCCTGTGCGTGCTGACTGCTGTCCCTGTGTGTGCTGACTGCTGTCCCTGTGTGTGCTGACTGCTGCCCCTGTGTGTGCTGACTGCTGTCCCTGTGTGTGCTGACTGCTGTCCCTGTGTGTGCTGACTGCTGTCCCTGTGTGTGCTGACTGCTGTCCCTATGTGTGCTGACTGCTGTCCCTGTGTGTGCTGACTGCTGTCCCTGTGTGTGCTGAATGCTGTCCCTGTGTGTGCTGACTGCTGTCCCTGTGTGTGCTGAATGCTGTCCCTGTGTGTGCTGACTGCTGCCCCTGTGTGTGCTGACTGCTGTCCCTGTGCATGCTGAGTGCTGTCCCTGTGTGTGCTGACTGCTGTCCCTGTGTGTGCTGACTGTTGTCACTGTGTGTGCTGACTGCTGTCCCTGTGTGTGCTGACTGCTGCCCCTGTGTGTGCTGACTGTTATCACTGTGTGTGCTGACTGCTGCCCCTGTGTGTGCTGACTGCTGCCCCTGTGCGTGCTGACTGTTGTCACTGTCCTTCCCCTTGCTCTGCTCTGTCCACGTTGTTCCCAACCTCCCCTATTCCCATTCTCATTGTAACCAGTGACGTATGCAAAGCATTTACAATGCCAGGCTCTCTGTGCTATATGTTAGCTAAGTAGGGTTCAATATTTGAATCTTTTCATTTTCATTAAAATTTCTTAATTTTTCCACGATTGGCCACTTAGTTCAGTCACTTGTACATTATTAAAACCTTTAAGCCTCTCATTAAGGAAACACTTAAGGGGGCTGGAGAGATGGCTCAGCAGTTAAAAGCACTGACTGTTCTTCTGAAGGTCCTGAGTTCAAATCCCAGCAACCACATGGTGGCTCACAACCATCTGTAATGAGGTCTGATGCCCTCTTCTGGTGTGTCTGAAAATAGCTACAGAGTACTTACATATAATAAATAAAGAAATCTTTGGGAAAGAAAACACTTAAACACCTATGTAATTTCTTATAAAGTTTTGTGCTGTACATAAAGTTTAAAATCTAATAATCATGGCCATAAATATGTCAATCAAGGACATCCTTTAGTCTGTACCTCTGTCCTTTGTGGTCAACAAGTTACACTAGATTCACTCTATGTAGTCACATGTGTTTGTTCACGTCGTCATTAGGACATGGTCAGCTGACACCATTGCCCAAATCAAACCAACCATACACTTCAAGACAGCCATGAACTCCTACAATTCTGATGAGAAAAAAAATGTTATACTGATAATTTCCTCTGTTGTTTTAAGAGTCTTTCCCTTATTCTGTACTTCTGGTTTGTCATACTATAATCAAGAACTCAGAATTGTAAGCCAAATCATTTCCCTTTGCTCTTTTGGTCATAGTGTTTTGTTGCAGCAAGAGAAAACTTCATCCACTCCCCCCCCCACACACACACACATATTGCTATGAATTCAAAAAGAAAATATCAGGTAGAATTAGTAGCTCTAAGTCAGGCTTCTGTTGAGCCCTGGACATAGATGATTCCAGTTCTCAACTCACAGACCCTGCCTCAGTTCTCCTCTGTCTAATTATTGCCCCTAGTCTTTTAACTAGCATAATTCCACAAGCAGGACATAATTACAACCTTTGTTATTTACATATCAAGCTAAAATCTGACTATAATTTGCAGTCTAAGTCCTATCATTTTCTGCCAAAAGATACACAGTGATTATCAAAACTCTTCAAGTTTCCCCGTGTATCATAATACATACGTGCACACACATACACACACACACAGACATACCTATATGGCATATATTTTATATGTTCTAACAATGTATGCAGCATATATTTTTAAAACTCCATTCCACGGCTTGCACGGGGCCAGGCACGCCAGCCTAGCCCACCCAGGGGACTTCACCTTCTTCCTGTGCTCATCCCATCAGTCACTGCTTCAGGCCATTCCTCTAAAAGTTTAACCTTTTATACCTTCAATTGATGGTCTAATTAAAAAATCACTTTGCATTATTAAATGATGGCTTGTATAATGACATTTGATACAAAGAGCATTCGATCAGTCATATTTACTTCATTCCACCTCTGGCTAATTTTATATCCACTTGGCACAGCAACAAGGGAAAAAAGGAAACTTCAACTGAGAAAGCCCCATAAGATCCAACCGTAGGGTATTTTCTAAATAAGTGATCCATGGGGCGGGACCAGCTCATTGTGGGTGGTGCTATTCCTGGGCTGATGGCCTGGGCACTTAAGAAGCAGGCTGAGTAAGCCATGGGAGCAAGCCAGTCAGCAGCACCCTCCACGGCCTCTGCATCAGCTCCTGCCTCCAGGTTCCTCCCTGCTGGGGTTCCTGTTCTGACTCCCTCTGATGATGAACAGCAATGTGAAAGTGTAAGCCAAATCATTTCCCTTTGCTCTTTTGGTCATAGTGTTTTGTTGCAGCAAGAGAAAACTTCATCCACTCCCCCCCCCACACACACACACTTGTTGGTCCCGCTTCTGGTTTTGTCTTTCAGTGTGTTTGCATGGTAGATGTCTTGGTCCAGCATTTCTCAACCTGTGATCTCAACCCATCTTCGGGGGTCAAACAACCCTTTCATTGGGGTCACATATCGGATACCCTGCATACCAGACATTTACACTATGATTCATAACAGTAGCAAAATTACACTTACAAAGTTGCAGTAAAAATAATTTTCTGGTTTGGAGCACTATAACATGAAGACATGCACTAACGGGTCACAGCATTAGGAAGATTTAGAACCACTGTCTTAGCCAAAGCTGTCAAGATACCACGACTCTTTTAAAGGAAAACATTTAACTGGGGCTTGCTTAGAGATTCAGATGTCTAGTTCATTCTCAGCACAGTGGGAAGCATAGCAATGTACAGGCAGACATGGTGCTGGTGAGGAGCTGAGAGTTCCACACCTGGATTCACAGGTAGCAGAAGAAAGAAAGCCACGGGGCCTGGCTTGAGCCACTGAAACCTCAAAGCCCATCCTCAATGACACTTCATCCCACAAAACCATACACACCCAACAAGGTCACAGCTCCCAATCCTAGCCAAATAGCAATAATGTCTAAGCACTGAAGTATTTGAGCCTATGGGAGCAGTTCCTAGTCAAACCACCAAAGTAAATTACTTCTGTCAACTTACTGATGTTAATCCATCCCTGCATCTCTGGAATAAATCCTACCCCCAACACACCCGAGACAGGGTTTCTCTGTGTGGCCCTGGCTATCCTGGAACTCACTTTGTAGACCAGGCTGACCTTGAACTCAGAAATCCGCTTGCCTCTGCCTCCCAAGTGCTGGAATTAAAGGTGCGTGCCACCACCACCCGGCTGAATAAATCCTACTTTATTCGGGGTAGATGAGCTTTTTGATGGGTTCTTGGATCTTATGCAAGTATTTTATTTGTATTTTTAATATCTATGATCATAAGATTAATTAGTCTATAATTCTCTTTCTTTGTTGGGCCTTTATAGAATCTGAATGTCAGAGTAACCAAAACTTTGTGAAACAACTTGAGCAATGTCTCTTCTGTTTCTATTTTGTGGAATAAATTGAGTATTGGCATTAACTTTTCTTTGAAAGTCTGATAAAATTCTGCACTAAAACTATCTAACCCTGTACTTTTTTTGTTTGAGAGACTTTTAACTACTGCTTCTACTTCACTAGGGGTTATAGGTCAATTTAAGTTTATCTGATCTTGGCTTAAGTTTGGTAAGTGGTATGTATCCATTTTGTTTAGATTTTCCAATTTGGTGGAGTAAAGATTTTTAAAGAATGTCCTTAGGAATCTCTGGATTCCCTTAATATCTGTTGTTATGTCCTTTTCATTTTAAATTTTGGGTTTTTTTAAAGATTTGTTTTACTTATATGAGTACACTGTAGTTATCTTTCAGACACACCAGAAGAAGGCATCAGATATCATTACAGATGGTTGTGAGCCACCATGTGGTTGCTGGGAATTGAACTCAGGACCTTCAGAAGAGCAGTCAGTGCTCTTAACCGCTGAGCCATCTCTCCAGCCCTTAAATTTTGTTAATTTGGATATTACCTCCCCACTTTAGTTAATTTGGATAAAGGTTTGTCCTTACTAATTTCCTCAAAGAACCAAGTTTTTCATTTCATTGATTCTTTGTATTGTTTCTGTTTGTTTGTTTCTATATTATGGACTTTAGCCCTGAGTTTGATTATTTTAGTGTTTACACCTTTTTGGATGTGATTGCTTATTTATTTCTAGAGCTTTCAAGTATGCTGTTAAGTTGCTACTAGACAATCTCTCCAATTTTCTTTCTTTTTTTTTTTTTTTATGTAGACACTAGTGCTAAGTGTTGTGACCATAAAAAGATAAAGAGATGTTGGGGAGATATGGGGGAGGGGTGCCTCAGTGTTCCCATCTTAGGGGTTCACCTGAACTCTAAATAATCTCTTTTCTTTCAACCCTACTCCCCTCCAATCTGTTCTTTTCTCAAGAGAGCTCTTTTTAAAATGTAAAGATGCTCTAGTCAAGGCCCTGCTGAGCAGTTACATGGCTCTCCAGACTGACAGCAGGATAAATTATTCAGCTTGTCTTTATGTAAGAGGATGCTATGACTTCAGAACCTAACCCCTACCTGCTTCACATGCCAAATGCTGGCACACTGCAGTTTCCTGCAGCGTCCTCCCTCTCCTGCCCTTTGCACATAGTATTTTCTTAGAAATCCAAGAGTTTCCCTGCTCCTGCTGTTATACCAGTTATACATATATAAATATGAACATATATGTATTATATTTACACATATATACAAAGAAGAAGTTACCATGTACAAAGGAAAAGACCTGATGTCTCAAAGATTGAAATGTTCAAAACCATTGACAAATGGGACCTCATAAAATTACTGAGTTTCTGTAAGGCAAAGGACACTGTCAAAAGGACAAAACGGCAACCAACAAATTGGGAAAAGATCTTTACCAACCCTACATCTGACAGAGGGCTAATATCCAATATATACAAAGAACTCAAGAAGGTAGGCTCCAGAGAGCCAAATAAACCCATTAAAAATGGGGTACAGAGCTAAACAAACAATTTTCACCTGAGGAATATCGAATGGCAGAGAAGCACCTAAAGAAATGTTCAACATCCTTAGTCATCAGGGAAATGTAAATCAAAACAACGCTGAGATTCCACCTCACACCAGTCAAAATGGCTAAGATCAAAAACTCAGTGGAAAACAGGTATTGGCAAGGATGTGGAGAAAGAGGAACACTCCTCCACTACTGGTGGGGTTGCAAGATGGTACAACCACTCTGGAAATCAGTCTGACGGTTCCTCAGAAAACTGGGCATGACACTTCCAGAGGACCCTACTATACCACTCCTGGGCATATACCCAGAAAATTCCCCAGCATATAATAAGGATACATGCTCCACTATGTTCATAGCAGCCCTATTTATAATAGCCAGAAGTTGGAAAGAACACAGATGTCCTTCAACGAAGGAATGGATACAGAAAATGTGGTATATATATATACACAATGAAGTACTATTCAGCCATTAAAAACAATGAATTCATGAAATTCTTAGACAAATGGATGGAACTGGAGAATATCATCCTACATAAGGTAACCCAATCACAAAAGAACACTCATGGTATGCACTCACTGATAAGTGGATATTAGCCTAGAAGCTTGGAATACCCAAGACACAAATCACATATCAAATTATGCCCAAGAAGGATGGAGAAGGCCCTGGTCCTGGAAAGGCTCAGTGCAGCAGTGTAGGGGAATACCAGGACAGGGAAGAAGGAAGGGGTGGATGGGGAAACAGGGGGAAGGAAGAGGGCTTATGGGACTTTCAGGAAGGGGGATCCAGGAAAGGGGAAATCATTTGAAATGTAAATAAAGAATATGTGGGGGGAAGAGAAAATGCACACTCATAAAGCACTGGAGCTGAGAACTAGGGAGATAAGAATTAAGTAAAAAGAAAGAAAGAAAGAAAGAAAGAAAGAAAGAGAGAGAGAGGGAGGGAGGGAGGGAGGGAGGGAGGGAGGGAGGGAGGGAGGGAGGAAGGAAGGAAGGAAGGAAGGAAGGAAGGAAGGAAGGAAGGAAGGAAGGGAGAAAGGAACAAAACTGAAGAGCCGCATTTGGTCCTTCCTGCTGTGTCATCACAAGGCAGAGGCCATCAAAATGAGCCAGTACACACAAGACTAAAATTACAGTCTGAAGAGGGGCTTGATTCTTTTCCTAAAGTCTTAAAATGATTGGAAAAAGAAAAAGATCAGTGGAGACTTAAAATTCAGAGAGTGGGAAGAACTGTAGCAAAGGCAGAATTCAAAAGCTTCTCAAAAAAAAAAAAACTTCAATGTAGTTAATAAAATTATTTCTTTTTTCAAGTTCCATTAAGCCTCCAGTTTCCACTAACTGATGTGAAGAAAACTTTAGTTCTTTATTATAATAAGAAAGGGGTTCTTAACATGTCTTCTCAGTTGTCAGTAGCAGTAGTGAAATCAGGATACCTTTTAAAACTGAAAAAGACTGCTATTTTAGCTGTCTTAGTAAGGGTTTTACTGCTGTGAACAGGCACCATGACCAAGGCAAGTATTATAAAGGACAAAGTTTAATTGGGCTGACTTACAGGATCAGAGGTTCAGTCCATCATCATCAAGGTAGGAGCATAGCAGCATCTAGACAGGCATGGTGCAGGCAGAGCTGACTTCATCTGAAGTCAGCTAGTGGAAGACTGGCTTCCAGGAAGCTAGGACGAAGCCCACACCCACAGTGACACACCTACTCCATCAGGGTGAAGAAGTTCTTAGAAGTATTCACTGGACTGACAGAAAATAAAAATAACTACAAAAAGTTCTACAAGCAGTTCTCAAAAAATACATAAAGCTTAGAATTCATAAAGACTCTGACAGTCAGAAGCAGCTTTCAGAGCTGTTGTAACACATCTCCTTGAGGGTGAGATGGTTTCTCTCCAAACAAAGAAAACTGGAAGCACTGGTGTTCCATCACAGCTGAGACCAGGGAGCAGATCACTGACTTGGCCATTATGGAGCGTCTCAGCATGGCTGAGAGGTGATCTGTAGGCCTGAGAGCACTGTTGAGTATTGTGTGCAACAGCTGAAGGGTTGTGAGGGCGGGCCCTAGTGTCAGTTACAAGAGACTGGAACTCACAGAGATGAAGAGGAGATGATGGGACAGGAAGAGAGAAGGACAATGTTTGAAAACCTCAACCAAATTATGAAAGATTCCTTGGGAAAAAAATGCTTGAAAAAGTGAAGTGTCAAACCGATTGGTGATATCCCCATGTTGTATCATCACAGCACATGTGAGTGGACTGCAAACAAGGAAAGAATCAAGAAAGGCAACTCCATGGCAGCAGAGAAACACCTGGAGATAAGCCCTGACCATTGTTGAAACCTTAAGGCATGAGGCAGAGGCTGACAAGCATGGCGTCTGCGAAGGATCGGGTTATCTTGCAGCACTCCTGCCTTCTGGCTTCAGCCTGGAAGATTCGGCAGATTCCTGCTACCAGGATCTACAGGATGATCAAGCTTGGTCTAGGTTTTGATGAAGATGATCCCATTGCAGATGACACAGTGCTGGAAGAAATGCCAGCCCTGGAAGGAGATGCTGACAAGTCATGAGTGCAAGTAGACCAGGCTCCACCAGAAGACTCACGTGTTCACCCGCGTTCATTCTGATAATACATGCTGGAGGATTTTCTTCTTGATTTTTGTGCCATGAAAACTAAGAGAAAGATAAATTTCTTTCTACTTGTGATACTGTGGCACCGCAGGCTTATTTCAACAGGTTGAAATACCATGTGTTATAAGATGTAACATAACCTATTGTTAACTTTGCAATCTGAAGTACTGAGATGTCAGGCTGGATTCCTTAGTCATAGAACTCTTCTAAGATATATCTTCATGTTTTAAAGGAATTAAAAAAATTGTTAGAATGGCTTCAGTTTAATCTTCTAGAATCTACATTTTAAAACTCGCATCCCCTGCAGATAATCCTACAAATGCTAGTATAAGAAGTAAGAACAATTGGGGAATGGGTGGAAGAAGAGGACTTATGGGACATATGGTGAGGGGGGAACGGGGAAAGGGGAAAGCCTTTGGAATGTAAACAAAGAATATAGAAAATAAATAAAAAATTATTATTAGAAAAAAAAGAAGTAAAACAAAAGCTGACACAATTTGACAGGAATTCCCCACATGGCTTGTGTTCCAAAAACTAAGCAAGCCTAGGTCTTAGGTCTTCAAAAACAGCAAAAGTTGTAAGTGGAGATATAGTATTGGGTCACTTTCAGCTTTAAACTGAGATTAAATTAAAAAAAAAAAAAAAAACCACCACCACCAAAAAATCCTAATGACCAAAATCAAAACAAAGAATCACTAGCCATACACTCGTCTTAAGTCTTAACTGCCTCAAGTCAATCTCAGTTTTCGACTGGATTGGTAAAATTAAATAAGCAGGAAGGCCACTGGCCGGGTTTCTATTTGCTGCTGGAGACTCAGCCACAGGGTTGCATGCCCAGGTGGCTCAGGGTGATAGCTAGCCCTCCAGGAGTTCAGACAAGCCTGAGAGTGCAAGTTAGACCACCCCTGCCGATCAGAGGAACAGGCCTGAAACCCTCAGGACACAAGAACCCAGGGGCAGCCAGAGACAAGAGTCTTCTGATTTCCATCTGTGCCCAGAGATGATCCTGGGCCACAGAGATACATACACAAATATCACCATAAGGGAGCTCATCTCCCAGCAGTGCCTACATACCTGCATACACAGAGAACTGGTCTCCCAGGTCTACTGATACACAGGATTGAGGGATGAACAAGCCACAGCCAGAGCCAGCAAGACCAATTAACATCAGAGATAACCAGATGGTGAAAGGCAAATATAAGAACATTACCAACAGAAACCAAGGCGACATGGCAGCATCCTAAATCAGTTCTCCCACAATAGCAAGTCCTGGATACCCCAACACACTGGAAAAGATTTGGATTTAAAATCACATCTCATGATGCTGATAGAACTTCAAGAAGGACATAAATAACTCCCTTAAAGAAATACAGGAGAACAATGGTAAAACAGGTAGAAACCCATAAAGAGAAAACATAAAAATACCTTAAACAATTATAGGAAAACACAAATAAGTGAAAAAACTGAAAAAAAGAAACCATCCAGGACTTAAACATGGAATGAGAAACAATAAAGAAATCACAAAGGGAGACAGCCCTGGACATAGAAAACCTAGGAAAGAAATCAGAGATCATAAATGCAAGCATCAACAACAGAATATAAGAAATAGAAGAGAGAATCTTGGGTGCAGAAGATACCATAGAAAATATTGACTAAGCAGTCAAAGAAAATACAAAATGCAACAAAGCTTCTAACAAAAAAAAAAATCCAGGAAATCCAGGACACAATGAGAAGATGAAACCTAAGGATTATAGGTATAGAGGAGAATGAAGATTTACTACTTAAAGGACCAGTAAATATCTTCAACAAAATTATAGAAGAAAACTTCCCTAACCTAAAGAAAGAGATGCCCATGAATATACAAGAAGCCTACAAAACTCCAAATAGATTGGACCAGAAAAGAAATTCCTCCTGTCCCATAATAATCAAAACAGCAAATGCATTAAACAAAGAAAGAATATTAAAAGCAGTAATGGAAAAAGGTCAAGTAACATATAAAGGCAGACCTATCAAAATTACACAAGACTTCTCACCAGAGACTATGAAAGCTAGAAGATCCTGGGCAGATCTCATACAGACCCTAAGAGAACACAAATGCCAGTCCAGACTACTATATGCAGCAAAACTCTCAATTACCATAGATGGAGAAACCAAGATATCCCATGACAAAACCAAATATACACAATACCTTTCCACAAATCCAGCTCTACTAAGGATAATAGGAAAACTCCAACACAAGGAGGGAAACTATACCCTAGAAAAAAGCAAGAAAGTAATCTTCTTTCAGCAAACCCAAAAGAAGATAATCACACCAACATAAAAATAACATAAAAAATAACAGGAAGCAGCAATCACTATTCCTTAATATCTCTTAACATCAGTGGACTCAATTCCCCAATAAAAAGACATAGACTAACAGACTGGATACATAAGCAGGACCCAGCATTTGCTGCATTCAGGAAATATACTTCAGGCACAAAGACAGACACTACCTCAGAGTAAATGGCTGGAAAACAATTTTCCATGCAAATGGTCCCAGGAAACAAGCTGGAGTAGCCATTCAAATATCGGATAAAATAGACTTTCAACCAAAAGTCATCAAAACGGCACTGAAGGACACTTTGTATGTATCAAAGGAAAAAAATCTACCAAGAAGAACTCTCAGTTCTGAACACCTATGCTCCTAATGCAAGGACACCCACCTTCATAAAAAAAAACTTTACTAAAGCTCAATGCACACACTGCACCTCACACAATAATTGTGGGGTACTTCAAGACCCCACTCTCATCAATGGACAGGTCAGTGAAACACAAACTAAACAGAGACACAGTGAAACTAACAGAAGCTATGGACTAAGTGGATTTAACAGATATCTATAGAACATTTCATCCTAAATCAAAAGAAAATACTTTCTTCTCAGCACCTCATGGTACCTTCTCCAAAATTGACCATATAATTGGTCACAAAACAAATATCAACAGATGTAAAACTGAAATAATCCCATGCTTCTTATCAGATCACTACAGATTAAGGCTGGTTTTTAATAGCAATAAAAACAACAGAAAGCCCACATACACATGCAAGCTGAACAATGCTCTACTCAATGATGACTTGGTCAAAGAAGAAATAAGAAAAGAAATCAGAGCCGGACAGTGGTGGTGCACGCCTATAATCCCAGCACTTGGGGGGTAGAGGCAGGCGGACTTCTGAGTTCAAGGCCAGCCTGGTCTACAGAGTGAGTTCCAGGATAGCCAGGGTTACACAGAGAAACCCTGTCTCAAAAAAAACACAAAAAACAAAACAAAAAATAGATTATAGCATAGTTAAGAATATAAAAAAATATTCTTTTGGGTTAAAGAGTCTAAAGTGCTCCAATACATTTTATATCCCAAATCTCCCAAAATCTGGAACTGAAATGAACATATGTTCCAGTGAGCTGCATCATATTACACTCACGGTCTCATTTTTATGAAATAATCATTATTTTAATACAACTCATTCATACAATGAAAACAACAAAAGGTCCACTTACCCCACCCATTGTGATTCCATCAATAAGGGCAACATATGGCTTCTGACAAGATGCTGGAAGAGAGATTTGGTTAGAATATCTAAAACATATCTCTTTCCAAAAGTCATACTATGCGTACTCTAGTTTCCTTAGATAATGCTTAAAGAAATATCAAGATTAGTACATGGTTTCTAATGTAAATGATATTTAAACATCAAGTCACATACAATCATGGTAAAAATACTCATCATTTAACAACTCAGTCTTGCGTCAGAAACAAATGCAAGTTTTGTATTATTTGGCAACTAAGAAAAAATAACTAACATCTACCTTATAGGCCACATACTCTGCTGTGTCTCAAAGAACATGTCTGCTTTCTATACAATGATAGTGGAGACACACAGAGGATTATATAGTAGAAGAACAAAGACCGAGTGGGAGGGATCAGACCCGACTCCAGTTTCACTCTCCTATTAAGTGAAGAGGCAACTTAACAAGCACTGAGGGATAGACATGTGCGTTATATATGGCACACACATATTAGATAAGTGTTTCATATATGTCATACATAGATGTGTCTTCATCCATAAGATAATATATGCCCTCAGATATCCCTGTTTGAAAAAATTCTATTATTCACATAAACAGTTACTGTCTCTATTTCCTTTTAGAGGATTTCTCCTCAGAGAGGTGACAGGACATAATAAAAAACAAAGTACAAGGTTTGTGTCATAGTTTACTAACAATACTGCACCCGATAAATGTAGAGAGAATATCTTGTGTCTGTATGGATATGGCACCTGGTAATAATAAAAACTGATGGCCAATAGCTTAAACAGGAAATAGAAGGTGCGACATCTGGGAGGCAGAAAGAATTCTGGGAGAGTGCCCAGCAGGCAGAAAGGATTCTGGGAGAGTGCCCAGCAGGCAGAAAGGATTCTGGGAGAGTGCCCAGCACAGGAGATTTGCCTGGAGTTGTGTCATGAGATGAACATATGGTGCCTGGGCACTGGTAACCAGCCACAGGGCAGAACGTAGAGTGGAATATGAGTTATTTTCATTTATGATCTAATCAGAGAAGAGTCTAGCTATATGGCCAAGGTATTTGTAACTATATTTTGAGTCTGAGTCTTATTTCTGGGAGTATAGGGCTAGGAGGAAGAATCAGACCTAACTTCTACTGGTGAAGACCAAGACAAACCTATATTCTGACCCATCTGGAAAGTCTCAAAGTATTCACAGACAAAGCACTCACAAGCCACAGCTCAGACTTCACACTCACAAGGTTTATATGTGAAGTTCTTTACAAGCTACAAAAGAAATTAATGATTGTGGTAAAGATATAGACACTCACCCTACATCAGCTACTACAGACATGCATATTTCAAAGATAAACCATTAGGCAATAACTAATACAGGACATTAAGCCAGAGTCTGACAAATTCCTTGTTGACTATAATATCACAATGTATGCAATTTTTACCTTTTGACTTTCTCTATATATACCTTTCCTGTATATATACTTTTAATTTATATTTATATACTTTAATATTTTATCAAATACTATCTTCATATTACCTAAATGTTTTCTATTTTCTTTTTATTTCATGAAAAAAAATGAGTACTTATTGGCTACATGGAACCATTTCTATTAAAACTATATTTTATCAATGTTGGAAATTGGTTCTAATGCTTTGATTCAATCGTGAATCTGTGTGTACAAACACTGAAGGTTCTTGTCCCCAGTTAGTTTTTGATTGATCAATAAAGATTCCAGTGGCCAAGAGCTGGGCAAAGGAACATGGTGCTGGGCCCTTAGAGTTGTGGGGACTAGGACAGCAGAAAGGAGATGAGATCTCCTTGACTGTGTGTGGGGTGGGGGAAGATGGATCAGACTTAGAGCTGTAGAGGGGAGAGCATCCAAAATGTAGGTACAAAGAAATGCAGCCCCCAGAAGGGCTGCCCAGAAGTATCTTAGGCAGCAAAGATAGCGGTCACCCAGAAGGATCAGGGCAGCAAAGATAGATCATAGATTTAAAACGAGCTGAGTCATGAGTACCAGAGGGAAAGCTATGATAGCTGGGCAGAGGATTAAAGCTGCCCAGCCTTGAGTCAGTCAAAGCACATTAAGATTAACTGAGGTGTGAGTGTGTGTGTGTGTGTGTGTGTGTGTGTGTGTATGTGTGTGTGTGTGTCTGTCTGTCTGTCTGTCTTTCATTCGCGGATCCAAAGAGTTGCTAGGCGGGTGTCTAGAAAGCACAACCAGATAGGAGCATAAAGTGGAGTAGCGAAAACTTCACACAACATATCCACATTTAAATTTCAGTTTCTTGGTTACATTAGCCACACTTCAAAAGTTCACTGGCTCTTGAAGTGGACAGCACACATGCAGCTGTACAACTTGTTAATCTTCTAAAAGCAATTGCGCATTTATGGTATTACCCTATAAATTATAACTCCACGAAGATTCATGCAAAGACTATGAAAGCTGTCAGTTCTCCTTGGCAGTGTGGAACACGTTTGCTGGGCTTGCGCAGCTCCTAACTCGCTCTGCTCACTTGCTTTCTCATAGTCACTCATTCTTGTATATTCAGTCCTCTTCCGGACACCTGTCTGTCTGTCTGTCTGTCTGCCTACCTGCCTGCCTGCCTGCCTGTCATCTCAAGCCTAGGGATTGAACTTGAGGCCTCTGGATTACATATTCCCAGGTTTCTGTAGAAATTTCTGTATAACTAGGCAAAACAATTCTTAAGTTAAAAGAGAAAAATCCAAGGATAGTCACAACAAAAGATGTGTATAAAAAAAAAAAAAAAGAGTCTTCTGGGAAATTTTGGGAAAAAGTTATATAACATATCCATGCAATATTTATTTCTAAATAAACCAACAATTGGTCACTAATGTACAAAATAAAAGGGCTCAAACCATCTCCATCAGTAAAAACTAGAAAGTGCCTCTTATGTATAAATGTAGACTAGATAGCATGGGAATACTGACAATAATGGACAGTACAGAAGTACAGGAACCAACACCAACCCTGAACCAATCCTGAACAGTGAGCTGTGATCCTGAGCTGGAAAACCACAAAGGGGGCTGAACCACAACTTTAGAAATGTATTGTTCTTGTAACATTATGCAGAATCAGAATATTGCTACTATGTCTAGATTTATGGATACAAATATTATATTAATTTAACTTTAAAACAAAAGTAAATGTCACTTTACTTACATAGAAACCTAGAACTCTGACTCTAGAAATTTCCACTCCAGAGTTCCCAGAGAAATAGAAAATGGTACTTCACTTTTGTTTAAAAACCTGGGATCCAAGTTTTCTTGTCTTCTGAAAAAGCTAACTAAATGATCAAGAATCCATATTTTCACATTGTTTTTAGACAAATAGAATATAATTATTCTACAACAAAGAAAATAATTTTATCAGTATGATCAGTATGAATGTTTCCATAAAGTGTGCCCTTTGGTTGCATTTTTTTTTAACTCAGGGCATGCGTAGCGTCCTTGAGGGAGTAGAGACAGAAAGGCAGAGAGAGAGAGAAAAGAGAGGAGAATGGCCTATTGGTTGCATTTTAACAGACTACAGTGCCATCCCATCTCTGGATTCCATGTTCAGAGCTCAGAGCAGATCACATACGTACCAATGGCATTGTTCAGGATGTATTCTTCTCTGAATAAATCTCGACTCAAATTCTGTCCCACTTTTTTAGCTTCTGAGATTGCTAAGGAAGGAAGGAGAGAAGAAAATGAAGGGAAGAGCAAGTATAAATCATAAAGACGGCTTCTAGTCAATGCAGTCTCAGATGTTAAAACCTGTAATCATTAAGTGCTGAAAGTTGGGGAACTTTCAGATGCCTTTAATGTTTTAAGTTACCCATGTTGGTGACACATTACCCTTTGGCAGAGACCCATGATCCAATGTCAAATTTTCAAGGAAAAATTCTTTTACTTATTGTAAGTACACAAGCATACACACACACACACACACACACACACACACACACAGACACACCTGATTTTTCACCCACAGTTCCTGGCTCTTTAATTCCTTCTTCAAAGTAGGTCACAAACACTAGAACCTCTCTACTCAAAGCAGGTCATAGTCTCTGTTCTTTCCCTCCCACTACTTAGAGCTGGTTATAGACACAGTCTGACCTATATCACAAGACCCTCATTTGAAGAGTCCTGTTCCAGACCTCAGGGGGAAAAACGAGCAGGGAAAGCAGTGTTGCACTTGGTTACTTGCATTAGCTTAGACCTGTGCACCAATCACATGTCTGCATGTTCTTCTGTTTAACATATGCTGACACAAGGAAGTCTTCAGAAAATCTAAACGCTCCAGAACAATTACAGATAATTAATAAGAGAATACGTCCTGAACAATGACGTTTGTTTATGTTTGTGCTTCCCTCTGAGCTCTGGAATTCATGAGAGAGGACGGAAGTCCCCAGCCGTTTCCCTGCACCTTATCCCGATGCCTCTATCATTTCAAGGAGGACAGTACATGTGAGCATCACTCCAAATTCTGTGGCCACTGTAGCATACTAACTGACCCAGGTACCAAAATCCACAGATGCCCACGTTTCTTGGAGGAGATGGTATCATACTGTGACTGTGATCTAGGTGATCTCTAAAACCTAGCATAAACTGTTGCCACATGGTACCAAGGGGAGAATGAGAAGAAAAAAGGTTGTACCTGTTTGGTACAATTTTTTTCCCAAATATTTCCCATCTATAGTAAGATGAATCCATAAAGCAGAATGTCAGACACTAAAGGCCAACTATAGGGCTCCTAAGAAAGATCTGCGGTGACTGTGCTATTATGATGCAAATGAGAGATACTTCCCAGAAGAGGAAAAAGCCTTATCTGTTATCCTTTGTTGAGCTAGAGGCTTACCTACCAACTCTAAGAACCTAACTTTACCACCAAACTTTCTCAGGGTTCCTTCTAATTTTATTTAAGCTATTTTTTATATAAATCAACTAGTTATAAATAAATTAAAATAAAATTATGTTCACCTTTAAAGTATCTACTTATTGTAGATTTTCTAGAACTCACATGCATTGTTTTGCACATACACGATAGAATAATTATGGAATCTCTACTGTGTTTCTAAAAAACTATAAAGTTGGTCCTCGTGGCGTTTATATTAGAACTGTCCCCAGCGGGCTCAGTTATCTGGACACGTGGCCATGGCTGTGGTGCTGTTGGGGAGGGTCTGGCACTTACAATCTTGCTGAAGAAACTATGTCACTGGGGCAAGTGTTGAGGGTTCCTAGGCTCACCCCAGTTGAAGATGAAGAATACCCCAGCTCTCTCAGTGCCCTGCTCTGACTGCCTACCACCACTCCTCCCCTGTCTCAGGCTCTCCCCTCGAACCAAAGGTTAAAATAAGCCCTTTCTCCTGTAAGTTGTTTTGGTGACAGGGTTTCATCACAGAACAGTGACTCAGACTAGAACAACTCATTTTCAGAAAGGCCACCCAGAGACTGTCCTACCTGGGGACTCATCCAAGAAACAGTCACCCAAACCCTACCCCAACACTATTATGGATGACAAGAAGTACCTTCTGAAAGGAGCCTTTTATGGCTGTCTCCTGAGGGGTTCTGCTAGATAGAGCCTTACAGATATAGAGGCAGATGCTAGCAGCCAACCATTGGACTGAGCACGGGGTTCCCAATGGAGGAGTTGGAGGGAGGACTGGAGGAGCATAAGGAGTTTGCAGTCCCATGGGAAAAACAATGATGTCAGCCACCCAGACCCACCCCCAGGGACTAAGCCATCAACCAAGGGGTACAGATGGTTCCAGCCAAAATTATGGCATATGGCACCTTGTCGGGCATAGGTGGGAGGAGAGGTCCTTGGTCCTATGAAGGCTCCATAGATGCCCCAGCTGCCCCAGCATAGGGAAATCAAAGGGGGGGTAGGTGGGAGTGGGTTGGGCGGAGGGGCATCTTCTTGGCGGCAGGGGGTGGGAGGATGGGTTGGGGGTTTTCTGGGAGGGGTAGAAACCAGGAAAGGGTATAACATTTGAAATGTAAATGAACATATTCAATAAAAAAATGGAAAAACAAAACAAAACAAAACAAAAAAAAAACAAAACAAAAAACAAAAAAACCCTGCTCACAACTTAAAGCAGCTAACCTCACTAGGTGTTCCAATGTGGAGTCTGACAAGATTGTAGCCCCACTCTAAAGAAAAGTCCCCCTGAGGGGGCCTTCAAAGAACAATGATTTTATAATATTCATGGGACACCCACTAAGAGGTAGAGCATAGGCATGTATGAGACCCAGATTTGACTCTTAGTGTGCATGCAGTTGCACACGTATACACACACACACACACACACACACACACACACCATAAACATACTACACACAAGTACAACACACACAGGTACAAGCATTTGGTGCACACACATATAGGCAAAGGCATACAGGAACATGCACACAGTCATAGGCACACAGACACACATGTGCCACACATACAGGTACATAGTCACACATTCACACAAAGTCTCACATACACAGTATCTCCTACACACACACATACAGGTACATAGGAACGTGCATACACAGACTCACACACATACAGTTATAGATATACAGGTGCACACACACACATTTTATATCACATGTTTATGCAGTCACAGGTATTCTAGCATTCATATACACAGTCATAAGCACACAGGCACTCACACATACATACAGATACACACATGCACACACAGGCACAAATGCATGATGCATACACACCCAGAGAATTCATGTTGTAGGCAAAACCACAATTCAGCTAACAGATCCCTTTAAGCAGTTCAGTTTTCCATTATGAAGCCATTTTAACTTTCAGTTACTTTAAACTGAGAGAGCATGTGAATCTGATCCTGAAGCTACGTGGTTTTCCTTCCTACTCAGAATGCTATGGTTTACATAAACTTGTAAATTTGGTGAACAAAGGTTGTCTTTTAATAATTAAACAAATTCATAAATAATTTAAAAATTATGTAAAATTAGAACAAACACAAGGGAAAATTCCCAAGCCATAACAACTCCATAAGAAGCGACATACTGTAAAAATGCCTTTTAGCAGGGACAACCAGCAGTGACAGTGATGAGTTCATAACTCTCATCACAGAACAAATATTTATTGTCTTAGTTAAATATGTAAACTGATTTGAGTAATAATTAAAAAAGCAAATTTTCATTTATGTGTGTCTAATCACATAGCAGTATTACACAACAGATTCTAACCCTAACTCTGTTCACACAGGTATCTGCTCTGAACTGTGAGGTAGAAATGTAATGGAGTCAGCACATGGCAGATTTGGAAAACAAAGTCTTTTACATGGAGATGACATTGGTGATACTGGGGCGGGACTCATGCCACAAGAGAAGAACAAAAGATCTAAACTTCAGCACTAGACAGCTGTAGTAAAAAAAAATCCCTGTTCGAATGGTAACAAATTCTCCATATTTTAAACTTTAACTTGTAAAAAATTGTTAACATACACCAAACAATTCTAAAAAGCAAACCAAACAAAAATTATCCCAACATTTCCATATTTCTTAGTTGCAGAGCGGCAACAGTTCATAGGGGCGGGCAGTCTACCTTTGATGTCCCCTCCAGCACAGAAGGCCTTCCCTCCGGCGCCCTTTATGACGATCAGGAACGTGTCAGGGTCTTGTTCCCATTTCTGCCCAAACATGAAAGATGATAATGGCTATTGAGAGCATAGTAACTACAAGATCACTAAAGATACATTCATATACATCTGTGTGCACATATGTGACCTTCATAAAATACATGCAGAGGAATGGGTCCCACCAATTTCATTTCATTTCATTTTCTAAGTACAGTCTGGAACATAGCCCAGAAATATCTACCAGAGCTTTAAGATAAGACAAACAGATAAGTGCCTAAGGCACTGTGTCATATCCATCTATGAGTCTACAGAACAAATCAACCCAGAGAATGCGGGTATGTTGTGCACCAATAACCTTCCTCCCATGCAAGACAGGACTCTGTTATACCAAAAAAGTTCTTACACAGGCAGGTTCTTACAAAGTTATTTTAAATTTGAGGGTGATGAGAGTTTTGTGAGGTCTAGTAATAAAATCAGCACGCTACAAGTGTGGGGTGCAGGTCAACGGCAGAGAGATAGACTATCATTCTCATTTTCTCCAGCTGAGGAACGTTGGGGTACAGAGATTATCATGCCCAGCCTACGGAGTTAATATGCAGAAACCCACGTTTTTCATACACGCCTGACTTTTAGCCCTCTACTTTTCTAATGCCCCAAGCATTTCACTTTAAAAATCTCCCTAAGGATCTAAGGATGACTAAGAAATAGACAGTCCGAGAGGCTGGGAGGAATTAGGGACCTCAAGCCGCGGAGGACGGAGGAGCTGGCCAAGCAGTGACACAGCCGCCTCCTGGAGCACGGAGGCGCACACTCCAGTCCCAGCAAGGAGGGGGCACAGGCAAGACTTCGGCTTTGAGTCCAGCCTGGGCTGCCCAGCTAGACTCTGTCTCAAAAACAGAAAGGCAAAGTTGTCTTCAATCCAAAAGGCTGTCCTGAAGAAGCAGATCAGACTGGTGCGTTAGGTCTCAAACCCAGGACAAATGGCTAACTGAGGTGCCTATTTAACTTAGGAATGAGGACCTGGCGGCCTGGTTCTCCCAGCATCCTTCAGTCCTGTTACAGGGAGTGGCTGGCACACTCTGCCCCCTAACCTAAACTTGTCTAGGCGAGGCCCTGGGCTGCTCTTCCTCCAGCTGCCCTTTCCCATATAATGCAGCCATCTTGGTTACTCTGCCCATTTCTGTCTCCCCTTTACTCTGCTAGCCTCCTGGACTCTCCCCAGTATCCTGCCTCTGGCTCTGATATCCCATTTATCTAGAGTAAACCTTTGTGTCCACCATTCCCAGGGCCAGTCATGTCCTTCCTTTTCCTTTCTCCTTTTCATTCGGTACATCAATCTCTAGGAACTGTCAGCACCACTGTCTAAAAGGCTGGTGAGATGAAGAAGTGGCCGAACACAAAGGGAAACATGTAAGAGCTCCGTGGAGGAAAAGTGTCTCCCGAGGCAGTAAGCGGACTGGTGCTTATGCAGCAGAGTCCTACAGTGGAATACCAGGAATGTTCTCCTACAAAGGGCTTCAGAAGGCTTGACATGGCGCATTCAGACTACTATGGACCTTTAGCTGTGGGTAGATCTGCCGGATCATATTCAGACTCAGGGCGTTGAGGAACTTGGGTCTGTTGAGCGTGATGACCCCTGCGCAGCCTCTCCTCTCCAGCAGCACTTCGGCAGCGTCTGTGTGCATGGACATTCTCTAAGTGAACAAAGAATAACCTCATGACGTGTCATCATACGCCCACGGCAAAATACACACCAAGCGCATATTGTTCAAGCGATGACTAGAGGACTGGCTACCTAGAGATGCCTAACAAAGGCTTCTCAGATTAAACAGATGGAGGAGTCTCCGAGCAAACTATGCACACCTCCTAAATTCTTAATATTGTATTTCTAAGTGGATTGAATCCACTAGTCTACACTATAGCCTTTCCTAGAGCTCCCTGGACTATGAAATAATCTTAAATCTTGTAGTTTGTTACAAACTTCAAATTCTATTTAAGTGCTTAGAAAATGGAGAGAGCAAATAATCTTACTATATAGTTGCTATTGATAACTTGGATATAATAGCATCTGGCCTGAGCTGTGACAGGCGTAGGGGGAGGTGAGAAGTCTAGGTAGGACAATGGCAAGTGCTAACCATAAACATAAGTATCGGGAACTATTAAGACGGTAACCATGAGTGCAGCCAAGAAAATGTGCAATGGGAGTGCAGGCAGGCAGCAGGCCAGGCCACAGGGCCTCAGATGTGCATGTTCTGTATTGGAAAGATGCTGTCTACACACTGGCTTAGGGTCTCACACAGGACTACTATTGCTGGAAGTATTAAAAAAGTAGACCTGGCATGTTCCCACGCTTGTTCCTCTAATCTCCGCCCCTGTGGCCTGGGCAGCCACGCACTGGCGAGCAATGGCCAACCTGATTTTATCTCATGGAGATCCACTGGTCTAGAGCTTCCGAAACATCTCTACCCAGCTCGCTAGGTTCCCAGTGGTGGTAGGTTACTACCACACCAGATCCTGCACGGCCTTTGTGGAGCGCCTCAGGCAAACTCACACGTGGCCACCACACCTTTCCCTCCTGAACCCAGAGGAGACACTGAGTGAAGGAAAATGCAACCAAACTTTAGTTCAGAAACAATGGTAACTCAGTCTCTGGGCGCAACCATTCATGTAACTACAGAACTAACAGAGCAGTCTTCGATCTATACACTGCCATGTAGAAGCAGATTAGATACACTGATGTGTATCTGTATGAACAGTACACTAAAGTTCTAAGAGCTTCAGTATCACTGCTTAAAATGGTTACTGGGGGGCTGGAGAGATGGCTCAGCGGTTAAGAGCACGGACTGCTCTTCCAGAGGTCCCGAGTTCAATTCCCAGCAACCACATGGTGGCTCAGAACCATCTATAATGAGATCTGATGCCCTCTTCTGGTGTGTCTGAAGACAGCTACAGTGTACTTACATATAATAAATAAATAAACAAACAAACAAACAAACAAATCTTAAAAGAGCTTGCTATGTGAAGTAAGCACTGTCGCTGTAAGAACATGAGTCTAACTACACATAAGCTTTGTATGATTCAGACACACATACACAACTGCCAGGGCTCGCAGCACTACCATCTTAACACCTTCTTTTATCTACAGACAAAATATTTTAAACCTCACGGTTGACAAATGAAACTGTGAGATTTCTGAGACCTTGTAATGGAACGCCCAGTAAACAAGAGTTGTGATCTCTGTTCCTCCATGACCTGAATTGTCCTTAGAATGTGCTTTCGTGCCTAGTCCATACAATAACGAATGGGTTTTATTGAATGCCATGCAAGAGGAACCGTAAAACAGCGTTAGAACTCATGAAACGCTGCCCACTGCTCAGCACAATCATGATGTGTGTGCCTTGGAGAGGCGGAGCCCTAAGGGCTATGTGTGCTAAGGACTTCCTGCTCTTATGGAGTCTTTCTCTGCTTGTTGCCTTCCTGGTCATCAGATCCTTCACAATCTATGAGCTGTATGAAAACGTTAAAGGGGTTCCAACTCCTCACTGGGTAGTGTTCTTGGCACTTACAGTAATAGTGATTGATATTTCCCAAGTACTGCTGCTGGAGCAGATTAGTGATTCAACCACCACCCTTAGAAAAAATTTAGAGATGGAGATTGCTAGTAAAGTTAGGTCAATAGGTTTTCTTTAATGGTTTTGATATAGAAATCCTTGGGGAACAATTTAAAAGTTCAGAAAGGCACACTTTTGATAATTGAGCGAAGAATTTTCTGAGGACAGGGGTAAGGACAATGGCAGCCCAGCCAGGACCAGCAGATGGATGAGGGTGAAGTTGATTCATTTCTTGTATCCATTTTGCCCTTGGCTTCCTGATATGTTTACTTTTTTAAAAAAGAAAAATGTTGTATGTGCGCACTCTTGGGGAATTTAAAGTAGAAATGACTGGCTTTTTTTTAAAGTTTAGATTTGTGATCTTTTAAGAATTGTTTATAAGATTACTTTTTAAGATAAATAATCAGGTGAATTACCCTCTCTTTGTAACCACAAATTGCTGCCTGCCAGTAGAAGAAACTGGCTGAGAAAAACAATGTTGCTTGCTTACACTTTGTGAATCTGTAACAAGTTACTTAGACATGAATGTATGTGAGTTCTTGGAAATATTAGTTTTTCACTTTAATATGGAAGATGTTTAATCATGTAAGGGAAATAGGGAATGCAATAAGTTTGTGTGTATACATACATACATATATAATCATTGTAATCATTCACTTAAAAGAAAAATAGAATGTAACCACATTGTATTTTTCATATTGCTTGAAAGATTTTGCTAGTATATGTAAGTTGTGAGAGAAAAAATAAAGTTGTTGGAGCTTGTTGAAGCCTTGCCTCATCCACTGTGTGTGTGTGTGTGTGTGTGTGTGTGTGTGTTTCCCCCCCCCCTTTTCACCAGTCCCAGAGAACTAAGTTTTACTCCCTTAGAGAAAAGTCTGCTGAGTGGTTGACTCCTCCAAGCCCCTCCTCAATAAACCTGGCCAATCAAAGCTGGCCTTCGGCCTGTTTTTACTTTAGATAGCCATCATCTTACCCTTTGTACTGGCTGGTTTTGTGTGTCAACTTGACGCAAGCTGGAGTTATCACAAAAAAAGGAGCTTCATTTGAGGAAATGCCTCCATGAGATCCAGCTGTGGGGCATTTTCTCAAATAGTGATCAAGGGGGAAGGGCCCACTGTGGGTGGTGCCACCCCTGGGCTGGTAGTCTTGGGTTAGATAAGCGAGCAAGCTGAGTTAGCCAAGGGAAGCAAGCCAGGAACATCCCTCCATGGCCTCTGCATCAGCTCCTGCTTCCTGCCCTGTGTGAGTTCCAGTCCTGACTTCCTTTGGTGATGAACAGCAGTGTGAATGTGTAAGCGGAATAAACCCTTTCCTCCCCAACTTGCTTCTTGGTCATGATATTTGTGCAGTAATAAAAACCCTGACTAAGATATCCTTTATTAGTCAGAATGTTTCCAAACATGAGTTGTCTTCTTGTTCATAACTTAAACTCAAGTGAACTTTATTCATATGACCTTGCTTACCACTTACAATCTGCCCTCAGACTATAAACTGTCTGATGCTCTGAATACAGCTGGCTATTTTTAAGCTCCACTCTCCCAGGTTCACCCCTCCAAAAAGAGTGGCAGTACATAAGAACATGGTAGAGTATAAAATTGGAAGTTATAGGGCATGGCGAGGTGGCTCAGTGGCTAAGAATGTATACTGTTCTTACACAGGACCCGAGTTCAATTCCTCAGAAGTGTCTATAACTCCAACTCCAGAGGAATCTGCCGCTATGCACATCTGCATTCACATACACAGACACAGACAGACACCCAACACAGAGACATAATTAAAAATAGTAAAATGAATCCTAAACATAAACTAAGATTGGAAGTCAGTTTAGATTTTAAAATTGCAGCTCAGTGGTGAAGTGCTAGCCTAGCAGATGTGAATTCCTCAATTCAATCCTCAAGATGGCAAAAATTTTAAAAATTTAAATTTGTATCTGGAATATGCTAATTAAAATCACATAGTACACATATACTTAATACCTAGGAAACTATACTTTGGCAGCATTAAACAAGTTTCCATATTTTCCGTTGTGAAATCATGTGTATATAATTCTTATGATAATTCATTGCCAGATAAAAATGATAAGCACTCAGGAGAGCTTTAAAAAGCCTATTGAATAGTGAAAAGCATGCATCCTTTCAATTTGAATTTTTCACCAGAAAAATCGAGTTCACAAAATTGTCCCTATAACTTATTACAGAAGAAGTTATGCTTCTTCATCAACTCAACAAAGGTGAGCCATTCTGTTATGATATTGAGTCCCACATGTGAGTAAACGCATACCATGGACACAAACTCCTGCATAGATAGCATAGCTGAGAAAGCAATGCGAAACTTCTTTTAAGACAGGTTCTCACTGTGTTGCCCTTGGCACAGTCAAGTGCCAGGCTAAAGACAAAAGGAGCTGCATCTATGTTCTGATCAGATCTTGTCACAAAGTGCTTGCCACAAATTAACAACAAAATACTTTACTGAAGGCTTTAGAACTACGTGAGAGCTATAGGCCTTTATAGGACTATGATGAGAATTAATTGAGCTATCACATATATGAAGTACTTAGCACAGCACCTGCATATAGTGCTATAGCAGGTGGCTTATACATACTAAGGTGTTCATCAGGTTCTTCAAAAGATACAAAACTGAATAAAAATTAGCTTCCTGTAATCTGATAAACAATGAATATTTAACTTTGCAAGCTACAATAGGCATAATAATGACTAAAGTATGATGTCATTTATACACTATACACTGTAACAGTTTAGGATTTTTGTGTGTTCAGGCACTTTGTCTGCATGTATCTTTGTACCAAATTCTTACAGTACCTACAGAGGCCATAAGAGGGCACCAGATACACTGGAACTGAATTTACATATTGTGGTGACCCATGAGTCTTAGGAAATGAGCCCAGGTCTTCTGTAAGAGCAGCCAGTATCTTAACCACTGTTAAGCTATTTCTCCAACCACATGCTAAATTTTTAGAATTAACATTTAGGAGTTCTATATGGTAAATACTATCCTCATCATATTTACAGATATATATAGATATAGATAGATATAGGTATGATATATATCAACGTGATATATATATCAAAAGGCAAGCTATCAGAAGCCAAGAATTTGTTAAAGATTGAGTTGCACACTCAGTATTTAAAACTGGGACAGTAGGCTTTACCCACATTCATTACAGAAGCCTTATAACACTAAGAGTGTGTCACTAAGAGGTGACAAGGGACTAGGAGATTGACAACAGTAGTCCGGGGACCAGAGAAGCCTGCCAACCCAGTGCTGTCTATTGACCTCGTAGTGACATTCTTAAGCTGCATCATAAACTATCAATCCCAACAAAAGGAACTCCAAACTCACCAGATGCTGCAGAATAACACTGGCTCTTCTGAATGAGCTGAGCCTGAAACAAAGGTAGAGGAGCAGGAGAGCAGGTCATTGTCTCAGGGTAAGAACTCTGTAAAGCCCTAGAGCCTCTTCCGAAGGTTACTGGAACAAAAACTTGAAAAACAGATTTAAGACTCATCCCCTGCTGACAGGCACAGCAATGAACGGATGCATCCGTTTTAAAGGACTTTGGCAGGTTCTTTCAAAACTAACCCCCCTGCTCCCATGTGTTTTGGGAACTTTCTTGGGGATGGAAACAAATGCCAACCCCCTACTTAAAGGACATCAAAGATTAACCAAAATGATTCCATTAATGCAACATGGGGAAACAAAATTTGTGTTGGGGTTACCTACAGAGCATGCATGAGGGATTACCTACAGAGCATGTATGAGGGGTTACTTACAGAACACGTATGAGAGGTTACTTACAGAGTGCTTACGTGTGGGTAACCTTAAGCAGCCACACCACCAGAATGTTTTGTCCCAACAGAAATGCCAACTTTCCCATAGTTGCATGGATGAAGTCCCTGCCTCTGTTAGCCTTCCATACACAACCCCAGCTAAGTTTCAATTACGGAGGTGAGACGCAGGCATGGGGGTTGTGTTTAAAGTGTCACAAAACGACTACCACAAAGTACAAGCCAAGTTGTCCAAAATATTCTGGAGTCCTTAATAAGGCCAGTGCCTAAATGCCAGCTCAAAGCCTCTGGGGGTGGTGCTGCAAGACTGGAAAAATCAAGTAACAATTTAATCACTACCCGAGACACAGGAGGACATGAAAAACATGGGCCTAACTTCAAATCCCAGTTTAATTTGAGATACAGTTCTGCTGGCATCAACATAAGATAGCCCACACCTACCACACCCAAGTGCAAAGCACTAGGCAAGGCACTTGCAGGCACAAAGATACCAGGGGTATCACAAGGGAAGAAAGTTAAATGGAACTAAATCCTCTGCCGTTGTCTATACTAACCATACTGTTCCCACGTAGTGCTATGCATACTAAACTTACTATTTAAAAACCGATCTTGGGGCTTGGGGTGCAGCTCAATGATACAGCATTTGGCTCGATCCCTATTACAACCAAAACGAAGTGTGATATCTGAGAGTTCAAGCTACAGATAATTCCGAACTTATCATCTCTCCCTTTTCTGCTACCTCCAGAGTTGCCCTTGGCGGACGGGAAGGTCCCACACATCTCGGGGAGTTCAGAAGCCCTCATTCAGCTATCATCAGCTATGTAATCCCTGCAGGTGAGGTGAAGTTAGTTCTTCGACTGTGGCCTGAACAAGAACCATGTGTACACTAGAACCTGGCTCAAAATGCAGAATATTTGCTCCACCAGAGCCCTACTATAGAGGAAACGGAAGGCAGGACATGGAAATCATACAATATACGCTAAGGTGCATGCCTTGAGTTCCAGCACTGGGGAAGCAGAGGCCGGTTCAAGGCTAACCCAGTCTATAGAGTCAAACAAACAAACAAACAATAACAAAAACAAAACACCACAATCTTAGAAGAAAAAAAAGTCAGAAACGTCCTTACAAATTATCCAATAAAGCAAATACAAGTTTACAAAGTCACACAGCTGCATTGGAAAGTGTGCAAGCCACGCAGGTGATAAGAGATTGCCCCAGCAGCCCTCGGGGTGATTAGGTCAAAAGGCAAACAAGCAGCTCAGGTGAACTGAAGGAAAACAGCCACTTGGCTTACTACTGGGTTGTGAAGTGAAAACTCTGGAAACAAAGAGGACTTCCAACAAGAATAGGAAGGACTTTCAACAAGAATAACTTTATATGAATTAATTTTTAGGTTGTATATGCTGTGACATAAGGCAGAAACATTCAATAACAAATGAAGACCAGAAGCTTAACAGAGAGGTGAGGACTTGAAGACACATCAGGAGGTGGCAGGCACAGCCCACCACGGGGGCACCAGAACCCGTACCTGTCTGAAAGAGACAAATATAAACACTGTCGCTCACAATAATAATAAGGAGAACTTCTGCCCTGTTTGTGAGTGTCTTTTGTTATTACTTTGTTCCTATGCAGTCAACATTTATTTTAAAACAACATTTTGTTTAAATCAAGAGACTTTGCCTCAGCTGCCATTTTCCAACGGAGGAGGGACGAAATTTTTAAAAGCCACCCTGATAGTTGCAGAAACAGTGGGTCTACATTTTACCAACAGCATCAATGCCAGGGCTGAGAAGCTGTCTCTGAGGCAAAGAGCCTTCTCCTTCACCCAGCAGTCCCCTCCTGGCCACCACTGCTATCATGTAGGGAGCATCACCAAACGCTTCTGCTTGGTCTGTTTGGGTTTGTGTCTCTGGCACAGAAATTTAAAAATGCATAGTAAGCCTCAACACTTACGGCGATGTCCAACCGGACATGAAGGACAGAGCCAGCAAGCAGCAGGGGTCATACAGTGTAGGTAGGCAGAGGGCAGCAATCAGTCTTTTTACAGAGTTAGCTAGCCTTCCTGTCTAAAGCTGGCTTTACACACCCTGTACTTTTTCCTTTAAAATACTTATCAAGGTCAGTAACTAAATATCACTTTGTCTTAAGTATTTACTTAAGGATTGGTATGAATATCTGTCCCGCACTGCCTACAGGATAACCAGTACCCAGAACAGTGCTTCCCCGTTAACAACAACCGATTATTTTACTCATAAAGTAAACTTAGATTCAAATCCTTGAGATCCAAGCTAGTAAATTTGTATTTAATTCCATTACCAAGAAGGTACTTATGAGAGCTTCTAAGCCGAGGAGAGCAGGCACTGAAGTAAAACTCAGTAAGATTTATGTAGCACTCACATACAGAACTTACTCAAACTGGAAGAAGTAAGCCCACCAAGTTTCTGCAAAATGTACAAATGCTAAATTGAAGGTGTTAAGTAAGTTTGGGTCTATGAGAAGAGATAAGGCTTGGGAGGTGGGAGAACTGGATAACAGCAGAAGGCTCTCGGCCCTACCAAAAAGATGCTTCGACGCTCATGGTCCCTGCTGCACCATTCACACCAGCAAGCAAAAGGAGCCCAGACAGCCATCAGTAACTCAATAAGGGAAACTGTGGCACACGGGAACAACAGAAATCTATAGCAGGAAAGCCGTGGCATTTGCAGGAAACCAGGAACTGGAAGTTACTATGTCTTGATTAGGGTTTCTATTGCTGTGATGAAACATCATGACCAAAAGCAACTTGGGGAACAAAGGGTTAATTTAGCTTACACTTTCCTATCACTATTCATTACTGAAGGAAGACAGAGTAGGAACTCAAATTGGACAGGAACCTGGAGGCAAGAGTGGATGAAAGGGCCGGGCAGGGGTGCTGCTTATGGGTTTGCTTGGTGGCTTATTCAGCCTGCTTTCTAACACCCAGAACCACCGGCCCAGGGATGTCACCATCCAGTAATGAGCCAGGCCCTCCCACATAAATCACTAGTTAAGAAAATGCCCTACAGGATTACCTAACGCCCCATCTTACGGAGGCATTTTCTGAACTGAGATGCCCCCCTCTGAGATGACTCCAGCTCGAATCAAGTTGACATAAAAACCAGTCAGCACACTATGTTAAGCAGTGTATTCCAGGCTCAGACAAATACAGCATGTTTGTGGATGCTAGATATCTATCTATCTATGTATCTATCTATCTATCTATCTATCTATCTATCTATCTATCTATATACATACATATACATACACACACACACACACACACACACACACACTCACACACACAGAGTAAGTGTAGGTCATTAAACTAAAACAGGACCCTGAGAGCAGAAAAGGGTCTTAAGGGACAGTAGGGAGGGAATGACAGTAACAAACCAAAGTTCCATGAAGCAGAAGAGCCAGGGAGGAGGAGAAGGGCTGGCCAGGGAGTGGAGGAGGGGGGCTGGCCAGGGAGTGGAGGAGGGGGGCTGACCAGGGAGGGGAGGAGGAGGGCTGGCCAGGGAGTGGAAGAGGGGAGATGACCAGGGAGTGGAGGAGGGGGCCTGACCAGGGAGGGGAGGAGGAGGGCTGGCCAGGTAGGGGAGGAG
The DNA here is from genome assembly GCA_964023405.1 of Apodemus agrarius. Classification (NCBI taxonomy): domain Eukaryota; kingdom Metazoa; phylum Chordata; class Mammalia; order Rodentia; family Muridae; genus Apodemus; species Apodemus agrarius. Next base: position 47,959,910 of record OZ030014.1, read on the forward strand.
GGAAGATGAACAGGGAGTGGAGGAGGGGGGCTGGCCAGGGAGTGGAGGAGGGGGGCTGACCAGGGAGGGGAGGAGGAGGGCTGGCCAGGGAGTGGAGGAGGGGAGTTGACCAGGGAGGGGAGGAAGAGGGCTGGCCAGGGAGGGGAGGAGGGGAGATGACCAGGGAGGGGAGGAGGGGGGGCTGGCCAGGGAGTGGAGGAGGGGGACTGACCAGGGAGGGGAGGAGGGGGGCTGACTAGGGAGGGGAGGAGGGGGGGCTGACTAGGGAGGGGAGGAGGGGGGGCTGACTAGGGAGGGGAGGGGGGGGCTGACCAGGGAGGGGAGGGGGGGGCTGACTAGCACACTAAGCCAGGAGAGGAGAGTGAGGATAGAACGAACAACAGAAACAGTGTGTACACAACTGCCATAATGAAGCTCATAACTTAGTCATCTTATCCAAAACAAAAGACAAAAATGAGTGATAGAGATCATTTAGAAATCTAGTGTACACATAATTGCACACATTGGAAGTGCAATTGAAGCATTCAGCGTAGGACTCGGAATAATAAAGTATACAATACCTTTGAAAGTTCTTCTTAAAGAAATGATGTTGAGACAGAGGAAACCGCCCAACTGCTAAGCTGGCACTGCAGTGGCAGGAACACAGGACAGCACCAGAGGAGCAAAGAGAGGGTAAGTCCACTGGCATGGCCCAATCACATCAACCAACCAGGGCACACCCAATCACATCAACCAGGGCACACCCACCCCTTTCCTTCCACAAACAGTCTCAGATCTCCTTCCACTGCATGACCTTGGCTCCAATCCCTTTTGCTATGGCATATATATATATATATATATATACACACACACATATTATATACATTATATATTATATATAATATATAATATGTGTATATATATGTATATATATATATGTATGTAATGTGTGTGTATGTATGTGTGTATGTGTATATATATATATATATATATATATATATGGTATATGGCATATCCATCCCAGGACTGGATCTAGGAAAGGAAGACCTCTCAACCTCTCAGATCAGTACTATCCAATTTGGTCCTGGCAGTTTACATGTTGAAATGTGGAGTGAAACAGGGACAACCTGAACCTCAGTTATTACAGAATCTCTCAAGATGAAATTAACTTTGTTAATAGGCATGCCTCTCCTGCATGGGTCGCAAATAATTTAGAATTTGCCATCACTAAGAAGCAACAACAGTAGATATGTGGGCAGATGCTAGTATTCACCACAAAAGAAAAAAAGAGAAACAAGGCAACTTCAATGTGTAACAAAAATACCTGAGAATCAAATCGTTGGATACAATGTTGGTGCTTTCTGCTGAAAAGGCAGTATTCTTTTTAAGATGTGTTTTTAATTATGTATCTATGTATGCCCACATAAGTATAGGTGTCCAGTGAATCCAGAAGAAACTATCAGATTCCTTGGAGCCGGAGTTAAAGGTAATTATGAGCCACCCAGGAAGCAGATCCTTGTCCTCACAGCCAGTCCTTAAGAGCAGTCCAGGCTCTTAAAACTGCGGAGCCATCGCTCTAGCTGCAACGGCTAACTATTGATTTAGAACAAAAACATTCCATGCCTTTGCAGGAACCTTCCACAACAGACTGTAAGGCGCAAGGAACTTGCAGACGGAACAAGGGTGCGTTCCATTGCTAAGGGGCTCAGAGACCACACAGATGTCTTAACAATAACATTTCATCGCCCAAAAAGTACTTCAGTGAAGCGTTTCACGGGAGTGGGGGTGGGGGTAGCAATTGAAGTTTTTGTGTATGGCGCTGGGGAAAGGAATTACACAAACCAAAGCTCATAAAATGGGTGCTACCACATTTCTTTCTGCCGAGGTACGACTGCAGTGAAAGGCACTCTTAAGAAGTTACTATCTGCACTTATGCTCCGGTCAAGCCACGTTAAATGGCCACAACATTATTCTGTGAGTTCCAATTCCCCATGCTGCTACTACAGCTGGCTGAAAAGCTACCCGGAACCCAGGCACACAACCTGTCACTGCTGTGTGACTTGAGAAAATACCCTACACAGTAAATAAGGTGGTGCGTCCCCCCACTACACCCAGTTCCAAGAGAGAAAATAAACACGAGACAAACGGTGGGGAAGGGGGGAGTCGTGGGACGAATTGAAGCTAGAGGTCGGAAGATGAAGGTGCTGTTGCAAAAAAAAAAAAAAAAAAAGCAAAGTCAGAGGACGCATGCCGCTGCGACCGCGGGCCAGCGAAGCAGAGGGCTGCCGTACAAGGGCTACTAGATCTGCGAAGCCTGCGGTGACACTCGAGAATCTCCCCCCCCACCCCCCCGGAGAGAGCCGACCCTTAGCTCTGGCTTGCTCACCAACTCACCCGGACAGGAGCCGCCACACATACTGCTGCCCCATGGCCTATAAACCCAGAGCTGAAGAAGCAGAGCCCAGCGGCTGGACCGGCTCTTGCAGTCACACGGGAGTGCACAGCCAACAAGAGCAGAGGCTAGCCGGGGTCACTGACGATAAGTCCTCCGGAGGGCTAGAGCGGCCCATCTCCTGCACTTCCGCTGTGCTACACTCTAGGCGGGGTAAAAACAGGAGCAAGAAGAAACCCCTAAGGGTACGGGCAGTGGGCAGGGCCGGGGGCGGGGCCAGGACCCGGTTATAGGTGAGGCGGGGCCTGGCTAGGGGCATAACAAGATGAGAAGAGGAGGGAGAGGAGGAGCCAAGGCAAAAGCAGAGAGGTGGGTAACCAAAGCAAATAGAAAAGAAGAAAACCTTATTTTATAATAGGCAAAAGCTGGAAAGAACCAGATGTCCTTCAACAACAGAACAGATACTGAAAATGTGATACATTTATATAATGGAGTACTACTCAGCTACTAAAATCAATGACTTCATGAAATTCTTAGGCAAATGGATGGAACTAGAAAATATCCTCAGTGAGATAACCCAATCACAAAAGAACACACATGGTATTCACTCACCGATAAGTGGATGTTAGCCCAGAAGCTAGGAATACCCAAGATACAATTCACAGACCACATGAAGCTCAAGAAGAAGGAAGATTAGAGTGTGTATACTTGGTCCTTCTTAGAAAGGGGAACAAAATATCCACGGAGGACATACAAAGTGTGGAGCAGAGAGTGAAGGAAAGGCCATCCAGAGACTGCCCCACATGGGGATCCATCCCATATGCAGACACCAAGCCCAGACACTATTGTGGATGCCAAGAAGTGTTTGTTTACAGGAGCCTGATACAGCTATCTTCTGAAGGCCCTGCCAGAGTCTGACAAATACAGAGGCAGATGCTCACAGCCAACCATTGGACTGAGCATGAGTTCCCCAATGGAGGAGTTAGAGAAAGGACTGAAGGAGCTGAAGGAGTTTGCAACCCCATAGGAAAAACAACACTATCAACCAACCCGAACCCCCAGAGCTCCCAGAGACTAAACTACCAACCAAAGAGTACACATGGAGGGACCAATGGCTCCAGCCCCGTGTGTAGCAGAGGATGGCTTTGATGGTCATCAACGGGAGGAGAGGACCTTGGTTCTGTTAAAGCTCAATGCCCCAGTATAGGGAAATGCCAGGACAGGGAAGCTGGAGAGGGTAGGTGGGTGGGGAAACACTGTCATAGAAGCAGGGGGAAGAGGGAGGGGATAGGGGTTTCCAGAGGGGAACCAGGAAAGGGGATAACATTTGAAATGTAAACAAAGAAAATATCTAACAAAAAATGTTCAAAAAAAGTAAAACCTTTAAATACCATTTTTTTACTACCACACATTTAATGTGACATGATTGTATTGCCTTTTCTTTGTAATACTGAGAAACAATAAGTAAGGTAATAGTTTTTACTTTTTAAAAAATGGGAAGGAGTTTGCTCCCTAGACCAGGCTATCTTGGGAAATGCCCAGTTGGCTATTTATGTTTGGCTTTAAGTTTAACCAGCAGGCATCGATTAATCTGAAGGAGTTTTGTGTAATTTTAATAATTTTTAAATGAGAAGGTAAATTCAAACCAGACCCGATGACACACTCCTGTAATTTCAGCACTCAGAAGCAGAATGGTCACCTGGACTACACAGCAAGACCCTGTCTAGGAAAAATAAGTAAAGTAAATGTCCTTCGAGATGGAAACAAACGAGATGCATTTGCTATCAGGGAGAGCTCAGGGTCGTTTAGTACTCCACACAGCTGAACTTGCTTTGAAGCATTGCTAATTATCTTGGGAGGAGTTATAGATCTCTCCGTCTTCCTCTGACAGACAAAATATCTGATTAAGAGAATGCTCACAAACTAGAAGTAGCAGCGAAAGCATACCTGCTCTGGAAAGCAGCTTATTAAATAAAGCCCATATTTAACGGTGGACTGTGGTGATTTGAATATACTTGGCCCAGGGAGTGGCACTATTTGGAGGGATGGCCTTGTTGGAGTAGGTGTGTCAGTGTGGGCTGGACTTTAAGACCCTTGTCCTAGATGCCTGGAACATAGTCTTCCAAACAAGATATTGAACTCTCAGCTCCTCCTGCACTGTGCCTGCCTGCATGCTGCCATGCTCTCGCCTTGATGATCGTGGACTGAACCTCTGAACCTACAAGTCAGCCCCAATCAAATGCTGTCCTTATAAGAGTTGCCTTGGTCACAGTGTCTAATCACAGCAGTAAAACCCTAACCAAGACACCTGCTACTCGAGTTTCTTCTAGACTCATACAGATTTCTAGCTGTAAGCATTTCATCAATAAAAAAAAAAATGTGTCGGCATACTAATAATAAATGAGGAATTCTGAGAAGAGTTTCAGAGTGGGAAAATAAAGGGGTGTGTGTCATCCACTGAAGTATACCCTGACCCTAAAGAAGTTATTCTTCGTCTTTGGCATATTGTAAGATACTTGATCAGAAATGATCTTTCTATCCTGGATCAAATATAATTTCGGCTAGAGGACAGAGAAAGTGAACAGACACCATACAAGTGGAAGACACCTGTAATTAGTTCTTGAATAGGTACAAGTGGTCGCCCTTTGGCTTCACAGTCAAAAGGCATCCTGTCCTATTCATTCGGGGAAGGAATGAATCTGTTAGCCTATCCAGCATATGTTACTGGAAAGATGAGCTTTTCTATTGTAGCTAGAGCCCAACCACCCTTTCCCTGACCTCATGTGAAAGGGGCCTATGCCTCCCAGTCTTCACGCTTAGCGGGGGCCCGATATTGATTTCATTCTCTGCCATTGAAACTTTTATTTATTTATTATTTTATTGTGTGTATCACACGATAAACATTGAACATTCAAGTTCAGTGGTTTATATGCAGAGGTCAGAGGACAACTTGCAGGAATCAGTTCTCTCCTCCCACCATGTGAGTCTCAGGGATAAACTCAGGTTGTCAGGCTTAGAGACAAAGCCTTTACCCAGTGAACTATCTTGATAGCCCCTATTAATTTCCTAAAAATAGACCATGTATTTTCACTTTGTACATTAAGAAATCAGTCCTACCCTCAGCATCACTACTGAATGTATAATATTTTCATTAATCCAAAAGGACACTGTATCTAACCTAGCTCGCGCTCTATTGCTGTGACAGACTGTGACCAAAAGAAACTTGGGGAGGAAAGGGTTTCCTTCAGCTTACAGTTTATGCATAGTTCCTGCCCTGACTTCAAAGGAAACAGAGACCACAGAGGAACTCTGCTTGATAGCACATATGGCCTGCCTTGGGCACATAGTGTATAGTTGATATGTGGACCTTTGCAATTAGCTTTTTTTTTTTTACTCCACATAGTATTTTTCAAGATTCATTCATATTGTACCATATATTAGCACTTTACTTCTTCTCTGACTGAATAATACTTTTACTTTAGTGGGATTGTATGGGAGAGGGAGGAGGGAGGAGGAAAAGAAAGGTATGGTGTTTTGAATTGGCTTGGCCAAGTCAATTGGCTTGACTCTTGTGTTTGAATGCTTGGCCCAAAGGGAGTGGGACTATTTGGAGGTGTGGCCTTATTGGAGTAGGTGTGGTCTTATTGGAGTAGGGGTGTCCTTGTTCAAGGAAGTGAGTCACTGGGTAAGGTGGGCTCCACCATTGTTGAATTCAGTCTCCTAGCTACCTGTAGAAAACAACGGTCTGCCTCTCCTGCCTTCAGATGAAGATGTAGAACTCTTGGCTTCTCCAGCACCATGTCTACCTGCATGCTGCACGCTTCCTGCCATGATGATAATGGACTGAACCTCTGAAACTGTAAGCCAGCCCCCGTTTGCCCTTATAAGTGTTGCCTTGATCATCGTGTCTTGTCACAGCAATAAAACCCTAAGAAGCAGAAACGGGAGACTTGTTTAGAAATTGCTAGGTAACTTAGGATAACCTTGAACTGTTCTTCATATTTTACTAAGTGCTGGAGATTATAGTTGTGCACCACTATGCCTGGGTGAAGTGACATTGGGGATTCAACCAAGGGCCTCATGAATGCCAGGCAGGAACTCTACCAATTGACCTCATCCCAAGCCCCAGATAAAAAGCTGCTCTGTTTTGTAATTGTTTTTAATACTCCATCAACTGATGGAGATTTTGCGGTCTCCACTTTGGACTACTATGAATACTGATGTGGTGAACTTTTATATTGTCTGTGTTCATTTATCTTGAGCATACATGTGAAGTTGGAATTTTTGGGCCATAGGGTAATTAATTAATCACTTAAGAAAGTGGCTAGAGGCTGAAATGAAAAATAATCTGGTTGTTCCATATCCTTATCAAAATCTGTGTTGTTACTCTTAATTTTGGTCATGCTGGGGTGTGCAGTATTATGTCATTGTGGCTTAAATTTTTGTTTTTATCGTCTCTAATGTGTTGAACACTTTATCCTTCATTATCTTGTTACCATTTTATTGTTGTTGTTGTTTCAAGATAGGGTTTCTCTGTGTAGCCCTGGCTGTCCTGGAACTCACTCTGTAGACCAGGCTGGCCTCGAACTCAGAAATCCCCCTGCCTCTGCCTCCCAAGTGCTGGGATTAAAGGCTTATGCTACCACTGCCCAGATTATTACCATTTTTATAAGGTATCTACTTAATTTTCTTGTCCATATATATATATATATATATATATATATATATATAAAACCTTTTGTTCCAAATCACCCCATATTAAGCAGTTTAAAGCAGTAGCTTTATCTTTCTCAGAGTCTGCAGCTCAGGAATCAGAGAGATTACCCAGGTAAGCCTGGCTTAAGGTTTTATGAGGCTGCAGAGTACTGGCTAGGACTGAAATCTCCCAAATTCCCACCTTAGAGAGGAAGAATCACTTCTAAACTCTTGGGTTGCTGGCAAGCTTCAACTCCTCACTTTGTGGATCTTTCCAGAGGGCTGCTGTCATGGAGAGGCTGCCTTCTACCAGAGCAAGGGATCCTACAGAACAAACCCCCATCCCAAAGCACGGTATTCTTACAACGTAACCTTGGAAGTGATTTTCCACTGTGTAGTCTATTGGACACACCAGGCAAACCGAGACCACGTAGAAGGGCTTGATTATTAGGAGGCAGAGAGCCGTAAGGGTTGTTTGGGAGCTGGTTATTATTACACTTGCTTCTTTTTCTCTTCTCTGGTTGCCAATCAATTGTTACAGCGATTTCAACGAAATTTTGATTTCATTGAAAGATCTCTCAAATTTTCCTTCTCAACACCCATATGCTACTGTGCTAATCACCCCTGTCATCCATTCCAAATTCAACATCTGCTCCAGGCACCACCCCCACTCAGTATGCATTTCACACACAGAAGTGATCTTAAGATATCACTTCTTGTTTATTCTTAGCTACTAAATAATCTCACAATTATGTGCAGCTATGTCGCTAAGACTAGTCAAATGGAGAAATCAAGACATTGAAATGCAGCTAATCTAACTGAGGAAACAAAAGTCTTAAATTTTGAGTTCAAACTGGAACCAGCATAAAAATTATATTTAGTACATGTTATAGTGACAATATTTTAGATATGTGAACATAAGGAAAATGTCATGAGAATTGACTTTACATGCCTCTTTTCATTTTTCAGAGACATTTTGAATTTGACATGTGACATCATTCTATCTGTATTCATGAACAGTTGCCTGATGTATTAATTTCTCCTGACTGATGTGGGGGCCATAAGAATCCAAGTGCCACCTCATAGTTACCCGCCCCTATTTTCCATTTACTCTTCTTATTCTTGTCAAATGTGTCTGTCCTGGAGGTCCCTGTTCACATAATGTTGATTTCCTTAGCTCTCATGGTGCATTATATCACAAAAGCTGCTCTATTTTTATGCTTCCTAAAGGATATCCTGGTGTTCAGACATCCTTCAGATCCTCCAAAATTCTCCTTACCCTAGCTTGCACTGAGTTTCCATTTTCTGAATTTTAATTATACTTCTAATCAGTAGAGCTCACTGCTGCTTCTTGACTGTTTGTCAGATGCTAATTTCTTGCATGCACATAAATGTATTGAGAGACCCTAAAGTGTTTCCAGTCCCACACCCTCCTTACAGCTTCCCCCTCCCTCCTGGGGTCAAGGCTAGGCTAAGTTTCATCCTCCACCCACAGGAACATTCTTGAGTAAAAAAAAAAAAAAAAAACTCTCATAATGTACTGACTGATAGTCCCTGACCCTCTGGAAAGTCCCAGGTAGAGTTCAAATGTGCGTCATGCTTGCTAGCCAATAGATTTAAAGGTCAAGATGCTTAGCCAATAAGTTTGTACTGTAACCTTGATGATATAACCTGTGCCCCTAAAAAGTATAAAACTGCTTGTAATAGCCATTTGGGGGTCACCTTCTCATCACTCACCCGGAGGGACTGATTGAGGGTTGACCCCCGACCTTCAGGAAGATAAACCTCTTGCTTTTGCATCAATCTGCATCTCGGTGTCTCACTTGGGGGCATCTTGAAATAAGTAACACTGACAAAGGATTGGGCTCTTACGGTGTCTGTTCATGCACGTCCAAGTGTGTGTGCATTGATGAATACAAGTACATATGGAGGCCACAGGTGAACTACGCGTCATTCCTCAACAGATGCCCATCTTGTTTTTAAGATGAGTTGTAAACATAAATGTTGATTTTTTTTTTTTACTCTGAGGAAGGGATGAATGAGAGCCATATCCAAGCTTCACAGCTTGAGCTGAACTTAGACTGTTTCTATCTCTGTTGTAATCTATCCCTAAGAAGCCTGGGAGCCTCTGGCCTCTGTACTATCTGCTAGCCTCTGTCTGCTAACCTAGGCCTAGAATGTTTCAGCTTCTGAGACTTACTGCTGAATAAACTCCCCTTTCTAGTTATTTCTAAATTCTGCTGTCTAGTTCAATTCAGCTATTCTGGCTCAAACTCTTCTCCAAGTGACTGATTCAATCTGATTTCTTTCAGTTTCTCACTGGTTTGATCTGCTTGGGATCAAACTAACTCTGGCAATTTTTTTCTGATCTTCTGGTTCCTTCTTATTCCCTGGCTTCAACTGCCTCTGCTGACCTGCACTGAACTACATGATCTCACGAATGAACTCAATTCCACTGCACTCATTGCTCTTACTCCCAACTGACTCCCTCCCTATGCTGCTCTTAAATAGTTTCTCTTTCCTGTACTGTTCTCATGAGAGTTGGATGTATCCTATCTCGTCTCACTCAGCCAAATATTTCTCTGATTCATCACTTTATCTGCCCCTCAATTAGATGTCACTTTCTAATAAACCTTTCCTTTGTTTCATAAGTCCACATTTTTCTGCATCTCAATAGCAAATCTCCCACCTCTCTCCCAGAATTCCTACCTCTCTGCCCAGAAGTCCCACCTATTGTCTCCTGCTTTGCTATAGGCCATTCAGCTCTTTATTAACCCAACCCGAAGGTTTGGACAGAGTGTTTACAAAACACTAAGACAGGTGATGTTTAACAACGCTGGAGTCCAGTCTGCATTCATATCTCTGCCACAGAAATCAGCATTTGAATAATACAAAGACAGTCTTTACACAGTGCACAAAAAGATACCCAATGAGGTAGACATGATTGTGTGGAAAGAAATGAGTATATAATTTGTCAAGATGCAAGTTGTCCTTAAATTAAGTTCCTAGAGCATGTCAAAGCAATCCAGAAATCAACATCACGGTTGACTTGTTATGGCGTTGATGTCCAAGAGGTAACACTGAGATGCTGTATGATAAAAAAAATTAAAAAACAAAAACAAAAACAAAAACAAACAAAAAGACAAAAATTAAGGTGACTTCTAGCCCAGGACAGGCTTGAAGTCTAACATGGTTTAACTAAAAAGAAAAAAAAACGGAGTCAGCTGTTTCATAACATACATCCTACAATGATGTAATTTATCCAGTGAATGTGGCAGTCTCAGTGTATGTACCCTTGCATGCCGGCCAACTGTCGAAGTTCATAAGCGTCCCCACCCCTTTACAGATAGCAAGAGAGAAACAAGAGGTTTTTGTTGGGGTTTGTTGTTGTTGTTGTTGTTTTTCCAAGACAGGGTTTCTCTGTATAGTCCTGGCTGTCTTGGAACTCACTCTGTAGACCAGGCTGGCCTCGAACTCAGAAATCCGCCTGCTTCTGCCTCCCAGAGTGCTGGGATTACAGGCATGCACCACCACTGCCGGGCTTTTTTTTTTTTTAACAGACACTTTTCTCTTCTGCAGAAGAAATGTACATACCTGATTTTTTTCAATCCACAAGGCTGGGAATTATTGTGCTAATAACCCGGTAATCTTTGCTATTCTGTAGAGCCAAGCTTCACCCTAATGCCCTTACCCTGAGCATTGCTTTCACTCAGTAGAACCCATTCCTGTGGAAGAGGTCATAGTCACTTTGCAAAAGATGCATACTTTGCAAATGTGTTTCAATTTAGCCATACCATTTTGTTGTGATGATTGTTAAGAGGAAACTTTATTCCAAAGTTAAATGTGTGCTTAAATATGTCAAAATAAATAAATAAAGCTACTTGAGGTCAGATTACAGAAGTTTGCCCAGCCAGCTAACTAAGTCATGGTGAACTGACCTTCCTCCTCTCCTGTCACAGTTCTCTTCTCTGCTGGCTGTAGGGATCTGGTACACAGGGTGCACAGATGATAGGCCACCTGTACAAGGTTCAATACGCACTCACGTGAGGGAATGAGATAACACAACTGAAGGCCTCTAGCTCTCCTAACTTCCTGTCACAGGTATGTTTAGAAAACAGGCCTTGACTCAGTGGTCACCAACGACAGTGCTGAGCTGTGCATACGTCCGCAAAAGACACTGTATACCCTCCTCTCATGGCACAAGACTCCACAGCCCGTCTCTTGACAGCACTGCCATTTTCTTATTCTACATGTGCAGAGAAGCAGCCTGATGGAGCCCTAGGTTTTGGAGATGCATTAGGCTAAGTAATGAAATCTGGCTCTTTCTCCTAGTTTTGTACCTACAGTAAAATGAGTCCTTCTACAACCAAAAGTGTTAATATGTGGAAATACTTTTCCTTTTTTTAATTGAAAACATTTTTTCTTACAATATATTATGATCATGATTTCTTCTCCCCTAATTCCCCCCAGATCCTTTCCACCTACCCACCCACCTAACTCCATGCCTTTTTGTCTCTATCTTTAGAAAATAGACATACAAATCAGAATAAAAAAAGAAAAGACAAAACAAACACATACACACACAAAAACCAAAACCCATAGAAACACAAATCAAAACCCCTAATACATAAAAGACCAGAAGGACGAAAATTGCCCAAACATAGCAATCTGAGACAAAAAGGTCTACAAAAGCACCGTTGGGCGTGTGCTGGCTATCTACTGTTTCAGAGGCCTACCCTTAAGTGTGGTTTATATATTTAGTGAGACTCCACTGAAGAAAACTAATTTTTCATTTACAAGTGGATATAGCTAGACAATAACTTCTTGGTTAGGGATGGGAGCTCATGTTCATTTTCCCCTTCTCATCACTGGGACCCCATCTTCTCTGAACCTGTGCAGGCCCTGTGCTTGCTGTGAGTTCATGTGTGTGTCCTCACATGTGCAGGCCCTGTGCTTGCTGTGAGTTCATGTGTGTGTCCTCACATGTGTCTCCCTCTTGCCCTTACCATCTTTCTACCTCCTCTTCTGCAGTGAGAGAAGGGTGTTAGCAATCAGGTATTCTCACTAGTCAGCCCTCAGGGACCTTGTGGCAGCTTGTATAATCACTTACTGCTACCAGATATGACAGGTGTGCTAGGTGCAATGCAGAAATGGGCCCCCAGCCACCCCAGGTCTGTCTGCCTTCACTCACCTCCCTCTCTCCTCTCCTCTCTCCTCTGTCTGGCTCTGTCTGTCTCTGTCTCTGTCTCTGTCTCTGTCTCTGTCTCTCCCTCTCTCTCCCTCTGCCTCTATGTCTCCCGTTTTCCCCTCTCTGTCACCTTGTGTCCTTGCCTCTATGCCCCGATCTCTCCCACATGTTCCCACTCCAAGATGGCCTTTTGCTCTCCCCTCCCCAAGAAAACCTTGTACACTAGATCTGTTGCAGGCATAATTTTGAAGAGGCCTGCCAAAGGTACCCACACTCTCCACATTTATCCTATCAGTGGTTTAATGGAAACTTCCTATTTAGGATTGAGTTATCCGAAGTCTTGCATTTTCTGCTCATGGTCCAGATGTGGGACTCCTATTAACTCCTGTCTACTTCAAGAGGAAACTTCTCTGATAATGACTGAGTCAGGCACTGATATCTATGGACATAGCAAACCGCCATTAGGACTTATTTTATTGCTGTGTTCCTTTAGCAGAACAATAGGATTTGGTTCTCCCCTAAGCCAGTGGCCTATCCAATCTCAGGTTCTTGGTCATCTAGTGTCAGACATACATTGTATTGTGAAAATAACTTTTATTCTCCAGAGGTAATTGTTGTCTCAAGGCTTACTGCTTTACTCTGCTAATTTAGGCTTAGTTCTGGAAGTTTCTAGCCTCCATACAATCTAATCTAGGCCTAGAATGTTTTCAGCCCCTGAGACTTACTGGTGAATAAACTCATCCCTTCTAGTTGACCGATCTCTGGCTGGCTGGTTCAGCTCAGCTGTTCTGGCTCAAAATTCCTCTCCGTGCTGACTGATTCAATCTGGCTTCTATGGGTGTCTTATGAATTGTTCTGCTTGGCCTCAAACTATCTCTGTCAACCTGTTCTAATCTTCTGACTCCTTCTCTTTCTCTGGCTTGTTCTGTCTTTACCTGGTCTAGCTTGTTCTCTCTCTCCAACCTGTCGATTGCTACCCCAGTAAGGCTGCCTCCCTTTCCTTTTTTCTCTCTGCACTGCTCTCCTTTAGAAGACTCTCTTTTCCAGAGAGTCGGGCATATCCTACTCTGTCGAATATGTCTTTGCTTTGTCACTTTGTCTCCCACTCAATTAGATGTCACTTTCAAACATGGATGCCTCCTTCTACAGACTAATTTTGCCTTCATTGTTTGTGATTAAAGGTATGCTCTAAGGGTGTGTCTGTGTTCCAGCCAGAGGGATTAAAGGTGTGTGCTAATGCTGAGCCGCTTCACAACCAGAAAAAGACTTTTTCCGGTATAGAACGCTGAGGTTCACAGTGCGTTCAAATATCCTGCAGCATTGCATCTCTTGGAGTGTGCTTTCGATCCAGGCAGAGAGTGGTTGGCTATCTCCCCAACATTTGTGTCACCACTGCACTAGCATATCTGCAGGCATGTCATCATTGAAGATCACAGGGTTTGTAGCTGGGTTGGCAGTGTCCTTTCTCCCAGGTACTGTGCAGAGTGCCTTCCAGTACTATGGAAACTGGTCAGTAGGGACAAAGGCTATAGCTAGGCACCAGCTTGACTTTTCTGTGCTCAAATGATATAGGAAAGTGGTTTGTCTAGGTTCTTTTTTTCCCCCTAGAAATAGGGCTTTACCACCAATTTGCTAAGAGCAGGCAGTAACCTTGAGAATACCCTAAGTTACTTGAGGGTTTCCAGGGCGTCCCTTTGTCCAATGACTCCGTAAGATTTAACCCATTTCTGGCATTGGATGTTTCACTTGAAGGCAAGAGATGCCTAGTTGGGGTATTATTTGCTCCATTATTTGGTAACTAAAGTTCTTCGACAGTAGTAGGTTTCCTTATGACTCTTACAATGGCCCTAGGGTTGCTTGTTCCTTCCTATACTCTCTCCCTAATCTCTCTTCCCTACTCATCCCTGTTTAATCCACCCTCTTCCTATCTCTCCATAACTGTATATTCTATTTCCCCTTCCTTGGGAGATTACCAAAGGCCTGAGAAACCACCTTAGAGGTACTTATGTGGAAATATGGCATAATTAGACTTGAATCCAAAATTCAATTTGAAGCATATCCAGTATGCCAGAGGAAGCGCATCTGGCTTCCCAAACTCTTCCCTGTATCTTTTTGGTACCTTCATTCCAACTTGACTTGTAAGAGAGTTTTTATTTCATTGATTGACCTTCCGTCAGCTATATTTCAGGACATCATCCTACAAAAGCACTTTAACATAGTTATTCATTTTTTAAAAAAAAATATTTAGTTAGTTATATGAGTGCTCTCTTTGCATCCAGAAGAGGGCATCAGAACTCATTACAGATGGTTGTGAGCCATCATGTGGTTGCTGGGAGTTGAATTTAGGACCTCTGGAAGAGCCACCAGTGCTCTTAACCACTGAGCCATCTCCCCAGCCCAACATAGTTATTCCTGCTTTGTTGTAGTTGTTGTTGTACTCTACAGCTAGATTTGAACGGTTTACTGGGTCACCTGGAAGGAAAGCTGGGGATGGGAACAGGGTGGCAAGAGAAACATGGAGTCAAGACAAGATCTCCTGCTCAAGACTCAAAGTTTAATGGAGGTCTCCAAATATATATAGGCAAGGCAAGACCCGCCCCCCAAATTCCAGGGAACTGGTCTGGCTGTTCACTGGGCATTGGCTCCTCTGCTCAGGCAGCTGGGCAGGTCACGTGCCTAATTCAGGAATTCATAGACCTGGAAGAACAATGAACTTCACCTTGGTCAATGTCAAGTCACGCCAGGTGGCATAGCACCCCAATATGACTCTCCAGTACTCACTAGCTAGTCAATTTGTTCCTCACTTTCTAAACTCACTAGGGAATTCTGAGAAATTCTGAGCCATTCAAGAGAAATGCAGACCCAGAATATCAACAGTGGACAGCTGTGGAAATGAGTGACGCAGCTCTTATGCATACTTACAGGCTTTATTGTCGTACTTAAGAATGTGCAGATGCAACAAAAATAAACAAGTACCTAAATGTTCTTTAGTTAGTTAGTTACTTATTTACTTACTTTTGTGTGTATGGGTGTTTTGTCCTCACATATGTTTGTATATCATATATGTCCAGTTCCCACAGAAGGCATTAAAAAACTGGATTTATAGACCACTGTAAGCTGCCATGTGGGTCCTGGCAATCAAACCCTGGTCCTCTTGAAGAACAGCCAGTGATTTTAATATCTGAATACTTTCTGCAGCTCTCAAACATAGGCTTTAAAGAAAATAAGGGATATTATATGCTAACAACCATATTTTTTCTTTTGGTTAGATAATTCCATACATCCCTTGTGAACAAGTTTTTTTTTTCCTCTTAGTTAATTGCCAGGTGGTGAATATAACCCATCCAAAAACATTGAAAGATGAGGGGGTTTTGGGGTTTTTTTTTTTGGTAGGGTATTCCTTCTGAAACAGATTCATTATGGAAAAAAACTTAGTTTGGTGTATGACTTGTTATATTCTCCAGTAATTAAAACAAAATGCAACACACATGTTCAACATAAAATATGACATTGGCATTTTAAAGACTACACTGTTTTTAATACTAGCCTTGGTACATAGTAACAATATAACATAATGTCTACAAGTCACAGAAGGTTAAGTTCATACATTTTTCTTGTTTGTTTGTTTTGTTTTGTTTTAATTTTTGGATTTTGGTTTTTTTCAAGACAGGATTTCTCTGTATAGCCCTGGCTGTTCTGGAACTCACTCTGTAGACCAGGCTGGCCTCGAACTCAGAAATCTGCCTGCCTCTGCCTCCCAGAGTGCTAGGATTACAGGCATGCACCACCACTGCCCGGCTAACTTCGTACATTTTTGAAAGTATGTTATGTAGACACATTTTCCTAAGTTTATGAAGCCTGTGACATTAGCAAGTCCCTCACAGAACTGGGTAAGCAAAGGCATCTGCAAATTATCATAGTAAATCCTTCAGGCTTTCTCTAAGCCTATTTGTAGCAATATTATCTGTAAACATATGCATAGCAATATTATATGTTAGACATATACTATCTATCCATAGGTATATAATATGAATTTTAGAGTGAATGAATGTTTTTTTCTTGTGACACTGGGTTCCTAAATATGTATATTTATTTTGGGGAGGAGAAGTAAAATTGAATGTGTTGAGATGATATGCATTCCCATGTATGAGAAAAAGTTTGACGGCTTTTCTTAATCTTTTCATTGTTAAAGTTCTTGATATACGGAAACTTTCTGATAATCATTCACTATTCATTCTCTTCCCTTATGGAAGAAATAGAGGTAAAAAAGAAAGAGAAAATAGTAAATATTGATATGAATAGTATTGTTACTATGATCAGAAATCATCCCATTGAAACCCTTCCCTCTAAAAATTAACAAAAGAAAAAAGTGATACATCCCATAATACTGGTGAGGAAGCTGATTTAAACGTGTATACTCTCTACTGGTATTTAGGGGCAAAAAGACAGTGGAAGGCAAGGTGGCGATTGGATTGTTAAGGTCCCAAGTAGATGAGGGAGGTCTCCTCTGCAGTGGGTGAAAGACTTGTGGGTGATGGTATCCTCAAGGACCTGTTTCCCAAGTGACACTGATATCGCTCAATGATGACAGACTGGAGACAGATGCCATGGTGCAGGGACCTTCTAGACTGGGTCATTTCTAATCTCCACACTTCTTAAGGGAACGTCTAAAAGAATGGAGAGCAGAAGATCAGAGGTGCGGCATACAATCAGGGGCTGAGTGGTCACCTCCTTCTCATCGATGTCGATCAGTGGCCCACCAGCCTCCTTTCACTTATTAGGCCTGTAGAAGCATCCAAGAGCTGCGTTTGTTTTTTTCAAGATAAACTCTAACTGTATAGGTCAATTAGATGATTAACTATCCTTCACCATCTTTGGAAGAATAGGGAAAGAAAAAAAAATTAGTAAAACATAAGGAAAATGATGATTAAAAAAGAAACTATGTGAGTTGAGTTTTAAAAAGAACATGACTGGAGTCAATTGAATTCTCTTTCTGATTGTCCAGTATTTTTCCCCACTCACAGGAATTAGAGGAAACACTAGGTTAATCACGCTGTGCAAACATTCTACAGTAAATTCTACAAAAAGTTAGTAAAAATCATACAAGATCAACTATTTTCTATATATAGCTATTTGTAACTGCCCACAGTTACATCTAACGGGTTACCTGGAAGGAAAGCTGGAGATGAAATAGAATGGGCCTGCAAGAGAGAATAAGGAGCCAAGACAAGTTTTCTGATCAAGGCTCGAAGTTTAATGGGGGTCTCCAAATATAAAGGTGGGGGGCCCTTCCCCAAATTCCAAGGTGTGTTCAGAGGAACTGATCTGACTGTTCATTGGGCCTGGGTTCCATTGCTCAGGCCGCTGGGTGGGTCACCTGCTTAATTCAGGAATTTGTAGATCTGGAAGAAAGAGGAACTTCACCTTAGTCTGAGCGCTCCACCTTAGGTGGAGGGGATTATGGCTAGCACAGGAATTCTGGCTCAAAGGCTGGGAGAGGAACTTCACCTTGGACAATGTCAAGTTCCTGCCAGGTGGCATGGCACCCCAATAAGGCTCTCTACAGTTATCCTGAAAAGTAACATTATTTTAAGCTCTGGGAGATCAGGGGTAAAGGTGAATGCCCAAATATACTTACCATTGACTCCACAGCACTACCTACATAATGAGGTACCTTAAAGCCCAACTTTGTGTAATACTGTGGGTCATAACCCTTATGAAATGTCATAACTTAATATGGGGATCAGAAACGAAATTGGAACAATACAAATTTTCTAAATGCACAAAGACCAAAAATTAATTCAAGATGCAATCCATGATGATACTCACCTGAATGAAAGCTTATGATTTCATAGTGCCTCAGCTCAGACTTGAGAATATTGGGATATAAATTATAGTGTCTTGCTGTGCATACAAATGTTTCTGTTCTTACAGAAGCATAATAGTTTGATTATGGAAAAATATTTTGACTATTTTCTACCATTATTTCTCAGCATGTAAGTAACATCTTAGTACATCTGTGCATTGCTTAGAATGCTTGTTTTTTATAATTCACTGTTTGAGAGGCCACCTTGAGTTTCATAAAACAGTCTTTAAACAAATTTTTAATTTGTTTCAATGACCTGTAATGAGAACAGGATTTTCAGCAACCCTGAAACAAGCTTCTGTCATTTTATTTTCTATTTATGTAAAACAGAATTCTCAGTTTTGCTGATTAGAGAATATTAGTCAGTTTTGAAAAATTATCAAATATGTTGTCTTACCCTATCAAAAATTTAGCTGAGATGTAATTTTTCTATAGAATTAATCAACCACATTCATCTTATTAATATGCAAATTTGCATTTTTCTGTCAAAATTGTAACATTTATGCCAAAGGCTTTTTTGTTACTTATGTTTTGTTTTGTTAAAGTATTATTTTAAAAGATTTTTTGACTTATTGTCAGTAAATGTGTGGTGATTTATAGACCTAGCTTATATATACTTTCACATTTACAAAGTCATATTTATTTTTCCTCAGGAAAAGCATAAGAAATGGCTTTAGATCATAAAAGAAAGGGTTTGGGTAATTTTAAAAGTCAGAAACATCATTGCAGAAGGGACCATTCATCTGCACATGCACATCTATTCTCATTCTTGGCTTAAGTTTTTACTAGAGTGATCCGTTGACAGGAGGTCTGGAGGAGACACCATGGGTGTCATTTAGGAAACGAATTTTAGTCATCATATAGACATTTTAAGGAAGTCTTTAAATGTTTT
Organism: Apodemus agrarius; assembly: GCA_964023405.1. NCBI lineage: Eukaryota > Metazoa > Chordata > Mammalia > Rodentia > Muridae > Apodemus > Apodemus agrarius. Next base: position 47,978,922 of record OZ030014.1, read on the forward strand.
ATTTTTAATGCTTATGAAATAAATGCATAATTTTCTATGAAATTAATTTTATGTTGCTACCACAAAATATCAAAACAAACAAGTTGTATGCATTTCTGAAACGAAACTAAAGATAACGCATTTCAAATCAGAATATATAAAAAAGAATTACCAATTAGGCCACAAATATTCCAGATAACAAACTGCACATTAAAATATTAGAAGCTAGGGTGCAGAACCCCATAATAAGCTCCTTCTAGAGTACTCTGCGGAGAGGGACGGCAACAGGAGAATAGACACAAAAGTGTAAGAATGGGAGGGTGGGGCTGGAAAGCTTGGGACTAAGGGAGCCAGTCCAGAGCAAGAGTGAGATAGAGACGTGTCAAAACCCCAGAAATCTCATCCTGAGACTAGTTTCTCTGGGTATGCATGCTCCAGCACATATAGACCTTAAGGCCACAATAACCTGGTGGCCAAATTACATGTTTAACTCCCTCTCTCCATGTAAGAACATGACCAGCAAGTACCTGGAATTCCTCTTCCTGCAAGTGCAGCATTCCTGGCACCTTTGTAAAGTACACTGACCCTGGAATCCCTTACCCACTTCCCAAGGTTTTTATAGCTTTTGTTGCCCCCAACAAAGGAGAGCTGTTTCACTGAAAACTAACTTGGAGAAGGCTATTTCATCTGCCACTCAGGCAGCAGAGATCCCGTGGAACCTATCAGCCAAAATAAGCTTTGTTCCTTCCATTCTGGCCCAGTGCACAACAGTGCCTGGATGCCCCAAGACCAAAAGCTGAACCTGCTGGCAGAAGGAAGACTCATTGGCAATGTTCCTGCAGCAGAGGAGAGCCTCTGTGCTGGACAGCAGGGAAGATGGCACCTTATCAGAGGCTGACCCAGGAATGTTTAAGGGGGCATTCAGATGGCACACAGGGAAAGGCACCACAACATCCCTTTCTGCTTTCAATTCAAGCTCAGTCCGTGCTCTGAGTAAAATGCAATTGTTCATTACCATGCCACCTACTGTAGAGTTACTTTCATATCTGCCTAACAGAAGACATACAGGCGGCAAATGCTGCAGCATTCACTTGGTGGACCATAGTCAAAGCCACTTCAAGCTTTCCAAGTGCTGAGCTTGAGTTACTAGGTACGGACAGTGACAGGCACACAGTGTTGGTCTTTGGGGCAATTGGTCAGTTTGCTGCTGGTTTGAAGTGACATAATTTTTCAGATTAAGCGTATGTATTGGGGTGGGAGGTAATGAGAGCTAGTGTTTGAGAGGTTAGGGGCTTCAGATAGATCACTTGGAACTGGAGTTCCCAGCAGTTGAGGAGCCACCACGTGAGTCTGGTGAACCAAACTCAAGGGCTTTGCAAGGGCAGCATTAGCTCTTAACTGCAGGGCCAAGCATGAGCCCATCAGATACAATTCTATATAAAGACTCTGACTGAGTCGAGCATGGCCCAGAGCTGTACCGGAACTGCACCTATTGACCTTAAGACACATTGGCTAATATGCCATTGAAAACCCTTTCAGAGGAGCATTTGGTGACTAAAGGGCACTTTACAAAACAATATATAGTGATCCTTCTGTCCATATATGCACACAGAAAACTGAAACACCCAAAGACTAAACTACCCAAAGCACCAACAGTTATAGTTTATATGGTAGGTTGTTTTCTTTTCAATATTTTCCCCACATTTTTCAAAGTCTCCTAAACCTTTCCTCACAATGCAGTGATCATAATAATCAGAAAAAAAACAACACAGAAAATGCCAAACACATTTCATCTGAATGTATTAAATAAATATTAAGAATATTTCCAAAAAAGCTAAATTTTTAGCACTGAGTTATCCTTGGAGTGTTGCCATCTATGGCACAGTATTCCCGAAGGGGACAATGGAAACAGGTAAAGGAACTTAAATGTGGCCCAGACAGTCTGGGCCATCCCATCTCAAAGAACTGTTACATAAAATTAGAAGGCAAACCACGAAAATGTCTGCAACATGTGAGGATGGGTTGCTATGTTTGCTATATTGCTAGTGGAATTCCACAAGTGAGTATACCTTCTTGCTGCTGTATGTTCCATGCATGCAGAAGCGTCACAGGCTCCTTGACTATTTACATATATGAAAATAAAGCCAGAACATTATATAAGGAGTTCATATGTTGAATGAACAGAGAAATGATCATGTGAAAAAGGCAATTAAGAAAGGAAGAGGGAAGCATGGAATACATGATACAACTTACAGACCACATGAAGCCCAAGAAGAAGGAAGATGAAAGTGTGGATACTTCAGTCCTACTTAGAAGGGGAAACAAAATAATCACGGGAGGAGGAGGGTGGAAGGGACTTGAGAGGAAGAGCAGAGGGAGAGAATAAGGGGGGCAGGATTAGGAGGAGATGGGCGGCGGTGGGGGTGGAGGGAAGAGATGTACAAAGGGTCCGGAAATTGAACAGAGGTATGTAACAATGGGGCATGGGGAACTGGGGGGAGTCATCTCCAATTGAATGTTTTTCTTTATGAGTTGCCTTGGTCATGGTGTCTCTTCACAGTAATAGAAACCCTAAGATAAGTTGCTACCAGGAGTGGGGTATTGCTGTACTAGGCCTGCCCATACTTTTGTTTGGAGGAAGTTGGATTTTGAGACGTTGGAAAGCAAATGACTGCTTTAAGTGAGGCTCAATGGGCCGTCCTAGTAGGAACTTGGGAGACGTTTGTGCTGAGGTTGGTTTGAACTCTGGGGTCCTGTCTCAAGAGGTTTCAGAGAAGAGGAAGTTTAGTCTGTTGCCTGGAAATCCTTTTTATGATATTTTGGTGAAGAATGTGACTGCTTTTTGCCCTTTTGGGAGAAATCTGCCTGAGGCTAAGGTAAAGAGATTCACATTGGTTGTATTAAAGAAGGAGGTCTCAAAAAAAAAAAAAAAAAAAGCCTAGCATTGATGCTGCCCTGTGGTTTACTCTTATAAAGAGCATTTTGATAAAGCAAGCTGGATCAAAAAGGAAAAATACAAAATGTATGATTCAAGTATTAAAGGTACATCACTGGGAAGCAGAATAGAGATAAATCCTGTGTTCAAGGAGAAAAACAGATAAAGGGAGTGGTGACTTTGAGGCAAGATCCCACCCAGCTAAGATTTTTTATTTGTTTGCAGTTGAACAAGGGATAGTTATCTCATGTTAGGAGTTATTTTAATATGGTTAATATTTTCATTTGGAGGTTTAGTCTGGAATGAACTATAATCCCGAAATGGAGGGCACACCTGTAACTCAGATCTTAAGGCTTGAAGACACATGCTTTTGATTCAGATCTTGAGACATAGTGGCCATGAAACAATTAGGTCCAGGCACAGTGGTACACACCTTTAATCTCAGCGCTCTGGAGACAGAGGCATGGAGAGCTCTGATTTCAAGGTCAGTTTACAGAGCAAGTTCTAGGACATTCAAGCCTAGGCAGAAAAGGATGTTAGAACGAGGGGGGAATGCTCCAGTCCCAGAAAGCAGCAGAGGTCAGCAGCTTCAGCCACATAGCTCTAGCATTAGAGTCAAGAATAGAAGAGATTACTGGACCAATCAATGCTGGAGCCAAATTAGTGGTGATTAAGAAGATACCAGCATCACTGAGGTGAAATCTTCTAAGTGTTCTCTGAGAGCACAAAGAAGCTGTTTTCCAGATATAGCCAAGATTATACCTCGTGGAATAGCTGGAGTTGGTAATGTGCAAGAATCACCCAGGTGGTACTACTTTTCAAGGCATAAAGAGGTCATAATGAGCAGCTTAGGCTTGGCACCGCAAAAGACTAGGCAAGGACATTGGGGAAGTTTAGCCTCAGTGGCAGGTGACTGCTCAGGACCAAAGGGGTCATGCAAAGTAGCTGATGCTAAGCACTGTGAAGAGAGCCTATGAGAGACTATTGGTGAAGTCTAGTTGCAGCAATAAGACCCCAGCATACTGGAGATACCAGTACCATGGGATGACCACCAAGAACAGTAGCAACAGTGGAATGGACTCAACCAGAACTTAGAGTGATACAGAGGACAAAGCTGGAGAAATGACCCAAATTCTTTGGAGGTGCTCAGAAGATCATGTGTGAATCCCAGACTTTGGAACAAGAAGCTGTGAAGTTGAAGTTGCCTTGGATACCCCAAGATGTTAGAGACACCAGAGCCAGGGAATACTTGCCAAGGAAAGCTGCTACCAGGGGGTGGAAACAGCCCAAGAGAAAGAATTGTGTTACAGTCAACTGGAGTTAGACATGGAGATGTAAGGCAGCACCAACTAAATGTTTTCCCTTGTAAGAGTTGCTTTGGTCATGGTATCTCTTCACAGCAATGGAAACCCTAAATGAGACAATCCCAACCTTAAAATTATTTTTGTTGCTACTTTATAATTTTAATTTGTTGGTTATGAATAGTAATATAAATATCTGTGTTTTCTGATGTTCTTATGTGACCCCAGAGAAAGGGTCTTTCAATCCCGTTGAGGGTTGTGACAGTGTTGAGAACCACGGTCTAAGACTTTAAAAATTCAACTTTTAATTTTTCTCAAGAGTGATGAATTACTTCTATGAGATAATTTGCTCATCCTTGTGACCAGATGCCCAATAGAAACTACTCTAGGCAGAAGAATCTCTTTTGGCTCGCTTTCATTCAATGAAGGCATGGTAGCGTCCTGGTAGCAGTTTGTGGTAGGAACCTGAAGGGGCCCTTCACATCCCCACAGGCCAAGAAAGGGAAGGGAAGAAATAGGGAGGGGCAGGGAGAGAGTTCTCATCAGAAGCAAAGCTGTGTTATCCCCATAAAGTCCCACTGCTAGGACTCTTCCTCCATAAGCTAGGCCTCGTGTCCAGAAAGTTTCAGAACCCCGCCCCCACCCCCAAAGCAGTGCTTCCAGCTGGGGACTGAATGTTCTAACACAGGACGGACAGTTTATCTTTGAACCATAGTATTTCATTCCTGCCTCCTATAGGCTTATCACCAGTTCATAGTGAAAAACAAATTCCATCTAACTGCAAAGTTCTACATTGTCTTATAGCTTCAACACTTTTCAAAGCCAAAGTCCACAGTCTAAGTAAGACTGCCAGCAATTTCCTAAGTATGAGTGAAAAAGAAAGCAAGTCACCTATTCTTTTATTAATTAATTAATTAATTTATTTATTTATTTATTTATTTATTTCGAGACAGGGTATCTCTGTGTAGCCCTGGCTGTCCTGGAACTCACTCTATAGACCAGGCTAGCCTTAAAATCAGAAATCCACCTGACTCTGCCTCCCAAGTGCTGGGATTAAAGGTGTGTGCCACCACTGCCCGAAGTCACCTACTCTTAACATACAATGATACAGGGCAAAAAAATCCTGTCCTAAAAGGGGTAACTGAGACCATAACAAGGAAGGATTGATCCAAAGCAAAACCAAACTCCTGTATGCCAAACCCTGTAGTCTTATGTCAGGTGTCTGGTGTCTGTATGGCACCACCTGGGATCCTGTGGAATTTGGCAACTCTTCCCTACAGCACATGTGATCTTTCTTGGGCCAAGACCAGTCTCTGGCTGCCGCTTCCACCGGCAGATATTTCACATTCCTAGTATCTCTAGCATCCATAAATCTACTGTTCCTTAAGCTTACCTCCTAAAATTCCTGAACTACCCACCAAGATGTTGTTCCACACATGGAGTGCAATACTGATCCCTATTATCTGCCCCAGGTAGCTGTCTAGAATCCTGGTGTGAGCTTCCACAAATCTATACCTCTGGAATCTTGCATGCTTGCAAAATCAGTACTATATTCTGCTGTGGGCTCAATACATAGCCTGGCTCTCTCTCTTGGCAGCCTCTGATTATCAATATGGTGGGACGCAGTAAGATAGCTCCCAAGCTGGTTGAGATGAGTCGGTTGTCTGGGAGCGTTCAGTGAGCATCGTCTGGTACTCGAGGGTCTCCCTCTTATAGCAGGGAGCTGGGAAGTTCTCTCTTAGCTGTGCCACTCCCTGTTAACAGTCAGCAGCATTTCCAGCGGTGGCTTTGTATGGGATTATAAATTTACTCTCCCTCCTTTCCTGGCCCAACCGCATATCTTCACATTATTCTGCTTCACTTTGTGCTAAGAGCTCTCGCTGCAAATCTGGATAAATGCAGCAAGAACAATCCCAAGTGTGAGTGGCAAAGTTGACAGAGAGGAGGGGGAAATGGGCCTTGATCACCAGCAGCTTGCTCTAAGTGTAACTAGAGATCAGGAGCCAAACTAGGCTTCTACACAAGCAAGAGACCCAGTGAGATGTGCATTGTAGGGTGGTCTCTACACCTGCAGGGAAACCAGCTAGAGTCATAGCTCCTACTCTAGCCCCGCCCCGGTTCTGCTCCTAGATACAGATCCACTCCCATCTACTTATGTTAAATGTCATATTTATATTATTCCTTGATTTTGCTGTCATAGACATGATTTCATAATTAATGACCACAGTAACACCAAGAGTGGACTTAAGAGAATGGATCTCAAGAACAATATGAGACTCTAGGCACGGCGGGCGGCACCCATCTGTACTCCCAGCACCCAGAAGGCAGAAGCAGAATAGTGAATCTGAGGCCAGCAAGGGGGGGGGGTTATAAAGTGAAACTCTTAGCGGAAAAACAAAGCAAAACAAAAGAAAATAAAAGCGAGAAAGAAGGCTGCATCCACTGACCCTGTGAGCGAGTGAAAGGTGGGTGGGGAATGAAAGTGGGTGGGGAAGCTACAGGCTGACTAAGCTAGAGCTGGGAGATGGAAACATTTTAAACTACAAACTGTTTTTTTTTCCAGAGTAGATTAGTACTGCGGCAGCTCCTGTCCTTCCTAGTAGTTTCTTGTTGTTCTGAGATGTGCCATCGCACTGCTGCAGATAGAGGGCAGCTTGGGGAGAGGTTGATGAGAAAGCCTGCAGGCTAGAATTGAAGAGCTTCCCAGTTCCAGCCACAGAATAAATTGTAGGGAAGCCGGTGGACAAATCTTACCAGCACAGAAGGGCCCAACGCACTCACAGAGGCTCTCAGCCCCTTCTATCCCAAAGTCGAATGATGCTTTTTAAAATTCTTACCCTTGCTGCTCTTCGTCCGTCACCACCCACTCCTATTCCCACCTACCATTCCCAGCCGTATCCTTAAGGTACACTGAGCACTAGTTTAAAGGGTTGCAGTGAGAGATGAGTTTCCCACCCATATGTGCATCTTGTCTGGCTGAGCCTTGACCCAACAGCTAATAAGGTGTATGTCCAGAAGACACTGCTTTGGCTAAACGAACAAGTAGGAACCTAGACGCTTCTATTAGAGCAGGGGGACTCGAAGATCACTAGCAGGAAGTCCAGCTTCACAGCTTCGAACCATCTGTCAAACCCCTAACACCAAGGGTTCCAATGAATGGAGGAGGAATATTCTCAAAGAGTTTGTGGGTGGTTCTGGAGAAACAACGCACACCATAAACTGTAGTTGAGGCAACCCTGAGCTTTCTGGCCCTCTCACATAAACTGATCACGCTTCACTTGTGACGTCGCGGGCTCCAGACTCAGGCTGGCTGGTGTGGGATGCCCTCGCTCGCCCCAGAAGCAGGAGGCCACCCGCCTGGGGAAAGAGGCGGGGCCGGGACCTGGCAGAAACTGGGTTGCACTATTGCAGCCAAGAGAGGCAGGGCGCCTCCCCGCCTTAGCTGCGGTGACCTCCGCTGTCCGTCTTCCCGGCCGGCCGCTCGCCCTCCGGCTGTGGGCTGTGCCCGCCCCTGGAGGATTGCGCCAGGTCCCAGGGCGACCACCTCCAGGCGTTGGCACTCCCTTCCTCCTCTCTCGCCCCTCCTCCGCCTCTTCCGTTTCTCCGGGAAAGACTGTATGCTCCTTCGGGGCTCCGCATCCTCGCTTGGGTAATCCGCTTTCCTGCTTTCGCCACCCCTCCCCGGGTGTCCAGCGTCTCCACCTCCGCGCCTTTGGGTCCCCGCGAGCCTCGCGCGCTCCATCGCCTCTGCAGAAGGCAGGTGAGTCGGTCTCCGGCCGGCCGAAGGCTGCTGGCCTCGGCGCCTGGGCCTGCGAGGTCCCCGGTCGGTCGCCGCAGCGAGGCCTCTCCCTCCGGCCTGGCCGTGCCCACCCACACAGAGCCCGAACCCCGAACCGAGAGGCTAGGCTCGGCTCGCGGATCACGCCGCCCACTTAGCTCTGCAGAATCCGCCGAAAGAAATCCGATCGCCGGCAGAGTAACGAGCTACTTTCTTCCCCTGCTCTGTTCTTTCCATTCCTACCACTAGCCTCTAGGCTGAATGAGCTGATCTGAGAATGGTGGAACGCAGAGGCCCGGGTTCGTTCCACGGGTAGGTGGCATAGCTGTCAAGAAGAAGGGAAGCAGTTTTGCCTGAGAGATGCTTCTAGCGTGGGTACATGTTGACTGCCTCTAGAGACCCATTGGATGGGTGCGGACTAATATACCGGGTGTATATTTAGACAAATCTTCACCCCTTTATAATTCTTTCTACATGTCTCAAGTACGGTTTTGTGAGACTTGCCTAGGCAGTGGGTGTGGACAGACAGCACAGAAGGGTGTCATCTAAATGATCTAACTTGGCTTTGGTAAAATCTTACGGACTGTCAGACCTGAGGTGTGAAAGAAAATCCAGGGAATACACCTTCACAAGCACGGTGTGTACTTTGGAGATTTCCGTCCTTAAAACCAGGAGCACGTGGAAGTTTGCCCACTGTGTGAGGGTGTTCGCTTCACAAGGACTGCGGCGGGAGGCTGTGCGGACAGGACTCTTACGTGTATTCCACAGGCAGAATGAAACTTTCTTTTTCTTTTTGGCTCCTTGCCTTTAATTCCCAGTTTTAATCAGTTGATAAGACTTTGGCCCGCCCACCTGGTAACAATCTAAGGAAGCAAACAAGCCCCGGGACTCATTTTGGCTGTTCTTCTGTACAGGCCTCTGAAAGTACAGAATAAAAAGGGAAAATGCAGGCAACGGGAAAACCCATTTTAACCCCTGCACATCATGCCTGCTTCCTGTTCCGTTAACTTATTTTAATTTAAAGGACTTTTATAATATTTTGCAGTTAATTCTTAGTCACGTGGAGGATTGTGTAAGACACAGAAAGCTACACTTTAGTTTTTGAATGGACTAAGGACTCTTCTTTGCAAGCCTTTGAACTAAGCCACTCACACCTTAGACTCATGCTTTGTAGTGTAAAGTTCATTATTGCAGATTTAGTTTGTAATCATACTTGGGGTAATTGGAGAGAAAAATGCTAATTTCTTTTTAGACACAGAAGGCCAATAAAATACGGGCAATAAAGGTAAATCGCTGTGTAGGTATTCCCTCTTTACGTCGACCTTGAATAATAATTAGAAAAATAATGCATTACTCTAGTTCATGTTACACCAAAACTGCTTAAAAGATAAATAAGTAATCAAATAAAAAAACAAACATCCTGCATTTTAAAGAACTGCACATATGTAGACTTTCCCCAGGTGGGAGTCCTTGTAAATAAATGTCTTTGTTTAAATACTTTCAGTGTCCTAATAAGGTCAGAAGGACTCAAGGTCGCGCTTTTGTCTGGGTTAGTTTGGAAATAAAAGTGTTGCTTCCTGTTTCTCACAATTAGTGTGCAGTCTTGTTTCCTAAACGAAGCTGTTTACTAACCGTGCCTGAGCTGATGGGCAGGTCAGGGAAGGGAGATAATAGAAGGCTAAACCGAGGGGGGAGTCCGAGGGGGGAGTAGAAGGATTCCATGTTCCAAGGACCCATACAGAGGGTGGGTAGGCATAGCCTTCCTCCAGTACTCCCAGCATTCAGGAGGCAGGGGTGGATTCTTAGGACAGGCTGACTAGCGAGAGTAGCTGTAGTGAGCTCCAGGTTCAGGGAGAGACCCTGCTACAACAAATACATGGAGAATAATGGAGGAAGACACCAAGCTTCAGCTTTGGGCTTCCACATGCATGTACACATGCATCTACAAACATCATTGGCCCATGCATGCACACATGCATCTACAAACATTGGACCATGCATGTATGCGCATATACCACAACCACAGACACAAAAAGATACTGTTGCAACTTGGTAGTTTCGTTCTAGTGTTTAGTTACAAAGTAAGGGTCTCAGGTATCCCAGATTGGACTCAAACCCTGTGAGGCAGAGAATGACCTTGAACTTGGTCTTCCTGTTTCCCCGTCTCCAGTGCTGGCACTACAGGCGTGTGCTACCACACTAGGTTACTGTGCAAGGGTGGGGATGGATCCCAGGGCCCCAGGCATGTTTGGGATGCACCTTACCGGCTGAGCTCTATCCATACCCCACAACTTAGTATTTCAAAAATAAAATAGACAGCAATGATAACTTCTTAAAAGGATAAGCAATGACAAAAACCTAGGCAGTCCTGAAATCTGCAGGTGAGAACTCACTGTTGCTAAGGTCAATAGCTGTGAATCTATATAAAATGTTCTTTAATAAAACTGTGGTTTTATTTATATAATATTAATTTATATAATATTACCCATTTAAGAAATCTACATATCTTATCGTTCTGGTGATTGAATACCTATTGTTGTAAGTAGGTTTGTAAATATATTTTGGTGATTTCATTTCCATCATGATGTATGCAATGTTAATCAAGTCTTTTCATATCATTAAGTTTTTCCATTAGTGGATTTTTAAAACGATAGTCTTATAAAGTCCAGGCTGCCTCAAACATGTAGCTGAGGTTGGTCTTGAACTGATTCTCCTTTTTTCTTCTTTCCTCTCCAGAGTCCTAGTATTGAATCTGTTATTGTCGCTGTTAGGTATGTGTGGTACATTTGTATGTAACAGTTCCAGTGTGTGTGCACATATATGTGTGCTCATTCATGGAAACCAGAGGTTGACTTCGGGTGTCATCTTCAGCTATTCTCCAACTTAATTTTTGAGACAGGGTTTCACTGAACCTGAGCTCCCCAATTTCAATAACACTGGCTGCAGGTCCTAGGAGCTCTCTCCTCCCAGTGTTGGAGTTATAGGCAAGCCCAGGTTTTTATGTGGGTACCAAGAATTAGAATTCAGTTTCTCATGCTTGCACAACAGACATGTTACTGAAGTAGTCATCTTCCTGACCTTCTTATTAATGCATAATTAATAAATGCATCTATAATTTACAATGACCAATAGTCCATAGGAAAATATTGCACTATTATCACATAGCAGATATATATTACCTCTTTCTGACGAAAGAAGGAAATCGGCATGCAATTTCAAATAATTTATTTATAGCTTTTGCTGAAATGACTTACCAACCTGTCCAAAAAAAGCTATACTTGATCATAAAAATGACCATTTATATATAAAAACAAACAATATAGAATAATAATATCTATTAAGGTTGATTAGCACAATAGGGAATGTATTCAAATTTATTTTCCTTTCCATTCCTCCATCCATCCATCCTTCCTCCCTCCCTCCATCCATTGTTAGAAAGGGAGATTAATTACATGCTGGGTTTCACCTTAAACAACTAAATTCCTTTTTCTGATATTTGGATATAGGGTTTCTCTGTGTCTGCTCCCAAGTGCTGGGGTTAAAGGTGAGGGCCACCATGCCAGGCTTACAGCTGAATACTCTAAATCTCTAAAATTAATTATGTAAGTTTAAACTAATTTAGCTAACTTTACCAGTGATATTTAAATTTATGCTTTAAACAAGGTGACAATGGTAAGCTTCCCATTGGTATAAATAACTAGTGGGGGAAACTAAAATGACCAAATCTTAATTTTGCTTCAGGAAGACCTAACTTGAGAAAAGGTGACGGCCTAGTTTTGTGTTTCTGGAGAAGAACCTAGGGTTTCTCTCAGGCCAGGCAGGTGTGGTAACCTGAGGTACACACCCAGTCATCACATCCCATGGTTAATGAAGTTTATAACAAAAACAAGTTAACTTACTATTTTGATGATTTATTATCTAAATTAAGGATAGGCTACCTATAAATGAGACAGTATAATTTCATATTCTGGTTCAGTGCTCAAGAAATGTAGTTTATTTGTTTGCCATCCAATGAGAGATTTTTTTTTTTTCTTACAATCAATTTGGAATGTATGTAGACTTTCCTGTAAACAAATCTGGCCCATATGCCTAACAGCTCCTGGGTAATGCTGATAAAATACAAGTAAACCAAACACCAAGGCAAGGGCGGAGTCTGTACTGATAACTAGGGACATTGATCAGTCACCACTTACTGAACACCTCTGAGTATGCCCTGAGAGTTGTAAGAAATCACGTGTTTTCAGTATCTTGCCAAACAGAACGCAGATAGTAAACAAATGTGTAATGTGTTTGGGATTTAGGTTAGATTTTTAGATTTAGCACACGCCTGTTCTGCTCAGCCCAGGACCAGAGCTGAAGGATTCAGAGATGGCTCTGCTATAGGCTTTTTTCTTTCCACATGTGTATTAAACACACACACACACACACACACACACACTGACACACAAACACACATGCACAGCTGCCTTCTTTAGTGGCAGAATGCTTTGTGAGCTGCCTCTGTGTTGCTGCTTGTTGAGGCGTTCATTGCCACTGCTGTGTGAATGCTATATACTTGGCTTCATTTTATTTTTGGTGGCTATTTGAGTTATTGCCAGTGTGAGCTCACTGGAAGAATGGTGTTCATGCATACTCTTTTTTTTAAGGCTTATTTATTATATGTGAGTACACTGTAGCTCGCTTCAGACACACCAGAAGAGGGCGTCAGATATCATTTGGATGGTGGTGAGCCACCATGTGGTTGCTGGGATTTGAACTCAGTGCTCTTAATCCCACTAAGCCATCTGTCCAGCCCCTTCATGAATACTCTTGAGCACATCTTTTAATGTATATATTATTTGGCATATGTGAACAAGGGAAATTGCTGGATCAAGGATTATGTTTACATTCAACAAACCAGAGTGGCTGTCCAGGAAGTTGCACTAGCACCATTCATGCCGCCACTGTTTAAGAGGTCACTGCTTCATCCATGCCTTCCTTCTTGGAGAAGCAAACTTCTCAGTCTTTTTAATGGCAGTCTCACTGGATGTGTGTTAATGCTGAGATTCACTGGAAAAAAAAAAACCAATTGTACCATCTTGGACCAAATATAATAAAGCAAGAGTTATTAAATACTGACCAAGACATGGACTTTGGTCAGGACATTCCCTAGAATTTCCCAGCTGAATGGCCCTGAGACACGTGTCCCAGGGGCTTATAAAGACTAACCTATAGGCCACCATACTCTCCTACGAAGCTTGTTATTTTTCCAAGAACCTACAACTTCCAGAATTCCAGGAAGTTTCCTGGTTCTCTGGCAGGTGGGACTTACAGGTTAATTTTGGGAATTCTACATCTAATGGTATCCTGTTGAGGTTTTAGGTTGCATTTCTACCCTCCTTCCTGGTAGAGTTTCTGTCCTGTTTATTGACCATTTGTTGTCAGAGATTGGGTATCTTTTATGAGGTGCTAATTTAATGTTCTTGCCCTTGAACAAATTCCCAGAGTGGTAGACACTTAAAGGGGGAGAGAGAGAGAGAGAGAGAGAGAGAGAGAGAGAGAGAGGAGAGAGAGCCTGCGAACCAGGGAGAATGGCACATGAAAGTGTTCAGCGTGCCAGAGCACAGAGACTGTCGCAGAGTTACCATGCAGGTCAACCAGGAAAAGACAGAAGTCTGGTGAATCAGCTTGTGGTTGAGTGTATCTGGCCCAGGAAGCCCGGTGGGCAATTGACCATCTCCATGAGCATCAGCCCAGTTACTATGAACAGCTTGTACCCAAGATTGTACCCTGTTCTAAAATTCCTGGGAGCTGACTTCGGCTCCCCTGCACCCTTTTTAATTTTTTTTTAAATATTTATTCTGCGTGGCAATGTTTTGCTTGCATGTATGTGTGGGTACTACATGCATGCTTGGCGCCTGTGGAGGTCAAAGGAGAGTATCTGATTTCTTGAAACTGGAGGTATGGATGTTTGGTTGTAAGCCACCCATGTGGGTGCTGGGAATTGAACCCAGGTCCTCTTATTCCTTAAGCCATCACTGGCCCTGGCCCTTTCCCTTTTCTCAGGACAACCTCTAATCATTAAGCCCCAAATACAGCAAAAGGGCAGAGTCTACCTCCCCAAAATAGCAGTATGAGCCGAACAGAGCTTTGGCCACACCTTGGCATTCTCCATGCTAGGGGGACTCCTGGATAGCTGCATTCCTTTGAGAGAAATCATAGCAGGCACCCTTTTATAAACCACCCAGGGACTCTATGGGCCTCAAGCCTTTTCTCCTTCAACCATACCTGTCTGTGGAGCCGGGCATCTGTATAGCCAGTTCAGATCACCCACCGTTGCTTGGAAGGTAGTTAAAAGAGTGACTAGGGTGTTGAGCAGTGTGGGGTTGGGACGCAGTCAGTGTATAAGAGGCTCTGCAGACTCAGATTATGTCAGAAGGAGGGGAGGGCAACAGAGACACCATGAGCTATTCAGCTGCTTGTGACAGCTGTTTGAGAGCGCTGCCCGTTTTGTTGAGGGCCTTCATAGACGTGAAGTCTTGTGCTTCTGTTGCTGTGGACAACAAAGAGGCAAGGCCAGCTTCTGGCACGGCCAGGGTCTTCTCATGAGAACAGACCCCTGGGCTCTAGAATCCTCACAGAGTCCCCTAACAAAGCATGCCCTTCAAAGAAAAGTGTCTCTCGCAGGCCACCCTCAGCTGGTTTGACATGAGGCCAGAGTCTCCACATGGCATCCAGGAGCCAGAGTTTCCACCCATAACTCAGAAACCGAAGTGATTAGATCTGGCCTACATAAAGGGACTTTATTCTGGGTTGTTCAAAGCATTACAAATAGTTCCCAGGCTCTGGGATTTAATGAACTAGTAAATTTTAAGTGAAGGTTTCAGTGACCCACATAACTCCGCCTGCCTCGTACTTTCTCAAGGAAGAGCATATGACTGTGGTGTCTGTGAGCTTGTACTTAAGACTCAGAGCTGCCATTTAGAACCTCCTGCATGCAGGCAGTCGGAGCTAGTGCCTCTCCAGAGACCTCATTTCATCTTCAGACACCACTGCGAGGTAAGTTTGACCCTCCCTCCGATTGCAGGTGAGGAGAGGCTCAGAGAGGCTGAGTACATTACCGGATGCCATACGTCTAGGTTGCAGTCAAATTGGGTTTAGAATCCAGGTCAGTTTGATTGCAAAGCTTGTGGTGCCTTTCACGTTATATTGCTCGTTGCCTCTTAAATTGGTGTCAAGTATTCTGATGATTTTAGTTTTCTTTTCATGCTGGGGATCAAACTCAGAGCTCACACACGCTAGGCACGTGCTCTGCTGTGCTACACCCCTAGACTCGGATCTTGTAAATAAGGCTTTTTGTTTTGGATTTATTTTAGGGGGTGGGCTGCATTTGTGTGTGTGTGTGTGTGTGTGTGTGTGTGTGTGTGTGGTGAGTACAGCTGTAACTATAGGAGCGTGGAGAAATCAAAGGACAACTTTGGGTGTCTTCAGTTACTTTGGATTTATTTTAGGGGGTGGGTTGCATTTGTGTGTGTGTGTGTGTGTGTGTGTGTGTGTCTGTGTGTCTGTGTGTGTTAGTGTGGTATGTACACCTGTAAGTACAGGAGCATGGGGAAATCAAAGGACAACTTTGGGTGTCTTCAGTTACTCTCTACCCTACCCTTTGAGACAGGGTCTCTCAGTGAATCTTGAGCTCTCTGGTTCCCCTTGTCTGCCCGACCAGTGAGTTCCAGGAATTCACCCGTCTCTGCTGCCTGGCCCCTACAAGCTAGGGTTATAGTCACCGACCATCATGCTCGACTCTCTGAGTGCTGAGGACCAAAATCCAGCTCTTTATGGTTGTATGGCAAGCATCTCCAGACTGAGCCAACCCAGCCCCCACTCTGGTTTGTTTGCTTGTTTTTTGAGTTTTGTTTTTGACTGTCCTATTTTCATTTTTTTTTTCAATATTTTTTCCAACTAGACTTGAAAACCTTCCCAAAGCCAGAGATTCTAATTCTGACATTGTGACACATTTTTTACGTCTATATATGCTTATATGTAGTGGTACTTGTGTGATATATGTGAAGAATGACCTTTATCCCAGCCTTTTTTTTTCTGAGCCATGGCTTGGTAGATCGTCACAGAACAAGGCTTGTGATGAAGATATTCTCGCTGTGTCCCTAGTGGGGTGCTGCTAGGGGCTGGTGGCTAGAGGCGCAGCCAGCTGGAAAATTTGTCTCACAGAAATAAACTTCTTGACCACATAAATGAAGAAGAAAATGTATTCCATTTTTACTCTCTAGCCTGAAAGCAAAGGACAGAGGGGTGGGTTGTGTTGGCCCCTCTCTCAGGGGAGGTGCTAAGAATGGGGCTGGGCTCCTCTAAAACCGGGATGTTGAAGTCCTGATCCCAATACCTCAGAATGTGACGTGCATTCTAGTGCCTTTACCCACCCTTTTGCCCCTAGGTTCAATCAACCCTGACTTGGAAATATTTGACTAATGTGTGTATGGGTTGAACACACACAACTGCCTCCCTGTCATTATTTCCTAAATACAGTTGATATTCACAGTGAGCTAGATTGTTAGTAATCTAGAGATGATTTAAAGTATCAGGGGATGCACTCATGTTCTATGCAAATATTGAGCCATTTTACATGAAGACCTGAGCACACGTGTATTTTGGTGTCTGTGGAAAGCCAGGACTCCCTAAGAACTCTGAGAAATGCCTGTTTGGAGGAAAGCTCTCTCTAGAGGTGGCATGAGGTCACATGGGTGGGTCCTAGTACACTCTGACTAAGTCATTATAAGAGGAGGGAGACATGTCAGAATCGAATGCCCACAAAGGAGAGGCCAGGTGAGGACACAGAGGATGGTGAGAAATCACGTTTCTGACCTGGAGGCCACCCAGTCTTAAACAGCAAATAAATACAAGAAGAATTAGGGATTTGTCATGATGGAAGCCTCTGTCCGTCCCCATCACCAGTACCATGCAGTTGGTTTAGAGGGACATCATTGCACCGTGAACAGGTCTCTAGTAAGGCACTTGACAGGGAGTACGATCAGCGGAGGAAAGGGCTTTCCTGAGAGTAAAAGGGAAACCAACTGCCAATTAAATAGTGACAAAGTAAGCTCAAGGCTGGCCTGAGCTACACAGTGAGACCCTCACAAAAATCCAAAAGCCAGGAATGTAGCTCAGTATAGAGTATTTATCAGGCATGCTTCTGCCTTTACTCTAATAACACAAGTGCATGCATGTGCATATGTACACACACACACACACACACACACACACACACACATACACACACACACACACACACACACACACACACACCTACCTAAAAATAAAAGCAGCCACTACCAACAACAGACTTGCCTAACGTGACTCTTCCCTGTAAGGGTTCACTAAGGTTCCTCCATCGCTGCCAACTGGCCTTTAATAGAGGCCGTGTGAAGGAAGGCGAATAAGTTAAATTTGCTTCTTAAAGTGACTTGAAAGAATAATTTCCATAGAAACCCAAGGAAATTTTGTGCCAGTGTTGTCCCTAATTCTTTTCGTAAACAACTCGTCTCAAGAATTCCAGGTATGGGTGAAGTGCCCGAGGCTATTCTCCTTGCATGAATGAGCTTAAGTTAACTGTGTTAAGAAAGGAACTTACAGAGACCCGTAAAGGTGAGTTTGGGAGAATGAGCTTTCCTCCCAGAAAGTTGTAGGTCAAGCCTCTAATTAGAGAGGCGTACACTGAGACAAAGGACTGTCTATGCTGTTCCAGCTGGCCTCAGACTCTTGGACCTAAGCCACCTCCCTGCCTCCATCTCTTCCCAAGCGAGGACCACAGACTTGGAACATTGCTGGAAATTTAAAAAGTTCTGTATGTAGGCCGTAGGAGGTTGTTTTCTGGAGACCTGGGACCCCAGAGAAAGAAAGTGGGTTGAAGAGGTGCTGTGTTGGTTATGCTGGCTGGAGAAAGTCTCAACTGAAACTGGGCAAGGAACTTGGAGTGACAGGGGTGTCCTAGGCCAGAGGAAAAACAGGGTCCGGTTGACACAGTAGGGTGACTCAGGACCTGAAAACTCAGATGCGGAACTATGAATTTCTAGACCCCAGCCCCCTGGTGCATCACAGTCTGCAGTTCCCAGCTGCAGGCTCTCTCCTCTTGGCCCAGGTTCCTGTACTTGTGATACAGCCTGTACTTGAACCATCTGCTTTAGGTAGGGAAAACGACCATTACTAGAAGTCAGGACCAGAGCAGAGGAACTCTGGGTTCCCAGAGATGGCCGTGTGGAAACAAACTTACCCAGTATTTTCTTACCCAGAAGCTTACAGTATTTTCTTTTCAGATTATATATATATACGTATATATATATATATATATATATATACATATATACACATATATACACACACACATATATACGTATATATAATGTATATATTATATATAATATGTATAATATATATTATATAATATGTATAATGTATTATATATAATATGTATAATATATTATATATAATATGTATAATATATACAATATATATATGCATAATATATTACATATATATATATATATATATATATATAAAGGATGGGTGTGGCGGGGGATAAAGAGTAGATTTAATGCTGCTGAATGTGATCACTTGCTCAAGCCCAGAGTGTATTCCTTTGTGTCCCCATGTTGCTTCTAAATGAGAAGGAACGTATATACATACCCTTGGTTCATTGGCTCTTTGCTCTTATAGTAATGCAGAACGTTTGCTAATAAATCAAAGTTACGGTCACTACATTTCTCCTCTTGTGGCTCGCGTGCTGTTATGAGACTACGCATGCATCTCTGTGTTCTATGACAGCATTTGTGGCAAGTATTTCATGGATGCAGAAAATTACTTCTGAGTTCACGTGGCTGTGCTATATGAATGCTACTCTTCTTTTCTTTTTAAAGATTTATTTTATTTATTATACGCAAGTACACTGTAACTGTCTTCAGACACTCTAGAAGAGGGCGTCAGATCTCATTATAGATGGTTGTAAGCCACCATGTGGTTGCTGGGATTTGAACTCAGGACCTTCAGAAGCGCAGTCAGTGCTCTTAATGGCTGAGCCATCTCTCCAGCCCGAATGCTACTTTTCTTACTGTATAGGTCCAGAAAAAAAGTAAATGAACCTTCTAACAGGTTTGAGTCTGGAAATAAAGGGCTTTTAAGGAGCTGTGGCTGCTTGCATTCTCCAGTATTATCCTGTAGATCTGACAACGTGAGAGCGAATCTGCCTCAAAAGCAAAACCAAACGTGTTTACTTAAAGTCTTTCCTACTTTAAATAATTTTAATCTACCTTGTATGAAAATATTTTAACTCTCATTTTCTTACCAGAGATTAAGGAAGGACTTAACGGTACTGACTGAGGAAGGAGGGCCCTGGGTGGGGGTTGGTACAGGTATGTCAGCATTTCCCTGAAACCCGGGTGCTTCCAGTGTCCGGGAGTTAGCACCTGTCTACTACTGCCCTCCAGAGACGACTGCTGGCAGTAACGCGACTGCAGGAGTGACAAGGGACATCTCCCTGGGTTGGGGTCACCTGTCCTTCCTTTCTGTTGAGGAATATATTTCCTCAGGAAGTCCATCCTAAGAAAGCCAATTGTTTTTGAGCAAACTTAAGACAAACAGGCTGTAACAGCTCACCACACCCTCACACCAGTGTTTTCACAGCTGAGTGGTTCCCAGCCTCAAGTTTCTTTTCAAAGCGGAAACTGCTGCCATAACAAAGAGCCCTGCTGTGAGGTGTGAGCGATTCTGAGCCCCAAGTTTTAGTCTTGTGTAATGTGTTTTAGGAGTTACTCAACCCCCCTAAGCTTCAGTTTCCAAGCTGTATGTCACACAGGGTGGGGTAATCCTCACAACAGAGGGAGCAGAATGATTCACACTTTGAACAAGAAGAGATGCCACCACAGAAGCATTTTGAGGCCGCTCCAAGAGATGGGAGCCAGGTGTGGTGCGCACACCTTTAGTCCTAGCATTTGGGAGGCAGAGGCAGGTGGATCTGTTGAGTTCCAGGCTACCCTGGTCTACAGAGTGAGTTCCAGGACAGCCAGGGCTATGAAAGAAAGAGAAAGAAAGAAAGAAAGAAAGAAAGAAAGGAAGGAAGGAAGGAAGGAAGGAAGGAAGGAAGGAAGGAAGGAAGAAAGGAAGGAAGAAGGAAAGAAAGAAAGAACAATGTAGGCATACTCCATGGTTCTCAGAACACAGAACTTCCCAAGTCCAACAAGGTGCAAGTGCCCTTGCTTTGGGGTGTAGGCTGCTACTTGGAGGCAGATGCTTACGTCACTGGAATACTTTAGTGCAGTTGGCTGTGAGATGCTTTATAGTGCTTGCCCAAGTGTGGCCTCAGAGTCTGGAAGACACAATGCTTGCTGACCATGCACTTAGCACATGGATCTAGCAGCGTGAGTGTCATCCCTCACCATTGTCACAGAGAAGAGAATTGCCCCAACCCTCCGGTAAAGCTGTTATGATTATTAGGGTCCTTGTAAGAATCTCTTTCCTCTGACATTGTGATACTTGGTCTTGCTATGGCCCTATAACATAAATCCTTATTCAAAGATTTTTCTTTTTCTTTCACTGAAAATTCAGTTCTCTGAGAGTAATTGCTTTACAAGAGTTTGAGAAGTAAGTTTGTTCAGTTATTCAGATTGTAGCTTCAGTCTTGCATGCTGAAAGCGAAAGCGTGGGTGCGGTGGTTCACCGGCAGGTCAGGCTCACTGACAGGCTGCTGCCAGCTATACGTTAGTGGGAGAGGCACCCTGACAGCACTCGCCCCCTGAACTGCTTTCTCTTTCATATTCTCGTGTGCCTGCAGCTGAGAGTCGGAGGGAGGGGAAGGCTGAGCCAGACGCAGGCTTCAGAAATGTCAGACATCCTCCTGGAACTGCTCCGCGTCTCAGAGAAGGCCGCGAACATCGCCAGGGCGTGCCGGCAGCAGGAGGCCCTCTTCCAGCTGCTCATTGAGGAGAAGAAAGGTCCAGAGAAGAATAAGAAGTTTGCAGCAGATTTCAAGACCCTGGCGGATGTGCTGGTGCAGGAAGTTATAAAACAGAACATGGAGAACAAGGTAAGAGGTCAGGCCACGGTAGCCACAGGACACCTGCCTCCGTGCCTCCTCTGGTCCCCTCAGAATAAACAGCAAGCCGTTCCCTGATTCCTACGCTCTCTTAGATTCAAGCAAACATCTTGTGGCCCTGCCTTCTTTTCATTACAGTGTTAAAATGGTCTTTGCAGAAAACCATTGAAGCATAGAAAAGCAAACAGGATGAGGGTGCTCAGACTCCTAATCTGAGCATATAGTTAGTATTGATCCTTTCACTTATTGATGGGTTTCTTGTTAATAAATAATATATGCTCTCTGTACCAGAGCACGCTGAACTGCACGCCAAGGATCCCCGAAGCTTCCTCTCTGTGTGTTCATGGTCTGATCCACTTATTTCCCAGCAGGGTTTGCCTTCTCAGCTAAAATCATGTATCTAATGTTTTGCCTTGGTTATGGGCTTGGAATTAGGTGAAATCTCCCTTTATTCTCCTATAAAAATATGGCCATGACAAGCAGTGATTGTAATTCCGTGTGTGGAAATGGCTAGAGAAAGCCAGGATTCTGCAGTGGTAGAAATACCACCAGCAGGCATAGAGGTGCTCGCGGAGTACCAGGCCTCACGGATTTGAGCTCTAAGAATTCTGTAAGGTTAGAGCCATTGTTCTACTGGGATGAGGCAGGCAGAGAGAGCTGGAATAAGTTGCCCGAATTTACACAGCACAGCATGACAGCTCGAGTTCTTGAACATAGGAAATAGTCCCTGAGTCCGTGTCGTTGGGAATTCTGTTGTCTTCTTTATGACCCCACCCCCCACCTCTCTCTTTTTTTTTTTTTTTTTTTTTTTTTTTTTTAGTTTGGGAGGATGGAGCTTTATGATAGAAAACAATACAAAACATTTCAATATCTTTATTGAACTTCTTAAACCTGAGGACTGCTATAGAATTCAGTGAAATCTTGACCACCAGTGTGAGGCGAGAATACATCAATTATATAAAATCTCCATAGACTGGAGATTTTCTTCACGCCCTTTACTTGGGTGAGGTAAATGGAGGAAGCTTGTTTTCTGTTGTTACTAATGGAGACAATTGGACACAAAGGCTGGTTGGGCAGCTGGGTTGGATAGATGCCAACATTACTTTTATGGGTTAATATGTGCCCCTAAACAGCAGCACAAGCCCAGGCAATTGTTCATGAAGTAATGGCAGAATTTATGAAACAAATACTTTCCATTCGAACTGCTTTAGATGTTTCTATGTCAGGCCCCCTCTGTGTGCATTCCTCTGAACCGTTCGGCGAGCAGGGGTGGGGGCAGGAGAACTGGCATATTGCCAGCTCTTATAAGCCTGTTCTCTTCTGCTAAAGAGAAAAAAAGAGTCGCAGGTGTTGTGGCCGTTGGTGGGTTGACCCTCTGGGATGGGCAAGCTGACTCATGTCAAGCAGTTCCTTCCCGGAAAAAGCAGCAATATCTGAGTCAGCGGTATTTTGAGGGGTGTGTGGGGGTGTCTTCTGAGGAGTGAACTGTGCTTATCTGAGCATGACACAGAGGTGAGAGAAAAGTCTCATTTGCTTCCCTGTTCGCTCTGCGGTGATGGCTAAGCCACGGGCTACTACAGCACTTCTCTTCTTTCTTCTTCTTGTTCTTTTCTGTCATCTTCTAGCCGAAAAGGTAATGATCTACGTGACAGGTGCAGAGATGAGCCTGAAAATGGACATAAAACCTGAGCCTGCCTTCCAGTCTCTTCTCTCCACCTTTAGATTGCTTTAGGAACGGGAGAGATGGCTTAGTGGTGAAGAGCACTGGCTGCTCTTCCAGAGAACGTGAGTTAGATTCTAAGCACACACGTGGCATCTTATAATCATCTAATGGGATCCAATGCCCTCTTCTGGTGTGACATACATGCAGACAAAGTACCTATATACATTATAAGCACACACACACACACACACACACACACACACACAAATCTGTTTTAAAAAAGTAAATTTTTTTGAGGGACTTGAGCATTCACACGGTAGTGTTAGGAGCAGAATTAATATATATCCCCAGTTCTGTGGCTCTCCAGAAGAAAGCTGAAAGGACTTAAGGAAGCCGGTACTCAGCCATCGAATAAACTTTCCAAACTGGCAAAGGAACAGGGAAATATTAGAAAACTAAACACAGAACCAAACTGACTTAGTTCCATGTTCAAGCTGACTTCTACAGCTTGTAATGGATGTTTTTGAGTTTCAAATCTATGTTCATGGAACTGATTGTGGAGGTGGGGTTTGCTATCATTTTGTTTTTTTTTGTTTGGTTAAACTCTGACTCATTCAGTTTCCAGGCTTGGGGGAAAAAGTTCTGGGAGAAGAATCCAATGAGTTTACAAATGATTTGGGTAAGTATAAGAATCTTACTGTGTTACGTAATAATTATCATATTGTCCTAATCTCTAACTCAGACCATAACATAAATTAATGCTAGGAGGCTTTTGAGATAAAGAGCGCAGCATGCTTAAATATGAAGCTTTATCTAGACTCTGCCTCGGAATGTCATGACATTTCAGTTAGACAGAAGTGAGGTGATTTCCTGGAATAATGCAGAAGCCCATGCATCATTCTAAGTTTAAATCTGCCGCATTTGAGTAAGTGTGACATGGCCTTTAAGAAAATCCTACAGCCTTTTGACAGTCTAATGTGGTCATAGGTGGGATTGGCTCATCTACATGGCTGAGCAGATAGTGTGGGGGCAGGGTTTAAGTCCATTTGGGGAGCCTGGGACTCTACAGTCTCCAGTGAGTGTAGCCGATACCTCAGTCCTAGAATAATGTATGGTGTTGCTCCAGCCTGAATCCCCAGAAACCCCAAACAAGCAAACACCAGGAGCTCTTACTGTGATCAATTGATTCCCACTGAGCCGTAAGCTGTGCTGATCCTATAAGATCTTAGACTTTCTTGAAAATCCAGTACATCCAAGTGGTGTCTGAAGTATTTCCAAAGAGCTCACAGGTGTGGCTGGTTGGAACTGTTGGGGTAGGTAGGAGTGTGGATCTGCAACCCCTTTTCCCCCCTTTTCTTTAAGAAGGTCTCCCTGGGTAGCACAGATGGCCTTGAACATATGCAAGCCTTCCTCTGAGTATTGGGATTCTAGGAGTGCCCAACCATACTCGACTCAGCTGTCACTTTTTACTATTGAGTTAAGGGTGTGCAGCCACCAGTACCCACAGCTTTGTAAAGTGTGGCCGGCGATCCCGGCAACTGGCAAGGTTTCAGAACCATTGCTATGGCACCGAACCTAAGAGTTCAGCTCAGCTCCGCTGCCCATCCCCCTCCCTGCCCGCCGCCGCCGCCTGCTGTTCCTTCTCCCAGAAGGCCTGAGAGCAGTGGCTCCAGTTCGTCTTTATTCTAGGGGAAAAGATCACAGTGGAAGTGCAGTCCACGGAGGAGGAGACAGCAGAGCTTCTCAGCAGAGTCCTTAATGGCAACATGCTGGCATCGGAGGCACTGGCTAAGGTGGTTCATGAGGATGTGGACTTCACCGACCCCACCCTGGAGGCCCTGGACATCAGCATCCCACAGGAGATTCTTGGGATTTGGGTGGATCCCATAGGTAAGAGTAGGCTGCACCATGTGAGGTTTCTTGTTTGTTCTAGCCCAGAGTGTTCTTCTTGGGGGTCAGGGCAGCTCTAAGAAGTAGAGACTCCTGAAAGAATTATTTTGTTTTGTTTTGTTTTGTTTATGTTTTTAGAATTTCATACATGCATACAGTGAAATGTGCTCATATCCCCAATTCTTCCCAGACTTCCCCAACCTGTTCCCCTCCCAATTTCATGTCTTTATTTTACTTTAGAAACTCACAAAGTCCAATTACTGCTGCCCAACGAGGTACCTGAGTGTGGGGATCTGCACTGGCACACGGGAGCAGCCCTTCCCAAAACAATAATGTTCCCTCCCCTAATAGCCGACTGCCAGCGGCTCCTCATGAACCCCTCCCCACGCGCTGGGGGTTCGGCTTGCTTGGTCCCATGAGAGCTTACATCAGCGGCCACTGCTCTGTGAGGGTATGAGCACCTTGGCCATGTCATGTCCAGAGAAGTTGTTCATGATTATTATTATTATTATTATTATTATTATCATCATCATCATCATCATCATCATCATCATCATCATTTTCTTTACTTGTATTTTATGTGTATGGAATTAGCTAAAAAAAAAAAAAACATCTACTATGTGTGTGCAGTGGATATGAAGGCCAGAAGAGGGCATCAGATATCCTGGGACTGGAGTTACAGATGGTTGTGAGACACCACACACACACACACACACACACACACACACACACACAAACATGTGCATACACAGTGTGAACTGACTAATCTGTAAATGACTTCAAACGGGTCAATCAGTGAGACCTTGAAGTGGCAGCATCTAGAGACAGCTCCTGCCATATGTGAGCACAGGGTAGATCTTCAGATTTCAAAACACTAAGCCCAAATCTAACTTTAAATCATCGGCCACTCGTTCAGTTAGGTAACAGTCAAAACCCAAGGTCAAGCCAAACAGCTGAATGTGTCTTAGGCAACTTGCAAGTCGATATAAAACTTATTAAATTCTTGTCCTTTTGTGGTAGAATTGTAATTATAGTGTGTTGCTTTTTAGATGTGGCACTATCAAAGTCCTAGGAGCAAAGTCTCCTCACTTTGCTACCTCCTTGGTAAATTCTGCTTCAGACCCTGAAAGTTCTCATTATCCTGAGCCGGACAACCGTGTTAGCACGTATCCTGCATGTGCATTGACACGACACAGTGTGACATCAGATAGCTGCACAACATTCAGTGTATTCTATATGAACACTGGGAATTTTCCCCAAAGCTCTGGTCATGAAAGGGTAAATTGATATCTATTACAATTCTGAAGGACAGTGATGTTTGTTGGCTCTCTGGGTCACTAGCCAGACATATCTTTCATAGTGTGCTAGTTCACGGGATGGCAAAGTACAATAGAATGAATAGATACTACAAAGCAGATTTATTAGATTGGTAGAGACTGAGTAGTCCAGCAACGGCTGTCACACACTGGAGAGGCTGGTAGCTGCTCACTCTACAATGCTGGATACCTCAATAGTCCAACTCGGACTCTAAGAGTCTGGTGAGTGCTCAGAAACCACTGGTCTTTAGGCCCTGTTGGAAGCCCAGAGAAGCTTAGGTTCTGACCTCAGTGAAGGATGCCAGCGGCAGCAGCAGCAGCAGCAGCAGCAGCAGAGTAGGTGCTTGCAGCAGCAAGGAGGAAAGCAGACAGGCAAAACCAGCACTGTTTTTCCTCGGACCTCTTTACAGCTAGGTGCCACTTCCTCTGCAGGAGGATTGTACCCACCCTCAAGTAATGTTCCCAAATCTAGTCAACTTGACAACCAAGATCAACCCTCACAAGCACTGTTAACCTCTCTGTTATGCTGGCTTCGTTATCTCCTTTCTTGCATCTTGGGGAGGCAGATGATAACAATAAAAGACCATCTCAGGTCTGGTGGATTCCTAGAAGTCCATCTCAGACTTTCCCTCTGATTACTAAGTTCTTAAAAGACAAACAAAAACCCTACCACAGTTTTCAGCCCAACGCTACCACAGTTTCCCAGTTAAATGCATTTTTAAAGGTGTGTGTATGGGCTCCTGGTCACAGGGCACATACAGGCCAGACTTGTAGACTCATTCCTTTCCCACCTAACTTGAAGCTCACTGATTCCGTCAGACTGGCTGTCCAGCAAACGCCAGGGATCCTTTTGCCTCTGCCTCCTCCACACTGGGATTTTTAAGTGCACTTTGCCCCATATCCTACACTGGTGTTGCAAATCCAAACTCAAGTCCTCACACTGTTAAGTCAAGTACTTAATCCACTGAGTCATCTCCCCAGCCCTAACGGCCCTTGTGGAATCATGAGGTGCTGTGCTAGATTCCACAGGATTATAACCATGTCCTTAGCTCCGGGAGGCAGAGGGAAGAAGGCCTCCAGCTAGAGACTAGTCTGTGCTACATAGAAACCCTATTTCAACACATTAAAACAATTTTCAAAGTTCTTATACACCCAGAGAATGAAGCAGCACAAGCAGCTTAAGCCAGAGTGTTCAAATGATTCGGAGCAGGCAGTGCCCAGAGGCGAAATCCGATTGGTCACTAATTTAGAGGAGAACTTACACGGGGCAAAGCCCCTAGAGAGTCACCGCTACCTCTAAACAACCTGTACATTTGCTTCATTTTTTTCAGATTCAACCTATCAGTATATTAAAGGTTCTGCCAACGTTAAATCCAACCAAGGAGTTTTCCCCAGCGGACTTCAGTGCGTGACCATTTTGATTGGGGTCTATGACCTGCAGACAGGCCTGCCCCTCATGGGAGTCATTAATCAGCCCTTCGTGTCCCAAAACCTGACTACGTTAAGGTAAAAGATGGCCGTTTTCAGGTCTGGTCGTCTAGCTCAGGTTTGCCTCTTAGGACTGTCGCTGTGCATGGCGTTCCCGGGAGTGGATTCTGCGGGGCCTTCCCACTGTCAGTCCACAGGGCAGGATCAAAATGCCTTCTGTCTTCAGGCCCAGAGTTGCCATAGTCTTGTTAGGGTTTAAGTACACACTGATACTTTAAAAGAAATTGATACTGTCTTGGAGAAATCATGGCTTTGCATTGGAGATATAGTAATCCTATTCCCGTTTCTAAAGTTCACTCAAAACCACACATACAGAATAATGCTGCACAGCGTCTTCAGAGCCATAGGGACAGGGTAGACACCACCGCTGTGTTGCCAGATGAGTGTCTGTGTCATGATAGAAGTACAGAACAGCATGTGCAGAGCGTTCAAGGGAATGATTGAGAGATGTGGTCAGGATTGACTCCGACTCCTTCCCAACGCTGCCAGGCTCAGCTCTCTCCTGCCTGCTATCTCCCTGCCTTTCTACTGACTCTGTCAGAGCCTGGAGAACGGCCAGGAGCCTCTGTGCTGACGCACCAACTCCAGGGCACAGCGAGTTCGAACAGAGACAGTATCTTTTGCTCTCCGTTGTCACTGTCACATAGGACCATCTATTCTAATTAACCTCCATCTTACTTACTTCAGATAAGGATGGAGTTAAATTTAAAGCCTCTGGAATTTATTCTGGCTTTCTTCAGACCAAATATGTTTTGGTAATGTTTTAAAAGGTCATTAAAACTGGGCATGGAGGTACACATACATGTAAGCCCAGCACCCCAGAGACTGATACTCCAGAGACAGGACTGGAAGGCCAGCTTCAGGGGGTCACGGATTCAGGGGAGAGCCCCTGGGTTTGAATGCAAGGTGCGCCCCTTAAGGATCCAGGTGACCTTAGCAAGTGGTTCGCTTTCCTCACCCCTAGCCTCTCAGCTGTATAAGTAGAGTATACCTGGCTCAGATCGGAAGTGGAGAAACAAAGTTGCTATCTATTGTTGCCAAAAATAACATGAATTCACACTTGGTGTTAAAAGCGGAAGTGAAAGCCTGGCGTGGTGGCCCACGCCTGTAATCCTAGCACTCCCAGCACTTGGGAGGCAGAGGCAGGCGAATTTCTGAGTTCGAGGCCAGCCTGGTCTACAGGGTGAGTTCCAGGACAGCCAGGACTACACAGAGAAACCCTGTCTCGAAAAACCAAAAAAAAAAAAAAAAAAAAAAAAAAAAAAAAAGGCAGAAGTGAATCAGAATAAAGAGGAGTAAGCCGATGACAGGACAAGAGAACTGTAAGGGGCTTAGAAGACTTGGATGCTCATCTTTTTCCCTTTGAGACTTTAAATAACAAAAGCAGCCCTGAACTTTGCCATAGTTTTTAGAGGTCAGAAGCTGCTTCAGTAGGGCTGTCCCAGCTGGATATGAGCGCGCTCTAAAATGTTAGCGCCCCTCTCGCAATAACACGGGCGGCTGCGTGCTTACACGGCACTCTTAGAATGAATTAGTAGCTCAATGCTTGTTTTTTTAGGCTCAGAAGCATTACAACTCATTTTGCTTTGAGGCATTTGGGTGAAACAAACATGCTAATCAGCACCTAAAACTGTTTCGTGCAGATGGAAGGGACAGTGTTACTGGGGCCTTTGCTACATGGAGACCAACATCCATTCCCTGCAGCTTGACGCCTCTCAAAGTGAAACCCAAACAAATGAAACCCAAACGGAGACCTCCGACAGCGAGTTCTCCAGCCCCTTTTCTGCAGTCATCAGTACCAGCGAAAAGGACGCCATCAAAGCTGCTCTAGCACGCGTGTGCGGAGGCAGCGTCTTCCCCGCGGCGGGGGCCGGCTACAAGAGCCTCTGTGTTGTCCAGGGCTTGGCTGACATTTACATCTTCTCAGAGGACAGCACGTACAAGTGGGACTCCTGTGCCGCTCACGCCATTCTGCGGGCCATGGGTGGGGGCATGGTAGACATGAAAGAGTGCTTAGAGCGAAGTCCAGACCCGGGGCTGGATTTGCCACAGCTGCTGTATCACATGGAAAACAAAGGTGCTTCTGGGGTGGACCTCTGGGCCAACAAGGGAGGGCTGATAGCATACAGGTCCAGGAATCGGCTGGATGCCTTCCTGAGCCGCCTCATCCAAAACCTCGGGCCCCTAAAGACACAAACATAGGACTCTGATCTCAGGGCCCTTAAGCCGAACTGAATCTTTTCCTGTTATATCTATCTCTTGAAGATAGTGTTATCCCATTGGTTAATATTCACCTTCCTGTTTTGAGGAACATTTTTTCCATTATGTGTTCATAATGTGAATTTCTGTAAGTTAATGGCGTTTGTGTCACAGTTAAGTCGGTATATGATATTGTTATATGTACATTGTGCTGTTATTGTTGCTTGAAACCCTTCAATAAAATACCAAGGGAGGAGCAAAACATGTACAGTTCGAGTAGAATGACTAAATCCCCAGCTGGTCGGGATCCGGGGTTGGGTGTCCATGGGTTTAGCCCGAGGCAGAAGATTTAGAACCGTGAATTTGAATATTATAGTTAAGTTCATGTACTTTGAATGCTTTTCTTGTGTTTCTTATAAAAAAAAAAAAAAAGAAGGCTGGGCACTGAGGAGTTCCCACTGAAACAGAGTCAGAATTAGAATTAAGGAAACAAAAAGGAAAAACATACAGAGACTGGAGAAAGAGAAGAGAGAGCATGTAATGAGAGTGGTTGGTAGGTAGAAAGAACGGAAGAAAGAAATAAGAAAGAAGAAAGGAAGATATATACACGTACATACATATATACATAGGTAGGCAGGTGATACATGGTTGGTAGGTAGATAGATAGATAGATAGATAGATAGATACATACATACATACATACATACATATATACATACATAGGCAGGCAGGAGATAAATGGAAGATAGTCAGGTAGTTAATAGATGGGAGATAGATAGATAGATAGATAGATAGATATAGATCATTCATACATACATACATACATACATACATACATAGGCAGGTGACAGATGGTAAAACACAGGCAAAGCAGAAGGGGGTGAAGCAAAGAGCTTCCTACATGCTTTGCATATTTACTCCTCTCCACAACAATAGCAATACAACCTTCTGTTTGCCGGGCTAACTTCTCTTAGAACTGTGTGTAGACCACATGTGCGATGTTCTTTAGCAGCTCAGGTCACCCCAGGGAATGTCAGCTGGGGGGTGGGGTGGGAGGTGGGGGGGCTTCAATCCCTCCTGCCCTCTGGGTACTAATGGCTGTTTCTGTAGCATCCTCGTGGTCACAGATTATTGGCAATACGTCAAGTGTATTTATTTCTTCTCTTGTTCTTCAACTCAAGAAGTGAACTGACAAGTGAGTGGTGTATATTGTGTTGTGCATGTGTGATGCTTTGAAGCAGGCTGCATTGAGCTGTTATCTCCCCTTTTGTGAGGAGGACTTCACGAGCCATTGCTAGCAGTCATGCAGCGTATGCGTCACTGTTAGCTACAGTCACCATGTTGGACAGTAGATCTCTTGACGTCTTCTTCTCACTGAAATCCTGTTCTCTGTCGATATCCTGCTAACTCCCTCCTATATTGGGACTCTCTCGGACGTGCCAATGATTTAAATAACGACATAGAGACTTTTTAATATTCTGAAGCGTGGACCTTTCAGCTCTTCTAGCCTGACTAGTCCTGGCACCACGCCCTGTCACGTGGCCAGCTCTACCGCTCTGCTCTGCTCTCTGGCCCACTGTCCAGCTCCATGTCAGCTGGCTGAATCTCCTGCCTCTGAATCTTCTCCCAGCATCCCTCTCTCTGCCCAGAAGATCTGCCCTCCACTCCTGCCCAACTGTTGGCCATCAGATCTTTTATTACAGCCAGTAAGAAACAATTCACCTTAGACGGGTGAGGAAGAATGAGTATTTACAAACTATGAGACCCATGATGGGCCGTAGAAATAACCATACCAAGATCCTGCCAGTGCAGAGTTAACAGTTGACTCCACAGAGACACGCCTTCACACGGTGTTAGCCCTGCCCCCTCCCGACTCAGCCTTGAGTAATCAACGTTCTACTCTTTGCTTTTGAGTGAGTTCTTTAGAGCAGTGAGAATCTGCCTCTGTAACGGCAAAGCTCTAATCAGTCAGCCTTGTAGGACCTGAAACATACACCAATGGGCACTTAGGGTGATGCCATAGTCCTGGCTGCTGTCCCCACTGCTGTGACAAACGTGGAGCAGGTGCTTCTTTCACATGAAGTAACCATCATTGTCAGAACTTAGTTTCATGCAGCAGATCCATCAGTGATGCAGACAGAGCTTTAAAAGTCTACTCTGGGCTCTGGACTGAAGTCTTGCAAGGTGTGTATTTCTGTTACTATTCTTTTTCATTTGAAACAGGGTTTCACTGTGTAGCTTTGGCCGTCCTGGAACCTGCTCTGCACACCAGGCTGGCTTCGAATTCAGAGATCCCAAGTACTGGGATTAAAGGTGTGTGCCAACATGACCCAGCTCTGTTACGGATTTTAAAGGTTGATTTGAAGATAAGTTGATTGTTCACAAAAACACTAAGAAATTAAACCTCAGGAACCTGCTCCCATATGCACTAGCATGAAGAAATCACATGGTTTTTAAGAGCAAGCAATGTGTAGCATGAACATCGGAAGAGAATATAGTCGATAACATACAGTAAAAGCAGACACCTTCTAAGAGATTTGAATGGACAGTCTCCCAATTACAAAGAGAGAAAAAACCCAAAGAGAAGAGAGAGACAATACATTTTATATACAACCGGCCCTTCATTTGTGCCTTTCATAACCACAAACTTAAGTAATATTAGATGGAAAATGCTTTTTAATTTAAATTGTACTGAATATGTAAGAAGTTTTCATGTCAGTGTTTTCCAGATACTATGGTAAAGCATCTATTATACAGACATACATAAATACACACATATACACAAATACATGCACACATACATGCATACAATTTACATTGAATTTAGGTTTTATAGGTGCTGTGAATACTGGTGCACAGGAGAAAGCTAAATAGGTTACATGCAAATCTGTCACTTTACATAAGGAACTTAAGCATGTAAACACTAAAGTCTCTGGGGCAGTTGCTTTCTGAAGTCATTTGCAGGAAGTCTGGGGCAAGATCACTTGGCATTCTTGTCATTTTCTTCTATTTCTACAACTGTTTTATATTCAATATTTTTATGAGTCCCATTATCATTACCTGTAGAAGCCTTCAATTCTTTTCAAACTCAAATTTCATTATTTTCCATTATGTTTAATCTATGAACTCTCTCTCTCTCTCTCTCTCTCTCTCTCTCTCTCTCTCTCTCTCTCTCTGTGTGTGTGTGTGTGTGTGTGTGTGTGTGAGAGAGAGAGAGAGAGAGAGAGAGAGAGAGAGAGAGAGAGAGAGAGAGAGAGAGAGAGAGAGAGAGAGAGAGAGAGAGACAGAGAGAGAGAGATGTTTGTTTTCATACATGGGGAATGCCAGGACATCGGATATCTCCCTCTATCACCCTCCCTCTTGGTGCTTTAAGACAGTTGTCACTGAATCAGAAGGTCACCATTTTAGCTAGGCTGGCTGGCCAGACTTCTGATGATCTGCCTGTCTCGTTCCTACAGTGTTGAAGCTACAAGCATTCACAGCTATGCCTGAGTCCAGGTTTTCAAGTTTGGATCCTCATGCTGGGTCCTTGCCTCTATTACTCTGAGCTGTCTCCCCAGCCCTTCAGCTTGATTATTAAAAGGAAAGACAGAACACAGAGCTTTAGAAGAAGTCAGTAACTCTTGATACCGGTCAACTCACTTGATGGGGATAAAAGTAGGTGTACCACAATAAAGGAGCACATTAGAGCGGCTTCTCTTGGCCACATAGGTCAGGCAGCTTATGCATGGATCAATGCATCTTACTAGAAAAAATGGGCATATTAACCTTCCAAGTCACTTATATAGTCAGTGCCAAAGGGACTGGCCACCAAAATCACCTCCAGAGACTCAAGGCAATGTCTCTCATGACCTCTGCTTGACCCAGTCCCTCAGCAACCGTCTTGGCTGCACTTAGACGTTTTATGGAGAAACCGGTCTCCTCCTCACCCTGCTTCTTTATGTCTAATCTGAATCACTGCAATAAACCACACATTTGCTTCTGGATCCTAACTTTTCAGATGGGAAGACCTCTGTTTTTTTTGTTTGTTTGTTTGTTTTTGTTTGTTTGTTTGGTTTTTTTTTTTTTTTGGTTTTTCGAGACAGGGTTTCTCTGTCTAGTCCTGGCTGTCCTGGAACTCACTTTGTAGACCAGGCTGGCCTCGAACTCAGAAATTCGCCTGCCTCTGCCTCCCAAGTGCAGGGATTACAGGCGTGCGCCACCACGCCCGGCTTTGGGAAGACCTCTGTAAGCAATCAGGTCTGTTTGTTCAAAACATTCCACATGGCTCATCTGTCAGCCAAATACTGTAAATGATTTATTCTTCATATAAATGTAAACAGTGAATTAATCTGGCAACTGTATTTTTTTACTTTATGCTAATCTCATTAACCACCCAGAGAAACCAATATTTATTTAAAACTGTACCTCAATAGTTGAGCACAGTTAAGTGACCTGCCCTAACCTCCTATGTTAATCTGGCTACCTCCCAGCCCCAGCCCAGGATGCTTGCGTATTATTATTGATCTACTTGCATGTTATTATTGATCTGGCTCTTTAGGCTTAAGATACTCTTCTGTGATCTCTTTCCAGACTCCTTCCACATGGCTCCAAATCCTCCATCCTCCTGGCTGATCTGAATCTCCCTCTCTCTTCTCTCCCTCCTCTGGTTGGTGGACATCCCTCCCTATTATGCCTACATTTCCCCCTTTTGTTTATCAAGAGGCCTTTTTATTATAATAATAAACAACCTACAGTAGGACCAATTATGAAACAATTAGGTAAGAGTTAAACTCACAGTGTTCACTCTATTATTTTTGGCAACCATATAAAATATTCTGTCACCCATCTTATTTTGGTGAATTCAGAGTTCTATATCTGAATCGCTTTTTATCTTAAAATCTTTTTAGACTAGAACATCTTCTTCAATCCTAAACAAGCCATTGCTAGACCCCAGAAAGTCTGATTGTTTCCTTTCCCCCAGTGTACAGTTACCCTTGTAAAAGGCTGTAGGTCCCTCTGGGGGAAGAATTGGAGAAAGACTAACAGCAAAACTTTTAGGTGTCTTATCAATATCCTTCCTCAGGGGAACCTGGCCACCCATTCATTCAAGGGGTTCTGGGTCTGCAAACTGGCCCAAGTCTGAAAATTGATTCCCTGGCCTAGATTGCCTTTTGCCATGATCCAATGTAGCCTTTCTTTCATTTGTTTGAGAATTTTTCTGCTTATACAGGTCAAACAGATATGTCGTAGACTTCCTATCTATTTGATGCCTGGAAATGCCATGATTGATTAGCCAAAGGTCCAAACGAGTCATGCCTTTACTCAGTTAAAGTAAGGGCATTCATTGGCTCTGGGGGATTAATTTCCTCATGTGGAGAAGGCATTAATTCAAGGGATGGAGCTGAGGGCACTACTTCCTCAGGTGGGGCGAACCCTTGAAAATCTGAAGATTCAAAAGGCATGAGTAAAGGCTGAGACTTGAAATTTCGCTGTAATTCAGTCAACCTTAGAATGAGGGCTTCAGTTTGATTTTCTGCAACTTGAGCTCTCTGGCTGCTGGAGAGAAGAGTCTCTTCAAGGACACACTTAGCAATTTTAGATTGTTTACTTGCATTTGGAGCCGTTCGGATTTTATCACACAACTCCTTCCTTTCCTTCGTTGTCCCCCCCCCCCCAGATGCTAAGAGCTACCAGCCAGCAAAAACATTTTCTGATTTTCCCCCCAACTTGTAGAAAGTTTTGCCCACCGAATCACCTAATTCATCAAGATAATCAAAGGCATTAGGTTCTTTAAACTTGAAATATAGTTTCGTCTACAGGTCTTCTCTATTCTCCCATATATTCTCCGAGCTCCCAGGAGAGAGAGAATCTTGAGAGGTTTCAGTAGTTAAAAGGGTTGGTGAATTAGTAAACCAACTCCAGATTTTTCAAGGATTCATCCTTATACTTCTGCTCCTCTAGAACCACTCCCAGTACCAACTTCTGGATTAGGGTTCTCTAGAGTCACAGAACATATGGGTAGTCTCTATATAGTTAGGGAATTTGTTGATGACTTACAGTCTGTGGTCCAACTCCCCAACAATGGTCAGCAGCAGCTGTGGATGGAAGTCCAAG
The DNA here is from genome assembly GCA_964023405.1 of Apodemus agrarius. Classification (NCBI taxonomy): domain Eukaryota; kingdom Metazoa; phylum Chordata; class Mammalia; order Rodentia; family Muridae; genus Apodemus; species Apodemus agrarius. The sequence goes on from OZ030014.1 coordinate 48,014,642, forward strand.
GATCTAGCAGTTGCTCAGTCCCACGAGGCAAGCAGGCAAAGAAGAGTGAGTGAGACTTCCTACTTCCAAAGTCCTCGTGTAGGTCTCCAGCAGAGGGTGTGGCCCAGATCAAAGGCGTGTGCCACCATGTCTTTAATCCCAGATGACCTCGAACTCAGAGATCTCCCTGTCTTAATCTGGAATTCATAGCCACTATGCTTCAAGATCTCCATGCCAAGATCCAGGTCAGAAACTTGTCATCTCTCAGCCTCCACGTTAGGATCACAGGTGAGCCTTCCAATTCTGGGATTGTAGTTCATTCCAGATATAGTCAAGTTGACAACCAGGAATAGCCACTATAAGTGGGTAAAAACCCTTTGTTGGGATTCTTAATATTTTTAACTACATTTGACACCTTAACTTTGAGCAAAAATTCACCTTTAAAAAATTAATTTGAGATTCCTGACTGGAAAATACATGGTGTCCCGTTAGGATTAGGAAGCGCGGAGCTCGCATTTTTCCCCCCAAGCTGCGAGGGATCAGGACTAGGACAAAATAAGTGCTGGGGAGAACCGTTCTCTTAATTTCAAGGTTTTCCCCAGCCGTGCAGTTCCAGAGTAGAATAAGTGTGCTGAGTTGTTGCGTGTAATTCTGAGGTTCATGGTGTAAACCGTGTCCCCCAGGCTGACCTGGGCAGAACATAAGGCGGCAGGGCTTCAGACATGGACGCCAGGAGTCCCTGCTGGGAGTGATAGCAGACTACACAGAGAGATGAGAACAGGCGTAATCAAGAGGAGAATAGAAAAATTAACTAAAAGTTAAGAAGTCAATACTATTGTAAGCAACTGGGTTCTTTGACAGTGGACTCTGCTGGCATTCTGGGATCACTTAGTGTAACATATGACTTGTTGGCCTGATAATAGGCTTACACGGTAAATAGAAGGGTTTTTTTTTTTTTTATCAAAGTTAAACATATAGGAAAGGATAGTAATTGAATTTATATAAAAAGAAAGGGGATCTAATTATATATCCACAGATATTAATCTCTACATAAGGAAGGAATAAATGAAATTTTCCTTAATTGGTTTTAAGGATAGAAGAGGAAAAATAATAGTAATTGCTTTAAGTGTTTTAAGTGTGTTTGGATGAATGAGCAAATCCAGGCTTTCGATTTCAGTGTGTAGGAAACAGAAAGAAACCCTATTTTAATAAATAATAATCGCTTTAAATTGTTTCAAACTGTTTTAATAATCAGAATGAAGGTGGCTGTCCGTTCAGTGGTATTAATGGTATTATAAATCCTCTGCGAGTGAAGTCCGAGTAAGCAGGCCCAGAGGAGAAAGGGGCCCCTGCGTTGAGCCGATCATGTGAGTTGCTGGAGGACTAAGGGCGTGCTATGTTGGGAGCGAGGCTCTGTATTTGTGTTAACAGGAAAGAAGGCAAGGCTTTGGGCCCCTTCCGCAGGAATATGGAGACGTGCCAAGTGACAGGCCAGTTGTGAGCCTTGCCTGGGCGCCTCGCTGCGGCTGGCTTCTGAGTCAGGTACCCCTTGCACTGACTGCTGCTTGTCCTGGTACTGAGTGACCTGGAGGACAAACCGTATCTGGATGCTGTCTCTCCAGCCTTAGGCAGGACATGACTCGCAACATTTGGTTGGCTTTCTTTATTTTTAACCTCTGTCTCTACTAGAAATTTTTCTGTATTAATGTTTTAGACTCCTCTTATGGTCTGCGTTCACATCTCCTCTCCTCTCCTCTCCTCTCCTCTCCTCTCCTCTCCTCTCCTCTCCTCTCTTCCTCCTTCTCCTCCTCCTCCCCCCCCTCTCTCCCTACCGTATTGTTCGACCTGGTCTACAAAAGTTTGTGCCTCTTGTTCTTTTATTTTTGTTTCTATCCTTTATTTTTTCTTTATTTTATATCTCTAATATTTTAATGTCTTCTTTACTCTTGATCTATTAATTTTAGCAAACTCTCCTCTAAGCCTCGTCACTTTTTCCCTGTTTTCCAAAAAGACATAGCAAACTAAAATGCTTATTAGGATAATATTGAAACTTCATATTGCAGTGACTATGAAGAGCCATGTTTCCTTTTCTCCTTATCTTCCAGCTCCCTTGAGCCATTTAGAATAGAATAATATAGAGCTCTGTATTGTGTTTCTCATCTTTGTATGGTTTATTTCTTTGAAATCATCAATTTCAATATATGTGTCTCTAACTATGGTGATTTATATTTTGTTCCTTTTGGTTTTAGCACAAATTATGACTTGCAAACATTTTGCCTAGTCGGGAGGTCTGGTTCTGTTTGAGTTTGGCTTCTGCCTCTTCACTCTCAGAACTTCTGCCTAGTTCTTTTGGCTAACAGAGAAGAGGGGGCTCTGCCTTTTACCTGTAACTTGGAATATCTTACTGGATCCCAATTCCTCATCCACTCTGGGAAGTCGTAGGGTTAAAAGTGCCGACTTCTCTTATTGGCACTGTCAGACAAGGAGGCGCCCCTTTGGCCAGGTCTAATAAGTTGGTTCTTCCCACAAAGGTAGACTTCTGGCCTGAGAGATTCGACAATTTGTTCAGTTTCCCAAGGCTTTCATAACCCAGGCAGTGGCCAGAAAAGCTAAAGATTTACTAAGTAACCTTTCCTATGTAAATAGCAGGGGCTTTCTTTGCTGTTCCCTGTCTAACTCCTCCCTCTTGGCCTCAGGCCAGGGCTGTGAAATTTCTCTGGACTTGAGGTGCCTTTGGCTCTGGCCTAAGATTCCCCGCCCAGGGTTTGCCCAGGCCTCAGTTCTTTACTGGATTTACCCTGCCAGGCGGCAGGCTCAGCCTGTCCTTTGGAGACAATCTCAGAGAGATAACCTTTGCTAAACTGTCTTTGGTCCCAGGGAATGTTAGTTTGCACTTTCCTTCTGGAACATTTTATTTTAAGGCCTAAATATGAACTATGGTTGGAACTGGAAAATATCACCCTAAGTGAGTTAACCCAATCACAAAAGAATACACATGAAATGCAGTCACTGATAAGTGGGTATTAATTAGCCCAGAAGCTCTGAATACTCAAGACACAATTAGCAAAATCATATGATTCCCAAGAAGAAGGAAGGAGAGGGCCCTGACCCTGAAAAGACTTGATCCAGCATTGTAGGGGAGTACCAGAACAGAGAAATGGAAGGAGGGAGATTGGGGAATGGGTGGAGGGAAGAGGACTTAAGGGACATATGGTGAGGGGGGAACCGGGAAAGGGGAAAGCATTTGGAATGTAAACAAAGAATATAGAAAAGAAAAGAAAAGAAAAGAAAAGAAAAGAAAAGAAAAGAAAAGAAAAGAAAAGAAAAGAAAAGAAAAGAAAAGAAAAGAAAAGAAAAGAAAAGAAAAGAAAAAAAGAGTATGGATGGACTGGGGAGCTGACTCAGTGGTTAAGAGCACTGACTGCTCTTCCAGAGTTCCTAAGTTCAATTCCCAGCAACCACATGGTGGCTCACAACTATCTATAATAGTATCTGAAGCCGCTTTCTGCTGTGTCTCTGAACACAGCAACTTCTGTGGGGAGCACATCCCGAGTCAACTTTGGCTAATTTCTTGCTTGTGATTAATAATGAATGAGTCGGCTGACATCTTTGTTCTTACTTAAGACGTGTGTTATATAGTCTGCCAAGTTCCTCTCCTTACACATATGTCCTTGAGAGACCTTCTAAGCCTGAAGGAAATGGCCTTGGTCAAACACAGATATGTGTCCCATAAGCTCACCGTGTAAGCATTTGTGGCTATTGCTCAACTTTCTGGAATTGGTCATGCTTTGTGTTGCTTACCTTTAAAACACACCGAGAATATACTGGGTGTTGGCATTCTGTCTACGCTCTGCCCCACAGTTACCTGGCAATAACCAGGTATGCTCCACTCCACAGTTACCTGGCAACAGTCAGTATGCCTGACTCACTATAGAAAGGGCTGTTTGCTCCTTCCTCACTCTCTTGTTCTCTTGCACCCTTGTTCTCCCCCCAATCCCTTCCCCCTCTTTCTCCACATGCTCATAGCTGGCCTCTCTTCTCTTCTCTTCTCTTCTCTTCTCTTCTCTTCTCTTCTCTTCTCTTCTCTTCTCTTCTCTTCTCTTCTCTTCTCCCCTCCCCTGCCCTCCTCTCCTCTCCTCTCCTCTCCTCTCCTCTCCTCTCCTCTCCTCTCCTCTCCTCTCCTCTCTCTCTTCTCTTCTTTCCTCTCCTCTCTCTCTCACTCTCTCTCCTTCCCCCATCTCTCTCCTTCCCTCTTTCCTTCCGTCTCTCTCTTCCCCTTTCTCTGCCTCTTCTACCCTCTTAATTTCCCTCCCCATGTCCTGAATAAACTCTGTTCTCTTCTATACTATACCTTATGGCTGGTCCCCCAGGGGGAAGGGATGCTTCAGCCTGGGCCTGCTGAGACTTCCCCTTCCCCCACACCTCACCACACCTCTCTCTATAGAACATATAGAGCATATTCTTTTATAAACAACACTCAGTGCACAGTATTTACTGTTAGCCCTCCTGACTTCTAATCTCTCCGACTCTTCTTTCCAATCCTTACTTCCCCAGTCATGGTTTTCCCATTGACTAACCGGCAGGCTCTGGCAGGTGGTGCCTAACGTGGGCTCCACTGCACCCCACTCAGTGAAGGACAGCACAGGAAGTGGAGCACTTGGGAAAAGAGAAAGTATTGGCAGTGGTGAGTAACTCTCAGGAATAACTAGAGGAGAAACAAGAAAAAGGGGAAATGGAAACGGCCCTATGCTTTTTGTGCAAATTCTTTTTTTTTTTAATTTTGGATTTCATTTTTTCGAGACTGGGTTTGTCTGTGTAGCCCTGGCTGTCCTGGAACTCACTCTGTAGACCAGGCTGGCCTCGAACTCAGAAATCCGCCTGCCTCTGCCTCCCAGAGTGCTGGGATTACAGGCGTGCGCCACCGCCGCTGCCACCACCACCTCACGGTGTGCAAATTCTTAAGAATATGCTTCACTAAAGTAGGGCAACAGCAATTACATAGTTTTTTTTAGATTTTTCTAGAGGTTTGTCCTTGGTTTCTTGAAGGTACAATAAATTTAGCAACCTGGAAGAAAGTTGGAGAAAGATTTCAAAATTATAATGTGCATGGACTAGGTAAAGTGCCTGTGGATACTTTTAGGGCTAGGAGAGAGAAGTGGGTTTCCTTGAGGAAGAGAAGGTGAAGCTGAGCCATTCTGGAGGCAGTCGCTGCACACCGCCACAGTGGAGGTGGACCCGGTTGTGGTCAGTCACCAGCCGGGGGTCGGGGGCACTCCCCTTTAGCTCTTCCCTGCCCGCTGTAGCGCCCACACACCCCTGGAGGGGCAGAGACGGCTGTGGCAGGATGAGGGGAGGGGAACGGCACACAGGTGGAGAAGGTGGTGGAGAGCAGGAAGCCAAGTCCTGAGCCGCGGGCAGCCAGAGCTCATCTCTGCCCACATGGGAGACAGTGCCATGGACACAAAAGGTCTGGCACAGGTGAGTTATGCTCCAATCCAACAGGTAAGCGGTTAGGATTCCTGGTTTTCACACAGGTGGCCCCAAATTTAAATTATATAAACTAACATCATGCACGTTAGAAATTATATACATTGAAACATGTATATAAAATGCATATTTTATTCACATGTCATCAGAAGGTGACCCGTCCTTGATAACTACATACATATTCACACATGCATGCATATGTATAAATTATCCATATTAAATATAAATTATATACATTGAATATGATGTATATGTTAGTATGTACTATTAATTATATGCATTGAATATTATATATTTTAAATGAAAAATATATATGTTCACTTGGGAGGCAGAGGCAGGCGGATCTCTGAGTTCAAGGCCAGCCTGGTCTACAGAGTGAGTTCCAGGACAGTCAGGGCTATACAGAGAAACCTTGTCTCGAAAAAACACACAAAAAAAAAAAAGAAAGAAAGAAAGAAAGAAAGAAAGAAAGAAAAGAAAAAGAAAATTATATATGTTAAGTTATATGTGTTAAAATATGAATGAAATATGAGTTAAGTCTATAAAATATGAATTAGAATTTATATAAAAACATAATTTCCTATATCTTCAAGGACAGAGAATTATGAAACGAGCCCATGGAGGTCTAAAAAATCAGTTACAAAAAAATAAAACAGAGGGAGTTGCATACTCTTTCACTACAAATTTTATTTAATTTTTTGTTTTTACCTTGGATGCCAAGGAACTCTGCTTATGAGTGTCTATGGTATCCTACAACTCAGCATTCTTCTGCCCAGGTGAAAGGGAAGGATCCCCTTACTGGCATATGGCATGTGGCGTGGTCCCGATCCAGTTTTAATGTGGGGAAGAGGGCATGTTTGGGTTTTTTCCACAGGATGCAGAAGGATTGCGGTGGTTGCTGGAGCGACTGGTGAGACATGCGGGTGCTGGGACAAAGCATGATGCTGACTGTGAGCTTGCTGCGTTCTGACGACGGCGACGGGGAAGCGTCCCGGACCCACCTTTGCTACATCCTCTGCGTGGTCAAGGCCAGACACACTTGCGACCTCTAATAATACTCAGCTGTTAGGATTTCCTTGGCCAGAGTAAAATGTATTCCAAATTGATGAATTACACTGCTATGGGTCAGAGACTTACATGTTTCTTTTTATTAGAAATAGTACCAGTGCCGGATGTGTTTCTGTGGACGTGAAGGAAGAATATCTCTAAGACTATAATGCAGTTCATTAAGATGGGAATGCCTATGTCCCAGACTGGGCAGGCTACCTTGCTTCAAGCTTTTCGACTTTGTGGGAGAGAGAACACAGAGACTGGTACAAGAGCATTCTTCTATTGTGTAGCTGTTCATGATTCCCTGGGGGAGGGGCTCTTCAGGGGTGATTCTTGAACTCCCTAGTAACACTCACTCTTCCCCACCCCAGACCTTAGCAAACCCCATTCTATTCCCTAGCTGTATGAACTGGGCTACTTCAGCGAAAATACCTCAGTTCAATGGAATCAAATCTCCTTTGTGTCAGCTTTGTGAGTAGCTAGTTTCCCTTAGGATGTTATCTTAGAGTTTCGTCCGTGTTACAATATGTGTATGTATTCCCTCATTTGATAGGGCTGAATGTTATTCCATGGCATGTGTTTTAGCATTTTTGTCATTTTCATTGGTTTCTTTTATTTCTGTCATTGGTGGGTATAAGTAAATGATGACTTTATAAATATAGGTTATTAGTTTCAATATGCAGTAATGTAGAAAGCAGTAACTAATAAGTATTGAAGATATATTGTGTCAAATTATGTAATATTTGAGTATGGAAGCAAAAATTGAAATGCTATACTGTGCTGGGGGGAGCAGAAATAATTTTTCTCTGGGAACAAAGTTCATGATAACTGAATATTTTGTGAGCCTTTCTGAAAATTTATGTACATATATTACTAGAATTATGTTCTTATGGTGTTTTAGTCAGGGTTTCTATTCCTGCACAAACATCATGACCAAGAAGCAAGTTGGGCAGGAAAGGGTTACTCAGCTTACTCATTCCCATTTCTGTCATCACCAAAGAAGTCAGGGCTGGAACTCACACAGGGCAGGAAGCAGGAGCTGATGCAGAGGCCGTGGAGGGATGTTACTAACTTGCTTGCTCTGGTTTGCTCAGCTTGCTCTCTTCTAGAACACAAGACTACCAGCCCAGGGATGGCACCAGCCACAATGGGCTGGATCGTCCCCCCCCCCCTTGAATGCTAGTTTAAAAAAATGCCTTACAGCTGGGTCTCGTGGAGGCATTTCCTCAACTGAGGCTCCTTTCTCGGCGATAACTTCAGCTTGTGTCAAGTTGACACGTAAAACCAGCCAGTACATATGGGTACCAAATAAGCACTACTATCAAAAATTATCCTAAATGTGTTCTTAAAATAGACTAGTAATGGCTGGGCAGATGGTGGCTTAGTGAGCAAAATACTAAGTATGAAAACCTGAATTTGTTTTATTTTGTTTAATTTTTATTTTCTTTTAGAGGGGTGTTGCAAGGACAGAGGCAGATGTGAAGGGAAGATGAATGGGATTAGGATCCACATTGTGAAATCTCAAAGAACATATATAAAGATATATAAGGATATATCTCCTGTGTGATCCATTACCATGTATAATGGCCACACACACACACACACACACACACACACACAAGCTGAGAGGATCAGGTGGGCTGGGATCATGAATGGAGAAACCACAGACCATTTTCTCCTCCCCAATTCAATGTGTCGTTTACATAGAGTTGAACAGTTAAGTGGGGCTATTGCATACAGATACACAAGGAGGACGTGGAGACAAGCTTAACGAATCTCTGTAGGAGCAGCCTCTGTAGGGAACAGTCTTCAGGCTGTAAACATCCTGGGGGAAGAAAGCTGTGGTGGGCATTTCCTGCACACATTGTCAACGTTGTTCTGAATACTTGGACCCAAGGAACGCTATGGCATCACACTGAGCCTAACCTGACGAAGGCGTTGCTGCTTCTATGGGCTGAAACATCGGTGTCCTTGACATGACTGTGCCCTGTCAACAAGCACATTCATTCGGGACTGTACTTGCTCCCCACAAGTAAGAATTCACCACAAAAGAACTAAGGACTTTGAATGCCCATGCACCTCTGCAAGAATTCTTGCTGGATTAAAGTCAAGCTAACAGGAATACAACAGAGACTGAGAAGAAAATTCCAGAACAAGGGAACAGATGACAAAGGAAGGAAACAAACAGGAAAAAAGCTGTTTCCTAGCAAGGTGACACAGTACTCCTCCAATTAACTGCTTCCTCTGAGCATTGCTTGCCCAGTATTAAACTCCACTGTTAGTCATCTCCATATCTCATGAGACAATAGTTTTCAGTTTTAAATGTCAATTTTAAGGTAAGGTTGTCTAATCTGCAAAGCTGAGTACTAAAATGGAAGCACCCAGTTTACTAATACACACAGTTAGTATAGGAACAATAACGTATACCCAATTACATATTCACGAACGAATCTAAAATCTCATAGAAGCATCTACAACATAACTCTTATACTACTGTGCTTCAATTGGCCAACATGAACTCCTAACTAGACTTGAAAAACTATACCTTTGTACACCTTGTTACCAGGGATATAGAAAACAGCAGAAAAAACTCTCCACTAACTACCACACAAGCTGACCTTAGGACCCCTGTCTCTTCATCCAATAATATAAACCATGCCATCTGTCAGGACATGCGCGCACACACACACACACACACACACACACACACACACACACATGTACACATGCATGCACACAAAGTCATATGAGTCAAAGATCTCTCATGCAGTAAAATCGTACTCCGGGGTCAGCTTAGTGGTTAGGAGCACTGGGTGATCTTCCAGGGGCTCACAATTGTCAGTAACTTGGGTTCCAGGGGATCTGATCCCCTCTTCTGATGTGATGCACAGAAATTCACTTAGACAAAATACCACACACATAAACATTTTTAAAAATAAAGGCATACTTGTACTTTCCAGTTCATGTTTTTTGGACTCAGCTGGAAAGCTGTCAGGAAATGAAGCATATTGGGGCAATTAATTCTAGACAAGTTATTAAAAGGCATAGTTATTTTATTGTATCATATAATAATAACAGCTAACTTTTATTTAGATGTGGCTTCATAGGGCCCAGGCAGCCTTGAACCCTGATCCTCCTCCTTCCATCTTCCAAATGCCAGCATTATGTGAGTGACAACCGTCAACTTTACCAGCTATCACATTGAACAACTATATTCTAAATGAGTTAGACATTTATATATATTACTTAAAATCACAGGCCAAATAGCCTTACTATGGTACATTGCTAATTTTGTTTTAAAAGCCTAGCTAGATGTTTCACTTCTGTGCTACAAATTAAGTTAATTAACTTTTCAATATTCACCTTTTTAAAACTTATGCAATCTTAAGGAAAGTTGCGTATGAAATGGTTCTACTTCCGCATCTTCTAAATCATTTTTTCCTTGTATTTACCTTCTCCTTTGCTACTTTTCCAGACTTACTTGGCTTTCCTTTCCAGTCACTTTCCACCTTTAGCCTGGCAATAAGCACATACTGGGATGGATGTCTACATGGATGTGCCATTAGCCTTTTCTTGATGCATTCATTCAGTGTAGAAGACATATTTCTTTTTGTACACTTGGATTACGTTGACAATCTGCTGGCCTTGGTAGTGCTCTCAGACAACCTGGCTCCAGCATCTTCTTGAGTGGGCACAGAGCAAACATGCTTCTGTCTCAGCTCCCTGAAAAGGGGAAGGTGTAATCTTCCTCTGAACCTGAGAAGGCACATTGAAATGTTGGTTGCATAAGGGAAATTGGTCTAAAGTTCTCTTTCTTTGTTGGATCTTTGTGTGCTTTTGGTATCAGCGAAATTGTGGCTTCGTAGAATGAGTTGGGTAGTGTTCTTTCTATTTCTATTTTGTGGAATAGTTTGAAGAGTATTGGTGTTAGGTCTTCTTTGAAAGTCTGATAGAATTCTGCACTAAAACTATCTGGTCCTGTGCTTTTTTTTTTTTTTTTGGTTGGGAGACTGTCAGTAACCACTTCTACTTCTTTATACTTCTTTAGGGGTTCTGGTTCCATTTAGATGGTCTATCTGATCAGAAGAGTCTTGAGCACATGGGCACAGGGAAAATTTTCCTGAACAGAACACCAATAGCTTATGCTCTAAGATCAAGAATTGACAAATGGGACCTCATAAAATTACAAAGTTTCTGTAAGGCAAAGGACACTGTCAAAAGAACAAATCAGCAACCAACAAATTGGGAAAAGATCTTTACCAACCCTACATCCGACAGAGGGCTCATATCCAATACATGCAACGAATTCAAGAAGTTAGACACCAGATAGCCAAATAACCCTATTAAAAAATGGGTTACAGAGCTAAACAAAGAATTTTCACCTGAGGAATATCAAATGGCTGAGAAGCACCTAAAGAAATGTTCAACATCCTTAGTCATCAGGGAAATGCAAATCAAAACAACCCTGAGATTTCACCTCACACTAGTCAGAATGGCTAAGATCAAAAACTCAGGCAAAAACAGGTGCTGGCGAGGATGTGGAGAAAGAGGAACATTCCTCCACTGCTGGTGGGGTTGCAAGCTGGTACAACCACTCTGGAAATCAGTCTGGAGGTTCCTCAGAAAACGGCATGATACCCCTGGAGGACCCTGCTATACCACTCCTGGGCATATACCCAGAGGATTCCCCAACATGTAATAAGAATACATGCTCTACTATGTTCATAGCAGCTCTATTTATAATAGCCAGAAGCTGGAAAGAACCCAGATGTCCCTCAATGGAGGAATAGACACAGAAAATGTGGTATATTTACACTATGGAATACTACTCAGCTTTTAAAAACAATGAATTCATTACATTCTTAGGCAAGTGGGTGGAACTGGAGAATGTCATACTGAGTGAGGTGACCCAGTCACAAAAGAACACACATTGTATGCACTCACTGATAAGCAGATATTAGCCCAGAAGCTTGGAATAGCCAAGAAACAATTCATATATCAAATGATGCCCAAGAAGAAGGAGGGGGAGGCCCCTGGTCCTGGAAAGGCTCAGTGCAGCAGTGTAGGGGATTACCAGGACAAGGGTAATGGGAAGGGAGCGATGGGGGGACAGGGGGAGAGAAGAGGGCTTATGGGACTTTCAGGGAGGGGGGGATCCAGGAAAAGGGAAATCATTTGAAATGTAAATAAAAAATATATCGAATAATAAAAAATAATGTTGGTTGCAATTCTTCATTTGATCAGAAATCACAAAGGGATTGAATTTCATTTTGGCATTTGTTATCCATGACGGCCACAAAAGGAAGAAGTCAAAATGCAACTTCTTACTTTGTAAGTTGATTAATATTCACCTTTAATACACTTTCTACCCACTCCTTTCACTTGTCATTATTTTCCAGCTACTATCTTCTGCTTATGACCTATATCTCTCAGTCTGACAATAAAGAACAGCTCTACATCAGCAGGAGCCTAGTGATCCTTATCAACTGAGGCATTGTATATGTGTGTTGTGTGTGTGTGCACACGTGTGCGTGCATGTGTTTAAATATGTTTGAGACAAGATCTTACTATGCACTATGTAGCCCTGGCTGACCTGGAACTCACTCTATAGACCAGCCTGACCTTCAATTTACAGAGATCTGCATCAGCACACCCAGGTTTATTTGTTTCTTTTTGTTTGGTTGGTTTTTAGAAAGCAAACGGAATAATGAGTTTTGTCCTGACATTTCCATCCATAACTGCTTTACTTTGAAGCAATATTTTTTATATATAAATCCAAGCAGGGTATTTTCACTACCACCCCAATGTTCTGGGTTCCCGAATCAAAGACATACATGGCCTTTATATTTTGATATGCCTCAAACAGCACAATAGTTTGGCCAGTTCCTAACCTCCATGTCGTTAATACACCTCCCTCTGATAATCCTGAGTTTTCACTTACTAAATTCTATATTCTGCCTTGGCTGCTTTAGATCCAGAGAGCTGCCCAACTGGGCCATGCTCAGGGCCACATTCACATGGCAACCATGCCTCCCCGTCCTCCACTCTTCTCAGGCATGATGTCATGTCATCTCCTCCTCCTCCTCCTCCTCCTCCTCCTCCTCCTCCTCCTCCTCCTCCTCCTCCTCCCTCTCCCAACATGGCGGATCTCTTCTTCCTCCATCCTCTCTCTGTCCCAAGCCCAGGAAAATCTCAAGTCCCACCTCCATCTGCTCTGACCACCCATTGGCTGCTGTCATCTTTATTTACCAATCAGAACCAACCGGGGGCAGGGTTCCTCAGTGTCTTCTATGCGGACACTCCTGTAAGCAGTCTTGGGGGATGTAATTAGCCTGTGTAATACAAGCCGCTACAATGCTTTGCTCTCCTGTACCCATCTGTTCCCTTTTGTTATTCTTTTCCCTCCCATGTCACTCCTGCTTTCGTGTTTCGAAAGTGTCTGTGAAACATGTAAATGTACTGGATACCTATAATCATGCCTAGTCAACATATACCCCTTAGATAGATAATCAAGTCCCTGAACAGAGCACAGGTTCACTGTAGCAGAGAGTATTAAGCAAACAGAAAAGAATGAGAAGTTCCAGGGTGTACTTTACTCAGCATATGAATGCCCTGTCATGAACCCTTTGTTTCAAATGCAGGACTGTATACTGTGTGCATGGTAAGTTCCCAGCTGAGAAGTGACCAGGCACCTCCTCTGCTATCTAGTTAGCACTGCCTACCACAAAAGAACTAAAGAAACTACTTTGGTAGCCCATGGATACATTCATCATCACAAATTAATTTACTTTATACATATATACATATATAGTTCAATTTAGATTCCCTGTGAGAGAAAAAAACAACACAACACAACACAAAACACAACAGTTTATATTTTTTTTTGGCCCCATTATTTCCTCTTGTTCTCTCTACCTCTGCCACACACCTTTAGATTTTTCTTCTTTCCCATAGTCCTTTGAGAGAGAGAGAGAGAGAGAGAGAGACAGAGACAGAGACAGAGACAGAGACAGAGACAGAGAGAGACAGAGAGAGACAGAGAGAGACAGAGACAGAGACAGAATGAGTGATTTTAGCACTTGATTGGGTAGGCTGACGTCAGCATTGGGTTTCTTTCTTCATCACTAACTTTTGAAACAACGTGTCTCCCTGAACCTTGAGTTCACTGATTCAGACAGACTGGCTGGCCACTCTGAAACCTGCCTCTGTGTGCCAGTCTCTGCCCGAGCCCTGGGGTTGCAGATTCAGGCAGCCATGCCAACCTTTCACATGGGGATCTGAACGCAGGTCTTCATTCTTGCACGAGAACTTTACCAACTGAACCATTTTCTCAGCCCTTGTCCAGAGTTTTAATAGGTTTTGCATAGTGTCTGACTTTGGACACCTTAGATACAGCTCATGCTCGAACACAGGCCACCCCCCTCCATGAGAGATCTGTAAGTGCTAATGGAAGAGAGGGGTCCATAAGGTGGTTTTAGCCCTGTCATGGCTTATACAGGGCTCTGAGGTATTAGGACAGTGAGAGTATGACATCACTGCATCCACGGGCAGACTCCGCGGTAGGCCTGACAGTCACAGGAAGTCCAGCTAGAAGTCACTTTCCATCAGTATGTGTTAGCTTTAATTGCAAGAGACAGAAATGCCTGAATAATTAGATCAAAGTGGTTTCTCACAGAAGGGGAGTGGTTTGGTACAGAGCAGAACCCCCCGCTGTGATGTCTTCAGGGACGCATGAATCTTCCTCCCCAAACTCCTAAGGTCTTTTTATTCACAATGAAGTTACATTGGTTCTGCATTTCCCACAGCCAGATAAAGGAAAAGAAAAAGCGGGGTGACTTTGTTGTCGTCTAGGAGTTGCTCCACAAACCACAGGAGCACTAAGTCAGACAGGTATGGTTTATTGAACACACACCCTAATGTTGATCAATCAGGACCATAGCTCAGAATTGGGTCTGGGGCTATGGCTTCAAACATTTCGAAGAGTAGGCTTATAAACACACACACACACACACACACACACACACACACACACAGTGAGTTCATATGTACATGCAGGAAGTGCCATCCAGTGGTCAGCTCTGACTCAAGAGCTGATATTTTAGACAGAACAGTTCATATTGACCTTTAATTTGATGGAATTAAAACTCTGTGGAACTTTTTAAGACTAACAAACCTAGAAATACTGGACATAACTAAGGGTATGGTCAGCATCACCCTGCTCTGGGTCGTTACTTTTCCGTGTCAATGACTGGAGGCCTTTTGCATATTACAGCAACAATAGGAAATGACTGGCAGGCGTGGAACAGAATGGCTACAGCTATGCTGGAGGGCAGACCGCAACTTTTCATTGGCTGTGGCAGTTATAGGGAAAGTCTAATTTCTGCGCAGCCCACACCAAGAATCTTGCCATCTGTAAGTCTGAAGACAGGTATAAAACACACGTATCCATCCAGACAGCAGACAATTGAACTTCCTTCAGCAAGAACAGAAGGATGCAGACAACTGCAAGCTCATGGAGCACTCCTCTGGGATGCCAAGACGTCTCTGAGGTGTGATTCTCTGGGCGGCCTTTTGTCTCCTTTTAAGCTACACTTCTGAGGGGTGTTCTCTGCTCAGAAGGCAGACAGACTCCCTCTGGTTAAGGGACTCTGCTGACTCAGGCTATTTAAGGATCCTGGCTGCTTGGCTCCATTCACTGCCGCTGACCTGGGCTCTGCATCCTCTCCCCACAGGCTGGAGCAAGCTACCAAAAATAGTCTCACACACAGCCCCGCCCCCTCAAAGCACCACCTACTGCATGGCAGGAAAGATACAGACTCCAGACAAACACAAGCGCTGTTGCCTCTGCGAGCGTGTCCTCCATTGCTTCTTATCCTCGATTTTGTCTGTGTTCTTAAAGGAAATGAAAAGGACAGGAAGGAAGGAAGGAAGGAAGGAAGGAAGGAAGGAAGGAAGGAAGGAAGGGGGAAGGGAGGGAGGGAGGGAAGGAAGGAAGGAAGGAAGGAAGGAAGGAAGGAAGGGGAAAAAAGGAAGAAGGAAGGAAGGAAAGAAAGTGAGGGAGAGATGGAGGGAGGGAGAAAGGGAGGTAGGGGGGTAAGTGTCACTTTTGTTGCACATAATTAATGCTGGCTCTTAAGTCTGGGTTGATAGCGTGAAAAACACATCCAAAGGAAGCCTAAGCCACAATAGCTGCTTTCCTTGGTGGACTCAAAGCATGCAGCAAACAGCTCTGAAAACAGTCTGGTGAAGTAGCTGTCTTTCTCTTCCTCCCTCCCTCCCTCCCTCCTTCTCTCCCTTCCTCCCTCCTTCCCTCCCTCCTTCCCTCCTTTCCTCCCTCCCTCCCTTCCTTCCTTCTTTCATTCCCTTTCTTCTTCTTTCCCTTCCTTTCCTTTTCTTTTGTTCTTTTTTCTTTTTCTTTTTTAAAACATCATCTCTTTCATTGTAAGTGATACGTGACACTGCCCTGGCTTTACACAAGTCAAGATGGAGTCAAATAACAAGGACTGCAGGTTTTATGCACCTTCCTGGATTCAGCCCCAGCTCCAGTTTGGTGAGTAGGACTGGCTCTTCTGTGTGGGGTTGGCCGAGGCGGGTACACCCCATGGATGATGATAAAGTGGCGTTATGGTCTCTTCCCACAGAAGCCTAAGAGCAGCTAGGAACTGCTCCTTCACAACCTTTGGGCTCAGGCATCCTAGATTATAACTTCACTTGGGTTAGTCACTAAAAACAATTACAAATCAATCAATAGCTTGGTCCTAAAAACGCTGAGTCAGGATGCTCATAGTTTTGCCACAGATGCACACACACACACACACACACACACACACACACCTGCATCTTTTGTTTTTCATTTGAGTGCAGGGTTGTGTTTTTTGTCTTATTTTCAAATTTACTTAAAAAATGTTTCCTATATCATCTGCCACAGGATGGTCTAGTATAGAATAGAGTTTATTAAGGGCATGGGAAGGGGAGTTAAGAGGGTAGCAGAGACAGAGAAAGGAAGAGGGGGGAGAGAGAAGAGGTAAGAAGAAAAGAGAGAAGAGAAGAGAGAAGAGGAGAAGAGAGGAGAAGAGAAGAGGAGAGGAGAGGAGAGGAGAGGAGAGGAGAGGAGAGGAGAGGAGAGGAGAGGAGAGGAGAGAAGAGAAGAGAGAAGACAAGTCAAGTCAAGATAAGACAAGACAAGACAAGACAAGACAAGACAAGACAAGACAAGGCAAGGCAAGGCAAGGCAAGGCAAGGCAAGGCAAGGCAAGGCAAGGCAAGACAAGAGAAGTGAAGGAGTAGAGGCCAGCCATGAGCACATGGAGAGAGAGGGGGAAGGGATGGGGAGGGGGCAGGAGCAGGAAGGGAAGAGCAATAGCAAGAGAGGGAGGAGGGGGCGAGCATCCCCTTTTGTAGTGAGTCAGGCTTATCTGGCTGTTGCCAGGTAACTGTGGGGCAGAGCTTAGACAGAACTCTAACACTTTATCCCTTTCGGCTCCTTTAAAATATGTTTAATAAACCAGCCACCCCTGGACTGGCTCTGAGATCCGTATAGATTTCACAAGGTTCCATTCCCAGGTCACCAAGCTTACTTTACTGCTCTGTGGTTGACACATTGAAATTCTCCGAAAATTTACTTTCAGACAAGGTCATAGGCATGATGGAGGGTTAGGTAGTTTTGAAGTGATTCCTAGCACTGCATGGTGACATACTTGCTGTGATGAAAACACAAGGTACAGTCAGTGTTCCGTGACAGTGTGGCGTGGAACCTCAACAGAACACAGATGTGGATTAGTGGCCTTGACCACTGGGTTCCAAAATACAATCAAACCCCAGACACATCCAGAGCCACTGACGAAGCTTGAGTTGTGTGAGGTTGCCCTATGGGCCAGCAAGCCACTCTCAAGCCAGCTGACGCATCGTTAGTCGCTACCATCTGACCTTGTGCAGTATCAGAGACCTTTGCCCCACACCTGCAGAGGGTGCTTGTGTTGTGACAGAGCAAGCAGACTTCGTCACTGGATGCCAGACAGAACGAGAGGCCACCATGTGGCTCATGTCCTGCTCATCTCAAGGGAGACCTTTACTCATTGTTTTCCTGCCCTTTGAATGCTGAAAAAGAAAAAAAATTGACTTACAAAATTATACTTTGATTCTTTCCTTTCTGTAACCATATGAAGTAGAACTATACAGTATGTGTGTATGCCCAGACATGTGTGAGTGTGTGTGTGTGTGTGTGTGTGTGTGTGTGTGTGGTTGAGTGTCTCATCTAGTCTCATCTAGCTGTCCCATTCACAGTATCACAGCATCTGTGATACAGCATTTCAGGGGAACTGAGATGTCAGGGTCACTGAGATTCAAAGACAGCACTTGACAAGAGTATATTTATGACTAACTATCATGGTTAGTTCTCAAGAACCAGAGGTTTCACGGCATGGATGAGAAAGGCAGTGGCACTCTAGGAAAGGTGGACAAGGGGGAAGGCTTACCACAGCCAGTCTGATTTGTGTTATTTTCCTGTGTTGGCTTATCACTGATGCTGGAAAGGGTAACATGGAAAGAGGGAAGTCAGGGCCACTCAGTTCCTCTTCTTGGTGGTGCGTACTCACTGGTAAGCCCAAACCTGGAGAAAAGTAGTAGAATGCGTGGTTAGTACGCAGTGAAGTAAACCCACTGGATTGGTGTCCTGCACTGTTTATAGTGTTCTGGCAACAATGAAATACACAGCATGAGCGGTGAAGATTGAATTAAGAAGAGCTGGGCACGGTTACACATATCTTTAATCCCAGCTTGGGTACAGAGGCAGGCACACCGCTGTGAGTTTAAGGCCAGACTGGTTTACATAGGAAGACCTTAACTCAAAAGAATAAAAAATGAGGGATTTTGAAGGTTTCACATATGAGTTTAACACATCTGCGTTGAAAACAATATAAATATGAGTGGCTAATAATAATTATTCTTTACCCAGAATGAGGTTAAATACACTCCAGAAGAAAAGGAAATGGTTTTATATTTGTACTTTAATGGTACCTGTCGCTGCTTTTGGAGGGACCCTCACCTCTAACCCATTTCTCCCTGTACTGTCCCCACAGCGGCATTTATTTAGGTCTGAGCAGTCCATTTTCCACTTATGATCTTACTAGATATTGTAATTATTTTCTAGTTGGTAGCCTGGCCCAAACCCAAGCCTCATAGGAACTTAGGTTTACTTCAACTGAAAGTTCTTTTTAGATATAAGGGAAACATATCTAAATGTTTCAGAATTTCCTATAAAGCTCACACTACCCACTAGGGGGCACCAACATTCGTGTGCGGGCAGACACAGCTTAAAGACCAATTGTGAAGCTCCTATCTCTGGTAACCTCTTCCAATTGGTTACTTTGCAACTCCATAACTAAGTTTTAGATGAATCACCTTCCTCAAACAACTCATTGTGTTTTAAACGAACTACTTCCCTGAACTCACATCGTTTACTGTGTTTTCAAACGTTTATTAGAACTCCTTTAAGATCTGGAAACTATGGAGAAGAAAAAAAGAAACTCTAACATCCAGATTTGGCTACTGCATAACACAAAGTTAATCTTTGGAGTTCTTTCTCCATTGCATAAAGGAACAAGAGTTTAAGCCTCAGAGTAGAGGGGCCATTTGCAGGATATACTAAGGACTGGTATGCACAAGCAGTAAAGACCTTTCACAGTAAAGTCAAGAACAACATAGAAGACCAAGTGAAAAGGGCCTCTAAATCCTTGAAAAAAATTTAAATGACCAATAAGTACATGAAAGCAACCAACATCATTTGTTATCAGAAAAATGCACCAAATCCACATAGAAATCATACCATTCACTAGAGTGGCTAAAATTCAGTATTAAGTACCATGAGAATTTAAAAAACTAAAATCCTCTTACAAGTAAGACATGATAGTCTGCACCTCTGGCCCTAGCATAGAAAAGGCAAAAGCAAAAGAATTCCTGTGAGTTCCAGTCTAGCCTAGGCTATAGAGTGAGTGCCAATCCAGCCTGCCCACACGGTTTTAAAGTGGAGCTTGTCTTACAGACTACATAAGTAAAATAAGGTTTATTTACACTGCTGGTGGGAATATAGATTTGTACAATTGCTTTAGAAAACTGCTCATCAGTATTTAGTAAAGTTGAATATATGCCTATTCTATAATCTCTTTCTTAATATATAGCATGTAAATATATACCAAAAGATGTGTACTATTCACACCAGTCACCATCTGCAGCCGTGTGAGTAAATACATTACGGTATGCTGAAATGGAATGAAATAACATGGATGACTGATAATTTTATAATGTTAAGTGAAAGAAACACACATACACAAGTACACACAACACAAAACCTGGGGCTGGGGTTAAAGAGGGTCATGAGCTGCTAGGGTGGGTGCTAGGAAATGAACTCAGGCCCTCCGGAAGAGCAGCCACTGCCCTTGACTTTCCGAGCCATCTCTCCGGCTCCAGGAGTACAGGTATTCTTAGCTGAAGAAAGCAAGCAGGCCCAAGCCTGCACTACTATTCCGGTGCTAAGAATTACCACGCTTACTCCATTCGAGATCATCAAAGTTCCCTATAGAACCAGTTCAAGATTTGAGATTGCACAGCCTGATCCGTCAGGATATCTTCCTGTATTCCCTTTTCCTACCTCTCCTCTCCTCTCCTCTCCTCTCCTCTCCTCTCCTCTCCTCTCCTCTCCTCTCCTCTCCTCTCCTCTCCTCTCCTCTCCTCTCCTCTCCTCCCCTCTCCTCCCCTCTCCTCTTCTCACTGACTCAGTTACATAGTAATCTTAGTTCGAGATCATCAAAGTTCCCTATAGAACCAGTTCAAGATTTGAGATTGCACAGCCTGATCAGTCAGGATCTCTTCCTGTCTTCCCTTTTCCTACCTCTCCTCTCCTCTCCTCTCCTCTCCTCTCCTCTCCTCTCCTCTCCTCTCCTCTCCTCTCCTCTCCTCTCCTTTCCTCTCCTCCCCTCTCCTTTTCTCACTGACTCAGTTACATAGTAATCTTAGTCAGCACCCCTAAGAGCCCAAGCTGCAAAGTCAGTAGTACACAAAGTAGTACACAAATTAAAAAAGTAGTGTTCCGATCAAGGAGGTTTCCGGGCACCAGCAGCTTTTTCCTTCGACCGCAGTGGCAAATGTAAACTCTTAATAAAACCAGGTGCGTGTATATTACATAAATAGATTTTATCTCAATTTAAAATGTCATAACAAAGCCAAGCCTGGTGACATGGACCTGTCATCTCAACTTCTTGGGAAGCAAGGGGCAGAAAAATGGCAAGATCAAAGCCAGCCTGGGCAACTTAATGAGATTTTGTCTCAAAATAAAAGATTAAAGAGGAGGAAGGGTGCTGAGGATATATAGTTTAGGGGTGGGGTGATCACCTGGCATTGATTCAACCTTCAGCCCTGCAAATTAAGAAAAAGGGACATGCTAATGAGTGTACTGGAGAATATGTGTGTGACCCGAATGTTTCTCTAACATTAAGCTTTAGAAGAGGACATTTAAGGTATTTATTGATAGAGAAGGTGATCTAAGAGCTCTCATCACCAAGAGAATATGGGAACTAAGAGCCCTCTTTTCCCTCGTCCTTGCCAACATGTAGGGCAAGTGGGCTGTGCCACCAGACCGGAATAAGGACTGGTGAGGCTGCGTGTGCTCCAACCCTGGGGATCCCAGAGATCTGAGAGCAGCAGGAGTGGAGCTGCCCCCTCTCTGTCTCTGTGAACCTGTAACCATGGCGCCCACCTGTGAGTCATATGCAGTCAGTCACAAAACCCTAAAGTCCTTCCTCATGCAAATAGAGCATCACACACATCTTAACCATAGTCAATAGTAAAGATTTACCACCTCCCCCCAATCCCATTCCACTCCCCAAGATTTATATAGTCCATGACTACGTGGAGTAATAAAACAGACAGGTTATTTCACCTAGAATCATCTGAGAATTGCTGTCTTTACTGGGCTGTAACACTTCTCCCATAGTACTCATCATCGGATCTTGGGCCCGCCTGTCTGGTGGGGCTCTCCTTGTCCACAGAACGCTCATATCAGAGTGGCAGCAGCTGTGGTGTGACTTAGGATCCTGGCTACCTGCCTCACCCATGCTGTCCAAACCTCTTCATTGCTCCTTTAAGAGCTGTAGCACTCGTGGCATTCCCTGCCTCCCTGGAGCCCTATGGAACCTATCTATCCCAGGCTCCACTTCACAGCTGACACCCCTGAGGGAAGAGGGCAGGCCACTGGCTCCCTGACCCTGATGTTGCCCTGCTGGTGTTTTGGCAATATCCAGACACTCTGCAGAGAGGCAGGACACAGGACCACACCAACACTTGATCATCACACATGCACATCTATGGCAGAGCAAGGCCAGATCGGGGTTACATTTGATTGTTTTTTTTGGGATGAATAACATGCTACTGAATACTCTGTTATTTGTAAGGAGGGAGACCCATGTATTTCTTGGGTTGTACTGTCTTATTGTGCAGAACATATAAAACTTTAAAGGCCTATATGGTAGTATCACTTGCAAAAATTATGGAGAAGTCTGAACTCAATTCAAGAAGCTGCCAAGGTATTTGAGATATTCAACTATGAAAAGAATTGTCTCCTAACCACATCAATCTAGCAGCCATAGAGAAAGGGGAAACCTCGATGGCCTCTCTCGGGCTCCAGGCATCACAGCTAGCTTTTATGGTGAATTGTATTTTCTCTGTTCGCTTGTTTTTTTTTTTTCAGGATCTAATTCATCTTTAAATACAGCTATCCATCACTCCAGCACCTATATTGAAAAGTTTTCCCTTTCTCTATGGAATTAGCTTGGTGGCTGCTCTGGCTTGATGTGGCTTGAGTGTGTTCTGGATGGGTCTGTGTATTAGGTGATTGGTTCCCAGTCTGTAAATGTTGGGGTTAGTGGGACCTTTAATGAGAGGCAATAGTCACCAAGTGTGGTGGTTTGAATACGCTTGGCCCAGGGAGTGGCATTATTTGAAGGGGTGGCCTTATTAGAGCAGGTGTGTCATTGTGGGCTTTAAGACCCCTGTTTTAGCTGCCTGGAAGCCATTCTCCTCTTAGCTGTCTTCAGAACAAGAAGTAGAACTCTCAGCTCCTCCATGTCAGCTGCATGTTTGCCTGGATGCAGCTATGGCCCTTCCTTGGTGAGAAAGGACCTAAGCTCTTAACCTGTAAGCCAGCCCCAATCAAGTGTTGTTCAGCTAAGACACCAAGGGTATGGAATGCTGTTCTCATGGAAAATTAGTTAGTTCCCATGATTGTGGACCGTAATAAAAGATCAAGATCAGTCAGTGCCCTTTGTCCCACTTCCCGCCTTTCCATGTAATCTCTCCACACCCACTCTGTCACGGTGAGTGGCTTTACTAGAACCAGCACCATACTGTTCACACTTCTAGCCGTAAAATGGTGAGTTTGATAACTTTCCTTTATGTAAAGTACCCAGCCACAAGCATTTAGATTTAGCCACAGAAAATAGATGATGAAATTAGCTTTATGAAAAATCATTTGATTCTGCGGATATGTGAGGGTATTTCCACACCCCTGTTCATGTTTCTTGAACTTCGTGGCTATGTCTCTAGCAATACTACTACTCATTAATTCAAAGGTTATGGTACATGTTGAAATAAAGTAGTTTAAGTCCTCCAATACTGGTAAGTTACCATGGATATTCTAGACTCTCAGTTACTTTATAAATTTTAAAATGTTTGTCAATTCCCACAAAAAAAACAAAACAAAAACAAAAACAAACTTGCTTAGACTCTGGTTGGTCTTATATGTAGTCGAGGTTAGGAAAGAAATGACATTTTAACATCTTAGACTTTAATGTACTGACATAATAGGTCATCCCTATGTATTTGATTTTCATTAAGTTCAACTGTTGTAAAGTAGGCTCTCCACCAGCTGGCCCTCAGCAACTCAGCACCAGCAGACCCCAGACATATTCTCATCCACCACCACCATGTTCTGCACATTTCCAATGTTAAACTATTGGCATATTTTCCTGTACTAACCATCATCCTTTAAAAGGTCCCTCCCAACATTGGCATGGGGTTCTCTCTCTCTCTCTCTCTCTCTCTCTCTCTCTCTCTCTCTCTTTCTCTCTCTCTCTCTCTCTCCCTCCCTCCCTCCCTCCCTCCCTCCCTCCCTCCCTCCCCCCATCTGTTTTCCCATCACTCTGTTTCTATCCCTCTCTCATGTCCCCACTCCAAGTTGGCCTTTCACTCCCCCTCCCCCAGTAACCCTCTTACATTAGTCTAATGCATGGTGTGATCTCTTTGTGATGCACCTTGGCCTGGACTGGCCAAGATATTTTTGCCGATAAATCCTAACACCAACAATCTTTTATAGTTTTTCATGTACATGTACAAGCCATAAATATTTCATATTTTAATACCATACACATGATACTTATAAATTTGAGTTTCAGGCATTCATTGTCTGTTATGTAGGTAAGTACCATTGATTCGTGTGGATGTGCATGTATATGTTACATGCATGTGGAGGCCAGTGGTCGACCTTGGGTATAATTTCCTCAGATGTCATATACCTTATATTTTTATATACCTTTTACCTGGTCTGGAATCTATTGTTTATGATTGGGTGATTGGCAATCCCACAGCAGGAATTCCTGCCGTTGCCTCCCTAGCCCTAAGATAACAGTACACTGTATGCTAGTACACTGGACTTTTAAAAAAATATTTATTTTATTTTTTATGTGTGTGAATGTTTTGCCTTCATGTGTGTTTGTGCATTGCAAGTGTGCCTAGTACCCACAGAGTCAAAAGTGAGTTCTAGATCCCCTGGAACTGGAGCTATGAATAGCTGTGAACTACCATGTGCATGTTGAAAATCAAACCTGGTCTTCTGCAAGACAAGAACTCTTAACTATCAAGCCACCTCTCCAGCCCCCAACATTGCTTTTTCAATAGTGTGCTGAACTAATGGAACTAATTGAACTAATGCTTCAATGACAATCAGTTTACTGACTGAACCACCTCCCTGCAATTTAGTTTTAAATATATTTTTGTATTTTAAAATGAATCTTCTCATGTACCACTTTCATTAAGCACAACAACATTGCCTAAAATCTACACAGACACATGTCATCTATGAATTGGGTAGATTTTTATCCTTTCATTTAGCTTTTCAAACATTTCCTTTTCTTGTTTTATTTTGATAGATGGATTCTCTAGTACAATTTTAAATAGTGATTGTTTTTTTCAAATGCTTATTCTGCATCCATTGAGAATATTATGTACTTCCTTTTAATTCCATTAATATAGTAAATTATATTGATTTTCTCTCTGTGCCTTTTCTTGTTTCTCACCAAATAGCTTTGTATGGTCTAGAATTCACTAGAGGAACACTCCTCTACTGCTGGTGGGATTGCAAGCTGGTACAACCACTCTGGAAATCAGTCTGGCGGTTCTTCAGAAAACTGGGCATGACACTTCTGGAGGACCCTGCTATACCACTCCTGGTTATATATATACCCAGAGGATTCTCTGGCATGCAATAAGGACACATGTTCCACTATGTTCATAGCAGCCTTATTTATAATAGCCAGAAGCTGGAAAGAACCCAGATGTCCCTCAATGGAGGAATTGATACAGAAAATGTGGTATATTTACACAGTGGAATACTACTCAGCAATAAAAAAACAATGAATTCATGAAATACTTAGGCAAATGGTTGGAACGGGAAAATATCCTAAGTGAGATAACTCATTCACAAAAGAACACACATGGAATGCAGTCACTGAAAAGTGGATATTAGCCCAGAAGCTCTGAAGACCCAAGACACAACTCACATATCAAATCATTCCCAAGAAGAAGGAAGGAGAGGGCCCTGGTCCTGGAAAGGCTTGATGCATCATTGTAGGGAATTGCCAGGACAGAGAAGTGGGAGGGGTTGATTGGGGAATGGGCAGAGGGAAGAGGGCTTATGGGACTTATGGGGAGGGGGAACCGGGAAAGGGAAAATCATTTGGAATGTAAACAAAGAATATAGAAAAAAAAAGAAACAGAAATGCTAAGACCAAAATAAAAAGATATGGTATAATTGGTGTCTGCATTGTGAATATTGTCTTAGGATAGCTCCATGGATTTGGGATAGTGATCCTGGAGGCAAGATCTAAGTTGGGACTGTTCCTTCCTTTTCAACTTTCAGGAAGTGGTCTCATTTCATACTTGAATATTTAGTAGTTCTTGGAAATGGAAGCCTGTGGGCTCAGTGTCCCAGGAAGCACAGACTTATGCGAACACAATCTCATGCTTTCATGATGGTCTGTGTTGTTAAGATGGCTTTCCCTAGTGGCTTTCATCTCTGAGAGAATGTACACCTCTTCATCTAGTTTGATACATTTAGTTCCATGAAATTATTCATAGACGTCTTAGTGTTCTCTGGAGAGGGTCTTCACAGATTCCGCCCCTTGCCTTGACTGTGTATGCCTTCCCTATTTCCTCTCTGATCTGAGCAGAAGTTTGTCAGCGCCGTTATCTTTTTCAAGATATAGCCTCTAACTTTATTGACTTGGCAAAGATTATGTGATATCAAAAGCATAATCCATATTTTTTTTAAAGATTTGGATGGAATTTGTAAAAATTAAGCAACTTGGACTGGAGAGACGACACCACGGTTAAGAGCACTGACTGATCTTCCAGAGGTCCTGAGTTCAATGCTGAACTCCCACATGGTACCTCTCAATTGCCTATAGCTCTAGCCCACAGGATCTGACTTCCTCTTTTGGTTTGTGGCTGCCAGGTTCACATGTGGTTCACAGGCATACATGTAGGCAAAGAACCTATATCCATAAAATTAAAATTTTTAAATTAAACATTTCTCTGTTTTTTTTTAAAAGGCCTCTTTTAAGGGAGTAAGAATTCTGAGTGCACTGTGGGACTGTACTCCCATATACCTGAGTGGCTAAGGCAGGAGAATTGTAGATTTGAGGCATAGCATAGGCCATGTGGGAAGGACAAGAGCAAGCCATGAACTTGGAGTGGTAGTGGAAAATTACATGCCTACTGGAAAATTCCACGCCTAGCAGAGGTATCACATTAATTGCCTAGTAGAGGAGTCACATCTAGAATGCACAAAGACCTCTCAAAGCTCAACAATAAAATCACGAGGAACCCCATTATAGTATTAAATTTTTAATAAATCCTGGGGTTTATGTCCCCAAATGAAAGACAGACAGACAGACAGACAGACACACACACACACACACACACACACACACACACACACACAGCGTTTACATTTTAATATGCCTTATGTAGCACAATAGCTGGGCAGCTTCCTAGCCTCCGTGCTGCTAGAATCTACCTCTCACCAATATTCCAAGTCACTATTTACTGGTTCTCACCAATATTCCAAGTCACTATTTACTGGTTCTCACCAATATTCCAAGTCACTATTTACTGGTATCTGTGTTCGTCTTGCCTGCTCTGACCCAGTTGAGCAGTGCTCTGGGGCTTGCTCTCCAGGCCCCTTTCTTTATATGGCGGCTCCGCTTCTCTGTCCTGCACAGTGCTCAGGCATGACCTCTCTCCCCCTCCTCTCCTCGTCCCAAGCCTGGGAAACCTAACCCCCACCTCTCTCTCTTCTCCCCAGCTACTGGCTCTTGTCATCTTTATTTACCAGTCAGAATTAATTGGGGGCAGGTTCCCAGACCCTCTCCTGCAAATGGTTTTAGGGGACACAATTAACATTAGAATGCAAGCAGCTACAACCCATAAAAATGAACAAAAGATCTTACCAGACTCTTTATCAAATAAACATGTGTCAGATAACAAACATACAGGCGCTCAGTATTTTTGGTCCTTAGGGAAAAGCAATTAAAGCCACCAGGACAAGCCACTCTGTCCATTTTTGGAGCCAGAGCCAAACCACAGTGTACAACAAGTGCTGCGAAGGCGGGGATTGTGACTGTCATGGACTCCTGGAAGGATAACCATACCATGGACATGTTGAAAGCGGTTCAGCTTTTCTCATCCAAAGTTAAACATAGATTAATACCTACCTTCGGCTTCAGCAGTCCTGCTCTCAGGCACCTACTCAAGGAACTAAAAACTTGTTTTTTTCAATTGCAAATGATTCCAGAAGTTTAACTGATAAGGAAACACTTCTGATGCCCTTTGTCAAATGAATGGATGAAACAAACAAACAAAAACAAACACAAAAAAGAAAAACCGGACTCTATTTACACAAAAGAAAACTGTAAGGCCAGGCGGTGGTGGCACACGCCTGTAATCCCAGCACTTGGGAGGCAGAGGTAGGGGGATTTCTGAGTTCGAGGCCAGCCTGGTCTACAGAGTGAGTTCCAGGACAGCCAGGGCTACACAGAGAAACCCTGTCTCGAAAAACCAAAAAAAAAAAAAAAAAAAAAAAAAAAAAAAAAAAAAAGAAAGAAAAGAAAAGAAAACTGTAGCCAATCAAAAGGAATGAGGAGTTGATTTATATAATATTGTCACATGATGATTCATATAGCCATGCCAAAAATCATAAACTGATATTGCTAAGTGAAGGTAAGTCACGCCTATATTGCATGATTCCCTTTATTTGTCTTTCTGGAAATGGCGAACGACAAGAACTAAACTCTGCAGGTGATTGCCAGGGATGGGGGATGGTAAGAATTCCTTCCTCCAAGAGAATGCTTTGGTTGTACTCTCTGAAGGACGCTGATGTTGCCTTCTCACGGCATAAAAGTAAAATCGTTGGGGTGGGTGGAGCCCGTTTGTGGGATCCAGTCTCATTCAAGAGGGAGGAATCCCCAGCCTGCTTAATCACTGCCCAGACATTCCTCCTTTTAATGCTGTTGCATTGAGGATTGTTTCAACATGAAATTTGGGAAGGGACGACGAAAGCATTCAAATCACAGTTGTGACTACAGTGGACAAATCTAGGTCACAGAAGCTTAATCTGGAGATCAAGATTAACATTGACATTAGTAGGAAACATGAAGTGTGAGTTCCTGATGAAGTAAACCTAACTTGTGATATTCCTCCCAAATATATGGCTTCAATTTACCAATGAGAAAATAGCACTTAACTTGGATTAAGGATCATATTACAATCTGCTCTTCAGTGTGCTATATAAACACCAAGTTTACAGAAGCAGGGGAGGGTAGAGTTGCTACAGAAGGGGGACTACAGATTTGGAAGTGCTATGTGGAAGCAGGGTGATGGAGAGACCTGTGCAGTTCACAGGGTCTGTCTTAGGGTGGTGCTAATTAGACACCTTGGAGAGGGCTTGGTGTTTACTAATAATGATGAAAACATGTGTGTCTGGTAATTTAGTAATTATACTCACAGGTATAATTGATATGAATTTATACATGGGTACAAAAGATGCAAACAAGGGCTCACAGCAGTATTATTTGTGATTGGCAAAGAATGAAAATAATCCATGCATGTATCACCAGAAAACTGACAGTGTGCAATCTTGTGTGTTGGGAATTAAATGAACACACCACACACACACACACACACACACACACACACACACACAAAGACAGAGACAGAGAGACAGAGACAGAGACAGAGACAGAGCAATGTATTTTTGAATAAACAACAGCCAAGACACATCTATGAGGTTAGAAATCGGGACGACTAACTTAGAATCTCTCCAAAGGGGTGGCTGAAAAAATTACATATCTTGCTATTGTGGGAAAATTGTAGTTTTTATCATAATTCCTTGAATTGTATTCTTAAATGTACTTTTCTGAATGCTTGCTAGATTCTAATAAAATTTTGAAGAAATAAATATACAATACATATTATTAAATATGACATGAATGTATGACAATATATTTATATATAACAGAAACTAAATGTGTAATATATAGAAAACATATACCTGAAATATTTCTGGTGGCCTTTAGTTTTGTTGTTGTGCGTACACCTGTGCATCTGAGTTTGAGTACCTGTGTGTATCTGAGTTGGAATACATGTGTGTATCGAAGTGAGAGCACATGTGGTGTGCATCTGAGTGAGAGTATATGTGTGCATCTGAATGAGAGTACATGTGTGCATCTGAGTGAGAGCACATGTGTGCATCTGAGTGAGAGCACATGTGTGCATCTGAGAGTACATGTGTACATCTGAGTGTGAGTACATGTGTGCATCTGAGAGTACATGTGTGCATCTGAGTGAGAACACATGTATGCATCTGAGTGTGAGTACATGTGTGCATCTGAGTGAGAGTACATGTGTGCATCTGAGTGAAATCACATGTATGCATCTGAGAGTACATGTTTATATCTGAGTGAGAGCATATGTGTGCATCTGAAAGTACATGTGTGCATCTGAGTGAGAGCACATGTGTGCATCTGAGTGAGAGCACATGTGTGCATCTGAGTGAGAGCACATGTGTGCATCTGAGTGAGAGTACATGTGTGCATCTGAGTGAGAGCACATGTGTGCATCTGAGTGAGAGTACATGTGTGCATCTGAGAGTACATGTATGCATCTGAGTGAGAGCACATGTGTGCATCTGAGTGAGAGCACATGTGTGCATCTGAGAGTACATGTGTGCATCTGAGTGAGAGCACATGTGTGCATCTGAGTGTGAGTACATGTGTGCATCTAAGTGAGAGTACATGTGTGTTCTGAGTGAGAGTACATGTGTGCATCTGAGAGTACACGTGTGCATCTGAGAGTACATGTGTGCATCTGAGTGAGAGCACATGTGTGCATCTGAGTGAGAGTACATGTGTGCATCTGAGAGTACATGTGTGCATATGAGTGAGAGCACATGTGTGCGTCTGAGTGAGAGTACATGTGTGCATCTGAGTGAGAGTACAGGCTTGTACTTAGAAACCCAATGCCAATTTCAAGTATCTTCAATCACTGCACAAAGGCTTTTGACTGTCTCTCACTGACTACACTTAACTGACTTACCTAGGCTGGCTGGTTAATGAGCGTCAGTGGTCCTCTGTCACTGTCTCCCCCAGCACTGGGTTATAGTTGTGTGACATCATGCCCAGCATATTACATGGGATCAGTTCAGGTCCTCATCCTGGTAACTGGCAACCCCCTGGCTAAAGCATCTACTCAGCCACGCCCTACCTCTGGTCCTTTTTGATAAAAGATCTACTTTATGTATCTTTGTTTGCACTGCATGAATCTAAGGGTGGGCACAGGGCAGCCATTATGAAGGTAGGCACGCTGGGTCTGGAGTCAGATGGATTTGTGTCTCTGTGTATGAATGAGCACGAGCAAACCCTAAACATGGAAAAAGATTTTATACTTTATGCTTTAGGCCACAAGGATAGGCCACAATAGCTTTTCTTAGGAAGGACGGAGAGAAGGAGCGTGGTGGACGGGCTGTTTTGAGAAGTGAATGTGTGTACTGCTCACAGTGCATGCTCCCTGATGTCATATTAGAGCTGACGTAGTGATGCTCGGCCTGTCAACAGAAGAAACAATGTTTTCCATTTCCTTCTGTCTCCACGGTTTAGGTCTCTCTCCTCCGTTACAGTAGATCATCATTTAATACTATGGTTAGAAGATAATAAATACCATACGATTTGGGACTGGAATGAAAGTAAGTGAGAAAAATATTTATACTAACAACCTGTATTCATTTAAAAATCTCTTATTAAACCCATACATAAGATATTTTATTAGTCTAATGAGGAAGACCTGTGTCAAAGCAAAGCAATGTCAAAGCAATGTCGACTGTCTTATAGTCAGTGGTAAACAATAGAGCAGCCCTGAGAACGTACATGTGTAAATGTTGACTGTCATGAATGTTTACTGTGCTCTTTCTCTGTTTAATAAGCCTTCCTAAAATAGAGGCAAACAATAGGCCCAGTGAGTTATTACTTGTACTTTGATACAACCCTCTTTCTAGAGACTGAAGACAGTGAAGAAGTAATTCACCAGAATAAAAGAGTAGAGGGTTTTTATATGGAATCAGATAAGTCAGAGGCAAGCAGAGTGAAAGGCACAGCTCCTGGGGTTGTCCCCCAGGCCCCCGTGGCAAGACTCTCCCAGTGTTCTCCTACCTCATGGCTGATTATTTCTGGATTCCCCTCCTGTGCCGAATGGCGAGTGCTGCTTCTCCTCCAGCTCTTTTTTTTTTTTAAATTTTTTTTTTAATTTTCTATATTCTATGTTTACATTCCAAAGGCTTTCCCCTTTCCCAGTTCCCACCCACCATAGTTCCCATAGTTCCTCTCCCCCCCAACTGTTCCCCAATCATTCCCCCTCCCCCCTCGGTTTCTTTACTAAACTGGATGCAATCTTTACAGACCCAGGGTCCTCTCCTTTCTTCTTCTTGGGAATCATTTGACTTGCTATTTGTGTCTTGAGTATTTAGGGCTTCTGGGCTCATTAATATCCACTTATCAGTGATTGCATTTCATGTGCATTCTTTTGTGATTGGGTTAATTCACTCAGGATGATATTTTCCAGGTCTAACCATTTACCTACAAATTGCATGAATTCATTATTTTTAATTGCTGAGTAGTATTCCATTGTATAAATATACCACATTTTCTGTATCCATTCCTCCTTTGAGGGATATTTAGGCTCCTTCCAATTTCTGGCTATTATAAACAAGGCTGCTATAAGCATAGTGGAGCATGTGTCCTTATTACATGCAGGGGAATCCTCTGGGTAATATGCCCACCTCCAGCTCTTTTAATACAGTCTCTCTAAACGCTACTTTTCAGGCATCTCAGCACCGATGGCTGCCAAGCCTAGCTCTCTCTTTTGAGCTTCGGACTCATAGTTAATCACCTATTTACATGTTCTACCTGCATTTCAAACTGCAAGTGTCAGTTGTGAATTTTTTTTCTTCTCTCTCACCTCCTCCTCCTCCTACAGTAAAGGTTATAATCTACTCAGTTGTTTCAGTCAAACTGAGTCACATGGAATGCCTCTTTCCCCTTGCCCCCGCATGAAAATTTGTCACCAAGTCTGTCCATGGGCTCCTGAGACACTAGGTCTGAGTTCACCTCTTCTCCAGTCCCCCTGCTACCACCGTGAACCACAAATCTACCAACCCCTTTCCCACCACTGGATACTTTGTAAGTTGCCCTCTTCCTGCCATCCCTCAAGCAGCCCCCATTGTGATCTCCTTAATAGCACCCACATAGCTAGTTATCTCTTAAGCGCCTTTCCCTGGGTCGCTTTGACTTGAAACATCTC
The DNA here is from genome assembly GCA_964023405.1 of Apodemus agrarius. Lineage (NCBI taxonomy): Eukaryota > Metazoa > Chordata > Mammalia > Rodentia > Muridae > Apodemus > Apodemus agrarius. Next base: position 48,047,330 of record OZ030014.1, read on the forward strand.
TGATGTTTAGTGGGAGGCACTCTTGTCTGCCCAACCCACTTTGGGCAGTATCTCTTCAGTCTCATTCCTATGGTCCTCCCTTCCCGGCTGTTCTTTTGCAGAGCGCCATCTGATCATCTCCTACTTCTGTCTCAGCTTAATGCCACTTCCTCGTGAAGGTTTCCTTGTCCCTCTAATCTAAATCACACCCCTCCCTTTTCTCCCCTGTGTGTCTCCAGTTTGTTTGCTCTTCCTTTGTTGGAGACTTCTGGCTGATTCTCAAGATTCATTCTCCCTCTCTTCAGTCTAGATAGAATCTACCTAGGCACCCGGCCTGATTCCCTCTTTAGTGCCAAGATGCATCTGAGTGCCAGCCAATGGGAAATGAATGGGCAGGGTGGAGCATACGGAAAGGCTTCCCGCTAAGGCACGGGGACTGCAATGTGATTACGATGTGATGCCAAAGCTGTCATCTTGGGCCAGAGGATGGAAACTTTTGCGTTTGTTGTGGAGATTAGGTGGCGGGAGTGGGGGCAACTACACTATAGGAGAAAACGACGCAAACCCATTTGACTAATAGACTTTTACAGCCAGTTGTTACGTGAAGAAGGGTTTAAAGAGGATGACAATCTCATGGGAGCACATGCAACGTAAAGGTGCCCGGTTGGTGTCATGCAGCCTCTAGGGACCGCAACCCTGAAGAACAAATGTTTTAAAATATTTTTTTTTTTGGTTGCAAAATAGAATGGTATCTTACAGGAGAACACACCAGGGGCATGCAGGCCTATAAAATCCAAGGAAAATTAAAACACAAATAAGGTGTGCAAAGGCATATGGCCAAAGAGGAAGAGGAAAACCAAAGAATAGGCCTTGGAGGAGGAGCACAGTTGCAGTGACTACTTTTACAGGAATGAAATCCTCACATCTCCACGTACATGCATACATGTTTATGAGTATTTAAATGAGCAAGACAGCATGGCTGATTAGGAGCCAAGGCTGGATGCCAGGCTGTGTGGGTTGAGTGCAGAGCCTGGCATACGCTAGTGGTGTGTCTCCTCCTTTGTAAAATGGGATAACCGTAACCGTGTGTACAGGCAAATGCTATGGCGATTATGTGAATGAATAGAATCGAACACACATGGAGCCAGGCAAGCAGCAAATCCTGAAGGTGAGGGATTTTTTTTTCTTTTTTTAAGTATTGCTACTGGTTACAATGTATTTATCTTACTACTGAAGAGCAAACAATTCTTCCAAAGGAAATAACAGAAACAAGGATTAGGAGGAGGACAAATGAAATTAAAATAGAAGACATTGTTTTATGAGGTAAAGTAAGTGGCGCACGTATAGGCTGAATACAAGGGAAAAGTTTGAAAGACCAGGTGGGCACAAAATATTTTGATGACAAAGTATTTACAAGGCAGCAACATTCAGGAAGTCTTCTAAGTAGCAAGCACTGGTGACGTGTACGAAGGCTGCATTTTCTGTCTGGGAAATGTAGATAAAAGCCAGAGCTACTTATTACACCATCGTGCGAGCTTCAAAATAACTAACCAGGGACTTGCTGCTCTGTGCACCACAGAGCAAGTGCGTGCTGTACTCGGTTCCCACCTGCCCTCTGTTACCAGTCCCTCTTCTGCAACCTCACCTCTGGTTTGTGGCAGCTGGGGAGAATGGCGCAGCAGAGACTGGGCAACTATGAGTCTTTCTGGAAAAACACTGCACCTGCTCTAACTCCCCTGCACCTGTTAGCCTGGCCCCTTCCTCTGGCTTCTTGCCAGGAGAGCTCAACGTCTGTCTTTTCAAGTCTTTCTGGGGAAATGTTCTCTGGGACAGCCTAACTGGCCATGTATCTGGAGGCTAATTCCCCATTTCACACAGACTGGTTACCCTGCAGGAGGTAAAAAAAAAAAAGTGTGTGTGACAAATGGTGTTGTGTGGCAGATCGTGTTTGCTTCATGCATATTGATGTTTTTAAAGAGATTTTTATATTATTTTTAAAGTTATAAAGAAATTTAAAAAGGACCCAGGAGATGTTGTAAAAAACTGATAAGTTAAAAGTATTATGGTTGTGGGGTGGGGTGGAAGTGGGAAATCCAGGCTCTTACAAGGCCAGTTTGCTTTTGTGGGTCAGACACTAACCCTCTCTCCCGGGTCCTTTTTCCTACACACCCTCTCCTCTCACACCTGATACAGTCAGATCTTCAGGCACTTTGCTCCCTTTCCCTCTTTCTCCGCCCCTTCCCCCTCCCCACCCCTTTCTCTCTCTCTCTCTCTCTCTCTCTCTCTCTCTCTCTCTCTCTCTCTCTCTCTCTCTCTCTCTCTCTCCTTAATGGCTGGACAGATCAGAATGCTTTCTTTTGCACTTCCTTAACAGCTGGACAGATCAGGAGAATGCTACTTGAAGAGCTTTTCATTCCCACATAATGCAGAGGGATCCGGCTCTCTCCAGGCCACACCAGAGTGGATCTGTCATCCTTCCTACAAATCACCTTTGTAATTTTCCTCTGAAACGCTAGCTAGCAGACACCGTCTTTGTTTAACGTCTATGCCTCAACATTTCAAGTGGCTTGTCACAAAGACTTGCGTATTGACTGTAGAAACTGTCCCTGGGAACTGGGGCCGAGCATCCAGCAACTTCTTCACATTTTGAAGCGTCAGGGCCTATACAATTCTCTTTAGTAATGTCTCATGATGCGGAACCTGGATTTTCTTCTACTTGCTAGTGATTTTGAACTCAGTTAACTTTCAGTCTGGTTTTGTTGCTGTGACAACATATTACCACTGCTCACATCTATAGGAGTCGATGGTATGTGAACAATGCTTCCCATATAAGAAACAAATATTCGTAAATGTTAGCTGTCATTATTCCGGGCTTTGTGAGAACAGGTTCTGGATTCTCTGCTCCCCATCACAGGCACGCGCATACCCTTGCCAAACCAAACCTGTACACAATCCACTTGCTTTCTGTATTTAACAGATAATACAGCTTCATTCTAAGAGTAACACCCGCGTTCAGGTCACCACTTCATCAAGGTGCCATGTTCAGATGCTGTCTGGGTTTCAGTAGCTCCTGGATCTTATCTGCGGGGTTACCCGAGGACAGTTTACCAAGGTTGTGCCTAGAACCAGACATCATGCATCTCATCGGCAGTGTTAGCTTTGAGGGTGGCACCTATTAAGTGCTGGAGAACTGATGGCTGTCACTCATCCCTAGACCAGGTTGCTATTTACTTTGGGCATCAAGTTCCCTCCGACACCCCAGGGGTCTCTCTCAGGCCTGCAGTGGTTAGGAAGTAAAGCACCGCTCAGGCGGAGCGCAATGGGTGTGGTGGACTGGGGGGTGGTGGAGCATCGCCCACCTCTTCACTCTTCAGGATGTGCCGCCCCAGCCCGGCTGGATCCCGGGTCCCCCGGGCGGCCCCAGAGGGCGGGAGGCCGAGAGGCGGCGGCGGACGCATCCGCCGCCACAGGAGGCGGAGCACTGCACCTGGCGCCCGGTCCTCCGGCTCAGCCCTGAAACGGGTCCAGCCGGTCGGGAGCGAAGGCGGCGGCCGCGAGGCCAGGGCCTGGGACCCAAGCGGCGAGGAGGAGCGGACGGAGGGTCGCGCGGAGACGGCGCCGGGGCCACCGCCTTCGCTCGCCCCACCCGGCCTGCATCCAGCCGCCGCCGCCGCCGCCGCGCCCGCCGCGTACCCCGGGGAGAGGAGCTAGCGACCCGAGCGACATGCCGCCGCGCTCTGGCCCGCCCGCCGCCGCCGCCCCGGCGCCCCGAGCGGCCGCCCCGCACCCCTGGGACAGGGCTCCCCGCGCCCCGCGCTGCTGAGCGCCTCCAGGTGAGTGGGTCGGCGCCGCCCCGGGGGCTCCGGATCCTCCGCCGTGCACCTGTCGCGGGGTGGGCGCCGCCCCGGCCCGGAGCCTCCGCGCCTATCCCGCCCTCCCCGGTGCCGCCTGTCATCTCGGGGTGCAGGGCAGCGGCGTCCCCCGCGCCCGCAGCACTTCCGCAAACGTAATTGGAGTCGGGAAAACAAAGGCGCTGCCGGGGAGCCCTCGGCCGCCGCCCGCAGCTGCTGCAGGAGGTGGGGGGCGCGGGTGGGCCCCGCGGGCCCGAGTCTATCAGAATCCGGTCCCGCCGTCGCCTTGGAGGTAAACATCCCCGGGAGAGAGGGGGAGGCGAGGTTGTCTCCACGGCCCGTGACAGGGACCTGGTCCCCTGTGTAGCAGGAGGAAACTGACTTTGTCTGCCTTCCCGTGGAGACAAATACGGGGAGTGGTACGCCTCTTCCCCGGGCCACCACCTCCTCGGGAGAAATGCCTCCCGGTGTGCATGTGCTGAGCACTGAGCTTCAACTCGGGCGCGGGTCCCTTGCTTCACAGAAGCCACCAGGTACGGAAAAATTCAGATGAAGCCCCTCCTCCTCCTTTCGCCCCTCCCCAAGTGGTCTTGCCCGTGGATTATCACCCTTAAGTCTGGCACGATGTGCATTCTGATTCTCCCACACGCCTGCGAAACCACAAACATTCCCTTCCATCAAAAAAACATTTAATAAGCACTCCTACACCCACGGAGACGTAGAATACCTGCCAATCCATCGTAGAAATAACCTTGCGGAGTGGAAGTTTCGAGCCCTAACCAGCGTCTACATAGTTTTGTGTCCTTGGGTTGTTGTTACATCATCTCAGGTTGCAGTTTTCTCACACGGAGGAATAAAAGATGGACGGAAGTCAAATCTCCTTTTAACCGTTCTGGAAGTTCACGATATTGCGTGTAGTTGCGTGTGATATTGTGTGTGATGTCAGGTGTAGTTGAAAGTAGGCAGCATACAGTTTGTGTGTTACCGGTAGCACAGTAAAAGAGCACATTTGGTAGATCCGTGTTCTGCACGGAGCATAGCCTCCTGAGACCAGGCACTAGCCAGCTAAAGATGTTTGCATTATTGATGGTCTTATGAAGAAAAGGAGGAGGATAAAATCCTTTGCATCGGGAAGCTTGACTCTGACACCCAGTACTTGTCGTTAGCATATGTGGAAGATTTTTCATTTAATTGGTGCTGAATAAGGGTGATTGGGCCTTTTCACAAGTGAAAATTCATAATATTAAAACAAAAAATTGCCTAGGAAAAGGTTCAAACATTGTTAGTGAGCTGAGTGCAAGACACACCTGGAAAGAAAAGAGGGTCTAATTTAACAAATGAATTAAAACTATTTTACATTAACTTTTTCCCCAAGTTGTCTATGTATCAAGGTAAATATAAAGCAAGAAGGCAGACTAAAACAGAGACAAAACAGCCCATGTTTGGTGGTCTGGGTATTGAATCACCAATTCTATGCATCATATATACATACATATACATATATACATGTACACACATATGTATGTATATATTATACATACATAACTTCTGCATTATCTTATAGTAATATGGCACTTTTGGAATTCTTATGTTTTTAAAGGCCCCATTCTGAAGTTAGTCTCCAAATCCCTGTACCAATGTCTTATTTTATGCACCATGAAAAAGAAGCCCAGAGAGCTTAATGCAACTTGGCCCAAGCACATATTCAGTAAGAGGCGGAGTTAGAATTGACCTGTCCCTCTGGCCCCAAACAGAGCACAGGAAACTTCCAGATGCCGTTCCTCCCAGATATGGACCTATTTCTTTTCCCCACCTACACTGAGCTTTTCCTGTGCTTCTTTGAAAATTAACTTTGTTTCAACACCTACGTAGTACACATAGTAGCATTTATTCTTGCAGGATGATCTATACATTGATAATGTATATAAATTAACGAATGTATAATATCTTTACCCATTTATTCTTACCATTTTTGAACTTACAGGAATTGTAACACTAAGTGCCAAATATGAAGTGAGTATTAGCCCGATAGGTTTTTATAATTACTTCTGGTCTTGAGTAAACCTTTAGCGTTCTCCCTGCAGAGAAACAGTGAAATGCCGTGCCCGTGTCTGCTAGCTGCACTGGGGTGTGGGCTTAAGAAAACGCAACGGACATTAAGTGAAAAGGCAGGCTGCAGGCCAGAGCTACATACATTTACTTAAACACCAGTATGGACTTAAACACCAGTTCCTTGCCCTCTGTTGACTGTAGTTAACCTAAGAAAGTGTGAGGGGTACAGACACAGGGGCAATTTTTCTTTTTACCTTAGAAAGTTAGATTTCGGTTAAAAAATTAGAAAAGTGTATGCTCTTTTATTATATAAACTAAAAAGGGAAAAGAAGAAAGGAAAAAATTCACTGAAGAGAAAACTGAGTGCACCTAACCACAACATACAGTGGTTTTTTGTTTATTTAGTTGTTGTTGTTTTTTGCTTTTTGTTTTGGAAAGTAAGAGGGGGTCAGGGGTAGGGGCAGAGTCAGGCGACTCAGATGACCAATTGTTCCCTTTTCCAGCCATAGCTGTGGCAAAATCTACAGCTTGCTGGGTTTCCGACATGAATACTTTGGTGCACAAGCTATCCACTGAGTCGAGGCTGTGACGCTAAAATTTCTTTCTTTCTGTCTAGTCTTGCTTGTGACACTTTTATTCTTGGTAAAGTTGATGGGAGGAGTCAGCTTACTTGCTGTGTCATCTCAGGAAAATGTGGCATTATAGATGACTTCAGGTCTGCACAGTGCCATTTCAGGAGCAGCATGTTGTCACCGTTTAGTCTGATGCGCGTATGTATTTAGTAACACTGAGTACAGTCCCACAAGCCTTCCTACTTCTGTGGAAACGTAACCAAAATTAATGTGTAGAATTTTAAAAGGTCAATACATTTTTCTGCTCAGAATTAGAAATCCAAAGAAAAAATACATTCGGACTTCAGATACAGGAAAACACACCACTTTGTAGGTGACGAAACTCTAAATCATCTTGGTCCATTAGAATGCAGTGTTATTATAATGCAAGCTGGCAGAGGAGGTCCTTGTCAAGTTCATTGGTAGAGGAGGTTTTTCGACAGTTTTAGGCATCGTGTAACATTTCATTTAAGCTTTTCATTATATTTCAGGTAAATAGAAATCTTCCAGATAGGGGGATGATCAAATGCAAAGAACTACCCTGGCTAAGGCCAGTTTGGGTAGAAGTTTCTTCCCTTAGGCGGAACTCCCATGGCATTCCCTAGGGCACAGTAGTTTTAGGTTTCGATGTGAATGTGGGGCAGTAAACACACCTTGACACCCCCACCTGGGACACTGCTTCTGGCTTTTGCCATCCTCCATGTTTAGCTCCCCAGAGTTAGCTGTGCTCACTGTTCTGGCCTTCACCGTGTGAATACAGCTTTTGCTCATCTTGCCTGATTTCTTGACTCCTGAATAGCATGTTCCCGGTATTTAGACTAAATGATTTACTGCCCTTTCTTTGTAGCTGTGTTGGTCTCTATATTTGAAAGGTGTCTATTATTTTATAAAACAGCATAGTCTCAACTCATTGGTCAACTTTAGGAAACTACCCACGTCCTTTGCCATGACAAATGATGCTTCCTTTGTTGGTACAAAGCCAAACAGGAGAAAACCAAAATAAATATTTAAAATGTGGAACTCAAGCCTTGAGGTTGTGTTCACTATAGATGTTACACTCCTGGTTCTACTTTGTATCTCTAAACAATGTGTATTGGTGTGTGTGTGTGTGTGTGTGTGTGTGTGTGTGTGTGTGTGCATCTCTGTCTTAGTCCTACAGGATGTAAGCTGGCAAAATCTGTTTATGTCATCTACATAGTCTTATGCTTTGGTTCAGTAAAGCACGGGAGCGGCTGAGACACAGTTAAACTGATGGTAGAGTGGAGGGCATGTCCAAGTTTGTCAGCATGAATGAGATTGAAATGTTGCCTTCACAGGCCTCTGCGGCATCGTAGGATGAGGTCGGGTAGAATGAAATATGGGGGCAGAGATGGAAGAAATTCAGTCTACTAGAACAGTCATATTCAAGAGATGTGAAAAGGAATAAATTAGTGGCCTGGGTACCATTCTTGCCATTGTTTTAGTTTGTTTGATAAGAGAGAATAATCCAGGGAAAATCTGTAGTTAGAAACCAGGATACTCCAACTTTGAATGACTGAGGAAGTACACGAAAGTATTTCGATCCCGTGAGTCAGCTATGGCTAGAGGGGGGCCTACTGCGGCTTCGAGGGGAGACAAATGGGAACTAGAAAGAGGAACTGTGGCTGCCTGGACCAGCCTGATTTGTGGGTTAACCATGCCAAGGGAAAGTGAGTGACGAGCCTGGACTGGTCGGTTGTTCCCTCCAGGGTGTCCGTCCTCAGCTGGGCGCTGTCTACTCTCCATGCGTTCAGCTGAGCGCCCTTGATAGGGCCCTAGCTAGACAAATAAGGGTGCTCTCACACAGCCAAACACGATTCCCCGTGTTCAGCACAGAAGGCCAGGGTGGATCCAGTGGCAGCCCTACTTTCTATGACTCTTCAAAAGTTCACTGTTCCTGGGGAACGCGTTTGATCCTGAAGACGCCTACTGTGAAGCGCCTTCTTGGTTCTTTTCAGGATGATGTCATACTGTGTTAACAGACAGCTATGCCTGAAAGCCACCATTGTTAAGGAAATTTAATCACAAGACTTTATTTTCATACTTGAAAAAAAAAAAGGAAAAGAAGGACATACGGTTGGTTTACTATTTTCCTTTTAATGGTACTCCCTATAAAGGCATAAAATCTTGTCCAGGTGCAGTGCTGGTGCTGTGACCTGTGCTTTGATAGTGTCTGTCGGGGAGGAGAGCCACTTCTGAATGGTAGACCTCAGATCAGTGTGGTAATTCCCTATGATCACCCATGATCTCCAGAATTATTAGTGTTACAAAGGTCACTTAGACGACTTGGATTTAAAGCAAAGCTTTACTATTCGAATAGTGTATTAGAAGAGTGATAAATGTTTGTCAAAGAAAACCTAGACATCTATAAGGGCGAAAATTACCTTTTAGGTCCTAATTTTGTTATCCACAGATAAATCCTTATAACAATTTGGTATTATTTCTTCAAATCTTATTCTAAAATATGTTCCATGTGAAGATCACAAATTTACAAATAAAAACTGACATAGATATATGTTTGTTCTGTTTCTCCTGTTTATGTTATATTTTAAGTTATGTTTTCCCATCATATGGATATATGATGCTAATTTTTTATAAGGGTATCATTTATTTAATTGCCCATCTTATCCCTACTTTCTGTTGCTAACTATGAAAACGATTCCATTGTCTACACTTATATCTTGGCTTTCCTGAAAGCCTATGGTTCTGTTTGCAGTGAATGAGAGTGCCTGTCACCTTTCACCAACATTTTTCAAGGTCCTGCTAGGATTATATATCTAAACTTCTTTCTTTAACATGTTAAGTAATAAACTTTTACGGAAGGTAATTATATCATTATAATTGATAGCATGTGATAATTCTCAATCATCAGAACCTTAATGGCGCAAGAAACAGCTAAGCAATTTTTAATGACACGTGAAATGTGCTAAAGGTACACAAACTGTTTTTTTTTTTTTTAAGATTATACTGTATTTAGTGGAATCAGCTAAAAATACTGGTAATAAGTTCATGGCTATAGAAAAATGTAGTTTAAATCTGGATATCTATGTTCTGGCTAAATTATAAACGTAACAAAAGGTGTTAAAGAAAGTGCCCGTGCTTTCTGTGAGAGGCGAGCTTTCTTTAAAGGCCACACTTATTTGTATCAGTTATTTGCATAGCCACAGTCTTTTATTGAATAGACGTTTATTAAGGGTCCACTCTAAAGATACCATTAATCTATACCTACTGTAGTGCTGTGAATGGCTATACTACTGTACCTGAAGTTACTCTTTCCTTTTCAGTGTTCCTTGGCATCATATTTTTTTCCCAGAATTATATTGACCAAACATTCCTTCCCTGAAAATGCTGGGATGGGACCTCTTTATGTAAGTCTGATTGAAAGAATTAATTTAGCTAGTTTTCAAAGGCCACCTCTCAGCCACTCAAGTTGGCCAGTAGTTTGTCTTTTTAAAAACTGATTTTCACTTTATATAAATTATCTCAATGGTATAAAAAAATTTTTTTTTATTGAGGAAAATTCTTTTATAAAACCTTAAACAAATAATTGTATCCAATGTCAACTCTTGAAAGTCCTTTGTGTAATTTCTATAAAAAGATTTTAAAAATCATTTTATTGCCAGTTTACTGACAGCCAAATTTGTGGTCACTGGGACAGAGGTCTGATTCTACTGAGGACAGCTGCGGAAAGGCTGCTGAGTCCGGACTGAGGCGCGGTTAGACTCTATCCTCCCATCTCCCCTCCCCTCCTACTGATGCCGTGAAGAAATGGCTCCCTGTTGAGCCCATGACCACCAGCGTGGAACACATCCGTTTAAGGCTTTCAGAGACCCCCGGCCTTCATACTGCCCGGAGGAGGCAGGTGGCAGAGCTGCAGGTCCCCGCTGAGGGGCTGAGTAGATCCTGAATCTGTGGGTGTGTCGGCGATGGGATGCCGGCATCCTGGGTTCGAACTGCGTATTCTGCAGTCTTTGGTCCTTAGTTTGCTGAGTAGCCTGGGTACTCCTCTGTGTAATGCTATTTTCTCCAGGAAATGGTTTCTGAGCTTCGGCAATTGAAGTAAGGCAGACATTGCCACCCTGGCCTGTCCCTACACAGATGATGTCGCTGCCATCTGGCAAAGGATTGTGGTTGAAGAAGAGCTCGATAAAATTCGCTTCCATTTCACAGAAGCTTCCAGAACCCCTTCAAGTCCCTACATTGTATTTATTCGTTAAGAATAAATATACAGGTTCAGTGGCACATTTAATTCTCCTGAGCATCTATGACATTTTTCTTTTTTTTTTTAAAGTATTTATTTATTACTTTATGTATATGAGTTCACTGTAGTTGTCTTCAGACACACCAGAAGAGGGCATCGGATCCCATTACAGATGGCTGTGAGCCACCATGTGGTTGCTGGGAATTGAATCCAGGACCTCTGGAAGAGCAGTCAGTACTCTTAATTGCTGAGCCATCTCTCCAGCCCCTGAATTTTTTTTTTATTAGAGAAATGGACAAGATATAAATATTTTTTAAAGCTTGACCATGCTTTCCACTGGGCATGTTTGAAGACGGGATGCTTATTTGAAAGAAGATGATGAGATTCTGGAACTAGCTTCAAACTTATATTCTAAATTATTCTTAGAAACCTCCCCTAGACTAAGTCAGCCATCTAGAACACATTGGCAGGAACTGATGACTGATTCAGTCTAAAAGGTTTGAACTCTAATTTCTTTTTAATTGACATTTGTTTCTCTGCATAAAGCAAAAATGCTGAACCACCTACCTGGTTTTTTGTTAAGGCTAGAGTTATTTCTCTATTTTAAGGAAATGAAATTAATTTGTTCCTGTTACCTTTTTAACAGACTGGAGAGACACATTAAAGATTTTAATCCCTTTCTTTCAGGTTTGTGATGTTACTTGCAAATATGCCAGTTGCCTCTTTTCACATAAGCAGCCATTTTGGGCGTTATTGTCCAGTCTGTAATTCAAGGGTGTTTGTTAGTTGAGAGCCAGAGCCCCATTCCCTTCCTCTTCTGGGAGGTGGCTTGGCATGTGGACACAGCATAATCTGTGAGCATCATGGGTAAAATTCCAGCCTGGTCCAGTGGGGGATGTCAAACAGTCCCAGAATATTTACTTGAGAAGAATACTTTTAGAATAATTGCAAAAAAAGTAGAGTATTATGGAATAAAACTGCAGCTGCCTCTCTCCCTCCACAAAATGTTCATAGATTGCTTTAGAATGAAAATAATTGATACTTTCCATGCATTGTTTCGCTGCAGTCGTAAAACCCTCAGGAGTAGTTGGCTGGGCTTGTTTTGTTTTGATTGTTTGATTTGGTTTGGTTTTTGTCTTGTTTCGTTTTATTTTGGTTTGATTCTGGTTTTTCAAGACAGCGTTTCTCTGTGTAGCCCCAGCTGTCTTGGAAATTTTGTACATGAAGCTGGCCCTGAACTCACAGAGATCCAGCTGCCTCTGCCTCCTGAGTGCTGGGATTAAAGGCATGTGCCGCCGTTGCCTGCCCCCCTTGGGTATGATGTTTTGATCCTCCTTTCAAAGACAGGACGAGGAGGGTTAAAGAGGTGTTTGGGACTTCACTGGGCTCTTTTCTAGAATTAACCTCTGATCCTATTGAATCTTATACATTTGTCATATAAATTGCAGATACATATTGCTATTGGGAATTGCCAAGTGACCAAGTAAAGAACAGTGTGAGAAGTGTGTAACCCTTTCTCAGCTGTCTGTAGCCTGTGGGTACAGAGGAGAGGTCTGTGAAAAGATGGAGAATAGGGTTACCTGTAAGCCCTGGAATAAATCCTACAAGTCAGGTGTGAGGACGGTGTGTGAAACAGGAGTGGAGGGAGGAGAGACACACAGTGTTACAGGATGAAGCAGGGTCCAGGCGTTAACAATGGCTGTGTCACATACAAAGCGCCCTTTGTCCTAAAACATACTGTCACGTCTTTTATATCAGCCCGTGAAAAGCCCCTACACTAAACTGTAAGTTCAGACGGTAGATGTTTGTAAAATCCAAACGTGGGCCTTCTACTCGCTGCTTCATCCCCACAGAGGCTCTCCATTGCTTTCAGCATACATAAGTAATGCCCATATACACACCCCACACCCCGTGCTGTGCTAAGGCCCAGTGTGCACTCTTTCTCTCTCACAGCTACCGTCATACAATGCCCTGCTCTTTTGCAGCTGAGGAGGAGACTGAGACTGAGAAGTTAAAACATTCCCAGCGTTTTGACAGCTGTGATTCAAGTCCCTGCTAGTCTCAGACTCCTAGATCAGAATCCTTCCTCTCTCCTGAATGGCTCTGCATCTACTTCGGCTCCCTCACGGAACTCCCTCCCAGGGACGTCTGTGCTCCCACCTGTTTTAGCATTTGCAGCAGTGTATTGGGATTTGGAAAACCTCTGTTGTCTCTGTTAACGGTCCACTAGAAATCACAGACTATATGATCTTCACTGTGTGAACCATGGGCCACAGAGTGCCTGTCTATCTAATGGTCGGTGGTGAGGTTAGATTAAACTGTTAGATTAAGAAGAAAATGGATGTCTGTATTTTCAGTCTTTCCTATGGTGTTTTGAGTTGTTTGTCCTCCAGCCTGGTATTCAAGTCTTTCGCGATCTGTTCTATCTGGCAGCTGCACGTGCTCCATAGTCCTGCTGGAAAAACTCTGAGGAACCATGGCTCTCCTTTCACTTCCCATCACGGGAGACTTTTCTCTTTCGTCTTTGCTGAGATAAATCCTGTCACTCAAGGCTTAATTTAATTCTCTTCTTTGCCTGAGATACACCCCGAATTTCAAGGTCCAATTTAAGTCGAGTCCTTCATTTTCTTTCTTTTTCTTCATTTGATCTGCTCTTTTGTTTCTCGTGTGTGTGTGTGTGTGTGTGTGTGTGTGTGTGTGTGTGTGTGTGTTGTCCATGGGACTGGGTCACATAGGACATTGTTTAGGTATTCTGCACAGTGTCCTTTGACAAGGCCTCCTCCCAACCACCGTACCCTCCCTTTTCACCTCTCCCTGCTCCCACTTACCACTTTCTTCTTCCTGACAAAAGTTTATGTCATTTGTACTTATCTCTCAGAATGACTTAGTTTGCTCTCTGCCGAGCCCGTTTGCCTGACAATGACGTGACCTCATCCTTCCGTATTGCTCAGAACTTTTTCCTTGTGTTTTTATCTCACACTTTCTTCATCCATTCCTCTGCGATGGATTCCTCCTTTGGTTCCACAGCTTAGCTATTATAAATGGCAGCACAGTAGACACTGATGTGGAATTGTCTCTGTAATGGTCGCCTTGAGTCCTTTGGGAGTGGTAGCATTAGATCATATGGTAAATCTACACCTACAGTCTTATGAGGAATGCCACACTGATTTCCATTGTAGCTGGGCTGGTTTATATTCCCACCAGCAGTATATGAGGGTTTCCGTTTGTCCATATCCATCCCTGCATTTGCTGTTTGTTTGTTTATTTTTTTGTTGGTTTGAGACAGGGTCTCTATATTAAGTCATGGGTGTCCTGGAACTTACTATGCAGAGCAGGCTGGCCTTGAACTCATGGAAGTCCACCAGCATCTGCCTTCTGGTGCTGGGATTAAGTGTTTTAGTGCTGGCTAGGGTAAGATGGTCTATCAATGTAGTTTTAATTTACATGTTCTCTGATCACTAAATATTTTTCATTATTTATTGATTATTTGTGCTTAATCTTTTAATTGTCTGTTCTTTTCATCAGTCCATTTATTGACTGGGTTGTTTGATTTCTCATTTAGGATTTTGAGTTGTTTGCATATCCAAGTTGTAGCCTGCCATATTGTGGCTGGAGAGGACTCCCCCACTCTAGGGGCTGTTGTTTTTCACACCCTATTATTTGTTCTTTCATGCAGAGGCGGCTTAATTTCACCAGAATCCATTTGCTTATTGGTGGAATTTTTTATGAAGTAGCTCTAATCCAATTCAGGAAGTTCTTTTCTGGTACTCGTATCTTGAGGTATTCTCTCCACTTTATCCACCAGGAGTTCAGAGTTCAGGTGCTACTTAAGGTCTGTGTTCCACTAATAGTTGGTTCTTGTTTAGGGTGAGTTCGAGATCCGGTTTGATTCTTCTGAGTGTGGATGTTTGGTTTTTCTCAGCATTATGTTGGTATGTTTATCAAAACTCAGGCAGCTGTAGTTGTTTGGGTTATATCTGAATCCTGTGCTATATTCCATTGATCTGTGGATTTGGGTTTTGTTGTTGATGTTGATGTTGGTGTTGTTGTTGTTGTTGTTGTTGTTGTTGGTGGTGGTGGTGGTGGCGGTGAGTGTGTCTGTATGTGTCTGTATGTGTCTGTGTATACACATGCTAGCCAGTACCACACTATTTTTAATTCTGTAGCTCTGCAATATAACTTGAAATTAGGCAAGGTGGAGCCGCCAGCATTATTCCTTTTGTACAGGAGGTCTCTAGTTTCTGCTCTGTTCTGTGTTTCCATATCCATTTTAAGATTTTTTCTGGTTTCTGTGAAGAATGGCCTGGGATTTTCATGGGAATTTTATTGTGAATGTCTACATTGCTTTGAGTAGCATAACCACTTCTGCAATGTTAATTCCTTCAACCCATAATCATGGGAGGTCTTTCTGTCTTCTATATCTTAAGCTTTTTCTTTTTCCAGTGTTCTAAACTTTTTATTGAAGAAGTCTTTGATTTCTTTAGTTAGGTTTATTCTAATTTTTTTTTAAAAAGCAATTGTAAAATGGATTGTTTTTCTGGTTTCTTTTAATTCTTAAAACATTTGTTTGTGGGCTGGAGTGATGGCTTAGCAGTTAAGAGCACGTCCAGGGGACCAGGGTTCAATTCTCATCGCCAACATGGCTGCCCACAACCGTCTGTAACTCCATTCCCTTTGGGGGCTCTGGTTCCCTTTTCTGACCTCTATGGGCACTGCATGCATGTGCATATATGTTCAGGCAAACACTCAGAACATACAAATAAATAAAATCTCAAAAAATATTTAAAAATTAAAATAACCTGTGTGTGTTCTTGTGTAAACACATGCATGGTGTGGGGCCTGCACAGCTCTGCAGGACGACTCTGGAGTGACCTTTTCTCCTCTTTCTTCACCTGGGTTTCGGGGATCAGATGTCAGTCTTGTGGAGTAAGCACGCTTACTCACTGAGCCGTCATGCCATGCCCTGGTATCTTTCTCCATATGTGTCTGTGTGTTATTTATTGGTATGTAGGAAATCCGCTGAGTTTTGGATGCTGATTATGTCTCTTGCTGCTGTTTGTCAGACCTAAGAGTTTTCTGGTGGTGTCTTTAGGGTTACTGATGGAGAGAATCCTACAGTCTGCAAGTAAAAGTACCTTGCAAGTTCTTCATTTTCTTACAAGCTTGTGAACTCTTTACTCAGAACTCCTATTGTCTGTGATTTGTTATTGTTAATTTATTATGCAGCGTGATGTAGCTTCTATTTCATTACTGTTCTTGATTGCCACTTAATACTTTCACATTATTTAATGTTTCTTTGAGTTTAAGGATTATTTTACCTACAATGAAGCATGCCTTTGAGGCAGAAGAGCATGCATTTGGTATCTTATTTAATAGCTGCACAGTACGTCTAGAAATGGCAGCCACTCAAAGCACAGACTATCTGAAATTGAATCCCATTTCTTCTGTTTTATTCTGGGTATGAGCTGGGGCTAGCGCTCTGCTGTGCCTCAGTTTCCTCATCTGTACAGTAGGAAAGTGGTCACATGTATTCTGGGAACTATTGTGAAGATGGAGCTAATCCTTATGAAGCCATGACAGGCTAGCAATAACAATGGTGACAAAGCACTGTGCTTCTAATTAACAGGTAAACACACCACTATGAGTTAACACAAATATGCAACCACAAACTTTGGATCTTTGTCATCTTACAGGCAAGTTTTGTCAGGGCTCTGGGAAAGGCTTTCCAAGGAAGCAAGTTCCGAGAGGCTCAATTGCTGTGCAAGGCTGCGGGGCAGCTCTGCAGGCCTGGGCATAGCTGAGGACCTGGAGAGCCCAGCTGGAGCCTGGGTTAACAGAGTGAGGGTGGGCATCATCTCTCAGTGTGTCTCAGCCCTCAATGCCACAGAGCCTCAGCAGGAAGAAGATTCCAAAGCCAGGCATCCCCCACCCCCACCCCAGTGGTGTGCTTCAGTGCCCTTTCACCATGGGTAGCCAAGCTTGCATGTGTTTTTCATGACTTTGGCTGAGTGGGTAGCAGATACTAAAGCACTCCTGCTCCTGGCATATCTGCTGGGTAGACACTGTGTGTGTGTGCTTCTGAAATCAGCTCTTCTGCAAAATGCTAGGGTCGAACTGACCGCGAGAGCGTAGAATATAAAAAACGCCAGGACTCTGAGTCTGGCTTGTATTGGTTTCTCCCTGACACTGCTGGCAATAAATCGCAGCAGTCAGTGGCCAAGTTCTGTGTAGAATTCACATTGCTTGATGACGTTCTGAATGATCAGGCACAGTTCACAGGGCAGAGCTGGCTTCACAATTCAGGAAACAGATGTCTCTGTTTCACAGCTGCAGCCAGGTTTCTGCAACATTGGGTTATAGTAGCAATGGCACAGGGACACTCTGCTCCGGTGCTAACCAGGGACAGTTTACTCTCCTCTTTGATAGCTGTGCCACTGCTACACCAAGACACACTTGGTCATCATGTTCATGAGTCTGACCCTGCAATTAGGCCAAATAGTGCCTCAGAGCTGAAGCTGATCTCCTCTCAGAGTTTTTCCACTACTTTCTGTCCTCTTAGCATGTGTTTTGTGGACAATATACGTTTAAGCCATGTTAATATAAATACCAAGTGAAAAAACTATCTGTTTTAGCAAGGATAATTTCACAGTCTCACATAATAATTCAGAAACCCCTGCTGTAGGAATGACTCAGTGTAGGTACTGGTAGGCGGCCTTTTAGGGCCATGGTGTTGATTACTGACATTAGAATCTACCAGGTGACAAAATGTTTGGCTTTCTACAAAGTAAACAAAAGGCCATTCTTACCCAGTTAGAGCTAGTTGTAGACCTGTCCTAGAGAAGCGTGGACATTTCTGTGCACAACGCCTAAAGAAGCAGTAAGAACAGAAGCTTTGACTCAGATGTCTGCATGGGGCGGTGTTGGCTGACCACTGCCCCAGTACTCACAAGCTGCTGTAACAGTGCTTCATGTGTGTGCTGGCACCGAGGTGGATTTCTCACGGGTCACAGTGCCTGGTGAGGACTGCCTCCTGCCCTCCAGTCAGCTGGCTCTCACTGTACTCTTACGGGGCCTTTTCTCAGCAGGTGCATTTGGGAAAAGACAAACCTGTTCTGTTGCTTGCCAGGGATCTAATCCTATCTCAAAGGTCTTTCTCTCTGGACCTTTGTCTACAGACATCACAGTGGCCCCTATGGCTTCAGCCTGGGCACTTGGCAGGGAGATTCCAAAAGCTGCAAGTCTCGGTCTCTGGATAACAAGAGCTGCCCCTCACTCCGAGCCGACTAAGCCTCGGGCAGTGCTAACGGTCCGCATGTTTGTCTGGTCTGCATTTGTAACAGATATAATCTGTTTAAACAAAGGTACATTGGCTCTAATAAATTTAATTTTATTAAAACGCAGGCATCGTTTCTGGCCTGTTTCTTTCCCTTGGTCCCGAGGTAGCAGAGATGACTTAACTTCTACCTTGCTTCATCGTTGTTACAGCAGTTGGGTTCCATGGTTGGGTTCTGTTTCCTCAAAATCCAAATAGGACATGAAAATATTTTCTAAAAATGAATGTCCTGGGCTAGCCTAGTGCTGCATGTCTTAAACCCCAGCACTTTGAAGATAGAGTCAGAAAGATCTCTGAGTTTGAGGCTAGCCTGGTCTACACAGTGAGTTAGTTCTAGGACTCCCAGGATTACACTGTGAGAGCATGTCTCAAAACCCAAACCAAACCAACAAAAACTGATGTCCTAAATCTAAACCAAAGCAGTTTATTGCCCATATTTTTAGATAGATGTTTCTGAGTGTGTCTTCCATACAGATCAAAGGGAATGCTCTGTAGTTATAGAACACCTCCTTAGTTACTTGCATTTGTTGATACCTTGTCCATTTATTAATGCTTGGGAACTAGTGGGGAAACTTAGAGAACGATAATTAAAAGTCATTGGAATCAAGAGGAAAGATCGGCTTGGGAGTTGGTCCTCAGGGCCGGAGTCTGCATCCTGACAGAAGAGTTGGGCGTGGTGCCCTCCCCTGACTTACTCGCTAAAGTCTCAGCAGTCTTTGGGCAGGACAGCTAACTAAAGGCCACTGACACCTGATAGAATTTGGGTAGTCAGATATTTTATACAAGTCTAAAGATATATCTTTGGTCAGTGACAGAGGTGGTTTACTTATCCCTTGAAAAGTCTAAAATCACTGATTCCACTTAAAAAAATAATGTTATTTTCAACTGATCCATAATAATATTAACATTGTACCTATGGGTTGGATTGTATTTTGGCAGGTGTATATATTTGTTAGGGTTTTTTTAAAATATAAAATAAAGCATTTAATTGCATTTATGGTTCCAGAGGGTTAGAGACATGAGAGTGCAGTGAAGGTATGGAGGTGGGGACAGCTGAGAGCCGCAAGCAGGAGGCCGAGAACACAATGGGGATGCCCCAGAAACCTCAAGACATCTCCAACAGTGTGACACCTCCTAGTCCTTCCCAAACAGGCTCAACAAACAGGGACCAAGGATTCAAATATATGAACCTATGGGGCCATTTTCCTGCAAACCAGCACAGCCCATGCGATTCTGACTCTGGAGGCTGACAGGTGACGAGCAGCCGCCCTGCTGGGCAGACCCTCTGAAGGACTTCCAGCCATCTCTTCTCGTTTTCTCGACTTTTGAAGTGATAGTTAGTAAACCAACCCGTGCAGATACTCTGAAGTGCTTTTCTGTGTCTTGGATAGTTTATTGTGATTCTTATCTTTTCAAATAATTATCATTTCTTCATAGTGAAAACGTTTGATATATTGTCTTTGGATTTTCTGAATGGAAGATCCCTGGATTTTTATCTTTTAAATAAAAGCGGTGTATGTACAGTTTTAAAAGTAAACACAAGATCACTTGTTTTGTTGATAAAGCAGATGATGATGATGACGACGACGACAACAACAACAACAACAGCAACAACAACAGCAACAACAAAGAGCTTGACCCTTGGTTTCCCGGCTCCCTTTCCCCTCTCCTTCTGTGGTTCAGGTGATTCTTGGATCCTCTGGCTTATGGGCTTTCGAGCACATCCCCAGCTGCAGGAGGCGTGGAGCTGCCTTGCTGTCTGGGCTTCTCCCTCCCTAGCAGAGCTATCCCTTTGCTGTCTCTGTCACTGTGACTGGTTACCATGGGGACACAGAGCGAATCATGATTGTCTTCCCTGCCCTGTGCAAGCCTTGTGTTCTCTGTATTTCATAACCATCTCATCCCAGGTCTTCCTGAGTCCTCTACATTTCCTCTCAGGACCCGGCGAGATGCATTGGTGTTTGAGTAATGTACCACTGTCCTTCGGCTGTCAGAGTTGCCAGCTGAACTGCTAAATTGGACAGAAGATCTTAATAACCACAGAAAAATGACAGCAGCACATTGTAGAAAGTCTGTCACAACCCGGCAGTGAGAGCTTTTTGTCTGGGGAAAAAAACAATGTGTTTTTTTACTAAGATAAATAGGGTTTAGGGCTGGGAATGTAGCCTTGCTGAGCATGCTCAAGGACCCAGATTCTAGCCCGGCTCCACAAAAGGGAGAAAATGGGAGACTGAGACTGAGAAATGAGTTCTTTCGCTCAAGCTTGTGAAGCCCGCAGTATGAGCAAATACATGCGTCATCTTAATGCTAGGAGGCTCCACAGTCACTGGTGGGACCAGGTATGGCTTGACCAACAGTCCCAGATGCCCACTGGGTCATAGCTCTGAAGGCCAACGTTTTCGAAGTGTTTCTTAAAGCAAAGGAAACTGTGCTGGAAAAGGCAGAGTTCAGAGTCAAATGCAGCTATCCCGAAGTGTGGCAGGATCTGGCTGATCACGAACAGCAAGAACATCAGAGCTTTGACACCCAGTGAGAGCAGCTTGTATGTCACTGAGAAAGCAACGATGCTCTGGTCGCTTGACTTGGTCAAAAGGTCATAGCGTTGGTGAGATTCCCGGAATCCAGCTTAAGGTCACTAAGTTGCCCGTGTATCTCATCTGGCTCTGAAGAAAGGCAAGAAGGAAAGATAATGATCAGACATTTTGTGAGGGAAATGCCGTGGTAATACATTTTCACATTTAAAAAGTTGGAAATTAATTGAAGGGGGAAGTTATCTAATAAAATGCCAGTGGCCTATTTATTTAAAATGACTCATATGAGTTTTACCTCAATTTATAAACCATTTTTCACTTAAATATCCTGAAGTTAGAAGCTAGTGGCTATGTGGTGCATCATGTTGGGGACTAGAAGATAAATCAGCTTACTACACAGGTCTTATTGTGTGTCCAGGTGTACATGATGGTACATGCATTTAATCCAGAGGTCAAGCCTGGTCTGCAGAGCAAGTTCTACATAGTGAGATGCTGGCTAAAAAGGTTTCTATTGTTTGTCTAGGAGCCTTGTAGAACTTTACATGCAAGATTCTGCCTTTTTTTTTTGTTTTGTTTTGTTTTGTTTTTCGAGACAGGGTTTCTCTGTGTAGCCCTGGCTGTCCTGGAACTCACTTTGTAGACCAGGCTGGCCTTGAACTCAGAAATCCGCCTGCCTCTGCCTCTGCCTCCCAAGTGCTGGGATTAAAGGCGTGCGCCACCACCACCCAGCGATTCTGCATTTCTTGAGTGTCAATTCATATTGGGAAAAAGAAGTTAAGATCGTGGCCTGGGATGGCAAGTGGAGCTGATGTTTCTGTCTGCAGGAGAAAGTTCAAGGATTTGAAATGGATGCAGTGAGCTAGCCTCTTAGTATCAGAATATTTTGACTGGGATGAGAGGACAAAGTTCAATGCAAGTACAATCTTTTGACTCTTTAGTCTTTTCTGTAGTAAAAGTAAAAGAAAGTTATGCAATGTGGCATGGTTTCTATAAATTTATACTGTTGATGTATTGTTAATCTTTCATACAGAAAACACCCCCTCTTTCAGTTTATTATATAATATGTGGTACTTGACATTTCAGCGGTAGAAATATCCAATCTTTTGATACTGCAGCATGACTCTTGTTATTTATAAATGTGTCCAACTACATCCATATCTACCCAAGAGTACACGTAGCCCATAAGCTGCAGGCTGTATAAACTGAGTACTGCATCGGAGTACATGGACTGAAGCTATAAAGCAGGCTTCAAATCCAGGCCCTGACACCTATTAGTTAAACTTGCTAGGCCTTGTTTTTCTTTTGTAATGTGGACAGAATAGTAGGCATGTTGTGATTTATGTGAATTAAATATATGTAAAAGACTTTAAAAATTGCTTGGTTTAGTATGACTCAGTAAATGTTTTCTTTTTCTTTTGTATACTCTCAACTCGGAGGTTGAATCCACATCAATTTCTACATATGTGTCTTGCTAGAGGCCCAACCCAAGGTCTCACATTCAGTAGCTCTACCATAGAGGTATATGGCAGCCCTCAAAAGATAGTTCCTATTTCTGGTTCTAATAACTTAAACTCAGTCCCTAAGTGACTGTTTGAACAGTGCTTCTCAGCCTGTGGGTCTTGACCCCAGCTCCAATCAGTGGCCAGAAAGAGTACTTAATTTTCAAAAGAGATTTTATTTTATTTTTACATATATATATATATATATATATATATATATATATGTGTGTGTGTGTGTGTGTGTGTGTGTGTGTGTGTGTGTGTCCCTCCAGTTTGTGTATGTATGTATTGTGTATATGTAAACATGTGTATGTGCCTTTGTCTGTGGAAACCAGAAGAGGTCGTTAGAACCCTGGAGTTGAAGTAGGAAGGGTTGTGAGCCACAGGATATGGGTGCTGAGAACTGAACTTGGATTCTATAAGAGCCGAAACTGATTTTAACCACTGAGCTATTTTTCCATCCTGTGTTTTAAAAATTAATTAATTAATTAATTTTTTACACTCCATGTGTTATTCCCCCCCCACCCCAGTCCACCCTCTGACTGTTCCACATCCCATACCTCCTCCCCCCCTCCACCCCCCACAGTCTCCACTTGGATGTCCCCCACCCCCACCCTACCTGACCTCTAAATTCCCTGGGGCCTTCAGACTCTTGAGGGTTATGTGCATTCTCTCTTAATGAACACAGATCTGGCAGTCCTCTACTGTATGTGTGTTGGGGGCCTCATATCATCTGGTGTGTGCTGCCTGGTTGGTGGTCCAGTGTTTGAGAGATCTCAGATGTCCAGATTAATTGAGACTGCTGGTCCTCCTCCAGGGTCGCCCTTCTCCTCAGGTTCTTTCAGCCTTCCCTAAATCAACCACAGGGGTCAGCAACTTCTGTCTATTGGTTGGGTGCAAATACCTGCATCTGACTCTTTCAGCTGCTTGATGGGACTTCTGGAGTCATGATAGGTCCCTTTTTGTGAGTGCTCCATAGCCTCAGTAATGGTGTCAGCCTTAGGACCTCCCCTTGAGCTGGATTCCACTTTGGACCTTCTTTTCCTTGGCCTTCTCTCTATTTCCATCCCTGTAATTCTTTCAAATGGGAACGCTTATGGGTCTGTGAGATGCCCCCACTCCCTCATTTGATGCCCTGTCTTCCTGCTGGAGGTGGGCTCTATAAGTTCCCTCACCCTACTATCGGGCATTTCATCTAAGGTCTTTCCCTTTGAGTCCTGAGAGTCTCTTACCTCCCAGGTCTCTGGTGTATTCTGGAGGGTTCCCCCAACCTTCTATCTGCCGAGTTGCCTGTTTCCATTTGGGACTGAGGAGTCCTCACTTGGGCACTTCATCTTGCTGACTGTATCTTGCATACTCTTTATTTTTTTAATTTTGCATTTTTTGGCTAACATCCACTTATTAGTGAGTACATACTATGCATGTCCTTTTGGGTCTGAGTTACCTCACTCAGGATGATAATTTCTAGTTCCATTCATTTGCCTGCAAAACTCAGGATGTCCTTGTCCTTAATAGTTGAGTAGTATTCCATCGGGTAAATGAACCACATTTTTTGTATCCATTCTTCTATCATGGAACATCTGGGTTGTTTCCAGCTTCTGGCTATCACAAATAAGGCCGCTATGAACATAGTGGAACATGTGCCCCTGTGGCATGGTAGGCCATATTTTGGGTTTATGCCCAAGAGTGGTATAGCTGGGTCTTCAGGTAGATCTATTTACAATTTTCTGAGGAAACTCCAGACTGATTTCCAGAGTGGTTGTACCAGTTTGCAATCCCACCAGCAGTGGAGGAGTGTTCCTTCCTCTACAACATCTCCAACATGAGGTTTTGATCTGAGCCATTCTGATTGGTGTAAGGTGAATCTCAATCACTAAGGACTTTGAACATTTCTTTAGGTTCTTCTCAGCCATTCAAGATTCCTCAGTTGTGAAATCTCAGTTTAGTTCTATACTCCATTTTTTTGATTGGGTTATTTGGTTTACCTTGTGTTTAATTTTTTAAGGCTGTTTTCCTTGGTTGGGACCTTGTGTTCTGATTATCATTGCTAAGTGTTTTTTACACTTCGTTTTACAGATCACCATTCAGGATTTTGAAGGCCACTGACTCTAATGGTGGTGGTAAGCCATGGCTGCTGATGATAAAGTTGCTATCCTAACTGATGATGAAGAGGAGCAGAAGAGAAAATATGTGCTTGCTGATCCCTTCAATGGCATCTGCAGGGAACCAGAACCACCTTCTAACGAAACCCCCTCCTCCACAGAGACTTCCGCCATTCCCGAGGAGGAAATAGACTGGATAGAGAAGCATTGTGTGAAAATCAACAATGACCTTCTCATCTCCAAGGTGTTTTATTTTTTCTTTTACTCCGCCTATGGCTCCCTTTACCCCCTCCTACCTGTATACTATAAACAGCTGGGGATGTCCCCCAGCCAGAGTGGACTGCTGGTGGGCATTCGATACTTCATTGAATTCTGCAGTGCCCCCTTCTGGGGTGTAGTTGCAGATCGTTTCAAAAAGGGCAAAATTGTCCTCCTCTTTTCGCTTTTGTGTTGGGTTTTGTTCAACCTGGGCATTGGATTTGTCAAGCCTGCTACCTTGAGATGTATACCAAAGATCCCCCCAACATCTCACCCCACCAATATGAGTCACCCAGTAACCGCTCTGCCAATGAACTCCTCCACTCTTGCTTTCTTTACCACGCCACCAAAGTTGCTTGCGAAAAGGGACGTGCTGTTGCTGTCTGAAACAGAGCCCAATATCTCAGACATAGAGCACTTGTCAACCGCGTTGGCCTTGACCAGTGAACCCACACCGCGGCCCCAGACAGAGGGAATTACCCACCATGTTACAGGCTTGATTTTGAACACAAGCACAGTGACTCTGCCCCCCACAGGAAATGTCACCAGGGAGACAACCATTGCTGTGGTCACCACCACCAAATCTTTACCATCTGACCAAGTCACCCTTGTGTATGACCAACAGGAAGTTGAGGCGATATTTCTGGTTATCTTGGTAGTTGTCATAATAGGAGAATTTTTCAGTGCCTCCTCTGTCACGATTGTCGACACAGTAACCCTCCAGTACCTGGGAAAACACCGAGACCGCTATGGGCTACAGCGCATGTGGGGCTCCCTGGGCTGGGGCCTGGCCATGCTGTCTGTGGGCATTGGGATCGACTACACTCATATAGATGTGCTCATTGATGGGAAGGGGTGTAAGCCCCCTGAGTACCGGAACTACCAGATTGTCTTCATCGTCTTTGGAGTTCTCATGACCATGGCCCTGATCGTTGCCACTCAGTTCCGGTTCCGCTACAATCACTTCAACAACAGTGATGGTAAAGGGAAGGAGGTAGAGATCCCCCAGGTGGAAAGGGACAACTCCACAGAGTCCTCCGAAGAGACTCCAACTGCCGCGTCTCACTCGCAGGCCTTCAGTTTCTGGGACTTGATCAAGCTGCTGTGCAGTGTACAGTATGGCTCCGTGCTGTTTGTGGCCTGGTTCATGGGTTTCGGATATGGCTTTGTGTTCACCTTTCTCTACTGGCATCTGGAAGACCTAAATGGAACTACAACCCTCTTCGGGGTCTGTTCAGTCCTGAGTCATGTGTCCGAGTTGACTGCTTACTTCTTCAGTCACAAGCTTATTGAGTTGATTGGCCACATCAGGTAAGAGAAAGCTTACTATTGGCTGCTCCTTAGCTATTGAACTTTCCCTGGCATAGCTTCTTAAGAGTATTATGCTTTGGGTGGAGATGCGTTGGGGTGGAGCGTTCTGCTGCTCCCCCTTCTTCTTCAAACAGAAATAAAAGGAAGCAAAACACAGGCTTAGCTGGGTTATCTAAGAGAAACAAACAGGAGGCTATAATAATCCCCATCCCCCAAAGACATATAGGTATGGGGTTGTGTATTAAGGGGCTCTGACAACTAGTATTCTGAGTAGCAACACAGTGAACTCTGTTGTTTCCTGAAGCTCAAGGGCTTACCTGTCTGTGGCACTTGTGAAGGATGGTTTTAGTGGACAGTGATTGCCTTTCTCCAGCCTTTATATCGTCTCAGATTCCTGCTAATAATAGAGAGCCGGGACTATGGCGTATGAAGAAGGCCAGAGGCTGGGCATGTGGTTCAGTGACTGAGCCCTTATGCATGTCAGTTTTGATCCCCAGAACTGCCAGGAAAATAAAAAAGAAAGAAAGTGAGAAAAAATAACTGTTATATTCAATAAAAGAGTGATGTAACATACCATAGTCCTCTAACTAATGATTTTATGTGGAAGAGATTTTTATATAACATTTTCCCTGAACTAGCTTAGTTTTTGAAGTTTTATGTGCCTGATGATATTTTACCTGAAGTTTCTTGTTATTCTTTTAGTTAAAATAAAATAGACAACTGTAGTGTACTCTTTTACCATTAGCACCTGTATAAAGCAGATCAAAACGTACCTGGCTATATATAGTCTTTCATGCTCTAAAATGGGGACTGAGCTACACCTACTTATGCTTATGCTGTAGAAAAGTACAACAGACCTGTCCACAAACTATGTTGCTCTCACGAAGCACCTGTGTGTTGTGTGTCTGTGATACTCTTCTGAGCTGCTTTGCCATATAAAATTTTGCAGGCATCAACAGTGGGAAGGCTTGGACAACTGTGATGCTTCTTCATTTTAAGGTGAAGAGAGTGTTTTCTAATTTACTGTCTCAGTGACAATCACACTTTCCCCTAAGTCGCCCTGAAGAGTGTTTCTTGTTGGCGTTTCTTTGTGTGGTTGTGCCCCGTTTCTTTTCTTGCTCACATCTTTGACTGTGTGCTGTCACTGAAAGCCAGGCAGTGTGTGCATGGGTCCCGGATTTTGAGTCCCTGTGGCACAAGTAACTGAACCACTCAGAAAGGGGATTCGAATATTCGGGATTCGTGAGAGTTTTTCTCAATCCTGGGTAAGCCAGGCCTAGTGCATATCCCTTGGTGAGTTTGTTCTCTGCATCCTGGATGTGGGATTGGGCCTCACTGCTCAAAGTAGCTTTTGAATCAGTATTTTATTTCAAAGGGCATGTCCTGTTAGGTGTCAACAATGAGTGGAATTCCCAAACAGAGTAATTTAATCAGCCAGCAACATAGTTGAAAACGGTTTGAAATATATGTACATAATATACATATGTACATTTTCAAATAGGCCCTCCTTACGTCTAGAAAAAGACTTTCTGGCTACCTGAAATATGTATTTTCTTTTTATTTATTTTTTGTTTATTTATTTTGTTTATTTTCTAGTACTGGTGATTGAGCCCAGGGACCCAAGTATTGCTAGATAAGCACCCTGGCACTCAGCTAATCTCCCCGGGCCTTAGATCCGTATCTTCCATAATAAGATCATAGTCAGTTCACTGCCACGTTAGGCAATTCAGTGAGCTTATTACCCTTGTAGTCTTCCTTTCTAAGCACTATCAGTAACTACTTAGAAATCTATAGTTCACATTAATTTCTTGGTGTTATGTACCCAAAACATCTCCCTTTTCCTGCTTAGGGATGTAATCAAGAAGGGGGCTTCTGTGGCTTCATAGCTACTCTCAAGAGAGCTTTGAGGATTCCATCAATGTGAGGTTGGTTATTCTCCCATTTTGCTTTTAAATTCTGTCCATTAAAATATCAATTAGACTCTTGAGGGATGCAAGCACACGCGCCTGCGTCTGAATTCCTAGACTCTGCAGGTGATCTGGATGTAGTAGTGTGTCTGAATTCCAGTACTCTGGTGGAGGTGGGAGGAGGGGTGAGCTCACAGGCCAGTGTAGTCTGTCACACACAACATGGACTCAACAGACACCCTGTCTCCAACAAGGCAGATGGTGAGGATGGCCACCTCAGGCAGCCCCCTGACTTTACGCACATGCCTAGGATGAGTGTCTCTGCAGTGGAAAACATGACCATTCACATGCAGTCACATACATCACACACAGATACACAAAACATGCTACTAATTAAAATGTTCTAGTAGTTACAATAAAGTTAAGCCCACACTTGTACTCAGAGACAAAGGGCTGTTTCTCTTGGTATCGCCTTTGCGAGCCCAGTCAAATGGTGGTGGTTGAACCGTGGGAGTTGAAATGTGCAAAGATGACTACTCAGCTTTTTGTTGGAAAAATATCAACATATGATAAAACCCAGGAAATTATCTTTCTAAGAATTTTTAGACTTTAGATTTATAAATCTAAGCTCCTGGTGTATTTCTGTGCATTTTGTTGTTGTTTGGTTCCTTTTGGGAGTTTTTGGAGTTAACACTATCTTTAAAATTTTGAAAATATCCTACCATAGTTGCAACAATGTCTTCATAAAAAAATTGTACAATGTATGTGTGTTGTGAATGTGTGTATGCGTACATGTGGAGACTATATTAGATGCCATTTACCTTGTTTTTATTCTCCTTTATTTTTCTCTTTACTTTTGGGAGGTATGGAGCTTGAGGTAAGATCTTACTGTGTAGCTCTGGCTGGTTTGGAAGCCTTTATGTAGACCAGGCTGGCCTCAAACTCACATGAACCTACCTGTCTTTCCCTTCTGAGTGGTGGGATTACAGGAGGCAGCCACCATGCCTGGATCTCCTTATTTTTCTTAAAACAAGATATATCCCTAGTCTGGGACTTGCCAATTAGTCCAGCAGGACAGAGAGCCCAGGAATCTGTCTGTCTGTCTTCCCACTCCTGGAATGCAAGCATGTGTCTGCTTGCTTACATGGGTTCTGGGGATTGAACATGGGTCCTCATGCTTGGAAGGCGAGTATCTCAGGATGATTGATCTGTCTCACTAGTCTACTGTTTTTGCAGATTGTTTAGATAGTTTCATAATGAAGAAAATTTCATAGGAAAAAATATTTTTAAAAACTGTCTATCTACTTTTGAACCACTCAGTAATTAAACAGTTCTACACTTGTACAGTGTTTCAAGGAAAATTTCAACAGTCTAAACATACATAGGCACAAAATAAATAGTTTCTCACTTGGTCTTGGATTTTGTCAGGCAAATATGATAATGTTTGCACTAAAAAGTCTTTTTTTTTTTGTATTTGAAATCATAAGACTTTGGCATTTGCTGCAAGTATATTTCTAACCCTGTTTATATAAGGATGGTTTACTGGAGTTCTAAAGATAGAGTAAGAGCATGTTTACCTTGAGGATCCTTTGAAGAGTCATGAGTAGGTTGTGACCAAAAATAAATCTCAGTAAGTCATTGTAAATTTATAAGCCATTGTTACTCAATATTTGGCTACCACTTATGCTATTCTAGTTAAATTTAATTCCATTTTAGGGATATATGAAAATCTACTCCATCATTTTGTCCCAAAATTCTCATATTTAAGGTCAGTCCTGGCATGTAATATTAGAGGGAAGAAAATATGTTTTCTATATTAGAAACTTATGTATGTACATAATATACTAGCTATGTACTAAAGGCTAGCCAATTGGTTTGGCAAAGATGACGCAGACAGCAAGAGGAGCTCCAGGCATCCAGAGGGGACAACTGCAGGAGTCTTCCCACAGGACAGGTAGGAAGTGCAGAACTGCACCTGACTGAAGATTCTGGAAAGAATACACAGCACACTGTGCTCATTGGAGAAACACTGAGCCTAGAAGAGGGAGACATGGCCCCTGTCTATGTGTGTAGATTTGCTCATTTGCTTCTCGTACCTTTCCTTGTTTCTACCCATCTCTGTGCCAGCCCCTGCTTCTGGACCCAATGCCTCTGAAGAGCACCGAATGCCAAGGCTATGCTTCCTGGGGTGCCACCATGTCTTCTGCAGAGTTAGGTTAATGAACTGGTTATCCACCAGCAGACTCCTAAGAGGGCTTTTATAGTTCCGTACCCAGGCTGCATCTAGATCAGTGGCATCAGACTCCGGTGTATATTTTCCAAAGTCCCTAGAGGGCTTCACTCTGCAGCCAAGGTTAAGAAATGCTGGGCTGATGAGATGCATGGCTGACAGGAAGTGAGGAGAGATCAAGGGCATCTTTTTTTTTTTTTTTGCCTCCCCAGAATATGTATTATGGCCCTATAACCTTTGCACTCTATTCCTTAATCCTTCTAGGTGATCCTTTCCTTGCCTGAAGGACCTCTCACACATGCCTGTGGTCATTGGTACTCAGGGAAACTGGCCTTGTAATAGGTCACTCCACTGCTGTACTCCGGGCACTAGGTCTTTCCAACTCAAGATGTGTCTGCACTGTCTCAGGCACCATCTCTGGAGCACGCGTGTTTAACCAACCCATGGGCCCATCTACCGTGTGGGCGTTTCCTCTCTTTACTGCACCTGGTCATGCAAGAGGCTGCTTGCAGTAACCACAGTAGTAGGTGTCCCCATTTCCCCCCCTTAAAGTACTCAGAGTAAGTGACCGTTTCCCTGGTGACATGCTGACTCTCCAGCATCCTACCGCCTAGGAAGAATTCTGGTGACAGTGGCAGCCACTGTGACGAAATAGAATGGAAGTCAACAACTTCCTTGTTTTCCCCCACCTAGACAAAGTCTCCCTGTGTCACCCTAGCTGGCCTGGAACTCTCTGTGTAGACCAGGCTGGCTTCAGACACATCTGCAGCCTCTGACTCGTGAATGCTGGGACTAAAGGCATCTGCCTGCCTCCAAGCCTGGCTAACTCACTTCTTGATTAAAAAGCAAGGCAATGGTGGGCCTTCAACAACCTCTGCTTCCCTTTTCATTTAAAGGGGCAGCAGTTCTTTTTCAAAAGCATTTCTTCCTGGACTGACAAGATGGCTCAGCAGGTGTCTGCCACCAAGCTTGATGACCCAACTTTAGTCACCTTAACACACTTTAGGAGAAAACCAATCCGGTTGAGCTGTCCTCTGCCCTCCACACACATAGTCACCTATACATGTCACCTCCCTGTCCCCACAAAGCTAATAAGTAGGAAACATTTAGTAAAGTATTTGATCACAGTAAAATGTTTTAAATGACATAATTAAGTTTGCAATTATGTTATATGTGCTCTAAATGATCAATTATTGCTTTGTAGTATTTATAATAATCAGGGTAATTGTGCAATTTACTTGAATAATTACCCAGGCCTTGAGAATCTCAGATTAACTGGATGCAAGGCATGTGAGCTAAATGGGCCGAGGAAGACAAAAGCTATTGAAGGTCAAACTGATGCTGCCGTGAACAATGTGACCTTTCTTTGGTGGCAGGTGGGAGTCATCACAAGGTTCAGTGCACACAAGGTCTCATTTTTCACAGGAGGTAGCCACTACACTACAGCATGCGGCTTAGGGCCAACTCAGAAGCTGGGGCCTATGGAGACTGTTCTTAGAGTCCCCGTGGGCAGCATGACTGGAGCTGCACAAGTAGCAGCAGAAATCAACAGACGCACTTCGGGAAGCTGAAATGATGGGCTGGGTCAGTAAGTGGGAGGTTACAGACCCTGATGTGTCCAGGTAGGGGGTGGTAGCTCTGAAATAGGAAATCGAGAAAAGAGAGAGCTGAAGAGAAGGGGAAACACAATGACCTGGATTTAGTGTTGAGTTTAATTTGAAGTTGGAATACTCTACAGGGAGCTGCCAGGCACACAGTTAACTACTCTAAATGTGAAGAATATGGGACAGCTTCAGCCACAAGCATAGATAAGATTGCTAAGGAAATCTTGTAGGCTAAAAAAGGTACTGGGTTGTGGAAAATCAATTATAGTTCTCTTCAAGGTAGCATTGCAGGTCCCTGATGGTGTTTAATCATTGGTCTATGACTTCTGGCTTCAAGTACCTGCATGCTGAGAGCAGAGGTGCTTTAGGGATGTGCTATGGACCGTGGATAGCTTGCTTTCCACATCTGGCTTCAGAAGGAGTCGACCTTCAAGCATCCTCCGCTGTCATTGTGAGAGCCCGTGGCCTGGTTTATGAAAGGCTGCTGCATATCAGATGCTAGCACAAGCCGAACTAGGTTGTCCAGCTCAACCCAGAGCTGCCACTTGACAGTATGTGGCAAGTCCGAGAGCTCTCGTGTCGGTTTTGTCCTCTGCCGACAGGCATGAAGTTAGTGCCTGTCTTCTGGGAATGGTTTGTGACGGCTACATGGAACACGGCGGTTTCTCGGTGCAGCGACGAGTGCATTGACGGGGGTCAGCTAATGTTTCGTTGTTAAGTTTCTTGTAGCTGCATGACCCATTGGATCCAGTAAACGTACAGGTAACAGTATATCATCAAGAGTGTGTGGATCAGCAGGTTGCCAGGCCAAGGTGCATAGGGTCTCTCCGAGAGCTGACATCTTCCTCAAACATCTTGGTCAAATCAAGATTATTTTTCTACCAGTTTATGGTGATTGTAAATTGTCAGATGAAATTGTATTATATTGACCTGATAGAACAGTAATTGACAAAGCCTATGTGTGTGTGTGTATGTATGTATGTGTGTATATATATATATATATATATATATATGTATTCATATATATGAATGAGAATGAGAGAATACACTTGCTGGTGTGGATAAAGATGCCTATGAAGGACAGAAGATGCCTACTTCAGGTTTCCTCCCCCAGATTCCATTCACCTGTGGGTTCTCTCTCTGTCCTTGGCTTTGCCGGTAGACTAGACCAGCCAGCCAGGGAGCCCCAAGGAGCTGGTTGTCTCTGCCTCTCAAGCACCCAGCATTGTAAAAACATGCCACCACACCTTGTATGGGTTTGGGGTTCAAACTCAGCAAGGACATTGACAACTAAATTATCTCCCCAGGTTAGAATTTTAAATTCTTACAAAACACGAGATGCTCTCAGAAATCAGTCTAGTCTAATTAAAATGAATCAGTTCCAAACAATCAAGTACCCTTGTCTTTGGTGAGCCAATGGACCCTAGCTAGTTAATAACATAAAGTATATGAACTTTGCAATGGGAAGTGCTGTCCTGTTCCCTCCGTCTGCGCAGTCTGAGTGGTTGACTCTTCTTCGTCGTCACACAGAAGGGAGTGTACAGTGTGGTCAGAGCCTCCGCCTTGCTCCGGTGCAGTGTCAGTGTGGAGTGTGTGGAATGATGAGTGGTCTGTTGGGGCAATTAGGTGTTTACTCCCAAGATCTGAGGCAGGTGGATTGCAGTCCAGATGACTGTGTCCTTTGCCTTCTGTGTAAAGGAGACTGTAATCACCCCGGAAGCCCCATTTCGCAGCACTCGGTTTTGTTATTGTTTGCCATAGTTCTTCTTCTGTGCCGTGATAGTGTGGAGAAGCACTGCAGGGGACAGATGTAGTCACCGTCTAACTCCTGAAACTGGTCAGTCAGCCAGACACGTCTAGTAAATGTTTCCATCGGTATGTGCTTTTAACAGTTAGAGTTTTGAAGCATTTGGGTGTGGCAAGCAGCCCAGTTCTTCCAGAAGCAGTTTCATAAAGACCAGGATTCTGTCTTCATGCTCTGAATTCTGTCTCTTCAATTATAAAATTCTAAGCTTTTCATCACATTATTTTCCCCATTTTACACTATATTTAGATATATTAATTCTCACGTGCTAAGGTGAACTAGATTAGAGATAAAATTGTTCAGGTTCCTCATTTAAAGACTTGGCCAGGCAGCTTTGGCCTTGGAGCCTGTGCCAGCTTCCACCCAGTGTCAGCTCCGTCCCTAACTAGACAGTGCTGGGTGTGCTACTAGGTGTGCTGGGTGTGTGGGTGTGTGGGTGTGCTGGATGTGTGGGTGTGCTGCTGGGTGTGTGGGTGTGCTGGGTGTGCTGTTGGGTGTGCTGGGTGTGCTGGGTGTACTGGGTGTGCTGTTGGGTATGCTGGGTGTGCTGCTGGGTGTGTGGGTGTGTGGGTGTGCTACTAGGTGTGCTGGGTGTGTGGGTGTGCTGGGTCTGCTGGGTGTGCTGGGTGTGCTGTTGGGTGTGTGGGTGTGCTGCTGGGTATGTGGGTGTGCTGGGTGTGCTGTTGGGTGTGTGGGTGTGCTGGGTGTGCTGCTGGGTGTGCTGGATGTGCTGCTGGGTGTGCTGTTGGGTGTGCTGGGTGTGCTGGGTGTGCTGCTGGGTATGCTGGGTGTGCTGCTGGGTATGTGGGTGTGCTGGGTATGCTGTTGGGTGTGTGGGTGTGCTGGGTGTGCTGCTGGGTATGTGGGTGTGCTGCTGGGTGTGTGGGTGTGTGGGTGTGCTGGGTGTGCTGCTGGGTGTGTGGGTGTGTGGGTGTGCTGGGTGTGCTGCTGGGTGTGTGGGTGTGCTAGGTGTGCTGCTGGGTGTGCTGGGTGTGTGGGTGTGCTGCTGGGTATGCTGGGTGTGTGGGTGTGCTGGGTGTGTGGGTGTGCTGGGTGTGTGGGTGTGCTAGATGTGCTGCTGGGTGTGTGGGTGTGGGTGTGCTGCTGGGTATGCTGGGTGTGTGGGTGTGTGGGTGTGTGGGTGTGCTGCTGGGTGTGCT
This sequence comes from Apodemus agrarius, assembly GCA_964023405.1. Taxonomy (NCBI): domain Eukaryota; kingdom Metazoa; phylum Chordata; class Mammalia; order Rodentia; family Muridae; genus Apodemus; species Apodemus agrarius. The sequence goes on from OZ030014.1 coordinate 48,081,781, forward strand.
GCTGGGTGTGTGGGTGTGCTGCTGGGTGTGTGGGTGTGCTGCTGGGTATGCTGGGTGTGTGGGTGTGCTGGGTGTGTGGGTGTGCTAGATGTGCTGCTGGGTGTGTGGGTGTGGGTGTGCTGCTGGATATGCTGGGTGTGTGGGTGTGTGGGTGTGTGGGTGTGCTGCTGGGTGTGCTGCTGGGTGTGCTGGGTGTGCTTCTGGGTGTGTGGGTGTGTGGGTGTGTGGGTGTGCTGCTGGGTGTGTGGGTGTGCCGAGTATGCCCTGCAGTTTTCTTTAACTATAAGTCTGGATGGCAGTGATTACAGGGGAATTTCATGTACATCACTTAGTGTGGGGTAGGTTGAGAGCAAAGATGGGGGAAGTAGAAGGGCCTGCTGTTACTAGCTGTAATACTTGAGCGTGAGTTATTTTTAAAAAATTAAAAAAATATTATTTTGTGTGTGTGTGTTCACATGATTCTGCATGGGTTATATACTGTGTGTGTGTGTGTGTGTGTGTGTGTGTGTGTGTGAGAGAGAGAGAGAGAGAGAGAGAGAGAGAGAGAGAGAGAGAGAGAGAGAGAGAGAACCTCCAGCAGTCAGTTATCTCCTTCCACTTTTACTTGGGTCCGAACTCAGGTCACTCAACCTGCACAGCAAGTGCTGCCAGGCCATGTGCTACCCCAAGTACCTTATTTCCAATGGATCAGAGTAATAAGGGAAATACAAGAATGACACAGTTTGCGTACTAGAAAGTAGACCCAAATACGGTGAGTCAGTTCTCGCCTTCCCTGTGTGAGCCCTTGAAGAACTCACGCCTGTCAGGTTTGGTGGCATGAGCACCTTGCTGACCCTAGGTGCCTTTTACTAAGATATTATCTTTTACAGAAACAATGGTACATTGTGCCCAGCTTAAAGACAAGGGGGTGGGGGGTGCCAGACTTTGTTAACTCCTTACAGCCATGGGGACATCTTGTTGACTTAAGTGCTTGCTGTGGAGTATGAGGACGTAGCTCAGATCCCTGGAAACCATACAACGTTGGAATGATAGCACTTATCTCCACTCCTGGCATTTCCACAGAGAGATGAAAGGCAGACTAGGAATCCCTGAGAGCTCCCGGGCCACCCAGCCTGGTGTGTGCAGTGGGGACAAGAGACCCTGTCTCACAGTGAAAGTCAAGGACTGGCACCAAGATTGTCCTCTGATTTCCACACATTTGCCAACACACACACACACACACACACACACACACACACCAATATTCATTCATATAGAAATACATGTACAATCACACACAAACACACACACACATACACACACACCAATATTCATTCATATAGAAATGCATGTACAATCACACACACACAATGGACAATATTTCATATCAAAATGCATGCACAATCATACCCACACAATCACAATACATGGAGAGAGGGAGGGGAGAGGGAGAGGGAGGGGGGAGAGAGAGGGCGGGAAGGAAGGAGAGAGAGAGAGAGAGAGAGAGAGAGAGAGAGAGAGAGAGAGAGAGAAAGAGAGAGAGAATGTTCCACCATCGCAATGGAACACAAGAGTGAGTTCTCAGATTAAACTTGCTTCCAAGGCAAAATTTTTTTTTACCAACTAAGTTATCAACCCAGCCCCCCTAGTTCCGTTTCTTAAGGCCTTGAGAATATAATATATGCATTCAATTTCTGTGATAGCTTGTATACAGCATAATTGTAACTATACCTATTATTATTTTTATGTGGGTTTGTTTCTGTTATTCAATTCCTTTCCAACTCTGCCTTCAAAGAAATCAATACATACAGGAAAAGCTTCTTGGAGTTATTTCAAGTTTTGAATATTATTACTAAAGTGCATGAAGTAATTTCTGAAAAAAATAGAAGAACTTGTGATTAGGACTTAAAAGGAAGTAAGTTGACTCTTATGTCCTTTGAAAGAACATCTTTGCAAAAATATATCTGTATAATATATCCTAGCCCCCAAGCTGATGTATTAGTAAGGGTCCAGTTGGAACCCAGCTACTCACAGCTCACAACAAAAGGCCACACTGTTCCAAGAACGAAAACAAATCCGTAGTTCTCAGATGTTAGCATGGTGTTCTCGTCCACCTTCAGGGTAGGTGAGGTACTTGGAGGCTTAAAGAGAGCAGAACTGACTTGTTACAGTTCCATAGCTTTGTGACTATAGCCTGCTCCTGTTCACTACACACCACGGTGGTAGCCAAGGTGTGCCCTGGACCATCGTGAAGACTGACCCTGCATGTCCTCTGTTTACACAATCCCAGCGAGACTCATGTAATAGTGTATAGTAATCTTAAGTGACATTCCCAGTGACCTAAGAATTACATAAGGTTCAGGAACATTTCCACATACACAAAAGAAATACGTGGCCATTTATGTAAGTCCACTGTCCTTTTTCTTTTCTTTTTTTTTCACAGAACAAATAAAGTTTTTAATAGCACACAACTCCTAATTCTATACACATGCACACAAAAACATATTTTATGTTATTCAGGGTGGTGTACTCATAAGGAGGAGCTGCATGCAGGAGGTAAACTAAGTAGGTCAGCTTAGAAGACTCTCAAATACCAAAACAAAGTTAAGTGGGTACATGTCTGAATGACATGCCTTGATACATTTATTAGGTTCTAGCAATACACCAGTATTAAAAGTTAAGCATTTTCATGGATAAACGAACATATTTAGAAAAGTACTGAATGAAGAGACACAGAGTACATTCTAATTGTCATGAGACTTGGAGTCTTTTGACAAGATGTAAGGAAAATGGAGCAGGGAAAACCTATGCTGTACGACAATGTCCTGACCAAGGAAGGAGGGAAATGGGTCCTAAGTTTCCATTTCCTAGTGTCCAGTATTCTCTGCATTTTCTTTTGTTTGTATTTCCTATTGGAAAACAATTGAATACCTTGTCTCCTTATAGTGGACTTATATAACCCATTTTACTATTGAAGACCAAAATATATGTGTGTAAGTCATTGTAGCTATGTCTTAAAGAGGCATATCCTTCCAAATATATCAGGTGCACACTAAGACGTCTTTATACTAGGTTTATTACTAAGTTTTCCCTAAATAACATAAGTATAAATCATTAAAAATGTGCTTCAAATTATTACCATAGTCTCTGGTTCTATTTTCTTTTAAATACTACTACTACTACTACTACTACTACTACTACTACTACTACTACTAAATCTCCAATTAAGAATGTATTTTCTACTGTGTCCAACAACAGCCCTGATTTGAGTAGTAATTATAGTTCTTTTTAACCAAAGGAAGTGGGGTGGTAGTGGGGCTGTTGAGAATGTGCAAGGTTTGATCTAGAACAGGAATGAGGTAGAGTAAGCGGGGTAACTAAAGATCACAGGAGGATATGAAAAAGCCAAGTAATGTCCAGTCTGAACAGCTTTGTGATTACTTGATTCCTTCAGTGTTCGTCTACTTCTTAGGTAAACCACAAACCTAAGTCAGTTAACTAATTTTATTTCTACATATCCATGGAAATATTTAGGGAGATGCAATTATATAATTTAGAAGAGAGGAAATCCCTAGAAGCTTTTGTTTTGTAATATCTCTCTCTAAAAACTTTTTAACCTAAGGAAGAAAAAGGAAAAAAAAAACCACACACGCACAATTCATTCTTTATTTCTGAACTGTTAAGAGCTATTCTTTGGTGACTTTCTACTGAAAACATGCCTGACTCTGTAACAGGCCCCAGTTATTTAATCTTTGCTTTCCTTGGAAAACAACACACAGAATGTGGTTCTGCATTAGCAGTAGAAGATGAGCTTTTGAGTATACTCTGGGTTTGTGTCTTTGGACCATGCTACTGTGTGTTGTGGCCGCCTGTAGAGGGTGGGAGTATGGTGCAGTCCCGGGTTCCCTCCACAGCCAGACATTTCATTCCATTTAGACAACTGAGCAAGAGTGAAATAGGTGAGCCTGGGTTCCACTCCGGCTGCCAGCCCAAGCCCTACACGGCCGGGTAGTATGGCAGCCATCGTGGTCCCTCGCTTTTATGAGTTTCAAGTTCCTTGTTGGTGAAACTGGAGCAACAACTGTACCTGAGTTCATTGCATGTTTAAAATCCAGTGAGATAAGGCACAGTATTGACTGAGTACTCAGGTAGGGACAGGAAGCAGTATCACTACTGTTATAAGTTCACTCCTTGAGCAAATGTTTATTAACTACATAGTCATGGCAGGCAGTTTTGTAGATGCAGGCAAACATGCAATATATAATATAACAGATGAACAGGCTTCATGGACTAATGTTCTATTGGGGTAGGTAATAAGGAGTAAACATTATTTTAATTTCATGACATGTGAAACATCCTAAATCAGCTAAGGCAAGAGAGTGGGTTTAGTGTGGGTAGGTCGGACATGTGTGTGTGTGTGTGTGTGTGTGTGTGTGTGTGTGTGTGTGCTTTCTCTGAAGAAATGTCAGTTGTTCAGAGTCCTGTACATTAAGATTTGAGGGACAAAAATAAAATGCAGGCGTGTGACTGGCCTACGCGGTAAAGAACAGAAAGTGAGCAGAGCAGGCCGGAGTCCTGAACGGCCCACGGATCTCAGGAGCAGCCACAATGCTCTTCTCAGAAGGACGGGATTTGAGCAGGGGATGATGTAAACAGTCTTTCCTTTCTTTGACAAAACGTTTATGGGAAGACAGTATATCTGTGTACATGCTGGTGTGTATGTATATGTGTCTGTGCATATGTGCGTATGCATTTGGGGACCAGAGGTTGACATCTGGGGCTTTGCACTGTCACTCTCCACCTTATCGCCTGAGCAAGGGCCACTCCCTGATGGGCTGACTTGTTGGCCAATGAGCATCAAGGACTCTCTGGCCTACCCAGCCCTGCGAGCTGGGGTTACAGCTCACAGGACCATTCTTGGACTTTACAAGGGTACTGGGGAATCCAAACTCATGCTTCTGTGGCAGGCACTTTAACTACTGAGCCTTGTCTCCAGCCCCTTTTCTTGTTTTGTTTTGTTCTTTTTTTTAATAAAAATTACTTGATTATATATTTATGTTGTTATACATCTAGAAAGGTCCATTTTACTACATCTTAGGATTTCAGAGAAAATATGAATTGTGTTCTATTTTTATTGAACTATAAGTCAATACTCTTTGTGCTCTTAATTCAGTTGAAAAAAATGTATTCTATTTTAATAGCATCAAGATTTCTGAATTTCTAGAGCATAAGTAAAATATCAAAATATAGTAACAATCTCTCATTGTAATAAAATATAATTATAGGATAAGACAATGAGAACAGTGGTGGCCATACTACCATTTGCATGCTTATTACATGTAAAGTGCTTTGCAGAAACATATGCTAAATGCCTTACGAACAGGTGTTAGGTATTGCTGTGTACATTTGAAGATTAGAGTTGTAATTGTTAAATGCCCATGGTGGCACAGCTCGTCAATAAATTGACAATATGTGTGTGCCCAACTTCTGACATTGTGGCATCACCTTTCCAACTATGTTGAGGAACTTCACTATTAAATGATGAAAATAAAGTTGAAAAGAAATCTCAGGAGCACTTTTAGTAAGTCATGTGGTTTACATGTTGGGGTATCCTGGTGGCTCCGCGTTCCTGGTGGATTATTGGTTGGACATGCTAAAAAACCCCAGACTTTAAAGCACCACTGTCAGCTCTGAACTTATAAGTTAGCATGGCAAGAATTTTGTTCCTTTATGGAACCCATTCTTACGCTTTAGTCATCTTTTCTTCTTGGACTGAACAATGTCTGGTCCAACTTTCAAATCTCAGGCACCTTTGAGAGAGCGTTGTGCTGCGGAGGGCGGGGCTGTGTCCGCCCGTGAACTGACCTGTTGGCACTCGCTCTGCCATTGGGATGCTGCCCTGAGATGAAGCCTTTCCGGGTGATTAGGCTTCGATGGGGTCAGAGCACTCGGGTTAGTGCTGCCCAGGGGTGCTTGTGTGCTCATTCCTTTTCACGTTTGTTGGTTCTCTCCCTCCCTGACTCTCGACCCCCTCCTCGCCCCCGCCCTCTCCCTCTTCCTCTCCCTTCCCTCATCATCCTTCACTTTCCGTCCATTTCTTCCCCTTCCTTTTCCCTCCCCATTTCTTTCTCCTTCTCTCCATTTTTCTCTGTCTCAATTCCTGGAATGTAAGTAGACTACCAGATAGTGAGAGAGTTGTCACCAAACACAACTATGAGTCTCCAGGCCCCAGACCTTAGAAATAAATGCCTGCCTTTGTACAACCCAGGTATCTTCTTATGGCAGTCTGAGGTGACTTCTGTGCCTCTACCTACAGACTGGAAGGAAAGCCCGAAGTGTATGTGAAGAGATTTCCAAATACTCTCACAGCCAGGGATGCTGTAAAGGAACGCGTGGCTCAGCATAGCAGAGTAGCCAAGGAATGTGTCCAGCAGTGGCAAGCCTCTCTTCTGCGTGTGTATGCGTTCTGGATGACATGTGCATTGGTTTAGCAAACCTACCGTGCAAGCCTAAAACAAACAAACAAACAAACAAACAAACAAGCAAACAAGCAAACATCAAGCCAGATTTGTCCACAACCTCCCCTTGTTTGGGAGAAGAGTGAGACTTCAGTCCACGTCTTCTGATCATTTACACATGCCATATATTATTGTCAGTGTAACCATTATAGATGACATCATGATTTTATTGCAATTAATCAAATCACTGATAACAACTATGACTGTTTTCTTACTAAGTTATTACTGCTAATTGTATTATTCTGGAGTTGTATGATTTTTTTTAGAAATCAGTTTTAAATATAGGCAGAACATGATAACACCTACTTGTAAAATGAGATTTTTAAGACAGGGAGATGTGTGTGTGTGTGTTTTTGAGAGAGAGAGAGAGAGAGAGAGAGAGAGAGAGAGAGAGAGAGAGAGAGAGAGAGAGAGAGGAGAGATCCCTAAAAGGTTGATGATGGGAGGAAGGGCTGGGATTAGATTTAAAGAGCAGGTTGAGTGCTCTGTGCTGAGTGCTTTGTGCTGAGTGCTTTGTGCTGAGTGCTCTGTGCTGAGTGCTTTGTGCTGAGTGCTCTGTGCTGAGTGCTCTGTGTTGAGTGCTTTGTGCTGAGTGCTCTGTGCTGAGTGCTCTGTGCTGAGTGCTCTGTGCTGAGTGCTCTATGCTGAGTGCTCGGTGCTGAGTGCTCTGTGCTCTCTGTGGCTTGTTCCTACCTCCCGTCTTCACTCACCATGTAAGCCTATCCTTGGTGTCTGTTACTTACACAGTTAACAGGAGACTTCTGAGTCTCCAGTAAGCAGGAACCCTCCTGGCCTCCCGTCCTGCCTCCATTGGATGGACGCCTGTGGTGTCTGAAGCTTCCTCAGTGGGCGTGGCCTCTAGGCTCCTTTCTTCAGGGAACACTGTTTGCTTCTGGATAAGCTTCTTTTGTGATCCAAGATCTTGGGCCGCTGCTGAGTGGCATTTGCTTTTCTGCTTTTCTTCTGCCTGCTCTTCTCATTGATTCGTGAAAGTTTAAAATGTCAGAAAGTTTTCCAAAGCCAACACAAGCACACACCCAGCTTCCTTAATCTAAATGCTCAGCTGTGTCCTGAGAAACACATTAACATGCCAAGCTACTCTCCCGGGACCCACCCTGCAGTAGGAAAACAACACGTGGCTGTCAAGTCCGATAGTGACCCTGTGCTGGATCCCTGCCCCCACAACCCTCTCTTTGCTCATCTGTGAAATGGGCTGCTGGAGGAGCCACTGCACTTTTCCTAGTTCAAAGTACGGGTCTACTTGATGCTGTGGTTTTGAAAGAAGTCACACATCAGACTTCCCCTTCCTGGAAGTGTTATCTTTTATGTTCCATGATGCTAAGACTGTGAGATGCAGGAGACATTCACACAATCTTATCTGTCCAACCAGCCAGTGATGGGGATGTGGGTGCGTGACTTAGAGCGGTCCTGCTGCACCAGATTGATGCTCTCCAGAGCTATGTGGCATCAGTGGAATTTGGAACCTAGAGTCTTACGGGTTTGGGCAGAATTCTCAGGGCATCAGTGTTCTTGCTGAAAGCTTTGCATTTTACTTAGCGCTGGCTCACACACTTTATTTTCTATCCGTGTGTGTCGGTGTAGATGGATGCATGAAGTGCTGCAGCCCATGCATGGTGGTCAGAGGATGACTCACAGGTCACTTCTTTCCTCCCACAAAGTAGGTTCTGGGGGTTGAGCGCAGGTTGCGGGCTTGGTGGCAGGCACCTGTCCTGACGGAGCCATGTGTTCAAGACCCACATTTATTCTTTATAGGCTTATTTGATCTGTTCGCAAGTGACCTTATAGAAAGGCCGCTTTGTCTGCCTGCCTGAATACAATCCACGTGGCCACTGTGCCCCACACTGGCCGAGTGCACTAATTAGCCGTGTTTGTACAAGCCTTTTATTTCATATCAACCAGTGGAAAAGTAAATGCCAATCCTCCAGCTAAAGTAAATGAGCAAATATGTCTGGACGAGGCTGGACAAAGTGCTCACGGCCCTTCTCAGAGGGCCGGCTTCCTTCCACCTGCCTAATGCAGAGTCCCTGGGACAGCAGCACTGACCCGTGGTTTATGGGGAGTCTGCAGTGACACACTCTTGAGGAAGTAAGTGTTTGTAGAGGTGGTTGAATAAACACGACGGCATTTGCATGGGCTCTCGTCCATCCTGACTGCTGTCCTTATAAGAAGTCATCGGGACAATCAAGCAAGAGGGAAGACATACTTCACAATGACATAGGGCAAGACAGTCACCGACAAACCAGGGTGGAAGGCATTTGAAGAAATCAACACTACTGGCACCACCTTCCTGAACTCCAAGCCCCAAGAATCCTAAGACAGTAACTGTCTATTGCTTAAACTATTCAAGCACTCTGTAGTAGGTACAGGGACAGACCCACAGTTCTGGCTTCATCCTGCTGTGGCCTCTAGTCCTTGGCAGATCATTACCTAGCCTTGGCTTAGCCATGTGTACTGATGTAGAACTTGCTAGCTCATAAGGCAACTAACATTCGTGTCATCATGGGACTTGCAGTTGAAGAGCAGAAAATCTTACTCAGAGAGACTTAAGTGAAGAGAGGAAATATACTGTATGACTGAAAAGCCCAGCCATTGGCCTTAGGTGTAGTTTTAAGTAGGTCTCAGATGATTCATCAGAACTTGGGTTCTTCCTTCCACCAATTCTTTGGTGACAGGCTGATCCAGACAGATGCTGGAGACCCTAGGCAGCTCCGGGCTCAAGTCTAGCTGGAAACTGAGGAAGGCCTCGGACTAATTTGCTGTATACAATGTACCCTTATCTGCCCTGCACCGCCTCTTCCAAAGAAGGGATTCCCGCCTGCTCGCTCACGTGTCCTTGCGGCCCGCCTCTCCAGTTCCCTGGGCTACTCTTCCACGTCATCCATCTTATTTGGAGTCCTCCATCCCCTTCATTTTCTGGCTCTTTTTTTTTGTCTGTCTGATAAGTAAGTCATGTCTTCAAATGTGCCATTATAACCACAAAAGCAAGAGGAGCAACTTTGGACTTGGTCACAGTTCTCTTTTAGCTTGAATTTTAATTAACTTTTTGAGTTTTCTCAACTGTCACCTATAGTCAACTAAACTTTGAATGCCTTTCCTAAAATAACCAATATATCAAATGCCACTGATTGTGCTTTGGAAATTATAGCATTCATACTATGTGGCTACCTCAGCCCTACTAGGAAAAACTAAATAATTGTGTGTGTGTGTGTGTGTATGTGTGTTCACTTGGCTTTAACATATTTGGAAAATGTAACAGCTGAGCAGAAGTAGATGTATCCCATTAATGACAGCACTATTCAGTTTTGAACATTCTAATTTTCTTCCTGGACATATACAGACAAGTAAAAGAACAATAAAGAAATGTAAATATGGCCAGAGACTGCCACTACAGTGACCTTGCAGATGGTCACTGTCATTGTCCTATCAGCTTCTTAGCCATCTAAGAGGAGAAAGGTCTGACGATGACATGGAGTGACGTGGTCCAGCAGCAACCTCAGACCTTGTCAGCTCCACCTTTATTGGTATCTGCACAGAGCGCACGCAGCTAAGATGACCATGGCTTCTCTCCCATCTTCTCTTCTGATGCAGGGTGGTTCTTAGGCCCTGTCCTCCAAGGATGGGTCAGTAGCCCAGGATACCTGTCTGGTGTCCTCCAGGAGTTCTTGGGTGTCCCTTCAGCTGCTTGGTGTCCCTCAGGAGTTCAGGCTTGTCCCTTCAGTCGTTCTATGGGAACAGCACTGGTTCTTGGAGCTTTGTGGCTTACATGTTAGCAATTCTGTCTTTTACTGAGACAGGCCTACTGTGAGCAGAGCCTTGTTGTCTGCTTTTGCACATGTGCTGGCTTCCATTGTACAGCGTCTCAGGAGATCCCCCAAAGCCACTGCTTGCCCCTATGCATTGAACTGTTTACATCTTCACAAAATCCTTTTTATCTTCAAGCTTAGCCATGAACATTGTCAAAAATGTTGCCAAATATCTTCCTTCCCTCCCTCCCTCCCTCCCTCCCTCCCTCCCTCCCTCCCTCCCTCCCTCCTGTCTTTCTTTCTTTCTTTCTTTTCTTTCTTTCTTTCTTTCTTTCTTTCTTTCTTTCTTTCTTTCTTTCTTTCTTTCTTTCAATTTATTTACATTTCAAGTGTTATCCCCTGACCAAGTTTCCCCCTCTCCTGGAAACCCCTATCCCATCCCCCATTACCCTGTTTCTATGAGGGTGTTCCTCCACCCACCCACCTACTCCCACCTCCCTACCCACCATTCCCCTACACTGGGGCATCTATCTTCCTATCTAACCTTTATAGGACTAAGGACTTCTCCTCCCATTCATGTCTGATAAGGCCATCCTCTGCTACATATGCACCCGGAGCCATGTGTACTCCTTGGTTGGTGGCTTAGTCCCTGGGAGCTCTGGGGGGGGGGACTGGTTGGTTGATGATGTTAATCTTCCTATCGTTTGCAGACCCCTTCAGTTCCTTCAGTCCATTGTCTTAACTCCTCCATTGGAGACCCTGCACTCAGTGCAAGGGTTGACTGCGAGCATCCAGTTCTGTATATGTAAGGCTCTGGCAGGGCCTCTCAGGAGACAGGCTCCTTTCAACAAGCTTTTCTTAGCATACACAATAGTGGTGGAGTTTGGTGACTGTATCTGGGATGGATCCCCAGGTGGGACAGTCTCTGGATGGCTTTTCCTTCAGTCTCTGCTCTGCACTTTACCTCTGTATTTGCTCCCATGAGTATTTTGTTCCCCTTTCTAAGAAGGACCAAAGCACCCACACTTTGGTCTTCCTTTTTTTCTTCTTGAGCTTCATGTGTTCTGTGAATTGTGTCTTGGTTATTCCGGGCTTTTGTGCCAATATCCACTTATCAGTGAGTACATACCAGGTGTGTTCTTTTGGGGTTGGGTTACCTCACTCGGGATATTTTTTCTTACATATTTTCTTTATTTACATTTCAAATGTTATCCCTTTTCCTGGTTTCTTCTCCCAAAACCCCTATCCCATTCCCCTTCCCCCTGCTCACTAACCCACCCACTCCTGCTTCCCTATCCTGGCATTCCACTACACTGAGGGCCTCTCCTCTCATTGATGTCCAACAAGGCCATCCTCTGCTACATATGCGGCTGGAGCCAAGGGTCCCTCCATGTGTACTCTTTGGTTGGTGGTTTAGTCCCTGGGAACTCTGGATTGGTTCATATTGTTGTTCCTCCTGTGGGGCTGCAGACCCCTTCAGTTCCTGGACTCCTTTCTCTAGCTCCTCCACTGGGGACCCTGTGCTTAGTCCAATGGATGGCTGTGAGCATCCACTTCTGTATTTGTCAGACACTGGCAGAAACTGTCAGGAGACAGCTATATCAGGCTCCTATCAGCAAGCACTTGTTGGCATCCACACTAGTGTCTGGGTTTGGTAACTGTATAGGGGATGGATCCGCAGGTAGGGCAGTCTCTGGATGACATTTCCTTCAGTTTCTGCTCCCCACTTTGTTTCTGTATCTCCTCCCATGGGTATTTTGATCCCCCTTCTGAGAAGGACTGAAGTATCCACACTCTGGTGTTCCTTCAGGTGAGCTTCATATGACCTGTGAATTGTGTATCTTGGGTATTCTGAGCTTCTGGGCTAATATCCATTTATCAGTGAGTTTATACCATGTGTGTTCTTTTGTGACTGAGTTACCTCACTCTGGATGATATTTTCTAGTTTCATCCATTTGCCTAAGAATTTCATGAATTCATTGTTTTTAATAGCTGAGTAGTACTCCATTGTGTAAATGTACTACATTTTCTGTATCCATTGCTCTGCTGAGGGACATCTGGGTTATTTCCAGTTTCAGGCTAGTATAAATAAGACTGCTATTAACATAGTGGAGCATGTGTCCTTATTACATGTTGGAGCATCTTCTGGGTATATGCCCAGGAGTGGTATAGCTGGGGCCTCAGGTAATACTATGTCCAATTTTCTGAGGAACTGCCAGACTGATTTCCAGAGTGGTTGTACCTGCTTGCAATCCCACCAACAATGGAGGAGTATTCCTCTTTCTCCACATCCTCACCAGCATCTGCTGTCACCTGAATTTTTGATCTTAGTCATTCTGACTGGTGTGAGGTAGAATCTCAGGGTTGTTTTGATTTGCATTTCCCTGATGACTAAGGATGTTGAATATTTCTTTAGGTGCTTCTTAGCCATTCAAGTTTCCTCAGTTAAGAATTCTCTGTTTAGCGCTGTACCCCATTTTTGATACGGTCATTTGGTTCTCTGGAGTCTAACTTTTTTGAGTTCTTTATATGTATTGGATATTAGCCCAATACATACAAAGGATTGGTAAAGATCTTTTCCCAGTCCTTTGGTTGCCATTTTGTCCTATTGACAGTGTCCTTTGCCCTACAGAAGCTTTGCAATTTTATAAGGTCCCATTTGTCATTTCTTGATTTTAGAGCAGAAGCCATTGATATTCTGTTCAGGAACCTTTCCCCTGTGCCCATATGTTCGAGACTTTTCCCCACTTTCTCTTGTATTAGATTCAGTGTGTCTGGTTTTATGCAGAGATCCTTGATCCACTTGGACTTGAGCTCTGTACAGGGAGATAATAATAGATCAATTTAGTTTGGAGAGATGTCTCAGCAGTTAAGAACACTGACTGCTCTTCTAGAGGTCCTGGGTTCAATTTTCAGCAACCACATGGTGGCTCACAACCATCTGAAATGGAGTCTGATTCCCTATTCTGGTGTGTTTGAAGACAGCTACAGTGTACTCATATACCTAAAATAAATAAATAATTAAAATGATTTAAAAAAAGAATGGATCAATTTGCATTCTTCTACATGCTGACTGCCAGTTGAACCAGCACCATTTGTTGAAAAGGCTGTTTTTTCCAACTGGATGGTTTTAGCTCCTTTGTTAAAGATCAAGTGACCATATGTAGGTTGGTTCATTTCTGGGTCTTCAATTCTATTCCATCTATCTACCTTCCTGTCACTGTACTAATACCATGCAGTTTTTAACACAATTTCTCTATAGTACAGCTTGAGGTCAGGGATGCTGATTTCCCCAGAAGTTCTTTTATTGTTGAGAATAGTTTTTGCTATACCAAATGAATTTGAGAATTGCTCTTTCTAACTCTATGAAGAAGTGAGTTGGGATTTTGATGGGTATTGCATTGAATCTGTAGATTGCTTTTGGTAAGATGGCCATTTTTTACTATATTAATCCTTCCAATCCACAAGCATGGAAGATCTTTCCATCTTCTGAGGTCTTTTTCAATTTCTTTCTTTGATTGTTCTAGCTAGAACTTCAAGTACTATCTTGGAAAGGGAGAAAGAGGGCAGGCTAGTCTAGTCCCTAATTTTAGTGGGTTTGCTTCAAGTTTCTTTCCATTTAGTTTAATGTTGGCTAATGGTTTGCTGTATATTGCTTTTTTTTTTTACTATGTTTAAGTATGAGCCTTGAATTCTTGATCTTTCCAAGACTTTTAACATAAAGGGATGTTGAGTTTTTTCAAATGCTTTTCAGCATCTAATGAATTGATCATGTGGTTTTTTTCTTTGAGTTTGTTTATGTGGTGGATTACATTGATGGATTTCCAAATATTCAGCCATCCCTGCAGCTTTGGGATGAAGCCTACTTGGTCATGATGGATGATTGTTTTCATGTGTTCTTGGATTCAGTTTATGAGAATTTTATTGAGTATTTTTGCATCTATATTCATAAGGGAAATAGGTTTGAAGTTCTCTTTCTTTGTTGGGTCTTTGTGAGGTTTTGATATTAGTGTGACTTCAGAGAGTGAATTGAGTAGTGTTCCTTCTGTTTCTATTTTGTGAATTAGTTTGAAGTGTATTGGTATTAGGTCTTCTTTGAAGGTCTGATAGAATTCTGCACTAAACCCATCTGGCCCTGGGCTTTTTTTGTTTGGGAGACTTATAATGACTGTTTTTGTTTCTTTAGAGGTTATAGGACTATTTAGATAATTTATCTGATCCTGATTTAACTTGATATTGGGTATCTGTCTATAAAATCGTTCATTTCCAGTTGTATTGTGGTAGGATCTGATGATCTTTTGAATTTTTTCAGTTTCTGTTGTTATATCTCCCTTTTCATTTCTGATTTTGTTAATGTGGTGCCCTCTGGTTTGTCTGGCTAAGGTTTTTCTATTTTGTTGATTTTCTCAATGCAACAGCTCCTGGTTCTGTTGATTTTTTTTGTATAGTTCTTTTTGTTTCTACTTGGTCAATTTCAGACATTAGTTTGATTATTTCCTGTCATCTACTCCTCTTGGGTATACTTGCTTCTTTTTGTTCTAAAGCTTTCAGATGTGCTTTTAAGCTGCTTGTGTGTTCTCTCCAGTTTCTTTTTGGAGGCACTCAAATCTATGAGTTTTTCTCTTAGCACTGCTTTGTGCCCCACAAGTTTGGGTATGTTGTGGCTTCATTTTCATTGAATTCTAAAAAGTCTTTAATATCTTTCTTTATTTCTTCCTTGACCAAGTTATCACTGAGTAGATTGTTGTTCAGCTTCCATGTGTATGTGGGCTTTCTGTTGTTTTTATTGCTTTTGAAGACCAGCCTTAATCTTTAGTGATCTGTTAGGAGGCATGGGATTATTTCAATCTTCTTGTATCTGTTGAGATCTGATTATCTGATTTGTGACTGATTATGTTCAGTTTTGGAGAAGGTATCATGAGGTGCTGAGAAGAAGATATATTCTTTTGTTTTAGAATAAATTGTTCTATAGATATCTGTTAAATCCATTTGGTTCATAACTTCTGTTAATTTCACTGTGTCTCTGTTTATTTGTGTTTCCATGATCTGTCCATTGATGAGAGTGGGATGTTGAAGTCTGCCACTATTATTGTTTGAAGAGCAATGTGTGCTTTGAGGTATTGTAAAGTTTCTTTTATGAATGTAGGCGCCTTTCATCTGGAGCATAGATGTTCAGAATTGAGAGTTCATCTTTGTATATTTTTCCTCTGCTGGGTATGAAGTGTACTTCCTTATCTTTTTTGATGACTTTTGGCTGAAAGTTTATTTTATCTGATATTAGAATGGCTACTTCAGCTTGTTTCTTGGGACTATTTGCTTGGAAAATTGTTTTCCAACCTTTTACTCTGAGGTAGTGTTTGTCTTTGACACTGACGTGCATTTCCTGTAAGTAGCAAAATGCTGGGTCTTGGTTATGTATCAAGTCTATTAGTCTATGTGTTTTTATTGGGAAATTGAGTTCATTGATGCTAAGAGATATTAAGGAATAGTGATTGTTGCTTCCTGTTATTTTTAATGTTAGAGGTGGAATTATGTTTGTGTGGCAAGATTCTTTTAGGTTTGTTAAAAGAAGATTACTTTCTTGGTTTTTCTAGGGTGTAGTTTCCTTCCTTGTGTTGGTGTTTTCCATCTAATATCCTTTGTAGGGCTGGATTTGTGGAAAGATATCGTGTGAATTTGTTTTTGTCATGGAATATCTTGGTTTCTCCATCCATGGTAATTGAGAGTAGTGTGGACTGGCATTTGTGTTCTCTTAGGGTCTGTATAAGATCTGCTCAGGATCTTCGAGCTTTCATAGCCTCTGGTGAGAAATATGGTGTAATTCTGATATGTATGCCTTTATATGTTGACCTTTGGCCCTTACTGCTTTTAATATTGTGCATGTGTTTTGTGCATTTGGTGTTTGACTCTCATGTGACGGGAAATTTGTTTTCCTGGTCTAATCTATTAGGAGTTCTGTAGGCTCCTTGTATGCTTAAGGGCATCTCTTTAGTTTAGGGACGTTTTCTTCTATAATTTTGTTTAAGATACTTACTGACCTTTTAAGTTGGGAATTTTCCCTCTCTTCTATACCTATTATCCTTAGATTTGGTCTTTTCATTTTGTCTTGGATTTCCTGGATGTTTTGGGTTAGGAGCTTTTTGCCTTTTGCATTTTTTTGACTTTTATGTCAATGTTTGCTATGGTATCTTCTGCATCTGAGATTCTCTCTTCTATCTCTTGTATTCTGTTGGTCATGCTTGCATCTATGACTCCTGATCTCTTTCCTAGGTTTTCTATCTCCAGGGTTGTCTCCCTTTGTGATTTCTTGATTGCTTCTATTTCCATTTTTTAGATCCTGCATGGTTTTGTTCAAATCCTTCTCCTGTTTGGTTGTATTTTCCTTTAATTCTTTAAGAAATTTGTGTGTATCCTCTTTAAGGTCTTCTACCTGTTGACTTGTGTTCTCTTGTATTTCTTTAAGGAAGTTATTTATGTCCTTCTTAAATTCCTCTATCATCATCATCATGTGATGTGATTTTATTTATTTATTTATTTATTTATTTATTTATCTATCTACCTATTTATTTATTGGATTTGGTTTTTTCAAGACAGGGTTTCTCTGTATAGCCCTGGCTGTCCTGGAACTCACTCTGTAGACCAGGCTGGCCTTGAACTCAGAAATCTACCTGCCTCTGCCTCCCAGAGTGCTGTGATTTTAAATCAAAGTTTTGCTTTTCTGGTGTGTCGGGGTAACCAGGGTGGTCAGCGAACTAGGTTCTGATGATGTGAAGTAGCTTCTGGTTTTGTTGCTTATGTTCTTGCACTTACCTTTTGCCATCTGGTTATCTCTGGTTTTAACTGTTCTTGTTGTCTGTGACTGTGGCTTGTCCTTCCTGTAAGCCTCTATGTCAGTACTCCTGTGAGACCATTTCTCTCTGGGAGAAATTCAGGTATGAAGAGTTGTGGTACAGGGTCAGCTTTGGGGTCCATACAGAAATTGGAAGGATCTTTCCCCCAGCTGTTCCTTGGTTCCTGTGTCCTGATGCCTCTGGTAGGGTCCCTCTTGGGCCAGGAATTTGAAGAGAAATGGTGTTCTTACCTGTGCACATAGGCATGTTAGCTGTTCTGGGTACCCCGCTCTCTTCTGGTGGTATTTGTGTTTGTAGCACTGTGGCACATGACCAGCTCTGGGCTCAGATAGAGACTGGAAGGCTCCTGTCCCAGGCCACTCATAGGTTCCTGTGTCTTGAGGGTTCCAGGACGATCCCTCTGAGCAGCAGTGGTGGTTTTACCTGTGCTCACAGGCTTGTCTGCACTCCGGGGAGGTTATCTCTCTCTTGGTGCTATTTGGGTGTGTAGGCCTGTGGCAGAGGATCAGCACTGGACCAGAGGGAAATCAGAAGGCTCTTGTCAGGGACATCTTTTTTAACCTTCCTGTTTCTAGGAAGTTAATTTCTTCATAAACTATTCAATTACTCCTATACTCTAACCAGCTATCTGAAAATACACACTTATAATATATTCATAATATTTAGATCTTATTTGCCATTGTATCCATAGTGTATAGTGTAAATATGTTTAGTACATATTTGTTAATCAATGTTTGATTTAAAGTATTAATTCCCACCAGTTCATAAATATTTATAGAGTAGTCATATCAGGCAGTAAGTACAAAATGGAGTGATGAAAATATCGGAGGCCTCACCTTCCACTGACGACATGGTCAGGTCAGCTTATAATGTATAGTTTCTACTAAGCTAAATGTTGTGCACTTAGTCACATGGTGTTTGGTCATTTGCCAAGGGGAATGGCCCTCGCATGTGATTCAGGTGAGTAAGATCCGAAGGAGCACCATCAGGACCCAGGGATGGGGTGGTGCTGGGCCAGTTTTCCTTCAGCATGTATGTGGCCTAGAGGACACAGTGCTGGGCTAGGCAGGCTGTGCAATACATGGTTTTTGAGATAATATTGGTTTGATGTGAATGTCCCCACTTCATTCTGTATGCTTTCTGATGTGTAACTCTGAAGCAAGCAAACGGGTTCCTAAAGCCCGTCTCTACAGAGAACCTTCTTGTCTTCCTCCTCCTCCTTCCTCCTCCTCCTCCTTCTCCTCCTCCTCCTCCTCCTCCTCCTCCACCACCACCACCTTCTCCTCCTCCTCCTTTCTGGTTCAGAAAGAAAATGATTGTACTGTTTCATGTTTTCAACTCTTTAGGCAACTATGTGGTTTTCAATAGATTAAAGAATAGAAACAATATTCAGTAGTTTCTCAGCTAGGACCTTGTTTTTTTTTTTTCATTTAAATTTGTTATTTTTGTTTAGGGGTGTGTTTGTGTGTGTGTGTGTGTGTGTGTGTGTGTGTGTGACCACTGTGTGCGTATTTGTGGCAGCTAGAAGAGGGTTTTAGTTTTGGCCAGAGTTGGAGTTTCAAGCAGTTGTGTCACCTGACAAAGGTGCTAGGACTTGAGCTGAGTCCTCGGGGACAGCAGCCGGTGCTCTTACCCACTGAGCTGTCCATCTAGGCCCCGCTTTAACACAGGGACCTGGAGATAGAGATGAGCTGTGTAGAGACTTGGCTGAGCATCCCAGGATGAGCCTCCTTAGACTCCCCGTTTCCACCTGTGCTGTCTCTGGAATAATCTCTAGAATAAGTCTGGGTGAAGAGGTTTCCTTATCCCCTTTGGCCCTTATACTTTTTATCCTCTTTATACCTTTCCAACATAGTCTGTGTCCATCTTTCATTTTTTTTTTGTTCTTTCTGCTCCTGCTATGTGTAATGTTGTTTCTACTTTTGTCAGTTTTTAACCCAGGTGTGTCTGACCCAATATGGGTAGCAAGTTTTCCCATGCCTCTTTGTGCATGTGCCCTTGTTTTAACTCGTTTATTGACATTGCTTTCTTCCCAGTAGATTGACATTTTTTTAAAGACAAGGAACATTTTCTGTTTGTTTTTATTCCCCTTGAACTCAGCAGTACACAGAGTGCACAGTGATGTCTTGGCAAATATGCACTATTAAAACACACGTTCACCGGGATTTTGTCTGGCTCTTGGGGATGGGCACTCTGCCGTATTACAGTCCGTATCCTGCTGACTTATGCTGTATCAGGAACCCCAAATGACTTCACAATTCTGTGTCCCTCTTCAATGCCACCTACTGACAACAATACCAGCTTTATTGCGACTGCCAGTCACCCAAAAACTGCTGTTGCCATGAACTGTGGTCATATAAAAAAAGAGTCTCATAAGTGCTTTTCTCTGACTTTCACATTTTGCTCCAATTTAGGTTAATCTGACAAGTTATTTAGCTGTTTGCTCTGTTAACCCATCTTGGTGGGTAACGTCACCTACACCACATACCTGCTCCACACCTGCCTCTTTCTTGTCTGCTTTTCTTACTGACTCCGGCTACGAAACAGGAAAGCGATGGCAGTTGTTGCTGCCCTCACTGCAATGATTTCTAGGTTCCCATCCACGCTTGCTCCCTGAGAAGTGCTTTAGGCCACTGCTACCAAGGAATAATCTAAGACCCTGAACATAACTTTATGTTCAGTGTAAGGACTTGGTCTGTCCAGAAGAAGGCCTAGTGAGTACCCAATAAGTAAGTTCCTTTTTATTATCAAACTCAGAGTCAATGCACTGGCTTCAGAGCTGCCCCAACAAATACTAGCATCAGGACAGCTTAGAATTTCTTCAACGTTTTTGAAGCTAAAAGTCTAACATAAAAGTGCCATCGGGGGAGCTCTCTGAGGGCCACTCGTTGGCTTGCCTTCTTCCACTATCTGCCCCTCCATTCTCCCCTCTCACCTTCTGAAGGTACCAGACCTGTCACATTGGATTAGGACCCACCCAAGTGACCTAATGGTGGGTCACATTACATGTCACCAAATACATTCACATTCAGTCTATAAAGGGGACTATATTATAGTTTAAATATCCTGTTTGTTCAAACACAAGGGTTTCTTGGGTTGCTGAAATACTTTTCAGTCGGTAAGTATGTCTCTGTCTTTGCCTTTTCATAGACTCAAGTACCACTTTCCTTTCAGCTCATAATTCAACCTTTGCTAATTGCTTAAAGCGACTGTTCTCCAAAATGGTGGGTGAGGACTGAAATGCTCCACTTCAGCATCCGTCAGCTTTCCATGGCTGTAACGAAATCCTAGAGACAATATTTAAAAAGGAGGAAGACATGTTCGGGCTATGACTAACTTGGCCTTGTGTCTCTGGGCTTGTAGTTAGGGGGGACATTGCAGTATGGAATGCATGGTGAAAGAAAGCCTCTCACCTTGTGGTGGCCAAGAAGTAGACAACAAGGAAAGGGGCGGGTCCCAACATCCCCTTCAAATACACGGCTCCTCATATGGCAACTTAAGGGGAGGAGGGTTCATTTTCACCCTCACAGTTTTAGGTGGTGCAATCTGTTATGGCGGGGAAAGGGTGGTGGCTTGTCAGTGAGCTTTGGGGTGTGGCTCCTTCATTTACAGCTTGGTGACTTGAGAATCAGAGTGTGGGACCGGAAGCAGGGCCAGCTATAATCTTCAAAGACCTGCCAGTAGCTCACCCCCAGCAGCCAAGCCCACAACCTCCCAGAACAGTGCCGGGAGCTGTGATCTGCACTGACGTCACTGCATGCCAATAGCACAGTCATCTGGGGAGCAGAGCATCACATGTAGACTGTTGGGGGACATTTGAAATTCCAAATCTAAGAGGCTCCCTCGGGAATCCTGGATTAAAGCTTTTGTCAGAGAATAAAAATATTTCTTGGATTCCCCCCGCCCACTTTTTTAAGTAATGGTAATGCCCCCACTAGCCAAGTGCTTGTGTTGTGAGATCACCACAAACTCTATCAGCATTTGATGTGTGAGCATCCTGTTTTAGAGAGACAGAGTAAGTTGTTCTGACTATTCTCATTTTTCTTTTTATGGGACTCTTTTTGATGTGGTACACTATCTGTTGTGACTTTGGAACCAAGGGGATGGAGTAATGGTAAATTAAATCCATAGCACGTAAGCTGATTGGTTTCAGTGAAGACCTCAGAGTCCCAGAAGGCACACACCAGGAACTCTGGTGACTGAGCACCGCGTATGGAGAATCTGGAGGTCATAGTATAACGCACCCTTTCATCTCGCTGCTTAACATTGTGCTACTTTAAACTGAGAGTTTTGAACTGTTTCCTGGATCTAATAAAGTTTCACAGCTCAAAAGCATGGTGAAAGATGGGCGGTAGGAATGTTAGAGGGTGGGTAGCAATTTTGCTTAGGACAGGCTTATGGGATATCACTGGGGACACTGAGGAGAAGCATGCCTGTGGTTCTCCGCCCTGACTCAGTGTCACAACAGCCTTGGAGGTTTTTAATGTGCCACACCTGGGCTTTACCCAGAGCGCTCTCTATTGAGATGGGTCTTGACACACGTGTTTGGAAATGATCAGAGTAAATTTGAGATCTAGCTAAGGCCAGCGATTAGTGAGCTAGGCCGGTCATCAAGGTTGTGGCTTAAGGGCAAAATCTGGACTACATCCTGAATTAAAAAAAAAATTCTACATTTTGAAAGTGGTTGAGAAAAAGCACAAGAAGAATTCGTGAAAATTATATTACATTTAAATTCTAGTGCTTCTAACTAACTGTTGGTCTGGCTGCACTTACTCATGTGTGTAGCGTTTGTGGCTGCTATCACACCACCACAGTGGAGTTCAATTGCAGTAGACTGTAGTGCAGAAAGCCTACGTTGTCTACTTCATAGCCCCTAAGACTGATCCCCAAGTTAGGCTAAGTGGAAGCCATGAACAGGGCTGCTTTCCAACTTAAAACCGGAGTTGAAAGGTCTGTTTCTGTATAGAGGTTTATATCTTAATTTTCTGTGTCATTTTTTTTTATAACAGAAGCTGATAGATTAGTAGCAAGTAAAAGTAATTTTTTCTCAAACAAGATTGAAATATATGCTTTTATTCACTAAGCCACATAAGTATGAATATACTATCTGTAGAACTAGATGGTCCAGGCCTCTCTCTATGTAAAGAACTTCCCTGGGGACCTCATAAGTGCTTTCTAGTGGTGTGTCTCTGTTCACTGCACCTCCCTGCGTTGACTTTGTATTTTCTCCATCCTTTCTTCCATACTTAGGATCACTTCCAGCTACAGCAGTGTTTAGGAACTGTAAAAATACAGCTGTGCAAGATGAGGGCAGACGCCGATTGTCCTGTGGGTTCACTCTGCCAGGTGGGAAGGAGGCTCAGGGTCTGTGACCACTTTCTGTGCTTCTAGAGGACTCAGAGCAGACAGCTTACCACAGCCTGTGGTTCCATGTCCAGGGGATTTGATTCTCTTTTTGGTTTCTGTGTGTACCTGGATACATGTGCACACATTCTGTCTGTCTGTCTCTGCCTGTGTCCCTCAAGGAAAATAAAAGCCTCAAGGTTAAGAAAATTATCAGAAGATAGAAAATAAGGGTGGGGTTCTTCCTGTGTCCACTGGCTGAGAAGCAGCCACGGTTGTATCCAGGCTTGCTACATAGCCTTATTCTGTGCTCAGTTTTGATTTACTTATATTTTTGGTGGTAGTAATATGAAAGATTGCTGAACATTTATCTTAGCTTTCAAGGATGTGAGTCTTATGAAACTCTTTGGTGACCTGCATATATAATCAAGGCTTAGGTTCCCATTTCTACACGTCCCCCATCCACCTGAACCTCTCTGCCCATTGTTGTGAGGTGACTGTGGTCCCAGCCACGCTTAGGCTCCAGCCACCTGGAAGGAGGCCAGCAATGCCATTATCTAGCTGGCTGCGAGCCCTCACTAGCTAAAAAAGCATCTGTTTTGCCACTAATGAAGTTTCAGGACGGGTGATGTTGGCATTGACATTAAGCATTTGGGGACATTAAGCACAAGGCAGCAGGCAGACAAGGTAGGGAGAGTCTCCTTCCTATACTGGTGATTAAGTTTTTCCATGAGGTATTCTGTTCCTAAGTTTGGAACATATCTGTTTAATCATGAGTGGTTTGGAGAGTGAAATAAGTAATACAGTTTGTGTTTCACGCTTGACCCTCAACTTAACTCTCCCTCACTTTTTTTTCTTCTCCAGGGTTTTGTACATTGGCCTGGCCTGTAATACAGCCCGCTATATCTACATTTCCTACCTGGAAAATGCCTGGACCGTCCTCCCTATGGAAGTTCTGCAAGGTAAGCTGACGGCTAGCAAGAGAACAGTCTGCTGCTCCTGCAGTGACCACGGAGTGGCCCTGGGCCATGACCTTCTGCATCAGGTTCTACCCGGAAGGGAGGGTCTACTGCTCTGATTGCTGATGCTGGCTCGTCAGCTGCTCTGAATGCTGTCTTGTGTTGAGCCAAACAAAGCTGGATGTTTTCCACACCCTGTTTAAACAAAGAAAGAGGAAGAAATTCTGCTGCCCGGTCCTCCACAGGTGGTTCTAAAATATAAAATGATATATCTTTCAAAGGCTCAGGTTCTTCTGATTGTTTTTAAGATTAACTGTGCATATGAGAAAATATGGCTCTAATACTTTATCTCTTAGGTTATATTTATTGCATCTGGTGATTTATAACAAAAGCTTGAGAGTCATGTTATTTTTTTTTTTTTTTTTTTTTTATGAACCACGTAAAAGTCCTTCCTCAGACAAGCTCTTCTGACTTCTTCTGTTGCTTCAGGGCACCGTTTCCCACCAAGATATAAATCAGAAAGGCTTTTAGGATGTGTGGATCAAGAGTCTTGAAAACATGGACTGTGTTCAAAGCTTCTTGCCATGTTAGTGTACATGACCTCATTAGATTCTAAAATCTGTGCTAGCCTAGGTAGTGATTGGTGATTTGATGACGATCTTCAGGATGAGAAAACTGCAGTAGAAGCCCCGTGACAACCTGGGCTCCCAGATCACTGTTCGAGACATTCTGTGATCGCATAATTTCATTAGCTTTATTAGGCGTCGCTGTATCATTTTCCTAACTTGAAGGCTGGAAGTGTACTTGAGCCAGGATAATGGCCTGTTGTACTCAGACTCACAGTGACTCATCTAAGTAGACTATATAAAACACATGGTCATTTACCACAGCCCTGCTCACAATGAAACAAAAAAAAAAGAATATGCTAAAGAATATGTATCATTATAGCCATGAAATTGTGTAACTCAAAAACATACACTCTTTAAAGGTGCTCTTCTCAGTTCCAATATAATGTGTAAGGTAAGAGAAAGTGTGTTTACAAGTATATATGCAAAGTTGGGTTATATAATAGCAAATTGTTGTTTGTTAACAGGAAAGCTGTTGTCTGTAACTATTAGAAGTCTGAAAGGGTTTATAGTGAAGCACACATCTGAGCTTGTGTCACTTAAGAATCATAAAGCAGGAGGCATGAAGAACAAGGGCTCTCACATAAGGAAAACCGAATCATTTGCATTTTCCACTTCAAGGTCTGCTCTCTCGTCTTGCTGAATTGCAATATCTGTTGATATATAATGAAATTAAGACTCCATAAAGAGATCTGTGTGCTTACTAAAAAATGTATGTCGCTATAAAAATGTATATTGGATATTCACTAATATACTACTTTTTCTTTAAATTAGATATAGAATAGATAGAAAATGACAGTTTGCATAAAAGACTCAATAAGAAATAGCATTTGTGAATTTGGGCCTGCTGGGTCATACCTGTACTCCCAGCGCTTGAGAGGTGGATGTAAGATGATTGTTGTGAGCTTGAAGCTATCTTGAGAACAGTGTAAGATCTTGTCTATACAAACCAAAACAAACAAACAACAAAAGACATTCATGTGATTAAAGGAACAATCCAAGAGTTTTAGAAGAGAAGAAAACAAATGTTCTTTGTTGTCAATTTAGAAATCCTTTTCTGTTGTTTAGCAAAAGATGTATGAGGTGATCTGAGACACCATTTTAAAATAGACTCAGGCGCTAAGGTCTTGCTGTGTGCTCTGGGAGACAGACACGTGCAGTGTGTGTATGGACAGGGGAGTGTGCACTTGCAGCGAGAAGCTCAGTAGAGAGACTAGCTAGATTTGTGGAGCACAGAGTAGAGACCCGGACATTTTATTGAAAAATTCTTCAAGATCTGATCTGAGCTGGCATCTGGAGTGTCACATGTGGCCTCTCGGGAGTAGACACCTGCTGTGGAGCAGCACAGTGGACCAAGGAATAGATGGCAAAAGCCACCCATGCTCAGGTGCACAAACACGGCGCTATACCCAGGGCTGGATAGAGGGCTATCACAAGCTGCTGACCTGGGACATACTCTCTTATGGTGTTCCCCTCAGCGTGTCATGTGGGCGCCGGGCATGTTCTGACTCTAACAGGAATTCTTCCTGAGGCAGCTATGGCTTTAACTTCCATACTTTGTTTCATTCCCCTCTGTGCTCATGGAAGTCAGTGCTGATCTGCCACAAGTCAGAAAGGTCCATACATGCATGCCTCCTGCCCCAGCAGAGGGGGCTCTGCAGCCTGGTTCCCAAGAGCCCCCTGTTTCTATGCTGGAGGACATGGCTTCAGTCCTAGGCAGGAGGCTGCTCAGACCCTCTTCTTTGATATGTGGTATCCCCAGACGGCTCATGCTGAGGAAACCAATGTACACTATATTACTAAACAGGATTGTTCGTGTGTCCTTGATTCGGGGGTCTGTATAGGCTTGTCTGAATGACCTTAGCAGAGGTCTGCCCTTAAAGGAGATAATCTTAGGATATAGTCAGGGCAGGGAATACTTGTAAGAAAATCCTGACTGTGGGGCAAGCCCATTCATCATCATCAACACCTGTTAAGGTTAGGGGTATAGCTTAAGGACAGTATTTGCTTCACACATACCAAGCCCCTGGGCTTGAGTCCCAGCACTTCAAGGAAAGAAAGATGTCCCCCCCACACACACTGTGTGTATTATGTGTGTGTACACACATGTGTATGTACTAGCAGCACACACTGAGAAGTTACAGTATAACTTTCAGGAGTTGAGTCTCTCTTTCTATTGTGGGTTGCAGGAATCAAACTCAGGTCCCCACGCTTTTGTGGCAAGCACTTTTACCTGCTGAGCCACCCACTGGCCCAAGAACAGCCTCTTAAAAAATATAAGGGAGGTCTGTCTATAGCTGCAGGCTTTTCTACCCATGCCCAAGTTCCAGACATAATGACTCTGAGACCGAATAATTTATGAATAAATGCCTAGACCTAAAGCTTTGGCTCATTCCCACTAGCTTGTAACGTAATTAACCCAGTTTATTCTATTGTAAGACCTGCCACATGGCTAGTTACCTCTCCTCAGGTTCATGTGATGACCCTCTCCATCACCTCTTTCCCCGTGTGGTGGTCAGCGCTCTCTTGAAGCCTGTCCTTTTAGAAGGTCGACTACTGTTTTCAGCAGGCAACTTGGCAGCACCATCTAAAGAATCAGGCTTTCTGCTTGGCGAGTCTGCAGTGACTTAAGAGTGGGTCTGAGTGCTGGCAGAGCTGTTGGATGGTGGAAATACTGGCCAAGATTATCTTTATTTTTTCACAGTTACTTTTACAAGGAACCTGGGATTGTGACATTTGATAAAGGTCAAGATCACATGTGCTATGCTCCTTTCCTGTATAGAGGTTAGCTGTAGAAATTCACAGAAAGACTCAGCAACAGATGTGATCACAATTATTCTTGGTGTTAGTGTGTAATGATGACCTGAGTTCAATTCCAAGGACCCACATGGCAGAAGGGGAGAACTCTTGCAAATTGTCATCTAACTTCCACACTATCACATGCATGCACTCTGTCCAACATATAAAGTAAACAAATAAGTATTTTGTTTGTTTTAATGGAGGCTTAGCACTTAAGAGCACTGTTCTTCCAAAGCACCCAAGTTTGATTTCCAGAACCCACGTGGGGGTTCACAACCATCTGTAATTCCAGGCCTGGGGGATCCAATGACTTCTTTTGGCTTCTATGGGTATCAGGCATGGACACAATGCACGATATACATCCGGGCAAAACACCTACACATAGACAAACAAACAAAATGTATTTAAGGAGAATGAAGCCACACAGGGCTGCTATGGTGGAAGAGCTCCTTTTGAAAATTTATTTTTATTCATGTGAATGGGTATATGTGAGTTTATGTGCACCATGTGTATGCATGTGCCCACAATGACTGGAAGAGGGCACCAGATCCCCTGGAATTATTCTACAGGTGGTTGTCAGCCACCCAGTGGGTGTTGGGAGCCAATCACGGGTGCTCTGGAAACACCGCCAGTGTTCTTAAGTGCTGAGCCATCTCCCTGCCCCGCCCCCCAGGAGGTCTTTTTGAGGTACTTGAGCAAATGTCTCCAGTACTGAAAAGTGAGAATTGGCCAGCTCCTCTGTGGGCTCTTTGAGGTGGATGCAGAGTTGAGACTCTATGAGAGATGGCTTTTCTGTCAGTAGCACAGGGCTTGGTCTCAGTCTGTCTCATGCAGTATGCTAGTCAAGGGGCTAAGAGTCCTGCTTCCTTCTTATGTTCTGGAAGCTCACTGAAAAGCTTTCTAAGACCATTAGCCTCCAGGCTTTATCTGACAGCAGAAATTCCAGACATGATTCCAACGGCTAGCACCCATATTGGAAAATTTCTGCCTGGCTTAATCCTTGAAGCATATATAGTTTGCTATGTGAATAACTATGATAGACAAGTCCAGTTAGCAACTGGCTTACAAAAGTCAAGTATTTTACAGTTACTGAAGGATTTTTTAAATGTTTCCTTCAAAGTAGAATTCCCTTGTCCGTCTGGAATGCTTTCTGGTTGGGGACGCTCCTCTGGCAGTTGTGTCCCACATTTAGTTTTTTCTAAAATATTTTCAGCCACACGAATTTCTGCAATTTCAGTTATATTGTTACGTAGGACTTAATTGCTTCCAAGTTAGTTTCCAAATACTAGTTTTGTTTCCATAGTGTAACCCCATTGATTAAAAAAAAAAACCATGCCTTTAGCATTTGAATTCTCCAAAGATGTGTTACCCTCGGTATCCTGTACTGTAGTTGCTATTTTCTAACTTTGAAATGCCCTAATCAGTAGATGAAATAGTTCTTAAAATGTGTAAGTATCAAATAATTTGTACAGCCTGGGCCAGGGTTGCTTCTTTCCCCTGGGCAGTGCCTGTCATGACACTGATGTGGGACTTTCACACTTCAACACTCACTCTTATGTTAGTTGAGGGAATAAAAATCTGCGATGATCTGGAAGTCATAAAGGAACATTTGCTTTGCCTCTTGCCCTGCCAATAAGCTCTGAGTCCTTGTGCAACAGGCTCACAATCTGAAGTTAGAAGAGACCAACAGTATGAACAAGAATCAACTGATCAGTGTAAAGTAGTAATGCAGCGTAGGGCCATAATTATTGTCCAGCTAGTGTTACATAACACATTCATACAAAGGTAAAGTTAATATATAAAAATCAGGTCAAGGAGAAGATATTTTAAAAGAGTCCCTTGCTAAGAGCTGTAGAAATGACCTCATGTTCAAGAGTAATTACTGCGCTTCCAGGGGGTCCACGTTTGATTCTCTGTACCCATGTCTAATGGCTCACAACCACCTGTAGCTCTAGCTTTAGGGCATCTGATGCCTCTGGCTTCTACTGACCTGGCACACTTACATTGAGACTCACATGCACATACAATATTAAAAATAATAAAAATACGCTTTTAAAAAAGACTGTCTTCCAGGAGAATCAACTGCAGTTACATCTGCCACAAACTGGTTCTGCAGCCTCATGACCAAAGCATGTGGGGATCATAACTGGTCATTGCACACTGGTCTTCAAATCCCTTTGATGATGTGGTATTTTTATGTACATTGAGAGAGTTCATTTTCATGACTGCATGGAAAATCACAGTAGACTATAGTATTGCCAAGTCTTGACATTAAACACATTCAGTTTTTCACTGACACTACCAAAACCTGCTTTAAGAAAGGCAGAAGGCATAATGTAAGATTCATGAGGTTCTCAAATGTTGGTTTGGGTTTTATAAAGCTCACTGTTTTCTTTTAAGTATATAAATGAGATACAGCTAGTGTTTTTCCCCCATCCTCTTTTGTTTATATACGACATGGGGACATTTTCTCCTGCTTTATCCAGAGTGTGTTTTACCCACAAACTCTTCTTTCTTTACCTCCCATCATGAGACCCACTGCCTGCCTAGCCTCAGGCCATTGACCTTTTACTAAGTATGAAGCCCTGTGCTGGGTGCTATGTTCTTAAGGGCGTTGATGGGCTCTTCTTTCAGGTCAATCCTGTCCCCCTTCACTCACTGCTGTGTGGCACACCATGAGCTGGGATAACGGGAGCCACTTTTTGTCTTTCGCCAAGTGTAACATGCCAACCATCACACAGCAAGATACTGATGGATGGATACTGACAGTGCTGTATATTAGTAAATGTGGAGACATGGACCCTTAGCAATAATTGCACCTTATAATTTTCTTCCTCCTCTCCTCTCCTCCTCTCCCTCTCTCTTCTTCTCCTCCTTCTCTTTCTTTTCCCTCGTTTTTCTCCCTCCTTCTTCAGAAAGTCCTCTGTTGTTGTTGTCTCTTTCTCTGGCAGGCTCGCTCTTGCTTGCTCTTGGTCCTTGTTTTCTTTTCCTTGTGTATGTACCACTTTCCCAGTACACCTTACTGTTAATTAAGCCTGGCCAGTGTGAAATGAAATACTACCTCTCAATCCAGTCCACAAGACTTCCCATAGGAGTCACTCCTCTTTCCCAGTTCGAGTGCTGAAACAAGGCACTAAAGAGGGCAGTGTGCAGTTGGAGCTGTGAATGTCTGTGTGGAGCAGAGCTGCCAATCCTCTGGTCTCCTGCCCACTGGACATCATGTAAGCATGAATATTACTGTGCAAAGACAGGAGTCTGAGGCCTGTTTGTTATGGCAGTCTTATTACCTTAGCCATTATGGTTACCTTCTACTGCCTGCCTGGTGGAGGACTTTCTTAGTAAGAGAGAAAGAACTCTTACTGAGGTTCATAAGATTGATCTTTCAGAGTTCTCCGGTGGAATTTTTGGGGTCACATAAGTATACTATCACATCATCTGCAATTAGTGATATTTTGACTTCTTCCTTTCAAATTTGTAACCCTTTGACCTCCTTTTGTTGTCTAATTGCTTTAGCTAGAACTTCAACTACTATATTGAATAGGAAGGGAGAGAGTGGACAGCCTTGTCTAGTCCCTGATTTTAGTGGGTTTGCTTAGAGTTTCTCTTCATTTAGTATGATGTTGGCTACTGGTTTGTTGTATTTTGCTTTTACTATATTTAGGTATGGGTCTTGAGTTCCTGATCTTTCCAAGACTTCCCATGAAGGGGTGTTGGGTTTTGTCAAATGCTTTCTCAGCATCTAATGAAATGATCATGTGTTTTTTTCCTTTGAGTTCATTTATATTGTGGGTTACAGTGATGGATTTCCATATATTGAACTATCCCTGCATCCCTGGGATGAAGCCTACTTGATCATGATGGATGATTGGTTTGATGTGTTCTTGAATTCAGTTTCTGAGAATTTTGTTGAGTATTTCTGCATCTATGAATATAAGCAAAATCGGCCTGAAGTTCTCCATTCTTTGTTGGGTCTTTTTGTGGTTTAGGTATCAGTTATTCTGGCTTCATAGAATGAATTGAATAGTGTTTCTTCTGTTTGTATTTTGTAGACTAGTTTGAAGAGTATTGATATTAGGTCTTCTTTGAAGGTCTGATAGAATTCTGCACTAAAACCATCTGGTCCTGGGCTTTTTTTTTTTTTTTTTTTTGGTAGCGAGAGTATTAATAATGACTGCTTCTATTTCTTTAGGGGTTATGGGGCTGTTTAGGTGGCATATCTCCTCCAGATTTAAATTTGGCAACTAGTATCTGTCTAGAAAACTGTCCGTTTCGTCCAGATTTTTCAGTTGTATTGAGTATAGGCTTTTGTAGTAGGATCTGATGATTTTTTGAATTTTTCCAGTTTCTGTTATCTCCATTTTCATTTCTGATTTTGTTAATTTGGATACTGTCTCTGTGCCCTCTGGTTAGTCTGGCTAAGGGTTTATCTATCTTGTTGATTTTCTCAAAGAACCAGCTCCTGGTTTTGTTGATTCTTTGTATGGTTCTTTTTGTTTCTACTTGATTGATTTCAGCCCTGAGTTTCATGACTTCCTGTCTTCTACTCCTCCTGGGTGAATTAACTTCTTTTTCTTCCAGGGCTTTCAGGTGTGCCTTTATCTGCTAGTGCATGCTCTCTCCAGTTTCTTTGTGGAGGCACTCAGGGCTATGAGTTTTCCTCTTAGCACTGCTTTCATTGTGTCCCATAAATTTGGGTATGTTGTGCCTTAATTTTCATTAAATTCTAAAAAGTCTTTGATTTCTTTCTTTATTTCTTCCTTGACCAAGGTGTCATTGAGTAGAGTATTGTTCAGTTTCCATGTGTATGTGGGCTTTCTGTTGTTTTTGTTGCTATTGAAGATCACTCTTACTCCATAGTGACCTGATAGGAGGCATGGGATTAGTTCGATCTTCTTATATTTGTTGAGGTCTGTCTTGTGACAAATTATATGATCTATTTTGGAGAAGGTACCATGAGGAGCTGAGAAAAAGGTATATTCTTTTGCTTTAGGATGAAATGTTCCATATATATCTGTTAAATCCAATTGGTCCAAAGCTTCAATTAGTTTCACTGTGTCCCTGTTTAGTTTCTGTTAAGTCCACTTTTAATCAACTTAGGAATACTTTTATGCCTACCATTATTATAAAATTTTCCACAATAATCTTCAATTTTAACATGTTTTTCTACATTTTTTACAATTTTATCAGAAATATTTTCCACGTAATCTTTGATTTTATCATAAAATGTTTCTATCCAATATTTCAGTTAATTTAGCAATGTTTTATATGTCTACCACTTTACTCCCTATTTTTCTATGAAAATTGTCAATTTTAACGTGTTTATCTGAAATATTTTCCATGTAAATCTTTAATTTTATCATAAAGTGTTTTTGCTTCCCTTTACTTTGCTTTTCAATAAATTAAAAAAAATCTATTTTCCTGTTACTCATATACGTTTCAGTCATAATTTCAAGAAAGTAGATTTTATGATGTTTGTTTGCCTTGCTTTGTCTTTGGTAGTACTGAGGTTAAATCCAGCCTTGTTACACCCAGGGCATGTATTACCACTGAGCTACATCCCCGAGCCAATCTAGGTTATTTTTTAACTACAAATATGGGCTGAATAGTTATTAATAGCATGAACAGTTAATTAATTTCCACAGATGTCAAATAAACTATTTGCTTTGTCTAGTTAAACAACCATAACATTGTAGATATTGTCAGTCTTTTCAGAATCAAATAATGCCTAGACAGAGTCCTAGTTATAAATGTTGACATAGTAGTATAAAATGAGAATGTTTTCATTTATATTATTAAAGATGACATTGACTTCTTTTTCAGATACCTATATTATTTTTATGAGTAACACTAGAGTTCCTGGATGTTTTCGGTTACCAGCTTTATGCATTTTGCATTTTCTTTGACTGTTGAGTCAATGTTTTCTATGGTATCTTGAGCACCTGAGGTTCTTTCTTCTATCTCTTGTATTCTGTTGTTGATGCTTGCATCTATGACTCCTGAATTCTTTCCAAGGTTTTCTATCTCCAGAGATTCCTCACTTTGTGATTTCTTTATTGTTTCTACTTCCACTTTTAGATCCTGGATAATTTTGTTCGGTTCCTTCACTTGATTGTTTGTGTTTTCCTGTAATTCTTTAAGGGATTTTTGTGTTTCTTCTTTAAGGGCTTCTGCCTGTTGACCCATGATCTCCTGTACTTCTTTAAGGGATTTTTGTGTTTCCTCTTTAAAGCTTTTACCTGTTGACCGATGTTCTGTATTTCTTTAAGGGAGTTATTTAAGTCTTTCTTGAAGTCCTCTATCAGCATCATGAGATATGATTTTAAATCCAACTCTTGCTTTTCCGGTGTGTTGGGGTATCCAGGACTTGCTATGTTGGGAGAACTGCGCTCTGATGTTGCCATGTGGCCTTGGTTTCTGTTCGTAGGGTTCTTGTGCTTGCCTTTCGCCATCTGGTGCGAGTTGGTATTCTTGTCTCTGGCTGGAGTTTGTTCCTCCTGTGGGCCTGTAAGCTTGTGTCCTTACTTCTCTGAGTTCAAAAGTGAAAGCACTGCTGGGAGATCTCTCTCTCTCTCTCTTGGTGGGCTATGCACAGAAGGCTGTGGAGTCTCCAAGCTCCCTGGTGCAAGTGGTGGCAGGAAGACTTCCGTCCAGGAAAATGGATTTAATATTTCTAAGTTAATGATAAGGTATATACTGATGTGCACAGTAAAGATAGGGTCTATTCTTTCATGGGCCTTCTTAATCACAGTCAGTCCAGATAACTCTGCATTAAGATTCACCTTTCCGGGAGCTGGAGAGATGGCTCAGTGGTTAACAGCACTGACTGCTCTTCGGTAGGGTCTGAGTTCAAAAATCCCAGCAACCACATGATGGCTCACAACCATCTGTAATGAGATCTGACGCCCTCTTCTGGAGTATCTGAAGACAGCTACAGTGTACTTACATATAATAAAAAAATAAATCTTAAAAGCAAAGAGATTCACCCTTCCAGTGCTGGATATATTTATATTCCTGTAAATACAAATTTGTTTCTGAGATATAGTTAAGTTACTTGGAAAAAGTACAGTCCTTCTGGGTTTTACTTTTAAGGTTGCTCATGTGAGGCCAGATCAGGCCCAGTCGAGGGATAAATATTACATAAGACCCCACAAATTCCTCTATTGCACATTCCTCTAATCCCAGGGATGCTATGTTTTCAGTAGGTCCAAGCAGAAGACTCAACATTTCTCCAAAAATATTCAGATAGCCAATAGCACCTGGCGGTTCTCAGTACTGCTTGTCAGAGTTGTAAGCCAAAGCACTGCGGACACTGTTTTGCATAGCAATTTGGATTGCTACTATTAGAAGAAATGTAGATTTCTGGTGTGTGTGTGTGTGTGTGTGTGTGTGTGTGTGTGTGTGTGTGTGTGTCAAATAGTATAGCTACTGTAGTTAAGTGCTGTTCTTCAAAACATTTAATATAGTGAACGCCACATGACTAGAAAGTCTGCTTCTAGCTGTGTAAACACCATTGTGTATTTATTTAAAGATACTGAAATGTCAATATTTAAACAACATTATTCACAATAATCAAAAGGTGTAAACAACTCAGATGCAATCAACAGAGGAGCAAACTGTTACCACATATATTTGGTATATATGTGCAATGGGCTATTATTTAGCCTTTAAAAAGACAGAAAATCATTTTTTATATTAGTAATTTTTGTCCTTGACCATTTCGTGAGTGTACAGAATGTATTCTGGTTATGTTGTCCACCCTGTGGCTCTCAACTTCCTCCTGTCACACCTCATCTCCACTAGCCCCTGTCCCGGATGCATGAGTTTGGTTTGGGTTTGTGACCTTTTGAAATTGCTTAGGGCCATCGGCTTGGAGCTGTGTATCTGAGCCTGGAAGGCTCCTCACTGGCCTGGAAGGCTCCTCACTGGCTGCAGAGCTGCCATCAAGCATTCCCCTCTGCCAGGCTCTTGCCAGTAGTAAGGGGTGGATCCTCTGAGCCCTCTCCTTCCATTCCTGATGCTGAGAGGTTTCATTCTTGTGCAGAAACGTTGTATTCATGGCAGCTGTGAGTTCATGATTAGCATGGCTGTGCCTTGTCCGGAAGAGAGCATCCTGCAGCCCTGGGCCCTATCATTTGTCTCCACATTCTTTCCTTCCCATCTTCTGTAGTATTCCCTAAGCCTTGGCAAGGGTGGTGTAAATAAAGGTCTTATTTAGAGCTTACCCATCACTTATTCTCAGCACTTCGCACAGCCGTAATCTTCAATCACTGCCACTCACTGCAAAGAGGTTTCCCTGATTAAGGTTGATAGTAGCATTTCTCTATTGGTATGACTATAAATATTTAGAGCCAGTTTGACACTCTATCAGTGTAGCTAAACAATAGTGTTCAGTTCCCCGCTAAGATCTAGGCTCTTCCCAACCATGTGTTTGTGTGTTTTTTTTTAAACCGGGTTCCCCTTTTGGATAAGGTCTTGAATCCAAACCAAAAGCAGTTGCTATCCTCATAACAGTGCTACCACTATTGCAAAAGTGGGCACATCTTACCTGAAAGGTTGGATGATCATAGAGTTCAGAGTTGGGTATAATATTAACATTTCCTCTCCTAGCAACTTGTACAGCATCCCCTGGAACCTTAAAGACATCACATTAAGTGGCTAGACCAAAAAAAAAATGTTTTGAGACCCAGAGCAGTTGAGCAGTCACATTCACAGAGATGGAAAGATGGCTGTTTGTTAGGGAATAGCTCGGGGGCGGGGTGTGGTAAAGGGCGATGATGCTTTTGCTTAGGATGATAAGAAAGTCAAAGATGGATAATAGTGATGGACGCTCAACACTGTGAGTGTGCCTAATGCTCCAACACTGTCACTGTCCCTAGTGGTATTGAACTATATGTTAAAAAAGATTAGTTAAAATGACCATCAGAAGTAATTGAATGCTTGACTGAAATTCTCAAAGCAAAAAAAAATATTATATTGCAGTGGCTTAAATGAAACATTTTTTTTTGGTTGTGCCTTTTTTTTTTTTTTTTAGTGATTTGTTCTCCTTTTTTAAAAAATTTTTTATTTTCTATAATCTTTGTTTACATTCCAAATGATTTCCCCTTTCCCGGTTCACTGCTCCCCATAAGTACCATAAGCCCTCTTCCCTCTGCCCGGTCCCCAATCATCCCCCTCCCACTTCTCTGTCCTGGTAATCCCCTACATTGCTGCATCAAGCCTTTCCAGGACCAGGGCCCTCTCCTTCCTTCTTCTTGGGAATGATTTGATATGTGAATTGTGTCTTGGGTATTCAGAGTTCCTCAGAAAACTGGGCATGACACTTCCAGAGGACCCTGCTATACCACTCCTGGGCATATACCCAGAGTATTCCCCTGCATGCAATAAGGACACATGTTCCACTATGTTTATAGCAGCCGTATTTATAATAGCCAGAAGCTGGAAAGAACCCAGATGTCCCTCAATGGAGGAATGGATACAGAAAATGTGGTATATTTACACAATGGAATACTACTCAGCAATTAAAAATAATGAATTCATGCAATTTGTAGGCAAATGGTTGGATCTGGAAAATATCATCCTAAGTGAGGTAACCCAATCACAAAAGAACACACATGGAATGCAATCACTGATAAGTAGATATTAGCCCAGAAACATTTATTATGTATATCTTATTATAAAATATGTACATGTGTTTATACATATGCATAGTATATCTACATATTATAATAGGTCCCTGGTTTAATAATTCATGTCACAAAGTAAGTGTTATCCAAGGAGTGCTGAGCAGACACTGACGCCTGCCTGCTCTTCTCCCGCAGGGGTCACGCACGCAGCCATCTGGGCAGCCTGCATCTCCTACCTCAGTGCAGCCGTTCCCCCTGAGCTGAGGACGTCTGCGCAGGGAATCCTGCAAGGCCTGCACCTGGGGCTGGGGAGAGGATGTGGCGCCATGATCGGAGGCGTGTTAGTCAATTATTTTGGTAAGAATGATTTTTCTTTTGGTCCTTTGGGGAAAATCATTTAATAGTTTTTTTTTCTTTTCCAACTTTACCAGTATCCCTGTCCTCTGTTGACATTGCGTGGTCATCATAATTGTAAAGCACACGCTCAGGTTGTGAAGATGTTTAAAGCCATTTAGGTAATTCCAGGAAATTAAGTCGTGAAGATGTTCATAGTCCCGGCTGCTGGCAAATGGCGGATGAAATGCTACATAAACCTCAAGGGAGCCAAACAGACGAGTAAGCTCAGATGCTTCCTGTTGAGTCCGGTCCCCCACACCTGCCGTGATGATAGAAAGAGACGGACTCCATCATCCGTACTCAGAAAGGCCTCCCTATTCACGGGTCTTGTCACCGTGTCTTTGCATCACAGTCACTCTGCCTCAGTTGACCTCTCGTTGGAAATCCGAAGGCTGAGACAGTTAGATCATTCTGGGATGTGTGACTGCTTGGTCTTCTGTGCAAGGCACCCAGGGCTGTGTAAATTTATAGCACTATTTAAGACGTGCCACCAACTGCAGATGGATAGCAGTGTTCCTTAACAAGCTGGTAGTCAGGCGCCACGAAGACCGTGCTGAGCGAGGAGCACGTCAGATGGATGGGACTGAGAGTCTTCACTGAGCAGACCCGGCACCGGGGTCTCCTAATCCAGGCAGCTATGGAAAGGGCACTGGTGCTCTCTGCTCAGCGAACCCGTGCTTGCTCTGTCCCAGCGTTAAGACTGTTTACGGTGGAAGGTTGCTGTACTTCCTGCAATTACCATTTGGGCCTCTCTGTTTCCTTTCCAGGGGCCGCTGCAACCTTCCGAGGGATTGGCATGGCGTGCCTGGTGATCCTCCTGCTCTTTGCCCTGATCCAGTGGCTGGCAGTACCAGACGAGGAAGAAGGTGAACATTTCCTTTCCTTTCATCTTTGGAGGTGAGCGTAGGAGGTTAAGGGTTTGAGGCCAGGTTTCCGTATAACCCGGACTGGCCTTGAGTTTGTAATCCTGCCTCATAATGGTGGTTCCCCCCAACCCCCACTGTACTGTGAACTGGCCTGCAGGCACCATGTTCTCAGTGGTGTCTTGGTGAACTCCTGTAGAGATGACACACCTCCTGTGAGAAGAAGGCTGGCTGCCGAGCCGATTGCAGTCTCTTGGTTCTGTTTTATGTAATGGTGCAGGGTGCTATGGCGCGGTTGTCTCCAACCTCCCTGGCATTCTGAAGAGATTGCAGATTTAAGGCAGATACATATGAAGCTTTGTGGTAATTTACTACCAGGAATGTAGGGTGTTCTTAAACTGTATGTCTTTACCTTCATTAAACATATGTCTATGGATGCTTCCCCTGACAGACAAGGCCTTTGTTAAAGCTGCCAGTCAAAGGGGAAGGCAGGCCGGTGAAACAGCCCAGCAGGCAGAGGCACCTGCTGCCAAGCCCGCCAACCCGAGTTCAGTCCCCGAGACCCACACAGTGAAAGGAGAGAACCAGTGCCTTCGAGTTGTCCTCTCAGGCCTTCACGCGTGTTCTACGTCACTCCCACAAACACCACACACATACTGAATAAATAAATAAATAAATAAATAAATAAATAATACAATTTTTTTGACCTCTTAGTTGTGAGCCTAGCCTTTAACATCTGAAACATCTCTCTAGTCCAAATAATAAAAATAATAATAATAATAATAATAATAATAATAATAATAATAATGGGAGGGAGTTACATCAGATGTAATGTGTAGATGATATGAGACAAGTGATATGAAACTTTTGTTGAAAAGTGTCAACCAATAGAAGGCACATGTTCTGGGTCACTCTGTGCCAGCACAGAGGTGGTCACCTTGGACTCTCAGTCCTTCGAGTATTCCTGGTCTCGGGGCCTGAGGCGCTCTAGTAAAAGAGCATTGCTTGTTACAGAACCTCAGGGCAACATCTCAATCTCACTGAGTAGCACAGGACAAAGGCCAGCGGTGGTTCTCAGTCCCTGCCTGGGAGTATGGAGTCCTAGGTGTGCACTACCATGTCAGGATTATCTTTTCCTTCACCTTTGCTTTAAACATGTAGAAAACTTGAAAGTCATTTTAACATTCTTTTTCTCTCTAGACAAGACAATGTTGGCAGAAAGGATTCCTGTTCCCTCTAGTCCTGTTCCCATAGCAACCATCGACCTGGTACAGCAACAGACAGAAGATGTCATGCCACGCATTGAGGCCAGACTTCCGCCCAAGAAAACCAAGCACCAGGAAGAGCAGGAAGATGTAAACAAACCGGCCTGGGGGGTCAGCTCTTCTCCTTGGGTGACCTTTGTCTATGCTCTCTACCAAGTTAAAGAGTTAGTGCAACTGACAAGAGACAGCCGGGCCTCTGAGATACAACCTTTACAGGTAACCCTCTGCTGGGCTAGCATGGCGCCTACGCTGTTACTCCATCAAAACACACGGGGAATGGAAAAACAGGCATGCATGCAAAGGATCTTAGTGGTCTGGGACCACTTTGTCACGGGAGTGTATACCACGTAGCACAGGAAGAGCATGTGCTGTATGGAGCTTTCAGAAAGGCTTCACAAAGGAATGCATAGTTCTATGTTTTTTTAAGTAAATCTATCCCAGCTTAACACACTACAACTTGTAGCCAGAATATACAGCTCCTGCTTTCAGAAACTGTGTTTACTAATCTGTAAAATTCAGAACTCCAGGGGGACCATTACCCAGGCCAGGAATGAAGTAAAGGGCTGCTACGTTAGCCCGTCATCTGTGCCTCATATGGCGCTGTCTGGTACTCCACCCAGGAAGGTCTGGTTCTGAGGGGCCTCACTAGGGGAGGCAAAGGCATGCTCTTTCTTGTTCCCAAAGGCTTTCCTGAAAAAAGTCAAATGGTACTGATCAAATCAGCAATTCTATAAATAAAGTTGTACCCTGACTTTGGAAAAGGAATGTGCCTTCTGTGAACAGTTTGGTCAGAGCCATAAATCTACTCCTTTGTTAGATTAATCTTTCCACTTCCTTAATAAGTAATGTCAGGTTTATACTTACAGTAGCTTAAAAGGACCCCGAGGAGGGCAGGCAAGACAGCTTAGTTGGTAATCACACCTACCACCACGCTTGATGCCCTGAGTTTGATCCCTGGAATCCAAATAGTTGAAAGACAAAACCAACTCCCACAAGTTGTCCTTAGACTTGCATACCCACTCCATGGCGCACATATACCCACAATAAAACAAGCAAACAAACAAATGTGATCTTTACAAAGGGACTCAAACGGAAAAATAAGAGGGAAGATAAAGAGTAATTTCTTTAAAAAAAAAAAAAACTGACAAACTACTGGTGATTGCAGAGATGGCCCAACAGTTGTCTGCCACGGTTGCAAAGGACCTGAGTTTGGTTCTCAGCATGCAGGACGTACCCAGCATCACAGCTGCACCTGTGCTCTATGTCTAAAGGATCTAATGACAATCACGTGCAGGTCCCCATCCACCAACACGCATGCACACACGCCATTCAAAATAAAACAAAGCTTCATTAAAGAAAAAGCAGGTTTGTCAAGCCACCTTGATTAATCTTGCCTGTGACGTCCTTGCATAGTTTACTGAACTGACAGGTCACGGACAGCCGCACGCATGCCACTCCGTGCATTCCTTCACTCATTCATCAAGCCAGGGCTGAACTCGAGACAGCAGCACTCAGAGGCTTCTAGAGCGTAAGGCAGGGAGGAGACGCAGGGGAAGGATGCCCCGCTACCCAGGAGAGGCAATGCTTTCAGTACTTCGCGAATTCATCCTCGTTTTTTTACAGATGCCCAGTAAGCATTCAAGTTTGCCTTTCTTCCCCTCTGGTGGGAGTTAAAGATAGTAATACCCATCGGGCACGGTATAGTATTGTCGTGAAGTAATTACATTTCAGAATCAGAGGAATGAAAGAAAAAAATTAATTCAACTATAGGAAATAGAAATGAACATCAATTAAGAAGAAAAACAAATCTAAAGTCATCTTCCCTGACTTGTACACTCATTGTGGCATCCTACTAACAGTATGGTGTGCGTCCTCAGACCACTCCGCATCGGCTTCGCCTACCCTGTTTGCATTCGCTGTCTGCCTTGCTGAAGTATTAGTGCTCATTTTGAAATCCCACATGTGCATTAGGACTCTGCCATTAGGCTTCTTTGCCTAGATAGGCGAAGAGTCCTTGTTTACTGATCACTGTCCACTGTCTCCTGGCTCCTAAATATTGTGGTCTTCCCAATAGCTAGCACTCGGGTATCCCGCGGCTCTTGCCTGGTGACTTGCCACAGGGCCGGGGTACTCTGTAAATATCTGTGATGTGTGTGTAAATGTAAAGCTGTTTGCCTCGCAGTGACAAGAATACAGATAAAAGTGTTCCCTCAGCCATAGGTGTGTCTGCTTATAGTGTTTGTGTTTTTCATGCGGCTCTGGCAGTAGCACATAGGAATCGAGACAAGAGGTAAGATGTCTATCCTATTCCTTTATGCGTTGGTCCCCGATGTGGGCTGTTTGAGAGATCGCCACACATTTGCTGTGTGAAAATATGCATGATGGTTGGATTTATTCTTTCTCAAACACTGTGGACCGTCTGTTTTTCCTTCCAGGGGACCAGCGAGAACCGGGAAGTCTCTCCAGCTGGTGGAGCCCAGCGTGCCCCACGTGAAACTCACTCTGACTCACCCAGAAGCCAGCCATCCCCTGATACAGCAGCATCTCAAACACGGTCCAGCCCTGCTCGCCCCAGTGCTACCCCACATGGACAGGAGAGTGGAGAGGAGCAGGCTCAGCCCACTGTGGGAGAGCACTGAGGGTCATTTCATACCCTGCATGGCACCAGGCACTTCAGTCAGGACAGAGGGCGAGCCCCCAACCCTGACCATGCCTCTGCAAGGGGGGGCC
The DNA here is from genome assembly GCA_964023405.1 of Apodemus agrarius. Lineage (NCBI taxonomy): Eukaryota > Metazoa > Chordata > Mammalia > Rodentia > Muridae > Apodemus > Apodemus agrarius. Next base: position 48,123,497 of record OZ030014.1, read on the forward strand.
ACTGCAATGCATATGCTTCTAAATATCTAAACTCATTACTGTGGAACAACACACACACACACACACACACACACACACACACACGTACACGCACACGCACACGCACACACAGGCACCTGTGAGTACGTGTTGGCAGGAAACCAGAGACATCCCAGTCCTGTAGACACAGAGAACAGTGTTGAGAAGGAGCCCCTGCTCTTGGCTAGTTAGATCTGACCTGACTTCACCCGGGTGGGGGGGGGGGAGCAGAGCTCACAGCAAGCAGGGCGGATGAGAGGGCATCAGGGGAAGAAGGACTCCATCTCCCTCTTCTGATTATTTATTCTAGATATTGGGTTCTTAGGGAAAAGTGCGAAGAAAAAAGGAGTATATCTATAGTTTTATTTGTCTTGAAGCAAAGCAGTTTAAAAATTATAAAACATACTGAAAAGGGAACCAGATGCTTTTTTGCTGTTTAGAAAAGTTCAAAGTGTCACTGAACTTTGTACATCTCTAGCAAATATATTTTTATATGCATATAGTATATAGTGAGCATAGTTCCGCGGGAGGCAACGCTTTCCCTGACTACTGCACACTGGGTTGAGCTGTAAAACGTCTCTGTTGCGATGGGCTGTGAGAACGAGCAGAAGTAAGAGAATATTTCAAAGAATCCAACCAACTCAGTATCCTAAGACATGACAGACAAGGCTTTTCTAAGCAGATTCTTCTATCCGCATCCTCTGTTGCTGTATTTTACAGTGACTTGGGCTCTAATTAGCTAATGGAATAAAAAAACACCCATTGGATTCCTAAGTGTTAAGCTAAAGAGTACTATTTACAAAGAGCAGGTTAAGTTTTAAGTGCCTGGGGGAGGGACATGATGTTTAAAACTTACATAGTAGGTCTGTTTTGTACATAGTAGGTCTGTTTTGTTTGTGAAGGACTAAGTAGGAAGCCAGAAATGGGAATTCTGGGAATAAGAATGACTTTAAAGACTTAAGAAATGAATCTTAGTATATTCTTCTCCCCGAAACCATCCATAGTCAAACACTGAAAACCTTTGGGTTTGGGCTACAAACCACACCAGTTACCACTGCAGATAGAGGGTGTCTGGGTGCTTGCACGCAGAGCTGCTCCTAGAAGGAAGGCGGAGGCTGTAAGAAGCCTGGGAGTGCCTGTGGGAGGGGGTGCCGCCGAGGGTCAGTCATCCTGTGCAGGGACACGAGAACGGTTCAGAGCATTCAGAACGGAGGCTCGCCCCAGCTCTCACCTAGAAGACAGGATCACCTGTACAGCAGAGGCTTCTGCACGACAGTTCTGCCGGCCCCTAGATTCGGAAGAAACAGTCTACACCCGGATGTCAGGCTTCACCGCAAAACAGAGCTTGGAATTATGGGAACAATTAAGCAAATGGTTGCTTTTGCACTTGAATGGTACTGCACTGTCAACCCGTGGCTCATTTAAGTGACCTTTAAAATCACGGGTATTTATTATGCTTGTGTAATTACGGAAATGAAGTGGGAGACTGGCTGAGCCCCACCTATGAATGTACAGTATGTAGATTGTGAAACTGACTCTAGGGAATCAGAGCATTGTATCTTGTGTTTACAGTTCTGGTTGATTACTTTGAAAAGCTGCTGTCCTTGGAGATGCACAGTGGATATATTGAAATAAAAAGTATATACCATTTTAAAATATTTCTTAAATGAAAACACGTGACCAAACAAGAAAAAAAAAAAACCCTCTGCTCTGTAATGAATGACATCAAATTCAACATGCCTTCGTTACAAAATGTTTACCGTCAGCGTCGGTTCAACAGTGCAGTCATTTCTAGCCTTTTGAACTGACACCTTCACGAGTTTGTGGACTTTGTGACTTTTTCTTCTTGTTCTTACAGTGCCATATGTCACTTAAAAATATTAAAGTGAATTCCAATTACACCTGATTTGAGAATTTTATAACCTCTCTTGAGAGCCTTGGAAATGCTCGGGGATGTCAGAGCTGAGGCTAGTAATCACTACGAGGATGTGTCCTGTTCCCCTCTGCCCACAGGAACAGTATGTTACCCGAGAGTTCCGTGTGGATCCAAGCTGGCTCACTGCTAATAACTAGACTATTCTTTTTCTTTTCTTTTCTTTTCTTTTCTTTTCTTTTTTTTTTTTTTTTTTTTTTTTGCCAATGCATAATTTTTTTATTGGATATATTCTTTTTTAAAAAAAATTGGATATATTCTATATTTACAATTCATGTCCCTTTTTCTGGTTCCCCACCCCCAAAGGTCCCACATGCCCCTTTCCCTCCCCCTGCTCCCTCATCCACCCCCTCCCACCTCCCTGTTCTTGTACTCCCCCACAGTGATGATTTCGTCCATTCTAGCACCAGTGTCCACTCCTTTCTTCTTGTCAGACATCATTTGGTATGTGAATTGTGTCTTTGGTGTTCCAAGATTCTAGGCTAATATCCACTTATCAGTGACTGCATACCATGGGTATTCTTTTGAGACTGGGTCACCTCACTTAGTATGATGTTCTCCAGCTCCATCCATTTCTCTAAGAATTTCATGAATTCATTGTTTCTAATGGCTGAATAGTACTCCATTGTGTATATATACCACATTTTTTGTATCCATTCCTCCGTTGAGGGACATCTGGGTTCTTTCCAGCTTCTGGCTATTATATATAAGGCTGCTATGAACATAGTGGAGCATGTATCCTTATTGCATGCTGGGGAATCTTCTGGGTATATTCCCAGGAGTGGTATGGCTGGGTCCTCCGGAAGTATCACGTCCAGTTTTCTGAGGAACCGCCAGACTGATTTCCAGAGTGATTGTACCAGCTTGCATTCCCACCAGCAGTGGAGGAGTGTTCCTCTTTCTCCACATCCTCGCCAACACCTGATGTCTTCTGAGTTTTTAATCTTAGCCATTCTGACTGGTGTGAGGTGAAATCTCAGGGTTGTTTTAATTTGCATTTCCCTAATGACTAATGATGTTGAACATTTTTTATGGTGTTTCTCAGCCATCCGAATTTCTTCAGGTGAAAAGTCTCTGTTTAGCTCTCTACCCCATTTTTGGATAGGGTTATTTGGTTTTCTGGGGTCTAACCTCTTGAGTTCTTTGTATACATTGGATATTAGCCCTCTGTCGGATGTGGGGTTGGTGAAGATCTTTTCCCAATTTGTTGGTTGCTGATTTATCCTTTTGACAATGTCTTTTGCCTTACAGAAACTTTGTAATTTTATGAGGTCCCATTTGTCTATTCTTGCTCTTAGAGCATAAGCAATTGGTGTTCTGTTCAGGAATTTTTCCCCTGAGCCAATGTCCTCAAGGGTCTTCCCCAGTTTCTTTTCTATTAGTTTTAGTGTGTCTGGTTTTATGTGGAGGTCCTTGATCCACTTGGAGTTGAGCTTAGTGCAAGGAGATAAGAGTGGATCAATTCTCATTCTTCTGCATGTTGACCTCCAGTTGAGCCAGCACCATCTGTTGAAAAGGTTATCTATTTTCCACTGGATGTTTTCAGCTCTTTTTGTCAAAGATCAATTGGCCATAGATGTGTGGGTTCAGTTCTGGGTCTTCAATCCTATTCCATTGATCTGCCTCCCTGTCACTGAACCAATACCATGCAGTTTTTTACACTACTGCTCTGTAGTATTGCTTGAGGTTCAGGATATTGATTCCCCCAGAAGTTCTTTTGCTGTTGGTGATAGTTTTAGCTATCCTGGGTTTTTTGTTATTCCAGATGAATTTGAGAATTGCTCTTTCTAACTCTATGAAGAACTGAGTTGGGATTTTGATGGGGATTGCGGTGAATCTGTATATTGCTTTTGGCAAGATTGCCATTTTAACTATATTAATTCTGCCAACCTACGAGCATGGAAGATTTTCCCTTTTTCTGATGTCTTCTTCAATTTCCCTCTTCAGAGACCTGACGTTTTGTCATATAAATCTTTCACATGTTTGGTTAGAGTCACTCCAAGATACTTTATATCATTTGTGGCTATTGTGAAGGGTGTCATTTCCCTAATTTCTTTCTCGGCCTGCTTATCCTTCGCGTATAGGAAGGCTACTGATTTGCTTGAGTTGATGTTATAGCCGACCACTTTGCTGAAGTTGTTTATCAGTTGCAGGAGTTCTCTGGTGGAGGTTTTTGGGTCACTTAAGTATACTATCATATCATCTGCGAATAGTGATAGTTTGACTTCTTCCTTTCTGATTTGTATCCCTTTGACTTCCCTCTGTTGTCAAATTGCTCTAGCTAGTACCTCAAGTACTATATTGAAGAGATATGGTGAGAGGGGACAGCCTTGTCTAGTCCCTGATTTTAGTGGGATTGCTTCGAGTTTTTCTCCGTTTACCTTAATGTTGGCTACTGGTCTGCTGTATATTGATTTTACTATGTTTAGATATGGGCCTTGAATTCCTGCTCTTTCCAAGACTTTTAGCATGAAAGGATGCTGAATTTTGTCAAATGCTTTTTCAGCATCCAATGAGATGACCATGTGGTTTTTTTCTTTGAGTTTGCTTATGTAGTGGATTACGTTGATGGATTTCCGTATATTGAACCATCCCTTCATCCCTGGGATGAAGCCAACTTGATCATGGTGAATGATCGTTTTGATGTGTTCTTGGATTCGGTTGGCAAGTATTTTGTTTAGTATTTTTGCATCGATATTCATAAGAGAAATTGGACTGTAGTTCTCTTTCTTAGTTGGATCTTTGTGTGGTTTTGGTATCAGGGTAATTGTGGCTTCGTAGAATGAGTTGGGTAGTGTTCCTTCTGTTTCTATTTTGTGGAATAGTTTGAAGAGTATCGGTATCAGGACTTCTTTGAAGGTCTGATAGAATTCTGCACTAAAACCATCTGGTCCTGTGCTTTTTTTAGTTGGAAGACTGTCTATGACCCCTTCTATTTCTTTGGGGGTTATGGGTCTGTTTAGATGATCTATTTGATCCTGGTTTAATTTTGGTATTTGGTAACTGTCTAGGAAATTGTCCATTTCCTCCAGATTCTCCAGTTGTGTTGAGTATAGGTTTTTGTAGTAGGATCTGATGATTTTTTGAATTTCTTGTTTCTGTTGTTATATCTCCCTTTTCATTTCTAATTTTGTTAATTTGAATACTGTCTCTGTGCCCTTTGGTAAGTCTGGCTAGGGGTTTATCTATCTTGTTGATTTTCTCAAAGAACCAGCTCCTGGTTTTGTTGATTCTTTGTATGGTTCTCTTTGTTTCAACTTGATTGATTTCAGCCCTGAGTTTGATGATTTCCTGTCTTCTACTCCTCCTGGGTGAAATTGCTTCTTTTTGTTCCAGAGCTTTCAAGTGTGCCATTAAGTTGCTAGTATATGCTCTCTCCTGTTTCTTTTTGGAGACACTCAGGGCTATGAATTTTCCTCTAAGCACTGCTTTCATTGTGTCCCATAGATTTGGGTATGTTGTGCCTTCATTTTCATTAAATTCTAAAAAATCTTTGATTTCTTTCTTTATTTCTTCCTGGTATCATTGAGTAGAATATTGTTCAGCCTCCACATGTATGAGGATTTTCTGTTGTTTTTGTTGCTATTGAAGAACACTCTTACTCCATGGTGATCTGATAAGAGGCATGGGATTAGTTCGATCTTTTTATATTTGTTGAGGTCTGTCTTGTGACCAATTATATGGTCGATTTTGAAGAAGGTACCATGAGGAGCTGAGAAAAATGTATATTCTTTTGCTTTAGGGTGAAATGTTCTATATATATATCTGTTAAATCCAATTGGTCCAAAGTTTCGATGAGTTTCTCCATGTCCCTGTTTAGTTTCTGTTTTCCTGATCAATCCACTGAGGATAGTGGAGTATTGAGGTCCCCCACGATCATTGTGTTAGGTGCAATGTGTGCTTTGAGCTTTAGTAAAGTTTCTTTTATGAATGAGGGTGCCCTTACATTTGGAGCGTAGATGTTTAGAATTGTGAGTTCTTGGTGGATTCTTCCTTTGACTAGCAAGAAGTGACCTTCTGTGTCTCTTTTGATGACTTTGGGTTGAAAGTCAATTTTATCTGATATTAAAATGCCTATTCCAGCTTGCTTCCTGCGACCATTTGCTTGCAAAATTGTCTTCCATCCTTTTACTCTAAGGTAGTGTTTGTCTTTGACTCTGAGGTGTGTTTCCTGTAAGCAGCAAAATGTAGGGTCCTGTTTCCATATGTAGTCTGTTAGTCTATGTCTTTTTATTGGGGAATTGAGTCCATTGATGTTAAGAGATATTAAGGAATAGTGGTTATTACTTCCTGACATTTTCGATGTTATTTTTGTTTTTGAGTAGTTATCTTCCTTTGAGTTTGATGGAAGAAGGTTACTGTCTTGCTTTTTCTTGGGTGCAGTTTCCTTCCTTGTATTGGAGTTTTCCTCCTATTATCCTTTGTAGAGCTGGGTTAGTGGAAAGATATTGTGTAAATTTGGTCCTATCATGGAATATTTTGATTTCTCCATCTATGTTGATTGAGAGTTTTGCTGGGTATTGTAGTCTTGGCTGACATTTGTGTTCTCTTAGGGTCTGCATGAGGTCTGCCCAGGATTTTCTAGCTTTCATGGTTTCTGGAGAGAAGTCTGGTGTGATTCTAATAGGTCTTCCTTTATATGTTACTTGGCCTTTTTCTCTTACTGCCTTTAATATTCTTTCTTTGTTTAGTACATTTGGGGTTTTGATTATTATGTGACGGGAGGTGTTTCTGTTCTGGTCCAGTCTGTTTGGAGTTCTGTAGGCTTCTTGTATATTCATGGGCATCTCTCTCTTTAAGTTAGGGAAGTTTTCTTCCATAATTTTGTTAAAGATATTTGCTGGCCCTTTAAGTTGTAGATCTTCACTCTCATCTATCCCTATAATCCTTAGGTTTGGTCTTCTCATTGTGTCCTGGATTTCCTGGATGTTTTGGGTTACAAGCCTTTTGGATTTTGTGTTTTCTTTGACTGTGGAGTCAATGGTTACTATGTTATCTTCAGTATCTGAGATTCTTATCTCTATCTCTTGTATTCTGTTGTTGATGTTTGCATCTATGACCCCTGATTTCTTCCCAAGGTTTTCTATCTCCAATGTTGCCTCCTTTTGTGATTTCTTAGTTGTTTCTACCTCTGTGTTCAGATCTTGGATGGTTTTGCTCAGTTCCTTCATTTGTTTGTTTGTGTTTTCATGTAATTCTTTAATATATTTTTGTGCTCCCTCTTTCATGACTTCTGCATGTTGTTTCAAGTTCTCCTGCATTTCTTTAACTGATTTTCTCATTTCCTCTTTATTGGTTTCTGTCTGTTGGCCCATATCCTCCTGGAGTTCTTTAAGTGATTTTTGTGTTTGCATTGTAAGAGCTTCTACCTTATTGATGTTCCCCTGCATTTCTTTAAGAGATTTGTTTATGTCTTTTTTATGTTCCTCTAGCAGCATCATGACCAGTGCTTTTATATCTAACTCTTGTTTTTCTGGTGTGCTGGGGTATCCAGGACTTGCTGTGGTTGGCGAATTGGGTTCAGATGGTGCCATATTGCCTTGATTTCTGTTAGTAATGTTCCTACATTTGCCTTTTGCCATCTGTTTATATCTGGAGTTAGTTGGTCTTATTGTTACTGGTTGGAGTTTGAAGCTCCTGTGAGCCTGGCCTTTGGCACTGCTGTAGTAGAGGGCATCCGTGTTCCTGATCCCAGCCTCTAGTTGTCTGCTGTGACCTGACCCCAGCAGCTAGCAGTCCGCTGTGTCCCGAGGCAAGATAGCACCTCCTGCCAGCCCGGTTAGCCGGTCCGCAGAGGTCTGCAACCACAGCTGAGCTGTAGATGCCCTGATCTTCTGATCTCTTCTGACTCTGGGCGCTGGCGGTGTTGTCTATGCTAAACTAAGCTAGGTCTCAGTCCATGTACCTGGCTCCAGCTGCTAGAATTCTTCGCGGTGTCCCAAGGCAAGATGGCACCTTGCTGCCAGCCCGCCCGGAGAGGCGGTCCGCAGTGGTCTGCAACCAAGAGCTGAGCTGTCAGTGCCCAGATCTCCTGCAGAGCTAAGCTAAGCTAGATCTCTGTCCATGCACCTGACTCCAGCCGCCCGCTGTGCCTGCTGTTCGCGCGCGGTGTCCTGAGGCAAGATGGCAGCTCACTGAAAGCACAGCGAGCCTGTCCCCAGAGGTCAGTGACCGTTGCTGAGCTGTAGGTGTCCGGATCTGCCGATCTCTTCTGACTCTGGGTGCCGGCCAGAGCCTGGCGGTGTTGTCTATGCTAAACTAAGCTAGGTCTCAGTCCACGCACCTGACTCCAGCTGCTAGAATTCTGCGAGGTGTCCCAAGGCAAGATGGCACCTCGCTGCCAGCCCACCCGGAGAGCCGGATAACTAGACTATTCTTAAAGCCTTAAGCAGAGTGATAGTACATCCCAAAGGACAGCACAGCTAAAGAGACAGTGTCACAGGACACTGTGACGTTATCATCCTGGTGACCTTGCACTGGCAGGAAGCGGGCAGGAGGCTAGCACTCCCAGGGTTTGCAGCTTGCTCGTGGGACCCATAAGCAAAATGCCTCTCAGAATATCAGTAGAACAGCCACAAGAAGGGAAGCCCATCTGTGGTTAGATGGTTTGTCTTTAAAAAGCCCTGCCTGGTCTACATAACCTTGCTCCTTTAAAATATGAGAATTCTGAAGCCAGTGGGGCCTAAGTTATGGGATCATGGTCACAGCTAATACCAGGTCTACCACCTGCCCATCCCAGTGGGAGGGAAGGCCTCCATTGTGGTACGAGACATAGATAGGCCAGCCTTGAGTTCCGGGTGCCCGAAACCCATGTGCGTTTGTTCCTTTTTTATTTTTATTTTCTATATTCTTTGTTTACATTCCAAATGATTTCCCCTTTCCTGTTTCCCTCCTCCCCATAAGTCCCATAAGCCCTCTTCCCTCCGCCCTTTCCCCAATCAACCCCCTCCCACTTCTCTGTCCTGGTAACCCCCTACAATGCTGCATCAAGCCTTTCCAGGACCAGGGCCCTCTCTTTCCTTCTTCTTGGGAATGATTTGATATGTGAATTGTGTCTTGGGTATTCAGAGCTTCTGGGCTAATATCCACTTATCAGTGACTGCATTGATTTCTAGACATTCTCTAAAACCTTAAATCAGCACCCCAAGCAATAGCCTTACCAATAAAACCTCCTGAAAAGACTGTAGCTTCTCTACTTTTGCTGTCCCAGTATGAATGCGATGAGCTGCCCGTGACTCTTATAGCTGATATGTGCCTACTGTGTCTCTGAGGAATTGGATTTCTATCTTTAAACCACTTCCTGTGGTGCAAACGGCCACACGAGACATCGCCAATGGGAAGTCTCAGGGCCTCTACTTCCCTGAGTTTTGCAAGAGCACTTAGACCCAAGTTAGGTGACTCTGTGAAGGCGGGGGTAGGATTATGAGAGGTCCAGACATTCCTCAGTGCACTGCGACAAGACACAGGTTACCCCTGAATCTCTAAACTAAACTCAGGTATTGTTTATGCAAAGCTTTAAAAACTCCCTGATGCAGAACTTCTGAACCAATGGGCATCTGGAAAAGTGATGCCTGTATGAGGACAGGATTTGAGGGTTGAAGTGTTTTTCCAATCAGAAATCACATAGCTTATGCGGGGCCGGCTGTGGCTTACGGAAGGGAGTGACTTGCTGCTGTCTGGGAAATGCGAGCCAGCCCAGGCGAATGTCTCACCCGGTTCCCGTTGCTCGGGGGCACTAACACACTTGCGCTATTGCGGCTTCGATTAGACCCAGATTTAACCCGGCTTGGATCTTGGAGACCGCATAGTGCTATGGTCAAGAATTGTAGGCCTGGGGCCATAAGTCTGTCTGGACTGAAGTGTCGGCTTTGTCAGTCACCACTTAGATGGGCCTGAGGCCTCCTGTGTAAAACAGAGGTTTCAGTGAGAGACTTGATAGTACAGACCCAGGTAAATGTGTCTTCTGAGGTAGAATCTGCTGGTCACGTGACTCTCAGTGTCCTTATCTTCTGCCTGTTGGGAAACCCTGAGCAGACTGTAGGACCGGGAAAGGCATTCTGTGTTTTGGTTGAGCCAGGCTTAACTTCCGGAGACCTCCAGATTAATTCTGCAAGGGACGAACCCTTTGGCTGTGCTCCCAGACACAAGGTTTCTGACACGAGGCCCTCAACTCCATAATCTTGTGGCCATCAGTCACTTAGGGCAACACCCCAAGTCCCTAGTATTCTGTCTAGACTCTACCCCAACAGTCACCTGGCAACAGCTGGGTGTGCCCCTCCCCACGGTTACCTGGCAACAGCCAGGTAGGCCCAGCCCACTATAAGAGGAGTTGTTCCGCCCCCCTTACCCTCTTGCTCTCTTCTCTTACTCTTTCCCCTCCCCCTCTCTCCCCATTCCCTTTCCCCCCTCTCTCCATGTGGCCATGGCCGGCCTCTACTTCTCAACTTTCTCTCCTTCTCTCTACTTCTCTACAATAAACTCTCAAAAACCATGGACTGCCTCTTCTCATCTGGACCGCTGTGCTGGAGCAATGGTGCAGGTCTTCCCCTAAAGAGCAGTGGGTCTAGTCTTCCAGTGGCCACCAACCCAAGCCATCCGGCCAACCTAGACCAAGGACTCTCGTGCCCATGGGACCCAGTGGGAACTCTCCCCTGTCCCCTTCCCTTCAGATCCCTGGGCCAGAGCCCGGCCCCTATGGTCTACACCCCTGTTCTTAGCTCTTCTGTGACACCCATTGGCACCTGTGATGTCCAAGACTGCAAACCTGGGGCGACACCCCCCCCAAGGACTGCACCTTCCCCACCTCTGGCGTGAGGTCCCGAGGCCCTCCACAGCCTGACGCTTGCTTGCCTGGTGGTTCCGTGGAGATGTCCACAGCAGTCTAACTCCCTGCGTCCACCTTGCCCGATGGCCGGAGCTCTGGGCGGGAGGCGGGGCCACCTATTTACCCACAACAGACTGCAGATTGGATAATGGGAGACAGGGCTAGAGAACGGAAGTCAAGTATGAGTCAGAGGCTAAACAGGCACTGTTTGGTATCCCTGCAGTGTCACCCAGTGGGAAGTCTGAAGGCAGCTTGCTTACAGGGTCATCTGAAGTCTCCTGTCTTGCTGCCGGCTTCATCAAACAAGCATCCCACGGGCATCTATGTGTAGGATTCCACTTATGGTTAGACAGAAAACCCAATCCAAAAATTACACATCTAATTGTGGGGAATCACCAAATAGAGGATAATGTGAGATCCTATTTGGGTTCTCACCCAAGTCAACATCAACATCGCCTCTGGATCCTAAACTACGTATATGTTCGGATACATTGATGCAATCCATCGGATACTCTAAAATCCGTAGCCTCCTAAATATCCAAATATTTTAAAAAGACATAAATTCAAATATTTTCCTGTCACATGGACACGCCTCTATAATTCAGCCCTGAGTATTATTGGCAAACTATGTAACTAATTCATAAAGTGTCTTTGTGCTTGCAAACTGTGTTTTAAAACCTTTAAAAAACTCCATTCGAATGCTATGATTTTTAAACCATTTAAGTACGGTCACCTATGCTGTTTCTCACCCACCCATTTGGTGTTGAACAGTCCCACTTGCTTTAAACAGAATGCTGTTGTGAGGCATCTATTGTAAGCAAGGGCACAACAAGGGTTCTGCTGTGTGAGCACGGGAGCGCGTGCGCATGCCCGTGAAGGTATGCAGCATAGCTGTCACGAAAGGGCAGTCATTGGCTGCTTCAGAAAGAGGAGGGCGGTCAGACGGGAAGGACGCTACACTGCCTGGTGGGCATTAGCACTGTGATTGGTATCTGTCACGCATGCTGACTCAGAGCCCAACGATACGAGCCCAACGAGCATTTCACCAGAAATGTTTTAATTATTTAGCTCCTCACAACCGTCACATAACAATCTGGACAGATCCATGATTCCTTCCAAAAATAAGCATGAAAAACAGCATCCCGAAAGACTGCCACTGCTTTCGTTGTGGGTACACCAGCTTGCTGGTGCTGGGAGCTGCCGCTTCACAGTGAGGTCCCTACCAGCTCAGGAAGGCTGGGGTTGTCCTGGTGGCTAAGGCGGTGCTAACGTGCCAGTCACACACAAACACGTTCTATACTAGACAAACCGCTTAGTGACAGGTGACGCCGGCAATGCATCCGCACTGATACAACTGACCTGTCACGATCCACAGCCAATAAAGTTACTGAAAAAGAAAACAAGATTAAGCTGTAGTGAAATGTGACAACTCCTGTCTATTTTTGCAAAGGAGTTACCAAAATGAATAGAAGCCCATTATTTACACACAAGTGTTTTTGCCTGCCTGTGTGCATACAAAGTCAGAAGAAGGCATCAGACCCCCGGAACTAGTTATGGATGGCTGCAACCCCTCCCCCCACTCGGATGCTGAGAACTGAACTCGAGTTCTCTCTAAGGCTCATTTTAACCACTGAGCCATCTCTCCAGACCCCATTTTTTGACGTTTTAACATGTAAAGGTACACATTGAACTGAGTGAAGTTTCTAAGGAAAGGAAAAAGACTTCCCGATATTACATATTACAACCGTCAAAAAGCAGAGGCAGAAACACTGACAGAGCTTCGAGAGAGAGCATCATCTGAGAGTGAATGTAGAAAGTTCTGAAGTGAGAATCGCGCTCAGCGGATGACAGTGACCAAGTCTGTGTCTTGTCATGCTTTTTGTTCTTTTATCATTATACTACAAACCAACCTGACTTTGATTCTCAGAGGGTAAAGTAGCGACCTGTTCATGGACTGTATGCCGTAGTCAGCTCTGGGCTGTTTCTGCTCCTTTCTTTGGGCTCAAAGCCCAGGTAGGGCTCATTTCATCCTGGAGTTTATCATGGATCAAGAAATAAACATTTGCTCTCTCTCTCTCTCTCTCTCTCTCTCTCTCTAAAAATAAGAGAAGTATCACAAATCTATTTTGTGAGAATTAATTGTAGACATACATAATCAGTTTTAAAAAAATAAATCTCAAAATGTCACAAATGCTTCCATACTTTCAATTTTAATATATAAAAAGTACAAAAATTATAAGTTTTAATCTGTCTGCATATAAAATCTTATCAAAACATTAAGTATAAACCTAAGAAATGTTTCTTCTTAATCACAGTTATTAAATAGCTGGTTGGGCATTGCTTAGAAAACAGAAGAAAACAACAACAACAACAAAAACCTTGAGGCACCCACACCATGAGATCAAGGCTATAGGGAGACAGCCCTAACCCTGCGGGTGAAGAAGTGTCTTAGACCTGAGTCCCAGATGCACGGGGCTACGGTGTTGCCAGAGCTGCTGACGACACTTTTATTCTGATTCTCAAACCTAAATTCCACCATCAACAGCATTTCCAAACCTGAGTTCTAAAGATTATTAATCTCGTGAAAAATGGTTTGTCGTTAGTAAGTTAGAAGCCCTGTGCATGATGTCTGCCTTCTAGGAGACCCACGATTCCTTTGTAGCACTAAAGGCGGAGGAGCTTGCAGAATGTGTGACTCTCAAGTTAACCACAGCCAGCATCAGAATTCCTTCAACAGCACTTCCCGTGAATCATGTGAATGGCACCTCAGAAAGCATTGATACTGATGAGACAGGGTATGGAGGAGGGGGGCAGGGAGGGCAATAATGCAGCCTTTTGAGCCAGCTAGAAGGGAGCTAGTGCCGGGTGACGGGGGAGTATCAGGTCCTGTTTACTGGTCCTAAAGAGGTTTGCACTGTTCCTGTGAAGATCTTCATTCAGGGCCTGTGGCAATGAGCCTTTCAGCGGTCACACCACCTCAGTAAAGCTCTCTTGTGCAAATGCAAATGAGTTTTTCCTTATTGGCACGGCTGGGTCCCACCCAGCTGGAACAGGATCTTTGCCCTTTTTCTTGCTTTCCTGTTCAGCATGACGTCAGCTTGCAGGTAGACTGTCAGTCTGCAGGCTGAAGAGCTGCTCTTCCAGGAAGGCGCCCCCAAGACCATACTGCTTCTCATGTGTGCTGACTTCCTCTGGGGACAGGTGGCTTGCTCCAAGAACAAACGCCGCAAACCTAAGAAAATTTTGCTTTAAATAGTTAATTTTGTCACAGAGGTTTATCTGAAAGATGATGTGGGCCTCCCTACTTATCCCCTTTAATTTAACTTGAATTTGTGTCAGCTCAGGATGGCATTTAAACAGGGAAGAGCATGTGACTTGTCTGCAGACAGCCAGGGGAACGTGTAAGCGTGGGCAGGATGATGCACTGCGCAGGCAGGTGTGCCAAGTCATGCCCTCCTCTTCCCCTGTCTCTTCCGAGTGGAGCAGATTGTTCAGAACTCACTGTCAACGCCTTGCTCAGATCCGCATGGCACCTAAGACCTCAGCGGCTCTCCCAGTAGGCCAGAGCGCTCAGGAAATAGAACTCCCACAATTGTGGTATATAAGGTGTGGCCAACAGGAACGGTTGCTTCTGAGCAGAAATGTATGCTGCAGATACTATGTGATTTTCAAGTCACTTCGAACACGAGCCTCGGCCAGGGCAGGACTTACTTTTTTGGGGCCTGGAGTCTGGAGACAGCCAGCCAGGACGGGAAGTTGGGCCTGCGGCAGGCTTGGCGCAGTTCCTCCAGAGCGATGGCTGTCTCGGCTTCCGCTTGCTCCCTGTACTTGTCATCAGTGAGGTACCTCACCACCGGAGGGTCTGCCGTGAACCATGGCCTCATTGTCCTAAAACATATGACATGTGGTTGCCAGATTCCTGCCCAAATCAATCCTTAGAATATACAAAAGTACACATCTTAGACACCAACAGTAATGCCTGGGAACCCCTTGTACGGCACACTGTACTTTTCACAGTCCTATGACTGAGGGGGAAGGCACGGGCCAGGTGAGCCTGCTCTGTTGTTTCCTTCTCTGACAGCCATAGCAATGGCCAAAGCCATGGCCTTTGAGAATCAATTTCTGATTGAGATGTTGATTATATTTTTTTTCACTGATTTTTAATCAAGCAATTAGAAAAAGAGTCTGGCTTCCTGTTTTGCCTGCTGATTTTCTTTGGCAAGCTTTCAATGTGTCCTTTTATTAAGACCAACAAGGAGGAACACCACTTACTATACTAGGAAGAAACTGGAGTTGTGGGATATCACTCCCACCTAGTGGTAGTGCCTCTGATAAACCCAACACAGAAAAGAGGCGCGGCACAGGGTCCATCAAGGAAAGGAACTTGAATTAGTTCTTCTTTGGCTACATACACATCAAGAAACCTAGAGGCTGGATGTTGTTTTCCAGTCGGGAAAGGGATAAGTATCATAAAACTATAGCGATCTGTACTTTAGGAATTCAAGATGCTAATAGAGACGTATTTGCTACAAAGTTTCAAGTAACATTTGTGCTTCATTCATCAATGAGTCTTAAAATGTTTGTAGGTGACTTTGAATATAATTGAAGAGATTTCCAAGAATATGGATATGTATACGAGCATATATATATATATATATATATATATATATATATACACACACATATATACATACATACACACACACACACACACACACACACACACACACGAGCAAACTGGATTGAAGAACAAGTGACATCGATTCTTTTCTCATCTTCTGAACAGCTAACCAGGTTTCCAACAGGAAAAGCCCAGGCTCTGACCCAGACCCCTGGAGCACAACCCAACTTGAGGGTGCCCTTACTGTCTGAACTTGGCCAGTCCCTTCCTGGCTCCACCTCACTGTGTCACATGGAAAGGACAGCAGAATCCTTGCCTCATCAGTCACTGGACAGATGAGATGGGATATTTACACAAGCCGCTCAGTCATCATCAGAAGAGCGGCTACTATATATTAACACACACACAGAAAGTGGGATGCGCAAGTCGAGACATCCTTGGTCTGGTTTATTATTTAACCTGCACATTTCTACTTTAGTCCCTACCTTCTCATATAATTATTCCCTACCAATGTGCAAAGCAGACAGCACAGCAGGGCATATGGATTGCTATAGCATGCCCCACAGACATAGTCATCATGCAGATGAGAACACACTTGACTACTGGGTAGCTAAGGGAAGGAGATAGGAGCTCTGGGTCCCCTGGGCCACAAGCCCGGCAGGGTGTGCAGTGGCCAGCCTCCTGCTAGTGGAGGGACCTCTGCCCAGATGGGGGCCAGGAGAAAAGCACTTTGGTCTCAAGGCCTCCCCCTGGCACTGTTACCTTTCATCCTATGACTACCTTGTACTGTTACTGCTGTTTTACCAAGTGATGCTGTCACACGCTCAGCCTCCAGATCCATAAACGTCCTGTGGCTGTGGAGTCTGCTTCCTCACAGCCGTTTACCCAACACCTACTAACTCCCTTTGCCAGCCTTAGTCCTACTCCAAGTCTATCGGTGTCCGCCTGGACCACAGCGAGGTCTGAGAATGCCTCCTGCTGCAGGAGCGTCTCTGTCCACCCTATGCCAGAGAGCAGATGGGTCTGCCCGCCAGCCAACAATACTCGTCTCTAGTTTAGTTTCTGTCAGGTGAATTTCTTCTTTTTCATTAGATTAACTGCCAATATTTTCCCTGAGAAAGAATTACATCCAAGTTCTAGTCTACATTTACAGTTTTCCTTGAATATCAAATCTCAAAGCAGAATCTACATTTTCCCAAACAATCAATTCCTATGAGTTTTAAATGTTGTCTTTGTGATGGAGGTGCAGTGCAGAGTCACCCACTGCCTTGCTCCTGCTTGGGCCCAAACTTTTGGATTTATACCTTCTGTCTAGACAGGAATCAGTGACCTAGGGGAAATGCCCACTGCTGAGCCCCACCCCAAGCCCCACACGCAGAACCGGGCTGGATTCCTTGGTGAGTCCATCCCGTGCGGCCAGAGCACACCCCGCTCACTGTGCTGACAGCACCGTTGCCCAATGATGGCTTTAGATGGGGCCTTTTCTCTGTCAGGAAAGCATTGCACATCTGTTCAGGGGCCACTCTGGGTCATTAGGATTCAACCCAATGATCTCTCTTATAGGGAGTCCTTCCTGGATTAACACTTTAGCCCCCAGGAAGCTGTTTCCATACTTAAAGGATACATACATGTTGGGGCGGAAAGATGATTCAGTGGCTGAGAATGCCACTGCTCACCAGAGGACTGCAGTATGGTTTCCAGCAGCCACATCAGGTGGCTCACAACTGCCCGTAACTGCAGCTCCACAGGACCTTCTGGCCATTCTGAGTACCCACAAACATAAGGCACACACACACACACACACACACACACACACACACACTTTTGTTAAGGCAGCTGATATATAATAGCATGCCCACATCTCTACAATACACATCATCAAGAGCAGGCCCATCTCCATCTGTGTGCCTGACACAGACGCACAGACCAAGGAAATACATAACGATACTGCGTCAGCACTGGTTACCTTATCTTTCTTTCTGCATTTTCAGGAGGCTAAAGCCTCACGTTAAAACCTAAAACAAAGCGAGCCCTTAATAAAAAATGAACTGAGTAGCCCCTTCCAATCATTCAGGATACATTTCCCCCTAATTCCTATCGTGAGCACAATTAATATCACCATGTTGGCTCTAATGAAAAAAAAATGTATGATAAAGATAGAAATGTTATACAACCCAGAGCCCAAGCAACTTTGTCACTGATTTTAGTGAGCTCTAACCTCAGAGTAATTTGTATTACAACTCAAAGGAGATGGAGCAAATGCTTAGAGTTCTTTTTCCTCTAAGAAAAGTGAAACCTGCAAATTAAACATAATTACTTGGCTGGGCAGTCGTGGCACACACCTTTGATCCCAGTGCTCAGGAGGCAGAGGCAGGTGGATCTCTGAGTCTGAGGCTAGCCTGGTCTACAGAGTGAGCTCCAGGACAGCTAAGGCTAAGAGAAATCCTGTCTTGAAAAACAAAACAATGCAAAACCAAACCAAAACAAAAAACAACAACAACAAAAATCCCCCAAACAAACAAAACAAAACAAAACAAAAAAACCCAAAAACAAAAAAAACCACAACCCTATAATTACTTGTAAGATGTAACCAAAAGTATCTCTTAAAACAATAAATTAAACCAGAACTCAAAATGTCAGATTTGGTAGCTATAGAAAAAGATACCCACCACCTCAGATAGCTGAATGCTCTCAGTAGATAGTGTAGACTCCAGGAGAACAGGAGGAGGATCATAACAGCATAGGCAAAGTGAGGCACAGCCAAACCGGTGTAGACCAGAACCAGGGAGAGAAACCTCAGCGTCCACATCAGGTCTCTGCTCCCCTCATCAGCAAGAGGCCCATGACTGTAACAGGCGGCAAAGCTACAAAGTCCAACCACTAAGACATAGCCTAGAGACACAGAAGAGGGACAATCGTTTAAACCTGAGCTCGAAAACTGACAGAGCCCTGGCTGAACAATAACATCTACCATTAACTCTGATCTCAAAAATTAGGAAAACAGACAAAATGTTTCCTTTTTCAATAAAGTATGAAAAAAAGTATCTATATCTCATTAGTCCCTGATTTGAGCTTACAGGATGGCTTTTCAAGACATATCTGTACATGTGTAAGTGGTAAAGTCCGAAGATGTCATCAGATACCCATGAACTGGATTATAGGCCCTAGAACTGAACTATAGTGCCTAGAACTGGATTATAGGCCCTAGAACTGGACTATAGGCCCTAGAACTGGACTATAGGCCCTAGAACTGAACTATAGGCCCTAGAACTGGACTATAGGCCCTAGAACTGGACTATAGGCCCTAGAACTGGATTATAGGCCCTAGAACTGGATTGTAGGCCCTAGAACTGGACTATAGGCCCTAGAACCGGATTGTAGGCAGCTGTAAGCTAACTAGTCCAGGTGCTGGAAGCTAAATTGGAGGCCTCTGGAAGAGCAGCAAGCACCCTAAACCACTGAGCCATCTCTTCAGCCTGACAGGCTAACTTTTGTAATAATTTAAGATATATGCTGATTATTATGATAATATACAGTCCTATCTGTTTTTAAGTCCAGTGTCCTGGGTGGACCAATGGTTTCATGGTTGCTTTGGTTAAAAGTAAACCAGTGGCTATCATACTTTGCTTATAAATCCTGTTATTTAATTTTTAACTTCTAGTCACTAAAGGAGAATGTAATTTTACAGAGGACCAATCAGGTAGGCTCCCTTTGCTAGCCACGCCCCCCAGTCCATCCTTACATCTGATACTTTGTTTCCAGTGCTATCAGATGGGCAGTATACAACCCTTCTCGTGATTTCCACCATAAGTGCGGAATTTGTTTTAAAGCAAATCTGAGAATCAGTTTCTTATTTAGAGTAGATACTGAGGAGGAATAAGTTACATTTAAAATGGGCCCCACATCAACCTGGAAAGTGGGACTTTCCCAGGATGTCCCCCTTGGCTTCTCCAGCACTTCTGGGCTGAGAGAAGGTACGATGGGGCTAGTTCTCTTGTCTGGCTTCAGTGGGGGAGGAATATTTCATGTTATGAGTACATTATAAATATTTAATATAATAGGAAAATAGGCTAAAAATAAAGTGTTCAAGGATGAACTGCTTTTGTTTTAGCAACAGTCCCCTCATGTGTGAAATGTAATATTAGTAGGTCTGCATTTCCCATGATTTTCTAACAAAATGGAAGAAATTTGCAACATGAAACAAGAAAATTAAATGGTATTTTTATCCTGCTTCTGAAAAGTCAAGTTTCATTAGTAACAATTTCCCACTTTTTATACAGAATACATAGAGAAAGAACGCTGGGAAACGAGGGCAGCCAGCTTTTAAAGCTGTCACAGCGCAGCTTAGGGGCAGTTAAAGTCCAGCCACCATGCTCAAGTATTTTTACTCTTTTGATGATCTGTACAGAAAACTAAGAATGATCATAAAGGTAGGTAGTGTAAAACGAGATCTAAATGAGTTCAAACACCGACTATGGTAACGAAATACAATATTATTTTAATGGCACCTTTCCTTAAATCAAATGAAAAGTGTGTAGTCACAAGCCCCTGCTCGCCCTTCTCAGCCTGGCTGACAGACAGAGGTTCTTGCGTGTTTACCTACCTAATACAAACATTCTGTTTCCATACCACAGCCACTTCAGAGCGTCCATCAACTGGCACAAAACATAAACTGAAGCAAACCAACAACCAATCATTAGCGCCCCAAATGTGCTATACTGTGTGTGGAAGAAAATAAACGACACAATATACATACATGCATATGTATATATTGGTTCATTCACTTTCATAAAAACAGAAGCAAACAAATAAAAAAAAATCTGTGCTTGAAAGGTCTACATCAAATCTAAGTCAAGTATTTATCTAATCCAGAGTCTCGCTGTTCAAGGACGGCCCTCTGAGGAAGAGAGCCATTGCACACAAGATGGCAGGCTTGTAGGCTCAGGTCCCCCTGCTAGAATCTACATGTGTACAAGACCCTCAGGTGGCTAGCAGGTACTGAAGTTGGAGAGTACTACTAAAAGGTACACAGTTACCATTTAGAATATAATGCCATTTAGAGTTTTGATCAGAGTAACCATGAAGCTACCACCATGAATTAATATTTATTTATCCTTTAGAACATTATTTTATGGAAGGTACAGAGGAGAGACAAGAACAAAAAGTCCAGATGTAGTACCACTAGCATTTTAAGCCCCAAAGACTCAGGATCATTCTAACTAAGCCAAGTTACATTTCAGAAAATGGTACCCAAAATGTCACTAAACTTAATGTAATCCTATATATTACTAATAATAAAATCTAACTTTCCAGAAACAGGTACATTTTAAGGTCAATTTATATAGCAGGGGAGCACATTTGAATTAGGTAGTTTTTTTATATCCATAAAAATCTTGGTTCCCATTTTATACTCATTTGCATATAAGAGACCTACCTTTGGAATGTGTTTCTTAGCCATCAGAAGGACAAAGACTAGTGTCATTAGAATACCTAACATGGTACCCGAACAGTAATAGAAAACAGGGCTTCTGTCAAGACAGAGAAAAAAGCCACATAAATATCAACCAGCATTTTCAGCAATAAAGTCTGAAATAAGTTCATGATGCTCGACATGGCAATAGCAGCAAGTAAGGAATATTAAGAAAGAAGAACTCTAATCACACCTCATATAGTTAAAACTGAAATCGGCACTTGAACGGTTCAGTAAATAGACTGTTGCAGAATGTCTAGTTGTCTTCTACAGTCAGAATGGCATCCGATAATACTACGCACTTGTCACACATCAGACACTTGCCGGAGAGCGTGACATGAACTCCCAGATACCTACAGCCGAATCAGAGGAAACTGAGCTATCAAGAAGTTAAAAGACTTTCATGTGCATTGGCTGCTGGAGGATTCAGAGCAGCAGCCCAGCTCGCTAGCATGCAGGACTAACTTCCAGGCTTTCCTCTTCCTGCTATCCATCCATCCATCCATCCATCCATCCATCATCCATCCATCCATCATGCAGTCAGAAAAGCTGGCGGATAACACTATACATACCTAATGGTACCATAAAGAAAAGTTCAAAAGTGAACAATGATAAGAACAATGCAGAAATATTTGTATTAAGTAGCCTGGACAAATTAAAAATATTAGTAAATATTGGGAAGAGAGTGGGCTTTATAGGGTAAGTTACAAGAAACAAAATATCAGGGTAACATGTTTATCCAAGAAGCAAGTACTTGTCATGTCTAATATCCTACGCCAGAGCCACCAATCTAGGAGGCGAATTAATTCAATCAACAGCTAGCACCTGGTATCAGAGCACATGAGCAAACCCCAGCACTCTGGAGAACAAGCCAGTGGTGATGGCTGTGGGCTCTGTAGCCAAAAAGGAATAGCAACAGGATAAATTCACATATGTGTATATATGTAAAATAACGTAAGCAAGTAACTCTGTATCATGTACTTATCTGTTATACCTCTGTCTTTAAAGTTGATTCAAATGCTACCTTCAGACCTATCATTTGTAAACCCTAGAAGAACCACAAATGCAGAATAGTGTGCAAATACTTAGCACAGAGTCACAAACAACCTATAGACCTTTACATCAGAACTTAAATTGAAATCACTACAAATATAAAAAGGGGCACTTACTGGCTCAAGGTCTTTGCATAAAAGAAAAGGAGAACGCCTGTCACAAACAGAAGGAAGAGTCTGAAATCCACAACTGGAAAATAAAAAAAAAAAACACAAACACAACCAATGTTTTGTGTCAGTATATAAAACTACAGAAAGAACAGGGAAGTCAACTAATTGATTGTCCAGACAATTATAATGAAAACAGACTTACTGTTCCGATTCACGCTTACTATGTAGGTAAGTATCCTCCCAACAGGCTTCACAGAGAAGCACACAGTTTCTCCATATGGACTGAAGACTAGGGTCGTCTCCTTAGCCTCTTCTGGTGCCCAAAAGTTATGAGTCACACATTTGATAAATGATAAAATGGCTTCTGTGTGCTGGCAATTATGACTTGCTGTGATATATACAATACTGAGCAGGCCTGGGCTGGTAACTGTCACCTACAAAACAGGAATGGATCAATCCAGGCAGATTCAGAACCTTCCCCTTGGCACCTGAAGACACAAGCAGAGGAGTAAGAGGCCAGAACTGGCTGGTGACAACAGCACGAGGCATAAGACTGGGGCTCTGGTCCCCAGTGGCTGGAACCTGACATAGCTGCATTCAGTTCACAGACGCGTTGGGGGCTGGATGCTTTGCCAGGTGTGGGGGTGCATGGGGCTGTGGTCCCAACTCTTGGGACTCTGAGACGATGGATCGCTAGTCTGAGGTGACACAGTTAGCAACATGGAGGCGCTAGAGACCTTGGTTAGGCAGTCTGACGTGTGACACCTGACTGAGGAGCGTTTACAGAGCACAGGTGGGGGGGTGAAGTGGTGGGGGGACCTGCAGGCTGCAGACACCGACTTGTAGAGGAATTTCATCAGAGAAAAAGCAGAACCACCCAGTGTAGAGACCATTGCTGCTGGGTGGACCTGAGCAAGCAGAAGTGCGTGCGATCCGCGCCCAGTCAAGGCCTCAGACACACAAATCCCCTCTGTGGCACAGACTTGGTCCTAACAGACAGGGAGCGGCTCATGTGCCTACAGGCGCTGACATGTGGGTGGCTGTTAAGAAAAGAGCTAGCCCACAATCATTTCTAATATTTTTTTTCCATTTTTTTCTTTATGACCTCAATTTTTATTTTTTACGTTTCTTTAAATTGAATATATACACGTGTGTGTGTGTGTGTGTGTGTGTGTGTGTGTGTGTATTCTGATCACGGCTTCTCCTCCCATAATTCCTCCCAGATTCTCTCCACCCAAATCCACACCCTTTTCCCCTCTGGTTAGAAAACAGGCATCTAAAATAAATAGTAACAAACTTAAAAAACAAAACAAAAGAAGACAGAAGACATGCCCCGAGAAAAAGCTGATGGAACACATACAGATGCAGAGACACATTCACACACGAAAGTCCCATAAAAACACAGAGCTGGAAAACGTGACATAGAGGCAAAAGGCCTGTAAAAACTTTTAAAAATTCCAAAAACTATCAGTGACTCTGTTTTGTGTTGCCCATCTACTGCTGGCCTACCCTTAAGAAGGCTTTGCATATCAGTAACCTTTCAGTGGGGAAAACTGACTTTTCCTTTATGAAGCTATCAATTGGCGACAACTTCTCAGACGGAGATGGGGGCTGTGCTCACTTCCCTTCTCGGTGCTGGGACCCTGTGCTTGGGCCTGTGTGGGACCCGTGCAAGCCGCCCCAGTCTGTGAGTTCACCTGCCGGGCATCAGTCCTGCCATGGCTAGAAGCTCTTGTTACCTTGGTGCCTTTCAGCCCCTGCGGGTCTTACAGTATTTCTGCCTCCTGCTCCTCAGAGGAGGTTTTCCCCATTTCTAAAGTACATTTCTTCTATTGTAAAGGAAAGGAGCATCAGGCAAGACGGAAGATGGAAAGCAGGCTCTGGAGTTACGGCTTATCTGTTGGATGTAGAATGAATGAACAGGCGTGTGTGTGTGTGTGTGTGTGTGTGTGTGTGTGTGTGTATGTGTGTGTGTGTGTGTGTGTGTGTGTGTGTGAGAGAGAGAGAGAGAGAGAGAGAGAGAGAGAGAGAGAGAGAGATATGAAAGGACTGCAGCTTTCCTGCCCCAAGAGCTCCGGGCAAGGCGGCACAAGAAACCACATAAGCCTCAGACGTCTTATTTTCTAGAAAGAGTACGAGCTGACCTCGTGCCCTGGGACAAGTCAAACGTATCCCTCAGCATCCGTCACTCCTTCCCCAGGCAACGGTTAGGCCATTCCTGTTACCGAAGTCTGAAGTGTCCCATTCTCAGTGAGCGCTGCTCTCACTTTTAACTAATTACGGCCTCAGATCATGTCCCTCAGAGGCTGTCAACCTTCTGGCACTGTCTGGCTTTTGTGTCAACTTGACGCACTAGAGTCATCAGAGAGTGGGGAGCCTCAGCTGAGGGCCCAGTGCATTGTGGGTGGCGTCATCCCTGGGCTGGTGGTCTTGGGCTCTATGAGAAAGCAGGATGAGCAAGTCGAGAGAAGCAAGCCGGTGAGCAGCACTCCTCTCATGACCTCCGTATCAGCTGCCTCCAGCTTCCTGCCCTGTCTGAGGTCCTGTCCTGACTTCCTTAAATAACGAACAGCGATATGGAAGTGTAAACTGAATAAACAAACACTTTCCTCCCCAACTTGCTTTTTAGTCATGGTATTTCAACACAGTCATAGCAACTCTAACTAAGACCCTTCCTAATGAGGCTACTCTTAAATACAGTTCCTCATGTTGGGGTGACCCCCAGGCATAAAATTATTTTTGTTGTCACTTCATAACTGTAATTTTGCTAGTGTTATGAATCGTGATGTGAATATCTGTGGTTTCTGAAGTTCTTAGGTGACCCCTAAAGGGGTTACAACCCACAGTGACTTAGATGGTACATTCAGTCTGAATGGTCAGGAGAGGGCCTGGGGAGATATAAAAAGAGATTGATGTCCTCTCCCACAGAACTGCCCCTTGAACCAATGTATGCCCATCAAATGAGCCTTTATCTTGATAAACTCACTTGATAAATAAAGCCATATAAAATGTATCTTTAAATCCCAAAATGGTACATTTTAATTCCACATTTTTAAGTCATGATAAAAACGCAGGTCCTAACCTGCACAGTTGACCACATATACGTCCACTCTATTTGTGAATGTTGATTGTAGCAGTAGCAGCCTGACACAGACGTTTTTATTAAGTCCGTTTCCTTCAGAGATTTACATCTTGGAACTGAAAGATAAAAAAAAATAAAATAAAATAAATGGGTTCCCTAAGTATTTAATTTTTCAAAATTCCTTTTAAAATATGTGCTCAAAGGGAGATTTTCATAGTTTTTAGTATTTTACGACCAAAAATTCTTCTCCATGGTGATTACGGACCTTTACTCTTCCCTATCTAGCAGGCGTTCTGTCTGAAAATATCCCATCAATACTGTTAGGTCACCTACTGAGCAGCACACATGTTTGGCCCTACAGTGACAGCAAGAGTTAAGGGGAACTTCCTAGAAAAGAAACTCAAGCCGAAGACTCAAGAGTAAGTTGCAAGCATAAGTCAGTATCAGGACAGACAGACGACAAATGTGCACAGTATTAAGATGAACAACGTAGCCGGGCGTGGTGGCGGCGCACGCCTGTAATCCCAGGATTTGGGAGGCAGAGACAGGCGGATTTCTGAGTTTGAGGCCAGCCTGTTCTACAGAGTGAGTTCCAGGACAGCTGGAGCTATACAGAGAAACCCTGTCTTGAAACACCCCCCCCGACACCCCCCCCCCAAAAAAAAAGAGCAACGTCATGGTGGCTCAGCTTTGGGACATCTGGACAGCTGTGGCTGGAGGTAAACCACAGCCACTTCTACAGAAGGA
Organism: Apodemus agrarius; assembly: GCA_964023405.1. Classification (NCBI taxonomy): domain Eukaryota; kingdom Metazoa; phylum Chordata; class Mammalia; order Rodentia; family Muridae; genus Apodemus; species Apodemus agrarius. Next base: position 48,149,355 of record OZ030014.1, read on the forward strand.
ATCTCTACTTCACCATGAGAGCAGAGCACAAAAAACCTTCAGGTAGGTATAAGGGCCTCAGTAGGAAACAGATGACACTAAACTGCCTAGTAAACTAAATTGCCTAGTAAAGTGTGAGCAGAACCAGCACCGATTACCAGGCAGAGGCACAACAGGATGAGGCGTCTATCAACTCCAGGCCCCGCCCACAGTAAGGAGAGAACCCAATGACTAAGGCTATAAACTGGGGAGGGTAGAATAGACTGGAGAGCTCGTGGGAAGACAAATCAGCACACTCCGGAGCTTCACTGGATGAAGGCGATGAAAGCATCTGGTGGATGTGGACGGTGGGGCACTTCCCCAGATCCGAGTGCAGACGCAGAACAGGAAACAGGAACATGGAATACTCACGGCACACAGAGAAACGAGTCCTTTGCCCTATTTAAACTACAAGAAGGACATCTATAGACAACCCTGAATTTAGAGCAAACTGTTATACCAAAGTTGGGTAAGGACCAGTAGCTACACGTTGATCATTATACCCATTTGGAGAATAATGTTGAATAAGCTCGATAGGTACCTGCCCTGGCCTGAAATATCTTTTTGACGGGCTGAAGTGAGGACAGGCACAGCCCCTCCTTGAAGCAGCTGTACCCAAGTGACAGGTCCATTATATAATGACCCAGGATGTTCTATGGTGACAGATGAATCCTTTCATTTTTCCTCTTAGCATAGTGATGCAACACATATGCTTTTAAATTTATCAACAGTCTGAGCTGAAAATACAAGAATCTAGGTCAAGAGCCAGATTTCAAAGCAGTAAGAGGACGCTTGACTCTTAGTTAAACACAGGATACCAAAAACTAAAAATGCATTCCTTCACGATATGCCTATACACAAGAACCCAGAGAAGACAGTATAGCCAGTGCTATGAACACATCAGACAGCCACAGCAGAGGCATTCTTGGGTGTAACTGAGAGGCACACAGCTCAGCCAAGGGCAGCGGAATGCTGGAAGGAGCAGTCTAATACTAGGAAGGATGTCTGATACTAGAAGTTAGCTCTAGAAAAGAAAGAGGTCAAAGAATGCAAAGTAGAACCAGGAAGTCCTTGAAGAGCTGTGAGGATACAATGGAACGTCTTGGAAGCCCTCCCTACCTGTTGAGCCACAGAGGAGAGAATGGAAGGTCTCAGGCTCGGCCTTCCCATATCACATGCTCCAACTCCTGCCTGTCTCTGAACAGGAACCAGAGCTAAACCGGGCAGCCAGAACTGGACACTTTGTACAATGAATCCTTGGTAAGGGATCCATTCACCACTAGAGAAGAGCATGTCCTAGCAGGTAAGGTGACCGGCCATGGGGCCACAGGTTCACAACCCTAGTGACCCAGAACTTTATACAAATCCTCACCGGCAGTCTGGCACTGTGTGCTTCGTGCTAAGGGGGCTTTTTTTAAAAGATGCTGCCAAGGGTTCTTTTTGTAACTCTCCTAGTGAGCCCCGCTATTTAAGGGCTGAATTAACTCCCACAGAAAACTTTGTATCCAAGCTCTGCAGAAGCATCTTCTTGTGAGGATTGAAAACAAAGGTTATCATCAAATGAAGGCTTTTCACAGGGTCCCACCGCTGTTTTCTAAGTCACTGGACACCTGTAATTCCTAAAAGAAGGATGATGTCTGTGAGGATAGTGCCACAGCATGGATGTAGGAACAAATGCTTCTGTTAACTCAAACCATGTCCGTTTTGCACTTAAATTTACTCTCACAGCCTTCTAGGTGGTCTTCCTTCTTCTAGAAATACCCCCACAATTCCCTCTACAACCATTCTTCAAAATAGGCCTACAGATCTTTTGAAAACTTCACTTGGGGGCCCATTATATTCCTCTAATCACTTCTGCTAACGCCAAGACAAAAATCTACCGTCCTTTAGAAAGGCCCACGTATCTCTAAGACGCCTTCTTCCTCTCTCTTGCTTGATGGCTCCAGACAGATGAACCCACCAACCCTCCTCCACGAACCACCTTACTCCTGCCTCAGCCTGTGCAGGCTTACACCTGCCGATAGCTGGCATGTTTGTGTGCTCGCCTCTCGAAGGCCCTGTCTGAGCCCTGTCTGAGCATGCACACCCAACGCCGCTCACCTACTTTCTGCTGACCACACAGGATCCATCTTACCCATGCACTTTTTCCTGCCTTTCTAGGGAGTTACTAAATCCCCGCAGCATTCAAATACCTGTCATTTGCATGCGTGTTGCAATCTGAGAGGATTAGAGGATTATCTGAGCAAGAACTGCCCAGGCAGTGAAAACAGACCCAAATTCCCTGAAGAACTGCCAGCCCAGGAGGTGGTGCACTGAGCCCTGCCTTCAGACCTCCCCAGCAGTATCACGGGCCCGTGCCATCCATCCCAGCGCCCACGAAGCCAGGGAGCCAACCGTGAGGGCAGAGACCGCACCCCTCTCCACTCTATCACCAGTGTACCCTAAACTAGAGCGTCAGGCTGGCTACACTTGAAGAGCCTCGGGCTAAGGACTATCTTTCTTGTTCCTCCCAGATAAGTAGGCCGAGAAGGGGCAAGAATCTTGGTTTTGACATCAGTGTGTGTACAAGGCACTTCCTGGTTAGAACTCGTTCAGGATTTCCTGTCTTCAACGGATGAAGGAGCATGCAGGTGGGATTAATCACTCACATTACTAAAGGCCCCGAGTCAGGTTTAGGTAACCAATGATAAGGCAGAGCCCTCAGTTCACTTTAAATATCACGCAGCTTATAAAAGTCAGCTAATGCAGTGTGAGGACTACAGTGGTACTCTCTCCTCCCCCCGCCCCCCCCACACTTCTGTGGCTTTATTTTCTACTGTTTTGGCTACTTGGGGTCAACCACCACGATCCAAATTATTAAACAGAAACTTCCAGAAAGAAACAATTTATACGCTTCAAGTAACTGCTCAGTTTATTGTTCGTCCTGTTGTATTATTAGTCATTGTGCATCCTTAACTGTCCTAACAGACACTGTTCCAGTGTGGGGAACGGGCACACATGAGGCTCAGTACTCTGTACTCGGGGTCTCAGAAGGGACAAAGGAGCACTGTTATTATACACATTGAAAGAAAGCCTCGCATCACCTGCTTTGTTAATAAGTCAAAAGTAAACGACTCCTTTGACGGTGTTCTTGCTATTAGCTTCTCTAATGCCTCAGTATATTTAGCTTGAAAAGTTTAGTCAGACATATGGCAGAAATATTTAGCTAAAACCTGAGGAGCAGATAGTACTTAAACCTACTTCCTGAGTCTTCTAAAAATGAAAACCACAAGTTCTTCTCAAGCCTAAGCAGATGTTAAACCACTTCCCATATTACAAAACAACAACAACAACAACAACAACAACAACAACCCTTCATCGGCATCCCGCCGGGGAACCTAGCCTTCCACAGTCTGCACACCAGAAAAATCATCTCTAATGCAACCAGAACCAAAACATAGCAAAGTACCTATTATATTTACTAAGTCTTTGTTCTGTAGCGTGTAAAAACGGGCATATATGAATAATCAGCATAAGACAGTGCAGCTAGAGCAACTCAGCCCTGCATAGCACAAAATGGTTAATTAACACATTCCTGGTCAATGAAAAGCTGACCACACATCTAAGGTGTAAGATACCGGTATGGGCACAAGGTGTGTCTGAAGCTAATAACTGCTTACTGAACATCCACTCTCTTTCAGTCTTAGACACCCTACTAACTTTGTTAGTGCCGGGATATTATCCAATTAAAAGTCTCTATCTTGACAGCCTCCCTTGAGTCTATAAGTGACCCTTGTAATGAAGAATACAAACAAGCAATCTTTTAAAGGATGTCGTGAATGATAGGAATAGATGTTAAACTCGTGGAAACTGCGTTTTGCAGCTATAACTTTCTAAGCCAGAATCTTAAGCACCCCAGTCTGAGCAGCCCCCAGTGGCTTCCTATGCACTGGGTTCGATGCTGGGGCCTCAACAGTAGTTTGCATGTGACCAGCTACCCAGGTCACAGCAGCCAATCAGAAACAGAATTCCGATTTCATTCTGAAGCTTTTTATCCTTCTCTAGCCTTGAGTTTCCGGAGATTTCTGAAGACGGATAAAATAAGGTTTCACACATAAACTTCAGACAAAGGGCCAGCGGTGCGGGTGTCCAGCAGTGTGATCCTCAACAAATCAAAACGTGAAGCTTCCGATGCCCGCAGACAGGGGCGGGGCCTGGCCGCACCCACGCGGGACCCTGCGGCCCCGAAAGGAGGCCCCCCCCCGCCCGGAGCCGGGGTTACCTGACATCGCTGCCTCCTCCTCGTGCGCCGCGCCCGCTGGCAGTGTGGCCAGGGGCTGCAGCCACAGCACCAGCCACCACGGACCGGGCAGCATCGCGGCCAGTGCGGCGGAAGTGGCGCAGCGGGCCAAGGGCGGGAAGTGGAGGTAGGGGATGGCAGGGGCGGAGCCGGCTGCGACCCAGCCCTTCCGCCGAGCGGCTCGCCCAGTGGCCTCCAGGGGGCGCTCACCCGCCTTCCCGCGCTTCCTGCTCCTACTCTGGCATGCAGTTAGCGGGTAGAGAACTTCTACAGCTGATAAACAACTTCAGCAACGTGGCTGGTTATAAAATTAACTCAAGCAAATCAGTAGCCTTCTTGTACTCAAAGGACAAGCAGGCTGAGAAAGAAGTTAGGGAAATAACACCCTTCACAATAGCCACAAACAACATAAAGTACCTTGGCGTAACTCTAACCAAACAAGTGAAAGATCTGTATGACAGGAACTTCAAGTCCCTGAAGAAAGAAATCGAAGAAGACCTCAGGAGATGGAAAAATATTTCTTGCTCCTGGATTGGCAGGATCAATATAGTAAAAATGGCCATCTTGCCAAAAGCAATCTACAGATTCAATGCAATCCCCATCAAAATCCCAAATCAATTCTTCATAGATCTAGAAAGAGCAATTCTCAAATTCATCTGGAGCAACAAAAAACCTAGGATAGCTAAAACTATTCTCAACAATAAAAGGACTTCTGGGGGAATCAATATCCCTGACCTCAAGCAGTACTACAGAGCAATTGTGTTAAAAACTGCATGGTATTGGTACAGCAACAGGCAGGTAGATCAATGGAATAGGATTGAAGACCCAGAAATTAACCCACAGACTTATGGTCACTTGATCTTTGATAAAGGAGCCACAACCATCCGGTGGAAAAAAGATAGCCTTTTCAACAAATGGTGCTGGTTCAACTGGAGGTCAACATGCAGAAGAATGCGAATTGACCCACTCTTATCTCCTTGTACTAAGATCAACTCCAAATGGATCAAGGACCTCCACATAAAACCAGACACACTGAAACTATTAGAAAAGAAACTTGGGAAGACCCTGGAGGACATGGGCACAGGGGTAAAGTTCCTGAACAGAACACCAATAGCTTATGCTCTAAGATCAAGAATGGACAAATGGGACCTCATAAAATTACAAAGTTTCTGTAAGGCAAAGGACACTGTCAGAAAGACAAAACGGCAACCAACAACGTGGGAAATGATCTTCACCAACCCCACATCCGACAGAGGGCTAATATCCAATATATACAAAGAACTCAAGAAGTTAGACCCCAAAGAACCAAATAACCCTATCAAAAAATGGGGCACAGAGCTAAACAAAGAATTTTCACCAGAAGAAATTCGGATGGCCGAGAAACATCTTAAGAGATGTTCAACATCATTAGTCATCAGGGAAATGCAAATCAAAACAACCCTGAGATTCCACCTCACTCCAGTCAGAATGGCTAAGATTAAAAACTCGAGAGACAACAAGTGCTGGCGAGGATGTGGAGAAAGAGGAACACTCCTCCACTGTTGGTGGGATTGCAAAATGGTAAAACCACTCTGGAAATCAGTGTGGCGGTTCCTCAGAAAATTGGGCATGCCACTCCCAGAGGACCCTGGCATACCACTCCTGGGCATATACCCAGAGGATTCCCCTGCATACAACAAAGACACATGCTCCACTATGTTTATAGCAGCCTTGTTTATAATAGCCAGAAATTGGAAGGAGCCCAGATATCCCTCAAAGGAGGAATGGATACAGAAAATGTGGTATATTTATACAATGGAGTACTACTCAGCAATTAAAAATAATGAATTCATGCAATTTGTAGGTAAATGGTTAGATCTGGAAACTATCATCCTAAGTGAGCTAACCCAATCACAAAAGAATACACACGAAATGCAATCACTGATAAGTGGATATTAATGAGCCCAGAAGCCCTAAATACTCAAGGCACAATTAGCAAGTCAAATGACTCTCAAGAAGAAAAAAAGGAGAGAACCCTGGGCCTGTAAAGATTGGATCCAGTATTGTAGACCCAGAACAGAGAAATCGTGGGGGGGGGGAAGAGTGGGGAATAGCATGGGGGGGGAGAGGAATTATGGGACATATGGTGGGGGGTACCTGGGAAAGGGGAAAGCCTTTGGAATGTAAACAAAGAATATAGAAAATAAAAAAAAATGATAAAAAAAAAGAAAAAGAAAATAACCAAATTAAAAAAAAAAAAAAAAAAAAAAAAAAACTCAACCCCAGGCTGGGTTCTCAGAGCACCGGTGCTGGCCACTCAGGAAGGCAGGTCCTCCACATGCACCCTCTCCAAAATAAGACCAGCAAGCCCCACTTAAATAAAGGCCTGGCTTGTTTGTTTGTTCCTCTCTTCACATCTTCCTTCCTTTTTTTTTTCTCCAAAAGCAGTAACAAATTGAGAAATTTGGTGTTTAAATAAATTGTGTCTAAGCTCATGAGCACAGTACCTATCCAAAGAACAAAAGGGTTATACAGGTTCACTATTAATAAAGTGTCACTTTAATAGAATTCTGGAGGCTAGAGAGCTGGTTCCGTGTTTAAAAGCGCTTATTGCTCTCCCAGAGGACTTCAGTTTCAGTTCCCAACATGTGCATGACAACAGCCCCAACCATAGATAACTACAGCTTCATGGGCTCCACTGCCCTCTTCTGAGTTCTGCAGGCATATGGTACACAGACATACACACAAGCTAAACACCCACATACTTAAATTTTAAAAAATAAACCTTTTTTAAAGAACGAGATTATATTTTTAAAAATTCAAAGATATAGTGAACATTCTAACCAACCTGGCAGAGACGATGATACTCGAAAGTCAACCTACTGAAACAGAAGACTCCAAGAAACTGGAATATTCCACGGGAAACCACCCTGGGGAGAAGAGAAAGCCACCACCAACCACAAGAGAACACTCTCTCCTAGAAAGAGACTCATGGTTTCTGAGCCTTACGGTCTATTAATAATCAGGATAGTTCTGTGTTAAGAGCAAGCTTTCTTTGGTCTCTGGAAACCTTTCAATGTGACAGGCTATTCCATACTTGAAACAGGGCATCCTTGAAGGGTGAGATGGTCGTGGCCTGTATTCCGCTATTTGAGAGACAGGGTTAACCATGGCTCACAGTTAAGCCTCAGTGGCACAGGGGGTCTAAGGCTAGGCTGACTGCATGAGACCTTATTTAACCTCCCTCTGATCCCCATCCCTGCCCCACCACACATACCACGCTAAGAAGTTGTGTTCTTTTCTCTAATTCCTGTCTTCCACTAATAGCACTAAGCTCGATATAAAGAAATCACTTTTTAAAAAGTAGCCCAGCTCCAGTTGTTTTAAAGGTCTAAACAGGAAAGAATGTCTCTGAGTTATCTAAAGGAGGCTTTATCCAAATACCTCGTATATGTGTGCACCTAATATGTGACTGTAACATCTCAGAATTTTCTTTTTTAGGAAATTACTGAGGGGTGATTTTTAAAATAAACCATCATTATTTGAATCTGTCCTTTATCAATATTTCCCCGATCCCTTTGGTATGCCTCTTGCAAAACAACTTTTTGCCCCAATTCTGTTCAAACTGGTTTGGTTAATTTGGGATAATGCTCAGGAAAGCAACGGAAAGAAACATATCACCAGATGACTAATGTACTTTCTTACAGCTCTCTCCAGTCGATAGAGAACAGGCAGAGACACACTGTTTACAGCACTGCTCTAAAAAACTAAACCATCTAATTACTAAATTGGTAGATGAATTGAGTAGGCTGTTTTCAAAGGTGAAAAAAACAAATGTTCAATAAATATTTAATATCCCTAGCTAGGGTAGCTATTTTTGGTTGTCAACTTGACTACATGTGGAATTAATTAAAACACAAATGGCTGTGTAAACCTATTAGGAATTTTTCTTAAATTGTTTGAAGTGGGAAGACATACTTCTACTCCAGATCTTTCAAGGTGAGAAGATCTACCTTTGGCTTGTTGCCTATATAAGGGCCATAGAAGAAGGAAGCTTCCTCTTTTTTGCATAACTCTTCTTGCTAAGTCCATTTCTTCACTGTTGTTAGAGCCTTCCTGAAGATCAGCTGAGACATCCCTCCCCATGGGCTGAATGGCTGCTAGATTCTTGGGCCTCCCGTTAATAAACAGCAATAGTTGGACTAGCTGGTGCATTGCAAGCTGTTCTATCAGTTCTGCTCCTCTGGAGAACCCTGACTGATACAGATTTTGGTGTCAGGAGTCGTTCTAGAGCAACAGAAGTAAGTATAAAGATGAATATAACTTTTTTAAGTATCTGGGATAAGCTTTCCAATTTGCTAACATCTACAGTTACCAAAGCCTCTTCAAATATTGATGTTTCTCCTAGAAGCTTGGAGAATACTAAAATCCCATGGTATAAGCTATTTTACAAACTTGAGAAGACAAACACATATGATTATCCTGATTCAGCAATTATGAGAGGCAAAGGATGTGGTGACTCTGTATATAAAACTTCTGGCAATTTGTGGAAAAATAAGGAAAGATGCTGGTTGGCCACTCCTAGCATCTCTGGGTAAACTGACAAAGGAAAAGAATACACTTCATGATAAAATTAGGCAACTTCCACCTTACCAGAGTATGGAGTGCAACAACAGTGAACCAGTGGTAAAGATGATCAGCTTTGGATGTGTGTAAATAGTCTAAAGGTTTCTAAGTGTGGCCTGGAAGAGAATCTTCTCTCCAGCAACAACAGAGCTCAAGTGCAAAGCCCTTAGTATAAGGTTGGATGAATTACAGCAAAAACTCAAGTCCAGGCCTTGGAGGGCATCATCAATTAAAGTAGGGCATTAGTTGGTAAAGAATGGGATCCTGTAACGTGGGATGGACATGTGTGGGAGGACTTTGTACCCTCAGCTTCTTAGGGGTTTATGTCACTTGGGAAGCTATCTCTCCACCCTCGACAAACGATGGACTCCCACCTCCACCACTGAAATATTGCCTTGTCTGCCATTAACTGGGGAAATTAATCCTCTACTGTCTGCTAAAACAGCAGTGACTTTCCATGAAGAAAATAACAGCCAAGACAATACTGATGTCCCTTGAGACCCACCGATAGTTACCTTTAGACTTAAGCCACACTTAACCAGACTTAAAGCAAAGAAGGCACCTAGAAAATATTTCAGTGGGAGACATACTATAATGCTAAAAGTCTTAATGAGTTTGCATTAACAAGACTGGGGAATATGTGTGGGAATAGATTTTAAGGGTATGGGATAATGGTGGGAGGAATCCAAAACTGGATTGGGCTGAGTTTATTGATATGAGGCCTCTGAGTGGAGATTCCTAGTTTAATATGGAAAGTTGCACAGTTTAAAAAAATGTGTCAAAAGTTTGTTTGAATGGTTGGCTAGAGCAAGTGTCAAAAGATGGTTCACTGAAAAGGAGTTGGAAATGCCTGACATCTTTTGGTTTATTGATGAAGAGATTTGAAAGCCTGGGGAAACTGCAGTGGTACAGAGGGTATGCTGTGTAAATGCTAATCTTTCACAATGGGAAGACCCATAAGGCATGCAATTCATTAATGTTATAAGACAAAAGACACTGAGAGGAGCACCAGCATATTTGAAGCATTTGCTTGTTGTTCTTTTCCTTATGCCAGACCTTAGAGGTGGAGACATTGTGGCTCAGGTGGATGATTTAAATGCAGTGAGTTTAACTGGGCTTCAGTATAGCAGGGGCCAGGAGGCAGCACTGAACTGTCAGTCAAAGCGACCTTAGTTATATTGTAATGGGTATCGTAGACAAAGAGATGCTCGTAATGGCTTGACCCATAATGGTCAGCACAGGCAAAGTAAGCTTTATGGTGTGTCTGGGACTCATATGGACATTTGGTATTGTTTGATCAGTCATGGTGTTTTCAGGCAAGACATAGGCAAACATACTGCATTTTGTTTAATTTACATAGGAAGAAAAAATCTCAAATGAAAGAAAGGCTACATTGGATTGTAGCAAAAGGGACTCTTGTCCTGTTGAACTAATTTTCATAATTCAGTCAGTTGGTAAACCCAGAACTCCTTGAATAAAGTTGCAATTAGCTTCCCCTGAAGAATGACCCTGATAAACTACCTGAGAGGTTTTACCATTACCCTTTCTCAGTCCTTTCCTAGAGGGAACTATGGCGTTTTACAAGAGTAACTATACACTGGAAGGAAAGAAGCTATTACTTTTCAGGGTCTATTGGATACCGGTTCTGAATTGATGCTGATTCTAGGAGACCCCAGGAAACACTGGCCCTCCAGTTAAAGCAAGTGCTTCTGGAGGTGGGGGAATAATGCGGCTTCGGCAGTAGCTCCAGTGGGTCCTTAAACTCATCCTGTGATTACTTTCCCAGTCCTAGAATGCATGATTGGCAGAGATATAGTTGGAAGTTGGCAGAACTGTCTCAGGGGTGCCCTGAGTGAGGGCTATTACGGTTGGGAAGGGTCAATAGAAATCTTTAGAAGTTGCCTCTGCCAGGAAAAGTAGTGAGTGAAAAAGAGTATCACATCTCTGGAGGAAATGGATAGTGGAGGAAGGTGCTTACAAAGACCAGCCTAGGCCACATGACCAGTTGCAGAAATGAGGATTATAATTGACATGATTATTTTGTCCTATTTTGTTAAAAATGTGTTTGTACAGATATTTGTGGGGTTTTCTCTATTTCTTTAACATGTGATGCAGCATCAATTAAGAGAACACCAGTGGTTATCAAATTTAATTTTGAGATACTAGAAGGATGTACCTCAAAAGACATAGCCACCTATTCTAAATTTATAATGTATTTGTGTGTGTGTGTGTGTGTGTGTGTGTTTATGGAATTACCAGGGATATATGTGTATGAGACTTGCATCATGTTATGTATAATGCTGACCTGGTTAAATATATAATATATTTGCAATTGTATGTTAAATAGTTCTATCATGTTAGGAACAATTACTGGTTTTTATTTGGAAATTATGACATAAGGATATGGTCGTGTGTCAAGTTGACAAGAGGTGGACTTGTGATGGCTATTCTTGGTTGTCAACTTCACTACATCTAGGGTTAAATGAAACCCAAGTGTCTGGGTACATCTGTGAAGGATTTTTTTATTAATTATTTGAAGTGGGAAGACCTTCTTCTAATCCAGAGTGTTTTGTGGTAAAAATATAAACCATTAATCCAGATCTTTTTTGATGGGAAAATACACCTTTTACCTGGGTCACGCCTTCTGTCGGTAGCCCATAAAAGGACACGGAAGAAGAAAGGTTTGCTTTCTTTGCCTGCTTTCTCTCCACAGCAAGTCCATTCCTTTACTGGCATTAAGTCATAACTTCTTCAGGAGTCCAGTGTCTACTAAAGACCAGCGAAGACATCGAGCCTCTGCACGGAACAATTGCTGCATTCTTGGACTTCCTATTGATAAACAGCTATTGTTGGACTAGCTAGATCACAGTCTGATGTCATTCTAATAAACCTTCTCCTTCACCCTCCCGTGTGTGTGTGTGTGTGTGTGTGTGTGTGTGTGTGTGTGTGAGTGTGTGAGTGTGTGTGTATTCACGTCAGTCCTGTTTCTCTAAAGAATATTAGAAAATTACAGGTAAAAGCTACATTGATATTCCATCTCATCCTATCACGAGTGGCTGTCTTTAAAAACTAAATACCAACAATTGCTGGTTAATGCGTAGGGAAAGAAGAGCCTTTATTCACGTCTGATGGGAGTGTAAATTGAGAGCTTACCATGTTTATCAGCATGGAGTTTCCTCAAAAATTTAAAATAAAGCTACCATATGATTCAATGATACCTCTCCTGTATATATGCCTTCATGACTCTAAGCCAGCGAGCCACACCTCTCTTCATAGTGCTCTTCACTGCACTATTCACAGTAACAAAGACAAAAAACCAGCCTAAATATCCATCAGCAGATGAATGATTAGAGGAAAAATGGTACATATGCACAATGGAATTTTCATCAGCAATAAAGAAGAATGACATCATGACATTCACTGAAAATAGATGAAACTGGAGGTCATTGTGTTAAGTGAAGGAAGTCAGACTCAAAAAGACAACATATTTTTTTGTAATGAGCAGAATCTAGATGGAAATTTTTATAAACATATATATGACCTGAAGTAGACAATTAGACTATGAGAAAGGAGGAGATCTAAAGGCTGAAGGGTAGAGAAAACAAGAGATAGAATATATGTGAGATTAAGGCAGAAGGGAACGAATTAAAGGAGAAATGGGGACAGTGAGAAACAGGGGAAATGAGGAGCTTGAGGGGAAAGAAAAACAATGTATAACTACATATAAGAAATATATATGTATATATACATACATATATATATGAAAATGTCACACTGAAACTTATTTTTGTATGGTAACAAAAAATTAATTAAAAATTACAATTTAAAGGAAAGGTAAAGATATATATTGTAAGCCTTGGGCAACACTAAAGATTTTTTTTAAAAGAAATGTAGGTCTGGAGAAGATGGCTCAGTGGGTACATCATTCATGTAATTCTACCCAGATGGGGATAGTGAATTTCATACCAAGTAAGTCCTGTATTTAATATCTGTACAGCATAACAATGCTTTAATAAAAAGCCCCAGACCTTAGCAAGCTGACTCCATGTTGGAAGTACTATTTAGGCTGTGAAACTCAGTAGCATGCAGACAGTAGCAGCCGCCAAAACAAGAACAAAGACCTAATCCATTTAAGTCCATAGTTCTGGGGAAGTTTGTGTGAGGTGAACTCATCCTTGGCTGAAACTTTGATGGCAGCTTCTGAGAGATGCAAAGCTCGAAACCAGCCAAGCTAGAATTTGTTATTTATATATGCCAAGATTTAGAGGTATTTGTTATATAATAGTAAGTAGCTAATACAAATCTAGCTTAATCAGCTCTACCTGTGTTGGTACTCAAGGACTGGCTAGTCTTCACTTGTTAATGCCATGTTGTTTCCATAATGATCTTTTGTGGAGTTGATAATGGCAGTGGACCAATCAGAGAGAAGAGAAAATACAGGATGATTGAATCATGGGTATCATTAGATTTAGGGGGGACACACCAACTTTCCCTGCCACCATCACGTGAAGTGAAAATGAAAGGGTTCCTTGGGAAGTCACTTAAATGGTTTTTTCTGGGGTAAGCACGTGAAGGAATATTTTATTAAAGTGGACACAGATGACAGGATCAGAGGTGAAGGAACTCCACCAGACCAGTGGCAGAGCTCCTTCAGGTCTGTCTGGGTCTGCCCAGAGCAGACCCTGGGCACAAACTCCACAGTCAGTCCCACAACACCCAGCAGAAGCTCCACTCGCAGGCACTTTTACACAGCCAGGATCACAGGATCAGAGGATCCTAGCAACATGGTCATACCAGGATCTCAGGGTTCCAAAGGTAGCTTGACTCCCAGGAGCTCAGACATACCCAGGATCTCAGGATCACAGGATCACAGAATAACAGGATCCCAGAGACAGCTTGACTCTGAGGAATTCTGATAAACCCAGGATAACCAGATGGCAGGAGGCAAGCATAAGAACATAAGCAACAGAAACCAAGGTTACTTGGCATCATCAGAACCCAATTCTTCCACCATAGCAAGTCCTGGATACACCATCACACAGCAAGACTCAGATCTAAAATCACTTCTCATGATGATGACAGAGGACTTCAAGAAGGACACAAATAAAACTCCCTTAAAGAAATACAGGAGAACACAGGTAAACAGGTAGAAGACCTTAAAGAGAAAACACAAAAATCCCTTAAAGAATTACAGGAAAACAACCAAACAGGCGAAGGAAATGAACAAAACCATCCAGGATCTAAAAATGGAAGCAGAAACAATGAAGAAATCACAAAAGGAGATAACCATGGAGCTAGAAAATCTAGGAAAGAGATCAGGAGTTATAGATGCAAGCATCACCAACAGAATGCAAGAGATAGAAGAGAGAATCTCAGGTGCAGAAGATACCATAGAAAACATTGACACAACAGTCAAAGAAAACACAAAATGCAAAAAGCTCCTGACCCAAAACATCCACAAAATCCAGGACAAAATGAGAAGAGCAGGACTAAGGATAATAGGTATAGAAGAGAGTAAAGATTCCCAACTTAAAGGGCCAGTAAATATCTTCAACAAAATTCTAGAAGAAAACTACCCTGACCTAAAGAAGGAGTTGTGCATGAACATACAAGAAGCCTACAGAACTCCAAATAGATTGGACCAGGAAAGAAATTCCTCCAGTCACATAATAATCAAAACACCAAATGCATTAAACAAAGAAAAATATTAAAAGCAGTAAGGGAAAAAGGTCAAATAAGATATAAAGGCAGACCTATCAGAATTACATAAGACTTCTCACCAGAGACTTTGAAAGCTAGAAGATCCTGGGCAGATGTCATACAGACCCTAAGAGAACACACATGCTAGTCCAGGCTACTATACCCAGCAAAACTCTCAATTACCATAGAAGGAGAAATCAAGATATTCCATGACAAAACCAAATTTACACAATATCTTTCCACAAATCCAGCCTTACAAAGAGTAATAGATGGAGAACACCAACACAAGGAGGGAAACTACACCCTAGAAATAAGCAAGAAAGTAATCTTCCAAAAAATCCACACAAAAACATAATTTCAACTCTAACAAAAATAACAGGAAGTAACAATCACTTTTCCTTAATATCTCTTAATATGAAAATTAATATTACCAACATATCCTAATCGATTGAAATTCAAAAATATGAGGAATTAGAAATTTGTTGGCTGTCACCCAGTGGTCTAATTTGGTAATTGGAGAAATATATCCAATATTGTATAATCCATATACACTTTCTTTTTTTAAAGACATTATTATTATTATTATTATTATTATTATTATTATATGTAAGTACACTGCAGCTGTCTTCAGACACACCAGAAGAGGGTGTCAGGTCCCATTACAGATGGTTGTGAGTCACCATGTGGTTGCTGGGATTTGAACTCAGAACCTTTGGAAGAGCAGTCAGTGCTCTTAACCACTGAGCAATCTCTCCAGCCCCCCTTTTACATATTCTGATCGATTGTTTGTATGTGACAGTGTTTTGCTGTGTACCGCATAATGGTCTTGAAATGATGCTTCTCCTATCCCAGCCTCTCTTTAAGTATGATTGTTTATTTGATGTTTTTACACTATATATGGTTTTCAGAACAGCTTACATATTTTAAAATTATTTATACAGCCAAAAGACAATTAATTTGGGAGGTGGCTTGTAAGAGAACAACAGAGTGAGACTGAATGTTTTGCTTGATATTTATAATTATTGTATCAATTTTGAAGAAGAGGACCTTATAAATTATTCTTTTTCTGAGATGAGTGTTTTTCAAAACCATCACAGCCAACAAACCAGGATCTTACCCTCACCTAATTTCTGAGTCACCCTCCAAGCAGGACCATTGTTCATTGAAACAGTTGATGAATGACTTCATGGATAGACCATCTTAATACACACACCACTTCTTAAATGAATGAAAACTGTTCCCTGTGGGCTAAGAATGATGATAATCACTCAAGTCAAATAGCTTTGACCATAGCAGGAAATCTGTATCCAAATAATTATGCCTACAATTCATTCCTTGGCGCAGCAGAACTGTCAACTCTTAGTTTTGCTACTATGAAGGTAAAATCCTTTGGTGATGTGAGGGACATTGAAGTACAGCCTTATCACAATGAACTCCAATGTCTAAAAATTGTTCTTATTTTGGGTTTTGTACCATAGTAAGAGTCAAGATTTTAAGCTCTACTAAAAACAAAACAAACAAAAAGACCTTATCCTTTTATGTTCATTTAATAACATGTCCATCATTTTTATAATTGGTATAAAATATATAATGCGTTGAATATAATAAAAAAACTGGACATAGATGAAAGGCTAGGACAGACTCGTGAAGGAACATTTTGCTGAAGCAGACACAGGAGAGAGGATGTTCTGCTAAAACAAGCACATGAAAGGTCATGTGATAAAGGGTGATTTGCTAACAACATGCATGCATTGGTCCCCTTTACATTGCATGGTTGAGCTGCATTTGTTGAGATGCCACAGATGGAAACCGCCAAAACCTTCTAGTGGTATGGTAAAGTTTCTTGCTGCTTCTGTGGATTCAGGCTGACGGGAGGCAACAGCTATGCTGAAGCAATGCCTGTGCTGAGGCAAGGCACGTGGAGGTCACGTGACGTGTGGAGGGTATAAATAGGGCTCGACAGACAGTGATAGGGACAGAGCTTGACTTGCCGGTACAGCCAGCTGTGCAATGCTTGTAGGTCTCGCATCTTCATTGATCTTCGCTTCCCTGAGAGAAGCACAGCCAAGAACTTCTCCTAGTGTTCCTCCGGGTCCCTCCTGCTGGCTCATGCTGTGGCTGAGGCGAGGTTGTCTCTCTAACCCTGCTCTCCTGAAACGGGACTGCTGGTGGGTCCGTGAAGTGTTTGCGAGTGGATCTAGCTCCCGCTGATGACCTGAGAATTGAAATGCCGATTTCCTGACAACACAGAAGGGAGTTGCTCCAAAGAACCTTTCTAAACAGGTCCCCTTCCCCCCATGTCCCATATCCTTTCTTTCCCACTACCTTTGGTGGGTGGTGGGCTATAACGGCGGTTAAAATAGTTAAGAACTGTCATTAAATGTAAGGCTTGAAAAATTAAAATCATAATGATGTGTGATTGCTTTCCTCTCAAAAGAACTCAATGGAATGGACAAACTAATTGTTGCTGACTATTGTTTAAAACTTTTTTTCTAGGAGTTGAGCTATATTGTTTAAACAAAACAAGCAAACAAAAATGAAATAAAATAAAAACCTGGTACCTGCAGCATGCTTTGCTTAGTCTTGTGGGGTGTTGAACAGGCTTACCTTTAGGCTTGCCTGGGAGAAGGCGAGAGGTCTGGAGTTACAGTCATCATCGAACTTGCCCAGAACATTTGTATTGTAACTAGATGTTACCGCCAGTCTGTGAATTTCTATACAAAAGAGATTTATCTTAAAGGACAAAGCGTATTCCTCTTAGATCAGCTGCTCGTGCACATGGATCTTACCTGTGACCATCTGCCCCTCTCTAAACCAGGATGGAAGATGGCATTTTGGAAGGTCTGAATCTCAGAGATGAAGTAGGCATCTTTCTCAGAATGCTACTGAGAATAATGGTGCTGGTGTGTATGGGTAATAAACTCCAGCAGATCCCCGTGGGAAGCAATTAGGATTCAGTTCCCCCAAATAATGCAAAATCATAAACTAACCTTTAAACCAGGCAAATGCCCTGTATGACAATAGATATTTGCAGTAAACACTTTGTCACTGTGACACGTACCTGAAAGGAACAATTGGAAATGAGGTTGGGTTCATTTTGGGTCATGGTTTCAAAGGTCTGTAGCTTGCTCCAGACCACAGCACCACAGAGGTGGGATTGTGTGGCCTAGGAAGGTGGCCATGGAGCCCTGAAGTCCAAAGAGGCTGACAGGAAAGGACTGGAGACAAGGTAGACTCTTGCCTAATGGGCATCGGTGTGCCAGGAGTCTAGTCTTCAGGACATAACTCATCAGGGAACATTTCATGTTCAGACCATATTAGGAGCATTTTAGACAAATTAGTAACCACAACTAAACCATGACAAGTTATGTGATGGATGTTCCTCTAATAGGGCACCTAAGTATAGACAAGAGCAACATATACAACCACTCTGGAAATCAGTCTGGTGGTTCCTCAGAAAGCTGAACAGGATACTTCCGGAGGACCCAGCCATACCACTCCTGGGAATATACCCAGAAGATTCCCCAGCATGCAATAAGAATACATGCTCCACTATGTTCATAGTGGCCTTATTTATAATAGCCAGAAGCTGGAAAGAACCCAGATGTCCCTCAACAGACGAATGGATACAAAAAAAATGTGGTATATATACACAATGGAATACTATTCAGCCATTAGAAACAATGAATTCATGAAATTCTTAGAGAAATGGATGGAGCTGGAGAACGTCATACTAAGTGAGGTGACCCAGTCTCAAAAGAATACCCATGGTATGCAGTTACTGATGAGTGGATATTAGCCTAGAATCTTGGGACACCAAAGACACAATTCACATACCAAATGATGTCTGACAAGAAGAAAGGAGTGGACTCTGGTGCTGGAAAGGAACAAAGCATCAGTGTAGGGGAATACCAGAACAGGGAAGTGGGAAGAAGTGGATGAGGGAGCAGGGGGAGGGAAAAGGGCATGTGGGACCTTTGGGGGGTGGGGAACCAAAAAAGGGAAATGAAATGTAAATATAGAATATATCCAAGAAAAAAAAAAGAAAGATCTGAAAGTTTCTTTAATTCTACTAGACTATTCTCATGAGGATTACAAAAAGATAATTTAATTTTCAACATTTGTATCTTTATTTCTAAAGTTCTTGTTCTTTATCACTAATTAATTTTCTGTAACTGTCTTAGGGTTTTGAAGAGTTACTACGAATCAGAAGAAAATTTCAACTCATGTCAGAAATTATTTAGAAGCCTGCGCTTGTCCTCTATACAACATTTAATAGAACTAGAACTAGAGGAATGCAGGAAAAGTCACACTGTGTTGTACTGTAAGAAAGACTTGGGCCTCTGCAGAGAGGGCTGTGGGAGTGATGAGATCACATGCCACACAGAGAGGGGGTTGGGGGAGGGAGCAAGAGAAGAGAAAAGACTGCCCAAGGCCCCTAAAGAAAAAGGCAGAATAAAAGGCATTGGCTCAGTGGATACACAAAATAGAAAATATAGTTTTCATAACAACAGAGTTGTATTAAAGCTAAAAAGGTAGGCATTTCAGTGTGAGTGACACCTTGTGCATTCAAAGTAAATGCTCTCTCTCTCTCTCTCTCTCTCTCTCTCTCTCTCTGTCTCTCTCTCTGTCTCTCTCTCTCTGTCTCTCTCTGTCTCTCTCTCTCTGTCTCTCTCTCTCTCTGTCTCTCTCTCTCTCTCTCTCTCTCTCTCTCTCTCTCTCTCTCTCTCTCTCTGTGTGTGTGTGTGTGTGTGTGTGTGTGTGTGTGTCCAGGAGAGGTGGGGACATCTGTAGTTGTGTAGCACCAGGAGAGGGGGTTGTTCAAAGTATTGCGTCCATTTGGGGCTTTGCCTAGTAAATAATTTGAAAGGTTCTTGAATCACAGGCAAATATTTTCAATTGCAATGAATGTCAAATGATGGCAGTTGAGAAGGGAAATTAAAGAATAACTTGTTTCTAGATATTTCTGAAGGAAAACAGGTTTGAAATATGATTTGCCTTCTGTATATAAATCATGCAAGTGGAAGTTACCCAGTGGGAAATCATGCTCGGCTGCAATGCCTACATGTAAGACTGAGGAAACCAGGCTTCAAAAGCAATCGGCAAGTAGACACTGATGGCCAGAAACTGGTATCTATGGGGAAAGTATAATTTGTTAATTTGCAACAAACAGGAAAAGATTGAGTGGTTACAATTGTGAGTGCAATTAAGAAATTGGGAAACAGAAAATTGTCCACCAATAATTTGTGGGCTAAGACATGAGTACTCATTGCAGTGAGTTTATGATTGCACTACATAAAATATATTTTCCTTGGATCTGGGGTCCTAGATTGTATTTTACCTGGGCACTACACAATCCTTCCACTTTGCTTAATTCCTAAGGGGATTTGGACAATTTTTGATTGCTTGTTTGCTTGTTTATTTGTTTTTCCCACCAACATCCCCGTAGGAGTCTCTCTCTCTCTCTCTCTCTCTCTCTCTCTCTCTCTCTCTCTTAAATTAGTGATTCTCTTCAACCTAGTGCATTCCCACTGGGTAACTTCCACTCAAATGATTTATATACAGAAGGTGAATCATATTTCAAACGTGTTTTCCTTCAGAAACAGCCAGGAACAACAGTTATTCTTTAATTTCCCTTCTCAACTACCTTTATTTGACATCCATGGCAATTAAAAATATTTGCCTGTGATTCAACAACCTTTCAAATTATTTAAGACACTAAAACTTTCTGTGCTAGCTGTCACTGAATTTTCACTTTAGAAAATCCCTGGTGGTTATGATCTATCCAGACAATTCTGTTTTCTTTCATGTATATTTGGAAATTAACTGTTTTTAAAGGAGGACGGATAGAGTCTGGGAAAAGAGACCAATGTGTCAATCTCAGACTGTATTGTTTTGACCCCATGTATTTCTCTTCTTTTCCTTTTTCCCCTTCTTGAATTCTCACCGTCACAGCCTCCACTTCCAATATTACTCTCACTTGTTGTGCTCCGTGGAGTTAATTCCTGGAGCTGTTACAAATGTACTCTCTCATTTCTCTACTTACTTTATTGTTGATTGTAGGAGTGGAATGTCAAAGAAAATAATAGTAGCTACTGGGAAAAATTTATAACTACAATATTTCTACACTTCTGTAAGGAAAACTGAATACAGAGTCCATCTATTCTAGTTGTTCTAGTAATAAAGTAATAATTTCTAGATTAATCATGTTTCAAAGAGCTCATGGGAGATAGAAAATATAATTTTCCTAATATACTTCTAATATTCTAATATACTTCTAATTGCACTTCCCCATGATGCTTACCTACCTGAAATTAAGCAGATTTTGTTAGCAGTAAGTAAAGTCTGTGAAATTAGATAAGGAATAATAGTAGTTATTTAATACATTTTAATTGCTTTGAGTCATCTAGTGTGACTTACAGGCTCTGACCTATCAGCCAAGTCTACCTGAATCAGGGATATTTCTAGCAACTAGTAACATATTTTGCAACAAAGTATCTAAAACAATGGAAATTACCCTGCCACTTGAACTCAGCCCCAAGGAAAGTTGACTTTTAAATGTTAAGTACCTATTTAGGACAGGCTGTTTCCAGCTTTGTCACAACCGCTGAATCTGTTGGACTGCTTCCCTAAGACTTCTCTTCATAATTACAAAAGGCTTTTATAAGGGATTATAATGAGTCATCAAACAGCTGTGGCCAGATGTTGGAGAACCAAAATAACTTCTGACCTATCTTTTGAATAAGAAACTTTCATCTTGATTTAAGCAGGTTCCCTTTGCTACTCCTTTTGGCAAGCTACCAGCCCTTCTCCTTGCAAACAGTTCTGGAGATAGTTACTAGGCATGTGATGCAAAGTAAATTTGTAGAAGGAAACGCTGAAACAGCAGGAGTCGACCTGCTTTAGGACATCAGCACAACGCTTCTATTCCGAATCATTCCACTTTGTACGCAGCAGGTATTTTATGTAATTATAGTGAACAGAAAGGGGAAAACAGACCAACGAGGGTACATTATAAAAAGGAGAGCAGAGGGAAAAGTAGAATTTGTGGGGATAAAAAAGAAAGAAAAGGAGCGAGAGGCTGGGTAGAGGAAGCGTGAGTGGTGTGGGTTGTGGAACGTGAGCGCATTCAGCTAAACAGCTCACTCTCCCCTTGAAATGATATTGGCAATAAGCCCTTGAGACACCAAAGAAAGGCAGAAGAAATAACAAGGAAAGACACATTCTGCATGTTAGAATCTGTCCCTCCTAATCACAGGCAGGTGTGTCCTAGAGACATGCTCACACAGCTTGACTGTGGATTCTGGTGGCACTCCCCTCAGCCCCACCCCCACACACAGATAATTTGCCTACCAAATTATCTAAATATTAAGACTCTTAATTTTGTTCAGCAACAATTCCAACAAGTTTAGGAAGAAGTCAAAGATTTGTCTGTTTCATTGTTTTGTTTTGATGTTTTGAGACAAGAGTCTAGCTGCTACTCAGGCTGACCAAAAACTCAAGACCCTCCTGTGTGAGCCTTCTGAGCACTCATATTTGATTGTGTGATTGGTGGTTGGTGAGATCTTGGGTGTTTGTAAGTGACTCAAGTAATGGAACCAAGAGCTTCGTGGATGGGAGGCAATTTCTCTACAACTGAGCCACAACCCTAAAAAGAGGTTTATGTCCTGAACAAGTTATGGACTCTTCATAAAGATGTATTCTTTTGTGTAAAAGTTAAAGCCACATGAAAGCAAAGACATTGCTTATGTTAGAATTGCTTTACAATACTTTCTGCCCTTGATTTCATTGCTTTCTGTGGTCCTTTTTTGTCTTTTTTAAAGTTTTCTCCCTTACTATCTTTTGCTAGACATAAATTACTAGAAATAATATAGGTGCTTCATTTTTTGTGTGTGTGATTTCTAGAAGTGGGGATGGAATTTAGAGCGTTGCACAGAATGTTAGGTAAGATCTTTGCCACAGAGCTACACCCCCAGCCCTCAGTACTTTCAATCTTGAGCAACACATGAGAATCCTGTTCAGTTTTCTCTTGTTATTGTGACAGGTATAATTTATGCTAAACAGATTTGTATTCCTTTTTATCTTTATATCTACTGTGAAATAAATAGGTTTCGAAAGCCATACAAAACAAATGTATATGCCAATGAGCTACTATGTGGCAGTGATTCTGGCGGTAAACGGTGGAATCAAGAAACAGGGTTTTCCAGCTCCTCCAGAAGCTCCATGAATGCCTTGAAACACGTGGCAAGCCTTTCCTTACTCCGCAAAGCACATGGTGAGTGCCAGATGAAATTAGGCACCACCTCTACACATTTCTTTAGAGTTGGTTGACCCCAGTCCATCCATAGACACTACATTTTGTGCACTAAACATCTGTATGACATACAAGCATCTCACGTTATATATTCACCTTTTCTTTGTTCCCGTTTCTTTTAGATTTTGAGGATATGCAACCACCATACATATAGTTTCTAGGCAGTTGAAGTCCATCTTCCCCAGAACACTGGAGCCTGGATTCACCATCAGTCTAGGGTTTATCTCTTTGAAAACTACAGAGTAACTATAATATATGTTCCTTGTCTGGTTGCTCTGATAGAATGTCTAACAAAGGTAATTACAGAAAGAAAAGCTTATTTGGGCTCACGGTTTTCAGGACACAGTCCAACATGGAGGGAAGGCAGTGCTGGCAGGTGGAGGCCGATGCTCGTGAGGCATCCACACCGGTAAGCAGAACATGGAAGAGGCTACTGCTCAGCTCAGTGTCTGCTCTACTCGGCCTGAGACCCCAGACCAGGGAGTGGAACTACCTGGATTTGAGGTGTGTATGTCTTCCCATCTCAGTTAACCTGATCTAGAGATTTCTCTCTTACAGACATACACAGAGATTTGTTTTCTTGGTATTTCTAAATCCCACCAAGTTGAAAATCCAGATGAACCTCAAAGGTGTGTTCTTTGATCAGAAGACAATTGCACCTGGCCAATCTTCTTTCTGTGATCTATGAACTTATAGAGTATTGCAAAATCATGATATTAAAATTTCAGTCTCTTTTTACCTGTGAGCTGACATAATTCTGTAAAGAGACATATCTCCTCTTCTATCAATTGAATGCCCAGTGATACAATTCAAAGGCAGAATATTACTTTTCTCATGTATGCTAAATTTTAGGTAATAAGATTTCTCCACAGAAGCTGACCAATCCTTTGTTTCTTACAATCGACATAAGATATATTTTATAAGGTTTCACACAAAATCTTTGTCATAAAACTCAAAATGTCACAACTTTGGGCCATAGGGCTATCTTTGAGTTGGTTTCTAGTTCATTTAGGCATAGCATAGGGCTTTTTTGCTGGCTTTTTTTCTTTTTTCTTTTTTTCTTTTTTGACATCAAGTGTCTCAAGTTTATTGTATGCTTCTTGCCTCAGATGTATAAGTCTTTTCCCCCAAAGTCTTGCTTTTCATAGTAAGAAATATTAATACAATTTCAAGTCTACAGTCCAGATCCTAATTCTTTTTTATTAAACTAATAAAATTTATTTTGAAATATACACCTCAGTATTGGCATATTTTAAGTCATCAAAATAATTTATAATAGTTAAATGTGTCTTAAATATATATGATATCTATTGAAACTAAAATTATTATGCACTCACCAGTTCTTAAAGTTTATTTGGAAAATTAAGCATGATATAAGTAGAAAAAAATCTCTTATGAATCTTATGAAGTCCTCTATAAAAGGAAACTGTGACAGGTTCCTGATGAGACAGAAATCGTTCCATCTCCAAGGGAGTACACAGTTTAACTGTGGTTTCATAGAAAGAATTGGTAATGTTCCTTCTGTTTCTATTTTGTAGAATCGTTTGAAAAGTATTAGTATTAGGTATTCTTCGAAAGTCTGATAGAATTCTGCACTAAAACCATCTGGTCCTGGGCTTTTTTTTTCTTGGTTGGGAGACTTTTAATGATGGCTTCTATTTCTTTAGGGTTTATGGTATTGTCTAGATGGTTTATCTGATACTGATTTAAATTTGGCACCTGGTATCTGTCTAGAAAATTGTGCATTTCACCCAGCTTTTCCAGTTTTGTTGAATTTAGGCTTTTGTACTAGGATCTGATGATTTTTTTAAAATTTCCTTAGTTTCTGTTGTTATGTCTCCCTTTTTATTTCTGATTTTGTTAATTTGATACTGTCTCTGTGCCCTTTGGTTAGTCTGGCTAAGAGTTAATCTATCTTATTGATTTTCTCAAAAAACCAGATCTTGGTTTTGTTGATTCTTTGTATCGTTCTTTTTTTTTCCTACTTGGTTGATTTCAGCCCTGAGTTTGATTATTTCCTGCCATCTACTCCTCCTGAGTGGATTAGCTTCTTACTGTTCTAGAGCTTCCAGGTGTACTGTCAAGCTGCTAGCGTATGCTCTCTCCAGTTTCTTTTTGGAGGCACTCAGAGCTAGGAGTTTTCCTCTTAACACTGCTTTCATTGTGTCCCATAAGTTTAGGTATGTTGTACCTTCATTTTCATTAAATTCTAAAGTCTGTAATTTCTTTCTTTATTTCTTCCTGAACCAAGTTATCATTGAGTAGGGTGTTGTTCCTCTTCCATGTATATGTGGGCTTTCTCTTGTTTTTGTTGCTGTTGAAGACCAACCTTAGTCCATGGTGATCTGATAGGATGCATGGGATTATTTCAATCTTCTTGTATCTGTTGAAGTCTGTTTTGTGACTGATTATATGGTTAAGTTTGGAGAAGTTGTACCATGAGGTACTGAGAAGAAGGTATATTCTTTTGTTTTAGGATAAAATGTTCTATAGACATCTGAGAAATCCATGTGGTGCATAACTTCCACAATCAATGTATCTCTGTTTTAGTTTGTTTCCATGATCTGTCCATTGTTGAGAGTGGGGTGTCGAAGTCCCCCACTATTATTGTGTGAGGTGTAATGTGTGCTTTGAGCTTTAGTAAAGTTTCTTTTATGAATGTGGGTGCCCTTGCATTTGGAGCAGAGATGTTCAGAATTGAGACTTCTTCTTGGTTGATTTTTCCTTTGATGAACATTAAGTGTCCTTCCTTATCCTTTTTGATAACTTTTGGTTGAAAGTTGATTTTATTTGATATTAGAATGGCTACTCCAGCTTGTTTCTTGGGACCATTTGCTTGGAAAATTGTTTTCTAGCCCTGTACTCTGAGGTTGTGTCTGTCATTGACAGTGAGTTGTATTTCCTGTATGCAGCAAAATGCTGGGTCCTGTTTATGTGTTCAGTCTGTTAGTCTAGGTCTTTTTATTGCTGATTTGAGCCCATTGATGTTATGAGATATTAAGGAATAGTGATTGTTGCTTCCTGTTATTTTTTATGTTATTTTTATGTTTGTGTGGCTATCTTCTTTTGGGTTTGTTGAAAATTACTTTCTTGCTTTTTCTAGGGTGTATTTTCCCTCCTTGTGTTGGTGTTTTCCATCTATTATCCTTTGTAGGGCTGGATTTGTGGAAAGATATTGTATAAATTTGTTTTTGTCATGGATATCTTGGTTTCTCCATCTATGGTAATTGAGAGTTTTGCTGGGTATAGTAGTCTGGGCTGGCATTTGTTTTCTCTTAGGGTCTGTATGAGGTCTGCCCAGGATCTTTTAGCTTTCATCGTCTCTGGTGAGAAGTCTGGTGTAATTCTGATAGGTCTGCCTTTATAAGTTACTTGACCTTCGGCCCTTACTTCTTTTAATATTCTTTTTTTTTGTGTGCATTTGGTGTTTTGACTATTATGTGACTGGAAAAATTTCTTTTCTTCTCCAGTCTATTTGGAGTTCTTTAGACTTCTTGTATGTTTATGGGCATATCTTTTTGTAGGTTAGCGAAGTTTTCTTCTAGAATTTTGTTGAAGATATTTACTGGCCCTTTAAGTTGGGAATCTTCACTCTCTCCTATACCTATAATCCTTAGGTTTGGTTTTCTCATTTTGTCCTAGATTTCCTGGATGTTTTGGTTTAGGAGCTTTTTGCCTTTTCTTTGACTATTATGTTAATGTTTTCTATGGTATCTTCTGCACCTGAGGTTCTCTCTTGGCTCTCTTGTATTCTGTTGGTGATACTTGCATCTATGACTCCTGATCTCTTTTCTACTTTTTCTATCTTCAGGGTTGTCTCCCTTTGTGATTTCTTTACTATTTCTAGTTCCATTTTTTGATCTTGGAAGGTTTTGTTCAAATATTTCACCTGTGTGGTTGTGTTCTTTGTGTGGTTCTTTAAGGGATTTTTATGTTTCCTCTTCAAGGTCTTCTACCTGTTTACTTGTGTCCTCCTGTACTTCTTTAAGTGAGTTATTTCTGGCCTTTTAAAGTTCCTCTTTATCATCATAAGATATGATTTTAAAACAGAATCTTACTTTTCCACAGAATCTTGGATATCCACAGCTTAATGCTCTGGGAGAACTTGGTTCTGATGATGGCAAGTACCCTTGGTTTCTGTTGCTTATGTTCTTGCCCTACCTCTCATCATTTGGTTATCTCTGGTGTTAGCTGGTCTTGCTGTCCCTGACTGTGGCTTGTCCTTCCTGCAAGCTTGTGAGTCAGTACTCCTGGAAGACCAGTTCTCTCTGGGAAGAGTTTGGGTATGGATAACTGTGGCACAGGATCTGCTCTGGACACAGAAGGAAACTGGAAGGATCATGTCCCAGGCTGCTCCTTGTTTCCTGTGTCCTGAGGCCTCCAGGCAGGTCCCTCTGAGCAGAAGTGGTGGTCTGATCTTTGCTCACAAGCTTGTCATCATTCCTGGGAAACCCTCTCTCTCCCATTGGTATTTGGGTATGGTGTGTTGTGGCACAGGATCAGCTCTGGGCACAGATGAAAACTGGAAGCCAGATGCTAATTTTTAACTGCTCAGTTGGCTATTGTACTTGAGACTCTTTCTCCTTGTCAATAAGTGAATGTAGATATAATTTTACAGGTAAAAATTACCAGACTGATATTTCTAATTAAAATTCAGGACTATGGTATGGCTTCTAATATTTGTTTTTATCGTTGTCTTCTTTCTCTCTTAAACTCTGAATCTTTGTGCCTCCATATGAAGATTCTTACTTAACCAGGACATCATAGATTCTAATCAGTTTGGATTGTGAATAATAAAATGCCACAGAATGATTAGATTATAATCAATTAAAATTCACCTTTCACAGTTTTAGAGACAAGTCCAAGAAGGGTATGCCAATATAATATGTATGTGGTAGGGCCCATCTATTTTTGTTTCCTTGTTTTATTACTGATGCTCAGTCTGTGTTCTGTGTGGTAGAAGGGATCGACAAGCCCCTGTGGGCTTCTCAATTGGGTGCTAATCCTATTCTTGATGACTCTGCTTTCAAGCTGTCCTCAGCCTCCCAAAGGCACTGCTTGCTTGACTTTTTGCATAGGTTACTAAGTCAACATACAAATTTGGTGGAAACAAACACTCAAATCATAGTAGATGGGATATGCCATAATGATTCTATACTTAATGCCAAATTGTGCATGCAAAAGGGCCAAAATAACAATACACAAATTACTGCCACTGACATAACTATGTGAGGTACGCTAGTTTTTCATACACTATTCACTCAGACCTCACTTTTTATCATGGAACTAGATCTGTATCATGTGAAACCATAGCCCCCCCCATTTTGCTTTTTATCTTAAATAATTTTGTTCTTTGATAATTTCATATACTATATATTTCCTATCCCACAACTCTTCCCAGATACTCCCCCCAAACCACCCAGCTTCACCTTAAGAAACTAAAACAAAGGACTGAAGAGACGGCTCAGTGGATAAGAGCAGTGGTTGTTCTTCCAGAGGACATGGGTTCAATTTCCAGCACCTTCATGACAGTTCACACCAGCCTATAACCCCAGCTCCAGGGGATATGACACCCTCACATGCACATACATGCAGTCAAAATTCCAATACACATGAAATAAAATAAACAAAACAAAGTCAAAAACAAGAAAAAAGGCATAAGAAAACAAACAAATAAGCAGCAACAACAACAACAATAACAACAGCAAAACCATGGAATCTGATTTACATTGGCTATCTACTTCTGAGTTTGGGACCAGCCCTTTTCCAGCAAGTGTTGATTATAAATAGCTTTGTGGCTAGGGTAGGACTTTGTGCCGACTTCTTCTTCATGCTGGGCGTTTTGTTTGGATTGAGTTTGTGCTTTCTGTTATGATCTCTTTGTGTTCCCCATCTGTAGGGTAAAAAAGCAGGCATGACCTGGTAGCCAGTCTACCTGGCACACTGTGCTTTTAAATAAGAAGCATGGCACACCATGGTCCTAAGTATTCCCAGAAGTCAGAGCACTAAATTCTGGAGTAGAGAAGTCACTGATAGCTGACCTTCTGATGAGTTTACACTTTCCATGTCTTTTTTAATGCACTTCTTCTACATAGAGGCCCCGTTTCCATCTCCAATACAGTAAAACAACAGACCACCATCATCCCTGCAGCAAAAACCTCTGCAAAAGATTTGCTCTCAATTCTAACTTTGCTTCTTGTTTTTATATGAAAATGGTTCCTTGGAGTTTCTGTTAGAATGTGCTCTTATGGATAACTCTTCTAACTTCACCAATTCTCTCTGCTATTGACTGCTTCCTATGGGATTCCCTGGTTCTGTTACCCTTGGTTCTATTGACTGCTTCCTATGGGATTCCCTGGTTCTGTTATCCCTGGTTATATTGACTGCTTCCTATGGGATTCCCTGGTTCTGTTACCCCTGGTTCTATTGACTGCTTCCTATGAGATGCCCTGGTTCTGTTCTGTTCTATATTTCCAGATACCTCTCTTATTTTGATCTGGGTTTCATTTAGTGGTGCTTCCTTATCTGTGTGGTTCACCTATAGTATCGTTGGCCACTGATCTTTATGCAACATTCTAGAAGGGAACTTTAGCGAGTGGGTGGTATGGTTCCTGAGGAGACATGAACTACTCACTACAGATATAGAACCAAAGTAACAATCCTACTGAGGTCCGCTTCCATGGTCCAGTGAGTTTGCTGGGGGTACTGGCTAGTCCGCCATGGGCGACAGCTCACAAAGCTGAAACTCTGGTGCTCACCGCGCAATTCACGGGCAGCTCAAATGGTCAGAATCTCTCTTCCTAGTAGCTCAGCTGATCGGAGACTCTCCCTGGAAGTTCCCTGATCTCAGTTCTCCCAGCTGTGCTTACTATACCCTTGATAAGAGAGTGCCTTGTGCATCTTGTCACTTTCAGGGACTTCCTGACAGTACTCAGTTGTCTGCTTAGTGAGTCTTAGTGAATCTCCTGTAGGCTCATATTTTTCAAAACCTACTTTAATAAGGGTTCCCAAATGCTTTAACCCTCCTTCTAGCTCACCATCCAAAGGAAGGGGAGAAAAGATGGTAAATAGGACAAGGGTAGGGGATGTGGATCTCTATAGAAGTGGTTCTTTGAGGCAAGTCCAATCTCCATTGTCAGGAGTCAAGTCCAGTTAAGATTTTTTTTTTTTTGGTCTTTCAAGACAGGGTTTCTCTGTGTAGCCCTGGCTGTCCTGGAACTCACTTTGTAGACCAGGCTGGCCTCGAACTCAGAAATCCCCCTGCCTCTGCCTCCCAAGTGCTAGGATTAAAGGTGTGCACCACCACTGCCTGGCTGAGCAGTCCAGTTAGAGTCACAAAAACATGAATCAGCAGTGGCACACGATCCAGCAGAAATAGCCAGACATTTGTGCCAAATTCATACGAATCAGTGGGAGCTACCAGAACCAGTGGGAATAGCAGGAGATATTCTCTGCCCTGACTCTTTCAACGAAGTGAAGATCAGCAAAGAAGCCAGACTAAAGAAGCGTCGCAGGGCTAGCTATGCAAGCACCTGTCACTCTGCGTTGAGTCCTACTTATACTCTCTCCAAACATCACATGTCCTCTCCCAGGTGTGCGTCAGTAAAACACCACATGAGTCTGGATCACATGACCCAGCCAGAAGTGTATTCCACTACAGTCTTCCTTTAGAATATCCTGCACCTTAC
Source organism: Apodemus agrarius (assembly GCA_964023405.1). Taxonomy (NCBI): domain Eukaryota; kingdom Metazoa; phylum Chordata; class Mammalia; order Rodentia; family Muridae; genus Apodemus; species Apodemus agrarius. Next base: position 48,179,959 of record OZ030014.1, read on the forward strand.
ACCTTTGGAGAATTGCTGCACAGCTTGTAGCTTTACTTTTTTTTTTATCAGTAATTAATTGCTGTGTGTGTTTTAATTTTAAGATTTCGAATTTTAAAGTATGTTGTTTCTCATTACTCTAGGAGAGTCTAAATAGATTTGAAATCATCTTTTCCAAGTAGACTCTATTTTTATAAGTGGAAACGGTAATTTGACATTAACTTCCTTTTTTTGTTTGTTTGTTTTTGGGTTTATTGAAAATATGGCCTAGCAGATTAAACAGCTCCACGTGGTGTTTTGAAAGTCCATCCTAACTGTAGGCTGAGTGGCCTGAAGGTTAGAGAGACTACCAAAGTCCAGAAGCTTCAGCATTTCCTTGGTGTCAGGATTTACCTCAGTGATCTCCTGATCTAGGGCTGAGACCTCAGGAACATGATTATCTCTCCTCTCTCTCTCTTCTTCCTGCAACTTGATAGAGATACGTCTCACAGCACCTCTCTGAATCTGCTTCATCAGATGCGTGACATAGCCGGCTATCTTGTTCCGAAGTGTCTTGCTGGGGATGATGGCAATCTCACACACACGCTTATTGGTGTGGAAGTCATTACCCAGGTTCGTGTAGTACTTCTCGATGATGACCGGGCCACCTTCTTCACAGTCTTGGTGAGAGCGCGGCCCATGTTGGGGGTTCTCGGTAAAAGAGGTGCTATTAACTTCCTAAACTCTGGTGGGCTTATGTCTCCCAAAGAGGAGTTGGAGACTGTATTCTCAATGTTAGAAATCCTCCAAACACACGTAACAAAATCAGTCCTGACAAGCAGGAGGCCTGTGATCACAGCAACTAGGAAATGAAGTGAAAGGAGCCTAGTTCAGGGTCTGTCCGAGATACAGACGAGTTCAAGCCTAGCCTGGGAAAATGAGTAAAAGCAGATGTTACGATGTGGTATATGTACACAATGGAGTACTACTCAGCCATTAAAAACAATGAGTTCATGAAATTCTTAGACAAATGGATGGAACTGGAAAATATCATTCTGAGTGAGGTAACCCAATCACAAAAGAACACATATGGGAAACACTCAGTGATAAGTGGATATTAGTCCAGAAGCTTGGAATACCCAAGACACATTTCACCCATCAAAAGTATGGATAATCTGGTCCTTTGTAGAAGGGGGAACAAAATACCCACAGAAAGAGATACAGAGACAAAGTGTGGAGCAGATTCTGAGGGAAAGGCCATCTAGAGACTACCCCACCCAGGGATCCATCCCATATACAGTAACAAAACCCAGACACTATTATTGATGCCCACAAATACTTGCTGACTGGAGCCAGATATAGCTGTCACCTGGGAGGCTCTTCTAGTACATGAGAAATACAGAGGGGGACACTCTCAGCCAGCCATTGAACTGAGCACAGGGTCCCCAATGGAGGAGCTAGAGAAAGGACTCAAGGAGCTGAAGGGGTTTGCAGTGCCATAGGAGGAACAACAATGTGAGCCACCTAGTACTCCCAGAGCTCCCAGGGACTAAGCCATCAACCAAAGAGTACACATGGAGTTACCCATGGCTTCAGACATGTAGGCAGCAGAGGTTGGCTTTGTTGGACATCAATGGAAGGCGAGGCCCTGGTCCTGGGAAGGCTCGATGCTGCAGTGTAGAGGAATACCAGGACAGGCAACCGGGGGAGGATTGACTGGGGAAGGAGAGCTGGCTTATGGGATTTTCAGGGGAGGGGGGAACCAGGAAAGGGGACAACATTTGGAATGTAGAAAAAGAATATACCTAATAAGAAAAAAAGGAAAAAGAGGGCGGAGGTTGTAGGTCAGTGACAGAGCACTTGGAAAGTGTGAGACCCTTGACTGAAGCTACAGTGCCAGCAGAAAGGAAGCAAACAAATCAGGCTTAACCAGCACTCGCTCAGTAGAGTGCTGGGAGAGTAAAGAGAGAAGATTCCTAGAATCAGTTCAAACAACAAAACAAACCAACAAAGGCTAAGTAAGTGTTCAGCCAATATTTTGCTTAGATGTTGGTGTGAAACAGTTTATACGATGAATGAATCTTAAAATAGTCATCTTGCAGTGTAAAAAGGGGCTTGCTTACATTGTTTGTACACACAATAGCTTATTTACTTCTTAAAATAATCCTCTTAGTGTGTTGAGCTTGGAGACCCTAAGGGTCTTAAGATTATTCAGGAGAGAGGTATTGAACCCTCTCCCTCTCTCTGACCCCCACCCTCTCCTGACACTCAGTCCTTGTGGCATCTTGGTGAGACACTAGAGAAGCACAAAGCTACCTATAGAGTTCCCTTACTCAGGCATTTCCTAGAGACCTATGGAAGGACTCGTGTAACCGAAAGTTCGAGCTCTCTGGCTTGTTAAGAGTTTTCCTAGCACCTTAAACTCTAACTTGAGTTTTTGACCCTGTGTCCTGTAGGCTGGGTTTTTGTTTGTTTGTTTTGTTTTTGTTTTTTATTTTGATCACTTCATCAGGAATTTTTGTGGAGCCTGAGCTCCACAGGGGCACATCACTGATTGTTTTAGTCAGGATTTTACGGCTGTGAGCAGACACCATAACCAAGGCAACTCTTAGACAACATTTAATTGGGGCTGGCTTACAGGTTCAGAAGTTCATTCCATTATCAAGGTGTGACTATGGCAGTGACCACACAGGCATGCTGCAGGAGGTGCTGATAGTTCTTTACCTCTCCACCTCTTTACCTAAAGGCTGCTAGGAGAATAACGGCTTCCAGGCAGCTAGGATGAGGGTTTTAAAGTTCATACCCACAATGACACACTTCCTTCAACAAGGCCAAACCTACCCCAACAAGGCCACACCTTCAAATAATGCCACTCCCAGGGCTAGGCATACTCAAACCACCACATTCCTCTCCATGGTCCCCATAGGTTTGTTCAAACATATGAGTCTACTGGGGGCCAAACCTAAACATAACATAATGGAAAATACATTTAGTCCCAACTTCCAAAGTCCCATAGCAATCTCAGCGATGTTAAAGTTCCAAAGTCCAAAGTTCTGTTTTGAGATTCAGCCAATCACTTAACTGTAATTCCCAAAGCAAGACAGGAAAGCAGCTGGGCGAACTCCAAACTCTGCATCTCCATGTCTTATGTCAAAGTGGTCTTCAGATAAACACTCTCTTTTCATCTTTGTTGACTGCAACAAACTTCTTTCTCTTGGAGGTAGTTCCACTCCTGTTAGCAGCTTTCTTCAGCAGGTAGTCCACAGCTCTGGCATCTTCATCATCTTAGGGTCTCCAAGTTAACCTCAACAGCTTCTTGTTCCAATGTCTGGGATCCACACATGATCTTCTGGGCTCCTCCAGAGAGCTGTGGGTCACTTCTCCAGCTCTGCCCTCTGTGGCAATCTAGGTAGGCTCTGGTTGACTCCACTCCACTGCCATTGCTGTCCTTGGTGATCACCCCATGGTACTGGCATCTCCAGTACACTGGGGTCTTCAGCTACATCTCACAGGTTCTCTTCATGGTGCCAAGCCTTTTTTGCATGATCCCTTCACTCCTGGGTTGTCAACTGCAACTGAGGCTGTACCTTTACCAATGGCTTTCTGTGGTCTCTCACAGTACCAAGTCTCAGCTGCTCTTCATAAGTCTTTCATGCTGTCAAAAACAATACCACCTGAGTGATTCTTAAACATTACCAAGCAAAGCTGCAGCACAATCTCTGGAACACAGCTACTGTGTGCTTTCAGAAAACACCTCCCAGAAGATTTCACCTCAGTGATGCTGGTCTCTTCTTAATCACGGTTAACTTCTTAGCTCCAGCTAACCAGCACCAATTATCCCAGTAGTCTCCTTCTCCTCTTGACCATAAAGGCAGAGACACATGGCCAAAGCTGCAAAAGTTCTGCTGGTTGCTGCAGCTGGAGCATGGCCTCTTCTATTACAGCAGCAGCAGCTTTCTGCTTTCCAAATCCTTCATACTGCCTAGCGTGGCTGTCCTGGAACTTGCTCTGCAGATTGACTTTGAACTCAGATATCTGCATGGATATGTCTCCTGAATGCTGGGATTAAAGGCATGTAATGCCATGCCTGGATTTAAGCTTTTCTCTACTTGGAACTTGCTCTGTACCAAGTTGGTCTTGAATTCAGAGATCTTCTTGCCTCTCTCTCCTGGAATTAAAGGCATGCACCACCGAGCCTGGACTTAAACTTAGCTGGGTGGAAATCCTACCCCAAGGTCACCAATTCTTTAATTCAATTTAATATCCTTGAATACAGGATTCAGTTCCATTTTACTTCCTGGTGACCTGTTAATACTCGAATTTTATTTTTGCTTTCTAAGCTTGCTACTCTTGTCCAAAACACTAATGAGACTTAACCAGAGAACAAAGATCTCTAGCTGGGTATCTTTGAGACTTCCTTGTCAATGTAATTAATATAAATCTCTTTACCTTAACCTCAGGTAGAGTCTTCAGACAAGGACAAAAAGCAGCACCATTCTTCACCAAAGCACCAGAGAAACAGTCTCTAGGCCATGTACTGAAATTCCTCTCCACTGAAACATCTTGGGCCAGGTTTGCACAGTTAAATCACTCATGGCAACAAAGTCTTCCATATTCCTACTAGGATAACCCATTAATCCCCACTTAAAGCATCCTACTACTTTCCAAATCCAAAGTCCCCAAATCCATATTTTTCTAAACAAAAGCATGGTCAGGCCTATCACAGCAGTACCCCACTCCTGGTACCAACTTCTGTCTTAGGGTTTTACTGCTGTGAACAGACACCATGACCAAGGTAATATTTAATTGGAGCTGGCTAACAGGTTCAGAGGTTTAGTCCATTATCATCAAGGTGTGAGCATGGCAGCATCCAGGCAGAGCTGAGAGTTCTACATCTTCATCTGAAGGTTGCTAGAAGGACTGGCTTCCAGGCAGCTAGGATGAGGATTTTAAAGTCCATGCCCACAGTGACACACTTCCTCCAACAAGGCCACACCTACTCCAAAAAGGCCACACCTCTAAGTAGTGCCCCTCCCAGGGCTAGTCATACTCAAACCACCACACTGCCCCAGCACATTGTAGGACAAGCACCCTTTCATTCGTGGTCCACTGAAGACAAGGGTAGAGCTTTCCAGTGAGTTTGTTTTTCACAGTACACTACTGAAAGCCCTGAGAAATAGACATGTAGGCTGTGACCTTTATCTCCACAGAGACTTCCACTACATTTTAATATTTTTGCCCTAAAATCCAAATCATCTGGGCTAGGAAGATGACTTGGTCTTTAAAGTATTTGGCGTTAAAGCACAAGGACCTGAGTTCAGATCACCAGCACCCATGTAAAGCCATGTGTAGTGGTACATGCCTATAACCTCAGAGTAAAGGTGATTGTGGAGATAGGCGAATCCTGGGTGTTTGCTGGCTACCCAGACTAGCTGAAATGGCAAGCTTCAGGTTCAGTAAGAGAATCTGTTTCAAAAACAACAACAACAACAACAGCAAAAACAACAGAAACAAGGTGGAGAATCAATAGAGGAAAGGCATGCCAATGTCAACCTCTGGCCTCTGGTTTTGCTTACTTGTACAGGTGAGTGCATTACTGAATATATATACACACACATATTCAATATAGACACACATAAAATGCATACCATACTGTCAATCTCTGACCTCCACATATGTGCTGTGTCTTAATTTTCTATTTCTGTCAAGAAACATGAGCAAGCAGCTTAAAGAAGAGTTTATTGGGCACTTGCTTACAGTTTCAGAGAGTTAGTGCATGGTCACCATGGCGGGGATTATGGCTGCAGAGAGGCAGGCACGACGCTGGAGCAGTAGCGAAGAGTTTACTTGTTGAAACAACAACCACAAAGCAGAGAGAAAGCCAACATGCCTGGGATGGGCTTTTGGACCTTTATAGGCCACCTTCAGTGGTGTAACTCCTCCAATAAAGCTGTAACTCATAATCCTTCCCAACACAGCGCCACCATCTGGGACCAAGCATTCAAATAGATGAGCCTATGGGAGCCATTCTATGTCAAACCAACACACACACACACACACACACACACACACACAGAGAGAGAGAGAGAGAGAGAGAGAGAGAGAGAGAGAGAGAGAGAACGCATTAAAATGTACACAAAGTTTACATTCTATTTAAAAATTTAAAATGAATTTGTGAAACTTTAAAACAAAGAACAACTTCACACTAAGGAACAGGTAAAATTGTCGGTATAGGGAGATGGAAAATGGCTCTTAGTTTCTTATAGCATATCGGCATGTCACCCTAAAGAGTTCTCCAATCTGTAGATCTGGGAGAAAGGAGAGAGAAGTAGTCTTCCCACCTTGGGAGAACGAGTGAGTTTTACTAAACACTTGGACCTTATCTTGTAGACAGAGGTGCCAGTGACAGATTCAAAAAGGAAAGCAAAACATCTGAGTTTTAGAGGAATATTTTAAAAAGTTCCTTTGCTTATCACCTTTCATTTATATGTTTATATATAACAGATACATATATTTATATATCATATATTATATATTTTCATATATGTGTGCTTATTAAATATGTTTATTATGACAATTTAGTCATATACTCATACATTTCATCCATATGAATATATATGGGATGAAAATATGATAAAACGTTATTACCCTGTGTCTTGGTTAAGGTTCCTATTGCTATGATAAAACACCATATCAAGCAACTTGGGGAGAATAGGGTTTATTTCACTTCCATATCACTATCAACCATCAAAGAAACTCATGGCAGGAATGAATGTAAATAGGGCAGGAACATGAAGGCAGGAGCTGGTGGAGGAGGTGGAGGAGGTGGAGGAGGTGGAGGAGGTGGAGGAGGTGGAGGAGGTGGAGGAGGTGGAGGAGGTGGAGGAGGTGGAGGAGGTGGAGGAGGTGGAGGAGGTGGAGGAGGTGGAGGAGGTGGAGGAGGTGGAGGAGGTGGAAGCCAGTACTGCTTACAGGCTTGCTCCTCATGACTTGCTCAGCCTGTTAGCGTATAGCACCCAGACTCGCCTGCCCAGGAGTAGCACCATCCAGGACAAGCTGTGTCCTTCCCCACCAATCATCAATCAAGAGAATGAATGCCTTTCGTGCTTCTCTCCGGCCAGTCCAGCGACAGCATTTCCTCAGGTGAGAGTCCTTCCTTCCAAATGACTCTAGCTCTAGCTTGTGTCAAGTGGACATAAGACTAGTCAGCATATCTAATGTTTTCCACTCTAATTTATTTTGTCTGGAAAGTTCACAGAGTCCATTAAGCTGCTTGTACAACTCCCACTGGAATGGGCTTCAGAGAGCTTTGAGGCACTCTGGCTGGAAGATAGTAGAAAGGAGGCAGTGAAACATTTGACGTGCAGACGGGCCACACCAGCGAGGGTTCAGAGCAGGCCAGTGGCAGTGGGTGAGAATGAAGTCCACTGAGAATTGCCAACGAATGTCTCACGAAAGGGATTTGGGTTTCTGACTTGAGCTGGTGACCGTTCTAATCACTAATAGAAGGCAGAAACGGAATCTTAGTTTGGAAACACACTCCGTTTGGAAGTCACTTTGCTGACCACAAAGTCCCCAATGGGGGAGTTAGAGAAAGGTCCCAAGGAGCTGAAGGGGTTTGCAGCGCCACAGGAGGAACAACATTATGAGTCACCCAGTACTCCCAGAGTTCCCAGGGACAAAACCGTCAACCAAAGAGTACACATGGAGTTACCCATGGCCCCAGACACATCGGTGGCAGAGGATGTTCTTGTTAGACATCAAAGGGAGGAGAGGCCCTTGGTCCTGGAAAGACTTGATGCAGTAGTGTAGAGGAATACCAGGGCAGGGAAGCAGGGGGAGGGTTGATTGGGGAGATGGCTTATGGGATTTTCAGGGAAGGGGGGAACCAGGAAAGGGGACAGCATTTGAAATGTAAATAAAGAATATATCTAATAAAAAAAGAAACGAATAGGTAATTGGGCAGGAGAGCTGGGGCTCAAGAAGGGTCAAGAGAGAGGACATGGGACGGTTAAGCATCCAAGATAAAGGGACAGAGTGGAGAGAGAGCAACCAGAGGCTGAGGAGAGGACATGGGAAAAGTCTGCATGGGAGAAGAGGCAGAGAAGAAGCCTGCGACAGAAACAGGAGCACAGCAGGAGAGAGTCCAAGAGAAAGCAGAAGGGGACCGTCCCGAGGAGGGAAGTAGAGTCCAGCCAAGACCGAAGAAAGGCTGACAAGCAGGAAGTTATGACCAGCGGGGAGTTAGTTACTGAAGGAAGAAAGGCGATTTCAAGAGCAATTGTGGGGAGCCGGGACATAAAACTTCAGGCGTGTTCTGGGCTGTGGGTGAAGAGGAGGAGCCTTTTCTATGGAGAGAGCTGGCGTACAGGAACCCTGCAGAACCTCAGAACTGGCAGCCAGCATTAGTCTGTTGTTTTGCATTGAAGAATGGTGTCTCGGGACACAAAGCAGAAAGTCATCTTTCCTTATGGATACACACGCGTCCAGGGAAAAATGAAGAGGCAGCTCACCTAGCTGTCGACTTGCAGAGTCTTTACCTAAGAGTAGTTTCTGTTGCCGGGCCAGAACACCTTGGCAGGCTGGGAGTAGCAGGCAGAGACCGCACCAGCTCAATGGTATGCAAGCCTGCAGCGCCCCCAGGCTACTCAGTTCCTTTCCTAAACTGTGTGTGCCCCTGGCTTCTCCTTCTCCCTCAAGTGCTCTGAATGGTGAGTGCATCTTACCACCACCCAGTTCGTTCTTGTGTTGACTACAGCCTTCTTCGCGCACTCCTTACTGTGGCTCTGCTGTGATAAACCATGACCAAGGCAACTGTTCAAAGAAGGAATCAAATTGATCTTACACTTTCAAAGGGCGGTAGGTAGTCCATGGCAGGGGAGTGAGGCAAGGTGGAGGAGCAGCTCACAGCCCTGAGAGCACAGGGGGCGTGGCTAAGAGCTCACAGCTCTGAGAGCACAGGGGGAGTGGCTAAGAGCTCACAGCCCTGAGAGCACAGGGGAAATGGCATGCATCTTTTGAAATTGCAAAATCCCATCGATCCCCATTGATGCAGCTCCTCCAAGGCCATGCCTCTTAAAGTATTCAAACACACAAACCTGTGTGTGTGTGTGTGTGTGTGTGTGAGTGTGTGTGTATGTTGGGGAGGGGGATGTTATGGTTTCAGCACCAATGTTGTGATCATAAAAAGGAAAAGAGCAGGGTGGGTGGAGCACGCCTTTAATCCCAGCACTCGGGAGGCAGAGGCAGGCAGATTTCTGAGTTCAAGGCCAGCCTGGTCTACAGAGTGAGTTCCAGATCAGCCAGGGCTACACAGAGAAACCCTGTCTCGAAAAACCAAAAAAAAAAAAAAGGGGGGGAGAGGTTTTAGAGAATATGGTATAAAGTGGTGTGGGGGGAGGGGGGAAGGGGTGCCCCAGTAGGCATCCCTTCCCCCCTCCCTCCCACCCCGCTCTCCCCTGTCCACCAGAAGCACACAGACATGGTATAGAGTTTATTCGGGTCAGAGGATGGGAGTTAATGGGGTAGCAGAGGCAGAGAAAGACAGAGAGAGGGAGAGAGTAGAGAAGTGGAGGCCAGCCATGACCACGTGGAGAGAGGGGGGAGGGGAGGAGAGCGCAAGAGAGGCGCAAGAGGAGGTGAAGAGAGACAAGAGGAATAAGAGATGAGGGAGAGGAGGGGCCTAGCAGCCTCTTTTATAGGCCAGAACTACCTGGCTGTTGCCACGCAACTGTGGGGCGGGGCATACCTGGCTGTTGCCAGGAAATTGTGGGGTGGAGCTTAGACAGAATTCTAACAGTGTGTGTGTGTGTGGGTGTGTGTGTGTGTGGGTGGGTGTGTGTAGGGGTATCATTCAAACCACCACAAGTTTTGTTTTTACTTGCTACCTATTTTATATCTTTGAAAATACACCCTAATAATATAGTAATATAGGAAATTATATTATTATATTACTTAAAGGAAATATTTCTCCAACCATCGGTGTCTCCTTAAAAACGGAACTCTGGATTAAACATTGTCTTAGTTTTGGTTTTTACTGAACCCGAAACTTCTTGCTCAACCAAGCTGGCCGGTCAAGGACCTCTAGTTTCTACCTCTCCAGCTGTTAGAGGCAAACAGTACAGCCCCTGTATTCTTCATGGATTCTAGAAATCTGCACTCGGTTCCTTTACCAACTGACCACCTCCCCAGCACACTTTGCTTTAAATAAGAAGATCATTATTTCGATTTTACCATGTATCGCACCACTGTCCCACTTTATCATTTAATTGGCTTCCTCGATACATAGGAAGCACATTAAAAATTGGATTTTAAAGGGCATGTGGGACCTTTGAGGGGCAGGGAAAAGGGAAATGAAATGTAAATATAGAATATATCCAATAAAAAATTTTTAAAAAATTGGATTTTAAAGGTAAAAAAGGAGCAAAAAAGACAAGAAATCTTAGAATTGGCTGATGAAGATAAACAATCCAAAGTTTCTTTTCTCTCTTCAGACACTCGGCACTCAGCAAGCTCATCTGAAGTAGCTCAAAGGGACTGGGGACAGGTCAGCGGAAATGGTGGAGTGCGTCCTCAGTCAGGCTCTGTCTACGCTGGTGAGGCTCCCTGCCAACCAGGAAACTCTCAATGGTTCCACAAGGCTCTCGGTGTCCCCCATACCTTCCTACCTGTCCACAGATAAGAGCGGTAGTGCCAGCACGGGGCTTTGTGTTCTGTAATCAGGCGCACAAGTACCTCATGTCTCCATTCAGGCGCACAAATACCTCAGACCTTCATCCATTCCTTTTCTCAACTTCTGCCGAGCTTCGCATACTCTTCCTACCTCAGCAGGGCGCTGTAGGTAAAGGCCAACCCCCTTGCATTATTCCGTGTTTGAACTTGCTTGTTGTTGGTTGTGGTAAGATGGGGTCTTCCGTACCACTGGCTAGCCTCAAGCTCCCTATAAACTGGGCAGGCTTTAGCCTGATCCTCCTGCCTCTGCTTCCCCGGTGCTGGGATGACAGCTGTATAGAGCCTTGTCCCACCCACATTTGCTTTGGATGAACTCTATAGACTCCCGCTCCATGGTCAAAGTCCTTGTAAGTTCTCCAAGCCTACATCAATAGGCAGCCTGTGGCAGTTTACATACATGACCCATGGCTCCCTGTCTGCCTCATGTTACCATGGCATTTCAGGCTTGAATGCAGTAGGTTTTAAAATCCCATATAAGGTTAGAACAGTGACACTATCTCCCTAGGGCATTAAGGATTTTTTTTTTTTTTTTGGATGGAAACTCTAAACTCATCTTCCACTCATTTCCGGCACTGCCCGGGTCCTACTTGTGCACAGAGGCAACTCTGAGGTCATTTTTACAAGAAAAGACAAGCAGAAAAGGTGCCCTGCGAAAGACATCGGAGTCTTCAACCCCAATTGTCAGGCTGAAAAAAAAAAAAGAAAATACCCGCAGATCAGAAATAACTTAAGTAATCATTTTAAAACTTTAGATGATCCATCGGTAAAGCCGCCTGATCTGCTGGACTCGGCTTCAGTTTTGACTCCCAGTGTTCTAGGGCCTTTTAAAAACGCTTGGACTGTTTCCTTAAGACATTTGCATGCAAAGCTGCCGCTGCTGTCTCCAGCCGCCCACGCGTACCTGCCCTCCTCCTCCCTCTGACTCAGCGCCCAGCCTCCGCCCACGCCCGCTGACTTAGTGACCCGCACCCACTTCCCACAAACCCACGCGCTCCTCTCCTTCACACAGGTACACACATTCACACTCCCACCGCTCAGCAAACAAAGCACACTATTAATGGAGGGGGAGGCGTGTTTTTTCCTAATGACCATCATGTTTCTTTTAATTCACAAGCTTTACAAGGCACCACGAGTAGCTGACGAACTTATTTATTCTTAAATTGTTGTGTGTTTTTTTTCCAAATCTCCTCCGCGTTCAAAATTGGATCCTTCTATTTTTAAAAACTCCACCAAAAATGTATACGCCGAGTGTTGCACCCCCCTTTATTTTATTTTATTTTTTTTTCAGGAAGAACAGATGCCTAAGGGTTTGTCCAAATTAAAACTTTTTTTACTCACATTTTCAGCGCTGGCTGCACCTACGAGACAAAAGGCTCACTGGGGCGGGCATTCGCTGTGAGGGTGTGAGGGTGGAGCTACAGCTGGCACCAGCAGGCTGCCTGACAAGATTAATTGGCAGTGAGTTAGACCCGTGCAGTCCAGAGCCAACACCAGAAAGGAGGGCCAGCCCACTCACCCAGGCCTGCCAACGCCTGGAGATCTGCTGCGCGTGGGCTGGGGGAAGGCAGAGAGGCTAATCTCTGCTGCCTTTGTGTTCTCAAGGGCCTGTCACATTCGTAGCAACCGTTTCTTTCTTTGGTCGTGCGTATGTGTGATGTCTGTGTGTCTCGTGGTGGGCACACCGATGCCCCAGTACATAGGCAAAGGTCAGAGGACACCCTGGGAGGGGTGTGTGTGTGTCCTTCCCTTCCACGTTGTTTTGGGTAGGGTCTCCTGTTCACAGCTGCGTGGGACAGGGCTGGACCTCCCGGTGGCTCCCGATAACTGCCTCCTGGTTCCCGAAAGTCACTTTAAGATTAAGGCTGGGAACAGCTGCATCAGCGTGGTGTAGGCGCGGAGATCTGAACTTGGGTCCTCGCCCTTATGACCGGACCTTCGCCCTCTGAGCCATCTCCCCAGGCCCCACGGCAACACTCTTTTTATTTTTTATTTTTCCAGGGGTTGATGCTATTATATGTCACGTATATGAGCAGAAACAATTCTATTGTAACCCACCTCCTCTTTAAAAAGAGAGATACAAGCAAAACATGGATTTTAAGGAATGGTGGATTGATTTGTGTTTGCTGTTTTGCTCTATCGTTCCTAATTGACCTGAATTCTTCAGGGAGCAGCAGGGGCCATTTCTGTTCCTCTTTTATCTCTAAAAATTGGGCATGGTTGACCTACAATATGCGGAATGGGGAGCTGGGAAGTGGTTCTCTATCCTGGCGGGACCTCTCAGCCCTCAGTGGTATGGCCAGTTTGATTCCCCTCTGTCTGCCTGTCTCATATTCTTTGCTTTAAATGTCTACCAATTTGGTTCCCTCGAGTGCATTTTAGCACTTCTTTGTATCATCTTTAAAGCTAAACGTCTTCTTGGCTCCTTGGGACTTTTCAAGCACTTCTCTCTTTTAACTTTGTATCATTATAAAAAGCAAAGCTCTTCACAAAAAGTCCCCATATTAAAAAAAAAAAAAGATGCAAAAGCCAAAAAGCAAGTGTCTCCTGTCATACTTCTTAGCCACTGTGCTGGTGTGACTACCGCCGAGTTCCGAGGTGCTCACTTCCAGCAAAGCATGGCAGAGGGAAATGCGAAGGTCTGTCCTCTGGCTAGGCCAGCAGAGCAGTGTGAGCACGTGAGATCATTCGGTCAGCGTGCTGTGCTCTGTGTGTGCGGGTCTCCCGAGCATGCGTTCAAACTCCGTAGTCTGCAGTGTGGCCTTGAGAGGACGCAGCAGAGCCTCCTGGTTGAGATTAGCGGGAGGTGACTGGGTCCTCGTTTGACAGGTACGTAAACCTCTTTTCTTCATGTGTTACTCGGGTATTTTGTTGCGACAACCACAACAGAAAACTGACTAACATGTCTGTTGGAAGAGCATGGAGGGGTAAATAGGTCTACTATAAATACAAGCTGAAGCCTATATGTGAATAAGACATTTCGCTGTAGAGAAACTGTGGTCAGGATTTAGTTATCTCTTTTGACACCAAGGGCAGTGAAGTCCAGACTTGAAGTTTGAGATGACCTGAAAGCATATGTAAGGATCAAACAACTTTCTTATGCCCCAAACGCAGAAAACCAGTAGCCACAGTGCTCCTGTCTGCCCCAGGATGTACTGGCTTAAATAAAGCAAACGAAACATCTGCTGACAGGAGGGTAAGGTATGGGGGTGTGTAGCAGGGGCCAGGCAGGAAGCTGAGCCGGAGATGGCCCCGTGATCTTCGCTTTCTCCCTTGACACACAATCAAAGCCCTGTTCCTCAGACAGCAGACCCTTAGGCCAGTGTTTTCTAGCTGTTGATTATGAAACCAGTTATGGTGAATGGCTTATGAAATCAGTTTAGCGGATCATAATCAGCACTTTTATAGGTTGAATTCCATCGAGATGGTGTGGAGAACTGAACAGTGGTTACGGGGGAGGCACCCTTAGGACCAACATCTGTGGAAAAATAAAAAAGACTGGGCTAAGGGAGATGCAGATGGTGATGCACAGCCCGGGGACTGCTCTGAACGTGTGATGGGCCTTTGGGTTTTGTCCAGGTTGAGGCGGAGAGAGCCAGGACTTTATCCTCAGTTCTGGACTAAATTGTGCCCCCCCTCAAATCCCTGTGCTGATGTCCCAGTACCTCAGAACCTAGTACAAATCTTTAAGTTCTTAGGAAGTGACCTTGTAGAGAGATGTTTCTTTTTTTTTTTTCATTTATTTTCGTCTTTAAAAATTTTTTTATTGGATATATTCTTTAATTACATTTCATTTCCCTTTTCCTGGTTCCCCAACACCCAAAGGTCCCATATGCCCTTTTCCCTCCCCCTGTTCCCCCATCCTCCCCTTCCCACTTCCCTGTTCTGGTATTCCCCCTACACTGATGCATTGGCCTTTCCAGATCCAGGAGAGATGTCTCTGTATTCCACCACTCTGGAGCACGTACACAGTAAGGCCTTGAGGACGAAGCAGCGATGCCGGGGACTGCAAGCCAAGGAGGGGTGGAGAGACCCAAACCTCGGACAACTTCTTCTTACACTCAGCCACAGAATGGTGAGGAAATAAAATTTTTCTCATTTTTATGAGAAATAAGACTTCCTTGATGGGTGAAGACGCAGAAGAGTGGGCGAGAGCGCTGCGCTGAGGTAGTCTGGGAGGAGACTGCCAGAACATGGCCCTCAGCAGAGCAGCCAGCACCACAGGGACCTCGCCGGGAATGACGTCAGCTCCATAGATTACTCAGAAAGTACCAAAGACACAATGCACAGAAAAAGTGAATACTGTGTCATGTGGTGTGTGTGTGTGTGTGTGTGTGTGTGTGTGTATCTGTGTGCATATGTGTGTATCTGTATGCATGTGTGTAAACTAATATTTAGAAATATATTCCATGATAAGAAAATGTTCTAGAGTCATTTACCCAAACAAGAGATTAGATTTTTTTTTCTGCAAAAAAGAACTAAACAGATCCCAGGAAGACAAAATGTTTTCTCCACCCCAAAGTAATACCCAGGAGTCTATAAACCCATCTGCCCAGACTGGGCCCTTCACCAACTATTAACCCGCATTCATAAATATGAGCAGACAAAAGAAAATTAACAGCCGGGCGGTGGTGGCGCACGCCTTTAATCCCAGCACTTGGGAGGCAGAGGCAGGCAGATTTCTGAGTTCGAGGCCAACCTGGTCTACAGAGTGAGTTCCAGGACAGCCAAGGCTACACAGAGAAACCCTGTCTCGAAAAAACAAAAACAAACAAAAAAATTAACAGCTTTGTAAAAGAGAAGGTCTCTAAAAGAGAAGGCTCACATGTCAAACATAATACTAACTGTCAGGGGACGTTATAGAAAATAGAGAGATGTTGTTTGGTCTCAAAATGATCACCCTTCTGGGGCTGACAAGATGGCTCAGTGATTTAAGAGCACTGGATGCTCTTCCAGAGGACCCAGGTTCAATCCCCAGCACCTACATGAAAAGCAGCCAAAGGACCGAATCCATTCCCACAGATTGTCCTGTGATCTACACATGTCTATTTCATGATGTGTACACACAGCACACATACACAAAATAAATACTTTTTAAAATAGAATAAAGAAAAGGGACAAGACTTTTGGAAATTACACGTGTAACTTTAAAATTTATTAAGAGGCTTAGACCAGAAAGGTATGCAAACCTGCTAAAAACAAAAGTGTGTGTAGACCGGAGAGTTCGAAGGTCAAACCAGAAGGTGCAATGTCTGAACTCTAGAAACGTCTGAGTAAAAGGAACCCAGAAAAGGGAGGAACGAGGAGGAAATGCAGGAGATGTTCTCAGAACCAGAGGCTACAATCTCAGAATTCAAAGTATCTAATAGTAATGCTAGAATGTAAAATTTTAAAGTGCTCACACCAGAACACATCATTAAGAAATTTCAGGCCACAAAAATAATAAGATAATTTTAATTAGAAAACTTATAAAGAACAAGTCTTAAAATTTAAAGTAGGACTCAGAATATATCAGAATACATTTGTTTGTTTTATGTTGCTATGAGAAAACCCTGAACACAACCAATCTGGGGGCGGGGAAGAATTTATTTCATATTTACTTTACAGTCCATGAGAAAAAAAAAAAAAAAGCTAGAGCAGGCGCTCAAGGCAGAATCCACATGCTGGGACCATGGAGGGATGCTGCTTACTGGCTTTCTTTGCATGGCTTGCTCAGCATGCTTTCTTCCACAAGCCAGATCCACCTGCACAGGAGTGCCACTGTCCACAGTAGACTGGACCATATCACATCAATCCTGAATCAAAAAATGTGCCCAACAGAGGTGCCCACAGGTCAGTCTGATGGAAGCAATTCATTCACAGAGCTTCCTTCTTCCCAGATAACTCTAGTCTGTGTCAACTTTTCAAAACTCCTCCGGACCGTCTTCCAACTCTTCCACTGGGGACCCCATGCCCAGTCCAATAGTTGGTTGCTAGCATCTGCCTCTGTATTTGTAAGGCTCTGGCAGGGCCCCTGGAGACAACCATGGCATGCTCCTTTTGGTATACACTTTTTGTCATCCATAGTAGTGTCGGGGTTTGTTGACTGTTTATAGGATGAATCCCCAGGTAGGGCAGTCTCTGGGTGGCCTTTACTTCAGCCTCTGCTCCACACGTTGTCTCCCTTATTGCTCCAGTGGCTATTTTGTTTCCTTTCTTAGAGGAACCAAAGCACCGTCACTTAAGTCCACCTTCTTCTTGAGCTTGGTGAATTGTAACTTATTTTGAGCTTTTGGGCTAACATCTGCTTGTTAGTGATTGCATACCATGTGTGTTCTTTTGTGATTGGGTTGCCTCACTCAGGATGAAACTTTCTAGTTCCATCCATTTGCCTAAGAATTTCATGAATTCATTGTTTTTAAAAGCTGAATAGTACTCCATTGTGAATATATACCATAGTTTCTATATCCATTCCTCTGTTGAGGGACATCTGGGTTCTTTCCAGCTTCTGGCTATTATAAATAAGGCAGCTATGAACATACTGGAGCATATGTCCTTATTACATGTAGGAGCATCTTCTGGATATATGCCCAGGAGTGGTATAGCTAGGTCTGCTGGTAGTACTATGTCTAGTTTTCTGAAGAATCGACAAACTGATTTCCAGAGTGGTTTTACCAGCTTGAAATCCCACCAACAATGGAGGAGTGCTCCTTTTTCCCCACATCCTCTCCAGCATCTGCTGTCCCCTGAGTTTCTCATATTAGCCATTCTGACTGGTGTAAGGTGGAATCTCAGTGTTGTTTTGATTTGCATTTCCCTGATAACTAAGGATGCTGAACATCTCTTTAGGTGCTTTAGAGTCATTTGAGTTTCCTTAGTTGAGAATTCCCTGTTTAGCTCTGTACCCCATTTTTAATGGGGTTATTTGACTCTCTGGAGAATAACTTCTTGAGTTCTTTGTATATATTGGATCTTAGTCCTCTATTGGATGTATGGTTGGTAAAGATCTTTTCCCAATTTGTTGGTTGCCATTTTATCCTATTGACTGTGTCCTTTGCTTTATAGAAGCTTTGCAGTTTTATGAGGTCCCATTTGTTGGTTCTTGTTCTTAGAGCATAAGCCATTGGTGTTCTGTTCAAGAACTTTTCCCCTGTGCCCATGTGTTCAAGATTCATCCCCACTTTCTCCTCTATAAGAGTCAGTGTATCTGGTTTTATGTGTAGATCCTTGATCAACTTGGACTTGAGCTTTGTACAAAGAGATATGAGTGGATCAATTTGCATTTTTCTGCATGCAGATCTCCAGTTGATCTAGCACAATTTGTTAAAAATGCAATCCTTTTTCCACTGGATGTTTTTAGCTCCTTTGTCAAATATCAAGTGACCATACTTGTTTGGGTTCATTTCTGGGTCTTCTATTCCATTGATCATCCTGCCTGTCTGCATACCAATACCAAACAGTTTTTATCACTGCTGCTCTGTAATAGAGCTTGAGGTCAGGGATGGTGATTCCCCCAGAAGATCTTTTGTTGTGGAGAATAGGTTTTGCTATCCTGGGTTTTTTGTTATTCCAGATAAATTTGAGAATTTCTCTTTCTATATCTATGAAGAATTGATTTGGGATTTTGACAGGGATTGCATTGATTCTGTAGATTGCTTTCGGCAAGATGGCCATTTTTACTATATTGATTCTACCAATCCATGAACATGGGAGATCTTTCCACCTTCTGAGACTTTCTTCAATTTCTTTCTTCAGAGACTTAAAGTTCTTGTCATATAGATCTTTCACTTGCTTCGTTAGGGTCACACCTAGGTATGACATATTATTTGGGATTATTGTGAAGGGTGTTATTTCCCTAATTTCTTTCTCCTCTTGTTTATCCTTCTAGTAGAGGAAGGCTACTGATTTTCTTGAGTTAATTTTATATCCAGCCACTTTGCTGAAGTTGTTTATCAGCTTTAGGTGTTCTCTGGTGGAAGTCTTGGGGTTGCTTAAATATACTATCATATCATCTGCAAATAGTGATATTTTGACTTCTTCCTTTCAAATTTGTATACCTTTGTCTTCCTTTTGCTGCCTGACTGCTCTGGCTAGGACTTCAAGTACTATATTGAGTAGCTAGGGAGAGAGTAGGCAGCCTTGTCTGGTCCCCGATTTTATTGGGAGTGCTTCAAGTTTCTCTCCATTTAACTTGATGTTGGCTACTGGTTTGCAGTATATTGCTTTCACTATGTTTAGGTATGGGCTTTGGATTCCCAATCTCTCCAAGACTTTTATCATGATGGGATGCTGGATTTTATCAAAAGCCTTTTCAGCATCTAATGAAGTACCATGTGGGTTTTTTTCCTTTAGTTTGTTCATGTAGTGGATTACATTGACAGATTTCTGTATATTGAACCATCCCTGGGATGAGGCCTACCTGATCGTGGTGAATTATAGTTTTGATGCATTCTTGGATTCGGTTGGCCAGGATTTTGTTCAATATTTTTGCATCAATGTTCATGAGGGAGTGCTAGGATTCCAGGCACACACCATGCCTGGTTTTCTACATTAGGTATAAGGGATTCAGGTCTGCAAGCACTTTATCAACTGAACTGTCTCTCCAGGCTCCAATCATGAAATTAAAAAAAAAATGTAGTCATTCCTTCATATCCACAGATTAAACCAATGGATAGAAAATACTTGGCATTTTCCCAAACGTAACCGATTGTTTACTTTTAGCATTGATCAATAAACAACACAGACTATTTTCATTTTTTTAGGTATTATAGTAACTTAGAGATGGTTTAAAATATATGGAAAGATGTACGTGGGTTATATGCATATTGTATGTTGTTTTATATAAGAAAACTGGGAATCCATGGATGTTGGTATCTATGGGGCAGGAAGACGTTTAGGACACAGGTATGTCTTGGAAAAATTCCTTGCAAAGAAAAAGATGACTGTGGATGAGTTTGTATCAGGGCCCTGACTTTCCAAGTCTAAATGGAAATTATGTAACCTTAAGTTTATGAATGGTGCTTAGATTTATGGATAAATTTGGAGGAATCTCAGCAACAAGTAGCTTCGTCGTTGTCAGAAGTCCTGGATATCTGTTTCTCTCCCATTCATCGCTCAGGTATGAGTGTACTTGGAAGCACAGGCCAGTATGCTCTTGCCCCAAGGAACAGGATAAAGGAGCATAGAGAGCCTTCCCATGAGCACCATTCTGTTTTCTATTTAAGATTCGTGGAGTGGACAGTAGTTACCTGACTATCTGTACTACAAGCATGGCTGCAAGCTGGTTGTGGCCTCTAGCTGGGTGGCAGCACAGTCAGATTAAAACAGTTCTATTAGCCTAAAAGAGAATTGAAAACTAATATTTGTTAGGCAACCAGCAGTCTGCATGCGATTTAATAATGACCATGTAATTTATTTCAAACAAAGTTAATCTGCTAATTCATTATTCTATGTACAATTGTGGGCTAATATAAGCATTGTGAAAGACCAATTAGAAAAATCACTATTTGGAGTCTTGATTGCATATTTCTTGTTGGCTCTAACAATTTATGCTTTGTTTAGTGCAGGCAGGGAGTTAAAAGCTTAAATTTTAAAGTTGACTATAGGGTTGTATGCATGAATTTAGAAAAATTACCTAAATATTAAGACTTCCTTTTCTTTTTTCTTTTTTCCATATATGACAATAATTGTGCCTATGTGATAGAATTTTAGAAAAATAAATGAGTTGGTAAATGTATTATATAGCTAAGACTGAGTACATTGCAAGTGGTATGGCCATTGGCATATTGTATCAAATAGTGTCTGGCCTATTGAAAATACTCACAAAAGGAGTTACAACTTTTCTTTGTGGTATCTGTGTGTGTGTATGTGTGTGTGTGTGTGTGTGTGTGTGTGTGTGTGTGTGTTCCAGTTGGTGTGCATGTAAGGATAGATGAATATGGGAGGCAGAGATTGATGCATCTCCCTTTATCCTTATCTACCTTATTGTTTTGTGAGACAGTCGCTCACTGTCTGGAGCTCACTGACTGTACATGATCAGTTGGCCAACATGCGTCAGCAACCTTTCAGTCTTCTGCTGTGCATCTCCGGGATTACAGACATGTGCTGTGAGATGCTCTGTGGCTGAGCATCTGCTTGAAGGCCTGGGTCTGATTCTCAGCCCTGAAAAGGGTGCTTATCCCTACAGTTAAACCACAGAGTTTTATCTTAGTCAATGACTGTCACATGCAGCATTACTGTGGGGAAGGTGGGGGTCTTAGGAAATTAGGCAGTCCTCGGTTTGTGCCTTTCCCTCCTCTTCCCCATGTCCCCATTTTAACACACTGCACCCCTCGCACACACGCACAGTGTGGCAGTCTCCTGTCACCCCCCAGGCTGCGCAGGCTCTTGGCTGTCTTCACCACCGTGCAGCACGCCTCCCATAGCCTTCTCAGTCAGGTTCCCTAATGGCTTCTGACTGTTTAAAAGACAAAATTGTCCAAAATGGGCAAAACTGTCATTTCCATGTTCTTCTGTATTGTTTTTTGAGTGTCCCCCTAACCTTTTCTTAATTATCTCCCCCAATATGAGAGGGTATATTTTCTTTTTTAGAAGAAAACCCTACCTTTTGGGGACTTGGGCCTACCTTTGTGGGACCATAAGCATTGAACATGGGTGAGGGACTGGATCCGTTCTTAGCAATGTACCCTCCAAAAAGAAAAAAAAAATTAACACAAAATGTGGTAGTTATTGGCACTAAAGCTATAGGTTAAAAAAATTACCTTGTTTACATTAGAGAAATGGGTTTGAACATGTTCTTGAAAAAAGGACAAACATATTCTCTAACTTATCTTCAGACCTACAGTAGTAGCATAGTGATTGCTGGTTTTTGTTCCTTTGTTTGTTTTTAAGGAAAGGATAAATAAAGCAAAAGGAACACAGGCCTCGAGTTTTGTTTTTTGTTTTTTTTTTTTTTTTTTGTTTTTTTTTTTTGTTTTGTTTTGTGGTAAAACTAGGAAATTACAGGTGTTCCTTCCATTATACTTTCTTGGCAAGACTGGGATCAAATGGCCCACGTGGACCATGGATTCAAGAGGAATCTGGCTCTCCGCCATCTTGGCTCCGGGATGCCAGACAGATCTGACAGGCAGAGCCAGGTACACAGAGATATCCCTAGTCTAACATCGCTTGGTCTCAGCCCGTCAGGCTTCTGCCTGCAACCAGGGCCTGGGCAGCTCTGCAGGCTGTCTGTGTGCCACCTCTGTGGGGGGACGTTTGCACTGCAGACTGATTGGCACTTGGAGGGGCTCTCCTCCATCTTGGCTCCCAGACACCAGACAGATCTAACAGGCAGAGCCAGGTACACAGATATAGCTTGGAGTCTAACATCTCTTGGGTCTATCAGCCTGTCAGGCTTCTGCCGGCACCCAGGGCCTGGGCAGCTCTGCGGGCCATCTGTGTGCCAGCCCTGTCAGGGAATGTTTGCCCTGCATTGTGATCAGCACTAGGAAAAGGTCCCCACAGCATCCACCATCTTCACTCCCTGACGGAGTAGACGGGCAGCACTAGGTACACAGAGACAACCCGAGTATAACATTGCTTGGGGCAAGGCACACCAGGGCTCCAACGGCACACAAGAGGAGGGCAGCACACCAGCAAAATGTGCCAGGGGAAATCCAGTCATCCAGCAGTGCAGAAATAGCCTTATAGGCTCACATGAGGTTAAAGCACCAGCCAATGAAAACAGGACCAACTAATGCCAGAGATAACCAGATGGCAAAAGGCAAACGTAGGAACGTTACTAACAGAAATCAAGGCAATATGGCAGCATCTGAACCCAATTCTCTAACAACAGCAAGTCCTGGATACCCCAACACACCAGAAAAACAAGATTTGTATTTAACATCACTGATCATGATGCTGTTAGAGGAACACACGAAGGACATAAATAAATCTATTAAAGAAATACAGGGGGAAATGAATCAAAAGGTAGAAGCCCTTACAAGGGAAACACAAAAATAATTTGAAAATATTCAGGAGAATATGGGTCAAAAGATAGAAGTCAATAAAAAGGAATGCAAAAATTACTTAAAGAAATACAGGAGAACTTGGGTCAACAGGCAGAAGTCATGAAAGAGGAAACACAAAAATGTCTTAAAGAATTATATGAAAACACAAACATGTGAAGGAACTGAGCAAAACCATTCAGAATCTAAAAACAGAAGTAGACACAACTAAGAAATCGCAAAGGGAGACAACATTGGAGATAGAAAACCTTGAGAAGAAATCAGGGGCCATAGATGCAAATATCAACAACAAAATATAAGAAAGAGAAGAAAGAATCAAGAAGAAAGATACCATAAAAACCAGTCAAAGAAAAATACAAAATGCAAAGAACATTTTGTAACCCAAAACATCCAGGAAATCCAGGACACAATGAGAAGACCAAACCTAAGGATTATAGGTATGGATGAGAGTGAAGATTTACAACTTAAAGGGCCAGCAAATATCTTCAACACAATTATGGAAGAAAACTTCCCTAACCTAAACAGAGAGATGCTCATGAATATACAAGAAGCCTACAGAACTCCAAACAGACTGGACTAGAACAGAAAATCCTCCTGGCACATAATAATCAAAACCCCAAATGTACTAAACAAAGAATATTAAAGGCAGTAAGAGAAAAAGGCCAAGTAACATATAAAGGAAGACCTATCAGAATTACACCAGACTTCTCACCAGAGACCATGAAAGCTAGAAGATCCTGGGCAGATCTCATACAGACTCTAAGAGAACACAAATGTCAGCCAAGACTACTATACCCAGCAAAACTCTCAATCACCATAGATGGAGAAACCAAGATATTCCATGACAAAACCAAATTTACACAATATCTTTCCACAAACCCAGCCCTAAAAAGGATAATAGGTGGAAAACACCAATACAAGGAAGGACACTACATCCTGGAAAAAGCAAGATAGTAACCTTCTTTTATCAAACCCGAAAGAAGATAACCACTCAAATATAAAAATAACATTAAAAATGACAGGAAGTAATAATCACTGTTCCTTAACATCTCAACATTAGTGGACTCAATTCCCCAATAAAAAGACATAGACTAACAGACTGGATATGGAAACAGGACCCTACATACAGGAAACACACCTCAGTGTCAAAGACAAACACTACCTTAGAGGAAAAAGGCTGGAAGACAATTTTACAAGCAAATGGTCCCAGGAAACAAGCTGGAGTAGCCATTCTAATATCAGATAAAATTGACTTTCAACCTAAAGTCATCAAAAAAGACGTGGAAGGACACTTCTTGCTGGTCAAAGGAAAAATCCACCAAGAACTCTTAATTCTGAACATCTATGCTCCAAATGCAAGGGTACCCTCATTTCTAAAAGAAACTTTACTAAAGCTCCAAACACACATTGCACCTACCACAATAATTGTAGGTGACTTCAACACTCCACTCTCCTCAATGGACTGATCAGGAAACCAGAAAATAAACAGGAACACAGTGAAACTAATTGAAGCTTTGGATCAATTGGATTCAATATATATATATATATATATATAATCATCCTAAAGCAAAAAAAAAAAAAACACCTTTTTCTCACCACATGTACCTTCTCCAAAATCGATCATATAATTGGTCACAAGACAGACCTCAACAAATATAAGAAGATGGAACTAATCCCGTGCCTCCTATCAGTTCACTATGGAGTAAGAGTGGTCTTCAATAGCAACAAAAGCAGCAGAAAGTCCACATACACATGGAAACTGAACAATTCTTTACTCAATGATACCTTAGTCAAGGAAGAAATAAAGAAATCAAAGACTTTTTAGAATGTAATGAAAATGAAGGAACAACATCCCCAAATTTATGGGACACAATGAAAGCAGTGCTAAGAGGAAAACTCATAGCCCTGAGTGCCTCCACAAAGAAACTGGAGAGAGCATACACTAGCAGCTTAAAGGGATACCTGAAAGCCCTGGAACAAAAAGAAGCTAATTCACCAAGGAGGAGTAGATGACAGGAAATCATCAAACTTGGGGCTGAAATCAATCAAGTAGAAACAAAGAGAACCATACAGAAAATCAACAAAACCAGGAGCTGGTTCTTTGAGAAAATCAACAAGATAGATAAACTCTTAGCCAAACTAACCAAAGGGCACAGAGACAGTATCAAAATTAACAAAATTAGAAATGAAAAGGGAGATATAAAAACAGAAACTGAGGAAATTAAAAAAATCATCAGATTCTACTACAAAAGTCTATACTCAACACAACTGGGGAATCTTGAGGAAATGGGCAATTTCCTAGACAGATACCAAATACCAAAATTAAATCAGGATCAAAGGGTTCATCTAAACAGTCCCATAACCCCTAAAGAAGTAGAAGCGGTCATAGAAAGTCTTCCAACCAAAAAAAAAAAAAAAAAAAAAAAAAAAAAAAAAAAAGGCCAGGACCAGATGGTTTTAGTGCAGGATTCTATCAGACCTTCAAAGAAGACCTAACACCAATACTCTTCAAACTATTCCATAAAATAGAAACAGAAGAAACACTACCCAACTTGATCTACAAAGCCACAATTACACTGATACCAAAACCACACAAAAATTCAACAAAGAAAGAGAACTTCAGGCCTTTTTCCCTTATGAGCATCAATGCAAAAATAATAAAATTCTTGCCAACAGAATCCAAGAACACATGAAAACAATTCACCATGATCAAGTAGGCTTCATCCCAGGGATGCAGGGATGGTTCAATATATGGAAATCCACCAATGCAATCTACTACATAAACAAACTCGAAGAAAAAAAATCACATGGTCATTTCATTAGATGCTGAAAAAGCTTTTGACAAAATTCAGCATACTTTCATGATTAAAGTCTTGGAAAGAACAGGGATTCAAGGCCCATACATAAACATAGTAAAAACAATATACAGGAAAGTGGTAGCCAACATCAAACTAAATGGAGAGAAACTTGAAGCAAGTCCACTAAAATCAGGGTCTGGACAAGGCTGCCCCCTCTCTCCATCTCTTTTCAATATAGTACTTGAAGTTCTAGCTAGAGCAATTAGACAACATAAGGAGGTTAAAGGGATACAAATTGGAAAGGAAGAAGTCAAACTATCACTATTTGTAGATGATATGATAGTACACTTAAGTGACCCAAAAAACTCCACCGAGAGAACTCCTACAGCTGATAAACAACTTCGGCAAAGTGGCTGGATATAAAATCAACTCAAGCAAATCAGTAGCCTTCCTATACTCAAAGGATAAGTAGGCTGAGAAAGAAATTAGGGAAATGACACCCTTCACAATAGCCATAAACAATATAAAGTATCTTGGTGTGACTCTAACCAAACAAGTGAAAGATCTGTATGAGAAGAACTTCAGGCATCTGAAGAAAGAAATTGAAAAAGATCTCAGATAATGGAAAATTCTTGCATGCTCGTGGGTTGGCAGGGATTAATATAGTTAAAATGGCCTGCTCTGCTCTTAGACTGGAGCCCACCACAATCATCATCAGAGAGGCTTCATCCAGCAACTTGATGGGGTGCATAAACCCACAGCCAAACATTAAGTGTAGTTCAAAAGTTCCAAGCAAGATTGTGGATTGGTAGGATTAATATAGTAAAAATGGCCATCTTGCTAAAAGCAATATACAGATTCAATGCAATCCCCATCAAAATCCCAACTCAGTTCTTTATAGAGGTAGAAAGAACAATTCTCAAATTCATCTGGAATAACAAAAAACCCAGGATAGTTAAAACTATTCTCAACAGTAAAACATCTTCTGGGGGAATCAGTATCCCAGACTTCAAGAAGTACTACAGAGCAATAGTGTTAAAAACTGCATGGTATTGGTACAGTGATAGGCAGGTAAATCAATGGAATAGAATTGAAGACCCAGAAATGAACCCACACACCTATGGTCACTTGATCTTCGACAAAGGAGCTACAACCATCCAGTGGAAAAAATATAGCCTTTTCCACAATTGGTGCTGGTTCAACGGGATGTCAGCATGCAGAAGAATGCAAATTGATCCATTCTTGTCTCCTTGTACTAAGCTCAACTACAAGTGGATCAAGGACCTCCACATAAAACCAGACACACTAAAACTAATAAAAAAGAAACTGGGCAAGACCCTTGAGGACATGGGCACAGGGGAAAAGTTGCTGAACAGAACAGCAATAGCTCTAAGATCAAGAACTGACAAATGGGACCTCATAAAATTACAAAGTTTCTGTAAGGCACAGGATACTGTCAAAAGGACAAAATGGCAACCAACAAATTGGGAAAAGATCTTCACCAACCCTACATTCGACAGAGGGCTAATATCCAATATATACAAAGAACTCAAGAAGTTAAACCCCAGAGAACCAAATAACCTTAATAAAATGGGGTACAGAGCTAAACAAAAAATTTTCACCTGAAGAACTTTGGATGGCTGAGAAGCACCTTAAGAAATGTTCAACATCATTAGACAGATCTCACCTCACACCAGTCAGAAGGCTAAGATTAAAAACTCAGGAGACAGCAGGTGTTGGTGAGGATGTGGAGAAAGAGGAACACTCCTCCACTTCTGGTGGGACTGCAAGCTGGTACAACCACTCGGGAAATCAGTCTGGCAGTTCCTCAGAAAACTGGTCATGACACTTCCAGAGGACCCTGCTATACCACTCCTGGGCATATACCCAGAAGATTCCCTAGCATGCAGTAAGGACACATACTCCACTATTTTCATAGCAGCCTTATTTATAATAGCCAGAAGCTGGAAAGAACGCAGATGTCCCTCAATGGAGGAATGGACACAGAAAATGTGGTATATTTTCACAATAGAATACTACTCAGCAATTATTAACAATGAAGTCATGAAATTCTTAGGCAAATGGTTGGAACTGGACAATATCATCCTAAGTGTGGTAACTCATTCACAAAAGAACACACATGGAATGCAGTCACTGATAAGTTGATATTATCCCAGAAGCTCTGAATACCCAAGACACAACCCAAATGTCAAATCATTCCCAAGAAGAAGGAAGGAGAGAGCTCTGGTCCTCGAAAGGCTTGATGCAGCAATGTAGGGGATTACCAGGACAGAGAAGGGGGAGGGGATTGATTGGGAAAAGGGCGGAGGGAAGAGGGCTTATGGAACTTAGGGGGAGGAGGGAATCGGAAAGGGAAAATAATTTGGAATGTAAACAAAGATATAGAAAAAAAGAGGAACCTGGAGATGATGTTGGGCACCTCTGTGGCAGCTGCAGCTGGAAATGTGGGCTCTGATGTAAAAGGAAGCGAGGGGGATGGCCGTGCAGCCTGCTATACAAACATAAAGGGGGCACACTATACTAACAGCCATGTCAACACTCTTTGGCTGTTCATTTTTGCAACAAGAGGTTTTTAAAACATTATAACATCGTCTTCTTAATCATAAAGAACTACTTTATTCTATATACATTGCATTATTTAACTCTTCTTTTTCTGAAAGTATAGAGTGTTTCTGGTTCTTTGCTATTATAGACAATGCCACCACAGCATTTTTTCATGAATATAACTTATTTTTTTTTTTATCTTAGGCGATGATCCTCTTTGGGTGAATTCCCAGAAGCAGGATTACTGGGTCAAAGGGTGTGTGAACATATTATGCTCTTAGTTTCTGTTCTAAATTGGTTTCTGAGAAGGCAGCTACAAATTGGTCCCCAAAGGAAATGTGCATATTTTTCTACAAATGTGGGTGGGAGACAATTTCACATATACTTGTAGGTAGAATATTTTCAGCTTTCAGAATAAGGCAGGAAATAACATAGGACAGCATAGATTCAGGTCTAATGCCTTCTTCTGTCTCTTCAACCCATATCACTATGCTGTCAACAAATACTTATTTCTCTGTACCTCAGATTCCTTGTTTACTTTTTAAATTTACAACTGAAACTACAAGTATTTCCCTCAGAAGGTTGTATGGTGATTATTGAAGCTGTCAATAACTACCCTGATCTTTCATCTTGTCATGTGGTGAAAATGACTTCTCTCTTTGATAATGGATATGGCCTTGGGACAGGTTTTAGCCAATAAAAAGAAGGCTGGCGTAATGTGTCATTGTCAGGCATTGTCACATGACTAAAAATGTTCCAGATAGTACTAGCTCTTTAAATCTGAATCCTGGTGTAAGGCTGGCACACTAACTTGTGAGAGATGTGAAACTGAGTGAGAAGTACTAAGGACACACCTATGACGTTAAACCTCATGGTCTGAGGTCCAGCCTCAAACTACATCCTGTGCAATAATAACCACCATCCACTAAATGTGTCTTTATACTAAGCATTTGTATACATTATTGTTGCAATAACCATGATGTTGTATATAATAGTGCCCTCTTATCTGGGATTGGGATTCCATGGTCTATAGTTTAAAAATGACAGATGGGAAAATGTGTAAGTTTTAAATTGTGCGTTCTTGTGAGTCTAGTGATGAAACCCTGCTGTGCCCCATCTGTTCCACCCAGGACATGCAGTGTCCCTATGTGCACTGATCCCATAATGTATATGTGACATACTTGTTGGTCATTCTGTTGCTCCCTCAAGGTCTGAAAGATTGTTCCTGTTTTCGTTACTTTTGTTGAAGCAATTCTTATTTTTGATAACAGCTCCAAAATGCAAAGTCGTAATGCAGATAATGTTATTACAGAACAAACTTTCTCATGGGTACATGGATAGGAGAAACATAACGCGTGTGGGGATTGGTATTTATAGTTTCAGGCATCTACTATGGACATCTTGGGATGTATCCTGAAGGGAAGCTGGGGACAATTGTAGTGTGAAATGCTTTGTTTTATAAAAGTGGACATGCAGAACAGGCATCGAAACTCCGTGTTTCTCCCCATTTCTTTTTCTAGATTTTACTTGTGCTTGCTATCATCTCCATGGCGTGGATTTCTTAATAAGTTCATTGATTCTTACAACAAAAGCCTGCAAGATGAACGGGAATGAATGGAGACTGAGGTCCTGCGGGTCACAGCTCAGCCCTGTTTGTTCTTCAGAATGCTCATGGACTGAAGTGCCTTCTCCGTTTTCCTTGGCTCTATGATGCCAGAGAAGAGCTGAGACTCACATGCCATGAAAGAAAGGTAAAAGGTTTCGAAAGGGAGGTGGAGCGGGTCATGTTAGGCCCACAGCTAGCCGCAGGAAGCTGGGCATCCTCAAGGCTATTACGGTCTTCCATTCTCTCTCTCTTTTTTTTTTTCTCTCTGACTTTATACAGTTCATGTGCCATTTAAAGTGCACAATTCAGTGTCCTCAAGTATATTTGTAGAGTTATGAACTGATCGTAAGATAAACTTGAGAATATTTTCACTTCTCAAAAACAAACCCGCTCCGCTCAGCCAGCCCAGACCCTCCTCTCCGCAGCCGCCACTCTGTTCGAGAACTTCCTGGACTTCTCCTTAGCCTCGCCAACCGCAGCTCCTCCTGGGCAGCCGCACGCAGTCATTTTTACTTCACGATCCAAAATGTGCTTTGTAATAGACTAATTAATTTAGTTTAGTTTACGGAAGTTACCCTTCCCTTGTAGGATATTACTCCAAGTTTTAAAGTATGATGTTTTAGAACTTGGTTAGTCAGCCTTGGTTAGTTAGGCTTTTAAAAATACCCTCTCCCATTGTTCTCATTGAGTTTTTTAGGACCTCTAAGGATTAGCAAGCATGATGAAACTACAGTTGCTAACTTAGTAATTATGGTTTTTTTTAAACAAGTGATGTTTTGGAGAAAGACAGAAACTGAAGTTCATAATTAAATATGTGCAAATTTCAGCTGCATATTCATACATATCATAAAGAGTTTCCTGCTCATAGTTTGTTTTTATTTTTACTCTTTTGGATCACCTTTTCATCTCTTTCCTTCTTTCTTTCTTTTTTTTTTTTTTAAGTAATATTTGACTATGCTGCCCAGACTGGTCTTGAACATTGAGTTATGCAAACACCCAACACACCCTTCCTAGTCACTTGGATTAGAGGCATGCACCACACCTAGGTTGAGTAAGGTTTTACGGTGTTTACTGCCACGGAAAATTGTTGGCAACTTTGAATCAGGTTGTATCTATGACAGAGATTCACAATATCTGAACCATCGGGCAGCAGACAGAGGTAACCAGGTCCAGCCCCACCTCTTAAGGCTCACTGACGGAGGGAGTCTTTCAGGAAAAACACATTGTTCTTGTCAAAGTAGAAGGAGGAGGAGGGGGGAGGAGGGGAAGGGGGAGTGGAAGGGGGAGGAGGAGAAGGGGGAGGAGGAGGAGAAAGAGGAGAAGAAACCAAATGAGGGTGGGAGAGAGGCTTAGTATCTCCTTTGCACCCTGCAGTAGATGAGTTAACTGGTGAATGCAGGGTCTGCTTCCCATCTCTGTCTGTGCAGCGCTGACTGACTTTTTGAATGTTTTGGAGACAGCAGTGCTGGCAACCTGTTAGCCTCCGGTAAACACCAGAACGAGGCTGTGTGAAGTTCAGACACGCCTGGCTGAGTGAGCCCATCCTAGAGCCACGAAACATGTTAACATGGTTAGGCAGTTATGGCAACGGAAAAACAGTTTGTGAATAAGAGTGCTTAAAGAACTACGGCGTCATATAGAAACAAGGCAGGCACTCTATACGTTCAAGGGCATGTCTTCTATTTGGTCATGAGCTTTGCAAATTCCGACTGGACCCTGGTTCTCACAATGTCGCCAGTGGCGGGATTTTCCCTGTCCAATTAGTTTTAATATTAGCACAGCTGGAGGCCTGTGATTAGACAGGGAAAGGGGGCGGAGCTAAGAGTTGCAGAGACAGGATGGAGGAGGAGGAGGAGGAGGAGGAGGAGGAGGAGGAGGAGGAGGAGGAGGAGGAGGAGAAGAAGAGAGACTGGAGAAGGAGTCAAGATGGAGGTGGACAGGATGACCCAGAATCAGTGTGGCTTAAGTAGCCACAGGTAGATATGTTATCATAGAGAGAGAGAGTAATTGTTGGTAACTTGTCTAATCTAGGTGGGCAGCTTGTAGCATTATCAATTGAGATTGATAATGAGATCCTGAAATTATTGTGTGAGCATCTTGTGAATTGAAAATTTACTGATTTATAAATCTGCCTGTTTAATTATAAGCTTCAGGAGTTTTGCTTTACGGGGTTACTGGAATCCGGGACCACCGACCACAGGGGTTGGTTTATGGCTGAGAAGGGACTAGCGGCTCCAGAGACAAGCGAACCAGAGCTGGGAATACTGTGACCGCCCGTGAGAGACAGGGGCAGCGGACCTTGCTGGCAATAGTGCGGGGAAAACCTGCTGGTCACTTTTCATATTTCCCACAACAACCTCCCTTCAGCAAACACTTGTTAAAGCAAGAACAGAATAAAGCCATGGGCTGTAAACGGTGAGGGATACAGTGCAGAAACAGAAGGACCCCTGGACTTGAGACTCTTGCGGAGTTCAAGCTGTGTGTGGACTCAGTGGCACTAAGGAGTGCGTAGATGATACTGTTGGCATACAGAGAACAAAGTTGACGGAGTGCACCTGACCAGAGTGCTTGGCTCTCACACGGCAGGTTTACATGATAGGACATTATTCTGTGGAAAGTGGGGGAACCCACTGAACTTTTAGCACTTAAAAAATGATCAAAATGGCTGCTGCTGGCTACTCGCATATACATATCATATCTTTATCTATCTACTTTATTTTGTCTCATTGGTGTCTTTTTTTAGATGGTAAATTTTCTGTTTTGCTTCTTAATGTCCGGTGCAAAGTACAGACTATTCAATAGTTACTTCATGTAAGTAGTAGTCATAATTTGATGAGTTATGATGTTGGGCCAGCAAAAGGGCTCAGTGAGCAGAGGCTCTTGCCACCAGGCCTGACTACCTGACTTCTATCGGGTCAGGCAGTGAAAGAAAAAAGCCAGCTCCCAAAAGTTGTCCTCTGACTTCTATTTGCCTGTGTTGGCGCACACACACACACACACACACACACACACTCACATAATTAAAAAAATTAATAAAAATGCATCAGGAGGAATTATGGGACATATGGTGGGGGGGACTGGGAAAGGGGAAAGCCTTTGGAATGTAAACATAGAATATAGAAAAAAATTTTTAAAAAAAGAAAATAAAAATTAAAAAAATGCATCAGGAATAAAGGGCTTCCATTATTCTTAATATTTATTAGACTAAACTATTATCCACTTTACTGAAAAACAAGAAACATAGTCATCTATGAAAGTCCCGTGTTTCACAGAGTAAGCACGAGAGTCGAGCAGAGTGAAGCATATTGATAGGATAAGAGATTCTGTTAGCTATACACTGTAGTAGCCCCCTTTCTTTCATTGCCCTCTATGTAGTCCCTAGAGTCTGTTAGTTGTGGTTGACAGGATGTGAGGGATATCACGTCAGGAGACACCGTGTGCTTTAGAATAGACACAGGAACCTGGCTACGGTTACAGAGAAACAGGAAAGCTGGTAACTATTTCAACGCTGGGATGAATGGTTCCCTCAGTGACTTAGGGAGGGAAAACGAGTTTTTGTGGTTTCCAGAAATAGACTTGCCTGCCAGCGACTTCCCTTCCCCCCTCCGAGCCTCCCTGCACAACAGCAGGCAGGCACATGCAGGGCACACAACTTTCCTGCTGGCGACAGATTACAAGTGTGCAGAGCAAGATGGGAAGCCAGCTTTCCCAGGCTGGAGGAGCACAGTGGGAAGGGCTGGGATGAGGTAAAGGAAAAAGAATGATAAGAAGGAGGAGAGGAAGTGCACTGTGGTGGATGCAGGGCTCTGAGGGCCGCAGAGAGGATGCACTGCAGACCGCCCTGCTCTGGCTGGGTGTGTGTGTGGGAGAGTTTGCTATGTGTGTGTGTGTTTGGAGAGGAAGTTGGGGGGCATGTGTGTGCTGAATGTGTTAGGGAGCGGTTTGTTGATGCAGGAGTGGGAGGGTGTGTGCAGTAGGGTGTGGAGTGGGGGGTGGGGGTGAGTAAAGAGAGAAAAGGAGCCCAAAGAGGAGGAAGAGAAGGAGGAGGAGGAGGAAAAGAAAGAGGAGGAAGAGGAGGAGGAAAAAGAGGAGGAGGAAGAGGAGGAAGAGGAGGAGGAGGAGGAGGACTTTTGTGGAGTGCCAGGAACACCTATCACAACAAGAAAAGTTGTCAGCTGTCAGAGATTTAGCTCTCCTGTGTGGGAACAGAGCAGCTCCTCGAAGTGGCTTCTGGCCTTTAACCCAAACCCAGGATGTTTGCCAGATGTTTTACCCATGAAGGGAGAGGAATAGCCTCTGGATTTCACCATACTCTAATCCAGGCTTTTTCCCAGTTCCTGATGACTTTCCTTGTGTTTTGTGGTATTGATGGTCACAGAACAGAACTTATTGGCAGATAGCTTAGGGGGAATGAGCTGTGAATTAGAAACATTTTCTAGTATTGGTCTT
The DNA here is from genome assembly GCA_964023405.1 of Apodemus agrarius. NCBI lineage: Eukaryota > Metazoa > Chordata > Mammalia > Rodentia > Muridae > Apodemus > Apodemus agrarius. The sequence goes on from OZ030014.1 coordinate 48,214,047, forward strand.
TAGCTACTTTTTTGGGGTGACCTCTGGATTCCTCTTTTGTGTTGGTCTCTCATGTTTTCTAAGTAACAAGAATGAATACATTAAGTAGCCGAGAGAAAGAAGATGGAGAATTATTACCCGCAGTGACAAGCTCTAATCCATAACGATGTCTAATTAGATTTGAGAATGATCTATTTAAAACTAGAAGAGACTGGCATAGAAGGTGGTAAGTGTCATTTCATTACACAGACGTAAATAGAGCAAAGGCGAGCATTTGTCATGGCTTAAATCTGGAATGCCCTCCAAGGCTCCTGTGTCGAAGGCTTGACCATCAGTGGATGAAGGGTTTGAGTTTATCGACTGGTTGATCCATTGGCAGAGTCATAATCTTCTGCCATTGCTGGGAAGTGGCAGAGACTTGGGGGGTGGGGCTATGGCTAGAGGAGGTGCACTGCTGGGACTCACCTTTGTGTCCCAGGCCACTCTGACCCTGAGTTCTGGTATCTAGAAGTGGAGCAGGAGGAGGTCAGGTGACATGGGTTGACTGAGAGTCAAGATAAAGCTTTGATCTACTGTTTGTCACAGCATGAAAAACTAACAGGCCACTCTCCCCAAACCTACCAGCTGCCCGTGCCAAGCTGCTCCAGGCTGAGCTGCCCCGCTCTCCCAGCCTGCGACATCACCCATCTGAGGGTCCCATGGGCTGCTACTTGTACAGTCTCCAAGACTGTACCGTGTCCTCTGCCAAGAAAGCCATTGTGAAAACAGACACCAAGGGAAGGCCAGCCTTTCATTCTGGCTCCACTGTGAAGTACTTCTCACTGCAGGAGCTGGTCTTGCTTGAAAGGGACAGAGCCAGTGTTGGTGTTGCATGGTCTAATTTAGGAAAGAGGAGTTTGACGTGAAAAAGCGATTGAACCTCACAACTCATTTGCGGATGGATTTTAAGTCCATAATTCAAGTTCAAGCAATTAAAGAGCAGAGAAAGGCATTTGGGCAGATTCAGCTCCCTTGTAAAGAGTTAAAAGTTTTGGCCAAGACTAGAAAGTGAAAGAAAAATAAAACAACCTATTTCCCCTGAAAATGTGGAGACTTTCTTGGAGTGCATTCGTATGTCACCACTACAAACAGTAGCTTTAACTTCTGAGAGTAACACCACATAGGAAGTGCCCTGCGTTCTCATTCTTTAGGACAAAGGAAAGGATTCCTGTTCACACCACACGCAGGCAGCACTGTGTCTCAGCAAATGGTGTTTGCAGAGATAAGCTTTGAACACAAGATTATAGTTGCAGATTTTATTTGAATTGTGTTTTTTAAATTATGCCTTGCCAGCAACTTATCTTGTTTTAATTTCCTTATAAGCCATTAGGCTTTCTTTTTTTTTTTTAATTCAACTAACTTGAAATCTTTCAAAAGAACAACTAACCTGCCATGAACTGGCAGGGCAGCCCAGTGGGTAAGGATGCTAGCTCACTTCTTACTCACTTGTCTTACATTGCTTTCCCAGGAGGAAGCAGGAACATTTTCCCGGGCCGCGCACGCCTTTAATCCCAGCACTTGGGAGGCAGAGGCAGGCGGATTTCTGAGTTCGAGGCCAGCCTGGTCTACAGAGTGAGTTCCAGGATAGCCAGGACTATACAGAGAAACCCTGTCTCAAAAACAAAAACAAAAACAACAACAACAAAAAAAAAACCAAACAAACATTTTTCCAGGGCTTTAACCTCTATTGGTAGTTTTTAATCTCCTCTAAGGTCTCGGATAGTGAAGAATTTAGGAGATGACCTTCCCCAAGGAAGTCTTTAAGACCATATTTCTAAGCTACTGAGAAAGATGATTTTTTTCCAGAGAAACATAAGATTTTGTGATAGGACAGATTATTGCATGGGAGGGCTTGCTTAAATGACTTAAAATCCTTCCATATCCTGACCATAGCCAAGATATAACACACATAGGGAAAAGTGTTCCTTGTGAAGAGTTACAAGAATAGACTAAGTCTCTTTCTGACTTACCAGGTTAATCAATTCACAGTGAACGTCTTGGTAGTCCAAAGGAAACAGTGTTGAGGGTGCAGAGGAGTGAAGAGCACTAGCCGCCCTCTGGAGACTCACTTAGTGATTTTTCTTCAGAAGGAAGTGGATTCTACCTTGTTTCTCATCTCAGGACAGATAGTAACTAACATGGTTCCGTGTATTTTAAACTGTGCTAAATTTATCCACAACCAGTTTTCCAACACTATTGTCCATCTGGGCCACAGCTAAGTGTCAAGAATTATTAAAAAGTTTCTCAACTAGGCAAAAATAGGTGCCATTAAAGTTATGCATTTCAACTCATGAGATTAATGTCCTAGTTTTATATTTCTCAGCACCAGCAGTGCTGAAAATAAAAGGTTGATATAGAAAAAAGCTGACTACTGTAATTCTTTGTCATTATTCTAAATGGAAAATAGTATAATGTGTTATACATGAGCCATAAAAGAATAAATCTCTTAAGTGGTCATTAGAAAATGTATCTAAATAACAAACTTCTGTATTATGTAAAATGACTAAACAATGCTTGTTGGTCATCTAAGAATTGATACAGCTGTTAATAGTTATTTCATGTGTTTTTTTATTTGTTTCGTTTAATGTCAATGACAAGAGAAACATTTTTGACTGCTTATATTGTTTAAAAGGTATACATACAATTCTGACATTCTACTGTTATTTTCCACTTACATTGCTGTTAGCAATATTCCACTGACTATGACAAGTGCACATTACTCTTGCTTTCTTATACACCTCAGGATCACCTGTCCAGAGGTAACAATATCCTCAATATTCCCTCTCGTATCAATGACTAATTAAGAAAATGCACTGCAGGCTTAGCCTATAAGCAAATCTTACAGAAAAGTCTTCTCAATTGAGTCTCTCTTCCCAAAGGACTCTAGCCTGTATTACCCTGGCATAAACTAGCCTACACACTGGTTGGCCAATATTTATCATCACACCACTGAATTTCCAATACTTTATATCAATAGATGTGAGATGTTAACGTGCGTTGCAGGGACAGCTGTGATGTGGTCACAGCAGTCCTCAGATCCCAGTGAATTGTCTAACAGAAGTTTATTTCATGCAACAGTATGAGTCAGTTGGAGCCTTAGCTTTGCCCAGTCACATGGCAGCCACATGCAGAATGAGGCTCCATCTTGTCTGTGGAAGGCTTCAGCATTTACCATGGTGGGAAGAAAACATCTGGAAACTAAGAGCTGGTTTTCCTATGCTTTGATCTAGAAATGACACAGTCTATTTCCTACTCACAGGTCTCCAGCCAGAATTGTTCAAGAACAATGTACCCACTAGAGTTTGAAGATAGAACAGGGCAGGGGACTGTTCCATGAGGACTACTGTTCCTGTCACATAGACACCATTATTTTATATGTCTTTATGAGAGAAACACAGTCAATGAAGGTGTGACTTAGAAAAAAATATCTGGATATAGATCAAGAAATAACTTGTCATCAAGGAGGGTATGACTAGGAGCACAGGGAGCACAGGAATGGCAGAGCATCTGGGACAGGGTCTTTCTGGGCTCCATCTGTACCCAGGAGCTAGGCTGCTCCACAGCCTTCTGTGCACAGGTCCTGCCAGGGGAGAACTGATCTCCAGGGAGTGCTTTGACTCCCGGGTTTGGATGTGAGACCACCATTTTCTGTCCAGTGACTGTGCAAGAAGGTATGGCCAGGGGCACAGAGAACACAGGAGTGGCAGGGCAGCTGGGGCAGGGTTTTCTCAGGGTCCATCTGTACCCAGGAGCTGGGCTGAGCCACAGCCCTCTGTGCCAGGGGAGAGCTGGTCTACCAGGGTTTCTGAGATAGGCTTGCAGGCCCATAGGAGGGACAAGCTCCAGCCAGAGAGAGCAGGACCAACTAACACCAGAGATAACCAGATGGCAAAAGGCAAACACAAGGATGTTACCACCAGAAACCAAGTCAACATGGCACCATCTAAACCAAGTTCTTCTACAACAGCAAGTCCTGGATCCCCCACACAGAGGAAAAGCAAGATTTGGATTTAAAATCACAGCTCATGGTGCTGAGAGAGGACTTCAAGAAGGACCTAAATAACTCTCTTAAAGAATTACAGGGAAACACAACCAAACAGGTGAAGGAATTGAACAAAACCATCCAGGATCTAAAAATTGAAGTAGAAACAATAAAGAAATCACAAAGGGAAACAACTCTGCAGATAGAAAGCCTAAGAAAGAGATCAGGAGTCACAGATGCAAGCATCAATCAACAACAAAATACAAGAGATAGAAGAGAGAATCTCAGGTGCAGAAGATACCATAGAAAACACTGACAGTCAAAGAAAATGCAAAATGCAAGAAGCTCCTAACCCAAAATATGCAGGAAATCCAGGCCACAATGAGAAGACCAAACCTAAGGACTGTGCGTATAGAAGAGAATGAAGATTCCTAACTTAAAGGGGCAGTAAATGTATTCAACAAAATGATAGAAGAAAACTTCCCTAACCTAAAGAAAGAGTTGCCCATTAACATACAAGAAGCCTACAGAACTCCAAATAGATTGGACCAGAAAAGAAATTCCTCTCATCATATAATAATCAAAACACTAAATGTACTAAACAGGGAAAGAATATTAAAAGCGGTAAAGGTGAAAGGTCAAGAAATATATAAAGACAGACCTATCAGAATTACATCAGATTTCTCACCAGAGACTATGAATGCTAGAAGATCCTGGGCAGATCTCATACAGACCCTAAGGGAACACAAATGCCAACCCAGGCTACTATACCCAGCAAAACTCTCAATTACCATAGATGCAGAAACCAAGGTACTCCATAACAAAAACAAATTTACACATTATCTTTCCACAAATCTAGCCCTTCAAAGGATTATGAATGTAAAACACCAACAAAAGGGGCTGAAATACACCCTAGAAAAAGCAAGAAAATAATCTTTTTTTAAACAAACCACATAGAAGAGAGCCACACAAACATAACTCTACCTCTAATAACAAAAATAACAGGAAGCAACAATCACTTTTCCTTAATATCTCTTAATATCAATAGACTCAATTCACCAATAAAAAACATAGATTAAGAGACTGGATACATGTGATGGTTTGTATATGATTGGCCCAGGAAGTGAACCTATTAGGAGGTGTGGCCTTGTTGGAGTAGGTGTGTCACTATGGGTGTGGGCTTTAAGGCCCTCACCCTGGCTGCCTGGAAGTCAGTCTCAGGAAAATCTAGATGAAATGGACAATTTTCTAGACAGATACCAGGTACCAAAGTTAAATCAGGATCAGATAAATAATCTAAACAATCCCATAATCCCTAAAGAAATAGAAGCAGTCATTAATAGTTTCCCAATACAAAAAAGCCCAGGACCAGATGGTTTAATGCAGAGTTCAACCAGACCTTCAAAGAATACTCTTCAAACTATTCCACAAAACAGAAACAGAAGGCACACTACCCAATTCATTCTACAAAGCCACAATTTTGCTGATACCAAAACCACACAAAGATCCAACAAAGAAGAGAACTTTAGACCAATTTCCCTTGTGAATATCAATGCAAATATACTCAATAAAATTCTTGCCAACCAAATCCAAGAACACATCAAAATGATCGTTGACCATGATCAAGTAGGCTTCATCCCAGGGATGCAGGGATGATTCAATATATGGAAATCCATCAATGTAATCCACTACATAAATGCAAAGAAACAAAAACCACATGATTATTTCATTAGAGACTGAAAAAGCATTCTACAAAATTCAGCACTCCTTCATGATAAAAGTCTTGGAAATCTCAGAAGAAATTCAAGGCCCATACCTAAATATAGTAAAAGCAACATACAGCAAACTAGTAGCCAACATCAAACTAAATGGAGAGAAACTTGAAGCAATCTCACTGAAATCACAGACTAGATAAGGCTGTTCATTTTCTCCTTACTTGTTCAATATAGTACTTGAAGTCCTAGCCAGAGCAATTACATGACAAAAGGAGGTCAAATGGTTACTAATTTGAAAGGAAGAATTCAAAGTATCACTATTTGCAGATGATATGGTAGTACACTTAAGTGACCCCAAAAATCCCACCAGAGAACTCCTAAACCTGATAATCAACTTAAGTAGAATGGTTGGATATAAAATTAATTCAAACAAAGCAGTAGCTTTCCTATACTCAAAGGATAAAGAAGCTGAGAAAAAATAGGGAAATGACACCCTTCACAATAGTCACAAACAATATAATGTATCTTGCTGTGACTCTGACTAAGCAAATGAAAGATCTGTATGACAAGAACTTCAAGTCTCTGAAGAAAGAAATTGAAGAAGATCTCAGAAGATGGAAAGATCTCCCATGTTCATGGATTGGCAGGGTTAATATAGTAAAAATGGCCATCTTGCCTAAAGCAATCTATAGATTCAATGCAATTCCCATAAAAATTCCAACTCAATTCTTCATAGAGTTAGAAAGAGCAATTTCTAAATTTATCTGGAATAACAAAAAATCCAGGATAGTGAAAACTCTTCTCAACAATAAAAGAACCTTTGGCAGAACCACAATCCCTGACCTCACGGTATACTACAGAGCAATAGTGATAAAAACTGCATGGTATTTGTACAGTGACAGGCAGGTAGATGAATGGAATAGAATTGAAGACCCAGAAATGAGCCCACACATCTGGTCACTTGATTTTTGATATAGGTGCTAAAACCATCCAATGGAAAAAAGACAGCATTTTCAACAAATAGTGCTGGTTCAACTGGTGGTTAGCATGTAGAAGAATTCAAATTGATCCATTCTTATCTCCCTGTGCAAAGCTCAAGTCCAAGTGGATCAAGGACCTCCACATAAAACCAGACACACTGAATCTAATAGAAGAGAAAGTGGGGAAGAACCTGAAGCACATGGGCACAGGAGAAAATTTCCTGTTCAGAACACCAATAGCTTATACTCTAAGATCAAGAATTGACAAATGGGACCTCATAAAATTGCAATGATTCTGTAAGGCAAAGAACAGTGTCATTAGGACAAAATGGTAACAAACAGATTTGGAGAAGATCTTTACCAATCCTATATCTGATAGAGGGCTAATGTCCAATATATATATAACTCAAGGAGTTAGACTCCAGAGAAACAAATAACCCTACTAAAAAATTGGGGTTGCTGGGCGGTGGTGGCACACGCCTTTAATCCCAGCACTTGGGAGGCAGAGGCAGGCGGATTTCTGAGTTTGAGGCCAGCCTGGTCTACAGAGTGAGTTCCAGGATAGCCAGAGCTATACAGAGAAACCCTGTCTCGAAAAACAAAAAAAGCAAAAAACAAAAAAAAAAATGGGGTTGGTGAAGATCTTTTCCCAATTTATTGGTTGCCAATTTGTCCTTTTGACAGTGTCTTTTGCCTTACAGAAACTTTGTAATTTTATGAGGTCCCATTTGTCTATTCTTGCTCTTAGAGTATAAGCAATTGGTGTTCTGTTCAGGAATTTTCCCCCTGAGCCAATGTCCTCAAGGGTCTTCCCCAGTTTCTTTTCTATTAGTTTTAGTGTGTCTGGTTTTATGTGGAGGTCCTTGATCCACTTGGAGTTGAGCTTAGTGCAAGGAGATGACAGTGGATCAATTCTCATTCTTCTGCATGTTGACCTCCAGATGAGCCAGCACCATTTGTTGAAAAGGCTCTCTTTTTTCCACTGGATGTTTTTGGCTCCTTTGTCAAAGATCAATTGGCCGTAGATGTGTGGGTTCAATTCTGGGTCTTCAATCCTATTCCATTGATCCACCTCCCTGTCACTGTACCAATACCATGCAGCTTTTTTTTTTAACACTACTGCTCTGTAGTATTGCTTGAGGTCCGGGATATTGATTCCTCCAGAAGTTCTTTTACTGTTGATGATAGTTTTAGCTATCCTGGGTTTTCAGTCTGGCGGTTCCTCAGAAAACTGGACGTGATACTTCCGGAGGACCCAGCCATACCACTCCTGGGAATATACCCAGAAGATTCCCCAGCATGCAATACATGCTCCACTATGTTCATAGCAGCCTTATATATAATAGCCAGAAGCTGTAAAGAACCCAGATGTCCCTCAACGGAGGAATGAATACAAAAAAATGTGGTATATATACACAGTGGAATACTATTCAGCCATTAGAAACAATGAATTCATGAAATTCTTAGAGAAATGGATGGAGCTGGAGAACATCATACTAAGTGAGGTGACCCAGTCTCAAAAAATACCCATGGTATGCAGTCACTGATAAGTGGATATTAGCCTAGAATCTTGGGACACCAAAGACATAATTCACATACCAAATGATGTCTGACAAGAAGAAAGGAGTGGACACTGGTGCTGGAAAGGATCAAAGCATCAGTATAGGGGAATACCAGAACAGGGAAGAGGGAAGGGGTGGAAGAGGGAGCAGGGGGAGGGAAAAGGGCATGTGGGACCTTTGGGGGGTGGGGAACCAGAAAAATGGAAATGAATTGTAAATATAGAATATATCCAAAAATAAATAAAAAAATTGGGTACAGAGCTAAACAATTCTCAGCTGAGGAATACCCGATGGCTGAAAAACACCTAAAGAAATGTTAAACATCCTTAATCATCAGGGAAATGCAAATTAAAACAACCCTCAGATTCCACCTCACACCAATCAGAATTGTAAGGTGAAATGGCTAAGAGGGAGAGGAGTCACACACACAGATGCTGGATAGGATGTGGAGAAAGAGGAACACTCCTTCATTGCTGGTGGGATTGCAAGCTGGTAAAACCACTCTGGAAATCAGTTTGGCAGTTTCTCTGAAAATTGGACATAGTATTACCTGAGGACCCAGCTATACCACTCCTGGGTATATACCCAGAAGATGCTCCAACATGTAATAAGTACACATGCTCCACTATGTTCATAGCAGCCTTATTTACAATAGCCAGAAGCCAGAAATAATCCAGATGTCCCTCAACAGATGAACGGATACAGAAATTGTGGTACATTTATACAATGGAATATACTCAGTTATTAAAAACAATAAATTCATGAAATTCTTAGGCAAATGGATAGAACTATAAAATATCATCCTGAGTGAGGTAATCTAGTCACAAAAGAACACACCTGGTATGTACTCGCTGATGTGTGGATTATTAGTTCAAAAGCTTGTAATATCCAAGATACAACTCACATACCACATGGAGCTCAAAAAGAAGGAAGACCAAAGTGTGGATATTTTGATCCTTCTTAGAAGGCAGGTCAAAATACCCATGGCTAACAGCCAACCAATAGACTGAGCATAGGGTCCCCAGTGGAGCAACCAGAGAAAGGACCCAAGGCCCTGAAAAGGTTTGCAGCCCCATAGGAGGAACAGTAATATGAACCAACCAGTATCCTCAGATACTGGGACTAACTACCAACCAAAGGGACTAAACTACCAACCAAAGAATACACACGGAGGGACCCATGGCTCCAGATACATGTGTAGCAGAGAATGGACTTTGCAGACATCAATTAGAGGAGAGGCTGTGATCCTGTGAAGGCTTGATGCCCCAGTATTGAGAAATGCCAGGTCAGGAAATCAGAAGGGGGGTTGGTAAGCAGGAGGGAGAGGGGATAGGGGTTTTTTGGAGGGGTAACGAGGAAAGGGTACCATTTGAAATGTAAATAAAGCAAATATCTAATAAAATAAAAAATAAAAGGAAAATAAATCACTTGTCATTATTGAATAACAAATGAAGATAAATTGGCTAAAATAAACTGATATGTGTTCTCGAAACCGTCTGGATAGTCTCATCCAGATCCAGTAACTGTACCTGCATATTTCTGCATAGAATCAGATTCAGTTCCACCAAGAACATGGGGCAGGCAGCATTTATTCAAATGGAATTCCTAGACCATATAACTTTTATAGACCTTGTAACTTTGAAAGTTCCAGTGGAAAACATGGAGTGGGTAGTGGGTTGGAAGGTTTCAAAATATGCATTGGCATAGGCAAAACTTTTCCAAAGATGGCTCCAGCAGCTGAAGAAAGTGACTGACTGAGGGACCTGTGTCCAAGGGAAAGTAAAATAGCTACAGCGTGAAGCGATGCCCACACAACAGGAGAAAAGCTTTTGTCAGCTACTCATCCAGCTGGGACTAACAACCACGGTATATAAGAACTAAAAAAACACTAAATGATGGAAAGATAAACTGGACAACTAGGTCTTAAAAGAAATACAAGTGTCCAATATATACATTTGAGAATTTCAGCATCTTTGGCCTTCAGGAAAATACAAATCAAAACTACATTGAGATTCTGTCTCATTAAAATGAGAATTGCTATTAGGGTGATGAGACCACTAAGCACTGGTGAAGATACAGGTTAAAAACTAAAAATAAACTTAACATATGATCCAGCTATACCAATCCTGGAACTGTGCCCAAAGGGTACTGAGGCAGCAGGCAGCAGGCATGTCCACATCTTTCAACATATGGGTAAATAAAGAAAACATACATACCAGACACACAAAGAGAGAGAGAGACACACACACAGAGAGAGACAGAGAGACAGAGACAGAGACAGAGAGACAGACAGAGACAGAGACAGACAGAGAGAGCAAATGAAATCATGTAATGAAGAACAACTGGAAGTAATCATAGTAAGCCTATGTGGTCATCAACTGATGAATGGATAATAAAAACAATACACAAGAAAGTATTATTTAGGTGTTAAGAAAACTAACATATGAGATCTGCAAAGGTAAATGGATAGAGCTAGAAATACTCATTCTAAGTGAAGTAACCCAGACCCCAAAAGATCCATGTTGCATGTTTCCTCTTTAAACATTTGGTGTGTTTGCCTCAATCCAAATAATCACAGAGATTAGGGAGCTAGTAGGGGACCAGACATGGCTGAGGGGATTTCCAAGGAGGGGAAAATAGAATATGGTGTTATAGAGAGACAAGAACAGAACTAAACTAGAATTCAATAGGGAGGAGAATGGGAGGAAGGGTAAGGAGGAAATGTAAGGACAATGGACACCAACAGCTTTTCAAAAAACCACACGGAAACCTACTACTGCAGAAGCATCCTAAAATGTATACATATATTATAGGAATCTAAATGAAGTCATCATATAATGGGGAAGACAGTGCATCAAATAGATATCCCAGATGGATCCCACAACCACCAAAGGCTATTGCTAAGGTGTTTGCTTACTCTCCATGACTGGCAGTAAGGTCCTATTGCTGTAGACACCATTTACTTATGTCATTAAACACAGAGAGACGGAGCTGCTGCCTAATTAAAGTCCTCACTCATTCTGACTAGCATCCCGTTGCTGGAAGGTTCTCTGCATGCTACCAAAGAATATCATCGAGCTAAAAAGACCGTGACCTACAAAAGTAACCTGCCTGCAATATATACTGGCTCAAATGTTATAGGAGTAAATGATCACATCTTAAAATTGGATTTAAGGCCCATGCCATGAGAAGGAACCCATATCTGACACCCCTAAGTGGCCAAGAACCTGAGCCTAGATAGGTCATGGACATAAGGGAAAACCTACTATATTATTTTGATAAAAGATCATAGTAATAAAATGACTCCCAAAGACATATTGGTATACCCACAGATCAATTATATCCATAGATCAGTGCCTTGTTCAGCTTTCATTAGAGAAGCTTCCTTTTTTTTTTTTGCAGTAGCTGGCAATTAACAGAGACCTAAAACTGGACAGTTGAGAGGCTTTGAACATATCCTGACTTGTTTTTTTTTGAGTATGTAAATACTGGTGAATCTTATCCTAATCCCATTTCTCGACTTTTGGAGTAGACCACAAACTATTTATCATAACAGCTGTATTAATTTATATTCCTATCAAGAATGGCTCCTATTTCTTAAGACTTGCTGGCACTTGTTATTTTTCTTTGATGATTGTCATTCTGACTGGGAGGAGTTGATAAGTCATCATGGGTTTGAGTTTTACTTCCCAGATTATTAGTGTGGTTGCACATGACTAACAGAGTTATTGGCATTTTATAGGTTTTCTTTTGAGAGATGTCTATTCTTCAATCTTGTTCTTGAATGGATCAAGTTCTCAAACTGATCTAGCTCCCTTGTAATTATGAGGCAACTATAGGAGAAATCTGCTTGGTAAGAAGCTGGACATTAGAATGTATTAAGCATCAGGCTCTGCTAAGCAGCAGCCTAAGCTGAAATTCCACTCTAAGATTGTTGGAAATCTTGAGCAGGAGCAAGAGGAAATCCCTATGCTTTGAAAATTATAGGCAAAGTTTTGGTCCTAGAAATGAAAGCAGGAATTAACCCTTAGAAAAGTTAGTTTGCTGGTTTCATGAGAACTGTCAGATATGTCATGTCACATAGGAACTCAAACAAAAGCGAAAGCATTGTTCCGACTTAGTGCTTGTCAGCCGTGGGGCCTTTGAGTTATTAAACAACAGTGATGTGTTTTGTACTTATGGGACCACACGTTGTTTCTTGCTGACAAATATTAGTTCTCTTTAAAGTGTGAATTTAGACTATATTTCCCCAGAAGTATTGTTTACTCATTTAGAGGTTTGTGTGCATTATTGTTTAGAAACAAAACTGGAGTCTGCAAGGAAAAGCAGTAAATCATGCTAGCCAGTGAGAGCACAAAAGAGAAGAACTAGACTCTGTAGAGTTTGCCTCAGGTTCACTGATCCAGAATGGACTGAGATTGGATTACCCTGCCCAGTGCAATTGTCCTACTGGGTATTGTGAACCCAGTAGGTATCCTGAATTTTCAAATTCATCATTTTGGGAAAAGGAATAATGCACTGTTATCAGACAATGATGATTGGAGAAGTAGGCATTGGGCTGGAGGGAGAAAATGACATGTTCCACATCTGTAGATAGGCCATTGGCTTGTACTTAGAGTTGTAGATGTTTTGGGTTTGCCTCTGAGGTTGCATTGAGTGGTCCAGTAATGGGAACTAAACATACCCATTTCTGAGAGGATCCAGAATGGGCCTGAAGCTCCCTGACTTTGGGAGTTAGCTCGTTTGTAGCCTCACTCAATACCAGATGTAATTCTTTCCTGTTACCCAAATGTGCTTCTGTCCTGTTAGTCCGTGATTACATATGAGATTGTTAAGTGTACAACTGGTTCTCTAGGGGCAATGGAATGTAGGGAACTTGTGTCATCCTGAGAAAGAGGAGCCTCCCTCATCACCACAGTGAAAAAGAAGTCTAAGGAACAGGGGAGAAGACTAAAAATGTTATTCACAAGTCACATTGAGTTATAAATAGGTGGCCTTGCATACACAAGTTGTCACCTTGTTCTAGGAAAGCACTTCCTTACAGTTTAGTAAAACTGGCATGCATTGCAAGTGCCAAAAAAAGGGAAAAGGAGAAACTTTTTTTGACATTGTATGAAAGAGTGAACTACAGTGACAGCTTTGGATATGAAAGCAGTGCTCTATCACACAGCAGAGTAACACCCAGGGGTGTTAAAATTGGTTACTGTTGATTTCCCTGAGGAACTCTCTTGGTAGACAGTCACTCTGCTCAGTTTATGGCCCTGGAACTGCAGGGCACTTTGAGCATAAACATGGTATTTTTCCTGAAAGTACTTGGACATGTTCCCTGTGTGTTTCTAACAATACTCTAGCCGCTCGCATGGATCTAACCAGCGTGGATTTATCTAAATCTTTCTTTATCCTATTTATATTTGTAGACTATGCAACATCTTGAGGATAATGAGTTCCATATGTTTACTACCCACTGTATGAAGTAATGCCATCTTTTATTTATCATCAAACTACTTCCATAGAATTTCAATGGGCACTCTGAGTTTCAGCACTTCAGCGTCTGAGTGTGGCCGCATCTCACGGTGATAGCCCACCCATACAGGCCTTCGTGTAGGCGAAAGATGAAGCCCTCTCTGTCTAGGTTCTTGCTCTGGTTTCATTTCTGTTGCTTTGACAAAACAACCAACCAAAAGCAGTTTTAGGGGAGAAGGGTTCATTTGGCTTAGAATTCTAGGTTGCCCTACGTCCTGGTGGGAGGCAGTAGCTACAGAGGCTTGCAGAATTTGGTAGCACCGCCTCCAAAGACAAGAGAGTAGAAGAACAAGTGGACCTATGCCGCCGCCTGCTCTCAGCACACTTTATGTACTCTCACATAGTTCAGGATCTAGACTAGGCAATGGTGTGGCCCACAGTAGACTGGGTCTTCCTGCATCAATTAACTGTCAAGACTCTTCCCCCACACACAGGTTTACAGGCCAACTTGAGCTAAGTAGTTCCTCACAGAGATTCCTTCTCTTTGAGGTGAATTCTAGGTTATGTCAAGTTGACAGTTAAAGCCAAAGAACACAACACCCTTTTTAGGAAAACATTTTTTTCTCTTCCAGACAGATGCAGCCCTGTGCCGGATGCATAGTTCTGCTCGGGAAGTGCCGGCGAAGGTGTCTACCCTCCCTGGCAAACTAAACCCTCTTCATGCCCTTGGATGGATACCTGTCCAGGACTCAACTAGAACAGAGATGGACAGTACTCCAGGCCTAACCACAGAGGTCTTGAAAAGATTGTTGATATTGACAAAATCCTTTCCGAAAGCTCATCTCCAAAGGAAAGTGGTCTTCCACGTGGTCAGTCCCTAATTTACAGCCCATTTCCCATATGTGTAGGCTCGAGGCTCTGGGTGACCGATCCAGGTACTCTACAGTCTCCTCAGGTCCCCCAGATACAGGGACAGCTGTGACGATATCACAATCACAGCTTAGGTTAATTTGCTCTTGGTCACTGTTAGCTTACATGCGCACATTGTTGGAGACTTCTCCATACATTTCAAAGCTTGATGCAGCCTTTTTTATTTTTATTTTTTGCATTTGACGCTCATCAATTCAAAATTAAACCAAGTGTTATCTCCCAACTTCCAGATTTAATTTTGTGTTTTCTTTAAAATTACACTCAAACTCAAAATAACAAACAAGCTTCAACAATATGTGGGTAATACAACACTTTAGAAAAAGGTTATTTTACACGTCTGGGTATTTTGCTACTTGGGTGCCTGGTATTGGAAGGTCAGAAGAGAGCATTGGAACCCCCAAGACTGTTGTTATAGACAGTTGTGACCCACCAAGTTGTTGCTAGGAACCAAACTCAGGTCCTCTGGAAGAGCAGTCAATGCTCTAAGCCACAGAACTCTCTCTCTATCTTAAAAATATACCTTTAAGCTGGTTGTGGTAGTCCCTAGCACTCAGCACGCATAGCGCTCAGAGGCAGGTGGATTACTTTGAGTTCAAGGCCAGCCTGGTCTACATAGCAAGATCTAGGACAACTAGAGCAGGACAACATAATAAAGAGACTCTATCTTAAAATAAAATAAAATAAAATAAAATAAAATAAAATAAAATAAAATAAAATAAAATAAAATACTTTTTAAATGCTTAAACATTTTAAATATACACAACACTTTGAAAAGTGATTTGCAAGATGGGTCAGTAGGTAAAGTGCCCACTGCCAAGCCTGACTGACTGACACCCAGGCACCCAGCTGTGGCACCCACCTGCAATTTCAGCACTCACAAAGCCAAAACAAGAGAGCTGTGAGTTCTAGGCAATCCAGGTATAGCATGACCCTGTATCAGAGAGATAAGTGAAATGTAAGCCTTATCTTGCTGCATATTGCCTTAGGGTTTCTTTACTGTAAAGGGACAACATGACCAAAGTAACTCTTATAAAGGACAACATTTAATTGGGGCTGGCTTATAGTTTCAGAGGTTCAGTCCATTCTCATCACGGTGGGAAGCATGGCAGTGTGCTGGCGGACGTGGTGCTAGAGGAGCCAGGAGTTCTGCGTCTTGGTCCAGAGGCAGCCAGGAGGAGATTGTCTCAGGCGGTCAGCCAAGAGGCTGTCTCCTGCAGGAGCTGAGCTTGAGCACTAGTAGACCTCAAAGCCAGCCTATACAGTGACATACCTTCTTCAACACTTACTGTAAAAACGCCATACCTAGTCTAATAAGGCCACACCTACTAATAGTGCCACTTTCCATGGGCCACACATATTCAAACCACCACACACATGTTCATCTAGAACAGTGTCTAATGCTTGCTTGGTTCATGATCAAAGGAAGCACGAATGACCTGAGCCCTCACAGTCAGCTTTGTTTACTTTCTTTTTTAAAATTTTTTATTATTTTATTTATTTATATTCTAGTCATTGTCCCCCTTTCACAGTTCCTCATCCCATTTGTCTTCACCCTTGCCTCTGAAAAGGTGCTCCCCTGCACATGAGGATTTACCCTCTTCCCTAGGGCCTCAAGTCTCTAGAGGATTAAGAGTATCTTCTTAAGCCAGGCGTGGTGGCACACGCCTGTAATCCCAGCACTTGGGAGGCAGAGGCAGGCGGATTTCTGAGTTTGAGGCCAGCCTGGTCTACAGAGTGAGTTCCAGGACAGCCAAGACTACACAGAGAAACCCTGTCTCGAAAAACCAAAAAAAAAAAAAAAAAAAAAAGAGTATCTTCTTCCACTAAGCCTGACCTGGAAGACCTCTCCTATATTTGTGCCAGGGACTTCGGACCAGCCCTTGTATGCTCCTGGTTGGTGGCTCTGTCTCTTAGAGCTCCCTGGCGTCTGGATAAATTAAGATTTCTGGCCTTCCTATGCGGTTGCTTCTTCAATCCTTCCCCTAATACAACCACAGGGGTCTCGATTTCAGTTCAATGGTTGAGTGTAAGTATCTGCTTTTGTCTCAGGCAGCTGCTGGTAAGGACTCTCAGAGGACGGCCATGCCAGGCTTCCATCTGAACGCACATCATAGTATCACTACTAGTGTCAGGCCTTGGTGCACTCCCACGAGATGGATCCCAAGTTGGACCTATCATTGGGCTGCCTTTCCTTCAGTCTCTTCTCCATTTTTGTCCCTACAGTTCTTTTAGACAGAAACAGTTCTGCATCAGAAATTTTGACTACGGGTTAGTAACCCTGTCCCTCCACTTGAGGCCATGTCTACTGGAAGTAGACTCTTCAAGTTCCAAATTCCCTCTCCTCAATGTTGGACATTTTGGTTAAGATCATCCCCTTTGAGTCCTTAGAGTCTCTCACCTCCCTATTTTCTGGTGCTTTCTAGAGGGACCCCCACCTCCCACCCCCAATACTGCTTATCTCTATTCATTCTCTTGGCCTTCTGGGTATCTCTCCCGTCCCCCATACCTGATCCTGTTCTCCCTTTCCCCTCCCCCTCCCCTCTCCCATCCAGGTCACTACCTCCCTCTGCCTCCTATGATTATTTCCTTCCCCCTTCTAAGGGGAATTGAAACATCCTCACTTGGGCCTTTCTACTTGTGATACTTCTTCTGGTCTGTGGATTATATCTCAGATATTCTGTACTTTTTGGCTAATATCTCCACTAATCAGTGAGTACATATACCATGCATGTCCTTTTGGGTCTGAGTTAACTCACTGAGGTTGATATTTTCTAGTTTCATCCATTTGCCTGAAAAATTCACAGACATGAGAAAAAGCAATTCTTGAAAGCTTGTTTTTAGGTTCTATCAGGGGAGCGCAGCTATTTGTATACCCTTGACCAAAGACCGGCCCTCCTCTATTTGGGGAAGGTCATCCTCTTCGACCAAGCACTCACCTTCGGCAGGGATGCCCATGGAGCGATGAGGGAGGAAGGGGATACCCGCCCAGCCAGCCAGATCAGCCGAATCAACCCTGGCCATCGATGGGGTGACAGATTAAAAATGGGGGGCCAAGGGGAAGAGCAATTCTTAACTTCATATGGAAAACAAACAAACAACAACAACAACAACAACAACAAAAAACCAAGGATAGTCAAAACAATTCTCAACAATAAAAGAACTTCCAGGAGAATCATCATTCCTGACCTCAAGCTTTACTACAAAGCAATAGTGATAAAAACTGCATGGTATTGGTACAGAAACAGACACATTGATGAATGGAACAGAATCAAAGACTCAGAATTAAACCCCCACACCTATCCTATTTGATCCTTGACAAAGAAGACAAAAACATAACAGTGGAAAAAAGAAAGCATCTTCAATACATGGTGCTGGTCTAATTGGTGGTGTGTGTGTAAGAGAATGTAAATAGAACCATATCATCAAGAAAATGTAAATAAAAATGATCCTGAGATTCCTCCTCACACCAGTCAGAATGGCTAAGATCAAAAATTCAAGTGATAGCACATGCTCGTGAGGATGTGGAGAAAAAAGAACACTGCTCCATTGCTGGTAGGATTGCAAGCTGGTACAACCACTCTGGAAAAAACCTCCAAAGATGTAAGGCAGCCTCAATCAAATGCTTTCCTTTATAAGAGTTGCTGGGTTCACGGTGGGTCTCTTCACAGCTGTAGAACACTGACTAAAATACCAGGTTGCTCTCCCATGTTTAAAAGTTTTGACAAAATTAAAATTCAACTTTAATTATCTGCAGATAAAAATGCTTATAGATTTTTCTTTGAGTTTTCTCTGCTCTAAAGAAGACAGTTCTCCACAGGGCTCTCCAATTTCTGCATACCTTGTGAGCAAAGCATTGATTTCTCCTTTGTTCCTTATACAGAATGATCACATGATGAAGAACTTTGAAAGAATACTGTCTATGGGGGTAGTGGTGTTGGGTGAGGGACATTTTTACTGACCATTATAAAAGATTTAGCTTCCTGTGGTGGTTTGAATAAGAATGACTCTATGTTCCTATGTTTGAATACTTGGTCCCTAGTGGGTGAAACTGATAAAGATTAGGAATGTGGCCTGGTTGGGGGAGGTGTATTCCTGGGGGATGGGTATTGAGGTTTCAAACACATTTACTATTCCATTTAGCGCCCCCAATCCCAACTCTGCCTCTTGCTTGTGGATCAAGTTCTCAGCCAGTCCTCCAAAGTCATGACTATTTGCATGTTGCCATTCCCCACGATGGTAATGGACTCACCTTCTGGAAACAAGCCCCAGATAGACACTTCCTCTTATAAATTGGCCATGGTGTCTTATCACAGCAACAGAGAAGAAACTAAGACTACCCACACTGGGGCTCTACCTCTACAGGTTAGTCTCATTCAGTAGGGAGAGCCCTACTGAATGAATGGATATCACCTGGCCCTTTTTGCATGCTCTGTTGCCAGTAAGACTTGAGGAACACTGAAAACACTGACACTTTGGATCTTGCTACCGTGTGCGTGTAAACCAGTCCTTTATCTAACATCTAAGACACTTAGGTTCTTCCCCAGCATCTGTGAGACCACAGCAAGCTGAAAAGTCTGACAATGGCACATCTGCCATTGTCTGGACGATGACTGTGGGATGCGGACAGACGTGCCTTTTTAGAAGAGAAAGATGAGGACATGTGCACGTGTGAATCAACAGGATTGAGAGGCAATCCCTGGGAACTGATAGTGAGCTGGCAAATCTCAGGGTTTGCAGGGGAGTACACCTTAGGAAGTAGGTTTGAAGCTAGCTGCGAACTCCTCTCTGAGTGGGTGCGCTTTCTGGCTGCTCTGCTTAGGAAAGGAGGGCTGGTCATGTGGTGCTTCCTGAGGAAGATTAGCAACATCTCAGCCCTTCCAGCACCTGAGTCAGCCTAAAATCCATTTGCAGATGACAGGAAAGGACCTCTAATTTTTTCTCTTCTCTTCTCTTCTCTTCTCTTCTCTTCTCTTCTCTTCTCTTCTCTTCTCTTCTCTTCTCTTCTCTCCTTTCACTTCCTTTTCTTTTCTTTTCTTTTCTTTTCTTTTCTTTTCTTTCCTTTTCTTTCTTTTTTAAACAACAAATACTGACTGCTAAGGGGGAGTTTTGGCCATGCTTCCCACCATGACAATAATGGACTAAAGGTTTGAAAAATGTAAGCAAGCCCCTATTAAATGCTTTCCTTTATAAGAGTTGCCATGGCCACAGTGTCTCTTCATAGCAATAGAAACACACCCACCATCACAAACTCCAGAGTACAGGTCTTTGTGCTGGACCAGGATGCTATGCCAAAATCTAGCCTCTTTGTGTGGCAGTGAGGTAGGTTCCCTCAAAGCCCTATTGTCTCCCCATGCTGTGGCAGATTTGACTGCAGTTGACTTGATTCTCCCAGTCACCAGTCAGAGACTCACAGCTATTCTTCCAGGTTAAAGTGTTTGTTCTAGGGTCACACTATTGAGGTCCTTGGAATTTTCCTTTATTTCTCTCTCTTTCCCTCTCTTTCTCCCCTTCTCCCTCTCCCGTGTGTGTGTGTGTGTGTGTGTGTGTGTGTGTGTGTGTGTGTGTGTGCGCGCGCGCGCACGCGCGCTTGCTTGTAGCTGTATGTGGGCATGTATGTAAAGATCAGAGGTTGACGTTGGGACTCATTACTCCTTACTCTAGCACCTTATCTACTCAGTCAGTGCTCCTCAGGCAACCCAGAGGTCATGCCCATGGCTAGACTTGCTATAGTCTAGCTTTCTCCAGGGATCCTTGTCTCTGCCCTCACAGAATAGAGTTACAGAGCAGCCCGTGTGCCATTTATATGGGTCTGTGACTCTAAGCTAGGACTCATATTTTCATGGTAAACATACCATGCGGCCATCTCCGCAGCCTTTTGCATCTTTCTAAACTGTCTGGACCATTTCAGTCTGGCAATACTATGCCTTCCTCCCACTCACAAAAGGTCACTTAACAGTGGCCTCTCAAGGAATTGATGAGACTTCCATGCTCCCTGCCACCCACGGGACCCTGCACTGTACAGCGATATTTCCCGTTCTACCTCCCTCACCTCTTCCTGACTGACACCTTTGTAAGATGACTACATACAGTGCTCCCCAGAAAGAAATCATTTTCTCTCAGAAGTCTAATGGTAGTGATGAGGATGAAGGGGCTATGAAGTTATAAAGACCTACTTTGGAAATTCAAGACGCTATCCAAATCAGTGTGCAGTGTGCTCTTCTTTATTTTGTTAATGATGACTGCAAACCGATCTAGCTGGCTTAGTTGTTGCTTGGTTGCTATATAAACTGTCATTTGTCTCAGCTTCAGATTTTATTTCTTCTACCAGAATCCATAAAGCGTTAGACTCTTTGTAGCTCTTTATAGTATTTCTACACTGAAAAATAATCTGACTTGTAAAACAAGGTCTGCAGCACACAGTCCTATGGCTTGGGTTTTCACTTTACCTTCCTGCAATTACTACCCCAGACAGCAGGGAAACTGTGTTACATGCACTCACAGATGCAGCTCAAGTATACTCAAAGTGTTTTGGGGAAAGAGAAGGGACAAAGGTGACTTGGGATCGAGATGCTGTTTGTTCTCCTTGTGTTGTGCAAACAAAACATTTTGTTTTCTGCATTGCCATCATACTTATAAAGTTCAGGGTATGATTGCCTGTGTGAGAATGCGCCTCTTAATGACCTTTCCTTGAAAGCAATCCGATGTCTACTGCAAGGAAACTAACCCCAGAAAAGGGTGTATGGGGCTCAATCGCCTAATGAATTTAGTACCATCGCTGGGTCACTATGACTGTATTTAAAGATTACATTGTGAAGGTTTCTCTTCTGTTTGCTATTGTGATTAAGCTTCCGAGCTGTGGTTAGGAGGTTCTGCTCCTATAGTGGTGATAGTGGCTTGCAGTGTGCATGTGTGCATATGTGTCCCTTCAGATCATTTCATTAAAACCAGGGCAGAATGAAAAGGCTATTTTCTCTTTTAATAACAAAGTCTTTTGTACTTATTATAAAGCATAGCCTCTGG
Organism: Apodemus agrarius; assembly: GCA_964023405.1. Lineage (NCBI taxonomy): Eukaryota > Metazoa > Chordata > Mammalia > Rodentia > Muridae > Apodemus > Apodemus agrarius. The sequence goes on from OZ030014.1 coordinate 48,235,717, forward strand.
GAGTCTTTGTTCAATGAGTGCTCAGTGTATGTGTGATGGTTCCAATAAAAAGTTGTAGGGTGTTGGGCTTTTTTTTAATGGTGCTTTGTTCTGTAACCCAAGATGGCATCAAACTTAGGATCCTCCTGCCCAGCATGGCTGGGGCTGCCCCAATGGCTGGGGTCTCTATTATACCTAGCTTCATATATGATTCTTCAATTTTCTTCACTCATGTGCAATAGCTACTAAATATGGAAAGTCGTGAGACTTGGCTTGTAAATGAAAGACAACTCAAAGCTATGTCTGGAAATTGTTATGACTAACTGCTCAGCAAGTATACTATGATACATTTTTACTCAGGGAATTTGTGAATGATTCAATAGAAATTTATTGAGGGCCTGTAAATAAGGGTATTATGATAGACATCAAGAATACACAGTTGCATGACTAGCAAAATGGCCTTTAATCTCAGAACTTGGGAGACAGAGTCATGCAGATCTCTGTTGCTTTTGAGGCCAGCCCGGTGCACATGGAAAGTCCCAGGCCAGCTAGCACTACACATTAAGACTCTGTCTCAAAAACACACCCCTTCAAATAAATACATAGCTACTAAAAATATTTGCCTGCAAAAATCTAATAGTCTGGTTGGAACAACCATAAGGAGATCAATACACCAACACTTAATTGAATGTGACTATGTATATAAAATATTAAGTCAGAACACAGAGAAAGAATTAACTTTTCTTATAATTCAAAAATAAAATTACAGTAGTAGGGGGCTCTGGAGTTTACCATTATGTGCAATAATGTTGCTATAAGCCTATAGTCTATACTACAAAGCTGAGACGTCCCCAGAGCTGTTTGGAAAAAAGGAGGCTTCATGGTTGCACAGCCTACAGTTTGAATATCTGCTCGCCCTTTAACAACTGCTTGGTAGTTGTTATTTAGCCATAATTAAGTTACTTTATTGTTAAAATAGCAATGATGAGAGATAGGAAGGTGGTTCAATGGATAAAGTACCTGCTGGACAAGCATGAAAAATTGAGTTTGAAATATAAATATAAATAAGCCAGGGACGAGTGACTGTGGGCATCTGCAACTCTCAAGCTCTGAGCCAATGAGAGTAGGATCCCTGGAGCACACTGGCCAGCCAACCAAGACAATCTGTGAGTGCCAGGCTCAGGGAGAGAACCTTCCTAAAAATATGGTGGGAAGTGACAGAGAAAATCCTGGACTCTACACACATGGGCCCTGGCACCTGCACACACACAATCATGTACACACATACACTACAAATACACACAGCACAATAAAGTAGGAACAATGGTGTCATTTTCTTGAGTTACGGGACCCAAGGAAACAACATGCAAAGTGGGTACACAGTAGGTAATTTCAGAAGGTTAATCTTCCTTCCCAGCATCCTTTAGCCCCATCTCAACATTGAGTGATGTAAAAAAAAAATCAAGTTGTCCTCACTGGAAATGATCATTCATCATCCTCTTAGATGCAAGGTAGATTACAGGATATTTTGAAAATTGAAAGACAAATCATTAAGTATAGGAACTGAAAAAAACTAATAACAGTGATTGCTTTTGGTCAGTTTACATATATTTTCTCTCTGCGTCTCTCTGCAACCATGGGCTTTTCTACCCATGCCCCAGTTCCTGAAATGATGACTCTGAGACATTATTTATAAATAGATTCCTAGGTCATAAGCTTGGGCTTGTTCCCCAACTTGTAACTTAATTAACCCATGTATTCTATTCCGTGAGATGCTCCTCAGTTTCATGCATCTGTCTTCTCAGAGATCTCTTCCTGGGCCTGAATCTATCCCAGAGTTCCTCTTTCCCTACCTGAACTCCCACCTTCTATTTCCTGCCTAAGCTCATAGACCATCAGATTTTTATTGCCTGGTGATGCTTCATACAGTATACAAGAGACATTTTTTATATTTCCTCCTTTTAGTTCAATAAAAGGCTCTTTATTATCAACTAGAAGTAATACTAACATTTATGAAAACTATCTGGTATGATTACATTCACAATGTCCAATCCATATATATTTGGCAACCTGGAGAAAGTATTCTACTATTTATCCTATCTTGGTGAGCTCAGAGTTCAGTATCTAAATCAGGTTCTATCACAACTTTTATTACCAAACTAGAACATCTTCTTAGATCATAAAACATTTTCCAAAATCCTAAATAATTTAAGCTTAATTGTGAGAGTTATCTATTCTTCAACCTGAGAAGGAATAAATATTATTATAATATTCTGGAAGAGCGCCAAGGTTTTTGAAGGACAGAAATAATTGGCTCCTGGACAGTTCCCTAAATTTTCTCTGAGTTGTTGGAGCATCACCTTCAGCCTTCTGGCCCAGAATATCTGACAGACTATTCTGAGAAGCAGGAATATGAAAGACTTGCCTGCTTTGTGCCTGAAAAGCTTGGCTATGGACTTCCCTGTGTCTTGTTTATCCACTGTGGGCAGCAAACTGTGTCAGCATCTGAAACAAGGGCAGTTCCTTGCCCCGTGGCTGGTTTGCCACATTTGAAGCAAACTCCATTTGGAGGTTTCTCAATGCTAATCATCTTCTTTTGTAATCCGAGTTGGGGTGCTATCAGGAGCAGACCTGTCTCATTGTCACAAACGGCCTTTTATTCATAAAACGCCTTTAAATGCCACATTCTGGAAGAGCGCCAAGGTTTTTGAAGACCATCTATAGTATATCTGGGCTTGTTTCTAGCTATTCTCTGTTTAACTTTGAAAACATCTATGGCAGTTAAATGAAACTTAATTTTGTAATTAACTAAACTAGTATCTAACATAACCAATAAGTTCGATTAATTGATTTCTAACCTGCAATTCTTATCTATCCTCAGTTTGTAAAGCAGCTTTCAAAAGATCTCAACATTACACTTTTAAGAATTATATACATAAAATACCTTAAACAAGAGTTGAAACATACATACATAGTATGTTGTAATAATATATAAACTTAATGTATATCAATATACAAAATCTATACCAAATGTAAAAATATTTGGTTTCTTGATGTTCTTTGGTCAAAAGGTAGGTATAATAATCTACCTTTCTATCCTATTATTCCTGTATACTTTTTCTTTTCATCCCTTGTTTCCACCATTTCCTCCTGACACTAGTTAGTAAAGAAAAAGGATAGAAGAAAAAAGTAAAAGAAATTAATGAATCTAATGTTTCTTATTTTATTTCCATGTCAAGACCATAACAACTTGTAACCACGCTCCTTAAGTGACAACAAACATCCATCATCCATTGGATGACTAAAACTCACCCACCCCACATCTTGGGAATGGGGATGTCACTCTCTTAAAATTGTTCCCTGCTGCTTGGGGTCATCATTTTCCTTTGGGGGGAAGGAAAGAAAATTGGGATATTGGTTAGTCCTAAGAAATCTTACTGTAACATTTTCTGTTCAGTTTTTGTGTGCTGAGAAAATTCATGTCTTAGATGAAGTTCTGGCTGGATGATCTGTAGCCATTTAGAAATTGTCCAGGATGCAGATTTTTGAGGAAACAGCCCTGAAGTAGTCTGAGGTAGGGTCAAGTAGCATGCTGGAGTAAGCATGCCTCAGTGTCTCAGCGCCTTGCCTTTTCAGCACCTCCGAGGGCGGGTCACATCAGGGCCTCTTTAAAGTCACTGGTGTCTGTTTTGTTCTTCTTGCTTTATTTCAAGTCTGCGGTCAGAATCTTCAGGGTGTCTTTCCTGGTCAAACCTGACTTTCATCCGTTTGGAAAGAATCCACAGCTTTTCTTTTCCCATGGAAACAAATACAAAACCTCTTCCCTGGTATCATACACTGCTCTGTTTTGAAGTTGGGATATCCTTAATATAAACAGCCTGAGTTAGTTCTGCAGTTTCCCCTTAATCTAACGTCTGGGTTCTTTCCAGGTTTCTTAACCTCTTTTTCTTTCTCAGGTGACTTAAGCACTAGGACAAGCGGCTATAGCCAAAAGACCCCAGGAGGCAACCCGACTACAAGACAATGAAGCCAATGCTCCCCCTATGCTGCAGATGATGATGGAAGATGGACCCCGGACACCAAAACAGTCCTGTCCTCTGAGATCCTTCTGAAAACCTGTCCCTCCCGCTGGCTGCCAGACCCCAAGGACCCTTTCCTCAAAGCTGGGTTAGTGCTATGCTCAGGCAAAGGAAGCTGGAAGCCTCCCTCTGGTGTCTGTTCCTAAGGGGGTTATCTAGAAGCTGCCTGGTCTTCCTGTTCACCTCTTGCCTGTTTGTCAGAACAGAGACAGGCGATCACAGGGAAGCTGGAGAATGCCTCTTTGTGTCTTGCTGAAACACCAGGACTCTGTTACAGACCTAAGGTGTCAGTAACAGTCTCAGCCACACTCGACATGAAAGTCGAAGGGAACAGAAGCTACAACATGAAGACCAGAGCACACCTCATTAACTCTTGCTCCCTCTTAAAACATATTTCCCAAATTTGGGATTTTGGATTAACTCTCCAACTTCTTTGTAGATACCCTCAACCACAGCCAGACTGTGTTTCTGCCTGCGCTCTCATCTCCCCCAGTCAGCTCAGAAGCAGGTACACCCTTTGCCACATGAGGCTAGGTGGTAAGATATCACCTTTCTACTAGCAGCTTACCAGTGACTTCTAATCGTGACCAGAATCCCCCATTCATGTCTGTTTCCTCATTTGTCCCACAACCTTTGGTTGGATTTTTTCCTTACATATACTCAATGGGTTCGTCCCAGCCCCCTCCCTCTCTGCAGTTCATCCAGTTCAGGGCCATCTTGCTTCCTGATCCATAGGCCCCAACTCAAATGTGACTCAGTGAGGCCTACCAGGACAACCCAGCTAAGGGAGCCAAACCTTCCCAGCCCCCACCTGTGGCACTGGCCAGTCCTGTGTCCTTCATGATACAAGCTCCCAGAGATGGCTCTACCTGCTCTCCCCTCTACCCAGGCTGTCAGCAACTTCATAAGCACGTGTCCACGGACATGTGTCATGAGCATATGTCTACAAATGTGTCATCTGAAAAGCCCCAGCTTCGTGAAACAAAAACAATGCTTTGTCTAATAGTTATCACAGACGTGTGTACATGGGAGGTATTTGGTACATATTTATTGAATAAATAGAACTGTTCATATTCCCATGAATCAGAGAAAGAATGTTATTTTAGAAGGCATTCTTTAATTGTTAGAGCTAGGTTTCTCTACACTTTAATTCTCCTGCCTTAGTTCCCTGAAAGCTATAATTACAGGTGTATACTATTATGGCAGGCTAAGGGGTTTTTATATAAGCATTTTATAATTAATTAGTACATTTTTCAAATAGTAAAGAAATAATCTTTGTGAAAACACAAATCAGTACAATAGAAATCCCATTACTAAGAGAAAATTGTTAACATTTATGTAAGACTTGTCTGTATGCACATACAGATTTAAAAGTTGTTATAGCTTATATGCATTTCAGATAGTTAACTGGGCCAAGTGTACTTGCCAAGGAATAATGCTTATTTTAAAGTATAGGATGAACATTAAAGTGAATTAGACTGTGTGCTTTCCTCCCATATTGTAGGAGGTGATTATAAAAAGCACAGAATAAGGTCTGCCTCGATGTATCTGTCAGCAGCTGTGATTATGCCCCAAGCCAGGGACCCTCACAAAGACGAGAGGGGGATAATTCTCCAGAAAAGATTACCAAGCCTGAGATGAAAAAAAAAATGAAAAGCTCCTGTTTTCATCCTTTCTAAAAGTGGGTGATGGCTATTATTGGAAAGAGCTGTTAAGAAAAGCTTGTACACACTTCACACTCCCCTGGGGGCACCAAAGCGCCAGGGCTCTGCTGTCCCAGTCTCAGAGGTGTGTCTGCTTTTCTAGGAGGTGAGGCACCATGTCCTTGCATGGCCTGGGGACTGCTCTAACTGGGACAGTGAGAGAATGAGGAAATAACAGATGTGTGAACACAGAAAAGCTGGGATGCGGTCATCTGGCTCTTCTGACGTAGAAGCCGCAGCAGCCTGGAAGCCCAGTGTGTTTATAATGGACAGGCGGGGCTGTCGCACACATAAACACAGAGGTAAGTGGTGCAGCCGAGCAAGGAGGAAGGGCTGGCTGGTCTCAGGGAAAGCAGAGTTTGCAGGACAATGGTCTTCAGGTTACAAACATCCAGGAACAAGGCCATGAGGAATGTTTTCTGCACACAATGTCAATATTCACCCCCAGGCCTGAGGAGGGATTTGCCAGCCCTCTGAGCCTCAGGCCTGAGGAGGGAAGGCTTTGCATTACTGTGGGGCTGAGGCATCTGGGTCTTATGTCAACAGCAGACATTCACTCTGGACTCCACTAGTTCACTGCAGTGAGGGAAACTGTTGGACTGGAAACCCTGGCATGTGAATGTATATGAATATGCAGATAACATTGGAGAGCACAATATGCCCATGAATTATACAATTGGCACGAAGTCACTAAAAACAAAAATGCTGTGGGTGTTTATATCCTCTCTCTCTCTCTCTCTCTCTCTCTCTCTCTCTCTCTCTCTCTCCTGTGTGCGTGCCTGTGTGTGTGTGTGTGTGTGTGTGTGTGTGAATGCACTCATGCACAGCACACGAGTGTTTGCTGTTGTGTATAGTATACTGTACATGTCATACTTGTGTGCTTGTATGGAGATGTGTATGGAGGCTGGAGGTCAACTTCGGGTGTCTTTCCAGGTTGTATATTTTGAGACCTACCCTCCTCTCACTGGATCTGTGAAGCTCCTCACTTTGGCTAGCCAGGGAGTATCAGGGTGTGTTTCTGTCATCCCCACCCTAGGGTGTGGCTTCTGGCAGTTGCTCCCACAGCTGGCTTTTTACATGGGTTCCAGGGACCCAAGCTTAGGTTCTTATGCCTGCTGGGTAGGATTTTCATTAACTGGTTCATTTTCCTAGCCCTGCCACTGTTTTTGTTTTAAGGGATTATTTGAATTTTTAAGTTTTCTAATTTCCAAAAGAGTTCAAGGAATTAGGAACCAGGGCTAAGAGATAGAAGAGAGAAAAACGGGCTGGGGGTGGGGGTTCACTTCTGGTGCCCAGATCTAGCTTTGATAGGTTCCCAGGAAAAGTTTGGCTAGTCTCTTGCACTGTCTGAGTTTTCCACCCTTCCTCACTAGGACAAGAGGAAAAGCAAGATGGAACTTCAGGGAGGGTCTACTATGAAGCCCTGTTAAAAAGCAGGATGTTCTATGTTCTTACTGATAAAAATGCATCCACCGAGTCATTTTGAACAGCTTGTCTATTCAGTTCACTATTGGTTTTTCTTTCATATTTTGTATGAGTGAAGGATGTTGATAAGAGTTTTGCTAAGTGTTTTTTTATCTACCATTATGATCCCATAACACTAGTTAATTAACAATTGTGCTGTGCCGTGAAAACCTCTGAAGGTTCAATTGAGTTGAAGCCTCCCAAGTACTTTACTGTGGTGGACCCCATCACAGCGTCACAGGCGGTGGCTGCTTACCTGAAGAAGGAGTGAGTGATGCACACGGTCAGCGCAGAGCTCCAGAAGACAGGACGTGGGTCTGGATGGGAGATAAAGATACTAAGTGGTTCTCAACAGAGAAAAGATGTCTGCCAGGACTGATTGATTGGTGGTGTGAGAAAATTAGATTTTTCTGAAGCCCTGTGGAGGTTAGGATTGCGAAAGACTGTCATTATCCACAAGCTATCTGAAAAAGTATGTTATCTGGAGAGTATAGGAGAAAAAACAAAAGGCAAAAACAAATACCCAGATCCAGGTGAGGTGTGGTAGAAAATGCCTGTAGTCTTAACAACACTCAGGAGACTGACAAAGGAGGATCAGAATTCAAAGATAGCCTCGGTTAAGTACTGAAACCTTGTCTCAAAACACCAAGAACTAGGGATGAAATTCAGAGGCACAGTGTTTTCCTAATAATGGATTTGTGAGGCCCTGGCTCCATCCTATTGCTGAAACCAACAAAACCAAAATGAAACAAAACAACAACAAAGAAAGCATTTAGGCATAAAGAAATAGGAATACCTATGTAACAACCCTTGCCAAGAAACTCAAATGCACACACACACACATACACACACACACACACACACACACACATTCCACTATGCCAGTGTTTCTTGGTCTCTGTTCTACTGCTATTTGAGCTAGATCATTGTTTTTGTGAGGTCGCCTTGTGCACTGTGGGATAGTCCATAGTGTCACTGGGCTGGTCACACTAGATGGCAATAACAGCCTTCCTCCCTCACCTTCTTGTGACAACGTGTATGGAGACATTGCCAAGTGTCACCCAGGACCTAAATCACCCACAGTTGAAATCATTGCATTAGGATGAAATGAAGAACTAAGTAAAGGGAAGTGAAGGAGGGAAGGAGAGCTCGCTGCGGAATCACATCTCATTCTCTAATCATTCTTTTTATGTTACTCAATGATGCTTGGAAGAGTTTTTTGAAAAATTAGTCTAATTCCAAGGCAATCCAATATACCACAGTTATCATCATCATCATCATTATTGTTTATAGCAGCATGTTATTTTTTATTTTAAATATTAAGTATTTCAGGAAATGTATCTTATATATTCTCTCCCCTCCCCTAGCTCCTCCTAGATATCCTCTCTACTCACTCATTTCATATTCTTTCTGTCTTCTACATAAAAATGAAGCACAATAACACAAAATTCCCTCAGCAAGACAGTGACTACATCACTGCCTCATTGATGTCCAGGCTACCTTCTTTGAGAATTATGTCAACCAGGACTTGGCTTTCTTATTCCAAACTCCAAAAAAAGCACTTCAATACAATGTTGAAAACACATTTACTGTGACTGTCATATTTAAGAGGCTACTAGTTAGTAGGGCAACTATATTTAATTGTCAGCAATAGTTGCTTAAATCTGTTTTATGATGCTACAGCCTAAGAACATATGCACACAACATTGACCTCACCAAGTCACGCATCCAAAGAGAAATCACACATTTATATACTTTAATCTGAAGGCTAAGAGCATACTCTACTAGGGTTTAAAGTCTTACCTTGAACTTATGCTTGACTCTCAAATACTAGAGAGACACCATATGTGGTGAGTCTGTTTTGACTTTTGAGGAGTGTTCTAGGCTCCCTCCTTCTGTGATTTATTTCAACCAAGACATTGAACACTAACTGTGGGCTAGGACTTGGGACGACTTTAAGTGGATTTTAATTTTAGTACTTAAAATCAGATTGATGGCTTTAAAAATGCTTTAATTATTCTGGTTTTAGTGAAGAAGACCATGAAAGCTGTTGGTTTTCCTTTTTGTCTGGGTGGCAATCAAGAGGCAGACAGACACACTACAAAGGCAGGTAGGGCTTTTTGTTGTTGTTTTATTTTGTTTTGTTTTTTTTTTAGTTGAAGATTTAGCTTCTATGACTCAAGTATGTGATGAGAATTCTACTTTCTTCCTCTTTAACATTTCAAAGAAACCAAGGCTTTTTACTGTTGATCTTTTCATCTCAATGGATGTCAGATCTAGAAGAAAGCCACAGATAATGAAAGGTCTGCTTTCAATTACAAGCTCAGCAAAATATTTTCTTTCTGACCCACTATATTTTATTCACTATACTTTATATTTTCCTGTATTGACTATTGATTGATATTAGTGAGCTGCTAAGTATCAGTCAGGAGCAATGCATTAACATACAAAACTTGAAAACAAGCTGATGTTAACTTTCATTTTCACTTGTTTTTTTAGAGCTCACTTCTTTAATGTTAGTGGCTTGGCCTCCTACCTGGTCTTGACTTACTTGGATATGTAGAAATTCTGCAAAGCAGTCCAGCTGGTACAAGCCAGGTATCCATAAGATTTCATGCATCAGGGACTGTGGTGGAAGCTTTCCAACACATCTGTAACCTATGGCAAGCTGGCAAAGGTGGCCAAGTCTCCACATACTCACTGGCTCTCCACCCTGCCCAACCCCTTCATCCCCACATCCTCCCCACCAGTCTGTGTTTGGAAGCCTAGGAACCCTGCTGCCTCACCCTCTTCCCAAGAGTGCTAATGTGGACCATGTGAAGCTCTCTTAGCTCTCTTAGGTCACAGAAAAGAACGCACTTATCACCATCAACAGCAGTCATTGCCAACTGTCTCCTAGGACCCAAATCACCCATAGTTAAAATTCACTGCTTTAGGATGAAATATAAGCGTCTGTTAACATTATCAAACCCAGGCCCTCTAGGCAGGCCAGTGAGGAACAGCTCGGGCCCATTATCACAAATACAATCAATGCCATCAGCTTAACATTCAACATGCAAACCTGTGGGAGACATTCCTCACCCAATGAGTAACAGGTGTGTACGAACAGAATGCCACTTGAAGATGGAAACCATGCTGCAGCAAACCAAGGACCACCCAAAGCCAGGAGAAGGGAGAGGTCGCTATTCCTGTGCCTTGCTGTGACCTTGCATTCCTAGCATCTGGAACTGGGAGGCAGACGTCTGCAGCTTCCAGTGTGCTGTGCTGTGCTCACACCAGCAGACAGAGCATGATGGTCATATTGGGTTCGAGCTCTTCCTCACTTGCCTGCCTAGAAGGGCCTTGTTTGATGGTGCTAAGGGATGCTCACAAACTACTGCAATCACACAGAACTAAACCTGTGTGTCAAATGTATAAACGTGTAGTCCTATGTTACATACCTGTAAATATCTTAATACTTACAGTATAAACTAATATATATTACATATAACATTTTATATGTTATATATAACATTATCATATGAGTTATATGTTCACAAATAATGTTACATATGTTGAAATATGTTATATTTGTTTATATATGTTATATGTATGTTTGTGTGTATACATATATATACACATATATACATATATATATATATATATATATATATATGTATGTATGTGAAGCAAGCGAAGCAACATGAAGGATTCACAGCAACGTACAGTCTGGGGTTGACCCAACAACTATATATTCCAATATATATATATATTCCAAGCCCTCAAAATGAAAACTGTGTACATTAATTAACAGTGGAAAATGTCAGGCCTCACTAGTGTCCCAATATCTACAGTTCTAAATAAATAGGCAATCCCAACAGAAGTATTTTTCAGGCTCCACACACATTTAACCCATAGAGGTGAGTACTATTCAAGACCCTTTTAATTTCAGGTGATAAAAACACAGTTCAGGCTGATACAAACGCAGAGACTGAACCCTGGGTGACTCAAAGGTTAAATGTGAGACATATTAGATGGCGTTTTCCAGAGAAAGTCAGTAGGAATCGTCAGAGAGGAGAATAAGAAGCAGGAGAGGTATTTTAAGGAACCAATTTGTCCTTGTGACTATGAGTAGTTTTTAGGGATGGCAATTTGTATGAAAGTTACTGTGTGTCTTGAGGCCACCTTCTGTCTGGCAAGAAGCAGCAAATGTAGGAAAAGTATCTGCATTGCAGTCCAGAATTCTTCTTTTGAAACCCCATTCTTTCTTTGTGAGAAAGGCTTTCAGCTCATTGGATGAGGCCTAACCACACCTTAAGAATGGTGTGATTTACTCACGGTCTGCTAATTCAAGTGTTAAATCATATCCAGACAAAAGAACATATCTGAAAAGAGAAAAAGAAGCAAGCGAAGCCACATGAAGGATTCACAGCAACGTACAGTCTGGGGTTGACCCAACAACTAGTGCCAAAGTATGCATGAACAACGTAGAAGACGCCTGGTCCACAGAGCTGGCAGCTGACACAGAAGAAACCAAACAGGCCCAGAGCAATCGAGGAGGGCCTGGAAGTCTCCAGAAACCTGCCTCTTCCTTAGTGGAAGCGTTCACTGTGTCTGAACCAATTACTGTGGCCAAAGGAATGCAGTTCTTTGGCTGCAAATGGGGCCTGTTGTCTACAGAAGAGATGAGGAGATGCAAAACCCAGGGCTCATGGTTAGAGAATCCTCGGCTTGAGAGGGTAGTTTTATAGTAAACCAAAGCCTTTGGGTACGAGGGAGGAACGACGCGGAGGAGAAGAGGAGCTGGAGAAGTGAGACTTGCTCTATCTCCCCAAATAGCACAGGACACATGAGGTGGCACAGTGGTCAGTGCAGAACCATATTTAATCTGGCTTCTACCTACAAGGTTGACTGAAACTACTTTTGAAGCCCATGAAATTTTCCTTTGAGGAAGATGTAGTCTTTGTCATCGATTTAGAGTCAGTTAATTTTTGCTCTTCCTAGCACAGAATTGCTTTTAACTATAAGTGCATGACATTTAAAAATTATTTAAATACAAATATTTTTGTACTGAGGGGTGTGGAATGTAGGGTGTAGGATGTGAGGATGGAAGCAATGAATTTTTTTTTCCTGTGCTAAAACTCTTCCGGAAAAACATTTTTCCTTAGTCATCCTTCTGAAAAATCAACTCTCTTGGAGATGATTGCTACTTAAAATTAAAGGAATTGATATTAAAGGATGTTTAAAAATAATTTATCAGGCCTTGTTTCAAGTGATTGCAAAAAAAATAATTTATCAGGCCTTGTTTCAAGTGATTGCAAGATGACTTTGGAGAAGTCAAGGCCCCAGTCACTGGGAGCTGGATACTTAGTCTGTCTATCTGTCTCTCCAAACTCCACAGTAACCCTCTCTTCTCCACACATAGCAGCTAAGGACTGTCTTTGTCCCATCTTTGGCCCAAAAGCAATGCCTGGTATCTTGCTTCTGTTTCATCACTGGGTACAAAACTGCAGTAAATAGAGAAAGAGGCACTCAGATAGTGCTACACATTCTTGCTAGCAGTGGACCTGGAGAACAAAGGCCTTAGACGTATTATTTACAGGAACTGTGAGCACAACAGCTCTCACACAACTGACTGGTGCCTGTCAACTACTGGGAGGCAACTGGAAGCCATGGCTGAAGAGGGCTTTCTGTGCAGCAATTCTTCCTTCTTTCTTCTCTCCTTTTCTCCATCCCTCTCCTCTGTCCCTCCTTTTCTTCCCCTAAACAAAACCTTTTCCTTTAATAGAACTCTCGCAAGCCCTCATGGGATAGCAGTACTCAGTAAGTGAGCACTTACTAATAACTTCCTCTTTGTAGTTTTTACTCAATAAAATGCTTATTTAGGAACTAATGCATTTCATTCAATTTTTACTTCATAATACGAACAAGCATATTATGTCTTTGAGGAAATCCAGGAATAACAAAGCAGATAGGTATGATCCTCTGTTAATCAGTAATGTCTTTATCTTTCCCTCTCCCATATTATTTCCTAGGGCTTGGAGAGTGGGAAACAAGCCCAGACAGCATTACCCGAAAGAATATACCTCCTGTACAGTGATTTAATAGAAGAAGACCTCAGAAGATGGAAAGACCTCCCATGCTGGTGGATTGGCAGGATTAATATAGTAAATATGTCCATTTTGCCAAAAGCAATCTACAGATTCAATGCAATCCACATCAAAATTTGAACTCAACTAATCATAGAGTTAGAAAGAGCAACTCTCAAATTTATTTGGATTAACCAAAACCCAGAACAGTGAAAACTATTCTCAACAATAAAAGAACTTCTGGGGGAATCATCATCCCTGACCTCAGGCTGTATTACAGAGCAATAGTAGATAAAAACTGCATGGTATTGGTACAGAGACAGGCAGGTAGATCAATGGAAAAGAACTGAAGACCCAGAAATGAACCCACCCACCTATGGTCACTTGATCTTTGACAAAGGAGCTAAAAACATCCAGTGGAAAAAACAGCAGCATTTTCAACAAATGGTGCTGGTTCAACTGGTGCTCAGCATGTAGAAGAATGCAAATTGATCAATTCTTATCTCCTTGTACAAAACTCAAGTTCAAGTGGATCAAGGACCTCCACATAAAACCAGATATACTGAATCTTATAGAAGAGAAAGGAGGGAACAGGCTAGAACATATGAGCACACGGGACAATTTCCTGAACCAAACACACAAATGGTTTATGCTCTAAGATCAACAATAGACAAATGAAATTGCAAAGCTTATGAAAGGCAAAGGACATTGTCAATAGAACAAAATGGCAACCAACAGATTGGGAAAAGATCTTTATCAATCTTACATCCAATAGAGGATTAATACCCAATATATACAAAGAGCTCAAGAAGTTAGACTCCAGAAAACCAAATAACCCTATTAAAAATTGGGATAACAGAGCTAAACAAAGAATTCTCAACAAAGGAATATGAATGGCCAAGAAGCACCTAAAGAAATGTTGAACATCAAAGTTAGTCATTTGGAAAATGAAAATCAAAATGACCCTAAGATTCCACCTCACACCATTCAGAATGACTAAGATCAAAAACTCATGTGACAGCAGATGCTGGCGAGGCTTTGGACACAGAGACTCCTCCATACTTGGTGGGATTGCAATCTGGTACAACCCCTCTGGAGATCAGTCTGGTGGTTCCTCAGAAAATTGGGCATAGTACTATCTGAGGACCCGCTATACCACTCCTAGACAGGCACCCAAAAGATGCTCCAACATGTAATAAGGACACATGTTCCACTATGTTCATAGAAGCCAGAAGCTGGGAACAGCCCAGATGGAGGAATGGATACAGGAGATGTGGCATATTTACACAATGGAGCACTACCCAGCTATTAAAACCAATGACTTCATGAAATTCTCAGGCAAATGGATGGAACTAGAAAATATCCTGAATGAGGTAATCCAGTCACAAAAGAGCACACATGGTATGATAAGTGGATATTAGGCAAAAAGCTCAGTGGAATACCCACAATACAACTCACAGATCATATGAAGCGCAAGAAGAAGGAAGACCAACATATGAATGCTTCAGTCTGTCTTAGAAGGGAGAATGAAATACTCACAGGAGGTGGAGGATGGGAGGGACTTGGGAGTAAGAAAGGAGGTGGAGTGGAAAAGGGGAAAGGATCAGGTATGGGAGGAGACAGGGATGATATACAAAGAGTCAGGAAATTAAACCGAGGTGCATAGCAGTGGTGAATGGGGAACCGGGGGTAGCCACCAGAAAGTCCCAGATGCCAGAAATCAAGAGACTCTCAGGATACAACAGGGATGACATTAGCTGAAATACCAACAATGGAGAAGGAGAATCTGAAGAGACCATATCCAGAGATTAGGTAAGGTCCACTGGTTGAGGGATGGGGTCATCCACTCATCTCCAAATTTTTAGCCCCAAATTGCTCCTGTCTAAAGGAAATATGTAGACAAAGTGTGGCACAGAGACAAAAAAAGTCATACAGAGACTGCCCCACCAAGGGATCATCCCATATACAGACATCAAACTCAGACACTATTGTGGGTGCCAAGAAGTGCTTGCTGACAGGAGCCTGATACAGCTGTCTCCTGAGAGACTCAGCCAGAGCTCACAGATGCGGATGCTCGCAGTCAACCATTGGACAGAGCTTGGAGACCCCAATGGAAGAGTTAGGGAAAGGACCGAAGGAGCTGAAGGGGTTTGCAGCCCCATTGAAAGAACAATATCAAGCAACCAAACCCCCCAGAGCTCCCAGGAACTAAACCACCAACCAAAGAGTACACAAGTGTGTAGGGGGGACCCATGGCTCCAGCTGCCTATGTAGCAGAGGATGGCCTTATCTGGCATCAATGGGAGTGGAGGCATCAATGGTCCTGTGAAGGCTTGATGCCCCGGTGCAGGGGAATGCCAGGGCAGTGAGGTGGGAGAAGCATGGGGAGGGGGTATGGGAAACCCTGGGTTTTCGGATGGGAAACCTGGAAAGGGGATATCATTTGAAATGTAAATAAATAAAAAATCCAATAAAAAATAAAAGAAATGCCATTACCAAAGCACTTTAAGGAAAAGTCAATGCCAGTGTATGGTTCTAGAGGGCTACATGCCCATGGTGGCAGGGAAAGCGGTAGCAGGGTCAGAGAGCTGAGTGCTCACACCTCGGTGGCATAGCAAGGAGGCACACAGCGAACTAGAAGTTGAGGCTATAGAGCCCCAAAGCTTGCCCAGCTCCAGACTTCCTCCATAGAGGTTGTAAATCCTAAAGCACTGTGACCTCTCAAAGAGCGCCACCCAGCGAGAGCAAATGTTCATGGACAGGAGCCTAAGGGGGACAGTCCTCATTCAAAACACCGCAGCGCAGATTCCGGTATCTGTTCCAGGGAAAAAATTTAGCCATGGGCAAATTTTCTCTGACTCCTTCCTTAATTAGCCTGAGACAATTGCTATTAGAACTTATGAGCCCAGCCCCCACCCCACTCTGCCTAGCCTTCCGTTTTGCTGTGTGACCTCTCCTCTCCCAGTTGTTCTGGACGTCATGATGCCGTCTGTGCTGAGTGAAGGTGAGTGGGGCCTCCCAGAGTCAAAGATATAATGTAGTTACCTTTTATGATGTTTGTTCTTGTTTCCAAAAAAGGAGAACTGAAACACTGAAATTTTAGTTAAGAACAAAAAACAAACATCCTTAAACCTTTGCACTTACAAACACTTCTGTTCCTAGCTGTAGGAAGAACAGTTAAGGCTGTAACTGGAAAACATGAAGGGTTCCTGTGTTGTCTGACTCACGTTCTCTGGAGGCTGAGTGAGTGGTTTTCCCTTTGGAAAAGGTTTGGGGAACCTGTAGCAGTGAGTGGTGAATTGTTAATCCACTCTGAGTTCCCACTGGGTGATGGCACTTCTTGATACCCACCAGAGTTCTCTGGATTTGAGAATGAAAACACACACACACACACACACACACACACACACACACACATACACACACACACCCTTTATATTTTGATATGTCCTGACTAGCTCAATGACTGGGCACTGCCAAACCTCCCCAAGGCCAGCACTCACGCCCCTCCAGGATTCCTCAGTTAACACTTCCTAAATCTATGCTTTATCTTTGCTGCTCTGTTTCCTTCTGGCCATCCCTCCTATGGGTCCACTTTCCCTCAGCACCTACATTGCTAGATGATTTCTCTCTTGCAGCTCTTAAATATGATCTATCTGCTTCCAGGATCATGGTGATTCTGTTCCTTCTCTCCTCTGTGTTTCTTGCCCAGGAACCATAAAAGTTCTGCCCCACTCATGCTATCCAGTCATTGGCTGTTGGCTCTTTACGGATTAATTGAAAACCAATTGGGACGGGGACCCTCAATGTCTGGACACGCAGATTGCCATGTGATTTTGGAGAGCTGGATTAAGACAAAGCATTAGAACCAATCCCCAACAGGAACCAGTACCTTCCTCTTTCTCCATCCTTCCAGATCCCTTTCACAGAGCTGAAGAGCATCCTGGGACCGAGGACCTCAGTGCACAGCAATCTTAGTGCACAGCAGTCTCAGTCCTTAGCACCTCATTTCTGTCTTCTCTGCTTGAGCTTCATTTATAACTCTCCTCATCCCCAAAATTTTCTCTGGGCATATTCACTCAGACTAAAGCTATAGATGCGAACTCCCTCCAAAATAATTTAATAACTTAAAAAATATTCTGATGTTTCTTTGGACCGGGCCCACCTCCAGCAGGCCCACACAGACCGCAGGTAGAAGTAGGTTGCTGTAGGGTCTCCCATGTCCTCCTCACCACTGTGAAGTGCTCTGATGACATTTTTATGATTCAGTCTCAGGAATGTTTTGTAGAGTTTTATGGTTGTTTCCCTAATTGTTTCCATTTTTCAAGCAAGTTCACTCTATCAGCTTCTGGATGTACCATAAACTGCCTGAAAAATTGGGACCTCAATTAGCTAAACGAAAAAAAAAAATCCCTCTCTTGGGATTTTTAGGGGCTCCCGGAGAAATGCAATATGAGTCTTGACAGAGCTAGCTCAGAAAGCTCAGGTTAAGCATACGCACTGCTTGGCTCCCCCCAGGTTGCTTGCATCAAGGTGGGCCTCCTTGGCTGGCAGAGGTCAAGGTGAAGATCCAGTGTTATCTCCCTTCACTGCACAGCTCTTTTTCTATCATGTGTTCTGCGTAATTCACCACTTCTCAGTGTCAATTCATTCCTGGACTCCCTGGGACGGCGTGGGACCACCCCACATGCTCTGCGGAGACTCACTCTCTTCTGCGTACCACCAGCAACATATATTGGAAGAAGAACCACACTTGCCTCCAGGACCTGCAGAGAGGAGAGAGCTGTAGGGAGATTCCGGGTGTCTTCACGCTTCTGGCTCATCCATTCCTGCTTTTTTCCCCTTTCACCAACCAGTGGCTATTAACTAGAGATAGACAGTGCCATCTTCCAATTGGGGCTGCATCCCCAAGGATCTGACTTTTAGTTAGTCACCTTGTTACTGGTTCATCTGAAATACAGGAAGACCCTTTGCTTTTTTTCTTTTTCATCCATACATTTTTTTTTTGTCGGACTCGTGGGAGTTGGTAAAATGGAAAGGAGTAAAGCATACTTCTGCTTTTATGACACATAGCAATGCCAGCTCTCAGTTCAAAGAAAAGAACAGGGCCTGCTACTGGGACCTACAGCAACCCAGTTATTACTTGGCTTTGAAATTGTGTATAATGGACTTTTACAAGATTTTTTTCAATTGGGGTTGCTTTTCAGATTGTGATTGTCATATACAAAGAACACAAATCAGGACAGTTGTATGTGGGTACATGGAGGGTCAGTTCCAAGAACTAGGTCTCATGGAGTGTTTCCTTTCTGTTGGTGGAGGGAGATATTCATGGGCAGCCAAGTGCAGTACTTATTGGTCCCAAAGCTTTACATAAAGCTGAAAGCAGTATGTTGAAAGTTGGGAGTGGGAAATGAATACAGTCACTGGGTAAAAAGGCAAGCTGACAGGCAACAGCAAGTTTGAGCATTGTCAACAGAACTATTCAATTAATTCTGCTGTGCTGTGACTTTCTTGCCTGGGACTGTTTTTACTTGGGTGGCTAGTCCTTCTTGGCCCTAGGAGCTCAGATTCTGAAAGACAGCACTTAAGATTTGGCAGCTTTTATTCTGTAAGTTGATGTATCATCATTACCATCACCAACATCATCATGACCAGTATCAACAACAACAGATCAATCTTTTCCCACAGTGCTGACCAGCTCTGAGCAGGCCAGCTGTCCTTGTAAGGAAACTCATACTTGGGTTCGAAAAATGACTTTTCCTCTTAGAAATCTGTTGAAATGTATTTCTTGAGTTGAAACGTTTGCTGACTTCCTGAAGCTTATTTTATATAACAGCTACAGCATATGTACTAGTGAAATTCAGGCACACATGCAATTCATCCTATAAGCATAAGGCTACTGGGAAAGACATTATCATTCTTTTCAACCATATCTCACTGTTTTTGTCTAGGCGAAAGTAAGGGAGAATGATTGAAGATGAGAGATATATGGATAGATAATAGGTAGACATTAGACAGATAGACAGTTAACTATCCTTTACCATATCTAGCCTTTTTTTTCCAGAAAAGAGATACATCTCATGATGATGATGATAGAGACTTTAAGAAGGACATAAATAACTCCCTTAAAGAAATATAGAACATAAGTAAACAGGTAGAAGCCCTTAAAGAGGAAACACAAAAATCCCTTAAAGAATTACAGGAAAACACAAAGAAACAGGTGAAAAAATTAAATAAAACCATTCAGGATTTAAAAATGGAAGTAGAAGCAATAAAGAAATCATAAAGGGAGACTTCCCTGGAGATAGAAAACCTAGGAAAGAGAGCAGGAGTCATAGATAGTTTCTGTTGCTATGTTCTTATGCCCACCTCACTCAACTGGTTATTTTGCTGCATACAGGAAATGCACCTCAGTGTAAAAGACAGACACTACCTCAGAATAAAGGGTTGGAAAACAGTTTTGCAAGCAAATGGACACAAGAAACAAGGGGAGTAGTTATTCTCATATTGAATAAAAGCAACTTTCAACCAAAAGTTATCAAAAAAGATAAAGAAGGGCACTTCATACTCATCAAAGGAAAACTCGACCAAGAAGACCTCTCAATTCTGAATATCTATGCTCCATATGCAAGAGCACCATCATTCATAAAAGAAACTAAAGCTCAAAGTATATATAGCATCACACACATAATAGTGGGAGACTTCAATGCCTCACTCTCATCAATGGACAGATCATTGAAACACAAACTAAATGGAGACATAGTAAAACTAACAGAAGTGATGAATCAAATGGTTTTTACCAGATATCTATCCTAAAACAAAAGAATATACCTTCTTCTCAGCAGCTCACAGTACCTTTTCCAAAATTGACCATATAATCAGTCACAAAACCATCCTCAACTGATACAAGCAGATTGAAATAATCCCATGCATCCTATCAAATCACCATGAACTAAGGGTGGTCTTCAATAGCAACAAAAACAACAGAAAGCCCACATACACATGGAAGCTGAACAACACTCTACTCAGTGATAATTTGGTCAAGAAAGAAATTCAAGACTTTAGAATTTAATGAAAATGAAGGCACAACATACCCAAACTTGTATGACACAATGAAAACAGTGCTAAGAGGAAAACTCATATCTCTGAGTGCCTCCAAAATGAAAACTACCAGCTTAATAGCAGACCTGAAAGCTCTAGAATATAAAGAAGCAAATACACCCAAGAGGAGTAGACAGAAGGAAGTAATCAAACTCAGGTCTGAAATTAACCAAGTAGAAAGAAAAAGAAATACAAAGATTCAACTAAACCAAGAGCTGTTTCTTTGAGAAAAATCTTCCTTCCTTCCTTCCTTCCTTCCTTCCTTCCTTCCTTCCTTCCTTCCTTTTCTTTCTTTCTTTCGATATTTTTTTGTTTTTTTTTTTATCAAATATAGTCTAACAGGAGTCAAACTGAAAAAGGAATATTCAGTTGAGAAAATGTTTCCATCAGATTGTCTAGTAGGCAAAAGACCATTGAGTATTTGCTTGACTGATTATTTACTATTGCAAGTGCCACCCCTGAACAGATGGAATAAGAAATCAGTCTGCACAAAATAGTAATTCTGACCTTTTCTTCAGTGCCTACCTCCAAGTTCATGTTTGATTTCCTGTTCTGACTACCATTCATAATGTACTGTAAGATATAAGATGAAATAAACTCCTCTCCAAAAAAAATAGCCATCCTAACAAAAGCAATCTATAGATCCATTGCAATTCCCATCAAAATGCTAACACAATTCTTTACAGACCTTGAAAGAACAACATCCAACTTTATATGGAAAAACCAAAACCCAGGGTAGCTAAAAGAATTCTGCACAAATAATAGAACTTTTGATGACTTCACAGAGGGATTGAGACACAAACACAGTCAAAAAACCTTAGACCCACAATTCTTCCTATGTATAAGATAGGCAGAGTTAAAAGATGGAGATTTTGAGAGAAGGCCAATCAATGACTAGCCCAACTTGAGACTTAAGCCACGAGAGGAAGCCCACACCTGACACTGTTAATGATATTCTCCTATACTTGAAGACAGGAGCCTAGCATAACTGTCCTCTGAGAGGCCTCACTCTGCAACTGATGAAAACTGATGCAGAGACATACAACCAAACATTACACGGAGCTGGGGGAATCCCGTCGAAAGGGAGAGGAAGGATTGGCAGAACCAGAGGCATCAAGGATACCACAAGGATACCTATAGAATCAACTAAGCTGGGACCCTATGGACCCAGGTTCCATAGGGTCTCATAGAGACTGAACTGCCAAAAGAAAGAATGCACAGAATGGATATAGGTTTCTGCAAATGAGTCTTCAGTGGGGGCTCCTAAAGTGGGAGCAGGGCCTTCCGCCACCTACATTGTCTGCCTTTGGATCTTCCAACTGGTCTGCTTTGTCTAGCCTAAATAGAAGAAGTTCCACCTAGTCCTAATTCAAGTTGACAAGCCAAGGCTGGTTGATATCTGTAGGAGGCTTCCTCTTCTCTGAGGACAAATGGAAGAGGGATGAATGTGGGGAAATAAGGTGTGAGGCAAGGAGTAGGAGGAGAGGAGCAAGGGAAAGCTGGGATCTTGATGTAAAACAAATAGCTAACTTAACAGTAATAATAAAAATATTAAAAAGGAATAAAAATGCATAAACATTGAAAGTATTAAGCCCAATAAAATAAGTCACATATATATGGCTTCATGTACATGTACTGGCTAGCATAGATGAGGCTAGGGAAAGAGGAGGGATTGCTAACAGGGATGAGGTTTCCCTGGGGGATCTGAAGAGAGTTCTAAAATTAATGCTGATCTTTGGCAAGGGTATGAATGTCTTAGTTACTTTTCAATTGCTGTAATAAAGGCATCACAACCAAGGCAATGTATAAGAGAAAGTATTTAATAGGGTTTAAAGGTTTCAGAGGGTTGGAGTCCATGATAGTGGAATAAAAACTTGGCAGTAAGAACAGCTGAGAGCTCCCATCTTGATTCATAAGCAGAAGGTAGAAAGCATACTGGGAATAGCTCAGTGTTTTGAAACCCCAACCACCTTAACTCCAGGGCCGCACCTCCTCCAACAGGGCCACACCTCCTCTAACAAAGCCACACCTCCTCCAACAGGGCTACACCTCCTCTAACAAAGCCACACCTTCTCCAACAGTGCCACAACTCCTCCACCAGGGCTACACCTCCAATGCTTCTTAATCCTTCCAAAACAGTTCATCTACTGGGACCAAGTATTCAAGCATAGCTACCATATTAGCATATTTGGTCATTACTGATCAAATCAGCACAGCGAACACACCAAATCATGAAATTTAGTTGTCATGAACTTTTTCATAAAAAATAATTTTTTAGTTTTAAAGTTATTCTTTTACTTTTGTGATTTTAAATAAGATTTTTATCATTTCTGTCTTCCCCTTTCACCTTCCAAACACTCCTATATGTCTTTCCTCACTCTTTGTCAAATCTATGGCCTGTTTTATTTTAAACTAATTGTTACTCTATACGTATATATGTATGTATATATTCCTAAATAGAGAGGGCTCAGGCTGTATAATGTTACTTGCACGTGTGTTTTCAAGGGTGACCATTTGCTATTGAACCAATAGCAAATTGGTGTGCTCTTCACTGAGGAAGACTTCTGCTCTCACCATTCCTTAGTTGCCTAGAGTTCTTGTCTAGGGTTGAGACCTCATGGTCTTTCCTCCATCCACTTTGGCATATCTGTTGTTTTTATCTTGGTTTGGCTTGTGACTTTGTTAGGCAGTCATCTTGCTGAGACTTGATTGGTGCAACTTCTGACATCCTAGGAGACAAAGTCTTACAACAAACTCCCCATTCCTCTGTCTTCCAGTCTTTCTGTGCCCTCTTCTGAAATGTCCCCTGAACCTTACATTAGAGTTGTTTTGTAGACACATCCTCTGGTACTGGGTGCCACAATTCTGCACTTTTACATAAGTTTTTCATTTCTAGTCCCATTTGTCATTTGTTGACTTCAATTCTCTGACAGATTGAGTCCCATTCAGAAAGTCCTTTCCTACTCATGGTTTGGGGCACTACTTAGGCTATCTTCCACAAGGTTCAGAGTTTGGGGTTTGATATTTAGGTCTTTGATATGCTTGGAGTTAAGATTTGTGCAAGGTCATAGAAGACAGTCTAATTTCATTCTTCTGTATTTGGATATCTCGTTTTCCCAGCACTACTTGGTGAAGATGTTTTGTTTTCTCCAGCTTACATCTTTGGCAACTTTGTCAAATATTAAGTAGCTGAAGTTTCATATGCATGTGTTTGGGTCTTTGATTTTGTTCTCTTGGTCTATATATCTGTTTTTGTGCCAGTGCCATATTGGTTTTATCACTTTGGCTTGGCAATATAACTTAGGATCTGGAATTGTAATCCTCTAGCAGTTTTCTTCTTGTTCAGGATTGTTTTGGTATCCAGAGTCTTTTGTGGTTTTATATAACTTTTAGGAGAGTTTTTTCTATTTCTGTGAAGAAAGAAGTAGAAACTTTAGCTGAGATTATATTGAATCTGTAAATGACTTTCGATAGAATGGTTATGCATTTGGAAAGTTTGGACTTTCCATTTTCTAATGTCTTTATCTATTTCTTGAGAGATTTAAGGTTTTCATTGTAGAGGTGCTTCACTTCTTTAGTTTGTTTTATTTCTGGATATTCTATTCTCTTTGTGAAGTGAGTGCATCCATGATCTCCTTTTGTATGTGTTTGTTGTTGGTGAATGAAAAAGCTATTGATTTGTGCAAGTTGATTATGTATCCTGCCAAATTGCTGAATTTGTTTATAATTTCTAGATGTTTCCTTGTAGAAATGTTGGTGTCTCAAAAGTATTTTGTCATGTTTAGTGACAATTGGACAGCTTCTTTCTTTATTGGTATCCCTTTAATTTCCTTCTCTTGACTCATTGCTGAAGATTGGACTTTGAGTAGAATATTGAAAAGGAGTGGGAAAAGTGGGTGTCCCGGCCTTGTTGACTTCAGTGCAATTGCATCATGCTTTTCTCCAGTTAGGATGATGTTGGCTGTGGGCTTCTCAGATGTAGCTTTTATTATGTTGAGGTGTGCTTCCTCTCCTGCTACATTCTCTAGGACTTTAATCATGAAGACATGTTGGATTTTGTCAAAGAATTTATCTATATCTATTGAAATGATTATGTGACTTTTGTCTTTAAGTGATTGTATTACATTTATTGGTGTGTGTGTGTGTGTGTGTGTGTGTGTGTGTGTGTGTGTGTTCAACTTTCCTGCATTGCAGGAATTAAGCCAACTTGGTCATAGAATATAACCAATTTATTTATATCTATACTCTTTTTTCAAGTTTCATGTTGAACATTTAAGCCAAGGACCTTGGACTGTGGTTTTCTTTTTTTGTTGTTGTGTCTTTACCTGGTTTGGACAGTAGAGTGATGTCATTGTCATAGAAGTGTGGAAGCCCACCTTTTGTTTCTGATCTTTTGAATAGTTTAGAAGAACTGGCTTTAGGACTTCTTTGAAAGTCTGATAAAATTCTGCTGTGTGGAGCAATAAGGGAGACAATGTGTGGAGCAGAGACTGAAGGAAAGGCCACCCAGAGACTGCCCTACCTGGGGATTCATCCTATAAACAGTCAACAAACCCTGACACTACTAAGGACTACAAGAAGTGTATACCAAAAGGAGCATGCAATGGTTGCCTCCAGAGGAGCCCTGCCAGAGCCTTACAAATACAGAGGCAGATGCTAGCAACCAACTATTGGACTGGGCATGGGGTCCCCAATGGAGGAGCTGGAGGGAGGTCCAGAAGAGCTGAAAGGGCTTACATCCCCATGGGAAGAACAATGATTTTGGCCACCCAGACACCCCAAGACTCCCAGGCACTGAACCATCAACCAAGGGGTACACATGGTTCCAGCCAAAAATGTGGCAGAGGAAGGCCTTGTTGGGCATCAGTGGGAAGAATGGTCCTTGGTCAGGTAAGAAGGCCCAACAAAGGGAAACTGAGGGGGTGAGGTGGGAGTGTGTCAGGTGGAGGGGCATATACGTGTAGGCAGGGGGGAGGGAGGAGGGGTTGGGGGTCTTTGAGGAGGGGGAAATTGGGAAAAGTTTTACCATGGCAATGTAAATGAATTCAATAAAAAAAGGAAAAAATATAGAATAAAAATAACAACAAATAAAAAAGAAAAAGTAAAAAAGAACACATAATAAAAAAATTCTGCTGTGCATTCATCTGGTTCTGGAGTTTTGTTTTTTTTTTTTTTTTCTTAGCCTAAGGGCATTCTATTACTATTTTAATCCTTTGTTATGGCTCTGTTTAGGTTGTTGACTTTTTGGTTTAATTTTGGTTGCTTGACTGCATCTAAAAATAGGCTTTTAAAATATTTTTTTATTATAAATATTTGTTATTATTTTTATACACCCCATATTTTATTACCCACTCCGCCAACACTTGTCCACCCTCCAACTGTTCCACATCCCATACCTCCTCCCCTCCTCATGTCTCCACGTGCATGTCCAAACCCACCTGACCTTTAAACTCCCTAGGGCCTCCAGTCTCTTGAGGGTTAGGTGCATAATCTCCGAATGAACACAGACCCAGCAGTCCTCTATTGTATGTGTGCTAAGGCCCTCGTATCAGCTGGTATATGCTGCCTGCTTGGTGGTCCAGTGTTTTTGAGATCCCAGGGGTCCAGATTGAGACTGCTGGTCCTTCACCCTCAGCTTCATTAAGCCTTCTCCAATTCAACAGCAGGGGTCAGCTACTTCTGTCCATTGGTTGGGTGCAAATATCTGCATCTGATTCTTTCAGCTGCTTGTTGAGTCTTCTGGAGTGCAGTCAAGCTAGGTACCTTTTTGTGAGCACTCCATAGCCTCAGTAATAGTGTCAGGCCTTGCACTGGTTCCCACTTTGAGCCTGTTGTTGGACCTTCTGTTCCTCACAGAACTCAAAAAGGCCAACAAGCTGAAGTGCCCAAGTGAGGACATCTCAGTCCCACTTGGAAGGGAGAAGAAAGCAATCAGAAGTGTGGAAGGAGGGAGAAACCTGGGAAAGAAAGTAGACAGGGCTAGGGAGAGCGGGGAGAGGGGAACCTGATCTGACATTGTGGGAGGGAAAAGGACTGAAGCCCCGAGGGCCAGCAAAATGAATGGAAACAGGAAACCTCAGGAGATAGGAGGTTGGGGGGGACCCTCCAGAATGCAACAGAGACCTGGGAAGTGAGAGCCTCACAGAACTAAAAGGGAGGGACTTTAGATGAAATGCCTGACAGCAGGGTGAGGAAACTTATAGAATCTATCTCCAGCAGGAAGACAGGGCTTTAAATAAGGGAGAGGGGAGCCATCCCACAGTCATAACTCTGACCTATAATTGTTCCTGTCTGAAAGAATTACAGAGATGGAAAATGGAGAGGAGCCTGAGGAATAAAATATTTTCTTATAGTATTCTGAATTTCTTTGATGTTCATTGTAATATTTCCTATAATTTTCCTGTTAAGTAGGGTCCTCCCTTTCTTTCAATTCTGTCAATCTTCTTGATCTCAAAGAACCAGGTCTTATATTCATTGAGTCTCTCTGTATTGTTTTGTTTGTTTCTATTTTATTGATTTCTACTCTGATTATTATTATTGCTTGCCATCTATTGGATATGGATTTGGTTTGTCTTGTTTTTCAAATTTTGGAATTGGATCATGAATTCATTTATTGGTGATTGTCTGTTTTGATGTAGGCACTTAGAGCTATAGATTTCCCTCAGAGACCTGCCTTCCGTGTGTCTCCCAGGTATTTCTCTTCATGTTGTGATTTTATTTTCATTGAGTGCCAGGGATTTTTTAGTGAACTTTTTATTTATTTCTTTTTTTCTTTTCTTTTTTTTTAAATTAGTATTTTCTTTATTTACGTTCCAAATATTATCCCCTTTCCTGGTTTCCCCTATGAAAACACACTATCCCCCTCCCCTCTCCCTTCTCACTAACCCACCAAGAACTGCTTCCATGTCCTGGCATTCCCATATACTGGGGCACTGAGCCTGCTCAGGACCAAGAGCCCCTCCTCCCTTTGCTGTACAACAAGTCCATTCTTTGCTACATATGCAGCTGGAGTCATGGGTCCCTCCATGTGTACTCTTTGGTTGGTGGTTTAGTCCCTGGGGGCTCTGTGGGTACTGGTTGGTTTATATTGTTGTTCCGCCTATGGAGCCTGCAAGCTCCTTCAGCTCCTTAGGTCCTTTCTTCAGCTCCTCCATTAGGACCTTGTGCTCAGTCCAATGATTGGCTGAGAGCATCCACCTCTATATTCGTCAGATACTGGCAGAGCCTCTAAGGAGACAGCTATAACAGGCTCCTGTCAGCAAGCACTAGCAGGCATCCACAATAGTGTCTGGGTTTGGTGACTATATATGGGATGGATCCCCAAGTGGGGCAGTCTCTGATTGGTCTTTCCTTCAGTCTCTGTTCCACACTTTGTCTCTGTATCTCCTCCCATGAGTATTTTGATCCCACTTCTAAGAAGGACCAAAGTATCCATAATTTGGTCTTCCTTCTTCTTGAGCTTCATTTGGTCTGTGAATTGTATCTTGTGTATTCTGAGCTTCCGGGCTAATATCCACTTATCAGTGAGTGCATACCATGTATGTTCTTTTGTGATTGGGTTACCTCACTCAGGATGATATTTTCTAGCTCCATTTGCCTAAAAATTTCATGAATTCATTGCTTTTAATAGCTGGGTAGTATTTTATTGTGCAAATGGACCACATTTACTGTATCCATTCCTCTGTTGAGGGACATATGGGTTCTTTTCAGTTTCTACCTATTATAAATAAGGCTGCTATGAACATAGTGGAGCATGTGTCCTTATTACATGTTAGAGAATCTCTTGGGTATATGCCCAGGAGGGGTATAGCTGGGTCCTCTGGTAGTACTATGGCCAATTTTCTGAGGAACTACCAAACTGATTTCCAGAGTGGAAGTACCAGCTTGCAATCCCACCAGCAGTGGAGCAGTGTTCCCTTCTCCACCTCCTTGGCAGCACCTGCTGTCACCTGAGGTCTTTATCTTAGCCATTCTGACCAGTGTGAGGTGAAATCTCAGGGTTGTTTTGATCTGCATTTCCCTGATGATTAAGGATTTGAAGATTTTTTTTTATCTGATTCTCAACCATTTGGTATTCCTCAGTTGAGAATTCTTTGTTTAGCTCTGTACCCCATTTTTAATACGGTTATTTGGGTCTCTAGAGTCTAACTTCTCAAGTTCTTTGTATATATTACATATGAGCCCTCTATCAGATGTAACATTGGTAAAGATCTTTTCCCAATTTGTTGGTTTCCATTTCGTGCTATTGAGAGTGTCCTTTGCCTTACAGAATCTTTGTAATTTTATGAGGTCCAATTTGTCAATTCTTGATCTTAGAGCATAAGCTATTGGTGTTCCCTTCAGGAAATTTCCCCCTGTGCCCATGTGCTCGAGGCTCTTCCTCACTTTCTTTTCTATTAGTTTCAGTGTATCTGGTTTTATATGGAAGTCCTTGATCCACTTGGACTTGAGCTTTGTACAAGAAGATAAGAATGGATCGATTTGAATTCTTCTGTAGGCTAACCACCAGTTTAACCAGCACTATTTGTTGAAAAGGCTATCTTTGTTCCACTGTATAGTTTAAAGTCATTTGTCAAAGATCAAGTGACCATAGGTGGGTGGGTTCATTTCTGGATCTTCAATTCTATTCCATTAACCTATCTGTCGGTCCCTGTACCAATAACATGAATTTTTTAAAATCACTATTGCTCTGTAGTACAGCTTGAGGTCCTGGGGATGCTGATTCCCCCAGAAGATCTTTTATTGTTGAGAATAGTTTTCACTATCCTGGGTTTTTTGTTATTCCAGATGAATTTGAGAATTGCTCTATATAACTCTACGAAGAGTTGACTTGGAATATTGATGGGCACTCCATCAAATCTATATATTGCTTTAGGCAAGATGACCATTTTTACTATATTAATTCTGCCAGTCCATGAGCATGGGAGATCTTTCCATCTTCTGAGGTTTTCTTTGATTTCTTTCTTCAGAGACTTGAAGTTCTTGCCATAAAGATCTTTCACTTGTTTGTTTAGAGTCACACCAAGATACTTTACATTGTTTGTGACTATTGTGAAAGGTGTCATTTCCCTAATTTCTTTCTTAGCCTGTTTATCCTTTAAGTATAGGAAGGCTACTGATTTGCTTGAGTTAATTTTATATCCAGCCACTTTGCTGAAGTTGTTTATCAGCTAGCTGTAAGAGTTCTCTGGTGGAGTTTTTGGGGTCACTTAAATATACTATCATATCAACTGCAAATAGTGATAGTATAACTTCTTCCTTTCCAATTTGTATCCTTTGACCTCCTTTTGTTTCTTAATTGCTCTAGTTAGAACTTCATGTAATAGATAGGAGGAGAGAGGGCAGCCTTGTCTAGTCTCTGATTTTAGTGGGATTGCTTCAAGTTTCTCTCCATTTAGTTTGATGTGCCCTACTAGTTTGCTGTATATTGCTTTTATTATGTTTAGGTATGGGCCTTGAATTCCTGATCTTTCCAAGACTTTTAACATGAAGGGATGCTGAAATTTGTCAAATGCTTTTTCAGTGTGTAACAAAATGACCATGTGGTTTTTTTCTTTGATTTTGTTTATGTAGTAAATTACACTGATAGATTTCCATATATTGAAACATCCCTGCATTCCTGGGATGAAGCCTACCTACTTGATTGTGGCGAATGATCATTTTGATGTGTTCTTGGATTCAGTTGGCAAGAACTTTATTGAGTATTTTTGCAACAATATTCACAAGGGAAATTGGTCTGAAGTTCTCTTTCTTTTTTGGATCCATGTGTGCTTTTGTTATCAGTGTAATTGTGGCTTCATAGAAAGAGTAATGTTCTTTCTGTTTTCAATTTTGTGGAATAGTTTGAAGAGTATTGGTTTTATGTCTTCTTTCAAGGTCTGATAGAATCCACCATAAAACCATCTGGTCTTGGGCTTTTTTTTTTTTAATTGGGAGACTTTTAATGACTGCTTCTATTTCTTTTGGGGTTATAGGACTGTTTAGTTTATCTGATCCTGATTTAAGTTTGGTATTTGGCATCTGTCTAGAAAATTGTCCATTTCATTCAGACTTTCCAGTTGTGTTGAGTATAAGCTTGTGTAGTGGGATCTGATAACTTTTTAATTTCCTCAGTTTCTGTTGTTATATCTTCCTTTTCATTTCTGAAATTGTTAATTTGGATATTCTGTGCCCTCTGGTTAGTCTGGCTAAGGATTTATCTATCTTGGTAATTTTCTCAAAGAACCAGCTCCTGGTTTTGTTGATTCTTTGTATAGTGCTTTTTGTATCACTTGGTTGATTTCATACCTGAGTTTGATTATTTCCTGCCATCTACTCCTCTTGGGTGTATTTGTTTCCTTTTGTTCTAGAGCTTTCAGGAGTGCTATTAAAGTGCTGGTGTATGCTCTCTCCAGTTTCTTTTTGGAGGCACTCAGGCCTATAAGTTTTCCTCTTAGCACTGCTTTCATTGTGTCATACAAGTTTGTGTATGTTGTGCCTTCATTTTCATTAAATTCTAAAAGTCTTTAATTTCTTTCTTTATTTCTTCCTTGACCATGTTATCACTGAGTAGTGTTGTTCAGCTTCTATGTGTATGTGGGCTTCCTGTTGTTTTTTGTTGTTATTGAAGACAAGCCTTAATCCTTAATGATTTGATAGGTGGCATGGGATTATTTCAATCTTTTTATATCTGTTGAGGCTTGTATATTTGTGACTGATTATATGGTCAGTTTTGGATAAGGTACCATGAGGTGCTGAGAAGGCATATTCTTTTGATTCAAGATGAAATGTTCTACAGATATCTTTTAAATCCATTTGGTCCAAGACTTCTGTTAGTTTCACTGTGTCTCTGCTTAGTCTGTGCTTCCCTGATCTGCTCATTGATGAGACTGGGGTGATGACGTCCCCACAATTATTGTGTGAGATGTAATGTGTGCTTTGAGCTTTAGTAAAGTTTCTTTTATGAATGTGGGTGCCCTTACATTTGGAGCAGAGATGTTCAGAATTGAGACTTCTTTTTGGTAGGTTTTTCCTTTGATGCATGTGAAGTGTGTCCTTCCTTATCTTTTTTGATGACTTTTGGTTGAAAGATGATTTTTATCTGATATTAGAATGGCTACCCCAGGTTGTTTTCTGGGACCATTTGCTTGCAAAATTGTTTTCTAGCCCTGTACTCTGAGTTAATATATGTCATTGACACTGAGGTGCATTTCCTGTATGTAGCAAAATGCTGGGTCCTGTTTATATGTTCAATCTGTTAGTCTATGTCTTTTTATTGGGTAATTGAGTTCATTGATGTTAAGAGATATTGAGGAATAGTGACTGTTGCCTTCTGTTATTTTTCATGCTATTTTTATGTTTGTTTGGCTATCTTCTTTTTGTTTTATTGAAAGAAGATTTCTTTCTTGCTTTTTCTAGGGTGTAGTTCCCTGTTTTGTTTTGGAGTTTTCCATATATTATCCTTTGTAGGGCTGGATTTGTGGAAAGATATTGTGTAAATTTGTTTTTGTCATCAAATATCTTGGTTTCTCTCTCTACGGTAATTGTAGATTTTGCTGGGTATAGTAGCCTGGGCTGGCATTTGTATTCTCTTAGGGTCTGTATGAGATCTGCCAAGGATCTTCTAGCTTTCATAGTCTCTGGTGAGAAGTTTGGTATAATTCTGATAGGCCTGCCTTTTGTTATCTTACTTGACCTTTTTCTCTTACTGCTTTTAATATTCTTTCCTTCTTTGGTGCATTTGGTGTTTTGACTATTATGTGATGGGAGAAAATGCTTTTTTGGTCAAATCTAGTTGGAGTTCTGTAGTTTTCTTGTATGTTCATGGGCATCTCTTTCTTTAGGTTAGGGAAGTTTCCTTTTATAATTTTATTGAAAACATTTACTGGCCCTTCAAGTTGGGAATCTTCACTCTCTTCTCTACCTATTATCCTATGGTTTGGTCTTCTCATTGTATCCAGGATTTCCTGGATCTTTTGGGTTAGGAGCTGTTTGTATTTTGCATTTTCTTTGACTGTTGTGTCAATGTTTTCTATGGTATCTTCTGCACCTGAGAGCCTCTCTTCGATCTCTTGTATTCTGTTGGTGATGCTTGTATCTATGACTCCTGATCTCTTTCCTAGGTTTTCTATCTCCAGTGTTGTTTCCCTTTGTAATTTATTTTCTTCTTCTTCTTCTTCTTCTTCTTCTTCTTCTTCTTCTTCTTCTTCTTCTTCTTCTTCTTCTTCTTCTTCTTTGTTTTTTTTTGTTGTTTGTTTTTTTCAAGACAGGGTTTCTCTGTATAGCCCTGGCTGTCCTGGAACTCACTCTGTAGACCAGGTTGGCCTTGAACTCAGAAATCTGCCTGCTTCTTCCTCCCAGAGTGCTGGGATTACAGGCGTGCGCCACCACTGCCCTGTGATTTCTTTATTGATTCTATTTTCATTTTTACATCCTGGATGGTTTTGTTCAGTTCCTTCACCTGTTTTTTTTTTTTGTTTGTTTGTTTGTTTTGTTGTTGTTGTTGTTTTTTTGTGTGTGTGTTTTCCTGAACTTCTTTATAGAATTTTTTGTTTCCTCTTTAAGGTCTTCTGTTTACCTGTGTTCTCCTATAGTTCTTTAAGGGAGTTATTTATGTCCTTCTTAAAGTCCTCTATCATCATCATGAGGTGTGATTTTAAATCAGAATCTTGCTTTTCTGGTGTGTTGGAGTATCCAGGGCTCACTGTGGTGGGAGAGTGGGTTCTGATGATGCCAAGTAGCCTTGGTTTCTGTTGCTTATGCTTCTGCCCTTGCTTCTCACCATCTGGTGATCTCTGGTGTTTGCTGGTCTTGCTGTCTCTGACTGTGGCTTGTCTTTCCTGCAAGCCTGTGTGTCAGTACTCCTGGGATACCAATTTACTCTGGGAAGAATTTAGGTATAGAGAGCTGTGATACGGGTTCAGCTCTGGGGCACAGAAAGAAACCAGAAGGATTCTGTCTCCAAATGATTCTTGGTTTTTGTGTCCTGATGACTCTGAGTGGGTTTCTCTTGGGCCAGGAATTTGAAGAGAAGTGGTGGTCTTACCTGTGCCTGCAGGTGTGTAGGCACTCCTGGGAGACCAGCTCTCTTCTGGCAGTATTTTTTTTTTTTTTTTTTTTTTTTTTTTTTTTTTTTGGTTTTTCGAGACAGGGTTTCTCTGTCTAGTCCTGGCTGTCCTGGAACTCACTTTGTAGACCAGGCTGGCCTCGAACTCAGAAATCCGCCTGCCTCTGCCTCCCAAGTGCAGGGATTACAGGCGTGCGCCACCACGCCCGGCTTTCTGGCAGTATTTTTATATGTAGCTCTGTCGCCCAGTATCAGCTCTGGGTGCAGACAGAAATTGGAAGACTCCTGTCTGAGGCAGCCCCTTGGTCCCTGTGTCCTGAGGGTTCTGAGCAGCATGAGCACCTGTGCTCACAGGCCTGTCCATACTTCTGGGAGGCTGGCTATCTCCCAGTACCACCTATACTTATTTCTTCTTTGGCTTGTCCATCTCTCAGCAAAGAATCATTTAATCTCCAAGAGTTTATGTATTTACTAGAGTTTTGTTAGCTGTCAATTTGAATTGCACTATAGTCAGATAGATAGGAGGAGTTATTTCAGTCTTTTTGAATCTGTAAAGATTTGTTTTGGATCCCTGGATGTGGTCTATTTTAGAAGAGCTTCTGCATTAGGTAGGATTTTCTGTAGATATCTATTAAATACTTTTGATGTATGATGTCAGTCACTTCTGATGTTTCTCTCTTTATCTTTTGTCCAGATGATACATCTATTAGAAAAAGCAGAATATTGAAATTACTTTTTATTAAAGGATTGGTGTCTTTAAATCCTGTAACACATTTTTTAAAATGAAATTGGGTGCTTCAGTGTTTGACACATATATATTTAGAATAGTGATGACTTCTTGGTTAGAATGAAGTGTCTACTTTTATCTCTTCTGATTAGTTTTGTTTGGAAGTCTAATTTGTCAGGTGTTACGATCGTGATGCCCGCTTGCTTCCTTACCCCATTTGATTAGAGAACTTTTGACCCTCCTAAGTGCTTATCTTTAAAATTCTTGTTGTTTCTTGTAGCAACAGATAGATGGATTTTGATCCATTTAGTCAGTCTATTTTGTTGGCTGAGCCCACTGATATTTAAATGTCTGGATTGGAGTATTGAGCCCAATGATATTTAAATGCCTGTGGTAATTATGGAAATTTTGATGGTGATTTTCAGTGTTATTTGCATTCTCAGTAGTGCTTTGTGTTTTAATAAACATGGATTTGAATTAATTTCCAGTCTATCTGCTGTTCTCATTCCTCTATCAATTCAAAATATTGTTCCTGTATTTTCTTTAGGTTTCTTTTATTGGATATAAATTTTTAAGCTGTTTATATTGTGAAAATTTTTTCTTTCTCCTTCTGTTTAACTGGACAGTTTACTGTGTGTATTAGTGTAGACTGGTCGTCACACAGTCTTTTAGGACTTGGGGCACATTGCTCCAGTTTCTTCTGGCTTTCAGTGTTTCCACTGAGAAATGGGTTGATGGGTTTTCCCTAATATGTGACATGTATTTCTTTCTCTTACAGTTTTTAATACTCTTTCTTTGTTATGTACACTTAGTGTTTTAACTATGATATGCCATGGGCATTTTCTCTCCTCATCTTGTCTATTTTGGTGTTTTGTGTGATTTTTGAATCAGTATGGATATATCTTTCTTTAGTTTAAGGATGCTTTCTTCTATAATGTTGTTGAAAATCTGGTTTATTCCATTGGCTTGGGCTTCTTCTCCATCTATGCCTGTAATTCAAAGGTCCCCCCGCCCCGACCCCAGTGGACCACAGATTTATTTGTATGTTCCTTTCCTGTAATAAATCTTTTTCACCTTCCTGCTTATTTGGTCCAGATCTCCTACTTTACCTTCAAGTCTATATTCTGCCTAATTCATTCTATTTGTAAATCTTTCTTTTGGGTTTCTAGTTGGGTTGTTGGATTTTCAATTTCATCTTCATTTCAGCTGGAGTCCTCTTCAATGATTTTATCTCCATACTGAATTTTGTTCTCATATACTGGCTTGTCTTTGTGATTTCCATCAGCCTTATGTTCTTTTCTTGGGCTTCACAGAGATCTGGTCACATGGACTTCTTTTGTTATTTCTAATCTTAACACAGACATAGCCAGTTGGGAAGGAAGAGAGGATGTTTAGGAAGGTTGGGTAGAGAGGCTGGAAATGGGTTAGATGGAATACAGTCAGGTAGACAGAGGGGGCTGGGCTTGTGTAAAATCTGTGCCTCCTGTTCCAAGCCTTGAGTGTGGGGGTAGCTCTGGATGTGAGAAAAGATTGGATGTGGTGTGGGAGAGATAGATTTGGAAAGTCCTGGCAGAAGTCCAAAGATCAAGGGAGCCCATAGTAGGCCAGGGTAGTGAATGTGGGGCCCAGGTTATATCTAGTTGGATGGGAAGAAGATACGGATTTGAGGTCAGGGAGACTCACCATACCAGATCCTGGAGAAGGAAGTGGGGGTTCTGGCTGGGTGGAGAGGTTGGATTCTGTGCAGAAGGGACCTGTGGGTGGTGGCAGGTTCTGAACCAACTTAGAGGTTGGTTTCAGAACAGGTTGGGGTGAACTGAGTAGGCTGAGGCTCCGGTTGTTTGAGCTGGGGTAATCTGGTAGGTTCTTGTGAACATTTTACCTAGAATTAGCTTAGTCTTATTTCCACAAACTTAGTGTTTGCTTTCTTGTCTTTAACAATAACTAATCTTGTCCAAATATGTCTAAAGATAAAGAATAAGAAGAAAATAAAGAAACAGCTGACAGCAGTTTATCTGTGATGGAACAGGACTTAAAATGCTGTCAGGGACATGTGTTGGTAAACTTAGCTCTCCCACTCTCCCTCCTTCTCTATTCCTCCCTCTATTCTTTGTGTGTGTGTGTGTGTGTGTGTGTGTGTGTGTGTGTGTAGTGTGTGTGACTTTAAAGGAAGTCATCAAGCCAAGTAGATCCAGATCATGCTTTTGACAGGTGTGACTCCATGGCCTGATAATCTAGATTTATACAAGAATCGTGATGCAGTCATTCTTGTCATAAGTGAGCAGAGGTCTTCTAGAAACCAAATATTTCTCTAGTAATTATTCCTTCATTAGAGAACTAATTAAAGCTCTAGTTCCTTTAAAAACATAGTCACTTAGTCCACTTGGGCCACTGCAAGGAAAACCATGCAGATTAGATGGCTGAACCCACCAGCGTTCACGTCTCCCCGTTCTGGAGCAGAGAAGTACAGGTGCAGAGAAGTACAGGTGCAGAGAAGTACAGGTGCAGAGAAGTACAGGTGCAGAGAAGTACAGGTGCAGAGAAGTACAGGTGCAGAGAAGTACAGGTGCAGAGAAGTACAGGTGCAGAGAAGTACAGGTGCAGAGAAGTACGGGTGCAGAGAGAGCTGTCGAGGAAGACCCACTTCCTAGATCGCAGCCCCCAGTCTTCCGGCTGTGTCCTCTCATGCTGGGGAGGGTGAGCGCTGTCTGGGGACCCCTTAGTCAGAATCTCATGCCTGAGAGTTCTGCTTCATGACCCAGGGACCTCCAGATGGCCCCACCAATGACTACCATCCCACAGTGGGCATGGAGGCATTGCAGTTTCACAGGTGG
This sequence comes from Apodemus agrarius, assembly GCA_964023405.1. Classification (NCBI taxonomy): domain Eukaryota; kingdom Metazoa; phylum Chordata; class Mammalia; order Rodentia; family Muridae; genus Apodemus; species Apodemus agrarius. Next base: position 48,272,717 of record OZ030014.1, read on the forward strand.
ACTCTGGGAGGACTCAGTCCAGAGTCGTGCCACGTGATGACTGAGACTGACATGTTACTAGAATTTCCTTTTAGTGCCAGGTTATCCTGGATCATATCCCGGAAATGATCATTAGCTTAAAAGTTAGTGAATATAAAATGCAATGAAACATGCTGAAATTTAAACGAACTCTGGGGATGCCCTTTTCTATTACCATGTTTAAAATTCTAAAAAAATAAAATAAAAAAAAAGCTTAAAAAAAAGGAAAAGAAAAAAAGAAAAGAAAGAGCTGTGGGTGTATAATGGTTTTGGTAGTTAAGCAGCACCCTCTTTTGAATTGTTCACAATGCTTTATAGCATTTATTTGAGCAATTGTCACAACACCCCTGTGGGTGGCAGGCATTGTGCCATAGTGCAGTACAACCGCAGGTCAGACAGCCAGGGGATGTCGGTAGAGCAGGCGAATCTGCGGCACAGGTGGGCGTGAGGCACAGATGGTCCCTTCGATAAAGCCCCAGCGGCAGCTGCTGACGCGGCTGCTTCCACCGATCACCTTTCTCAGATAATAACTGAGGCCCCATTATCTTGGGTTTGCCCAGTGTGTCTGCCATAGCCCAAGCAGATGGTCTACATCACACAATACAACTGTTTTTGATGGTAATAGGAATCACGTGGCTAACACTTCCTGAGAAAACTGGATTAGAGACTGCAAATTAAACCTCAGCTTTTGAAAAAAAAATTGTACTTGATTTCCTGCTTCATTTCCAGAGGAGCGCAGGGACACTGAGATGGATTTCTGACTCCATTTTGAGATGGATTCCTGTCTGCATGCATTATGTCATACAATCTGAGAACCCCACAGTAAGAAACGGTTTGGTTTTTAAGAGAGTAAAACCAGAAGCAACCAAACCAAACCAAACCAACAAACTAGTTTTGTTTAAACAAAACAGTGCAGGCCTGACCTTTTAAGTTAAAAATAAATGTTCAGTCAGTACACAAGCATAAAGCCTGGAATAGATATTCAGAATCCATGGAGAAAGGAATCAATACATGCTTATATTCCCAGCAATACAGAGGCTTGATGGCCAATCGGCCCAGCCTCCTTGGCAAGGTTCAGGCCAGCAAGAGGCCCAGTCTCAAAAGAAAGGAGGATGGCTCTTCCAGAGAATGTTCAAGATTGTCATCTGGTCTCCACATGCAGCCTCTCATGTAAAGGCATATACACACATGCACCTAATGTGTCCCAAGAAATTGATGGTCAGTACAGGACAGGTGGTTTAGTGGTTAAAGCGCTTGCTGTACAAGTGTGAGGACTGGAGAGCTGATACCCAGAACCCAAATAAATGCCAAGGAGGCATGGCAGTCCACCTGTAAGTCCAGCCTTAGACGGCAGCGACGGGGGATCTCAGAGGAAGATGGAGGAAGATTTCTGACAACACCCTTGGGCCGCCAATGCTCGCACGCATGCATGGACCTACCCATGGTCACGTGCACCTACACACATACAAACATGCATACATGCATGAACCCTCATACACACACAAACACACACACACACACACACACACACACACACACACACACACACGAAAATGGAGAAAAAAATGTTCACACTGACAAATCTATCTGGTGCACCCACCATTTTTATTTGATTCTGTTTTCCCCGTCCAGCTCAGAGCTTGGGTGGGGACACTGTCGGCACAGGCTCCATGTCCCTCACCTGTAGAGCATTTCTTGTGACAAACACAAGGCTGGTGCGCATCATGCCTTCAGAGTATTTTTCCAGTAAATGAATGTCAGGGTATTTTATTTTGTAATATTCTTTTTGGTTCCGGTTCTGTAGCTGAAGTTCAATGTGTCATAAAAACCCCACTCAGGAATACAGTTGCTGTGTTGGTCCTGCCCTTGTGTTTTTCCAGAACTCTTCAACATTGAATTTGCTCTCATTGGGCAAGATATTACACTAAGATTTCCAAAAATGTCTGATCAGAGAACTTGTAGCATACTCATGTGTTTTTGTTTTGCTTTGTTTTGTTTTCAGTTCCTCCTTTTTACTAACTCATACAAGTACTTGTCCTGTGGTTTGCTGAAGCAGTATAAGTCAGACAACAATTGCTACAGGAACGTCTGATGAAGTAGCTGACCATGAAAACCTCAGCCCCACATTCATCAGAAGGACACACCCAGCAAAGAAGACCAGTTCCGCCCCTTTCACCCACCTTACAGTATGGAATCACAGCCAGCTTAACCTCCTTACTCTTATGCGTATTCTTTTTGGGGGTGATGCAAGACTCCTTCCTTTTCTCAGCATCACTATGAAGTCTCAGCATAAGATGAAGGATGGAATAGGACTAATGTTGTGGTCAGACAAATTACAGCCGTCTTCCAGCGTCTTACCAGCAGAAATCAGCCTCAGCTGGTCAGGAGGAAATTTTCTCCTGATCCTGGATCTCAGCGTTCACATTTTCTATAGTGTCTGAGGCTTCACCCACGAGTGTAAGGGTCTTCACAAACACCTGCATTGTGGCGGTGGTTCAATGCATTCAAGAGACAGACCCAGGTGGTGGATCCAAAAGGAAGAGCTGCCACTCGGGTGTTTCAGGCTGATTTAATTTAAAGGCTATTTCTACCTACTGTTATTTTGCATTTAACAAATACTAGCATCCATATTACACCAAGATATCATTTTTGTCTTAAATTTCATTTTATTTTATATTTTACTTGGATTACACTTTTGGCCATCTTTCCTGATTTCCCCCCACATCTCCTTTAGTTACCAGTTGCTGACGATTCCTTTCTTTGCCAATGTGCTTCCAGCAGATTTGGAGGGGCTGCCTACTTGTCCTTGATATTTTTCCCTTCCAAAGATGTGCAGGCAGAGCGGGCGCTTTTTAGAGCACACGCATGCTCTAGGGGCGTCTGCCTCTGTCTTCAACTTTACAAAAATAAAATAATAAAGCAACGTGTTTCCTTCGCACATTTAAGTGCCAGAAATAGATGGAGACATACATTTTTCAATCTCTGTGCCAGGCTAATGAGAGCTCAGCAGACTGTGGGAACCTGGCCAGCCCCGCCCTCGCACCCTGCTGTTTCACGTCCCTGGTCCTTCTGTACCTGACCAGCTCAGGCTCTGTCTGTGAGCCACCCTGCTACTGGCCTCTGGATGTCAACCACAGCACCAACGCAGGTCTGGAGGCCACGTGACTCTGGCCTGGATCCCTTGTTCCACCCCATTTCCGCTGTTTTCTGGTTTTTGAATTCCCAGGCTATCTCAGAGAAGAGTTCCCTTGGGGGTCAGAATCCTCTATTGCTTGATCTTGAGGGCTTCTTGAAGGAGAGGCCAGAGAGCAGCATCCTGGCTTCTAGGAAGCAAACCTGAGACCCGGATAACACGGTGCCTACTGTGCCTGCAACTAGCAGGGGCTGCAGCTTCCCAAATCTGTAGGGGCCTTCCTGATGCCATACGAAGAATAATGCATTCTGCCCATCCCCCTCAACAGAAAATGTGGGCACCCACAGGGGTGGGGGACAGTACAGACACTCATCTGTGCTGAGTATAATGTTTGGGGCTGGATGTCCCGACAGTGAACACAGGCCATCGGATCTCACCAGCAGCTAAGAGGAAAATGGCAAATAGCTTTACAGAGAGCAATGCGCGGGAGAGCCAGGGTCCACTCTGCTCTTTCCCTCCCTTCTCTGACCTGAGGGAACTTTAGCCATGGACACCATCACCTTCAGCTGGCTGACCCCGCAGCACAACCACAACCCTATATTTAATTTTCTTCTAGATATCAAGAATCTGAACTACAAATAAGACCCATAAGTGATGTGACAGAGATGTGACCGTGGTCGGGAGTGATGTGACAGAGATGTGACCGTGGTCGGGGGGCCGGGGGGGGGCGGGTGTCTAGGCTTTTCTAGATGACTCTGTGCTGTGCCCGACTCTGCTGCTGCTGTCTCAAGAGACAGGAATTCCAATGTTCTTTTACAAGGTTCCTAAGCCAATGAAAATAGGCCCCGCCCACTGGGTGCTTTTGATATGGCGGGGAACCTAGACAAGTCAGTGTCTCTTGGGGTCAAAGCTTGGAGCTACTTTTAGTGCCGCTCTCCATTTAAACTGCAGAATTAAGAAACCAGAGTGTCACTTTGCAGATTTTGTTTAGAATTCAAGAAGCCAGCCATGACCATCAGTTACAATATCTCAAGAATTTTTATCACATGATGAGTGTGAATTCTTTTGAAGATGTTGGACGAGAGCCGTCTTTCTAGAGGAGGAAGACAGTGTCTTCCAAGATACAGATCCAACCAGATGACAGATTGGAAAACAGCGGGCCAGCACACAGCCTAACTCCACTCCACTGTGAGAATGGCACTCACAGGATACGTGGGATCCTGTTGAATGTTCGACCACACTGTCTGTGTTGACAGTACAGCAAAGTTCATTTGTCCGGGAAACAAACCTTAATTTAGACAACACCAGACAACAGTTAGAAGTGGTTTTCTAAGACTGATGTACTGAACTCTTCATATAAGAGTATTTTATTTCTTATATTGATTATGCAGTAAAAATCACAAAAAATATGTGACTTAAAGTTAATTGGTTATTTATAATCAAGAGCCTATTACATGCAAAGGCCTAAGTACTGTGTCATCTCAAACTTGACTTGCAATTTGTTAGATGGAATTAATACAGAAAACTTACAAAAACAGTATAATGAATACTCATGAACTCACCCGTCCACACTAAGAAATGATATATTAGCCATATAATTAGATGTCTCTATTTTCAATATGGACCATATCCCTTTCTATCTCTACTAGCTGGTCAGATCTTAATTTTTTTCCAAACATATTTTACTGAAAAATGCATCCCACAGGTGTTTATAATGTGTGTGCTGAATTTGAAGATTTCAATTTTACTAAAATAAGAGAAATACAAATGGAGAAAATGGAACTTAGAATTAACATGGCTTATATACACAACATTCATAAGATACCTTATGCGAGAGTCAGACACATGAAACATGTCACAAAAAGAGAGAGTCTCTACACAAGAAGCATAACTAGGGTGAGAAAAGCAAGTGACACCTGCCAGGTGTGACACATGAAATATGCAGGAGTCCCCGAAGCATCCAAGTTCATGAATACTGGAGTATCTTTACCTGGCCAGCTGCTAGCTCCTCGTTTAGATTAGTTGCTTTGACAAAGGTAGTCTCAAAACCTCCTGGTACATATTCTGTTGTGTGGTTAATAAGGTTCACTCTTATGAAGAGCATTTTAATAAAAAGGAGCAAGCTGAGAAAGGAAAAGATATAAACTATATGGTTCAAGTATTAAACCAGGCACCAGGAAGTGAAATGGAGATGAAACATTCAAGGAGAAAAACAGACTAAGGGAGTGGTGACTTTGGGGTAATATCCTACCCACCTAAGCTTACACCCAGGCATGGTGGTACACACTTTTAATCCCAGGAGACAAAGCCAAGCAGATCTCTGAGTTTAAGACCAGCTTGGGACAGAACAAATTCTAGGTGAAGAAAAGCTTAAGGACAGGCGTGGTGGCAGATGCCTATAATCCCAGAATTCAGGGAACAAAGCCATGCGGAGGTTTAAGTTAGTGGTCAATCTACAGAGCAAGTTCTAGTGCTTAAGCACAGTCAAGCTTAGGCAGTGAGGAAGTTGAAAAACAGAAAGCTGGTAATAGAATACGGGGACCATGTTCCAGCCCAAGAAAACAGCAGAACTTGGCAGTTTGGGCGTTTTAACTCTGGCTTTAGAGTGAAAAATAGAAGGGACTGTTGGGACAATTGATGCTAGTTAGTTGGAGCTAAGAAATTATCAGTGATTAAGAAGTGACTAGCATGACTGATGTCAAATCTTCTGGGAAGTGTTTTCTGATATCACAAAGAAGCTGTATTCCAGAGAGAGCCAAGGTTTTGCCTCATTCTGAGCTAGACTTGGTAATGGCTAAGAATCACCCAGGTGGTACTGGTTTTGAAGACACAAAGAAGTCATGGAGATCCTCTGAGGCTTGGCACTATGAAAGGTCAAGGAAGGACTTTGGTAAAGGTGCAGCCTCAGGTGCAGTTGACAGCCCAGGACTGAAGAGGTCATGCAAAGAAACTGAGGCTAGGTACCATGAAGAGAGCCTGGTAAAGCCTAGCTACATCAGAAGACCCCAGTATATTGGAGATTCCAGTACCATAGGATGATCACCAAGAACATTTTTATAAGTCTCTATTTTGCTGAGGTTCTGAATGGATGTACTTTACTCACACAAAAAGTTGCAATGTGACAACTGGAAACGCTCATGTCACTTCTTTTGTACTTCACTTATAAGGAAGAAAAATCTGTACAAATTTTCCATTAGAGTTTTAGACTTTCTTGTTAGAGAGTGCTATAGAGGGCTGAGCTAAAGATGTGACCTAAGCTCCTTGGAGGAGCCCAGAAGATCATGTGTGGATCCCAGACACTGAAACAAGAAGCTGTGACATTGAAGTCGTCTTAGAGACCCCAAGATGTTTGAGATGCCAGAGCCATGGGATGAAATGGAAGCTGCTAGCAGGAAGTGGAAGTAGCCCAGGGGAAAAAAGTTTGTGGCAGTCAAGAAAGATGAAAAAGGGGTTGAAGATCTGAAGACCATTTTGCCATCAGACATGGAGATTCAGAGTTTGAAGTTTGCCCAGCTGGTTTTCTGTCTTGCTTTGGGGATCACACTTAAGTGACTGGATAAACTTCAGAAGAGACTTTGAAATGTGGACTTTTAACTTTTAGCAGTTGAGACTTCTAGACTATGGAGACTTTGCAAGTTGGGCTACATGATTTTTTTTATTATAATATGAGTTGGTGTGGCAACCATAGACTCGTGTGGGCCAGGGAGTGGAATGTGGTGGTTTGAATATGCTTGGTCCAGGGAATGCAATTTTAGGAGGTGTGGCCTTGTTGGAGTAGGTGTGGTCTTGTTGTGTGTCATTGTGGCGATGGGTAATGAGACCCTCCTCCTAACCACATGGGAGTCAAATCTCCTAGCAGTCTTCAGATGAAGAGGAAGAACTCTCAGCGCCTCCTGCACCATGCCTGTATGGACACTGCCATGCTTCCCACCTTGATGATAATGGACTAAACCTCTGAACCTGTAAGTCAACCCCAGTTAAATGTTGTCCTTATAAGAGTTGCCTTGGTCATAGTGTCTGTTCACAGTAGTAAAACCCTAGCTAAGACACTCTGCATGGGCATGTAAATAATCATAGTTGGTCATGAGGCTGATTGGGAAGGTCTGTCGTCCAAGTGCACTGACAGCAAGTGTAGGTTTTGACCCTGGGAACCTCAGTCTGCAGAGATACTTATTCAGCTCTAATTCTTGAGTGCACCCTCAGTAAGGAAGACCGACAGAGACGGAATCAAGGGTTGATAGATGGTCATTTGTTCATTCTGCCCATAGACTCTTATCTGTGTTAACTTACTCAATATGCTCCTGTGGCAGGCTTTAATTGACATAATAGGCCATGTGGTTTGAATAGTTTGTTTTGGTTCACGAGTGTTTCTCTTCTGTGATCTATTATTGAATAGCAGCCTGCTTGTTTGTGTATGACAGGCTACCATGGCAATGCTCAGTGCTGCTGTCAATATTCTGGTGCACGCTCCCTAGACACAAGTCAAGGAAGCCCGCTTAAAGAATGCAAACTCATGAGTACAATTTCTGGATCAAAGAAATTATAGAAAAAGTTAACTGAATAATGGCAGATTGTATGCCAAAGCATTGCTCTTAAACATACGCTTATAGGGGTTTACAGTACCTGTTTTTATTTTTCTCCAAGACAATGGTTTGGTTTATAAGTACTGATTTTGCTGATGTTCTGAATGGATGTACTTGGCTCACACAAAAAGTTGCAATGTGACAACCGAAAAATCTCATGTCACTTCTTTTGTACTTCACTTATAAGGAAGAAAAATCTGTACATATTTTCCATTAGAGTCTTAGGCTTTCTTGTTATTTAAGGCCAAGTATAGTTTCCCCCTTCTACTTTTAATGCTGTAATTCAAGGGAAAGCAATACTACACCTGAGGGGCTTGCTCTTGGCCTAAATTCAGTCACTGGACACTAATATGTTGGGTAAAAGAGTTTCAGGTTTAAAATCCCAAATTCCAGCTAAAAAAAAAAATACATTCAGTATTTATAAGTCATTAGCAATACATTTGTCTCATCTACTTCAGAAACACAAAGGGAATGGGACAAAAACTAATGGTTCTAACAGGATATGAGATCATGGCCTCTGCTCCTCTAATCTGCACCGGACAGGCAACTCTTTGTTCTTAATATCTTGCATGCATATTTTTGGTGCCTCCCAACATCCCTAGGCGTGTTCTCACAGTGAAGGCCAGGGGATCTCTTAGGTTAGATCCTCTAGAGTAGTAGTTCTCAACCTTACTAATGCTGCGACCCTTTAATACAGTTTCTCATGCTATGGTGACCCCCCTCCCCCATAAGAATCATGTTGTTGCTACTTTGTAACAGTAAATTTGCTTCTGTTATAAATCACAATGTAAATAATTTGGAGGTAGAGGTTTGCCAAAGGGGTCTAAGGTTACTATTTAAAAATAATTCAGATTCCACAAATATGGTAGCACACCCCCACTGTCCTAGCATTCAGGAAGCTGAAGTGAAAGAGATACTAGTTCTAGATCAACTTGGTCGACACGGTGTGAAAGAAAAAAGATTTCTCAGTTCTAAGCTACCCATGCTCCATCAGTGTCTGTTAGTGAGGCCCCAGAGTTCTTAACTATTAAGATGTATTTAACACAATAAGAGACACACAAAGCAGGAGTGTACAGTTCTACTACATGATTACAAAGCTAGCGAACTGAAACACAGACAGCCAGCAGTCTCACCAGCATTCTCGATGCTTCCTTGACATCGTCCCATTTATTTACTTCCTTTTTTGCTAGCAGTATCTGCTGACCTGGTCTCCTGGTCTCTGACATATCTCAAGACTTCTTGCATGCAAAACACATGAGAATACAGCCACAACACAGACTGCACTGCACCCCACGTCAAATGAGGCCATGCAGAATCTGGTCTAGCAACCTTATCTTCTACCTTCTTTATATCCCATTCTGAAGTCCTTTATCACGAGGTATGTTTCATTTTGCAATTATCTCCCTAATTAGCCACTTGGATCACTCCCCTGCCTCTGCTCTTATAGCTGCCGAGGAACATGGGAACTTCCTGTGTAAGTCCATCCTCCAAGCCTTTCCAACTGTGACTCTCTCGTAAGACGTGGATGACATTCGGCATTCTGCCACACCCAGGTCAGAACCATCACTTTTTGATACATGGAAAGGTTTATTTGGTTATTGATTCCCCTTTCTAGACCAGGAATTATGGAAGTTTGTTGTGTGTTTATTTGTTGTTCTTTCATACACACAGGGTAAGTATGTCCCTCGGACGCTGACCAAGTGAATAATCTCCAGGCAGAAACATCTTTGTACGACAGCACACAGCAACCTAGCACCTCCAGGCATGTTTAATTCTGATCATGTTCTTCCTTGTCAAGCTTGAGACACCAGGAGCACACAAGGTACCTGAGAGTGAAAGCCTTAAAGCAAGGGAGTTGTTGATGTTTCTTAGAGGCCACCGAGGAAGGACCAGTGGGAGTGCCCAGCTTTATGCTCTGCCTTCTTGCCCAGAAAGGACTCCCACTTGCAGACTCCTGTGCTGTGTGGGAAGAGGCCTGGACTCTTCTGATATTTTACATCCCGTCCCATCTTTGTACTCACGTGCTTCAGCTAGTCTGGATATACCTTCTTTCCTAAGAAATGCCACCACGCAAAACAATGACACCTTCACTACAAAAGTTTATGTAACATTTTTTTTTTAAACCTTCGGTGCCAAGAGGTGCTCTGCTCTTCCTTTGCTTGTTACACACTTGCGCTGGATGTACTTCCCCTCCCGGTTCCGTGAACCGCCGAGATCCCTCTCTCAGTGTGCCTCCCGCTAGTGTAACCATCCTTGATTAGACACTGTCAGGCTTCCCCCCATCTCTGCCCAGGACAGGAGCACAGTTCTGAGGCTCTCTCAGAGGGAATCCATGCTAGCAGGATTGAGTCTCAGTCTTTTCTCAAGTCTTTGTCAAGGGAACACTGGATGTAGTACTTTTCTGTGAGTTTTACCTCTCCTCCTCCTGTGCTTGAGGCAGCTCCTAAGTTCACAGGCACCTTTGTCGCTGCCTCTCCCCATCTTTCTCCAACTCTTGCCCATCTGCTTCCTAAAAGCCTCTCTGCAGTTCCGTCCTCTCCCGTGTTTCTCTGTTCCTTTTATGAGGCAGGAAAAGAAAAGGGCTTTATTTTGACTGCTGAGTCACACAGCTTTTGAGAGACACAATTTTCTACCTGCCCTTATGTGGAATGCTTTGTGGGGTGCTCCAGCTGTGTCCAACCCTGCTGAGCGCCAAGCTCTTGATGATGCCACTTTTCTATCTGGGAAAGTAGGCAGAGGATGCTAATCTCAGCAAAGCAGGCAAAGAGAGCGGCCTGGACAGCGAGGAGAAGAGGCCTGAGACTGAAGGGAAGTGGAAGATGCTTAAAGAGACCTCAGAGGCGAGATCTGTTCAGCTCAACATTCGGTTTCAGTTACAGCCTAATGTCATGTTTTCAGTTCTTCACATTAGCAGTACACTTTACATTTCCTTAGCTATAGCCATTGGATGACTTCTAAGATCCTGTCTAGTTCTTCAAACCACTATAGCAGAATGAATCCCCATGCATGTCATAAGCATTTGTACTCTATCCTGAGGATCATTTTACTTGTTTGTTTATACTGCATCGGGTATTGCATTGCAAGTTCAATACTACCACTTTACAAAGGAACTACGGGGAGCCAAAATTACATAAATACATACATTTTGCAAGGTATTTAAATATACTTGGAATATTCAAAGGAGAAAAGTAGGGGACCATTATAATCCTTTACTCCTTAAAATTCTATAGCACTTTTAATGAAATGCAATGCATGCTAATTTGTTTGGTTTTGTTTAGCAAAGAAGCTATTTATGAATTCATAACTCTTAAATTCATCATTTATTATATTTATCTTTATTTATTATTTAAGATAGTAAACTGAATTTATCTTTTAAGAAATTTTATTTCCGTTGTTTTCAATGTATTCCTGCCTCCATGAGCAATTCATTTGAGCAATTAAAAAAAAAAAGAAATTTTATTTCCTCCATATGCTTGAAAGGGTCTTAACTTTTCAAAATCTATTTTAATCTTCAATATACTTTCAAGGTTTTAAATTTCATATTGCAAAGTAAGGAAAATTAGAATTACGTTTCTAGACATATGAATGCTGAATATGACTCAGAAATTTGCAGGATCAGCACCACACAGAGTGGAAAATGTGTCAAATATGAAGCTGTTATGAGACAGTAATGGATAACAATAGACTTATACAGACTTTAGATCTTATGGGTTATCAGCATAATGCTAATTTCTCTCCTTCAAGAATATTCAACATCTGCTATGCTTTCTTTTTTCTTTTGAGTCACTGAAGCATTTTAACGAAATATTTATAAAACTAATAAATTACTGCTCTTTCACTTAAACTTCAGAGGTACCACCTTCCAGATATTTTTATTAAAAACAGTTTTAGCTTTGAGTATAGATTTTTAAATTTTATTTTATTTTATATGCATTGATGTTTTGCCTACAATATCCCTGTGTGAGGGTGTTGGATCCCCCAGAACTGGAGTTACAGACAGTTGTGAACTACTTTGTGGGTGCCCAGTATCAAACTTAGGTTCTCTGGAAAAGGAGTGTCTTGCTGAGGGTTTTATTGCTGTGAAGAGACACCATGACCAAGGCAACTCTCATAAATGCAAACATTTAGTTGGAGCTTGCTTACAGTTCCAGAGGTTTAGTTTAGAGAGAATCTCTTGTGTCCTGTCACAAGCTGATGGCCTATTAGCTTAGACAGGAAGTACAAGGAGGGAGTTCCAAGTAGGGAAAGAGAGGAATTCTGGGATAGAGTCGAACATGGGAAGAGCTTCACTTGGAAGTCTGAGGAGACTGGTGCATGGAACTGAGAAGAGGTACCACCCATGTGGCACTCATAGAATAGAACACAGGTTAATTATGTTACAAGCTGGTCAGAGAACAATTCCTAGCATATGCCCTAGGCATTTATTCATAGATAATAAGTCTCACAGTTGTTATTTCAGGAACTGGGTCATGAGTAAAAAAGCAGGCAGATAGTAATGGTGCCCAACCTGGGGCAAGAATCCAGGCTTAGAGCCTCAGAAGCCACTAGGAAGGATGGTTTAGCACTCTGCTCTGGGGCAGTGGGCAGGCTGCACTGTGAGCAGAGCAGCTGAATTCTGGCTGGCTGCACAAAAGGTAGAGGCAGGAAACCACAGAGAAGATCTACTGTAGAAGTGCAGGCCCCTTAGATCCCATGATGCCTGCTGGAGCAAGCAGAGGCCCAAGAGGAACTCAGGTGCTGCAACTGCATTGCCCTTTCTGTTGAGCCAGAGCCTTAGTGAACTAGCAAGGGCAGCTTGCTCTACTGAGCTGAGAGGGAGGAGTTAGTCACCATAGACATGTGCTGGCCCGAGGAGCCTGCAGGTGCACAGGAGGACAACGGAGCCTTTTCCTGGAGGTGTAGTGGGACCGAAAAGCCCCAAACTTCTGAACTGTTAAGGCATTAAGTTTAAACATAAGAAAAGAGAAGAGAAACTGGGTATAAAAATCATAGGAAGAAATATTTAGTTTTAAAATAAGAAAGTGACGTTCATAAGGAGAGCTAGAGAATAAAAATATTTCTTGTTTTAAAAATGGAGGAAAACGCCGTGATAGAGGGCAGCTGGATCCTAATTTTGTTTCACTTTTTTATCAGTATACAAGTAATTATTTTTTCACTGATGATTACAACTTTATATATCCTTTTTAAAAGATCAGAATAAAGCAGACTTGGATAAGGAAAGGACTGAAAAAATACTTGCTAAGTTACAAATAATAGAACAAAATGTACAGTTCTTTGACTTACGAAGAAATTTCAACTGAATCCAATCTAAACTCTACAGCAATACCTTGTAACAAGACTGCAAAATGGCAGTCTGTATCTGTTTTTTTTAAAAGAACCAAACAAAAAACTAAAATGATTTTTCAGCTTTGATAAGGCAATTACAACCAGATAAACATGGCAATCAAGAATTTGAATGGCAGTCCACAGAGGCACAAGATTTAAAATGATTGAAAGAAGCAATAATAACCTATGCCTTACATTCCATACATGTAAAACAGATACTTAATTATTAGGCCTTGAAAAATGTATAATTCCAAAAGATTGGAGACAGTTGATGACAGCTATCTTAGAGCCTGACCCTCAATTTTAATGGCTAATGTGGTAGAAAGATAAGGCTTCAATTATGGAGCAACAAAATAGGACTAGAGGCATTGATATTGTCAAGGATCAGTACTAGGTGAAGAGCTGTATTCTAAATTAAGAGTACATCACTCTTGATGATGCTGTTCTAGGACAATGTCATACAATAGCCTTAAATGATTGGGACAAAACTGAACAGGGATGAGATGAATCATTTACAAAGATGAACCAGGGTTCAAATGAATCTTTCACCAGCTTTTTACAAAGACTACCTAGAGCTCTAAATAGAACAATATCATACTGTCTTAGTTAGGGTTTTATTGCTGTGAACAGACACCATGACCAATGCAAGTTTTGTAAAAGACAACATTTCATTGAGGCTGGCTTACAGGCTCAGAGGTTCAGTCCATTGACATCAAGGCAGAAATTTGGCAGCATCCAGGCAGGCTTGGTGCAGGAGATGCTGAGAGTTCTACATCTTCATCTTAAGGCTGCTAGTAGAAGACTGACTTCCAGGCAGCCAGGGTAAAGGTGTGTCACACCCACAGTGACACACATACTCCAAGGCCACACCTTCTAATAGGGTCACTTCCTGGGCCAATCATATACAAACCATCACACATACCAAAATGCTAGAGAAATTTTAATGGAATCTTTAGCTTTTTTAAAATTATAATGCTGATTACAAAATTGCTATTAGACCTTCATACCTCTTCATAAATGAATCAAAACTACTATGGATATAGAGCTTATTCAGTTGTGGTTGGACAATTACTGAAGACATAAAAACACAAAATACCCATTGTTGTGGCTGTGAAAGATCAGGTCATTCCCTAAAGGACTGTAGACAGCTCCTAAAGATAAATTCTTCTTTAATCATAATTCATGAAGAAAGATTCCTGTGAAATGTAGATGTGTACGGAATGGACATAAGGCTCACAAATGTAGGCCATCCAAAGATAATTGAGACAATTCCTTAATGTTGGAAGCACTAACTAAGGGGCTTTGCTCAAAGCCCATGAGCCATTGGTTTCTGGTCCACCAAGGAAAGACTATTATGAAAAACAACTAAAAAAAAATCAATGCCTGATAAGACAAATAGAGCTGCTCAAAACATAAATAAAGCAGTAACAGAGATAGAGCACCTCCTACAGATAAAAACAAGAGATTCTAAGGATACCAAAACCCAGATATTTGATAAACTATTATAAATGATAAGAGACCAAAGTCAAAATTACAGTTAGATGGAATTGAGAGCAAAGGCTTAGCAGATACAGAAATAACTATAATATTACATGATTCCTGGACTCCAGCTTGGCCACTACAAAGAGTATCTACATAGCTCCTAGGAATTAAGGCATTGTCTCAGGTAAAACAAAATCTGATTAATAGCATAAGACCAGAATATCAAATAGGAAAGTTAAGGCCATATGTGGCTAATATAGCCATAAATCTGTGGGGAAAATGTGTATTGCAACAGTGGAAAGCACAGATTAGTGTTCCTCCAACTTTAGAGACATGCTGTAAGAGAAGAAATTTTCCTAATAAAGAAGTTTTAAATTGTTATCAAAGACAGTTACAGACTGCCCATAAGTAGTTTACAGCACAAGCCGACTCTTCAATTTTATATGGGGGAGCCACTGCTGCCCTATCTCCAGCTGCCCTATCACTAACTTGGAAAACTTACCAACCTGTTTGGACAGAACAATGGCCTATGAGAAAAGAAAAGTTACCGGTACTAGAATAGCTATTCCAAGAGCAGCTTAGGCTCAATCAGCCCTTAAAAAGAAATCTGGCAAATAGAGGATATTGACAAATCTGAGTGCAATTAACAAAATCATTCAGCTAGTGGCCTCTTTACAACCTTGAATCCCATTGCCTTCCTTGTTACCTAAGGCATGACCTATTATAGGGGTTGATCTAAAAGAATGCTTTTTCCACAATCCTTTTACATGAACATGATAGAAAAAGGCTTGCTTTCCTCAGTGCCTACTTTTAATACAAGTAGTCCAATGAAAAGATATCACTGGAGAGTCTTGCCACAAGGAATGTTGAATAGTCCTACCTTATGCCAATATTGTACAACAGTCATTATAAATAACAAGCAGTTTCCTTAATCCATAATTTACCACTATATGGAAGATATCTTATCTGCTGTTTCAGATACAAATTCCTTTGGAGGAAAATGTTTGATGAGATGAATTTTGCTGGGGATTACATATTGTTCCTGAAAAAGTGCAAAAAGGAGATTCTATTAATTATCTAAGATATAGTATGGATTTACAAAATATTTGACCACATAAGGTACAAAGCCAACTAAGAACTCTTCATTATTTTCAAAAATTGTCAGGAGATATTAATTGACTAAGGTCCACAAAGGGATTTATTTTAAACCATACAAGGTGATAAAAACTTAAATATGCCAAGAAAATTATCAGCTAAGACTGAAAAAGAATTGGCTCTGGTAGGAAAGAAATTATACAAAACATATATAGATCGTTCAGAACCAAAGATAGCTTGTATTTTAGTTATTTTTGCCTTCTATTCATTCTCCTACAGGAATTCTGATGCAGAGAGATTATATCTTAGAATGGATAGCACACAAATAGAGTAAAAAATTAAAGACCTATATAGAAAATCTTTCTGTATGGATTCTGAAAGGAAGAAATGATACTTCATCAATTTGCAAAAGTAGATCCAACAGAAATTGTGGTACCTTTTACTAATGCATAAAATGCCTCATTATGAACAGAAAAAAATAACATTGGCAAAGGGTTTGTAGTAATTTTGGGGGAGATATTAACAAACAACTTCAGTTTATAAAAAGAACTAATTGGATTCTCCACCATATAGTAAGAGGGACACCAATTTCTGGAGCCCTTACATTCTATGCTAATGCAAATAAATCAGGAAAGGCAGATTGTAAATCAGAAAGTATAAATAATTCAGAACCTTTATAATTCAGTTTAAAAAATAAGAGCTGTATGTCATTCTTATGGTATTATTAGATTTTCCAAAACCTTCTAATATAACTATTGACTCAATATGCAGAAAGAGTTGTTTTGTATATAGAAACTACTGAACTTATTCAGGATGATTCAGAGTTAACTTCACTATTTTTCAACTGTAACAAGTAATCAGAAATAGAAATCATTTATTGTATATAACACATATCAGATCTCATACAGGTCTACCTGGTCCTCTAGCACAAGGTAATGATGAAATTGATTAGCTATATGTGCTAGAAACTTCAGAATTTCATTAAAATATGTTAACAGCAAAAGTTTGAAGAAAGTTTTTTTTATACTTGGCAACAAACCAAAGAAATCATAAAGTTATATCCAACCTGTTCTTGGTATATCCTAACTCCGTTACCTGCAGGAAATAACCCAAAAGGAACCCAAAGAAATGAAATTTGGATAAAGGATGCGTTTGATTTTGCAGAGTTTAAAAAATTAAAATATGTACATCATAACACAGATACATATTCAAGATTTCAATGGGCAACTGCTTTAAGTTCTGAAAGGACTGGTGTATAATTACACATTTATTAGAAGTTATGCCAATTATGGCAATACCTGTACAAATTAATACTGGCAATGTTTCAGCATATATCTCTAGAAAAATGAAACATTTTTTACATATTATAATATAAAGCATATTACAGGTATACCACATAATCCTACAGGATAAGCAGTTGTAGAGAGCTAATTATACTTTAAAGGAGATGCTTAACAAACAAAAAGTGGTAGCAGAGACCCTTCCCAGAGATATATTACATAGTGCTTTATTAACTTGAACTTTTAAAAATGCTAATGAACAAAACCAACACCTGCTGACAGACATTGGATTTTGAAAAAAAAACGCTGAACTAAAGTGGTCCATTTATATTAAGGATTTCTTAACTTCAGAATGGAGGGCTGGGCAATGTTATACTAGGAAAGAGGTATAATAGTAGAGACATGGGCTCTGAGAAATCCTATGGGATTTAGTGTTTTAGGACTTAGCATTTTGATTTTCTCGTGTGTGTGTGTGTGTGTGTGTGTGTGTGTGTGTGTGTGTGTCTGTCTGTCTGTCTGTCTGTCTGTCTGTCTAGAGGTCAGAGTTCAAAGTTGGGTTTTATTTTCCTTACACATCTTCACCTTTTTTTGATAGAGTCTCTTGCTATAAAACCTGAGTTCTTACATTTGGCTCATCTGGCTGGTTAGTAAATGCCAGAAATTTTCCTATCTCTATCTGCCCAGCAATGGTATCATCAGCATGTACTCTGGGCCTTGCTTTTTAAGATGAGGGGTTTGGGGAGTCAAACTTGGGTCCTTGTGTAAACACATTACCAACTAAGCTATCTCTGCAGCCCCAATTTCCTCTTAAATACAACAGATGATAATGAGAATAGCAGTATGTGGTTCCCAGTGCAAGCAAAGGTAAAAGGACTTCATGTTTATAAAGTGTATGAGTGTGTGATTGTGGTGGTTTGATTAGGAATGCCCCCATAGACTTTTGTGATTGAAGGCTTAGCCCATTAAGTGTGGCACAGCCTTGTTGGAGGAAGTGTATCGCCGTGGGGGTGGGCTTTGAGGTCTCCTACGATCCAGCTAGGCTCAGTGTGGCACACGATCCCCTTCTGCTGCTGTGGATCAAGATGTAGAACTCTCAGCTCCTCCTTCTATCACTCTCTGCTTGGAATGCTGCCATGGTTTCCATCATGATGATAATGGACTAAACTGAGACTGTAAGCCGGTGCCAATGAAATGTTTTCTTTCATAAGAGTTGCCTAGGTCATGGTATCTTTTCACAGCAATAAAACCCTAAGACACTGATCAATATTTATTTTCTTGTATCACTAAAACAGTACTTACTAACCTTACTTTTAAATTGATACATAGTCTCAAGCACATACAGCATATTTAACACACACACACATAAACACACACACGTACACACACATGTGAACACACACACATGTGAACACACACACACACACACACACACACACACATGAACATGCACACATACATTCTACAGTGTGCTAGTGAATGTCCAAGAAAAATCTCAGGTATTAGCTGTGATAAATCTCCAAACCCAAATAACCTGTGCAAAGAACACACAGCTCAGTTATAATATTTATAAATGGCTTGCCTAGATTGGGCAGATATACCACTACACCACTCTGTTCTCCAGCTATGAAATCCCTTGCTACTTGTAGTTCTTCCAGACCATGTGGTACTGTTTTATTTTCCTTCCATCTCTTCCTTTTCTGTCATCCTTTCTCTCCTCAGTCTCCTCATCTCTCCTTCTCTTTCTTCTCTCCCCTTCTCTAAAACTCCCAATCCCACCTTTCACTTCCTCTGCGCAATCACAGGCTCTAGCCTTTATGTAACCAGTTAAAATGGGAGAAGGCTCACCTGAAATCATGAGAATGTGATCTACTCTTTGTCGGGGCACCCCCTTTTGAGGAAGCAGAATTAGAATCAAAATACAAGCAGCAATCCACCACAATTAGTCCTACCCTTCCACCTAGTTTGAGGAAGAATCTCTTGTCTGTCTGTCTGTCTGTCTGTTTGCAAAAGCAGCTTAGCAAGCCCATGAATGTCCATCCAGATTATTTAGTCCCTGCTTCCCGCCTTGTTGGAGGAATACTGGATCTATCAATGAGTGCTACAGTTCCTAGCTTATGTGGAATCTTGGTGTTGGTCCTCAAATTTGCCCAGTGAGGTAGCTGGTATTAATCAAGTTGACATGGCCTAGAATTATGTTGGACAAGTCTTTAGACCCACCTGTGAGGGATACCTAGGTTACCCTCCAGGTTTGCCTGGAAGGATTCTCTTGATTAGGTTAACTGATAGAAGAAGGATTATCCTAAAAGTGGATGACACCATTTTCTGTCTTTTAATTAATTACTTAATTACTTAAGTTTTTTACACTCTATATTTTATCCATTCCCCCTCCATGACCCTCTGACTGTTCCACATACCATACCTCCTCCCCACTCCCTGTCTCCACGTGGATGTCCACATCCCCCACCCTAACTGACCTCTAAACCCCTGGGGCCTCCAATCTCTTGAGGGTTAGGTTCATCATCTCTGAATGAACACAGACCCAGCAGTCCTCTACTGTATGTGTGATTCTTTGTATTGTTTTCTTTGTTTCTATTTTGCTGATTTTGGCCCTGAGTTTGACTATTTCCTGCCTTCTACTCCTCTTGGGTGAGTTTGCTTCTTTTTGTTCTAGAGCTCTCAGGTGTGCTGTTAAGTTGTTAGTGTTAGTTGTTAGTTCTCCAGATTCTTTACCAGGGCACTTAGTGCTATGAACTTTCCTCTTAGCACTGCTTTATTGTGTCCTATAAGTTTGGGTATGATGTGTCAATATATTCAGTAAATTCCAGGAAATCTTTCATTTCTTTCTTTATTTCTTCCCTGATCAAGTTATCATTGAGTAAAGAATTGTTCAGTTTCCACATGCATGTGGGCTTTCTGTAGTTTTTGCTGTTCTTGAAGATCAGTCTTAGTCCATAGTGATCTGATAGGATGCATGGTATTATTGTAATCTTCTTGTATCAGTTGAGGGTTGTTTTGTGACCAATTATAGGTCAATTTTGGAGAAGGTACCATGAGGTGCTGAGAAAAAGGTGTATTCTTTTGTTTTAGGGTGAAATGTTCTATAGATATCTGTTAAATAGATGTTTTTTAGTATGAATTGTATTCCTAATAGAAGAATCTAAATGTATATCTGCTTCTGAGCAAATGTGTAATACCTTCAATAAAATATTGAGGGTAATAATATGGTTACAAATGCTGTATAAGTTGCAATATTACATTACAAAATAATGCCTGATTATTGAACTAATTCATATTACAGTTTCAGGCACAAATTTCTTTTTTTAAAACAAATTGCAAAGGTTGTTAAATACACCAAGTTCTGAGCTGAGTTCATTTGGAAAGTAGCCTAGGAAGTCTTGTCCCTCACCCCTTATTAACTTGTGTTTATCCTTGAGAACACCATCTGCAGATATCTCAGACTTATCTCCAAAGGCAAAGATTCTACAGGGCTATTTCTCACAAGTTACATCTAGAATGTTCTAAGTTCTGCAAATACTTTTTAAAAGAAATCTCAAAACCCTCTCCTAGGGTATTGTCTTAGCTCTCATCATTCCCTGATAAAGCTGGATTCAGGAGAAGCTTTTTTTCTCTACTGCTAATTTTAACCAATGTGAAATATGTCATATCATATAGTCAAATCTAATATATTTACTGGGTAAGAACACCAAATTTTCACTTCTGGGCTTAGAGATTATAATTTTTGTAGAGTTTTTGGATGCAGGCTTAAAATGATCATATATATATGTATATATATGTATATCTATATATATCTATATACATACATACATACATACATACATACATACAATGTATGCCATCAAAAAGGCACAATCAGTTCATACAGCACACCTATAAAAACAGACTGGCCTGTAGCAAGACTAGCCTGTAGCAAAGGAGTGTTGCCCCTTCCCTGTCTTCCAATGGCTTCCAGAGATGGGAAATTGGTCCAGAAGAATCAATATTGCAGTGGATGGTGGCATCAGATAGCAGCAAATTATGCTGAGAAAATTATTCCCTTTGCATTTCTCCTTATGTCCTCTGAAGGAAGAAATACAAGTTGGTGCCAATCTGCCTCTAATCCTCTTACACTTACTAAATTCTGCTTTAAGAGAGAGAGGGGAGGGAGAGAGGGAGAGAGGGAGGGAGGAAGAGAGAGAGAGAGAGAGAGAGAGAGAGAAGGAGAAAAAGAGAGAGAGACCAGGTTTACTTCAGAGCTTCTGGCAGGCCTTAGTCTGTAGGTAGAATTTGAAAACATGGTTTCCCTTTTAAGTTTGTTCTCTACTGAGGCAAGTGGGTCCCGGAAAGGCTTGATGCAGCATTGTAGGGGATTATCAGGACAGAGAAGTGGGAGGAGGTTGATTGGGGAAGGGAAGAGGGCTTATGGGACTTATGGGGAGAGGGGAACCTAGAAAGAGAAAATCATTTGAAATGTAAACAAAGCATATAGAAAATTTTTAAAAAGACACTTTATGGAAATTACAATTAACAAGGGTGATTAAAAAAAAGAAATATCAAAATGTCTTTTAAATAGATGTTTTTAAGTAAAATAAACCCAAATGTATAAAAGAAAACTGCTAGGGTAGGAATATAAATTATGAAATTTGTAATTATGAAATGTAAATTATGAAAAGCAATATGAAATTATCTTCAAATTCGAAATAGAATTGCCCAATAATATAGCAATAATCACTAAATATTACTAAATATTGACTGAAAGACATGAAATCAAGGTCAGAGCTGTGTATTGCAATACCATCTTCAAAAGCTGAGCTCTGCTATCAGCAGGTGTTTTGTCAGGGGATAAGAAAGAAAATATGGTATGTGCGCAGTGCGATTTAGTCTTCAGACACAAAGTCCTGTCATTTGCAGCAACATGCATGATCCTTGAACACTGAACAAAATAAGCCAGGCACAGAAAGATGAGTAAGTCATGAACTCATGCATGTGAAATCTAGGGAAGCAGAGCCCAGAGGAGGACAATGAGGGCAAAAAGGAGCTGGTATGGTGTCTTAGTCAGGGTTTTCTAGAGTCACAGAACTCATGGAATGCCTCTATATATTAAGGTTATTTATTGTAATGACTTATAGTCTGTAGTCCAACTAACCTGACAACGGGCACCTGTAAATGGGAAGTAAAAGGATCTAGTAGCTGCTCAGTCCCAGGAGGCTAGTTGTTTCAGCTGGTGTTCTGTAGAAGTTGGTTCCAACAGATGTGCTGGCAAGTCAGTGCAAGCAGGCAAAGAATGAGTTTTCCTTCTTCCAGTGTCCTTATGTAGGCCTCCTGCAGAAAGTGTGGCTCAGATTAAAGCTGGGTACCACCATGCCTAGAACTAAAACTTGCATTGTCCCAGGCTGACCTTCAACTCAGAGGTCTTCTTGCCTCAGTCTCCTGGAATTAATGGCATGTACTACCTTGGCTGGGCCTAAGATTTTCATGGGGACACTATGCCCCAAGAGCTCCATGTCAATATCCAGGCTGTCTTCCAGTCCCGATACAGGTGTGCCCGTTGTTTCTAGATTGTTGTTCATTCCAGATGTAACCAAGTTGACAACAAGGAATAGCCATCACAGATGGTGAGTGAGGAGAGACTGACTAAAGGATATTGGGCTTTAGTTGAGAATAAGGAGTCAGAATATTGACTGTAGAACTTGGAAAGAGAATTAGCAATGTAATATAATCTTGAAAATGTTTTCACCAAAGTGATAACTGCTAAGTAATAGGTATGACCATCTCATAGTGTATTAGTGAGGGATTTTAAAACATACTGTAGGGCCTGAAGAGGTGGCCTAATGTGTAAAGCATTTGCTGTGTTTACACTTTTCTTTCCCCATAGCTGTGACAAAATACCCTGACAAAGGCAACTTGATGGAGAAAGTGTGCTGTTGTTTTTTTCTGGCTCACAGTTCAAGGGAAGAGTAGTCCCTTGTTGCTGGGAAGTCAACGCTTCTGAAACAGTTGGTCACATCATCTCCAAAATCAGAAGGCAGAAAACAATGAACGGTCTGCCCATCTCACCTTCTCCATTTTGTATAATTCAGGGTCTAAAAACAGAAAATGGCCTTCTGCCGTCCAGTCCTTTCTGCTGGGGCAGACTCTTGCCTGGTCTGCTTCAGTGAATATACCATATCCTGATCCATGCTAGAGAACCCACTTGACTCAGAGCAGTTGGATAAGAACTACCCACCCTCTGGAGTCCAAGAGCTGCTGCTGGGAGCCCAGTGGACTCGGACCTATCACTCACCAAAACCCCAGCCTTCCTGAATATCACTCCCCCTCCATCCCTTCTGCCCCTCCCCTTCTGTTCCTTTGCCCTTTCTGCCCCTTTCACCGCCCAGTCCTTTCTGCTGGGGCAGACTCTTGGCTGGTCTGCTCCAGTGAAGACACGATATCCTGATCCATCCTAGAGAACCGGCAGCACTAAGAGCAGTTGAGGACCTGCTGCATTTAAACTAGTTGAGGATCAGCTGCACTTAGAGCAGTAGGACAATATCTTGACTGCTCCACTGAAGACCCAAGAGTCTGAACACCTGCCAGGAGATCTACTACAGCCAGGCAAATAGATCAGCAGCTTCTCTGCCCCTGTAAGGAGCCCCCAGTTGGAAGGTCCCACAGGTGGTCTGCTACAGTCAGGGCTGCAAGCCTACCAGGAGACCTGAAGCAACCGAGGGACAAAAGAGGCAGACTCCAGACAGTCACCCAGACCTACAAAAACCAGGGATATCCAGATGGCAAAAGGCAAGTGCAAGATCATAAGCAACAGAAGCCAATATACGTGGGCATCATCAGAACCCAGTTCTCTCACCACAGCAAGCCCTGAATGCAACAACACACCTGAAAACCAGGAAGCTGATCTAAAATCCTATGTCATGAAGATGATAGAGTCCTTTAAGGAGGATACCAATAACTCACTGAAAGAAATATAGGAAAGCACAGGCAAACAGGTGAAGGAATTGAATAAAGCAATCCAAGACCTAAAAGTGGAAGTAAAAACAATAAAGAAAACACAAATGGAGGCAAACCTGGAAATGAAAAACCTAGGAAAGAGGTCAGCAATTACAGATGTAAGTATTACCAACAAAATACAAGAGACAGAAGAGAGAATCTCCGGTGTATAAAATACTGTAGAAGACTTTGACATAACTGTCAAAGAAAATTCAAAACATAAACAACACCTAATCCAAAACATCCAAGAAATTCATGACACAATGAAAAGACCAAACCTAAGAATAATTGGAATAGAGGAGAATGAAGATTCCCAGCTCAAAGGACCTGAAAATGTCTTCAACAAAATCATAGAAGAAAACTTTCCCAACCTAAAAAAAGATGGCCATAAAGTACAAGAAGCCTATAGAACACCAAATAAATGGGAACAGAAAAGAAAATCCTCTTGTCACATAATAATCAAAACACTAAACGCACAGAAAAAGAAAGAATATTAAAAGTTGCAAGGGAAAAGGGCCAAGTAACATACACAGGTAGACCTATCAGAATTACACCAGTCTTCTCAACAGAGACTATGAAAGTCAGAAGAGTCTAGTCATAGATCATGCAGATTCTAAGAACACAAATGCCGGCCCAGGCTACTTTATCCAGCAAACTCTCAATCAACATAGATGGAGAAAGCAAAATATTCCAGGATAAAACCAAATTCAAACAGTATGTATATACCAACCCAGCCCTACAGAGCATCCTAGAAGGAAAACTCCAACACAAGGAAGGCACCTGCACCAAAGAAAGGACAAGATACTAAGCATCTCACAACAAGCCAAAAGGAGAGAACCACAAGCACATAAAGTCACCTACAAAAACAAATATATCAGGAACAAATAGTCATCTCTCTTTAATATCTCTCAATATTAATGGACTCAACTCACCTATAAAAAGACATAAACTAACAGACTGGATACACAAACAAGATCCAACATTTTGCTGCATACAAGAAACACACCTCAATAACATAGAGAGACACTATCTCAGAGTAAAAGGATGGAAAAAGGTCTTCCAAGCAAATGGTCCCAGGAAACAAGCAGGAGTTGCCATCCTAATATCCAAAAAATAGACTTTCAAACAAAAGTTATCAAGTGTGATAAAGAAGCACACTTCATATTCATCAAGGGAAAATCCACCAAGAGAAAGTCTCAATTCTGAACATCTATGACTCAAATGTAAGAACACCCACATTCATAAAAAAAAAGTTTACTAAAGCTCAAAACACTCATTGAAACCCACACAATAACAGTGGGAGACTTCAACACCCCACACTCACCAATGGACAGGTCATTGAAACATAAACTAAACAGACACAGTGAAACTAAGAAAGGTTATGAAGCAAATGTGTTTAACATATCTACAGAACATTTCACCCTAAAACAAAAGAATACACCTTCTAAGCACCTCACGGTACCTTCTCCAAAACTGATATAATATAATTGGTCACAAAACTAACTTCAACCGATGCAAAAAGATTAAAATAATATCATGCATCCTATCAGATCACCATGGCCTACTGCTGGAAGAAGGCAGGAAATAGTCAAACTAGGGGCTAAATCAACAATACAAAGAGTCAACAAAGCCAGAGGTTGGTTCTTTGAGAGAATCAACAAGATAGATAAACCCCTAGCCAAA
The DNA here is from genome assembly GCA_964023405.1 of Apodemus agrarius. Lineage (NCBI taxonomy): Eukaryota > Metazoa > Chordata > Mammalia > Rodentia > Muridae > Apodemus > Apodemus agrarius. The sequence continues at coordinate 48,298,297 of OZ030014.1, forward strand.
CTAACTAATGGGACAAGAGGCAGTGTCCTAATTAACAAAATCAGAAATGAAAAGGGAGACATAACAACAGAATCAGAGGAAATTCAAAAAATCATCAGATTCTAGTATAAAAGCCTAAACTCAACAAAACTAGAAGTATTGAATGATTTTCTGGACAGATGATACATACCAAAATTAAGTCAAGAGCAGGTAAACTGTCTAAACAGGCCCATATCGCACAAGGAAATAGAAGAAGTCATTAAAAATCTCCCAACCAAAAAAAGCCCAGGGCCAGATGGCTTTAGTGCAAAATTCTACCAGACCTTCAAAGACCTGATACCAATTTTCCTCGAACTATTCCATAAAATAGAAAGAGAAGGAACACTACTTAATTCATTCTATGAAGCCACAATTACTATGATACCTAAACCACACAAGGACCCAACAAAAAAGAGAACTTCAGACCAGTCTTGCTTATGAATATCAATGCAAAAATACTCAATAAAATTCTTGCAAACAAATTCAAGAACAAATCAAAACCATCATTCACCACGATTAAGTAGGCTTCATCCCAGGGTTGCAAGGTTGGTTTAATATATGAAAATCCATTAATGTAATCCACTATATAAACAAACTCAAAGAAAAAAATCACATGATCATCTCCTTAGATACAGAAAAAGCATTTGATGAAATACAGCACTCTTTCATGTTAAAAGTGTTGGAGAGATCAGGAATTCAAGGCTCATACCTACACATAATAAAAGCAATTTACTGCAATCCAACAGCCAATATCAAATTAAATGGAGACATACTTGTAGCAATCCCGTTGAAATGGGGGACAAGTCAAGGATGCCCACTCTCCCCATATCTATTCAATATAGTACTCGAAGTGCTAGCTAGAACAATAAGATAACAAAAAGAGATCAAGGGGGATAAAAACTGGCAAAGAAGAAATAAAGTTATCATTATTTGCAGATGATATAATAGGATACATAAGCGACCCCAAAAATTCTACCAGAGGACTTCTACAGCTGATAAACAACTTCAGCAAAGTGGCTGGATATAAAATTAACTCAAATAAATCAGTAGCCTTCCTTTATACAAATGACAAACAGGCTGGGAAAGAAATTAGGGAAACAACTCCCTCCACAATAGCCACAGATAATATAAAATATCTTCTCTAACCAAACAAGTGAATGGTCTGTATGACAAGAACTTCAAGTCTCTCAAGAAAGAAATCAAAGATCTCAGTAAATGGAGAGATCTCCCTTGTTCACGGATTGGCAGAATTAACATAGTAAAAATGGCCATCCTACCAAAGGCAATCTATAGATTCAGTGCAATTCCCAACAAAATCCCAACACAATTCTTCATAGACATGGAAAGTGCAATTCTCAAATTCATCTTGAAAGTCAAAAAACCCAGAATAGCACAAACAATTCTTAACAATAAAAGAAAGGCTGGGAGAATCACCATCCCTGACTTCAAGCTTTACTACAGAGCAATAGTAATAAAAACTGCATGGTATTGGTACAGAAACAGACACATTGATTAGTGGAATAGAATTGAAGATCCAAAAATATAGCCATATACTTATGGACACTTGATCTTTGACAAAGAAGCCAAAAATACACAATGGAAAAAAGAAAGCATCTTCAATAAATGGTGCTTGTCTAATGGGCTGTCAGTATGTAGAAAATGAAAATAGATCTATATTTGTCACTTGCACAAAGCTCAAGTCTAAGTGGATTAAGAACCTCAACATAAAACCAGATATGCTGAAGCTGGTAGAAGAGAAAGTGGGAAAGAGTCTTTAGGTCATTGGCACAGGGAGACATTTCCTAAACAGAATTTCCAATGTCTCATGCTCTATGATCGAGAATTGATAAATGGGACCTCATAATACTGGAAAGCTTCTGTAAGGCAAAGGACATAGTCAATAAGACAAATTGACAACCTAAAGATTGGGGAAAAATCTTCACTACCCCCATGTCTGATAGAGGGCTAATATCTAAAATATATAAAGAACTTAAGAAACTAATCACCAAGCAATCAAACAACCCAATCAAAAAATGGAATATAGAACTAAACCATGATTTCACAACTGAGGAATCTCGAATGGCTGAGAAGCACCTAAAGAAATGTTCAAAGTCTTTAGTGATCAAGGAAATGTAAATAAAAAATGACCCTGAGATTCCACTTTACAACAATCAGAATGGCTAAGGTCAAAACCTCAGGTGACAACACATGTTGGAGAGGATGTGGAGAAAGGGGAACACTTCTACATTGCTGGTGGGATTGCAAACTGGTACAACCACTCTGGAAATCAATCTGGAGGTTCCATAGAAAATTGGAAATAGATCTACCTGAAGACCCAGCTATACCACTTTTGAGAATATATCCAACAGACGCCCCACCATGCCACAGGGACACGTGTCCCACTATGTTCATAGCAGCCTTATTTGTGATAGCCAGAAGCTAGAAACAACCCAGATATCCCATGACAGAAGAATGGATACAGAAAATGTGGTTTATTTACACAGTGGAATACTACTCAGCTATTAAGAATGAGGACATTCTGAGTTTTGCAGACAAATGGGTAGAACTAGAAAATATCATCCTGAGTGAGGTAACTCAGTCCCAAAAGGACATGCATGGTATGTACTCATTAATAAGTAGATGTTAGCAGAAGAAGAAGAAGAAGAAGAAGAAGAAGAGGAGGAGGAGGAGGAGGAGGAGGAGGAGGAGGAGGAGGAGGAGGAAGAAGAAGAAGAAGAAGAAGAAGAAGAAGAAGAAGAAGAAGAAGAAGAAGAAGAAGAAGAAATGAACAAAGGGGAGAGAGAGAGAGAGAGAGAGAGAGAGAGAGACAGAGAGAGACAGAGAGAGAGAGACAGAGAGAGAGAGACAGAGAGAGGAAGAAAGAACAGAGTTCCCAAGATACAGTCCACAGAACTCAAAAAGGTCAACAAAATGAACTGCCCAAGTGAGGATGCCTCAGTCCCACTTGGGAGAAAGAAAAAAAGCAATCAGGGAGGGAGGGACCTGGGAGGGAAAGTAGACAGGGTGGGGGTGGGGAGTAGGAAGGGGAGGGGAACCTGATCTGTTCTTGTGTGAGGGAAAAGGACTGAAGCCCTGAGGACCAGCAGAAAGAATGGAAACAGGCAACCTTGGGAGATAGGAGGTTGGGGGGACCATCCAGAATTCCCCAGAGACCTGGGAGGTGAGAGACTCAAAGGACTCAAAGGGAGGGACCTTACATGAAATGCCAGACAGTAGGGAGAGGGAACTTATAGAGATCACCTCCAGCAGGAAGAGCGGGCATCAAACGTCATCCCACAGTCACAACTCTGACCCACAATTGTTCCTGTCTGAAAGAATTACAGGGATGGAAACGGAGAGGAGCCTGAGGAAAGGAAGGTCCATAGACAGGTGCAAAGTGGGATTCAGCTCAAGAGGAGGTCCCAAGGCCTGACACTATTACTGAGGCTATGGAGGGCTCACAAAAAGGGACCCAGCGCAACTGCACTCCAGAAGACCCAACAAGCAGCTGAAAGATTCAGATGCAGGTATTTGCACCCAACCCATGGCCAGAAGCAGCTGACCCTGCTGTTGAATTAGGGAAGGCTGAAAGAAGCTGAGGAGAACGGTGACCCTGTAGGAGGACCAGCAGTCTCAATTAATCTGGACCCCTGAGATCTCTCAAACACTGGACCACCAAACAGGCAACATACACCAGCTGATATGAAGCCCCAAGCACACAATACAATAGAGGACTGCCAGGTCTGTGTTCATTCAGAGATGATGCACCTAATCCTTAAGAGATTGGAGGCCCAGGGAATTTAGAGGTCACATGGTGTGGCGGGTAGGGACATCCACGTGGAGACAGGGGGAAGGGGGGAGGTATGGGATGTAGAACAGTTGGAGGGTGGACAGGGGTTGGTGCGATGGGGAATAAAATATGGAGTATATAAAAATAACTAATAAAAATTTTGATACAAAACAAAAAAATCTACAAGGCATACAAGAAGTCACATGTTAATAAATTTCTATTTCATTCAGTTACCCGTCAAATATATACTGACTAGTATGTGTCCGCCATTGCTCTGCACCACACACAACTCAACAGAGTCTCTAAAGGCCAGAATGGCTTGGACAGATGTTACAGACTCTAAGAGATCACAAATGCCAACCCAGACTACTATACCCATCCAAACGTTCACTGGGAAAACAGAATATCTATCTTAGGGTTTTACTGCTGCGAAGATACCATGACCAAAGCAACTCCTATAAGGACAACATTTAAATGGGGCTGGCTTAGATGATCACAGTGGGAGCACAGTGGGATCCAGGCAAGCGTCGTACAGGAGGAGCTGATAATTCTTCCATCTCTTCATCTGAAGGCTTCTAGGAGAAAACTGGCTTCCAGAAAGCTAGGGTGAGCATCTGAAAGCCCACCCCCACAGCGACACACACTTCCTCCAGCAAGGCCACACCTACTCCAATGAGGCCACACCTCTTCATAGTAATACTCCCCGGGTCAAGCATATTCAAACCACCACATCATCCCATGACAAAAATAAAATTTTAAATAATACCTATTCACAAATCTAGGCCTGCAGAAGATACTACACAGAACACTGCATCCCAAAGAGGATAGCTATACTCTTGAAAACACAGGAAATCTATAATCTCACACGGCAAAAACAAAAGAAGGGAAATGCATGTGCAACACACACAGAGACACAGACACACACACACATACATACACACACACTGACACACAACACACACACACACACACACACACACACAGAGAGAGAGAGAGAGAGAGAGAGAGAGAGAGAGAGAGAGAGAAACTCTAAACAAAATACCAAGGCAAAATTTTTTTTTCTGCCGATTAGAAACTATATTTAGGTATCCTTAAGGCTCTCTCTGGAATGTGGGGTGAGACAGGATCCTCCCATTTTAAAGAATTTCAGATCTATTTCACGGTGACATGGATTCAAGGGAGTGCTAAGTTGATAGCTGCGTTGCTAGCCCAGGATCTGTTAATACAGGAAATAAAGAACTGAAGGGAAACAGCTCATGTTCCTTGGCTTCTAGGCTTTCTTTTGATCTCCTCATTTTTTTGCTGTTTTATAGAAAAGTTCTGGGGACAGAACCGTGGTTTAAACTGTGGTTTAGCCATGGTTATTTGTGTCCTCAGAACTTAACTTTGGTGTTTAATTAACACTTAACAAGACGTACTGGAGAAAATGAGTAACTTCAGCATACAGGTATTTATGGTAAAAAAAAAAAAATCAAACTAGAAGAAACAAAGCTACTGCAGCGTTCTTTTTAACAAAGGATATCCAAATGGTCTCAAGAAGAACCATTTGTGTTGCCATGTTCTCTTAGAACTGCCTGGGACTGCCTCCAAGAAATTCTAAAACTGTCTAATCTCTCCCAGAGGGCCTTCAAAGAACAACCCCACTGCATAATTGTTACCTTACAGAATGTATCCCTTCTCCTCCCACTAAGGCACCAGGGAGGTAGAAGACCCTGCCCTGAGAGCAGGGAGGTGGAGTTTAGGGATGGGGGTGGGGAAGGCTTGCCCCAGGATCGGGCCGCCTCCTCCAGCTTGTCTCACACACAGGTGAATGCCTCAGGCCTGTCCCACAGTCATGTCGACTACAGTGTGCCCCTGAAGAACCTGATGCCTAAAAGCTTAAAATTTTTTCTTTCATTTTCTTTCCTCCCACTGCCTCCCCCAGCAACCATAGGGCATTTAAGCAAAGCAAAGTGGGCCCAGAATGCCATTCTTAATGTGGGAAGAACACACTGTCTAATGTGCCCAGAAAATAAACAAGGAAGGACTTGAGTGGTTAGTTGTAGAAATGATCAGCTCCAGACGCATTTCCGTGTCCTTACAGCCCTCAGCACGGCAGATGCACGCCCTGCCAGAACACCGCACGCTAGCTGTTCCAACTGGACTCAATTCCAGAGGAGGCAGTGCAGGTGAGCTCACCAAGTTCATGAATCACTAACTGCGTTGCATAAAGCTACACGCACCCCTCCCCCTAAGCCTTTCAGAACCAACGATGTTTGCAAACCATCAGAGTTCCCAGTGAGGAATTAGAAGATTTTTTTTTGCGGATGTCATCTCTCCACTACCCATTAATCTTTACCTTTCCACACCAGCCAAGAAATTGTCTCAGCAGCCCTGACTGTACTACAATCACCCAAAATAAATTTCTCTTCGCTGAGCAGGGGCATAAACCCTGACAATTGGAGTGGCAGGGAGACACTTCTAGCAGTGATTTCTTCTGAATTTGAGGAACTAAGCATATTTATTTAAAATACCAACTATTCTAGACAGGCTTGTTACTAACAGGGAAGATAAGATACTTCAGCTTAAATATATATATTTAAGCATGTAACTATCTATTTATCTATTTATCTATTTAAGTACATATCCATTCCATTGACACCACTCATTTGTAGAACATGTTTTTACAAAAAGAAAAAAGGGGTTTATTTAATAAGGTCTTTTTCTTTCAATATTATCATCCCATCCATTGTTGCAACATAAAGATGTGGTCTGAAGAATTTTTCTTCTCAAAGAATGCCTTGTATCCCCTTCAACCAAGTAGGCACACTCTGGGAGGCCAGCCAGGAAGTGGGAAGGGCCTCCTATATAAAACTGGATTTTTATGTATACATTAAAACAGGATTCTACCTGTATTGCAGTAAGAGCACACCATTAAAACTCGAATTCTTTTCTTTGAACCCCTCTCCCCAAAGGCGGCAAAACTAGATTTTTTTTTTTTCCTAAAATTTTGGCAATAGCTTCAGTTTTGGAGGTGCTTTAACACTTTCTTTGGCTAGGAAAGTTTATGCAAACCAAGCTCAAAATTTCTACACCTTGCCTTAAGAAGTCTATTTTGACACACTCAAGACAGCACCAGTAGTGTCATTTGCCTACAGGAAGACAACAGAGAATAGCCTGTAAAGTAACACAAGGTTTCCAGAAGTAAAAAGGGTGGCATTGAGTTACCAGGCCAGAGGTTTCCCTTTCCTCCCTCCTCAAACCAGGCCCGGGCGAGGGTGTGGACAGGGTGGGGTGGGCGAGGTGGGACAGCGCCACACCTGCGGTTCCGTGACCCCCTCCTGGGCGGGCCGGGTGCGGGCCCTGGCAGGCAGCACTGTCCGTGGCTCCACCGGAGCCTCCGCCTCCTCCGACCCGCCCGCGGGCGCGCTCCCTGCTGCCGTGGGAATGGGCCGCCCCCCGGACCGCGCCGAGCCTCAGCCCCGCCGGCCCCCACCCCCGCCCCGCGCCCGGCCGCCCACGCCGGGATCTGCGTCACTCGGCCGCGCGTGGGCGGGAGCCGGAGCGGCGAATGGAGCAAGAGCGGAATCTCCCGATGTGACAGCGCGCGGCGCGGGGCGGGGCGGGGGCGGCGGAGGTGGCGGGGGAGGGAGAGGGAGAGGCCGAGGGAGGGGCGGCGGGAGAGGCCGAGGGAGGGCGCCCCGGGCCGCTGCCGCCGCCGCCGCCGCCCGCCTCCGCCCGAGCCTCCGCCCGCGCGGCCGAGCGAGCGCCGTCGGGGCGGGCGGGGGACGGAGCGCGCGCCCACCGCGTCCCTGCCCCCCTCGATGGGTGCGGGGGCGTCCCGGCCGCCGCAGCCGCCGCAGGAGCCCGGCAGAGCCGTCGTCGCGGAGCGCGCCGCAGCCGCGGGCCGCGTAGGTACCGGGAGGGCCTCGAGACGGAGGGGGTGGGGGGCGCGGACGCATGGCTCGGCGGGGCCGCCGCGTCCGGCCGGGCTGGGGGCGCGGGCTGGGCAGGGGAGGAAGCGCTCGCGGGCCCGCGTGGGGTGCCAGCTCCGCGGCGACCAGGGACTTCCCAAAAGTGCCGCCGAGTCTCCGTTTTCTTCCTGTTATCCGCCCCTTCCTACTGTAGTTGTGTTTGCAAAGCGGAAGGAGAGTTTTGCTTGGAAGTGGCTTTCGGAAACTTGGCACCCAGGTGCAGGGAAGCGGGAGTCGCCGAGCCTCTGAGACTGAGTGGGGAATGTGCAGACACGTGTAGGACAGAGAAGCTTTGGATGCAGGTGTGTGACCTTATGGGGACAGACACCGAAGTAAGGTCAACCCGGGAGATCTGCAAGAAGTCTCCCGGGCAGAGCTGGAATTTGCGTCTGTAGGTTGAGCTGACCCAAGTTTTTGCAGCAGCAGGCAACCAGCAGGAACCGTGCCCTGGCTCAGGGAGGCTTGGGAAATTTTGGATTGCCTGCTAATTTACAATTTGATCAGAAAGAGCTGGTTTGGAGTAAGTTGTCACTACCGATTGGTTTGCCAGTGACAAGCCTGCCAACTTTACGGAGTGCAAAGATCAGAAGCTCTAAGGAGAGTCTAGGATCTCATTTAAAAATATTTTGGCAGTTTTAATAGTTAGTATTAGATTGCATAGGAGCAGAGGAACCAAATTTAAAATAGATTAGTCACATCCGAAATGGTTTGCTGTTTTGTACTACACGCAGCAAATTACCCTTTTTAAATATTCACTTTTTGAAAATTCTTTCTTTGTACAATAAATGTTATGACATTTCCAATTCATCTGCCGGTTTTAAGAATAGAGATTGGAGAGAGATGTATAGGGTCCGTTGTATCGGCTAGCCCACCGGGTGGAAGCTATCTTCCTGAGATTGAAAGCACTGCTTCACACCCAGCCTCTGTGCCAGTACAAGTGACTTGGACGGAAGGAAGGTTTCTTCCTCCAGCTTTCATCTTTTGAGACGTTTAATTCTGTTCTTTCATTGAGCTCAAGCAGACTAATAAATGTGCTGGTAGGAACTTGTAGATGGGCAGCCTGGGCAGCCTTCTTCAACTGTTTCCAGTTTAGATATTGGAACATTACCTCTTGAAAGAAAAATAATTTCACGGAGATAATTTGTTTCTATCTTTTTTACCTAACGTCTTTTGCTTAACCTGCCATTTCACTACTGAGCATACTTTTTCTCTCTAGAGGCCCAGTCTCCTGTTATGTGGGACATAACAGGAGACTGGGCCTCTAGAGAGAAAAAGTATTAGTGACAGCAGTAAGACGCATACACACGAGGTACTGGATATCTGTCCCTTAGATGTGAATATATTTCAGATGACAAATTCTTAAGATCCATATAGATGATACAGAAGATTTTAGTGAGCTATTATGTCCAATGAATTTCATCAAATAAGTAAATGATTGTAACCGCATAATCATACCTAAACTAAGAGTTTTTCTTTTGTTCCTGGTTAATAACCACCATGCCCTATAGAAAACCTAGCCTTGCCTCCTCCTCATTATTTAAACAATTTCATATCTCTTTCACTTCAGCTTAAGGACATATGGTTTATTGATCTTTGCACAGTAGATGCTTTGAAAGAAGAAATTATGAAATGGGGCAGACCTTTGAAGAATTTGCTTCATGAACTCGAGATTTTAAGAGTAAAAAATGGGTGGATGGAAATAAGTGTGTTAGAGTTTTGTATCTAGTGACTTAGAATCTGTCCTAGAGTTGGGCCTTGGCTATTTCATTATAATAAACCTGGTTTTGTTGCATTTTTTTTTAAAAGGAACTCTATTTTTGACATGATGTGAATGTGTTCTGTATACCACAGGGCCATCCTGTATTTGTGTTGCTTTTATGAAAGTGCCATCTTATTAGTTTCAGATGGTACTAATGTGTGACTCCTTCACACGTTCATATTTTCACTGTGGATCTTATCAAACATATTAAAGAATAAAAAGCAGCCACTCGAGTATAGTACGAGAATGCCAGCTCCTCTGCTGGGGTCTCACTTTTCTCTCACCTGCTTCTTTTAATCCTTGAGTGGTGGAAAGAAAAATAGTGTGGTTATTGTAGGAAGTGCAGCTTTCCTTTCTGATCTGACATGCTCAATAACTCAGACAGTAGTAGAATATACTCTCATCTTAATAATGGAACAAGAGGGAAATTTAGAAGTTGGTGCTGGCAAAAATGCATCACTCTTCATCTTGAGAATTCTCACAGCTAAAACATATCATTAAGCTTTCAAATAATGTGTCATTTCTCAGCACATTATATTCAGGAGCTGTATGCTAATTTACATGGCATGTCAATACTTTTTACAGAAGAACTTCTGAAGCCCGTGAGATTTATAAGTGTATACATGTTTCCTGCAGTCTACTTAGATGGCCTTAATACCTGCCAAAGGCCTTTTCTATTGACTGAACTATTCCCATCTGTCATAAGTTGTTCATGTTTATCTGTTGGTATTAATATATAGTTGCTAAATAGACAAGTAAGTCCAATTTACCTTTTCTTAATTCTAATAAACATGTTTTAAACCTACCTTTTATTGTTCGGATTGAATTTTAAAGGAGTCTCTTCAAACAAACAAACAAACAAACAAAAACTATTCCCAGTTTCATTCCCGAATCACAGGAAAAATCCATAGGGAAGAATACGTTATCCCAAATTAGCAGAAATTCATTAGAAGCTAAGGGTGTAATTCATAGTATGTGAGCAATGAGACCTGAATTGTCTAACTTAAGATTTATCACTGTGGGCTAGAGAGTGTAGCTCATGGTAGAGTGTGTGCCTAGCATGCTTCCGGTTGGCTGCTCCCCCAGCGCCAACAAAAGCCCAGATATCACCCTGCGCTTCTGAGTGACTGTGTCTAAGGATGTCGTTTTAGAACTGGATGAGTATCCAGGGAAGGCTGTAGTCTTACCTGACCTATGAAATGCAACTGTAGCACATGGAAACGTTTTCTAGCTTTGAGTTCTGGAGGTTAGTATTGGAGGTGAGAAATCTCTATGTCCTACTGGGTCCTCCTCTAGACTCATCATTTTTCTGTGGTGACTGCTCCCTTCTCCCAAGCCTCTCTGCTTCCAAGCTATACTCCGAAACTTTCTGGTATCTGAGAGGCTTTAAGGCCAGTGTCCTCTTTATCTGTAAGAGTTCACTTGTTGGGGCAGCAGATATCCCTTAGATGTTAAGAGAAAAACCACCTAGTGGAATTAATTCCCCTTCATCTGTAAATGATGCATGAGCTCTCCAGTCAGTTTTGCACAATGCTTTCTAAGAGGTTGCTGTTAACTCAAAAGCTCCCAAAGTTGAAAGTTTGGGCTCTGTTGCATAGATCAGTCAGGCCTCATGGGAGATGCTGCTCTTGGTTTCTTGTTAGCCCATGAAACGTCTTCTGGACTGTCCTGGACCTCTTAGGAGTGCGTTAACTATATATTCAGAGGTGCTAAGTGTGTATGTGGCAGCCATTCTTTCAGTATTGCAGGAAAATATTTAAGAATAGACGCGGATCTGTTAAATTTATAAGATGCTTGCTATTTATTTGAAACTCACTGCATTGGACTTTTAGGAACACAGACAAGAATGACCCAGGATCTCTCATGGTCAGACCTCTAATTTCTTTGTTGAAAATGCTGACGTGGGGAGTTGGGTTCATATACAATGAACATTACAGTTCTGACCACGTGTAACTCCTGCACTTGGCTTTCCTTCTTTGCTCGCTTAGGTAAATAGCCCTGCTCTGAGAGTCTGCAGCCTAGCCCTCCGGGAAAGGATGAGGGAGGGAAAGGATAGTAGACATAAAGGAAAGAAGTAAAGGAATGTGCTGCTGCCAGGCTGGCAGTTTGGGGGCCACTGAGAAGGTACCCTTGAAATGGAAACGAGGCTGCTGATGAGATTTTTGACTCAAATATTGACTTTCATCATATAGCCATCCTTGTAGAAATAGTATTCAACACAGAACACTTTCCTGAGAATGAAGGTGAATAAAAGATTAATGAGACCTAATTCCTATCATCAGGGTGCCTATAACCAAACAGTGCCTTGTCTTCAGAGGGAGGCTAAGCCCTTTGTTCTGAAGCTCCTTTTGTGAAGCACTTTGCATCCTATTTATCACAGTACTTACACATGTGCTTCTGCTTAACTGATCTTCACAAGGGACAGTCTTCCCTCCAGGTCCTCAGAACTGGCTCAGGACTTCAAATAAAAAAACCTGGGGAGGGTGTTGGATGGAACGAAAGGAAAACATTACTGTGGGCAGTCTGAAAGCCAAGAGAAAATCTATAGCCCGGCTGAGTGTGAAAGGTTTTATGGGAAAGGCTATGGAGCCATGCCCAGGACAGGGCCCTGAGAGAAAGGTTGGAAGGTAGCTCCAGGGGTGGGGGAGGGAGGGAGGGAGTTACCTATATTCGTAGATTGCTTGTGTTAAGCTGTGGTAAACTTGCAGAGAAGAGGAAGCAACCATACGTCATTGAAATGGGAGCAAAAAGCAATGGAAACCAGGACTGAGGGCTTTGGGAGCAGAATAATGATGCTGGTGATGTGGTCAGGGACACAGGGGAAGCAGTGCAGTGGAAAGGACTGGGGGGCCTCGGAGAACAGACTGGGGAAAGCAGAAGTCAGGAAGCAGAGGAAGCCACGCCCTCCATCCTGGGCACCCCAAGCATGGCTCTGGCAGACCTCAGGAGACTGCCAAATCCCTGCCCAGAAGAACAGTTCAGGCTCATCACACAGGTATTTCAGGGATGAGAATCACTTCTGAAATAAAATCCTGCAAACACTCAGGATTATTTTACTTTCAGCATTGCTCATTGAGGAAACACTGGACATTCTCAAAGTAACAAATTCGGTTACACTCTAAATTCGTCAGTACCTTGTAGTGTCAGGGAAGTGTTCATTTGCTTTCATTTCTATGAAAGCTCAGTTTTACTTTGAGATCTCTTTGTAGACTTCATCATCTGCTCATGAGCTATCCCACTAAGCCACAGCCACTTTTTTTTTTTAATTATTTATTTTTATGTACACTGGTGTTCTGCCTGCATGTCTGTGGAAGGGTGCCAGATCCTTTGAAACTGGAGTTACAAACAGTCATGGGCTGCCTTGTGGGTGCTGGAAATGAACACGGGTCCTCTCGAAGAGCAAGAGCCAGTGCTCCTAACCACTGAGCCATCCTCCCGCCCCTAGAAGCCACGGGGTCTTTTTTTTTTTTAATACCTGTTTAAGGAATTTTTATTAAAGCAGGAATTTTATAATCCAAATCATGTTTCCTTGCTCAGTCATCAGTTCTGCCCCTTAAAACAGAACTGACATCCCAAGCTATTCCACAGTAAAGAATTACAAAATTACAGAAAGGAATGCTTTAAATTTTTGTATTTTGCTGAAAATTCTTTTCCCAGGGTTTATAAAACATTTATTTTTATATTTTACTATTTTGGGTATTTTTTTGTTGTTGTTTTAAATAATCTAGGACTAGCACTGTTTGCTAGACCTGGCATTTGCTTGGTACATAAGGTTCAACGTTTCCTTTCCTTTTTTAATTTATTTTATATTTTGCAATTTTTCCATAATATTTAAATTTTTCGATGTTTAAGATATTTTTTCTTTGGTGAAGCATGAGTTTCTATTCATGGTCCCTGATCAATTTAGACAAGCCACAGGTTCTTTAAAGTATGGGTTTTGACCCCATGTGGGGTCATGTAATTCAATGTGTGGCTTGGTGACAGCTTTAGCAACAGTAAAAGGTTTCTGAACTCACAAGAACCAAATAAGTAAAGATTTAGGATTAAGTGTGTAGAGAGGCTGAGGTGTTTCTGGTAGAGCGGCCTGTGCTGCCTCCTGCGTCTCCACTGAAGCCTTGGTTAAGAACACTCAGCACGCACACCATGCAGGGCACAGCCCTCACTGCAGGGGAACCCCAAATGCACCGAGAAACCTGCTCACTCACATTCCAGACTATGGGTAGGCTATGAATTGCGTTGTTTTTACTGTACAACTAAAGCTCTCTGCTTTTTATAGAAACTAATAGTTTAATTGCAGAAAACAAAGGCAATATTTTTCCGCCATCATTTTGTATCAGGCTAGTATCTAATTAGCATGTCCGTGGATTATATTATGTTAGGATGGTTGAGTTTAAAAATTGCTGTTTGAATTGCTGACACTTTTCATAAACACAAATTTATTAGTTAAATTTTGACTTAAGATTGGGACAGGATTTCTGAAATGGCTCTAAATACACTGCTTCCGTTTTGTTCTACATACTTACGCGAAGCATCACACTCAGCATGGACAATTACAGAATAAAAATGTTGGTACAGTCTCAAAAGGACCACAGAAGGTATGCATCCCGTGCTCCAACATCTTCAAAGAGTGCCTGAACTTGGAATATAGTAGGGGAAGGCAGGGGAGGGAAGTCAGTGTGCCAGTATCAGAGTCAAATGAAAATACTTGAGGGAGTGACAGAGAGATTGCTGGGATGCCCTGGTGAAAACGCAGTAGTCCCTGGAGATCTTGACTATCCCAGTGGCCCGGACACAGCAGGCTTGATGGAAAGGCTCCTCTTTTTCTTGGAGACCATGAAAGGCTCTGTCTTACCCTGAATCTTCAGCCCCAGGCCTGGAAAACTCTATTCCCTAGCAAAGTAAGAATTGAGCAGGGACTGTTTCTGACCAGTTTCACACAGCACAGACTGAGCTCGGCGGCAGTTGACCACCAGGGTCAAGGTTTAGGAACTCAGTGTCGCCATTTAGTGAGCAGCGAGCAGTCTAAAACATTCTGGGTGGATTTTTTTTTTCCTGCTTTCAAAATTCATCTTTCTAATTCTGTGATCCTCCTCACTGACCCAGTTAATAGGGATTCTATGCTTTGCAGGGGTAGCAGAGCTGGGCTTTCTTCAGGAAAAGTGAATGAGGCAATGGCTTCTTCACATCATGGCTTTGATGAAGAGGTCAGAGTGGCGGGGATGTTCCGCGGGGTCCTGGAACAGCCAGGTGCAGTAGCCGTCAGCTGAGTGGACTTACTGTATCGTCAGTTACTGGAATGCGGTGGTGGTGTATCAGGATCTCTCGATTCCCAGTTCAGAGAGATACAGGCAGAGGTTGTTTCTGGGTAATTTGACCCTCATATTGAAGCAGGAATAGTTGCAGATTTTGTGGAAATAGAAAATCTCATAGAAGTTTTGAGTCAAATCAAGTTAACGGATGAAGTGGTGGGTGTTAAAATTATCCCAGCAGCATCTGAAGGAAGCTGACACAGTCTTCTGGGGCAAAGCTTGGGGAGAAACCTCCTTGCCCAGCTGCGAGGGTGGATCTTGAGAAAGGCTCTTGGGATTCCAGTGTCTGATTTTCATGTGCGATTCTGACTTCGGGAATGTACCCCTGTTCCCTTCACTCTCCACACTGTTAGCTGCTGTACCAGTCCTCGAGGTCTCTCGCAAGAGCTAGGAGGTTTGTTGAAAGTACCTGAGAAAGAAGAAGACTTGGAAACTGCAGGTTCCTAAGGCCATTCATTATCTTACCTCAGAAGACTACAGTCTAAGTTTGAGTCTTTCGAGTCCTAAGATCGTTTTATATGTTTTATTTGTCTAGTAAATACTCCTTTTCCCCCCCTCCCATTGATATAAAATGACTGAAAGATTCTGTTAATCTAAGTCATGAACTGTTTCCTATATTCCATGATCTGGGAAACAAATATGGTGAATTAGTTTATCACTCAGTAAACTTTGTAAATCCACTATCCTCCTATGGAAAGGGCTGTGCACATGTGTGGATGTTTTTTCTGTTCTAGTATGATAGCATGTAGAGCAGCTACACCAGCGAATGATGAGATAGTAAGTTTCTTTGTTTCTCTCCAGACACTTCAGAAGCCCTTCTGATGGATACACCTAAACTTAAACTCGGTCTACTTCTCAAGGCTGTGTTTTGGGGCCTAGTGTCCAGCTAGGTAATAGATAGTAGATAGCTGGGTCCTCACTGAGGTGATTTAGAAGGCTTTTCCTCCTAGGACTGAGATGGAGTGACTGTGTCAGTCCCAAGGCGTTCACAGAGCATGCAGGTTTTGTTGCATGAATGTATGAAGTGAGAATCTTTTACAGTTTGCCTCATTTGCCAAATCCAGAATCTTACGCAGCAGAACGGAGGGTCTAAGGAAAGTGCTTTTCAAAAGTACACTAGATGTTTTATAACCCCCTAGGTGTTAGCAGAAGCAACACTCTCTATATTTTTAATTTGTAGGAAGTTTATTGAGGCCATGCCTGTACTAGTTCATGTAAATAGAGAGCCATTGCCTCTGCTGGAAGTTGGAGGAGGTTGGTGGTTGATCAAAATGTGGATACTTCAAAGGTCTTGGGAAAGAGGACTACATAAGTAGTGCTTAGAGTGATAGACTCTTCTGTATTGGAGTGGCTGAGATTGCAGTGTTTGTGCCATTGTCGTTGGTGGCTTGTGAAAACAGGCCCAGGCATGGTAACTGTCTGTTCTCCGGTGCTCCTAGCATCTCTGCTTCTTTGTCTCCACAGCAGCAGAGTTGGTCTTCCGCTGTGCTTCTGAGGTTGTCTCATTTTAATCCATGGGTGTGTTGCTTACAGGGTTGCTTTGCTTAATGAAAGTACTTGGCCAGCCCTCACTTCTGAGCTCATAGGAAGTGTTGCTAAGTGATAACTCTACCTCTTCTATCCCACATGCCTAAGGGATCACTGTTTCTCCCTCGTTCCTTCTCCCGTCCATCTCTGATAACACCTATTTTCTTATCTTCAATTCTCAGTTAAATCTCTCTTTCACTGGCTAGATTTATAGATAACCCTGTCTTGGAGAATTTACATGACGATTAGACATACTAATAGTGTTCGTCATGTTGCCTGGCACAAAATGGCAGTTCAGTGAATGGTGATATGACGGTGTCTTACTTCTTGCTGGTTCTTATTCATCTTCACCACCATGTCCACACCATGAAGGGAAGAAAATGCAAAGCTGAAAATCAGCCCTTTTTGAGCTTTGGTCTGAGTCCCTAGGTCACGTGTAGTGGCTGTTTTCCTTTGAAATGTAGGTCAGTTTAGCAACTGACTTTTGAGTTGTGAAGACTCGAGCTGGATAAAGTGTGTGTGTGTGTGTGTGTGTGTTAGGGGTGCATCTTGTCTTGCCCATGTTGCTTTCTAAGTAATGTGATGTTGCTATCTAAATAATACAATGTTGCAAGCCAGTTAAAACGCCATTTAGAAAGTGATGAGACTTTCTTTCCTTCTTTTTGTAGGTTAAGCCCACCCACAGTAATGGCCACAGCCTTACCTAGGACCCTGGGGGAGCTGCAGCTGTATAGAATATTGCAGAAAGCCAATCTGCTCTCTTACTTTGATGCCTTTATCCAGCAAGGTGGTGATGATGTCCAGCAACTGTGTGAAGCTGGAGAAGAGGAATTTTTGGAAATAATGGCCCTCGTGGGCATGGCAAGCAAGCCCCTTCACGTTAGAAGGCTCCAGAAGGCGTTGAGGGACTGGGTTACAAACCCTGGCCTTTTCAATCAGCCCTTGACGTCCCTTCCCGTCAGTAGCATCCCCATCTATAAATTACCAGAGGGATCACCGACATGGCTGGGAATATCCTGCAACAGTTACGAAAGGAGCAGCAGCTCACGAGAGCCGCATTTAAAGATCCCTAAGTGTGCCGCCACCACCTGTGTGCAGAGCTTGGGTCAGGGCAAGTCAGAGGTGGGGAGCTTAGCGCTACAGAGTGTCAGCGAATCCAGACTCTGGCAGGGGCACCATGCCACCGAAAGCGAGCATAGTCTCTCCCCAGCAGACCTGGGCTCCCCGGCCTCCCCAAAGGAAAGCAGCGAAGCCCTGGACGCTGCTGCTGCGCTCTCCGTGGCCGAGTGCGTGGAGCGGATGGCCCCCACGCTGCCCAAAAGTGACTTGAATGAAGTGAAAGAGCTGCTGAAGAACAATAAGAAGTTGGCCAAAATGATCGGCCACATCTTTGAAATGAGTGACGAGGACCCGCACAAAGAGGAGGAGATTAGAAAGTACAGCGCCATCTATGGGCGATTTGACTCCAAAAGAAAGGATGGTAAACACCTTACATTGCATGAGGTAAGGAGCCTGGTGTGTGTGTGTGTGTGTGTGTGTGTGTGTGTGTGTGTGTGTGTGTTGGGGGAACGAGGTGGAGGGAGGGAAGAGGAGAGGGAGAGAGGTGTGGGGGTAGTGTTTGTATGGTGTTGGGGGGTGCCTGTTTGTGTTTGCAGGGCGCTGGTTGATGGGTTACAGGGAGGGACACTACTGGAGCAGCCCTGAGAATGCTGAAGTGTGACATCTCCCTTCTGAGCAGAGGCTGTTCATTGCCCTAGGGCTGCCTTCTGTTGAACTCAAACACGTTCGAGTTTTGAGACTACAGTGTAAGGTCAATTTACAAAAATATCAGAATTCAAGCAGTGAAGCATATGTGTTGTGTTTGCAATGTGATTTGTTTCTTAGTTAAGAAATAAAAGGATTTTAAAAGTGGATCTTCGTTGATAAACCATTTTTATTAACATTTGTTTGTTTGTTTATTCATTCATTCATTTAAAAATAGCAAACCATAAAATGACCAGAATATAAGGCCGTTTCCAGCTAGTGTGGAAAACAACGTGGTGTTAGATGAGGGTGGGAGTTGAGAGTGTAGCTTTGGTTTAGTTAGATGGTTAGCATACAAAGGTCTCATTGTTTCATCCCCACAGCACTTTATCCAGAGCTTTCTGCTTGAGCATGTGTGCGTGCACGCGCGCGCGCGCGCGCGCGCGCGCACACACACACACACACACACACACACCACACACACACACACACACACACACACACACACACACACACCACACACACACACACACACACACACACACACACACGCCCCCGTAAGCACACCTCATTTGAGTGTGTGCATACATCCTTACACTTCCCTGGTTTTTCTTGTTTATCTGTCCAGCTCCTGTCTTGATTATTCAGTGCAGATGTAAGCTTGTCTTTGCTGTGATCTTGTCCTCCAAGTAGGACCTCACATCTGTCTCCGTTGTTCCTTTTCATCCTGCATCTCCTCCGGGCTCAGTAGCTTAGAACACTTTGTTGTAATGTATTGTATCCTGGTCTGTCATTTGCTGGATAATGTCTTTTTTTTGTGTTTTTTTTTTTCTTAGAGTCTAATGTGTCCAGTGAGTACTTAGAAACCGATTCATTTTCAGAAGTGAAAAAGACTTTCATAATGAGATTTTTAAAATAACCACATATACCCTCTAGAATAAAGGAGTAAACCTTCAGAAAAAAATTAGGTTGGCTGCAGTATTTCATTCAACGTATTGTTTCTCTCCCGTCTAATGCTTTAACATGGAAAGGAACATATATTCACTATGAAGGTATTCTGACATAACAAGATGTAAGTTACTGACTTGTAAACTTTCACAGACTTACCTTTACATGTACAGTCCTGAGTTCATGTTTCACAAACTGTCCTCCAGATCTCTTTGTCAGTGGTGAAACTCTGTGCTGTTTGGTGCATCTGTGTACTGCCTTGTTGGCCAGTATTCACTGAAACGCTTCACTTCCCAATGCCATTAGATTGTTCCCGGTTTAAAAAGTTTACACTACTGTGTGAGCATTATGATATGCCCTTAAAAAATTTTTTGTTGTTTTTTTAATTATGCCCGTGGCTCTGCTGTGGAGGGCA
This sequence comes from Apodemus agrarius, assembly GCA_964023405.1. Classification (NCBI taxonomy): domain Eukaryota; kingdom Metazoa; phylum Chordata; class Mammalia; order Rodentia; family Muridae; genus Apodemus; species Apodemus agrarius. Next base: position 48,317,759 of record OZ030014.1, read on the forward strand.
CAGGTGTCAGACCTCAAGGAGCTGGGGTTCTAGACAGCTGGGAGATTGACCAAGGGTCCGCTGCAAGAACACTGTGCTCTCCTCACCGTGGAGCCAGCCTCAACCACACACACCCTTTGATAGTCTTATGCATATTCTTCTGCAGAACAGATGCCAATACGTAAGTTGTAGGATCAAGGAGCGTGCAGATATAATATTTCCTCTGCTAACTGCTCCTAACTCTTCTAAAAAGCCGGAAACATGCTCCCACCACTGCTATGCAGATGTCGGTTTATCCACACTTGCTAGAAATGCAGTTTACATTTTCATCTCTACCAGTCTTAGTGGATGGAAACTTATACTCAGATTTGCTTTACCTTGTGAGGATGAGTTTCTTTTCCTATAACACATGACAGTTTTTATCCATAAAACTATTTTAGTGGTTCAGTTGTCTTTTAAAACATTGACTGGTTCCTGGCACACTGGTGGCAGAGGCAGGCGGGCAGATATCTGTGAGTTTGAGACCAGCATGGTCTATCTTAGTGACTTCAAAGGCTACATAGTGAGAGCCTGTCTGTCTCAAATGAAACAAAACAACAACAAAACCAAAACAAGAACTTCTATCTTTGTCTTTTGTCTTATAGAATACTGTTTCCCACGTGGCCACCCTTCCTCTGTCAGTTGACTGGTTTGTCACCTGTGAGTTTGGTTTTACTCCGTCTTCTCTGTTGAGCTGATCCTGCGTGGCTCAGCTGACTCTTACAGTCCTCACGCGGATAGACTCTCTTCGACTGAGTGCCTTTACCATGCAGTGCAGTCTGTTGCAGGGAAACACACATACTTCCTTATCACTCTTGCTTTTCTGGTTTTCTTTGTTTTGGCTTTCTTTTTAATGGTTTTGTTAATCTTATACATTTTCCTTCCAAACAAAATTCTAGATACCTTTATCAGGTTTCTAAAAAAAGCGTCATTTTGATTAGAAAAGTTTTATGTGTAAGTTAACTTGGTAATAGGTAGCATATTTATAGTAATGGGACCTATAGGCGAGTACGGTGTATGTTTTTTCCTATTTAGAATTTCTTACTAATTACATTAATAATTTCATATTTCTTTTAGTTACCTAATTACATTAGTAATTAATTTTATATTTCTTTTAGTTACATGTATTTTGCATGTTTTTTATTTGGCCGATGTCTTGTATGTTGAATGTCTGTATTACATATATTTAATTTTTCAGGTTGATGTAAATGAGATTTTTTTCCTCACTATATTTTTAATGTATCACTGGCTGAATTTTGTATGTTAATATTGTTTTCAGCAGCTTCACCATCTGGTCGTTTAAAATAAATGGTTTTGGCCCTGAAGGCTGAAGTTCATGATTACAGAACTGATTAGCAAGAGTAACTGCACTTACATCAAGTCTGTGGAGTTACCTTACACAGTGATTGGGTCTCAGCAAGTTTCCTGCTTCACAGGGACCAGTGAGCCAAAGGAGTCCCATGCTCTTTTGTGCTTTTTTAAATTACCTGTAAACAGTAAAGGTATCCAGCTGAAAAGCTATAATTGGCAGGAAAAGGGTAGTGTGCTGGGGATTTTAGTTTCATGCCCTAATCTACTTTTGATGTAACTTTTAAGTTTTTCAGATGAAACACAAAGTTGAGTGGAAAACTCATACTTTTATCAAATGAAAAGTAATTTTTTACAAAGATCACTTTAATAACCCTAATCACTTTCACCCTGAAAAAAGTCCTTCCTTATATGAAACAACTCAAAAGAACTATTATTCTTTTTAAACAGTCATTTATTTACTTATGTATACAGTGTTCTTCCTGCATGTATACCTGCATGCCAGAAGAGGGCATCCGATCTCACTACAGATGGCTGTGAGCCACCATGTGGGTGCTACGAATTGAGCTCAGGACCTCTGGAAGAGCAGCCAGTGCTTTTAACCTCTGAGCCGTGTCTCTAGCCCCAGAAGAATTACTTTACACTATTCACTCGCTATAGAGCCCTTTTCTTCCTTAGCTAAGTAGGTTTGGATGGTGTCTGAATAACGGGGGTGCTCCAGATGAGTGCTAGGTGCCGAGAGGTGGGGGCAGAGCTTGGGGGGTGCCTTGCTTCTGAACTTCACCTTGGGCACACAGCTCTTGTTCAGTGTGGCTCTAGTGTGTGAGTGTCCACCTATAATGTGGATGAAGGTGCAGGTAAGAGACGCCATTTCCCTTCAGCTCTCAGCCTCTCAGACCTTGGAGAACACTGGAAGTCTGAAATTATTTGAGAAAAAGTAGTGCTATCATGACCTTTCAGGAATCATGAAAATATTAACTGCTTAAGTCAGAGAAAGACATTTTAGTATTTCTAAATATATAAGATTTTTAAAAAAGTTACCAGTTTTTCAGTTTCCAAATAAGGGAATATGCAACTTCCTTGGCTCCATCTAACTGTTCAGAGAATTTTCTTTATAAAAACCCTGGGTGTGTTTCTTTAAATCTTTCAAAGCTAAGTGTTGTCTGTAGCTCCTAGGGGTTACCAGCACCTCTGACACCTGGGAAAAAAATCAACTCTAGCCAAGTCTGTATGATTCTTTTTCTAATAAACACTTTTTATTTGTCCCCAATATGTACAGGATACATACTGTATGGTAAAGAATTATACAATAGAACATTGTTCTATACTTTTGCTTTAAAGTTAAGAATAGGTAATTGACGTACCCATAACTTACTCCTGTGCAATGTCAAAAGTTAGAAACATACATACTCTTGGTATGGGGCTGGCGCTGAGGGACAAGGGACAGCTGCAGATGCGGTACGAGGAATTTCAGCATGTGGATTATTTCAGGTATCCAGAGGTATAGTTGGAGACGGGGTGGTAAAGTAGGCACGCAGTGTGCTTTGGATCTGGAGTCAATGGATGAAAGGTAAAGTGAAAACTGGAAACAGCAGTGTAGCAGAGAGTGCGCAGAAACATGAGTCCGTCAGTAGTTGGCACCACATGGTGTTGTCTGCAGAGAGCATCTTCTGGTCAAAAGACTGAAGCTTCAAGATGGAAAAGAAAAGAAGAGTAATCAGCAAGTAAATGATAATTCCACTGCAACATTGTCCTGAGTGAGGTAACCCAGGCACAAGGGATCATGCATGGTATGCACTCACTGCTGAGTGGATATTAGCTCAAAAGCTAGGAATACCCAAGATAGAATTCACAGACCACTTGAAACCCAAGAAGACCAAAGTGTGGATGCTTCGGTCCTCCTTAGAAGGGGGAACAAAATGCCCATGGGAGCAAATACGGAGACAGAGTATGGAACAGAGACTGAAGGAAAGGCCATCCAGAGACTGCCCCATCTGGGAATCCATCCCATATATAGTCACCAAATGCAGACACTATTGTGCATGCTAAGAAGTGCTTGCTGACATGAGCCTGATATAGCTGTCTCCTGAGAGGCTCTGCCAGAGCCTGGGAATCACAGAGGCAGATGCTTGCAGCCAACCATTGGACTGAGCACAGGGTCTTCCATGAAGGAGCTAGAGCAAGGACTGAAGGAACTGAAGGGGTTTGCATCCCCGTAGGAAGAAGAACAATATCAACCAACCAGAGCTCCCAGGGTCTAAACCACCAATCAAGGAGTACACATGGAGGGACCCATGGCTCCAGCTGCATATGTAGCAGAGGATGGCCTTGTTCGACATCAATGGGAGCAGAGGTCCTCGGTCCCATGAAGGCTCGATGCCCTAGTGTAGGGGAATTCGAGCTCGGGGAGGCAGGAGTGGGTGGGTGGGTGGTGGCACACCCTCATAGAAGCAGGAGGAGTGGGGATGGGATAGGGGGTTTCTGGGGTGGGGAATCAGGAAAGGGGATAACATTTGAAATGAAAACAAATATCCATTAAAAAATATGTAACAAGATAAAACCTCAGGCCCATGATACAGTGATGCCAAATATGACAGGTCAGCTGGTGAGAGGTCAGCTGCCAGTGCAGAGGTGAGAGGTCAGCAGGGTGAGAGGTCATCTGCCAGTGCAGAGGTGAGAGATCAGCTGCCAGTGCAGAGGTGAGAGGTCAGCAGGGTGAGAGGGGTGAGAGGTCATCTGCCAATGCAGAGGTGAGAGGTCAGCAGGGTGAGACGTCATCTGCCAGTGCAGAGGTGAGAGGTCAGCAGGGTGAGAGGTCAGCTGCTAGTGCAGAGGTGAGAGGTTAGCAGGGTGAGAGGTCATCTGCCAGTGCAGAGGTGAGAGGTCAGCTGGTGAGAGGTCAGCTGCCAGTGCAGAGGTGAGAGGTCAGCAGGGTGAGAGGTCAGCTGCTAGTGCAGAGGTGAGAGGTCAGCTGGTGAGAGGTCAGCTGCCAGTGCAGAGGTGAGAGGTCAGCAGGGTGAGAGGTCAGCTGTTAGTGCAGAGGTGAGAGGTCAGCTGGTGAGAGGTCAACTGCCAGTGCAGAGGTGAGAGGTCAGCTGGTGAGAGGTCAGCTGCCAGTAGAGAGGTGAGAGGTCACCCAAGGTCAGCTGGTGAGAGGTCAGCAGGGTGAGAGGTCATCTGCCAGAGCAGAGGTGAGAGGTTGGCAGGGTGAGAGATCAGCTGCCAGTGCAGAGGTGAGAGGTCAGCTAGTGAGAGGTCATCTGCCAGTGCAGAGGTGAGAGGCCAAAGTTAAGACTTTTCAGAAGATCCAGAAGTTACAGTTTTGAGAAAAGGGGCTGCATCTGGGATGCTCACATGAGAACACATCTGCATAGATAATGATGCTTTTACTCTGCTTTCAGCCTGACAGTTCTCAGCACCTAATACCTAAAAAAAAGGTGTTAGGTTTTCCTAGGATGACTTTAAAAAATATGTTGTAGGACTTTTCTTCTTGAATCACTTAGCAAGTTTCCATTTTTCTAAGCACATCGATTTCACTGAGCTTCAGACACTAGCACAGAGTTATTTATAGTTTTGTGCCCTAGTTTATTCGGTCTTTTCACCCACCCATTACGGTTGCCCAGAAATTTGTCAACAGTTTTTCTCTGAGAACCACAAAATGGGCCCCGTTTGGCCTTCTGTTTCTATTGCTACAAAGAGACATGATGACCACCGAAACTTTTACAAAGGACACCGTTTAAGTGGGGCTGGCTTACAGTGTCAGAGGCTTTCCCCATTTTCCTGGTGAGCAGCATGGCAGCATGCATGCAGACGTGGTGCTGGGAGGAGGGGCCAAGGCTTCGACCTCCTGATCTACAGGCAGCAGAAGGGGATGGTGTGCCACGCTAGGCCTTGGTGGAGCATATGAGACCTCAGAGCCCAACCCCACAGTGCCACACTTCATCCAGTAAGGTCACAGCTACTCCAATAAGCCCACACCTCCTAATAGTGCCACTCCCTGTGGACCAAGTATCCAAACCGCCTATGTCTATGGGGCCATTCCTATTCAAACCACCAGAACTGCCTCATGTTTTTGTGAATAAACTATGGAAACAGCCACGCTTCTGCATGTTGTGTCTGATTGTCTTTAAGCTACAATGTTGTGTCTGCGGTTGTCTTTAAGCTACCATGTGTCCGTGGGTGTTGGGTTCATTAATATTCTGTTATTCTTATATTTCTGGTTTAAACAGTTGTAGCTCTTGCGTTTTCACTGTGCATGGATTCATAATTCTTAAAGTTTTGATATTTTGTTTTTTATTTTATGATTTCTGACATGTGAGTGAATCTCCCTTACCCTTGCTATTTTTTCTAATGATTTCTAACTGAATTACAAGGCAGTTGCTTCTCTTTACCATGCTGGTCCTGGAGAATGAACTTAGGCGAGAAGGCTTGGTGACAATGGACAAGCCCCGTTACCCACCGGACCGTCTCGTTGGCCTTGTTTCTCATGTCTAATTTCTTTGACTGAACTCACATTTCTCAAAAAGGCTTGGAAGCCCCTGGAAGGGAGTGGCTTCTGATAGCACTTATCTGGATTTGTTTCTATAATTTAACAAGAGACACAACCGAGGGTAAGGTCTCAGCCCATTTAGTGTGAGTGAATTAGGGCTGGAGGTCTGTGTAAGCATGGAGAGATTGTCTTCTCTCTCCTCCACATGGCTCTGCGGTTCAGGATGAGTAATGCGAGTTCCTTGGTGCCCCTGCTGACTCGGGTGCTTCCAAGGCTCGTGCTCAGAGCTTGGTGGATGGTAGCCACTCTGGACTCCTCACTCTGGGGAGCACTGAGCCATGCCTCTTGGACCTTTCACACACCTCCCAGGACACTCCATCCTTAACTAAATTGCTCTTTGGGCACAGCCATCTTTGTTTGGGGCTCACATGCCTTAGTCTATTTCTGGCTCATCAAGCATTTCTGGTAAGGTCCCTGCCATCCCCTCTCTGTTTACTTTAGTCAGTAGTTTTTGTTTCTTGTTTGTTTGGGTTTGGGTTTGGCTTGAGCCTTAATTTTTCTGTTCTTAAAATGTCCTGACCAAAGCAACATAAGGAAGAGTTTATTTGAGCTCATAGTTCATCACAAGGGGAAGCCATGTCAGCAGGACTTGAAGCATCTGATCATGTTGTGCTTACAGTCAGGTAGAACGGAACAGTGTAGGAATGTGTAGGTCCGGTTCACTTTCTCCCTTTTGTGCGTCCTTGATCTCAGCCCAGGGAATGTTGCCACCCACAGTTGAATGTGCCTTCCAACCCCAACTAGCCTAGTCAAGATAAAGATAATCCCTTACAGTCGTGCCACGAGGCCTGTTTCCCAGATCTCATCTCATTGACAATTGAGATTAAACCACCACAGCTCATTTTATTCTCTGATCAAATAAATGAAAATGAAATAAAAAAGCCATCTACATATATGAAGTAGGTCAAGCTATTAAAAGATAGAAAGCAACACTGGGAAGGCTTCTAGGAACGGTTTTCCCCGTGTGTGTTTGTTGTAAGATGTGGAGTAGTTTATCTAAAGGGAAACTGTGGCAGGAGGTAAACAGTTAGTAAGTGCGGGTGGTACGGCTCAGGGTTGAAAGTGTCTCCTACTCCTGCAGAGCTCTCGTTTAGTCCCTAGCACCCCGGTCAGGCAACATTCAACTGCCTGTGAAGACAGCTTTAGGGGGTCCCACACCCTCTTCTGACCTCTCAGGTGTCTGCAGACATGTGACATACATCAGTACAGACATATATAAATAAAAATTAATCTTTAAAAAAATCTTATTAAAATTGTGTGTGTGTTCTGTGATCTAACAGTCCATTTGTTGGAGTTTGCCCCACATAATTAGATAAGCAGACAAGGATGTACATTTGTGAATATCATTTTGCTTGTACTTGGACTGGGGTTATCTAGGTAAGGCTGGCGTAAAATTATGTCTTGTTCTTAACCGAAATAACATTTTACACATATGACAAAAACAATATTATAAAGGATTTTAAAATAATCAGTCAATAGAATTCATTTTTGCATTGACCCTGTATCAGGTGCGGATGTAAATAGGCCAAGTTTCTGTCATAAAACATGGTAAAAATGAAAAATATAGAATTATATAGATGAACAAAGGGAGTGCAGTAAAGGTGAGGGGCCTGGGTGGAGAGAAGAGGTGAATGACTAAACTTTTCTAATGAAATAAAACAAGAACTAAACACCAGCAGCAGCTTCATACCAGTCATAGCTCCATTTCTTACTGTGACAGCATTTGGGGTGGTACACATAACGAGGCTTAGAAACATCTCTGTGTGTCCAGTGTCACATAGCTGTGAGCGGTTGGACAGAGTTTGTCCCAGGTCTGCTTACGCCAAGCCCTTCTTACTGCCATTGCCCACTGACTGAGGACATTCCTTACTTTCTAAAGAAGTGTGGCTTATCCGCCAACAGTCCCCTGCATCCACTTGACCCAGCTATGGGGAACATACGGGCATGCTAACAAGTTAGAATTTTCATGTTTACCGTAATACTTCCTATTGTAAGTTTTAGTATAGGTGTTTGATCAGCCAGAAGCAATGTTGGCAATATTTTAGCAGGTATTGAATTAAGCACATATGAAAAGTCAGAGACGTCGCTTTTCCAGTGCCAGTCTGACTTGTCACAGCTTGGCTGTTAAAGTGATCTGATTAGTGTTGCATCAGGAACTTTTGTGTCAGTGCGCATGAGAAATGCTGCTAGGCGGTGTGCATTCAGGGTTAGCTAAAGAAAGATTGTTACCATTTCAAAAACCAAATTTTTTATAAGAGAAATGTGATGCAGAATATTTATCATTCATAAAGTCCCCAACCTAGTCAAAAATATAGAATGAATAAATACAGGTGGTAAAAGTATGATTTTTTTTTCAGCTTGTTTTGGCTCTAGAAGACTGAAAGTCAGTTATCCTTTCTGGAGGCTGATACAAAGATAAGGGGGGATTTTGTGCATTATTCCTTCCTGTAAAGATGTGAGCTCTTCTGTTATCTAGCGAAGAAGAGATCCTTATCCTTTTGAAAACTTTTCTTTTGCATGTTGAGCTTACTGTTAACGAGGCAGCCGCCCAGCTCTGTGTGAAGGACAATGCCCTGCTGACGAGAAGAGATGAGCTTTTTGCCCTGGCCAGGCAGGTTTCTCGAGAAGTTACCTACAAGTACACTTACAGGACCACCAGGTAAGGCGAGAGCCCGGCATCTGCACAGTGGGTAGAGGCAGTTTGAAACGTTGCTCATAGATAGAATGTGAATGTTTCTGAGAAAGTAAGATTATGGACTCATGTAGACCTTTCAAAAACATTGTTTCAAAGACGTCTTTTTAATTACATTACTTTAAACTGGTAATGAAAAACAAAAAAAAATGTTTGTATGGATGGGTACCATTTGCTATTTGAATAGATGATGCACTGTATGACGTTGAATTCAGTTGCTAAATCTACCTGCTCGAACACTTATTATGTGTTCTTGCTGAAGACATCCCAAAACCTTTCTCTGGACTTTGAAGTAATTAAACTATATGTAATTAGTCTGCAGCAGCCCACTACTCTGTGGCCACTAGAGATTCTGATCTTAAAAGCAGTTTCTGGTTATTGCTTAATCCTCTTATACCTCCTCCTTTGAAAGTTATAGTCTCCAGAACTGTCGAGTTCTTGCCATGCGTGGTCTCAGCAGCTTCCTTTCTTAAGTTATGTGGGCAGTCTTCTGTTATTGGAAATAATGCCATAATAAATAAAATTGCCTTTTGCCTATTCCAAGATACACTGTTTATATTTTAGTGTCTTTATAAGTTTGAATTCTTATTGTTTAGTTGGGAAGAATATATACAACCATATATGCATATCAAAGTGGGCTATCCTTGCACTCATGGCACATGTCATAGGTATAGTAACTCTGAGATAGTCCCCAGAAGGGAGACTTCCAAGTCAGGTAAGAAAATGGTCTTATTTCACACAGTCTTATGCATTAATTTCAAATGACCAATTTTATCATTATATTTTAAATGGCTCCTGCTGAATTCTAAGGAGGCATTCCTTGATAACTTTGTTGTTGTTGTTGTTGTTAGATTGTTGTGCACTTTCTCTGGTCAAGTTCTCAGGTCAGAGGCTTTCTACAGCATGTAATGGTATCAATCCCTTAATATTAGCTTGGAAACGACAGGACATTATGTAAATGGATACTTAAGACATTTTTCATGTTATGGTTTCAGAATCTCATATTCTGAGGGAGTGTTATAGACTGAATTCATTCAGTAATACAGTTAGCTCTCTTCTCAAGCTTTTTCTTTCTCCCTTCCCTTTAGGTTAAAATGTGGTGAAAGAGATGAATTATCTCCAAAGAGAATTAAGATAGAGGTATGGATATATGTAATACATTGTTATGCTAATAAGTTTTGTTTCATTTATAATAAGATCACCAAAGTAATATTAAAGTTTCCTAGTTCAGACACAAAAGAATGACTGTATAATTCAGTAAATAAAATTTTACATCTTAAAAGCAATATAGAATTTGTTCTTCTGAAGTACTTGTAGTAATCTCAGTGAGCAAACTCGGGAAGGTTTTTTTAGTGTTTTTGAGATTTCATTATTTTTATTTTTATGTGTGTGGGTGTTTTGCCTGCATTCATGTCCTGTGCCACAAATACACAGTGTCCATGTGGACCAGAAGAGGGCGTTAGACTCCCTAGAGCTGGAGATGTATCTGTTGTGAGCTGCAGTGCCCCATGTCTTCTGGAAGAGCAGCCAATGCACTTAAAAGTGAGCCATCTCTGATCTCCTCCCCCAGGAGATTCTTAAAAGGAACCTGTACCAACTAGATTGATATCTGGTTTATCAAAAGTTGATTTACAAATTAATATCTTATAGACTGGAAAATCCTCATTGTTTAAACAGCTCTTTCCTCTCCTAATCATTAGCTGGCATGTCCCTCAGTAACTGACATCTGGGGCTCCGTGTTATCCTTGGGAACCAACAGCTCAGTAGCTATAATTGTGGAAATATTTCTGTACTTAAAACTTTCCCCAAGAGACTCTATGGAGACCGTTTTAACTTGGGAGTGGTAGGATGGACACTGAACAAGAAAACATGCATCTCTTAGAGTTCTTGAGGTATAGATTCTTTCAGAACTACTCTTCTTCAATTTGGGTTGCATATCTATCCTAAGTCTAGTTTATAGCAGAATGGATCCCCCACTCTTCCTTCCCTCTTGGGTGTGGATATGGACTTGGGCTCTCTGGTCTACCCCATTATTTAATGTCAGGTTCTAGCAGGTCAGCCATGGCTGACCACCCCAGCTATCTATCAATCACCTCATGATCCTTTCTTAATGTCCGTATGGCAGAGTCCTTCATTGGTACCAAGCCAGAATTATCTTATAAAAACATACTTTTTTTTTCTTGCTTTAATCCCAGTGGCTTTCCATCCCTGTGAGGAAACTTAATGTGGGAGCTATCTGCGGCCCTCACAGTCTGGCTCCGACTTGCTTCTGGTCTTTGCTGTCTAACATTTCAGTTTCTGCTCTTCCACCTGCACAGACTAACACCAGCCCATGGCTGGGACTGACAAACTCAGTGTTCTTAGAGTCCACCACCAAACCCCAGCCTAGGTGGCCAGAGTTTATGGGGGGAGGTGGCTTGTGTATCCCAGGTTACACTCTGACTGTTGTCCAGCTTGATTCAAAGCACTTATGATTATGACTTCTTGAATGTTCGTGTTTAATTTAGAATTTGTCTGCTGTGCTAGAGAAGAATAGGGCTCTTACCTGTGTGCCTCTTACCACACGGTGAGTTTATAGCGTGGCTTTGCATTGAACAGGCATGAATGGCAGCTGTTAGATAAAATGGTGAATGACTGTGATTCACCTTTTACTTCTTAAAACAAGCAGACAAACAAAAAAACTTTGTCCTTAGGTTATCAAATAAATATTTTGTTCCCAGGGACAATTCTCTTTTAAGTTGTGCTCATGGTTGCCCAAAACAAAATGTTTTGTCTTGTTCTGTTTTTACTTTTCAAGACAGGGTTTCTCTGTGTAGCCCTGGCTATCATAGAACTAGCTCTGTAGAACAGGCTGCCCTTGAACTCACTGAGATCCACCTGCTTCTGCCTCCTGCGTGCTTGGACTAAATGCATGTGCTACCACCTGGCTATTGTCTTTATGTTCACTTGGGAGAACTGTTCAAGATGGGTCAGTCCCAGCTCAGGAGGCTCGTTGACATTGTCTAACAGGCTATGGTGAGAGGGAGTCAAGCAGTTAATCACACTGCATACCGAGATGACTGCACGAAGGTTCTTGTAGAGTTGACGGTGGCTCTACTGAGAGGAAACAGGTGAATGCAGACACTGCGCCCTGTGCTGTTGAAGCACGTAAGGAGAAAAGGTGCAGATCTGGCCATGGCTGCTGCTCTTTTCCGCATTGGATCTCAGCAGTCCAATAACACTGTTATTCATGCCTGTTTAATATAAAGCAATGCTATAAACACATCGTGTGGTAGGAGGCACACAGGGAAGAGCCCTGTTACTCTCTAGCTGGGTAGCCTGATTCTAATGTAAACAAATGGTCTAAATGAAATCTGTGGATACGACTTGGTCTGCTCTTCATGTAAGCAGTACTGTTCCACGCGGGAACATATGGTCATGGCTGATTGGAGCTGCCTTTATTGCTTTTTGGCTGCACGAATCATTTTTCAAACCTCTCAGTGGCCCTGAGCTGAAACTTAAGCAACTTCTTCCTGCAGCGATTTGAGTGTACCCCACTTGAGAGTGTTGGGTTATTACATTAGCTGTAAAATTTCAATTCCTTGAAATATCTCTTTGACGATAAGTAGTTCAGTATGATTGGCTTACAGGTCACAAAGCCACTTGAAGAGTTGAATAGTTTTGATTTAGAATTAAAACATCCATAGTTGCCTTTCCCTATAAAAGTCCTATCCCTTCCTAATAAGTGCCTTTAGACCCATGTACATATTAGATAGCTTGTTCCTAGAAATACAGTCCTTACGTTAGGATACTAATTGAGGATACTAATTCATGCTCTGTTGTTGCTCTCTTTACAGTTTTGGTTTTGCTTAGTTTTTAAAGGTACTTAGGCATCGCTAAGAGATTGGTGCCGACCCATCTCTTCTAAGTGTTCCCTGAGTGTATACTGTACATCACGTAGCATGCTAGTCTGTAAGTCTGGCATTTTCCTAGCCTGGTGCTGTTCTGTGTCCCGAGGATGCTTACGTGTTGGAGCTGTCCACATGTCTCCAGAAGCTGATGAGGGGTGGTTCTGGCTGTCATGGGCTCTGCCCTCTGGTGAAGCTGATGAGGGGTGGTTCTGGGTGCCATGGGCTCTGCCCTCTGGTACACTTGTCACTGACATTAGTCCTCCCCAGGGGCAGCTGTGGCATGAGAGTGTGTGGGGCGTGAGTAGGGCCTCCCCTGGGAGGTCTCCGTTGAGCTGGGTGTTAAAGGTAGGAATGCCAGAGGGCATTCAGAGTGGCATCATAAAGGTAAACTTTCGGCATTGGGGAAGATGGATGTATGGAAACGCTAATCACGGTTAGGAAAACAGTGTTTGTCCAGTGATGTTCTTGACGCAGAGCCTCCTAAGGAGACCTGAAACAAGAACTCTAGAGCTCCGCGAACCTACTTCTGCTCCCACTTTAATAAGCACTTTTGTGCCTCTCAGCTTATTCCTTACTTGACGATAGTAACATAAAGATAAATATAGGACACAGTCCCAATTGCTTACACCGAAATTAATTCAAGGACTGCTTCTATCCTGCTCCAGAGGGAGCCAGTAAGCTCACAGACCAAGCTGCTCCCTTGTTTCCATGTTTAACATGATATTGTTGCAATGGTCAACAACAAAATGTGATGTCCAGTCCGGTAGGAAAGGAAACAATTTTGTGTGCTGTTGTCAGGGCCTTAGGATGCACTAGTAAGGCTGTCCCCATGTCCAGGGGCAGTCTGGTCTCTTCCTGTGCCTGAAGGCTCTGTCTCTCAGATCCACACTGTCAGGGTTGGATGCAGTGAATCTTAAGTACTTGCCTGACTTTTCTCCCCTGAGACACCATTGTTCTCCCATAATGATGGCTTTTTCAAGTATCAACACAGACTGTATAAAAATATATCTTTTGTCCTTAAGTGTTATACCACCTTACAAGGTATGTTAGATGTTAAAATATGTAAATATTTTGAACATTATTTCTTCAATTTCTAAAGTAAATATGGTGACCACAGAGTCCCTTCCTGAGTGAGTGAGCCTTAGCGAAAGCACATGGAAGAGGACCGGTCTGGGGAAAGCCCCTCTCCAGGCTCTGTGTCACATGACAGGCTCTGAGTCAGGCTTGGTAACACGTGTGCAGAGTTGAACAACTGCAGAAACTCACCTCTAGCTAAACCAAGAATGAATTGTGTGTTCTTATTCCTATTTTTTTCAAAGGGACCCTAAAGCATGTAGCTGTGGGACAGTCATCACAATGACGACTTTGTTAATCATGCCATTATGTGCCAGTCTCTGCTAGACACTTATCACAAACCTGCTTGTGTACACTTTATGATGTCCATTCCACAGCCAGGGGAGACCCAGAGTCGCCATGTCTATCCAGCGGCAGAGCCAGGGTTTCCAGCCCATGTCTTACACCTGAGCTCCAGACAATACCTTTCTGGGTTCTAATCACAGAACAGTTCTGTTGGACTTAGAACCTTCTCTCTGCCCTGTGGTTGTGAAGGAAAAGTTTATGTAGGACGGGTGGTCTCTCCGAAAGGCAATGGCAGCTACTATTGTCTAATCTAAGGACAACTGCCTGGTAAAGAACTGTAAATTTTGAGTAGAAAATTTAACAGAGGTAGCTGCAAATATATATTAATATAAAAGAGAGCTTCCTGTTTAGAATGAGTATAAAGAGTATGTTGGAAAGATATCCAGAGAACTTAGTCTGATTTATTTATACTCTTCCTATGACAGGGTAAGACGGCTTGACTCTTCATCATGAGCATGAAGAGTTAAGAGCCGAAGCCTTGGCTGTCTTGTCTTTGCTGAAAGGTTTAAAATACTGGTTAAAAGAAGGGTCAGCTGGTAACCTTTCTTTTCGGTTTAAGAACAAACTGTCATTATCTCCAGTAATGGCAGCGTCCAGGGGAGCCTCTTAGAGAGGGAGACGGCTGGAGTTCACTGACTGCGGACAGAGACTGTGCGCTGTGTGTCTTTTTCTTGTTAGTTTTCTTCATTTGCTGGAATTGCTAGAAAGAGGACAGACATGAGGGATGACATCTGCGTCCCCGTGGAGTAGAGGACAGGACAGGACAGGCATAAGGGGTGATCTGCGTCCCCGTGGAGGACAGGACAGGACAGGCATAAGGGGTGACTGACTGACTACCCTGTGGAGTAGAGACTACAGACATGGCTAGATGGAAGAAATGAGTTTGTTAACAGAGTGGAGAAGTCTGAGAACTGGGTTTGAACAAGAAAGAGGACACATCTGCCAGCCAGCTGCTCCGGGGCAGCGGGGAGCGAGGCAGGGTCAGCATACCCACCGACACGGTGACTAAGCTCACGAAAGGAAAGCTGGTGGAGTCTGAAGTAGGCTCTGTTCTCTGGATCAGAAAAGCAGAAACAGTACCATCTGCTATTCATACTGAAAGCGTGAATAGAGAAAGGGGGAGACGCAGGCTCGGGGGTAAGAACACCTGCCGCCGTGCGTCGCCCCAGGACAGCCGGGCAGCGGCTGTAGAGCAGCTTGCTCGTACTTGGTGGGGAAGAGAGAGGAGACCAAAGGGGTGAGACTAATTAGGTCAAGCATGCATCTTACATCCTCATTGCGGAGACCCAGATCCTCATCACCAAGGGAATGCTGTGATGGATGGAAGCAGCCATCAGTGTGACGTGGAGATAAATCGCTCATAGCGTGGTAGAGCTGGTGCCAGAAAGAAGGCTACAGAGATCCAAAATAAGCCTTGTACCACATACAGTAAAGACCAAGCTATTCTTCTACCAATATACAATATCTTGGAGATAGTCTCCCTGTTGTTTCTCTGTTGGATATTCCAGATACCTTGTTTCTCGTTATAAGCAGTGGAGCATTAACTACCCGTTTCCCAGCAAGCTTTCATGTACAAAGTTTGAAGGTCCCCTCCCCAGCTTTGCAGTGTTCCCACGGCTGACCATGAAGGCACTTGTGACACATTTGCCATCCGCACAGTTCATTTAATACCCACAAACCTCCCCTGGGCAGGCGAAGCAGGTGCTGCAATCTCTGTGGAAAACTTGGGAATGCTGTAAATGATGCTGTTGACCTGCTGAGAGCACACATCTGTCCTAACACAAGAAGACTGGCTAGCTCCTTCCTCCTCCCCTCCGTAAGCCTCTGCAAACAGTATTTAAAATATTGGGACATCTGGGGATTATGTCAGCAGCTCCTCCCACAACATACTGTTGAGCTGATGTCTGGTCTGCTGTAAGTCTCCAGCCCTGACTGCACTCTTTGGTCCAAAGTCACTACACCTACTTACCTGGTTTATGTACAGGGAAGTCATGGCAGCCCTTAGAAAGGGTGTCTCTGCCTGCATCAGCCCATTTTCTAGTTCCCCTTGTAATCTGTGCCTAGCCCCGTAGCTTTCACTGCAGTGAGTATCCCCGGCATACTCCTAGGCTACTGTCTTTAGCACAGACGTTAACCAAGCGGTGGTTAACAGCAGCTGTGTCTGCTATAGCCTTTCCAAAATCTGGCCTGGCAGTCTTTGAGGGCATCCTTGACTTCTCCTTACCATTTAAATGAAGGGAACATTTACATCGTTTAAGACAAGATTTAAATTTCATAGCATTGGGTATGAAGGCCCGACAGGCCTGTCTTGCTTCTCCGCACACTTCCTTAAGGTTCTCCTTACTGTAGCTGGGTTATACGATGTACAGCCCATTGGTTCTGCGCTCAGGCCTTTATCTATGTTTACTTCCTGAAGAACTCCTTTCCTTTCAGCTTCTTGTTCTTTCTCTCTCTCTCTCTCTCTCTCTCTCTCTCTCTCTCTCTCTCTCTCTCTCTCTCTCTCTCTCTCTCTCTCTCTCTCTCTCTCTCTCTCTCTCTCTGGAGAGCCTTCCCAGTGTTCTGGGTCTCTGATCGAAGGCCTCTGTGGCCTGCTTGGCGGGGTGTAGCTGCCTGCCTTTCCTGACAGCCGCTGGATCCCCAAGTGCTTTCAGAACCCCACTGTGCCTTTCTCCAAAGCATCACCCCACCACTATTCCCAGCGTTTGCTTGCTGGTTAGAATTTTAAGTATGTAACTCCCACTCATCTTGGAGAACTATACTGTGCATATATCCCTAAAACACGTTCTTTTCCTCTGTATAGCAAAAGGATGGATAAGTCACCTATACTGGTCTGTTAATTAAACCTGGTGGTGTCTGGGCTTGTACAATTGACCCCTTGTCAACTTGACACAGAAGCACATCACTATTAAGCCTCAACCCTTACTCTCTTATTCACTCCTAAAGTCTAAATAACTTTAAAGTCCCACAGTCTTTGCAAATTCTTGCATATTAACATTTCAATCCCTTTAAAATATCCCATCTCTTTTAAAATTCAGCGTCTTTTTACAACTAAGTTTCTTAACTGTGGACTCCAGTAAAATACTTTCTTCCTTCAAGAGGGGAAAAATATCAGGGCATAGTCACAATCAAAAGCAAAATTAAACTGCAACTGTCCAGTGTCTGGGACCCACTCGTGATCTCTGGGCTCCTCCAAGGGCGTGGGTCACTTCTCCAGCTCTGCCCTTTGTAGCACACACCTTGTCTTCTAGGCTCCTGCTGCCTGTACTCCACTGCTGCTGCTGTTCTTGGTAGTCATCTCATGGCACTGGTATCTCCAAAACACTGCTGTCTTCTGCTGTAACTGGGCTTCACCAGTAGCCTCTCATAGGCTCTCTTCATCGTGCCGAGCCTCAAATCCTTTCCATGACCCCTTCAGCCCTGAGCCATCGATTGCAACTGAGGCGGCACCTTCACTAATGGTCTTCCACGGCCTCTCACAGTGCCAAGCCGCAGCTGCTCTTCAGGACCCCGTCATGCCTTCAAAACCAGTACCACCTGGGTGACTCTTATACACTATCAAGTCCAGCCACAGTACAATGTATAACCTTGGCTATCTCTGGAACACAGCCTTGTTGTGCTCTCAGAAAACACTTCTAGAACATGTCACCTCAATGATGTTGGTCTCTTCTTAATCACCACTAATTTCTTAGCTCCAGCTAACCAGCATCAATAATCCCAGTAATGCAAAGGTTTCTTGCTTTAGTAGTTCTGGTATCTTGTTAATCACAGCTGATTCTTCAGCCCTAGCTAACCAAAACTACAGAATCTTCACAATCAAAACAGCAGTGGCCCTAATAAGAGTCTTTAATCTTTCCTCTGAAATTTCACAAGTCCGGCCTCCATCTTCTGCACTGTTCTCAACTTTATCTTTCAACCTCCTACAGAACATCCCACAGAGCTCTTAACATCCCAATGACTCTTGTAGCTCAAAGTCCTTCCACAGTCTTCTCCAAAAAAGTGGTCAGGTTGCTGTCACAGGGATACCTACTATGCTAGTACTAATTTGTCTTAGTTAGGGTTTCTATTCCTGCACAAACATGACCAAGAAACTAGATGGGGAGGAAAGGGTTTATTCAGCTTAATCCCAAATTGCTATTCATCACCAAAGGAAGTCAGGACTGGAACTCAAGCAGGTCAGGAAGCAGGAGCTGATGCAGAGGCCATAGAGAGACGTTCCTTACTGGCTTGCTTCCCCTGGCTTGCTCAGCTTGCTTTCTTATAGAACCCAAGTCTACCAACCCAGGGATGGCACCACCCACAATGGGTCCTCCCTGCTTGATCACTAAATGAGAAAATGCCTTACAGCTGGATCTCATAGAGGCATTTCCTCAACTGAAACTCTTTTCTCTGTGATAACTCCAACTTGTGTCAAGTTGGCACATAAAACCAGTCAGTACAGGACTGAACTATAAAAATGATAGAAGTATTTTTTTGTAGGTAATTCACATGTACCAAGCACTGAAGTATTTTCTTTGCACCTTTTGTTTCCCTAAAAATGATTGTATAAATTAGCCTCATGGCTGTAATAATGTCCCTCTTACAAATGGAACAGTATATACCCAAGGACAAAAGGGTCTGTTCCACATCCCAGGATTAGCAATAGGAATAGATTTCAAACCCAGCACAAATTATGAAGTTGTAGTCAGTTCTCATGAAAAATAGCTATTATTCATAGTCAAATTTCAGAAATATCTTTACATCAGGGCTGTATGCATTGAGCTTAGGCTTGGAGCTGGTGTCCATAGCTACAGAACCGGGCAAACGAGCATTGTTTATGCAGGTTAAGTGTAAAATGCCTGTGAAATAGGAACCGGTAGAGTTTGGGCTTCTGAAAGGCAGCAGGGCTGTTGTCCAAGTCTCCTAGTTTGAGCTTAAAGGAAGGTTTGCTCAAGTGGAGGCTGGAGTTGTAGGAGTAAAAAAATTCTTAGAAGAAAAATGGAATAACCAAACGAGTGGTATACTTTCATGCTCTTTTATAAAGTTGACTCTAGCTCACCTGATTACAGTTTATACATTCCTATACAGCAAGTGTCGGAGGTAGAAAGGCAAGCGGCTTCAACACTAAGAAAGTACAGTTGGCCATGAAGGCACACAGAGTGGTCCCACGGGCTCAGAGTTATATACTTTTGACTTCTAATCATGTTGTTTCATGTCTGACTTCAAACAACAGGTCATTGTGATTGCAGTGCCTTTAATCACAGCCCTCAGGGGCCAAGGCAGAAAGGTTGAGAGTTCTGGGCCAAGCCTGAGCTACACCCTGGACTTGCCCAGATTGTAAAACGAGACTATCTCAAACTTTAAAATTTCTAATTAAAGATAGATAATTCGATGTTATTTAGGAAATTTATTCGGTAGATTAAGTATTTGAAAGGATGGCACGTAAAGACCATAAAGGAGGCTGTTTCTAGCCAATTCCTTATATCTAAAATAAAATAAAAACATTTTATTATATCGCTGCATCTTTTTTTCTACTAGATTACTGTAATGGGTTTGTTTTTTAATTGTTAGCCCTGTGTTGAAAGCATGTAGCTTGTTCCACAGTGGGAAAGCTGCATCGGTAATGAGGGTTTCTGTGAGGAGACCCTCGTGGCCTTCCCCTAAGGCCTCCTTACTAAAGCCATCAGAGCTGCCCGTACCTTTACAGAGAGCAGCAAACAGGCAGTTAAAAAAGAACTTAAGATTAATGGTGGGTAGGTTCCCCATCATCGTGTCTCGTACATATCGTATATGTTACTGTTCTCAGTTTACAGCCGTCGTGTGATAAATCCACGATCTCATCCTCTCTTCCCAGTTGGTCTTCCCAGCAGCTCAGAAACATTCTCTTGTCTTTACCTTCCCCCAAAAGAGACTAACTGGGTAGGACAGGTAGGGTAGGTCATCGTAGGCCCATCCTGACTGACAAAGGGGACTCACGGACGGTACTGGGAAATACAAGTTGGGTGGCAGTTTAATTTTTTCTTTTACTTTAGGTCTTTACCAGACAGATCACAAACAAACGTTTAAAAACACATGGCAATATGGCTATTTACTGAATTTCTAAAACAAACTCCCTTTGGACTTTAGCAGTACAAGTCATGGCACTGCACAAGCTTGCGCAACTGTCATATACAAACAGAGGGTACTACACAAGCTTATGCAACTGTCATATATTAACTTTCTGTATGTCAAAACAAAAATAATTAACAAAAAAATATTTTTAAAAGCCCAACAGTTCCCAGTCCCAGTGGGGAAAGTTGCACTGGGTGGAACACATACACCATCCAAGTGGGACCTTTAACCTCGGGATCTTAACCTGTGGCTCAGGAACCCTTTTGAGTAAAGTGACCCTATCACAGGGTCAGATATCCTACACGTCACATCGTTTCTAGGATTCATAACTGTAGCAAAATTACAGTTGTGAAGTATCAAGGACATAATTGCATGGTTGAGGGTCGCCAGGACATGAGGAATTGCATTAATGCGTGGCGGCGTTAGGAAGGTTGAGACCCACTGCAGCAGTGTTAGGAGACAGCAAAGGTGGCGTCCTGGCAGGGGGTCCTTCTTCCTCTTGGTGTTTTTTGTACTGGATAGTCAAAACTACAGAAAAAAAAATACTGCTTTCATGGAAATGCTTTTCATGAAACTAGAAGCAGGAGGAGGCTCTGAGTGTCTGGTGTGCACGTGAGAGCAGAGTGTGAGGCAGTGCTGGTTGGGACTCTTGTCTCTGTGGTCACAAAGTCTGCCCGCCAGTGCTGGCGCTGGAGGTGATGGGATTCCGCATCTTGCTCTTTTGCAGTTTCGCTGCCGTAGAACATAAGGCCGGGTGGCTCAGAAGGCTGAAGTGCAGGCTTCTACACTAAGATCTGATTGTGAACCACTCAGGGCGGAGTGTGGGGTTTGCTTTGTGCAGTAACAGAGTCTGACTACCCAGGCCTTGTGCTCTGCCCCACAGGACGGATTTCCGGACTTCCAGGACTCTGTGCCCACGCTATTCCAGCAGGCCAGAGCCAAGAGTGAAGACCTTGCAGGCCTCGGCTCCCAGGTAATGCCCCTGCGGTGGACTGTCATGGGGAGAGCTGAGGGTGTGGGGGGAAGGCAGGTGCTTGAGCGAGCTTCTGCTTGATGTTTGTGAGGCTTGAGTTTGTTTCTGGTTGTTTTTAAATGTCTTCTGCTCCTCAGCTTCGTCTGTATGATGGCAGGAACATCTTGCTTCCATTTGGTTCATGAACAAAATCTGATCAGATGCTACTTATTCTCTGTAGTTCTGTAGGAAGTGACACGTTGAGTATCAGGAAAAACAGCCATTTTGGTACAACTCTTAGGTAAAATAGCACAAGATCTCAATAACATTGGCAGCGTTGCAACTCTTACCCCATTTAAATCGTTACTGGAGAATTAATTGTTCAGTTATCATGTAGCTTTGGATAATTTTATTAATTTCTGTGTATATGTGAGGGTGCATGCTTGTGTGGGTGCACAAGGGTGCTGATGTGGGTACACCTGTGTGCGCCTGTTTATAGAGGCCAGACGGGAGCCTTGGGTGTGGTTCCTCAGGCTCCACCCACCTTGATGTTTTGCGACAGGGCTTTCATTGGCCTTGTTCTTGCTTCTTCTGCTAGCTCGCTGCAGAGCCCCCGGGACCCACCTGGATGTGCTTCCCCACTGCTGTGGTCACAGCGCACACCTCGCAGCTCAGTTCTTCCTGTGGGCGCTGGAGTTTGAACTTGGGTTTCTCAGGCTTATGCAGCTGGTACTGTGTGCTGTGATAGCCATCCTCCTACCCCAGCATTTTAGTAAATTTTTAACTATGTATGTACTCAGAAATGGACATTTCCAAAGTCCGTGTGTGAGCGTCTCTTTTAGACAGAACTGCAGGCCTGTTTGCAGGCCCAGCTAGTATCGTCAAACCTTGCTGCTGTGTTTCCCTCCCAGAATGGCCTGTTGAAATGTCACCAGTTAACTGGATGAAATGAAGTTATTGTTAACCTTTGACTTGGTTTGTACATGTTTAGAAAAGTAGTAAGGGCTTTTCTCCTATTTTTTTAATCCATTATGTGTTCCATCTATTGATTTTTAAAATTGTGAATCATGACTTTTGTAACCAATTTTATATAGTGGCATTCTTATAGTACTTTTATATAACATAATAATGAATCATATCTGCATTTTGACTATTACTTCATTGGCAAATGTCATAGATACACTGCTTTGAATATCACATGCAAGTAATTTAGAGCAGAACATGGGGAAGGAGCTTCTGAAACACACAGAGGTGACTTCAGGCGTCACACACCAGCCCTCTGTTTTAAACATAGCCGTCTGCTTGCTTGGCAGCTGCCCGGCGCTCTGGGACGGAGGCAGGGGTCCTCGCTGGCAGGGAGGCGGCTCTGCATAATTTGCATTGTTTAATTTGGGTGGGAGGTGTGTTTGTCTTGTTCTTCTAGACAAGCATTTTACACCTTTTCTCCTCCAAGCAGGCTGTCATCTTAGCAGAATCTGGGTAGTGCCAAATCCTAAAATAAGATGCCAGGATTTCACCCCGTCCGTGCTCAGAGCAGTTGACAGCAGATGTTGCTGGTTCTCTCAGGCTCTTACTTTTTGTTTTTCAGAAAGAAAGGGAAATCCTTTAAAGGACTCAGAACCTTGGGAAACAAAGTGAAGGTTGCATTGGCTTTGAGTTTACACAAACTTCTCTTTATGGGACCGAAAAGAAACCTTTTGTAAAAAGCTGGTATCTTACATGACATAAACATGTATTCATATTTATGGAGGCGATTATACCACAGGGAGTGTGAACTCATTTTAATAAATACTAAATGCATTTGCTGCTGTCTCGGATTGGCACCTTTAGGCCACGAAGGGATCTAGAATGCTGTAGTTATTGCTTTTATTTTCGCTTCACTTACTCGCAGGCTGAAAAGGCGAAGCAGATGGAGCTCCTGTGTGCCCAAGCCGGCTACGAGAGGCTGCAGCAGGAGCGGAGACTCACGGCTGGGCTCTACAGGCAGAGCTCCGGGGAGCAGAGCCCTGACGGCGGCCTGCCTTCTGACAGCTCCGATGGACAAGGTGCGCCTCTGCAGGGACTGGCCTTCAGAGCCACGCACCTCTCAGAGAAACGGGGACAATGGCAGGGGCTAAAAGCGTGATGTTTTGAGGGGATCGTATCTGTGAAAATCCATTGTCACTAGTCCATCTTCAAAGGGAAGGATTCATCCTGCATCCTGCATATTTTAACTTCTAAGAATCCTTAAACTTCAGTATTCCTGTACTGTAGTTTGCCGGTGTGTCTTGTAGTGGGCTGGTCAGGGCAGGGAGGTGAGTATGGATTATAGATTAGCTCCTGGCGCTGGGACGGAACCTAGGGCCTTCCACTGAGGCACACCTTCAGCTTTGCCAAATGATTGAAATATCTTTCTTTAGATTTCAAAAAACGATTTGTCTAAAACGAATATTTGTTTCCTAACACAAGTCTGAGTTAGAAAGCCAAGTCATGAGTGTTTTTGCTACTCTGAAACTTTTTGGCTTTTCTCGTGTCTTTAGCATGAAGAAAATCCCATGCCATTGTCATCCACTCATTGAAAAGATTGTTTTGAAGTGTTTTCTATACACCAGGCATGCCTCTAAGCCCAGAAGGCACGGCAGGGCAAGAGACATCCATGCTTTCACACAGCTTAGCTTCAGGTAGAGAGAAATGGCATGTAAACCTGTAAATTGGACCTGCAGCTTCAAATATCAGTAAATAGCATACTGACGGAAAACAGTAGTTTCATATTGCCTGATTTTATGTATTATTTACTTCCTAGCAAGTGCTTAGTATTGTTCATAACTTCTTTTACCAAGTAAGGGTCCATCTTATTTCAAATGATTTAAGTTCATACAGAGTAACAGACTGTGATGTGGTGTTTCACACTGTACCTTCCTCCCTCCCACAGCCCCTTTCTTGTAACACACGCCATATTACCCTCTCTCCCCTCACCCTCCCCTAAAACCCCTTCTTGCTATCATCCCCTTTCTGATTTCATTACACACACACACCACACACACACACACACACACACACACACACACACACCACACACACAAACACACCACACACACACACACATACCACACACACCACACACACACACACCACACACACCACACACACACACACACACACACACACACACACACCACACACACACACACACACACACACACACACACACAAACATCTAGGTTCAACATACCAAAGAAACTGTGGAGTTTGTCTCTCAGTTGGCTTACTTCCCTCAATGTAATACGATCCCCATGCAGTCTGCTTCCCTGTGAGCGTTATCATTTCACTTTTCTCTCTGGCGGAATAAAACTCCCCTGTGCACCTGCACCTCATGTTCCTCATCCACTTTTCTGCTGGTGCACATCTGGGCCTGATGATCTGGGCTGTTGAGCACAGCAATAAGAAGATGTGCGCACATCTGTGTTGTAGGGTTTCCGGAACACTGCCGGCGTGTGTGCAGGCGTGGTAGGGCTGGGCTGCGGGAGGTTGTTTTGAGGCTTTTGTGACTCAAGGCCGCAGCCCCAGCGCTCACTGTCGCCGGCCGTGAGTCGGGGTTCCTTGCCCTGTGTCCTCTCTGGCACGCGTTTGCTCACTGTTACCCATTCCCGCTGGAGTGGTGCGACATTTAATTCTAATTTGCATTTACATGATAGCTGGGGATGTTGAGCCATTTTCTGGACATTCACAGGTGGTATAATTTGCAGAATTACCTTGCCATTTCATCAGTTCAGTTATCAATTGGAAGGTGATAGGTTTTTGTGACTGACTTCTGCACTCCTTTGTATGTCATGGATATTAATCCTGTCTGACGTGTATTGGCAAAGAGTTTTTTCCAATCCAAATAAGAATACCTTGTTAGTAGGCATCCTCTAGCCATGAAATGAAATGTCACCTTCGATCATGACACCAGAGTGAAACAAAGATTTCCTAACACTTGACAGAAACGTTTTAGCTAAGGTCTTCTTTAGCTTCTCTGACCCTTATTAGTGACTAAGAATTGACATATAAGCAAAGGCAGTTAGGAACGATTTGAGGGTGATTAATTCATAACACTAGGATAACATGCTGTGGGAGAGTAATTTGCTGCAACAGATAATATAATAATGTATAAAGCATTTTACAGTATTTTTACTAATTATTTTTTCATGGATTATGTTTTTTAAAAAAAATAAATAAAGCAAAACAAAACAAAACTATAATTGGCCCAAAGCATTCTCTGCCTTTCTACTATGAAATGTGTGCTTAGTTAATGGCATGCCCTAGTATATGGTCTTACAGAGGAGCTGTATTAACTCAGTGTCAGAGGGCGTCTAGAAATGCCCACTTTTCCTCTTAGCTCTTATATACCCCAGCAGTCTGTATGTGCCGGGTACAAACGCTAATGACTTGCCATTTTCCTCCTGAATTATTACTCAAATGCCGTTTCCTGGCTGTTATCAGTGCTGCAGAGCCTCTTGACTCTTCCCCTTCTCAGTAAGGTGTGCTCTGGCTACTTTGAATGCTTATCTACAAAAATCAAACAGAAACCAAACAACGCCAAACACAGGGACTGTTTAAAATGTTACTTCACTTTTTCTCTTTTACTTTTTTGTCTTTTGTTAGGAGAGAGACCTCTGAATCTGCGAATCCCTAGTGTGCAGAGCAGACAGCCCCATCACTTTGTGGTGGACGGGGAGCTGAGCAGGCTTTACTCCAGTGAGGCGAAGCCCCACCCATCAGGTGAGACTGCAGTCAGCCTGAGACAAGCTGAACAGCGCTCCGCTCCCTTCGCCCTGTTCTCCCGCCTCTGTCCCCACTGGGCTGGGTTATCTGTCAGTTCCTCTTGGAATTACAGATTGCCAAAATACTAGCCAGCCTCTCTGAGAGTTATAATAGTATAAGGAGTGATGTGGAAGGGCTGTAGAGGTTAAGATGATTTGACTGGCTGTGGCTTCTGACCTGCAGTCAGTTTAAGCTGAATGGTTCTGCTGAGCTGGACTGGCTTGCTGTGCCAACAGTGCTGTGGTGTGTCGTAGGCACGCGCTGCATCGGTCCCTGTCTGAGAGAGCCTTGAGTACCAGGACCTGACTTTCTGTGCAGGTGCATTTCAGGGTGAGGTTGTTGGGTATCTGAAATGATGAGCACACATGTGTACTCTTTTTAAATGAATCAGATAGCATTAGACAGTGGATACGAGCACCAGCGAGGAGAGTCTGGTATCATTCAGTCTTTGAATGAAAAAGTGACTTTAGGAATCACTTGGTCCAGCCGCTGATTTTATGGATGGGGAAGCTGAGATAGGACAGTTCACTGAGTTTGCACGTTAAGCTGGGAGGAGTCCGTATTTACTGCTGATGGTGACTGAGGATTAATGAAAAGGCAGCCTCTTCCCTGAAGTCCTTAACAAACCCACGTGTTTCCTACGAACCCAGATTGCTTTGAAGACCTTATGTAAAAGAAATAGTGCAACTACAGTGGTCATATTGGTCTCACCCTGGAGACACACTTGGTATCTCTGCTACCTGGAGATTTAGTTAACTTGGCATTTTACATAGAACAGAACAAAGCAATTCCTAAGGAAGGGTTTTGACTTTTTTTTTTTTTAAGATTTAATTTTGGTTAGTTTTTTTGAGAGTTTTTACACAATATACTTTGATCATCCTTCTCTCCCCCCACAGCCTCCCCTAGATGCTCCCTCCAACCTCATTACTCACCCAACTTCTCTTAAGAAAAAAAAAAAGAATAAATAGGGCTGGAGAGATGGCTCAGCAGTTAAGAGCACTAACTGCTCTTTCAGAGGCCCCGAGTTCAGTTCTCAGCAACCACATGGTGGCTTACAACCAATAGCAATAGTGGACTCACATATAGAAAATAAATAAATCATTAAAAAATAAAGAATAAGCCGGGCGTGGTGGCGCACGCCTGTAATCCCAGCACTTGGGAGGCAGAGGCAGGAGGATTTCTGAGTTTGAGGCCAGCCTGGTCTACAGAGTGAGTTCCAGGACAGCCCGGGCTACACAGAGAAACCCTGTCTCGAAAAACCAAAACAAAAACAAAACAAAAAAAAAAACAAAAAAAAAAACAAAAAACCAAAACAAAACAAAAACAACAAAGAAAAATAAAGACTAAGCAAAATGAAGCATTCCCGCAGACCCCCACCTAGAGAACAAAAACCCGCGTGAAACTCCATTCGGGTTAGTCAGCGCCTCCAGAACATGGGGCCTGCCCTGGACACTGTGGTTGATAAGTACCCATATCAGTCCATTGATAAATGCTTTCTGTAAAAAAAGAAAAATTGAGTAGAAATAACACAGTTTTTATGCAGCAAGAGCCAGGTTACTTGCCCAAGAAGTCCCTGCTTTTCGCAGATGCATCTGTAAAGTGACTACCTCATAAGGCTTTTGTAAACAAGAGAGTATGAGTTGTGTGACTGGTAAGAAAGTACTGTGGCTGTTTGCTTACTCCTCAGTGCAATTTCAAATCTCTTATTGTATAGAGAGAGTTATTACATATATTGAACAACCTACATTCAAGGTAGGAGCATTGGTTCCCTTTCTACAGTCCTTTCCAGGTTGTGTGTGTATTGTGGGTGGGTTGTGTGTTATGTGTGAGTGTGTGGTAATGTCCATATGTTTGCGTGTATCTAAATTATAGTGCTGAAATAACTATTCACAAGACTCCATGGAACCATTATTTATTCCCACTTACCCTAATTTTAATGCCATGGCTAGAGGAACTTCTAGAATTGGCTTTATATTTAAAATTGAAGATGCATTTCTGTCTCATTTTAATGATAAATATTTTAGCTATTAACATTTGTATGTAAGTGACCAGTTTGATTTGATGTATTTAACACAGTGAACTAAGCATTTTTGGAAAGGTCTCTCCCGAGGCTGGAGAGATGACTCAGTGATTAAGAGCACTGACTCCTCTTCCAGAGTATGTGGGTTCAATTCCCAGAATCCACATAGCAGCTCACCACTTTCTGTTCCAACACCTTCATGCAGGCAAAACACATAACATAAATTTAGAAAGGTCCGTCAGTTCCTGTGTGTCTTGCCCTTGTCACTCATGCTGTTCTGTGTCTATGCTCTCCTCATTTTACAGGTAGGGACGCAAAGCTCAGCTGGGCAATCGCCCCAGTTAGTTCTTCCCCAGAAGTGGGTGCAGTTGGGGTCTAAATAAAACTGTGGTTTTGTTTTACTTTTGTTTGTCTTTATTTTTGTTTGTTTTTCATGACATGGGCTCTTGCTGTGTGACCCTGGCTGGCTGGGTACTCTGCACATAGCCCAGGTTAACCTGAAACTTGAAGCAGTCCTCCTGCCTCAGCCTCCCTGAGTCCCCAGAAACACATCCCTACCATGTTCAGCCAGAACCCAGACTTTTAACAACTACGTAAAATTCCATCTGGAATTTCATAATTATGAATGGTTAATGTTTGCTAGGAACTTTGGGGTTTAATAACTTGATTTTATAGTCTACTGATTTCAAATTCCAAACTCTTTCTGGTTTTATTTTATGCAGAGAACCTTGGGATTTTAAAAGACTATCCTCACTCTGCATTCACCTTGGAAAAGAAAGTTATTAAAACAGAACCCGAAGACTCAAGATAGCTGAGATTCTCCTACTGTTCTCTGGAAATGGCACCAGATTCGAGGATAATGCTCCATCATAGATTAAGCCTTAATAACCAGTGTTGCCTCATTCAGCTCACAGACCATAGCCAAAGCATAAGAACTCACACAGCAGTCTGTGGACAGCAGGACAAAGCAACAACCACAGAAGAGGGAATCAAGAGAGCATTGCAGTGTAACAGGCATTGGCCAGTTACCTTCCTGTGTAAGTTGCTTGTGTGGAAATATTGTAGGCATTCACTATTTAAGAATGTACAATGTGTCTTTGTAATTTATAGAAACAAGTCTAGGTGTTGATACCTTGCGGTCTAATAGATGTGGATACCATTCATTTTACTTGAAATTTTGTTGTCTACTTTAGGTGTATTTACCATAAATGTTACTCGTCAGCATTTAGAACTTTTGCAGTCATAGAAAGAAAGCCTGGGCAATGTAGGTATTGGCAGGGTGACTGGAGAAAGATGGAAGATAAATACGCAATTTACACCAAGGAGAAGACTGTGTGCTTAATACTTGATAACATTGATTTTGAGTAATAGGAAATATGTAGCTGTCACTAAATAATGTCACTTTCATTGGAGTGACACTCCTGAAATGCGGTAGGCTACATTTGTGGCAGCTGCTCAAGATGTAACCAAGGTTCGACAGAGGCCTTGGAATAAGTGGGTTCTTGTGTAAAAGCCTTGACTTAAACACTGATATTTCAGAATATGTTGAACAAATTAAGGCATAGTAATTTAGCCCTAAATGTGATAAAGATGCCGATGTGGGTGAGTGGATATAGAGTGTGTGTCTTGTTTTTAGTTCTGCTTTAGGTCATGCTGTGGAGATAATGAGTTCCTAATCTGTTATACTGAAATCTATTGGCCAGATGTTAGGTGAGATGCCTGCACCATAGGCTCTAAGCACTGTCACATAGATAATCACGTTTCAATTTGATCTGTAGAAGAGTTCTACTGTAGAAACACCAGTAAACAGCCTTTCTACCATTATAAGGCTTTTTCCTTCCTAAATGTTTCTACTGAACCATAGTATCTTGCTCACTAAAAAGTATCTTAGAGACCATGTGCCTCTGTTGCTACTGTGAGGGTGATTATTGTAGTCTCACTGTCCACTGTGTGTAGAGCTAGTGCGATACCATTTCAATACAATGTTCAGTTTGCTATTAGCCACAGCACTGGATAGTAACCCTGGACTCTCATGAACCATTCCTGTGTTCCATAATCTATTTTGAGAAATTTTGTGGTCCTTTTTTTTTTTTTTACAAAAAAGATGAAAAAGAAAAAGAAACTATGTCTTACAGTTCACGTTTGTAGATTTTAACATGCAAGTCTTAAAAGATGCAGTCGTCTTCCAGCTGACATCTGTCTCTCCTGGACCTAGAACCTGCGTTTTTAAATCCAGAAGAAAGTCTCTTTAAGTAGCATACTTTTCTGACTTCCAAGCTTAGAGATAAAGAAGCACACACACACACACACACACACACACACACACACACACACAAATTTTCAGTAGAATACAATTTTTATCTTGTGAACACTAATGTATTAAACTTGCTATACATTAAACAAATAATATATATTTTTATTTGAATGGTATATAAATTAGATGTTATAACTAGTGTTTTTTTTTTCATTTAAGATATTTCCACTGAACAAGGTCAATTGGTTACCTCAGTATTACAGCCAATATAACCCAAGGGACCATTTCTCCCTAAGTCTGTGTTATTCTTTATTGTGTGGATTCTGCATTTCTGTGATTCTTAAAACTGTTGAAGAGATGAGTGCACTTGCTTCCTGTGGCAATAAAGGATTTCTCTGCCTCACAAATTCCTACTTAGAGTCCTTTGCATAGCACATGATGTTTATCTATACTGCCTCCCTTACAGCATGTCTGGGACAGTATGAGCCTCTATCTTTTTTCTTTCTGTGGCACTGAGTGTTGAATCCAGAGGCTCTCCCACTCTGCCCAGCACTCATATTACTTTTTTATTCTGAGACAGGTTTACTAACTTGCCCCAGCTGGCCTTGAACTCACTCTGGCCCAGACAGGCGATGTCACCTGGGGAGGCCTTTCCTAGTGTGTGGTCCATACATTTCACTTTTGAAATGGCAGAGTGCTTCTGGTATAGCACCATGCTGTTTGTGGCTTTGATGCTGCTCTGAACCTTCTAAAGAAAACCAACCAGGCTGTCAACTCAAGGAGAGCAGGAGCCCTAGTCTGTCTCTTGTAGATTCAAGAAAATACAACAGCAAATATTCAATGAAAGCCCACTTCTGACCTAGCACTGACTGCGAGAGGGTTGGTTCTGGGAGTCCAAGATGGTGTATCTGCTGTTATCTCTGGTCATTCCCATGAAGGACATTCTCCAGTGGGCTTCAAGTTAACAAAGGATGACTCAGTGTCCTGACACTGTTATTGAAAACACACATAAATCTCAAAAATCTTGATCACTGTTTCCATAGTGACCATGCAAGACAAAGGTTCCTGACACCTAAGTGATCAGAAGCTGACCCTGTGCTTATGTCTTCATTTCTGAATGTGTGATGGCTAAATCTTCCAGATCATTCCTGGATTCTGTTTTGACCGACTTACGGAAATGAAGAAAACAATCCCTTGGTTCTTGTGCAGAAAATACAAACCAGAATTTAAGTTCTTAATTTTTTAAAATTGATTTTATGTTCTACTTACATATATTTTTCTGTCTGTTTCTACCATAGCTTTAGAAAGAATGATAAATAATAGCTGGTTTTGTTATAAATTCTTAAAACTGCTTCCTTCTTTCATATTTTCACATCTGGTAGGCCACAAAATTTTTGAACATTACAACAATATCTTTTTGAATTCTGGTCTCTGGCAGTGCCTGATTCTTTGGTCATAATTTCTAAGGTTGTGTTTCTGACAGCTCCATTTATGTCCAGATCTCACTTGTAAGACATAAAAGGGCCCATTTTTGCCAGTTCATCTTCAACCAAAAGAAAAGTTTAATATTTTTGTAGTGATTCAATATGACGTTTAGAACAGAAGCATTTAAATAACTCACCAAGCACTGATCTTATTTTTTTCCTTAGCATTTACATGAAATGCTGCTTACCATTAGCTTTCTCTTTTCATTTTTAAAATATTTTATTACTTTTTTATTTTTAAAGTAGTTCATTGGGCCAGTGTGATGACACCCACTTTTAATCAGTCCTTGGAGGTCAAGGTGGGGCTACTGTGAGTTTGAGTTTGGCCTACACAGGACGTCTCAGTTGCAAAAGGAAAAAACATTAATTGGTAAATAAAAATTGCACATATTCAAGTGTGTAGCATGGATTATCTACCTGTTTTGAAAATGTGTTTTATGGGTGTGGATGACATGTATATAACACATGTGCCGTGGCATGCATGGGGAGCAGAGGATAGCTCGGGAAAGCCGACTCAGGACTGAAACAAACCGCAGGCTTGTGTGCCATCTCAGTAGCGCTGGTTATTTAATGTCTATGCACAATGCGTCCTGATTGCCACGGGCAAATGAAGACACCTCAGTGGGAGAGTGGGTCCCGGCTGTGCTTGGCTGGTGCTGACCACTCAGTGGGAGAGTGGGTCCCGGCTGTGCTTGGCTGGCGCTGACCACTCAGTTTGCTTACCCTTGCTAAACCCTCAGTAGAGTGTTTTAAGTTTTACACAGCATCACCAGACAAAGATCCATTGTTACAAACCGGGACAGACGTAAATACCAAGACTCTAGGCTCCAGAACTGTAATCCACTTTTTAGGGTTCTAGAGTTGACTCCAGCACCTCGTGCGTGCAAGATGAACACTGCCACCGAGCGATGTTTCAGTCCCTACTTTAAATCTTTATAACTGCTATTTAAGTTTCTCACTGTGCCTTCTCCAAAGAATCAACTTGTTTTTTTTTTTGTTTGTTTTGTTTTGTTTTGTTTTTCACAACTCCAAAGAAATGTCATGGTGGATGCTGCCATCAAAACCTGATGCTTCAAAATGTAGGTTATGCATGTAACATTGGTTCAAGGTGGAAATGCAACAACAAAGGCTTAAAAGAGGCCCGGGACTCTGTTAACTGAGGAGTGTCAAATTCCGGGTTTCCTGCTAGTCCAAAAATTTGCTAATCAACCCCATAAGCATTGCTGTGGTAAGAACCCATGACATTATAAATTAGACATTGCTTGATATTTACACATTCTGAAACCTTGTGAGTCATCTTTGTATTAAACGTTTGCACCTCATAAATGTAGGTTTCAAGTGCCTTGTTTAGCACATAACCCAAGCAAGGAAGGCCCTTCTCGTCTAACTGTTGCAGACACCTATCTTGGCAGGTCGGTCACTTGGGCTTAAGAACATGGGAAGCCGCTTCAGCAGTGTGTGTGTAGGTGGAGTCCTGCCAGTAACTGGCTCGGCATAAGCTTGGTAACTTTCTGAGGGTAAATGCTGTCACCAAATGTCACCTGTGGTCTAGCACTGAACCTGCACTGGTCCTTCCCAGACCAAAAAATAAAAAAAAAAGATTTCTTTGTAAAGATGTTCTCACACACAGGCTCTGCTGAATTTCACCGTTTGAGTTTTCTCTCCCTCTGACATGCATGCCTCCTACTCTCGGGTCCTGACTCAGAGTGATTTCCCGTCTGCAACCGATGCTGACAAGGCTATCTCTGCCCTTTCAGGCAGTCTCCAGTCATCAGAATGTGTCTGTGTTCGTGGTATGAATCCGTCTTACATACATCAGCTAGCACAGGCTCGCTGACTTTATTGATAAGGCACAAGGCAGCGTGTCTGATGAGACTGGGCTCTCGCAGCTACAGCTGATACTGAAACTAAAGTTCTCAGAGTAGTCAGTGGCAGTTTCCAGTGAGAATACTGAGGGTGAAATGAATGCGGCGCATGTAATTTCTCAGAGAACATTTTTGATATTGCCAGGTTTTAAATGGGAAGGACAAAGGGTTCCTTTTGCTGAGACTAAGTTTGTGTATGATAGTTGGTTTATATGGGAAAAGGTCACCTGAGGCACGTGACCTAGAACAGATTAGTCGTCTCAGACTACTAGGAACTGCAACAGTGGGATGTCACAAATCTACCGTTTCCGGCACAGGGCCAACGGCTTCACGTCTCATCGGCATAATCAGTAGGTATATATCATCTCAGCTATGCAGATGAGAGAAGACACCCCTAAGGTGTTAGTAATGGTTTCTAAACACTTGGGCCAGTCCATGCTTCTTAGGCCAACATCCCTTTAATCCAAGGACATGCATGATACATAAACATGGCACAATAAACACTACTTACAGATTAGGCTTAAATATCCACATATGATGAAACCACCAGACATGCATCGAAAGGATCACATTGATAACAGTGTGAGCCAGTTAACTGTCAGGATTCCGGCATGGGCTCGCTGAAGGAAATCAACACATGGAAGTCCAAGGTTGAAGCCAGAAGTTAAATGATCCAAGTGCTTGTGACTGGCATGCTGGGACCACCAAGGTGGGGTGTAAAACAGGCACAGGCAGACGCTGTCACAGATGAGGGAGAGAATCTCTGAAGATTAGAGAGGTGCTGACTGAATCCCCTCCCTAGAAACTACAGAGACTTATTTGGGAAACAATCAGAAGCATCTTAAGGAAGAAAGTGACGCTTCAAGAAGATCAGAAATATCCTAAAATAAAAAACTGGATGCTTGAGGGTCCCGAGGACGTCCACAGATTTAAGTGGGCCCCTGGCTTGCTGCGAGAGGTGAGAGGCTGCTGTTGGCACTGTCCAACTTCGGCTCAGACTGAATGCATGTAGAAAACAGAGTGGAGGATCCGCAGGTGTGGACAGTTCACTCAGACATTTGATAAGTTGTTTGCTCAGAAACATCCAGACACAGGG
This sequence comes from Apodemus agrarius, assembly GCA_964023405.1. Classification (NCBI taxonomy): domain Eukaryota; kingdom Metazoa; phylum Chordata; class Mammalia; order Rodentia; family Muridae; genus Apodemus; species Apodemus agrarius. Next base: position 48,352,175 of record OZ030014.1, read on the forward strand.
TTAGGAAGTAAAGACATCAAAGATCTTGAATGGTTCCTACCTCCACAGACACCTCTGTCTTCAGGAGCAGCTTTATAGATTAAATGTCCAGCTTGTGACCATTGGTAGAAATTAACCATTATTATGAACCAAGGAAAAATAGAGGCTTTCCAAAGGAACTCGGCAAAAGGAAAGTTTGATACAAAATATTATTTGGGAAAATTTTGGGATCATTAGTGTATGTGGGGAGAGCTGGTCTGCAGCTGTCAAACAGTAGAGTAGGCTGGGAAAAGGGGACAGGGTTAGACAAAGACAGTATAAGATCTGAGTGGAGTTATGGTCTTGATCTGAGTTTGACTCCAGAACCTACATAAAAAGCCAGGTGTGGTACATGCTTGTAGCCTACTTAGTGGTCAGTGAGAGGGTTCCCTCTCCCCTTCCCCCCAAAATGATGGAACAACACAGGATGTTGTCTTATGGTCCTCATACAATGCACACACAAACACACATACCCTCAGGGAACCCTGTTAGTAGTGGTTGAGGTGTGTTTTTTGTGTATTGTATATGGAATACAACCAAAGACAGTATTCAAAAAGATAAAAAGCAACCACTTAGCCATATTTCAGATCATGATTCATCTTAACCCTGTTTGCATATGCAAATTTTAATGGGGGGGGTCATTAATTTTATTGTCTGGATCTCTGTTCTCGATTCCTGCACCCAGTGAGGAATTTCTAGAAGGTCACGTATTTAAAGCTTGCAAGATTAACTTTATCATTACAGTTGTAACCTAAATAATCCAATTTATAAGTCAATGAACCTGGTATCCTCATTTTATGAAAGGAAAAACTACCAAGAGATTCCAGAACCCATTAATACTGAGAGGAGGAATTAATTTTCATGCTGTGTGTTGCTTCTGTTCTGATTTTTTTTTTGTTGTAATAAGGAAGGAAATTCCAGACTGTTTGAAAGTGTCCTTCTCCAGCCCCTTGATGCCAGTCAGTGCTAGGGCACTGCATAGTGAGCTGGCTATGCAGTGAGCAGAGAGGAAACAGTGCACATAAAGAGATGTCCAACATCCTTAGTCATCAGGGAAATGCAAATCAAAAGAACCCTGAGATTCCACCTCACACCAGTCAGAATGGCTAAGATCAAAAACTCAGGAGACAGCAGGTGCTGGCGAGGATGTGGAGAAAGAGAAACACTCCTCCACTGCTGGTGGGATTGCAAGCTGGTACAACCACTCTGGAAATCAGTCTGGCAGTTCCTCAGAAAACTGGGCATAATACTACTGGAGGACCCTGCTATACCACTCCTGGGCATATACCCAGAGGATTCCCCAGCATGTAATAAGGCCACATGTTCCATTATGTTCATAGCAGCCTTATTTATAATAGCCAGAAGCTGGAAAGAACCCAGATATCCCTCAGCGGAGGAATGGATACAGAAAATATGGTATATTTACACTATGGACTACTACTCAGCTATTAAAACCAATGAATTCATGAAAGTCTTAGGCAAGTGGGTGGAAATGGAGACTGTCATCCTGAGTGAGGTGACCCAATCACAAATGAACACACATGATATGCACTCACTGAGAAGTGGATATTAACCCAGAAGCTTCAATACCCAGGAAACAATTCACATATCAAATGATGCCCAAGAAGAAGGAAGGAGAGGGCCCTGGTCCTAGAAAGACTCAGTGCAGCAGTGTAGGGGAATACCAGGACAGGGGAGCAGGAAGGAGGTGATTGGGGAACGGGGAGGGAAGAGGGCATATGGGACTTTCGAGGAGGGGGGATCCTGGAAAGGGGAAATCATTTGAAATGTAAATAAGGAATATATCGAATAAAAAAGATAACTTCAAATCCAAATAAAAATAGCATTTCTTACTGGTTACTTACATTGAAGACCCCCTTTTTTTTTTTCTAAAGACAAAAATATTATGGTTTTTAATTTTGTTTTGGTTTTGGTTTTTATTTTGTTTTGTTTAAAAAAAGAAACTCAAAGCATGCTAGGTGGAGTGGTGCACACCATTAATCCCAGCACTTGGGAAGTAGAGGTAGGCCGATCTCAGTGAGATCAAGGTAAGGCTGGTCTACAGAATGAGTTCCAGGATAGCCAGAGGTAGACAGCAGGATCCTCTCTCAGAAACAAAAACAAAACAAAAAAAAATCCCAAAACACCAAAAAACCAAACAAAGCAATAATAAAATAAAAACCAGAAAGATTGATTCCTTAAGTACAAGAAACCATCATCCATACTTTTCAGGACCATCCACTTAGGAGAAGGAGTGGTTCTTGGACCAGAAATGTTTACAATTGAATACAGAGAGCATCATGAAAAGTACTGGGATTAGGCAATAATTACAATGACCAATGCACAGGCCCATTCTTTGATTCAAGGATGTGATCCTGGAAAATGGGCAACACTGGAGTCCCTCTGGGCCATCTTCCGCAGCAACGGAGATAAGGAGCTCTGTTTGGAACACACTGAGTCACTGGTTATCATAGAGCTATTTGGGATTGTTTAGAAACAAAAGCCCAGAGTGCAAGTAAGCAGTTGAAGCCAGGACATCTAATGGGAAGCTGAGCAACGAGGAAGTGTCTGTGGATAAGCTAGCTCCTAGTGGGGTAGAAGGACAACATCAAAGACACTAAGTAGCCAGAGAAGCAAGAGGACAGCCGGGAGAGGGCAGGAAGAAGCCCAGCATGCAGGCTGCCAGTAAAGTCAGGTAAGGACCAGGGAGGGGGAATTGACCTCATTCAGTGATCAAGGAGGTCAACATAAAAATTTGCAAAGTAGCATGAAACAGAATAATTGTGGTGAATGATTATTGTAATTGTTAAATGTAATATGCTAAAGTAGAATATAACAGTTTGATGAGAGTTAACTGTGAACATTAATAATGGGCGTCATATAAGGTGTCTTCATATCTGAGTTTTTGATTCTCTGATAAAACATTCTGCCTTGTTTCATATCTGTTGGTGTGATAAAACATCCTGACAGAAAGCAACTAAGGCAGGAAAGGGTGTAGTTCCGGGTTACACTTTATGTCTGAGGGCAAGTAAAGGTGAGAACTCAGGCAGTTAAGTCACACCACATCTGTAGTCAGGAGCAGTAGGTCACACCACATCTGTAGTCAGGAGCAGTAAGTCACACCACATCTGTAGTCGGGAGCAGTAAGTCACACCACATCTGTAGTCGGGAGCAGTAAGTCACACCACCTCTGTAGTCAGGAGCAGTAAGTCACACCACCTCTGTAGTCAGGAGCAGTAAGTCACACCACCTCTGTAGTCAGGAGCAGTAAGTCACACCACATCTGTAGTCGGGAGCAGTAAGTCACACCACATCTGTAGTCGGGAGCTGTAAGTCACACCACATCTGTAGTCGGCAGCAGTAAGTCACACCACATCTGTAGTCACACCACATCTGTAGTCGGAAGCAGTGAGTCACACCACATCTGTAGTCGGGAGCAGTGTCACACCACATCTGTAGTCGGGAGCAGTGAGTCACACCACATCTGTAGCCGGGAGCAGTAAGTCACACCACATCTGTAGCCGGGAGCAGTAAGTCACACCACATCTGTAGTCGGGAGCAGTAAGTCACACCACATCTGTAGTCGGGAGCAGTAAGTCACACCACATCTGTAGTCGGCAGCAGTAAGTCACACCACATCTGTAGTCGGGAGCAGTGAGTCACACCACATCTGTAGTCGGGAGCAGTGAGTCACACCACATCTGTAGTCGGGAGCAGTGAGTCACACCACATCTGTAGTCGGGAGCAGTGAGTCACACCACATCTGTAGTCGGGAGCAGTGAGTCACACCACATCTGTAGTCGGGAGCAGTGAGTCACACCACATCTGTAGTCGGGAGCAGTAAGTCACACCACATCTGTAGTCGGCAGCAGTGAGTCACACCACATCTGTAGCCAGGAGCAGTAAGTCACACCACATCTGTAGTCAGGAGCAGTAAGTCACACCACATCTGTAGTCGGGAGCAGTAAGTCACACCACATCTGTAGTCGGGAGCAGTGAGTCACACCACATCTGTAGTCGGGAGCAGTGAGTCACACCACATCTGTAGCAGGGAGCAGTAAGTCACACCACATCTGTAGTCGGGAGCAGTAAGTCACACCACATCTGTAGCCAGGAGCAGAGAGAAATCAGAAGCACCCAGGCAGCTTGCTACATCCTGCTCTCACCTATATTCTCCTCTTCTCCCTCCCGCCAAGGGAATGGAGCTACCCATGGTAGTCTGGGTATTCATGTATCAATTGACAATCAAGACAGTCCCTCCGCAAATATGCTTAGCTTCCAATCTTAGCTTGACAATTACTCAACTGAGGCTCTTTTCCCAGGTGATTCTCAGCTGTGCAAATGGATATTAAGTTAAAACTAACCACTGCACATGGATAGTTCATCTAACCTTGCAGAGGACCCAGGCTCCTTTTCCAGCAACCACATGGTGAACTCACAACCTTCTGTAACTCCAGTCCCATCCAGGGGGGTCTGACAGCCTCTTCCAGCTTCCATGGGTACCAGAGATGCATGTGGCACACATACAGCATGCAGGCAGAACATTCACACATAAAAAATACAAACAAAAAACGAAAACACAAGAGTAATGTCATAAGCCAGTACACACCTCATCCTGACTCCATTCACAGGCTTGTCATTTAGAACTACCAAACACATACATGTACACTGTGCATGCCAGAATTCGGAGGCACCTAGAAACCTTATTTCCCCCATCACAACCAGCATCTTAAAGAGTAGAAGGAAAATCCACAGAATGACAGATATGGAATTGGGCAACCACTAAACTTAATAGCTGAACAGATTCATGTTCAAAGAAAACATGTTTTGTTTTCAATAAAATGACTTTAAATTTCAAAATACCAGTGATTCTTGATCCAAGTCCCAGGCCACCCTCCTAGACATCTGGATGTTTGTAAGACATCTGGATGTTTGTAAGAACCTTGTTTCTTTTATTTGGAACGTCTACCGTTGATTATCTATAGTTGCCATGGTTTTAAAATCAAGCCGTGGGTGATTGACCAGTGCAATGTCTATAATTACAGCACTTGGAAGATGGAGATGGGGATCAAGAGTTCAAGGCTAGTCTTTACTATATGACAAATTTAAAGCCAGTCAAACTATTCCTCTTTGTCTCTAAGAATGATGAATTTTTATGAGTTTAATTCCATGAAAGTGAACCTGCCACCTCTGCCTGTGGCTTCTGCTACCACAGAGCAATTCTGCACATGACCAGCCAGAGGTTTGTATGCATCCAACCTCAGGTAAAGAAGAAAACATCTATGGAATCACAAAAACCTCTAATATTTTCAGATTGTACAAACCTACCACTCAATATTCATGAGCCAAAGCACAAGGTAGTTGAATTTACACATAATTTTGATAGAAGTATTTTTAACTTATCAAAAAATGGCTTTTAAAATTCGCTTCAGGGTCGGGGAGATGCCTCCGTAGATAAGAGCACTAGCCTCACAGTCCCAACCCCCACACAGACCCTGGAACTATATGAAAGGTTGCATGCAGTGTACACATCTGCCATCACAGCACTCCCAAGGAGAATGGGAAGGAGAGACGGGAGAGTCTCCCTGAAGCTTAAGGATCAACTAGTCTGACACCCACGGCCAAGGTACAAGAACAAGAGAGACCTTATCTCAACGCAAAGTGGAAAGTAAGAACTAGTGTGCAAAGTTACCCTCCGACTTCTACTTGCACGATCACATGCATACATCACACACACACACACACACACACACACACACACACACCATAAATAAAACTTCATACTCTCCTAGTCTCTTAGAACACCTCAATGTATGCCTATAGCAGGGAGGCACCAGTCATTTAATAGGGTAAATGCAATCACATGGGCCCTGACACACAGACCAGAGAACCAAAGGAAACTTTTTTGAAAGCACATAAGATGCTGAGATCATTTGCCCATTCCATAAAGGAACCCAAGCTAAAGGTGTCATGGCCACCAGCTGAAGGGCTGGTGAGATTCCCCCCCTTGTCCAGTGCTTGTTTGCTGGCACTGCTTGACAGGTTATGGACCCTAACTACTGTTATTCCAATAAATAAACATAGCAATAAAATGACTCCTGATTTCTTGCTGTAGCGGTAGACTAATATCACTCAGCTCTCATCCGAGAAGCTATTTCACGCGGTAGGTGACAACCAACATAGAGTCCCACAGTGTACAGAAAATGAGGATGTTTGGAGTGCCCAGCCCCGAATGGAAAGTCTATGATTGCAGTGCCTGAGGTGGTAAATAACTTAAAAATAAGTGTTTAATAGACACAATAAGAGAGATGTCAACAAACCCGGGCACTATGGTGGACAACAAGAAGTGCTTGCAGAAAAGGAGGCTGTTAAAAAGAAAAAGAAAACAAGAAAGGCTGTTATGGCTGTCTCCTGAGGGGCCTTGCCAGAGCCTTGTACATACAGAGGCAGATGCTAGCAACCAAGCATTGGACAGAGTCTGGGGTCCCCAGTGGAGGATTTGGAGGGAGGACTGGAGGGGCTGAAGGGGTTTGCAGCCCCATGGGAAGAACAATGATGTCAGCCAACCAGACGCCCCAGTGCTCCCAGGAACTAAGCCATCAACCAAGGGATACACATGGCTCCAGCCACAATTGTGTCAGAGGAATGCCTTCTTGGGCATCAGTGGGAGGAGAGGTCCTTGGTTCTATGAAGGCTTGATAGATGACCCAGCATGAGGAAATTGAGGGGTGGTAGGTGGGAGTGGGTTGGGCGGAGGGACATCTTCTTGGAGGCAGGGGATGGGAGGATGGGTTGGGGGGATTTTGGGGAGAGGGGAAACTGGGAAAGTATATAACATTTGAAAAGTAAATGAAGAATATATTCAATAAAAAATTAAAAGGATGGGGAAGAAAGAATGCCTTCACCTTCTGACTAGTTTCATCTTCAGGTGATAAACAGGGGATTGATGCCTTTGGCTTTGGTTTATAATGTGTGAATCTTAATCAGTGCTCTTCAAATCCAAGGACCATCTTGGAGCATAAAGAAAAGACCAGTGCTCATTGCGGCAGCACAAATATACTAAAATCGGAATGATACAGAGAAGATTAGCATGGCCCCTGCACGAGGATGATAGGCAGCTTTGTGAACTGTTCTATATTTTTTGATAAGAGTAATAGAAGCTAGAGGCATTGTACCAGACCAACAAGTCACTGCAATGAACATTTGCAAGCAAAGACGTATGGACAAAGGGTATACTGTGGGGGCACGCTGCGACAATCTACAACTTCCAACTTCCACAATGATACTTCTTTCTCTGTTAGGAGAAGACTGCAAGGGTAAAGGATGCGTATGAAGAGAAGGGGTGATGAGTGGGATTGGATGCATGGTGTGAAATTTACAAGCAATAAAAAAGTTTGTTTGTTTGTTTGTTTTTTTAAAGAGAGAGACATTCTGTTAAGATCCAGAAAATGTGAATTCAAGGACAACCTTTAGCTACTAAGCAAGATTCTATCTATAAAATCCTAAGTCAATAAAATTGTTAAGCAATCTTATGAATATGAACACAGGCATAATAAAGAAATGGGACCTAGGTAATGGGAATTATCCAGTGTTCTTTTACTATACCATATCCCCTTTTCCATGTTTAAGTAAGGCCTCTTAATGCAAGACTGGGACACATCAGCCAATACTGCTTTTTTTTTTTTTTTTTTTTTTTTTTTTTTTTTTTGGTTTTTCGAGACAGGTTTTCTCTGTGTAGTCCTGGCTGTCCTGGAACTCACTCTGTAGACCAGGCTGGCCTCGAACTCAGAAATCCACCTGCCTCTGCCTCCCAAGTGCTGGGATTACAGGGGTGTGCCACCACGCCCAGCTTCAATACTGCCTTTTAATGTCAAGAGAAATATTTGGAGACACCAAGAATTCTTTGTTCGATACATGCCATTGATTATTTGAACACTTACAACGTTTGTGGACTGGTAGATGATGACAATGGGCCGAGTGCCTGCCATGAAAGTCTGACAACCTGAATTTAACTCTCCGCACTCTAAGCCAGATATTATGGCACACAACTGCTATCTCCTACCACTGGGGAGGCTGACACAGAAGGGATTCCTGAGCCCACGGGCCTGCTAGTCTAGTGCTGTCTCCAAGTTTCAGGCTCCATGAGAAATCTTGTTTCAAACAATAAGACAGAGACAAATGAAGTAAGATGCCCAGTGACAACTTCTGGTCTGTATGTACTCATGGCCACACATATACACACAAATAAACAAATAATTCTAAAATAGAGGAACACCATGGATTCTTGGCATTATTCATGCAGTCAGATATGGAAGTACTTGCATATTGTAAGATGTGCCAGTTTTAGCATGACTCTCACTATTATTTCTCAAGTTTTTCTCCAGTTAGTTTGATGTTGGCTACTAGTTTGCTGTATGTTGCTTTCACTATGTCTAGGAATGGGCCTTAAATATCTGATCTCTCCAAGACTTTAACATGAAGGGATGCTAAATTTTGTCAAATGCTTTTTCAGGATCTAATGAAATGATTATGTGGTTTTTTTTCTTTGAGTTTGTTTATGTAGTGGAATACATTCATGGATTTCTGTATTTTAAACCATCCTTACATCCCTGGGATGAAGTCTACTTGATCCTGGTGAATTATGGTTTTGATGTATTTTTGGATTTATTGAGTATGTTTGCATCGATATTCATAAGGGAAATTGGACTTTCCTTGTTCAGTCTTTGTTTGGTTTATGTATAAGCATTATTGTGGCTTCATAGAATGAATTGGGTAGTGCGCCTCGTGTTTCTATTTTGTGGAATATTTGAAGAGGATCGGTGTTAGGTCTTCTTTGAAGATCTGATAGAAATCCCCACTAAACCCATCTGGTCCTGGGCTGTTTTTGGCTGGGAAACTGATAATGACGACTTCTATTTCCTCAGGACTTATGGAACTATTTAGATGGTTTATCTGATCCTGTTTTAACAATTGGTGCCTGGTATAAAATTGTCCATTTTGTCCAGATTTTCTAATTTTTGTTGAGTATAAGCTTTTGTAGTAGGATCTGATGTTTTTTTTTAAATTTCCTCAGTATCTGTTGTTATGTCTTCCTTTTCATTTCTGATTTTATTAATTTGGGTAATGCCTCTGTGCCCTCTGGTTACTCTGGCTAAGGGTTTATCTATCTTGTTGATTTTCTCAAAGAACCAGCTCTTGGTTTTGTTGATTCTTTGTATAGTTCTTTTTGTTTTTATTTGGTTGATTTTGACCCTGAGTTTGACTATTTCCTGCCATCTTCTCCTCTTGGTTGTATTTGCTTCTTTTTGTTCTAGAGCTTTCAGGTGTGTTGTCAAGCTGCTAGTGTAAGCTCTCTTCATTTTCTTTTTGGAAGCATCTAGAGCTATGGGATTTCCTCTTGGAACCGCTTTTATTGTGTCCCATAAACTTTGGTATTATGTGTCTTCATTTTCATTAAATTCTAAAACATCTTTAATTCCTTTCTTTATTTCTTCTTTGACCAAATTATCATTGAGTAGAGCATTGTTCAAAGTCCATGTGTATGTGCGTTTTCTGTTGTTTTTTGTTGGAACTTAAGACCATCCTTAGGCTATGGTGATCTGACAGGGTGCATGAATTATTTCAATATTCCTGTATCTGTTGAGACCTGTTTTGTGACCAATTACATGGTCAGCTTTGGAGAAGGTACCATGAGGTACTGAGAAGAAGGTGTATTCTTTTGCTTTAGGATGGAATGGTCTATAAATATCTGTTAGATCCATTTGGTTCATAACTTTAGTTTATGTTTCCATGATTTGTCCATTGTTGAGAGTGGGGTGTTGAAGTCTCCCACTGTTATTGTATGGTGTGCAATGTGTGCTTTGAGTTTTAGTAAAGTCTCTTTTATGAATGAGGGTGCCCTTGCATTTGGAGCATAGATGTTCAAGATTGAGAGTTCATCTTGGTAGGTTTTTCCATTGACCAGTATGAAGTGTACCTCCTTATCTATTTTGACAACTTTTGGTTGAAAGTCATTTTTATCTGATATAAGAGTGGCCACTCCAGCTTGTTTCTTGGTATCATTTTCTTGGAAAAAATTTTTCCGACCTTTGACTCTGAGGTAGTGACTGTCTTTGTCATTAAAGTGGGTTTCTTGTATGCAGAAAAATGTTGGGTCCTGTTTAAGTATCCAGCCGTTAGTCTGTCTTTTTATTGGGGAATTGAGTCTGTCTTTTTATTGGGGAATTAAGAGATATTAAGGAAAAGTGATTGTTACTTCCTGTATTTTCATTGTTAAAGGTAGAATTCTGTTTGTGTGGCTATCTTCTTTTGGGTTTGTTGAAAGATTACTTTCTTGCTTTTTCTAGGGTGTAGTTTCCCTCCTTGTGTTGGTATTTTCTACCCATTATCCTTTGTAGAGCTGGGTTTGTGGAAAGATATTGTGTAAATTTGTTTTTGTCATGGAATATCTTGTTTTCTCCATTTATAGTAATTGAGAGTTTTGCTAGGTATCGTAGCCTGGGCTGACATTTATGTTCTCTAAGGGTCTGTATGACATCTGCCCAGGAGCTTCTAGCTTTCATAGTCTCTGGTGAGAAGTCTGGTATAATTCTGATGGGTCTGCCTTTATATGTTACTTGGCCTTTTTCCCTTACTACTTTTAATATTCTTTCTATGTTTAGTTCATTTGATGTTTTGTTTATTATTTGACAGGAGAAATTTCTGTTCTGATCCAGTTTTTCTTTCTTTCTTTTTTTTTTTTTTTTTTGGATTTCTGTAGGCTTCTTGTAAGTTCATGGACATCTCTTTCTTTAGGTTAGGGAAGTTTTCTTCTATAACTTTGCTGAAAATATTTACTGGCCCTTTAAGTTGTAATTTTTGCTCTCTTCAATACCTATAATTCTTAGGTTTGGTCTTCTCATTGTGCCCTGGAATTCCTGGATGTTTTGGGTTACAAGCTTTTTCCATTTTGCATTTTCTTTGATTGTTGATCCAGTGTTTTTTATGGTATCGTCAGCACCTGAGATTCTTTCTTCTAGTATTCTGTTGTTGATGCTTGCATCTATGTTCCTGATTTCTTTCCAAGGTTTTCTATCTCCAGAGTTGTCTCCCTTTGTGATTTCTTAGTTGTTTCTGCTTCCATTTTTAGATCCTGGATGGTTTTGTTCAGTTCCTTCACTTGTTTGTGTTTTCCTGTAATTCTTTAAGGGATTTTTGTTTCCTCTTTAAAGGCTTCTACCTGTTAACCCATGTTCTCCCGTGTTTCTTTAATGGATTTTTGTTTTGCCTCTTTAAGGGATTTTTGTGTTTTCTCTGTAAGGGCTTCTGCCTGTTGACCCATGTTCTCCTGTATTTCTTTAAGGAAGTTATTTATGTCCTTCTTGAAGTTCTCTATCAGCATTATGCGATGTGATTTTTAAATCCAGATCTTGCTTTTCTGGTGTATTGGGGTATCCAGGACTTGCTGTTGTGGTAGAACTGGGTTTGGATGGTGCCACATTGCTTTGGTTTCTATTCATAAGGGCCTTTTGCCATCTGCCTTTTGTTATCTCTGGTGTTATTTGCTCTTGCTGTCTCTGACTGTGGCTTATCTGTCCTGTAAGCCTGTGTATCTATACTCCTGGGATTCCCTTTCTCTCTGTGCACTCAGGTATGTAGGCACTCCTGGGAGACCACCTCTCTTGTGATGGTATTTGTGTATATAGCTCTGGGGCCTAGGATCAGCTCTGCACTCTCAGGCCTCTCCACAGTCCTGGGAGGTTAACTATCTCCCTGTACCACCTGGATATGGTGCAGTGTGGCAGAGGATGGTCCCCAGACAGAGACAGAAACTGGAAGGCTCTTGCCTGAGGGTTCTGGATGGGTTCCTCTGAGCAACAGTGGCAGTCCTAACTGTGCTCTCAGGCCACTCTGCACTCCTGAGAAGGGGCAGAAGGAATGGAAGGGGAGTGGTATTCAGGAGGGCAGAGTTTCTTGGTGGTTGCTGGGTAGCAAGTCCTGCAAATCCCCCAGCAGCAGCTCTGGGACTCCAGAGGTGGGAGAGGGTTCTTACCAAGTGGACTGAGTGTAGTGGGTTCTCTAGGATGGATCAGGAGATGGTGTCTTCACTGTAGCAGACCTGCAAAGGACCTGTCCCAGCAGAGAGGACAGGTAGCTGAGTCTCTTTAAGAATGAATTAATTCCCCACAGGGAGAATGTGCTTGCTCCAGCAATAGCCATGAACACAACCCAGTGAACTGCAAGAAGCTGCACCATCATCTAATGGCCTGATTAGTTGGAGACATGAAGCAAAATTTCCACGAAATGGCTTTTCTAGTTTCCTAGGAATCAGTTTTAGGCCAGAGTGAAAATAGTAAGGGAAGAACTCTGATCTCCACTGAAAGGCACATGTGGAATCGAGGCAAGCACATCACTGGTAGGAATGTTATGGAGGATGGCGAGCATGGCATGGGACTCACTCCCTGTCTGGCATTTATTGTGGGAGACAGCAGTGGGTTGCCTTGGTCATATCTCTTTCCAGATTAATCCAGACCTGAAGACCTTCAGTTGCCATGGCAATCTGAACTCTTCACCTGGAACACATGAAAACGGTAGATATGAGTAATTCAGACTTTCAGAGCGAGAGCTTTAGACCATTGAGCCACATGCAGTGCTCATCTCTGTAGTGGGTTTTTCCCAAAGACAGTTGGGGAAGTGTGGTGTAGCTTTGAAACTACAAAACTCTATTAATTAGCAATGCTGTGCTTACTAAAAATAGAAGCTGCTTTGAGCTAGATTAAGGGCATTTTCAAGGTTAGTCTGTAAGGATACAGGAATAGTGGGTTGGAAAGGTGGCTCAGTGGTTAAGAGTATTTGCTGCTCTTCCAAAGTGGAGGTACTTTTGAAAACAATTTAGCACCCATTGGGTGACAGGGGGTTGTCACTGAACTTTTCATACCCAGCAGATCCAAAGCCATCTGCTGGGCTCCCTAGGTACATGTACAGGCAGAAAGTAATTGAACCTGGTACCAGGAATTTCTGGCCAGCTGCAAGAGGTCAAGGGATTTATGAACTGCTTTTGAGAAGGGAAATCAGCCAAGGCCTATATCCTAACTTGTACATCGAGGCTGTCCAGGCACTATCTGGGCATACAGGGTTTCTCCCACCAACTGGAGAAAGTCCTTACCCATATCGGACAGATCGCGAGCCTCAATAACTCCAGCTCCAGCAGATCCAAAGCCATATATAGCTTTGGGGCCTAGGATCAGCTCTGCACTCTCAGGCTTCTCCACAGTCCTGGGAGGTTAACTATCTCCCTGTACCACCTAGGTACATGTACAGGCAAGACATACATACATACATACATACATACATACTTACATACTTACATAAATACGTACGTACGTACGTACGTACATACATACATACATCCGTACAGACAGACACACTTTAAAAGAAGAATAGAGGGATGGATAAGGATATGAGGATAAAGGGCATCTCTACTTGGAGTTGGGGGCACTGATCACTCAAACGTAACAGGAACTCAGGCCTCCCTGTTGCCACCAGCTTCCCTGACTATCATTGTGAGCTCCACACATTTTCATCTCCCTGAGCATTTCCACCACTAGTTCACAGGGAAAGTGTGATTTGAACAACAGTGAGCCTAGCCATTGTGTGTGTGTTTGCATGTTGATTGCATACTTATGTCAGTGTGATTTGTGTGTTTGTGCAGATATGTTGTATAGCTTTGTGTTAGTGTTTGGACGTCAGTGTATTTTTGTTGTGGATAGCACCAGGCTTGTAATTTGATGCTAATTCCACTCCTCAGAGGGGCTGCAGATGAGGAGTTGCCCTGCGAAACTTCTCTCCAATTTAACTTTTCAAATAAAGGCCTGAGCCAATGATTGGGCAGGAGGAAGGAGGAGGAGCTGAGGGTTTGGGGGAGGAGAAAAGGATCAACGGAAAAGGGGAGGAGCTATGGAGGATCAAGAGGAATGAGAGGAGCTGCTATGGATTGATGGAGAAGCTGGAGAAAAGCTCATGGCCTGGAGAAAACACGTTATATAGGATAATATAGATGGAAATAGAGTGTGTGTATGTGTTTATTTGAATATTTCTGTGTGTTCATGCATATTTGATGTATGTATATTCTTGGACATGTGTTGGTTATTTTGTTTGTGCTTATGTTTTTGCATTTTTTTGTTTCCATATGTACGTAGATGTGTGCCTGTGTATTTGTATATATGCCTGTGTGTGTTGTGTATTTGTTGTTTCCATGTGTGTTTATGTGTTTGTTTATGTGTTATGTGTATTTTAGTGTATATTTGTGTTTTTTATGTTTGTGTGTTGATGTGTGCTTTTGTTGTTGGGATGTATGTGCTAGTGTTTATGTGTATATCTGTTTGGTTTTCTGTGTTCTATATGTGTTTCTATGTTTAGATTTGTTTTATGTGTTAGTGTAAATATTAATTTTAGTGTGTGCAAATGTTTGTCTTTATATATTTCTGTGCTTATGTTCGTGTGTTTATGTTTATTTTTTATATGTTTCTGTGTTTGTATGTCTGTGTGAGTATTTCCATGGTCATTTGTGTATGTTGTTTTGTGTGTGCCTGTTTCTTCATGTTTATATTGTTCAAACTCTGCTGCTCATGGACAGCAATCCACACTGACTAAAGGAAACTCATTAGAAATCCATTAGAAATATAATGAGCGTGATGGGTGTTCTGTCCCTTTGTTTTGTTTGATGTTTGAGAACTAAAGGATTCTGGGAGTTGAAAGGAAAGACCCTGAAGTAAACAGAGTTTACATCCTAAGGGCAGCTGGAAAGAGGACTTGACTGTAACAGGTGGAGCAGAGTCCAGTGAGCCCAGCAGGGTGAGAAGACAGAACAGCAAATAGTATGGGGCTAGGGATGCAAAGGGCCTTCTTCACCTGAGCTGGGGACACCACCAGGAGCCCAGCCTGCTCTGCAGTTATGGACCGTGAGCCCACTCTGTGCCAGAGCCATTGTTAACTGGATTTTTTGCTTTGCAGCCTTGGAGCCCTTCCATCAACATGTCACCTTGCTGCTTACAATACACGTACATGTTGTCCTGGACTCAGGGATCTATGGATCCCCACCTAAGCACTTGTGGACAATCGGCATTTCCAACAGGGTTAGACATTGCTAGTCCTGACCCTAAAACACAGCTCTCACAACAAAATGGAGAAAATGATAGCTTATTATGAGACAAATATGAGTGTGCATGGGTTCAGCACACAGAGTCAGGCCTTCCCAAATAGTATGTTCCAATGATAGACATTTCATGAAGTATTTAAAATAACAACAAAGAAGTCATAAATCAACACACTACTCAAGTACATTGGTAAAATTAGAATTGTAAGCCAAATAACTCCTTTCTCTAAAACATTTCTTTTTTACTATAATATTAGTTATGGTCATATCAGTTAGATATCCACTGCACCAAAGGGAAACAGTTAATAGAGAGGTCGGTCTACTTTAGGGGCTAGGACTTAAGAAAGTGGTTTTACATCACACTAATAAATCAGTCCATGTGAAGCTTTTAACACTCTTTTAAAGATGTGTTTTTAAATTATGTGCACGTTTGTATATCTGTGTGTGGGTGTGTGCATGTTGAGTGCAGGTTCCTGTACAGGCTAAAAGTGTTATGTCTCAGTGGAACTAGAGTTGTAAGTTACCAACCATGGGTGCTAGGAACAACACTCAGGTCCTCTGGAAGTGTAGTCTACACTTTTAACCACTGGACCATCTGTCTAGCCCTTTACATCGTTTTAATTCATAACAACAAATCAATATACATCTTAGCTTTAAGACCTACCAAATTTAATTGTTACTAAATACTTCATAATCTTGGGCATACACTGTGTTCCTGTGCTCAGTTTCTTTATTCAAATTTTAAAGATACTTCTAGAAGTAGCTATAATATGTCTCTTCACTCTTAAGATTCATAGTTCTCTTTATCACACCATATCTGTACACGGTGGAGGTGTTAATAATATACCACTCTAGCATATTGACTATTTTGAATTAAAACACTTGAAAGGCAGCAGATGTGAAAAGATCATTCTGACCCATTTTCTGTTTCTTAAATGAAGGAGAATTTCCCATATGAAAATCACTCTGCTGTGCCCAAAACAAAACCAGCAGTCCCATCAGTAAAGACCAGAAACCAAACCAGACAGGATTTTGTGTAGACCTTGGAGCATTTGGTCCTTCTTTATGACATACTCTTTGTGAAATTCTAAGTAGCTGACTTTAATGACTACTTCACACTTCATTTCTTTACCCCCTGGGAAACATCCATTAGATGAGTCTGTAGGGTTTCCACCCGTTGATTTGTATTATGTCGTTGAATTTCAGGCCCAGATGCAAAGAAACTTTCCAATAAGTGATATTTTTTCTTTTCTTTTTTATATGAATCAATTTATTTATTTATTTACACTCCATAATTTGCCCCCCCTTCCTTCCACCATCCTACTGTTCTACACCCCATACCATATGAGTATGGACATCTAAATTTTGGGCAAACAAAACTCCCACAGAGATGCAAATGAAAACCAAACACACACAGAAGAAAGTTCTACAGAAAAGTAGATATTTTGCCCATTTTTCGACTCTTGGCTTTGAAATATAGAAGTAAAGTCTTTAATGAGTGTTCCTCTTTTTTCTTGTTTCTTTGTAAGTGTCTTGTACCAGATGGGTTGAAATTTTTGACTTTGAAAGCAGAATGAGTGGGAACAGTGTTTTCCTCTAAAGAAACAGTTATTGGTGGAGTCCATACATCAGAAATGTGACTGTTACTATTAGTATAAGTGAAGGCCAAGCTGAGATGTGAAAATGTGATGCTGTTTCAGGTGTCATAATACATCTACTCTTTTGAAAAAGAGATTGTTTACACTTTAACTGGCAAACAGTGATAATATATTTATGGGGAGATAGATACCAATAAAAACCTGGTTATCCCCACTAACCAAACATGGAGAAATAATTAATGAATATTGGTTGAAAGAATCATACATCTTCACTGGGCTCTGCCTAACACTATCTTCCCTATCTACTTAGCTGAGTTTCATGATTAGAAACTGTTTCAGTCTTTCTCTTTCATGGCTTAAGTTACCTCATCCCGACAGTTTTATCTTGTTAATGACCATACATAAGATGATCCCACCAAAATATGCTCAGGGAAAACTTGAAAGGGAGATATTGGAAAAGCCAACTTCTCATTGTGACCAAATGTCTGACAAGAAATAATGTGAGGGAGAAACAGTTTGTCCTGACTTAGAGTCTGAGGGGATTATTCCACTGTGGCAGGGAAGGCACAGCAGCAGGAGGAGAGGCATCTGGCAGAAGCATCAGATGAGAGAGAGAGAGAGAGAGAGCGAGAGAGAGAGAGAGAGAGAGAGAGAGAGAGAGAGAGAGAGAGAGAATAACAACTAATCTCAGTGAATCTTTATTTTTAACAGAATGATATCAAAACAGGCATTTTTTTTCAATACTATAAGAAGATCTTTCTCTGTTCTGACAGAGAAATGTCCCTCTGGAGAGGTGAAAATGTGCTGTGGCTCAGAGGTCCCACCTCATTGCACACCATCTGGCCTCTTCAGGTCAATGGTTTTGGCACCAGCTTGTCTCAGGATTGAGCTTCTGAGATGTCTTTTGGGATCCAACTCCACATATCACAGTAAGTGATGATGGCTCACAAGCCTGTCTCTCACCAGTGGAGAAAGACCAATGTAACCTTTACAAGCTGCCCTTGAATGTGTCTTCAGTGCAGCTTTCCTACATGTTTTTAAACCTTCCCTCCTTATGCAATTTTTTTTACTTCAGCATAGAGTCTACCTGTGGAACCCTATGTTTACCTTCCTAACCTATTCCCCATCTATGATAGTCATAGGTAGACAGAGGATGGTTCACCTTATCATAACCCGCATCACTCAGTGACAGAGAATAATAGGGCTACTCTTGTTTGATTTTCAGGTTATTTTTTGTTAACATATGGACACAGCCAGGCACTCCGGTGTGGCTGTCTATAGGCTACATCCTGCTCTCGGCATCAGTGGGTGCCAGGTCCCCTCATCACTGCCATTACCAGGTACCATTCTGAGACCCATGTGAGACCTATGCCCATCCAACACTGTACCTACTTGAGCCACTAACCTGTTAATCTCCACTTGACTAAACAAATATTGAAACTATGGCAAGTGTTATGTTTCTTTCCCATGAAAGAACTCAGGATAGTGGGCACCATGAAAGAAACACTGATTGTTTCAAACATAGATGAATAGGCCAATAGGGATAGTCTAGGTCTTTCACATTCTCATTATTGAGCTCATGCAGCAACTGAATAATTCCCCTTTGACAATCTATAAAGGGGAGATATAAGTGGATTTTATAATTCAGATGCAGACAAAAAGGGCAATGTAAGCCTTAAAGTACACAAGAAAACAAAGAATGCAGATGTTATCGACCAGTCATCATGCATGCAATGAAGTCAGCACTTTTAACAGGTTTTAAATGCTTATTGGGAAGCATTGATTTTGATCAGAAATGATCACTTAGGCTATCATTTAAGGTTTGTTAGTAAGATTTTCATATAAGATAATGGAAATAGGGTCAAATGCCTAGAATGTTGGGGAAATTGAATTGTAAGGGGATCATTATGGGGGAATCAATCCAGACACGGGTTTCTTTTTGTTTGTTGGTTTTTTGTTTGTTTTGGTTGTTTCTTCACTTTTTCATTGATTATTTTATTAATTTACATTTCAAATGTTATCCCCCTTCCAGGTTTCCCCTCTGCAAACCTCCTATCCCATCCCCCCTGCTTCTATGAGGGTGCTCCCACATACACCAACTCCTGCCTCACCACCCTAGCATTCCCCTACACTGGGGAATTGAGCCTCCACAGGAACAAGGGCCTCCCTTCCCATTGATTCCAGATAAGGCAGTCCTCTGCTACCTATGGGGCTGGAGCTATGGGTCCCTCCATGTGTACTCTTTGATTGGTAGTTTAGTCCCTGGGAGCTCTGGGGGTTCTGGTTGGTTGATATTGTTGTTCATCATATAGGGGTTACAACCCCCTTCATCTCCTTCAGTCCTTCCCTAACTCCTCTATTGGGGTCCCGGTGCTTAGTTTGATGGTTGACTGCAAGCTTCCACATTTGTATTGGTACCCCTCATCTGGCAAAGCCTCTCAGGGACAGCTATACCAGGATTCTGTCATCAAGCAATCCTTGGCATCAGCAAGAGTGTCTGACTTTGGTGTCTGCAGATGGGTTGGATGCCTAGGTGGGGCAGTCTCTGGATGCTCTTTCCTTCAGTCTCTGCTCCATTTTTTGTCTCTGAATTTCCTTTAGACAAAAGCAATTCTGGGTTAATATTTTTGAGATGGGTGGGTGGCCCCATCCCTCAAGTAGGGACTGTGCCTATTTACTGGATATGGTCTCTACAGGTTCTTTCTCCCCTTTGTTTGGTATTTCAGCTAAAGTCATCCCCATTGTGTCCCGGGAACCTCTTGCTTCCCTGGCATCTGGGACTTCCTAGTGGCTACCCCCAGCTCCCAATCCCCCACTGCTACACAGGCAGAGGTTTCTAACTATAATCTGAAACCAGCAAAAAAGAAAACAAACAAACAAAAAAGACACCATAGTATTTCAGCTTTTAAGAATTACCTTCATTTAATAATTTTTGGTGAAGAAAAATAATTCTAGCACGAGGACTGGATTGGAGGGGTATGTATGCCAAATGCTTTGAAATCGTTCGTAAACTTTTCTTGGACACACAGTGTTTCCACAAGGCCATTTGAAGCTAGTGCAAACAGTCTTGCCATTCCTCATGCCTTAAGGATCTTCGTTGCTTGGGACCTGTGTCTCCACCATCAACACACAACCACTCTCAATTAGTCTAGTAACCCATACAGTGTATTGAAATTCCCCTTTGTATTACATTATACAAGCAATACTCTTGAAAGTACTTAATATAATATAGTGCTTCTAGACTAAAAGAGAAACCTACAAAGCAAATGTAGAATGTACTGATAACACTAAAATATTTAGCCTTATTATTCAGAGTGGTTCTTATCTGTGTTTGAGGATCCATAAAATTGATTTTTCTACCCACTGTGGAATAAGTGAGCTATTTAAAACTATAGGCCCACAAACACTCCCCTGCGGCACACGAGAACATAGTTTCCTCCTGATAATCACCCACAATTAGAGCAGACTCTTTCAGATACATAAATTAAAGCAACAAAATGAGGCAGCTATAAATAGCCCTGCTTGCTCACACTGAAGGAATCATGCTGTACACTACAAATCCTCCCCAAAATAACTTTTGTTCTATAGTTGCAAGCACTGATAAGAATAAGATATAGAACCACCAGATGGGAAGGAATCCTATTTCCTGTAAATCCTTTCCCCTAAACCAGATGGGATCAAATCTCCCAGAGGGAGAAAGATCTGTATTTATCTGCTCACCTATGGATTAGACTTAAGAAGCCTGTGGGTGTCACCAGTCTCACCTATAGCCACTCTCCATCATGGTCATAGCATACCAGTAGCAAGCACTTAGGGAGGAGGCACCATAAGGGCCTCACAGTTTTGGAAGTGTTAGTTCAGGTTCCTGTAGCTCTGCAGCTTCTGGGCTGAGCATTTTGAGAAAGAAACCCTGTCAGGAAGTATTTGGTGGAGACAAGTCACTCACCTTCTGGCAGACAAGAAACAAAGAGAACCTGGAGATGAAGGTAACAAAATAGACCATTGCGGAGAATGCTGCACCCCCCAGCAACTTGTGTTCTTTAACTAGTCCTGTCTCCTAAGTTTTCATGGCTTCTTCAAGATGGCCTCACACTATCACTCATTAGTGGAGTACTGCACTCATGAGGTTGGTACCTCATGGTCCATTCATCTCTGAATAGCCACTAGCTAGAGAGGTAGCACTTACCACATGGGAGATACCATACATCCAAATTATACAGTATCCATCCATCCCCCAAGAAGCCAGAACTGGACAAAATTGTAGACTCCCATATAGTACGGTTAGTGCTCAGGAACTGCACATCTCTTCCCATCCATGGTTGATGCTCCAGGCACAGACATGAGAACGTTGCCTTGAAGACTCTTAGATGGTCTTCCTGCTGTCATTGGCACCAGGGAGTCAGAAGACTCCACATCCTTCTCTGCACAGCCCACCAGGAGAGATTGATCTCCGAGCAGCACTTTCACTTCTGAGCACAGAGGTGAGATCTCCACCTTCTCTCTGGAGGATAACAGCTAGGAGCACACAGGGCCTAAGATCAGTGGAGCAGCTGGGACTGAAGCCTGGAGACTCCACAGCCTTCTGTGCACAGACCACCAGGAGAGAGTGATCTCCCAGCAGTGCTTTCACTTCTGAGCTCAGAGGAGTAAGGACACAACAGGCTTATAGGCCCACAAGAGGAACAAACTCCAGCCAGAGACAACAATACCAACTAGCACCAGAGATAACCAGATGGCAAAAGGCAAGCACAAGAACACTACCAACAGAAACCAAGGCCTCATGGCAACATCAGAACCCAGTTCTCACACCACAGCAAGTCCCAGATACTCCAACACACGGGTAAAACAAGAGTTGGATTTAAAATTGTATCCCATGATGCTGATAGAGGGATTCAAGAAAGACTTAAATAGCTCCCTTAAACAAATACAGGAGAACATCGATCAACAGGTAAAAGTCCTTAAAGAGGAAACATAAAAATCCCTTAAAGAAATACAGGAGATCATGGGTCAACAGGCAGATGCCCTTAAAGAAGAAACACAAAAATCCCTTAAAGAATTACAGGAAAGCACAATAAAGTGAAGGAACTGAATAAAACCATCCAGATCTAAAAGTGGAAGTAGAAACAATAAAGAAATCACAAAGTGAGACATCTCTGGAGGCAGAAAACCTTGGAAGGAATTCAGCAGTATAGATGCAAGCATCAACAACAGAATATAAGAGATAAAAGAAAGAATCTCAGGTGCTGAAGATACCATAGAAAACATTGACTCAACAGTCAAAGAAAATGCAAAATGCATAAAGCTGGTAACCCAAAACATCCAGGAACTCCAGGACACAATGAGAAGACCAAACCTAAGGATTATAGCAAAGATTTCCAACTTAAAGGGCCAGTGAAATTTTCAACAAAATTATAGAAGAAAACTTCCCTAACCTATAGAAAGAGATACCTATGAACATACAAGAAGCCTACAGAACTCCAAACAGACTGGACCAGAACAGAAACTCCTCCTGGCACATAATAATCAAAACACCAAATTCACTAAACAAAGAAAGAATATTAAAAGCAGTAAGGGAAAAAGGTCAAGTAACATAAAAAGTCAGACCTATCAGAATTACACCAGACTTCTCACCAGAGACTATGAAAGCTAGAAGATCCTGGACAGACCTCATACAAACCCTAAGAGAACACAAATGCCAGCCCAGGCTATTATACCCAGCAAAACTCTCAGTCATCATAAATGGGGAAACCAAGATATTCCATGCTAAAACCAAATTTACACAATATATGTCCACAAATCCAGCCCTACACAGGATAATAAATGGAAAATGCCAACACAAGGAGGGAAGCTACACCCTAGATAAAGCAAGAAAGTAATCTTTTTCCAACAAACCCAAAAGAAGATACCCACACAAATGTAAATAACATCAGAGGTAACAGGAAGCAACAATCACTATTCCTTAATATCTCTTAACAACAATGGACTCAACTCCCCAATAAAAAGACATAGACTAACAGAAATATATCTCATGTAAATCTTCAGTTTTATCAGAAATGTTTGTAATTCCCCTTTTAATTAATTTAGTAATATTTTTAAGTCTACCATTTTATCTGCATTATTTTTCATGATAATCTTCTATTTCAATATGTCTTTCTATATATTTCCTCTATTTTATCTGAAATGTTTTCAGTATAAATCTTTTTATCACAAATGTTTCTAATTCAGCCTTCAATTAATTTAGAAAGAGTTTTTTATCTACCATGTAAAAATTTCCATGAAATAGTCTATTTTAATGTGTTTTTCTATATATTTCTTGAATTTTACCAGAAATATTTTCTATATAAATCTTCAATTTTATCTGAAAATGTTTATAACTCCACCTTCAGTCAACTTAGAATTATCTTTATGCCTATCACTTTATCTGTATACTTTCCATGATAATCTTTAATTTTAACATGTTTTTCTATTTATTTCTTCAAGTTTATCAGAAATACTTTCCATGTAAATCTTCAAATTTATCAGAAAATGTTTATAATTCCACTTTCTATCAACTTAGGAATACTTTTATGCCTACCATTATTATATCTATATAAAATTTTCCATTCTTCAATTCTAACATGTTTAAAATTCAATTGAATTTTAAATTGAAGATTCTAATCTTCAATTCTAATATGTTTAAAATTTTTAACACCTAAAATTTTTCTACAATTTTATCAGAAATATTTTCCATGTAAATCTTCAATTCTATCATAAAATGTTTCTATTTCATATTTCAATTAATTTAGCAATGTTTCACATGTTTACCATTTACTCTTTAATTTTCCATGAAAATTGTCAATTTTAATGTGTTTTTCTATGTATCTCTTCTATTTTATCTAAAATATTTTCCATGTAAATCTTTAATTTTATCATAAAGTGTTTTTACTTCCCTTTTCAATAAAAAAAGAAAAGAAAAAAGAAAAGAAGACTCGTAGGTGCTAAGGCTAGTATCCAGATGGATGTGGAGGTTCAGGGGCAGACTGAGGGTCAAAATATGGAGCCAACATGGTGCTAAACAGTCATGGTCAGAGGTTCTGAAGATCTCGGGTAGATGGCCCATGAAGAACCTTTGGTGTGAGATGGGCTACATCTCACCATTCACAAATGTTAAGTACAGACAGTTCTTTCTCAGAGCAATCTTAACATGAATCTCTCAGAAGACAACTGGCTAATTAGGAGAGGTGTTTACACTGCACTGATTTCTTATGATGATAGCTATTATAATAAAGCAGCAATATCAAAATAAGAAAGATGAAAATGCTACAGCTCACAAAGACAGCAGTTCATTAATGGCTTTGGAAGGTTTATCTTAGGCCAACTTTGTGTTCAGTTTATAAAATCAATGACATGATAAGAATTGGATATGAGACTCTAAATTCTAGCCTGCTGCCTGTGTAAGCAACTTGTGTTTCCAGTTTGATAAGGTAAGCTGTGTAGCATGCTAGTGTCCGATGGCAGGCGAATAGATGAACTATCCCCAGCCCTCTTTTTACTTTTTATTTGGTTTCCTGTCCTCATCAATTTCCCCAAGCTGTCCCCGAATTCACTCTGTAGCCTCTGCTCCCCCCAGCTGTGTTCGTTCTGCCTTTCCTCCTAGTCGTTGAATCACAGCCCCATGTCACTGTGCTCAGCTCAAGGAGAGATTTTTAAAGAAAGCACATTTTAGGACTCTCCTAAGGATGGAAGCCAGCTCAGAAATTGCCTGAGATCCTCCGCTGCCTCCTTAGGACAACCAGAGGAGAACCAGTGTATGATCTGTGAGAAGTCACGAGCAGAGAGACCGCTGAGTCAGGCAGCTCAGTAGAAGCTGCCAACGGTGGGCAAATCTTCAACAGTGGGGCTCAGAATGAGGAAGAGCTTTCCTGATCACCGTACTGAAGAGAAAGAGGCCGCCTTTACTACTCTAATGAGTTAAGGGTCTGATTTCACAGCTCTTGGGGTGGGGGTGGGGAATGGTTAAACAACAACCTCATGGATCAATGCTGTTTCCTTCAATGGTGTGTTGTGCAACGTACATTGTCACACATACCTTTGAGAAACAGAGCAATTTAATTCTAATAGCTTAAATATTTGATGAAATATAGCATTCAGCTATGCATGATATACATGCTGAAATAGCTTTCTGCCATGGGCTGTTCTAGAAAATTAGAGTAACCGTAAATTTTGATCTTAGAATCACAGCTATAGTGCACTATATCTTCAGAAAAGACATCAGTGGTTTGGTATGCATTTATTCTACAACTTTACAAGGCGCAGGTTACCTTAGAAATGAAGACATGGGAGCCCAGGCCTAGCACATGGTCTTCCTGTGGTGGGAGCTGCTAGATACTGGTCAAAGGAAAGATTCAGCTCCCTCAGACCTACTGCAAAACCCAGTAACATTTTAGAGAAATACTTTTTTTATACTCCTAAGTTCAATTTTACACTCCTCTTAAGAAAAAGCCTGCTTCCTTATTTTTAAAAACCTTCTGATTCTTTGTGAATTTCACACCACGCACTCTAACGCACTCCTCTTCCCAGGCCTGCGTATCCACCCTCTGCCCTTGCAACCTACACCCCACCCCGAAACCCTGCCGCCAACAGAAAATAAAATGATAGAAAAAAATCCCGTCATGGAAGCGGTAGTGTGTCACAGTGTGCCCCACGGTATACCCTTTGTCCAGACTTCTTTGCTTGCAAATGTTCATTGTGGTGAGCCGTTGGTCTGGTTCAAGGCCTCTGGCTTCTCCTGCACTATCAATACTGGATCCTCACTGGGGCTCCTCTCAGGTACCCTGTTGTTCCCCTGTGTCATGGTGACCCTGCAGCTTTGGGTCTGTAGGAACTGGCCCTCCACGTGCTCCAGCAGTTCATAGACAGATGAGATGTTGGTGTGGGTCAACTCAAAGCCCTGGATCTGGGCCCTACCTGGGCCTGAGGGGTAGCGGAGTTGGTTAGCCTGCCAGCTGCCCTGGGCCTGCAATGTCAGGGTGAATGCCACAGCATTGCTCTGGCTAGCTCCCCCACTGCCACAGCCGACAAGGAGAAGGGTCAGTTCCGCTGCTTTCACACGCTCGGGCCAGCTCGCCCACACCTTCTCCACTAGGACTAGTTCTGGTGTGCGGCCCAGGTGAAGGGCAGGGCCAGCTCTCCTGCTCTCATG
Source organism: Apodemus agrarius (assembly GCA_964023405.1). Lineage (NCBI taxonomy): Eukaryota > Metazoa > Chordata > Mammalia > Rodentia > Muridae > Apodemus > Apodemus agrarius. The sequence goes on from OZ030014.1 coordinate 48,378,105, forward strand.
TTCCCAGGGCCAGCTCACCTGCCTGCCACAGGCTCTGAGGGGTGAGGTGGGGGAAAGAGCATCTCTCCCTCACCCACCCCACCCCACCCCACAGCAGATGAGGGTGGGGCCAGCTTTCCAACACTTATGCCCTCAGGTTGGACCACTTGCACCAGCTCTACTCCTCCAACCAGTCAAGGTTTCCCTGAGGACAGTTAGTGAGGGACAGAGCCCCTGCTTGCCTGTTTTTTAAATGTTTTGTTAGAGTCCTCAGCAAAAAAGAACTCAGGATGAAGCTTGGCAAGCAAATCTGATAGACCTGAATCAATTTGGAATGTTCACCTCAATGCGCGCCAGAAAGAATTCTGTGTAACACAGATAGAACCTACATACAACTGAATAATTTAAACCTTTTTCTTTTAAATTCTATTAATTTAATTATGCTGGTATCTCAAATATGGCCCTTTTAATTATAATACAACAGCCACACTGAATGTTCTTAAAACACAGAAAGTAGAGAACCCAACAATGACTTCTTCAGTTTCAAAGAGACCACCTGCAAGCTCACATGGTTTTTAGTTTCCTCATCATGAGTCACACACACACACACACACACACACACACACACACACATATGATTTTGGTTTATGTGTATATGCATTTCCCAGTATGCATGTGTACCAGGTGCACACATGATGTCGTCAAAAGTCAAAAGAAGTCAGAGTCCCTATAACTGGACTTACAGGGACTCACAGATGGTTATGAGCATGACTGTTGGGAACCGAACTCCAATGCTCTACAAACGCAACAAGTGGTCTAAATCGCTAAGCCATCTATGTGTGTGGCTAGAATGGAGAAAGAATAACAAACAACTGATGAAGTTTTGTTATACCTCTTCCTTTGTTTTTAAAAGATCCCCCTGGAGTTAAAGCAGCCGAGGCTGGGCCCACGGTGGGTGGCGAAGGAAGGGGGGACACAGAGTGTACACTCATCTCAGGGCTGTGGGAAGAGACTGAAACACTGAACTTCACCGACACCGCACTGTCTCCGTCAGCAAGCCTTCTGGAAAGGACAGATGAGACATGGGTTGCAGTGGAAGAATCTGGGGAATTCTCCAACATCATCTTATACTGGTTTTCCACTGGTCTCCATCTTGGACTAGATAAAACAGCCTTAAGCTTAAAGGGAAAACTTCCTCTGATGTTTCCTCTACCAAGTCTGAGACTGAAAGGGAAGAAAGTGTACAAAAGTAGGAGGTTGGGGCAGGGCACAGGGACGGGCAGAAGAACCGTGAAAAGAACACAGAGCACCATAAGTAAGCAGGCGCTTTCCCGGGGTTTGTATAGATCTGTAAAATACCACTTAAAGCCTGGAGGAACAAGAGACTCAAGTGAAGATGAGGACATTTAACTTGGAGAAAAGAAGCCTTAAGAACCAGAGTCTTCAAAAGTCAGAATGGAAGGCCATATATGGCCTCATTTCCTAGTAAAAACAGACACACCCAATTTGAGGACAAACAATTGTCCTATGGTTCGATTCTCCCGTGGGGTAGCCAGGCCCATTGCACAAACGTCTGCACTAGAGAGGGTGAGACGCTTAGCCAAGCTTGCAAGGGTGCAGTCAGGATCGTGGTTGGTGGTGAGTGCTTGAGCAAGGAGCACACACCTGGGAACACCTTCAGAGAGCTGGTTTGGTTCATTGAGGGAACAAAGGCTATTTAAACCTTTTAGAGGGTGAGTAGGGGCTATAGGAGAGAGTGCTGCCTCGTTTGCATGGGGAGGGATTCCGGGTGCTGCTAGACATGGCCTTATAAGGGGAAAGGAAGTTTAACCTGGTTATTGGCTAGGTGACCACCTCTGGTAAGGCAATGGTTTGGGGCACTGGGCTGCCTGTAATGGAGGATGCAGGCCCAGGGCAGGGGGGATACTATCCTACTCTGATGATCTTAGGATGAAATTTGGGGGTTTGGATATACCTCACCCCCATCTCTTGCTCCATTATAACCTTACTGGGAGCCTTCCCCACATTGTTATGCAGTGTACAACTGTAGTAAATGACTTGGACTAGCATCTCCTTAAGGGTTGTTAAAAAAACATGGCTGGCTCTGGTCTCCCTAAGCAGACAAAGGCTGAGAGGGGACAACTCTAGAAAGACATCTACATCCTTGGCTTCTGCACAGTGACGAGGTGTTTTCCTGGTCCCTTATGGCCTGGTCATACATCACATCTGACAGGTAAAGAAGTGAACTTTAGTCAAAGGCAGAACAGAAAGGCCAGCACGCTGCCCCTTCCGTAGCAAGCCCTGAGCTCTCGGTGATGGAGATGTGATTTTACCACGATCAGAGAGGCAGAACGGAAGGCCTGTTTCTCTTGTGAGCCAAAATGAACCCTCGTAGCAAACCCCAACCAACTGGCAAGATCTGAAGCAGATGTGGACTACTATGAAACAGCGATTCCCCAGTGGGACTTTAGGAAAATTCACACAGGTACAAGTAAGGCCACCAGGGCTTGCATATCTGCCACAGAGAAGGCACGACAACCAGATAGTAATGGGCAGAGAGGCCACATTCTCTCAGAAACATAAGAAAAGTCTCTTCCTGCTCTCCCCCTGCTCTCTCCCCCTCCTCTCTCTCCCCCTGCTCTCTCCCCCTCCTCTCTCTCCCCCTCCTCTCTCTCCCCCTCCTCTCTCTCCCCCTGCTCTCTCTCCCCCTGCTCTCTCTCCCCCTGCTCTCTCCCCCTCCTCTCTCTCCCCCTCCTCTGTCTCCCCCTCCTCTCTCTCCCCTGTCCTGTCCCCCCTGTCAGTCTCCATACAGAGCTGCGGTATAGGCAACGTGTCCCATTTGCATTGGAGCAAGAGTGAAGTTTTAAAGAGAACTAGACTGACTTGGGCTTTCTATCCTTGGAGAGGAGCCAGCCCCCTAGCTGTCAAACAAAGCTGCTGTCAGGGACACAGGGGAGAAGTCTACACATGACAGGGTTGAAGGCCAGTGCCTGCAGAAAGAACTCACTTTGTGTTTGCACTTCCTGTGGGGAGGGGTTGCTGGGAAAGCCAGATGTGGAGTCACTATTTCATCAGCAACAAACTGACAACAGGCAAGTCTGACCGTGGATCTCAGGGGAAACACGGGGCGATGAATCACTGCAAAGCCTAAGGGGGCAGGGGGGGGGGGGCTTCCTTAGGCTGAGCTTGCCGGACAGCCACCGAGGTCAGTCCAAGGGCAGGACTGGGGACCTGGAGTCATCTTTCCTGAATGCCCCAGGAAGGGAGACTCCTGGGGCCCTGGGGCACTTCCTTCTGGAGAGGAATGGCCCCGGGGTCACCAATGACAGATTTCTGTTTTTCCTCATTCCATTCACACATCCTCACCTTTTGAGGGGATTTGATCAATGCCTCAGTGAGGGGAAGAGTATCACCTATGGCTCCCATCTGAGACGATCCTTGCCTGGCAGTGATGGTCTCATAATCACTCATTACATCATCCGAGACCAGTTCTTGAGAGCACATACAAGAGTATGCTCAGAAAGTCCCAAGGTTATTAAGCATAATAAAGGCCAAAGGGATTGTAGTGGGTGCTAACTTTTGTCCACAGAATCAGTATATGTCAAGGCATTATGGCTTTAATCATGGTTTAACCGATCATCCCATGGGATAAACATTTTCCTTTTAGAGATTTTTTTCAAAGGTGTTCTTTTATCATTCTTGTCATATATATATATATATATATATATATATATATATATATATATATATATATACACACACACACACACACACACACACACACACACACACATATATAATAATACAACTACATCATTTCTCCCCTTTCTTCCCTAAAAACCCTATCATATAACCCCTCTTTACTGTCTTTCAAAATTTCATGGCTTCTTTTTCATTAATTGTTGTCCCATGCATTTGGGACATGTATTTATAAGTATAACTTGCTCAGTCTGTATACTATCTGTATGTACATTTTAAGGCTGACCAATTTGACACTGGACAATCAACTGGTGTGCTTTTCCCTTGGAAAGACTTTTTTCTCCAGCTCTCAGCGTTCCTTAGTTCTTTGTGTAGGTTGAAGCCTCTTCTGCATTCCCCATCAAAGTTGGCATGCCCACTGGCTGTCCCCTTAGCATTATTGTGGAATGGCTAGTCAGTAATATGGTTCATAGATATCAGAGCTGAGTAGGGCTATCGATTGTTCCTTTCCTTTGGAAGCTTCCATGGTGCCTTCTGGTACTATAAAAGCTAGTTCTCAAGGAGGAGGAGAGGGGGCATTCAGACCATATCCAGCTCAGGACTCTGGGCACTGTGTCTGAAGTACATGATATCTTCAGCAATAAGGACTTTTCTTTTTACCTCTGAGGAACAGCCAAGGACAATGGCAGTAGCCTGTCTGGTGAATCTCCTGGACAACCCCACCAATGACTTAGAGAGGGCTTTCCATACTCTGTGTTGGTTAATCAAGGATGTTCATATATATAAAATAAGATACACTTGGAATATACATTTATTCCAACAAGACCATACCTTATAATAGTGCCATTTCCCATGGGTCAAGCATTCAAATACAAGAGTCTTTAGGGGCCAAACCTATTTAAGCCACTATGTGTGGAATCTTCAGCAAGAGGGATTCCTATCCATCCACCTATGAGGGGTAACAAACACCAATACTATACACACACACACACACACACACACACACACACACACACACTATGTTAAGTGTTTTACATAAAACCCCTTGGAAAAACTACAATAGCTGAAGAAGCCTTGCTTGCAAACATAAACTGCCTAAGATCCTACTGTTAATAGTAGAGAACGAGAAAGTAACCATAAGCAGTCCCTGACCTCTGCTGGTCAGTCTTCCCATGTTCTGACTCTATGATGGTGCTTCAGTGACAGTAGCTATACCACTGGTCTACTTCCACTTTAGTACAGGAGCCAGCAAATCATGTGATATACTCAATGTTCCACTATGAAATAGTCTTCGATAGATAATTTTCCCCAGCTGCATGCTAGTGCTCTGAATGAGGTAGGAGTTTTAAGTGCATGTTTGACTTGCAGCATTATCAGCTTGTGATTCATCATGATGGAATAAGTCTGGTGGGACAGGTTGACCCAAAATGATTCAGTAGATTCTGGTAAGCATGGCATGGGAGGGGCCCATGACTTGGTTGGACAAAGGGAATAGAATGGGGGTGTGATCAAGAAAAGCTGTCTAGAGGATATGCAAAATGTTATAATGATGCGCAGAGGCAAAGGGAAAGTGGGAACATTCAAGGGTGAGTGTCAGGAGGCTGAAATTCAAGACAAAAGAGCCCTACAGGATTCTCACAGAGGTAACTTTCTAAGTATTCACAGGGTAGTTGAATCAAAGCAGGGCCAACTCACTCAGTCAAGAGCCTATATAGACATCTGGGGAGACACTAAGCCTGTGAACATAATGTACAAGACACAAGGCAAAGCGTGATGGTGGGGCTGAAGACATCAGGGGAGCTGGAGCCAGGGGCAGAAGAAATGTTTGCAGGCTGGTTTGTTGAGAGCAGCTCTCAGAATCCATGGTTTCTGGAGTGTAGTATCCAGACGATGACATTGATGGTTGGGAGATGTGGTGTTAGAATAGGTGGTGAGGTTCGTGGGCATCAGTGGAAAATACCAGGACTTAAAGGCAAAGAGCCATTAGAGCGCCAAGGCTCTTTAATTCTACCAATCACCCGGCTCTCCTGCCTGCTGAGATGAATGCATTATGAGTGCTCTAATATCACTACCCAGAAACTCATTGTCTCACTAAATGTTGCTATTTTACTTGGCTCTTTATAAACACATCTCCAGGGTGTTACAATTGAAACCTGTGATTTTTTTCCCTAATAGTAGAGATTCAGCATCTCATATTTGTTATGTTTAAACAGAATGCTTAATTGTCACTCCACCACCCCATAACCAGGTGCAATGAAAACATGTGAGACCAGTTCATTGCTTCACCAGCAAATGTTTGCTTGGGTTATTAAGGCTCAGATCTGTATGACCATAAGAGGCAAGACCCACCCAGGTTTAAGGACACACAGCTGAGCTGCCTAGGTAGAAGCTCGGAACTCTGAGATCAGCCCCCAGAGACATCATCCCAGGCATGGTCAAAGTCTCAAGACAACTCTACCACTTTCTTACACGCTCTCTTTAGACACGTTCCTAGTATATAAAGCACAGAAGACACTAATCAGAACAAAGTGACAGTAGACAGAGCATGTGTGAGCATGTTAATATTTTTCCCTTGAATAACTGCCAGTGTAGAAGTCAGAACCTTTAAGCCCCACGACCTGAAATCTTTTACTACTCTTTTGTGCAAAAGGAAAAAAAATCCCATAAATAGCAGTATTACTTTCATGTAACATCAAAATTAAAACATTATAGATTTACCTTCTTTCCAATAAGATAGCACTGAGTTAAACTGAAAGACAGGTCTTGATCACTAGCAAAGACATGTCAGGAACTGCAGCTTCTCTTTGACAACTGTACTATAGGTATGTCTTCATTTAGTTTTAGTTTTAATTTCAGTGCAACTTCATGACATCTAGAAAAGAGATTGAGGCTCTACAGTGTATATGTATGTATATGTGTGTGTGTGTGTGTGTGTGTGTGTGTGTGTGTGAGTATATATATACATATACATATACATATACATATACATATACATATACATATACATATATATATGTATATACGTAAACATATACATATAATCTTTGGGTGAAACTTAAAAACCTGGCTCAAGAGACTGACTCCTAGCCTGGTTTGGGTTAAGGTTTTTATTGTATTCAATGCTATACTGCTTTTCTCCCACTTGCTTGGAAAGGTCAATCAATCTCCATCATAGGAGGAGTTTACTTATTCATAGCGTTAGAACAAATTGTTTCAAGTTACAGCTAGAAAATTTTTAGGCTTGAACTACATGGGGTTGAAAAACACCGAGGGCCTGTGGGAGGGCCAGGGCGTGGTGTTGAGCACCCCTGGTCTCTCTCAAGCTGACAAGCATCTCTTGCAAACATTAATCTTGCACTTCTGGGTTTCTGTGGCTTCTTAACAGCAGAAGTGCTGGCTTTGCTAGACACTAACTTCCTGATAAAGCGCCTTTGCTCTAAGAGCCAGATCTTCAAGTTGTGATTCCCATCACCGACCATCAGAGAAATGTTTCTGACCAACAGAACCTGTTAGAATGAACAAGAAGGGATACACCTTTTCTTTAGCGCCTGGCCACTCAGGAGGAATAGAACATCTGCTAGAACTTAAGAATTTCTCAAGTGGTGAGGGAGGCTGTTTTTCACCAAAGGCATCTTAGCATGTTCTGATATTCCCAAAGGCCCTCTGTCCTTAGACAACACTTCTTGGAAACTTGGAAAGAAATCTCCCATTATTTGTTCTTTCAGGAAGTGATTAATGATATTTCCAAAATCAACAGTATCTCTCAACAGCAGAACATTGAAATTCTCAAAGTGGTAGTTGCAGAGCCCCACAGTCTTGTTCATTAAGTTTATGTGTTAGTGGCTCCTTTGCTAGTGATTCTGGAACCCATGTGCATGCTTTCAAACTTTCAAGTACTTTAATTATAAGATGCTCTCTGGTATCCTTGAAGTGTACCCAAGGCCCTGGCTCTATCTTCTGGAAGAGGGACTTGCTGATGCAGAGATGTGTGAGCAGACAAAAAAAAAGAGAGAGAGAACAGGAGAACAGACTCCCAAGAGCTCAGCCTGCCCCTACTGCTCAGCGGCAGCAGAAACCTGGGTCCCACCTGGATGGAAGCCTCGTTTCTCAATAATTGTAATACTTCTGGAATTTGCATGACGTCGAAAACCTGAGGCTTTTTCAAAGTTTATTTTATTTTTTCTTTATGTGTGTGCGTTTGCCGGCATGTACCATGCATGTACAGTGCCCATGGAGACCAGAAGAGGGAGTTGGATCCCCTGGAACTGGAAATGGAGACAATTGTGAGCTGCCATGTGAGTGCTGGGAATCAAATCCAAGTCGTCTGGACGAAGAGCCAGTGCTCTAAACCCCTGAGTCGTCTCTCCAGCCCTGACTCAATGCTTACTAAAGACACATGAAAGATGTTGTCCAACAAAGTGACGTTTGAGTATCATTGCATTTAACTACTTAGAAACTTCTATTCTCATCCAAGAGTGGGGATGCTGCCTCTGGCGAACAGATTCCCTTGCATGGAATGAAGCAATCCAATAAAGAGGTTCCCCAAGTGGCTGGGAGAGAGGTCAGGATTCTGGCAAATGTCTGTGGTTAGTGAAGCTTCTTATGTGATTTTCCTAAAAAAAAAAAAAAAAAAAAAAAAAAAAAAAAAAAAGAGTCATGGCTATTCTCATGACTCCTAGATGCCAAGATGCTTCAAAAATACTATGCTTTGAGCGCTTCTCGTTTGAAGTGAGAGCTTGTGGAATTAATTTCTTCTACCAAAACTTCAGAGTCTCCAAAGGAATTGGCTCCCGTTAGAAAAGAAGTAATGGAGTAATTTGTACAGCTAATGGCACTCTTCAATACCCCCTCTGTTGGATGCTGGGGTATGCTTACTGCACAGCAAAAGACTCACCCAACCTTGGAAAGGCTACTGTCTTCCTTTTATCTTCCCGGGAGTGGTCTTGGAAGCTTAAGGGAGTCATTAACTCCTGGTTAGTGTTAAAGATAGGAAAGTCTAACCCCTGACAGACATCTTTGACAGCCATACAGCACTCTCCAGGATTGCCTGTGGCCTTTGAAATAACTTTTTCAATGACATCATTTTCTTTCTGCCCAGCCCTTTTCCATATAAGGGGAGGGTTAGAGGAACATGTTCATGCGAGGGCAGCGACACAAACCGAGGTTGCTATCCCATGAAATGTTTGCTCACAAGTACAGCCCTTAGCTAGTGTCTGGAACTTAGATTTCAATGGCATTTGTACCATTCCCAGAACTGATAAGCACAGTGTGCTAGGCCTAAACCGTTTCCAAAGCAATGTGGGTTATGTCAGATACCCACTTTCCCTCTGGGAGCCTGAAATTGTCAAGGATTCCTGTATGATCTATCATCACGGAAAATCCTGCACACTGTGAGGCTAATGATGTCCCCTGGCAGGCAGAAAGCATTTCTTGTGTGTTGTCACATGTCTCCTGTGACCCATTGGTGAGTTGGAGACTCTTGGATATCCATTCCTGATTCCTTCGGACTTCATTGGAGGCCTCTTTTCTCTAGTGACTTTGCTTGATAGTCATCTATTGTAATGAACAGCCTGAGAGCTCCTCTGTGCCAAGTCCTAGTGAATTCTGAAACTCAGTGAACTGACATGCCAATCCTCATCATCTCAAGACACTTGACCTGCATCACAACCTTCTCGCCTCTCATCCTGTCTTCTCTGCAGCTTCGTTGATAGTATCGCTGCTCTTCTCTCGACACTCTAACCCTACACCCTCAGGTTCAGAAGCCCGCCCACCTGACTCAGTCTTTCCAAGTCCTTGTCTGCAATGGTCCCCAGCGTGACCTCTGAGAGTCTCACCATCGGAGCTGTCATCTACGCCATCATAGTTTCCATCGGCCTGACACAATCGGTCCCCTAATTCTTCTCTTCTCAGTCACACTGATAATCCTGCCAAGTTAATCTTCCTAATGTAAACTTTGGAAAAAGTGACTTTCTAGCTGAAAAAAAAAAAACAAAACAACTTCAATATTTTTCTCACGCTCTCAGAAGAGCGTTAAGCCTCCTTAGCGGGGCATCCAAGGTCACTGCTCACTGCTTCGGCCACTCTGCCCGTCCTGCTCCTGCCTTCCCCGGGATCCTTCCGTCAGCCATATGGATTCTCAAACTGCTGAGCACAGAAGCCCTGCATTTCTCTTTTACACGTGCTGTTTCTCCCTCTTCAAAAGATCTGTCTGTGTTAAAATTCTATCCCCCCTTCCAATGCCAGTCTTCTTCAGATGAGCCTCATCTGTAAAACTCTCCAAGCCTGCCTTCCCAGGGCAGAATTAAAGGCTTATACTCTGTTCTTCCATAGTAAAAATAGACTTGGTGACAACTCTTATTCCCTTTTATGTGTGTCTGAACATAATGTCAAGGCCTTTTCTTTCTGTTCCTTCCCAAGGATGGGAGACTCAGCTAAACAGGAGTTAGAGTAACTTCTTGGCAAGAGTTTTGATTCCTGTGAGACAGGAAACTTTCATCTATAGTTTGTAAGCTGTATGTCCCAGACCAGAGGTCTCCAAATGTCCTGGATCTTGTTCCGCCAACTGAATGGCTGTGTGCTTGCTTTATTGACATGTTGTGCTTATCATAGAATGCATCTATGAATAACACATTTAAAGGCCCAGATAAGACCAGATGTGAAAACTTGCAACAACTTCATCACATGCCCCAGTGAGTTGTTCTACACTGATGTGTGCACATTTTCTGCAACATGTCTACCCACTCCCTGCCCTCTGGGTATTTGGTTTTTGTCCTATGTGACTTCTTGGCCTCAAATCAAAAAACTTACTGTACTAGAAGGAAAGGTAAGAAATATCAATTTCTTTGTGTGTGTGTGTGTGTGTGTGCCCAGAGTGACAAAGGTCATCTTTCTCAGGGGAAAGGTGAATTCCATAGCACAGCATATTTTCTGGTTTAGCTGCACCTCTGTAGCCAGATGTTAAGTAAATGAAACCTGAAGTTTGTTTTTCAGTGTGTGTGGGTGGGTCTGTCTCTGTGTGTGTATGCACGTGTATATCTGTGTGGGCTATATATGATGCGTGTGTGCATATACACACACAGTGGCCAGAGGAAGCCATCAAGTGTTCCACTCTATCACTCTTTACCTTCTTCCCTGTGACATGGCTTTGCTTTGGACCTGGAGCTCAGCTGGTGGCCATTTAAGCCCCAGTGAGCATCCCATCTTTGCCTCTGGCAGGTGAACACAGCCACTCCCAGCGGTGTTACGTGTGTGCTGAGAGGTCAGATGCAGATTGTCATCCTTGTACAGCAAGCATTCTTACCCATGGAACCAGCCTCCTGAACTGTATTTTTTTATGAAAGAATGCAGCTTCTCTAGGCATATTCTCAAGGCATTGGTGGATTGTTTTGTGTTTAAAGTGTATTCTCTGAAATGTCTCAACATTGGAAAAACTTGCAAATCTGCCCGGACTGTGAGCAGGTTAAACATTGTCTCCTAGAGATGACATTCAGCCCAATAGTGCAGAGCCTGGGTAGCAATGGCCGTCCCAAATGTGGAGCTCTCTGTGCTCTTCCATTGTCACAACAGACCACTGATCAAAGGGAACAGAGGAATGCATGCACACAGACCTATAAAGGAAGCACTGAGAAGCACACAGACAACTTCAGGGGAATGTAATCATATTGGCATCAAGGGTAAACCCAAGGCTCTGGGAGCAGCATATAGCAAATGAACATTCAAAAAAGTTTTAGATAAGAATTTCTATTTAAATTACTGAGGGAAAAGGGTCCATAATAAAATTGCTGCTCTATAGCAGTTGTTGGGTTAGAATCTGGAACACTTAACTATGGTGTGACTACTTAACTATAAAACCTGTGTATTTACAAATGTACTCTGTCTACTTCTGAAGCACAATTTATTACATAAGTGTTAGTGGAACCCACTACACTGAAAGCCACTAGAAAGCTTCCACAATGACCGCAACCAAAAGCCATCATGTGCATTCTGCCATGGACCCACAGGGGAGATGATGGGCTGCAGCTCATACTCTGGCTCTGAGTCGGTTCCAGCCAGTCACCTGCCCAGCGTAAAGAAAGGACAATCTGAGGCTTAAAAATAACTGCACCTGCTTGTCTGAGGGGAATTTCATTTCAATGGTGATGTCAACAAATGGGACAGGAAAATGTGCCATTGCTTTAGCCTTCCCTAGGAGTGCTGGCAAAGCCTATGCCTACCCAGGCACTCTACACACTTTGCACATGACTCTAGGCAAGGGGGACGAAGGCTGGTCGTACTCCATAATGATCATTCTTGTGCACTGTGAAGTGCACATGGTCCTGAGAAGATGACTTAGAGCTTCTGAGTTTGTGACCTTGTACTGCAAAGCTCAGAAATCAGTGTTCACTGTGGCTTGAAAATAGTCATTAAGGATGTATTTGGTTTCCCACAATGAATTTAAATATGGCATAGAGTTACAGATTATTATTTCAGGTCATTAACATGTCTAGAAATGCCATGAAATACCTTGAAATGCAAAGGGTATTTTTCTAGTTCTCCAGGAAAGACATATGAGCTATAACTTTGTATCACTTGTTCTTTTGATCTTAAATTAGATACAGGATAAAGAAAACATCTTAAAGGAGTTCAGACTCACCTAGGATGACAGGTGAGACCCTCTCCCCCACCCCAATACCTGTCATAACTGGGACACCCCTCCCTGGGGCACAGAGGAAGCAGAAACTTCCCCCAGCCAGAGACATACATTCCTTCTGATATACAACTACACCTAGGAGTGGACCCTTTGCTCCAGCCCTCCCCACCCAACCCACAAGCACAGGTTCCAGCCACCACCCCAATACCTAGCCTATCTGGGATACTCCTAGGGCCCTGAGGAAGCAGGAACTCCACAAACACACACACACACACACACACACACACACACACACACGCTGGAGAATCACATTTTTTCTGGCTTGAATCACTGCCTGGGACCAAATCCTATACCTCAGCCCCACCCCTTACCCCCGCACATAGCCAGAGACAGCTTGTCCCCAAGGAGTTCTGACACAGCCAGGCTCACAGATCAGGCTCTCCAAACCCCATTCCATACCCTGAGACAGCCTAACCCAAGGAGGCCCAATATAACCAGAGGGACAGGCTCCAGTCAGAGAGCAAGGTCACTTAACACCAGAGATAACCAGATGGCAAGAGGCAAATGCAAGAACATAAGCAACAGAAACCAATGCCACTTGGCAACATTAGAAGCCAACTCTCCCATCACAGCAAGCGTTTGATACCCCAACACACCAGATAAGGATGATTCAGATCTTAAGTCCCACCACATAATGATGATAGAGGACTTTAAGAAGGTCATAAATAACTATCTTAAAGAAATCCAGGAGAATACAGGTAAACAAATAGAAGCCCTTAAGGAGGAAACACATAAATCTCCCATAGAAATAGAGGAAAACACAATGAAACAGGTGAAGGAATTGAACAAAACCATCCAGGATCTAAAAATGGAAATAGAAACAATAAAAGAAATCACAAATGGGGACAAACCTGGAGACAGAAAACCTAAGAAAGAGAGCAGGAGTCACAGATACAAGCATCACCAACAGAATACAAGAAATAGAAGAAAGAATCACGGGTGTAGAAGATGCCATAGAAGACATTGACACTACAGTCAACGAAAATACAAAAAGCAAAAAGCTCCTAACTCAAAACATTTAAGAAATCTAGGACACAATGAAAAGAACAAACCTAAGAATAATAGGTATAAAAGAGAGCTCCCAATTCAATGGTCCAGTAAACATCTTCAACAAAATTATAGAAAACTTCCCTAACCTAAATAGATGCCCATAAACATACAAGAAGCCTACAGAATCCCAAATAGATTGGACCAGAAAAGTAATTCCTCCTGTCACATAATAATCAAAACTCCAAATGCACAGAACAAAGAAAGAATACTAAAAGAAGTAAGGTGAAAAGGCCAAGCAACATAAAAAGTCAGACCTATCAGAATTACACCAGACTTCTCAACAGAAACTCTAACAGCCAGATGATCTTGGCCTGATGGCATTCAGACACTAAGAGAACAAAGATGCCAGCCCTGGCTACTATACCCAAGAAAAAATTCTTAATTGTCATAGATAGGGAAACCGAAATATTCCATGACAAAACCAAATTTAAACAATATCCTTTCCCCTGATCCAGAGGATAATAGAGGGAAAGCTCCAATACAAGGAGGGAAACTACACCCAGGAAAAAGCAAGAAATTAATCTTCTCAAAACAAACCTAAAAGAAGAGAGCCACACATACATAATTCCACCTTTAACAAGAAAAAAAATAACAGGAAGCAACAATCATTGGTCCTTAATATCTCACAACATCAATAGAATCAATTCCCCAATAGAAAGACATAGGCTAACAGACTGGATATATAAATAAGACCCAGCATTCATATTCATAAAAGAAACATTACTAAACCCCAAAGCACATATTGAACCTCACAAAATAATGGAGACTTCAACACCCCACTCTCACCAAAGGGCATATCATGGAAACAGAAACTAAATGGAGGCACAGTGAAACTAATAGAATTTATGAATCAAATGGATTTAACAGATATCTACAGAACATTTCAACCTAAAACAGAAAATTTTATACCTTCTCAGCACCTCATTGTACCTTCTCCAAAACTGACCATATAATCATACCCAAAACAAGGCTCAATTAATCCTGTGCATTCTATCAGATCATCACGGACTAAGACTGGTTCAATAACAAGGAAAACAACAGAAAGCCCACATACACATGGAAGCTGAACAACACCCTATTCAATGATAACTTGGTCAGGGAAGAAATAAAAAAATTAAAGACTTCTTAGAATATACTAAAATAAAGGCACATCATACTGAAACTTATGAGACACAATGAAAGCAGTGCAAAGAGGAAAACTCATAGCTCTGAGTGCCTTCATAAAGAAACTGGAGGGATCATACACCAGCAGCTTGACAGCACATCTGAAATCTCTAGATCAAAAAGAAGCAAATACGCCCAAGTAGAAACCAGAAAATATTCAAACTCAAGGCTGAAATCAAACAAGTAGAAACAAAGAACACTATAAAAGAATCAACAAAACTAGGAGCAGGTTCTTTGAGAAAATCAACAAGATAGATAAACCCTTAGCCAAACTAACTAGAGGGCACAGAGACAGTATCCAAATTAACAAAATAAGAAATGAAAAGGGAGACATAACAACAGAAACTGAGGAAATTAAAAAACAAAACCAAACATCAGATCCTACTACAAAAGCCAAAACTGGAAAATCTAGATGAAATGGATGATTTTCTAGACAGATATCAGGTACCAAAGTTAAATCAGGATCAGATAAACCATCTAAACAGTCCTATAACCCCTAAGAAAATAGAAGCAGACATTAAAAGTCTTCCAACCACAAAAATCCCAGGACCAGATGGTTTTAGTGCAGAATGCTATCAGACCTTCAAAAAAGATCTAATACCAATACTTCTCAAACTATTCCACAAAATAGGAAGAGAAGGAACACTATCTAATTCTCTCTATGAAGTCACAGTTATGGTGATACCTAAACCACACAAAGATCCAACAAAGAAAGAGAACTTCAGACCAATTTCATTTATGAATATCAATGCAAAAATACTCAACAAAATTTTTGCGAAGTCTATCCAAAAACACACCAAAATGGTCATTCACCATGATCAAGTAGGCTTTTCTTCCTCTCACCCACTGTGCTTCACTGAGTTTATTGGGAAACAGAGGATAACTGGGAAGAGGCACCCATTTACATGCTCTTCTGGGTCATGGCTGCTTGAACTCCTCTTACAAGTCCCTTTCCTAGGAAGTGCTAGAGTCTTTGAGAAAAAGAAAAATCCTTGGGTATTCCAAACTTCTGGGCTAATCTCCACTTATCAGTGAGTGCATACTATGTGTGTTCTTTTGTGATTGGGTTACCTCACTCAGGATGATATTTTCCAGTTCCATCCATTTGCCTAAGAATTTTATGAATTCAAAGATCAAATGAAGCTCAAGAAGAAGGAAAAACAAAGTATGGATACTCTGGTCTTTCTTAGAAGGAGGAACAAAATACCCACAGGAGGAAATACAGAGACAAAGTGTGGAGCATAGTCTGAGAGAAAGACCATCCAGAGACTGCCCCACGGATGGACAGATTCGACATACAGTTACAAAACCCAGACACTATTGTGGATGCCAACAAGTGCTTGCTGATCAGAGCCTGATACAGCTGTCATCTGGAAGGCTCTGCCAGTGTATGACAAATACAGAGGAGGACACTCTCAGCCAACCATTGAACTGAGCACAGGGTCCCCAATGGAGAAGCTAGAGAAAGGATCCAAGGAGCTGAAGGGCTTTTCAGAGCCCCATAGGAGGAGGAACAACAAAATGAACCCACCAGTACCCACAAGAGCTCCCAGGGCCTAAACCACCAACCAAAGAGTACACATGGAGGGACCCATGGTTCCAGATGCATAGGCAGCAGAGGATGGCCTTGTTGGACATCAAAGTGAGGAGAGGCCCTTGGTCCTGGGAAGGCTCAGTGCAGCAGTGTAGGGGAATACCAGGACAGGGAAGCAGGAGTAGATTGATTGGAGAACAGGAGGAGGGGAGATGGATTATGGGATTTCGGAGGGGGGGAGAGACCAGGAAAGGGGACAATATTTGAAATGTAAATAAAGAATATATCTAATAAAAAGGAAAAAAAAGAAAAATCCTCTTTAACTAGTCAATATAGTATCCAGAATTAAGTCAGTACAAACAGAAAAGGCAATGGGGTATTTCAAGCAGTAATGGTTCAGTGCCTGGAACTGTTTGTTTATAAGGGTGTTGGGAGACTAAGTAAGAGGAGGGCGTGTGAGCGCAGAGATGGCAAAGTCGATGCTCATAGGCTGCCTCCCATCAGCCTGTCCTTGTCACTGAGAAGTTCTGAGTGCTCTTCCACTTTGGGGACTGGAATTGTCAAAATTGTCCCATCTGAGTTTGTCTCTGATCGACTAGTAGATCCCTCTGCTGTCTAGGCTGCTGGAGTCTGCGCGACACTGTGTGCCTTGATGGCTACAGCTGAATTGGGAAGTAGAAATGTTTCCGTTTCCTTCCAACCTTCCGATGGCAGGCGCTAGCAGAAACCACTGGCACGCCTGACAGCCGTGATTTATAGACTTCTAGTCCCGAGCAGATCCTGAGCTTATGTGTTAAGCTGAGAAATGACAGATTGATAACTTGTTGAGAGAGCTTGCCCTCCAAAAGCTCCCAAAACTGCTTTCTAGGTCATAGCTTGGCTTGAAGTTGGGACTAGGGACCCCTGCATGGGAACTGAGAGAACCAAGTATTATGTTTCCTTTATAGTACAAGTGTGATGATCCTGCACAATATAAAGTATAAGCGGAATATTAGTATCTAAATTTGTCTGATCTTTACAAATAAAATGCTTTGAAATTTGATTGATGTGACACCGTTGACGACACAGCAGCATCAGGCCTGGGACCAGATGATGAATACTCTGAAGGAACTAGAGGCCCGCTCCTCAGAGACCAGGGCCTTCCAGCACCTGCTGCTTCTGGTGGGCCTCTTGTCTTCAAGTCCCCTGCAGAAAGCTGTGATGTCCTAGGAGACATTCAGACTTGCATCAAGAAAATCATGAAGCAGAATCCACACTGTCTTAGGGTCTTACTGCTGTGAACAGACACCATGACCAATGCAAGTTTTATAAAAGACATCATTTATTGGGACTGACTTACAGGCTCAGAGGTTCAGTCCATTGTCATCAAGGCAGAAGCATGGTAGCATCCAGGCAGGCATGGTGCAGGAGGAGCTGAGGGTTCTACATCTTTATCCAAAGGAAGGCAGGAACAGACTGGGAATCCTCAGGCATCTAGGAGGAAGATCTCCAAGCCCAACCCCACAGTGACACACTTCCTCCAGCAAGGCCACACCTTCTAATAGTGCCACTCCCTGGGATGAGTGTATACAAACCATCACACCCGCCAACCATGATCTAGAGCCAAGGTCTCCCAGGAGCCAGTGTGGGTGGAGGTGATGGTGGAGATCTCACTCTCCTTGCTGCCTCAACCCAGCAACTTGAAGCACCAGGTGGTCTGGAGCGTATTTGGTCGTATCTGTTCCCACCTTACTCCACGTGGTCTGCAGCTGATCCTGGCTGTGCTCAACCCTGAGACAAATGAGGATGAGGATGACAATGCACTGGTCACGTAGGACACTGAGGAGCAGCTGAAGCACGGAGGGGATGAAGACTCAGATAGTGAGGACAATAAGAACGCAGAGAGTGACGTGGAGAGGGAGGATGGGGAAGAAAGTAGAGAGGAGGACGGTGATTAGGATGTGGACCCAGGCTTCCATCAACCACTGAAGGAAGTGTTACAAGCTGGGAATGCGTCGGGTGGAGTGGACCACGAGGATGAGGAGGAGGATCTTGGGGATGAGGCCATGATATCACTGGACCAGAACCTGGCCAGCCTATTTACAGACCAGAAGATGCACATCCAGGCCTGGAATGAGGAGAAAAGCTGCAGAAGGAGAAGAAGCTCCAATGGGACCTCCAGATCAGGGCACTAGACCTGATGGAGGTGCTGGTGACCCAGCAGCCTGAGCACCCCCTGATCCTGGAACTCCTCGAGTCCCTGCTGAGAATCATCCAGCATAGCATGTGCAGCAGAGGCTCCACCAAGTGGGAGCAGGACCTTCTGCACAAGACCGCCTGCATCTTCATACACCATCGGTGTCACGCCCGCCACTACTGCCACGTGCTGGGGCCCTGTGCAGAGGCTCTGCATGCCCAGGTGGAGAGACTTGTGCAGCAGGCTGGCCACCAGGCTGACTCCTCTGTCTCCCTTAACTACTTCAATGCCTCTCTGTACCTGCTGCGAGTCTTCAAGGGCAACACCACTAAGAGGCACCAAGAGGGTGAGAAGTTACAGGGAGCTGACACCAACCCTGAGCCCAAGGATACAGAGGACCAGACTGCTAGTTTCTTAGACTTGGATTTTGTGGCCCAGGTGTGTTCTGTACCATTGGAATCTCTTCTGACCAAGTGTAACAACCCACTCACGGTCCCCATGTTCCTCATCCTCTTCTCCAGTTACCTGATGATCTGTAAGAACCTGCTCCCATCCCGGCCCCGCCATCAGGCCCAAGCATGCCTGCTACCCCAGAAGACCCTGACTGCACAGAAGCTGAGAGTATGTTTTGAGGATCCTGAGTGGTAGCAGCTGATTACCCAACTCTCAGGAAAGGCCACCAAGACCCTACGGACTCTTGGGGAGGCACAGAGCAAGGGGGAGCCCCCTAGGGAACTATCCATCTTGGAGCTGTTGAACACTCTCTTCAGGGCAGTCAATCACAAGAAGCTGTCTGTGGACCTTACTGCTCTCTTGGGCATGCTTCAGAGCAAGCAACAGAGGCTGCAGCAAAGCCTGCAGCAGAGGAAGCACTCGTCTGGCCCCAATCGCTTCTATGATCTCTACTGGCAGGTCATGAGGATGCTAGGAGTCCAGCGTCCAAAATCAGAAAAGAAGAATGCAAAGGATATTCCTAGCAACACCCAGAGCCCCATTGGCAGAAAGCAGAAGAAAAAGAGACTCTCGCCAGAAACCAAGAAGAGAAAGAAACTTAAATCTGAGGGCATCACACCAGAAAAGAGTGCTGCATCACAGCAGGATACAGTGACAGAGGGTGCCATGCCTGCTGCCACTGGTGAAGGCCAGTCCCCCAGCACAGGCAAGGAGAACAGGAAGGGGGCGAAGGCCAGCACCCCATCCCAGATGAATGGGATAACTGTGGCCAAGAGTCCATCTCCCAATAACCCCACCCTAAGCCCCAGCACTCCTGCCAAGACCCCAAAACTGCAGAAGAAAAAAGAGAAGCTGTCACAGGTGAATGGAGCCACTCCTGTGTCCCTCATAGAGCCTGAAAGCAGAAGAGCATCCTCAGAAGGCTCTCAGCACAAAGGAAGTCATAAGAAAGCCCCCCAGTCTGTCCTGCCAAAGAAAAGAGCAAGGCTGTCTCTGGTGAGCAGGAGCCCTGCCTGTTACAGAGTGGGGTCAAGAGAAAGGGGGTGTCCAGGAGGAGAGTACAAATACCTTGAGTGTGCATGGCCTGTTTCCCTGCTATCAGTGACTCTAGGGACTCCTATTTTTATCAATATTTAATAAGCAATATATGAAATATATAATATATGAAAAATAGATGTATTTATTGGGACTGGGCTTCACAACTCTGCCTATTGATTGTGGGTTTTTATAGTGGTCTTTGTCCAAGCATTAATTCTTGACAAAATACCTAAGGTAATGATATGATTGTGTGTGCAGAAAGTTTGATGTGGAGATCCAGCCTGCGGAACCAGGTACCCGAGATATCCTGAGTTTAACACCTTCGGGGACTCAGGCCTGGAGCGGGAGCTGCGCACAGAGTAGCGGTTTGGGGGACACCAGCTGAGCCTGTGCTCTGCGCTCGCAGGGCAGACCCCGAACTCCCTGCAGTCAGCGCCATCTTGCCAGCTGCTTCCCATCCAGCCAGCGGCAGGGGAGCCAGCCTCAGCCAGCTTCCCAGCAGCTTTGGACCAGCAGGCAGAACCAGATAACTGAGATATCCCGACTTTAAGACCTCTGGGGAATCAGGACACCAGACAGCAAACCCTGAGCAGGAGCAGTGCAGAGCAGCTGCCCAACAGGCTGAACGAAGTACCTGGGATATCCTGAGTTTAAGACCTCGGAGGACTCAGGCCACCTGTCAGCAATCTGTGAGCAGGAGCCCTACAGGGCAGTGGTTCAGGTGTCCCAGTCGCGGGGAAATAGCCTTATGAGCCCACAGGAGGGTCAAGCACCAGCTAGTAACTACAGGACCAACTAACACCAGAGTTAACCAGATGGCAAAAGGCAAACGTAAGATCGTTACTAACAGAAATCAAGGCAGTATGGCAGCATCCAAACCCAGTTCCCCGACAGCAATAAATCTTGGATACCCCGAAACACCAGAAAAACAAGACTCAGATCTAAAATCACTGGTCAGGATGCTGATAGAGGAACACTTAGATAAATCTCTTAAAGTAATACATGAGAAAATAGATCAAAAGCTAGAAGCCCTTACAAGGCAAAAACAATTAAATCTCGGATATCTCAACACAACAGAAAAACAAGACTCAGATCTAAAATCACTGGTAAAGATGCTGATAGAGGATCACTTTCTTCAAGTAATAGAGGAGAAAATAGATCAAAAGCTAGAAGCCCATACGAGGCAAACACAAAAATCACTTAAAGAAATCCAGGAGAATATAGAGCAAAAAATGAATCCCAATAAGGGGGAGAAACAAAAATCACTTAAAGAAATACAACAGAACATGGGTCAACAAGTAGAAGTCATAAAAGAGGAAACACAAAAATCCCTTAAAGAATTACAGGAAAACACAAACAAGCAATTGAAAGATCTGAGCAAAACCATACAGAATATAAAAACAGAAGTAGAAACAACTAAGAAATCGCAAAGGGAGACAATGTTGGAGATAGAAAACCTTGGGAAGAAATCAGGAGTCATAGATGCAAATATCAACAATAGAATACAAGAGATAGAAGACAGAATCTCAAATGCTGAAGATACCATAGGAACCATGGATTCAACAATTAAAGAAAATGCAAAATTCAAAAAGCTGGTAACCCAAAACATTCAGAAAATCCAGGACACAATGAGAAGACCAAACCTAAGGATTATAGGAATAGATGAGAATGAAGATCTACAACTTAAAGGGCCAGCAAATATCTTCTACAAAATTATGGAAGAAAACTTCCCCAACCTAAAGAGAGAGATGCCCATGAATATACAAGAAGCCTATAGAACCCCAAATAGACTGGACCAGAACAGAAATACTTCCCGTCACATAATAATCAAAACCCCAAATGTACTAAACAAAAGAATATTAAAGGCACTAAGAGAAAAAGGACAAGTAACATATAAAGGAAGACCTATCAGAATTACACCAGACTTCTCACCTGAGACCATGAAAGCTAGAAGATCCTGGGCAGACCTCATGCAGACCCTAAGAGAACACAAACTTCAGCCAAAACTACAATACCCAGCAAAACTCTCAATTGCCATAGATGGGGAAACCAAGGTATTCCACAACAAAACCAAATTTGCATGATACTTATCTACAAACCCAGGCCAACAAAGGATAATAGGGGAAAAATACCAACACAAGGGGGTAAACTACACCCCAGAAGAAACAAGATAGAAACCCCACCTCATCCAACCCAAAATAAGAGAACCACTCAAATACAAAAATAATAATGATAATAATAATAATATAATAATAATAATAATGATAATAATAACGCCTAAAATGTCAGGAAGTAATAATTACTATTCCTTAATATCTCTTAATATCAATGGACTCAATTCCCCAATAAAAAGACACAGACTAACAGACTGGATACGGAAACAGGACCCTACATTTTGCTGCATACAGGAAACACATCTCAGTGTCAAAGACAAACACCACCTTAGAGTAAAAGGCTGGAAGACAGTTTTACAAGCAAATGGTCTCAGGAAACAAGCCAGAGTAGTCATTCTAATATCAGATAAAATTGACTTTCAACCTAAAGTCATCAAAAGAGACTCAGAAGGTCACTTCTTGCTTGTCAAAGGGAAAATCCACCAAGAAGAATTCTCAATATTGAACATCTATGCGCCAAATGTAAGGGCACCCTCATTCATAAAAGAAACTTTACTAAAGCTTAAAGCACACATTGCACCTAACACAATAATTGTAGGTGACTTCAACACTCCACTCTCCTCAATGGACCGATCAGGAAACCAGAAACTAAACAGGGACACAGTGAAACTAATTGAAGCTTTGGACCAATTGGATTTAACAGATATATATAGAACATTCCATCCTAAAGCAAAAGAGTACACCTTTTTCTCAGCACCGCATGCTACCTTCTCAAAAATTAATCATATAATTGGTCACAAGACAGACCTCAACAAATACAAGAAGACCGAACTAATCCCATGTCTCCTATCGGATCACTATGGAGTAAAAGTGGTCGTCAATAGCAAGAAGAACAACAGAAAGCCCACGTACACATGGAAACTGAACAATACTCTACTCAATGACACCTTGGTCAAGGAAGAAATAAAGAAATCAAAGACTTTTTAGACTTCAATGAAAATGAAGGTACAACCTACCCAAATCCTTGGGACACAATGAAAGCAGTGCTAAGAGGAAAACTCATAGCCCTGAGTGCCTCCAAAAAGAAACTGGAGAGAGCATACCCTAGCAACTTAACAGCACACCTGAAGGCCCTGGAACAAAAAGAAGCTAATTCACCCAGGAGGAGTAGAATACAGGAAATCAACAAACTAAGGGCTGAAATCAATCAAGTAGAAACAAAGAGAACCATACAAAGAATCAACAAAACTAAGAGCTGGTTCTTCGAGAAAATCAACAAGATAGATAAACCCTTAGCTAGACTAACCAAAGGGCACAGAGACAGTATCCAAATTAACAAAATTAGAAATGAAAAGGGGGATATAACAACAGAAACTGAGGAAATTCAAAGATCATCAGATCCTACTACAAAGGCCTATACTCAAAACAACTGGAGAATCTGGAGGAAATGGACAATTTCCTAGACAGATACCAAATACCAAAATTAAATCAGCATCAAGTAGGTCAGCTAAACAGTCCCATAACCCCTAAAGAAATAGAAGGGGTTATAGAAAGCCTCCCAACCAAAAAAAGTACGGGACCAGATGGTTTTAGTGCAGAATTCTACCAGACCTTCAAAGAAGACTTAACACCAATACTCTTCAAACTATTCCACAAAATAGAGACAGAAGGGACACTGCCCAACTCATTCTTCGAAACTACAATTACGCTGATACCTAAACCACAAAAAGATCCAAAAAAGAAAGAGAACTACAGGCCAATTTCTCTTATGAATATTGATGCAAAAATACTAAATAAAATTCTTGCCAAGTGAATCCAAGAGCATATCAAAACGATCATTCACCATGATCAAGTAGGCTTCATTCCAGGGATGCAGGAATGGTTCAATATACGGAAATCCATCAATGTAATCCACTACATAAACAAACTAAAAGAAAAAAACCACATGGTCATCTCATTAGATGTTGAAAAAGCATTTGACAAAATTCAGCATCCTTTCATGCTAAAAGTCATGGAAAGAGCAGGAATTCAAGGCCCATACCTAAAGATAGTAAAAGCAATCTACAGCAAACCAGTAGCCAACATCAAAATAAATGGAGAGAAACTTGAAGCAATCCCACTAAAATCAGGGACTAGACAAGGCTGCCTTCTCTCTCCATATCTTTTCAATATAGTACTTGAAGTTCTAGCAAGAGCAATTAGACAACATAAGGAAGTCACAGGGATACAAATTGGAAAGGAAGAAGTCAAAGTATCATTATTTGCAGACGATATGATAGTCTACTTAAGCGATCCAAAAAACTCCACCAGAGAACTTCTACAGCTGATAAACAACTTCAGCAAAGTGGCTGGTTATAAAATTAACTCAAGCAAATCAGTAGCCTTCTTGTACTCAAAGGAAAAGCAGGCTGAGAAAGAAGTTAGGGAAATAACACCCTTCACAATAGCCACAAACAACATAAAGTACCTTGGCATAACTCTAACCAAACAAGCGAAAGATCTGTATGACAGGAACTTCAAGTCCTTGAAGAAAGAAATCGAAGAAGACCTCAGAAGATGGAAAAATATTTCTTGCTCCTGGATTGGCAGGATCAATATAGTAAAAATGACCATCTTACCAAAAGCAATCTACAGATTCAATGCAATCCCCATCAAAATCCCAAATCAATTCTTCATAGATCTAGAAAGAGCAATTCTCAAATTCATCTGGAGCAACAAAAAACCCAGGATAGCTAAAACTATTCTCAACAATAAAAGGACTTCTGGGGGAATCAATATCCCTGACCTCAAGCAGTACTACAGAGCAATTGTGTTAAAAACTGCATGGTATTGGTACAGCAACAGGCAGGTAGATCAATGGAATAGGATTGAAGACCCAGAAATGAACCCACAGACTTATGGTCACTTGATCTTTGAAAAAGGAGCCACAACCATCCAGTGGAAAAAAGATAGCCTTTTCAACAAATGGTGCTGGTTTAACTGGAGGTCAACATGCAGAAGAATGTGAATTGACCCACTCTTATCTCCTTGTACTAAGATCAACTCCAAGTGGATCAAGGACCTCCACATAAAACCAGACACACTGAAACTATTAGAAAAGAAACTTGGGAAGACCCTCGAGGACATGGGCACAGGGGGAAAGTTCCTGAACAGAACACCAATAGCTTATGCTCTAAGATCAAGAATTGACAAATGGGACCTCATAAAATTACAAAGTTTCTGTAAGGCAAAGGACACTGTCAGAAGGACAAAACAGCAACCAACAAAGTGGGAAATGATCTTCACCAACCCCACATCCGACAGAGGGCTAATATCCAATATATACAAAGAAATCAAGAAGTTAGAGCCCAAAGAACCAAATACCTCTATCAAAAAATGGGGTACAGATCTAAACAAAGAATTTTCACCAGAAGAAATGCGGATGGCCGAGAAACACCTTAAGAGATGTTCAACATCATTAGTCATCAGGGAAATGCAAATCAAAATAACCCTGAGATTCCACCTCACACCAGTCAGAATGGCTAAGATTAAAAACTCAAGAGACAACAAGTGCTGGAGAGGATGTGGAGAAAGAGGAACACTCTTCCACTGTTGGTGGGATTGCAAAATGGTAAAACCGCTCTGGAAATCAGTGTGACAGTTCCTCAGAATATTGGGCATGTCACTTCCAGAGGACCCTGGCATACCACTCCTGGGCATATACCCAGAGGATTCCCCTGCATACAATAAAGACACATGCTCCACTATGTTCATAGCAGCCTTGTTTATAATAGCCAGAAATTGGAAGGAGCCCAGATATCCCTCAAAAGAGGAATGGATACAGAAAATGTGGTATATTTATACAATGGAGTACTACTCAGCAATTAAAAATAATGAACTCATGCAATTTGTAGGTAAATGGTTAGATCTGGAAAATATCATCCTAAGTGAGCTAACCCAATCACAAAAGAATACACATGAAATGCAATCACTGATAAGTGGATATTAATGAGCCCAGAAGCCCTAAATGCTCAAGGCACAATTAGCAAGTCAAATGACTCCCAAGAAGAAGAAAGGAGAGGACCCTGGGCCTGTAAAGATTGGATCCAGTTTTGTAGACCCAGAACAGAGAAATCGGGGGGGGGGGGAATGATTGGGGAATAGCTGGGGGGGGAGAGGAATTATGGGACATATGGTGGGGGGTAACTGGGAAAGGGGAAAGCCTTTGGAATGTAAACATAGAATATAGGAAATAAAAATTAAATAAAAAAAACAAAAAATAAATAAATGAATAAATGTTTTAAAAAAAAGAAAGTTCGATGTGTTTCTGTCAATCTGTCAAGTTCACTCTGCTAGCCAGTATTGGTGGGTGTGTGTGTGTGTGTGTGTGTGTGTGTGTGTGTGTGTACTTGTGCTCAGGATCAAATCTAGGGCCTTGCATTTGCTTATTTGCACTCTACTCTGGCCCTCCCACTATTCTGAAATCAGTGAATAAGCCCTTGTTGTGCGACTGCTTCTTTGCCAGGTTTCCATGGGGAACATAGGTGAAGTGGATCCAGATGCAGACTACCCTATGTACTTCAGAGGGCTAATGATCTGGACTAACTGGAGATACCAGAAATCACAGGACACATTAATAGAAAACGAGTGGATGTCTTTTTTTACCCAGCTTATCAGATTGAACTCAAACACCGTAGAGCTGACCTGAAAAGGGGAAACCCTGAGAAAGAATCGAGCAGACTTAGAAATGCCAAACAAAATTTTTCTACCTAGGTTATCTTTATTTTTGATTGCATTTTTGCGTCCTAAATGTTGCTGGTTACAGTTTCTAATATTAATAGATGAGAACAAATTGTGTTTAATTATTATCTTTGAGTTCTCTAAAATGATATGTATGGTGCAGTATTTTCGTCATGGTATGGAAAGAGCCATTGTTGTGTGGGAACCAGTTGGAGAGACTGCAGCCACATAGAGCGGTAAATGTATCCTGAAGTCCTAGTTTTGGTCAGGTTAGTTTGTCCACAGCCACATAGAGCAGTAAATGTATCCTCAAGTCCTAGTTTTGGTCAGGTTAGCTTGTATTTATACTTTGCCCACACTGTAGCTGGGAATCAAACTACCCTGACACATTCCTCAATGCTGATTAGAATGATGGCAGAAAGGAAGAAGCCCTTGTGTAGAGTGAAGACCAGACACTTTACAATTGTGCCACCACATCCTTCTCAGACTGTGACTCCAATAAACCCTTCTGTAAGTTGTTTCTCTCAGGAATCATTGATCTGCAATCTTCCCTTCCTTCAAGATATGCTAGGGCAATAGTGGAACAAAGCTTGTGGGAGTAACCAATCAGTAACTGATTTGACTTTAGGGCCACCACAAAAGAAATCCATACCCAACGTTGCTTGGTTGGCCAAGAACTAGAAATGAGATAAGCCAGGGAGAGACCTAAGGGAAAATGTAGTACTACTGTTTTGCTACTAGAACGTAGACATACAATGACACCTATTATACTCATAGAGCAGTGCCTTACTCAGCTACTATCAGAACAGTGTTCTCCTGCAGCAGATGGGAACAAATACAGAGACCCACATCCAGACATTGCACAGAGTGAGAAAACTTGGAACACTCAGCCCTAAATGGGATGTCTTGATCATGTCCCTCCCTTTAGGGCTTAGAAAACCCTGTGGAAGAGGAGGAAAGAATATAGGGGGCAGAGGGGATGGAGGATGCCAGAAGTCAAGGCCTTCTAGATACAGCAGGACTGGAGCACATAGGAACGTCATCTGATTCTTTAATGCACATATTCATAGTTATAAACCCTTAGAAATGCTTCAGTTGCTGCTTAAAGATGCTGTAAATTCCGCTTCCACTTTCATTTGATCCTAGGGAGCCTTAAAATGTTTTCTCTGATTTCTTCAATGACCAAGGATTTTGTGCTATCTGGTTTTCTGTTTGTTTGTTGTTTGTTTGTATTGATTTCAGTTTTACTGTCCTATGAACTGGTAATATATATATATATAAAGTTGGTTTTGATTTTTGTGTTTGCTATGGCTTGATTAATTTAGACTATTTCAGAGGATATTCCATGGACTGCTGAGAAGGAGGTGTATTCTATGTTCGTTGGATAGAATATTTTCTCTGTATCTCTGAACACATTTGCTCTATGTGTGGTTTACTCTAAGGTTCATTTGTTTATTTTTACTTTGCATTAAATAAGAAGTTGTGGACATCACCCACTATCATCTTATTGGCTCCTGACTGATGTTTTTGATGTATTAAGATTTGTGGGAGCGTGGGGAGGATGCAGTGGGAAATGGGACAGCAGGAGTCTGTGTGAGAGCAACTTCCATGAACCTATCAATTGTACACTGTGGTGTTCAGGCCCAAGGTCTTGCTGCTTCCCACAGCTAGAAGAAAATAGTCTGCCCCTGGGGCCAACCTCAGATCACAACAGAAGTGAAACTCTTCATGGAGAATTCCTCAAGGAGGAACAATTACAAATCTGTTCCTTCCTGACCCTTCTTGTTCATCTCAGTATGTTCAGATACTAAAGGAAAGGGACTCTCTCCATACCCCCATTTTTACATTTTTACAGACACCTTGACACTCCTCAAGACTTCCACAGAGGGCACTGGCAGAAGCAATTGCGGCAGCATGTCACAGCAACGCAACCGTGCCGAGGAGGTGGAAACAGAAGGCTTCCTGAATAAGAAGCCATTGTCTGGGAACTATGCTCAGTGCAGCGTTCCTGGAATGCAGGCTTAGGCTTCTTTCTGACACTATGTTGTGGGAGGAGAGGCAGAGAACTCTAACAGGCAGGAAGGAGGTAGCTTAGAAAGGTTTCAGGGCTGGACAAGGGCAGGAACAGAGCCCGCAAGCATGCTATCTCTGTGCTGTCGGTGACCATGCACAGCCCATTACTGCTTGTTTGTTTCCTTTATTTTAAATTGGAAACTGAAAGCCACAACTTCTGGCACATACAAATTTATGGTTATTTTCTTGATAGACTGTCGGTTTTATGAATATAGATAGCAGCCTTGTCTTTTCTTACTAAGTTATTTTAAGTCGACTTCATCGGGTATGTCAGATATGGCGTCCTGCGTGAGGCTGCTCTCCTTCTTTTGGTTCACAGTTCCCCACTCTTTGTCTTTCAATTTTCACATTTTTCACAGTGAGGTGCATTTCTTGGAGACAACTGGGAGTTTTTAACTCATTCAACCAGTCTGGGCTTTACTGACCCTCTGAAGCAGTAGGTGGCTGAGCTTGTGGAGTGGAGATTCGACTGAGCGCACTGCTCAGCTTGTCCTTCTCTTTCTCCGTGTTAGCATCGTGTCTTCCGCCGTCTATGCTAAGCTGACGATTCCCTCCTCGCTCCCCTGTGTTCACCCAGTCCTCTCTTGAGATAGAATTTTTTTGTGCCCCGTGGTTAATATGGCCCTCCTACTCAGTGTATGTTTCTTCAAGTGTCCTGGCTTAGTGATTAACAATTTCTTGAGTTTGTGCTTTTCTTGAAATGTCCTGATTTCCCCCATTAATTAAACCGATTTTCTGGTTATAACAGTCTAACAGGACTCAAAACACATCATTCCAGGCTTCTCTGGCTTTGGGGATTGCTGCTGACAGATCCGATGCTATTCTGATTTTCTGCCTTTGAGTGTGAGTAGCTGGTGTTTTCTTGTGCCTTCAGTATTGTTTGTTTATTTTGTGTCAGTGACATCTTGACTATAATGCCACAGAGAGGTTCTTCCCTGGTGTCTGTTTGGGTCCTAAGTGCCTCTTGTTTGGAGATGATCTAGAGGCCTAGAGGGTTTCTGCTGTCATTTTCCTGAGTCTCTCTCTCTCTCTCTCTCTCTCTCTCTCTCTCTCTCTCTCTCTGCCTTTAGTGCTTGTCTCAGCTGCTTCTGCCCTGTGAATGCTTAGGTTGGGTGTCTTGGTTTCTGCCAGTGGCCCATAGTACAGCGTCCTTGTGCTGATTTATCTTCTCCTTAGTGGGGTATTAACATGGGGTCCTGATCATTTTGCACTCCAACCTGTTGTTCTTCCACCTGCTTGGTGGGATCTATGGCTGATGCTTTCTACTAAGTTTTCTTTTTATTCTTTTTTGTTTCTTTTGAAACAGGGTCACATAGCACAGGATAGCTTCAAACTTGTTATGTAGCCTAAGTTAACCTTGAACTGATCCTCCTGCCTCTGCTTCCCGAGATCTTCAAACAACAGCATTATACCACGACGCCTGACTGATTCACTCTGTTTTTCTTGGACAGCCTTTCTATTGGGATTTTTTGGTTTTGTTTTGTTTTGTCACTTTTTTCAGATCACTGATTTATTTGCCCATATCTTTGATTTTCTCATTCATTTGGCTGACTAATCTCTTACTTTTTTCTCCAGGTCCTGCACAGAATTTACAACTTGTATCTGGATCTCTTTTCTGATCATTGATTATTTTTACTGGAAGACTTTTGAGATCATCCCCTGGAATCATCACCTATCTTGGATTTCAGTAGTTCAGAAGTACTGTCTTTTGGAGAAATCGTGGTACCTTCCTTTTCCGTGTTACTCAAGTGTGTGAGGTGCTGTTTGCCCATCTGCCAGTTAGAATTTCTCTCCCAGCTTGGGGCTCTCTTCTTTACCCGGCAGTTTATTCTAGAAGGCTCAGTCCTCAGTGCCACTCAACAAGGAGAAAACAAACTTTGAGAGCAGTTGCTGTTCCTGCCCCTGCAGGGAATTGTGCGCAGTACTCGGGGTGCCTGGACAATCTCTCTCGTCACCCAGCTTCTTTCTCCTGCTCCTTTCAAGCACCCTGTCACTTCTTTGTAGATTTCCAAGGGTCTTCCTTCATTTCTTTGGAAAAGAGCCCATTTTTTATCCTTTCTCCCCTTGTGGTATGTGTGTATGTGTGAATGTGTGTGTGAGTGTGGTGTGTGGGATATATGTGTATGTGGTATGTGTGTATATGTGTTTGTCTATGTGTGTGTGGTGTGTTGTATTTGCATTTGTGTGTGGTATGTATAGTGTGTGTGGAGCGTGTGTGGTGCGTGTCTGTATGTTGTATGTGGTATATGCATGGGGTATGTGTCTCTCTGTGTGTGGTATGTGTAGTATGTGTGGGATATGTATGTGTGGTATATATATCCATGTGTGTGTGAATGTGCATGTATACATAGGACATGCATGTGTCTGTGGATGCACTTGCCTATTTGCGTGAATGTGGAAACTGGAGGTCAGTGTCAGGCTTCTTCCTCTATTTCTCCTCCATCTCATTTTTAGGATTTATTTATTTGTTTTATGTATCTGTGCTGGTGTTTCCCTCGGTGGCTCTCCCAGAGGTGTCTCTCATCTGTCATCTCATGGCATCTTCCCCTTTTGCTTCCTCTTTAACTCTTTTTTTTTTTTTATGACAGTGATCTTGGTTTGACCTTACTGAAAACTATATTTTGATTTTATAATCTCTTGCTCTTTGGGGAGGCTGAGAAGTTTCAAAATCCTCTGCTTAACACTGCTCCCCCTCTGCTCTCCTGCCTTTCACATGGTATATAATCAGCGTGAAGGAACTTGGCTGAATCTTCAACACAGTTGTTTGGAAAACTCAAACTGCTTCTTTAGTTCAGTCCTGTGAAGGAGAAAGAACTCACCTCCTCTGCCAAAAGACCCGGATGGCACTTCAGTCTCATTGGCTAAGGACCACAATTGCCTTCAATTAGCCATCCAGGAGACCAGGCATGATCTGACCAGCCTTGGGCCCAGCATAATTTTTTTCTTGAAAAGGAAGAAGGGTGGATGTTGGGGCATGACTTGCCATCTGCTACTGTACCTTTGACTCCGCCTGATGTATTCTCCCCCTTCTCTGTGTGACAAACTGTGGTTCACCATACCCGTCTGTCTCAATTATCACCTACTTGGAAAAGCCTTGCTGTTTCCCAGGAGGTTGTATACATCCCTCTATTTGGGTACTTCGTTATTTGTCGAGATTTAAGTCCCTGTGTCTGAGCAATACTGTTTTGGAAATGGAGGGTTTAGAATGGTATAAACAAAACTCCTCTCCTTAGCAAAGCAAGCTGCATCGTGTTATTCTGTAGCCTTTGTATTTCAAAGCCACCAGAACTGAGAAAACATAATGACAGCTTTCATGGACGGTTTCAGTCATTCTGATTCCTGATGAAATGCAAAATTTATTCTAAAGGATTAAAAAGAATAATAGGGCAAGAGTTTCTTTCCCAGGTAGAGCTGGACTTTTCTTCGCCCAATCCCAGGCACTTCCAAGGCTTCAAGTTACAGGCCAGACAGAGAGAAGTCGAAGGTCCACCTCACCACAACCGGAAAAGAAACGCATGACACCGCGTAGCATAGATCACTGGGAGCTAAATCCCACATGTCTGAGGATCAAACAGCACAGCCTGAAGATGCAAGTGAACAAGGAAGGCGTCAAGGCCTCTGTCAACTCAAAGAAGTTACGCCCAAGGTCCCAAGGCATCACCTGTAACCTTGGTAGACCTGCCTGCAGAGCCTCCCAAGCTGAGAAAGTGCCACGCCCACCCCGTGAAGGGCTGCAGGCACAGTCAGAGTGTTCAAACCAAGGCCCAGATCCACATGCCGGCCAGCCCAGGCTCCCAAGGGCACTCAAATCCCCAAAGGGTCTCAGAGCAAAGGCTTCTGCCTGCCAAGATGAAGACAGAGTCATGTGATGCTGGGAGGCGGTTTGTAAGGAACTAGTGCGATGCATTTTATACAAATAAACCCAAGAATGGGAAAAAAAACTGGGTAAAATCATAAAGGTTCACCTCACCCTTCCTATTGTATGTGTGACATGGGGATGACATCATCAAATGACCTGCGTTTACACAGAAGGCAGTCTTAGGGGACTAACAGTTTGCTCAGAATGCTGTGCTAGGCTTGCTCTCAGGCCTGGAAGGAGCACTCAGCAGCAGTACTTCTTACACATGTGCCCTAGGTGATTTACAAATGAAAAACAGCCACAAAAATGTTTTTTTTTATTGTTTTCATTACATTCATCTTTGCAAAATCTACAGCCTCACAATACAAGTCAATGACAATGAACTGCTCGAACACTAGAGGCAGCAAGGGTCCCTGCGTGTATGCATAAAAGGCTGTTGGAGGCAGTTCCTAGTTCCAATATGTGAAAGAAGATGTACATGTTTTTAATATGAACATAATAGAGAATGGTAACAGAATTATAAAATGTCAGGTTACATTTTAAGAATGACAGATGACATTTCCCAGTAAGGTCTGTGTAATCCATCTTAAAAATGTATGCCTCTTTCTCCTTGAGTTCTGCTCTGTGTTAATTTAAGAGATAATAGTGTACACACACACACACAGAGAGAGAGAGAGAGAGAGAGAGAGAGAGAGAGAGAGAGAGAGAGAGAGAGACGCTGAAATCCACAGCTTTAATTGAAAACTGGTATAAAAAAAGAAAGTCATTATGCAGAGCTCCGAGCGCCTCTGGGTTCTGACACACATCCACGCTCTTTGGCCCTCTCCTCCCACACACTGCCAGATGCTGTCTAAAACACATGCCCCCGCGTCCACACCTCCACATTCAGCCTCACGGAGTCCTGACACATTTGTTCTCTTTCCTTCATCCAAGGGAGGCAGCATGAGGGAGAAAAGCATCCAGAAGAATGAGGTGCATGTGCCTGTACGTGTGCACATGTGTGTGTGTGTGTGAGTATGTCTGTGTTATCCAAAGCCTTCAGTAAAATAATTTGTTTCAAAATAAAAACTTTCAGTAGAACTGATGAAAATGTACAACCAGCTCTCCTAGGCCAGTTCACAAGCTTAGAAGTTATTGTTATAACTTAAGAGTTTAGTCCAATCCAACTTTGATCACAATATATCTGTGTAACCACAATAAATCAATGTTTGGTTGAGAAAGAGGTGTAAGA
Organism: Apodemus agrarius; assembly: GCA_964023405.1. Lineage (NCBI taxonomy): Eukaryota > Metazoa > Chordata > Mammalia > Rodentia > Muridae > Apodemus > Apodemus agrarius. The sequence goes on from OZ030014.1 coordinate 48,411,883, forward strand.
CGATATTGAGTTATCTTTCCAATGATATAGGAATATCAAATTCTCCAGGTCAGGTGTTCTGCTCTGGAGATTGAAATCTCTGCTTGTGTCCTATATTTAGACTTAGAAGTACAGAATTAGATTAGGCATTTAAAAGAACACGAGAACCATCAATACTACTGCTAAAAACAGACACACGAGACCTGAGACTGAGGCCCCAGTTGCCAAGCAAGACGTGACAGTCTCTCTGGGAAAAACAGGGGTGGGGGCATGTGTCAATGAGGCTGAGAAGCAACTTGTGTTTTCCATGTTAATTTTTTATCAGGAATATTAGAGATTTTCTGTCAAGCAGTAAAATTATGAAAACCCGGGTAGGAAGAGTTACACCTCCTCCTCTAACAAGTAGAAAGAGCTTACCTTTAGTGCAGACCCTGACTCTCAGGCATCAGTGGGATTTGGGTCACAAGTGCCAGAAAACCTGACCTAAAGTGTCACATGGGGAAACTCATTGGCTCCTGTAACTGCAAAGCTTAGTTGCAGAGACCCTGAGTGGCAGTGGGGTCGAGTTCCTCTTCTGACTGTCTTCTGCACGGTTTCAGGTCCCCTTGTCACTCGACTCTCAGGTTAAGACTAGCAAGCAAGATTAATGGCTTTCTGGAACAGACATGAACCTTGGCTGCAAACCTTAACTAATAACCATGACTGGGGAAATGTGCAAGAGCTGGTTGAGGTATGACTCTCTTCTGGGAAAGGCCAGAAATGTAGTCTTACTTAATCAAATGAACATGGGTGGTGGGGAACAGGAAAGGGGTAAAACTAAGTCAGGATGAATGAGATGGAGAATGGTGCAGGAAATGAATGCATGGGTTTTGCTTCTGCAGTTGTTTATAAGCCACCTAGACTAGGCTCTTTTGTTAGAGCAGCCACAACCCACAACGATAGGATGCCAAGGATCCTTACATTCCCTTCCATTCAAAATTGCCTTTCTCTAGTTTGGAGTTCTCCAGAAGAAAAAGCATACTGAATTCAGTTTTTATGTCCAGGTAAAATCTAGAAGAGTCCATACTAGTTATATAATAGGAGTTTAATGTGTGGTGACTAGAGGTTAGGCCTAGTAGGTCATAGAATACACTTTTCTAACCTACCCTAGAATATCAACCAAGGGGAGTGTTTACTTAACGTCTCTGCCAGCCGTCTGGAACTGCTGGGCAGTCTTTGTTGGGAAGGTGGCTCTGTTCCTGGGGACCACAGGCTTCTGCCGACTGTTTCACTCCTCCCCATTTTCCTTGTTGAAGTTTGCTGACTACCCCCCCCCACACACACACACAGCTGCACTGTGGCCTGAAGGAAGAGGAAAGAAGATGTGATTGGCAAGCAGCTTCCTTTGAGAAGTGGGATGCATATGTGCCTTGGGCAAAACTTAGTCAGTTGTCTACGGTGCATGAATGTCAAGAAATAACCGAGACTATACCTTCTAGAAAGTCGTTACGTGACAGTGGAGACTCAAGAGGGTCCAGGGAAGAGAGAAACATTATGAAAGCCGAGATGGTTCAGTTATTGGCTTCTTCCATAAATCATTGTGTGTAGGAAGGAGACAGGAGCAATGGAGACAGTACCTCACTTTCTCACAGCATTGCCAGTAAATAAAAGCACACATAAGGTTATGTGGAAGGGGGGATATAGCTACAAATGCTGTTTTTAAATGGGATGATCCACACTGGGATGACCTAGGTTAGACTAATATGACCTGATGATTAGCAGGCAGGTATGATCTGTTCCTTTTTGTGTATGAAAATAGATTCTTTTCTCATATACTATATCCTAATTACTGTTTCCTGTACCTCTACTCCCAGTTCCTCCCCACCTCTCCTCCCATTCAGTTCGACTCCCTTTCTGTCTCTCATTTAAAGAACAACCGCAGTATTCTGAGATAGTAATGAGATATAATAACACAGACTATAATAAGATCGTTGGAGTTCAAGACTATTGGGGAAAGACCATCACCAGACTTAATTTAGATTATAATTAGCCAAATTTGTTAAAACTTCTAGCAGGGGTTTAGTTGCTAACTCAATTCAGGGATGTGTCACCCAGAACTGAGTGAAGAAAAGGCGTTTAAAGGGGAAAACTGCAATCACTTCTGCAGAGTTTACAGCTACATGAGGATCTGCCTCACTCCCTCCTGCACACAGCATTAAGCAAGTTTACAGAAGCCAGAGCAAGCAGTTAATCACTTCACGTGAGCAGCGTGAGGTGTAGTTCCATCTCACGGACGGGGCCTTAAATAAACTCAGATGTGGGGTGGTTGCCTCCACAGGCTTTGTACCACTATTGCCCTAATTACATCTTGACACTATTGTGGATCTAAGCGTTTGTCACTGGCTTGGCCTTGATGCTTCTCTCTTGGTAACATACAGAGCACCTTCCTGTGCTAAAGACCCCATGACGTAGGAGTGAAGGCTCTGGGTAGGCACTGGCTCAGCTTCTCCATGTGCAGTGAGTTCTGGAGGCATTATCCTTTGCTGTCAGTTTGTAGAGAACAATAATTTGTCCCAGCAACAGACTGGTTTGTTTGAAGATTCCCACCAGACTCCTTTGGCAGACAACTCCCTTAGATGTAACCCAATCCAGGCACCGGAAGCTCCATTTGGCAGTTGGCGTCCTGTCCCCCCATTATTTGGCAACTTTGTTTAGATCACCTTTATACATGTCTATATTTTAGGAAGTTTCTACTGTATTAGGTTTCCATACTACCCTTCAAATGCCTCTTAATTTTAGCTGTTTCTCCCACATGTTCCTTTCTTAAACTCCCTCTACCCTCCTCACTTGATCTCCTGTTCTACCCCTCTTCCATTGATCCATAATTACCTATTTTATTTTCCTTTCCTACCAAAATTCATCTGTACAATCTAATACTTGTCCTCTCTGGCTCTCTGAATTATAGTTTGGTTATTATTGACCTAATATCAATTATAAGTGAATGCATACCATATTTGTCTTTCTGGGTTTGGAGTACGTCACTTGGGATGATTTTTTTTTTCTAGTTCCATCCATTGGTGTGAAAATTTCATAATTTTTTCTAAAAGATGGATAATATTCAATTGTATAAATTACCACATTTTCTTTATCTGTTGAGAAACATCTAAGTAGCTTCCAATTCCTCTCTATTTTGAATAAAGCATCAATGAACATGGTTGAACAAGTGTCTTTATGGTAGAATGAAGCACCCTTTGGGTATATGCCCAAGATAGTGTAGCTGGATCTTGGAGTAGAAGAATTACCATCTTCCTAAAGAAGTGTCACGCTGATTTCTATAGTGGCTGTACAAGTTTGCATTTCCATCAGCAAAGGATAGGTGTTCCCTTTATTCTACGTCTTCACCAGGATGTGCTGTCAATTATTTATTCATCTCAGCCATTCTGACAGGTGTAAGATGAAATCTCAAAGCAGTTTTTATTTGCATTGCCCTGGTGCCTAAGGATGTTGAACATTTCATTAAGAATTTCTCAGTCCTCAACAGAACCCTCTGTTAGATCTGGACCCAGTTTTAATTGTATTATTTGATATTTTTATATCTAACTTCTTGAGTTCTTTATATATTATGGATATTTGTCCTGTATTGTTATATAGTTGGTAAAAAACCATTTTTCATTCTAGAGGCTGCCATATTGTTCTCTTGATAGTGTCCTTTGCCTTACAAAAGCTTTTCAGTTTAGCGCCTGTACTAGCAGTATCCTGTTCAGGAAATCATCTCCTATGTCAACGTATTCAAAGCTATTCTCCAATTTCTCTTCTATCAGCTTCAATATATCTGGTTTTATGTTGAGCTCTTTGTTTCACCTGGAGTTGTGTTTCATGCAAGGTGATAAGTGTGGATCTATTTGCAATCTTCTACTTGCAGACATCCAATTTGACTAGCACCATTTCCTGAAGAAGCTGCCTTCCCCCCCCCCCAGTGTGTATTTCTGGCTTCTTTATAAAAAAAAATCAGGTGTCTATTGGTATATAGATTCATGGGTGGATCTTTAGTTCAATTCCATTGATCAATGTGCCAGTTTTTGTGTCAATACAATGTTGTTTTTATCATTATAGCTTTATATTACAACTAGAAATCCAGGATGGTGATACCTCTAGCAGTTCTTTTATTATTCAGGATCATTTCAGCCATCCTGGGTATTTTGTTTCTCTGCATGAAGTTAGGAATTATCTTTGATCTGTGTAGAATTGCATTCAAATTTTAATGGATATTGCATCAAGTGTGTAGACTGCTTTTGAAAGGATGGCCATTTTTACTATGTTATAATCCTACTGATCCATGAGCATGGGAGATCTTTCCATTTTCTGATATCTTTTTAATTTCTTTCTTCAAAGACTAAGTTTTTAGCATACAAGTCTTTCACTTGCTTTGTTAGAGTTACCCCAGAAAATTTATATTATTTGAGATTCTTGTGAGAGATGATGTTCTTCTGGTTTTCTTTGGACTATTTATTTATCATCTGCAAATAAAGATGCAGATCTACAAACACATTTTTCTTCTTCCTTTCCAATTTGTATTCCCTTGATCTCCTTCAGTTGTCTTATGGATCTAGCTAAGATTTCAAGTGTTATGTTGAATAGGTTTGGAGAGAGTTGCCAACCTTGACTTGTTCCTGATTTTAGCAAAATTTCTCTCCATTTAATTTGATGTTGGCTGTGGGCTTTCCATAAGTTGCTATTGTTATAGTGAAGTATTCCCTAATCTCTCCCAGACTTGTCATGAAGAGGTGTGGAATTTTGACAAAATCCTTTTCTTTTTTTAAATTTTTCCTTATTTTTTTAAATTTTTATTGGATATATTTACATTTCATTTACCTTTTCCTGGTTCCCCACCCCCCAAAGGTCCCACATGCCCTTTTCCCTACCCCTGTTCCCCCATCTACCCCTTCCCACTTCCCTGTTCTGGTATTCCCCTACACTGATGCTTTGAGCCTTTCCAGCACCAGGATCCACTCCTTCCTTCTTGTCAGACATCATCTGGTATGTGGATTGTGTCTTTGGTGTCCCAGGATTCTAGGCTAATATCCACTTATCAGTGAGTGCATACCATGGGTATTCTTTTGAGACTGTGTTACCTCACTTAGTATGATGTTCTCCAGCTCCATCCATTTCTCTAAGAATTTCATGAATTCATTGTTTCTAATGGCTGAATAGTACTCCATTGTGTATATATACCACATTTTCTGTATCCATTCCTCCGTTGAGGAATATCTGGGTTCTTTCCAGCTTCTGGTTATTATAAATAAGGCTGCTATGAACATAGTGGACCATGTATCCTTATTGCATGCTGGGGAATCTTCTGGGTATATGCCCAGGAGTGGTATGACTGGGTCCTCTGGAAGTATCCTGTCCAGTTTTCTGAGGAACCGCCAGACTGATTTCCAGAGTGGTTGTACCAGCTTGCCGTCCCGCCAGCAGTGGAGGAGTGTTCCTCTTTCTCCACATCCTCGCCAACACCTGTTGTTTCCTAGCCATTCTGACTAGTGTGAGGTGAAATCTCAGGGTTGTTTTGATTTACATTTCTCTAATGACTAATGATGTTGAACATTTTTTAAGGTGCTTTCCACCCATCTGGGCTCGTGTGTTGGTTCTGTATGGTGACCTGGGCTGGTCTGTTGGTTCTCTATGGTGACATGGTTAGGCCACCAGCTCCAAGATGGTGGCGGGTCTCGTGGCTCTGTCTAACCGCGGGATTCCCTGCAGGCCCAGAGCTTCCCTGGTTGGACTGCTGGAGACTAGATGGTGGTGCTCTCAGTCCACAGGGCTCTGTCTGGTTAGCTGTCTGTGGTGCCCTGAGGCAAGATGGCAGCCTCTGCTGTACTCCAGGCACAGACCCCCCCACACCCCCCACACCCCCACACCCCCCCACACCCCCTGAGCAAGTTGGTGCCAGCGCGGGTCAGCACAGAGACCGCCCACTGAGCTGATCTGGCTCTGGGTGCAGGCAAGAGCCTGACTGACAGGGTAGTTGATGTTAGACTGGGACTCTGTCCACATACCTGGCCTCAGCTGCTAGCTGTCTGTCCAGAATCCTTTTCTACACCTGATGAAATGACCATGTAGTTTATATAGTGGATTACATTTACACATTAACATATGTAGAACCATTCCTGCATCTCTGGGATAAAGCCTACTTGAACTTGATGGATGATCTTTTTGATATACCTCTAGACTCAATTTTCAAGCATTTTATTGAGCATATTCGTATCTATGTTCATAAGGGAAATAGGTCTGTAATTTTCTTTCTTTGTTGGGTCTTTTGTGGTTTAGGTATCAAAATAACTGTGGCCTCCTAAAATTAATTGGGCAATATTTCTTCTGTTTCTATTCTGTGGAATAATTTGAGGAGTATTGGCATTAACTTTTGGCCTTGTGAGTTTTTTGTTTGTTTGTTTGTTTGTTTGTTTGTTTGTGTGGGAGACTTTTAATGGATGATTCTGTTCCACTAGGAGTTCTAAATCTGTTTAAACTTGTTATTTGATTTTGAATTAACTTTGGTAAGTTGCATATATTGATCAAATGATCCATAATGGTTAGTTTTTCCAATCTGATAGAGTACAAGTTTTTCAAGTATGACCTTATGATTCTTTGGATTTATTTAGCGTCTACTGTTATCTCTCCTTTTCATTTCTGATTTTATTAATTTTGATATTTTCTCTCTGCTTTTTATTTAATTTTGATAAGGGTTTGTTGATTTTTCTCAAAGAAACAGTTATTTATTTCATTGTTCTTTGAAATTTTCTTATTTATATTTTGTTGGTTTCATCCCGAGTTTGATTATTTCTTGCAATCTACTCCTTTTGGAGTGATTTCTTTTCTTTTCTTTTTTTTTTTTTTTGTTCTAGAATGTTCTGGTACACTGCTAAGTTGCTAGTGTTAGATCTCTCCAATATTTTATGAAGACACTTAGTGCTATGAACTTGCCTCTTAGAACACCTTTGTCATATCTTGTAAGTTTTGGTATGTTGTGTATTCATTTTCTTTGAGTTCTGGAAAGCCTTTAATTTATTTCTTAATTATTTCTGTCGACTGATTTTTCATTCAATAGAAAGTTATTCAGTTTGCATGCATTTTTAGGCTTTCTGTTGTATCTATTGTTGTTGATATCCAGTTTTAATGTGTGATATTCTAATAGAGTATATGGAGTTATTTCAATTTTTTTGTAACACATTTTGTGCCAGTTTTGGAAAAAGTTCCATGAGGTGCTGAGAGTGTATGTTCTTTTGTATTTAGGTGAAATGTTCTATAAATATAGGTCCATTTTGTTTATAATATCTGCTATCTGGACAGTCTTTCCATTGGTTAGAGTTGGGTATTAAAGTCACCCACTATCAGTGTGTGAGGATCAATATGTGATTTAAGCTGTAGTCATGTTTTGTTATGTTTTGGGGTTTTGCCTGTTTTACAAACTTAGGTGCCCTTGTGTCTGAGGCATAGATGGTAAGAATTAAAATGTCATCTTGCTAGATTTTTCTTTTGATGAGTATGTAGTGTCCTTCCCTGTCTCTTCTGATTAGTTTTAATTTGAAGTCTAATGAATATACTAGCTTGTCTTTTAAACCATTTACTTGGTGTAGTTTTAATTTTTTAATGACTACTTTTAATGATGGTTTTAAATGCTTTAACATCCCTTCTAGCCATCACCCACCATAAATGGAAGGGGGGAAAAGGAAACAGGGAACATGTACCTGTTTAGAAATTGGAACAAATCTTATCTGCATTGTCTGGAAATCAGCAGTTTAGTTCACAGGTGAGAAGCAGCAGCTTGATCTAATTGCAAATACTTTACAAATATACCAGCAGTGTAGTTCAGTAGAGTCAGGAGAGTACACATGAATCCGCAGTGGTGCCATAGCCTAGTAAGGACAGCCAGAACTCAGCATCAGCATGCGTCAGTAGGAAGGATTTAGAACAGCAGGGAAACCAGAAGTTCTCTGCTCTATCTCTCTCCCTCTCCCTCTCCCTCTCCCTCTCCCTCTCCCTCTCCCTCTCCCTCTCCCTCTCCCTCTCCCTCTCCCTCTCCCTCTCCCTCTCCCTCTCCCTCTCCCTCTCCCTCTCCCTCTCCCTCTCCCTCTCCCTCTTCTTCTCCCTCTTCCTGTCTCTTTCCCTTTCCCTCTCCCTCTCCTTCTCTCTCCAAAGAGAAAATCAGAAAAGGTGCAAGACCAAGAAGCATTGCACAGCTTAGCTTTACAAGCAGTCCAAGCCCCTCTCATAGCTCATTGAGTCCTATTTATACTCTCTCCAAACATCCCTTGTCTTCTAAGGGTTTTGTCTTACCATGTGCCTTGTCTCAGCACACGAGTTTGTCTGTATCTGTTGACATCACTCTGCCAATCTGCCCAATTCTCCTGAAGCAGCAAGAAACCATAGCACACCACCAGGAGTTTTTGGTGTGTTTCTCTCTATGGAGTCCCGGCAAATGCACCTCAACTACACAATGTAAAGCAGACCCGCACATGTGTGCTGTTAATGAAGAATCCTTCATTACATATCCTTTCACATCCCTGCTCCAACAAAACATTCTTTTACCTGTGTCTGCTTCAGTGAAACATTCCTTCATGAGTCTGCCTTAGCCTTTCACCTGTGTCACTTTAGTGAAACGTTCCTTCACATGTCTGCTTTAGTAAAACTTGTGTCCACTTCAGGAAAACACTCCTTCATGTGTTTGCCCCAGCATAGCACCATCTGACACAACCAACTTTCCAAAGAATCCTTGAGATTTCACTTCAACTTGGAGTATTTTTTCTCCATCCTAACACTTGGAGGTGATATCTACCCTTGATGTTAAGGTGTATTTATTGGATGCAGCAGCAGGATGGATTCTGGTTTTGCATACATTCTGTTAGTGTGTGTGTGTGTGTGTGTGTGTGTGTGTGTGTGTGTGTGTAAACTGGGGAATTGAGACCATTGATGTTAAGAGATATGAATAGCCATCACAATCTGTTCTATATCAAAAAAAAGTTGTCCCAAACCAAATATTGTGAATTTAAGACAATTGAACTTTCCTACAAACCCAAGGAAGTTAATTCAAATATCTTGTTGCATGTTCATTGCTGTGACAAAACTCATGACATAGCAACTTAAAGTGAAAACATCATTTTGACTCATGGTTTCAGAATTATGGCTGCCTGTTTCTGGTCACTCCTGGAGGATTTAGAGGCAGAACACCATGATGACAGGAGCTTGTGAAGGAAGAGCACATACACACACACACACATACACACATGTATGCACATATGCATGCACACATGCACACATGCCCACACACAGAGAATATACATATTGTTCAAAATTCTAGAAGATAGAAAGTCCAAGCTCAAGGTTCTCCCAGGTCAGTTCATCTCATGTTGATGTGTGATTTATAAAATATATTAAAATTGATTTTGTTGGTGGTGGTGGTGGTGGTAATGTTGATGTTTGAGATGGGGTCTCTAGTCCGGGATGGCCTTGAACTTCCTATGTAACTGAGGAGAATCTGAAAACATGGTCCTCCTGCCTCTGTGACACCCTCCCCCTCCAGGTGCTGGCACTACAGACATGTGCCATCATGCACAATTTATCCAGCCCTGGGGTGGAATCCAGGGCCTCATAGATGCCAGGTAAGAACTTTTCTAATTGAGCTACATCTCCATACCCAAACTGAAGTTTTTAGTGCAGAAAGTAAACTAATTATGACCAGAAGCTTATTGACATACTTCTGAGGCCTCTGTCTGTAATGTGCACCAGTCAGCTACAGAACGTGGCCCAGACCTTACATCTCATTTGTCTTTCCTCTTGACTTCGTTGTCTTTCGATCTTCTGATGTCTAATTTTAAAACAAAGCAGTCTCCAGTTCTGGCAGATGGAGTAAACACAACATATTTTAACTCTCCCGCCAGCAGTAACCACACCCAGGCTTACCACTCGCAGTAACTTAACTTACCAGAGCTGGACAGGTGACGCATAGGGTGGGGTGGGGGCAATGAGAACCTGCCTACAGAATTACGGATTGATACTTCTTCATCTTCCCAAACACTCTGGTCACCAAATGTGTGTGGGAATTCTATACCAGCGGATTCTCTAAGTCCAGTTGTGTCCTGTAGTTCAATTCTAACACTATTAGCCTAGAGTTAATGAAGGGTCCAGAAGTTAGCCTGGTCCTCACAGGATTGCCCAGCCCCAATTATATGTTGCCGTGGTCATGGTGTCTGTTCACAGCAGTAAGACCCTAACTAAGATACCATCACACCATCATTCTAATCCTTCCTTCCTCTCCCTCTCTCTCTCTCTCTCTCTCTCTCTCTCTCTCTCTCTCTGTGTGTGTGTGTGTGTGTGTGTGTGTGTGTGTTGTCTCTCTATTTCTGTCTCTCTCTGTCTCTGTGTCTCTGTGTCTATCTCTCTGTGTGTCTCTGTGTCTCTGGGTCTATCTCTCTGTGTGTCTCTGGGTCTCTGTCTCTCATCTCTCTCTACTTCTCTGACTCCTGTCTGTCTCTCTCTCCTTCCTCCTTTCCTTTCTCCTTCCCTACCTCTTGCCATGTCATTACAATAACATGTAATTACATTGGCTTTATCTGGACTATCCAGGGTATTTGCTACAGTTTAAAGATATTTCTTTTGGAAATGTAACTGCTAATATAGTGAGACAGACCAAGGAGCTAGGGAGCTGGGTCAGTAGGTAGTGTGATTGTCCTGCAAGCACAGGAACCTGAGTTCAATCCCTATAATATTCATTTTAAAAAGCCAACAGGGAGCTCCAGGCCAGTAAGAGATAGAGCTAAATAAATAAATAAATAAATAAATAAATAAATAAGTAATGTAGGCATCATCGAAAGCACTTTGGCCTCCACCTGTATGGGCACACACACAGGCATGCACATCAGGATACACATAAACACTCATAGACACACACACAAGTGACTCAAATGCATATATATATATATATATATATATATATATATGTAGGAGGGAGGCAGAGGAAGCTTTTAAGAGAAAGTTCAACCAGAAGGACTCCTCGTCATGGGTAAGTCTAACACTTTTATTTGGAAGTACTTTATTGTGCTAGACATGGCAGCCCATGCCTATAAGCCCAGAACACTGGAGGTTGAGGCCAGCCTAGTGTATTTAGTAATGCCCTTTCAAAAAATGTAGAATTGGGAGCCTTTGTAAGTGGACTTCTCTTCCACATTAGTCCAGGTGTTATCGTATGAAGGTTACAAGATATCAGAACTCTATTCTTGGAATTCCCAGGCTCCAGAGCTGCCAATACATTTCTGTTTACTATACACTGCCTAGATTTGATATTCTACTGTAGCAGCAATAAATGTGCAGAGACAATAGTTTCCTCTGGATGAAGAGTCTCACGCAGCTTTGCAGTCTCTCTTACCTTGTAAGAAAACTCCTAGTTTCCCAGGGTGAGGATGTGCACAATGCTAAGGGGCATTAGTCTGTGTATTGTAATCCCTTAGAAAACAAACTGAATCCGCCTGTGACCCACAGCCCACAGAGCGGTTAGGTCATGAGACTGGAAGAGAAGGAGGTTGATTTCCCTCCAGAAGGGGTGATCCAAAGACAAACCAGGCTGTTTTGGTTTGGGTTTGGGTGGTGATAGTGGTGGTGGAGGATTGTGGGGGGGGTTGCTAAGAATTGAATCATTAGTATCCTGTGAGTGCTAGCAAGTACTCTACTACTGGGCTACCTCCTCAACCCCAAAGAATCTTATGATGTGAAATCTGGATGTCTACTATGTAGACTAGGAAATAAATGTCAGTGCTGAAAAGGGTACCAATACTGGCATTAGACATTCGATCTTTTACATTCAAAGTATTTTACACATGGCAACACCTTCAGGGCTCATGCTATCTGAGTGCATCTAAAGACGTAGCTCAGTCTTTGGGTATACTTGTGTATGTCAAAAGTAGTTACCATGATCAAGCAAGCTAACATAGTGTTCACCTCCCACAGTTACTCTTAGACAGGGATCTCATAACATGGAAATGCCTGCAGAGAATAAACATTCTTGAACATGATGAAAAAGTAGAAAACCTAAACAAAAAAAGTAAAAAAAAAAAAAAAAGATAAAAAAGGAACTAAATGGATAATTTGAAATTAAAACTATGCTAGAAATCTGTGAGAATAACTTCTAATGATTTTTCTCTTTTTTACTTTAGTATTGTATTTATTTTACTTTATGTTTATGGTTTTTCACTTACTTTTCAGGGCTAGAGAGCAAACTTGGGGTACTAGGCATTCCTGGCTTTCAGAGAAAAGGAAAGACTCTTATCAGGGCCACTCACGTGCTATTTTCTGTTAAGACTCAGTGGTCAGCAGAGATTGAAGAATCAACTATGATTAAGAAGAGACCAGAATCTCTCAAGTGAAACCTTTACTTTGCTGAGACAGCTGATGCTGGCGAGCTGGGGCTGAGAGCTTAGCAGTGTTCTCTTTACTTTCTGTTGCTATGATAAGACATCTGAATGAAAGCAGTTTTGAAAAAGAAAGGGTTTATCTGGTTTACGACTCCAGGTCACAGCTCATCCTGAGATGAGCTGAGGCAGGAGCTGGAAGGTGTTGGGTTCAGGGTGGAGGCTGAGAAAGCTCACTTCAGAGGCAGAAGCTTGAAATGGAAGCTTTATTTTCTATCGCTCAGAGGGGTGGTCAGTTCAGGATCCGAGCCTCATCCTTGAAGGGAGACTGTACAATTTTTTTTGTTTTGTTTTGTTTGTTTTGTTTTGTTTTGTTTTGTTTTGTTTTGTTTTGTTTTTGAGACAGGGTTTCTCTGTATAGCCCTGGCTGTCCTGAAACTCACTCTGTAGACCAGGTTGGCCTCAGACTCAGAAATCCGCCTGCCTCTGCCTCTGCCTCTGCCTCTGCCTCTGCCTCTGCCTCTGCCTCTGCCTCTGCCTCTGCCTCTGCCTCTGCCTCTGCCTCTGCCTCTGCCTCTGCCTCTGCCTCTGCCTCCCAAGTGCTGGGATTAAAGGTGTGCACCACCATTGCCTGGCTGTACAATATTTTTAAAGGATGAGAACACAAAGCAAGGGGGAATGGGAAGGGGAGCTGTTGCACTGACCAACCATATTTTGACACAAGAGGTTAAACAAGGAGGTTAACATTGGTGAACTGGTTTGAGGGTCCTCCTGGCTGGACCTAGAATCTAGAGTGAGAAGGGAACAAGCAGCATGCCTTCAATTGAACCAAGAGACCCAGCATTCAGAAGGATAAAGGAACGAAGGGCCAAATATAGTCAATTAAGTCAAGACAGGCAGCACCTCTATAACTTGTGTGCCTTAGTTTAGACAGCAGGAAACCAAGCATCTTCTCTCTTTACATCCTTTACCGGTTAACAGACAAACATGAAACACCTGAAGAGGTAGGATCTAAGTTGATTCCAGGGCCTGGGAACATGAACTCAGTCTTTGCTCTGCCAGCAAGGAGGAGTTTGTTCCTGAGAAGGCTGAACTCAGGCAGCTGTCTCCTAATAGAGGTGGTCCGGCTTCGTATTCTCCACAGCACTGTTTCTGTTGAAGAGGTACCGTAGGAACTATGGAGAATACAACTTGCCAGAGAGAGGTAGCTTTCTTCTACAGCTCAAGACAACCTGTAGCAGGTTCTGCTCAACACATTTGTGACTGGACCCTCCTACAGCAGACAAAATTAAAGCAAATCCCCCAAAGACATGCCCACAGGCCAATGCTATTTAAACACTTGCTCAATGGAGGCGCTGGGCTGTGTCAGATTAACAGTTAAGACTAACCAGGACAAGCGGACTCAACAGCAAGCCGAAGGGGACAACAGAACAAAAACAAAGAAATATAGACACAGCCAATATAAATATCAGAGACAAAAATGGACTTGTGAAAGCTAAGTCAGGCATGGTGGCTTACACCCACTGAGGCTGGGGCGGGAAGGAGGCCATAGAGAGTTCACAGAACAGCCTTGATGCACAACGTTCCCCAATAGAGAAAATGCTCCAACCTCAGACTTCCTGTAAGCAAGCCTCTGGGGCATTTTCTTGATAAGTGATTGATGTGGGTGTCTCAGGGTTTTTCTTGCTGTGCACAGACATCATAACAACAGCTCTTGTATAGCAGAAAATATTTAATTGGGACTGCCTTACAGTTCAGAGGTTTAGTCAGTTATCCTCATGACGGGAAGCAGAGCAGCCCACCAGCAGACATGGTGGTGGAGCAGGAGCTGAGAGTTCTACATCTAGATCAGAAAGCAGCAGGAAGAGACATCGCTATGCTGGTCCTGGCTTGAGATTCTGAGACCTCAAAGTCTGCCCCACACACCTTTGCTCAACATGACACACTTTCTCCAACAAAGCCATTCATACTCCAACAAGACCACCTCTCCTAATAGCGCTACTCCCTATGGGCCTATGAGGGCCATTTTCTTTCAAACCACTATAGTGGGAGAGCCCATCCCAGTGTGTGGTGCCAGCCCTGGACAGATGCTCCTTGGGTTTGTGAGAAAACAAGCTGGGTAAGCCTGAGGGAGGAAGCAAGGAGATGGTCTCCCTCCAACATCTCTGTCCCAAGTCCCTGCCTCCTGGTTTCTGCCCCAACTTCTTTCCATGATAGACTGTAAATTCTTAAACTGAAATAATCTTCTCCTCCTACGTCACTTCTAAAAGAGAAATTGCTACCAGGTTCATGGGATATTTCTGTGAAAGACCTGACCATGTTGTTTAGGGAGTATTGGGGAAGGACCTTTTGAAACTTGAGCTAGGAAAGCCATTGAGTGTTCAGAACTTAATGAGTGGTTGTGGGTCCTTAGAAGCATTATCTTCTAAGTTCCCACAGACTCTTGTCAGGGTCACTCACATGGTATTTTCTGTTAAGACTCTGTGGTTCTGGTCAGCAGAGATTGAAGAATCAACTATGATTAAGAAGAGACCAGAATCCCTCAAGTGAAACCTTTACTTTGCTGGGACAGTTGATGCTGGTTAGCTGGAGCTGAGAGATTAACAGTGTTTAAGAAGAAACTAATATCATTGGGGTGAAGTATTCTGAGAAAATTTCCACAGGGTCAGCACACAGAAGCTGTGGTTGAGAGGGGGCAAGGCTGCATCCCATGCTGGCAGCCAAACTAGGTAATCCATTAGAGTTTCCCATATGTTACTGACTTTAAAGGCATGAGGAAGGCATGGAGAGCATCTGAGGCTTAACACTGTGAGAAAGAGAGGCCATTGATAAAGGAACAGCCTGTGGACACCTAGCGTATTGTAGATGCCAGGACCATGGGAAGACCTCCAAGGATAATGGAAGCGGAGAAGTTGAACCAGACTGAGCCTCTGAAATTAACTATGTGTGCTGTGCATGGCAGAACTAGAGGAGGGGATGCCCAGACCCTTTGGAGCCCAGAGGATTTCGAATGGGTCCCATGGGGCAAACACTTATATTTAATATTGCAATATTAATATTTATTAACATGACATCTTAGTGATAGGTAAAATAGTGATATATTAGTATGTTAAGTTGACAAAAAGTCAATTGTCCTTGTTTTTTGTCAACTTGACACAAACTAGAGTAATATGAGATGAAGAAAACTCAGTTGAGAAAATGGCTCCATAAGCTATGGCTGTAGGCAAGTTTGTAAGCTTGTAAGACATTTTCTTAATTAGTGATTGATGGGGGAGGGTCTAGACCATTGTGGGTGGGACCATCCCTGGGCTGGTGGTTTCTATTAGAAATCAGCCTGAGCAAGTCATCTCTCCATAACATCTCCATCACCTCCAGCCTCTAGATTTGTGCCATTTGAGTTTCTGTTCTGGCTTCCTTTGCTGATGAACAGTGATGTGGAAATGTAACCCAAATAGATCCTTCCTTCCCCGAGTTACTTTTGATCATGGTGTTTCATTACAGCAGTAGAAACCCTGACTCCAGCACATTGGCTTGTATGCAAGCCTCTGGACATTTTCTTGATTTATGATTGGTGGAAGGGCACAGCCCACTAGGTGGTACCATTGTCTGGAAGGTGGACCTAGGGTGTTAGATGCAGGGGTTGGGACAGAGCAAGTCAAGGGGAGCCATCCTGTAAACAGTATCATCATGGTTTCAGCTTCTGTTCCTGTCTCCAAATTTGTGCCATGAGTTCTTGCCCTGATTTCTCTCCAAAAAGAATATAAGCTGCAATACCCCCAAGATGTTGTTGGTAACTATATTTTATTACTACAAGAAAAGGCAAACCAAGACACAGATTTGTCTCAAAAACTTGAAATCATAACAAAAACAAATCAACAGATTCCAAGAAGCCTATGGATCAATAGCAGAAGATTAACATTTATATTATCAAAAGTATAGAAGGAAAGGCAAGGAAATAATATACTATTTTAAATGATTTCTTTATTCTTATTTTAAGTGCATTAGCATTTTGCCTACATGAACATTTGTGTGAGGATGTTGGATGCCCTGGAACTAGGGTTACAGAGACTTGTAGCTGCCATGTGGGTCCTGGGAATTAAACTAAAGTCCTCTGGAATAGCAACCAGTACACTTAACAGCTGAATTATCTTTGCAGCACTGAGACACACACCCCCACCCCTATCCTGCCATTTGAGATAGAATCTTTCTACATAACCCTGGCTGTCCTGGAACTTACTATGTAGACCAAGCTGGCCTCAAACTCACAGGGATATGCTTGCCTCTCTTTCCTAAGTGCTGGGACTAAAAGCATGCACCACTACACTCGCTAAAATGATACATCAATAAAAAATTTTAAAGAAATATCAGCCCAGAATTTGTTGCAAGATGCAAACCCTAAGAAACAGTGGTGTGCCTCAAGTAGAATATGCCTCAAGTAATCCACATCCAACCCAGAATAGTCAAATTTCTGAAAACTAAAGACTAGGGAAAATTTTGAAATCAGCCAAAGAGATGAATCAATAGTTGTCAATGACTCTAATGACAGATTTGTGGCCAGAAAATTGAAGGATGAAGAAAGAGACAAGCTGTGAAAGGAAGGACTATAAAGCCCTATCCCTGCCTAGTGAAAACATCTGTCAGGAATGAGAACAGAGAGCTAAGATTAGTGGTTGCTGGAGGAGGACTCAGCTCATTTTGGGTGGTGCCATCCCTGCGCTGGTGGCCCTGGGTTCTATAAGAAAGTAGGCTGAGAAAACCATAAGGAACAAGCCAGTAAGCAGCACCCCTCCATGGCCTCTGTGTCAGCTCCTGCCTCCAGATCACTGCTGTGAGTTCCTGCCCTGGCTTCATTTGTTGATGGAGCAAATCCTAGAGGTGGTAAATTGGAATAAACTCTTCACTCCCCCAGTTGCTTTTGGTCATGGTGCTTTAGCACAGTCATAGAAACCCTGACTGTCTTAAGGTTGCCATTGCTGTGAAGAGACATCATGACCAAGGCAGCTCTTAAAACAGACAACATTTTGTTGGGCTGGCTTATAGCTTCAGAGGTTTAGTTTATTATCATCATGGTGGGAAGTACGACAGCCTGCAGGCAGACATGGTGCTGAAGGAGCCAAGAATTCTACATCTTGATCTGAAGGGAGCCAGGAGGAGGATTTCTTTTGTTCTGGGTGGAACCTGAGCATAGAACCCTAAAAGCCTACCCTCACAGTGACACACTTCCTCCACCAAGGCCACATCTATTCCAACAAGGTCACCCCTAATAGTGCCACTTCCTATGGGCCAACCATATTCAAATCACCAGACCTGGCTAACTCATAAACTGCTTTTGTAGGTGGAGTATTGCTGTGACAAGTCTTACTATGTGTTTTGGGGAGGATTGTGGAAGGAATTTGTAACATTGGGCTAGAAAAACCACCGAATTCTGAGAACTCAGTGGATTATTCTGTGGGGGTGTGAGAAGATAATCCTGTTAGCATGCAGTTGGTGAAGATCTGGCTTGTGAAATTACAGAAGGAAGCAAAGATTCTGTCAGGGCCATTTGTGTGATGTTTTGTATCAAGTTTCTGTGGAAAAGAAACTTTTCTTTTGCTGAGACAATAAAAATCTTGTTGGGCTCAGTACACACAAGCTGTGTTCCACGTGCAGCCATACATGCATCTATATTCGGCAGCCAAACTCGGTAGCTTATGAGTTACCCCAGATGGATGGTTTTGAAGGTATGAAGGGGTCATGGAAAGCAACTAAAGTTTGGCAACATGAGAGGCTAAGACAGGCCATTGGTAAATGCAACCTCAATAGCTGAAAACCCCAGGATGGAAGGGGTCATGAAGAGAGGCTAAGGCTAGCACCTAGAGAAAGTCAAGCTTCCAGAGGTGTACCTGTGTGCTGCATTAAGCTCTAATAAGGGTCTGTAAGATATTTCTACAGAATGGAGGCGAGATCTCTCTCTCTCTCTCTCTCTCTCTCTCTCTCTCTCTCTCTCTCTCCCTTCTCTCCTCTCTCTCTTCCCTCTTTCCCTCTTCTCTCTCTCCTCCATCACAAATATGTACCTTTTGAAGAAGATCAATAAGCAAAGAGCATCTGTTTGCCCCCTGAGCAAAATTGTAAGCAACCTGACACATTAGCTTGCTAGAGGGTCATGTATTTTTTCCTTTTTTTGTTCTTTTTTTTAAATTGGATATATTCTATATTTACATTTCCCTGCCCCTCAAAGATCCCACATGCCCTTTTCCCTCCCCGTGCTCCCCTATCCACCCTTTCCCACTTCCCTGTTCTGGTATTCTCTTACACTGATGCTTTGAGCCTTTCCAGAACCAGGGTCCACTCCTACCTTCTTGTTGGACATCATTTGGTATGTAGGTTGTGTCTTTGATGTCCCAGGATTCTAGGCTAATATCCACTTATCAGTGAGTGCATTCCATGGGTATTCTTTTGAGACTGTGTTACCTCATAGTATGATGTTCTCCAGCTCCATCCATTTCTCAGAATTTCATGAATTCATTGTTTCTAATGGCTGAGTAGTACTCCATTGTGTATATATACCACATTTTTTGTATCCATTCTTCCGTTGAGGGACATCTGGGTTCTTTCCAGATTCTGGCTATTATAAATAGGGCTGCTATGAGGGCCATGTATTTTGAATGAATACTCGAATAACATTTCTAGATATGATCTAGATATGATCCTTAGTCCCCAATATCAGACACTGGACATCACTGGTAAGAAGTTTTCCTTTTCTGTTTTTAATAGCTTAACTGGGGTAAAATCGACCCAGAGTTAACTGTACATATTTGCCATGATTTGCTGAGGTAGAGAACATATTCCCAAATGATTCCTTATGCTCTTCCTGATAATTCTTCCATCCTTCCAACCTATTTCCGGTCACTAAGTAGTCAAGCATCTGCTTTCTGTCTCTATAGGTTAAAATTTTAGTTTCTAGAATTGTAGCTAAATAAGATCATATGGTATGTATTGTTTTGTCTGGGTTCTTTCATCAAAATATTTAAGATTCAAACATAGTATGGTGTGGCCCTAGAGTTCATCTCATTTCACTGCTGAGCCACATTTTATGGCATCACAATCAAAAAATGATTTATATGTCTACTGACTGGCATCTGGGTTGACAATTTGGATCAATTCTGATTTAGGGTTATTACAAGTAAAACAGAAGTGAACACTCATGTATACGTCTTTATGTATACAGTCTCTTCTCCTGGGGAAAAAATGGGATGTGGAATGGCTTGACTATACAGCAGGTACATTTTAAACTTTTATCTTTTGTTGTTTGTTTGTTTGTTTGTTTGTTTGTTTGTTCAATACATAGTTGCTCTATCTAGCCCAGATAGTCCTGGAACTATATAGACAAGTCTGGGCGCAAACTTTCATTGATATTCCTGCCTCTGTCTCTCAAGTCTTAAGTGCATCACAATGTCCAACTATATCTTTAACTTTTAACTTCTTTTAAAAGTTGCAATTTTTCCCATGGTACTTATAGCACTTAACTTGATCCCCAGATTTATAAAGGTATAAATTACCACTAAAATCTATATAAATTATACATCAAAGAGTACAATGTGGTGATTTTAATACATTATGAAATCCTTAATAAGAGCAAATAAGCATATAGCTATAATTGTGTGTGTGTACATGTATGTGAAGTACACTTAAGATCTACTCTCTTGGAAATTTTAACATGAAAAGATGCTAAATTATATCAAATGTTTTTTCAGCATCTGATGAAATGACCATGTGGGTTTTTCTTTGAGTTTGTTTATGTATTGGATTACATTGATGGATTTTCATATATTGAGCCATCCCTGCATCTCTGGAATGAAGCCTACTTGATCATGGAGAATGATTGTCTTGATATGTTCTTGGATTCAGTTGGCAAGAATTTTATTGAGTATTTTTGCATCGCTATTCATCAGGGAAATTGATCAAAGTTCTCTTTCTTTGTTGGGTCTTTGTATGGTTTTGGTATCAGTGAAATGGTGGCTTCATAGAACAAGTTGGGTAGTGTTCCTTCTGTTTCTATTTTGTGGAATACTTTGAAGAATATTGGTGTTAGGTCTTCTTTGAAGGTCTGCACTAAAACTATTTGGTCTTGTGCTTTTTTTCGGTTGGAAGACTGTCAATGACCACTTCTATTTCTTTAGGGGTTATGGAACCATTTAGATGGTCTAGCTGATCCTGATTTAACTTTGGTATTTGGTATCTGTCTAGGAAATTGTCCATTTCATCCACTTTTTCCAGTTGTGTTGAGTATAGGCTTTTATAGTAGGATCTGAACAATTTAATGCCATTAGCTAAAGTCATCATGTAATAGATTAGATTCCTGACTTTATTATCTTATAACTGATTGTTTTTCTGTTTAAAAATCATTGATTCTGGTGAAACCAGTAAAACTTTACAGCACTGGCTGATGTGTGTGAAATCTCTTGTTTCTCAATGTCCTCCCCTCACTGGTATCCCCAGCTATCCTGAAGACCATGCAAAAGGTTTTCACTGTGTCATCGCTTTGCATTCCTTCAATAAATGATGCTCTCAAACGTCTTCCATGTGGTGTGGATGGACTTGCCATTCATTTATCTTCTGTGATGATGAGTCTATTCAAATCTTTTGCCTATTTTTTCTTTTAAAATGTTTTATTAATTAAGTTATCTATTTACTTTACCTCCAGATTACAGCTTCCTTCCCCACTTTCCTTCTAAGTCTCTCTTTCTCACTTCCTCTGAAAATGAGAGGTCTCCCATGAATATCAACCAGCCTTGGCATATCAAGCTGCCATAAGACTAGGTACATCTTCATCTACTGAGGGTAGACAAGGCAGCCTAGTTAGGAGAAAGAGGTCTAAAGGAAGGAAATGAAGTTAGAGACAGCCTCTACTCCCACTTTAGGAGACCCACATGAAGACTCAATTGTACAACTATTAGGTATTGCAGAGGGTCCATCCCATGTATTTTCTCTGGTTAGAAGTTTAGGCTCTATAGGCACAGGTTATTTGATTCTGTAGGTTTTCTTGACCCATCTCACCCCTTTACTTCTTCTTTCCTGACTTCCACAGCATTCCCCAAGCTCCACTTAGTCTTTGGCTGTGGGTGTCTACTTCTATTTCCATCAGTTGTTGGGTGATGCTTCTCAGAGGATAGCTATGCTAGGCTACTGTATGCAAGTATTAATAGTGTCTGGATTGGGCTCCCTCTCATAGTGTGTGTCCAGTTGGTTGGTCCTTTCCTCAAATTCTAATCCACATTTTAGTCCCACATATCTCAAAGACAGAACAAATTGTGAACCAATGCCTCCATTGGAAAATTTGCCTAGTTATAGAAGATGACTTGTTCAGACTCCATATTCCATTGCTAGGATTCTTAGCAAGTGTCACCCTCATAAGGTTCTGAGAGTTTCTATTATCCTAGGTTCCTAGCTCATCCCAGAGATGTATCCCCATCCAGTTGTCTTTTCCAGTACTCTCTTCCTCTGTCCTTACCCCAACTCATCCCCACCCTACCCCCACCCTTCCTCCATACTGCAGGATACTTGCTCAAGGACACTTTTTCAAAGCAGCTTTATCCATTGCTGGAAACTGGAAACAACCTAGATGTTCCTCAACTGAAGAATAGATAAAGAAAATGCAATTCATTTACACAATAGAGTATTACTCAGGCATTAAAAACAATGATATCATGAGATTTTCAGGCAAATGGTTATTGAAAAGATCCTCCTGAGTGAGGTAACCCAGACCCAGAAAGACAACCACGGTATGTATTCACTTATCAGTGAATATTAGTCATAAAGTACAGGTTAACTATGTATCTACAAACATAAAGAAACTTTAAGCAACAAGGAGGACCCAAGGGGGGATGCTTGAATCTCAGTAAGAAAGTGAAATAGATTACACATTTTTTGGCCAATTTTAAGTTGCTCATTACCTTATAACTCAAATGAGACATAATACATTTTAGGGGTGGTTCTGATGCTAAGGTCCTATTTCCCAATTTGTTTTTGATCTATCAACAAAGAAGCCATAGGCCAACTGCTGGTCTGTTGTTTAAAACAACAACAACCACAACAACTGTACTCCATAATCAGATACAATGTTATGCAAGCTCACATGTCAATAGATGAAATACCTTGTCCAACCTAGGTAATAGTGCTTGCTAAAGTCTTTTCCCCTTTAATTTATGTGTATGAGTGTGTGTTTGTGTGAGTGCATGCCATGTGTGTTCAGGTGTTCACAAAAGCTGGAGAGGGGCATTGGTCCCTGAACCAATTATGGGAGCTGTAATTACAGGCAGTTCAATATGAAGTTTGGGTACTGAGAGCTAAACTTGGGTCCTCTAGAAAGACAGCAGGTGTTTTGGGCCACTAAAACATCTTCCAGCCCCTTCTACTGAAGCTTTGAATGATGACAGAAAAACACATTCACAGATAGGATCAGATTGAGTGGCGGTGTGTTGCTGATCCTTCTATAGTGGAAGGAGGCCAACATAGCTAATTTTCTCCCAAGCATGGCACTGTGTCACTCGTTCAGAAGTGATCTCTGTTGTTAGGTTGGACATTTGGTGGTGGTACTGAGAGTGTAGATTGGTCTTGGTAAGAAGAACATGCTGCTGAACTCAGAACTAACTTCTTCCCTACTATCATGAATCCAGTATAGAGTACCATTGGCTAACCATAGAAGCTATTTGGGGTAACTAGGTTAAGGCATTTTATCTGTTTCATCTTCAGGGCCTCTATCAATGGGGGTTATGAAGAATCAATGCACACATCTTTACAATGCATGCCCAGCCCCCTAGGCCCACCCACATGCCTCGTCCCTTGATATTTTCGTCCCCAATTTTTAATCTTTCTCTTTATAAACATCTAACAGAACAAGCCAGTCTGTTTATTTTTGACTATGAGTTAAATAACTTTATGCCATATTCTCACCTGCTTTTCTTTTCATATAATAGAGATGGCAAAATTCTGCTCATTGCTGTTTCAGGATTTTCCATGTCCAATCATATTAGAGCAGTGGAAGGCCTGTGATTAGACAGGAAAGGGGAGGTGGAGTTAGGAGTTGCAGGTACAGGAGTCGTAGGCACAAAGGGGGAAAAGAATGGAGAGGGCTTCGGACAAGGACCTGTCCTTGTTCATTTACTAGCCACAAATAGCTAAGTTTTTATAAGGTTAGAAATATTGGGATAAATCTGTTATCAATATCACTTGGCTCTTAAATTACTGTACTGGCATCTTATAAATTGTGCTATTGTTTATACATAAATCCGACTGGCTAATTAAGCTTTAAGAGTTTTGATTTACTTGGTTGCCGGAGTGTGGGTCTGCCTATGGTGGAGAGGAAACCTAGCTGAGATGCTGTGGGAGCTAGCTGGGAGAGAATAGCTTGGTGGCTATGAGAACAGTGCTGAGCGGGACCCCGCCAGGACATGGTGCTGAGGCCTGGCAAGGCAGGAGAATTGGTGGGTTCTCTTTTTTTTCATATTTCCCAAAACACATTGGAACAATTTTCTTTCTCTTCCATACTCAGATTATCCATGATTAGAGTTGTAAGTCAACAGTGCAGGACAATTCAGCTTCACCAGTTAACTCATCTACAAGACAAGCTCTTCTCTACCCTGTCGTGCCCTCTACCCAAGTGACTGGTAAATCCTAGTTGAGGGAAAGAACCCCGTGCCCCTGAGGTATAAAAGAACATCAATGTCTAGACCATTTACTTCAACGAGCTTACTAGAGCTCTCTGACCCCATCAGGACCAATCCTAGATACATTGTTTTCAGTTGATATCAAGATCAGGATCCCAATCTCTCTCTCTCTCTCTCTCTCTCTCTCTCTCTCTCTCTCTCTCTCTCTCTCTCTCTCTGTATGTGGGTGTGTCTATCTCTTTTATTATAATTTCTTAGAAAGTAGATGTCTATAATGCTTTATTAGAAGCAAGTCACTACATCCTGCCCAGACTTCATAAAAGGAGAATTCAACTCCACTTCTTTTAAAATTTTAATATGCTCCACGCATATTAAAATTTTGTATATGAGTGTGTGTTTGTGTCAGTGCATGTATGGCATGTATGTTGAAAATTATTATACATGATATCACCCATAAGGTGCATCATTGTGGTGATACACAGCTTTGAGACAGCAAGATCTCTTTAGCTTATTTATGGCATGGAAACAGGAAAAAGAATTGGCCCTACTCAAAACTATAAATGTCTGTGCCATTTCTATTTTTCTTTCTTAATAAAAATGGAAATGGGTGCATTCATCAACAACACAGGGTTTTTGCAGCAAAGTTTTAAATTTTATATTCTAGCAAATGGAACTGGAACAACCATTTTGAGTTTAGTATCCTCAAGGACAAGATTGGTTTTTGGAAGAGCCAGACTGGTGAATTAAGTGGGATGAATGAAGGCTGTTATGTAGAAAGAATCTCTGTGTACTGTATGGAAGCATCGCCTGTCAATAAAAAGCTTATTGCTCAATAAGATGAGGCAGGAAGTGGGCGGTGGGAGTTCCGATAGGGAGAGAGGAACTCTGGGATAGAGACAGGCTCTGGAAGAGATTTGCCTGGGACTCTGAGGAGACAGTCACATGAAACTGAGGTAACCAGACATGTTGTGCTCATAGAATAGAATAATTAGGTTAAGTTATGAGCTAGTCAGGGAACAAGCCCAAGCTTACGGCCTAGGTATTTACTCATATATAATTAAGTCTCCAAGTCATTATGTTGGAAACGGGTGGAAACGCTTGTGAGTGGAAAAGCCTGAGGTCACACTGCATCCTTTAGGTCTTAGAAGGTACCATTGGTACCCGTTCCTCAGGGACTCAACGTTGCTGTTTTGCATAGCATCTTGGTGAGGGAGAAAACGTTACTGGCTGAGGTGATGAGGTGACGAGGGATGCTTCACAGTTCTCATGCTCATCATCTCTTACGTCACTCTCCTTCCCAGTGTGCGCTGACATACTCAGTTATTCTCCCACTTTCCCCAGTAATTTCCTGGTGTTTAAGGATTACACAATGTAGGCATGCACCCACAGGCGTGTGCGCACTCATGCACATGTGCGCGCGCGCACACACACACACACTCACAGTGGGGAGGGGAGGGAGAGGGCAATGGGATGTACTGGCTAGTTTTGTGTGTGTCAACTTGACACAAGCTGGAGTTATCACAGAGAAAGGGGTCTGTCTTCCTTGAGGAAATGCCTCCATGAGATCCAGCTGTAAGGCATTTACTCTCAATTACTGATCAAAGGTGGGAGGTTCCTATTGTGGGTGGTACCATCCCTGGGCTGGTATTCTTGTGTTCTATAAGAAAGCAAGCTGAGCAAGCCAGGAAAAACAAGCCAGTAAGTAGCATCCCTCCATGGCCTTTGCATCTGCTTCTGCTTCCTGACCTGTTTGAGTTCCTGTCCTGACTTCCTTTGATGATAATAAGTAATGTGGAAGTATAAGCTGAATAAACCCTTTCCTCCCCACTTGCTTTTTGGTCGTGATGTTTTTGTGCAGGAATCGGAACCCTGACAAAACAGGGAGGGTGGAGGGAGAGAAAGAGAGACAGACAGACAGACAGACAGACAGAGACAGATGGACAGAGAGACAGAGAGAGACAGAGATGATTCTTTTGTTTGGTTTTTTTTGGGAGGTGGGGTTCGAGACAGGGTTTCTCTGTGTAGCCCTGGCTGTCCTGGAACTCACTCTGTAGACCAGGCTGGCCTCGAACTCAGAAATCCACCTGCCTCTGCCTCCCAAGTGCTGGGATTACAGGCGTGTGCCACCACACCCGGCAAGACAGAGATTCTTAAGATTCAAAACACAGGGTTACAGCTTCCAGGATCCTGTTATGTGCAAGCATCTACTCTCATGTTTGCTCTTCTGTGAGTGTGTGCCACTGTATGCTTGTGTATGTTTCTATCTCCATCATCCTGGCCTCAGGAATCAAATAATCAGTTTGCTGGACTAGGGCAACAATTATCTTTACCAGATGAGCCATTTCACTAGCTCTTGAATTGCTTATTATTGAAACACTTGAGTTGGTTGTGAAATGCATAAATACTGTCAATATCTTCTCTTAAAACAAGTAAAAATCTAGCTATACCATTTTGATAGATAATACTATTAAATAAATGCCATTTAGATAGCTAGTACTTTCCAAATGGCTGCTCCCTCATATCGGCCAAATGCTTTATGTTTTTCAGCTCCCACTACTCTTTATTGTCTCCTTCAGGCAAGTCTAAGTGACATCCACCACTCCACCCATAGCTGGGCTTTCTACAGATCCCTCAGCAGTATAAATATCGACACGGGGCTTCTAGTGTAGTTTAAAGCTTAGGCCTTTTGCTGGGACAGTCTCCAGCTACCATTTAACTTAATCCTCTACGTTGCCTCTGACTGACCCTGTGGCTAGCTCTGTCCCTTTCTCTGCTCTGCTGCATCTGTCCCTCTGTGTCCTCTCTCAGACCATCTGCTACTGTTTTCTTTTCCTGTTTCACTCTCTCTCTGTCCAGAAGAAGTTGTACCCTCCTCCTTCCTGTCCAGCAGTTGGCTATCATATCTTTTTTATAACCAATCAGTGGTGAGACAACCTAGATGACCTAGACGGTACAATTCTAGATGACCTTAGACAGGTGAGGATGGATGAATATTTATAAAATAGAAAATCCAGTGATGGACTATAAAATAAACAATACCAGAATCCTGCCAGCATTTCACTCTCTGCCAGTACATAATTATCAATTGAAAATACAGAGACATACCTTCACACAACGTGCATGCATGTGCTCTCATGTTTGCTCTTATGTGAGCATGTGAAGAAAATGTTACCCCAAGAATTCATCTGTGTACAAATGGACCTGTATTTCTTAGCATTAAGAAGAAAGTGATATCAAACTTGGGGAAAAAAACTAAATATACATGGATTGGTGTATACATATCAAGAAAAAGTGATATGGAAGTAAGGAGAATAAACATCATTTCCTAATGTTTAATATGCAATATTAAGCAAAACATGACTGGAGCTATAAAGTTCAAATTAACATATGGACTTTGTGATGGTAACCCTTACTCACATCTACAGAAAAATAAATACTCCAGTCCACCTACCTTATGCTTTGTAGGCTGCTCATTTCCTTAGGAAGAACACTATAATTCTCACTTTCCTGCAAAGTCTTTCCTTTATTGTATCAGCTTTATCTCATCACACATAGGAACACGCTCACTTCCCAAATCTTGACTTTGAGGAATGGAAAGATGGAAATTCATTCACATACTTCATTACTGTTCATACCTGTTCACGGAAAGAAAAGCTTTGGTTTAGAAATGACCTAATCACAATCTTAGTGAATAACCCTCGTTTTCTTCAGTCTCAATATAGAAGAAAGAATAGCTAATTTATTCCACGAGTGTCCTTCAATCAAGGTTTTTTTTTTTATATCCAATAACTTAAATATAATGGTAAACGTAAAATTTCATCTTAGTGTTTTGAATTCTAGGGTGCTTATGGTTAGAAAATGCACAGAATAATTATTTAAAAAATACAACATAATGTACAATTATCAAGTTTCCAAAGCATCTAAAATAGTATCTTAAATAGCAGTTAGTATATAGCTGCACCATAACTGTCAAACTCTCAAAGAAAGGAAGAGTGGCTGATGTTTACACATCTCTCCTCCAGCTCCTTTTCTGTCTTCATTTGAGTCCATCATAAATGCAAATATCTCATGGACTTATTGGGCCCAGTGTTCACTGAAAGTCAAGCAGGAGTTTTGGGGTGAGAACCAGATTAAGGATGATTCATTGGAAGGCAGATGTTTGTATGAAAAGCTCCCCTAAAATGGCTCAGAGGCAAATATTTATAAACATGCTTTAAAAGCATTGTGACACTCTGGGAGGAGGGCTAAGAACCCCTCTCACTCCTGATGACGCCATTTTGGTAAAACTGCTTTGCTATCCTGGGGCTGACCTTGTTCTGAGCTTGTCAGAAGT
Source organism: Apodemus agrarius (assembly GCA_964023405.1). Lineage (NCBI taxonomy): Eukaryota > Metazoa > Chordata > Mammalia > Rodentia > Muridae > Apodemus > Apodemus agrarius. The sequence goes on from OZ030014.1 coordinate 48,440,217, forward strand.
AGTGCTGCTATATTTGGTCGTATGAACCTGACTCACTGCTCTTGCTGTTCGAAATTATCACAGTTTTGATAACCTCAGCCCAACTCTATTTTGGATGCACAAAAATTTATATACTTCTTGTGAAAATCTTGTTTCCTATAGATCTTTCTTTCAGTTGCAATACGCACGGAGAACGTAAGGGGGATTAAAAGTAGAAATGTGTTTCTTGCTGAGCAAATGTCTACATCAAGTATATAAACATATACTTGAATTCAGCACCACTATGTTGCCATTGTTTAAAACAGCTTTCTGTATTCCCCAGTGGAAAAAAACAGGTGTTTCTATTTGGATAGATATTTCTGGTACACAGCAGTTCCAATTTAAATTGATCAGACTTTTGTTTAATGTCGTAGACTGACTGGACTGATTTGCAGCTCCTGTTAAGGGAGGTAGCTGTGCTGGACTTGGAAGACTCATGTGTTTCCACCTGATTCCATTTTGAAGAGTCACCAAAGGCTAGGAGTGACAAGGGGGCCACCCCTCCTACTACATCAGGCACTGTCCCTTTTCTGGGACTCTTTCTAGAGAGCTTGAATTTGTTTTTGTCTTTTTTTAAAGGCATTGAGCCACACAGACTTCTGTAAGAAATAGGCTCTTTCAGAGACTTGTCTCCTACTCAAGAGACCAACTGCGTCTAAGGCCATGTTGAAAAAAGATAGTGAAGTTCAGAGCTCTCTCTTTGAATCTGCCAGGGCCCACTCTGCAGTATATGCATCCTGGATTGTATCCCCTCTTAGAATGCTGGCTACAGATATACATCTCCCTCCTTTGGTGAAGAGTCTGAGAACATGGCTTATTTGGATAATGTCATCTCTCAAATTTCTGCAGTTTCCTTTATTAAGTATAAAAATATTAACAACAGAAAAGGGGAGAACATTGGACCGCAACTGAGGGAAAGAGGTTAACAGAAACTTTGACTTCTTCCTTTTCTGCTTTCTGTAAAAGATGGGCTTTTATTTTTTTCAAAGTGTTCCTCAAAGTTTGTTTGTTTGTTTGTTTGTTTATATTAATCATTCCATTCATTTACATCTCAAATCAGACTGAGCTCAGGGACCCTAGTTGGGGAGTTGTTAGAAAGATCAGAGGAGCTGAGGGGGATTGCAACCCCAAAGGAAGAACATCAGCTGGCCAGACCACCCAGTGCTCACAGGGACTAGAACACCAACCAAGGAGTGTACAGGAAGGGACCCATGGCTCCAGATACATAGGTAGCAGAGGATGGCCTTGTCTAACATCAACGGGAGGGGAGGCCCTTGGTCCTGTGGAGGTTTGATGCCCCAGTGTAGGCAGATGCTGGAGGGGTGGGGTGAAAGAGGGTAGGTGGGTGGGGAAGAACCCTCAGAGAGGCAAAGGGGAGGGAGGAGAGGAAGGTTGTGGGGATGGAGGGCTTGTGGAGGAGTGTCACCAGGAAGTGACAAATGCAGATGTGGATGCTTGAAGCCAACCATTAAAGATGGGCTTTTCAATAACTGAAGTGTGTTACTTTCGTAGCTTTTAAAACCTTACCTGAAACCAGAAATTATAAACAGCCTAGCTGTCCGTCATCTGACGAACGGATAATAAAGACACAGTAGACTTGCACTGGAGAACATTATTCATGTGTTAAGAAAAGTGAAATCTGCTTCTAAATGGAAGAAGCTAGAAACAGTCATCCCGAGTGAAGTGACCCAGACCCAGAAAGAGCAATGCTGCCCATTTTCTCTTATATGTGGGTGTTAGCTTTTAGCTTTAATTATGTATGTTTTATTCAGAATATTGACAAAGGTTAGGTAGCTAGCAAGGGGCGTGGGGAGGAGGACAGGCTCTTCCAAGGGAAGCAAAATACACTATAGCTATGAAGCAAGAAAGGGGAAATTAGACAAAGTAAGCCTCATGTGGTGCCTCATCCTCAGCGTTTCAAGAGTTGGCTCCTCCCTGAGACACGAGGCAGAGACTCCTTCACGTAGTGAAGCCTGAAATGCTTTCTTGAGGACCTTGAAAGCCCTCGAATGCGTTCTTACTACATTATGTCCACCCAGCCCCCTGACGTTTAATCTACTGTTCAAAACCTTCAGATAACTGCTTGGCTGAGAGTGTCAGCTACCTTATTTGCTGGCAGAGTTGGCCTAATTTCAGTGGCCTCCCTTCAGAATCTGCAGGCTAACATGATGCCCCTAATTAGCTTACTGGTTAGTAAATCACACGAACCACTCATCAAACATCTGAATAAAAAAATAAAATAATAAAAACGGGCATAGAGATTTTGTCCACATGTCAGTCGAGACTTTGTTCTTGTTCTTCTGTGGGAACCTTGTATTTCAGACACTTGGTGGCACTGGGTGAAAGAAACACAGGAAAAGAAATGGTAACCCACTGTCATTTAATGACACATCGTTTCTTCTCTCCCTTGAAAAAGATTCAGTGCTGGACCAGGCAGGTGTGTGACCTTGAACTGGAATCACTCTTATCTCCAGGAGACAGGATTAGCTTTGGACTTACTGAGAATTTTCAGATAATAGTTTAAATTAGAAGTGATGACCATGGGTTTATTTATAGTAAATATCCCCTTGTTTTTTTGCCATCTCCATCTGCTTCAACGTGTATCAGTTTTTACTGGAGTCACATGAAAGCAAGCACACATGCCTGTTCTGGTCTACAAGGGCCAACAGACAAAACTCGCTGATTCACAAATGCATGGAGATAGATCAAACAGTTTAATCTGTATTTGAAAGGAAGACAGTTAGACAGAGAGTGGTGCTGCTTATTATTTTTTTGACAGTGGTTCTGAATATGAGTCAGAATGTAGGTCTGTGTGGGGAGATGTGTGGGTGGATACATCTGTGGGTGTCAGAAAGAGACAGCCAGAGACAGATGATGCAGATTTACAGCTAGTAAATTACTGTAATAGTAAAATCAATTTAAAGGCACAGTGCTTTAAAAAGCCCTTTAAAATAATTTGATACAAACAATGACCACATACGGGCATATTTAAAATGCCAATTGCTTCTGAAAAACAAGTTAGATTATCTTCCCATAAATAGTACTAGTCCATTTTCATTTACAATGTACTTGAAAGTTGGTAATTACATATGAAGCACTATCTTTTATTTCTAATAGTCAAAACCTTCTAAATATGGTAAAATTCAGACGAGGTAACTAAATTTCTTTCACTCAAAATTACCTTCAGCTATTCATAGACCAACAAGACGACAGCAAATAATGTGTGAGGGCGAAAGGACACAGGTTAGTTGAGAGCAGGGAGGGGATTGTTATCCACAGCTATGGTCTGATGATTTCCAAAATACCTACCTGCAGGCAGCACTGAAACAATTAAACATCATGAAAGGGAACTGGCTATACAGCCGCTTGCCCGAGAGACTAATGTGGAGCAGTAGAGTCTGTGCATAGAAAATCTATTTTTAAAATTTCCAGATTCTCACTATTTTTGGCAGCTCTACAATTGTATGCCTGCTCCCAGCAGATTTGAATGCACAGGATATTTGAGAACACACAAGGGCTGGGGAGAGGGCTCAGTGGGTAAACTGCTGTCTCGATACCAGGAAGACATGAGGTTGGGTCTTCAGTGCCCATGCAAAAGCTAGATGCATCAGTGTTGGGGGTTGGGGTGGACACAGTCAAATCCCAGGGGTTCTGGTCCAGCTAGTCTAATATAGATGTCAACCTCACAGTTCAGTAAGAGATCCTTTCTCTACAATAAACAAACGTAATAAAAGGTGGAGAGCAATGGAAAAGGAGACTGGATATCAATCTCTGGCCTCTACATGTGTATTGCAAAAGAGTACACACACACACACACACACACACACACACACACACACGCATACATATATAGGTGCCACCTGCTGAAAAAAAAAGAGAAGTCTACAAAGCTACATAGAATATCAGTCAAATCTTTGACATGCTAAGAAATAATCCCAAATGACAAGTGTGATAGATGAGAATGCCCAGGACTGCCTTTCTTTCTTTCTTTTTTTTTTTTTTTTTTGTCTTAAAAAGTATACACTTTTTTATTTGTTCGACCCAAGCTTTGCCATTCCTCCCCGTCCAAGCAAACAGAAGCGGAGAACTAAGCAGTTATATAGTCTGAAAAAGAGATTTTGCAAAAATAAATGATTAAAACATGCTTTTCTTAGTAACTGGGATTTGGGATTCTTTTTTTTTTTCATTTAATTTTTATTTTCTATATTCTATGTTTACATTCCAAAGGCTTTCCCCTTTCCCAGTTCCCCCCCACCATATGTCCCATGATTCCTCTCCCCCCCCAACTATTCCCCAATCATTCCCCCCCCCCACGATTTCTCTGTTCTGGGTCTACAAAACTGGATCCAATCTTTACAGGCCCAGGGTCCTCTCCTTTCTTCTTCTTGGGAGTCATTTGACTTGCTAATTGTGCCTTGAGTATTTAGGGCTTCTGGGCTCATTAATATCCACTTTATAAGGACAAAATGGCAACCAACAAAGTGGGAAATGATCTTCACCAACCCCACATCCGACAGAGGGCTAATATCCAATATATACAAAGAACTCAAGAAGTTAGACCCCAAAGAACCAAATAACCCTATCAAAAAATGGGGTACAGAGCTAAACAAAGAATTTTCACCAGCCAAAATTCGGATGGCCGAGAAACACCTTAAGAGATGTTCAACATCATTAGTCATCAGGGAAATGCAAATCAAAACAACCCTGAGATTCCACCTCACACCAGTCAGAATTGCTAAGATTAAAAACTCAAGAGACAACAAGTGCTGGAGAGGATGTGGAGAAAGAGGAACACTCCTCCACTGTTGGTGGGACTGCAAAATGGTAAAACCGCTCTGGAAATCAGTGTGGCGGTTCCTCAGAAGACTGGGCATGTCACTTCCAGAGGACCCTGGCATACCACTCCTGGGCATATACCCAGAGGATTCCTCTGCATACAATAAAGACACATGCTCCACTATGTTTATAGCAGCCTTGTTTATAATAGCCAGAAATTGTAAGGAGCCCAGATATCCCTCAAAGGAGGAATGGATACAGAAAATGTGGTATATTTATACAATGGAGTACTACTCAGCAATTAAAAATAATGAACTCATGCAATTTGTAGGTAAATGGTTAGATCTGGAAAATATCATCCTAAGTGAGCTAACCCAATCACAAAAGGACTGCCTTTCAATAAACAAAACTCATTAAAATGTTTCATTACATTTATTTATACGGATGCATGACAGGTGTGGCACAGCACTGGCATGTAGGTCAAAGGACAAAGTCAGGTCCCTCCTCCCACCAAGGTCTAACACAGGTGATCAGGCTGAGCAGCAAGCCCCTTTACCTCCAGAGCCTTGAGGGCAGCCTAGAAGCATTTCCTTGTGAGCCACTATGCTGTGCCCCTTGGCTATGCTTGCTTTTCTGGAAATGCAAACTTGGATCCAGTCTCAAGGAGTTCAACGTTTGGATTAAAGTTAAGGATGCTGACAGACGCAATACTAAGCACTGTCATATGGGTAGATATTGAAGACGCAACCATTAACTTCCCATCCATCAACAGTTACCTGTTCAAAGAGAATTTTCAATTACAAAAGTAGCACATGTCAATTCTCAAAAATTTAGAAAACTTCATTTTAAAATATTAAACACCTTGACTCACTTTGCTGTTAACATAAGCTTGTTTTGGCGTTTTGGAGTTCAAAGTGGGAAAAACATGGTTTGCTCACTGCTGATGACTGTGGATGGAGCCACGTGGTCATGTGGTGTGAGAAGGAGCAAACATCTAAAGGCAATGCAGGGTGGAGAGGCTAACTAGAGCCCTGCAAACATGCTGAGAGGACACTCCTCCAATGGCCTTCCACTGGACTGGACTTCTACAGTTACCTGCTACCCTAAGCACACAACCACTACCTATGGACCCTTGAAAGACATTCAACAACCAAGTTGTACCATATGCTGACGAAGCAGCACTCCGGCCTCCATTTTGTATTCCACCAATACCAACTAACTACTCAACTACTCAATAGTACACAGAACTATTCTCAGGAAATAAATGGCACAGAGCCCTCAACCAGTGGGCCAAGAGATCACTCACTGGTTTTTCTTCCAACCATTTATGTATGTGAGCCTGCTAATAGTTCCTATATAATGTAAAGATAGTAAGAACTATTTCATAGGCTATTTGAGCTCAGAAAAACGCCAAACAACTTGGGCATAAGACCATTCCTGCACTCATAAGGATACTCGGTTCTAAAGCCTTGATTTTCTTTAACCTCATATTTGCCAGCATTGCTAAGAAGTCGAATATACATTAACCAGTTTACAGAGGATTCATGGCAGCTGTGAGCCTTCCATTCTTCCATTCCACTCTTGAAGCTTAGGTACAGAGCACTTGGTGTTGAAGATTATAAGATACAGATGGTGTGTGAGCCTTATACTCTCAGAGAGCTGGGCCTATGTGCAGTTGTCTAGTTCTTCTGAAATCCCACTATCTTTACAAGAAAGGCTTATTCCTTGTCTAGAGAAGGGGGCCTCACTCAAGAACCAGGGTAGAGGCTCTGTCAGGTTATGGTTGCACCAACTCTCTGGAAGAGCAAGAAAAAAAAAGGAAGATTACCACTTCTTTCCATAACAGGGCTACTTCTGCTCAATTGTTCATTGGCCAGAGACATCCATATCGTCTTCTTAACTTAAGCGAGCTGATGAAAATGGAAAACTAATGGAGTTGTTAGCACCACCAGATCCCCCTTAAACAGTGTATTGCTAACACTATACTTTAGTTTTCTAAATATTTACCTATCAATTGTTTATTTATTTATTTATTTATTTATTTACTATGTGCATGCGCACACACACACACACACACACACACACACACACACACACACACAGACCCAGGATGTGCATATAGATCTTGAGCTGTGAGAGAACAACTTCCAAGTCTTTAGGAGCCCGTTTCCTCCTTCCACCACGTAGGTCTCTGGGATCAAACTCAGGTCATTAGAGTTGGCAACAAGTGCCTTTACCTGCTGAGCCATCTTTTGGGCTCTTGGTGTAGAACTTCATGCCATCCAAAATAAAATCAATATGATCCAAATTCCCAAATTATACTGATTTTCTGTTCCTTTAACACGAGTATTTGTACGTGCAACTGTATTTTGGGAAACTATGCCTAACACATAAATACAGGTTATAGCTTCTTATTTTCCACAACATGTATTTGAGAGAGAAAAATTACTACAAAAGAGAAAATATAATGACAAACCCTCATTTCTTTTCACTACTAGTTCCAGAATGGATTGCGCTGACTAAATCGTATGCCTGAGATTTAATAGTGTATGCTAATTTCTGTTGAATACCTTGCCTCTGGATTTTAGAATTCTGAAGGTTTGTTTCTTTTGCTTGTCTGAATTGCCTAGCTTGTCTGCCATTTCAGGGGTTTAGATAGCAGAATTCAGTATTTGCACATGTAATGCTGTGTATTTGTTGCTGGTTTGTGTGAAGGAATTCAGAGGCCTGCCAGTTACCTTCCTGACACAGTCATTCCCAGGCCGCATCTTTGGGCAAGGACATACAGGGAGAGAGGGGTCAATAGTGAGATTTATGTTCACCCTAACCTAGAAGGAGGGTGGGAAATGTAGTCTGTGTGCTGTGAAGAAAAGAGACAGGCATGGCAGCACTCTCTGCCACTATATGTACACACACACACACACACACACACACACACACACACACACACACACGGACACTGGAGACAGGAGGAGAGGGGGGGCAAACTGGAGTTCTTGTGTTTGGGAGCAGAAATGCAGTGTCTACTGTGCCGTTCCATTTTCTCCATTTGTATCTATATCTAAACTTTCTCCAAAAGTTTGTTTTAATTTTGAAGTCAGTTTCCTAAAATGTTAATACAGAAATACATATGATAACGTGACCAACATTGGAGTTTTGGTTAGGCATTTCGGATTCTTGGTCTTATTGAAGGAATTAAAGTCAAGGCCCACAGAGATTTGCAATATAGCAAGGAAACTTTACTCAAAAGTGTTTCAATAGCACAGACAAGAAGGAAAATGAACTGTTAAAGAATTACTATGGGCCACTTGGGTGAGGGTACTCAAGGGTCCTGATTATTGTTCATGGGGACCAGGAGAAGGAGGGGCTTAATTCCCAAGGGGCACAGGACGGGTATTTCTCTACTTTGATTGACAGACTTGAATTAGATAAGCTTTTACTCACTACACATGTCCTTTCCCTTAAGGCATCACATTATAGTATAGTATGTGTGCCCAATTAGGCATAGGCATAAAGTAGTGCGAGTATCTACCATACAAACTCACATGGATGGCAGAGTTTGCCTCATTGCTCATGTATTCAAAACCAGTCTAAGCCATACTGACCCATCTCCCTTGCCTTCAAGGCGTGCTCCAATACATGTTTGTGGAATGGAGCATTATGGGAAGGTTGCTAGGGAAAGTAACTTATTTCCACTGCTTGAAGCAGGATTATGTTCAACCTGAGGCAACTGCGGAGTCCTAGTTTACCAAAATGTTGCTAGTTGTATTATTTGGAGCAGAGTATGTACATAGGCCAAGACAAGTGGAAATGCTATTTCCATACCGTTCTCTGTGTTTGCCTGGGTTAACAACACTCAGGTCGGAATAGAGACTGATAAAAACAAAAACTTTAAAAGAGCCAGGTATGATAGATTATGACATCAACCTCTCACTTGAAACACGGGCCTGGGGAATCAGAAGAGTTCAAAGTCATTCTCAGTTGCACAGGGAATACAATTCAAGGCCAGTGTGGGCTACATGAGAGCCTATTTGAGTAAACAAATAAGGCAAAACAGCAAAATCCTTGAAAGAAGAATAGTAAATTCTATATGGTTGTAGAACTTTATCTCAGAGAAATAAGAAACTGGTATAAACAGTTGTGTGCACAACCATATTTACTGTATCACTGTTTATAATGGTGCATACATTGGTGGCATGAATATTCATCATCTGGAAACACACTAATGATCTTACATCTAGCAACATGCCACGCAGCTGTGAGCAACAGGGTCCATTCAGTAAGGCTGAACGGCATCCCTTATATACCGGGTAGAAATAGTTTACAAGCGCTATGTTAACAATAAGCTTTTAGATTTTCTTGACACCGAATCTCATATATAGACCGGGCAGGCCTCAAAGTTGCTATATAATCGAGTGACCTTGACCTCCTGACCCTCTTGCCTCCATTTCCAGAGTATTGGAATTACACCACACCAGGCACTCCTTTGGATCTCTCAAAATCTAATTATACATGAATGTATACTATATAAATATAAAATATATTTGCATTATTTCAGGTCCAAATTTTTCTGGGCATTTCAACAGAATATTTCTGTTGCATGTTTTCTGTACAAACTAGTGTTATCTGTCTAAAAATAAGATTTTTATGATTATAAAAATATCTCATATTTTAAAAACACTGAGTTTTAACCCATACATCAAAGATAAACAAAAAACAAAAACAATCCAGAAATCCTACCTGGTTACTCACACTGGCTCAGATAACAAGCAATGAACTGTCTTCCATGGTCATTGCCTGCACCTGTGAAGGAGTCCTGAGTGTGCTTTTAGGAGAAATGCCCCTGCCTCTGCTCCAAGCTTCCACCATTTGGAAAGGCCATGGGTCACTCCTCAGTGCCCTTTCTATGCCAATGGTTGGCTCTCTTTCCTCTGAGTAGGAAACCTGCAGACACCAGAGATGTGCCATTCCTGTGTGGGCGTGAGAGTTATGTGCAAAGCTCATGTAAAATCCTTTCTTAGATGCCCCTCGTCAAGATTATTCCCTTAAATCTGCGTTATAGCTGAGAGGAGGCATGAGCTTCCTCCTTTTCTTTTGCTTAATTTCATCCAGAAAAAGTCAGCATGCTGTCAAGAGAGCTGTCAGCTTTTAAGTTCACGATTCTTCTTGGAGTCATCCATGCATGATGCTTACAGAAGTTACATTACTTTCAAAGACAAAACACTGTTTCTGCTGTGGTTGAACTCAAAGTGCAGTGAAGAGACAGATGCGGCCATTTCCTCTAAGAACTACCATGCTGTATTTTGAATAGCCTGAAATGTGATTTATAGCAGTTGAAGGATGAGGAAAGCTGCCATTTTCAACAGTCAAAGTGACCTCAGGAATCACAAGGGTCACTTGGCAAAGTCACACATCCTCAAATGCATCAGTCTTTCTTTAGCTAATTAAAATCACATAGTCTTCCAAAGTTGTTGCTTACAGTCAAAATCCAAAGCCAGTCTTGGTTTTCTGGGAGGGGGGGGGATGTAATTTCTGGGATGTAATCAGAAGATACAAGGGCAACCCTCATAATCAGTTGGGAATTTAATCCAGAGTAGGGTAAATTAGTCCCCTAAAATAGAGTGACTATGAAGAGGTTTCAGGTGGAGGACAGAGGGTCTTTCCAAGGCCACGTGCCTCCCTCGTGATTTCCTGGCAGCCTGCAGCTGTACATTCTGGAAAGCAAACACACTGCTCAGGTACAGCCTCTGTCATCAGAAAGACCACCAGGGTCAGTTGTGATGTAAGAGTCTCCTAAGGTGACCCTGTGTTCATACCTCAGCACTACTGTTCCGTGTCCTTCCTTGGAGCGGCCACTTTGAGTGTGGACCATCTGCTCAGGACTCACACCATCCGCAGCCAGTCACATCTGCCACTCTAACCTTGGTAAAGGATCTTGGGCTATTCTGAGATTTCCATTCCAGACACAGCCCTGGGCTGGTTGCCAAGCAGCATGGTGCTTTTCCATAGCAGTACAGATATGAGATAGATTCACAAAAACCTGCAGGAAGTATTTTAAAAGAACCCAATCCCTTCTGAGAAACCTACTGAGAGTAGTCTTGGGATCGGTGGGAGGGGCTAGCATAGTGGGCGTGGCTAGCATGGTGGGCGTGGCTAGCATAGTGGGCGTGGCTAGCATAGTTATAAAGGACCAATGCCTACCCGTTCACATCTAACAACCACAGTCTGGCACAGACGAAAGAATGGCCTGGATCTGATAAAGATGCTGTAATGGAATGTGTTTTAAAGCATCTGTTCGTCTCATTCATCCTTCCAGGTGCCTTCCCATCCCTCCCTTCCACATAACTCTCAGCCTCCAACATGCTCGCCTTTCTGATCTCTACCTGAGTCTCCCACATCAGAGATCCCATCACATGCATGCCTGTATCCTACCAGTGACTCTATTTACCTGTCCTGAACCCTTTCACTGTTAAATTACACATTGCATGTTACCTGTGAGATGTCTTGCAGGTGTTCTTCTCGTTGCTTCCTTTTATTTTTCCTACAGATGGACAGTCTCTTCGGCTAACCTCTTTAGCTATAATGTTCCGTGTCACCTGCGGGTGGTTGACCCTGACCATAGCTTAACTCAGATATATCTATGTCTGAATTACAGGACTGCATCTACCAAGAGGTATGTAACTCCTGGATTTATCTGGGTGATTTTGGTTAGGTACCTGAATTATACTTAGAGTGAATGTGTATTTCTATGTGTGGGGGAGAGGGTCAACCTTGTAAAGGAAAGAGTGTGATGAAAAGCAATGTGCCACGGGCTCCTGCGGCTCCTTGAAGAGTCCTGATCTGCTGCACTTGGCATTAGATCTAAAATGGCTCCCAGCACACCAGGAAGCCGGCAGAAAGGAGTGGAGGCCAGGGCAATGGCTGCTTCCCAGGTCTTCATGGAGGTCCTCATCGGTGACAATACTCCCCGACTCCTTCTGAGTTACCTCGTCAGGCAGGGCTTTCATTGGAGCACGGTGACAGTGTGTCACGATACAGTTGGGCAAGAATTTTGGGACTTGACATCAGCTCAAACACTGTATATAAGCTTATGGGCTGGGCAAAAAACCCAGATGTGCACATGATGAGTTAGATATCCCAGGATTCCCCTCTCTCTCTCCTTCCCTCTCCCTCTCCTTCCCTCCTTCCTTCCCTCTCTCCCTTTCTCTCTTCCTCTCCCTCCCCCCTCTCTCTGTGTATGTGTTGTCTCACACATAGCTTCTCATAAAGTATGACGATCTGCTTCCAAAATTCCCATTTATCAGTGTTAACACTTTTGTCTGTGATTTTTGCTTTACTGTTTATTGTTGTTGTTGTTGTTATTTTAGACGGGGCTATATTATGTCACCCAAGTTGTTGTGACCCTTCTGCTTCAATCTCCTGAGTGATAGGTGTTGTGTTTTATGAACAGGAATAGTATCTCATGGTGGGAGGGAAGACCTCAGTGGACCCTGCCAAGGTGTTTGCCCTGAGGAATCAGGCATGCAGCAGACCTAATATGAAGAAAGTTTATTGGTTGGTTGGGAAGGGGACCTGGAAAAGAGGTAGAGGCAGGGAAAGGAGGGGGACAGAGGAGAACAGAAAGAGGGAGGAGATGGGGAAGAGGTCAGCTGAGGACATGTAAAGAAGAGAGGGAGGGCGGGGTGCTGAATAGTCCTCATCCAGGCGCACACCTGCCAGGTGGCTTCACAAGCTGTTTCTAGGTAACTGTTGGGCAGAGCCTAGAGGAACTGCTAGCAATAAGATTATATGCTTAGTTTTTGTAGTTTCTTTTTTACTGTATAAAGTACATATAACCTACAAGTTTCCCTTTATAACCATCTTTCAGTGACATCAATTGCATACAATTACATTGTTGTTGTGCAAACAACAATCAAGATTTGGCACTCGAGCTTTTTGTCCTCTAACAGAAACTCTAGAGCCACGAAGCAATATCTCCCCAGTTGTCCTCAAGTCCTTAGACTCATGGGAATGACAAGGTCCTTGACACGGCTGCATTATGTCAACAAATACATTCCCCCAGGATGCCATCCATTCTCTACAGCAGAGGACTAGAGATAACTCAGACCATAAAGGACATGCATGCTTTTTTGTTTTGTTTTGTTTTGTTTTGTTTTGTTTTGTTTTTTACTAGAAGAATTTTCCTGAGGATTGTCTACTTGTCTTAGATGGGGTTCCTATTGCTGTGATGGGACACTAGGACTGAAGGCAACTTGGGGGAGGAAAGGAACTGAGAAGAAATGAGGGAAGGAGTTAAATCCACAATGGACAGCAATGGACATACCAGGAGGGTGATAGTGGCACACACCTTTCATCCCAGCCCTTGGGAGGCAGAGGCAGGCAGATCTCTCTGAATTTGAGGTCAGACTGGTCTACAAAGCAAGTTCCAGGACAGCCGGGCAGGACTACACAGAGAGACCCTGTCTCAAAGACCCAACAAAAACCCCAAACAAACAAAAAACAAAACAACAAAAATCCTGCAAACCAAAACCGAAAGAAACGACAGTGAGATTGTAAACAGTCAAAAGGGCAAAATGAAGCCTGAAACAGTGATTTAGCCTCTGATGGAGTACCTCAACGTCTGAGGCGGGTGCAGAGAATTTGAGGTCCTGTCTCAAAAAATAAATCATAGAAGGCAAGATGTAGCACCACCGGACGGTGTACCCACAGGTGTTGCCACATAGTCTCTATAGTTTAGGAATAAGATGTGTATTATGTTGTTTAAGCCTTGGGTGTTGGTTGGTTTTATTTTTTTTTAATTTTTATTTTCTATATTCTATGTTTACATTCCAAAGGCTTTCCCCTTTCCCAGTTCCCCCCCTCCCTATGTCCCATAATTCCTCTCCCCCCAACTATTCCCCAATCATTCCCCCTCCCCCCACGGTTTCTCTACAAAACTGGATCCAATCTTTACAGGCCCAGGGTCCTCTCCTTTCTTCTTCTTGGGAATCATTTGACTTGCTAATTGTGTCTTGAGTATTTAGGGTTTCTGGGCTCATTAATATCCACTTATCAGTGATTGCATTTCATGTGTATTCTTTTGTGACTGGGTTAGCTCACTCAGGATGATATTTTCCAGGTCTAACCATTTACCTACAAATTGCATGAATTCATTATTTTTAATTGCTGAGTAGTATTCCATTGTATAAATATACCACATTTTCTGTATCCATTCCTCCTTAAAAAAAAAAATCCATGGCTCACAGCCAACCAAGAGACTAAGCATAGGGTCCCCAATGCAGGAGCTAGAGAAAGGACCCAAGGAGCTGAAGAGGTTTGCGGCCCTGCAGGAGGAACAATAATAACGTGCCAACCAATACCACCAGAACTCCCAGGAACTAAACCACCAACCACAGAATAAACATGGAGGGACCCATGGCTCCAGCTTCATATGTAGCAGAGGATGGCCTATTCAGACATCAATGAGAGGAGAGGCTATTAATCCTATGAAGGCCCGATGCCCCAGTGTAGGGGAATGCCAGGTAAGGAAAGGGGGGGGAGTTGTAAGCAGGGGGAGAGAGGATAGGATAGGTGGTTTTCAGAGGGGTACTGAGGAAAGAGAATACCATTTAAAATGTAAATAAAGCAAATATCTAATAAAATAAAATTCAAAATGAAAAAAAAAAAAGGGACATGCATGCTATGTACTCACTAATAAGTGGATATTAGCCCCAAAGGTACAGAATACCTAGGATCCAATCCACAGGACTCAAGAAAGTTAACAAGTCGAAGGGCCCAAATGAGGATGCTTCAGTCCCGCTTGGGAAGGAGGGAGACAGAGGAAGGAAGGGACCTTGGTGGGAGAGGCAAAGAAAAGGGGAACATGATCAGGTATGGGGTGGGAGGGGGAAACAGGAGAGAAGCCCTGAGGTCCAGCAGAATGAATGGAAATATTCAACCTTAGGGGGGTGAGAGGTAAGGGGTCCCTCAAGAAAGAACCAGAAACATGATAAGTGAGAGACTCTTAGTACTCAAACAGAGGACCTTAGATGAAATGCCCAACAGCGGGAAAAGGGAACTCTTAGAGTTTACCTCCAGTAAAAAGGCAGGGCATCAGGTGGAGGGATAGTGTTGACATCCCACAGTCAAAAACTCTGACCCAGAATTGTTGCTGTCTAAAAGAACTGCAGGGACAAAAATGGAGAAGCAAGTAAGGGAAAGAAGGTCTAGTGACAGGCCCAGACTGGGATCCAGCTCAAGGGGAGGGGTCAAGGCCTGACACACTATTCCTGGTGCTATGGTGTGCTGACAAAGCCTATCATGGCTGTCCTCTGAGAGGCTCAACATGCAACTGACTGAGACAGAGGCAGATACTTACTCCCAACCAATGGAATGAAGTCAGAGACCCCTGTGGTTGAATTAGGGAAAGGCTGGAAGAAGCTGAGGAGGAGGGCAATCCCATAAGGCCAGCAGTCTCTACTAATCCAGAACCTGAGATCACTCAGACACTGAGCCACCAACCAGGCAGCATGCATGAGCTGGCCCAAGGCCCCCAACACATATACAGTAGAGGATTGCCTGGTATGGCCTCAGTGGGAGAAGATGAGCCAAACCCTTGAAAGACTTGAGGCCCCAGGGAGTAGAGAGGCCTAAGGGGCACAGAAGGGAGGAGGAATGGGATGAGGAATTGTGGGAGGGCATACCAGGATAGGGACAATGATTGGTCTGTAAAAAAAAAAAAAGTAATAAATGGATTAAAAAAAATTATGTCTCACAAGAACTCAGGGAACACAGGAGTGGCAGAGCAGCTGGGCCAGGGTCCGTCCAGTCTCCACCTGCACCCAAGAGCTGGGCAGCACCACAGCCATCTGTGCACTGATCCTGCCAGGGGAGAACTGCTCTGCAGGGAGTGAGTTGACTCTCGGCTTTGGAGGTGAGGCTGCCATCTTTTCTCCGGTGACTGAGCAGGCAGGTACACCCAGGACTAAAGAAGTGGCAGAGCAGCTGGGCCAGGGTCCATCCAGATTCACCTGCCCCAGGAGCTGAGCAGCACCACAGTCCTGTGTGCCAGGGCAGAGCCAGTCACACAGGGGTGCCGAGACAGGCTTGCAGGCCCACAGGAGGGACAAGCGCCAGCCAGAGACAGCAGGACCAACGAACACCAGAGGTAACCAGATGGTGAAAGGTAAACATAGGAATGTTACCAAAAGAAATCAACATGGCACCATCTGAACCCAATTCTCCCACAACAGCAAGTCCTGAATACCCCAACACAAGGTTTGGAAAAGCAAGGTTTGGATTTAAAAATCACAGCTCATGATGCTGATAGAGGGCTTCAAGAAGGACATTAATAATGCCCTTAAAGAAATACAGGAGAACACAGGTAAACAGGTAGAATCCCTTAAAGGATTACAGGAAAGCACAATCAAACAGGTGAATGGATTGAACAAAACCATCCAGGATCTAAAAATGGAGGTAGAAACAATAAAGAAATCACAAAGGGAAGCAAGTCTGGACATAGAGATTTCCAACTTAAAGGGCCAGTAAATGTCTTCAACAAAATTATAGAAGAAAACTTCCCTAACCTAAAGAAAGAGATGCCCATGAACATACAAGAAGCCTACAGAACTTCAAATAGATTGGACCAGAAAAGAAATTCCTCCTGTCACATAATAATTAAAACACCAAATGCACAAAACAAAGAAAGAATATTAAAAGCAGTAAGGGATAAAGGTCAAGTAACATATAAAGGCAGACCTATCAGAATTACAACAGACTTCTCGCCAGAGACTATGAAAACAAGAAGATCCTGGACAGATGTCATACAGACTCTAAGGGAACGCTAATGCCAACCCAGGCTGCTATATCCAGCAAAACTCAATTACTATAGATGGAGAAACAAGGTATTCCATGAAAAAAACAAATTTACTAATATCATTTTACAAATCCAGCCTTTCAAAGGATAATGAATGGAAAACACCAAAAAAAAAAAAAGGAGGGAAACTACACACTAGAAAAAGCAAGAAATTAATCTTAACAAACCAAAAAGAAGAGAGACACACAAACATAACTCCACCTCTAATAACATAAATAACAGGAAGCAAATCACTTCTCCTTAATATTTTTTAATATCAAGGGACTCAATTCTACAATTAAAAAGACATAGACTAACAGACTGGATACATAAGCAGGACCCAACATTTCGATGCATACAGGAAACTCACCTCAGGCACAAAGACAGATACTACCTCAGAGTAAAAGGCTGGAAAACAATTTTTCAAGCAAATGGTCCCAAGAAACAAGCTGGTGTAGCCATTCTAATATCAAATAAAATCGACTTTCAACCTAAAGTAATCAAAAAAGATAAGAGGATACTTCATATTCATCAAAAGAAAAATTTACTAAGATGAACTCTCAATTCTGAACATCTATGCTCCAAATACAAGGGCATATGAATATGATTCATAAAAGAAATGTTACCAAAGCTCGAAGCACCCATTGCACCCCACATAATAAGATTGGGAAGCTTCAACACCCCACTCTCATCAATGAACAGAACAGGGAAACACAAACTAAATAGAGACACAGTGAAACAGAAGCTATGGACCAAATGGATTTAACAGATATCTATAGAACATTTTATCCTAAAACAAAATAGTACACCTTCTTCTCAGCCCCTCACTGTACCTTCTCCAAAACTGACCACATACTCGGGCACAAAACAGATCTCAGCAGATATAAGAAGATTGAAATAATTCTAGGCACCCTATCAGATCACCACGGACTAAGGCTGGTCTTCAATAACAACAAAAAGAAGAGAATGCCCACATACACTTGGAAACTGAACAACATTCTACTCAAGGCTAACTTGGCCAATGAAGAAATAAAGAAAGAAATAAAATACTTTTTAGAATTTAATGGAAATGAAGGCACAACATACCCAAACTTATTTGACACAATGAAAGCAGTGCTAAGAGGAATACTCATAGCTCTGAGTGCCTCCAAAAAGAAACTGGAAATAGCATACACTAACAGCTTAACAGCAAAGCTGAAGGCTCTAGAACAAATAGAAGCAAATACACCCAAGAGGAGTAGATGGCAGTAGATAATCAAACTCAGGGCTGAAATCAACCAAGTAGAAACAAAAAGAACTATACAAAGAATCAACCAAACCAGGAGCTGGTTCTTTGAAAAAAAAAACCAAGATAGATAAACCCCTAGCCAAACTAACCAGAGGGCACAGAGACAGTATCTAAATCAACAAAATCAGAAGCGAAAAGGGAGACATAACAACAGCTACTGAGGAAATCCAAAAATCATCAGATCCTACTACAAAAGCCTATACTCAACAAAAGTAGAAATGGACTAAATTTCTACTAGGAATCTAGACGAAATGCACAATTTTCTAGACAGATACAAGGTACCAAAGTTAAATCAAGATCAGATAAATCATCTAAACAATCCCACAACCCCTAAAGAAATAGAAGCAGTCATTAATAGTCTCCCAACCAAAAAAAAAAAAAAAAAAGCCCAGGACCAGATGGGTTCAATGCATAGTTCTATTAGACCTTCAAAGAAGACCTAATACAAATACTCTTCAAACTATTCCACAAAATAGAAAGAGATGGAACACTATCTGACTCGCTTCATGATGCCACATTTACTCTGATATCTAAACCACACAAAGACCCAACAAAAAAAGAGAACTTTAGACTAATTTCCCTTATGAATACCGATGCAGAAATACTCAGTACAATTCTTGCCGACTGAATCTAAGAACACATCAAAACAATCATCCACCATGATCAAGTAGGCTTCATCCCAGGGATGCAGGGTTGGTTCAAATATAAACAAACTCAAAGAAAAAAACCACAGCATCATTTCATTAGATGTTGAGAAAGCATTTGACAAAATCCAACACTTCTTCCTGATAGAAGTCTTGGAAAGATCAGGAATTCAAGGCCCATACCTAAACATGGTAAAAGCAATATACAGCAAGCCACTAGCCAACATCAAACTAAATGGAGAGAAACTTGAAGCAATCCCACTGAAGTCAGGGACTAGAGAAGGCTGTCTACTTTCTCCCTACCTGTTCAATACAGTACTTGAAGTCCTAGCCAGAGCAATTAGACAACAAAAGAAGATCAAAGGGATTCAAATTGAAAAGGAAGAAGGCAAAGTATCACTATTTGCAGATGATATGATAGGATACTTAAGTGATGCCAAAATTCCACCAGAGATCTCCTAAACTTGATAAAAACTTCAGCAAAGTGGTCAGATATAAAATTAACTCTAACAAATCAGTAGCCTTCCTATCCTTAAAGGATAAAGATGCTGAGAAATAAATTAGGGAAATGACACCCTTCACAATAATCAAAATAATATAAAATACCTTGGTGTGACTCTAACCAAGCAAGTGAAAGATCTGTATGACAAGAACTCTGAAGAAATTAAAGACAATCTCAGAAGATGGAAAGATCTCCCATGCTCATGGATTGGCAGGGTTAATATAGTAAAAATGGCCATCTTGCCAAAAGCAATCTACAGATTCAATGAAATCCCCATCAAAATTCCAATGCAATTCTTCATAGACTTAGAAAATTTTCCAAATATATATGGAATAACAAAAAACCCAGGATAGCAAAAACTACTCTCAACATTAAAAGAACTTCTGGCAGAATCACCATCCCTGACCTCAAGCTCTACTACAGAACAATAGTGATAGTAACTGCATGATATTGGTACAAATACAGGCAGGTAGATCAATGGAATAGAATTAAAGACCCAAAAATGAACCCTCACACCTAAGGTCACTTGATCTTTGACAAAGGAGCTAAAACCATCCAGTGGAAAAAAGACAGCATTTTCAAAGAATGGTGCTGAGTCAACTGGCAGTCAACATGTAGAAGAATACAAATTGATCCATTCTTATCTATCTCCCTGTACAAAGCTCAAGTCCAAGTGGATCAAGGACCTCCACATAAAACCAGATACTCTGAATCTAATAGAAGAGAAAGTGGGGAAGAACCTGGAGCACATGGGCAAAGGGGAAATTTTTCTGAATAGAACACCAATAGCTTATGCTCTAAGATCAAGAATTGACAAATGGGACCTCATAAAATTGCTGAGTTTCTGTAAGGCAAAGGACATTATCAAAAGAACAAAATGGCAACCAACAAATTGGGAAAAGATCTTTACCAACTCTGACAGAGGGCTTATATCCAAGATATACAAAGAACTCAAGAAGGTAGACTCCAGAGAGCCAAATATCCCCCTTAAAATGGGGTACAAGCTAAACAAAGAATTTTCACCCGAGGAATATTGAAGGGTGGAGTAGCACTTAAAGAAATGTTCAACATCCTTAGTCATCAGAGAAATGCAAATCAAAACAACCCTGAGATTTCACCTCATACCAGTCAGAATGGCTAAAATCAAAAACTCAGGAAAAAACAGGTGCTGGTGAGGATGCAGAGAAAGAGGGACACTCCTCCACTGCTGGTGGGGTTGCAAGCTGGTACAACCACTCTGGAAATCAGTCTGGTGGTTCCTGAGAAAACTGGGCATGATACTACCAGAGGACCGCACTATAGGACCAGAGGACTCCTGGGCATATACCCAGAGGATTCCACAGCAAGTAATAAGGATACATGCTCCACTATGTTCATAGCAGCCCTATTTATAATAGCCAGAAGCTGGAAAGAACCCAGATGTCCCTCAATAGAGGAATGGATACAGAAAATGTATATATACACAATGGAGTATACTATTCAGGCATTAGGAACAATGAATTCATGAAATTCTTAGACAAATGGATGGAACTGGAGAATATCATCCTAACTGAGGTAACCCAATCATGAAAGAACACTCATGGTATGCACTCACTGATAAGTGGATATTAGCCTAGAAGCTTGGAATACTCAAGACACAATTCAGATATCAAATAAAGCCCAAGAAGAAGGAAGGAGAGGCCCCTGGTCCTGGAAAGGCTCGGTGCAGCAGTATAGGGGAATACCAGGACAGGGAAGTGAGGAAATGGTGGATTGGGGAATAGGGGAAGGAAGAGGGCTTATAGGACTTTTGGGGAGGTGGGATCCAGGAAAGGGGAATCATTTGAAATGTAAATAAAGAATATATCAATAAAAAAATGAATTGACAAATAGGACCTATTAAAATTGCAAAGCTTCTGTAAGGCAAAGGACACTGTCACTAGGACAACATGGCAATCAACAGATTGGGAAAAGATCTTTACCAATCTTACATCCAATAGAGGGCTAATATCACACATACAAAGAACTCAAGAAGTTAGACTCCAGAGATCCAAATAACCCTATTAAAAATGGGGTACAGAGCTAAACAATGAATTTTCAATTGAGGAATACTAGATGGCTGAGAAACACCTAAAGAAATGTGAAACATCCTTAACTATCAGGAAAATGCAAATGAAAACAACCCTGGGATTCTGCCTCACACCAGTCAGAATGGCCAAGATCAAAAACTCAGGGAACAGCAAATGCTGGAGAGGATGTGAAGAAAGAGGAACACTTCTCCATTGCTGGTGGGAATACAAGCTGGTAAAACCACTCTGGAAATTAGTTTGGTGGTTCCTCAGAAAATTGAACATAGCATTACCTGAGGAACCAGATATACCACTCCTGGTCATATACCCAGAAGATGCTCCAACATGTAATAAGGACACATGCTCCACTAAGTTCATAGCAGCCTTATTTATAATAGCCAGAAGCTGGAAAGAACCCAGATGTCCCTCAACAGATGAATGGATATGAAAATGTGGTACATTTACACAATGGAATACTATTCAGCTATTAAAAACAATGAGTTCATGAATCCTTAGGCAAATGGATGGAGCTAGAAAATATCATCCTGAGTGAGGTAACCCAATCACAAAAAACACACATGGTATGTACTCGCTGATAAGTGGATATTAGTCCAAAAGCTTGTAATACCCAAGATACAACTCACAGACCACATGAAACTCAAGAAGAAGGAAAACCAAAGTGTGGATACTTTGATCCTTATTGGAAAGTGGATCAAAATACCAATGGCTTACAGCCAACCAGTAGAATGTTCATAGGGTCCCCAGTGGAGCAGCTAAAGAAAGGACTCAAGGAGCTGAAGAGGTTTGTAGTCCTGCAGGAGGAACAATAATATGTACCAATCAGTACCCCCAGAGCTCCCAGGGACTAAACCACCAACCAAAGAGTACACATGGAGGGACATATGTAGCAGAAGATGACCATTTCAGTCATCATTGAGAGGTGAGGCCATTGGTCCTGTGAAGGCTTGATTCCCAAGAATAGGGGAATGCAATTCAGGAAATTGGGGGTAGAGGTGAGCAGTGGGGGAGGGGATGGGATAAGGGGTTTTTGGAAGGGTAACACAGAAAGGGGATACCATTTGAAATGTAAATAAAGCAAATATCTAATAAAAACAATTAAGTCTCTCAACTGTGGGACCTTGTAAAATCAAATAAGTTAAATATTTTCTTCAAGAGGAAAGAATGAGGGCATAATCTGAACAAAGCAAAACCAAACTCCGGCAGTGTAAATAGCTCAATGTCCAACCTTTGGGATTCACTTCTGATCCAGGCTCCTCCAAGTGGTTTGGGTCACTTCTCCAGCTGTGCCACAACACACATTGTCTAGGTTCCTGCTAGTTCCACTCCACTGCTGCTGATGTTCTTGGTGGCCATCCCATGGTACTGGCATCTCCAAAATGCTGGGGTCTTCTGCGCAACTCACTAGCCACGGAATGCTATCTGACTGTCTTAGGGTTTTACTGCTATGAATAGACACCATGACCAAGGCAACTCATATAAAGGACAGCATTTAATTGGGGCTGGCTTATAGCTTCAGAGGTTCAGTCCAGGACACATGGCAGCATCAGGCAGGAACGGCCCTGAAAGAGGTGAGAGTTCTACATCTTTATTCAAGGGAAGACAGGAGCAGACTGGCCCCCATGTGACTAGTAGGAGGGTCTCATCGCCCACCCCCCCACCCCCACCCCCCGCAGTGACACACTTCCTCCATCAAGGCTACACCTACTCCATCAAGGCCACACCTCCTAATAGTGCCACTCCCTGGACCAAACATATCCAAACCACCACAGCTGCATTCTCACCACTAGCCTCTCCTGTGCTGCCTTCAGGGCCTCCAGCCCTGCCACACAGTGCCAAGCTGATCTCCATGACCCCATGCCTTCAAAACCAGACTTGGGTAAATTATACTACCAAGTTTGCCTAACAACAGGAGGTACAAACTTTGCCATTTCTGGAACACAGTTTCCATGTACTGAGTGAGGAAACACTTCCCAGAAGACATCACCTCAGTGATTCTGATCTTGTTTTAATCCCAGCTGGATCTTTAGTGCCAGCTGACCAGCATACATTATACCAACAGAGCAAAGGTTTCGTTTTAGTGGTTCTGGTATCTTGTTAATCACAGCCAATTCTTCAGCCTCAGCTAACCGGAATCATAGATCCTTAATGCAAATGGACTAGCAGAATCTTTGTTCCCTCTGAAACGGCTCAAGCCAGGCCTTCAGTCTGCACTGCTCTCAACATTCTCATCTCCCAGACTTCTACAGAACGGCTCCCTGAGTTCTCATCACTCAGTGGCTCTTCTAACCCAAAGTTCCAATGTCCTTCCAATGATCCTCTTCAAAACAGCATGGTCAGATCTGTCACAGCAATAACTCCACAGTCCTGGAACCAAATTGTCTTAGTTGGGGTTAGCATTGCTGTGATGAAGCACCATGACCACAGCAACTTGGGGAGGAAAGGATTTGTTTGGCTTATATTTCCATGACACTATTTATCACTGGACAACTAACCTAGTGAACATTGTCGCTTAGCCTGTCCTATCCGCAATGTGCTCAGAATATTCATCTGAGCCTGGAGGGAAGCATCGAGAGAATCACATGGCTAAACTGGGAAGGATCAAATCTACAGTGTGTTTGCTACGTAGTGTGTATTATTTGTGGACTAGTGTAAGGACAAAAATGATCTCAAATCATCACCAGCTGGGGATGGCATACTTACCAAATTTATCATTTCTTCATTCCTATGTTGGTAGACATTGGCCGTTTCTATCTTGAGATTGTTATAAATGGTACTCTGTTAATACCAGCCTTCATGTAAAACTCTTTTGCCTGAGAATAAAATACAAAAGTAGTTTGCATTTAAGACAAAAATAGTGTTTATGTTTCATTAAATGACATGATCTGAATGGACACGTGGCCAAGTTAATGCTTCTCTAGCCACAAGTATTGTGAGAATGTCAGACACGGAAGCCTCTAAACTCATACACATGACTTTGGTATGCAGCAGTGGCAGTGAATGAAATTGCTGAGTATCATGTTGGAAATGACTTTTAAGTCCTTAGAGAGTTCCATACCAACAATTAACCCTCCACTAGACTTTGCATGTATACAGCTTATCTCATTATAGAATGAAAAGCATTTATAAAGAGAAAGACTATGTCCTCATTTCCAAATATGCTGTTTCTGAAGAGAGTTTATTCAATTAGATTCTCTCCAGAGTAAGGTCCAGGAATGTTGGGTCAGGGTCTACTCTGGCTTGCCACTGGCCCACGTCCACAGAGTCAATCAATCTTTCTCTTACGTCTTGAGTTATAGGTTCTCCCAGGGCCTCAGAGGTAGCATGTCATTATTGATCTGAGTATTGTCTCCAAGCCAGTGGTGTGTCTCAGGCACTCTTGGTCCCTGCAGCTGAGAAGGAGAGGGAAATCGCTATTTGATTATTCTATTCCCTCCTCCTGTTTTAGCTCAACAATAGGCCTCGAGTTTTGGAATAGTACACTTAGGACAAATAAAGTGATACAGTGGCATTTCTGAATCCTTGTCTAGTTAGGGAAGCAAATGCTTTGAAACGGGGGATTTTAGGAAAGAGTTTCAAAATGGATCTGGCAGTTAAAGAGGTCTGCCCTTTCCCCCTGCCTGGGTTTCCGGTGTGATGCTGGAGGCAAAGAAGCTGTGTAAAGACAGAAACAAAGAGGGGAATGTTAGGATGCCTCAGAGGATTCCACCCTGAGCTTCAGGTCACCACCTCCCACTGAAAATGTAATTACACAAAAATTCCAAGTTTGTTTGTAGGGCGTCCCTCTCTATAACATTACTCAATATACAACTAATGCCAGGCTTAAAGAGCCATTTAGGCCATTTTTGTCAGAGGACTCTTATATACTCTGTGGATACAAGTCTCTGAGTTAACATTATAGAGAAATTCTGGACAGTGGTATTGAAATAAATAAATAAATAAATAAATAAATCCCACAGGCAGGTTCGCTATCTACCCCAATGTATTGAATTCCTGAATGAAAGACACACACACACACACACACACACACACACACACACACAGCCTTTATATTTTGATATGCCTTAAACAGCAAAATACCTGGGCCACTGCCTAACCTCCATGTGGTTAATCCACCTCCAACTGACGTCTTAAGTTATCACTTACTAAATTTTGTATTCTCCCTTGGCTGCTGGGGACCCATTTGTTCAGCCCTCTGGGCCACACTCTCCCATCTTCTACATGGTGGCCATGCCAACCTGTCCTGCAGTCTTCTCAGGCACGGCCTCTCCTCTCCTCCACACTCTCCCAGCATGGTGGATCTCCTTCTTCCTTCCTACTCCTCTCTTGTCCCAAGCTGGGAATCCTAAAAGTCCCACCTCTCTCTGCCCTGCCCAGTCATTAGCTGCTGGCATCTTT
This sequence comes from Apodemus agrarius, assembly GCA_964023405.1. Lineage (NCBI taxonomy): Eukaryota > Metazoa > Chordata > Mammalia > Rodentia > Muridae > Apodemus > Apodemus agrarius. Next base: position 48,465,742 of record OZ030014.1, read on the forward strand.
ATTTACCAGCTGGGGGTAAGGTCCCTCAGTGCCTTAAATTTGGGCATGTGGACTATTTCAAGGAAACAACTTTGGGGACCCAAATGCACATAAGAATACAAGTAGCGTTAGCCCAACCCACTACACAGTGGTATAAATCTGACTCTTCCAACATATATCTATTCAAACAATAAAGAACAAGAAAATCAAATGAAACTATATGAAACCCACAGTGTCCCAGAAGACAGAGTTTCCAAAATTCAAACTAATTGTAACTAGGAAACTAAACAAGAGACCCTAGCAAATTCCTCCCACACTCCCACTGGGAGCCCCCAAGGGAAAGAAATCAACTGCTCTGAAACTGTGCCATCAACATAGAAAACCAGGGCCATGGGGAGCCCAGGATAAATCTAGAACCACAGCAGGGAGAGGAAGTGTAATAATACCCAGGACCAATCCCATTGGTCTTCTGAGAAGGGCCATCATGGAAGAACACTACTGTGAGAAATGTCAAGGGCAAAGCAGACAAGCCCTGGGATATCACAGTGATTCAGGAAATGTATTTCAAAGTCAGAAGAAAATCCCTTTTCAAAGTAAGATGAAAGAAATCATCCTTTGATACACTGACAAAAGAGAACCCCAGCAGCACCCCAAACCCCCACCATGCTCAGAGTAGCAGAGGTAAGTCCTCATCTGATCAAGGGTCACACAATAAAAGCAGAACAAATCCTAAGCATCCAACAGAGGATTTTCTCCCCTAAATAATGGCAGCATAAAAGAGAATAACAGCTCCCCAAAGTGAATTACTGATTCTTATAGACGGGCTTAGGGATGTCCAAAACACCCTCAATCCCAAATTCTGAAACTTCCAATTGAAACAGAGACAAGGTGAGGAGAGATGAAATGAGAACGGATTGAACTCAGAAGTTAAGCAGAAGCAGGGAAAGGAGAACCCCATCTTTATAAGATTTTAGAGAAAATGTTTTGAAGGGTGGGGTGTGTGTGTGTGTGTGTGTGTGTGTGTGTGTGTGTAATCACATGCGTAATTCCCATTACGCATTTCCTGTTACAAGGCCAGGATTACGTATTCAAAGCCCACCCTCCCCCACTGGCAGTAGGTGTTGGGGACCTAAGCGCCCCCAGGCATGAGCCCCGCAGCCCCCGCGGTGATTCTGCCAGCCCCAGCCTCGCTTGTCCTTGCCACAGCTGCTCCACGGAGGCAAGATGGAAAAAAACGCCAGGGACACTCCCAGAGGTTCGCGGCCGGACCCTGGAGGCGGGTGTGACGTGTGCACGCTTCCAGGCCAACAAAGAGTGGACTGAACCTCTGCTCCTTTGGGGTCACCCAAGTCTCAGGCACGGGGGATTCCTAGCCTGCAACCTTATCCTTTCATGTGTGTTTATGCAGAGATGGAAAGGGAGAAGATGGGAATGGGAGAGGAATAAATCCCCTTTCAAGATCCATTCCCCGATTCCTTCACAGTGCAGCTTATGGAATCGCGTCTCATCCATAAACAGCCATCGTGCCTTTCAATAAGCTGTGCCTGGTATTGCTGCTCTCAGCTCCATTATAGGCAGCCACTGGTTGAGAAGAGTAGGCATGGAAGAGGGAGACCCCACAAGTAAACTGCCTAGAACAGCAAACATCCTATGGTACCCCTGAACAAATGACTCTACCCTGTGGACACAGGACTTACCAAGAACACCTACAGGCTCCTTTCTCCTCTTTTATTCCAGAGTGTCTCCTGTAAATCCACCTTCAAGGATGTTCAGGATCTTAGCATTTCCCTCTGATCTCCTAGGCTTGGCTATGGATGACTGAAGAGGCCCCAGCTCCCTTGACCCGACCACTGTCATCGCCAGCAGGGAGCCCTGGGTAGTCATCACAGTATGTGGGCTGCCCATCTCCTTCCTCTTGGACACTGGGGCTACTTACTCAGTCCTAATGGAGTTTTGGGAACCCACTTCCCCCTCTCATTTCCCTATCGTTGGAGTAGGAGGGCAACCTTACTTTCCTCACCAGACTCCACCACTCAGTTGCTTTTTTAGGCGTGTACCTCTTACCCATTCCTTTTTGGTAGTGCTGACATGTCCTGCCCCATTACTGGGAAGGGATTGTTGTGGATAGCCCTGGGCTCGTACTTTGATGTTAATTCCACTCCTCAGAGGGGCTGCAGATGAGGAGTTGCTTTGTGAACCGTCTCCCCACCTTGACTTTTCAAATAAAGGCTTGAGCCAATGATTGGGCAGGAGGAAAGTGGGAGGAGCAGAGAGTCTAGGGGTGGAGCTACGGGGTATAAGACAGGAGGAGGAGGAGCAACGGGAGAGAAGAAACGGAGGGAGAGAAACGGAAAAAGAGAAACGGAGAGGCGGCAGGAAGAGAAGCTTGGGGCCTGGAGTTTCCGCAAGTTGTATGCGATTAATATAGATTGAAACAGAGTAGTGGAGTGGGAGGCCTGCCCAGTCTAGGCTTGTAGCTTGTTTTGTTAACCGCTGAGTTGAGCTTTCTTTCACCGGGGAACTGGGTTGGAAACAGAGTAGCATCAAGGGATCTTCTAGCTAAGTTGGGAGCCTCTATTTCCTTTGCTCCCCCCATTCGCCTAAACCCAAGCTCGCCAGCAGTTCCTCTGCTCCGTCTTCTAGCCTGTCAACCTACTAACCCTAACATGTTGTTTCCTTTACCAGATTCTCAGGTAGAACGCCCCTCCCCAAAGTCTGGGATGTCCAGATCTCAAATTTCTCAAATTCTATCTAAGGCCCTAGACATCCCCTGGCATTTTCATATTCCTTACCACCCTCAATCTTCAGGTCAGGTAGAAAAAACGAACCACTCTTTAAAAAGCACTCTTGTTGAACTGTCACAGGAATTTCACTGCATTGGATAAAACTCTTACCTCTCGTTTCAGGCTATGAACTCTCCCCAAGAGACCTCTCCTCATCGCACCCTTTGAACTCATGTCTGGACATCCGGTCCTAACTCCTGGTCTCTCGTCTAAATGTTCTCCCCTCCGAGACCGTCCACTCAGATCATTACTTTACCACTTCCGTTCTCACCTATGGAACCTTGCAGACCACCATCTACCACAGCCATACACTGTCCCCTGTCCACTGCCTGTCAACATTGGAGACCAAGTTCCTCTTACTCCTCTCTCCTAAGTGGCAGGGCCCTTTTAAGGTAATTCTTGTGAACCCTATAGCTGCTGAACTGGAGGGACTCTCTCATTGGGTTCACCTGTCTCACCTCAAACCTTTCATCTCTCCACCAAAAAATTTTTCCTACACATTGCCCCTAAAAGGACCGTGCTCTCTTAAGCTCCAGAAGATGTTGAGACCACCCACCTTGTCCCCAATCCCAGAAAATGAGACTCCACTCCAGCAGATGTGCTCTACCACACTGGATTAGACATGGGCTTCTCGTCCCCACCCCCTGCTCCTCATTTCCATCCAGGGAAGCTCTTACATCTGCAGATTTGAAGTTCAAGAAACCCTCACTGATAACAGTCTTTCCAAATGTGGTCAGGAAACTGCTCCATAGCTGGATACCAGGAACCGATCCAAATTGCTATCATCCCTGTGTCTGTTATCCCATCTTAATATTATAATCTCTGTGCTTGCTTTCTCTTTGACCAGACAAAGTATTATTATAGAAAATGGCCAGAAGAATATGGGGGCTACCCATATTGGTCTTGTCAGATACATGTGCTAGGATCACGGACCAATCATTGTTTCTATCAGCACAGCAAGACACCCTTTTTCTATATACAAGACCCATGGGATTACAAGTGGGAGGCAGGAGTTATTGGTAAGCTCTACCGGGTACCCAGTAAGAACTATCCATATAAAGAGAAAATATGTCTCAATTGTCCAACCTCTAGATATTAGAAAAGTAGAAGAAGTAATTCTCCCCCGAGGTCCTTGCCTCTTTGACAGCACCCCTTATAAGTGGCACTAACTTGTCATTTGCCTTTTGCTCCAGACCTTGATTGACCTCAGCATACCAACTCCTTGTCAATGTCACCAGGCTTGGTTGCTTTAAAGATTGCTGGCTATGCATAGCCCCTGGAATCAACTCACAATTGCCACTTACAGCCTCTCTGGCGATATTGCCAAGTAACCTTACCTCACCTTTTATCAGCTGCCCTGACTCCGATGTTGCCATGACTCCATACCTCACCTCTGTCCCTCTCTTTGTCGTGGCAAACTGTTTTAAGACCTCTGGGACACGTTCTGTAGGAATGCCAAGCTCCCTAGACTGCAATAGAACCACAGAACCCTTGATTTATCATCTCTGCCACAATGCCCTGCAGTCCCAAACACATCAATTCTTTGTGGCACTCAGGTGTATCATCCCCTACCTGCCAGCTGGTCAGGAGTTTGCACATTTGTATTCCTTTTCCCCGATAGCTGCCCAACATAAGAGGGCAGTTCGGGTGGTGCCACTCCTGGTTGCTGCGAGAACAGCCATACGTGCCGGTACTGGAATTGCAGGGATTACAACCTCCATAACTCAATATGACAAATTCACTTCCAAGCCTAGCACGGATTTTCAAAAACTGTCCTTTAAACCATGCTTACCATCCAAAAGCATACTGATTCTTTGGCAGCTGTGGTGCTTCAAAACCGACAGGGGCTTAGATGTTCTGTCAGCTAAAGAAGGTGGCCTTTGGCCTCCAAGAAGAATGCTGTTTCTATTTCAACCAATCTAGGATAGTGAGAAATAAAATCCAGGAGCTACAAATCAGACATGCAGCATTTCAGGGAATGCGAGACCTCTGATTCCTGGATTTTTGAAACCCCTGTGTGGAAGTAGATACTCTGCTTTGCAATGCCTTCCCTAGTCATCTTCCTGGCTTTATTGTTTGCTCCCTGCCTCATTAATCTTGTTTCTACCTGGTCCACCTGCCCCCCCTTACCTGCATGCCCACTCGTGTGGTTAGGTCACAGCCCAAATAAAAGGCAGACCCCTCTTGACCATCGCTCTCTTTCCCTCTTCATCCTCGTCACCCCCTTTTGTCCGTCCCCCCTCCCGCACCAGAATAAACCTCTCTCCTGTGGAACCTTGCTGGCCTGGTATGATCTGTCTGGATGAGCTAAGATTTGTTCCTCCTCCTTGTGCATATATAAGTATATATTTCTTTTCCCTGCCTTCCACCATTCCTCCTGCAATCACCATATTGGAATGAGTGACAGGCCAGTTTTACATAAGCAGCCAGAGTTGTGGCTTTTGACCTTAAAAGTTCAGTTACAAGATCTCTCAGAAACTCTTGAAGCTACATTTTTTTTCATCTGTCATCAGATATGCATGTCCAAGTTCTGGCTTCTCTTCTCTCCTCTGAAATGATAGTGTACACTGAAGACGCTCTCTATAGCCTTTTCTTTCTGTGCTAATAGCTAAAAACTGAACACATGGCCATGTAACATGTGGGATGTAAAACCATGCCAGGAAGTTTGGTAAGGCAGAGCAGGTTGAGACCTGGAGACTTGGTGGGCACACACCTTAGGCTTAGGTGACTCCCAGCTCCCTGCCAGTCTCCTGACCTGGAACACTTGCTGTGCTTCAACATAAAAGAAACTGTCCTATTTTTGTTTTTATTTCAAGAAACTTTATTTACAAAAATGGTCACAACACAAGCTTTTGGCCTAGTCTGCCAATGTAAAAGCTGCAAATGCTTGCTCAGTAGGTTAGGGGCACATGTTAGCATCATGTCTGAAAAGTGAAGAAAAATCCATATAAAACATATTCAGAGTTTCCATAGGAATACAGTAAGTGTGACCACCCATCTCCTAGCCTCCCATAATGCATTGGTGCCAACCCTACTCTTACAAAGACATTCCAAACTAGCAGTAATTAAGTTAAATGGTCCCCCCCCCAGATGCCTTAATTCAAGCTAAACTTGCAGGTATGAGCTATAAGAATGGCATCTACAAGATTTGGTTTTTTGTTTTTTGTTTTTGTTGTTGTTATTGTTTTGTTTTTTTTATTTTTTTTGGTTTTTTTTGGTTTTTTTTTTTTTTTGGTTTTTGGGGTTTTTTGTTTGTTTGTTTGTTTGGTTGTTTGGTTGGTTGGTTGGTTTTTCAAGACAGGGTTTCTCTGTGTAGCCCTGGCTGTCCTGGAACTCACTCTGTAGACCAGGCTGATCTTGAACTCAGAAACCCACCTGCCTCTGCCTCCCAAGTGCTTGGATTAAAGGTGTGCGCCACCACCGCCCGGCGGCATCTATACTTTGATCCTTTGACGGTGCATCCCGCTCTCCTGGGCACGAGACATGGGCAGAGAGTGTCATCATCCTGCTCCTCCACTTCCGGCGGGAAGCCACGTCTCTGGAACTGCTTCATGAGTTGCCACATTGGCCACGACATTCCATAGTAGATGTCTGGCCTCTAGACCCCATTGAAAGTAGAAGCAGCAGCAACGGTGTGTGTACCCATGTTCTCAGACAGCATCCAATCACCCACATGCATTTCAGGCAGGTTACAGCGCTCGACGATCCGATCAAGGCCATCACATGTTGGTCTCCAGATGCTGGATGAGTCATACTTCTCATCTGGCTTGGGTCTGTGTTGCAGCAGGGCCTTCACATGTGCATGATCATAGAGAATGCAGTTAAACGATCCATGCACTCCATCATTCACATCATACATGAAGGTTTCCTCATTTGATTCATCTTCATCATCAGAGCCAGCCTACTCCTTCCACATGTTTTGTTGTTGTTGTTGTTGTTGTTGTGGGTTTTTTTTTTTTTTTTGGCAATAATGTTGACTGCAAGCGTGAAAGCTGACACGACACCATATCTGCCTGGCTCAGCTATGTTTCTCACTCCAGAGTCTGATGGGAAGCACTGGTCCAGAGCTGGGTTAACCACACTGGTGATCTCTTCAAATCTAAGCTTTGTATCTTCAGGTCCAGGAAAGCCACCGGCGATATCAAGCAGATACATGCTGAAACCGGCTTCTGTTCCCATGTCAAACACACAGCGGGCATCTGACACCGCCTACACGAAGTTCTCAGGGTCAGTACATCCACTGCCCACATGGAAGCTGACACCAATGACGTCAATGTTTAGCTCTTTTGCCCGATCCAAGAGAAGCCTGCTGGTTTTGAGTGTGGCGCCACACTTAGCACTGAGGCGACAGACTGCATTGGAGTCTTCAGTGGCAATCTGCAAAACCAGCGTTGCCTTTGGATGTGCCCTGACAACTTTCATCAATTCAATTTCACTGTCAAAAGTCATCATCTGGACTCCGCTACTGGCAGTGTACTTGATTGGAGACACTTGTTTACAAGGACTTGCGTAGGTAATCCTCTCTGGAGGCACCCAAGGCCCTGCACCCACTGTATTTCAGTCTGGCTCGCACAGTCAAATCCTGTCTGGATAGCAGCTAGGGTGCTCACTGTGGCTCTGCTGCCCTTATACTTGACTTCATAGGAGGGAGTGACACGGGGAAGAGCTTTTAGCCACCTCAGGTGCTTCTTTAGAAAGTCTCCAAGGTCCGCAACATAGAAAGCATCCTTGTCAGAGGAAGAGACTTCACAGATTTTTTTGGCCCAGAATGTCCTTAGCGCTGGGTCTCCAATGGAGGAGTTAGAGATAGGACTGAAGGAACTGCAACCTCATAGGAAGAACAACAATATCAATCAATCAGACACCTCCCACCACCACCACCACCACCCCCAGCTCCTAGGGACTAAGCCATCAACCAAGGAGAATACATGGTTCCAGCTGCATATGTAGCAGAGGATGGCCTTCTTGTGCATCAGTGGAAGGAGAGACCCTTGGTCCTATGAAGGCTCCATAGACGCCCCAGTGTAGGGGAACAGAGGGCTCGACAGTAACACATAGAGACATGGATACTTTCTAAATACAACACCAGTGAGTTTATTGTGTCATTGTGAAAACACCTTGTTATATACTTAAACAAACCTGGAAAGGCAACACCAGTCATATTACATGGCTTCCAAGCAATTGTAAAAATAAGACAACCAGGCGGTGGTGGCGCACGCCTTTAATCCCAGCACTCTGGGAGGCAGAGACAGGTGGATTTCTGAGTTCAAGGCCAGCCTGGTCTACAGAGTGAGTTCCAGGACAGCCAATAATATAGAGAAACCCTGTCTCCAAAAAAAGCATATATATATACACATATACATACACATACACATACACACACATATGTATGTATATATGTATATATACATATGTATGTATATATGTATATACATACATATGTATATATTGTATATATAAATAATATATATAAATATAAATAATATAAATATATATAAAACAACACAGTATTTTACATTAAATGCCTTTTAAAAGTAGAAGTTATATGTGAAGATAATGCTAAATGTTCTCAAGTGTGTCAGAGTAAACGCCTAAGCCAGCAACACCATCAATGTCACAACACCGAGTGCTGTGCACTGCACATGATTACATGAGCTCTACTGCAGATGGTTGGAAACATAGTAGGTTTGTTTATGCTGGAATCTCCACAAATATGCCAGTAATGAATTACACTGATATTTCTACAGCTACAAATGTCACTAAGAAATGGAACTTTCCAGCTTCAATTATAATCTTATGGGAGCATTATCATACCTATAAGTCCACCGTTTACCAAAATGTAATTACTGGTATATATCTATACATTTTTCAGTCCTTCCTCATGGGTCTCAGTCATATATGACCCATTGATGTCATCCCTGGACCGAGGGGTTACCTGGAACTTAGTATGTCTGGAACTGAACTCTGTATCTTTTCTGGTTTTCATCTCCTCTTCCTATTCTACACCTCCAATTCAGTCTCAGATGACCTTGGTACCATCTTTTCCTTTGTCTCCTGTACAGGGTCACTCACAAATTCATCCCTAAACTTGTCCTGGATGCCTAATATGTGCAGGCATTGGTCATAAGACTGCTCATCACAGCTGAATTTACAGACTCGGAAAGATTTCTCAGAGCTGGAGTAGTGGCCCACAGAACTCAGGAGAAGGCAGGTAGAGCTCTGAGAGTTCCAGGCCAGCATAGTCTATATTGTAAATTCTAGAGTCAGCCAGGACTTGGCAGTGAGACCCCAGGCGGTGAGAGGGTCCAGATCTGAAACAAGTGAACCAGATGGAGCATCCCCGGGTTTGCCTTCACTCCTCCCCACCTGGTCATCTGGGATCCCCTTCTCTTATCTCCCCAGGGTGCTTCTGTTTGTCCCTAGAGACCCACCTCAAACCCCCAGGCTCTCTTTGATGTTCCTCTGCCTGCTTATATGTTTTGAACCCACACTGTTTTACTCTGCATTCCTTTTGAAAATTATGATTAGACTCTAGAGATCAGATTTATGTGCTAGGTGATCAATTGTCAACTAAGCAGCCTACATGTATACACTTCTGGGAAAATGAAACATGCTAGGGTTTCTCTGTGTGTGTGTGTGTGTCTCTCTCTCTCCCCTCTGTCTCTGTCTCTGTGTCTCTGTCTCTGTCTCTATCTCTCTGTCTCTGTCTCTCTGTCTCTGTCTCTCTGTCTCTGTCTCTCTGTCTCTCTCTGTCTCTGTGTGTGTGTCTCCCCTCTGCCTCTGTCTCTGTCTCTCTGTCTCTCTGTCTCTGTCTCTCTCTCTCTCTCTCTGTGTGTGTGTGTGTGTGTGTGTGTGTGTGTGTGTGTGAACATGCTCGTAAAAATGCAGATGTGTGCAGCGTTTGTCTCTGTGGAACAACCTTGGGTGTCATTCCTCAATGACAGAAAGCCATCTTTCTCTTTTAAAATTAAGCTTTATTTTATTTTTAATTGTGTGTATGCTGGAGGAGGAGATATACGTATACATGAGTGCAGTGCCCTCATAGGCCAGAAGACACTGGATTCCCAGGGCTGGAGCTGCAGGTGGATTTGAGCTGCTCGGCGTGGGTGCTGGGCACTGAGCTCAGCTCTGCTGGACAGTAGCAAGGGCTATTAACTACTGAGCCATCTCTCTAGTCTCACCTTTCTTTTTTGAGACAGAATCTCTCACTGGCCTGGAACTTACCAAGCAGGCCAGTCTGGCTGGCCAGTGATCCCCCAGGAACCACCTGTCACCCCTCTCTAGCACAGCGATTGCAAGTACATCCTCCCACACGTCCAGATGGGGTTACTAATTTCTGTTGGATGTTATAAAGGCATATAATATATGACTTTGAGGCCTTCTTGTAAGCTCTCTGGACTTTAGCTCATTATCGAGAAAACAAAAGTGTTGTATCAAATAATATGTGCATGCTCCTCCTCATTGAACATTCGAGTATAAGGGTCCATTGTTTGCCAAAGAATTATACCCCATACTCAAGTAGTATGTCAAAGCATGGAGAATTTTAGTCTGTAGAAGACCAGCATGTGGGAGACCCCCCCCCATTCCAAGTGAGCTTGCAGGCTAGATTTAAAGCACATTGGGGCGGGAGATTAGGTGACCTCTATCTTACTACATCTCTAAGGATGTTCCACTACCCAGTTGTGGGTGCTAGGAATTGTTATTGGGGAAGTCCGGGGTAGGTGGCTTTATCCTACTCCATCTCTAGGGACATCCTGTTACCGGGGAGTGCCCTGAGCTAGAACCTGTTACTAGGGAGGTCTAGAAACTTGTTGACCCATTGCCCTTGCTTTAGGCTAGGTGACTGGGCACCTGACTTGTCTGGACTTGCCCAGTTCTTAGGCCTAGTCTCTTACACAGACAGTTTGAAACCTGTCATGAAGTCAGTCTAGCCTTCTCACTAGAATTAAAGAATCTAGAAAATTTGAATTTCTGGCATTACTGTCATACACTAACCCGACCTCACTCCCAGCTCCTCTCTTCGCCTTCTCCACAAAAGTTAGGAACTAGAAATATTTTATTTTCCAACCTTCTTTGCACTAATGGTAGTCATGCGACAAAGCTCAGTCAGTGAGATCTAGAAAGAACTCTAAAACTTCTGCAAAGGCCACTCTCCCAATGACAGAGCCAGACACTTCTAGTATTGCTTCTGTGGCCAACAGTGGTCTAAGAGAGCTATCCTGAGCTTGTACCCTGTGTAAGTCCCTTCTCCTCAGTCCCATGAACAAGAAGATTATCGCACTTGGCTTGTCAGTCAGAAGGGAGTCTATCCCAGGAGGACCCGACACAGACAGGCGAGCTTCCTGCAATAAAGCCAGGCGCCTGTTGATCTCTGAGAGAAAGCAAGAAACCGCATTGCACTGAAGCGTGCCAATATCAGAGAGTCTGAAAGAGGGCCCTGAGCCTCAGGTGGCACAGAGCTGGCACAGCCTGGTGATTTCCTAAGCAGAGAGCTCCGGTGACCAGTTATCAGACTCCTGATCTTAGAAACCATAATTGCCATTTTGCAGGCACTGTGCTTGTGAGAATTTGTGACGTGCAATAACACGAGTATAGTTCCTTCCTGCCTGCCCAACCTCTGCTGTCCTCTGCTCCATACCACCTTCAGCTCCGGAAGGCAAGGCCGGGCGACGTCAAAGCTCCTAGCCCTGACTTTTCCCTCCTCTCAACCGACCTCTACAACTATTCTCCAGACTAAGCCAGAAGGAAAAAAAATGCCTACACACATAGAAGCCAATCCATGCTAGCAGGTTTTTCTCGTACTTACAGCTGAAATTATTTCTGACTGACCAAGCAAACCCCTGAAAACAGTAGATGCAAGTTTTTCAAGCATTGTTAAATATTTCTAAGAAAAATGTGATGTTTCAGATAGAGAAGTATCTACCAGAAAAAAAAAATCGAGTGCCATGAGGGATGGGGGTCGGGGGAAACATGGGTAGGTTCAAATAGAGTTAAAATATAGATTGGTTAGGCTAGGATGGCTCTTGCGGGGCTCAGGGAAGGAACATCTAGCAAAGCCTTTGACAGTGGGAGAAGGAAGGGGATGCACTGGAGGTTTAGGGTGTGCAACAGGATTACAGGGGACAAGCATAAACTACTTGGAATCTAGGTGCAGAGCAAAGTATCAGTTAATCGAATCACGAAGAGCCACAGAGCACTTGGTGTGAGGTCTGGGAGCTTGCTGGGTGCTTTGGGAGACGGAACGAGGCATCTGTAGAACTTACTCTCTGCCCCGGGTTCTTATGAGCATCCTGATGCGGATGCCGCCTGCACTCTATCCCACTCAAGGGACGTAGTGGCGTAAGTGTTGGATCTTGTCAACTAGGGAAAAGCCAAAGGCACACCCCAGCCACTCTGCCTGCCTCACTTCCGGGTTTCTGACTGGCTTTGGCGGCAGCCTCAGATAAAACCGCATTCACAGAGCTGCAATGCAGAGGAGGAATCCAGGTCAAGGTCCTTCAAGAGTGCACTACGTACAGCAAATCCAAGGAGAGAGAAATGGTTTGACAAGGAAGGAGAGCCCGTCAACCTTTGATGCGGAATTCCGGAAGCCTTCCGCCCAGATCCACCTATGTCATCCCTCCTAGAGTCCTTAGAGCCCAGAATCCACTTGGGAATTGGAGAACACCATTGGTATCCTCTTTTAAAGGAATACATGGAGGTGATAAAATGTGATTTCAGGACTAAGACCCAGAGGAAATCAGTACTGCAGAAAGATGAGAGTGACGATATAATCTGATTCCTCTGCTGACCCAGTCCATCCTGTTAGAGGGGCACAGAAGCGCAAAGGGCTGGATAAAGTTCCTCAGGGCCAGGAGTCCTTTGCTCTCTTCAGAGGGAAATGTCTCCAAAGTCCCCAAGGTGCTGAAAATACCTCTGCAGTGGCAGGAATTACTGAGTTTGCCTAAGGCCTGGGATCTGGACATTTTTATTTTTCAATTTTTGAAAAAGTCAGATTTACGAAGATTTTATACACATACAGTGAATTTGCACTTTCTCCAGGAAGGCTTTGGTGACAGAGTGTGTGGGGGGGGCTGGTTCCTAACCCTCCCTGCTGGGAAGACACAGCACTTCCTGGCTCCCCCAAACTTCTCTCCCTCCCCTTTTGACCTTCTCCCCTTATGGCTCTAGCTTTAATGTCTGTCCCTCAGAGCTAGAGCATCACATAAACAGAGTGCAAGAGAACAAAGCCCTTTCTGTCTAATTTCTTGGCTTTAGCGTGATGTAAAGCCATGCTCCCAAAGCTTTGGTTTCAGTGTCATCTTTCCTTCTAATCTAAGGCTAAGAAGATAAACATCAGTGTTCTTACTTAACAAGATTCACTGAAGTATGGCCGTAGTCCCTAAATTGAACCTAAAGAGTTATGAGCAATCTCTTTAGGAATCTATTTTGATGGGTTTGCTCAAGAAACTTGTACAGCATAAATAATAATAGTATTACTGATGTACACATGGTAGTGTACACAAATACTGTCCTATTGATTAGCACTTAGAAATACATAATCTGTTTTAATAAATAAAGATTATTTATAGATCCGTATTGTTGCTTTAAGGAATATGAAAGCCTAACTTGAAAGATGGTGCATGACAGGGCATATGCACACAGGTAATTTTAGGCAAGCTGATGTGAGCATTCATGAGTTGAGGCTGCCCTGGTCTATATAGCAAGACCTTGCCTCAACAAACAAGGGTTTTACGTGGTGCTTAGTGGTGCAAAACCTCTGTAGCATGGACAAGGGTCTGCTTCTGATGAGATTACCATAAAAAATGAACAACATAGTATTAAATTATAGAATGTAGATGCTGAGAGGAGTCCAGACATCTAGTCTACCACCACAGAATTTCACCCGCAGGGATGCGTTTTAAGACTATCCAGACTTCGTGTGTGTGTGTGTGTGTGTGTGTGTGTGTGTGTGTGTTTTAAATCTCAGTCGTTCCATTTTACCAATGAAGACTTGGTAGCCAGACACTGGGATGAAAGCCTGTTAGTTCAGAGAGGCAGAGAAAGCACCCAGCTGACCTTCCTTCTCACCCAGTATCCAAAAGGACCGTCCCTCTCTAAAGCCATCTCAAAAACCCTTCTAAATGAATGTCCCTCCCTTCTACTTCCTGTGTGTCCCTCTATCTGTCCTCCTCACTCCCTCGGACTCTCTATGGTTTTTTTCCCTATGTTCACTTCCTGTCGACGGGTTGCTTGCTCTTCCTCTTGACCTATGGTTGACTTTACTTAATCCTGTTTATAATATTCAAGCAGAAAGCTCTTGGATTAAAGATATGTGCTAAGGCTGAGCCACACCACAGCTAAAAACAGGTGGTTTGTTTTTTGTTGTTGTTGTTTGTTTTGTTTTGTTTTGTTGTTTTTTTTTTTTTTGAGTAAGTAACACAATCTCAGGGTTCACAGTGTGAGCAAATATCCTGCAACGTCCCGTCATTTTAAATCATTATTTCCCCTTGGGTGGCATGCTGTAAACCAAACAGACAAGTTATAAAGTGCGTGAAGCTAGCCAGTGACAGAAACCAGAGGGCAGCTGGAGAGAGGACAAGGCTGCTCACCCAGGGCATTCAAATGGGAAAGACAAGTACTGGTAAAGGCAGGAGCGTGAGCCTGACTCCGCCCTGAGCCATTATGATGAGATGTCTTTTCTGGGGTAGCCTTCCAAAGCATCCAGCTCGCAGAAAGAATCCTCCTAAGACCTCCTTCTTGCCAATTTCATGTCGCCCTGCCTTCCAATTGCCCTACACAGCTTCCCTTTACTGTATGGCTTCTTAAACTCTCAGCTCTTGCTTTGAGGCACTCCTGTTGGACGAGCAGAAGTGGCAGGGGGTTAAAGGGACTCTTCTATAAGAACTTCCAACGGGTGGAAATTAGCATTATAATCAGTTGTGACTTTCTGTAATGGTCTGTGTTTGCAGCAAAGAGAAGCATCTTGGATGTAGGGTAAGAGCTGCACTTATCTGTGGGCACAAATATAAGTATTTAGACTGTAGTTAGGAACTACGCTGGTTAGAAAACAGCAGTAATAAGCCTTCCTATAAGACCCATGACCTTATTAGTACTGAGTAGTCAGCTAGGTCTCTAGCCCCGGGCATGATCTCCTCCTATTGAGTTGACCACATGTCCAACTAGACGGCTTTTGGTTACTGCCCAGGTATGTGTGCCATTACTGTGTCTCTTTAGGGATATCTTGTCATGATAGTCATTGTTGTAGTTCATAGAAATCACAGCCAGATAGTACAATAGATTGATTTCCTCCCTTGACAGCTTTTGAGTACCTCCTGGCACTTTAAAAGCTAGGCCACAGGAAGAAGGTTTTCAGGTCAGATACAGCTCAAATATTCCAATCCTTGAGCCTGAAATGTGTGGTAACTTCAACAATGGGGACTTACCTTCAACCTGTAAGAGGCCATCATGTGCAACAGTAGTAGCTCATATTGTTTTGGGAGTCTCTTAAACTACTCTAATCAACTACAATGGAGGTTTCTCATACCAGGTACTGAGTTTTTGTTAGGTAATCTATGGATCTTATGGAGTGCATTGTCAGCCCAAGTGGTGCATATATATATATATATATATATATATATACACATACATACATACATACATATACGTATATATGTATATATACATATATATACATATACATATATATGTATATATGTGTGTGTGAAATTATATGTGTATATAATGTTATATGTATAACTATTTATATATACATGTGAATATATGAATCACTATATATATTGATTTGGATAGGAATGGCTGTAGGCTCATATATTTAAATGTGTGGTAGTGCTAGAGATTAGGAGGTGTGGAGAAAGTATGTGACTGGGGGTAGGCTTTGGGGTTTTGAAAGCTCAGGGCAGACCCAGTGTTCTTCTCTTCCTGCTGCCTACAGATCCAATGTCAAATCTCCGCTTCTCCCCAGCACCGTGTCTGCCTGCCTGCCTCCATGCTCCCCACCATGATGACAGTGCACTAAACCTCTGAAAGTGTAAGTCAGACCCAATCAGCTTTCCTTTCATAAGAGTGGTGGTCATAGAGTCTCTTCACAGCACTGGAACAGTGACTAAGGCTAACACACACACACACACACACACACACACACACACACATTAGGTAAATATGGTATGACTCTGTGCGGCTTTATCACACATCCTTGGTGTTATCTGCCGCTCCTCTCTCCCTCTCTTCCTGTAGTGGGCTCTCCTCGCCCAATTTTTCCATTTCTCCTCCGCCCTACCTGCTACTCCCCTCTCTGACCTGAGCAGATTCAATGATTCCCTGTTTCAATCTCCCTGGTTTCTCTGGTCACTGTGTGCCATGTATCCACCTCTGAAGATCTGGAGCTGGGACGCACCCTCGAGAGAGAACAGTCAGTGTTTGTTTTTCTGGATTTCATATCAGTTTTTAGTTACATATCCAGAGAGGCCGCAGTCTAGAAGGCTGTATCCCGTGAGATATTTTTTTCTTTGCATATATAATTCATACATGTTTGTGCTAGGTCATAGCTTCTCATAAAACAAAGGCTCTTGAAAGATAAGCTACATTTTTTTCTAGCCAGTCAGTTTTAGAGTCCGTGCTTCTCACTGAAGCCCCACAGTGGCTTGTGTGTATGAAAGCACTTGGCACGGGGGTGAGCAGATAGAGTACCAGTGTCTCGGGCAGGGAGAAGACACTGATGTCCCATTTCCCCACCCCACCAAGAGGCACTATCTGAGCCTCTTTAAGAGGCAAGAAAGGTTCTGGAGACTGGAAAAATATAGTGACAAGATTTCCTCCATCTTTTTCTGCCTTACAAGAAAAGAGGGCCTTTTCAGGCCAACAGAGAGCTGAATGGAAATAGGATAAAAAATATGGGAACAAGTGGGGGAACATTAGGCTTTGGGTGGAGCAGCTGAGGTTAGGTGAGTGCACTAGCTCCCACATCTGGAGTGCCTTCTGAGTGTGTCCTGGGCCGCTTTTTGACAACCTTTCTGAGGCACACCGAAAGGACTGTCCTCTCCATCGTTTCTTATACAAAGCCACTCTGTAAATATGAATTCCTGAGTGTGTGTGACTAGTCTGAAGATGATTTTTGAAAGAACAATAAGCAAGTGATTACCGAATCAGGCTGCCCCCCCACCCCCACCCCCCGCCTCCCCCCACCCCGGCCCACTCTTCTGCTTCTGATATAATTACAGCGAGTCTGGGTTACACGGATGTGAACATCTTCTGCTGCTGATTGTCAGGCAATCAAAGAGCAGCTCTCGCCCCCGCTCAGACCCATAATTTAGAAGCTTCTCTGCAGTGACACTTGATGCGGTTTAATTATAATGTTCTTCACGCCAACAGCTATTTAAAGGATCCGGAAGCCCTGCGTTTCAGTCCTGCTATCTCGCATGAACAACTGAGAAATTCATGTGCGGCTGACACTCCCTTGAAATTTGATAACTCGCACATGACTTTTAACAGCACCGGTTTTTGTACTGGTTAGGATGAGTATTGTTTTTAAGTAAATGTTTCTTTCAGTGAAAGTATCTTCCGGTGTAGCTTTACCATTTCAAAACTGTCCTTTCCCATGCATACCATCAGATTTCACAGCCACGTAAGGTCTGTTTTCAGAACTAATTTTTTTTTTTAAATGGAATCTCAAACCCAAATGGGTAGGTGTTTGAATTCAGTGCTGAAATAAAGAAATGCTTTTTCTGGATACATTCTCTTCTTTGCAGGCAGTGACTGGTACCAACTTGCTCTTAATTATCTCCATTCAATGCTAGTCATAACTGCCTGCCTACTCCACACTCAGACAGCCCTGCCCACCCGTCCTCCCCGCCCCCTCAGGCTGAATCATCTGCCTCTGCTCCCTCTCCCCCTCTCTCTCCCCCTGTCACCACTGCCCTCACCCCTCCCCATTGTGTTTCCCTGTTCCACTTCCTTGTCCTTTTTTTTTTTAATTTTTATTTTCTATATTCTATGTTTACATTCCAAAGGCTTTCCCCTTTCCCAGTTCCCACCCACCATACTTCCCATAGTTCCTCTCCCCCCCAACTATTAGGGACACTCTTAAACTGCCAAAGCTTCTTTTTTCTGTTCTCAGTATTAGGTTTGCTTGACAATCTAGAAACAAAAACAAAAACAAAAACAAACAAACCACACAATTCTAAGGAATTTTTCTTCCAGCTTGTGCTTCAAACTCACTGGCACTCATGTGTATTAAGCTTGTGTTTTAAGAAGAGTAAACCTTGAGAAACTGGAAATTCTTCATTTTCACTCGAACATGCAAATATGAAGAAAAAAAAGCGATGTTAGGGAGCTCCCATGCAGGCGATGAGCAGGCCCAGGTCATGCACGGCAGAACCCAATTTACAGCAACCCTACTTCCCCCCCCCACAGCCCACCCCACCCCCAGGCTGCTTTCATAAATGGCTTTGAGATGTTGGAGCTAAATCTAGATTAACCTCCAGACTCCGCTTCCTTCGGCCTACCACCTGACCCTTTGGTCCTAGACCACGTAGAAGGCTAGAAGCTCCAAACCCTGGAAACCTGGGTCTATCCTTGCTCGGCTCAACCTACAGCACAGGCGCGAGGACGCCCCACATTGTCCCCCGCGCCTCCTCACTTTACTAGCATCTTTAGGAAGCATCTGTGAAGGTAAATTTCTTCCTGTGTTTAGGACAAATCAGGCCTCACCAGGTTCTGTGCAGCAGAGATTCGATGTCACAGTGGCACTCAGTGAGCAGGGGAAGGAGGCAGCCCCAGTGACTCCTGCCTTGACACGGTAGGCCAAGGAGTCATTCCCCTGCAATCCTACTGCAGCGGTAAGCGGGTTCCTCGGAGAAGTGGAAGCTCTCCCTTCCCGTTTATCATTTGGTTAAGCCTCGTAACGATGCCCACAGAAAAGCATCATTTTATCCATTTGACAAATAGGGAAACTGAGGTTCCCACTCACCTACCACCAAACACTGGATCAAGCCTTTAGCTGCCTCGGGACAGCCTCACTATCCTACCCCCGGCTCCCACCCCAGCCTCACCCCACCTCCACCCCCACCCCGACCCCCACCCTTGTGCTGCTGTTATTTGAGTATTGATAACATTAGGGGTAGTTTTTTTTTTCCATAACAAAGACATAGGGTTTTCAGTTTCTTTGGTACTTTTTTCCTGCGGTTTGACCCTGCTGTTGTATTCATTTGGTGGCAAGGCCCTACCCCAAAAAACACAAGTCAAAGTTGTCAGGTCCTAATATCCAACAGGTCTACTGGGGATTATTGTGCCCACTCTTACCAAGTTCAGGAGATGCGTGTTGTGTAATTCTGCTTTATTCAGAGCGAGGGAATCTGCTTTTAAACAAAGACCAACTTGTGTATGGTCTATGTACGTTGCTAAGCTATGCATCAGAAATTAGACGATGAAAACTGGGAGACTGTCACCTCTTCAGACGCAGTGAGACCTGGGAGAACAAAGCCAACAAACGAGGCAGACTAAAGTCCCACACAGCAGTCCACTTAGTCAGAGTCTCAGAAAATGTATACTCTGAAGGTTAAGAAAGATCGAGTTAGTAGAGTCCTCATGAGTTTGCGCTGTCTGTAACAAGGACAAGCCGTATCTGACAAAAGCAAATTTTTCATAGAGGCACATAAATACATTTAATTGAAAAGCATCAGTGGGCAATAATGAGTAATCCAAAGCAAGCTCGCTTCTGTCTATAACACCTGGGAGGAGCACAACCCACATTCCAAGAGCAATTTCTTGTTTTGAAGAAACTGAGGCCACAAGACTCTTCTCTCCTTGGCGTGTTCTCCCAAGCAGTCAGAATTCTCCTCCCAGGACTCCACTCTTGGGCCGTATCCAGGCTGTGTTCTCTTCCCTGGGAAATGGATGGAACAGGTGTCTTCATGGTTTGAATATTTCTGCCCAAACCCACACTGCAGCCTAATCACCATTGCGAGACACTCCAGGGGCAGGAACCTACATGGATACAAGATCCATGCCTGGATGAAGCTTTAAGGTTTGGGGCCTTAATATAATGGGGCTCCGGCCTGTGGACGGACAAGAGGGAACATCTACACTAGGATACAGGGTACCCGTGTAAAGGGATCGTTGTGGGCTCAGAACACTCAAGACCAAGTTCTCAGCACAGAGGGCAGGGAATAAGAGACAAAGAGGAGATAGAGGATGAGGGGCAAGAGGAGGGGAACGAGAGAGAGGGGCAGGGGTATTTGTTTCAGAGAAGGAGACAAAGAGCTGCCATGGATAGGAAGGAGACAGATGTGGCCCAGAGCAAAATGGTGGTTTGCAAAGGTTAAAGGGGAACCCTATGTTAGGATGAGGTGTTTAATTTTATTGGGCATGTGAACTAGGGCAGCCAGAGGGGATTTTGACTGCTGAACTTCAATACTTTGATAGCTGGACCTTGGTAGTCAGGCTCAGAAGGCCAAATGAGGGAACACAGCTTGGTAGCCTAACTTCAGGAATCCAATGGTTTTTAGCAAAGCAGAGGGAACGGGAGAAGGCCAAGGCCTGCCAGAGCCATGGTGGCTGTGCTTGGGCTGCCTAGAGTCCCTTCCCTGTGGTCCTGTCCTACTGTGTAAAGAATCCCCGGCCAGTCAATCAGATGCTACACTTTTCATCCATGAGAACTCATAAGCCAAGTAAACTCATTTTCATTAAAAACTTCCCAGAGGATGGATAGGAGTGGCATACAGGTGGATAGGATCAAAACACACTGTGTACACCTACAAAATTCTCAACGAATGAGTAAAAAATACCATTTCAAAAGCTATTTTTACACTTTATGCTCTCTATAGTATTCAGTTACAGGAAGAGACAAGCTTCTTTCAATTCTTCAATTTTATGGATTTCTAGCTATATTAAATCAACAAAAATATACTGAACACCTATTACATATCAAGTGTCGGGCATGAAATGGGGGGGTGGGTGTACAGATGTGATTTAGTTCATATCTCAAACAACTGATTCTATAGCAAGAGAGAAGGGGGCTAGGAGAGGGTGAGATGCCATTAGAAATTTAAATTAGAAATAAAAAATTTTTAAATCAAAATATGGCAGATAGAGCGATTAGTAATGGCCAGTGGATTGGTTAACTGAGCTTGAGCTGAACTTGAGGGATGAACTGAAATGCCCAGCCAAGAAGCAAAGGGCTTTCTGGATAGAAGGAGCACGATCTCTGGATGAGCAGGAAGAGCATGATGGGAGCTGTAATAGCTGGGAAGGACCCACAGGCCTACTGGCAGCCATGTATCAGCTCTGAGTCAGCAAGCATCCGCACAACAATGGAGTCACAGTTTGGGAAACCAGAGCTTAGGTTTAAGAATGATCATGGCGCGAGGCCAGCCTGGTCTCTGGTCTACAGAGTGAATTCCAAGACAGCAGAAACCCTGTCTTAAAAAAAAAAGAAGAAGAAGAATGATTATGGCCATCTCCTAAATCTCCTAAAGCCTCTCTTCAGCTTGAAGATGGCTTTTGCTTGTCCTCACGGGCCTCTGCTCAATGCCTGTGTCCCTAGCGCCTGCTCTGCTGACAAGCGTCATTCTTATTGGGTTTTGTCCTAGTCTTATGGCCTCGTTATTTAATCTTCATTACCTCCATGAAGTTTCCGTGTCAGCATTAAGTCACATGGCTGGGGGTAGGCCGCCCACATCTGGATCTGAAGAGACACAGCTCCTGTGCGGTTGGAGAGCAAGCCAGAACAGCTACCACAGCTGTGGCCTTGGCTCAGTCGCCTCACCCACAGGACAGTCACCAGGCTTCACTCAGATCACTCAGGGTTCAGGTGTGGGTTTGCTCCTGATGCATGCTGTGGGACTGAGCTTGGTGCCTTGACCACATGATATCTTCAAGAGATCTGTCCGTCACTGCTGCAGATTTGAGCTCTGCATTCAGCCCTGGCCAGTCAGCTAGTTGGTTTGTGTTATTATTTTGTGGTATATTTGAGTTGCTGCTTTTGGTTTTCTTATGTTTGCCTGTTTGTTTTTTGAGATAGTCTTGTGTAGTAGCCCAGGCTGGCTTTGAAATTACTATGTGGCTGAGGATGACCTTGAACTTCTGATCATCCTGCCTCCACTTGCTGAGTGCTGGGATTACAGTCATGCTATCACAACAGCTAGTTTGGGCTGTATGGAGAAAGAGCCCACCCCTTGACACATCCTGGGCTCTGCAGTGTGCCTTGTGATGATGCTAAAGTGCCCCAAACTCTTCACGAGGTCTTACACTTGACTCACAGAACACAATATGCGGAGCCAGTGGAAGCAGTTTGTCTGTTTCAGAAAACACAGCTAACTCCGTGCTTTGATACCTTAAAGGAATACCAGTTTTTCATCATCGGAAGATCCAAACACAAATATTCTCATCCTTTGTGATGCTAGATACAGTAGGCTCCACTCTGATTTGAACTTGACATAGTTATTGAGTTTTGTGTTGCATGCCAATAAGAACTCACAGGAAAGGGAACCGACGCCTTCAGTTTGTCCTCTGACTCCCGCAGTGAGCCACGGCAAATACCCACATGCGTACACATATGTGCACACTGAATAACGTGTCATTTTTTACATTAAAGTGTTTTTCAAAAGAGAACTTGAAGAGGTTTGCTGTTAGCTCAAGCAGCTTTCTAGCCCGTGCGAATGCAGCCTGTGGCAGATGACTGAAGATTCTCAGACAGTAAGGATGCAGACTTCAGTCTCCACAGAGGCCAGGACCCCTGCCCATTGTTCATTCACATATTCTTAATATCGTCCAGTTCAGCTAGGTCAATTGACTGAACTGCAACCACGTTTTTAAATGCCTTATTCTTAGCCTTAAAATTTGTCTCAAGAATACTATAGAAACTCAACAAAAAATCTTAAGTGATCATTATCTTCAAGTAATACAAAGATGCCATGTAAAATACCACCCACTTCTAAATGGATGTGCTTATGCATTATAATAAACATACCACGTGATGCGTTTTCTAATTTTGTTTCCATGCAATTTCACACTATTAGAGTCATTTATAAAGAAGCCCAATTATAGTTTAGGTCAGGACTAACACTGAAGGAGAAAGAGAGGGGCTGGGAGAGAGAGAGAGAATATGTAATGTGTGTTGGGTTTAAACGATAACATTTGCTAAAGAATTGGAATCATAGCAATTTCCCAGCTCCTATGACCTTATCACAAACGTTCTTTGGACAAAGCAGAAGGGACAGGGAGGGTAGATTCCCTGTTTCATCCTCAGACAACATGGGGCCTCAGCACCACAGTTAAGGACAGGAGTCTCAACTGTCATTTTCCTCCTGCAGACCAATAAAGGTGAACTCTGCTCCAGCCCTGGAGAGCTTTTATCAGGCCCTCGCAGCTTTATGTTGGACCCACACCCCTCACTACTAACACACACCTAGAGTGAGATAAACTATTGATTGGTATTTTTTTTAAAAAAATCATGTGTATTGGTATTTTGTCTATATGTGTCTGTGTGCTTTGTGCCCATGTGTGGCCCTTGTGCCCACAGAAACTAGAAGCTGGTATTGGATCCCCAGGAACTAGAGTTACAGACTGTGAATCAAACTTGGGTCCTTGGAAAAAACAGTTTGTGCTCTTAACCACTGAGCTGCTTACCCAGCCCATTTTGACAGGAATTTTATCATTGCTGACAATACAACTTTGTGTAGACTGTAATTGCAGCTGAGGAGTCGATTATGTAAAATACACGATGCTTCCTTCCAAAATGTATGATCCAGCAAGGAAGACAAGCCGAGACACCCCGTCCTTACCTCCTCTGCCTGGAGAAGTCAGATTACATGCTGTGACAGGAATAAGGTTGCATGGAAATCTCAGAGACTCAGATGCTCTGTCCTCGGATGCAGATCACACTTGAGTATTACCATGACAAGGGGTTTGATGTCTGGATCTGTAAAATAATCTTATCTCTGCAATATACCCATTTCTGTAAAAGTACCAGCACTCCAATCGATCGTTGTCTCACCCTATTCTTGAGTTCTAAGAATGAGTCCTTTGTCATCCTTGTTTATACCTAACAATAAGGAGTTTAGAGACAGGGCTTACTCTGGACCAGGCAGCCAGAATGGAACAGGCCAAGACAGCAGTCCACATCTGCCCAGTTACAGTGCTTCCCACGATAATTAGAAAAAAATCTGTACTGAGCACAGATACTACTTTACAGATGAAGAAATGGAGGAGACACCAAGTAGCTTCTCTGCTTCCCTATCACAGAATTCATGAGAAAGTAAGAAAGGGTAAGAGGAGGTGGGAGAGGGAGGGGGAGAGGGAAGGAAGGAAGGGAGGGAGGGAGGGAGGGAGGATGGGAGGGAGGGAGGATGGGAGGGAGGGAGGGAGGGAGGGAGGGAGGGAGGAAGGAAGGAAGGAAGGAAGGAAGGAAGGAAGGAAGGAAGGAAGAAGGGAAGGAAAAGAAAGACCAGAGATCTGGCTCAGCAGCTATCAGTACTGCCTGCTCTTCCAGAGGACCCAGGTTCGATTCTTAGCCCCCTCATGGTGACCTAGCTTCAGGCGACCTAACTAATGCCCCTTTCTGGTCTCTGGGGGCACTGCACAGAAATACACACAGTCAAATCACCCATTGCGTAAAATAAATTTTAAAATTAAGAAAAAAAAACACAAAACAGAAAACCATCTTTCAAGACTGTATCCACAGAATTACTAGTATTTCAAGCCAAATTTTTCCCAGCGTCAAGAAGATGTCTGTATTTCTTGCCTGCGTTCTGGTTCTCTTGTGTCCCTAAGACAGAACTTTATCAGAAGACATAATTAGTAACTCAGAATGTATCTGCCTTCCTCTATACAACAGAGTTGTGGTTGTCTAGAAGCTTTCTTCTTAATTGCTAATTAATTATATATTTCAGATTGTTGGTAATATGTTTCATTTGAAAAGTATAGAGCTTTATTGGTGGGTTACAATTAAAAGATTATACAGTTCCCACCACTGAGTTAAGAATAACTAATAAAAGATCCAGTCTCAAAATCACAATAACCTTATTCCAAAAATGTTAATTTGTAGCTCATTCGGAGTATCAAGAATTCTATCAAATGTTTTCAAATTTTCTTACAGAAAAATATAGAGTGCACAAATGTTAAGCAAGATTCCAAAAGCTCATTACGGGCACAATGACTTACATGCTTCCCGCCCACCTTGTGGCAGCAGGGACCTTTCTGTAGCTTATATATAAACTATGAAAATGTAATCTTTCTCCATCTGAGACTAGAATTATAGCTTTTATCCATAAATGTAGTTTATGAGCTCATCCCTGTTTTCAAAATAATGGACAAATATCCACGCAGGCTCGTTGCCGAGGAGATGGACACCTGATACCGCAGATTGGGTTAAGCAAAGAGGGGACTAACCTTGTGCTTAGGGCGTCACAAAGGTCCCACACAACGTGAGAAGTTGCTGGGAGGAAAAGCAGAATTTAATAAACATTACATTTGTTTTATAATTCTGACCTTTGAATTAAAGGTAAAGACCTTTAAAAGACCTTTGAATTAAAAGGTCTTTAATTCAAGAGGACCTTTGAATGCATGCCCATGCGCGCGCGCACGCACACACACACACACACACACAGTACTACCATCATCTTTGCAGCGGTTCGGACTCCTGCAGGCTGTCTTAGAACAGTCAAGGTGGCACTCTTGTCAAGCCACCAACTATTCCTGACAAACTGTTTTTAATTTGGTTCATATAATGGTTCCATTTTCTGAGAAATTGTCCTCATGTGAATCCGTGATGAGCACCAAGTCGCAGAGACAGAGGTTCCACTGAGAGAAATACATTCATTTGTCTTTTTTTCTTCTTTTTTTTGTTGATTAGCCTACTTTATGACATCCGTGCAAGACGGTTGAAAATGATGCTTTGGATACACCCATGAGGGACTCAGCGTTTATCATATTCCCTTGTCTTAAGCATTTTAACAGTAATAGTAATAAAACATGTTGGCAAAACAGAGCACATTGTGGGTATTTTTCTACTCTTGGATCTGTCTTCACAAGGTTGACACATGACAAAGAAGAGTTAAAATGTAGCCCTGTCTAATAGCAGACCTCCAAGCCAGACTGCATAACAAGCAACAACTCAGAGGAATTTGATAAAAAATATGTAAAACAAAACCAGGCAAAACAGCCCAGGCACCCTTACTTGAAAAGTACGACCAAGCACAGCCTGATATTTATATAAACCATAGAGCACTTAGATGATAGGAATCCCATTCTGTACATTGCTATACACCTATCACCAGGCGAAAGCCTGGTGATTCCGAGATGAACAGGAGCCTCAGAAGGAGTACAGGACAGCTGAAGAAACTTCTGTGACGGAGTTGCCACACGCAGAGCAACGTTAATATCTACTACAAAGGTTTCAAACTATGATCGACAACCACAACTGGAGATCTCTCAGTGCCTGAGCGACCATGATAAATAAGTTCCTCCTTCAAGGCTGTGCCGAGGGAGGGATGAAGCCAGATGTTCTGCTCTTGACATTGAAAACAGCTGAGTTGATGCCCAAAGAACAAATGAACTGAAAGCAACAGTCCCCGACCCCAGCTTTCACTTCTAACCTTGACTTTGCATCCCTTACCTTGAATTTAGGTTTCAAAACATGTAAAATCAAATTAAGTCATATGCTTCAGAAGGTGTTATAATGACTGATGGAAACGCGACAGGCAGACTGCTTCCTACAGAAGTTGGAATCATTATTTGGATAACTGGGTTGTAAGAAATGAGACGTTTTATTTGATGAACTTTATTAAAATCCTTCACAGACTCCCCAAAGCCATTCATAGTTCATTCATTCATTTGTCCACCACTATTTTTAGAATGCCTGCTGTAAAATCAACAGGATTAGATGTGGAGAAAAAAAGCCTTTGTAACAAAGCTTTAGGATGTAAGATACTTCATTTAGATTATAATCTATAAGTATTTTTAATGTAGTGTACAATTTGCTGACCTAAATCTAACCATTCCTCCATGGTTTCATCTTCATTTTTTGACTGAGCATAAGAGAGACACTGAGAGTGCGTCTACTTTACAAAATACTTAGTGATATTCAGAACTGAACGTTTAATCATTTGGGGTTTGAGGGCCATGAAATAAGTGTGAATGTCAAAACCACTCCAGGAGAATGTGAGGGCCCTGCGAGCTGTCATCCTCTGGCACGTTGGCCCTTCAGAGTGCTGAGCGCAGGGGCATGGCATCTGTGCACCAACCTATCTTTCCCAGTCTTCAGGGGTTGCTGCCCCAGGCTTCCTTAACTTCACTCTCGCCTGCCCAGTCTGGACAGATGCCTTTCTGTCCATCCAGTACTTCCCAGTTCTCCTGCCGTCTGAGTTGGGTTTTGTCAACTTGACACAAGCCAAGACGTATCTGGCAAAAGTGAATCTCAATTGAGAAACTGCCTCCCTCAGACTGCCCTGCGAGCATTTCCTTGGTTGCTGACTGATATGGGAGAGCCCAGACTGCTGTGGGTGGGAGGAGCCAGCCCACTGTGTGGCAGGGCCTAGCCCACCGTGGATAGGATGGCCTAGCCTACTCTGAATGCAAAGGCCCAGCCCAGTGTGGGTGGGAGGGCCTAGCCCACTGTGGACCGTGCCACCCCCCAGGGCAGGTGGGCCTGAACTGTGTAAGAAAAGTGGCTGAGCCAGTCAGGCGAAGCAATCCAGTAAGCAGCACCGTCCTCAGTTTCTGCTGGAGTTCCTGACTCCGGGTTCCCGCCTTGATTTGCTGCCTTGGTTCCTCTTGCTTACAGGCTGTAAGCCAAATAAACCCTCTCTCCTGCATGGCATTTAGTCGTGTTTTGTCACATAAACAGAGACGCAAACTAACACACGCAGCTATAGCAAAGTGTCAAACGAGGCTAAGCTTGCTTTTCCACATCATTTGAAATGTGTTAATAGGGAAACTGATTGAGTTAGAGGGGTGTAATGGTTATTCTTGACTGTCAGTAGGCTCTGGAGTTGCCTAAGAGACTGTCTGGCACCTTCTAGCAGTGGCAACCCAGATACAAAGAGGTCTGAGAAAGACTCAAGGCTGACTTTAAGTCTGCCTCAGTCACTTGGTAATGAGCACCCTAGCCTTCTGCTGCCCTTGCTGGGAGTGCCCTAGCCTACTGCAGCCATTGTTGATGATGAGCAGCCTAGCCTACTGCTGCCGTTTCTGATGCTGTCATCTCTGACTGACATGAGAATCCAGCGTCTCGTTCTTGCAACGTGGAGTGAAGAAGCATGATGGTGTGTATATGTTTGGCCCAGGGAGTGGTGCTACTAGAAGGTGTGGCCCTGTTTGAGTAGGTGTGTCACTATGAGTGTAGGCTTTAAGACCCTCATCCTAGCTGCCAGGAAGCCAGTATTCTGCTAGCAGCCTTCAGACAAAGATGAAGAACTGTCAGCTCTTCTGTACCATGCCTGCCTAGATGCTGCCCTGCTCCCACCTTGAACCTGTAAGCCAGCCCCAATTAAATGTTGAAAATTGCCTTGGTCGTGGTGTCTGTTCACAGCAGTAAAATCCTAACTAAGTCAGAAGTTGGTACCAGGAATGGGGTATTGCTGTGATAGATCTAACCATGTTTTCATTTGGAAGAATATAGATTATGGGACTTTGGGTTTAGAAAGCAGTGGAATGTTTTAAACGGGGCTTAATGGGCTATCCTAGTAGGAATATGGAAGACTTCGTTACTGAGATCAATTTGAATTGTATGGACCTGGCCCAAGAAGTTTCAGTGGAGAATTTCAATATGTGGTCTAGAGACTGTTTTTGTGGTATTTTGGTGAAGAATATGGCTGCTTTTTGCCCTTGTCTGAAGAGTCTGCCTGAGGCTAAGATGAAGAGACTTACATTAATTGTACTGACAAAAGAAGTCTCAGAAACACCCATTATAGACTTTTTTCCTCTGGTTAAGTCTCATGAAGAGCATTTTAAACAAGCATAGCAAACTGAGAAAGGAAAAATATAAAATATATGGATCAAGTATTAAAAGGGGACCAGGAAGTGAAATGGAGCTGAATCCTGTGTTCCAGGATATTAAATTGAATTAAGGGAGTGGGACTTTGGGGCAAGATCCTACCCAGCTTAGTTTAGATCCAAGCATCGTGGGACACACCTTTAATCCCAGGAGATAAAGCCAAGCATATTTCTGAGTTCAAGGCCAGCCTGAGACAGAGCAAGTTCTCGGTGAAGTTTAAATCCAGGTATGGTAGTACACAACTTTAATCCCAGGAGATAGGAATGCCGATATCTGAGTTTAAGGTCAATCTACAGAACTAGATCCAGGACAGCCAAGCTTAGGCGGTGAAGGAGTTAGAAAAGAAGAAGCTAATGATAATGTAATAGAACAAGGGGGAGCGTGTTCCAGATCCTGCAAGCAGAAGGACTTGGCAGCTTGGGCCATGTGTCTCTGACTTTATGGTCAAGAGAAGGAGACTACGGGGGCAATTGATACTGGTTAGCTGGAGCTCAAGAATTAGTGGTGACCAGCATCACCAAGGTGAAATCTTCTGGGAAGTATTTTCTGAAAGCACAAAGAAGCTGTGTTCCAGAGATAGCCAAGGTTGTACCTCATGCTGCAGCTATAAAATGTGTAAAAGTCACCCGGGTAGTACTGGTTTTGAAGGCATGAAGGGGTCATGAAGCAGCTGAGGCTTGGCACTGTGAAAGGCTATGGAAGGCCATTGGTGAAGGTGCAGCCTCGGTTGCAGTTGATGGCCCAAGAATGAAGGAATCATGGGAAGGAGTTCAGGCTTGACACCATGAAGAGAGCCTATGAGAGGCTATTGGCGAAGCCTAGTTGCAGCAGAAGACAACAGTGTTTGGGGGATGCCAGTACCATGTGATGATCACCAAGAACAGCAGCAGCAGTGGAGAATCAACCTGAGCTTAGAGTGCTACAGAGGCCAGAGCTGGAGAAGTGACACCAGCCCTTTGGATGAGTCCAGATCATGTGTGGATCCCAGACGTTGAAACAAGAAGTTCTAACATTAAGTTGCCTCGAAGACACCAAGATGTTCAAGATGCCAGAGCCATGGGATATCTGCTGAGGAAAGCTGTTAGCAAGGAGTGGAACCAGCCTAGGAGAAAGAAGTTTGTTGCAGTCAACAGAGATGAAAAGGGAGTTGAAGATCTGAAGACCACCCTGAAATCAGACATGGAGATGTAGCGTTTGGAGTTTGCGCAGCTGGTTTCCTGTCTTGCTCTGGAGATTGCAGTTAAGGGATTGGATGTATCTCAGAAGAGACTTTAAACTTTGGACTTTTGACATTGTTGAGATTGCTGTCGACCATGGGAACCTTTGAAGTTGGACTAAATGTATTTTGCATTATGCTATGTTTAGGTATGACCTCCATAGGCTCATATATTTGAATAAGCCTTTTGGGGGGCCAGGGAGTGGAATGTGATGGTTTGTATATGCTTGGCCCAAGGAGTGGCACTGCCTTGGGTGGCCCTGTTGGAGTAGGTGTGTCACTGTGCGTGTAGGCTTTAGGACCCTCATCCTAGCAACATGGAAGAGAGTATTCTGCTAGCAGTCTTCAGATGAAGATGAAGAAACCTCAGCTCTTCCTGCACCATGCTTGCCTGGATGCCGCCATGTTCCTGCCTTGATGATAACGGACTGAACCTCTGAACCTGTAAGCCAGCTCAAATTAAATATCGTCGTTATGAAAGTTGCCTTGGTCATGGTTTCTGTTCACAGCAGTAAAACTAACTATGACACTATCTCACTGTAGATCTGGAATGGTCTTGGGACAACTTGATGCTGGCTTCCCTTTTAGCAGCCCAGATTCCCATTCATTCTTTCTCTCTCTCTCTCTTTTTCTCTCTCTCTCTATGCACATGTGTGTGCATGCATGCATGTGTACATACATGTCTGTGTGTATGCACGTGCGTGCTTATGTGTGTGCATGTATGTGTATATGTGTATATGTGTGCATGAATGTGTTTGTATGTGTGTGCACAAGCATGCATGCCTACGTATACACATGTGTCTGTGTGTGAATATATGTACATGTGTATATATGTATGTGCGTGTTTTAACTGAATTACTCAAATTTGAAATATGCTCTTTAAACTGTAACTATGGCCTTGCCGGTGCTCTGAGACTGAATAATATCTGCTAGTTGAAGGTGACGTAGCTGAATGCCACTGCGCTGTCAGGATAGGGCTGCCGCGTGAAACAGCCTCCAACACAGCCTGCGGTCAGTAGTCATTAAGTAGATGTGTATATAAATGTCTGCTTATACTTAACACCAAAAAGAAAGCAAAAGCATCCAAGGCATTTATGGCAGCTATGGAATGAGCAGTGGATGTCCTGGCCTTTCTCATCTTAGATGCTGCAGTTCAGGCCTCACAAGTTATTTCTTGACATCTGGTAAATGCCTTTCCCATGTGGCTGCATTGCTGCTGCTTGTGGGCCTGTGTACTAGAGGCTTTCCACGGAGATCTCTGGCCCGGCCAGGTGTGGGAGTGAAAGCAGGAAGGGGGAGCAGACTCTGCTGCTGCAGTCGGCTCCACCTGTCTCCACCATGCTGTCTCAGTTGCTCCATGTCGCCCTGCACTGAGTTGGGCCCAGCTGGGACAACAAGAGGCTGCCTAGCCGGGGAGGAGTGTGGAGAAGCTTCAGGTTTTGGGATAGCAGACCTCTTTCCAAGTGTTACAGCTCTTATGACAGGAGCTCTCAGACGACAGAGTAGTTCTCGCACAGCTTTAATCAATCTGGATAGGATTCTTACATACAGTTTGGGGGTAGTTCAGGGTCATACTTCTCATTGGCTTGGTCTGAGACCTTGGGGACACCTTATTTGCATGTGGGGGGCTTGGTGCTGGTGCTGCTCCTATGTAACTGATGACCACAGACCTCTCTGAGGAGAGTTGTGGGAGACTGTAGCTATGTAACAGGAGCCAGGAGCCCAGGAGGTGTGGCCAAGCACCTGCCATCCCTTGTTGGTGACAGTCACCTGCTGGGTCTCTGGGGTTTAAAGCCTGAGCTCGACCAGGGACCAGGCTGCCTATCACAGCTCACTGCCCCACAGCTGTTCTTTAATGCTTCACACTACATGTGTGCGCAGAAATGTCCCTTAATTCTCTAGAACACAGCCAAGACTGGGTTGTAACACTAAACACTTAGCTATAGGTTTAGGGGTAGCTCAAGTACAATGCAGGTGACAGCTTGGGGGGGTACATAAATTATTTATGAAAGAAATATAGTAACGTAATAGATTTCTCATGGTGCTTCCTTGAAGCTGATTCTATTGTTTAAGGAGTGTCAATGAAAGGGCTTGTGTCATTTAGGGACTTGGGGAGCTTGGATTCTAGTTTTCAGATCTGCTCTGCCTTCCCCACCAGGACACGCGCATCTTCGCTCCATCACTATCTCTGACAGTGACGGGGTACAAATTCTCTTCATGCTTAGTTAGTAACCCGTGCACGAAGTCTTCCACAGTGCTATCTATAAACTGGGGCGCTAGCTTAAACAAGCAAGTGGCCGTGTTTTTAAAGCAATGGAGCAGGAAAACAGGATAGAACTAGTGAGGTCCATTCATTCCCTTTATTGTAAGGCAGGTTCTACAAACCTCAAATGAGGAAAACACATTTTAGCACACACTTCTACAAAAAAAAACTGCATTTAAAAAAAATCGTGTATTTCTAGAGAATTAGGAAGCAGAGAGTCCTCAGACCATGCAGCCGCTTCACTCTCCACACAAGGAAGCCAGAGCCCAGAGAGCTTAATAAACTGTTCAGTCCCTCGCACACTGACCAGAGCTGTTTTATCTCATGAGGCGATCTTCCAAAGTATGAAATATTTTCTTTCTTTCTTTTTTTAAGATTACTTTTTTTAAATGTAGCTATCTTCAGACATACCACTAGAGGGCGCCAGATCTCATTACAGATGGTTGTGAGTCACCATGTGGTTGCTGGGAATTGAACTCAGGACCTCTGGAAAAGCAGCCAGTGCTCTTAACTGCTGAGCCATCTCTCCAACCCCAATATTTTCAATTCTCAAATCAAGCTGTCAGGACTTACCCAAGGCCACTGGAGCACAGGCATTGGCGTGTTTTCTTAAAGAAAAGAAATCACACACAATTGCAGAAACCAAATCTGATTCCAACGACAATGAAAACTGAAAGATGCTGCTTTGATATCTTGTAGGTTTTTTTCATTTCATCCAGTGTTCTTATCCATTTCCCAATTCCTCCATCCACACCCAAACCTCTCTCCTACCACATTTTACAGTTCACTAGACGTCACAAAGGACATTCCACTCCTCATTTAGTTTTCTCCAGTGACCCAGGGGGAACTTATTGAAACAGGAAGCTTCAGCACCAAAGCCATTTAACTTCCATTAAACAGAAAAGATGGCCCCCGCCCATCAGAGACAAAGCAGAGTTGTGTGATTTTAGAGACGGTGTCCACAGACTCTCACCAATGACCAAAAGCGCACAGTGCATATCTCTGCTGCCTGGGGGCTCTGCACTCCTCTCTGCAAACATCAGCAAGACGCTCTCCCCTTCCCTTTACTACCTGCAGCCCCATTGCATACACTGCCCTTTTACTTGGCCAGCTTAGGCTGCACCCAGCGGGATCAGCGACCCGTGAGTGCATTCATGCTTAGTTACCGCTTGTTTCATTGAAGAGAGTCACAACTTCACAATCCAGCCTCTTTTTCTTTGAGCTAATAATACATAATTAACCTGTCGTTATGACCTATATTTTATAACCATTTGTACTTTCCATTTGTCTTCTCTAAACACCAGACCCCTAAATAGTTGAAGAGGTATTTGCCGCTGCTTTAATAAGCCATCTGAAGACAAAAGAAACTATGCTTATGAGCAAGGCCCTCATTTTTTTAAGGCATATTACATTCACATGCAAGTATTTTTCCCCATTTCCCCTATTCTATGTTTGAGATATGAAATGTAGCCACTGGGTCATAAATTATAATTGCCTTGCCTTTCATCTAAAAGCAGAATGCAAGCATAAAGCTCTCCTGTTCAGGTAATTTCTATAATTTTATGCATAGAATTAATAAGGCCCTCGGGATAATTCACATGTACAGATTGCATCAACAATACTGTCCACATAAGCCTTTCTCAGAATGAATCATCACCGAAGCGCCAACCCAGATAACAGAATTAGCTATTAACTCTTCAGGCAGCCTTTACATTTCCTTTATGTGGTGTTTCGCACACGCACAGAAATATTGTGCCACTTTTACCAGCTAGTTAAGATTTCTTTGTACACACAGTAACTGAATATATTCATGTCAAAGATAATCATTCCTTTAAAAGGTTTTTTGTCAGGTATTCATTAAAGCAGGCTTCACATGAAAATGATTGTCACTAATATAGGGCAAACATCTCCCCCATTTGGCAAGTTAAGATTTTGTATTAATTTCATTAGCATGATATCAAGTCTGCAGCTGGGGTCGTGTCCTCAAAGCGGCAGGAAGGTCCGCTTTATGGGTGCACACAATACATAGCCACACAGTGAAATAACCACCATGGAAACTGCGTTCATGGTTGCTTCTGAAAATACTTTGGAAACACCTATTTCCACCTCTTTATAAACGATGCCTCCATGTCCTTAATTCTGATCTTTAGAGAGTCCTTAACTGCCTAAATTAAGGCTTCTTCCCAGCTGATTCCACCGCTCCGGGCTGCGTGAAACACTGGCATTTTGCTTCAAGACAGGAGGTAGCGGAGTAAATACGGGGGCAGCTCCTTCCCCCGAATCAGATATGTGAATGCTGGGAGCGTTGAAATGTATGGCGTGGGTGACAGAATTTCACAGAAGCGCCTACACAGAGCACTGCCCTTCGGAGGGCAAGCAGCGCACCAACTTGACTCATTTCAGAGCCGTTCAGAACCTTCTCCGGTTTCCCAGGGTAAGGCTTCTGCACACCGCAGGTTTCACCTCAATCTGATGGAGATGATGGATTTTTTGGAAAGGTGTTCTGATTTCTAGGCAGCGGGAATTGAGGCCACAGCTGTAAACACCTCTCTTCGCTTTCTGAAGGAATAAAATGTGGATAATGAACCTGTACATGTACTCATATAGACACCGAAAATCATTAAATTAACAGAGTATGGAAACAGTTGTATCTGCTGTGGCGCGTGGTGGTAAGAGGCCCAGGGCAGAGAGAAGTCAGCATCCTCTCTGAGTCGCATGCTGCTGTCTTTGACCAGAGGTGACCTGCTGAGATTGACGGGTGAATGTGTGGTCCACAGTTATTTCTGCACACTGGACTTTCCAGATTGTTAGGGATGGTGGGCTTTGTTTTGGTTTCATTTTATCTTACTGGCAAGCCAAAGCACGTAGCTAAAGTGAGACTTGACTTACAAACTTGTAACTTGACCATTTGCAAACTTGGAGTCACTTCTCACAATAGTATGGGGGTATGTCTTAGCGTCAGTCTCTGCAGCGCACTGGCTTTATACCCGAGAATGGTCAAACCTCACCCACAATGGGAGGATTTCTACCATTTTCTTCTATTCCTACTTCTTTTATGGTATATGCATAACATTAAAATCACCATTTGCTCTAGATAATAGAGTATAAGCTAGCAATACCTAAGCATCGCCACAGTCTAATTCTGCAACGCTTTTATCATCCCACGGAAAGCCCCACCCTTACCCAGCAGCCAGTGCGCAAGGTTCTCTTCCCTACTTCCATCCCGGTACCCACTGCGGTGCTTCCGACCTCTGTTTTGCCTGTCGTTGGTGTTTCATATTACTAGAATAATACAGTATGTACTCTTTTGGATCTGGTTCTTTCAGTTCCTGTAATGTTTTGGGAAGATCACGTGTAATGTCTGTATTTATTTTAAAACAATAGGAAGTTATTCCTATTCAACTGGAGCTCAGTCTGATCAATAAGCTACATATACACTGTTTAAAAGCATTCAAATGTTATTTTTAAAATCATTAATGAGCTAATGTGATGGTAGACACCTTTAATACCAGCACTCAGGAGGCAGAGGCAGGTGGATTTCTGTGAGTTCAGGGTCAGCCTGGTCTACATAGCGAGTCTACATAGACCTTGCTTCAAATTTTAAAAAAAATTATGAAGAATTAGAGAAATGGGCTGGTGGTTAATGACATCCAACTGTCTTCAAAAGACCTGAGCTGCGTTCCCAGTACCCATGTCAGCTCATGGATACCTTTAATTCCAGCTCCAGAAACCCCAGCGTCCTTTTCTGGCTTCCTCTGCCATCTGTATATACAAAGCACACATCCGAACAAATTAAAAAAAAAAAAAAACTAAGTCTTAAAGGATCATTAGTAAAGAGTAAAGACATTCATTTTTTTTTCCTACAGGCACCCTGGCTTGATTGCGTGAAATTGATTGCTTTTTGGTTAAAGTGCTGAGAGAAATGTTAAAGAACATTTCTAGTCCCTTCAAATCCTAAGTGCCAGAGACTGCCTACGGCATTCGTAAAAATGAAACCTTCTAGACGGTGGATACTCTCTCCGATTCTGGAATACTATTGGAAATATGTACTTAAAATTCTTTTTGTTGAATTTGGTTTTTGACAGTTTCGTGCATGTTAAAAGTGCTCTCTAGTCCCTCTGTCACCTTTCTCCATACAAGTCTCTTTCTCACGTTCATTTTGGGGTTGTGGTTTTGTTTTGTTTTGTTTTGTTGTTTGGGGAATATAACCAGGGTCTCTGTGTGCCCTTGGCTTTGGAACAATTCCCTAGAACCTGGTGAACTCCTCAGTGAGTACACAAGCAATTGAAGAAAATGGCTGAGCCTCCTCGAAAATCCATCAGTATCCAACAGCTCACATGGAGAAGTAGGGCAGCCTCCTCAGGCTGCGGTTGGCTGGAGGAGGGCGCAGCCCACTGTGAGCCAGGCAGCCCCGGCGGGCCCACTGAGGGCGGCCCCAGCAGCTGTGAGCGCATGGCGTCACTGGCTGTCCATTTCCAGAGGGCAGCGTCTCACGCCCTGTCTTCTGGCTCCGACGTTCTTTCTACCTGCCCTCTCTTCTGAGAATCTCCCACTCCTCTGCAGTGAATGGATCTGTGTTACTGTTCAAAGTGTGAAGCATAAGAGATGGCACTCCCTTCTCCCGAGGCACTAAGAAAGACACAGCAAAAAGATTCTCAGAGCCAGAAGCAGTAATAACTATAGTGAAGTGGTGTTTTCAGAACACAAGGGGACAGTTACATATATGAACTGACAGCGGCTATCACACCATGAACCTGTATCAATCCAGACAAAACCTCAAAAAAAAAAAAAAAAAAAAAGCACTTTAACATACATTCTGATCTAATCTCTCTAGTACCCCTGTCGTCTTCTTTATCCCTACAAATTCCTTTCCCATTCATTTGGGATTTTTATTTATTTTTATTTTATTTTATTTTTTTGTAGCTGTGGAGTTGTCTGCAACTGGGCATTGACGGCTGCTGGGAGAGGTGGTGGATTTTGTTAGGGACGCTGTCCCTGCAAGGTTGCCATGATCCAGTAGATGGCGCTCCGTCTATTCAAACACTGACAGGAGACTGAGAAGTTGGTGGGAGGAAAAAAGGGAGGGAGGGGGAGAGGGAAGAGAGAGGGGAAGAGGGAGGGGGGAAGGGAGAGGGAGACAGACAGACAGACAGCGATGAGTGCTCTACCCTAAATAGGACATTTGTGTTAATAAGTATTCTCAGTGTATTCAAACGCTAAGGTGTATCCAAATCATCTTGAGAATTTGTTAAAAACAGGCTGCCATACTCAGTTCTCAAGAGTTTCTACTTTGGTTTGTCTAGTCTAGAAGGAGCCTCGGAATTTACCAACAAGATTCCTGGTGATGTGGATTATGGCGGCTGGGACCAAACTTCACTTATTTTAATATAACAACTATACCTGGGTTATATTTTGAAACATTGTAATAAACCAGATTACATTTCTCCATCTGTCCTTTCCTGTGTAGTTGTAGGATTCAATCACTTCTACAATTTTAACAGAATAAATTTTAATCTGAAAGTCAATAAAGAACTAGGTGTTGTGTCCCAAGCCTGAAATCCCAGCTCTTGGGAGGCAGACATAGGTAAATGACCATACTTTTGAGCCCTACTTGGGCAACATAACAAGTTCAGGCATTCAGAGCTACATAATGAGACTGTGCCTCGAAAAGCCAAAGAGTAGGGAGCATAAGTAAAGCATAAGGGGCTGGCTGGGGAGTTAGGAGCATTGGCTGCTCTTTCGCGGAACCAGGCTTCATTCTGGGCAGCCTCAAGGCTACGCACAACACCGTGTAAGCCCAGGCCTGGTGACTTAATACCTTCTTCTGCCCACTGCAGGAACTGCGCATACATGGGGTAGTCATAGACGCAGGCAGAACACCCATACACATAAAATAAAATGTTTTTAGAAAGAAAGAAAAGGTAAATGTTAAGGACTTAAAACTAATGTATTAAAAAGATTATTTTTAAAACATGATCATTTCTTATTATTTTTATTTCTATAAAATCTCATCAAAATCTATAGTTAGAATATAAAGAAAAAACATTTAATCTTGTCTGCATTATTAAAATTATAACATTCATAGACACACAACATACTTATACCATATTTCTTTTGGCTCTCTGTTGTACATGTTTGGAATTTTACTGTTTAAACAATGTAAAAGCAACAAATGAAAGATTTGAAAAATTTAGTGGCGTGACAAGTTCTACAGCTGAATTGAAAACCTGGTTGAGGGGTGCAGCCTGCTGGACGCTCCTGATATTACAAGTGGAGAGATTCCAGTAGTTGTCGTTTAATTTAGTTTTATGAGAAATTCTTAACTGCTTTTTAAAAGATCCTACTCGTAAATAAGGAAGGTCACAAACTTTAAAGAGTTCGAGATTATTCTAGCTTTGCTGTCTTCCTTGTTATAAGCTTTAGAACAAGTGCTCAACCTTTGAGTAGAAAATGTTTTTAAATTTTTATGTTATTGTTGGTGGTGTTGGTGTGTTAGTGTGTGCAAACGCCCGCCATGGCACACACACAGAGATTAGAAGGCAGGTAAGTCTGTGAAGCTGGTTTCTTCCCTCTGCCTTTCACGTGGGTCTCAGTCTTCAGACTTAGGTCAGTGGGCTTGCCCTGGAGCAAGCGAGCACCTTTATCCACTGGGCCATCTCACTGGCTCTTGAGCAGAACGTTTTTGAGAGAAATGGTAAGGAAAGAAGTTTTCTGTCCTCTCAAATCGAGATGACTGTTGCAGACTGCAATGACTTAAGATGTTCTTTATCCAGTAGAAGACCGTTGTTGAAAATTCAGCTATTCCGTGTTCCTCACCTGCTGCCTCAGTATTAGTGAGGTTTGACTGTTGAAGCCAGCCCAGGCCCAGCAAGGAGAATTGGGTGAGCATGTGCATGTGTGTGTGTGCTCGCATGCACACACACACACACACACACACACACACACACACAAATGCAAACAAACACAAACACACACAAACTGTTAATAAATACCAATAAAATGGCCTTAGCAACACCTTCCCAGTACCTGATACAGGTGGCAGTTTAATCAGGAGATACATTTACTTGTCATACCCATGACCCAGCCACTATTCTAAACACCACATGTCCATCTGCTAAAGCCTGGTAACTCAACAAGAGGAATTTGAGGGAGTTCCAGTCCAGATGTGCACAGGAGAGGTGAACCACGCTTTTGGATGCTTTTAGGCTTCTTGTCAGTCTTGTATGGTGAGGCAGAGGGAACAATCCACAGAGGAAAGTCACACCGCAAGGCTGCCAGCATGAAAGCATAAAGAGAATGGGAATTTGCAAGAAGAGACGCACTGTCTCCATAATAACACCTACTGCAAACGGGCCCCAATTGATAGATTATGTGCAGGAGAACGGTAGAAGACATCTACTGCTCAGAAGATAGTTGTCAAGTAGAATCTTCAAACAGACGCCCCTATGGGTGCCAGAGTTCACTGGCACCATTTCAAAGATGACCTTATAGTTACAGCTGAACAGAGAGCTGGCAGGGTCGGGTGGAAGGTTACCTAGACAATCTTCAAAATTGTCCTTTGAAAAGTCCATGAAGGTTTCAGTAATCTGGTTCAGGGTGGCTATTTCTGGTAGTGTGAGGGTTCCAGGAGTGGGGCAAAGGTCGTTAGCGTGGAGGTCTGAGGTGGTTAAAGTGGATGTGCCCGTAATTACATGTATGTCCAAGGATCGCAAATGTGGGGGCGAAGTGAAGAGCTAGGCAGAAGGCGGCCATGTATAGAGCTGGGTTTGTGCATGTGGACTGCTGTGCGCTGGCTGCCTTTCCTGTTACCATGTGCACACAGGATCTCTCTCTCTCTCTCTCTCTCTCTCTCTCTCTCTCTCTCTCTCTCTCCCTCCCTCCCTCCCTCCCTCTCTCTCTCTCTCTATCCCTCTCTCTCTCTCTCTCTCTCCCTCTCCCTCCCCCTCCCCCTCCCCCTCCCTTTCCCCTCTCTCCCTCTCTCTCTCTCTCTCTCTCTCTCTCTCTCTCTCTCTCTCTCTCACACACACACACACACACACACACACACACACACACACACACACACTTCTACTTGTTTCTTTTAGATCAGTACTTTACTCTGAGCCCTGGCCTAATTTGAATTCAAGTAATATTCAATGTAGAAACAGCAAAGTATGGTTTTTCAGGGTTTTGTCGAGTTGATCATTTTGGAAAAGATGATGAAATTACAAGCATAAAATTAGGATCAGAAAAGAATATTTATTGAGGCTAAGAAATAGATTCAAGGTGTTATCAGAACTTTGAGAATCAGCGCCTTTCTTCGGGTGTGTCTCTGGGCAGCTTGCCAGAAATGCTTTCCTACAATGCAGCCTTCCTACTCCGTCCATGTAAAACATTCTCTAGCTCCACACATGCTCACAGAACAAGAAACTGACTTGAAGCTCTACTTGAGCACTGTGACTGCTTCATAGAGAGTGTTCTCAGCCGCCTTCGGTCTGCTTCGCTGGCTCCCAGTGAGGAAACCAGAAGAAAACGCTTCCATATGTCCCCCTTCTCCAGACTCACTGTAAAGTCACTGTATTTGCTCTCTGAACAGCCCATTGACTGGGGAATAGAGCAGCTAGGTACTAAGCTACAAGGAAAGTCCTAGGGAAGGTGGTGATCTTAGGAAATAGGACCTCAGGCTAGCTAGCAGAGGGTTGAGTCACAGAGCTGTTGTAAATCATGTTTCTTATCCTAGTATTACCCAAGTGCACATGGTGCCTCGGGGAGGACTCTGCTCTGGGGATTTCTTCCATTGCTCCCTACAGACACATTTTCCTCAGCTCCGCCTTGTGCCCTGGGAAAATGAATGAAATCGATGAATGCCAGTTGGCTGGTTGACTTCAGCCACTGTGAAAACCAGCAGAAGAACATCTTATGCTGCCTCTCTGGGGTTGGCTGTGAGCTCATATACCACCTTCACCAGCATCTGGTACAACTTTCCTTGATTTTCAAGCCTGGGAGACAGTGATGCTTCCCCAATGGTCCTCTTGTTCTAAGTGGTCAGGGAAGTCAGGATAAACACCAGTGCAAAAATTTCTTTAAGTTGCCTAAGAAGATGTTAGCACGGTTACTAAGCCTCTGTAACCCATTATGACTCTATTTCTTATCCTTAATGGGTTCCCTTCCTCACTTTTTTGTGTGTCCATGTGAGTGTTGGGTTGTGCACGCCCCTGTACATCTATGGAGGTCAGAGAGCAGCTTGCGGGGATTGGTTCTCTCCTTCTACCATGTGGGTCCTGGGGATGGATCTTGGGTTCTCAGGCCCAGCAGCAAGCACCTTAACACATTGAGCCATTTCACGGGCCTTTGTATCTAATTTCACATGTACAATTTTATAATCTAAGAGACCTCTTTATCTAAGAGATGGTACTATGCTGTTCGCTATTGGTAAACTATTTGTCTTGTAGATCTGCTGTCAAACCCTCCTCACGCTCCTCAGTTTGAATACTCATTAATTTCCACTTTAGACATTAACTTATTTTTAATTAGGAATATGTAAGGGGGTGCAAATGTCAGTGTTGGATCCCACAGAGTCCAGCAAATAGTGTCAGATCCCATGGAAGGAGTTACAGGCAATTGTGAACCGTCCAACGTGGGTACCAAGAACCAAACCTGCCGGGGTCCTCTGCAGAAGCAGTAAGTGCTCTTAACCACTGAGCCATCTCTCTGGTCCTTTGGACCTTAAGTTATGTCCTGGAATAATTAACAAGAAAGGCCTTCAGAGGCTCTTGCTAATAGTCCCAAAATACATAACAAATTAAGAAAAATAAAAACTCTTAGATAATGTTGAACATACCAGTCCATTAATTGTGACAAGTGGTGATCACAACAAGTATATTTGGTTATTTTGCCCTCTTGGAAGGTAGTGTTAACTGGTAAGTAGCCTTCAAATAAGAGATGGAGAATGTAGCATCATAGGTATAAAGACCCAAGTTCATATCAACAAGTCATACACCCCTCTAATTGGGAGGGCGTTTGTACAAGACTGTCAGATAAGCCCAGTTCTTGAACATTGTCCACTTAAATGTGTGCAGGACATGGCTTCACCAAAGCCTTTTGTTACCAGGCATGCATAGCTGCTGAGCAGCATTTACTCTGACTTGCCTTGGCCTGTTACTTTCTTCTGAACACGTGCAGACAGGTGTTATCTTTTCCATCCTTATGGTAGACCTGCAGATATCTAAGCAGAGCTACCAAGCCACCCTACTCTATCTGTAGAGTCACCGCTGGCATATTGTTCCTTGCCCTGGTGTCTTGAATGACCTAGTTCATCGAAGTTTCTGTGTGCCCAGTGTCCAAAAATGGAAACAACACTCTGTTTGGCCTCCTGCTTTATACAGCGCTCAACTGGATTCCCCTCACCATTGCTTCCACACTCTAAAAAAAATCCTTACTTCTGGGACACATTTAAAATTAATCTGTTCTCTTCACACCCACAGCTGCTACCTCCTGTAAGCAAGCTAAAATTATCTTCCCTTCCCACATCACTTCCTGTTTCAAATGCCTCTTTTATAGCTCCCTGTGGGATTTTTTCATCAGATTCCAGTTTCTTGATCTGTTATTGTCTGACTCTGATCATTATTTTTACAGCTTCCTGATACTGGGTTCTTTTCTCTTCCGCGGCTTTGTTCGCTGTCACCTCTATTGAAAGTACTACTGAGTTGACACTGAGCTTTGCAATATCCAACCACTTTTATCCTTTCCTCAATTAGAAATCCCTTTTATATAACTACCTCATGTTTGAAACTTGTAAGAAATGCGGTGGTGATCGGTCTTCCTTCAGGACCCATGA
Organism: Apodemus agrarius; assembly: GCA_964023405.1. Classification (NCBI taxonomy): domain Eukaryota; kingdom Metazoa; phylum Chordata; class Mammalia; order Rodentia; family Muridae; genus Apodemus; species Apodemus agrarius. Next base: position 48,508,789 of record OZ030014.1, read on the forward strand.
ACATCCCCATCGTGGAGATTTGATCACATTTTCAACATCCACACACACTCCCATTATAGTCCTTTAATCACATTTTCTTTAAAACTTTTTCCGAGAAGTTTAGATGTGAGTACCACATTTATATCATTTTGATGATTTTGTCTTGGTTAACTACTGGTGTCAAGAACAAGCTATTAGAATCCAAATTATATCTTACAATACAACATGCAATGTGGAGCCCATCACATAAATGACATAGTACACAAGACATACCCCTTAGACTTACACTGGCCGACTGTGATTTCACCGAAAGATGAGTCATGAGTCGTGTCAGTCATTCAAATTAGCTTTACACCCTTTTCTGGCCTTGGAGCGCTTCTGCACACGTGGTTCCCATAAACTCAAACACAGCTCAAGGCCTTGCACTGTGGTGAAACTCCCCCATGTCTCCAGCGGTGTCGAAGGACGGGACTAAGTTAAACATTTTAGCTCGGGGCCTCTGAACCCGTGCCTATGTGTACTTCTAGACACAAGCCACGATTTTTAAAACATCCAAACAGAGATATAAAAATTGAAACACAAAGTCTATCTACCAGAGCTCCTCAGGCCATATAAATACATTTTTATTGAATGAGCTCAAAGTCCTTTGTAGATATTATCTTTATAATTCTCCTAACAGTCCCTTTCGGCATAAAGAAACCAGGAGAGATTGATTAGCGCTGCATGCCTTTGACGAGCCTGCCTTTAATGGAGACAACAGGCCCGTATCCCCAGGGTCATTTCTTTCAACAGGTGGACAGCCTGCCTCAAGTCAAGGTCACACTGTAAGGTACTGGGCATACTTAGAAAAGAATTCTAGTTTAATGATCCACCCACGAAATCTGGCTGCTTTCCACATGTACAAAGTCACTGAGGAGTTCGATTAAGACCATCTACATAAATTCCAGTGTTCCATGGAAACACTCTCTGGAGGAAGAATCAGGCACAGGCCATGAGCATGAATATTAGGCACGTGGTAAGGACCCCTCCGGCCCCACTGTTCCTTGTCGTAACAGAAGACTAGGTTGGCCAGTGAACTTTAAAGGAATTGTTCTCTGTCTCAACCTGTCTCTCAGTTCCTGCTTGATATACTGGCCCCTTTCAAATTTTCTAATAGATACTTACTCACATCGCTACACACCCTCTTCTGGAATCTAAAAAAAAAAAAAAAGCAAAAGGAATCCGTGAGTTTGCATTACTAATTCTCTTTCATTCCACAAATCGTTGGGGTGTGGAAAGAAGCTTGTTAGGCTGTAACCAGTGGAAACATCCCTCCCATTCTACACAAACACACCAAGTGAAATACCTTCCCACAGACAACCCTGAGGAGATTTCCCCTCTATCCTGAGAAGTTGATTGACACTTTTCCAGCTTTTCCTGTCTACCAATGACCTTCCCTCCGCCTCCTTTCCTCCGTTCTTTCTTTCTCCGTTCATTTCACCTTCTCTTCCTTGTCCGTTTTCTCATATGCCTCTTAGAAACATCGCACGTTGCTTGACTCTTTACTCCCCCTACTCTAGAACAGAATCTAGACTAGATCAGAGTAGAATAGAATCTCTTAATATGAGATTTTTTTCCACTCACCATCTCTTCTCGCTCAACCTTTTTTACACAACCATGGATATATAAATATATAAAAACAGGTGTGTAATATAAACATTTAAATCACAAAAAAAAATCTTAAAACAATTAACTGGTATACATATAATTTAACATTTGTTAAAGATAAACGAAAATTTGCATGCTAATGATGTGGGTGTACCTATTTCTTTTTACATAAAGAACCAAACTTTGGTTTAATAGTCAATACTGCAGGAGTTAGAGCACCTGCAATGTTTTTCAGAGTTGATCAATATTTTGATATTTGAATTCAGTACTGAATGCTATTCTACATAAATATGTATTACAGTAGTAGAAGTATGTTTAAGGCCACTGTCGAGATTATTGGGAATTCTATCCTAATCTCAAGCTAAAATTCACTTCATAATTTTTTATAGAACTCAAGTCAACAACTCAAGTACAGCTCTTTAAAAATCAAACATTCTAACACAATGGCAACTGAATATGTGCTATCTTTCTACAAGCTAAAGAGGAACAGCTAGAAAATATTAAACGTGTTTTTTTAGAATTAATCCACAATGTTCTACAAGAACAGAGAACTTCGGTATAATATTTCTTGCTCCTGGATTGGCAGGATCAATATAGTAAAAATGGCCATCTTGCCAAAAGCAATATACAGATTCAATGCGATCCCCATCAAAATCCCAACTCAATTCTTCATAGATCTAGAAAGAGCAATTCTCAAATTCATCTGGAGCAACAAAAAACCCAGGATAGCTAAAACTATTCTCAACAATAAAAGGACTTCTGGGGGAATCAATATCCCTGACCTCAAGCAGTACTACAGAGCAATTGTGTTAAAAACTGCATGGTATTGGTATAGCAACAGGCAAGCAGATCAATGGAACAGGATTGAAGACCCAGAAATTAACCCACAGACTTATGGTCACTTGATCTTTGATAAAGGAGCCACAACCATCCGGTGGAATAAAGATAGCCTTTTCAACAAATGGTGCTAGTTCAACTGGAGGTCAACATGCAGAAGAATGCGAATTGACCCACTCTTATCTCTTTGCACTAAGATCAACTCCAAGTGGATCAAGGACCTCCACATAAAACCAGACACACTGAAACTATTAGAAAAGAAACTTGGAAAGACCCTGGAGGACTTGGGCACAGGGGAAAAGTTCCTGAACAGAACACCAATAGCTTATGCTCTAAGATCAAGAATCAACAAATGGGACCTCATAAAATTACAAAGTTTCTGCAAAGCAAAGGACACTGTCAGAAGGACAAAACGGCAACCAACAAATTGGGAAAAGATCTTCACCAACTCCACATCCGACAGAGGGCTAATATCCAATATATACAAAGAACTCAAGAAGTTAGACCCCAAAGAACCAAATAACCCTATCAAAAAATGGGGCACAGAGCTAAACAAAGAATTTTCACCAGAAGAAATTCAGATGGCCGAGAAACACCTTAAAAGATGTTCAACATCATTAGTCATCAGGGAAATGCAAATCAAAACAACCCTGAGATTCCACCTCACACCAGTCAGAATGGCTAAGATTAAAAACTCAAGAGACAACAAGTGCTGGCGAGGATGTGGAGAAAGAGGAACACTTCTCCACTGTTGGTGGGATTGCAAAATGGTAAAACTGCTCTGGAAATCAGTTTGGCGGTTCCTCAGAAAATTGGGCATGTCACTGCCAGAGGACCCTGGCATACCACTCCTGGGCATATACCCAGAGGATTCCCCTGCATGCAATAAGGACACATGCTCCACTATGTTTATAGCAGCCTTGTTTATAATAGCCAGAAATTGGAAGGAGCCCAAATATCCCTCAAAGGAGGAATGGATACACAAAATGTGGTATATTTATACAATGGAATACTACTCAGCAATTAAAAATAATGAATTCATGCAATTTGTAGGTAAATGGTTAGACCTGGAAAATATCATCCTGAGTGAATTAACCCAATAACAAAAGAATGCACATGAAATGCAATCACTGATAAGTGGATATTAATGAGCCCAGAAGCCCTAAATACTCAAGACACAAATAGCAAGTCAAATGATTCCCAAGAAGAAGAAAGGAGAGGACCCTGGGCCTGTAAAGATTGCATCCAGTTTAGTAAAGAAACCGAGGGGGGAGGGGGAATGATTGGGGAATAGTTGGGGGGGAGAGGAACTATGGGAACTATGATGGGTGGGAACTGGGAAAGGGGAAAGCCTTTGGAATGTAAACATAGAATATAGAAAATAAAAATTAAAAAAAAAACACTGTAATCAATACAACAGCCTCTGATCTTAACCGAGCTATGCCATGTAGTACTGATATCACCGTGTGCAGTGCTGTCCCACATCCAGATCATATATTCAGAGCCATGGCTGCAGTGGAGGTGAGCTGTGGGTGAGTACTAGACCCAGACTCTCAGCCGAAGGCCACAAGAGCCACAGCATTGGTGTTTTCCTGGAGTGTGAACTGGGAGAACTTTCCTTCTACAGCATTGCTGAGAAATGTCACCTTTATACTTTCAGGGACACTTTTACTAGGTGTCTAAGACCCAGTAAAAAGAACCTCTAAGACTCTCTTCTGCCACAGGTTCTGAATACAAACTCTTAACTTTAACAGATGGCCTTGACCTTAACAGGTTTGTTCATATTCTTCACTCCCCTTCCCCCAACCCAGATTGGCCCCAAGCTTGTTATATAGCTGAAGACAGCTTTGAATTTGTGTTCCTCTGGATTGCACTGTCTTACTGATAGGATTATAGGCATGAGCTTCTGTACCCAACATTTTTTTTGGAGGAATGTTCTTACTATATAACCCTGATTTGCCTGGAACTTTATATGCTGACCAGGTTGGAGACCAACTGTCAGCCTGTCCGCTGTTCTCCATCTCAGCTACAAGCACAGATTGACAACAAGTGCATTTTTAAATTTCTAAGTCTTACCTCTGAATATTTCTTTTGCTATGAAACCCCATGCCTAGCAATACTATAAGGTCTGAGCTGCAATACTTCAAACTTTTCATCTTTCATATCATCTTGGTAAGTTAACCAGTTTATCCTTGATGAACTTTGCAGCTCTTCCTGGCCCAGTTCTTCCAAGTAGATGCTATTACAGGTTTTCATCACCAGCCCAAAACCACCTCAGAAAATGGCAGGTGTTTTCAGAATGTTTTTACCTCTTTTATAACTGAGAAGGTCTTATATACTTTAGGCTAGCCTCAAACTTGATACATAGTAGAGGCTGACCTTGAATTCCTGATTGTCCAGTCCCCATCTCACAAATGCCCAGTCTTTGAAATTTGTATTTGAGAATGCACTCATTTTCCTATAATCTTAGAAACACCTTAAACATTAATAAGGTGTTATGGTTTGTATATGCTTTTCCCAGGGAGTGGCACTATTAGGAGGTGTGGCCTTTGAATCTCGAAAGAGACCTTGAACTTTGGACTTTTAACACTATTGAGACTGCTATAGACTACAGGGACTTTTGAAGTTGGACTAAATGTATTTTGCATTATGCTATGTTTAAGTATGGCCCCCATAGACTAATGTTTGAACAAGCCTATGGGGGCCAGGGAGTGGAATGTTATGGTTTGTATATGCTTTTCCCAGGGAGTGGCACTATTAGGAGGTGTGGCCTTGTTGGAGTAGGTATGTCACTGTGGGTGTGGGCTTACGACCCTCACCCTAGCTGCCTGGAAGTCAGTCTTCCACTAGCAGCCTTCAGATGAAGATGTAGAACTCTCAGCTCCTCCTGCACCATATCTGCCTGGATGCTGCCATGTTTCTGCCTTGATGACAATGGACTGAACCTTTGAGCCTGTAAGCCAGCCCCAATTAAATGTTGTCTTTTATAAAACTTGCATTGGTCATGGTGTCTGTTCACAGCAGTGAAACCCTAACTAAGACATAAGGAATCGAATTAACAACAGCAGAGTTCAAAAACGGTTTTAAAATAGTCCTGACTTTTTATTTCAGTATCAAATCATCAGTGTTACCCTTCTTCCCTCCCTCCTCCTCTCTGCCACCCCTCTCTCTTTCCGTTTCCAGTACTGGGGTTTGGGTTCAGGGAGCTAACCAAATTCATCAGTGAGCCCTGTCTTACTTTTATGTACTCTTGTTAAATTGTTCAGGCTAAGCTCGAGATTTTCATTCTCATCCCTCAGACTCCCACATAGCTAGGATTGCAAGCAACTTCCTTTATGCCTTGATGAATTTGGGAGTTTTATTTTCATCCTTTTAAAATTAGTATTTGTATATGTGAGAGGGATGGACAGACATTTGGACTATGGTTGAGGGTGTGGAGGTCAGGAAATACTTCTCTTCTCTCATCATATGTCCCAGGAATTACATTTGTGTGGCAAGTGTGTTTAGTTTACCTGCCGAGTCATCTCAGGCCCTAAAGTTTGTTCTGGATAGAGAAGGGAAACATGGGAAATGAAGAGGCTGATGAGTGGCTACTAAGTTACAGTTAGATAAACAGAAAGCACTCCATACTACTCACTGCAACGTGGGCCAGTTAGAGACGGTGAGAAGGTACTTTATAGTTCAAAACCCTGCGGGAAAGCATTTGGGATGTCATCACCAGAGAGACAAACGTTTGAGGGCACAGTTGTAACAGGACGCAAAGGCTACATATGATCACATGTTGAACTGTGACAAGGCTCCCTTTAATGAACCATCTTTACCCATTGTCTTAGTCAGGGTTTCTATTCCTGCACAAACATCATGACCAAGAAGCAAGTTGGGGAGGAAAGGGTTTATTGAGCTTACACTTCCACACAGCTGTTCATTACCAAAGGAAGTCAGGACTGGAACTCAAGCAGGTCAGGAAGCAGGAGCTGATGCAGAGGCCATGGAGGGATGTTCCTTACTGGCTTGCTTCCCCTGGCTTGCTCAGCCTGCTCTCTTATAGAACCCAAGAATACCAGCCCAGAGATGGCACCACCCACAAGGGGCCCTCCTTCACTTGATCACTAATTGAGAAAATGCCCCACAGCTGGATCTCATAGTGGCACTTCCCCAAGTGAAGCTCCTTTTCCTATGATAACTCCAGCCTGTGTCAAGTTGACACACCAAACTAGCCAGTACACCCATTAAATTTAATTTTTAAAAACGGAAATAAATTTTTTTTGATTTTTTTTATTGTATATATTCTATATTTACAATTCATTTCCCTTTTTCTGGTTCCGCACCCCCAAAGGTCCCACATGTCCTTTTCCCTCCCCCTGTTCCCGCATCTACCCCCTCCCACTTTACTGTTCTTGTACTCTCCCCCAATGATGTTTTGGTCCATTCTAGCACCAGTGTCCACTCCTTTCTTCTTGTGAGACATCACTTGATATGTGATTTGTGTCTTTGGTGTTCCAAGCTTCTAGGCTAATATCCACTTATCAGTGACTGTATACCATGGGTATTCTTTTGAGACTGGGTCACCTCACTTAGTATGACATTCTCCAGCTCCATCCATTTCTCTAAGAATTTCATGAATTCATTGTTTCTAATGGCTGTATAGTACTCCATTGTGTATATATACCACATTTTTTGTATCCATTCCTCTGTTGAGGGACATCTGGGTTCTTTCCAGCTTCTGGCTATTATATATAAAGCTGCTATGAACATAGTGGAGCATGTATCCTTATTGCATGCTGGTGAATCTTCTGGGTATATTCCCAGGAGTGGTATGGCTGGGTCCTCCGGAAGTATCACGCCCAGTTTTATGAGGAACCACCATACTGATTTCCAGAGTGGTTGTACCAGCTTGCATTCCCACCAGCAGTGGAGGAGTGTTCCTCTTTCTCCACATCCTCGCCAACACCTGATGTCTTCTGAGTTTTTAATCTTAGCCATTCTCACTGGTGTGAGGTGAAATCTCAGGGTTGTTTTAATTTGCATTTCCCTAATGACTAGTGATGTTGAACATTTTTTAAGGTGTTTCTCAGCCATCCGAATTTCTTCAGGTGAAGACTCTGTTTAGCTCTGTACCCCATTTTTGGATAGGGTTATTTGGTTTTCTGGGGTCTAACCTCTTGAGTTCTTTGTATACATTGGAGATTAGCCCTCTGTCCGATGTGGGGTTGGTGAAGATTTTTTCCCAATTTGTTGGTTGCCGATTTATCCTTTTGACAGTGTCTTTTGCCTTACAGAAACTTTGTAGTTTTATGAGGTCCCATTTGTCTATTCTTGCTCTTAGAGCATAAGCAATTGGTGTTCTGTTCAGGAATTTTTCCCCTGAGCCAATGTCCTCAAGGGTCTTCCCCAGTTTCTTTTCTATTAGTTTTAGTGTGTCTGGTTTTATGTGGAGGTCTTTGATCCACTTGGAGTTGAGCTTAGTGCAAGGAGATAAGAGTGGATCAATTCTCATTCTTCTGCATGTTGACCTCCAGTTGAGCCAGCACCATCTGTTGAAAAGGCTATCTTTTTTCCACTGGATGTTTTCAGCTCCTTTGTCGAAGATCAATTGGCCATAGATGTGTGGGTTCAATTCTGGGTCTTCGATCCTATTCCATTGATCTGCTTCCCTGTCACTGAACCAATTTTAATACCACTGCTCTGTAATATTGCTTGAGGTCCGGGATATTGATTCCCCCAGAAGTTCTTTTGCTGTTGATGATAGTTTTAGCTATCCTGGGTTTTTTGTTATTCCAGATGAATTTGAGAATTGCTCTTTCTAGCTCTATGAAGAACTGAGTTGGGATTTTGATGGGAATTGCATTGAATCTGTAGATTGCTTTGGGCAAGATTGCCATTTTGACTATATTAGTCCTGCCAACCCACGAGCATGGAAGATTTTCCCATTTTCTGATGTCTTCTTCAATTTCCCTCTTCAGAGACCTGAAGTTTTTGTCATATAAATCTTTCACATGTTTGGTTAGCGTCACTCCAAGATACTTTATATCATTTGTGGCTATTGTGAAGGGTGTCATTTCCCTAATTTCTTTCTCGGACTGCTTATCCTTCGCGTATAGGAAGGCTACTGATTTACTTGAGTTGATTTTATAGCCAGCCACTTTGCTGAAGTTGTTTATCAGTTGCAGGAGTTCTCTGGTGGAGGTTTTTGGGTCACTTAAGTAAACTATCATATCATCTGCAAATAGTGATAGTTTGACTTCTTCCTTTCCGATTTGTATCCCTTTGACTTCCCTCTGTTGTCGAATTGCTCTAGCTAGTACCTCAAGTACTATATTGAAGAGATATGGCGAGAGGGGACAGCCTTGTCTAGTCCCTGATTTTAGAGGGATTGCTTCGAGTTTTTCTCCGTTTACCTTGGTGTTGGCTACTGGTCTGCTGTATATTGCTTTTACTATGTTTAGATATGGGCCTTGAATTCCTGTTCTTTCTAGGACCTTTAGCATGAAAGGATGCTGAATTTTGTCAAATGCTTTTTCAGCATCCAATGAGATGACCATGTGGTTTTTTTCTTTGAGTTTGTTTATGTAGTGGATTACGTTGATGGATTTCCGTATATTGAACCATCCCTGCATCCCTGGGATGAAGCCAACTTGATCATGGTGAATGATCGTTTTGATGTGTTCTTGGATTCGGTTGGCAAGTATTTTGTTTAGTATTTTTGCATCGATATTCATAAGAGAAATTGGCCTGTAGTTCTCTTTCTTAGTTGGATCTTTGTGTGGTTTTGGTATCAGGGTAATTGTGGCTTCATAGAATGAGTTGGGTAGTGTTCCTTCTGTTTCTATTTTGTGGAATAATTTGAAGAGTATCGGTATCAGGACTTCTTTGAAGGTCTGATAGAATTCTGCACTAAAACCGTCTGGTCCTGTGCTCTTTTTGGTTGGAAGACTGTCTATGACCCCTTCTATTTCTTTGGGGGTTATGGGTCTGTTTAGACGATCTATTTGATCCTGGTTTAATTTTGGTATTTGGTAACTGTCGAGGAAATTGTCCATTTCCTCCAGATTTTCCAGTTGTGTTGAGTATAGGTTTTTGTAGTAGGATCTGATGATTTTTTGAATTTCCTCAGTTTCTGTTGTTATATCTCCCTTTTCATTTCTAATTTTGTTAATTTGAATACTGTCTCTGTGCCCTTTAGTAAGTTTGGCTAGGGGTTTATCTATCTTGTTGATCTTCTCAAAGAACCAGCTCCTGGTTTTGGTGATTCTTTGTATGGTTTGCTTTGTTTCAACTTGATTGATTTCAGCCCTGAGTTTGATGATTTCCTGTCTTCTACTCCTCCTGGGTGAAATTGCTTCTTTTTGTTCCAGAGCTTTCAAGTGCGCCATTAAGTTGCTGGTATATGCTCTCTCCTGTTTCTTTTTGGAGACACTCAGGGCTATGAGTTTTCCTCTAAGCACTGCTTTCATTGTGTCCCATAGATTTGGGTATGTTGTGCCTTCATTTTCATTAAGTTCTAAGAAATCTTTGATTTCTTTCTTTATTTCTTCCTGGACTAAGGTATCATTGAGTAGAATATTGTTCAGCCTCCAAGTGTATGGGGATTTTCTGTTGTTTTTGTTGCTATTGAAGAACACTCTTACTCCATGGTGATCTGATAAGAGGCATGGGATTAGTTCGATCTTTTTATATTTGTTGAGATCTGTCTTGTGTCCAATTATATGGTCGATTTTGGAGAAGGTACCATGAGGGGCTGAGAAAAAGGTATAGTCTTTTGCTTTAGGGTGAAATGTTCTATATATATATATATCTGTTAAATCCAATTGCTCCAAAGTTTCGATGAGTTTCTCCGTGTCTCTGTTTAGTTTCTGTTTTCCTGGTCGGTCCACTGTAGATAGTGGAGTATTGAGGTCCCCCACAATCATTGTGTTAGGTGCAATGTGTGCTTTGAGCTTTAGTAAGGTTTCTTTTACAAATGAGGGTGCCCTTACATTTGGAGCGTAGATGTTTAGAATTGTGAGTTCCTCTTGGTGGATTCTTCCTTTGACTAGCAGGAAGTGACCTTCTGTGTCTCTTTTGATGACTTTGGGTTGAAAGTCAATTTTATCTGATATTAAAATGGCTACTCCAGCTTGCTTCCTGTGACCATTTGCTTGCAAAATTGTCTTCCATCCTTTTACTCTAAGGTAGTGTTTGTCTTTGACTCTGAGGTATGTTTCCTGTAAGCAGCAAAATGTAGGGTCCTGTTTCCGTATCCAGTCTGTTAGTCTATGTCTTTTTATTGGGGAGTTGAGTCCATTGATGTTAAGAGATATTAAGGAATAGAGATTATTACTTCCTGACATTTTTGATGTTATTTTTGTTTTTGAGTAGTTATCTTCCTTTGAGTTTGATGGAAGAAGTTTACTGTCTTGCTTTTTCTTGGGTGTCATTTCCTTCCTTGTGTTGGAGTTTTCCTCCTATTATCCTTTGTAGAGCTGGGTTAGTGGAAAGATATTGTGTAAATTTGGTCCTGTCATGGAATATTTTGATTTCTCCATCTATGTTGATTGAGAGTTTTGCTGGGTATAGTAGTCTTGGCTGACATTTGTTTTCTCTTAGGGTCTGCATGAGGTCTGCCCAGGATCTTCTAGCTTTCATGGTTTCTGGAGAGAAGTCTGGTGTGATTCTGATAGGTCTTCCTTTATATGTTACTTGGCCCTTTTCTCTTACTGCCTTTAATATTCTTTCTTTGTTTAGTACATTTGGGGTTTTGATTATTATGTGACGGGAGGTGTTTCTGTTCTGGTCCAGTCTGTTTGGAGTTCTGTAGGCTTCTTGTACATTCATGGGCATCTCTCTCTTTAAGTTAGGAAAGTTTTCTTCCATAATTTTGTTAAAGATATTTGCTGGCCCTTTAAGTTGTAGATCTTCACTCTCATCTATCCCTATAATCCTTAGGTTTGGTCTTCTCATTGTGTCCTGGATTTCCTGGATGTTTTGGGTTACAAGCCTTTTGGATTTTGCATTTTCTTTGACTGTGGAGTCAATGGTTACTATGTTATCTTCAGCATCGGAGATTCTTATTTCTATCTCTTGTATTCTGTTGTTTATGTTTGCATCTACGACCCCTGTTTTCTTCCCAAGGTTTTCTATCTCCAAGGTTGCCTCCTTTTGTGATTTCTTAGTTGTTTCTACCTCTGTGTTCAGATCTTGGATGGTTTTGCTCAGTTCCATCATTTGTTTGTTTGTGTTTTCATGTAATTCTTTAATATATTTTTGTGCTCCCTCTTTCATGACTTCTGCCTGTTGTTTCAAGTTCTCCTGCATTTCTTTAACTGATTTTCTCACTTCCTCTTTATTGGTTTCTGTCTGATGGCCCATATTCTCCTGGAGTTCTTTAAGTGTTTTTTGTGTTTGGATTGTAAGAGCTTCTACTCTATTGATGTTCCCCTGCATTTCTTTAAGAGATTTGTTTATGTCTTTTTTGTGTTCCTCTAGGAGCATCATGACCTGTGCTTTTATATCTAACTCTTGTTTTTCTGGTGTGCTGGGGTATCCTGGACTTGCTGTGGTTGGCGAATTGGGTTCAGATGGTGCCATATTGCCTTGATTTCTGTTAATAACGTCCCTACGTTTGCCTTTTGCCATCTCTTTATCTCTGGCGTTAGTTGGTCTTATTGTAGATGGCGCCCTGCTGAAAGCACAGCACGCCTGTCCCCAGGAGACAGATCCCTTCTGGCAGCTTGTCTGTGCTGGACTATGCTCGCTCTGAGTCCAGGTCCCTGACTCCAGCTGCTAGAGTTCTGAGCTGTGCCCTGAGGCGGCTAGGTGGCCCCTCGCTGCTAGTCCGCTCAGAGAGCTGGTCCCGGCTGCTAGTCTGCACCTGCAGCTGAGCTTTCTGTGCCCGGATCTCCTGCAGAGCTAAGCTAAGCTATAACTCTGGCCACGCACCTGATTCCAGCCGCTCACTGCGTCCAGTGTGCCCGCCGTTTGCGCGCGGGGGTCTGGGGCAAGATGGCTGCCCCTGCTGAAAGCACCGCGTGTCCTTGGCTGAGCTGTTCGTGCCCGGCTCTGCTGCTCCCTTCTGGCTGCGTTGTCTGTGCTGGACTATGCTCGCTCTGAGTCCAGGCCCCTGACTCCAGCTGCTAGAGTGCCGAGCTGTGCCCCGAGGCGGCCCGGTGGCCCCTCGCTGCTAGTCTGCTCGGAGAGCTGGTCCCGGCTGCTAGTCTGCACCCGCAGCTGAGCTTTCGTCCCCATAGACTCCGGAAATAAATTTTTTTTTAAAAAAAAGAGAGAAGAAGTATTTACTTTGGTGCATAGTTTACAACTTGCAGTCCCTGGTTATTTGGCTGTGTTGCTTCTGTATCTATGCATGTCTAAGGCACACCATCATGGCAGAAGGCATGTAGAGAAACAGTGAATTACCTCATGGTCACATGAAGTAGAGAGCTAAGGGGTGGACAGGGCAGAGGCCAACTTCCTCCAGCCAAAGTTCACCTACTAATACCTTACACACAATGAACTGCTCTGTGGATTAACCTACTGAGGAAGTCAGCATCCTCATGAACTAGTTACTTCTTCACAGTACCACCAGCTGAAGACCAAGCCTTCAACATGTGGACATTTTAGGGACACTTTATAGTCAAACCATAAGACAAGGTAAGTGACTCGGCTAATTTCAATGGGCCCTAGAATACTGTGCTCTCAAGTCCAGGGTTTGGATTGGTTAGTTTTCATATGATTTTAGATTTACCTTTTACTATCTTTAAATCAACTAGTTCTGAGAAAGTTATACCCATCAGGCATTCAGTATCAGAAATACAGAAAGTAAAAAGGCAATTTAACACAGATAAAGGAGTGTACAGATAGATAGCTTTGCAATAATACATAGCACATGCTCATTTTAGATTCCAGATACTAGGAAACTGAGTCTGTCGGCCAACTCTCTGATTTTCTGTATGCCTGAACACTTTTGCAGTAAAATTTGGTAGAGGAGCTGAAGAGACAATCAGTGGTTAAGAGCCATAGCTAGTCTTCCAAAGGACCCAGGTTCAATTCCCAGCTCCTACATGACTGCTCAAAACCACACTAACTCTGGTTCCAGAGGATCCAGTGCCCTCAGGCCTCTGTCATGGCACCCGACACAAACATGGTACACAGACATACATGCAGGCAAAATACCTGTCCTAGTTAGGGTTGTCATTGCTGTGATATAACATCATGACCAAAGCAACTTGGAGAACAAAGGGTTTATGTGGCCTGTGCTTCCAAATGATTGCTCACCACTGAAGGAAGTCAGGACAGGAACTTAAACAGGAAAGGAACCCGGAGGCAGGAGCTGAGGCAGAGACCAGGGAGGGGTTCTGCTTCCTGGCTTGCTCTCTTGGCTTGCTCAGCCTGCTTTCTTATAGAACCCAGGGCCGCCAGCCCAGGGATGGCATGACCCACAATGGGCTGGGCCCTCTCCCATTAATCACTGATTAAGAAAATGCCTTAAAGCCGGGCGTGGTGGCGCACACCTGTAATCCCAGCACTTGGGAGGCAGAGGCAGGTGGATTTCTGAGTTCGAGGCCAGCCTGGTCTACAGAGTTCCAGGACAGCCAGGATGACACAGAGAAACTCTGTCTCGAAAAACAAACAAACAAACAAAAAAAAAGAAAGAAAGAAAGAAAAGAAAATGCCTTACAGCCTCATGTACAGCCAGATCTCATGAAGGTATTTTATTGATTGAGGTTCTCCTCTCAGATAATTCAAGCTGACACAAAACTAGGCAGCACAATATGCATATACATAAAATAATTTTCAAGTTAACAGGGGGAAAGTACCTCTTTAGATAGGTGACCTCTTGCCTAGTTGATTCAATGTTTCTCCATTCCACTCAGCTATTCTGCTCATCTGCTTGCTCTGATCATTACAGACGCATACACCCCTTAGTTCTGACATTCAACCAATCATCCTCATCAGTCACGTTCCTGATTATACAAAGACATGTGAATCCATCCATAGCTTATTATTTCAGTAGACCACTGAAAACAGAGCTAGACCGAGGCATAATGTGAATTAAGCAAGTTCTGTCTTCAGATACTATGATATTTTTATGTAAATCTACCTTAGCCTGCTGCATACATCTGTGTTATAAACTGAATTGTGTGTACATACATACACACACACACACACACACACACACACCCATTTATGTCTCAGAGTTCTCACCTGCTCATACCTCAGAATGAAAGGTTATTTGGAGATAGAAACTTGACAGAAATAATCAAGTTAAGATTAGAACATTGGACAGGATCCAATATGACTGGTATCTCTAGAAAAGGAAATTTGAGCAGAAACACATACAGGAAGACTGGAGGAGAGGATAGCCATCTCCGAGCCAGGGATCTCTTGAGGCAGCAGAAGGTCATAGAGAGGACTTGAGCAGGCTCTTTCCAGCTCCCTCAGAGGCTGTGTGATCCTACCACCTTCGTTTGGGGTTTTGACCTCCAAAGCTTGGAAAGAACTTTTGTTTGAAGTGGCCAGTTTGTAATATTTTACTATGACTGTCCTAGAAAACTCAACAGTGTCTGAGGCTATCATCTATCCAGACATAATCCTCAAGTGTCTGTATCTGAAGGTTTATCAGGGAAGAGGCAGAAGTTTAATGCAGCTAGCATTAAGACAAAGGGCAATGACTGACACTGTCTAAATGTGTCATCGCTTTTCTGGATCCTGGCCCAGATGCATGTTAACTCACAGGCATAAATCTGAGGGAGAAGTACCAGGAAGCCAAAGAGATGAGAAAGAAACAAAGTCTTAGGTAAAAGGGGCACCTCCCAGTTTCTCAGATCGTATCAGCTGGGTGAGTTTGTCTCGCTCAGCAGTCTTGAAGCTGACTTCTCTCAGAAAAATGTACAGGTCAATGCACACAGTTCAACAGGTTCAGAGGCCTGGCTCCTTCTCAGGCATTACTTGATGTGTGATGGCATTTAAACCATCCAAAATGATTTGAATGATTTCTACTAAGCCAATAGAACTATTAAGCCATCCCAAAAAATGTTTGCAAACATAACCAACCTCTTACTCCCTCTGTTTCTCTCAAACGATGTCCTTTCTCAGGTCAGAACAGCACACACGAGATGATTGTCCGGGTCTGTTTGCTAATGGAAGGGAAAAGTTAAAGACTTGTGTCAGCTTGTAGACAGATGAAAAATGTCTGCCTAGAGAACCAGTCGCATGTCACATTCAACCAATGGAAAGCACTCGTTAAAAGTCCAAAAGAATAGAAGAGACCATTTTCCATGGCTAAGATAATAATCATCATTTATGATGACTAACATTCAAATTTTGAGAAAATGCCACCACCCCTCTTGGTTTTTTGTTTGTTTGCTTGCTTTTCTTTCTGATAGTGTAGTGTGTCACCTACACTGGCCTCACACCTTTAATAATCATCATTTATGATGACTAACATTCAAATTTTGAGAAAATGCCACCACCCCTCTTGGTTTTTTGTTTGTTTGCTTGCTTTTGTTTCTGATAGTGTAGTGTGTCACCTACACTGGCCTCACACCTTTAATTTTGCAGCCATGACCAGCTGCACTACTCATCCTTTTTCTCTATTTAAAAAGTTAAAGCAGTTTTCTACAGAGAAAGAAAGGAAAGAGTGTCTAACTCCCGCCATTGTTTCCAGTGACGGGCACTTGCCTTTCTGTTGAATGAATGAGCAGAAGAGGGTGGGGGTCATCCATCTAGGAAACCATACTGGGTTGGAATCCAGGATTTCACGGCTGCTCAGGATGGCGGTGTGAACACAGCATGTCAGTACTGTATGCAGATATGCTGACCCTGCACACCCTGGGCAGAATAAATACTATGTAGGATCCTGTTCAGAATTATTGAAACTTGAATCCTCTCTCTTGGAATGGGGGGATGAGATGAGTCTTCTCTGGTATGGCTTGGGCCTTGTACCCTGTAAGCCCAAAGCTAGAAAGCTGTTTTTGTGGAACTGTCTTTAGTATCTCTCCTTATTTCCTATTAACTCTTTCTCTGGCATCCTGTTCAAAGTGCTGTGAACCTTCAGGATCCGGTTTCTGTCCAGAGGGAACAGCTGCAGTGTCAACATATCAGATCTGTAAATCTATATACCATATCGCATACCCGATCTCAGGCAACTCCCATTCAAAGGTGAAAAGTGAAATCATTTAGTAATGCTTACGTAATGTGTGTGGAATGAGCAGGCTATTCTTGGAGAGTATTCCGTGAGTCTGTCACAGAAAGATAAGCAGACAGAGACCAGACTAACATTTAAATCGAGAAACTCAGGATAGAGGGTTCCAGTTACAGGGAGAGTTGGAGGGAGACTGCAGAGATTGACAGAAGCCCTTACCTCATTAGGCAAAGAGGTGGAAAAGTTCCCAGATTGCTTGAGGTGGCTACTTTGTCCCTGACAATATGTGTTGATTGGTTTACATCCCTACAAACACCAGTTCTGAGGGCCAACCTAATCAGTTGAGACTGGGGAATGGGACCTATTTCTAGCATGTTCCCCACTCCACAGCTGATTCTAAAGCTCCAACCGTCTTCCAGCAGACTCATTTCTCATAATGGAAAAACAGGACACAAAAACATTGGCTCTAAAAAGGGACAAGACAAGCTGAGAGATAATTCAGCCAGTGGTGTTTGGTTGGCAAACGTTAAGTCCCCGAGTTCTATTCTCCTAGCCCATGTAAAGAAAAGGTAGGTGTTAGGCGAAATGAATCAGTGGATCGGTGTACTTGCCTGTACAAGCATTATGACTAGAATTCAGATCTCAGTGCCCATGTCACAAGCTAGGCATGGTCCCATGAATGCCTAAGAAATAATGTCTGAGGTTGTCCTATGACCTGCACATGCATGTGAACCTACACACATATTAGCACACATGCATTCATATACACACACACACAAGGAGGCCATTAGAGCAGCATTTCTCAACCTGTGAGGCATGACTGCATTGAGAGTTGAACAATCCTTTCACAGGGGTTGCCTAAGACCATCAGAAAACACAGATATTTATATTACAATTCATAGCATTATAATTCATAACAGTAACAAATCACAGTTATAAAGTAGCAATTAAAATAATTTTATGGTTGGGGGAAACCACAACATGAGGAACTGTATTAAAGGGTCACATCACTAGGAAGGTTGAGAACCACTGTCTATAGGTTACTAGGGGAATGTCCTTGACACACAGGATGAGATATGTGAATAAGAATTCACCTAAGGTCACTCAGACTGAAGAATAGTTGTCTTCAAATATTAGAGATTCTAAGAACTAAGGGATTGTTTGCTCACCACCTATCTTAACATAAAAATTATGTGTTTTGATAATATACATAAGTATTTTTCAGAACACTAAAGCAGAGCAATGGTGTTCTAACAGACTGGTGCCACCACAAAGATCTTCATTAAATTCAGAGTTCCCCAAACCGCTGTAACCCTCCTCACACCTGATTTCCCTTTCCATGACTGGATCTTAGCAGTACAAGCAGAGTCCATACTTTGCCAGTGCAACACAGTAGAGCTGACCCTGGTGGTGCAGGCACGGGATGCTGGCTGGCTGTCCAAGCCAGCTACTACCCAGGCCCAGATCCATGGCTTTGAGCTTTTGAGCCCACCCCAACATCCACCCCCATCTATGAACTACTGGAGTGTATGAAGGAGCTGGTCAGGCAGATCCAAAGCTTCAGGATCTCCACCACACAGAGCAACAAAACAATATCTGTGAAAAAGTTCTGGTGAGAACCCAGTATTGATTGTGTAGCAGAAGCCAGAGGCCTTGAACCAATCCAATGATTCGTTGCAATGAACATTTGCAAGTAAAGCTCTTTGGGCAAAAGCGCATACTGTAGGATACACTGTGACACACTGTAGCTTTTACAGGGAGAGTTTTTGGTTTAAATTTTTATTTTTGTTTTGTTTTTGTGGCAAAGGGAAGATATGAATGGACCAGGAGATGATGTGAAATTTGCAAAGGGGAGAGAGAGAGAGAGAGAGAGAGAGAGAGAGAGAGAGAGAGAGAGAGAGAAGAACAAGAAGGAGGAGGAGGAGGAGGAGGAGGAAGGAAGGAAGGAAGGAAGGAAGGAAGGAAGGAAGGAAAGAAAGAAAGAAAGAAAGAAAGAAAGAAAGAAAGAAAGAAAGAGAGAGAGAGAAAGAAAGAAAAAGACAAAGAAACAAAGAAAAATGCACTCTCACTCTGTTACATGTCTGGCTTTCTCCAGAACCAAGCTCATCATTAACTGTATTTTTTTATCCCACATGTGGTCCCCTCATGAACTCATCATCTCTCAAGGGTCTGTCACCTCAGCACATTCACACTGAGTACCAGACTTCCAACACATGAGTCTAGGGAGGATAAACCATATCCAAATTATACAAAGCATGAGCAGCTAAGTGTTGCACTATGCACAATGGGTTACACATGTATAGTCAGTGTGGCGTTGTAGTGAAACAATTAGCTTAAGTGTCATCTCACATAGTTACCAAATTTGTTTTGTTTTGTTTTATTATGCTAAGAGAGGATAAAAAAATCTATTCATTTAGCATGAAACCCAAATACAGTACCTACAGTCTACACTCGGGGCATGAGCTCTACAGTCTACACTTGGTGCATGAGCTCTCTCTGTTTGCCCACCCTCTTCAAAGCCTCTGACCTAAAGCCTTCCATTTCCTCACCCACCACACCTCCCCCCGCCCCCGTGATCTCAGTCCAGCCTCAGTCTGCCAACAGGCTCATAGACCTCCTTGTTCAGAAAGAGACAAAAAGAAGGAAGGATTAACTCGCTTCAGTTGTCTTAATCTCGTTCTGTGGAAGATTTAAGATTCTGTTACAAAAACTAGATGGAGCCAGGCGTTGAGTCACTGTTTCTTACACTCCGTGACATTAAAAATGTTGATGCCCTCAAGGTTGGGAAGGTAAAACCCACTTCTATTTCCTGCTCTTGGAAAGAAGTACCCCTTTGGGGACAGTACCAAAGACATCTAGCTGGCCCTGGTAGCATCTGCATTCTTGCTGAGGGAAAAAGAACTTCTCAAGGAAGTTGAGACTCAGACCTGGTTATAGTTTGACTAAGAATGGCCCTCAGAGGCCCATATATTTGAATAATTCTTAGTCATCAGGGAGTGGGAGTAGCACTACTTGAGAAGAATTAGGAGGCGTGGCCTTGTTGGAGGAAGTATGTTACGGACTTTGAGGGTTCAAAAGGCCAAAACTAGGCCCAGTGTCTTTCTTCCTGATGCCTCTAGATTCAGATGTAGAACACCATGTCTGCCTAAAACTGTTGTGGGACCTGCCATGATAATGGACTAAACCTCTAAAACTGTACGCCAGCCCCAATTAAATGTATTCCTTTATAAGAGTTGCTCTAGTCAGTGTATCATCACAGGAATAGAACACTAAGACCCCAAGAGGCCAAACAGAAACACCTAAAAGATCAAGAGATGGGTGTGCAGATTAAGATAGCCAAGGGGCACAGTAAAGCCTGGGAAAGAAGGAAACAAAGGAGATAGCATCTCACTTTGGGGAAAATGCTGAACTGGTTTTCACTGCATTACATTCCCAACAGCAATGTGTAATGGTCGAGATTTTTTGCATCCTCATCAAATGATTTTTCATTAAAAATTAAATTCATACAGGGAGTATAAAGTACCATCATATTGTGATTTTGATTCACATTTCCCTAATAACTAATGAACATGAACAACTTTCTGTATTCTTTATTTTATTTTATTTTTTTATTGGATATATATTTACATTTCATTTCCCTTTTTCTGGTTCCCTGCCCCCCAAAGGTCGCACATGCCCTTTTCCCTCCACATGTTCCCGCATCCACCCCTTCCCACTTCCCTGTGCTGGTATTCCCCTAAACTGATGCTTTGAGCGTTTCCAGAACCAGGGTCCACTCCTTCCTTCTACTCAGACATCATTTGGTATGTGAATTGTGTCTTTAGTGTCCCAAGATTCTAGGCTAATATCCAATTATCAGTGAGCGCATACCATGGGTATTCTTTTGAAACTGTGTTACCTCACTTAGTATGATGTTCTCCAGCTCCATCAATTTCTCTAAGAATTTCATGAATTCATTGTTTCTAATGGCTGAATAATACTCCATTGTGTATAAATACCACATTTTTTTTGTATCCATTCTTCTGTTGAGGGACATCTGGGTTCTTTCCAGCTTCTGGCTATTATAAATAAGGCTGCTATGAACATAGTGGACCATGTATCCTTATTGCATGCTGGGGCATCTTCTGGGTATATGCTCAGGAGTGGTATGGCTGGGTCCTCCAGAAGTATCGTGTCCAGTATTCTGAGGAAGCGCCAGACTGATTTCCACAGTGGTTGTACCAGCTTGCAGTCCCACCAGAAGTGGAGGAGTGTTCCTCTTTCTCCACATCCTCGCCAACACCTACTGTCTCCTGAGTTTTTAATCTTAGCCATTCTGACTGGTGTGAGGTGGAATCTCAGGGTTGTTTTGATTTGAATTTCCCTGATGACTAATGATGTCGAACATCTCTTAAGGTGCTTCTTAGCCATCCGAATTTCCTCAGGTGAAAAGTCTTTGTTTAGCTCTGTACCCCATTTTTGATAGGGTTATTTGGTTTTCTGGGGTCTAACTTCTTGAGTTCTTTGTATACATTGGATATTAGTCCTCTGTCAGATGTAGGGTTGGTGAAGATCTTTTCCCAATTTGTTGATTGCCAATTTGTCCTTTTGACTGTGTCTTTTGCATTACAGAAACATTGTAATTTAATGAGGTCCCATTTGTCTATTCTTGATCTTAGAGCATAAGCTATTGGTGTTCTGTTCAGGAACTTTCCCCCTGAGCCAATGTCCTCAAGGGTCTTCCCCAGTTTCTTTTCTATTAATTTTAGTGTGTCTGGTTTTATGTGGAGGTCCTTGATCCACATGGAGTTGAGCTTAGTACAAGGAGACAAGAGCAGATCAATTCTCATTCGTCTGCATGTTGACTTCCAGTTGAACCAGCACCATTTGTTGAAAAGACTATCTTTTTTCCACTGGATGTATTCAGCTCCTTTGTCGAAGATCAATAGGCCATAGATGTGTGGGTTCAATTCTGGGTCTTCAATCCTATTCCATTGATCTACCTCCCTGTCACTGTACCAATACCATGCAGTTTTTAACACTACTGCTCTGTAGTATTGCTTGAGGTCCGGGATACTGATTTCTCCAGAAGTTCTTTTACTGTTGATGATAGTTTTAGTTATCCTGGGTTTTTTTGTTATTCCAGATGAATTTGAGAATTTCTCTGTATAACTATGAAGAACTGAGTTGGGATTTTGATGGGGATTGCATTGAATCTGTAGATTGCTTTTGGCAAGATTGCCATTTTAACTATATTAATCCTGCCAACCCACAAGCATGCAAGATTTTTCCATTTTCTGAAGTCTTCTTCCATTTCCTTCTACAGAGACCTGAAGTTTTTGTCATACAAATCTTTCACTTGGAGTCACTCCAAGATACTTTATATTGTTTGTGGCTATTGTGAGGGATATCATTTCCCTAATTTCGTTCTCAGCCTGCTTATCCTTTGAGTATAGGAAGGCTACTGATTTGCTTGAGTTGGTTTCATAACCAGCCACTTTGCTGAAGTTGTTTATCAGCTGTAGGAGTTCTCTGGTGGAGTTTTTTGGGTCACTTAAGTATACTATCTTATCATGTGCGAATATTGATAGTTTGACTTCTTCCTTTCCAATTTGTATCCCTTTGATTTCCTTATGTTGTCAAATTGCTCTAGTTAGTACCTCAAGTACTATATTGAAAAGATATGGTGAGAGGGGGCAGCCTTGTCTAGTCCCTGATTTTAATGGGATTGCTTCAAGTTTCTCTCCATTCAGTTTGATGTTGGCTACGGGTCTGCTGTAAATTGCTTTTACTATGTTTAGGTATGGGCCTTGAATTCCTGTTCTTTCCAAGACTTTTAGCATGAAAGGATGTTCAATTTTGTCAAATGATTTTTCAGCATCCAATAAGATGACCATGTGGTTTTTTTCTTTGAGTTTGTGTAGTGGATTACATTGATGGATTTTCGTATATTGAACCATCCCTGCATCCCTGGGATAAAGCCAACTTGATCATAATGAATGATCATTTTGATGTGTTCTTGGATTCAGTTAGCAAGAATTTTATTGAGTATTTTTGCATCTATGTTCATAAGGGAGAATGGTCTGAAGTTCTCTTTCTTGGTTGGATCTTTGTGTGGTTTTGATATCAGAGTAATTGTGGCTTCATAGAATGAGTTGGGTGGTGTTCCTTCTGTTTATATTTTGTGGAATAGTTTGAAGAGTATTGATGTTAGGTCTTCTTTGAAAGTCTGATAGAATTCTGCACTAAAACCATCTGGTCCTGTGCTTTATTTTGGTTGGAAGACTTTCTGTGACCCCCTTCTATTTCTTTGGGGGTTATGGGACTGTTTAGAGATCTATTTGATCCTGATTTAATTTTGGTATTTGGTATCTGTCTAGGAAATTGTCCATTTCCTCCAGATTCTCCAGTTGTGTTGAGTATAGGCTTTTGTAGTAGGAGCTGATGATTTTTTTAATTTCCTCAGTTTCTGTTGTTATATCTCCCTTTTCATTTCTAATTTTGTTAATTTGAATACTGTCTCTGTGCCCTTTGGTGTCTGGCTAAGGGTTTATCTATCTTGTTGATTTTCTCAAAGAACCAGCTCCTGGTTTTGTTGATTCTTTGTATGGTTCTCTTTGTTTCTACTTGATTAATTTCAGCCCTTAGTTTGAAAGGGCTTAGTTTCTACTTGATAGATTTCAGCCCTCACTCCTCTTGGGTGAATTAGCTTCTTTATATTGTTTGTGGCTATTGTGAAGGGTGTTATTTCCCTAACTTCTTTCTCAGACTGCTTGTCCTTTGAGTACAAGAAGGCTACTGATTTGTTTGAGTTAATTTTATAACCTGCCAGTTTGCTGAAGTTGTTTATCAGCTGTAGAAGTTCTCTGGTGGAGTTTTTTTGGGTTGCTTAAGTAAACTATCATATCGTCTGCAAATAATGATACTTTGACTTCTTCCTTTCCAACTTGTATCCTTTTGACTTCCTTATGTCGTCTAATTGCTCTCGCTGGAACTTCGAGTACTATATTGAAAAGATATGGAGAGAGAGGGCAGCCTTGTCTAGTCCCTGATTTTAGTGGGATTGCTTCAAGTTTCTCTCCATTTATTTTGATGTTGGCTACTGGTTTGCTGTAGATTGCTTTTACTATGTTTAGGTATGGGCCTTGAATTCCTGCTCTTTCCAAGACTTTTAGCATGAAAGGATGCTGAATTTTGTCAAATGCTTTTTCAGCATCTAATGAGATGACCATGTGGTTTTTTTCTTTTAGTTTGTTTATGTAGTGGATTACATTGATGGATTTCCGTATATTGAACCATCCCTGCATCCCTGGAATGAAGCCTACTTGATCATGGTGAATGATCGTTTTGATATGCTCTTGGATTCGGTTGGCAAGAATTTTATTTAGTATTTTTGCATCAATATTCATAAGAGAAATTGGCCTGTAGTTCTCTTTCTTTGTGGGATCTTTTTGTGGTTTAGGTATCAGCGTAATTGTGGTTTCGAAGAACGAGTTGGGCAGTGTCCCTTCTGTCTCTATTTTGTGGAATAGTTTGAAGAGTATTGGTGTTAAGTCTTCTTTGAAGGTCTGGTGGAATTCTGCACTAAAACCATCTGGTCCCGTACTTTTTTTGGTTGGGAGGCTTTCTATAACCCCTTTTATTTCTTTAAGGGTTATGGGACTGTTTAGCTGATCTACTTGATGCTGATTTAATTTTGGTATTTGGTATCTGTCTAGGAAATTGTCCATTTCCTCCAGATTCTCCAGTTGTTTTGAGTATAGGCCTTTGTAGTAGGATCTGATGATCTTTTGAATTTCCTCTGTTTCTGTTGTTATATCCCCCTTTTCATTTTTAATTTTGTTAATTTGGATACTATCTCTGTGCCCTTTGGTTAGTCTAGCTAAGGGTTTATCTATCTTGTTGATTTTCTCGAAGAACCAGCTCTTGGTTTTGTTGATTCTTTGTATGGTTCTCTTTGTTTCTGCTTGATTGATTTCAGCCCTTAGTTTGATGATTTCCTCTCTTCTACTCCTCCTGGGTGAGTTAGCTTCTTTTTGTTCCAGGGCCTTCAGGTGCGCTGTTAAGTTGCTAGTGTATGCTCTCTCCAGTTTCTTTTTGGAGGCACTCAGGGCTATGAGTTTTCCTCTTAGCACTGCTTTCATTGTGTCCCAGAGATTTGGGTAGGTCGTACCTTCATTTTCATTGAAGTCTAAAAAGTCTTTGATTTCTTTCTTTATTTCTTCCTTGACCAGGGTGTCATTGAGTAGAGTATTGTTCAGTTTCCATG
Source organism: Apodemus agrarius (assembly GCA_964023405.1). Classification (NCBI taxonomy): domain Eukaryota; kingdom Metazoa; phylum Chordata; class Mammalia; order Rodentia; family Muridae; genus Apodemus; species Apodemus agrarius. The sequence continues at coordinate 48,533,619 of OZ030014.1, forward strand.
TGTATGTGGGCTTTCTGTTGTTCTTCTTGCTATTGAAGACCACTTTTACTCCATAGTGATCCGATAGGAGACATGGGATTAGTTCAGTCTTCTTGTATTTGTTGAGGTCTGTCTTGTGACCAATTATATGATCAATTTTTGAGAAGGTACCGTGCGGTGCTGAGAAAAAGGTATATTCTTTTGCTTTAGGATGGAATGTTCTATATATATCTGTTAAATCCAATTGGTCCAAAGCTTCAATTAGTTTCACTGTATCCCTGTTTAATTTCTGCTTTCCTGATCGGTCCATTGAGGAGAGTGGAGTGTTGAAGTCACATACAATCATTGTGTTAGGTGCGATGTGTGCTTTAAGCTTTAGTAAAGTTTCTTTTACGAATGAGGGTGCCCTTACATTTGGCGCATAGATGTTCAGTATTGAGAATTCTTCTTGGTGGATTTTCCCTTTGACAAGCAGGAAGTGACCTTCTGTGTCTCTTTTGATGACTTTAGGTTGAAAGTCAATTTTATCTGATATTAGAATGGCTACTCCGGCTTGTTTCCTGGGACCATTTGCTTGTAAAACTGTCTTCCAGCCTTTTACTCTAAGGTGGTGTTTGTCTTTGACACTGAGATGTATTTCCTGTATGCAGCAAAATGTAGGGTCCTGTTTCCGTATCCAGTCTGTTAGTCTGTGTCTTTTGATTGGGGAATTGAGTCCATTGATATTAAGAGATATTAAGGAATAGTAATTATTACTTCCTGACATTTTGGGCATTATTATTATTATTTGTATTTGAGTGGTTCTCTTCTTTTGGCTTGGATGAGATGGGGTTTCTATCTTGTTTCTTCTGGGGTGTTGTTTCCCCCCTTGTGTTGGTATTTTTCCCCTATTATCCTTTGTAGGGCTGGGTTTGTAGATAAGTGTCTTGCAAATTTGGTTTTGTCGTGGAATATCTTGGTTTCCCCATCTATGGCAATTGAGAGTTTTGCTGGGTATAGTAGTCTTGGCTGAAGTTTGTGTTCTCTTAGGGTCTGCATGAGGTCTGCCCAGGATCTTCTAGCTTTCATGGTCTCAGGTGAGAAGTCTGGTGTAATTCTGATAGGTCTTCCTTTATATGTTACTTGTCCTTTTTCTCTTACTGCCTTTAATATTCTTTCTTTGTTTAGTACATTTGGGGTTTTGATTATTATGTGACTGGAAGTATTTCTGTTCTGGTCCAGGCTATTTGGGGTTCTATAGGCTTCTTGTATATTCATGGGAATGTTTTGGGTTACCAGCTTTTTGCATTTTGCATTTTCTTTAATTGTTGAATCCATGGTTCCTATGGTATCTTAAAGAATTGCAAGAAAACACAAACAAACAAATGAAGGAACAGAGAAAAACCATCCAAGATCTGAACACAGAGGTAGAAACAACTAAGAAATCACAAAGGGAGACAACTTTGGAGATAGAAAACCTTGGGAAAAAATCAGGGGTCATAGACACAAATATCAACAACAGAATACAAGAGATAGAAGACAGAATCTCAGATGCTGAAGATACCATAGTAACCATTGACTCCACAGTCAAAGAAAATGCAAAATGCAAGAGGCTTGTGACCCAAAACATCCAGGAAATCTAGGACACAATGAGAAGACCAAACCTAAGGATTATAGGTATCGATGAGAGTGAAGATCTACAATTTAAAGGGCCAGCAAATATCTTCAACAAAATTATGGAAGAAAACTTCCCTAACCTAAAGAGAGAGATGCCCATGAATATACAAGAAGCTTACAGAACTCCAAACAGACTAGCTACAGCCAAGACTACTATACCCAGCAAGACTCTCAATCAACATAGATGGGGAAATCAAAGTATTCCATGACAAGACCAAATTTACACAATATCTTTCCACTAACCCAGCTCTACAAAGGATACTAGGAAGCAAACTCCAATACAAGGAGGGAAACTACACCCTGGAAGAAGCAACATAGTAACCTTCTTCCATTAAACTCAAAAGAAGATAACCACTCAAAAACAAAAATAACATAAAAAATGACAGGAAGAAATAATCACTATTCCTTAATATCTCTTAACATCAATGGATTCAATTCCCCAATAAAAAGACATAGACTAACAGACTGGATACGGAAACAGGACCCTACATTTTGCTGCATACAGGAAACACACCTCAGGGTCAAAGACAAACACTACCTTAGAGTAAAAGGCTGGAAGACAAATTTTACAAGCAAATGGTCTCAGGAAGGGAGCTCGAATAGCCATTCTAATATCAGATAAAATTGAATTTCAACCTAAAGTCATCAAAAGAGACACAGATGGTCACTTCTTGCTGGTCAAAGGAAAAATCCACCAAGAAGAACTCACAATTCTAAACATCTATGCTCCAAACAAAAGGGCACCCTTATTAGTAAAAGAAACTTTACTAAAGCTCAAAGCACACATTGCACCTAACACAATAATTGTGTGTGACCTCAACACTCCACTATACTCAATGTACCGATCAGGAAAACAGAAACTAAACAGGGACACAGGGAAACTCATTCAAACTTTGGATCAATTGGATTTAACACACACACACACACACACACACACACACACACAAAACATTTCATCCTAAAGCAAAAGACTATACCTTTTTCTCAGCACCTCATGGTGTCTTCTCCAAAACGACCATATAATTGGTCACAAGACAGACCTCAACAAATATAAGAAGACCAAACTAATCCCACGCCTCCTATCTGATCACCATGGAGTAAGGGTGGTCTTCAATAGCAACAAAAACAACAGAAAATCCTCATACACATGGAGGCTGAACAATATTCTACTCAATGATACCTTAGTCAAGGAAGAAATGAAGAAAAACTTTTTAGAATTTAATGAAAATGAAGGCACAACATACCCAAATCTAGGGGTACAATGAAAGCAGTGCTAAGAGGAAAACTCATGGCCCTGAGTGCCTCCAAAAAGAAACTGGAGAAAGCATATACTAGCAACTTAATGGCACACCTGAAAACCCTGGAACAAAAAGAAGCTATTCCATCCAGGAGGAGTAGAAGACAGGAAATCATCAACACAAAGATCCTACAAAGAAAGAGAACTACAGGCCTATTTCCCTTATGAATATTGATGCAAAAATACTAAATAAAATTCTTGCCAACTGAATCCAAGAGCACATCAAAATGATCATTCACCATGAACAAGTAGGCTTCATCCCAGGGATGCAGGGATGTACATTGAAAAACCATCAATGTACATAAACTAAAAGAAAAAAAGACATGGTCATCTCATTAGATGCTGAAAAAGCATTTGACAAAATTCAGCATCCTTTTATGCTAAAAGTCCTAGAAAGAACAGGAATTCAAGGCCCATACCTAAATATAGTAAAAGCAATATACAGCAAACCAGTAGCCAACATCAAAATAAATGGAGAGAAACTTGAAGCAATCCCACTAAAATCAGGGACTAGACAAGGCTGCCCTCTCTCACCTTATCTTTTCAATATAGTACTTGAAGTTCTAGTGAGATCAATTAGACAACATAAGGAAGTCAAAGGGATACAAATTGCAAAGGAAGAAGTCAAACTATCATTATTTGCAGATGATATGATAGTATACGTAAGTAAGTGACCAAAAAAAACTCCACCAGACAACTCCTACAGCTGATAAACAGCTTCAGCAAAGTGGCTGGTTATAAAATCAACTCAAGCAAATCAGTAGCCTTCCTGTACTCAAAGAACAAGCCAGCTGAGAAAGAAATTAGGGAAATAACACCCTTCACAATAGCCACAAACAATATAAAGTATCTTGGCGTGACTTTAACCAAACAAGTGAAAGATCTATATGACAGGAACTTCAAGTCCTTGAAGAAAGAAATCGAAGAAGACCTTAGGAGATGGAAAAATATTCGATGCTCTTGGATTGGCAAGATCAATATAGTAAAAATGGCCATCTTGCCAAAAGCAATCTACAGATTCAATGCAATCCCCATCAAAATCCCAACTCAGTTCTTCATAGAGTTATACAGAGCAATTCTCAAATTCATCTGGAATAACAAAAAACCCAGGATAGCTAAAACTATTCTCAACAATAAAAGGACTTCTGGGGGAATCAATATCCCTGACCTCAAGCAGTACTACAGAGCAATTGTGCTAAAAACTTCATGGTATTGGTACAGCGACAGGCAAGTAGATCAATGGAATAGAATTGAAGACCCAGAAATGAACCCACAGACTTATGGTCACTTGATCTTTGATAAAGGAGCCACAGCCATCCAGCTGAAAAAAAAAAGAGCCTTTTCAACAAATGGTGCTGGTTCAACTGGAGGTCAACATGCAAAAGAATGCGAATTGACCCACTCTTATTTCCGTACCAAGATCAACTCCAAGTGGATCAAGGACCTCCACATAAAACTAGACACACTGAAACTAATAGAAAAAAAACTGGGGAAGACCCTGAAGGACATGGGCACAGGGGAAAAAATTCCTGAACAGAACACCAAGAGCTTATGCTCTAAGATCAAGAATTGACAAATAGAACCTCATAAAATTACAAAGTTTCTGTAAGGCAAAGGACACTGTCAGAAGGACAAAACAGCAACCAACAAATTGGGAAAAGATCTTCACCAACCCCACATCTGACAGAGGGCTAATATCCAATATATACAAAGAACTCAAGAATTTAGACCCCAAAGAACCAAATAACCCTATGAAAAAATGGGGTACAGAGCTAAACAAAGAATTTTCACCAGAAGAAATTCAGATGGCTAAGAAGCACCCTAAGAGATGTTCAACATCATTAGTCATCAGGGAAATGCAAATCAAAACAACCCTGAGATTCCACCTCACACCAGTCAGAATGCCTAAGATTAAAAACTCAAGGGACAACAGGTGCTGGTGAGGATGAGGAGAAAAAGGAACACTACTACACTTTTGGTGGGATTGCAAGATGGTACAACTGCTCTGGAAATCAGTCTGGCGGTTCCTCAGAAAATTGGGCATGACACTTCCAGAGGACCCTGGCATACCACTCCTGGTCATATACCCAGAGGATTCCCCTGCGTGCAATTAGGACACATGCTCCACTATGTTCATAGCAGCCTTATTTATAATAGCCAGAAGCTGGAAGAAGCCCAGATGTCCCTCAAAGGAGGAATGGATACAGAAAATGTGGTATATTTATACAATGGAATACTACTCAGCAATTAAAAATAATGAATTCATGCAATTTGTAGGTAAATGGTTAGATATGGAAAATATCATCCTAAGTGAGTTAACCCAATCACAAAAGAATACTCCTGAAATGCAATCACTGATAAGTTGGATATTAATGAGCCCAAAAGCCCTAAATACTCAAGGCACAATTAGCAAGTCAAATGATTCCCAAGAAGGAAGAAGAGGACCCTGGTCCTGAAAAGACTGGATCCAGTTTTGTAGGAGAGTATCAGAACAGAGAAATGGTGGGGGTCGGGGGCGGGGGTGATTGGGGAATGGGCGGAGGGAAGAGGACTTATGGGACATATGGTGAGGGGGGAACTGGGAAAGGGGAAAGCCTTTGGAATGTAAACAAAGAATATAGAAAATAACAAATAAAAAAATAAAAAAGAATTCACAAATATAACTCAGGAATATCAGAAGGGAGAGTGCACCCACATGGAGTTAGGAAGAAGTCCGGCCATTGAGCTAGTAAGGCATATTAAAACTAATGCTGTGTGTGTGTGTGTGTGTGTGTGTGTGTGTGTGTGTGTGTGTGTGTGTTTCATTCATGAATTCATAGTTCTTGGGCAGGTACAGAGCCATACAGAAAACCTTTTACCACTACTACCTACTCTATAAATGTTGATCATGGTTGTGTCTTGTTTTACACTGCAGTACTGAGACAAGACTCAGGGAACTTCTGAGTAACTTTAGAAGGAGAGCAGCAGTCCTTTGGTGAAGAGCATTTTAAGGGATTCACTGGTCTTTCTCCTGCATGTGTTTGTCTTTCTGTTATTTTGTTGTGGCTTCTTAAGATGCTGAGGAGATAACAACTTAGCAGAGTATTAAAGTCATGGCACCAAACACTTACCAAACCCTCCCTCTGGAAATGATGAAACATGGGCTGGAAATTCTTGGCAGAATTTTCCTGAAGCCTTGGGAATGTTGTAATGGAGGAGGAGAGACAAAATAAGCTGCTTCCAAAAGTCTAGCTGACTTAGTCCTATGTGTAAGAAACAGACTGCTTTTTTTTTTCCTGAGTAAGCAAATTAAGATTAATAGGTGGGCCCGCTGTTAGTTAAAAATGGAATCATTTATTGAGAGATGGTTACAAATAGAATAAAGAACTGTCACTGTATGACTGAAAACAACTAAGTTAATGAGTAGAATTTTAAAGGTGGGTAAGGGGGCAAGCTCCAAGTCAAGATAAATCAGTTCTTTCTAAAAATCCTAGTACTTCAGATTAGAACAAACAATTGCTCCACTAGAGAGTGCCTACTTCTAGATACTTCTAGTGCTTGCTTCTAGAAGGTCCCTAGGGGGTCTGGTAGAGTGCTGTTGTGGATGGAAAGGATCCAACAGCAGCACTGGAGCACAAGGACTACGTAGCACCTAAGACTACGTCCCACCTAGAAGTGCCATCCAGCATCCTGTCCACCATCTTCTATGACACGAGGCTCTGCCTTTGGCATTTCTTCTCATTCTTATCCATTCCAATTTTAGCTTTCCTGCTGGTGAACCTAAAATCTGCAAATTCTCTACGTGAGCTTCATGCTCAAGGCAAACTTCATTGCAGTTTCTCTTCATGAGTTTCGCTATTTGTTAACTTTCAATTCGAAATCTCTTCCTATGGAAAGTTTTTCTGGGGGAATGGGGGAGGAGGGTCAAGACCAGCAATGTTTGCCTTCTTCTACTGGACAGAATAGCTCTTATTCTTACTGTGACCCTAAAACTAATGCTGTGTTGGGTGTGTGTGTGTGTGTGTGTGTGTGTGTTTCATTCATGAATTCACAGTTCTTGGGCAAGTACAGAGCCATGATCTTATTCTCACTGTGACTCTACTTTACAACTTTTATTTACCTAGTTTGCTCTTCTATTCAATGTTGATCACCTATATTGATCTCTGTCACTGTGACATGATGTCTAGCATAATCTACTTTAAGCCAAAAACAGTTTCTTTAGACTCACCATTTCAGAGGTATTGTACCACCATGGCTACTTGGCCCTGTTGCTTTGGGCTGCAGGTGGGCATTTTATACCATAGTGGGAGCTTGTGGCAAAAAAGATCAGTTTACTTCATGACAACTGAGAAGCAAAGAGAAAGGCAGGATAAAATCTGGTCTCAATATTCCCTCCAAGGTCACACTTCAATTGGCCTTACTTCATTCCAATATGTCCTATTTCTTATAGGTGCCACCACCCTTGGTCCACACACAGGCTGTGAACTAAGCCTTGCACACATGGACCTTTAGGAGACATTTCAGATCTGAATGGTAGCACCTTCTCCAGGGCAAGGTTGATATCATGTATATGTAAGTTTTATTTGCTTGACGTACTTGTTGTCTCCAAAGCTTACTGCTGAGTAATATAACCCTTTCAGAGTTCTTTCTGAACTCTGACTGGCTGGTTCAACTCAGCTGTTCTGGCTCAAATTCCTCTCCAAGCTGACTGATTCCATCTGACTTCTCTCAGTCTCTCACTGAGTTGCTGCTCTGTTTCGCCTCAAACTAACTCTGCCATCTGTTCTAACCTTCTGCCTCCTTCTCGTCCTCTGGTTTCTTCTGTCTTTACCTGGGTCTATCTTGTTCTCTCTGCAACCTGTCTTTGTAAAACTCTCACTGTGTAAACTGCCTCTGAACTCCATGAACAGAACTGCAATTATCTCCACATCACTGCACAGCCTCTCAATTCACTGACTAGAACACAGAGATCTGCCTGTCTATCTCCTGAGTGCTGGAATTAAAACACATGTAGCACCACTTCTGGACCTAAGCTTGTCTTTACCTGAAACTTGCTTTATACCAAGCTGGCCTTGAACTCAGACTGCTTGTCTCTCTCTCTCCTGAGATTAAAGGTGTGTCTGTATACCAGCTGGACCACACAGACCTAGAAAGTCTCTGGCTGTGATCCCTTGCCAAAACGGCCATGTTGCTGGATTAAAATTCTCAACAGGACCATATCTTTGTACTATTACCAACTGAAGGACTGTTTCTGACAATAGTTGTTTAACAGACATGTTGTGAATAAATGAATTAAGGAATAAATCATTGGGACTACACATTTCTTTTTTATTATTTTTATTAGATATTTTTATTTACATTTTAAATGTTATCCCCTTTCCTCCTTTCCCCTTTGAAAACCCCCTATCTTATCCTCCCTCCCCCTGCTCACTAACCTACCAATGTATGCTTCCCTGTTCTGGAATTCCCCTACACTGGGGCCATGAGCCTTCACAGGACCAGACCTCTCCTCTCATCGAAGTCTGTCAAGGCCATCCTCTGCTACATATGTGGCTGGAGCCATAAGTCCCTCCAAGTGTACTCTTTGGTTAGTGGTTTATTCCCTGGGAGCTCTGGAGGTACTGGTTGGTTCATATTGTTGTTCCTCCTATGGGGCTGCAAACTCCTTTAGCTCCTTGGGTCCTTTCTCTAGTTCCTCCATTGGGGACCCTGTGCTCAGTCCAGTGGTTGGTTGAGAGTATCTCCCCTCTGTATTTTTCAGGCACTGGCAGAGTCTCTCAGGAGACAGCTATATCAGGCTCCTGTCAGCAAGCACTTGTTGGCTTCCATAATAGTGTCTGGGTTTGGTAACTATATATGGGATGGATCCCCAAGTGGGGCAGTCTCTGGATGGCCTTTCCTTCAGTCTCTGCTCCACACTTTGTCTCTGTATCTCTTCCCATGGGTATTTTGTTCCCTCTTCTAAGAAGGACCGAAGTATCCACACTTTGGCCTTCCTTCTTCTTGAGCTTCATGTGGACTACACATTTCTATTGAGTACTTATAGTCATAGGAGACCATGAAAGGTGAGGATGGAGCAGCAATCAAAGCCTGTGCTTCTACATGTGAAAAAGTATGCCTAAACATTATTCCGTCTTTCTGCCTGAGGAGATGAATTTCATATGGATGACTAAAAGGACGTGTTTACTAACAGTAAAGGGGATATAATGGCAATGAGTTCTGGGCTCTGACGTAATTTGAAAATTAAATATTAATGAGGAAGGAGAGAGATCAGGAGGGATGAAGGACATCACTTGAGAAGAAGAGAAGAACGTGGTGGGATGCACACACATTTGAGGACAAAGAAGGCTAGCCATTTTATGAACCCATGAATTCAATCTGAGTTCATAAATCCTCTTGTATATATATCAGTGTCGATTTGAGAGGAATTAGAGTCACTCTCACGAGATGCTAAAAGAGCTCAGTCTGGGCAGGAAGAGGGCACAAGGGTGGAGTACTGCTCATAGGAGGCTGTGAAAAGCAGGCAGACAAAGAATAGCCTGGAGGTTTGTTCTAAGGGGTATTCAACAGCCCACGGGACACCTCCTCCACCTCCTGGCATAAGCAGAATCCTGCGGCTCCTGTGCCAGCACAGGCAATGTTTATCTCTCTTAGCTGAGATCATCCTTAGGAAAGCAGGAAAAGCAGGCAGAACTTACCACAACCTGTTATAGCTTCTCTTTTACAGACCTGGGCATCTGCTTCTCTTCTCTCTAATTTCCAGATTCCCTTAATCTCACTTGTTTACGAGGCTCTCTCCCAATCTACAGCCTCCCATCAGGGCATCCTGACATGCTGTTTCCAAGGGCTCGGTCCCTCCTAGTCCTCCCTAGTGACCATGGCACCATGTTTTGTCTATAAAATTTGTTTGACCAGTTTGAGCTGAATTGTTAGTGGCTGACAATTGTTTTGACTGCTGGTGTGTTATTTTTCCCACATGGGAATTCTTCCAGCCATTCCATTGGTTTAATCAAAAGGAGAAGTAAAATTTAAATATTAAGTAGAAGAAACCACTTGAAAAGCTTAGTCATACTAAGATTTCCTTTTAACGTGTATGTTAATCCTTTCAAAGACTGAGCTTTTTAACAAATGGATTCCACAGTATATATACATATATCAGTGAAATAAGCAGAGCACACAGTACTTGAAATTTTATTTTTACTTTTGTGGTTTTAAAATGCCACTCTTTGAAATTTGAGGAGGAGTGCATTTGTCAAAGAAGCTAATCATGTTGATTTTTTAGAAACCAACCATTGATTTTAAAAATGATAGAATGAGAACCTGGAAGACTGCCCAGTACGCTTTTTGAGACATGGGTGGTGGTGGCTGCTGTCTCCTTTATGTGCCCTTTTTTGACATTTCCTGACCAGGGCACACCCTGCCCAACCCAGAGTAGATATAAGACAGGTCATTGTTTCATATTCTAATGACACAGGAGTCCATTGTGTTCAGAGTATGCGGAGAGAAGTCAGCCATCAATTATTAACAGCTGCTCTTCTGAACCTATTCGAGAATGTGGTGCTGGCTGCTTCCAGTGCTCCTGGGACCTCATTCTTCTGTGATATGAGACAGAAGACAAGGGAAGTGGGGACAAAAGTGAAAGTAAGGAAAGAAAGATGGAAAAGAAAGGAAGGCAAGAACTGCCTCAGGTTTCCCACTGCCAAGCTGTGTCTGTGGGATGGCAATATTGGCAAAACAAACTTCCCAAGATCTGGCCAGGGGTTTGATTGGCAGTGCCTGCTCACTCCATTTTCCTTACTTAAAAGTAAGCTGCCTCCATAGATGCCTATTTCATCCAATCCCTGTTAGAACAACTTAGGTTTTAAGCACTTGGTTTTTTCATTGTAAGATATGATGCCTTTAGGTCTCTTCTTGTTCTTGCCTAGTAACATGACACTATAACCACACATACAGAGAGGAGAGAGAGAGAGACAAAGACAGACGGACAGACAGAGACAGAGACAGAGAGAGAGACAGAGCTGATCTTGATCTCTATTGGGGATGAACTGTGCTAACCTGGTCAGTGTTCTATGGTTCACATTCTGAATACAGCTTGCGGTATATGAAATAGTCTTTTAAATAGTTTTATTGGAACGTGGCAGTGCTCGGTCACTGATACGTCATCCATGGGTATGGAAGCTTCCATATAATGATGAAATTAGCATAACCTATATGGGCCTCCATGCATAAAGTTTTTACTGCTGGGCTTCTTACAGAAAATGCATGTCTTGCTCCTATATCTTGGGTCATTATCCATAAGCTGCAGCTGGTCTATGGACTACTTGCTGTCTCTTTACATCAACATTAGGATCTTGCACAGAATAGAGACAAACTACGTCACTATCTGCCCTGTCTGTTCCACATGACGTTCTTTTCTGCAGGAAGACTCTGCGGAGGAAGGAGCAGTGTGTGGATTCGCACTCTGGGGTCAGCCCTTGGCCTCCTGTGGATCAGCACTTTTAGTAGCACTGACTTCAGTGTCTCTATAAAACTTTAACTTTCTTTGAGGAAAGTACTTGCTTTCTGGGCAGTGTGACACACCAAGATTTGTGGGACTGTGACTTAGCTTTTGCTGTTTAATAAACTACTCCAAAACTTTGTGACCTAAAACAAACCACAGTTCAGCGATTCAGACTGGGCTCAGCTAGGTGGTTCTGGCCACGACTGGGCTCTGCAGGCTTTCCGTTGGGCTTGTTCATTCATTTGTGGTCAGTTGGCAGTCTGGTTGGGGCTGGAGGGGTAAGAGGGTTTAACTGGGTACAGCTTTCTGCTCCACGTGGCCTCCCTCAGGGACCAGGCCATGCCGGGCAGGAGCCTCAGGGAAAAGCATTTGTGTAGCTCCTGAGAGACTGACTACCTTGACACTCACAAAATGTCACCTCCTTCACCTTCTTGGACAAATCAAATTACAAAGGCAGCCCACTTATCTTGGAAAGATGGAAAAACAGACCCCACTTCTTCATGAGATCACAGTCATTCTGTGCCACCCCGGGGGGGGGGGCGGGGGGAAGGAGGCAGATTATTGCAACTCGTTTGTCCTTTCTTCTTTGGCAAACAGTGGGGAGTTGGTTTGAGAGGCAGATCCTAGCCTTACAGACTTTGGTGGGGCTTCCTGTTCTGGCGTGCATCCTGGTACTGCTCAGTTAACTTTACCTACGTTTGGAATTGCACGGGAGCTTGATGAGACACCGACATCCGAAGCCAAGCATTTAGCTTATGGCTACAAGGTGCAGACTGAGCTGCTGGAGTCTGGTAGTCCGGTCCTGCCCTCGGAGAATTCAGTCTTCCTGATACACGGACCTATAGGATCACAGGTCACATGCTAAGCATGTCTATAGTTGTATGCTCAAGAGAAGGTTGACAAGGCTTACTGGTCCATAGTCTGTACAAGGAGGAGACAACATATTTCAAAGATTTAAACAGTGGGTTCTAAATTATAAATAATATCTCTATGGTCCTGGTCATGTCCTCTCCTATTATCTGTAGGTATATGATTAGTATTTGTTGCTGCAAAACCACTGTGATTTTCTTTGGGAGGGAGAAAGGGACAGATGAGTGGTAACATGATGGGTACAGACTGTGTAACTCACTTTGTCATACCTGGATTTGCTTTGAGCTCAGTGCATTTGCTCAGGGATGTTGAGCTCACAAACGATTTCTTTACGATAGCTCCTATGCCCATCTTACCCTCGAAGTGATCTGAAATGTTGAGAATCTTCACTAAAAGATTTCAGAATAGATACAATAGAAGTCATAGTTAATGGATGTCAATTACTAATAAGAATGTATAGATGAAGTCGGACCCAGGATGTGTGTGTGTGTCCACGTGCTTGTGCCTAAGCTAATAAGTTTGTGCTCATGTGTGTGTTCATGTGTAGGCCAGAGGACAACACTAGTGTCTTTCTCATCCTCTTTTCCACCTCAATTGTTTGAGACTGGGTGTCTCACTCAACCAAGAGTTCACAGAGTCTGGCTCTCCTAGCAAACAAGTCCAAGAGGCCCCCTTGTTTTGGCCTTCTGTGATGGCTTGTATAAGCTTGGCCCATGGAGTGGCACTATTAGAAGGTGTGGCCCTGTTGGACTAGGTGTGTCACTGAAGGGTGGGCTTTAAGACCCTCATCCTAGTTACCTGGAAGTCAGTATTCTACTAGCAGCCTTCAGATGAAGATGTAGAACTCTCAGCTCCTCCTGTACCAGGCCTGCCTGGATGCTGCCATATTCCTGCCTTGATGCTGGACCAAACCTCTGAACCAGTAAGCTAGCCCCAATTCAATGTTGTCTGTTGTAAGATTTGTCTTGGTTATGATGTCTGTTCATAGCAGTTACACCCTAAGACACCTCCCAAGTGCTTGAAGTAGAGGTACAAATCACTGTTGTTTTCCCCCAAGGGCACTAGGGATCAAAGTCAGACCTTGAACTTGTTCCACAAACTCTTTATGTTACTGCCCCAGAATTCGAGGCCATGTTTACATCAGTGTTGGAAATTCAGTCTCTGTTGTAATGAGTCATGTCTGTCCTTCATTAGAATTGACACGCAAACATCTCTGGTGCTCCTTGAAGCATTCATACGCAAAATAACCCGGAAGTCTCAACCCTTTCCTGACTGGAACTCATTCATTGCTGTTGTTTTGTAATAGTCCTCCCAAGTCTCTGCCCTTTGCAGCAAGCCTGACTTTTACTGATCTCTGTTTCCTAAGAATCTTTGATGATTCTCTTCTTTATTCTGGCAATACTTCCTGCCCTGACATGTGTCTCCATGTGATGGCTCTGAACTGCTGAGGGCTGCTATGCATGTCTTAGGGCAGGATTTTACCACCGTCAACCACTAGCACTCTTGTAACACACCAGCATTATGAAGGCCTCAGACCCTTCATTCAAGTTCCAACCTTGGCTCCTGAGACCACGCTCTAATTTTTAACAGACTTCTCTGGTTGTATATCAAGTAACATGGGGATCTTATTTGAGAGTTCGTGAACTTGTACCAGACATAGCAGCTCTTAGAGATCACAAGCCAAGGCTTCTACGGGAGTCCTCAAGGAACAGCTCTAACTTTGGCATCTGACCTGATAATATGGTACAAGCTGGCTTACATCCCAGTGAAATATTCTCTCAGAAACATTCGCCTTTCTCAGGTCGAGGCCATATTGTAGTCAAGAGAGAAGAAACTCTCTCCTGGTCCTATTTCCTACCCAAGGACAAACATTTTCAGGAACGTAACATCATAGAATAAAAATCAGCAAGCACCAAAGAGCAGGGACTTTTCAGTTTGTCACTGAATATTCTGAATCAAGAAAACAGTACTTAGCACTGTAGGGCTTTGATAACTACTGAGGCATTAGAAGAAATTGTCTGTTTTGTTTTTATAAAATGAATCCAATGGCAGGGGAGATGGCTCAGTACAGAAAATGCTTGATGGACAACCATGAAGACCTGAATTTGAATAACCAATGCCCACATAAAACAACTGAGCATGGCAATGAAGGTCTAGCACCCCCGTCCCAGCATGGTGAAGTAGGGAGGCAGGCAGATCCTTGGCTAGCCATTGTAGTCAAAAATAGCTGCTCAATATTCCTCAAGAATTAAGGCAGAGAGAAATGGAAGATACCCAACCTTAACCTCTGGCCTCTACACACATACACACATGGGTGAACCAACAGGCAAGCAGGCAGCCAGACAGACAGACAGACGAGAAAGAGAGAAATGAGATGATGAGGAGGACTGATAATAATTATATTTACAGAGCTCAATTATTTATTTTGGAACAATAGCAGAAATATCCAGATCAAGCACAAAGACAATCCACTATGCTTTAAAGCAGTTGTTTTCAACCTTCCTAATGTTACATCCCTTTACCACAATTCCTCATGGTGTGATGACCCTCAACCATAAAATTTTTTCATTGCTGCTTCATAACTGTAATTTTGCTACTGTTATAAATCATAATACCAATATTTTTGTAGCTAGAGGTTTGCCAAGGATATTGCAAAGCACAAATCTTCTCCCTCCAAATCATTTCTGCAAAAGTTACTGGCCATCCCAATGCCCCCTTTAAGACTGCTCACATGAAATGACACAAAATCACCATGTAATCGTGATTTTCAGACAGGCTGAAATTTAACTCCATATTTGAAGAAGAAGAAACGTTCTCCCAGAAGATGCAATCTATAGAAATGCATTTCCATAATGAAGAGAAGCAGGTTTTTATTGTTTTTATATTTCAGCCCTTCAAAACTAAAATTCCAGATTGGCTCAGATTAGTTTTCCATAAAATAATGTGTGGTGATAAGTTCTGAACAGTAGATGTGATTTCCTCCAAACTAAACCACAAAGTCCATGTTCGGAAATACAGAAGCAGTATTCTCACTTCAGATGGGCAGTTTCCTTCTTCACAGGCATCAGTGTGTCCAAAAAGATCTTGATGGCCCAGTCCCACAGAGAGCCGATGGTCTAGGGCACGAGAAGTCGAAGCAGACCTTGGTGAGTGGAAAATCCCCTCTGCTCTGACTCAGCAGAGCTGTTCTTTTCCTCTTGTCGCTCGGGGACGTTGCAGTGATGTACAACATATGCAGCTTTGTGGATGTCCCCATCAGGCGGTGGACTCATGCCGCTTCACCAGCTTTCAACCAGCAGTGCCGTGTCCATGAACTTCTGCAAGGTCAATCAAAGGTAAAGAGGAGGCTATTTGTTTCACTACAGGTTGCTGTCTTTCCTTCTGTATATTTTATGTTTCTTTTTCCTCCACACAGAATTATTCTCCCTCACTATCCCAACTATTCTTACGGTGTAGCCTTCAGATCTTTGACTCTGGGCATTACTGTGAAGTCAGTCAGTGCATTGGACCCAAACACATACTGTCTTTGACTGGCCTCTAGACATCTAGTGCTATATTAAGGTACTTGCCCTGAAAAGCACTGGACTCCTCTGAAAGGGAACTTTGACTTCAGAACTTTCCATGACTTTGCTAAAGTTTTGTAGGACTAAACAAAGTGTAAGATGCTCTGGTTAGCTTTAACTGTCACAACCTAGAACTATCTTGGGGAAAAAAAATCTCAACTGAAGAATTGCCTGTATCACACTGACCTGTGGTGATGTCTATGAGGGACTGTGCTGGTTTGAATATGCTTGTAACTATTAGGAAGTGTGGCCTTGTTAGAGAGGGTGCAGCCTTGTTGGAAGAAGTATGTCATAACTCCAAGGGGTGGGCTTGGAGACCTTCCTCCTAGCTGCCTGTTAACAGTCTGGTCCTGGCTTCCTTTGGACACAGATATAGAACTCTCAGCCCTTCCAGTACCACGCCTACCTAAACACTGCTGTGCTTCCTGCCATGATAATAATTGACTGAACATCCAAACCTGTAAGCCAGCCCCAGCTAAATGTTGTCCTTTATAAGAGTTGCCTTGGTCATGGTGTCTGTTCACAGAGGTAAAACCCTAAGACAGAGATTGTCTTGATTTTTGTATTGATTCAAAATGCTTCACCCACTGCGGGTGATACCATTCCCTAGGCAGGTGATCCTGAACTATGTAGGTGAGCATGAGCCTGCCAGCAAGCAAATAGCATCCTCCATAATTCCTGCTTCTTTGACTATGAATTGAGCCCTCTGGTTGGAGATTATAATATATGGATTAGCAAGCAGGCCTGCTTTCAAGTTCCTGCCTTGACTCCTGTCAAAGACAAACTAACTTGTTGTAGGAAATTTTCTACAGTAAGCACCCTGACACCAACAAGAGTGGAAGAGAGGAGATGTATTTGCTAGAGGGTGAAAGCAAGGACATCTCTTAAGGGGTCCTGGTCCCAGGTCTGGTTTGTATTTTGCTTTATACTGTAAAACTACAAAGTTGGGGTAGGCAAGCAAGATTTTATAGAACCTTTGTGGCAGTCAGCAGGTTCTTAAGGACAATGAGGCATTGTATCAGCTATTTCCACAGGTCGTTCTGTTCCAGTGAAGTCATGACTGACAAATAGACCGTCCAAATAGGCTTTAAGAAAATCAGAAGGAAAACTTCAGCACAGGGGAAAAAGAAAAGAAGGGAGACATACATACACAGACACACACTACTACTGCCAACATTGGTCATTAGTATCTCTCAACATAAATGGACTCAATTCCCCAGTCAAAAGACACAGACTAACAGAATGGATGTGAAAACAGGACCCATCATTCTTCTGTATACAAGAAGTACATCTCAACATTAAAGATAGATGTTACCTCAGAATAAAGGACTGGAAAAAGTTTTCCCAAGTGACTAGATCCAAGAAACAAGAAAGAGTAGCCATTCTAATACCTATTAAAATAGACTTCCAGCCAAAATTCATCAAAAGAGATAGATATTATAATCATATAATCGAAGGAAAACTCTACCAAGATGATGTCTCAATTTTGAATATCTATACCCCAAAGGCAAGGACACCCTCATTTGTAAAAGAAATATTAATAAAGTTTAAATCACATATTGAACACCACATATTAATAGTAGAAGACTTCAACATCTCACTCTCACCAATGGAAAAGTCATCCAAATAGCAACTGAACAGAGAAATAATGGACCTAACAGATATTACAGCATTTCACCCAAAACAAAAGAATATATCATCTTCTTAGCACTTCGTGGAACCTTCTCCAAAAATGAACATATACTTGGTCACAAGGCAAGTATTAACAAATACAAGAAAATGGAAATAACCCCCAGTGTCTTATCAGACCATGAATTAAAACTGGACTTCAACAACAACAGAAAACCTACAAACTCATGGAAACAGAACAACTCTTTACTCAATGACAAATGGGTCAAGGAAGAAATAAAGAAATTTAAGTCTTTTTAGAATTCAATGAATGCATTCTAGAATTCTAGAATGAAAATGAAGATACAACGTACCCAAACTTATGGAACACAATGAAAGCAGTGCTAAGAAGAAAGTTCATAGCACTAAGTGCCATCAAAAAGAAGTCTCATACTAGTGACTTAACAGCACACCTGAAAACTCTAGAAAGAAAGAAGCAAACACACTTAAGAGGAGTAGATGGCAGAGAATATTAAATGCATGGCTGAAATAAATAAAATAGCAAAGAAGCAGAGAGAACAATACAAATAATCAATGAAACAAGGAGTTGGGGTTTTTTTTTTTTTGAGAAAATCAACAGATAGGTAAACGATTAGTCAAACTAACAAAAAGACAGAGAATGTTCAAATTAACAAAATCAGAAATGAAAATGGGCACATAACAACGCATACCCAAGAAAATCCAAAGAATTGAGGAAATCCAAAAATCATTAGGGCTTACTTCAAAACCTGTTGTGGTTGTTTGAATATGTGTGATCCAAAAGAAGCACTATTAGGAGGTATGGCTTTGTTGGAGTAGGTGTGACCTTGGGAAATGTGGGACTTTGATACCCCTTTTCTAGCTGCTTAGGAGGCAATCTTCTTCTGCCTGGATTTGGATCAAGACATAGAACTCTTGGCATTTTCTCCAGCACTGTTTCTGCCTGGATATTGCTGCCATGCCTCCTGCCATGGTGATAATAGACTGAACCTCTGAACCTGTAAGCCAACCCCAATTAAATGCTGCCCCTTTTAAGAGTTGCCTTGGTTGTGGTGTCTTTTCTCAGCAATAGAAACCGTAACTAAGACACCAGTTTTATAAACTGGGAAATCTTAAATAAAATGGATGATTTTCTTGGTAGATTCTACTCCTCCAAAGTTAACTCAAGATCAGATAAACTAGCTAAATAGACTTTCTCCTAAGGAAGCAGAAGCAGTTATTAAGTCTCCCAACCAAAATAAGCCCAAGGCCAAATGGTTTTAGTGAAAAATTCTACCAGATTTTCAAAGAAGAGCTAATACCAATACTCCTCAAATTATTCCACAAAATTGAAACAGAAGGAACATTGACAAATTAATGAGGCCACAATCACCCTGATTCCTAAACTACACAAAGACTCAGCCAAGAAAAAGAACTTCAGACCAATTTCCCATATGAATATTGATGCAAAAACAATTCCAAGAACATATCAAATACATCATCCACCATGATCAAGCAGGCTTTATCCCAGAAATTCAGGGATGGTTCAATAATCCAAAAACTATCAACATAATCCACCATATAAATTAACTGAAAAAAAAATAAGCACATGATCATCTCATGAGGTCTGAAAAAGCTTTTGACAAAGTCCAACACTCCTCCGTGATATAATTCTTGATGAGATGGGGGATCTAAGACACACACCTAAACATCAAAAAGGCAACATATGGCAAGCCAATAACTAACAAGAAACTAAATGGAGAGAAATACAGAGCAAGTCCTCTGAAGTCGGGGACAAGGCAAGGCTCCCCACTCTCTCCCTAGCTATTCAGTATAGAACTTGAAATTCTAGCTAGAGCAGTTGGAGATCAAGGGGATTCAAATTGGAAAGGAAGAAGTAAAGTAGTGCTATTTACAGTTACTATGATAGTATGTAGAAGTGACCCCAAAATTATACCAGAATACTATAACAACGATAAACACCTTCAGCAAAGAGGCTGTATACAAAGAAGAAAGTGGCTGCCATGTTGGCGTTGGCAATAAATGCAAGTCCTCTGCAAAAGCAGCTCCTAATTGCTGAGCCATCTCTCTAGCCCACACAGAAAACACTGCGCCCAGGGCCAGCCGGAACTCACGGTGGGATGTCTGCAATGGATAAAGAACTGCCACAGAAACACCAGATGAAGATAAACGGCCACCTGTGTGCATGACTAACTAACGCCCTGAACAAGAACCAACATGTGGGATGGAATCAGAAAAACAGCTTATTTTTCTCTTCCATTCCTAACTTAGAAAGCATCCTGCGTTTTTCAAATTTTCTTCTTCATAATAAGAACTCACTTTGCAGGTTAAGAGTCTCTCTTAACATAAAGGGGAGGAGCTATTTAATGACTTTCTGCGTTTTTTAAAAAAATAATATTTTAATAAACATGCATATCTACTTTTTATGTCCTTGATGTTAGTAAAAGCATAAGAGTACTATAATAACTGGTTGTTAGTCTTAGACAGTTACAAGTTCAGTCTGTTCAGGTAGCTGGAAACTCTTCACTCTGGGCTTTCAGCCAAAATGTTGACTGAAACATTCCATTGCCAGTGGATGAAGAGCTATACCCAACAGGGTGCCCTAGGACCCTGGAAAACGTACTTATGAAACCCTTGATTCAGAGGTGAGCATATGCCTGAACTCACCAAAGTGACAGGGAACACGAACTATCCCAGTTAGTAAAATGCCACGATAGGATAGACTTCAGGAAGCTTGCACCAGCTGGGGGAGTGGGCGGAGCATCGGCAGACGACTGTTCAAGGGCAGGGCGGCAGATACTTTTAGGACAAACAATCCATCCCAACTCCATTCTGGGAGAAACGGTTTCAGAAGGGCTTCAGAAGGTCCACACTTGCGTAGAAAATGAGGTTCTTTATGGTTCTCTGTGGCTGGAAGTTTTCCCACACTTGAACTAAGGTTCTGTATCTCTGCTGAGCCATTCTTCCTGTCAGTGAAGGAATTCTGAAACCCAACTTCAGGGTTTTATGGCAGCAATTTACCTGCAGTCGGTATTTCCATGAATATTTGCAACTGAGATAAGGTTTTAAGTTTTTCTCACATAGAACTCCTTAGAAAGTCTTTCTTCTGAGAGTGCTAATATTTTCTCTCATTTTCCTTTGTTCTTTAAAGGCATGTGCATATCTTTCCCTGTGTATTTCTCTCTACCATGTAACGTGTACATGCATTTGAAAATGCTTATATCATGATTTGAGATATACTAAAATTCATCAGTAGGCGGTACTGCATGTGTTTTCCCATTGAGAAGAGGTTAGAGTGGGTTTGGATGGCTGGCACAGATGCCCTCACAGGCGGAATGCCCTTCAGACAGGCCTTGGGTTAAGCAGCCACGTTCTGCAGGAGTTGGACTGCAGCCAGCCTTGTACGAGCTCATTTCATAAATATTTTTCCCTTGAAAAAACTTGAGATGGATGGATTCAAATTTTTCCAGGAAGATACTGAAAAGTCTGCTCGTGACTGTATCTGGAGGAAGCAACCATCTGTTCTTTGCAAAGATTTAACTTCATTTACTTTGCACCATATTTATTAGCCAGGACTTTGGAGCTTTCTGTGAAAGAGTGCATATTTTTCTTATCTCCCCACTCTATTAAAATAGCACATTTATGTGAAGGATGTGTTGCTTGCAGGACTGTTTTAGGGTGGAGGGAGTGTTTTGATACAAATATTTCATGACCATCTCTATGGCTTCAGTGATTTACATTCCTTTTAAACGTCATGATTGGTTGACTTCGGTCCCCATCTAACTTGTCTGTGATAAGTGTTCCTCCCTCTCTGTATTGCTTCTTCTTAATGCCGCTCCCTGGCTGTACAGAGATGCCTGTATGCAGTGACACTATGTGTAGCCTAACGGTACCCCACAAACCTCGACTACAAACTAATGTGAAGGGCTATTAATATCCATCAATTAATATAGGGCTTTGCTACAATGTACGATGCCCTGGATTCTATCCCTAATATCATGGAAACAAGGCACATGCCCTTAAACCCAGTACTGTAGCCTCTAGAGGTAAAGGCAGAAGGATTCGGAAGTTCAAGGTCATCCTCAGCTACATTGTAGTTCCAAGTCAGTCTCTGCCTTAAAAAAAAACAAACAAAAACAAAACAAAACAAGCAAAAAAAAAAAAAAAGCCAGTGTGAGCAATTTCCAAAGTAAGTAGGATTTGAAGATAGTTCAGGGACAAGGAATCAATCCCTTGATCATTGGACTGATGTCAGTAGCACTAGAACAACTGCATGAGCTTTTCTGCTTAGTGATTTGAAGCTATGAGTGTTGTCATGTTTATTTACAAAGCATCTGTCCCGATTATTATCTCACTTCATATCGAACACTAATTTGATACATGGTGTCTTCTCTTCGATACAAAACTATGCTTCTCTCTAATCTTTAATGAGTAGATATTAATTTTAGCAATGCCTCATTTTTCTTCACTACATTCTCATATCTAAATATGAAAGACATAAAAGTGGATGTCTTTAGATATTTTTAATTAGATGAAATTCACATATATATGTATATACAAGCTCGTGGGCCCAATAATTCTTTAGTGTTTAAATTCTGTTTGTAACTCTGGAAACTTTTCAAATTAAAACAACAACAAAAAAGGCAATATGACTCCATTAAGATTCTCTCTATCCTCTGCAAAGGTGTCCTTTACAACAGTTCTTTCTGATAGGCTCCTGTAATTTTCCACCAAAAATTAGTATACAAGCTTCTCTTAATCAGACAAAACTTTAATATGCTCTAAATTAAAATAAACCTGTCCAAAAAGCCTTGTACTCTCACAGTTTTGACTGCAGACATGGGAACATAGAGTTGAGAAGAAATCAACCCTGAAGGAGAGAATGGAGAAGTCGGAGAACCATGCCCAGTCTGCGCCAAGGTCATACACCAGAGATGAGCCAGTCCTACCTGCCTGAGCTAATGTGCCTGAGCTTTCCGAATCCATAGGTAAGAACCCACCAACCCTCCAGGATGGGTAGTATTATTGTCCCCATATTTTGCAGATGGGAAAGTGGAATTTGAGGCCTTCTTTAGAACCAGTTGGGAAGTCGAACAGTTGCCTGAGGGAGTCATGGCGCAGATGCTCATTCCTGCAGCCACGATGGCCAAAGACAATTATCCAGTTTTTGGAACTCTGCTTTAACTGTGCCCAACATACATCTTGATTAATAATTTATACATTGCAATAATTCTGCATTTTACCAATTAGTATTAAAATGTGTATGTATTGAACATTTCTTTTCTGTGTTTGAATGCTCTTCTCGTGTCCGCACTGAATTTTCACTTTGATGTTCGCTGCCAAACCGAGAAAGCATTGGCAGGGATGTCGGAAGTGGGCAGTTCTCCCACCCAGCAGGACAGCTCTCCTGACACGAAATAACCACAGAGATATTTTTGTCACCTCATCCCTTAAAGCTAAAGACAGAATAGAGAAAGCCACCACCAGGGGGCAACATATACCTTATCACATGATCAGAATAAGAAGTGATAACAATTGATAAGAAGCAGCCATAATTTTTGACTTGTTAACTTTGTTCTTTGTTCTTTCTTTTCTTTCCTTCTTTCCTTTATTTTTTTATTTTTTTTTTGAGGCAGGTTCTTTCTATATAGTCCTGACTCTCCTGAGACTCGAAATGTAAATCAGGCTGCTCATGAACTCACAGAGGTCCACTTTCCCCTTCATCTAAAGAATGTGCCAACCATGCCCCGAGGATTGTTTTATTTTAAATTTGAGCTAACATTAAGTAATCAGAAGTGTCCATATATAAATATGGACTTTGAGTTTTTCTCGAAGAATCAGAAGATCTGGCAATTACAGGCTCTGCATTTTTCCAAGATAACAACTGGTGTACTCGGAGCCGGTTCTCAGCCTCCTTCAACTAACCACTAACCCCTTGGCATCCCATTATTTGTATATTGATCACACATGTGTTTATGTCTTGTCCCTGCAGTTTATCCGACACCTGTGGTATTTCAATTTATGAATAACTTGTCCAAACAAGACTATGACATGAAACATAATTGCAAGGAAATTTATATATATATATATATATATATATATATACACATATAGTACTTCTATGTGTGTGTGTATATATATATATATATATATATATATAAATATAGTACTTCTATATATATATATATATATATATATATATATATATAGTACTTCTGGACTTTCACAAATAAAGAAATGTTAACTTTGTTGTTTAAAAATATTGTTTTGCGCTGGGCGGTGGTGGTGCACGCCTGTAATCCCAGCACTTGGGAGGCAGAGGCAGGTGGATTTCTTAGTTTGAGGCCAGCCTGGTCTACAGAGTGAGTTCCAGGACAGCCAGGGCTACACAGAGAAACCCTGTCTCGAGAAAATATATATATATATATATATATGTGTGTGTGTGTGTGTGTGTGTGTGTGTGTATATATATATATATATATATATATATATATATATATATATATAGTTTTGCCACCAAAGAATACAGTAATTAGACATGAGCAGACAGATCAAATAAATTTTAGGCTAATAATGTTTAACTACTTTGAAGTACCTATTCTAACTCTGTCTTGTCCTCCTGCTGAAACAGAAACTTGCATATTCATTTCAAATCTACCCCTCAGGGAATCTAGACATTTCTTTACCCTGTGCATTCTGTTGCCTTAAATCAACTTGGCATCTAGCCAAGGCTGCAGGTAAAAGCAGGAATTATATAGCTCTAGGAGCTTGCTTAAATGTTTCTCAACTCAACTACTTTCTTCTCTCTTGGGGGGTGAGAGGCATAGACATTTTTTGGAGGAATGGGGGGGGGTTTCAGTCACACATATCCTCTGCTGGATCTTCTGTGGGTTTACTTACAATCCAAAGCAAATCTTACTTACTTAGAGCCAGCAGTGTTCTCCAAGGCCTTGGCAATAAGGCTATCTCTCCTGCCAGATTCCTAGACTGTCCTCACGATTCAGGGTCAGACCCATTTCCGATTTCATCGAGCAGTCACTGTTGTTCTGCAGAGGTAGTTTGGGACCAGCAAAGCTTGTTTAATCATTCCGTTCTTTACTGAATGACTTGCTATTGTATGCTGAGAACGTGTTTCCTGAATTCTAAATGGAGGATAGTTCTTTTACTTTGCTGCTTTACTGCAAATAATTATCTTGCTGCAAATAAAACAACACAGGGTGCACAAGTCTAGAAATGCCTCAGAGGCAAACAGGCCTGAGGTGGTTGGTCCTCAGCGCCTAATCTCATAGCTAAGGAATTCAGATGTACGTCAATGTGTTTCTCATTTTCATCTTCACTGTGAAAGGATTTGGGGGCAAGCAGGGCGGTTGCTGAAATGTTGCACTTGGTTTCATAAAGGACGTAGACTGAAACACACTGGACAGATGATTCCCTTCTCATGTGAGCTCTTCTACCACTCGGCAACTGAGCAGGCAAATTAAACCTCAGATCTGGCTCTCTGGGGACGAGTGAGGTTGCTCAGGCAGCAAAATGCTTGCCAAGAAAGCCTGAGAGGCAGAGATTCCCAGCTCCCACGTAAAATGCCAGCTATGACACCGGACACCTGTAATCCCAGAGCTGCGGAAACATACAGGGCAATCTCACTGGCAGCTCATGGAGCTGGATTGGTGAGCTCTGGGCTCAATGACAGGCTCTGTCTCAAGAACTAAGACAGAGCATGATAGAGGAAGACACCCAAGATCATACTCAGATATGCATATGTATACGGGCACACATACTTGTGCCTCTGTGCACATAAACGCATAATACACATGCACACATACACGATGCACACATACACGAAAAGGTAATCTCTCTCTCTCTCTCTCTCTCTGTGTGTGTGTGTGTGTGTGTGTGTGTGTGTGTGTGTACTATACTGAGCGTCTGAGCATCCTGTTTTTTCACCTCTACCGTATTCCCTCAAGACAAGGTCTGCCACGGAACCTGAAGCTAATCTGTCAACAAGTAAGCTCCAGTGATCCTGGTGTGCCTGCCTGCCACGGAGCTGGGGTCACAGCCACAAGAGCAGCCCTGCCCAACTCTTCTTCTGTAAATGGGTGCTAGGGATTTGAACTCAGGTCCTCATGCTTGTGTATCTCCCTAGCACTGAAAGATGACTCTTTAAAGAAAATCTCAGAGACTAATCCTGGTACCTCAGAGACTGAGCCAGGAAGATTGCCAGGAACTGTAAGCCAGACTGGGCTGCACAGTGAGTTTCAAACTGTCCTGGTTTAGTGTGTGTACTCCTAGCTCCGGAACCAAAGAAAACAAAATCTTTCTACTCAACCCATTCTTAGAACTTGGGTATTGGGAAATAAGAGGGATTTTTTCCCATATTATGAAAGGATCATAAGTTTTTCAGATTCACCCTTTTTTTTTTCAGTTAAAACACACACCAAAAATATGTAATTATTTTGTGTCACATTTACTTTATAATCGTACATTCCAGGAGTTCCAAATAAACCCATACTCAGCACATTTGTTACATTGCTGGGAAGGATCAATTATCCCCTTTCCTCCTCATTCTCAACCTGGAAGGAGCTCAACGCACCTCATCTCATAATAGGGTAAAATATGATGGTGTGTCCCCTTGGCAAAGGCTGGAATCCAAATGGTTTTGGTAAGGTATGCGATCTTGATTTTTTTCAGAGTCCAGGAATCCTGCCAAATTCTGGGAACTTGAGCAAATTTAAATGGAGAAAACTATCAGTCTTTCTGGAATTCAAATCTCCTTAGAAATTCAAAATATGGGCTGGAGAGATGACTCATTGGTTAAGAGCACTGACTGCTCTTCCAGAGGACCTTAATTCCAATCCCAGCAACCACACAGTGGCTCACAACCATCAGTAATGGCATCTGATGACCTCTTCTGATGTCTCTGAAGACTGTGACATTAAAATCATATATATTAAAGAAAGAAATAAGTCTTTAAAAAAATTCAAGATGCACATTAAAAACCTATCATATCATATCATTAAGTCATCAGAACAGGGTGCTAGGCACAATGACAGAGCGACTTTAGGTTCCTAGACAGCCTAGGCTGCAGAGAAAACTCCGTTGTGGGGAATGGGCTCGGGAAAGATAACAATGAGACAGGCGAATTGGTGCAGGAGTTGGTTGTTTTACTTGGGGTGCTCTTTCTCCTCCTTTGCACAGTCAAGGACAGGGAAAGCTACCCTGTGGAGGATCCCTTTAGCTTGCCTTGAGGAACCCTGCCTCGCTTAGAAGTACTTCCCAAGGGATCTCTCCCAAAGAATGAGAAAGATTTAAAAAAAATACACTTTGGGCATTTTACATCTGACTCATTTTCCTGGTAAAAGTGAAACAAGGCTGGACTTCTGGTTGATGGAGTCTTGATATTGACCTCTTAATTCCTGTTGTTAAATAATTCTCTCTCACTCTCGCTCTCAATCTCGCTCTCAATCTCTCTCCAACCCCCACCCCCACCCCACTTTCTTGCTTTTTGAAACATGATTTTTTTTTTTATGTAGCCCAGGCTATCCCTGAATTCATGGCAACCCTTCTAACTCAATGCTGCAAGAGTATAGACATGCACGAGCAGAGCCGGCTCCGTTCAGATTGCTTCTCTTGGGCCTCAGAGCCACCCTATCAATGAGTCCTTTTTCACGTATAAAACGCAGCGTGTCCGCCTCTGTCCCCCTTTACCCCTGAGCAGCACTTCAACAACAGGGCTCGCCGGGAGCTTCAGCCACGGTCTGCCGCACCTTAACTTCCACACAGCACCTCCTGGTGACACTCCCAGATGGTGGCTCCCCTGCTGAGAGTCCTCTGGAGCCCTCCCACCGGGCTCCTCCCCGAGGCCTCTTTCTGTCTCCCTTGCTCTTCATGCTCTCCCGGTGTTACTTCATTTCCGACTCTGAGGTACACCAGCCGTGGAGACTGTCTCCCTGCTCAGGTCCCCCTGTGACCCTCGGCTCTCTTTATGTGCTCCCCATTCATAACCTTTTCTTGCCATCCAGGCCAAAGAAACTCTTGCTTTGCCTCAGGGACCTGTGGTCACTCATTCGTCACTTTGCTCAGACTTCTTGTTGATGCCTTTGAGTGCCATCACGGCTCCCGCCTCCGGATGGTTCAGGTTCTGAGCGGAAAGGCTCATTCTGACTTGTCCACGGCTGTTCCCACAGCACCTGCAATACGCTGTCACTCTCTAGAGGTTGGAACATCAATGAGTCAGCGGGTAAATGAAAGCTACATTTGTCCCTGTTTCCCAGATTGAGCGTCTATCGGTTTGACCCCCGACTAGAGGGTGTGGCAGCTGTGACTGCTCTCCTTGTCTGCTGTCCGAAGGCTGGAAGCACGGGCATTTTACAGACTGGGCCTGGCGTACTGAGCCCTAGTTTTCAGACCCAGGCCCCACCGAAGTTTCCTAACCAACCATTTTCTCATAATTTATTATTTTTGAATCTCTGAAGGAATTAAAATAATAACCATAAGGTGTTGTGGTTATTATTATTATTCTGAAGGTATGGTTTGCCCCACCCCCTAGTTGTCATTAAATATTTACTAGGGGCTTCTCTCCCACTTCAGACCATATAGTTCTCAAACAAAAGACATAAAAACCTTTAGATTTCTAACAAACTTAAAATCACTAGAGCTGGGCAGAGGTCAACCCTCAGTGCTATTTTGTCTACTTCCTGTGGTGATCCCTGAGATATCACTTGCCATGTTCTGCCTGGGCCACTCCCACTCCACTAGGCCAGCCCTCAGTGGCATGCACTCATGACCCACCTACCTCATGGCGTCTTCTTCCTTCTTCTCCTGGTCAATGCCTCAGACTATGAGGCAGGGAACCTTTGCCCTACCCTGTCTCTTCTGCTCAGCCCAGGCTGTAGCCATCTTTACTAACCAACCATGGATAACTTATAGGGAAAGGTTTGCACAACAAATGCTGGTGTATGTGAGAATCCACTTGTCTTAGAGCAACCAGGTCCTGGGGTACAGGTTTTAGCATTCGAATACATAGCAGTACAGACCAACTCCCTCCAACAGGGTACACTCAAGTGTTCTACCGAGACTCAGCAACTAGCAACATCTGCTATAGTTTCTGTCTTCCATCTCTCACTCCAACTCCACACAGTTCTCTAAACCAGTTATCGTAGTGATGATTATAGTGACTGTCTGCCTCTATCATTTTTTTCCCTGCTGGTCAACTGGCTTTATTCACAACCACGACTTTTAGTCATCATGATGAACATTTGTATTTACATCATGAGTACACAGTACCCAATTAGAAGACGCATGGAGGGACCTTAGGGTTTACCTCCACAAAATAAAATGAAATCCTCAGCTATAAATAGTCTTTCTCCTTTGAGTATAGAGGTGCCCCTATAGAGTTGTTATTGTTATTATCATAATTCTGTCCAGTCCATAGATGTTTTAAGCTACTTTGTTATTTACAATATAAACACTCAAAGTAGCAAATCTATGGTGAATATTTGAGGAAGAAAAGCCATTTTGCAATTTCAAAAGGTTTATGTCAAATTTATAAACACTTTCCAATGGTCCCAGGTTGGAAACTCAGGCACAGCCTTTTACTGTTGCCGCCATCAAATGAGGTGTTACCGCTCTCTGTCCACGGATGTAGGCCCGATGGTACCAAGAGTCCATTGTGCCTTCATTAGGTATAGAATATTATCCAGAACACTTTCTCTGAGGGATTTAACTGCCTGATTTTTGCACAGATTAGGACTTGAACTAATTTTGTGAGGAAGCTCTTCACCAACGAGCTAACCTTGAGTTTGAAATTCTCCACAATAATAAGAGAACGCGGCAGAAAGTTCTTTTTTATTCCTTACAGTTTTCAGCTTCTGAGCCTGACTAAGCCCGCGAAGCCAACAGAGTAAGCCTTCTCACGATTTCCGTACAGGATGATGACCGCTCATCAAACGTGACAAACTCAGGCTGCTTAACAGTGACAGCCACGTGTACTTCCAAACTGTTTTCAGTCATCTATCCAGCTTGAGTGACATGCAAGCCGGCTAGTGCCCGGGAGCTGGGAAGACGGGCATGAAAGCGTCAGCCACCCCCCTCGGTTTCCTCTGGTTCTAGTATCGCCCGAAGAGAGCAGATGGAGCGAGGGTGAGAATGTAGGAAGTGATTTAAAAAAAAAAAAAAAAAGGAAAGAAAGAATGAGCTGAAAAGCAATGCTAGCTAGGAGAGAACAGAGCCTCAAAAAAAACGTAAGGAATAACAGACATACCATTGGGACCGAAAATGAGAAGACTCAGCCCAGGAATAGGCTAGGGTTGCCAGGTCGGTTACTCAGTCAAAGCACCACAGCACCAGAAGATCAGCCAGGAGAGATGACAGCAGAGCCAACTTTACTTGTCTACCTCATGCCCTGGTAGAGAAGCTTTGTCAACACCCACAGGCAGTTCCATTTACCAGTTGGCAGAAGCATACGGCATAGTGTTTCTGAGTTTGATCCCTGATATCCATACGGTAGAAAAGGGCTAAGTCCCACAGGTTGTCCTTTGACTTAGACACACACACACATATATACCATAGCCCGTGAGCATGTACACACACACACACACACACACACACACACACACACATACACACACACATACACCCACCATATTCATAGCCCCCACACAAATAAATGAATGTTATCCACATAATTTACAAAGAGCGCATTTTCAATGCTTCCAAGGTATGTGAACTATGATTGAAAGTAAGACATAGCAACAGGCTTTACCGCGGGGCTTCGTCAACCTTAACAGGTTCAATGAACAACACACTCACTTCTATATTACACTTCTTAACAATTGTCTTGACACAGATGCAGTAACATGGAGTTGTAATCCTGCATTCTGGAAGAAGAGTCAGGACAATCACTACAAGCTCAAGGCCAGAGTGGTCTATCTACTGAGCTACAGGCCAACTAGGGCAACATAGTGTGAGACTCTGTCTCAAAAGGCAAACAAACAAATAAAGAATTGTTGGTCATATGGTACCTGTAACAAAAGATTCTGAGATCAAGGCCAGATTAGACTACATAGTAAAGCCTTGTTCTAAAAACCTAGGGACTGTGGTAGCACATGCAGAATCCTGCATTTGGTCCTCAGAATCACACACATGCACAGAGAGAGCATTACATTAAATAAGGAACAGCATCAAGTTCAGCATAATCACCAGACACTTACTGCTTGGACAAACTCAATTTCATTTACTTTTTTTCATGCCTAAAAACATGTGGTTTCTCATAAATTAAGAGCACCACCACCTAATCTCTTCAAGACTGTGCTGAAGTCGAGTTTAAAGTCCACTTTAATTTTACTCAGGTTCAGTTTCACCTGAGAGAGCTGGAAGCATTCCTCTTGAGAAAAGAAAGCAACTTGTGTGCTTGTGTTCATAAAAGTTGTACTGTAAAACTAAAACACAAAACAAACCATTGTGTGGCCCTAAGCTGGGACGTGGCACCTGATAGCTTTCAGAAAACTGATCTGTGACACAGCAGTGACTGTCAAAACTTAGCACTCATTGAATAAAGCACCGTGGGGACACACAGGTAGAAGTGGTGGTATTGCCTCGAAAGGTGGCAATTGTTTTAACATTTCATTCAGAGAGCATATGGCAGTGGAAATGCGGGGTTAAGGTGGCTAGAACGGGGTAGCTCCCCTCTCCACCTTTCTTATCTACTTTTGGTACCCAGTCCTTATTCCAGTTTCTCCTTTTGCTATGCTCAGATTACAACTGATTGCTTAAAATCTATATCCTTTGAGACAAGATAATTTGATAAATTAACTCATGTTGTTGGTTTGTGCTGTTTTTTACAATTGTGTGCCACATGTTATATTTTAAATGTCTTTTAGAGACGGTATTTAATTTTTAAATCTATTTTTTGAACTCTCTCTGAACCCCTTCTTCCTTCAACAAATCTTTCTTCTGTCTTTATGCATAGACAATATTTTACAAGCCTGATTAATCTAATAGTGGGTGTTTCCGTATGCACCATGGGACTTTGGTTGTCCTTAAACTACATCATTTGAAGGGCAACCAGCAGTGCCTTCCTTTCTTGAGGGCTGA
The DNA here is from genome assembly GCA_964023405.1 of Apodemus agrarius. Taxonomy (NCBI): domain Eukaryota; kingdom Metazoa; phylum Chordata; class Mammalia; order Rodentia; family Muridae; genus Apodemus; species Apodemus agrarius. The sequence goes on from OZ030014.1 coordinate 48,565,201, forward strand.
GAAGAAGAGAAAGAGGTAAGCATATGCATATCCTAGAGGAGATCCTCAGATATGCCTGTGACCTGCAGAGGAAGGTAGGCCTGCTCTACCTTTAAGCAGCCCTGCCAGATTTCCACAAGTGTTGTGAGGGGAACATACATTTCTTAAAGGAGATGTGACTGGTGTTAGGTCTGGACCATTATTCATAATGGTATTATATATGGCAGGAAATTTTAGCCTTCCTTGTTTTGTCCCATTGAATTCTAAAAGTATCTTTCTTCCCCCACTGCTGCCTGCCAGTCACTGTGGAAACCAACGTGCTTCCCACACATTTCCAAATGTGTCTAACAGCCCTGTCGAGGTCTATTAGCTGATATTTTTTTCCTAGAGGTTAGACCCAGGACCTTGCCCAGGCTAGACATGCTATGCCATTGAGCCAAACCCTCAGCTACTAAATGAGATTTCAAAAAGTCTTTTTAAAGATTATTTTATGTATATAAATGTTTTGCTTGCTATAAATCCCCTAAGACCGAAACTACAGATGAATGGGAACCACCGTGTGGGTGCTGAGAGCAAAACCCATGTCTTCTGCAAGAGCAGCAAGTTCTCTGAACTGTGGACTCATCTCTGTAGCTCCTAGATGATTTGGGGCATTAGAAACTTCTCTACAGAAAACACAATAAAGTACTATTTCAAAGAGGCTCCGTGACCCTGGGCCTCATATCTTGGCTCTGCAATATATTGTATGTGTGGGAAAAGGCAGAGAAGAACTTTCCCCCTCAACACTCTCAACCTAATTCCAGTGCATGAGTTCCCCATGAGTCAGGACCCCAGACTACAGCAATGGTAAGTTTTGCTGAAGTGGAGCCTCTGTTGGTGTGGCAGCTTACTGAGGAATATGTTGGCAATTTGACATCGATCTTTCTAATATTATGACAGCAGCCTTTGGAGATATTGCTCCATTTGAGAGTAGCACAACATCATCAAATTCAAGTCGGAGATGCAATGTGTCGCATGATCAAAGATCATTTTCTAAGAATCATACATGAGGAAGAATTGGGATGGAAGCACTATGCTTCTTCACATGACATAATAAACATTAAAATAGGGGCTGGGGACATAGCTCAGTCAGTAGAACACTTGCATAGCATGCCCAAAGCACAGGTTAGATCTCCAGCATTGAATCAACCAAGCATGGTGGTGCATGTCTGTGCAAGCGCTTGGGAGGCAGAGAAAAGAGGAGCAGAAGTTCAATGTCATTGCCAGTTCGAGGCCAACACAGAATGTGTGAGACCCTGCCTCAAAAATAAAGCAATTAGATTATTTTCATATCAATAAGAGAGCAGAATGGGAGGAGCAACTGGAGGAAGAAAGGAGCCAGCTAGGGAAGCTGATTCGCTTATGGAGGGGGATGGACAAGAGCAATAATGACATAGAAGCACAAGGCCTCTTTGATGAAACCCATTACTTTGCATGTTAACCTAAAATAATTAATAATAAAAAAAAACTAGAAAATTCAAAGAAGTCATGTTAACCTAAACATTTTTTCCACACAAGAAATCATTATTTAACACTGATCTTGGTGAGTCTATTTCTATTAATTTTTCATGATCTTGGAATTAAATATTTTTTAAGACAACCATCTGTCTAATATTGTGACAGCAGCCTTTGGGGATAGAATAAGAATAAGAACTACTGCACATTGTCATAGGCAAAATGCATGGTGTGCTTGTGGTGACTAAATCAAAGTTTCAGGGGCCATAAAGAGTTTTATGGGGGGAGTAAAGTCCTTTTGTTTGCATTAGATAAGATACTCGCTGTGCTGTTTTATTAAGTAGCGTTCAAAGAATGCGATTTATAAGAAAATTGCATGGAGAAGAATTTCTAAAACAATCAACTTAAGAAGCATGACCCTGGAGCTGGGTGTGTAGCTAATTGTAGAGTGCTTGACTAGCATGTAGGCAGCCCTGTATCCAACCACATAACCAGGTGTGGTGGTACATGTCCATAATCTGCACTTGGGAGGTACAGGTAGACATCAGAAATTCAATGTTATACTAAGCTGTAAAGCAGGCTTAAGGACAGCCTGCAAGGCTTGGGACCCTGGAGAAAGAGAGGCAGTGGGGAAAGGAAGAGGGAGAGAGAATATCTGTGCAAGATATGAGGGAATGGATGGCAAAAGGGTGTGGATATTGAGACTGTATATTTAAATAATATTAACTATGAATTCACAAAGTAAGGATTAAGACACACATATTAAATACTGATTATTGGGTATATAATGTTGCAGAACTCTGCATCAGAGGTGGTTAAATTGCTAGTTATATAAAAAAGAAGGTCAATTCTATTTCTCACCCCCACCCCATAACCCATGGGTTAGCCAGCCAGTGCAGGGGTATGAAACCCAACACACAGGAGTTCCTGGGTGCACAGCCTGTCTCCTGTGCCATGTTTCTGAGGTTGGTGCCTACCATGTCAAAAGAAATACACATAAAGAAAAAAGAAGTCACTCCTTTTTTATTGGCACAGCTATATGCATTAGTCATTGTCCCTCTGGACCATGCTTATCCTGATAAGCTCTGAGTGTTAGCAATAATAACCATCAACATTCATTTACACATGCACCATTCACGTGTGAAGGCTATTGTGTCAGGTGATTATTAAAACCAACCTCACGGCATAAGCATTATTGCCAACATTTTAAGTAAAGGGACTGAGTCTTAAGGAGATGTAGTTTGTTCAAGACAATGTGGAACCAAACTGGAAATCCAGACTACTGAGGCCTGAACCTGTGCGCTAAGAGCCTATTTGAGCAAACCATTGTTCTAGGAGGTAGGGCAAGGCCCTCCAGAAGATAAGACTTTGATCCTGACAGACGGAGATGAGGTCTCAAGTATCCAAGGCTGACCTTGAACCCTTGATCCTCATGTCCTCACTCCCAAGAGCTGGTAAAAAAAAAAATAGTGTGGGTTCCACAGCTGGATGCATTCATTTTTAAGTGGACCACAACAGAAGCAATAACAAGGCAGAACATAAAGGACAAGAAGAGGCAAGAACACTGACCTAAATTTAGAGGCTGCTATGCTAAGATCTCATAGGACAAAGACAGGGTTTATATATCGACTGCCTGGATTCCCAAGGCAGGCAAATCACACAAGACCAATAAAACCACCCAACTGGGTGTCAAACGACTGTGTCCCCAGGTCAACATGTCATCAGACGACTCTGCGCTGCTCAGGAGTACCTCAGCTGTGGCGAGGGGGGCAGCAAGAGTGCTTTCCTTGAATGCCCCAATGCAAGTCTTGTAGAATGTATGTGCTTCCGCATACAACTTGCCACAACTCAGAAAATGTCTTCCTCTTACTCCTGAGAGTCACAAAGGAGTGCTTCACAGGGAGTTTGTTAGAGTCCTTCTTGCCCAAGACCCACTTGGCTAGCTAACTCCAGCGTCTCCGAGGGTCATACTGCCACCACTACAGAGGTAAGCCTGTTAACTGTCCAGTGCCCAAGTCAAGAGGCCCGCTCCATCGCACAGGCTTCTGGGTGAGGCAAGCCCTCCTCGGCTGGCATCTTGACGGAGACCTTGCTGCCGCCACCCAGAGTATTACTAGAGTTTTCTCTTGTCTCCACCATCTTGGCTCAAGAAACTTGTCCAAGCAGTAAGAAGCATCTGTTCTCTGTGTGCTGTCCCCGTTTAAACACCTCCGAGGAGAAAAACAACTTTTCTCTACCATTGGAATGTAAGTAAACACACTTATTCTTCTTGACAGAAGTCTGGCCCCAAATTACACAATCAATAGCTTCTATCATCCAACCAGAATAATGTCTTGTTTATGTTAATAGTACATTTTCATGCTTGCTTGTTCCTAATTAAAAGGAATCATTTTGATGGATCTAACTACCCCCTCCCCCCCCAAAAAAAAACAACAACAAAGCAGTGACATTCAAAATAAATAACTCTTTTTTTTTTTTTTTTTGGAGTGACCCAAAAATAGAGAAAACAATTTACATGTGTTAAATTCAAACTTGACTGAGACACCCTCTTACATTTTAGTTAAACAAATCCAGGATTGTTGTTTTAAGTTTCGTGGCTAAAATAAGTTGGAGAAGAAACACTAGGTTTTCTGACCCCCAATCTGAAGACTTTGCTCCGAGAAGCCAGGAAAAAGGAGGCTGAGAGAGATGTAGTCTAATCTCTTCTCTGCGGGAGAATGAAGACTGGACCTCTCTGTGCCGCCTTGGTTAGCTTTTGGCCTTTTTCTAGGTATGTGTCATTTCTGGCTCTCACACTTTCAACACAGCCTACTCTTATGCACTGAGCTCAGTGGCTCTGTGGTTTTCTGGAATCCTCACCAAGAGCCTCTTTCAAAGGGAGAGCTTCACAGGCTACATAAACATCGCACAGGCTCCTTTTAAAAGGAGGCTGTATGTTTTGCTCAAAATGCTTAAATCACTACCAAGACTTATTTTATTGTAGCTTAGATTATACCTGAATTCCTCTCGGGTTTTTTTTTCCTTGCTAAATTCCTATGCTCTGAGTAATTTTTCTACCTCCATATTTATAACATTGAATAAGCTATTATATGCTCTTTATAACCTAGAGTTATTTACACATGCTTCCTAATAAATCAGTTTCTGCTCGTTTTTACTAAATGATCAAGCTTTTCCCCTTGGTGTGTAGCTACCTAGATATAGTGCCAAAGGGCCTGGGTTAGCATCTCTCCAATATCAGATGCAATATGAACATTCTGATCATTTCCCTCTCCCTAGCTCAAGGACGGGCTCCCCTCCTCATTCTCACTGGGAAGCAGAAACCTACCTACACCTCTGTCAGTTCCAATAATGCTCTTGGCTGCGGTGAATGTGCTGTGAGAGAGAAAAATAGCTGTGTGTGGTAGTGTTTTTACCACACTCCTGTTAAATGCCTGAAAGCACACTCTGCTCCTCCCGAGGCACAGAAAAGCCCTCTTCCTCCCCTGGTAAAGACAGAGGAAAGTCACCTACCTTCCCTGCCTGATGGCTGGACCTCCTACATGTAGGTTAGGATCTGAATATGGCTGGCCCTCCATGGTCACTGAACCCCACATCTGTAGATTCAAACAACTGGGAAACACAACTATGCAAAACAGAAAATTTGCATTAGTATTCATCCTCTTTATACATACTCCCTGAATATTAGCTCCTAAACAATAGAGTAACTATGTAGCACTTATATTTTATTAGATCTAAGTTAAAAAGCAAAGAAGACACATGCACAGTCACAGACTTTAATGTGTATAAGAACCAGCTGAGGGACTGGGGCTGTAGCTTCTTTGGTAGAGTGCTTTTCCAGCCTGAAAGGAGCACTGGGTTTCATCCCTAGCACTGTGTAAATTGAGCATGGTAATGTGTCCTGTAATCCTAGCACAGAGGTGGGGGAGGCAGGAGGATCAGAACAAGAGCATCCTCTGCTCTACATCAAGTAGGAATCGAGTCTGGAATACATGGGACTGTCTAAAGAAAGACCCCTGAGAGCCTGAGAGTGAGAGTCCCCTCTCACCTCGTTTCCAGGATCTCAGGAGTCTACAAGCCTGGGATAAAACCAGAGCTCCCTAGGTGGATCTGAGGCAGATTGACTGCAGAACATGTGTTTGAGAAGTAGGGATCAGGATGTTACATTATGTATTGTCCTTTAAAACAAGGTCAGGGGATGAGGATCTGAGTTCAAATCCTCTAGCAATCATGTAAAAAGGCGGGAGGGGATACACAGTAGCTTGTGCTTATAATCACAGCAGAAAGAGGAGGAGAAAGAAGAATGCCTGGGGTTTATTGGCAATCCAGTTTAGCCAATCAGTGAGCTCCCAATTCAGTGAGCAACTGTCTCAGATTTAAAGGGAGAGAGAGAGTGACAGAGGAAGACAACTGATACTAACAACTTCCGTCCATACCCATACCCATGCATAAACACATACAAACTACACACATACACACACACACACACACACACACACACACACACAAAACCCTCCACATCCATACATATGCACACACTCCCATATGGCATATGCATACATACCCATATATATATACACTCTAAAGACATAAGCAGACTTAGGTAAATGAATAGAACTAGAAAATATCATCCTGAGTGAGGTAACCTCATCACAAAAGAACACACATGGTATGCACTCACTGATAAGTGAATATTAGCCCAGAAGCTTGGAACACCCAAGACACAATTCACAGACCACATGAAGTTCAAGAAGAAGGAATACCAAAGTATGTCACCTAGTAGGCTCTGCTAGTGCATGACAAATACTGAGAGAGACACTCACAGCCAACCACTGAACTGAGCACAGGGTCCCCAGTGGAGGAGCTAGAGAAAGGACCCAAGCATCCCACATCTCTCACCCCACCTCCCTGCCCTCCCACCTGGTCTCCAAGATCGTGTCTTAAATCCATGGGATTATATATAAGATTACTGTAAAACTTTCCAGAAAGCAGTGATTATTTGTTTGAGACAATGTCTTGCTATGTAGCCCAGGCTAGTCTCATAGTCTTCCTACCTCAACCCAGGAGTCCTGGGCTGGGATTATCCATGCATACCAATACACCCCACAGACACAGGCGCGAAGGGTGGTAGAAGGAAGCGACTTGCAGCAGCATTCTTTCTGGCTGTGCTCATGCGTTTGTATGTTCTCTCTTCTGTTCATAGTAAGTCCCCTCGTCTCCCCCACCCCCTCCTTCCAGCCCTTACTCCCTCCCCATCCCCTCCTACCACCTTCTCAAATCTCGACCTCCCCTCCTGTATGTATCTAGGGTGGTCTCAAAGGCATGTCCTTGAGGCTGACCTTGAACTTCTGGTCCTCCTGCTTCTTCCACCTTTCCAGCGCTTGCCTCTATCAAGCCAGCTACTACATCTCTGGCTTCAGATATCTCCAGAGCAAGGTATCATATGCCCCAAAACTACTGTGAATACTCAAGTGAAAAAGACGGGATGAGAAGAGGAAGTGAGTCACACCGATCATAGGAAAGGCTCAGGACACCAACACTGTGATCTTCGATGAAAGTCGTTTCCTTCTCTTTTGCTTCTGGATCCTGGCTTAAGAACGGCACTCAAGCTTTGCCATCAGATTGGCAGGGGCAATGTTCTCCCGTGGCCTCCTGTAGGGTAGAATTTGATTGGTCAGTGCGTTTTATTTTGTTTTGTGTTTTGCTTTTTGAGACAGAACCACACACTGTAGCCTAGGTTGGCTACATACTCATAGCAGTCCTCCTGTTCCAGCCTCTGGGACTGCAGGCATGAGTCACCGTGCTGGGCTTGGTCATTAACTTATGAGTTTCGGGCAACAAACGCATCCTGATGCCTTCTGTAACCCAGACCGAAGCATCAACCATTTAAAAACCTTACAGCCCAGCAGGGAGGAACAGCCACTTGAGATTATTCATCCACTTGAGAGGAATGAGCAGGGTGTGACAGGAGGAGTTGACATTTAAGCTGAAGAGCGATTAAGGTTTGGCCAGAAGCAAAAAGGAAAGATGAGTTTCAAGCAGAAAAAGAAAAGGGTGTGTGGCCATACACTGACAGCTCCACGAATGACCATTCAGAAGGGTCTTCGAGATGGTGACTGCACTAAAGGGTGGGTTAGCTGTTTGTGTACAGCATTTGACATAAGTTTTATAAAGTACTAAATTGTTCATATCAAAGACAGGACAGGCTTTATGTTTGTGACAGAAGATAATCCCTAGAAATCTCTCCACGGGACTCTGAGGGAGACATGAGCTGGGTCTGCCTTGGTTTGAAGTTCTGAAAGAAGGCAGCCGTACATGAAGCACAGGGTTTGAGTGGGAGGTCAGCCGGAAAGCCGTGGCTAAGCTTCAGAATCAGAAAGGCCTTGAAGTAAGCATTATGGATTTTTAATTTTACCCTAAGTGCCATGGCAAGCCACTGAGGGGTGTTAGTTGCAGAGTAACAGGAACCTCGCTGTATTTGAGGAGGATCATTTTGGCTCGTTTTAGGAAAGACATGGAATGCAACGGACTAGAAGCTAACATCTGCTGAGCTTCTATGTGTACCTGTCTCAAAACAATATGCTGTATGTGCACTATTTACTTCTCAGAACAGCTTAGTGACCTGTCTACTATGGTCTTCACTTAAAAACAAGAAAAACAAGGTCCTTGGAGATGATATAGATTTTCCTTGAGTTCAAAAACATGCAAGGCAAAGTGTGTCCTTCCTTCTGTTGTGCGCTGTGTGCACGGGGTGCTGAATACACTTAATAAGAGCTTCCGGGCTGGTTTTGCATTACTGCAGGTAAGGGATGGCATATCAGATTGCATCGAGTCAGGAGGAGTTAACGCGTGTTTCCACAGCAAGCGTGGTCATGATCCTGTTTCTTATCCGAGTTACCAGATATAGCCTCTTTCTTGCATGATTAAAACTATTCTGGTGTCTTGCTCCTAAGACCTTTAAAATATTTTTAAAATCAATGTTAAATGTGCAAAAGACCTATTCTCATCATTCTGGCAGATTATTTTCCAGGAAGTGGATGCTAGGAGTCAAATAATTGTATTATTTAGAGAGGATGAGAGCTCAGATAACCTTAAAAAGGCATGAGCGTGTGCGCATGCACACACACACACACACACACACACACACACACACTAAAATAGAGCCATATTTGACACTATTGCTGTCAGTGTACCTGCTTTCTTTTTTACCTGAGATTGTCTTTTTTTTTCTCTAGTAACTCTTTGGAAACCCATGTCAAGGGGATGGCCACCCCACTGCCCTAGAGACTGTTGGAGTAGTCTGACCACAAGGTCTCTTCAGAGACAATAGTGAGCATTTGCACTTTCCATGGTCTCGGTGTGTGAGTGACAGCCCCCTGCATTGTAGGTGACTATGGTCAGAAACACTTGCCTTTATATTCTAGAAACGCTCATCACTGGAAGAAAACCGCTGAGACTGACATTTTACCAGCTACAGAGCCACTATCCCTGACACGGGACACCCCCTCTAACCCTGAGGCTCTTGATAGCACTGGGTCCTTTAGCTAGTGTATCACTGCCCTTTCTCATACTGTACCCTAACACTTCTTTGATTATTAACCTAACACTATAAAGCCTTTATTGCTCTTGCAAAACTGCCTTATGCTAAGCTGTTTATAGCTCCTGTCTAGTCGCTACATTTAAACATTTTTTAACCATATTTGGTATTCCAAATGTGTCACCTGCAATTTCCATGATATCTGCGGGGGGGTGGGGGGGTGGGGTGGGGTGGGGGAGAGTATAGATATGAGAATTTATTAGTATTTGTTTAACACTCTCCAGATGAAACCCACAACTCTACAGAACCAGTGTTCAGAGTCAAGCATTGGAGGCACCTTGGAGGTCACATTGACAAGTTAATATTTTATAGAGGGGCGGGGGGACAGAGGACTGACAGGTCAGGACATTTGGCCAGATCAGCCAGATGGGTGGGCGGCAGTCCCTTAAATCCCAGTTCAAGAAGACATTGAAAAAAAGACATATTATTAAATTTTTAAATAAAAATTTATTCTTGTGTTTGTTTGCTTGTTTGTTTTTGTTCTTGAAACAGGGTTTCACTGTGCATTCCTGGCTGCCCTGAAACTCATTCGGTAGAACAGGCTGGCCTTGAACTCAGAGATTTGCTTTGCTCTGCCTCCCAAGTGCTGGTATTAAAGGCATGCAGTCACTACCCCTCTAATAAAAGTTTCTTCTTTAGGTTTCACATTAACATTATTGAGGTTCTCATTGTCATACGGACTTAATCTTCTTCTTGACATTTGAGCAATTGTACCAAATACATTCAATGAAGACACAGCCACGGCCTACTTTACACGTTGAGGAAAATCTACCATTACCAGGAGTCGGGGCACATCTACGATATTTATTCTTCTACCCTCTTCTCTTTTTCACTCTTGCCTATGGTATCTTAGGTTAAATAACCCATTCCTGAACCCATGGCCTCCTGCCTATCACGTCTAGACCTTTCCATTCTTCATTTCCTCCTCTGCGCACGTACTAGCTCCTCTTAGAAGAATACCCGCAAAGCTCCTGTGCTAACTGTGTGCTAAACGTCTTCAACTTTCGCTTCTCATAGGATATGAGGGTCTTCATATTTCAGTCATTCTCTTGGATTTGAAAGACAGGGCATCAAGCATAGGGACGGGGTTGCCATCCTGCTGTCAAAAACTCTGACCCAGTTTGTTCCTGTTTGACCGAACAGTAGGGACAAAAATAGAGAAGGGCCTGAAGAAAAGGAAGTCCAGCAAGAGGCCCAAATTGGGATCCAGCTCAGGGGGAGGCCCCAAGACCTGACCCTGATACTGATACTGATGCTATGGTGTGCTTACAAACAGGGTAAAAAAAAAGAAAAAAAAAGAGAAAAAAAGAAACTGCTCTCCAAAAGGCCTGACAAGCAGTAGAAAGAGTCAGATGCAGATATTTACACCCAGCCAATGGTTGAATTAGGGAAAAGCCGGAAGAAGCTGGGGAGGAGGGCGATCCTATAGGAAGACCAACAGTCTCAACTAACCTGGACAGGATCCTTAGACACTGAGCCACCAACAAGGCAGCATATGCCAGCTGATATGAGGCCCCCAGCACATATACAGCAGAGGACTGCTGGGTCTGGACTCAGTCAGAGAAGATGCACCTAATGCTCAGGAGACTTGGGGCCCCAGGGAGTGGTGATGTCTGGTGGGGTAGGGGGTGGGAACATCCTCTTGGAGACCAGGTGGGAGGGCAGGGAGGTGGGGTAAGAGATGTGGGATGTGGAACAGTCGGAGGGTGGACCAGGAGGGGGATAAAGTATGGACTGTAAAACAAGATTAAAGAATAATTTTTTTTTTTAAAAAAGAGGCTGTATCTAGAATCCCCAGTTATGAAGAAATCAATATTAGCTGGAAGGTGTAATCCATGACAGCAGTCCTTGTGGGAAGCTGAATTGCATGCTGGGATTCAAGTTGAAGCCTGTCTAATTCCACAGTGTAAGCATTCTCCTTAGTATCATGAGTCTTGCTTGCCGTGGAATGTGTCATCCAGTCTCAGTAAGAGGTTTGACTAATACCTACTAATAAGACAGCTGCTCTTTTTCTCCATCCAGAGCATGCAGCACGGTGAGGTGGCCTCGGTCAGGACACACAAAAGCATGGATTGTGAGAGCATCTTTTCGGTGACTCAGTACACTTGCCAACCTTGGAATCAGTTGTGGAAATAACAGCAAACCAAAACGGAAATTCAATATTGAACAATAAAATGTGGTTACTTGAGTTCGTGGATTCAAATATTTGGGGCATCTGCTTCTTAGATGGCTATTGATGGGTTCACCCTTTAATATGCTGCCGGAGGACTGGCTTCTCCCATCTGAGAGCTGAGGTGCTTTCTCCGACCTTTCTCTTAGAGTAGATGGTTCAGTTAGAGGACAGTAAGCTTTGCTAGGGTAACCCACGCAAAATTACGGATGCCCAAAACGACAAACTTACTTTCAAAAGGTTTCAAGACAGAGAAAGAAGCCACTAGGTTCAGACATTAGCAATAACTGTGACAGAGGAAAGGACAGGGTAGAAAATTGCAGGATGGAATCTTTGTTTGTTTATTGTTGTTTTATTTTCTTGGAATTCTGTGAGTCCATTTTTTGCAAGTTTATAATAAGCGTTGGGTAGAGCCCCCTTTACCATCTTCTCCTCCCCCGTTTCTCCATCTTCTTTCCATAGGCTCTTTGTTTCCCCCAGGGTCTGCTTCCAATTTCATGCCATTTCTGTGTATATACTTGTTTGTATCTGCATAAAATCTAGAGCTCACAAATGAGAGAAAACGTGCAATATTTGCTTTTCAGAGACGGGAAGGTCATTCAAAATGAATGCTAATTATATTACTTCATATGTTTTATTGTTGAAAAAAGTTGATTTATGACGTGTTTTCAGTTATAGAGTTTAGACTAGCTTGGTCCTCCTGCCTCAGTTTACTATGTGTTGGGATTATAGAATTGTGCTGCCATGCCCAGCCTGTGTATTTGCTCTTAATGTTTATAAGGACACTTCCCTGACAAGTTTAAGTTGCAGGAGTGCATCCAACTTCAATAAAGAAACTTGCAGTTCTACCTAGGGGACAGGAAATGTTTTATGAATAATATGCCAGGCTACGCATTATTCCTTGAAACTGTTAAACTCTGTTCTTTTTGTTCTTAAATGGTGACTTGTAACCCCTGTAGACCTAGACTTGTAACTATCAAATGTACCTGCCCTATTACTATAATAATCCCTAATCTTTCAGGGTTTATCTATATCATTTTATCTATTGAATATGTAAAATATGCAATGCTTATATCCTCTTTAAGATGATTTTAATTTTGTTTATATATCTGTATCTTATCTACCTCCTTGATTCTAAACACTGTCATTTTTCTGTGTAACTGTACACCCAGACATGGTGGTTCATAGGAGTATGTAAACAAGCTGTGCATAAAGTCTTTCATAGTGTGAAATTTTAGTAAGTATGAAAGCTCATTTATTCTAACAATTTTTAATTTAAAGAGGATATAAGCATTGTATATTTTACATATTCAACCAGGACACTGAGCTTCCTATACTTGTGCCAGAGTTGTTAGCTAATGTTTAATTATTAAATTTAATAAGTGTGGGAAGTTCAGTGTCCTGGTTAGTTGTCTGCCCAACCCCTAACTCCTTGACAGAATCTAGTTGTCTGGGAAAAGGAACCTCAGTTGAGAAAATTTCCTCATCAGGTTGCCTGCAGGCAGATGAGGACATTGTCTTACTAATGTGGGAGAGCCCAACGTACTTACTATGGGCAGTGCTACTCCTGAGAAGGTGGTTCTGGGTTGTATTAGAAAGCAGGCTGAGTAAACCTTGAGAAGCAAGGCAAAATTAGTCTATAGCTGCTACACCAGTTACTGTTTCCAATTCCTTTGAGTTCCTGCACTGACTTTCTTCAGTGATAGATTATAATATGGAAGTGTAAGCTAAATAAACTTTCTTCCTGAAGTTGCTTTTGGTCACACTGTTTTATCACATCAAAAGAAAGCAAACTAAGACTCTTAGAGAGCAGGAAGGCAAGGCTATTGTCTCAGTGTAGCTGAGTTGGTGGGGTGCAGAGAGAGAAAGGAAGCTTATATGAAGTTACAGGAGTCATTCAGGGTTCAAACCTAAGCTTACTTAGGTTTTACAATGCTTATCATATCTTCAATTACATCTCTGCTTTTAGATGATATAAGGTATCATATGTGGCCCCTAAACCATTGAAGTTTCATCAAGTTTAAACTGGTTAAAACATAGATACTGTAGTGTTTTTAAGTATGAAGGGCTGGAGCAATAGCTTAGCAGTTAAGAACATTTACTGCTTTTACAGAGAAGTGGGGTTCAGTTCTCAGCCCCACATGGGGCTCAAAACTGCTATAATATAATCTGTTTTAGGCAGATTCAAGACCCTTCTCTGATCTCTGTAGGCACCAGGTACACATGTGGTGCACATATATATATGCAGGGAAAACAGGCACACATAACATTAAAATAAGTGTTTCTTTAAAATGTGAGCAAGTATGAGGCTATAGTAAATTCTGAGAGAGAGAGAGAGAGAGAGAGAGAGAGAGAGAGAGAGAGAGAGAGAGAGAGAGAGAGAGAGAGAGAAAGAGAGAGAAAGAGAGAGAGATACAGTAATGGCCAAGCTTCTCTGTCAACTTGACATACCTGGGCAGAGGGAAGGTCAATAAAAGAATAGCATGTACCAGATTGGCCTAAGGGCATGACTGTGAGATATTTTTATGACTAATTAATGTAGGAGGGCCCAAAGCAAACCAGAATTGAAATACTTGTAGAAACTTCTATGATGTGGTTTTGAATCAGGATATGTTAATAGAATCCAATACTTAATCAAATTCAAGTAAAGGGTGGTGTTTCATGTTTAACAAGAAGTTCCAGAACTGAGTAGCCCCAGTTGGAGAACTAGATGGGTGAGTAGCTAGAAACCACATGGTGGTTCAAAACCATCTATAATGGGATCTGATGCCTTCTTCTGTAATGCAAGTATACACTCCAATAGAACATTCCAACAAACAAACAAACAAACAAACAAACAACACTTTAAAAGCCATAAAAAATATTGTTTAGTTTTAAAATTCATGTATCTGGACTATCTAGAAAACCCAAAGCTAACTGTGCCCATCCATGCTAACTAAAAGCTGTTGGATAGATCTGTTGTTGCCCTGTTGATGGAGAATCCCAACTCCCTGGCACGGAGTCCTCACTCTCTAATGTGCCTGCTCTGCTTTGCTCAGATTACCTACTAATCCCACAGGTGAGGAAATTACTAGCAAAGAATACACTTTGAACCTTTGGGTGCTTTTGCATCTATAAACATAACCTGATGGTTCAAAAGAAATGAGGTCAAAGGTCAGCTCTATCTGGAGGGTATGTTTCCTTCAGCTCTATTAATTAGCCACGTGTCCTTATTAACTTACAATTTTTCTAGTCATAAAATTAAGCAATTGGCATATGCTACAGGACTACTACAAAGATGAATTTTACCTTTAACCTTTAAAGAAAGGATTTTAAATTTGTGTTTTATTGATGAAAGAATTGCTTTTATATTTGAGCTAGTCATTAGCAGTTTTCTCTGGAATGTTTTCAGTTAAATATAGTACCTTGTATCTCCTGTACAATCTGCAATTGAAATAATTTCTTGTGGATTGTCCTCTTAAAAACTATTTACAATGTAGCCCCCTTGCTTACATATTACCCAGTGTTGACAGCAAAATTAAAGAGTTGCCATTAATTAACATCATTTATGATAATTGTTAGAGAGCTGTGATGGCTTTCAACACTGAAACAAAAATTCTTTTATTATGCTATTTCTAATAGAGTAAAGGTGAGTATAACACTCCATATTTGCCTCAGATATTTCAAATTCAGATCTTTAAATTGTTATTTTAAGAGCTCAGTGATTGCAGATACAGTTGAAATTTGTGTGTGCACCTCTGCCCTCCAAATCCCCCTTGTATATATCCAGAGATAAGACTCACTATACTGGATTTGTTACTCATTATTTCTTTGCATATCTCAAGTTTGTATACTTGATAAGTATACTTTATGCTGTCTTTTGGCTAAGTGTGAATTACATATTTATAAACCCATAAACAAAAATTTATCTGCTGTGTTTTACATTTTTATAATCATGGCATTATATATAATATACACATCTCTAACTTATTTTGTCTTTCCTTAACTTTTGTGTCTTATCTACCTTAATAAATGAAACTAGGAATTTATTTTAAAATAGTGTACACTATTCTAGGTAGAAATGCATTTTCATCCATCTCCTACTAATAAACTTTGGCTATTTTCTAGGGATTTAAAAACATGGAGCAATATTGTAGTACTTGGGTACATGTGAAGAAAGCTCTACATAGAACATACCATGTGGCTGATCCTATGAGAATCAGCTAGTAACAAACCAACTCTTATACTCTGTAGTATAAGTTTTTGGAGGAGCCATACTAATTTCTCTTTACCTGTTATGTCAAAAGTCATTATGTGCCTCAGGGGATGGCTCAGGGCATAAAGGCTCTTGTCACCAAGACTGAAAACTTGAGTTTTCACCCTGGATCTATACAATGGAGTTCTCCAAGTCATCTTCTGACCTTCGTACATGTAGCATAGCACATGCACACACACACAGAGTGGGGTAGGGAGAGAGGGAGGAGGGGACGGGGAAGGGGTAAAGGGTAAGGAAAGGGGGAGAGACAGATAGAGACAGAGAGAGAATGTGTTTTAAATATTATGGACTTTAGCTTTTGGAATTAGCTTCATAAAACAATTCCCATAGAGTTGAGCCATTGGTTTCTAGGTTGGTAATACCATTACACTACTGGATGAACACAGTTAGAAGTTCTTTTCTGGAGCTGAGAAAATGTGACAAATTGCGGAAGAGGTGACAATTAGACATCATACACCAAACCAAGCATTACATCATTGATATGTGATTTTCGTTCAAATAGTCACCATTTTTTCCACTTAAAATGTTCAAATACATATGATGTGTTGAACTGTCAATCAAATGCTCCCTAGTTGAATGTTGAACTGTCCCTGAAAAATGATGCTGTCCTGATGGGCATTGTCATCAGGGGCTCGGTGAGTCTCAGTTTCAACCAGTCTACAGCTTTCTACTGTGTTCATAGTTCTCAAATGTTCCTTGCAATCCATAAGGTTGGACACTACTAGTTCGCTTAAGCTAAATTATTCAATGGGTAATAACCTGTCACTCTAAGTGAATTACTATAAGGTTCATTTCTCTTCATAGTATTTATCAGTCATAAGTGTCAGCTTTGCTTGGAATGGTCAGGTAAAAAGTGAAATCCTTTCCCTAAGCGTGCCTATCAGGCTTGGAAGGGAAAGAGAGATGGGAAAACCAAAGCCGACAAGCAGGGCACGGCACGGCACGGCACGGCACGGCACGTCTTTACGGGTTTCGTCACGGGCAAGTCTGATCCTAAAAAGTGAAGTGATAAAGCAATTTAATTGGGGAAAGAAAAAAATATTTGGGGGCAACACTACAGTCTCTCACGGAGGACAGTTCCTTCTTGAGCGAGTATCACTTGGCTAGCTTTTGGATTATTTACAAAAGCCGTGGAGGAGTGCTGATGTACCGAGTAATAAGACTCTTTTATCTCTGGGATAGGTTGATTTAAATTTAAATATGAATCCACAGGAAAATAAGAAAATCATTTTGGAACTTAAGGAGTAATTAAAAGTCCACGGTTTTCATTCTGATCTAAGTACAAACAATATCAACTTACAAGCTCATCTAACTGAAATGTTTACCATATCTCTCTGAATGAAATTATATGTGTCATTCCTCACCCTTCAAGTCCCTCCCCTTCTAGCCACCAGGGGATCCTCAAAAAATATATATATTTTCAACCAGACCATTCAAGTGTGTGGCACATATTTAATGAAAGTCCATCATTTTCATGCTTTTACAATTAAGAAAGGTATAATTTCACTTATATGGATGACATATTTGAGAAGGCTAATGAAAAAGCCTTAGAAGGAAGATTTTGAAATGTAATTGCTATATGCTAGGATATTTGTTGTGTAACATGTAGATTCTCCCACCACCTCCAGTGAATCTTTCCTGATTTTTAGGTTATTTGTAAGTGGCTGGTACCTTGGGAACTAGGTCCAGCTTTTAAAGGAATCAATCTTTTTCACATTCCTTTTCTATCTTAATACATTTTCAAATTTGTTTTCTAAAAGGAAGAGAGCGCATTCTAGATGCGAGCTTTGATTCTTTAAATAGTATTTTTCAAGATAGCTTTTAAAAAATAATGGACACGAGAACTGATCACTTCACCCAACAATTTACCCATCAGAGGAAAGTCATCGCTAACAGGATTCCACTGGTGTCGTCCTACATGATTACATTTGCTGTTCATTTAGTCCCTACAGGTGCCCGTGTTACTTACCTTCTAGAAACGAGAGGCTTACAATACTTACTGCAGACCCAAGTTCAGCCCTGGGAAAAGCAGTCATGTTCAGCAGGAGTCTTCAACAGGGCTTATAAAGGCCTCTAAAAGCGGGAAGTAGCAGTGGACAATTGTTTAAAAGTCTCCTGAGCCTTCTACATGTCAACTAGAATTTTAAACAAACTAATAGAAAGAGTGTCAGGAAGGTCTTTTCAGCTTTAGTCTAAGGCAGTGGTTCTTATCTTTCCTAAAGCTGTTGACCCTTTAATACAGTTCCTCACACTGTGGTGACCCCCAACCATAAAATTATTTTCATTGCAACTTCTTAACTATAATTTTGCTACTGTTATAAATCATAATGTCGGTATCTGTTTTCTGATGGTCTTAGATGACCCTGTGAAAGGGTGGCCCAAACACCCAAAGGGGTCATGAGAGTCACTGCTCTAAGGAGAATTACTTTCTATTTTCCTCTAGGACAACGATCACTAGGCTCAATGTTTGTGAAAAAGAAGATGGGAAATGTACAGAGAGGCTATGCTACCGTCTTGAGGCAGTAGCCTTTCCTGGCTGTGAAGAGCACAGAGGCTCTGGGCAAGCTCAGCGACATTCTTCAGCTTAGAGCAGAAGCAAAGTGCACGTGTTCCAATTGTCCCCTTGGACGGCTACATCAACAGGCCCGTGGAACTGCAGCCTGCTTAGCAAAGCAGAAGTCCAAGACAGTCTCTGACGGCCTAACACACAGAATGCTGCTTCTTGCAGGCATTTCCTTAGATTATTATATGCATATAAAGTTTGGATAATAGGTGATGTGGTTAATTTTAATATAATACAAACACAGTTTCCAAAGTTGCATGATTAAATATTATTCAAGATAAAAATATTTAAGATGAAGAAAAGAATCAAAATATCTTGCCATGTTTCTATTTCGCTTTTTTTTCTTTTTAAAGATTTATTTTATGTATGTGAGTACATTGTCTCTCTCTTCAGACACATCAGAAGAGGGCATCAGACCCCATTACAGATGGTTGTGAGCCACGATGTGGTTGCTGGGAATTGAACTCAGGACCTCTGGAAGAGCAGTCAGTGCTCTGAACCGCTTAGCCATCTCTCCAGCCCCCCATATTTCTATTTTGTTGGTAATAGTCTTGATTTGTTATAGCTTTCTCATTGATTGTTTTATTATTACCTCAAAGGTTAAATTTTAGTAAACTCAGGTCTTCCAAATGTTAGAAGTAACATTTGTCCTTTCTTATCAGTTCATTTTGAAAAGTATAAACTCTAAAAATAATCTACCAATAAGTGCCTTTCTTTACTTTTATCTTTTTCTTTTTTCTATTCCTGTCTGTATGCGTGCACGCACATGTGTGCAGTGTGCTTTCCTCTGTGTGGAGGTCAGAGGTTCTAGAATTCACCAGTTCAGCTAGTGTGACTAGCTCCGAGTCCCAGGGATCCATTTGTCGCCCACTCCAGGCCTGGTTTGTAGGTAAGTGCCTGGGATCCAACTCGCAGATCCTCAGGCTTGAACAGGGAGCCCTCTACCCACTGAGTCACATCGTAAATTCTGAATTGTTAAATAGAAAGCGTTTAAACCTTTAATCATCAGAAAGTCATTTCATTGGGCAATGGGGAAAACTGGCATGAAAACGTTGACTGGATGGGCGAGTAGTCTGGATGAGGCTGAGAAAAAGGAGAATGAGGTGGTTAAAAACTGATAACTAGTTGTTTTAAAGAAACTGAACAACACTAAGGTTTGGAAGCCACCCATAAGTCAGGGAAAGAAAAAGATATTGCTATCTCTCCCCCGAATGTGTTGTTTTTCCAAAATACATGACTTTGATTCACTAATATTTATATTTTTGACAAGTTAACCTTAAGCAATAATAAAAGCCACCCAAGTAATTTAAAATTCTGCCCTTTTGTTTTACAAGACCATTTCCCACACATTTTTTTTTTAATCTAAAGAGCAGGTTGAAAAAAACTTGAACATGACAAACCTGTATATAACATGTAGGCACAGTCAGATTCTTTTGTTACTAATCTAGTTCAACATGTACAGATATATTGGATTACTAAATCTGGTGAATTACTCCCTTCCCATCTCATAAATATCCTGCTAACTTTGGTGAATCTATGCATTTAAGCCTATTCGTTTCAGGAAATGGTTTAAAAACAGTTTTCTTCTGGAGTGGAATGTGCGTACAGGCTCGGGAGACATGATGCACAGATCTAAAAGGATAAATGGATGAAGTGATGCTGAGCTGAAACAGTTTTGAGACATGGTATTCACATGCTTCTATTTTAAAGCAGCTTTTAAAATAGAAAAAAAGGATCTGCAGTGCTTTGCTTTCAAGTCAACTAGTACTAATGAAATAATCGCTGTTCAAAAAATTCGGAGAAATCCTGTAGATGATAGATAGACGAGATCCACTCTCACTCTGGCTTTTCCCCTTTTCTTCGTTGTTCCTGCGCTCAAACGTTCTAAATGTCTTAAGTCGCATAGCCGAAAGGATTTTGCTCATATTTTCCAAAACATTTCACTTCTGGGCAGTAGCCAACCATGGAAAGTTTTAAGCACATTTGGGAGAGGGACGAAGCGTGTCTGGGCGGCCTTGGCAGGACTGATGCCTTCAGAAGGGCGGACACATTCCCCTAGCCCAGGGGGCGAGCAGTTGGCTTGGACCAGGCGATCTGCCACCGCCGGCCTCCCTCCAGCCCTGCGCGGCCCGAACAGGCGCACTACAGCTTCCTCAAGAGCTCCGGGACGTGCTTCCCGGGAGCGCACCTGCCTGGTGAATGGCCAGACTCCCGAGCCACCGGGTGGCCTCAAGTGGCCCCAGGAGAGGGGAAGGGCGGCCGGCGGGGCTGACACACACGTCAGTCGGCCTTCATCCCGCCCTCCAGGACCCCGCCGGACTGCGCACGGGCGCGGAGACAAATTTGACTGATTTTCTCGCCAATCAGAAGAGAGGTCGGCAGGCTGAGCCAATGGAAGAGCTCGCATGGGGCAGGCCGTCAGCGTCCTCCCGCCCCCGGCGGGTGAGCCTGGTATGTCTCCAGCCCTCCCCTGAGCGTCTGTCTCAGTGCGGAGCTCGCGGCGGCCGGAGTAACTTCGGCTAGTGGCAGGCTCGGAGGCGGCGGCGGCGGCGGCGGCGGCGGCGGCAGGAGCGGCGGCGGCGGGAGCGGCGGAGCTGGGGCCACACCCCGTCGCGGACTTTTTCTCTTTTCAGTCCTCTCTCCTCCGCCTTGCGGGACACCGTTCCGGGAGCCGAGCGGCCGCCCACGCCCCAAGCATCCTCCTCTGACTAGCGGGCGCCGGCGGCATGATGCGGCTGCGAGGCTCGGCGATGCTACGGGAGTTGCTATTGAGGCCGCCCGCCGCCGTCGGAGCCGTCCTGCGGCGCGCGCAGCCCCTCGGCACGCTGTGCCGGCGCCCCCGGGGCGGGAGCCGGCCGACCGCTGGCCTGGTGGCCGCTGCGCGACTCCACCCGTGGTGGGGCGGGGGCGGCCGCGCGAAGGGCCCCGGCGCGGGCGGCCTGTCCAGTTCGCCCTCGGAGATCCTCCAGGAGCTGGGGAAGGGGGGCACGCCGCCACAGCAGCAGCCTCAGCAGCCAGGGGCGTCGCCACCCGCAGCACCGGAGCCCAAGGACAGCCCGGGGGAGACCAACGCGTTCGGCAACAGCGAGGGCAAGGAGATGGTGGCCGCGGGCGACAAGTGAGTTGCGTGGGTGAGGCGGAGGGGAGGGGTCGGGCCCTGGGCGGTGGGCGGCGGCGGCAGCGGTGCGGCTTGGCAACGGAGGTTCGCGGAAGAGAAAGAAAGCGATGCCAGGCGGCCTGCGACGGCGGTGCCATGTGATTAGGCCCGGCCCCGCCCGCGCCCCTCGTCTGCTCCCACTTCCCCTCCGTGGCCGGCGCGAGTCGCCCCGGCGTGATGGGTGAGTGCAGAGAGGGTCGTGCCTGCTGCTGCAGCCCCTGCCGGGTAGAGGCTGCTGTCCGATCGCGCTGGGTGCTCAGCGCCCCGGCTCTGCGAGGGTGATGCCACGCGAACCTCCATCTCTCCGGAGTGACATTGAGGAGTCGGGCATGGAGCGGAGCCTCTACCTTCCCGATTCACCTTAATGCCAGGCCGCAATTCCCCCATTCTGTAAGCCTCCGCCACCATCCCACTGGATGCCAGATGTGGCCTGGGGTTCTTAATCCTCCTGAGGTGGATCGTTTTGGCGTGCGTAGAGCCATCTGGGCCACCGGAAATAATGCTTCAGAAATGAGATTAGGCGGAATAGGGACATGTGGCCTAGAGGACGAGGCACGCAGCATGGACCACCTGTTCTTACCAGGACCAGTGATGGCTTGTCTGATGTCTTCTGGGAGGTGGACAGATTTTTAAAGAACAAAAATTGTTTTAAAGGCACAAAAACGAAGTGTGACATAAAATACACGATCTAAGTAGTTCCGGGGACTTGGTCGTGATGGGATGTTGACTCATTGTGTATATACTGTGGGAATTTAGCCTAAAAGAAAAATTGAGTTTTCTTAAATTTGACACTTGCTGAATGCTTTTGTGTACCTTACATAGTTTTCCCAACTAGGTAAACACTTAACTTTTCGGCTTTTTGTGTATCCTATTTTTCTGACTTTATACTGACATGGTGTATCCTGTTTTGCATGTTCCTTCTCTTCCAGCTCTGCTTAGTAGCTCAAGTCAAACGAAAGTGTGAATTTTGTGATTTCAATCTCAGGCCTGCTTAATGTTTCCTGTAATTGATGTTGGTACCTTCCTAAAACATTCCTGGTTATTTTCCCAGAGTGAAAATACTGTTTAAAAAAAAAAACAACAAAACAACAACAACAAAACTCTTAATAAGAAAAAAGCCACTTAATGATGGTATTTTGTGATATAGCTTTGTATCACAAACTAGCTTGATGATCATGAACACATTATTACATGTTTTGGATTAGATGACTCAAATCCCTTTTAGTGTTGTATTGTTTTGTTTTGTTGTTTTTCAAGACAGGATTTCTCTGTGAAGCCATGGCTACCCTGAAACTCACTCTGTGGACCAGGTTGGCCTCCAACTCAGAGATATGCCTGCCTCTGCCCCTGCTCCTGCCCTGCCTCTGCCTCCACCTCTGCCTCCAGAGTGCTGGGATTGATTCATAAAGGCTTGTGCTCCCCCCTCCAGGCTTTGTAAATTCGCACCTCTAATGTTTTAGAAAGTAGAATGTGTATTATGTTCGTTTAATCAAATCCCTTACCATCACCTTACCATCATTTGGTTTACCAAGCTTTTGGCACAAAACACATGTTTACTCTTAATAGTTAATAACCAGTTGCAGGATGGGGGAGGTGCTTTCTATTAAAGTACTCTGGTTCTGTGTTTTGGTCCTCTCCCCCCAATTACTCTAGTGCCCTTTTTAAAAAGAAAAAAAATCAGATAGGAAAATGAAGTTTTGTTTACCCAGAAGTTTCTGGTTTCATCACCCTGTTGGTACTAATAAATCATCTTAGAGCAATAATTTAGGACTGCTGTTTTGGCTAATGCTCCATCCTGTTCCCTCTCATTTTGCCCAGCTGAAGAACCCAATTTAGGGAGGGAATTCCCCAAGATTTGCTCAGATTCCTGGAGAGTGTTTGGTGCCAATAAGATAAGGTTATTTACCTTAGTTAAGGGACTAGACGTGTGTGTGTGTGTGTGTGTGTGTGTGTGTACCAAAATTTAGATAACAACTAAACAGGTTCAGAAACAATTCAGAAAAGATTGATAGTTCTGAGAGCTTTCAATCAAGGATTTGGTTCAAGTAACAACTGTCATGAATGTATGTGACATGAAGATAGGAAGAAAGTATGATTTTGTTGAAGTTTTCTGTTTGATCTATTTTCCAAAAGTTTTCCTCTTTTGACCAATTTTCATTTTCTGTGCATTTCTCTCACTTAGGCTAGGAGATGAGCTCCTGCTTGATCCAGTTATCCCTTTGTAAATGCTCAGCCTCTAGAGCATGGACCTTCCTTAGTCAGCAGCCTACAGGACTGCCGGATTTTATAATGTTACTAAGAAATGGCAATGTGAAAATTAAAAGCTGCTGTTTTATACAGTGGGCATGTGTTGAAAACTACATAGCTTTATTCACTACATAACAGTCTGTTCTTTTACTCTAAAAACCTGTTGCGAGTGTTGATCTTTGAATTTTCATTTCCAGAGAAAGTTTATCTTGAAATAAACATGTCTTACCTGAAACTGTGTTTTCGGCAGTTTACATTTTACATTTTTCTAGGAAACAAGGTCAGAGCAAACGTGATGCTTAGCCCCAGCTCCCTCATTAGCTCACGGTGTTTTTCTGTTCTTAGTTCAGACCTTATGTTTTTATTAACCTTATCTTAAATTGTAGATGTTGAAATATGATCAAGTTGTCTACTTATCTTTTTTCCAAAAACCTGTAAAACTCTGAACTAGTATCACCTTACATTATATTGTCCATAGACCTTCAGTCTGATAAGGTTGTCATATGAGTAACATTTTAATATCTAAAGATAAGCATGATGACCTTTGCTCAGGCTTTCTCTGTAGAAGTCTTATTTCATTTTGTTATCATCATTCATTCCATCATTAAAAACCAAACAGTTTGGCTTGTTTTTTGTTAACAGGACTTCCTTTCCTTTAGCTTTGGTTCTCTTTGTATAGACAATACTTTAGTTTCTTAAGACAAGTCTGTCCTTATATTCCTAACATGACTTCAAATTTTAAATTTACATTGCCAGATTCTTCATTTTCTCCTAATTGTTTGTGAAAATTAATTTAGAATTCTAATGAAGGGTATCCCTTTCAGAAAACTAACATGCTAGATTGTACATTGTCAGTTACAAATATGTTGTGGCACTAAGAGCTTTGATTAACTTGCGTGTTTGCTTAACAGACATTTTCAAAGAAACCAAATTTATATCTTCCTTTAAGTGTGACATTCTTAATTTTAGTAAAGCCCAGAAATCTCTTAGTAAAATGATGCTTAGGAAAGGCCAGTGTGTATATGTTTGTGTACATTAAATTACCTTTGATTTTGACATTTTATTTACGAGGAAAAAGGATTAGGCTGAAATACTAGTATGTATGTACTTCTTACAAAACTAACCTTTTGTAGGGCGCAATATTGAAAATACTTCATTAAAATAGCCATGAGACCATTTTCCTCTGTCAATTTGACAGGTGTTAAGTAAGATGATCCCTATGTGGTAGAAAATAGGACACCTTGCATTGTTGATATAAAGTATACATTTATTCACTATTTTAGAGAAGTAGTTTTGTAGTTTGCTAAAAAAAAAACTTTATGCCCCTTATGCAGTAACTATGTTTTCATGTCTCCACAAAGTATGACATTTTAAAAATGTGCTTTTAAGTATACAAGAGTATTTAAACTTAAAAATAAAGTTCATACAAAAGTGATTTCACCTAGCTTCATCTGGTATGATAAGGCATATTTTCATAGTTCCTCTTTTTAATAAATGGAATGTGAGGCACACAAAAATTATTACATTGTTCTCTGTGAGAATTCAATTTCAAAGTAGGATTTAGTAATATGTACTTCATATAGTACTGAAAAGGAAATTGCAGGTGTAGATAATATATTTTGGTGTTGGATATAAAAACAACTTTTGAAATAGGTGGCAGATACTTCTGTGATCCTTCTGAATTGCATCTGCTTTCAATTTCTAAAGGTTAACATTTACAGTTCAGGGCTGGAGAGGTGACTCAGGTTAAGAGTATGTACTGCTGTTCCAGAGGATCAGAGTTCACATCCCAGGATCATGTTCAGTACCTGTAACCTCAGCTCCAGGAGACCCAATACCTACTCCTGGCCTCTGCAGACACCTGCACATGCATGAGCTCGTACGCTCATATAGATAAACTCACAAACATATGCTTAAAATAATAAATCTTCAAAAAGTATTACAGTTTACTTAGAATATCTAATGGTGTGTATATGTGTGTGCGCACACATGCATGCCTGCTTCTTAGTCATTGTTTTGTGGTTTCCCTAGGAGTAAACTGCTTTTTTTTTTTTTTTTACAATGCAGAGGATTAAGCCTGTATCTTTTACATACTTGCACATTATGCTACTAAACTACCTTTCAACACTAGTTTTAATAGGAAGCGAAGACTATGACAATAAAAATATGACTAAATGTCATATTTTTGAAGCCTAATATTTACATTAAGCCATGCATCTAGAAGTCATTGCTAAACATGAATATGAGTTGTAATTAACTGAATAGTATTAATATAAATAAACATACATAAAGTTCACTGAATATAGACATTTTTTCAGAGTCCTGAAATTTTAAGCTTCTTGCTTTTTTAGAAGTCTGCCACCTACAAACTTTAGGGAGCTACCAAATGGAGTTTTCACCTTTAAAAATGTTTCTTTGAATGTGTTTTGCTTGCATGAATGTGTATGTGCAGCACATGCATGCCTGGGCCCTCACAAGTTTGAAGAGGGCTTTGGATCAGCTATAAGCCACCCCTATGGGTGCTGGGAATCGAACCTGGTTCCTCTGTAAGAGCAGCAAGTGCTCATCACCACTTAGCCATCTTAGCCTGCAATTTCATTTTTTGTTTATTAAAAAAAAGACCAGCCGGGCGTTGGTGGTGCACGCCTTTAATCCCAGCACTTGGGAGGGAGAGGCAGGCGGATTTCTGAGTTCGAGGCCAGCCTGGTCTACAGAGTGAGTTCCAGGACAGCCAGGGCTACATAAGAGAAACCCTGTCTAAAAAAAAGACCAAAGAAGAGGAAGGGTATTACTTCTCACTGAAAAGTAAATGTCATCTGAAAGAACAGGTTTGTGAAAATACTTGAGTTACTTCAGTTTTTAAGACATTTGACATTGTTTTTTTTTAAACTATTACATTATTGTAATATTAAGGTGAAAAGACGTTCTTTAAATATTTCAGCAATATGAAATCCTATATAAATCAAGGGCATATTTTATATCTATCTAAGTAACTGGTAAGAGAATGCTTAAAGCTGAGGGAAGAACATTTCTGAAATTTGTGATTATTAATATTTGTCAGTATTGCACACAGTTGCACATATAGACATTTACTCCAATATTACCCTAGACTATTCTATTATAAAATTAATTTGGCTATGAAATAGTACATAGAAATGAAGACTGAACTTGACAGTTTTCTGACTATGATAAAGTATGAGTAAAATGGTCTCCTTTGTGAGGTATCTATTCTGTTTGGTATGTGGCATTTAGTATTCATTACTTATTTCTAAAGAAATGTTTACATGAAAGTACTACTTTCAAAGCATAGAGCTTGTTTTGGTGTAATGAATACCAATTTAATAATTTTCAGGAGAAATGTATTTTCATCTACTCATTTCTGGTGCAGTTTTAAAGATTTTAAACTTGTCTTGATAATTAGGCAGGCAATTCCTTGAATCTTTTTGTAGAAGTTATTAAAGTAGTACAGACATTGGAGAACGTTTTTTACCTTATGAGTTATTCATAATTTTAGGAATCTGAGCTAAAAAACAAAATATAGAAAGATTTATTCCTTAATATTTTTAATATAGTGTCTTACATATTGGAACAAAATACATTTATGGAAAGGGATGAGCTTACTCCTGTGCTGAGATACAGTTAGTTGTAAGGGGCTCCCTTGTTCAGCATCAGTAATATATGCAGTTAAGTAAATTAGCCACTTAAGTTAGGAGGAAGTACTAATGTGGTTAGAGTAAAGCTTTTTCTATGAACTATATTATCTTAAAATTTAAAGAAGTCAAAAAAAAAAAAAACAATAGGACAGTAAAAATGGCAGTATTAGGAGAATGTACATGTGTTCCCACTTCTTAATAGTTACTTCTAAGCCGGATTTCCCTTCTGAGTGAAAACATCTTTAAAAAATGGAAGCCGCGCCCGGCGGTGGTGGCGCACGCCTGTAATCCCAGCACTTGGGAGGCAGAGGCAGGCGGATTTCTGAGTTCAAGGCCAGCCTGGTCTACAGAGTGAGTTCCAGGACAGCCAGGACTACACAGAGAAACCCTGTCTCGAAAAACCAAAAAAAAAAAAAAAAAAAAAAAAAAGAGTGTTACCTGGAAAAAATGGAAGCCGCTTATCAGTTACAATTTGATAACCTCTTGCTACTCACTTATATCTGGTTGTATAAGAATAACAAGTATTGTTGCACCAAGAAAATTATGTAAAATGATTAAAATGGATTTGGATTTGCAGGGTTTTTTTATTACCTATTTTCCAGTCATACAAGCTAAAATAAAATCCTCAAATATTAAACTTGTAAATTCTAATTTAGTTTTGATGGAAGTCTCCTTGGAGATGTTGAATATTTCTGCCATATTAAAACAATAAAGCTTTAATATTTTTCATTGCATTTTTTGCTATTTAATGAAGCATCTATAATATGCTCTAGTAGACTGATACTTTAAGAGAAGTTCTGATAAACTTTTCCTGTTAAAGGCAAGATACTGTGGAGTCACAGTTTTCTGGGATTCTCTGGTTCTTAGAACTTTCCAGGTCACCTGTGCTACAAAGTGGTCATCAGTAGTGGGTAAATGAAGCGTGTTTCTATTTCCAGTGCTGTGAACTTCATTTAGAAGAGAGTGACCATGACTGCTGGGATTGGTTCTACTGCTTTGAACTCCGGCCCTCAAAAGCAGGAATCTAAGTGTCCAAATACTGAAGGTCCTTGTGCCAAATTGGTTTTTGGTCGATCAAT
Source organism: Apodemus agrarius (assembly GCA_964023405.1). Taxonomy (NCBI): domain Eukaryota; kingdom Metazoa; phylum Chordata; class Mammalia; order Rodentia; family Muridae; genus Apodemus; species Apodemus agrarius. Next base: position 48,593,392 of record OZ030014.1, read on the forward strand.
TAAGAGCTAATGGCCAACAATTGAGCAGGTAGACTGAGGCAGGGCTTTGAGATTGGTGTGGGCTAGAAACTGAGAGAAGCATAGATCTTCATGATGGGGAAGAAGGGTCAGACCTAAAGGTCCACCGACATGTGAGAATCAGTGAAAGTGTACACATGGGCCATTTTCCCAATTGTGTTTGGGGCACCAGAGATGAAATATAGATTTTGAAAGATGTTAACTCGGGAGTACCAGAGCTAGCAGCGAGAAGGTTTAGAAATGCCCAGCCATTAAGCTAGTCACAGCATATCAAAATTAAACGTGTGTGTGTGTGTGTGTGTGTGTGTGTGTGTGTGTGTGTTTTTCTCCTGGGTAGGTGTAGAACACACACACACACACACACATTCAGCCCCCTTATTGATAGTTTAGTGGAACACTTTATTGAATTAATAGGCCTTTTTTGGGTTTAGGTTTGGGAGAGAGTTTAAAGTTCATCTCTCCAGCCTCTGTTTTTACCCCAATTCTATTACGTTTTATAAATGTTGTTGCTAACTCTATTTAAATACTTTGACAAGAGTTCTTGCATGAAAAGGGCTGTTCATTATATTTTCAGAGCAATTTGATTTTCCCTTATGTATACCTGAAATGTGATTTTTATTAACTTCTCCCTATAATTTAGTTCTGACTAAGTCAACTGTGTTAGTGCCAAAGTGATTGCAGTGAGACACTGGCCTTTGTTTAACATAATAATCTCTTTGCTTTGTAAAAGATTGTTTTAACAATTCTTAGTTTGGTTTCTGTTGCTGTGATAAACATATTGCTTTGGGTAGGTTTCTGTTGTGATAAAATACCATGACCGAAAGCAACATGGGAGGAAAGAGTTTATTTCGCTTATGCTTCCATTTCACAACTCACCATACTGGGAAGTTAGGGCAGGAACTGATCAGGAGCCGTGGAGGAGTGCTGCTTACTGGATTGCTCCTCATGGCTTGCTCAGCCTGCGTTCTGAGAGCATCCAAGAGCGCATGTCTAGGAGTGAAACTCCTCAGGAGCTCGAGGCCCTCTCACACCAGTCACTAACTGAGACACTCTGTCAAAGGCTTGCCCACCAGCCCATCTGATTGGGGCATTTTCTCAATTGAGGTGTCTGCTTCCCAGATGACTGTAGCTTATGTCAAGTTGACATGTAACTAGCCTACCCAGCATCATAGCCAAAACTAAATTGGGTAGGAAATAAAAAGGGTTATTTAATCTTGTTGGTTAAGGCCAGAGTTTACACAGAAACAACAGACGAACCCTACTGGATTGCTCGGGTACATTTCTGAGAAGGTGCGTGTCCTCTCCATAGGATGTATATATAGGCCTTCCTGGGCTGGGACCTACTTTAACTAGAAACTAAGAAAATGTCTCAGACAGGACAACAGAACAATATGACATGATCTTAAGGGTCCCTCTTTCCAGGTGACTCTAGATTTGTGTTACCAGCTGAAGCTGTGATAAAGCAGAAAAAAAATAGTCATCTAACATTTAGTTTCTAAAAATAGTATTTAGCTTTTGAATTCTAATAACAAAGTACATGGTTATAACAACATAAGGGCAATCTTTAGGGAAGAAGAAAACAGAGCAAGGTAAGACTTGGGTGTGATTTCTGCTTTCTTGAAAGTTTGGGAAAAATATTTGTATTTGGTTCAAGCTATTGTAACGTCTATGGGTAGGTTTTTTTGCTTTTTGTTTTTTGACAGACATTTGCTCTGTAGCCTTGAGTGGCCTTGAATGGCCTTGAACTTAGAATCCTGCATTCTCTGGCCTGAGAATAGGGTTTACAGATAGGAGCTTCCATACCAGTCTTGACAGCTATATGATCATGTATCTTAGGCATGACTTACATTTTTTTCTCTTATGGATACAAATTAATTTCTTTTCTTTTAAGCGAGAAAAATATTTACTCACTTTGCTAGCTATGGTAATAAAGGGCCATTTATTTTATTTATTTATTTATTTTACTGTGTCCCATAAGTGAAAGAAGTGTATAATTCATGTTATTTACATAGCTTTTAGGCAAAGTAAATACCATTTACTGATGTGATAAATATGTAGAAAGCTTATTCTGCAGTTTTTAAAGAGATAAACTATCATTATCTAAAGTTTTATCTGACAAACCACTTTCTGTAAATAATTGGTATGTTATTATCCATTGATTTTGACAGCTGGTTCAATTTTTCTTTAAATATTGGGTCATCAGTATTATTGAATTCTTGTTTAAGGCTATTAGATCAGGATAAAACCTAGAAAACATGCTTGTGCCTTGTAAGAGTAGTAACTAGGCAGCAAGTCAGAGGACTAGTAGTGCAGACTCCAGATTCAGTGAAACAGACATTCAGAATTCATTTCTGCTGTTGTGCAGCCTTGAGACAGCTCTTAACCTCTTCGAACTTAGTTTGTATCCCCATCTGTGGGGACAAGATAGTGTCAGCAAGTAAATTTTTTTAGTACCAGAAATTATGGTACTAAATGATCTGGTAATGTCACCAGATCATTAAATTAGAATGGATTAAATTAGAGTGTTTATAAAATACTTAGCACAGTATGTAAGTAATTTTCAGTTATCAATTATGAAAATATTGTAGGTTTTTTTTTAAATAAAGTTATCTAAGGTCAAAGTTATATCAGGATATGTCATTAGATTTTTATAAAGGTTAATATTTAAAACATACTGGTGTTGATAAATGTACTTTAGGGTTGGTTTTCTGTCTTTTTTTTTTTTTTTTTTTAATTGGGGCTGGTGAGGTGATGGCTCAGCTGATGAAAGCACTTGCCGCCCAAGCCCGGATACCTGAGCAGGATCATTGCAGCCCACGTGAAGGGAGAGACTGACTCTCTTCAGACATCCTTCATGCCTCATGCCTACTTGTACTCATTAAAAACACTTTTTTAAAACTCAAAAGATTGGTATAGCAGTGTTTTGAAAACAAATATAAATTATATTAATGAAGTATTAACATTTCTTTTAGGAGAAGTTTTATGTTTTATGTATAAATGTACATGCTTGTGAATTAGCTATTTTACTGTCTTCTATATCAGGTGTGTATGTATTTAGACATCTAAAATGGCCTTTTCAATAGCACAGAAACAATTATCAATAGACATGATGTTTGTTATTTTTTAACAAGAATAATGTACATAATTCACTCATGAAAGTTGCTATTATGACTAGTCTAGAAATGATGGTATTGAAAAATGAGAATTCTTCAGTGTTTTGCTTTTTTGAAATTATATATACATATATATGTATATATAATTGTATATATTGTATATGTATCCCCTGTATATATTTATGAGTTGTGATAAGTAGGCAGGGTTGTTGATTTGCTTTGACTTTTGATGACCCTCCTGTGTGAACCTCCCAGGACTGGGCTTGCAGTTGTTACTTATGCCTTGCTGAGACCTGTGATTCTTATTATAACATTTATGTCAGTAATTGACAATTGGAATAGTGGAGTATGTATTCAGTTTCTGAGACCTCTTCCCCCAAAGACATTAAATTGGTATGTGATAATTTGTTTACTTAAAGACTGTCAATACATAGGAAAAATTGCTTTTCTGTTTAGAGGTTTGGTTAATTTAGCATATTTTTGTTACATTAGTTATTAAGTGTTTCTGGTAAATGTTTCTTCTAATACTTTATGATCTGTGGAGTTTTGGTTTTTATGCAAGCGTACATTGCTTTAGAAGTAACAACTAAAAGAGATCTGGAGAAATGACCCAGTTTGGTTCACAGCATCTAAGTTAAGAAGCTCACAACTCTGTAGCTCCAGGTCTCTGACATCTGACGCTCTCTTCTGGCCTTTTCAGGTGCTTGCACATAGAGGAAGAGAGAAGAACTGCAGTCACTGTACATGGAGTGCTCACATTCCATCAGGAGTGTCTGAAAGTGTTGGCTGTAGAGTTAGCTGTCTTTATGACAGCTTTCTGGGATAGACACTGTGTCCTCCTTTCTCTGATTTGTAGGAAGTTTAAGTAGCCTAAAGATCACATAGTTGGTATTAATAGTCAGGGTTCAAGGACTTGTATATGTATCTCCCAGATTTTACCATTACGGTCAGTATTTGAATATTTTATAGATACATCAAGTGTTGACTCCTACCTGAACATCTCCTGAACTCTCATTAGTAATGAGTGATTAAACTGAAATATGTGTGATAGAAAAAGATACTAGCTCTAGCAGATAGGTAAAGCATTAGCTGTCTGTTGGCAATCAAAATTTCAAAACCTGACGTTGACCTTTAAAATGAAACTGGAAAACTGTATTTCTGTGTATAGAGTCATGATATCTCTTACTCTGCACAAACTTTAATTCAAAATGTATCAGACTTAAGACCTAAAACTTTGAAACTACTGGTGGAAAACAAGCATGAGCCTGGTCAAGTGCTTTCTGAATAGAACTTGAGAAATTGAAAAATGCAATTAGGTGAAAATATACTCTGCAGAACAAAAGGAAAATAGTCGGCAGAGTCAAGAGATAGCCTATAGAATGGAAATAGAAACTACCAACTATGCATCAGGTAGGACTTATATACTAAAATCCAAACTATCTAATCAGCAACTGATATAGTGACTGAATAGACAATTTCAGAAGAAATATAGATGACTAATAAATACTTGTAAAAATGCTTACCATTTTTAACTAATAGAGAAATGCAAAATGCAAATGCTTTTGAGATTCATTCTCACACCATTAGAATAACCATCATCAAAAAAAGAGGCAACATACACAAATGAGAATGTGGGGGATAGGAACTTTTCATTGATGGTGGGAATGGAAACTTGTGTATGCTCTATGGAAATCAGTATGGCAACTCCTCAAAACACTGAAACTGGCAAGAATTGTCATTCCTTTGTTTAGGGCTCTAGGTCCACAAACAATAGATATACTTGCACATGCATGTTTTCTATTGCTGTAGAAGTCACAATAGCTAGGAAATGTATCTATGTAGATGCCCATTAGGTAGATAGATAAAGAGAATGTTGTGTGTATATATGTAGAATTTATTGAGCTGTAAAATACAGTGAAATCATTTACAGGCATTTAAAGGAAAATGCATGTAACTGGAAATCGTTATGTTAAGTTAAATAAGCCAGACTTCAGAAGGAGACATACTATGTTTCTGTATGTAGAACCTAGATTTAACATTACGTATATGTATGAAAATAAAAATGACCTGACATTGAAAAGTACTAAATGTTTTTTAAGTTTTCCAGTGTGGTTTCTAATGGTACTGATTTGATTCTGGTGAATCAGTGTTTATTATGGTTATAGTATTCATGAATGTGTTGTTTCTTATGGAATAGTGGTTATTTATTAATGGGCTTGATTGGAATATTCACACAAGAATTAATTTTGTACTTTTTCTCTCCTCCTTTAGTAAAATAAAACAGGGTCTGTTACCTAGCTTGGAAGATTTGCTGTTCTATACAATTGCAGAAGGACAAGAGAAGATACCTGTTCACAAGTTTATTACAGTAAGTTTTTGTATTTTTCTCCCAACTTTCAAAGAAGTAATACTAAGTCCATTATATAAAGTTGCTGAAACATGGTCTTAAAGTTTACTGACTTGTAGGTTCTGACTGACAGTGTTTCTCTTGTTTTCAAATTTTTATTATGCTCACTCCAAGGTAATGAAAGAAAAGGAAACAATGAGAAACTTGTCCAGAAAGTGGATAATAGTGATACAAATACCACATACATGACCAAGTATTGGGTAGAAACTTTTATATACAGGAATGAAACTTATAGTTGGAATAAGCATATACATTATCTGCACTATATATTTACAAACTCTTATTTTTTTAAAAACAGGCACTCAAATCTACAGGATTGCGAACATCTGATCCCAGGTTGAAAGAGTGTATGGATATGTTAAGATTAACTCTTCAGACAACGTCAGATGGTGTCATGCTAGACAAAGATCTTTTTAAAAAGTAAAAATTTCTGCCAAACCTTTAATGGTGATTTGCTATTCTGTATGGTGATTTTGCTCTCAAAACACAATTTTACCTTTTAAAACCAGTGTTATAGTTGCAACTGAGAGGGATTTGTAAATATTCTTTCTTTGAAGACCAGTCATGGTATTATTAAGGCTCTATTATACACTGGGTTTAAATTAGTTGTAATGAAAGTTAGCCATAAATGTTGTTTTGTGCCTAGAGATGATATTGTTTGGCTGTTCTATTCTGTCTGCATGATTTGGTGGCTTTTTCAGTTTAGTCTCTAGTTTATTCCATCCAGTGATTTGGATGCTGACCATGAGAGGACTTCAGACAGTGCTCTAGTCCTTGTATTTACAGAGTTGCATCACTTGATTCTCTTTTTCAAGTGTTTCAATGAATGTTTTAGGGGGTTCTTTTCTTTTTTTCCTTTCTTTCTTTCTTTCTTTCTTTTTTTCTTTCTTTCTTTCTTTCTTTTTCTTTTTCTTTTTTCTTTTGTAAAATAGTGAGAACTTTAGACAACTTTGAAGATTAAAACCTTGATTTGGTTGGATGAGAACATTTTGACATTGCTGAATTAGCATATATCTTCATTACTGTGTTTGTATTAGTTTACTTTAAGTTTTAGTCAACATGTTTGTAATTGTCCCTAAAGAATCAAGTAATGTTTTAATTTATTAGTTCACAGAAAGCAGCATAAAATTATAAACAACTGTAAGACAGTAAGTTTTGTTTTTCCTAAACCACAGACTTCAGATGAGGCGAATCTAAGGAATTTCTATATTTAATTTTAGATGAGAGAGAGAGAGAGAGAGAGAGAGAGAGAGAGAGAGAGAGAGAGAGAGAATTTAATTACCTTTTCTTTGGTGTATTGAATGATTTGTTCTACATCTCTCCTGGGAATATCCTGGAGTCCCTAGGAGGGATGAGTATTTAAATAAGGTTCTCTGAAGTTTTTGTCCTGCTTGTGAGATGTCTGCCAATTTTGAGCCAAGGACCTTGGTTCTCTTAGTGTAGCCAACTTTAAAGTTTAGCTGTTAAGCTTACTTTGCAATTGGTATTAGGGATTTAAGTCTGTTGATCTGTTTATTTGGTGAAGGGAATAAATTCACCTCTAGATTTATTCATGCTTTATAGTAAGGATTTGTCTTAGGAATCCATGCAACATACTCTTTCTTGATTATATTAGTTTAATTGTAAGTATAGTTAATTGATGGTAGGTTGGATTGTAAATAATATGTATAGAGAATTGGCTTTGTAATTTTTCAGGGAATCACTAATTTCCATACTTAAACTGCTTTAAAATGTACTTTTAAAACATTGTACTTTTTAAAACATTGTTTCATTATGAAATTAAAAGCAATTTAAATGTTCTCTCTCAATTATGAACCCAAGGAACCACTATCATAAAACTGTTTGTATTTGGATCAATCTATAGTAATTACCATAACTTTAGACACAAACTTGAGTTTTAAAAATCTATGATTATAATGTAGGCAGTCTCTGAATTGACATGGAACCCTTGAAAAAGGGCTTTTCCTTTTCATTTCTAGAATGAGGTAACTTAGAACCTCTTACTAGGAACTTTTCCAGGTCACTTTAAAAGGTGATGACTCCAGAGAAATTCCTTCTGATTTCAAGTATAAAAAGTTACCTCATTGGGGTTGCCAAAAATAAACGATATCATTCCATGCTGCTGGAATGGCATTTTAAAACATGGAATTTCTTTTTTTCTTAGAGAAGTAATTATAAAGATAGATAATTCTGGTTTCTCAAAGTGAGAAACCAGTATCATATGTGACTTTTGAAAAGCATGGATAAATGATTTATATCATTTGAAAGATGGAGAACTCCCTATGCCTATCTATATTTTTGTGTTAATATTCATTAAAGTTACAAGAGGAAGAAAATATTTGTGCTAACAGCAAATTCTTTATTCACTTGTTCATTCATTGTTAAACTATAGAAATATAAGAACTGTTTTTCTGTGTGACCATATTTTAAGAATTATTTAGAGGCAGGAAATGGTTTGCATTTTTAATTATTTGGTTTTCTAAAACCTTAAATATTACTAATGAAAAATTATGTGAGAAAATTTCTCTTAATACATTAATGTACATTGTATTTGTAAGACTTTTGTCAAGAAAGTTATGGTGAACAAAGCACAGAAACATATTTACCTGTAGAAAGGCAAAAGTATTTTTCCTCAGAATTCATTTCAAATAACTTCTATTTTCTAATATACTGATGACATCTATATTAAAATAATTTCCACGAAAATCTTTACTATTTGAACACCCATCATTATATGTAGTTGTATTCTTCTGAAAGGCAAAATTGTATCATGGTAACTTAACCATTTAAGGCTATTTACACATGGTTTTTTAAACACTGTACCCAAAGTTCTGTGTACTGTTCTGTTGACTATAAATCTTCTTTAAAGGTGCTGATTAGTTTTGTTTATTTTATTTTGAGATTTATGTATATGTTGTTTTGCCTGCATGTATGTCTGGGCACCACATGCATGCAATACCTGTAGAGGCCAATAGAGGGCATCCTATCTCCTGTAATTGGTGTACCAGACAGCAGTGAGCCATTATGTGGGGGCTGGGAATTGAACCATGTCCTATGGAAGAGCATTCAGTGCTCTTAGTCACGGAGCCATCTCTCTAGCATCCTGAATAGTTTTGAACATTTAAAATATTAGTGGGATTTGGGATTTGGGGGTTGGGGGTGGGAGCAGTAATGAGTTGGTAATTTAAATCTGCTTGATATTTCTCATGTTCTAAATGTAACTTCTTAAAAATGAAATATATTTGATTTTAAAATAAGTAGTATATTTTAGGAACTACTTTAAGCTTTATTATTTAAGAAAAGTATGCTAATTATATTTTCCTTGCAACTTTGATTTTTGAAAATTGAATTTTAGAAGCTATTTGAGATATTTAAAAATTAAATAGTTAATCAATGATAGTTTTATTAATGCATTATCTAGCCTCTTGATTTCATTTGCTTGTCCAAAGCAGGGAAATTCTTCAGAAAGTATTGGTATTTTTAAGGTTAAGTAAAATCACTAATAGCGCCCATTGTTTTTCTTTTTCCTCAGAACATGCTAATATAGTGTCATCATCTATCTGTGAGGAATATAGTTACATAAATAACTTCTCACAGCATGGTCTGAGTTTAACATTTCTTTCTTCTTAAATCTTACTATGGAGCTTGCCTTAAAATATTATTGTATTTGGTGTTGCATCTTGACATCCATGTGTAATAATTTGTCTTTAGTAAGTAAAATACTCTGTGACTGACTTACTGGTACTCAGAAATCTTAAGACAGTTTTTAGCTCAGAATTTAAAATGTGCTATTACACAAGAACTTGTTTAGGTTACACTAACACTTGAGTTTTTGGCTTAATCCTTTTCAGAAGAAAACAGAATATTGGTTTACATCAGTGTCTTTAAAATGGGTTGAACAGTGAAACATTTCTGTAATGTATCACATTTACATGAATGTAATTACATGTGTTACCAAAGCTGGCTTTGGTTTTGGTAATATAAAATTTATTATAGTGCTTCATAAATTATAAACATGTCAACATGGTTTTCACTTAAGAAAATTGATGAGTTTGACCAAACCAAATTGGTTTTATCTTACAAAGCTTTCAAAGTGTTATTCAGGAAAAACAGATTAAAATTTTATTTAAATTTTTGTGAATTACTACCCAGTGATTATGCAGGAGCTAAGAAGGATATGTCAGAGGTTACTTAAAATAGAAAAATGCTCATAATCTCATTTGTGGTGTTTTAAAGGCTGTTTTATTAACCAGATCTCAGGTTGAGTATTTATTTATTCTGGTAGGATGCAAAACTTTTCCAATACTTAAACCTCAAAGGTTGTATCACCATTTTAGTATCTGACTAAATTTTAGGCATGTTTAATTTATTTCTGATCTGTTCAGGATAAGCTAGAAGAAAAGAAAACATAGGGAGAATATGTATTAAGTTTACTTGTATAATTATATGGTTTAACGATACTGATTAATATTCTCCTATTAAGTGGATGCCAATAACTGAAAGGTGCCCGCTCTGTTTTTTTCATCACATTCCGCAGGTGTGTTCAAAGCAACATTGTTTTATTGACACAAGCATTTAGAAGAAAGTTTGTCATTCCTGACTTTATGTCTTTTACCTCACACATCGATGAGTTATATGAAAGTGCTAAAAAGCAGTCTGGAGGGAAGGTAAGGCTTGGATACACATATTTTCCTAATATAAATGATTCATATAAAGAAAATAAACCTGGATATTTTGTTTACAAATTAAGAAACTCAGTCAAGCCTCTAGATTTAGTACTTTTGAATCATTGTAAGTATTTAACCCTTTGTTATTTTGCCTAGAATAAAACCAAGTTTAAAATTTTGGGGGTCTGGGGATTGGATATTTGAGATAGAGTTTCTCTGTGTAGCAGCCCTGGCTGTCATGGACCTTGCTTTGTAGACCAGGATGGCCTATAACTCAACAGAATTCTGCCACGGCCTCTTCAGTGCTAGGATTAAAGGCATGTGCTACCATTCCCAGCTAAATTTTTTTTAAATTTGGAAATGACTTCATATTTTCAAGTTAGTAAAAATGACTTTATTTGACACTTTTGCAGATTTGATACCCATTAATATTAAGTATTTCTAGTTTTTAAAAATTGTATAGGGAAGGCCAAGCATAGTTGTGCCTATCTGTAACCCCAGCGTCATGTATGACGGACTGACATAAAGGAGTCAGGGGCCTCCACTATGTAAGCAAGTGTGAGACCAGCCCATCAGCCTGTGTGTGCTGCTGAAGTGGTAACACCCTCACCCACCCCGCCCCACCGCAGCAACAGCAGCTGTGGTACTGCATTCATTAGTATTCTCAGCCAGGTACTCCGACTTTATAAGGTTGGTTGCAAGCTTTTATTTTTCTCTTAAAAGACTTTAAGTTCTTGTTTTAAATTCTCTGCATGTTAAAGAAGTAAGATTGCATTAGAAATCAGGATGATAGAAAAATCACCTAATGTCATGCAAATATTCACATTTGTAGATCAGTGTTCTTGGTTTTTCCAAGCATCGTTAAGACAGGCTGAATCAGCTCCTGAGTACACTAAAACAGCTAGTGACTGGTGAGAGCAGACACACTACCTATAGTTTATCTCTTGATAATATTTCTATTTCTAATATTTCTATTTCAAATATTTCTAATATTTTGGATAGGTTGCTGATTATATTCCTCAACTGGCCAAATTCAGTCCTGATTTGTGGGGTGTATCTGTCTGTACTGTAGATGGGCAAAGGTAAGTTTGTTTTAAAGTCTATGAAAAACAGCTTTAAGTCTTGAATTTTGTTTAATGAGGAAGAAAGGAAGAAAATTTTTATTTTGAGACTGTTTTTAAGCTTGGTCTGGCTCTTGAACTCACTGTGCGAGTGAGGCTGGTCTTAAACTTACATAGCATAAACTTTCACATTATCCATCAGTAATTTGACAAGCGAAAGTCAGTTGGCAAAACAGTCTTATAAATGCATAAAAACCATATTTGAGACATCCTTACATTTTAAGTAAGCTGCTAACAAATGGGAATTCTTGCATAATTAACAGAAAGTTTTATGATGAGGGAGAATTCTAAAGAGAATGATTTGAGTTTTTTCAAAATCTAAATTAAGAAAGACCTTTGGAAAAGTGCTAAACTGTGAGAATGTTATTTTCAGGAACACTGCTTTCTGGGCTTAGGGGATAATGGCTTAGTGAATAAAGTGCTTGGCTTCCAAATGTGAAGGCTGGACTTGGAGTCTCTGGCACAGACTCTCAGGCAAATATAGTCGCTTCCTACAACCGCAGCAGTTGGGAGAAGGCAGAGGGCCTCTGCAAGCTAGCTGACACACACGCTCCGTTCAGCAAGGTGCCCACCTCAGGAAGCTGGAGAGTGGGGAAATTGATGTCGGCCTTCACGGGTGTGCGCACACATGCACGTGCACACATGCAAAGGTATCGACACAAGTTAATGCAAAGTATATTTTAATTTAGCTGGAAATCAGACATTAAGGGCTTATTGTCAAGCTCTAATTTGGATATCAGAATTATGCCCTTTCTGTTTTTCCCACTGGAAAAAAATAGTTAAACATAATCCTTCCTTTAAATTACTTTTTAAAATGAAAATAAAGCTTAACATAAAAATGTATACAATTGGTATGCAATATATACACCTTTATCAATTTATATTAATGATATAATTGCCTTGCTTTTTTTTTTCCAATTTTGATCCAGTTTCTTTATGTAACTGGATCACCTAAAACTTACTTTGTAGCCCAGATATATCTTCCACTATGCCTGGCAGTACCCTAAAGCTTACTAAGACTACATACAAGTCAGGTAAACCTAGAATTTTAGACTTCTCTTTTGAAGGTATAATTTAAAACTTTTTGTTTGTGATTTTAATTATCTAATCTGAATTATTCTTAAGTTATAAAATGCATGGTTTTTATTATAATTAAACATGTTAATTTTTTAAGGAGTAATTTTTAAAAGGGCTAGTTTACTCTGAAGTAGAAATAAGGAAAATCATTTAATATCTAAAAAAAACTGTTACTCTGTTGAGTACTTTAAGCTTTTGCCAATTTTTTTTTCAGTGTCCCTCTTAAACATAATCTTTTTTAATGTTTACATGTATGCTTGTGGAGATCAAAGGATAACCTGTATGGGTCTATTCTCTCTCTATCATGTAGGTCCTGGGGGTCAGGCTTGGTGGTGGCCACCTTTACTACAGCATCATCTAGCAAGTCATTCCTCTAATGTTGAAGTAAACATTTACAGTTGAATTATGGGAAAAGATTTATAAATTAGAATTAATAATACAGAAGAACAAGTCAGATCTTGCCAGTAACAGTTTCTAGTTGATGCTAATTGCTTTTTAAATCTACTTTAATAGGCATTCTATTGGAGATACCAAAGTTCCTTTTTGCCTTCAGTCTTGTGTAAAACCCCTGAAATACGCAATTGCTGTTAATGACCTGGGAACTGAGTATGTGCATCGCTATGTTGGGAAAGAGCCAAGTGGATTAAGATTCAACAAACTCTTTTTGAATGAAGATGGTAAGGAGTTCCTACAAACTGGCTAGAAAAAGAAATCCCTCATTTTTCTGTTTAAATCTCAGTAATTTGAAGTCTGCTTTTGAAGAAACCTTTTCCTACTTTTAAATTTTTGCCATAGGGGTTTTTATCATCTTTAGAGATAGTTTTATCATTTACTTTTTAAAATGGTTATTTTAGGTTATCTTATGCCATTAACAAGAGGAATAGAGAGGTAAGGGCAAGGACCACATTCCACAGCTGTGCACAGTGCACAACTGTAATCCCAGGATTAAGAGATGGAGCAAGGAGGACCGGGAGCTCAAGACCATCCTCGGCTGCATAACAAATCTGAGGGCCACCTTAGCTGCATGAGACACTGTCCCTTTATAAATAAGAGCTCATTATTGTCACCCACCAGGTATTCTGTTAATGTTTGAAAGTTTTCCTAATAGATTTTATAGTATACAAACTATACTATAAATGTTTGTAACTGTATTCAGAGTTACATGATTAAAAATACCACTCTTTCTATATAAGATTATAATAATAAAGATTAATGTAAATATGATAAATAGGTAAGTAATAGTGGTAGTTACTCTGTAATTACATGTACTTTTGAAGAGTAAAGTATAAATAATTTTTGTCCTGGAGTTAGATTTGGCTGGTGCATTGTGAATGAGGAAACAAGCTTATTTTGATGACAATTTTGGAAAACATCTCTTAGGGAAGGCTTAATTTGATTTATTATTATGGTATGTACATGTGTGATGAGTTGTGGGGTGACAGGTATATACATGCTATGGTATACATACGAAGGCCAGAGGACAACTTTGTGGAGTCAGGTATCTCATACTTTTATAAGGGTTCCAGTGATCAGACATGGGGCCTCAGGCCAAGCCATCATGCTACCCCATGCTTTTCTACCCTATAGGGATTAGGTTAACCTACTAATATTTATATAGCCTTGTTAAGTAATCAGCCTGAGACTGCAAAGAATTTGATTCTTAGAGTGATTTCTTTAGTGAATACTTAAAGATTTACAAAGTACATCTGAAACAGGACAGTAGAAGGCAGAGTTAAGCTTTCCATAATCATATTACCTGTGATACAGAATTTAGAAGACAATTCAAGGTTTGCATATTGTTAATGATTTTTAATTAGCAAAGCCAAAATATGTTATTTGTATACAGGATTTGAAAAAGAAGTTAGTTTCTGTAAGATGATAGAGCTGAGTTCATGGGAAAGAATGGAACTGCAGTGACTGGGGAAAATGTGAGAACTGTAAAGTTGAGCTATGCCCAGTCAGGAGAAAGTAGAGAAGTAAAAATAGAAGGTAAAAAAGATAGGAAAGAACGTTCCATCCTTACTGCAAAGTTCAAATACATATTTGTTAAAATGAAGAACCTGTCCATAAATTACATGTTTCATGTGTTCAGTGTTCTACTATGTGTTGTAAAAATACTTTCAATGGTATCACAGTTGTTATTTCTGTTGCCAGTAAATTTCAGAAATTTAAAATTGGCTCCTTCATTTTTACCATCCTTCAGGAAGAAAACATGTCCATGTTCCTGAGTCTGAATTAGAGTGAATTTGCAGTGCAGGAAGGCTGCTGTTCTTCACCAGTTTCTACTTTAGATATTTGACTCTGAATCCAAGTTGTAGAGGAATCAGTAGATTATGTGCTGTGAAATAATGTGCTGATGCAGTTTATGTAGCATTTGCGTGATGCGTATCAAATACATGAGTGTGTGTGCATGTACACACATTGGTTGCCTTCTAGCTCCAAGGATTTAAACCTGAGACTATAAAACAAACAAAAGAAATCTGAAATAATAGATTAACAAGGTTTTATATAAGTACATATGTAGAGTAATTTCATTATTGAGTTCTGTATTCTGCTTTCCTTTGCTTGGGACTTTTCTTCAGGTTGATAATATTTGGAAGTATTTTGCTTTTTTTGATTTCATCTTAATATACATACATAATATTGCATTCTTCAGAGAAAGCAAGTGATATCATTTTATATATGTTCAGGGAAAGCATATTTCTCTCGTTCAGCACTATTTAGGGAAAGTAAAATATTATTTTATAGTGTTGAGATTTTAACAGGCATTTAATATTTAGAAGCAGTCTTTATGATAACTGAGAATGTAGCTTTTCATACTTCAGTTAGCAGTTATAAGCATTGAGTACAACATGTGCTTTGTACTATAGAAGGATGAATCAGATTGTCATGAAGTGTTTCACAGATTTTATTTGTAGCATCAACACAAAATTGTTTATTTGGCAATTTCGAGGCTTATTATTATAATCTAGTAGGTAACTTAGTCTTGCTCTCATCTAATTTTAATTTTGTTCTTTGGCCAGTATTTCCCCAATTTTTCTCCTATCCCCACAGCCATGATAGCAGCTATCACTTTCTGTTTCTTTGAGTTCCACATCTGTAGAGCCTACGTAAAGATTTGTTTTTCTGTACCTGGTTTTACTATTTGTAATATCCTTTGAGTTTATCTGTGTTACTGTAAATGAAATGTATTCTTTTTAAAGACTGAATAATATTCCTTTATCACATACTATATTTTCTTGATTCTTTGATCCACTGGTAGATGTGTGCATGTCAGTCTCATGTCTTAGCTCTGGTGCATAAGTGGCAGAGTGAACACAGAAGAATGCGGCCTCCAGGGGAAGCCGTCACTCCCTTTGCAGACATTTGCTCAGAAGGATTTCTGGATCCAACATGTGCAATTTTAAAGGATGATTTTTGAATTATCATCTTTCCATTGAAGGAAATGGAGTATAATGTACACAATTAATCCTTTCTTGATCTTTTTAAGTGAAAAATATCTAAAACCACATGTTTTCTCTTATGCAGAATCTAAGTACTTAGAGACAGTAGTAAAAGGGCTGATGGGGGATGGGGCACAGCAGGAGAGAAGGCTGCATGTGAGCAGAGTGGAGTGTGTGTGTGTGAGGACACCAAAGTGAAAGCCGTTACTTTGTTGACTTCAATTTTGTCAGATGATAAAGAAGCAGAAAAACTTCTATCTTTAGTGATACAACTCATAAACAGCACTAGCACTTTATTTATTCAGAGAGTACAGTTTGCATGCACTCGTGTGTGTTCTCATCTATCCGTTGTACACAAGAGTCATGAGCTTAAGAACAGTTTGAATTACTTACACTGTTTCAAAACAACAGTAACAAGTATATAATCCAGTAGCTTTCACTATATTCCTAGGGTTTAGAAATCATTCAGTAAATTTGGAATACTTTGATCAGCTGCAAAACAAATTCCATATTCATCAGTGATTATTCCCTGTTTTTTTTTTTTGTTTTTGTTTTTTGGGGGGCGGGGGTTGTTTGGGTTTTTTGTTTGCTTGTTTGGGGGGTTGGGTTTTTTTTTTTTTGTTGTTGTTGTTTTTTTCTTTGCCTTGAAATCTAGCAAACTATTCTTGTCTATAGATTTATTTGAGAAACTTCAGATTAACAGAATCACTTAATATTTGTTCTTTTATGACTAATTTTCCTTAGCTTAGTATGTATAAGGTTCATGCATGTTGTAGTTTTATTCCCTTTAATAATACTCCATCGTGATAATAGGACTAGTTTATCCACTTTTCAGCTGAAGGGACATTAGACTTATTCTCATGGTTATATAGCTGAAGGGAATGGCTGGCCCCATGGTGACTGTCTGTGTTCAGTGCTCTGAGGAGCTGTTTGACTGCTTTTTCAAAGCTCACAGTTTGAGCTAGAGATAAGGAATGTAACTTGCTAGATTCAAGGAGACTCTAATGTGGTACAGGTAATGTGTGTGCCAGGATTGTCAGGTTTGGTAAGCTTATCCATGAGGAAATAAGGCACTCTCACACATAGAAGTTTGTTTTAGTTTGTTTTGAGGCAAGAACTCATGGAGCTTTGAACTCCAGTCCTGAGTGCTGGGATTAGGAAATGCACCACCATAGAAATAATGTTATTAAAATGATACTTTTCCTGTACCCAGGAATTTTTTGTTCACTATTTGCTATGCAATGAATGGTAATGTAATAAGTTAAGCTTTTAAAATTCTATTAAAGAATTAAAAGAAAGTAGGCTTATGGATGAACATAAAAGTTTAAGTTACTTACACATTTTTAAGGGCATATGCTGCTCTTGCCGATGGCCTGGGTTTGGTCTCTCCCAGGAACATGGCAGCTCACAACTGTTGAACTCTAGTTCCAGGAGATCTGACAGCCTCTTCTGACCTCCTTACATACCAGGTGTGCACATGGTACATGTAGGCAAAGACATAAAATAAAAATAATTCTTTTTAAAAATTGATAAAATATGTATCCTTATTCCCAAGAAGTGCTGAAAGTGTAGAGAATACAATTTTTAAATCTCCTGAAATCTTAACCATCTTAGGCATATCACTTGTATTTTGTTCTTCAGTGTCTATGTATGCACATGTGTATACATGCATACATTTGCATAAGTTCAGTATGTTAAAAGGTAAAATTGGGATTATACCAGATAGGCTTTTTTAGAGATTATTTTTAATATGGTAATATTATCTAAGTACTTATTAGGTATTAGCTATTTGTATACATTTTTGAGATTTAATAATAGTAACTTTGAAATATTCAATCATAACTGTGAGAGATATGGTCTCTACATACATAAAGATTGAGTGAAATGGCAGGATTACAATATTTGGATGTGCTTTTAACATTACTTTTTGCAAGAATGTTCTGTGAATTCTTGTTTTACTATGTGATTATCAGAGCATAATTCTGGGTGTGACCAACTGGTTTGATATGTGCACTCCAAACAGTTCTCCCTGCAGAAAAGTATGTATTCAAGAAAGTGGAACCAAGTACTTGAAACAATGCTGTCACTATTATGTTTTACAGATAAACCACATAATCCTATGGTAAATGCTGGAGCAATTGTTGTGACTTCACTAATAAAGGTAAAATGTTGACATTTCCTTTTAACCTAGTAATTTTTTAGTAAATAAGGAATAAACATGTATTTTGTGTTTTTTTATGTAGGACTAACTATGATAAGTTTTCTCTTGGAATTAGGGAAATAGTCTTGTTATATTGAGTTAAGAATTTTATTTATCTCCCCCGCCCCATGTCATTTCAAGAACAAAATGAAAAGCATGACTCCCGACCATTGATTGGGAAAAGCATGACTCCCAACTGTTAGTTAACTTCTGGATATAAAGCTTTGGCACTCATTTAATAATTTTACAGGTCAGTGGGAGTTGAGGTGTTTCTTTTTAATGTTTTAAATATTTTTTCTTTTTTGCTTCTAGAATAAATGATAACAGAAGCATTTTACTGTATGATATTTTTATTAATAAATGTGGAAGCAATGCTCTTAAGTTTAGAATATTTTTATATTAAAAACAATAAATTGTTTTATCCTCATAAGCTGGGATCACAGTTTTCATTTAAATTTGTTTCATTTGTTTTACTTATATCATGTCATAAATAAAAGAAGTAAGCCTTCCAATTATTACATTACATAAGTTTTGATGTTTGCATTGTATGTTGACTTATTTATGTTAGTGTTTGTATAACCTTAATAATTGGAAGCTAAAGTTTTGAAATAAGTATTTCAAAATGTTTCTCTTGTGTGGTAGACTTTCACACAATTTCAGATGTTTCCCCATCTTTTTTTTTATTTTAAATTTCTAGTTGTGTTACTTAACTAAAATATATTTTGTGTTTGGTACACTTATATGTTCCCCAGTAAATTTGTGCCTGTTTATTCCAAGTTAGAACCAAACATAACTCACGGATTTGTACATGCATTACTGTAGATTGGGTACTCTAAATACATACAGAATGCTGAAGGGTCAATTACAGGCTTAGAGCCTAGTTACAAAAATTCATTTAATTGCTATACTAAAGTCCTATGTTAACTGTCAGTGAGTTTTAAAGCAGAAAATTGCTATCTTAAGAATATATGTCTATTTTAGGGCAAAGACTTATAAGTATTGGCCCACTTAATTCTTTTAACTCAAAGTAGATTTATAGCCAGATATCTTTTAATGTAGCTAGTTTATGATATCTAGTTATACTGA
The DNA here is from genome assembly GCA_964023405.1 of Apodemus agrarius. NCBI lineage: Eukaryota > Metazoa > Chordata > Mammalia > Rodentia > Muridae > Apodemus > Apodemus agrarius. The sequence goes on from OZ030014.1 coordinate 48,612,524, forward strand.
GGTAAAAATTTTTATAGAACATAGTTATATACAAAACAGCTCTGCCTTTAGGTGTCTTTAAGTGTGAAATATACATAGATAAATGGGCCTCTATTATCGAGTTCAGTAACTGTTACGATGAGAAATCTCATTAATAATTCAGATTTGAGTAAGTAATAAGTTAACCTATAATCTCTGTCAGTGCCTAGTTTTAGAAAAACACTAGAATGGCTCTAAACCATTTTTGGGTCTTCACAAAATGCCTGGATTCCATGATTTTACATACATTTTAATGGATTCCCTAATTCTCTGAAAGATAAATCGTGATTTCTAGCTTAAAAACTGCTACCGTGGTGGGTCTGTCAGAACTTCAAGGGTGACTTAGAGTAGACTGGGAGGCTGGAGGTGAGTGAGTCCATGCTACAGGAAGTAAGATCCTGTCACAAAGAGGGTGGTCACTTTGGAGAAGATTAACACTGCACACCAGTAGGTTTCTCTTTAGAGGGCATATGTAAATGATTTACCAAACACCTCCTTAACTGCATGCAGTTAAAATCCTTTTGTTAATGATTCATGGGCTCAGTCAAGTACACTGATACGCTGCTGCATGTGGGAATTGCATGTCTTGTCATACCATCATTTCATTAGTTTAAGTTATCATGGTCAGTCATGTCATGAACCATATTGATCCATATTAGCATAATTAGGAACAGTAAAGAAACACAAACAACATATGTAGTTCAGTGTCATCTTGTATTTGAAAATCTGATGCTTTAAGTTTATAAGATTTTTAAATTTACCAGGAAAGTTGTAAATTCATATTTAAGCTCATTATCTTTGAGTCTCTATTTTCAGACTATGTTTCACAAGTATTTTTTTAATTGAACATAATGCAATTCTTAAAAGATAGAGCATGATAGAGCTGTAAAACTGTCCTCGAAAAGCTGTTCCTTAGGCTTAAAGAAATAATTTATGATTTATTAAGTATCTGTATGCAGTCTTTGTTTATATGTTATAATATGTTGATGATTCGGTAGTGGTTTGAAGTTGAGATAATAAAATCATAGCCAAAGAGCCCAGTTGTCTTCCTTATTGGGAATAGACACTGGATGGGTTCTATCTTTAGTAGAATCTGGTTTTGAGCTCAATCTGTTCTGTCATTTACTAGAATTTACTGTACTATATATCGCAGGTGATTGTCATTTCAATTAATGATCTTTGACTTTAGCAGTTATAAAGGCAGAAATACTGTGTTATTTTAGCTTATACAGAGATAGTGATTTATTGACCTAAAAGCTCCATCTGTTTTTTAAATGGTATATGTAGTCACTACTTAGACACTAGTTGATGCCTGCTATCTGAATACAGACATGCTCCAAGGAGCTTAAACTTGAGTGTCTAAAGCATGGCCACTCACTGTGGCTGTCAGAGCAGCCGTGCTTTTAGATCTTCTTAAGATGTTTTATTGCTATTGTTTATTTTTTGTTTTGTTTTGTTTTTGTCTTTCCAGTCAAAGTTTGGGGCTTTGTTATGGTACCATTGCAACAAATCTCATGTTACACGCCTCCAGAAAAAGTAGAGTCTTTAGTAAGACTCTGTATTTCATAATTTTGTAGTATTGATATTTTTTCCTTGTAGGATTGGTGGTGATCCTCAGGAAATGGGGGAAGAGGCAGAACAAGTGTTCAAAAGGATTAGCAGATTGTGGAAAAGGAGGATTTGGACAGAAGGAACCTGTTGCATTAATTCTTAACCACTAAGCTTATAGGAAAACTCCAATATTTAAAATTTTAAACAAAGCTATATAGGTAAATACCTTTTTAAAAACAAATGTAATTTTACACTTAAAATGCACATAATTAAAAAGACATAAGGGTTACTATTATTATTCGCTTTTTTCCTCTGGTAGCTACTAACTTTAAGGGAATAGTTTTTGTTTCAGTCTGTGTGATATCATGGTGATAATATGTGATTTTTTTGGTTTAAAGAAAAGAATAAGAGGAATAGTTATGTTTAGGTAAAAAAGCGTATTTCACATGTTTTTGGTTTTCAGTGATAAAAACTTAACCTAATCTTAGCATAAAAGTTAAAGTCTGATGCCTGAGTATTAGGCTGGGAAATTGAGGGTAACATTACAAAATAATTGTCACTATTGCATTTTTTTAAAATTTTAGAAATATAGTAAACTACATGATTTTTTATATTTATGTCTATTCTAGTAGCTGTTTCTAAGTTTTATTACTTTAAAAGGTTTGGTTTTGTGTGGCGATTTATTTTCTGTTTTAAGAAGCAGTGATTTTTTTTTAATTAAAAATTAAACATTTTAAATTGTTGCTCCATAAAGGCAAGGCAAATTTAATTGATCTATATGCTATTCTCCATTTATCTTGTTAGCTGTAATCTGGCAGGCATCTTAGTGAAGTCTAGATTCTAAGATGGTCTGTCACTTTTAATAGTAGTAGTACATGATGCCCTAGGATTGGTATAATTAGTACAGGAGTTTAGTGTTGTATTTACTTGAGACACATTTGAGGGGTTTCTGGTTTTTTTTTTTTCTTTCTTTCTTTTAATTGAAAGGTAGATTTTTTCCAACTAACTTAATTGTTCTGTTCCTTTAGTTTTAGAAATAATTTATAAAAATACTAGTTCTTAGCAGGGCACAGTGACTCATGTCCTTATCCCAGTGTTCTGCAGCAGAGGCAGGTGGATCTCTTGAATTTGATATCAGTTGTGTGTACATTATTAGTTCTGGGACAGTCAGAGCGAACAAGGCCCTGTCTCCAAATGGCCCTGAAACCCAGATCTAGAACAGTCTTACTTTTTATTTATAATACTAATTTATACTTTAGTAATGTTTAGTTTCGGGAGATTTTCTGTTTTAAGATCAAACCAAGACTATTTTATAAAATCATTTTCTATCACCTTTGCCTCTTCTGTGATCTCTAATATTTAATTAGCACACTCACTCTTTATGCCTATTATGTGTTTCATAATAACTGATTAACATTGGCTGTTTAATGAGACATTTTTTAGTGTTTCCAAGTATATTTGTTACATGTGTGAATTCATTCATGCATGTGTTATAAAATCAGATATAAAAATACTTTGATATACTTAAGTTAATTCTTTCTATTTTTCTTTTCTAATGCTGCAAACTTTGTGCCCTGGGCCATTTCCTTGGCACTTACATTAATTGTTTTAATAGGCAGAGTAAGCTTTATCACCCTTGTTAAAAAATTCCCATTTACACTTTTCTTCAAGAAATGTAAATTCTATAGTTTAATAGGCATGTTTATAGAAGTTAAATGTATATAATTTTCTACTCTCTTTTTTTCTTTTCAAACACACCATGGTTTGTTTTTACATTAGAATTTTAAAATATATCTTGCCCATATTAGTTTCTTAAAAATTCTTCAAATTATATTTACTATAAATTTCTGTGAACTTTTCTAGAATTAGAATAACATAATATGTAACAGTGCTTGTACTTTGATTGTCATGCTGCAGTAAACATGTCCTGGTACATGAGTGATTAAGGGAAGGAGCATTGAGAGTTTAAGAATACTACTTTTCATGTGTATTTTCTATATGCCCTTCTTAAAATAATTTGCTTTTGGGTTTAGGTAGTTCCCATTTTCAAAAGGAAAGGCCATCTTATGTTTTCTCCATTTTATTACACATCACTGTTCTAGAGTAAAACTCTTAGTTGTTACTGAGACAACACTTTAAAGTACTGAAGTTAGTGGTTTTGAGCCTGTGAATCAATCAATACCCGGTTCTAAGTTGTATTACCAATAACAGTTTTGTAGGTTATTGCCCACTCATTAGTTCAACAAAATTGAAATGAAGCTTAAACAAGTTCAGCTTCAGTACAGTATTGCTTGCTGTGTGATAGTTCAGGTATGTGAGTAATACTGCTCTACAAACCTTGTCCTGGTCAGTCTGCACATTAGCTATGAGCAAGATTTTGTAATGTCTATATAAACTATTGGGGAACAATTCTTACACTATTTTGACAGTAGAAAGTATAAATTTGCATATGAATTAATATCAGTTATACTTTCAAAGACCAAAGGAAATGCTATAAAAATATTGCAAATTAACATGTAAGATGATTAACAAGCAATCCTTTTTTCAAACATTTTACCTTTATAAATTCAACATGAACGAACTAGAATAACCAGCCTCGTTTTCCTATTTCTTGCTTCAGTTATGTAATGACTGTTCCTTCGCCCTTCTCAACTTATTATGCCATAGCAAATTGATGTTATTTTTTTCAGTTTATCATCAGTTTGTCAGTGCACATTTGCTCTGTTTTGTATGTGTATATTTGTTTTTCTCCTAAGAGCTTTGAACAAAAGCTTTTACTGTAACATTTCAAAATTAAAATATTAAAGTTACGTCCCATCTCTCCGATCTGTTACATGAAACCTTTTCAAGATATGTAAAGATTTAGGTTAAACACCATTTTCAGGGTAGATAAGAACAAAAATTAACCAAATGCTATTACATTTAAATGGGAAAGAGGTACTCTTTAGCCCACATGATCACTCAGTTTTTATTTTCCCCCACTTATATAAATCTTCTTAGGGCATTTCAGGTGCCTATTAAAAACATCATTTAGAAATAGATATTGAATGCAATAAATAATATAATAAAGATGTTGGTGTATTTTTTAAACAATTTAAAAGCAAATTTTAGTTTGTAAGCCATAAAATAGACCAAGTATGTGAGCAAGTTTAGAGTTGAAATTTTTTTATATTAAATTTGATAGTTCAACAAAAACATTAATTTTACAGGGTGCAGCTTAGGTCAGAGAATGAAAGTTCAATGTAACTTGTTTATTTTATGTTGATAAGTGTATAATTAGTGATATATCCATGTGACAGCACATTATAAATGCTGACATCATTTTCCAAAAGTTGTACTTTTTTTTTTTTTTTTTTTGTGCTTTTTCTGAGGTTGAAAAGGTTTTTGTGGCTTAAATGTTGTTACATATTTTACAGCATTAGGATCTATGGAATATTTTGACAACTGCAACAGTTCAATGAAGTTGGTAATTTCTTCTTTTAATTATTTTTCATTGAACAGCTTTGGAGTTACATGTCTACATTTTAAATTCTGGTATAATATAAGAACGTTTTTAAAATGTCTGAATGCTTTAAAAAATATATAGGGTTTACAATCTATTTGTCACTAAGTTATTTTTACATTGTTTAAGTTTTGTTAATGTGTGATTTTGGTAACATACTTTGGTGTTCCTTCTTGTTCTGGTTATATACCTGTGATTGACTGTACTTTCTTAAATAACTTCATTTGTAGTGTTTTATATATTTATCAGTCATAACTTGACCTTCTCATAGGGAGAATGGACCTGGCTTTATTCAGTAGATGACACTGGATCAAACTCCCTGTCACAACATTCCAAATTACAATACTTTGGAACTTTGAGCATAGATTCTTAACAAATTGCTTTTTAAAATGGTTGTCAAATTATTTTATTTGAATCCTGTATTAGAAATTAGAGATGTATTGTTTCTATTGGGTGCATATCACCAATTAATACGTTTGATTTCAGATCTACAGCTTACTGCTTTGTAAACTGCGTTGAGGTAAAATGAAACCATTTGGCTACTTGAACTGATCTCCACTACACAGGCGTTTTTCTAATGACATTTGCAGTAGATGACATGTCAGAACTAGAAGTAATGAAACAATACATCTTCCACAATCTGAATTGGCATAATGTTAAACATTATAAAAAATAATTTCTTAGAACTATGAAGTAAAAAATTTTAACTCAAATATTGTTACAGTTGAGAGTTACTGAGGATAGAGTTCTCCGTGTTAGTGTAGTGTGCACATATTAGAAGTAGTAAAGGTCACTTTGTAGCAACTCAGTTTTCTCACTCTAATGGTTAAAGAGTTTGATTTTTAAAAATTCATTGTTCTTAATTGAAAATCATGCTTTGTATAGTCTTAATTATGTTTTAAGGGTGAACTTTTAAGTTTTTGAAACAAATCCTGTGCTGTTTCAAAGATAAGGGGTTGCAGCATAACTTGTATTCTTTAACTCTGGGATAGTAAATATATTTTTTAAATATATATTCCCTCTGTAATTTTTTATTTTTTCAACATATGGGTATTGACATGTGTAAAGTTTAAATATGAAGCTACTTTAGAAGGATTTCCTAGATATAAAAGTACTGTGCAGTGCATTGATTACAGTAGTAGTGGCTTGAAGTATGTATTGCGTTAGCTCACTGCACGTCAGTAGTTATCTGTATTAACGTGCCTGCCTTGCATGTCTTTTCAGCAAGGAGTAAATAACGCTGAGAAATTTGACTACGTAAGTATCAACACCAAATTATGTTTATGCTTAATGTTCCTCTAGGATTTAACTTTGGTTACTAATACTTCTGATTTGGTTTGTAGGTGATGCAATTTTTGAATAAGATGGCTGGTAATGAATATGTTGGATTCAGTAATGCAACGTGAGTCCAATTTGTATTTTGGGTTTTTACAGTTGATCGTAATTCTTTAAATTCACTGACAAACTATAAAATTTTATTTTTAATACTTTTTACTTCTTATATAAGCATATATTCATATACACATATGTATGTGTATGCATGCAAATCTCTACTTATGGCCCTAGAACTTACTTCAGTGAATACATAATTATTCAGAATTTGGTCATTAGAAGGTAATCAGGTCTAAGAAACATTTAAAAATGCTTTGCAAAAGTTTTAATAAATGTCATATAGATAATTGTAGAGTCCAAAGGGATCTCAAGTTTACCTCAAAATACCTGGGCTTGTTTATTTTCATTTTGGCTCTTACACCTACCTGTCTTACCTCATTCTCTGTGCCTGACTGACTTTTTTTTTTTTACCCAATTATTTTGAAAGTTTCAGTCTACAGAAAAGTTTAAAGAATGAGCAAAGGATATCTCTCTTTCATATTTAAGAGTGTTTTGTCTCTTCTGTTCTTTTCATTTTTAAAGATCTTAATCTGTATAATATATATGTATTGTGTTGTATGACTGTGGGTGTGAACTTAGATACGCATATCACATCTCTGCCTTAGATATGTACATATATGGCTGTCAGTTTAATGTTGAATGTATTTCCTTAGTTGCTGTCCACATTTTTTAAATTTTGGGACAGTCTCTCACTCAATTAGAAACAATTGATTTGGCTCTCTCAGGGGTCTCCCTGTCACTGTCCCTCAAGCTCTGGGGTTACAGGTCAGTGAGTAGTATCCCCATGCTAGCTTTGTAGTTGGGTTCTGGGAACTTGATCTCAGATCTCATGACTTTACCAAGTGAGCTATCTCCTTAGCCTCTTTCATTTTAGGAGGGGAAGGGGGGAGGGAGAAAGAGAGAGAGAGAGAGAGAGAGAGAGAGAGAGAGAGAGAGAGAGAGAGAGAGGAAGGAAGGGAAGGAAGGAGAGAGGGAGAGGGATTTGTTTGAAATTAGAGATATATCTAGATTTTTCTTTGCTGAGTCGTTTGAAATTATCATATTGTTTATACTTCACCCTTAAGTTGCTCAGCATGTACTCCAAGAGTAAGTATATATATATATGTATGTATGTATGTATGTATGTATGTTTGTTGTGTGTGTTTAAAAGGTATGTGTGTGTCTGTGTTAGGGTGCCTATGGAATCCAGAAGAGGCCATCAGATCCCTTGGAGCTGGAGATAAGTTAGTGGGAACCACCTAAGGAAGCCATGCCCTGCCCCTTAGTAAAAAGAGCAAATGGTCTTAAGCACTCTGCCCCCTCTCCAGCCTCATCATTAACTTACATAATCACATTGCTGTTAATACATTCAGGAACAGAACATTAATAATTTTATAAAATGATATTAACTCAATAAATGAATGTCATTTAGGCATTCATAATTCAAGAGCTAATCAAATTTATATATTTGTTACTCTTTAGTCTCTAAAGCAGAGCAGTTTAATTTCTAGATCCTTGCATTTAAATTTTTCTTTTGTGAGGGTTGTATTTTTGTTTATTAATTTATTTTTGAAGATCGGGCTTTTAAAGAGCAGGGACAGACTCATTATTTCCCTTGGAAGGACCAGAGATTGCTGCTGCCTAGGTTAACCACTTTTTCCAGGAAGCTTTCTGGAGATCTCGTACAGAGTTTTTCTGTTCTTTCAGTAAGTTAAGTTCCTTTTGTTTGCTTGTTTCTTTCTTTGTTTGTTTTTAAGGGATAACAAACTGAGCCTTGTAGCACAGGTAAATCCTAGCTAATCAGCAGGCTGTTAAGGCTAGCCTGGATAACTTAGCAAAACTGTCTCCAAATAATAAGGAAAAGGAAGGCTGGGGAAATGGCTCGTTGGTAGAGCACTCCTGTGAAATGCCTCATCTGTTCTCTAGTGCCAGGAAGGAAGGGAGGGGAAACAGGTTCAGAGCTTTTCCATCTCTCTTACTGTTTTCTGACCATAGGAATGGTCAAACTAATACTGAATGTTACTCTTATTTCTGTGACTACTCAGCAGAAATACTATTCTGCTTCTGGACTCTTACAGGTTGATCTCTCAGATGTATTTTGTAATCTATTTTCATGATAATTCATTCTCTTTAACTCCCCCAGGGATACCTTTGTTGACTGTATTATAGAAACGTTTAAGGCAAGACGTCTGTGTCTATTCTGTTTCCTGTGAAAGACTTAATCAGCTGTTTATGTGTTTGATCATATAACTCCTACTTAAATGCAGGCTTTCTTCAGCTCATTTCAGTAGTCTGCTATCTCACTCCTTTCCCTTTCCCCAGCTACTGTCAGTCATCCTTTAAAAATTCAGATCAGACTGGGAAATTGTTTAGGTCTTCCAGCTTGTGTTTTCTGTTTTGACATTTAATGCCTCTAAAATTTTGGTTCCCAAGGTTATAGAGATGAGGAGGCTCATGGGTAAGAACTGTGGCTGGTCTTCCAGAGGACCTGGGCTCACCCACATGGTGGCTAACAACCTTCTGCAACTCTAGTTCCGGGGGACCTGGTAACCTCTTCTGGCCTCCATGGAAACAAAGCACACAAGTGGTGCACAGACAAATCACACATAACATTAAAAAATATTTGACAGCTGGGCTATAGTGGTGCATATCTTTAATCACAGCACTTGATGGGTAGAGGCAGCAGATTGCTGAGTTCAAGACCAACCTGTTTTACAAAGCAAGTTCTAGAAGACAACCAGGGTGACATACAATGTCTTGAAAAATAAAAAGCAACAACAAAAAATCGTCCTGGAGGTTCTGTTTTCATACTTTTGTAATTGCTCATGCTTCATGGGATGTGACACTTTATCCAGTGACTGTTCCAGGTTCCATTTTATGTGTCAATGTTCTGACATTCCTGTCAGCTCCTCAGGTACATTGTGATTCTATAAGACAGCGTGAAAAGCCATTTCAGTTTATTTCAGTAATGGCCAGTTTTGGCATTTTAAAATTAGCTTCTTTGTTAAGAATGTATGAAGTTTAGACAGGATGAGTTCATGTCACTCCTTTCATAGTAAGAAAAGGCTTCCTACCCAAGGGGGTGAAGCTGTTCTCTTGAGAGAACTGAGGCAGAATCCAGCAGTCCTGAGTGTTCGGTCACTGTCTTTGTACTGTACTTTTGCTCTACATTTCAAGAACAATCATAATTTTTTTTCTTCTAGGTTTCAATCTGAACGAGAAAGTGGAGATCGGAATTTTGCAATAGGATACTACTTAAAAGAAAAGAAGGTTTTAAATTCTTTTTCTATTCAAAATAACTTTTGTTTAATAAAATGACATCTAGAACTCTGCATTAGTCTTTAATTATATAAAGTAAAAAGTCTTTACAAAGCACTCGACTCAGTGTTATTAGCAAATTACTCATGTTAATATTTAATTCATTTTATGTTTTTGGAAGCATTAAAATATTTGACTATATTAGTGCAAAATCTGTTCAGTTTGTTTCATTTTTTAAGTGCAATATCTGACTAGTGCTGATGAACATTTTTAAGAACTTTAAGATTCTATATGATTATAAATCAAAAATTGCTTAATCTTTGTCTCTTAAAATAGAATTTAGGAATTTATATAACATGATGTAAATTTATTTTACAACTATACTCATTTATGAAACCATACTATTCTGATGGCAAAGTAAAATATCTTATATACCTTAAAGTTAATACTGATGTATTTTATTGTATGCTTTTTTGTCTGGTTGGTTTTTGTTGTTGTTGTTGTTGTTGTTGTTGTTGTTTTTTTGCCCGTGCTTTCATTGCTTTTCAGTATATTTGGATTTTGCTCTTTTCCAGTGTTTTCCAGAAGGCACAGACATGGTTGGGATACTAGATTTTTATTTCCAGGTAATTTTTACTCTGAGTTGTATGAACTATCTTTATAAGTAGATAGCTGTAGCACATATTACAAAATATAGATGCTTTGGAAATCCTGATTCTAGTCTATGAGAAAATAAATTTCCATTGACTTTCAAAAGATGTTATGAGCCGGGCGGTGGTGGCGCACGCCTGTAATCCCAGCACTTGGGAGGCAGAGGCAGGCGGATTTCTGAGTTCGAGGCTAGCCTGGTCTACAGAGTGAGTTCCAGGACAGCCAGAGCTATACAGAGAAACCCTGTCTCAAAACCCGCTCCCCCCCCCCCCAAATAAAAAAGATGTTATGAAAGGCTGCTTCATGTCAATGTATCCAAAGAATCCACACAATGAGAATGGAAGGTGGGAAACAGTGTAGAAATACATTTAGATGTAGATGGACAGTTTCAAAACTGGTTTCTCCTGTTGTGTTTTTTTAGTTTTTATATTTTGCCTTGGGAAAACTTTGGTTTTCAGAAGGTTTTTAGCAGCATTTTGAAGTGTTATTCTTTTCTGCTGTCTTGCTGTCCTCTAACTGCATTTTTTAAAAATCTGATTTCATTGGCTGAGAATTGTTCAGCACATGCCTTCAGTGTCATGCCTGAGTTAATTCTCGATCTCCATGTAATGTTGGGAGCATCTCACACGCAATTTTCTATGGTGCAGGCATCAGTTTGTAGTCTTTTTGGAAATCCCTCCCTTCCCCGTGTATTTTTATCTAAACAAGCTGTAATGTGGAGATGTGTGGACTACAATTTTAATTTTCTAGTTTACTTTGTTTTTGCCTTGACCTATGAAGGTGCTTTGATTTTAACCTTATAGTATCTTTAGAAGGTAGCTTGATGGGAGTTCAGGTCTCAGATTCCCATTTACTCAGTGTGATAGCTGTAGTGGGGATTCAGTCTATCAATAGAACATTAATTCAAGAATGACCTATTTCAATTACCAGCAAGTACAATATTGAACATGTGATGAGACATGAGTAAATCCTCAAAACTCACCTGAAATTAGTGCCACTTTTACTCTAACCTATAAAACATTTAATTTGGATTATTGTAGTTATATTAGTACAATAATCTGTTGTGAAATTTCAGTTCTTTAGTACAGAAATCAAGAGACACCCATGGAGGTGCTACTGTATTCTATGGAGAACCGAATTTAACTAAGTGAATATCAGGCTATCAGGAAATCATTTGTAAATTGACATTTGTCCAGTTAGGAAAGTATTAATTTATGGCAAGCAAATTTGGTTAATACTAAGTTAGGAAACAGTTTAGGGAATTTATTTTATTTTTAAAAGTATTTCCCTACTTAGGTAGTGATAATGGGAATTTAAATCCTCCATGACAAGCAGAATTCTGATTAATACTAAGTATAAATTAGGAAATGATCATGGGAATTCAAATTTTACTTCTGAAAATATTTTCCCTATTCAGGCAGCGATAATAGGAATTTAAAGCTCCCCCTTCTCTCTTTTAAGATGGGTTCTGGCTGGCCTCCAGCTCACAGCTCTGGCAGTGCTGGTATTGATGTTTACAGCCAGACCTGGCTAAATGTTACTTCTTTTAGAAACAGGTTTCTTACTGAGTCTTTTGCTCAGTGGACAACAACTTGATTAGGGAAGCTATTCTTCCCCCTTGGTTGCTGCTAATTAAAAATAAAATGTGGGGGAATATTATTTTAGGTTTATGGGTAACTTTGGGTTTTGTGAGGTAAATTATTAATACTGTTGTTGATATATTTCAATGCTGGGGATCAAATTCAGGGCTTTGTTAACATGAAAGGCAAGTGTGCCACTACTCAGTATACCCTTGGCTTTTATTCTGCTTATCTTGATTACGTTTATATGTAAAAATGTTATTCTAGCTAGACTCTGTCTCTGTGTTTGTTATGGTATAACTTCTGTCCACAGTAAATAGCAAATTAATATTGATTGATATGGGCTTTAAAAGACAGAACTTTATAGATTCATGGCCCTATATATCCCTAGTCACTATATAGCCCAGGCCATGGCTGTCTTAAATATTTTTTTCTCTTTGTCATTTGTTGCTCTGTAAATTGGAATACTAAGCTTTGTTATAGGTGAAATGCCAAGTGTTTTATATCAGCATATATCCCTTCTGCACACTTAGTCACTGCTCATGCTGACACTCTCTGTCATATTGCTGATGTGTTCTGCTTTGCCTTAAAAGATATGGCGTATTTCTCACTATAACATTAGCAGTAATATATAATAGGAAACATTAATATTTCAACAAGTGTGAATACTTTATATAGCGATAACATAGCTTAGGGCCTGGCTTGGGTCTTTCTCACTTAATTCAGTCACGAAAATATTATAAATTTGGACAAATCTAAATACATCTTAAAATGACTGGAGACTTTGGTCAGTTGAAATTTTAGAAATGTCAGTTTTAGAGTAAAACCATCCCTATAGAAGAACTGAGAAAATGAAAACGCCATGAACCTAAATTTTCAAAACTCGTTTTTGTCTTTGTTTTAGCTGTGCTCCATTGAAGTGACGTGTGAGTCAGCAAGTGTGATGGCGGCAACCTTGGCTAACGGTGGCTTCTGCCCCATCACTGGAGAGAGAGTGCTCAGTCCCGAGGCGGTCCGGAACACCCTGAGCTTGATGCATTCCTGCGGCATGTATGACTTCTCAGGGCAGTTTGCCTTCCATGTGAGTAGCTGCTGATTTTCTCTTGCAGGGAACCAGTCTAGACTAGTACTTTCCAAAATACAGTTTGAACTTTGCTTCTAAAGTTGTATATTATTTTTGGAGAGAGGCTTGTTTTAGGTTAATTGGTTACAAATGAGTAAAGAGTAGAGTTAAAAAGTCTGAGAGAGCCGGGCGGTGGTGGCGCCCGCCTGTAATCCCAGCACTTGGGAGGGAGAGGCAGGCGGATTTCTGAGTTCGAGGCCAGCCTGGTCTACAAAGTGAGTAGGGCTACACAGAGAAACCCTGTCTCAAAAAAACCAAAAAAAAAAAAAAAAAAAAAAAAAAAAAAAGTCTGAGAGATGTCCTTAAAACTGCAGTCACTTCCTCTGTCATCATGTATGTTCTGAAGGCATTTCACAGTCCACGCTTGGTCCAGACTTGCTGTGTTTCTCATTGCTGGTGTTTGGCATTGTGCTCAAGAAGTCCTTAAACTCAGACAATGCACACACACGGCCTGAATCTTTGCTTGTGGCCGTACATGTTTTAAAGGGCTTAAGAGCATAAAATAGTAAATTTTTTTTTCATTTTTTTTATTGGATATATTCTATATTTACAATTCATTTCCCTTTTTCTGGTTCCCCACCCACAAGGGTCCCACATGCCCTTTTCCCTCCCCCTGCTCTCTCATCCACCCCCTCCCACCTCACTGTTCTTGTACTCTCCCACAATGATGCTTTGGTCCATTCTAGCACCAGTGTCCACTCCTTTCTTCTTGTCAGACATCACTTGGTATGTGATTTATGTCTTTGGTGTTCCAAGATTCTAGGCTAATATCCACTTATCAGTGACTGCATACCATGGGTATTCTTTTGAGACTGGGTCACCTCACTTAGTATGACGTTCTCCAGCTCCATCCATTTCTCTAAGAATTTCATGAATTCATTGTTTCTAATGGCTGAATAGTACTCCATTGTGTATATATACCACATTCTTTGTATCCATTCCTTTGTTGAGGGACATCTGGGTTCTTTCCAGCTTCTGGCTATAGTAAAATTTTAAAATTGCTTTAAGTGTTGTATATTTGGTACTTATGAAATATGTAAGCATTTTTTATTTTTTCCTATTTATGTTAAATTGCATCATAATATCCTTGTTTTGTGTTTTAAGAACTTTGTGTGTCTGTTTGTGCATTAGTGCCTATGCCTGGGCTCCAAGGATTAAGCTCAGGCCACCATACTCATTGTCTAGCTCCTGTACTTCTTTACTGAGCAGTTTTGCAGAGACACTGCAGTTTTCAAGTGTAGTACAATATAGGAATAGATTCATGTTATTCACCAGTCACCTTTGGTAATATGAATACATGACTCATCTTGATTCATCTGTGTACATACTTGCTTTTTTTTTTTTATCTTACATTCCAACTTGTAATTGTAAATACATAATGCAGCATTATACTGCCATAAAATCTTAACTAGTGCATATTAAACTGTTACTCTTATAAATTAACATTACCACTAAATTTAATGTAATATTTAATCATCGAGATTGCTTGTACAATTCTATAAACTATGGTTATATAATTCTACATTTCATTTGACTTGGAGTATACATGAAAGTCATAGTTGGGTTTTTTCCCCTTTTTTTAATTTATTTGTTTTAGGATCTCTCTAAAGAGAGATACTGATATTTTTACCTGAAGACACTGAGTCATTCATTCTTGTGTATTTCTTTTGATTAGAGTTTATTCTGTGCCTGTTCTGTTTTCCCTTGTATTTCTTATAATAAAAGTTGAAATATTTTGAAAGGAATTAATTTGCACTAATATTTACCTCTCATTTTTGGCTCTTTCTCTGGCAATATACTACTGAAAGTCTTTGTAAAGAGTCAATTCCTCATGTTTTGTATTGGGGGGGCGGGTGCTGTTTGTTTTTTAGGATAATTGGAAAGTCCAGAGCTCCACAGTTCAGGTTTAAGTACCTTAACTTACAAGATATCTTTATCTGCTTGTCTGTTTATTATTGGGAGGCTGAAAGGTTGTGGCTGTCTGTCTGAGGACAGCTTGAAGGAGTCAGCTCTTTCTATCTTTCCATGTAAGTCTCAGGGATTGAACTCAGGTGTCAGGATTGGTCCTGTATGTCTCATAATTGTTAAACAGTTCTCAAACATAACCTTTCTTTATTAAAATATTTACATGAAAGCCTTTTCATTTGAATTATTTTCAGGTTGGACTTCCTGCAAAATCTGGAGTTGCTGGAGGTATTCTTTTAGTTGTCCCCAACGTCATGGGCATGATGTGCTGGTCTCCTCCTCTTGACAAGATGGGCAACAGTGTTAAGGGAATTCACTTTTGTCACGTAAGCACATTTTATTAGTGAGGAAAAGTGGGTGGCCGTGTAAGCTAGGCTGTCCAGGGATTCACGCTTTTACATTTTTTTCTTTATTTTTTGGTAGACCCTTGGTACATTCCTACCTGTAGGCTAGTTAAATAGGTAGGTAGTGTTGGAGGTGGTTCTAGGAAAGCTTCAAATGTTTCTATAAACAGGTTCCGTTTAATTATTCTTTCAGAAAATTCTGTTTATTGCTTAATTTATTTAAAAATGTACTTAACGTGTGAGTGTTTTGCCTGTTTATCTGTGTGTACTATAACTAATATCCTCACATATTACACTTGTATTTCTCACACTGGAGTTAAAGACAGTTGTGAGCTGCCATGTGGGTACTGGGAATCACATCAGGGTTCTCGAGAAGAGCAGCCAATGCTCTTAACTGCTGAGTGTTTTAATTTCCCAAACTATAATTTATTTTCAGTCTTCAAAAACTTAGCAGTAGAGAATTACAAGTAAATCTCTATTCTTACCCTGATGTCTGTCCTCTTCCTGACTGCTCTGTTACACCAGCTGCAAGTAGTTGCTAGGAGGGAGGTAGCAATGAAGGCGCACAGTGTAAGGCTTGGCTTGTTGAAGTGTGAGTATGCGCAGTGAGTAGCTGATTTCTTAATGCATTCTGTGTAACTCTTTACAGGATCTTGTCTCTCTGTGTAACTTCCATAACTATGATAATTTGAGACACTTTGCAAAAAAACTTGATCCTCGGAGAGAAGGAGGTGATCAAAGGGTAAGCCAGTCCTTCCTTAGATCCTTCTCGGTGTCCTTTAAGACTAGGAAGTAGCCTCTCCTGCTTATGTAAAATTTCAGCTTGTTAACAGCCTCAGGTCTTTGCAATTTCAAATAAATAAATTATTTTTTATTGTCAGTCATAGATATTAAAATCATTTGTGATATTTAAACTGGAAATTGTTAGCTTAGCAGTGCTGGTTTTCAGTCTTGTTCTTACTCCTAATATTTGTCAGTTATTCGGGATTAAATTTAGCTCCTTGTCTAGTTTATGAATGGATATGTAAATGGGTAGGTACATGAGACTAAATAAGAAAAAGGCCCCTGAACACCACAGTTTTCCCAGAACATGTTTAATCACATGATTTTGATGGTAGTAATAAGAAAGCTGTAGTATTCTATGCTAAATGCCCATAAGGTCTTGATTACAGTGTGTGGTCCCATGTGCGTGAACATTCCCTTTTTAGAGTTAGTCTTAAGATCAGGACTTAAGGGTTTTTTTTTTTTTATTTTCATTGGGCCAAAGGACTTGCTGTTGAAAATTTTAATTCTATTCCTTTGCATCCCACATGAAGAAAATGTGCAGTAAAATTGCCTTGTACACTAGAAACACACAAATAGTATTTTGAAATATGTATTAAGTACATTTTATAAGTGCCAACTTAAATTTGTGGTAGTTCCGATCAGGGTAACTTTTCCTAGTACCTGAGAACTTTGAAATGCTAACATTGTAGGAACTTCCCTACCAATCAACATGAGTAACATGTCACAGGATGTCAGACAGTGATGGGTGACGATGTTAACAGATCTTAATAACTCTCATTGAAAAATACATTTTATAGCTTGGACCTTTCATCCCTCAAGTGCACTAATAAATTATGTGTGTTGCTTGAACAACTAGCATTCCTTTGGACCATTGGACTATGAGAGCCTCCAGCAAGAACTTGCTTTAAAAGACACAGTGTGGAAAAAAGTGTCACCTGAGTCAAGTGACGACACCTCTACAACTGTAGTCTATAGAATGGAGAGTCTGGGGGAGAGGAGCTAGAGACGGGCTCTAGCTACAGAGCAGAGCGCTTCTCCTTTTAACATCGGAAACATCTCTAGGGCTTTGTTTTTGTTTCTTGTTTATTTTTCCAAACTAAGTATTTATTCAAGTATTCGATTGTTATCAACCTTGGGTACTAGAGCCATAAACTTAAAAATAGTTTGTTTTTTGCCTCTTGTAATCTTTGTATAAAAAACATTTGTTAATTTTTAAAAGAGCATTTACAAATAAAGCAAATATGCTTTATTTTTTAAAACCTCAAAAAATGCAATTTCTTTAATTACATTAAAATTTTAACTATATAATTTGCTAACCACATTGTCTTCTTAGTTCTGAAGCCTGCATATTAAACTGAGAAGTATTGTTGGATTTGTCTTTTCCTTTCCAGTTTTATAACTGATAGGATATTGGTAGTGACAGAAAGTACTTTCATGCTAAATACAAAACTAAAAGGGCAAAGTAATCAAAATTATTTTATTTAAAAGAGTAGTAGATTATGAAATTAGCTTTAGTTTACACATATGCCAGTTGTAGTGGTAGATTGGCTTTGAGTATTTAAATTGCAAATACTTTTAAATATGTCTGGGTTTTTTTTGTTTGTTTTAAAACTCTCGGTTCCTGTCAGAATCACAGTGTATTAGGAATGTTTCACATCACTGAAACACTCCAGCCAAAGAACTGCAGGCGTGTGAGGGTGGCATGTTCTGTTATCTAAAAGCTGTAATGGTTAGTTGCTCAGAAAAAGAGTCAGTGACTGTCTTCAAAATGGATTGTATTTTCATATTCATGTAATTTTTTGTTGTATTTAAGTATGAACGGTAAATTTTGCTTTTTTACCTTATAGTAATTTTATTGTTTCGTAAGTGCTAATGAATATTTTGTGATAATTATAACATCTCATAAATTTTGTTCTTTTTTAATTTTTATTAGCATACTCATGAATATAGTCAAGGTGTTAAGTATACAACTAAAATATTTGTTGAATTGGAATGCTTCTGTTTATTTTTAAAATGCAATATTGAGAATCAAAACTTTTTTCAAGAGAACTATAGGTTCCATTTAATCTGGTTGTAAACAAATATACATATTTTTTAAATCTATATTGGCAAAGTGATACTAAAGTTTTGTAGGATTTATTTACATGTCTCCCTTCATGTATTTTGTTTTTCTCATAATTTCAAGTTTGTTTTTTCAAATTCACTTTTAAACTTGTAAATTTTGGGCAAGTGGTTGAGAATGAAGCCTTATAGCTTTTTAAAATTAAGGCATGTGTACAGTAGAACAGATTCTGTAACTAAATAAAGTGCAGGAAAAATAGTTCACCGATGTAGATTCTAAATAAGATACAGGAAAATTCTGATCTGATTTGCAATTGGAAACTCTGATATTATTCTTCTGAGAAGTTTGACCTTAAAGACTTTCTGCTAATTTAAGTATTAATATTTGTATTTAGATAATCAGATGGTGAGCTTTAGAAAAGGCTTGGCTTTCTGCTCCTTTGGTGTTCATATGCAGTTCCGAGCTGTATGCTTTGAAATCTTGCCACTGCCCTGCCTGAGGACACTGAGCATTTCTTTTTCTTATATCCAGGATTATTTTGGATTTAGGTAATTGAACACCTTAATTGGAAAAAAGATTTTACTTTTTTTCCTTCCATTTTTTGTTTGTACATTTTGCTGTTTCATTCAGAAATTGGATTTACTTTACAAAGTGACTTAATTTTTATATAGTGTGCATGTTTGTGTAAACTTCAAACTATTTTGTTAATTTTTGGCTCTTCCTATATATAATTCTAGTAATGCTTGAATGTACACTTAAATATGAAGTAGGATTAAATCAGCTGCTGTCTTTAAAGAATGCTGTTAAGAACAAGCATTCAAAAATGTGTATAGGAAGGTATTAGCATCAGAGTAGGTAAGATACTGGGAATGTATCTGCAGACACGAAAAGGAAAAAAAAGCTTTGCCAGTTTGTGGATTTATCTTAATTCCCTTTAGTAGTCTTAATCTCTTTTCAAATAAAGTTCTTTGAGAAGTGCCCAGTATTGTTGGGTTGAATTTTTCCTACCATTATTGATTCTTGATATTCAAGCATTTACATGACAGCATAGTTTTTCTTTTCCCTTTTTTCTGATTTTTTTTGCCATCATTTACATTTCATTTGAAATACATATTCTCCTTGGAACATTTTGTTTTTAGCATAAATGTTGTGCATTTTATCTTAGTGTTTGGATTAAAACATTTGTGTTGTTGAGCTTTCTTCATTTGCTTTGTATATTTAATAATGTACCTTTATTTTCCAGTATGCCTATTTTTTGTATTGTACAATAAATTTATTTTAAGCTGATTTTATTGGTTTTTTTTAATGTATATGTAAAAACACCTGTGATATTTAAAATACAAACAAAACAAAACACTTGGGGTTTTATCTTAGAAAACTATTATCTTTTCTGAAGATATTTACTGTTCTGAAGATTGCCTGGAAAGGAAACTAGAAACCAGAAAGCCTTCATTTGAGTTTTAACTTTTAATGAAGTATAGTAGGGAGGAATTTTCCCATTGGTTGTACTTGAATTATTTAAAATCAAGACTTGACTGACCTGCCCCTAGTCACATAGAAAAGAAAGGAAAAGAAACCAAGAAAATACCTTTTTCTATTTGCAGTCTGTTTCTGCTTCTGAGGGAGAATGTAACTGATTTCATTTGTTGTTTAAATAATAGGGGGACCCATTGCTTTGCTTAGAATAACATTGTTGTTCTCGGTACACTTGAGTGTATATGGGGTGGGCTGACAAGGAGAAGGCTACCTTTAACAGCTTTTCTGTTTTCACAACTTGTTTCAAATTATCATCCAAATTGCATAAATGGAATGCATGCATTGTTGGCACATTTTTCTATTTGACTAGATCATATTTTAGAGGGATTCCCTACATACATTTTAAATATTTTTGAAAAGGAAAGTATTCTTGTTTATGTTAATTAGCATTAATGGGTGGTATTAAAAAAAAACTTTAGGTACTAATTAACGAGTCAGTATGGTTCATGTTATATTTATAATAGCGTATGTTTACTTAAGCTAAAGATATATTTTTTAACCCATTGAAAGCAAAGGGAAAAGAGAAAATGCTGCTTGGACAGTGTAGTCATTCATGGGAGGGAGGGAAGGAGAGGGAGAGGTTGAAATGGAGATTTACCAATTCTGAAAATTACCACCAGTTTCCATGCAGTCTATTAGATATGATTTATTGAATCACTGTGTTCCTGCTTTAGTGTTTGCCATACAGAACTAGAAGTTTTGCTAGTCCAGCATTAGCAAAGCCTGTTCCTACTAATATTGACATTAAAGATTTGTGGTTTGTCTTGTTGCTGTTCTTACTGAATGCCAGTACTCTTGGCCCAGAGAGTAACTAAAAGAAATAATAAGTGTTCCTCTCAGCTTGCACAGTCCACCTTATGGAATGGTTTTATTTAGTTGACTGCAAATTTGAGTTAGGAGAATCTGCTTTATTACCTACTTTTTAAGAGTCTTGATTTGCCTCCTAAATGGCCTTAAGTTGAAGAATGACATTTTGAAAGTTATGATTAGTTTACTTACATGTGATTCTACACTCTCCATCCCAACGCCGTTTCCACCACCTTCTATGTGCATTGTGTAAGGAAACTAAAGCTACCTGAAGATGCAGGGTAAAGGTTGGCCACCGTCCACCATGGCCTTGCAGCAAAGAGTGTAAGATTTATTTGGAACAGATGCATACCCTACACAGACAGACCATTTTCTGACATGGCAAAGGGCAATCATGTATGAAATGTATTCTAATATATTCATGTTCATTTCAGATTGCAGCAGTTTCAAAAATTGTATCTTCTACTCTCTAGAAATGTAAGAAATTTGATTGTATTATGGGAAGTTCTTTTTTCTTTCTGGATCCAGTAGTTTACTAAATGTGAATACTGCAAACTGTCACACATGAAGAAATTTGAAAAACTATCTATTGTAAGATAGAAATGCCAAAATTTGACGTTTCTTAACATTTTTAATTAATGAAAAAGTACTTTTTAAAACAAAGACTGATCATAAATCTTTTAAGTAATTGGGTTGCTATAGATGTCAAACCTTTTCCATTTATATTTTGTGTGCAGATGAATAAGAAACAGTTAAGAAATATTTACCATTTCTGTTTTCTATATTTTGTTTGTATCTTAGTGCTTTTAAGTTGTGATTAATAGACTTTAAGTGTTCATATGTCATATTTATAAAGCATAACTTCAGTAATGGCTTGGCTTCCTAGCTCATTACCATTAATTAAAATAAGCAGAAATAGTGTATTGCTTTTAAAGACTTAGTTTTGTAATTATATCTAATGGCAACTTACAAAACAATGACACTGCTTAAATTTTTAAAAGTTGTTAACTTAGTACTTTAAAAGTTCATAGTAAGGGATTTGTGGTGTGACTTAGTGGTAAAGTGGGTGTGAAGCCATAGGTTAAATCCTTGTGTCTGCTAATTTTGACATTTATCTCATGAGTTTGTTGAACCAATTCTGCAGTGAGATGGCTCTTAAGAGTACCTAGTGCTTTTGCCTGGGATCTCGATCTGGTTCCAAATACCCACTGGTAGCTCTCAATCAATCACCTTATCTCCAGTTCTGGGGTGATCCAGAGTCCTCCTCTGGACTCCCTGGTTCCTACGTGTACCTGGTACAAATTAACTCACCCACGCATAAATGTATACAAGAATTATTTTTATAGTATTAATATTAACTTGCTGAAATGCTTTTACTTCTAATAACCAGATTATTAAAGTTAACTGTTTTGAAAGGCTTGTTAGCCTTTGAAAGGAAAAATTCTTACCTGAAATAGTCTTTATATCAGATTTCTGAGTTTTGTCTCTATAATGAAATTCTTCTCTGCCCTGAGTAATACTTGAGACTAATTACTCAATAAACAGCTGAAGGGTTTTTTTTCCTTTCTATTAAAAAAAAAATCAGAGGAGTCTGACAATCCGTGATGTCCTTTGGTTTACTCTGATCTTGTGCTGTTTTGATTTGTTTAGAAAGACTAAAATGATGCTGAACATAATCTTTAAGGCTTCTTGGCATAAGCGCCCACCTGTAGGTCTTGTCTTCGTACCCTGCTTGCTCCTTACTGTTTACAGTTGCTTCTGATGATGGTTTGTTGAATATTTAATATTTTGTTTGCATAGACTTTATGGAGAAACATAACTAGTGGTGGTGCAACTGAAGTTAGTTGATTGTAGCAGCAACATTTATTAGAACTATTTAATTGTATTCTTTGTTAAGTAATAGTGCTGCAGTTAATAAAAACTGGTCATGTTAGAGGTGAGTGTCATAATTACACCCTAGTTCTAAAAATAAAAATATTACCCTGGAACCTTTGAGAGAAAAGCAAGTGTAGAAGAGGCATGACTCTAAAAATAAATGTTGCACCACTGGCTTTAAAAACACTGCTTTAGAGTTAAATATAAATAAGATTCAAAAATGTACAAAAGGTTATTCAAAGTAGCATTGGCAGAAGCAAATGGTTACTTTTCTTTGGGTGTTAGATTTTCCCAAGAATATGTAAAATAACAAACTGAAGCACAGTTTTATTTGCTTCTGTGAATTGCTGCAACAAAATTCCTGATGTATTTGTCTCTAGTGCATATTATCCGACATAAACATCTTCATTTTATGCTTTGGAATTTTAATTTTTTATGAGGAAAAATGCTACTCATTTTCGAGGGATTTTATTGACTTGTAAAATGTGAGTTACTTACCATCCAAAAGTGTTATTCTGGTAGATGCATAGCATGGGGTTGAGTATGTGCTCACCCTGGGTTCAGTCCCAGCTCCAACAAAGTTTAAAAGAGGAAAATGCTGGGTTTGTTTTCTAAGTCTCAGCTGAAACTTGCTGGGTTGACTCTTTTTCCTTCCAGATTACAGGTACACAAATCTCAGTTTTTAAGAAACAGCTATACTTCTAAATGTGGCTTGCCAACATACCAAAATTAGAAAGCTGGAATATTAGTGTGAAATATACAAGTGTAAATAATGATTGGACTATTCCATTGTAAAATTATGATCATGATCTTCTGTCTCTTGTTAAAGTTCTCTTTAGTTGTAGTTTACAATTAAGTCTTAAGTGTTTTATATCTGCCCATTCAGTCATTACTGTGCAGAATCATGTATGGGGGCAAAATAAAACTTAAGTCTTAAACTTTCTTCCCTTAAGTGAGACTAATAATGTATAAAACCGGGCGGTGGCGGCGCACGCCTTTAATCCCAGCATTTGGGAGGCAGAGGCAGGCAGATTTCTGAGTTCGAGGCCAGCCTGGACTACAGAGTGAGTTCCAAGACAACCCAAACTACACAGAGAAACCCTGTCTCGAAGAAGAAAAAAAGAAAGAAAAAAGAAAACAATAATTATAAAACCATGACATTCATAATTAATTGAATTCTATGGGTAGTCTGTTCTTTTTCCTTATCACTCAAAAATCCTGACTGACAAGCAAGCCCAACGTCTATTATCTTTAATCCTGTTTATTTTTAATCTTTTCATATCATAATTTGCTTCTGGCAGAATATGAGACATTTCTAAATTTTTATCATGATTACCTCTCAAGGGATCATTTCTGAGTTACCATGTTTCTCATCCACTTCTGTTCAGTAATGTTGGTGTCTGTCATTTCCTTTTGGTTTGGGGATTTTGTTTTTGTTTCTTTGCCTTTTAAGAAAACATACATGAAATATATAACCCATACTTTTATTCAGCACTGTATCTCGTTTATTATTTTATCTATTTAGTATGAACATCTAGAGTTGGAACTAAACACTGTTTGAGATGACTGTCGGGGCTGAGGGGTAACTGTCTGCTTGGTGCAGGTACCTTGCATTTGGGGATCTGGCTAGTGTGCTTTGCAGTTTTGTCTTCACCATTTGCATCTTCCTCAGCAGTCTTTGCAGGTGCTAGGCAGCAGTCTTAGGAACAGGATCTGTGGGGGCTGTCCATGTCGTCTAGCAGAGGCAGGTTTCTCTTTTTTCCTCTTTTTTTTTTTGTTTTGTTTTTTTGTTTTTGTTTTTTTCATGACAGGGTTTCTCTGTGTAACCCTGGCTGTTCTGTCCTGGAGCTCACTCTGTAGATGAGGCTAGCCTCGAATCAGAAATCAGCCTCCCTCTGCCCTCCAAGTGCTGGGATTAAAGGCGTGCACCACCAAGAAATCCATTTATGTTTCATTCTGCTCCGCAACCACCGTTTTAATGTGTTTGAAACATAGTGTTTTACTAGTTCTGTGACTAAGGTTTTTTCACCAGAGTCTGAGAAAAGCTGGCTTCACAAGAAATAACCATATTTCTTTTATTTTTCATCTGTAGTTGTTTGTTTTGTTTTCTTGGTTTTGTTTTTGTTTGTTTGTTTGTTTGTTTTGGTTTTTCGAGACAGGTTTCTCTATAGCCCTGGCTGTCCTAGAACTCACTCTGTAGACCAGGCTGGCCTCAAACTCAGAAATCTGCCTGCCTCTGCCTCCCAAGTGCTGGGACTAAAGGCGTGTGCCACCACTGCCAGCTGTTGGATTTGCTTTTAATAATGTATGTACATGTGACTCCAGGTGTGTAGTGGTGTCAGATCTCCCTGGAGCTGGAGTGTTACAGGCAGTAGTGAGCCGTCAGTGTAGGTGCTGAACTCCAGCTATCCACTTAGCCACTAAGCCTTTACTCCAGCCCTCATACATAGTCTTAATTACAAGTTTGAAATGACTGTGTACCTAAAATTTGCACAATTTAAAATGGGAGAAAATGTCTTAACCATGTTTATTTGCTGTGCCAAAGACCTCCATCTCAAGAGCCTTATGTGTGCAGACGTGACCTAATTTCCTTGTGATTAGTCCTCAGAAGGTTTGACCTGGACACATGTGGCCCAGGTTTGTTCAGGCCATCTGTCTTGCTAACCTAGATAGTTGTGTTTTCTGTATATTATCCCTTTTGTTTTTAGTGTCAACAATTATAGTCAGTGCTCATATCAAGGTTTATGTGAAATATTAGCAGAAGCCTTGGAAAGTTAAAATCTGAATAGTTCAGCATCTAAGCCATGTCACTAGTGTTGTGATTTTATATATGCATTCTGCACTTACAGGAAAAATATTTCCAGGCCTCTCACATAAGAGTGGTAGGAAGAGCTTTGGACACGTGACCGACAATGATCAGGTGTCTGTTCCAGAGTAGAACTCTTCTATCCAGTCTACCTCTTGAGTCATACTTTAGGCTAATTCAATGTGTATGTTTTCTGTTGTTTACAAATTTTACAGTCACTATAATGAATGTAAACATTGAAAGTTGTTTAATTCTGAACAAATTACTTTAGAAACTGAGTTTTAAAATTCATGTCCCTAAACTGTCTCTTCAGCCTAATGGTATTTATCGATCTCGGTGTGCAAAGTAGAATTTACATCTGTTCTAGTTCTTGATTATGAACTGGAACTTCATTATCCAAGAGTGAGTTGGGCTTCTGTATTGAATCAAATCTGATGATTCAGTGATGAGTATGAAATTTTCCTATTAACCAAAATTCACTGTTTCCTTGTATAATTGCTTGGTTTTGACTTTAATGATAAAAATAAGTGTACAGGGCGGGTATACAGAACACACAGTCCTGGAGTTAGGTGATGTTCTATAGGAACTATACCTTTATTTTTTTTTCTGTCAAGTTCCTTGTCAGTGTGCCCACTATAACTTGTTCTGATTTTGGTATTGATTTTTGAGGGGGGGTATTGCAGGGGGATAGAGGTAGGTAGGTGGGTAGGTAGGTAGAAGGGTAGGTGGGTAGAGGTAAGGTAGGTAGGTAGGTTGAGTGCGTTCAACAGTAATTAAGTAGTTCACTCCTCTTGGGAAGTTCTTTCCTGTTTGTGTGAGTATAAAAAAAACGGGTTCTGGGTTTCTAATTCAGTGCTCTCTCATGTTTTATATAGCTTCCAGAAGGTTCTTAGATTTTTATCAGTAGTGAGTTTTATTTTCTTTTATATTTTCTCCTCTTAACTTCTGCTACTACAAATACATGCTTATGTACATACAAACATATATAATCCATATATATTTTTCCTGCTGATGTCCAAAATTACATTTCCGTGTGTGTGTGTGTGTGTGTGTGTGTGTGTGTGTATATATATATATAATAAAAAATGTATAGCTTGTTTAAGCTTTGTCTGTCAAGTAAGAACTAGGATGAGAAAGGGTTATTATTACTCTTAGCATTTCACTAGTTTTTATTTAAATAGCATGTATTTAATGAACTCTGTTTAGCTATTTTAATTTGATGGAGTAATTCCAGACTATAGAAGTTAGCCTTGTTATTCATAGTGTATTACCTATTTACTGATTTATTGAGCCAGTATGTCTTTTTATTTTAAAGACATTTAGGTTTTTTTTAATGTTTGTGTTTTGTTGCATGTATATCTGCACCACATGTATGCCGCATGCTTGCAGAAGTCAGAAGAGGGCATTGGATCTCCTCAAACTGGAGTAGGCACAGTTGTGAGCCACCATGTTGGTGCTGGGGATCAAACCCGTGACCTATGCAAGAACAAGGCACACTCTTACTCACCCATAAGCCTTCTCTCCAGTCCATAATGTTTATTATGTCTTATCTATGATTGATTTAGTATGGAAAAACAAACACATGTCTGGTTTATTTTATATAACATGATCTACAATTCCAACCATTTTCTCAAAAGGTGTGGTCTTATGTGACTGCATGAATACTCTGCTATATGTATATACTACATTTTCCTTACCCATTTATCAGTAAGGACCTAGGTAGGCCTCTTGTAAACAGGGCTGCAGAAAAGAATGTAAAAGTCTAGACCTTCTGTCATAGATATTTCTCAGGATAGTTTGGGAAACATTTATCCAGGGTCTTACATGCACCTTAAGGACTTATATTTTATTCAAACTGCAATGTGAACCTTGACAGCTTTTCAGAATGATGTGGTTCAGTTTTTAAACACTGGAGAATGTACTAGAGGGAGAATAAAAATTCAGATGGTGAACTTAATAAGTGCTAGGATAAGCTCAGCATTCAGTAGGTAAGAAAAATGTGACATCAAGTTCATTGCCATGGTTAGGAAAAGCAATAGGGCTAAAGCCCTGGACATTTTTATTGTTACTGGGTAACCTAGCCCTGCCTCCTATTTCTAAAGAATTGCTTTGAAATGTAAAGGTCCCAGAACTCTTCACTGCTGATAAAAATTATCCTGTCAAGAATTAGAAGTTGGAGTAGACCTTAGAGAGGCAGTAATCAATATGGGGTTCATGGAAAGAGCTGGAATGCTCAGGTCAGTGGAAGATTAGCCTTGGTTGGGGAAAGCACCTCCAATAAAATACACAGGGGCAGATTTGTAGACATGACTGTGTTTAGAAATACAGTCACTTTTACCCCCCTGGAGAAAAGGGGGTGCTTTCTGTTGAGAATAAATCATGAGCTTGGAAGTAAACGTCAGGGTTTTAGAATATAGAGGTGATATTAACGAGGAGAGGGAGGCGGAGACTTGGCGTGCCCCTCTTAGAGAAGCAGAGTGGGAAGCAGGACAGTCTGCCATGCTCACTATTTGGGACTTACATTTAATTTGGATTTAGCAGAAGATTGGAAAGCAAAGGGTTTTCCAGGTTTTTAGCGGGCTTTGGAAGCTGATTGAGATTCCCCATAGAAGGCGTGCTTGAGATGCTTTTAGACTGCCCTCCTGCGTGCCCTTCTTAGAACGTGCTTCTTGAGCTTTGCACAGATTCATGATGTAGTCACAATCGAACTATGTGTATAGAGTAGATGCTGTGCCATGCCTGACGTCTTTACTTTCAGAATAGAAACATTATTAGAAGAGTACAAATGCTGGGTAGAACATGGTGGTGCAGTTCTGTAGTCCCGGCACTCAGAAGACAGAGGCAGGAAAAAAACACTGTAAATGCTAAAATAAGTATAGTTACTAGGTGATAATAAAGCCCATGACAGATGTTGGATGATGTATGCATGCACACATATCTAAACCTTATTTTTGAAGGGAGTAAACCATCTATCCAGAAGCTTTCTAAACATGTAAGACTTGCCACTGTCGTGTGAATTATGATCTGATTGGAGTGGCTGTTAAAATGCCTTACAAAACCATTAGGGAAACGCTGTCACATCTCTGTATGTGAGCCATAAAGTACACACTGAGCTTCACAAGATTGTGAAGCAGATATGGTTTACAGTAGACCAGTGAGAATTAGGACTGCCCCCTCATGCTGAGGCAATTACAGTTCCTGGAAATCTCAGGACCATCTGTCAGTGTAATGGGCATTCTAAGAGAATTTGATTCTGAATTACAGGTGTAATTTACCTGTAGCACTGCCATTAATGTGTGTCAGCATGAATAGAACCCCATCCCTTTTTTAGGACCTCGTTTGTGTTTAATTTTAGTTTTCCCAAGACAAGGCCTTTGTCACCATCTTGGATTTCAATGACCCTGATTGTGTTTTCTCTGAAATAACATAAATATTTGGTAACCAGATTCTTCTTTTTGTTTACCATAACTCGTGAGTGTTTTGATTCTTCTGAGGTTTGATAGGCTCTTTTTGTTGTTGTTGTTGTTGTTGTTGTTGTTTTGTTTTTTTTTCTGGTTATAATACAAACTAAGCTGACAGCACTTTGCCATTCCACAGGTGTGTGCCTTGTCCTCTGTAACACCTACATTACCCATCTTTCAGTCACTTATTTGTACGGAGATGTTGCAAGATATTTCCTATCGGTTCACATTGAGGCAGTGAGAGGCCAGTGATTGGAGGAGAGAGAGGAGGAGGAGGAGGAGCTAAGAGAAGTGCGGGGCAGAGAGAGGCTGGGTGGACCGGATGAGTAGAGCAGAGGAGGAGACGCTGATATCCAGATGGCGTCCAGATGTATTTCTGGTGTTTTGGAGAGGTTAGAAATATTGGGATAATACTTTATCATTGTAAGTTGGCATTATGAATGTCTTATACATAAATATATCTAGTTAACTATTCAAGTTTTAGAGTCATGCTTTACTGGATACATGGAAGGAGTGGGTGCCGGGCAGAAGCGTGGAACTACCAATTAACGCTACATGGAAATATCCCAGAGAGTGGATGAAAGCTGTTGCCAGGGCAAAAGCAGATACTCGGTCCACATGAAAAGTGCCGTTTTGCTCCTCAGCAGTAGGCTGGCTTTGCTCTTGGTGATGTCTGCTTTCTGTTTACTGACTCTGCTAGAAGTGCAGTATCCAAGAACACAGAGTTACGCTGTTGGCTGCCTATGTAACCCAGCATAAAGGGGCGGGCTAGCCCATGGCATTGGCAGGAGCAGAAGCTCCGCTGAGGCAAGCTGGTTGTTGCTAATGGTTCTTATATTGACCCAGAACTCACATTTCACTTTAGAGAATTAAATGCAAAGCACAAAGCTACCTACTTTACATATTTTCATTTGGTTTTGGTTTTGCTTTATCAAACTGAATTCCTCCCTTATTTTTACAACATTAAACAAATTGACACTAATAAAAAATTAGGATCTCTGACTTGCTATCACAGCATGTTTTTTTCTTGGTATTACAATTTTTTGTTAGGAGATCTCTTGGCCTGATAGAGGTCCCTGGCATCAGACAGACTCCTGTGGGCCATTTGCCAGCTCTGATACCCAGCTTGTCACTTAAATGTCTAGCTGTCAGAAGGAAGACTTGAAGTCTTTAATTCAGCCAAGGAGAGGAGGTACTCCCCCCCCTTTTTTTAATGACATAATCTTATTTTTTCTTGTTTTTGTTTTTTGTTTGTTTAGTGAGACTTCTTAGATGATATATTCCTGAGAAATTTTAACTGGCTTGCTTAACAGATTTTATTTGTGAGCTAAATGAAGAATAGAATGCCCTTAGGAGGTGCCGTTTTTCACCTTGTTTTTTTGTTTGTTTGTTTGTTTGGTTGGTTGGTTTGGTTTGGTTTTGTTTGTTTGTTTTTGGTTTTTCGAGACAGGGTTTCTCTGTGTAGCCCTGGCTGTCCTGGAACTTACTCTGTAGACCAGGCTGGCCTCAAACTCAGAAATCCGCCTGCCTCTGCCTCCCAAGTGCTGGGATTAAAGGCGTGAGCCACCAACACCCGGCCACCTTGTATTTTTAAAGTGAACTTCCCATAGAGTAGGAATTTGGAATTAAAGTTGACTATTTGATTTCTCTGTTGACATTACTATAGAGGACTTCTGTGTCTATGGCAGGAAACATGTAAATATGACCATGAAATTGCTCCCATTACTCAGCCCATAAAAGATTGCCTCTGATCCTCTGATCTGACCAATCAGATCAATTTGCATTAGCTCTGTCTATATATAGCACTTGAATAGCTTTGTCCGGTAAATCGCTGGAAAGCTTATGAGCAGGCGGCCTCTCACTCCGCCTGCTTAGCCGGGCTCTGCATCCCTGCGATGCTCACACGGAGCACACAGGACAGATGTCGGCTCACGACACTCAACACAGGAGATTGTTTATCTGTGATGGCAAAGCATTTGGTTTCCGTATATTGTCAATTTGAAAGTTATTCCTTTAGCCACATTAGAGTGGCATGTGGTGTGTGTGTGTGTGTGTGTGTGTGTGTGTGTGTGTGTAAACTGAAAGGAAGAAAGGTTTTGAAAGAAGTCCAAGCATTTATTTTCATTTAATACTCAAAAGACCTTGATTCAGCTTAGGAGAGGAAGGGTGTGCTTTATTTCTTTGGCTGGTTGGTTGTTTTGTTTGTTGTTGTTTATTTGTTTTTGTAATGACATAATCTCAATATTTTGTTTTAGCTGGTAGTTTTTTTTTTAAGCAAGGCTTCTTAGATTATACGTTACTGAGAAACGTTGAGTGAGACTTCTAAAACAAAATAGGATCTGCAGTCATAATGGTTTATTTAACAGGTGAAGTATCCATTCTGTGCAACCGATACTACAGGGAGCAGAAATGGAGAACAGGCCGGTCAGACAGGGCAGCTTTTCAGTTACCTACTTAAGTTTTAAATTAAAACCATTGTAATAGAGCTGGGTAAGTCTCATATGAAGACAAACTAAGGAAAAGAAATCACAGGACCCAGTTTCCAGCTGGTAATAGAGGTGGAAAACATGGTTGGGATAAAAGTGAAACCAGTGACCCAGGCCCCCTCCAGCCCTCACATCCCCACCCTCCCGGGGTTTAGCAAAGTTCCCTTAGGAAATAGAACTCCCGTTGTTCAATTTCCTTCTGACCTTTGGTTATGAGTATGATGTCTGTCAAGGCTTAATCAGTGGTTAAGTACAGACTGAGAATGCAGATACCCCAGTTCTGTGCCTGGACACTAAGGTGTCATGTAACCTTAACCAAGGCTCTTAATCTCAGCAGCAATTAATAAATACAACATAGCCATCTCCATATTTTATATCTGGCCTGTCAAAGATTCAAAAATAACTAAATGTTAGATTTCTCATAATTAACCTACTCAACCATACTTACAGGTGCAGTTAGCAGGGTGTCTGGGAAACAAGTCACAGTTGAACTTATAAATTCCAAAGTAAGACGTTGAAGATGCCACGATGTGAGATTTCTGTCATATTTTAGAAGAATAAGCTTAATATACACACACAATACCCTTGTAGCTATTGCAGGAAAAGTAAGGTTCTGGCATGCCAAGCCAGGTGAACTCAAGTGAACCATGACATTTTTGTCCTAGTGTTGGCATGACTTTGTACAAATAAAGATAACAGTGTCTGGTTCTGGCAAGTTCTCACACGATATTACTAGAAAACATGTAAGACAAGGGAACTCAGCTGTTTTGTTTTTTAATTTACATTTCAAATGTTATCCCTTTTCCTGGTTCTCCCTCTGCAAACCCCCTATGCCGCCCCCCACTTCCCCTGCATCTCTGAGGGTGCTCCCCCACCCAGTCCTGGCATGGGGCATCCAACCTTCACAGGACCAAGGGCCTCCCCTCCCACTGATGCCAGATAAGGCCCCTTCAGCTCCTTCAGTCCTTCCCCTAACTCCTCCATCGGAGTCCCAGCGCTCAGTCCAATGGTTGGATGTGAGCATCCATATCTGTATTGGTCAGGATCTGGCAGAGCCTCTCAGGAGACAGCTGTATCAGGCTCCTGTCAGCAAGCACTTCTTAGCATCAGCAGTAGTGTCTGGGTTTGGTGACTGCATGTGGGATGGGTCCCCAGGGGGGCAGTCTCTGGATGGCTTTTCCTTCAGTCTCTGCTCCACTCTTTGTCCCTGTATTTCCTTTAGACAGGTATAATTCTGGGTTAAAATTTTGGAGATGGATGGGTGGCCCCCATCCCTCAACCAGGGTGGCCATGCCTAACCTGGTATGGTCTTGACAGGTTCTCCCTCCCCTTTGTGGGGTTTATTTCAGCTAATGTCATCCCTGTAGGGTCCTGGGAGGCTCTTGCTTTCCTGGCATCTGGGGCTTTCTGGTTGCTACCCCCAGTTCCCCATCCCCCATTGCTACACACCTCTGTTCAATTTCCTCACCCTCTGTACATCTCCTCCTACACCTGTTCTTCCCCCTTTTCCCCCTCCCCTTATCTTCCTCCCAAGTCCCTCCCACCCTCTACTTCCCTTGATTATTTTGTCCTACCTTCTAAGTAGGGCTCTTTGGTCTTCCTTCCCCTTGAGCTTCATATGGTCCATTAGTCATATTTTGGGTTTTTCATGCTCTTTACCAAATACCCACTTATCAGTGAGTGCATACCATGTGTGGTCTTTTGTGACTGAGTTACCACAGTCAGTATAATATTTTCTGGACCCATCCATTTGCCTGCGAATTTCATGAAGTCATTGGTTTTTTTTGTTTTTTGTTTTTGTTTGTTTGTTTGTTTTGGTTGTTTTTTTTTGTTTTGGTTTTGGTTTTGGTTTTTCGAGACAGGGTTTCTCTGTGTAGCCCTGGCTGTCCTGGAACTCACTCTGTAGACCAGGCTGGCCTCGAACTCAGAAATCCGCCTGCCTCTGCCTCCCAAGTGCTGGGATTACAGGCGTGCGCCACCACGCCCCGGCTGAAGTCATTGTTTTTAATAGCTGAGTAGTACTCCAGTGTGTAAATATACCACATTTTCTGTATCCATTCCTCTGTTGAAGGACATCTGGGTTCTTTCCAGCTTCTGGCATTATAAATAAGGCTGCTTTGAACATAGTGGAGCATGTGTTCTTATTGCATGTTGGAACATCTTCTAGGTATATGCCCAGAAGTTGAACAGCTAGGCCCTCAGGTAATACTGTGTCCAAGTTCTCTATTAAGTTTTGATGGATACATGCCCCAGTGGAATTTTTCACTGTGGGAAGGTATATATTAAACATTAGAACCCTCGATTTACAGAGCTCCTATCTTTGCTATGTTTGGTCTCTGTTTCTGGGTTTCTAAGGAACTAGAGCAGGTTTTCTTCCTCTGGCTTTTATTGTTACCCGACTATCTATTTGCTGAATCTCTGGTGTCAAGAGAAGAGTTAGGGTCAGGTGGAGGGGCATATACTTGGAGGCAGGGGCTGAGAGGAGGAGTGGGAGTTTTCGGGGAGGGGGGAAACCAGGAAAGATTTTAGCATTTGAAATGTAAATGATTATATTCAATTAAAAAGGAAAGAGCCTCTAACTGTTAGCAGCCACATCCTCTGCAGGGTTGGTGCAGCAGTGCCCGGGAGATGTGTCCCTTTCCTGCATCAGCATTACCATGTCCCTTCCAGGGCACATGTCAGGTTCACTGGACAGAACAGGAAACCTCGGTGAATGTGATACTCCTCTTGAAATTGTTAGTTTCATTTCATTTCTTGGTACCTAAAGCTCATTACTTAATTTATATAAACTAAATCATAGGTGGTATAGGATGTGGATGGCACATCCATAGAATCCCAGGATCCCAGGTTGAGCCAGCCAGGGCTTTAAACAGGGAAAGTGTGTCTGAGATGAAGAGGAATTTGTGATACATTGTTAAATGGTACCCAGGCATGGGACACCTCCTAGTGCCTTCTGGCTTGGAGAGAGACGCTTTGTGATTAAACTTTTTCCACTGGTTTGAACCAAGTTCAGGCCTTTCGTTTTCAGTGAGAATAATAATGAACTTGCATGGTTAGTTCCCCTTTAGTAATTTCTGTTAAGTTAATGTCCCTCCTGTTTATCACAAAGCTAGCTGTTGTGCTCATTGCTGTCTCATTTAATTTCAGTTTGTTTTTATCTCTGAACTGAAACATGCTTGAGGTTTGTTAGTAAAACTTAAATAGGCTAGCTATATTTATTGTAAGATAAGCCTTTCCTAGACCGTACAGGAATATTTCAGTATTTTTTTTCTTTTGTCAATGATTAAGTGAGTAAGCAAGAAACACACACTGTCTTCAAAGATGTGTGGTCAAAATTTGGGATCTTAAAAGGCAGAACATCTTCCTCAAAATGTGCAAGGCCCTAAGTTCAGTCACCCCCCAGCACTGGGAGAAAAAACACAAAATACAGGCTGGTAGTTCATATATATGGTAACTAAAAGAGATAAGGATTTTGACTACTTACAAAAAGTTAACATTTTAGGACTAAGGGTATGTGGGGTGTAGGTATATGCACACCAGAATCGGCAGGTTTCTTCTGTGATGGGGGAGGTAAGATACAAAGTGAACATGTGTGGTGGTGCATACAAAGGCATATATAGATTTCTTCCAGTCACATACTGTGTGAGTGTTCACAGAGGGGTGGGTACTTAGATCTCACTGAGAACTGGGTAGAGGGGCCATTCTCTGACAATCCGTGCACTGAAGCTGAGGAGCAGAATTGGCATTCAGGGTATAGAGAAAGGCGTCTAATGACGAGTCGTGGCGCATGCTGTGGCGGGGCAGGCAGGACCTAAGGGCACCTAGACAAGCAGGCACAGAAACAAGGGCTCAGTGAGCGAGACCAACCTTGTTGCATCAAAACCAGTAAAGAAAAACAGATTAGCAAAACCGAAGAAACCTAAATGCTGGGTAAAAACCTGAGGCAGTGGTAGCGTGGAGTGCTCCATCCTGTGTGAGAAAATGCTCACTTACTCAGTATTAATGTAGCAGAGACACACTGGCCACTGGTTACAGTCAGGACAGAAAACACGGGATTGCCACTCAGTCATGGGACAAAGATGGTAAATAAGCTTGGGTCAGATAATAGTTTCCCTCGGAAGGAAAATCAGAGAGATAAAGAGGGAAGGAAAGGCAGCGTCCGAGCCTGCCGCTGACCTGGTGAGGCGAAGGAGTTGCCACACTCAGGACGCGTTCCTGGGAGAAGTGGATGCTTCTTGGTGGGGTAAGAGTGGATGGGGAGTGAGTGACATGCAGTGACCAAGGATTAGAGTGTTTGTGTTCTTCACGGCATGGTACAGCTGAATTCTCTTAAGTAGCGGAAAGTACCAGAGACCCTGCCATTTCGGTTTCCCAGGGCACAGGGTTAAACAGGCTGTCACAGTCCTCCACTTCAGATAAGGCTGTGACCTAGATGAGCTATAGCAGTAGTGATGGATGGTCAAAGGTGATGGCTTTGTGGATGTTTGGGGGGATTGATAGCGTATGCTAGATGCGGGTTACCTGAGGCTCCCCCTCAGCAGGTGCACTATGTAGAACACTTAGGTGGGAGGGGCAGCGGCTGGGTACCCACCCTCCTGGGCTTCAGCCAGACAGCCCTGTGGGGGTCTCGGCCAGCAAATGCAGAAACCCTGACTCCCGGGGTTCAGAATGACCAAGTGCTGAATTGTGGCTCACAGACTAAGAGAGCCTGGAGGAGAGGCAGCGCAAACCCACACCCATTTGGACAAGAGTAAGTCATGTCTCCGATGGGAAGTCAGCTGCGGAGTCTGGTGGAGTGGGTAGAGCTGTAGAGCAGGGACAGACCTTGGAGGTTAAAGGTCTGGAGTGGGAAGCCACGAACCCTATGAGGGATGCCGTGCTGAGAACAAGGCTGCTGACAGCCTTTGGAGAGCCACGAGGCCGTGCGGAGTGCCCAGTGGTCAGCAGACGGCCGTCAGGGTGCAGCAGGTTCATGGGAGGAGTCATGAGGCCAGGCATGGAGCTTGAAGAGTGCTGTTAGCAGGACGCAGAGGTGCTTCTCAGGGAGATCAAAGTTGCATCCAGAAAGTACCTCCTAAAGGGAAACTTTCGGGGTTCTGTTTTGCTTAAGAGTATCGGGAGTCGTGAAGATGGGTTCCATACGGGCCGTTTCAACCAGTGTCACCAGGGGGCTCTTTAACCTGGGCTTTGCCTGCAGGAAGTACAAAGGGGACTAATGGGAAAGAGAAACAGTGGCAGACAGTGGGAAGTTAGTGATTCTTAACAGGTGATCAGTCTCATGTTGACTGGTAGCACAGGGGACATGGGAATTACAGCTGGTCCTGGGCTGGAGAGATGGCTCCCGTGTGAAGAGCACTTCCTGCTCTTGCAGAAGACCCAGTTCACGGCACCCTTGCGGGCGACTCACAGCTGTTTCTAGCCCTCTGTTCCAGTGAATCCAGCGCCCTCTCCTGGGCACATCAGGCGCTGCATTCATGGGTGGGGGCTCATAACCTAGCAGAGCTGTCCAAGTCACCAAGATCAACCAAACCCGTTTTTATCCCCCTTGCCTGAAGTCAGACAACTAGAAATGGAGGAGTAATGTTCTCATGCCTTTAGAGTCCTCACAGTAAAAGCCCCTCCCCACCCCCATGGCTCTAGAGCAGCACAGGCAGAGGCTGGCAGGAGTAGGGGGTGGGCATGGTGGAGAGTTTGTGGGCTGAAGGACCAGGCGTGCCCTTCTGAGGGGATGCCAGTCCTCAGATTCCCACATGCCTGTGACTCTCTAATAGGGGGATGTAGAATTTTAAGAATGTATCTAACCATAGGCTCCCTTTCATGAAGAGTCTTTTGGGCTGGTTTCTAGGATACATTTTCAGGGCTAAGTCAGAGATGCACCGCAGTGTTCAGCACTCAGCCTTAGAGTTCACAGGCCGTGGAGAGGGAGCCCTAACGTGAGGGCAGCGGCAGGTTTCACGTCTAGAGGGAAGCAGTCCCAGAACTGTGCCTTTGTCCCTGGAGATCTGGGCTATCCTGTGCCAGTTATCCAGTTAGACTAACGCGTCTACCACTGAGCCCCAGTAAGTTGAGTCATCAGAATGAACGTTGGCACTGCAGGGTGTAAGCTTGGCGGTATATGATAGAACTGTCTGGTCTTTCAATTAACAGGGATGGGTAGTCTGAAGGAAAGCAGGCCAAAACGGTGTCTTAGAATAACTAGCCTTTTCCAGCTAACTATAAAAAAAAGCAGGTAGCTACCAAAAGCAGATGCGCCTTCCGCCATGGAGCACACTATAGCAGGGACTCACCCTTTATGCAGGGTCATAGGTTCTGAGCGTGCCCGAGTTGACACCAGTCACCCGGGCAGTAGTCAGGCTCCCCAGTGGACAGCAGCTGTGTTCTTAAGGTTGCAGTGACACACAAGGAGGTCAGCAGCTAGTGGGGACAGTGATGCTGGCACAGATGAGACGGCTGTGCAGCCTGGCTTAGCTTTAGTATGCGATGGGACCTTTACCCACGGAAACTTGTTTAACGTAGTGAGACATACTACATGAGGTTTTTAAAGAACTTCCGGTTTTCTTCGCCGCAGATGTCAGTGTTAGGAGATTCCACTGTGTTAATATTCTAGTCTTTTCCACATGTATCCTACTACTTAGTGTTCTATCAGTCTTGGCTAAGGGCAGGTGTGCCTGGGATAACATCTCACCAATCCAGCCGAAGTCTTCAGAGCACATGAAAACTCTCTGGCAGTGGCCTCCTTTGCTTTCTCCCACAAATATCTGTCTTTCCATTGTCCGCAGGTAAAGTCCGTGATAAACCTTCTGTTTGCTGCCTATACGGGAGATGTGTCGGCCCTCCGAAGGTACGCGGGCAGGGGGGATACACTGACCTTAGGGGTTTGAAGGTGCATCTACTCAAGCAGCTGTCTTAAGGTTAAAGTCTCACTAACACCTCTAATAAAAGTTTCCCAAACAAGATATCTACTACCCCCCACTGAGACTCCCCACGACTTCCAGTGTCTCAGACCTGTTGAGATCTCTGAGGTAACTAGCCCACGCACTGGCTAGTGGTTTATTATAACATCTCTGATGAGGCGGGAGCCAGGGTGTTTGGTGTTGTGCACGTCACCAAAATTAGAAAGGCCATGAACTACTGGAGAGTGAGCATAAGTTCCCTCTCCCAGAGTTGGAACGACCTTTAGAGGGGATGTGGCTCAGCTGATTTGCATGCTAGAAATCCACTTGTCTCATCGATTGCAGGCAAATGGGTTAGCGACTGGGAGTCACACCGTGACATGTCGCTTTACTGTGGGCAGTTTTGCCCTTTTAATACAGCCACTGTTTTAGGAATAGTTTAAATGATAATGTGATGTCTGGGCGGGACCGCTGTTTATCTTCCTCCACAGTAGCAAAGCTAAGGAAGAGGGGGTGCAGGGCGAATGCTCCCAGTCCATAGCACAGGAACCCTAACCAGGGAGCCCGGGTTGAACCGATGGAGTGAGTGTTACCACCGAACTAAAGTGTCTGGTGTAGTGATTAGCTACTTCTGAATTTTCAGGTTTGCTCTGTCAGCCATGGACATGGAGCAGCGGGATTACGACTCCAGAACAGCCCTCCACGTCGCGGCTGCAGAGGGTAATGTGTGAGCCACTTACAGCTTTTACAGACTCAGACTCTACTCAGGACTAAAAGCATTGTTTGTTTGTTTGTTTTGGGGAATACAGGTCATGTTGAAGTTGTCAAGTTTTTGCTGGAAGCTTGCAAAGTAAACCCTTTCCCCAAGGACAGGTGAGTTGCCAAGTCGCCGTGTGAATACTGACTGGGTGTCAGGCAGTGCTTACATCCATGGTGGCTTACAAAGGCTATATGCAGAATTTGGCTGTCTGTGTGACCTCCAACTCCAGATCCGAGAGTGGCGTCTTGTTCAGGAATTTCAGGTTTGATGACCAGTCAGCAAATATGAGGAAGACAGTCCTTCATACTTGAAACCAGAAAATGGGAACTCTGTTCTCTGGGAACTTTTAACCACACAGGATAGGCAACACAGAGGGGTGGGGAAGTTTGTAAGGAAACTGATCTTGAGTGTTGGAGTCCCTCAGGATTTGTTGCAGTTAGTCTTAGAAGGCTTTGTGGGAGTTGGATTTTAAGTAGTCCATTGGAGGGGAGATGTGAAGGCGTGGACTGAGGAGGGTATTCTGCCTGCAGTAAGAAGGGTTACCCGCCACACTCTGCTCCTCCGGGCCCCTGTGGCCCCTTCCAGCCAAAGACTGGGGGCAGGCTGAGGGCGGTGCTAAGCTTGCCACACTGTGCTCGCCTCTTGGGCATCGGCTATGGGCTGGCTGAGCCGCCGGGTTAGCGGTAAGGACAGGGCGTGTAGAAGAATGCCGCGGAACCTCGCTGAGTGCCGTGCGATGCAGCCTACGGAGCTGCACGAGGCGTAGAGCAAGTTCACGGTCCTCAGCTAGTTGGGTGGATTACTAAGCCTTTGTTTTAGGGGCCTAAATCTTTTTGGTTCGGTGTACCAAAAAAATGCCACGGTACAGTATCAGTCACTGAAATGTGTTGGCAGTTTGGTGAGGTGGTAACATGTTGGTTCTCTCCCCATTCCTGTGGTTATTAGAAGGAATGGTTGAAATAAGCTCTGTGACAGTCCTCTAAAATCTCACGGGAGGCCGCAGTCCTCCCAGCTTCCCAATATCGTGCCCACCAGTTCCTAGAGACACTGAAAAGTGTCTCCCTGGGTTTATAACTCAATTCAAACACCACTTAATAGATGTTGGAAATAATTATATGTGAATTCCAAGTTGGCCTTGGAGAATGTGGAAGTAGAAGTCTTTCATCTTATTGATGACAAAAGATAGTTGAATGACTTGGTAGATGTGTATTCATCTATCCCAGAAACAATGCTACCTGGCTTCCCCATCATACAGAACCAGTTTCACCTACATTATAAAACAGCAGAGGGAGGCACTGTAGTCATTACAGGGAGACTTTTCATTGTGTCGTGGAAGAGATGTAAAGATGACCTGGCAGTTTTCCCAAAAGCTGACACAAATACTCGATCATGTTAGAGCCCATGACTCCCTAATGAAAAGCCACACCGAAGAGAAAAACCAGTAGCTGTGTCTTGAGAAGCAGAGACACGTGGAGTTTTACTTACCTGATTTTAAAAATTAAGAGCAGGCTACCAGAAGCATTTAAGATGTGAAATTAAGCACTTTTTGTTTGGCTTCACATTGTAACCTCTTAAGGTGAAAGGTTCTGGACAGACACAGAACGATGGGAAGAAGCAAAATCAGGGAGGTGGGACAGGAACCTGGGCCAGGAGCCAGTGGAGAGAAGCCAGCAGGGGAGGGGCCGAGGCACGGGCTCCGGGGCTGTGGGGGAGCCAGCAGCTAAGGAGCGAGCCTCTCCTTCCTGGGGCCACAGCTGCAGCAACTCTGCTTGCCCCGAGCCGCCCCGCCCCCTCCTAGCAGCAGGCTGTGTGGACCAGGAGTTCTGACGAGGGCAGCAGGCCAGGGAGCCTGCAGTGTCCTTCCCATACGGGCTATGGTGAAAGGGTCATTTCCTCTGGGTACATCTTGTTTGTCTAATGTGCATTTAATACCATGAAGTTATTGGAAACCTGGGGGATTTATGGTTTGCTTTAACTTTTGAATTCACAGGGACATGGTCCCCTGTGACAGGTCAGGATGATGTTATACTACCTGATTTGTAAATATCGGTCAGCAGTAGACTTGGCTTCCAGACGACACTCCCTAGCGCGTGGTTGAGGAAGCAGAATCTTCTCATAGAAGTCATCCCATCAGCCTCGTTCTCGGAGCAGTGTCTGAGCTCTAGGAACTTTCTGTGGTTGGGGGGAGGGGGGGCGGGTTCTCACTTGCTTGGTGGGAGCCTGGGGCTGGACCACTGCCTTTGAGCAGTCGCTCCGTGACTAACGATCCCGTCTGCTGTGCTGCAGGTGGAATAACACCCCCATGGATGAAGCCCTGCACTTTGGACACCATGACGTGTTTAAGATCCTCCAGGAATACCAAGTTCAGTACACACCCCAAGGGGATTCCGATGACGGAAAGGAAAAGCAGACTGTCCACAAGAACCTCGATGGGCTGTTATAATGGTCTGAGTCCCAAGACTTGCACTACTTACCTAGTAATTGTGGAACATGATTATGGAGAACATGTATATTTCTATCTGGTAGGAGTGTGTATTTACAACATCTGTCACTGCAGTGTTACCGGAGCCTCCTTCATTGTGCGCACACGACAAATCTGAGTTCTTTGGGGAAAAAAATAGAAATGAAGCAGCCTCCCTTCATAATGTGAGCAGTAGTTACCTCGTGCATTGTACAATTTGATGTAAAAGAGTAGTTACCAATGCTAGCTGAACTGTGTGGTCTTCATGGTTTGTGTTTTGTAAATTTTCAAGCCCTGGTGATGATATGCTCATATGCACTTAGGATTGAGCTCTGTTGTACAGTCTGTCCACAGGGTCGATGCTGTTATTAGATAAAAAATAGTGTGATCTTTAAGACTTTAAACATAGATTTAGTTTGAGTGTTTGGGAGACCATTGCACTTGTATGGTTGAGTGTTTAAAATGTCTGTCACCCTCACTTTACAGCGTGACTCTTTAAATATTAAAATAGACTAACTGTCCATAGAATAGACCAATTCTGATTAGATTTTATCAGGGAATCTGTTAAGATATGTTTGGTGACCAAAACATATGTGTGAGTATAGTTCTAGCACTTTCAAACAATGCTGAGGCCAGCCTCGCTGTGGTGTGGAGCTGTGAGTCTCCCTCGGCTGGGAGAGAGAGCACTGGCTTACTATGCAGTTCTCGTGTGTCCTCAGCAAGCCAGCAAGCCTCACATCTCTACCATCCGAGACAGAGTCTGGCCGCTTATCTAAGGAAGATGAGCCAAACTGTGACATCTAAATCAGTCATCGTCCTGAAGGGTCAAGACAGTGACACAGCACACTTACAAGTTCTTCTCAGCTTCTACAATATAGAAAAATCCAGAAATGCTTTCAGTTACCAAAGTTATAATGATATATTTAGGAAAAGCTATAAATACCATTTACTTTTAATCCTGCTGTCAAGTGTCTTCAACAAGATAGCACCCCTTTGTGGAGGGCCCCAAGTATCTTCTCTTCCTCTACTGCCCAACTGTTGGTGGGCTGTATCGTTCAGTAAGATCACTTCATTTTCAATCTAGACCCACCATTTCTTTGTTTTGGAAAGGTAATCTATGATTAACTTGGATAATAGGTAAAAGCGATCTTACAAAGAGCATGATTGTCTAGGACTCCCACATACTCCCCGTTCATACCTCCAAGAGATGAAGGGTATGTTAGGGAGGACTTTTGATATTAAGCACACTTGCGCATACACACACACACACACACACACACACACACACACACGGACTTCTTGGAAGCTGCTTTATGAAATAAGCAAGATTCTCAACTACACAGATACTGGTGGTTAAGGTGACAGTGACACAGCATCTCCTGTGACCTTTACTAACTGCACTGTCTGCATCCGAGCTTTATGCCTGGTGGCACGTTTTTCACCCGGTAACCTCCGGCTGCTTTGATCCTGTTTCAGTCAGTCAGCTTCAGCCATCGCCTCCCGCCACTAGCCAGCTCCACCCTTGATGAAACTGTGGCCGATGTTCCTTCTCTGTGACAGGCACCACACACACGTGTTTCTAAGTGCCAGAGTCTGTGGGGACGATGGGGTGTGGGCAGCCAGCCCGGTCACTGTGTTGCTTCTTCTACCCCAAGACAGGTGGCTAGGCGGCCCTCTGAACATGCTACACAGGGACAACCTCCAAAATTAAGGGGTGACCATGGCTTATTGGAACCAACTGAGATAATGCTATTCCAGTAGCAGCTGGCTTTTTGCAATCCAGTATGTGACTTAGCCAGCGACTTTGAGGAGTCCCTCCAGGAATGGTTCTGTATATTATTTGAGACAAACGTTTTCCTCTTTTCTCAGCTCAGTGCTGTTTTGTGCAGTCTTTGTGGCTTGGTTGAGTACGCTCTTGTTCCTGTGCGAGGCCTTGCTCCGGCTGTTTGCTGCTGGCTGATAATCACAAGGACCCTGTAAGTGTGTGAATGCGTTGCTAACTGCTGCCATCAATAAACTCCAAAGATCTGTTTGTTTTGGCTTTACAATCTTAGGTGATTTTTCTGTATCACAGAACCATTACATGATCATGTTGCTTTGAAGGTCTTTTTATACCACTGTTTCTGCTGTCTTGGTTCTGACAACCCTGTCTAGGGGTATGCTACACCCCACTGCTGCCTACACGCGCTGTAGCTGTGGAGCTGGAGTTCCTGTAGATCCAGCTGTCTGTCAGGGACTTGATAACCAGGTGTTTGATTTAGGTCCCTGCTGGGGAGTCCACAGCTAT
Source organism: Apodemus agrarius (assembly GCA_964023405.1). NCBI lineage: Eukaryota > Metazoa > Chordata > Mammalia > Rodentia > Muridae > Apodemus > Apodemus agrarius. Next base: position 48,656,107 of record OZ030014.1, read on the forward strand.
GAATGTATTTACTTCCAGCATTTCCCAAAATGAAACCTTAAAACTATAAATTGTAAGTATTCTGAAATTGGGAAGTATTTATTTTAAATGAGATCAGGTAGTATTGCTTTTTACAGCATAATAAATATGTGTATTGAAAACAAGCTATGGGAAATTTTTTTAAATAACTAAGGGTTTCTCTGTGCTGTTGGGTTGGAAGTCTGTAGCTGGTTCACAGCCAGCCTGCTGGGAGGCAGGCACATAGAACTGGGTGGGAAATCTGGGCCGCAGGACCAAGCCGAGAACCGAGGACCCAGCTGTGAAGGCTAGTGGTGGGCAGGCCAGCTCGGTCCTTTAGAGCTCATGCGGGGCTCTTATGCCATGCCATAGCAAGTATCCTTGAATGAAAACCTGTTTCCACAAAGCCCTGCCATCTACCTCGAGAGCTGATCAGTCCCCGCACACTGGGACCTGAGTTGCACGAGCTGACCGCTCCCCTGAATTCTTCACATGCTTTCGATTCCAATGCCCAAAAGCCCTGTTCCTTGGTGAAGCATTTCCTCTGGGGAGTAAAGTTAGCTTCTAACTCCACAGCAGTTATGTGCACGCCACACCAATCCCACCTTCATCTTATGGGAGTTCTATTCCACAGAGCTGCTTGGTGATAGGGGCTATGTCAGGCCATCTCTGTTACTGATAGCTTAGAACTTGAAACAGCATGTGAAATTCTCTAACCCACGCTTTTGCTGATGACGATGGGACCCCAGAGTGGACTACAATATGGAACTCTGTCTCCCATTTTCTCTCCCCGGCCCCTAACACACAGTTACAACGAACGTCTTCACTCACTCATATTAGCTAACAGCTACTCACTAAAGCCTCTCAGGCGAGTTCTGGCGCCAAGCATGACTGAAACACAAGTCAGCTCCTACTGCGCATGTGCTTATATGCAGATGGAAGCTTAGTAGTACTGCAGAGCACACAGGCAAACCCCGTAGTGAAAAGTTACATTTGTTAATATATTGATCATTCCTTTTTTATGGCATTTTTTAGAAGTTTAGGTTGATTTTTATTTGTTAATCTTTGTAGTAATATGAGTAAGTTCATAAACCATGGATGTTGAAGGCGACAACCCATGGGTGTACAGGATGGCCCTGAGGTGCCTTTCTGAGAAGGGAATTGCCTGTGTATGAAAGGATTGAGTCCCTAAGTTAGCAAGTGTGTGTGTTTGGGGTTGGACGGGTCTAGACTGAGCAGTCATGAAGGCAGTTGTCTTTGGAGGAGGTAAAATAAGCTAACACGGCGGCTGGAAGGCATCACCACAAGAGCGCATTGCTGGTCTGGAGTCCGGCCTGACTCTGCACCTCAGAGGTTTCACCGCCTCTCGCTGCCTTTTCAGATGACCAGCAGAAAGCCCAGTCTGAAGCTAGACAGTCACGACTCCAAACTATCATGACTTCATTTCAACACACGACATGGGGAAAGCTGCCGGCACGCCGACAGTGGGGAATTGAGTGTCCCAGCATTCTAAAGTACAAGACTCCATCACAAGCTTGATAACAGACAGTGACTGCTCTGCCCCTGGGTAGCTTTACCTTGTGTTCTGAGTGTAAGTTTAATAAATAAATAAATCTGAGTGTAAATTTAATAAATAAATTATGATTATTTTTCCTACAATAAATCAGATGGTACCTTTAAAGTCTGAGTACAGCATACACAACCCAAAGTTAAAGTATCCCTGAAGAGCCAGGGCTTTAGACAGTGCTGAGCAGCCTCAGCGTCCTGCAGTCAGCTTAAACTTTATTTCTTGGAAGTTATGTACATTGTTCTATAACATTTACATTATCTGTAGCTTTTGACTACTTTAAAAAATCAGACTGTGTAGAAATGTTTTGCATTTGTGTGTGTGTATATACACGTACATGCTGGTGCTCATGGAGGTCAGAAGGCCTCGGCTCCCCTACAACTGAAGTTATAAATGGTTGCGAGCTGCCAATCCGTGTGGGTGCTGGACCGGTGTGGCTAGATCCACTGAAACAGGAACAAGTGCTCTACGCTGTCGCCCTGTCTCCCCAGCTCCCTTCTGGCTGTTTGGGCTTCACAACATCCCTGTGAAACTTTAATGGGTAAGGTGACTATGTTGAGCATATGGCCCAGTGTCCTAGAACATCTTACATTTATGACAGTGGGGCATTTCTTTTATTAGTGCCTTCCAAGCATCTAGAATAGTGCCTGGTTCAAGGCAGGTACTCAATATGTTTGAGGAATAAATGAATGAATCTTAAAAGATGCCTTCAGATAAATGATGCCCTCGGGATGAAGGACAGCCTTCCAGCTCCAAAAGTAGGTAAAAGAATTTTCAAAATCCTTTCCAGCTCTGTCTGCCGCTTCCCTTGGGCAGTCAGATGTCACAGGTGTGTTCTATTTACTGAGATGGGCCTTCATTCCACAGGAGTTTTCAAGCATTGTTATGCCACCTCAGGAAGTCCCTAAATCAGTTTATCCCAAGTACTACATATATGTTCTGTACTTACAAAACACCATCCTAGTCATACTCAAACACACAAACATCCTTACGCTAGGGCATGCTTGGTGACTTCTTGTGACAGTCAGCTACCTAAGAGTGCAAGAGATGTCTTCCACTGACTTGGGTATGATCTCATGCAGCCCGGCTGGCCTTGAACTTGATACGTAGCCAAGAATGACTAAACCCCTGATCCCCATGCCTCTACGTCAACGTGGCCTCACCCCTGTGCCTGCCCACTAACCCACCTTTAACGACGATAGTTAGGATAGTAAGCAAGGCTGACACTCTTATCAGACTTCCTTTAAAGTAGGACTGATATGGGTCTGGAAACCCAAGAACAGCACTGGCTGTTCTTCCTGAGGTCCCGAGTTCAATTCCCAGCACCCACATGGCAGCTCAAAATCACCTCTGACTGTGGTCCCATGTGACTGTAGTCTCATGGGATCCAGTGCCCTCTACTGGTGTCCATACATTCAGATAAAACACACCCATATACATAAAATATATACCTAAATAAACCTTTTTTAAAAAGTACTTACAATAGGACCGATACATAAGTGAGATATATATTAAACCAACTCATAATACTAGACATTTTAAATACCTTTATATTAAATAATAATAGGAAACTAACATAATTTTAACAATTCTTAAAAGTCTCAGTTCAACAGAATGAAATTGTAACAAACTGTTTCAACAGATAATGTAACAATGGTTGGGTCTCGGCATTTAGAAACCATTGTTTTAAATGTTTTGTTTCTTGGCATTTCCCATTGGCATGAAGAGAGAGGGGGCCTCTGCTTCCCTGCACCACTCAGGACTGCACACTCACTGTGGTGCACACTGCACACTCACTGTGGTGCACACTGCACACTCACTGTGGTGCACGCTGCACACTCACTGGGACACACTTGCACTTGGGTTGTAAGGCGGACTAATCTTCACCAAAGCAAAACAAAATATTACGGGACAACACTCTAGGTGCAGCTGCAGGGCAGTCTGAAAGCTGCCCAGAGCCAACCCCAGCCCAGAACCACCAGCCTGGGTGTGGACCACTGAGGGGCAGACAGCACATGCTCCAAAACATCATCCCTCAAAAGGGTGGCAAAACCCAGGACAGAGCTTTTTCCAAGTTTATGGCTAAAACCAACAAAGTCAGCCCATTAAAAAAACGTGAGTTTAACTGCTGGGTTTACCTATATCTAATTTCAACTAAAAAAAAAATTTTGCCTTAAGAAAGCTGGCCCCCTTAATGGATGTGCAAAGACAATTTTATTCAACCGATGACCAAAAAGACAACAAAAACCATTTAGCTGGGTGGAACACAGACTGAACAGCGCGGACTCATGAAAAGTTCTCACTTCTATTGGTGTTTAGTTTTGTTTAGCCATAGGCAGCAACAAAGCTAATTCCTGAAGAGAGCAGCCACGCCTCTGCAGAAGCTGCAGGAAGGAACATGACTGTTTTCCTCCCTCTCAGATGAGGGATGGCCACTATAGTGTGATATTTCATTTTATCAAAAGTTGACTTTGAACCGTGTCATATGTAAAACAGTGGAAGACTTCCAGCCGTAAAAGAGAGGGAAATGCCAGTATCTCTGGGGACAGAACTATCCCCACGTCACAAAGGTCCCTCCCCCATAAGTATGCATCTTTCCAATAATGTGCAGGACTTGGACACTGATGGCAGAGGATCACTAAAGGGACTGTACTCCTCACCTTTCCCAAAACATCCAATTCTAGTCCTGATGCTTGGGTGGATCTCTTGGCTTTTGTTTACAAAATCCATTCTGCATAAGTGACTTTCCATTTCACCTTCAGTAAGATGCATGAAGTCCTTCAGAGTAACAGGTTTCTAATTAGAGAAACATCCATTTTCTATCAACAGGGTGAGGGGCGACAAATGTGTTGTTCTTTCTTGCATTTCCCTAGAAATACAGCATATGAAGGAAGAGTAGCAGGAAGGAATCACAGATGGGAAGGAAAATGTCGCCAGAGAGAAATTCATGTTTATACTGCGCTCATCTGCAAAAAGACAAAATGTAGTTAGGTTCAGTACGTGGACTTTATGGCATGTGGTTCATATATTTTACACCATTGCCCTTCCTAGAATGCGGAGCAGGGGAACGCTTCCTACAGCAGACTACCACCGTGGAACTGGAAGAGCTAGTGTGTCCTATCATTCTTCTGGAACTAATCAGGGCCTTTTACACCACCTAAATTGATGGATTATTACTGTCTGGCCTCCTGGATTAATTCTGTGACTCATCCCAGACGGACTGTATAAAGCTTTCTGCTGTTGTGCAAGTCTGGGGACAGCAGGATGGCAAATCAGCTCATTCAAAACGGGTGTGAGGAAATGCTGAGCCAGGCGCCAAAGGGATAGGCCGAGAGGGAAATGATGACTTCCCCTTAAAGGCCACCGAGTAAGCAAAATAAACAAAGCCGGGGGTTTGAGATGGAGCTGCCGGTAAATCAGAAGTAAAACTCACCATGAAGCGCTTCAGCTCCCTCCCTAGTCTGCCCAGAACGCTGGCCTGGAAACTGCCACTGACTCTGACTTCAACACTGGGGCAGTTCCAGAAGTCTTAGAGGTGGCTCTGCTCCTCCGCTGCTCAGAAGGCACTTGTGACAGCCCTGCTACAGGGTATGGGCGTGTATATGCTGCTGGCATCGTGTGTTCCAGAGAGCAGAGGCCAGGGGGCTACTAAACATCCGTCAGGGTGCGGGACAGCACCACAAAGGAGAACTCAGCAGCCCCGAGTGCCAGAAGAGCCAATACAAACACACCACCAGATCGCAAAGCCTCTTGAGTTTTAGGAAAGCAACTTTAGATAGAAAAGCGTGTTGAAGAGTTTGCCAACTGTTGTCTGGCCGATGGGACAAATCTGTAGTTAAAATGGTGAACTGTAGAAGCAGGAGAGAGGGGGGGATGAAGGAAACCCGCACCCACACCCTGTAACTATGTGACTAGTTTACTAAGCTCTGTAAACCTCAAGCTCTTCATGTGCTAAGCTGACACCTAGGTCTGGTCAAAGTATGAAGTCTGAAAGCATGTATGGAATGTACAACAGAAGAAAAATAGTAGACAGTATGCTAGTATGAGCTCTGGACAAAGGCCTCTAGGAAAGTAGGCTAGGTCTATTCCAGTCCACAGGGACTTGTATGTAGGGAAATGTTAGACTTAATAAATACCCAAGTCATATTACAGAGAGCAGCACCCGCATCCTGGCCCTGGTGAACAATTCCTCAGGAGCCTGAGGGCCACGGCTGGACCCACCATCAACCCTGACTGCCCTTTTAGTCCACTGGCCACCTACACCTCAGAGCACACAGCTAACTCCATTTGTTTATTTCGTGACGGAGTATGCAGCCCCGCGTGGCCGCCACCAGGAGACCTTCCTGTCCCGGCCTCCTGAATTCCTGGATCTCACACAGAGTCCTCTCACTCAGCTCTCATACTCTCACTCCAAAAGCCACTGTTGGACAGACATCAGGAAGAAGCTTGGGGACAGGGCACATCACAGTGGAGTTACAGCCATTGGACAGGACAGTCTCAATCGTCCCTTGTCTTAGTAGGACAGGGCCTCTGCTAGAGACCGAGATTGCTGGGGGTTCGTCTGGAGACTACCGTGATGAGTGGACATTTAGTACATACTAATTTGTTGTATCTGTATATCTTTATGTCTCTATTCCATAGATTAATAAAAAAAAAAACCCACTGAAGTAGAATAGCTACAGGTGGTGTCCAAAGCCTACAAACCCTTTTCCTGGAATTTGTTTGAGGGTGTAAAAGGCCCACGGTATCACCTTCCAGCATACTGAAAAAGCAGTGCTCTTCGCATAAACGGAGGAACTAACAGCTTAGTTCTCTCTGGTCACAGACAACAATGGAGATGACAGTTGGGATGCCACATGCCAAGTTCTGGCCAGAGACTCCTCACCCAGCCCTGCCTTCACCTTAATAGACACAAACAGATTCTGCCTGGTGCACAGGGGACGCTGGACAGGCACGACCTAGCGGTGGCAGCAGTGGCGACGGTGAGGCGATTTTCTGAGCAAGGAGTTGTAAAAGCTCATCCTGTGTTTTGGACCCTTTGATCTATTCTATTTTCTGAATCAACCATTACTCCATTTTTATGTGAGACAAAACGTTTTTCACAGAAATAACAGGGTGCTGGGTTCCATGGACCAACGTTTCATTTCCTCAAGAAAACCGCTGTTTCGTGATGGCACCAGCAATGCTCGAGTCACAAGGCTGTGAGAAGGTGTCCTCTGAGCCGTTCATATGCTTAGTGAGGTGACGAACAGTGCCAAAGTCACACGGGAAGAATACCCATCACTGAGGTGATACTCTAGCATGCCCCTAGCACAGGAATGTGTGCGTGTGAAGCTGTCTTTCCCCACGCACCCCGAGCCCTCTCTCCCTTCCCCTCCACCCACCCTCCCTCTCATTCCCCAACACATTTCTGCTATGCACAAAGCACACGGTGGTGAGGAACGGCCCTTGGTAGCTAAGAGAATTATTTTTGAAAGCATTAGGCAAGCTTTGAAAAAACAAACTGGACTGACTCCACGTGGAAAAGAGCTTAAAATTAAAGAGCATCAGCAAGACTCCCGTCACCCCAACAACACCGTGGGCTGAGGGAGCCCGGGCTGACCGGCGAACGGTGCTATTCAATCTGCTGAGAAACAGTCTCCCGGAAGAAGATGTTCTCTATAGCAAACACATTTTTCTATTTAGACAGGGAGACACAGTAAGTCCCTCTCTGAGCTGTTCATTCTGCCCAAGTCACTGATAGCCTCAGACGCTGGCGGGATGAGTTAGTTCTGAGAGAGGACAGGCGGAACTGTCTACCACTGCTACGTAGCGCACAGTCAACGTGACCCACAGACATTCATCCTTTCCTAAGATAAGCCCTTCACTGAGGGCCCAGATAGACACAGCAGCCACAGGAAAGTGTCTGCCCCTGAAAACAACCTTGATCCCTTAGTGTGTGAACTTTCTCCATGGCCAGACCTTTCTACCTCACAGGGGACAGGAATGTGAAATGCTAGGAACAAAATCCCGCTGACCTGCTGGTGAAGCAGCGAGCTTAAACACAGGCTTATCTAAAAAAATAAAGACAAAGAGGAGGAGGAAGGGGAGGAGGAGGAGGAGGCAGAGCAGCAGAGGCAGCCCCCCCCTTTTCTAGCCCCTCCCAGCAGCCCGGAGCACTGCCAGCCTGCCTCAGGCCTCCCCAAGGTGGAAATACCCCTGCCACGGTACTCACCATACTGTCAAATTCAGAGCCCACTATCCGGGACATCTCATCAAACTCCTCTGGGGACATGGGAAGCAGGTTGTCTGTGGTCTGAAGTCTGGAAGGGTGGCTGGAAGAGAGAGAGAGGACAGGACGGTGTCAGCACCTGGGTGATGCAGGCGGCACTGCGCGCGGAGACACTCTGAGACCGAGTGATCACTCCATATTCTTAATGTCCATTTTATAAGGCACATCTCGCAGAGTACGGATCGTGGGAGATTTACGGCCCCAGCCCGGCCCCGTGGGATACACTAGACTTTAGAGACGGGCGATTGCCAGAGGGAAGCCTACGCCCTGCTGCCTGGGGAAGCCTCGGGGTGAACGTGTGATCACATCCTGAGGTGGTGGACTCTCGAGGCTCACCCTGGACAGAAAAGCCCCACGAGATGTCTGGGGATCCCTCTTCCCTACCTTGAGGTCTATGCAGATAAGGCTGCTCCACAGGGTTCTACATGAAGGCTACATCCATGGACCCCCAGACAGTGCCGCAAGCAAATAACTGACAATGACTTTTCCAACACTCTCTACCTTCTACGGAACGAAACGACAGGATCAAAGCAAGTGGAGATCTGGACGCCAGTTCCGACTCTGGCCTCTGCTTGGAAAGAACTGCTTTTCCACTCAGCGAGTTTCGGTTTTTTGGTTTTTTTTTATTCATGCTTTTTTTTTTTTTTTCCAAAGTGTCAGTTTGGGGAGTCCTTACATACAACTGTTTCATGTTTGTTTATTGTGGGTTGGCTGGCGGTCTGTTGTTGCTGGTATTTTTTTTTTTAATCTTATGGCAGTAAAATGCCTACAAGCATTGACGCCAGGGCTAGTTACGATCTTTCCAGAACGTCCAACTGTGGTGGCAACATCAGTTACACTGGAAAGGCAAAGCCATGAGCAGTGCCGTCAGTGGACCCCAGCCAGGGGCGGGGCTGGCTTGAGGCTCTGAACAAGCCCATCTTCCGTGCTCACTTACACTTCAGACACAGAAATCAACTCAGTCTTGATGTATCCGGTTCGCTTAGGGTCGTCCAGCTCCATCGGCTCTGGCGCTGCAAGCAAGCACACAGTGTATGCGTCACGTTAGCGGGCGTCACACAGGGAGAGAGCAGCCCCTCTGAGGCATCAGCCCCCACTTAACAGTTTATCGTCCTGACATTTTGTGGGGTCATGACCTTCCCGCTTAAGTCAACTGAAATCCTAGTGGGAATGGATAAACAACCAGGAGAAAGCTAGGACACTAGCTACTTCCCTCTCCCCAAGACTTGAAATCCTACAGGGCGAACAAAGCCCGTGTGTGTACCGGTCTCTCTGGTCTAGCTGACGGGGCATGCACAGCTGCGGGCGGGGCCGAAGGCGTCCTCCCTGCAGGGTCAAGGTGCCGGGAGTGAGACTTTGGAATCCAAAAGGCTTTGTGGCAGAGCTGGTGGGATCTAACTTGAACTTTTCCAAACGTAATCCCACCACCTGGGAGGGAGGCGGACTTGTCCCCTAAGAGGCGGCTTCCTTGTTCATATAGTCACTAACACCACAGGTTCCCACAAGTCCCTGAGCCTACCTGAGTGGGCTCCTGGACCTCAGCTTCCCCCATCTTTAACCCAAGCAGGCTAGGAGAAATTGGTTAGCCTTGCACCCTACCCTTTACTCCATTGATATGGAAGAAGTAACAGCAAATATACAAGACCAGAAACGGACTTTTCTAAAATCCTTACGACAGATATACGCATTCATCTCTCAATAGCCACATTAGGCCAGTCAACGCATTTCAACTTTATTGAGTTTGTGCTGTGTGTTTAAAACGCCTGCCTCATTCATTTAAGAGAACAAGAGCTTGTAATGCTACAGCTGGCATTTGTGCCACTACGGTCCACCTGTAGCTTAGTGAGCACGGATGTGAGTTGTTTCCTTTCTGGGAGCCGTGGGGCAGCAGGGAGGCCCTTGCTGCCCTCCCCCCTCCCCCTCCCTCCCCCTCCCCCGCGGGCACCACAGCTCGCCTAGCACTCACCTTCCTTGGGCCTGGAATAGTACTTTCCAAAGGCATGGTCTTTGTCAATGTTGGGGTACAGGTACTTCAGGGGGTTCTCTGGTATGTTCTCGGCAGCCATGACTTTGTAATTGCGAATAATATCCGGGAAAGTAACAGCTGAAAGTTCTTTCTTCGTGTAGGGCTCAACAGCATGGAAGTCAGGCTCTACAAGGAAGAAACCAGTGAGGCCCAGTGAGTACCAGGCACCCCAGAGAGCACTAAAGCACCGCAGACACAGCCCAGGGGAGGCGTCACACGCCTGCTTTAAAGGCAGGAGAAACAAACACTCTCACTGTTTAGTAACAGCATATAGAGCAGGCTGGCCTTGAACTCAGAACTCCACCTGCCTCTGCCTCCCAAGTGCTGGGATCAAAGGCGTGCACCACCACCGCCAAACATTTCTAAAAGCTTTCATCCTTAGCAAAGCAAGGCCTGTCTGCATAGATCATACTCACACACACACACACACACACACACACACACACACACTCATCATCATCATCATCCTTAGGCTCAGGCTACCGATCAAATCACTAAAGATCGGCTCACTTTCTGCTTTTCCTTTCAAATAGAAAAACTATTTTATTAAAACAAGTGATTCTTGAAACAAAACCAAGATTCTGAGTGCTGCTTCTCCACTCTAGCCTGCCAGGGAAATGCTGGGCTTCAGCCCGCTCCTGTCTGGAGCCCAGAACCCCACCTCTGGGTGTGCACTCCTCCTCCAAGCCTGGGCATCTCCCTCTCCCTGCCCCCGCCCCGTCTCTCTCTCCTGTCCCAACCCTCCTGCAGCTGCTGTGGCCCTGCCTGCCTAGGCTTCCCTGGCCGCTAAGTGCCTTCCACCTTCATCAGTTTCTCAGCCCCACCTCTCAGCGCGGGCTGGGGGTATGAACCACCAGGCAGACCTCAGTGCCCACTGCTGCATCAGGCCCTGATCCCAGGCCTCCTGTTTCATTGGAACAGAGATCAGTAGAATCACAAGACTACCCTTTCTGAATCTGCCCAGAGAAATCAGAAAGTCCTAGGATGCCCAGCTTTCCCTATGGTCCTCCGGACAAGCCTTAAGCAACTATTAGTTTGTTAAATTATTTTTCCCATCGGATTTGTTCAACCTGCTGTGTAATACCATGACGTTGGAGTGTTTTAGCCATTTGGTTAAACAGAAATCTCATTCAGGGCAGAGATGACGGTGCAGCTCCTCCGCTTGAAGGTGGGTGGAGCCGGACCCCGCCCTCACCCTCGAAGTTCCCGCTAGCAGCCCTGTCCTCACACGGGCACTCTACTCCAGAATGAGCTGGGTCTCAAGTCGTGCACTGTGGGAAATGTGATTCTTTCCAACAACTGGGAGCAGACAGGACTGATTCACATCCTTGATCTGCGGGCAATAACCCTGAGAGAAAGGAAAAACCTGGCCTTGCTTCGAAACGCATCACTTCCACGACACGTTTCCGGGCGGCATATCACCAGTGTTCCCACCGCTTTCGGTCTCTGTGGTGAATAGGTTGTGTAATTAGAGGATATGCTATTTCCGGTCCAAAGCTACTCAGAGTCCAAAGCTACTCTTATCGTCAGCGATAGACTGCACACATGTGTGGCAGGCCGGCACGTGTGAGACAGTCCACTCACCGCCTCCGTTCTGGGACCGTTCCACCCACGTGAATGTGATGGCCCCCTCCCGGGAGCTCTCGCTGAACCTGAGCAGGAAGGTCCCCGGCTGCTGGTCCTTGAGCAGAGCCCGTTCCCGCTCCTTGCTGATGAAGCCCATGATGCACCTGGATGTTAGAGATGGATGGAGACACTCTGTGTTTCATTCATGACTTTTTAACTTTCCATTCTGACTTACAGGCTAAGAAAACTGCTCCCACTTGAAAAGAGAGCATATTAGAAATAATGTATGCTTTCGAAATGTTTAACTGACACTTAAGCGTCTCACGTATAGATAGATACATGTGCGAGGTAAGGATCACGGTGAACGTGGCATGGGGCGGTGCTCGGGAGACAGGCGGCGAGTCTTCTGCTGTTACTTGCTGACTTTAAGCACCATGAAAATGTCTGCATATGCCTCTTGTTCTGGAGATGCAGCCTCACCTCACATAACAGATTTTCAAACACCATCATGCCGGATCAACTGACAGGGACCACTGAGATATCAGCTGATCCTGGGAATGAATGAACTAAATGCTTCCTCTTTCTTCCCGTCTGTCTTCCTTCCTTATTCCCTTCCTTCTTCCTTCTTCCCTTCCTTCTTCCTTCCTTCCTTTCTTTTAACAAAAAGACCGAATCTCACTGTCGGCCTTGGCTGCCTGGAACTTGCTATGCTATGAGCAGAGATCAGCCTGCCTCTGCCTCAGCCTTCTTCCCACCCCCCAACCCCCACCCCGAGACAGGGTTTCTCTGTATAGCCCTGGCTGTCCTGGGACTCACTCTGTAGACCAGGCTGGCCTCGAACTCAGAAATTCGCCTGCCTCTGCCTCCCAAAGTGCTGGGATTACAGGCATGCGCCACCACCGCCCGGCCTACCTCAGCCTTCTGCTGAGGTTAAAGGTTAAAGGTCTGCACCTCCTCACCTGGTGGTTTCTGATTCTTTACTAGGGCAGTACAGTAAATACTGACAATTTTTGTGGGAATGAATAAATACATTAATGGCACTAAGATGTTTTTGTTCTTAATTTAGCTTTTAGATAGATAGATAGATAGATAGATAGATAGATAGATAGACAGACAATCAGACAGACTGATTGAAAGGTAGATATCCTAAGACATGCTTAATCTCCTGAGGGTCTTCTTTTAAGGAGCCTTATACGAGGTAAGTGTGTATCTCTGAGCAAGACAAAACCCCTGCCAAACACCGAGGGCCGGCTTGCACTCTGTCCCAGCCTTAAGAGCACACAGTGACCCTTACCCATCATTCCAGAGGCAGAGCAGGTGCTTCTTAATGAGTTCGAGGATCGTGTCAATCCAAGGCCAGAAGGAGAAATTTTTATCATTAATATTTTCCTGAAAGTAGACAAATGCACAACTGGTTAACCAAAGCACCGCTTGGCCTTGCCCTTCCAAAGAGCCCCCAGATCAACCGAGAGTGGAGTCACTCCTGCGTGGAGATGCCTGACTCCCTAGCCGCCTCGTACTGACTTGCGAGAGCTTTTCCCTCCTCGGCTCCCTCTCCCAAGAGCAGCACCCAGCAAAGATGATTTCCCAGATGCCTGCAAACCGAGAGCATCCTCCCTGCAGCAGAAGCCAGCCTGCCTGTGCGGCTCAGCTCCAGTCGGGGCCTGCAGGGTCGCGCAGGTCCTGTGAGAGTGCCCTCAGCTGGAGCAGCTCTGAACAATGCCAGGGCACAAGGTTCACACGGCCTCAGCCAAAACCCTGCTGATTAAGAGGCTGGTGTGAGGAATGTGGAAGGAATGTGGAAGCACTCCGGCAGGTGCTTCCTGCCCGCCTGCCCGCCTGCCCGCTGGCTCTGCTTGCAGACCAACCTCCTGCCCTGTAGAAAAGTAAACAACTTGTCCTAGCGGCTGTGAGGGGGACAGATGAACAGGCCAGGGTGAGCGGGTCGTGAAGTACCACAGTGAGACACAGGAGAGCTCCCAGAGTGGGAAGAACCCAGACTCACGATGTGAAACCCGGGAATACCCACCTTACAGAACCTTGTCCATGGAATAAGACCATCAGGGCCAGCATTAGGGCCTAAAAACACAAACGAAGAAACAAAAAATAGATCTGCTGCTCTAGTTGGAATGAGAGCTCTTGTATCTACTGCAAAGGGTGACGACGTCATAGGTGATATTCTCTGGTGCAGTAACTTGAAATGGACCAGCAATTATACAGACTGAGGGGACCAGCAAGCAGTTTAAACCCTACCGAATGGTGGTTTTGTCTCACCCCTTTATTTTCTAACACAGGTTCCCCACCCTCGCCTCGGACTCCCCCAGCCTGAGACTACAGATGTGCACCGCCACGCAGTCGTCGGCTGGTCGGATTCCAGCGGCGTGAGGGAATGCGTGGGGGATTACTGAGTATCGGATTATGAACGTGCAGAGAAAGCTGAAGCGTCATGCCAGCCATCTGCTGCCTCTCAGCTCCTGTCCCAGAGAGCAAACAGATCCCTCTAAATCCCACCCAGGACACGCCCTTCCAGGCTGGCCTGACTTTGGCATGACCCCTGTCCCCATGAAGGCTCTGTGGAGAAGCCCTCCTTGTCCCTACCTAACACCATTCCCACTGTCCCTCTAACTGCCGACATAAAGCCCCTCCCCTCCACAAGCCCTACAGATTAAATGTACAGTTCAAAATAAGACCGAGATCACCTCCAGGGCATTGGGGGGGGGGGGCGGGTAATAACCTTACTGCAGTTCATCCTTCTCACAAATTGGGCAGTGGTTCAAACTGATACAAACCATAAACAGAATTAGCCATATCAATTAACGCAGCATGTGGTCCTAGCTGAATTAAGTCCTTTAAACAACTACTTTGTTTAAAGAAAATCACATAGAAGCTACAACATGCAGGGGAAAAACAAATCCTTGTATATCTCATCAAATGTGGACACGGAACAAGGTCCTAGACCTTTGTTAAGGTGCACACGTGAGTGAGGACCCTTCCAGGGACACTCAGTCGAGAAGGACCCACTTGGTCTATGGTCTACATCATCCTGCTACACAGACAGCAAACCCGGAATCTGTTGGTGGAATTGTAAGGACATGCTCAGATTCTCCGGTTCATTGGAAGGTCTGTCGGGGATAAAGGAGGCTTTGACTTTTCACTACAGAAGACAAATAAGTTCTCTGACCTTAGCCTCTGAGAGAGAACTATCTGCCCCGGTCCAGACTGCCTGATCAGACAAAACTGTGGCTCTACCTCCTGCAGCAAGGGCCCACCTGGCACAAAGACCCTGGGGATTTTTGGTCTAGAACTTTATTATGTAAGGGACGTTCTTCTTTTACTTCTAAAGACGTTAAGAATTCATCTTGCTCATCGATATTTTATTTCAGGCTCATAATCCAAAAATTTCCCTTTAAGACCCTGGCTCAGACCTATTAGTGGTCATTGTTCCTTTACCAGGACTCAATGGTGTTTTCAAAGCCTTACTCTCACTTGGGTACAATCAGCTGTCCTTAAAAACCAACTGATTTTAACACTCTTCTAAGAAACAAAAGGAGAAAGCGGACTCGGGGGTGGCATGTTCGATCATACCCAGAAGCTTCTCTCCCAGCATGCTCAGCTGGTCTGCGTTGAGACCTCTCTTGGTGACTGATGAAAACTGCCAACTCAGCACCTCTGAGAGCTGGGACCACCGCGCACATGGGGGGTTCAGGAAGAAGGAGAGATTCTGGAAAGAAAACACCCAGAAGCTAGAGTCACAAAGGTGCCACCTGCCGCAGAGCTCAGAGCCCCGGTGTGACACACACGGTCAGTCACAGCTGGGGATGAGACTCCTCGGAACTAGCAGGCTCACACCCGTGAATCTATTTATTCACTACAATTTATTTCTAACTCCAAAATCAATACTTGAGGCATGTTTGTGGCCACAGACTTATATTTCTGGCTAAGACAGAACAAAGCAACATCCTGGCTTTTGTTGCAGCTCACAGTTACCTCTGGTATTCACATCTCTGTGAGTTTTGTTAGTGACTTCATTGTTTAAAATGGTTCTAGGCACGCGAAGGCTGGGGGGGCGGGGCTTATGGAGAGAGTACATCAGACAAGCCCCACTAGGGCGTGTGTTACAGTGTAACAAGTCGCCAGATAGACTAGATAAGGTGCCTTTAAAAAGAAGCACACTCACATTACCTATAGATGGACTGCCAAGAATGCTACGACTGAGGGGTCACGGAAGCTGAGCTCTACATTTTCCCCTGGGAGCAACGATTCTGTGTTTGATTAACCAGTGCTCCTGACTACTCTACAGAACGCAGTATTTCCCAATGAGAATCAACTGACTGGTCTGCAGGGTCCTCCTGCTCTAAGAAGATGCAGGGCCACTTAACAAATGCACACGTTTTAAACAACACAGAAGGACTCCCCCTACAACCAGAAAACATACAGCCACCGGCTGCCTCAGTTTGTCCACACAGACGGGAAACCACTGTTCCTATGGCCAGCACATACGTGTTGACTATTTTCCCATCACACGAGGGTCTCCGTGGCGCCACGGGGCTAGGCCCTATCTCCCCCAACACCAGGTGACGGGAGCAGCCGGCGGCGGCAGCAGCCTTAGCTAACTGTGCTAGAGCACATGTGTTTTACATACCCTGGGCTCTGTCACCAGCATGTTGTACCACAGGATCGAAGCCCAACCGCTGGGGAGCTGGCTGACGTTGGAGATCACCACAACAGGGAGAGAGGTGGTCTGAAAGCGAACAAAGACCTTGAAGTCATTTGAACCTCCCTTCTAGTAGCTGAACACTCAACAGCAGCTAGCACAATAAGAACATTTCTTTTGCAAAATCTTAAAGTTAATTCAAGTCTCCAGCTTCCTAGATCATTAATGTCAACATAGTATTAGCTGGAAAAGATCAGTTTGGGGACAAGAGAGATGGCTCAGTAGTTAAGATCATCCAGGGGACCCACGTTTGATTCCTGACACTCACATGGTGGCTTATAGCTGCCTGTAACTTGGGTCCCAAGGGATCTGATGCCCTCCTCTGGCCTCTGCAGGCACCACACATACATGTGGTGTACAGACATACATGCAGATAAAACATCCATACACAGAAAAAGTTTAAAGTATTAATAATTTTAAAGGGATCATCATTTTTTTAACAATTAGGTAAATAACTCTGAAATAAAAATTGAAAAATACGCCTCTGTGGAAGTAAAATGCAAGTGTCTTCTCCCCTAGGAAGCTGTAAATCTTACCTCCAGGTCGATCACCAAGCCGGGCTGGCACAGCTGGGTCTCAAAGCTGAGGGAGTGCAGCTCCTCGGTGACAATGAGAGGCCCCTTGTGAAAGGAAAAGAAAACAGCTCTCGAAACCCAAATAGGAAACAGAGATCCTCAGACCAGCCCTGATCCAGAACATGGATTTCAGAACTCAATAAGACCCCAGATCCCTCAAAAGCGTTTGTAATCGTGGCAAGGACATGTATTCAGGGACAGAGACACCAGTGGGAAAGTGGCAGCTACAGGTGGGTTTAGCCACAAGCTATGACCCCTTGACCTCCAGCCACCTGCCCACTCCCACACACTAGACCCCTGACAGGGGCAGTGGAGGTGAGGGCGGGTCTTAAAGCCTCTCCTGAGAGTGCGAACTACCCAGCATATGCTTGGTCCTAAGTGCTTTGGTTTGGCAGAAAGGGATAGTTTCAAAGTGGCTTCATACGCCTTTCTTTTGTGTCACACCATCTTGGAGCTACAGAGATAGCTGCTGGACCTCGGGAGGCCACAGAGACCTCTAAGGAGCTGGTGTCTGCGCTGCGCAGACCAGCACTTGTAGCTGCAGTGACCTCCAGTGGTCGTGATGCGGAATGACGGCCAACGATGGGCACTCCAAGGACAATTTCAAACCAACCCAGGCCCAGATGATCCCTCTGCCCTTCTCTCATTCCCTTCTTTTCTCCCCCAAACCTCTGTCTCTCTGCCAAAGGGTTTCTCTGTGTAACATCCCTGGTTCTCCTGGAACTCTGTAGGCTGGGAATCCAACTCAGAGATCCCCCTGCCTCTGCTTTCCAACTGCTGGGATTAAAAAGGCTTGCACTACCATGCCCAAACATTTCTCATTTCCCAATCATCACAAACATAACCTCTAAGGCCCAGGTTGTAAAACAGGATCTATGACAAAGCAACGCTACAGAGTAGGAGCTACAATGGCAGGGAACCGTCCGCGACACTAGATCTTCAGAATCAGTCACCGCGCTGGCTAACTTTATGTCAACCTGACTGACACACGCAAGAGTTATCTGAGAGGAAGGTACCTCAATTCAGGCAAGTCCCCTGTAAGGTTCAGCCATGTGCTATTTCCTGAATTAGTGATCGATGGGGAGGGCCCAGTCTATTGTGTGTGTGTGGGGGGGTTGCTATCCCCACACTGGGTGCTATAAAATAGCAGGCTGAGCAAACTATAGGAAGCAAGACAGAAAGCAGCACCCCTCCAAGGCCTCTGCATCAGCTCCTGTGGAGTGAAAATTCTGAAATGTTGGTTTCTTTAAAAAGCATAGAACTGTGAGTATGGTTTTGTTTTTAACCCCAGGTGTGGGATGCGGGGCTGCTTGGGGCTGTTCGACACGATTTTGCCAGCTATAGATAGTTTCTGCGATTGTGTGACCTTCGGAATTCTTAGTTTCTGCGATTGTGTGACCTTCGGAATTCTGGGACGTTTCGGAGGGCACCCTTAATCAGCAGGAAGCAGTCTAACAATAACAGCAGTCCCTTCCCAACCCTGACTTTATTCTGGGATCTCTTTCCTTTCCTCTCTATCCTTTTCTTCTCTCTTATCTAGTGTTAGGGGGTTGAAAAGGGGTGGGGTAAAAAAGGGCGGAAGAAAAACGAACCCGCAAAGTAGCAAAAGCCAGATATCCTCCTGCCTCTCTGCTCCTCCTGCTTGGGTTCTTGTCCTGACTTCCTTCAGATTTGGACAATGTGAAGCTAGGCCAAATACCACCCCCACCACCCCCCACCACCCCCAGTTTGCTTTTGTTTGCGGTGTTTCCTGGCAGCAATAGAAACCCTAACAAAACAGTCACCTTCAGCCTCTCCAGCTTTTCCGTGCATTCTGAGGTAAACCACGCTAACTTCTGGGTCTTGGTCTCTTCACCAGGTAAACTATATGAAAGTCCACTATACCTCACCTGGTTGGCGGTCTTTGTAGGGCCAATGAGACTGTGGGTTAAACTGCCTTTCAACCAGAAAGTACACGGGAGAGTGTTCCTATCATCCCCACAGAACCCCACACCCCAGTCCCACGTCAGGTCCCAGGACTCTAATGTGTCCTGTCAGGACAGATCTGTTCTGTCGGGACCTGCCTGTCACCCTCAGACGCTTACCTCATTAGTTCTGTTCCCAGCGTTTTTCTGTTCCTTCAGTTGCTGTAAAAGAAGAAACCAAGGGGCAAGTTAATCATTAGAGTCGATGTGTTTATTCCTAGATCAGTTCCCAGTCGGAACTAGAAAGAAAGGTGTGACAATCTCCTCAGAACAAGAGGAGAAAGTGCCTCTTCCTGAAGCCTGGTGGAGGGTGGGTGCTCTGAGGGAGATGATGCCCAGAGCGGAGGGAGGTGTGTGCCTTCTGCACGCAATGGCGGTGGTAAGCACCTTCAGCAGTGATGTCATGACCCCGTGCACATGAAACAGCTTTTGCGGGACTCTGCAGAATCTTCCAGGCCAGGCTCAGCACACCAGGCTGACCTCGTCTCCCAGTTCAGATTTCAATCCTGGAGCTTTAACCGCCAATCTGGGTACTCTCAGGCTTCCAAGCTGAAGGGGGGCTCTCGCCCGCCTCACTAACTCACACGGGGCTCCCAAGCTAAGGAGTCTGGGGCTCACATGCTGGCACCCAGTGAAAAGGAACCATCACCCTCCCTTCAGACTCGGCCCCAGCACTGGGTTCATGGAGACGGGGGGGAGGGGGGGGAGGGGGGGACGGACAGTGTCACCCTTCTCCCCAGTGGGATGAGGCCTCCTTCTCTCGCAACATTAGCAGTCAAGCTGCCACACACTTGGAAGGCAGGAGACGTGAAGACTGATCTCGGGAATGGTTTCCTTAGAACGCTGCTGGGGCCTTAGGGGCTGCTAACGGGGAGGCAGCAAGTGTGTGGGTAATTCATGCGTGGGCAAGTTTATAAAGCACTTTACTGAGGTCGGTACAGGCCCTGTCAAAACACACAGCAAGGAGACACAGGCTATGAAGAACTGGGCCAGGATATGAAGATCGGACCGGGATCCCACAGTCGGGAAAGTCCAGGGGCCAATGCTATAAGACTTCCAAAGGACCAGAGACAGCATCAAGACAGCAAACGTCTCTGCCTACCAGGTGTCGGAACTCAGCTGCCAGACTCCCATTGGTGGATTCTTCCATGTTCATCACTTTTGTGTGTGTCCCCAAGATGTTGAACTTCCGAAATCTATACAATGCAAGACATAAATCCTTAAGATTAAGTTTCAAACTACGAAATGAACAGGATAGCAAAGTATGGTGCAGATGCTATACCTACCCTTTCACTGTGTTTTTCTCGTTCACATCTCTGTAAAAAAAAAAATGTAAATTTGAAATAAGAGTTAATAAATATAAAATAGATGCATATAATATATATTGGCTGTGGGTGGGACTGTGGTTACTTCCTAGCTTACTGGCCCCTGTGGCTTACTCTTCCACACACAGACGACAGAGGCAGAAGACCACGGGCTCCAAGCCGCCCTGTGCTGCAGAGCGGGACCGGTCTCATAAAAGCACATAAATATGTAGAGTATGGGGGACCCCGACACTGTGGTCCCTGTCCTCCTGCTCCTTTGCACCCACGCCAGGGAGGTCAGGTCACACTGAATGTGATGGGCGCTAAGCCACCTGCCTGGCATTTCTCTCTCACACAGCCTGCTGCCAGCTCGCCATGCGGGGAACTGTGAGGCAGGACAGGTCTAAGGAGCTCGGTGACCTTATACATCCTGTCTCAGCCCGCGTGAGCCACACACAGCAGGGCTCTGCTGCCCCCGAAATGAGAGGACATCACAGCAGCGAAGCCTTATCTCACGCCCCAGTGTCTGGAGTGATTTTCAGAAAATAACAGGGCAGTGTTTTTCCTATTCTTTTTCCTTCAGTGCTGGCTCCACTGTGCCTCACACCCACCCCGGTGGCACGCCCTCACACCTGCCCCAGGTGTCTCTAACCTCACTCCAGGAACAACCTAGCCCCCGGCGACAGATGCACAAGCCTGGATCTTCGTGTGTGTTGCACTAAGGGCCTCTTCCCTGGGGCTGGCCTAAGAGAGGCAGGTAAGTTGGGTGTGAAGCCCAACTGCTTTGAGACTTGAGGAAGACAATCTCCCC
Source organism: Apodemus agrarius (assembly GCA_964023405.1). NCBI lineage: Eukaryota > Metazoa > Chordata > Mammalia > Rodentia > Muridae > Apodemus > Apodemus agrarius. The sequence continues at coordinate 48,676,902 of OZ030014.1, forward strand.
TCCTCTGTTTGTTCTTCTGTTTATTCTAGTCTAGAGAGTACATGTTCTAGGCAAAGCTCCCAATCCTCAGAAAGGAGCCAGCTCCGGCCCTGGGAAAAATTTCCAATCTGCTTATGTGTTGGAGAGGTAAACAGAAGCAGCATTTTAAATAGCATCTTAGATAAGAGTAAAGAAATCTTACTTGTCAAATGAGACTTTCACTTTCAAGTTATAGTTCAGCTCTTGCAATTTCACCAACAGTCTGCAAAGAAAAATAATAGTCATTACCTTAACAAAAGATATTGACTAAATGTATTTATTATGCAGATTCCCCAACTGTGGACATGTATATAAACCACTCTCCCCACTTTTAGATTATGGTTGTTAAAATGAATTGACAAGTTTATATAGCTTTTTGGCTTTTCTTTTTTTTTGTTTTTTGTTTTTTGTTTTGAGACAGGATTTCTCTGTATAACCCTGGCTTTCCTAGAACTCACTCTGTAGACCAGGCTGGCCTCGGACTCAGAAATCTGCCTGCCTCTGCCTCCCAAACGCTGGGATGAAAGGCGTGCGCCACCACCGCCTGGCTTTTGGCTTTTCTTCTTATGTGTATTCATAGAGTCAGTGACAACTCTGGGACAATTCTAACACTAAACTCTTACAGAGCACAGCACTGACTTTACATTCTATTAAGACATTAGTAAAATCAGTTGTTTTTTTATATAACCCATCAACATAGTTTTAATCAAAATTTCCACTTCTCATAGATACTATATGGGCAAAAAAAGTGAGTATCACTCTTTACAAAACTTATATCTAATTTCCTGTGCTGTTGGAAGAAGATACAAAACATCATCAAGAAATTAAATTACAACTACTACCCATAATCAGAAAACAGCAGGATGGCACCAGGGATGTAGAAAGAAAGTGGACTAGGACTCCATGGGCCTCCGCTGAGACCTGCTAGAGACCTGGGGAGGAGCTTGGGGCCTCTGGTGAGGGGAGTGGCTTTCCTCTTTCCTGTCCATTATGAATTCTAGACTCCACTGGTGTTTATGCGTGTTATAGGGCTGCCCGGCAGAGAAACAGCATCCATGTACCCACGGCGGCACCTCACAGAAGACGAGCCCAGCTCTCCCAGGCTGCTTGTCTCCTGAGCAGTAATGACTAAATGCAGCCACTCCCTCGAACACGGCAAAGCATCCACAGAGCATCCCTACCACGCAGCAGCGACCAAAGCAGACCGTACACACATAATCCTAGTTTTAACAACTGAAATGCCTCATGCCACATATTTATGCACATGAGCCTATGTGTGAAACATGCACACGTGTGTACAAAATTATGTGAGGATAGATATGAGTTATTTACTGCAGTTTGTCCACAGATATTTAGATCACAGAACACTGGTACAGCCTGGTGAAAGATATGAATCCACTCACCAGAAAAATGTATACACCATGATCTACTCTCACTCACTACTTCAGTGTCTGTCTAGAATTCATAAAGCTCTATTATGAGGCTCTGCGCATCTCGGGAAGGCTGCTTGGAACTTTGTCTATAAACATTTCTGAAATTCGAAGAGAAGGCAATCGGGTCAGTTTGCGAGTGGCAAACATGGCTCTGGTCGGCTTTGCCCGTGTCCTCAATTCCCTCTGCCTTGCAAAAACCCACGAGACTCCACTCCGAAAGCTGGCCGCCAAGGCCTCCTCCGTCATTTGGCCATTTCCCCCTCCTGAGGCTGACCACTGAGGTCCAGCTATCTAAGTATTTTTGTTTGTTTGTTTTGGATTTGGTTTTTTCAAGACAGTGTTTCTCTGTATTGCCCTGGCTGTCCTGGAACTCACTCTGTAGACGAGGCTGGCCTCAAACTCAGAAATCCGCCTGCCTCTGCCTCCCAAGTGCTGGGATTACAGGCGTGTGCCACCACTGCCCGGCTAAGCTATCGAAGTATTTAAGTCAAGTCCAGCAATTAAAAGCCCCCTTGGCTCACCTAATTAACGTGCCAAGTTAAAATGAAACACCTCAGCTTAACATGGGGGTTCCCCTTTACCTTTATAAACAGCCATTCCCCTATGGGCCTCGTGCACCTCCTCTCTATCCAGACAGTCCATTGTCCCCCCCCCCACCTTTTTTCCCCTTCTCCCCTCTCTCCTACCCCCTCCCCTCCCCTCCCTCTATGTCCTGTCTTTGTCCCTTATTGCTGGCCTCTGTCCCTCTGTGCTGAGAACCTGGTCGTGGGGTTCTTGATCCAACTTGGAGGTTTCCTACACTAAGATCCTTTTCCTATAAAAATGTCCTATACTTACAATGAGGAAAAAGAGGCACATGTGCAGATAATGCAACTATATTAGTTATGCTTCTATTCTGAGCATAAACCTTGGTTATTCAAAATAAGATTTCATATTAAAATGACTACTCAAAACCTGTTTTCTCTAGATCACTCTATAGAACCTTTTTTTTTTTTTTTTTAAGACAGGGTTTCTCTGTGTAGCCCTGGCTGTCCTGGAACTCACTCTGTAGACCAGGCTGGCCGCGAACTCAGAAATCCGCCTGCCTCTGCCTCCCAAGTGCTGGGATTAAAGGCGTGCACCACCACCCAGCTTATAGAACCATTTTTTTTAAAGATTTATTTATTTTTATGTATATATGAGTACACTGTCGCTGACTTCAGACACACCCGAAGAGGGCATCAGATCTCATGACAGATGGTTGTGAGCCACCATGTGGTTGCTGGGAATTGAACTCAGGACCTCTGGAAGAGCAGCCAGTGCTCTTAACCGCTGAGCCATAATCACCAGCCCTATTATCATTTTATAAAAGGAAATTAAAGGGCTAGATGTACTGCAGCACTTGAAAAAATGAGGCAGAAGTAGTATAAATGTGAACCAAGTCGGGGTGAAAAACAGGGGGGATGAAAGGCACAGATTGTGGGACGGGCAGCGTATGGAACTGTGTGGTCATTACCTCAGCTTCACAGTGAACTGCACCCCAGTCTTCAAGACCAGGGGCCTCTGCGGGTGAGTCGGCATGCACGGCTGTCGCTCCACCACAAAGGAACTGGCGATGTCCCGGAAACAGATAAGAGTGGCATGTCACCACAGTTAACACAGGAAAAAGTAAATGAACAACTTTTCCCTAAAGAGACAACAGATGGCAAATTTGAAGGCCTGAAAACACTGGAGCACTGAACAATATTTTGAGAGTCTGACAAACTGGGTAAAAGCCATGTTAGCCGCAAGCGAGGAGTGGCCTGTGGGTCACTGTGGAAAAGGGGCCTGACGGTGTAGCTGAGCACCAGACCAAACTCCTGCTGTGGGTCTCAGAGCCTGAGGGAAAGGCCGAGAAAGGCCGAGGGGAGGCAGGACACGAGGGCCTGGTGCAGGCTGAGGCCCCCGTCCAGGGAGAGGAGGCCAGGCATCTGACGTCAGACCTGCTGGGCCTGGCTCATACTGGCTAAGGGGCAGATAGAGCAAAAACGACCGTGATGTGCCTAGGAAGCCAAAGAAGGGCGAAGCACAGGCGTAAGGATGGGGTGCACACGGAGTCAAGTGCCATCAAAAACCCAGAAGCCTCATCGGTTCTAACGCTCTGAATGATTCGGTTCCTCAGTCAGGAATCTAAGTATCCACACACTGAAAGGCCTGGCTCCCAATTGTTTTTTGATCAATCAATAAAATGCCACCAGCCAATGGCTGAGCCAAGGAAGAAGGGGCGAGACCCTTATATTTGCACGGGTTAGGGCGGGGGGTGGGGGTGGGGGAGGAGAGACGGAACCACTGTGACTGGGAAGAGAGACGGGTCAGATTTAGAGCTGCAGAGGGAAGATCGTCTGAAATGTGGGAGGAAGGAAAAAACAGCCCCCGAAAGGGCTGCCCAGAAGCGTCCCGGGCAGTGAAGGCCAAGGGGCCTCACAGAAGGTAACGGCAAAGTTAAAGGGAGATTCAGAAAGTGTCGAGCCAGGAGGCCAGGAGTACAGCCGAGGGAGGATTAGAACTGCCCAGCCCTTGGGTGGCCAAGACATTTCAAAACTAAGCTAACGTGTGTGTGTGTGTGTGTGTGTGTGTGTGTGTGTGTGTGTGTGTTTCATTCATAAATCCAAAGAGTTCCTGGGTGGGTGGCTGGAAGCGCCAAAGCAGAGTAGCCAGACTCCGCGTTCCACCATCAAACCCTTCCCAACTGTCCCAGCGACCACCGCCGGCCTCTGGCTCGCCGGCCCGCCGGCCTCACCTCTGGATGAGCTGCTGGAAGAGGAGGAAGGTGCGATCTGACAGCACCTGCTTGTTTTTGGTAATGGGGTCGGGCTCGTAGGTGAACTTCTGCTCCAACTCCTCCAGCTTTTTCAGCTGCTGACGGACCTGCTGCAGGCTCTCCGCAACAATGGTGAACCTGGGAAGGTACAGGACGTGGGTGGCGTCTCGGTGAGTAACAGTCTCCAAACACGCTAGAGGACACACTCGCAGAATCTACACGCGCGTTATGGCACCGCGGGGAATCACTTCACGCCCGAGGAGAACTGGAGGCCCGTGGCAGCATTAAGCTTGGTTACTCTAGAAAACTATTGGCATGCCTGAAGAATGACAGTATGGGCAAAGGGCTCTCTGCACAGTTCCAAGAGCTACTATCCTGTTTTTTGTTTTGTTTTGTTTGTCAACCTGACACAAGCTATAGTTTTCTGGGAAAAGAACCTCAATTGAAAAAGTGCCTAGAGCCGGGCGTGGTGGCGCACTCCTGTAATCCCAGCACTCTGGGAGGCAGAGGCAGGCGGATTTCTGAGTTTGAGGCCAGCCTGGTCTACAGAGTGAGTTCCAGGACAGCCAGGACTACACAGAGAAACCCTGTCTCGAAAAAAAAAAAAAAAGAAAGAAAGAAAGAAAAAAAAAAAAAAAAGAAAGAAAAAGTGCCTCCATTAGATTGCCTGCACCATGCCTGTGAGCATTTTTTAATTAGTGACTGATTAGCATGAGAGGGCCCAGCCCATTGCGGGTGGTCGCAATTCTGAGCAGGTTATGGGGAGGGGGGTACAGAAGAAGGCAGGCGGAGCAAACCAGGGCGAGCAATCCAGGAGGCAGCACTTCTTCGTGGTTTCTGCTTCAGTTCCTGCTTTCAGGTTCCTGGTTGGGGTTTCCCTCGGTGATGGACTGTAACCTCAGAGTTTTAAGCTGAAATAAACCCCTCCTTCACCAGGTAGCTTTTGGTCACGGTGCTTTATCAGAGCGATAGAAACCCTGACTGACGTACACAGCAAGACCATCAGGGCAGGGCTCTGGGTGATCTGAGACTTCAAAGAATCTAAGATTTCAGAAGGCCAGGGCCCATCCAGCAAAGCCCAGCAAAGCCCAGCAAAGCCGCTGCCTCCAGGCGATTCAGGCACATACAGGAGCAGCCACTGAAGGCTTTGTGTGGAGACAGTACAGCCACTGCAAGGCCTCTTCGAGACTCTGTGAGGGACCGGGCCGCCTAGAAGAAACAGGCCAGCCACCTGGACGGCAGTAACTTGCCAGCAGGAACCTTGTTTCTGTTCTGTCCTCTAGGCTGCCGCCTGTGCCCCTTCCGAATAAACAAGGAAGCAGAGAAAAGGGAGCCCTGTGGAGGACCAAGCATGCTCTTGCTCTCCAGGGCCAGCCGAGAATGAAGCGGGTGAGAAAGGGCTTGGCCTTCCACAGGAGCAGCAGCAGCAGCAGCTCCTGCCACCGCGTCTCTCTTCAGTCTCCTCGGCACTGTCCAGCCAGTCAGCAGGCCACTTCTGTGTCTCCCCCACATGAACTGCTTGCTGGAAAGAATCCTCCCCATTTTCCTAAAACACCCCCTTCACCCTCAGCAGTCGAAGCTCTTGAGGAGAAAGCCTCCCAAATCAGTCCTTTTTGAGTGTCCAAGTCACAACATTCAACCTACATTCCCAGATATTTCAGTGGATGGATGGACCTTAAGAGACTAGTAATTCATTTAAACCTGGAGATTTTTTTTTTTCTTTTGATACAGGGTTTCTCTGTGTAGCGTTGGCAATCCTGAAACTCGCTCTATAGACCTGGAGACCAGGCTGGCCTCAAACTCCCAGAGTTTCTGCTTCCTGAGTGTTTGGGATTAAAGGCATGTGGTACCACTGCCTGAACAGATATTTTGCTTTTAATAAACATCAGGTCTCGAATTGGTCAGTGAGCTCAGTAATTACTGTTCATGTGGGGTTCTGTACGGTCAAAATCAGGCAATCAGGCAGATGTAGTTGAACAAGGCAACAGCCACGGGTGGGTGTCACTGTGGTTCCCAAATGCTCTCCGGCAAGAAGCTGAACATGTCAAGATCCCCCACGCAGTGCTGAGCAGGCCAAAGGCGCACTCCATGGGTGTCTGTGGGCCACCCAGGAGCTGCCGATGTTCCACTGGGGAAACTTACCAGCTTTGCAGCTGATCTAGGCAGGCGTTGGGCGGTCCCCCAATACAGGCACTCTGCTGCCTCCGCTTCCACTCCACAAGCTCATCACTAATCAGAGTGTTCTGCGTGAGCTCGATGGAATTCAGCAGCTCTCTGATTTTGTGAATTATCTCCTAAAGGGAGGGGGAAGAACACGGCGGAATAAGTTCATGTAACTCCTCAACGTTTCTTTTTGAAACAAAGCACGTATCTCTTCACGTTTTGCTGGAGTTAAAAGCAAAGTGTTTAGAGGCCTAATCGTGCCAGGCCCACGAGCTGGCTCCACAGGCAGTGGCGCTTGCCCAGCCCAAGCCGGACTCCCGGGAGTCACACGGCTGTCCTTCCGGGAGTCACACCGCTGTCCTCCGCTCTCTCTGCCCTCACACGCAAGGTAAACAGTAATTAAGGCCCATAACGGGGAGGGCGTTACCTTTCTCTTATTGTCAAGCATTAAAAACATCTTCTGGAGCAGCAGCTGTTCCTGTTTTTGGTCTCTCTTCGCGGCCACACTGTTGGCTTCGCTTTCTGTGAATGAAGGCACAGGGGGTCAGTCTAAATGTGCACAGAAGATAAATCCAACTGAAACCAAGGTTCACGCAAACTTGGGTCAGGCGTGATAAAAACGCAGAGTCTGCTGTTAACTGTAAACTTGACAGAATCTAGAATCGCTGGGAGACAGGCTCCCGGCGGGACTGGGAGGGGTTGCCTCGATTACAGTCACTGAGGGGGGCAAGCCCACCTTGGCTGGGGGCCTGGTTAGGCCCTGGGCTACCCGAGGGAACGAGGGAGTCTACACACAGTGTGTGCATCTGAGTCTCTGCTTCCTGTCTGTGGACGCAGGGGAAGCAGCTGCTTCAAGCCGACCGACTACTCCACAGTAAGGGACTGTACCTGGAACTGTAGCTATCCCTCCCCTGAGCGGCTTCTGTCAGAGTATTTTCTCACAGCAGTAGGGAAGGAAACTGAGACAGAGTTTACCGACATAGATCCTAAAAACAGTTAAGTGCGTCCACACTTAAACCAAGTGCCAGTTCTCACCAGCACGCACAAATTGGCAATAGCACCATAGACTAACTTAAGTCACCTTGAGTCTCTGACCGAGCTTCGATTAAATGAACACGAGATAGTGCAAAGTGTCACGTGAGTGTGTACAGAGCCTGTCTGTGGCCTTGAGGGAGGAGACACACCAGGAAGTAGCAGCTGAGCCTCGTTCTCCTCATACATCTCCAAGCTACACTTAGCAATCTCTCCCTGTTGACCAAGTGATTACGAGGGCCTGGTGTTCTGTAGATGGCCTTCTGGAAGCAGTTTAGTTACAATTATCATTAAAAACAAGCGGTGACAATAAAACGCGGTGACAATAAAACGCGGTGCTGCAGCCACAGCGGAGAAACACTGCACGTCTGCACTGTTCATGGATGTTAGGCCGTAGAAACTGCAATTGTGTACCATTGTGTCCTTCCCAACAAATACTTTGTTCTCCTCCCAAGAAGACATCTGCCAATGACTGGAAACAATTTTGATTGTCACTACTGGTGGGTTGGAGGGTAGTGCTATGAGCCTCACACTGCAAGGCACCAGACAGTGCTGAAAAGGAAAATGTCTGGTCCAAACCATCATCAGAACTGCGCGCCTGAACCATGCTGGCCTAGGCCATCAAGAAGCCCAAAGCGGTCAATCGATCTGAAAATATCTGATGCAGACAGTGGGTGGGTGGGGGGGAAGCAGCCAACGGGTACTGTTGGGACTCTTACCTCTGTTCTGTGAGGTTTTGCATTTAAAGTCATATTCATCCTGTAAGTCTTCTAGGGTCTTGATTTCATGCTCTATGCTCTGCAGACAAAGATATAAGTAAGTTTTCTAACACCCTGAAAGATGGCCCATCCTTAGAGAACGCCAATCTTTCACACAAAATATTTCAATTATAAGAATGTAAGAACGTTTTCCAGAGGATGGAACAAACCTCTGGCTTCCAGCTAAGAGCATGATGTGAGGAGAGGTTAGTCCTAGTGATGGAACCATCAAGCTGAGAACAGAAAGGAACCGGGAAAGGGGTTTAGCATGCGAAGTTTGTCTGGCGGAATGATATGAAACAGCACAGCTAAGCTGGGGAGCCCAGACCCCACTCCTCCCAGCTCCCCCACCTTGTGGAACTGTAGTCATTTTGGGAGTGGGGATTACTAAGGAAATGTGTCAGGCTGTCTGCAGGTCTCAGGCCCTGTGCCCAGGAAGCTGAGCTCAGGTCTAAGTGAGGTGCGGAAGAGTCACTGAACAGAAGTCAACTCGATCATGTAAGAGTGACTGAACAGACGTCAACTGGAAGGTGTAACCTTGTGGACAGCTGATGGTCTAGATTGATCTGGAACGTGGATCAATGAGACAGTATGGGTGCCACTGGTCTGTCAGCACTCAGGAGGTGAGTGGGATATCCAGAGCTACAAGAAGGACAGGCTAGTCCTATTAGCTTCAAACAAGCTGCCCTGGTCAAGTTCCTGGAGTTCCAGACTGTGAATACAACTTTCCTAACACCAAATTAGGAATACTCATTTCAAACAGTAAAAGGACTTTCTCAGAGGTGTGTACGCCTTCATTCCAATGGAACAAAGTGGAGACTTCAAGGGCACAAGTGGGTGCAGATTGCCCACCCACCCCCAGCACATGCGGGTGTTGTGTGCCTGCCTTGAATCTAGATTACCGCCACCTCCTAAGTACCATGGAGGGAAGACATTTACCTCTTGGCACTGTGTTAAGACCTCAAGTAAGCAGGATATTATGAATGAAAAATGTGTTTTCTGTTTATTGGGGTGCTATCAATTCTCCACGCTATGAGCTAATCTACAGGCGACATGTCCACAATCTTCCAAAGGGCTTCATGGTTTTGATTGTCATTAGTTAAGTACTCAGAAAGAATGTCTTCTTTGTTGTATCTCTATACTTCCCCAGAGTCTTCTAAGTTAGCCCATCGACAGATGCCCCAGCGTAGGGAATCGAGGGAGGGTCGGTGGGAGTGGGGTGGGAGGGGGAACATCCTCATAGAAGCAGGGGGAGGGAGGGTGGGTTAGGGGTTTTCTGGGAGGGGGGCAGGGGGGGAAGGGAATAACATTTGAAATGTAAATAAAGAATACATTCAATAAAAAAAATAAGTTAACCTAAAGAAGAAATGAAACTGATTCCTAAGTGATGTAGTAAATAATCCTGCTGAGCAAGTCCTTTATATTTTGAATACTAAAATAGATTTATAATTATAAAAAATAATTTATCAAAATTAGAAGATGTAAAAAATTATGAAACTTACACCACCTGGTTCAGGGTCTAAATCTTTATTTCTCTGTACAATTGTGTGTGTGTGTGTGTGTGTGTGTGTGTGTCTGTGTCTGTGTCTGTGTATCTGTGTGTCTGTGTGCGCGTGCATACATGCATTCATGTGGAGGCCAGAGGAGAATGTTGGGCATCCCTCTCGTCAGTCTCTGCTGTTTCTGTGAGACAGGTTCCCTCCTTGAGCCTGGAGCTAGGCTGGCAGCCAGCTAGCCTCTGTGACATCAGTAACACCATAGTAAACCTCAAGGAAAACCCTGTCTTGGACAAGTAAGAAGGCAGAGCAGACACGCTGGAGAGTGGGAAAGTCCTGGCGTGTTGGGGACTACTAGGGTCCTCCCAACTTACATGAGAAATGGTATACTCACCCTTCAAACTAGCCTCATTTGTTTGGGACCAAGTCACATTTCTACATATCTGTCCTCTATATTTTCCTGGCTATTTCCACAGTGAGGTCACTCACTTCTACTTCAGGGAAGCATTTCCCTAATGCTGCAGTCGAGAGCCACTGCATGGATCTGGGGTTATGAAGGGTGCTGTCTGAAGCCCGAGTCCAGGCCATGCTCCTGTTGTTACCCAGACACTACTGAACCTCTCAGCCGGGACAGACACGAGAGGACCCCCTCAGCCATTTGATGCCATCAACCACCTTGAGGATTTATCTTCAAGTTGCTGGAAACATCTTATTCTAATCACAAATGTACTGAGATATATTTGCACGAAATGGCTTTTGTTCATCTTCTGGGCCTTAGGGTAAAACAGTGCTCTAGAAGGTGGGTCGTGCTTATCCTGAAGGCCCTGTAACCCCAGGGATGCCCTGTGAGAAGTGTGCGTACACAGCACTGAGAAGGGCCACACCTAGCTTGTTGGACAATGAGTCCAAAGCCAACCGTGACCGCATGATCCCACAAGGAAGAACAAGCTCAGGGTTTAGAAGCCAAAGCAGAGGCTGTAAGACACGCAGCGTACGGGGTTTCTTCTGGTGTAGAGCTTTAGAACGATCTTTCTTTTCAACTATTAGTTACTAGGTTAACGCTCAGAGAAACTGAAACTTCTTCGAAGGTTATAGAGAAAAAACCAAACACATGTATTCTGTGAGTACTCACCATGACCTGGTCCTTCACGTTTCTGACTTTACTGTCCAGCTCCTTCTGTTTATCTAACATCACGGTGTTCTGAATATTTCCCTCCTGGGCCTTTAATGGGAAACACACTGTTAGCAGCCATCACTTTCTCAGATATATTTACTCACTTGGTTACAATCCAAAGTCAATTCCATATCTTGTGGCCTACCTTACTCTAAGGCATTGCAAAATCTTACTACACACTTCCCATATGTGTGTTAAAAAAGAATCTCACTTCCCAAGGCCCTGAAAAATGCTGGCAAACTAACAATAAAACTGCAGGAGTGTGGGCCTCCTGTTGAGGGTTGTACAAGCTTCCACGAATTCCTGTCGTTTGATGACACCATTGTGGAAGGCTGGTCAACCTCTGCACACAGACTACGTTTACAGCCCGGGCACTCTTACCCTAAGACCTTACGATTCCAAGTGTCTTCCCTACATCTGCCCACCTTCACCTGACAGCTTGATGAACACTCAAACTCAGGTCCTTACCAGGTACCACTTTAGCTTCACCCTACTGACTCAGGGGCACCCCAAAATTAAAAAGCACTGCCATCCAGGGCGAAGGAACCCCTCTCAACCTGAAGATCTATAGTGAATACAAACCTCAACTCTCCGGGGAATAATCAGACCTATCAGAAGATTTAGGAATTGGCACCTTTGTCCACGTGGCTTGGGCAAACCCTGGTTTGCTCACATAGGATACATTAGCTAGGTAAATGTCAGGAGCATTCTGGACACAGCTGTGAGTAGAGAACTCACTCACAGGATCCTAACGAAAGTCAACCCATCAACAAACAGAGAGCTTGCTATGCCCTTCACAGTACAGATCCTACCAGATTCTACCTCATATTAGGAAAGCTTGCCCGACTAAAAGACTTAAGTGGACGTATTTTTCCCTAGTGTTTTTCGTTCTTTAGTTATTACCCTTTAAGATATCCTATATATTATCTTTTTAAACTAATAGATGAAAATATTTTAAAAATGCACATAGTAATGATCACAAGATATTTCAGTTTATCAACCACTGGGTACTGTTCTAATCAAAGCAAACGTATCTGTCTCCTCCTGTATCATTTCTTCATGGCAAACTGCTCAGCATCATGTGTAGTTTAGCACGCCCTGGCTCCCGGCTACAACAGCTACTCTCCTGTGAGATAACACCATGGGGCCGCCCCTTGGTCAAACTAAGATCTATCCAACCTTTGAAATGTATTCTTTTATTCTGAGTCAGTCCCACGTACCCCAGAGAAACCTTGACCTTACTGCGTACTGAAGATTGCCTTGAACTCCCGAGCCATGAGTCTCCCCCCTCCTAAGTCCTAAGGTTATAGGTACAAAGCGCCTACCAAGTCAAGCTGCAAGTTTATGCTTATAGTTAATGTAATCAGATAGTTGTCCTCGCTACATTTTGTGGGAGGCGTACAATTTCCTGGTGCTTTGATAGCACAGATTTCTACACATATCTGAGTTTGTCTCTCACTTGTATTGATCCTTCTCATCTGTCCACTCATCCGTGAGCGCTCTGAGCCACGCTGGGTGATGGGTACTCAGCGCCGGCGCCATGCACTGATGAAGTCTCCCAGGCACTCCTTCCTGGCATTACATGCGCATTTTCCCCGTGGATTTCGTATTCAGTTTGTACAGTATTAGAAAACAGACTCTGACTTTTACTGGGATCAGATAAAAATTATTAACTGAGGGAAAGTTCATATTTTCTGTTCTTAATTTTTATGTGTTTTGTTTTGTTTGGATTTTGGGGTTTTTAAAAAAATAATCTCCTACAGACAAGGCTGGGCTTCAACATGCTATGTGACTTGGAACTCCTGACCTTCCTACTTTTAACTTATCTCCTTAATTAAAAAATTAATTTTTAATTAAATTTTTAAGAAATTCTTATGCCTTTAATTGTTTTCTTCTTGCATAACTGTACCACCAACAAGGCACCAATCACAGTGTAAATAGCAGTCAGCAATATATGTGTTTCTGACAGACTTCAGTGAAATACAGTCTGTAGAACATGACATGAGTAAGAATGTGTGTGTGTGTGTGTGTGTGTGTGTGTGTGTGTGTATTTCAGTACATCAATGAGAAATCCGCCAATTCTTATTTATGAGATTTTTTTTTTTTAAATCAAGAATGGGCAGAGAAATTTCCAGCATCTTTGAAGAGAAGCAAAGGCTTTTTCTTCTCATAGCCTGTAAGATAGTGGATTATAGCAATGGATTTCCCAGTCACTGTCTACTTTCGTGCCCTGTAATAAACCCTCCTTGGCGATGAAGCAGAGCTGCTGTGGTGTGGCTCTTAGCTATGTCCCATGCCTTTGCACTTAGGATTCTCCTGCATAGACTGTAAACACATTCATACGCAAATAAGCAGATCTGGCCTGTGACGTTTCCTGCCCTGTTTTTAATCAAGCTCCATGCAAAGTTTTCTCGCATTTCAGCAGGAGCTTCAGACATCTGGCTGCTATCAGTATCAGAAGTAGATGCAAAGGACGGGCACCCTCAGTCCCATATGTCACTTTCGACAGTGATGAGAGGGGGCCTCTCGGGCCATACAGAATGAGCCACTTCCTTGTGTGGCTCCAAACGGAAGCTCCGGCCTATCCACAGAGATCAGGGGCATGGAAGTCACGTTACAGATGAGATACACGCCCTGCATCTGCCTTAGTGCCATGGGCGCTGCTTGATGGAGAAGCCTGGGGAATGGGGTAGAGCCCAGCGGCCCTCCGGCTTCGATCCAGTCATGTGACTCTGGTGTTTCCATCTTGCCTCCACCCCTCTGCCCTGCCCCCACGTCCTGTGATAAATTGCTTCTTTGGGACCACATGTACTCACTGAATGCCAGTACCATTAAGGCAACTCTGCACTTTTTATAGTGACACTAATTTTAAATGGTTTTTTTGTTGTTTTCTGTTTTGCTTTTATTTTCCTTTTAACAACCCAGGAACACTGTAAGCCTAGACGTATCAAAGGCAGCAAAGCACACATGTATAGTCTTTCAGAAAAATGTGTATAATGTAGCTTTTTTTCCCTAAGAATGTTACTAGAGACAAGCAGATCCTTGGAAGTCCTGGCCAGGTAAGTCTAAGGAGAACTGCAGGTTTAATGAGAGATTCCGTCTCAAAAAATAAGGTGGAGGGTGTTAGGGAGACCAGCAAATGTCTCCCTAACTTCATCTAGCCTCAGCATGCAGGTGCATGCGCACACAGGCACACATCCGTGGAACAGAACAGTAACGGGCTTTCCCTGTCAACATATTATCCTGTGCTCTTGGAATGCTCTGAACAGACTCTGAATTTTGCGAATTTAACTTGTTCCACCTGTTGGAGCCAACACACACAAGTGTCTTACTGAGATCCCACCAACTCCACTGTCCCTCAAACTGCGTTACTTTCTAACACGCACAAGGCCTGTCATCCATCCTATTTATACAAACATAAGGATGAAAAAGCCTTAACCTCAGGAGCGAGGAAATAGCAAAGAACTGTTAGACCAGAGCACTGTGGAAAGGTGCCTGCTGGGCCTCCCCCTTGATGGAGTCCCACTCCACCCCACCCCCAAAGAGGCCTTGGCAAAGTGCTCGACCCTCCTCATCTGGGAGGCTCAACATTAACCTCTCCCCAAGTCATGGACTTTCTAACAGAAGCTCAAAAGCAGGCAAACTTTCAAGTTCCAGTGACTAGCCAGAAGGTGGGGCTGGTGTGACAGAGCAGAGATGGCTCTGTTTGTCTGGTGAAGAGAGCCACGCCAGTCTGCAACGGTGGCAGTCTGTCCCACTGCCATGCTCTGCTCTCAGCTGTCCTTGGTAATCTATCTGAAATACAAGGAGAGCCTTGCCTACTGTTAAAGCAAGGATCCTCCACTAGTAAGAACCTCCTCTGCAGCTCCACATGCATGCCAGGGGCGAGACAGGCATTCTCCTCTGAAAGGAGTCAGGCAGCCAGCCTCTGCTCTAAAGCTGATGTGTGGCTTTGCTCTTTAGGGGAGGTACCAAAGGAACCATTCTTTGAGTTTAGGACAAAGGATATTTGCATACTGAGCACATCAAGGTGCCTTCATTGTTGCAGAGGGATAGTTAACTAAATGCCCAAGGAAGGTTCTCCAGGAACGTGACAAACGCTCTAGGCGGAGAGAAAGGCCTTCGCCAGCGTTACATTTGCTCTCCATCTTTCCCCACCATGACAGAGAGACTTGGCGTTCTCTGCACAGACTTTTCTGTGTCCTCTGCATTCTCCTTCCATTGCTGGAATGGCCGGGTCAGAGAAACTCAGACCACAGTGGTTTCAGACACCTACCTATCTTGTTGTTCCCACACATCTCAAGAAAGAAATACAAATGCCACTGCGACTCAAAACCCTCGCTGCACCCAGATGCTGAGAAGGCCTCCGGGATGCCCAGCAAGACCATGACCCCAGACATCATACGCCAGCTCTGACTCATCTGCTGTTTGATGTCACAAACACTGAACAGGTGTCTTAATCCTGTTAAAAATGAAGCTTGTTTTTCCTGTTAGTTTTTCTTTCTCCTCGTCCCAAATCTGTTGTGTCCCACGGTCACCCGAATCTGTGGTGTCCTACGGTCACCCTATCCCTGCCTTTCTCTGACTTCTCCTTCGGCAGACCGCATTGACATTGTGCCTGTGACTCAAGTGACAGCTGTAGAATCATTCTTGGTTATTCAGTGTCCCAAAACAGAGCCTGGACCTATGTGCTTTCCGCAGTGCCATGAACTCTGATATACCTTCCATGGCCACCCCTCTGCAAGGCTACCAGATCTGAGGCTTCACCTGCTTCCATTTCTATGAGAGAATTTCCCTGACCCTGATCTAAAGAACGAGCCTTGCTCAATCCCCTCATAACGGCATCTTCTACGCTCGTAGCACTACCTACAGGTAGTCTCACTCACGGGCCGTTGTTCTCACAGGGAATGAACTCCATTACACAGTGACCTTTCTTAAAGCCCAGTTCTAGAAAACTTCTGGTTCTGCTTGTCTCTGCTTCCTGAACTTATAAAATCAGAATGTGTATTCATCTCTGTTTCGAGAGAGGCCTTGGTATTATCTGTGAAATACACAATGCATTTCCAACTGCTAGCATCCACTCAGAATAAAGTACCTGATTAAATCTTTGGGCATTTTCCAAAATCTTCCTTTCTTCCTTCAGACAGTTGTGGATAATCATGGACATCTGTACGGGATCTTCCTGGAAGTTATCCTAGATGCAGGTGGTTAGGATAAAAATAAATCGCAGAATAAGCGTGGGTCGTAAGGGAATAGAATTTGAGGATCACAGAAATCTTGGCAACAGCGAAAGGCTCTCAGATAGGCAGAACTGTAAGTTAAGTCAGACACATAAGGACTCCGTGGTGGACTCTGGCAGTGCTTTCTGGGCTACACCATTCAACTCCACCACAGACTTGGTGCACAGCCATACATGCCGTGCACAGCACGTGCACCTGCCTCCACACAGCAGCGCCGCAGGGCCTACGACAGTACTGCATGGGACAGACTGCAGGGTTGGAGTCTGCATACAAAGATTTCTGCCCTTATAGTAACATAATGGCTTACTTATAGGAAACAGAGCTTTTGATATGTCCGTACTGTCATTCCAAACCCGTATCTATACTGATTAGTATTGTGTCAGGACTCTCCTAAACCAAGTTCTCAGCACAAAGATTCATTTGCCCCAGAGGGACAGAGGACAGGGAATAAGAGACAAAGACAGGAGCAAAAGGATGAGGAAGAAGAGGAGGGGAACGAGAAAGGGAGAAAGGGTGTCTGTCCTAGGAGGGGGACAAAGGACTGCCTCTGGATAGAGAAGTGACAGATGTGGCCCACAGGAAAATAAGGTAAAGGTAAAGGAGAAACCTGTAGAGGAGTGGTTCTGAAGGTCCTTGCCCCTAGTTGGTCCTTGATCGATCAATAAAGAAGCCAGCGGCTAATGGCAGGGCAGAAAGAAAGAGGCAGGACTTCCAGGTTCCCACAGGCTAGTCGGAGGAGGAAAAGAATGGAGATACTTGGAGAGATGGAACGGTCTCGGAGCTGCAGGGGAGATCTTCCAAAATGTTGGCAGAAGGGGGGAGCACCCCACAGAAGCTTCACAGAAGCTAAATCATGCAACTAAGCTGAGGAAAGATGTAGCGGGGTTGAGCAAGGAGTAAAGGTTAACCACAGGAGGTGCAGAAGAACCCGGCCACCGAGCCAGAAAGGCGGGTGAAGAAAGAACGACCGTGTGTCTTTCATCCCCAGATCTGAGCTAGCTCCCGGGCAGGTGTCTCAAAGCGGTGTAGCCGCAACTCCCACCTCAGAAACCCAATGTTGGGATGAGGCGTTTAACTTTAACTGGGCAGCCAAAGGGGGTTTGATTGCTGGACTTTAATACTTTGATAGCTGGACCTTGGTAGTCAGCCTCGGGAGGAAGAAGTGGTCAAATAAGGAAAAAGACCTTGGGGACTTTAAGAATGTAAACTATGGGTTTTTAGCAAGGCAAAGGGAGTTCAGAAGGGCGAGGCTTGCCATAGCCTCATACTCAAATGGACAAGTGTCCCCTTCAGTATCAAATTAACAGAGCTTTAAATTTATCATATTAGACAAAAGACTCCATTAACTAGTAGTAAACTTGATTTTACCTTTAATAAATAGCAGAATTACAAGTATATCAAGGACTTGTTTTAAAATAACTTTTTAAATTTATTATCAATAAATACCTGACTTGTGTTAACTATTTTATAAATAATATTTATATGCCTGAAGTTGTAGAAAAACTTTTCAGATAAAAAGAGGTCACGAGTATAAAGTCTGTAAAATCTTGGTTTAATAAAAATGTTTCTTTTCCTTGAGAAAGCTAACTTTTTGTCTGCTAAATTTTACATAAGGTATTTGTTGTTTTTATTCGGTTGTTTTCTTTGTTTTGTAGTTTGTTTGTTTTTGAAACAGGGTCTCTATGTAGTTCTAACTGTTCTGGAACTAACAGAGATCCACCTGCCTCTGCTTCCTGAGAACTAGGATTAAAGTCCTGTGTCACCATGCCCTGAGTCACAAAGGATTTTTATAAACACAAAATACTTCTTTTATAAATTAGGAACAAATTACTTTTACAAAATTTGAGTAATTTGATTTAAAAAGAAAATCTTTTCACACGTGGAACATGAGGGTGGGGGTAGTATTTCACATGTGGAATATAAGAATTGGGGACAGTATCAGGTTTAAAAGCCAAAGCTAGCCTCGGGCAGACTAAACGTGCACTCTGATTCCCGTGTCATACCCCTACTTCATAAATACTCTAGTATCCGTCCTCCCGGACATCTTGAAGACAAATTATCTTCTTTTAGGATATAAATACAACATAAGAACTATTCATGATAGTCCTTAACCAATTCCTCAACACAGGAACTGAAGTAAACTGTACTTTCAACTAGAACAAAGAGATTCATCTCAATTTTTCTGTTTTCACTGCCAAAGCTGTTTTACAAAGTCCTGCAACCATGTTCTTCATAACAAGTTATCACTGAGCAGCCTGAATAAGAGCAAAGTTTTTCAAACAATCTAATTTTCTTTCTCATTTATATAAACTCATAGATATGTTATAAAAAAAAAGAAGAAGAAGAAGAAGAAAAAAGAAACAAAATAAAAGGCTCCCAACTACCTAGGGAGAAATGTCTGGTTGTGTTTCATTTCTGTTAAAACAAGAAAATTCTGCCGGGGGTGGTGGTGGCTCACGCCTTTAATCCAAGCGCTTGGGAGGCAGAGGCAGGGGCAGGCGGATTTCTGAGTTCGAGGCCAGCCTGGTCTACAGAGTGAGTTCCAGGACAGCCAGGGCTACACAGAGAAACTCTGTCTCGAAAAACAAAAAAACAAACAAACAAAAACAAACAAACAAAAAAACAAGAAAATTCTGCAACGCAGAATAAACATGGCAGGGCATCTCAGTGTGTGCTGGGAGTCTATCTTAGGGTCCTGAATTCTAGATCGTTCTTCGGCCTTCTCTTCCAGTGGGAAACAAGTCTGCCAGTGAGTCTAGTCCAAGTCACTCACCCACTTATGAGTAAGGCCTGAATGAGCCAAACCTTCCTGGAAATTCTTCACCTGGACCCACAAGGGCCGAAGACCAAACCGATCACTAGAATTTCTCGGGGTCTAATGTGTTACCATAGCTCACTGCTCTGAAAATGAAGCCTCTTTCCTTTGGTATAAATATTAATAATTTTTAGCCATTTTTTTCCACTTAAACCCGAAAACTTTTGTGTTTGTAAAAAGACTCGATATTGTATTTATTTATGATTTCTACACGTTAGCCGTGTAAAGAGAGTGTTTCTGGACTTCGGTACCTTCTCTAAACGCCCAGTGAGAGTGCACTCAGGAGCATCTGCTGAGTAAAAATAACTAAGAGGCTGTCCGTGAGCAGAGGCCCTTCAGGTAAAGCCCGAGGCCGGTCCGTACCTGGAGGTTACGCTTGCTTTTCCTTATGTTGTGCTGCAGCAAGAAATTATTCTCCAAGGAAAAGCGGCTGTACTGGTCGTCCAGCTGAGAGAGGAGGTCGTGGAAGCGGATGGTGGCGAACGAGACATCGTAGGCCGCGTGCTCCCTACGACAGCAGGAACTTAGGTTTTTCATTTTTCAGTGGACATTGTTTTATCAGCAATTCGCATACTGTTTCTATCACACACAACAGACATGAAGAATTATAGGAAGTGTCAGATACTCGTACAGAAAAACCAGTCGTGGTATTGATCTCCAGAAAGAAAAAAGAGTCGGCAGGAGTCTGGGCTTTCTCTGCCAAACACTTTCATATCATTTAAAAATGTTGCCATTAGCAGACAATATGTTTTGAAACAGACTAGAAAGTGCTTAATGGCTAAAGAATTTGGTTTTATGGCCATTGGTGAAATTCACTTTCGGTAAACACGGCTTCAAGTTACTTCATCAGCAAATTACTTTTAAATCAGAAGCTCCACTCGCCAGCCCGCGTGGTTCTCCTTACCAGTCCTGCTTCTCCAGCCACTGGGCCAGGTACTGTCTGATTTCCATGGGGAAACTGTCGTCATACAGCTGGTGGACCTGCTCCAGGAACTTGGAGTCCAGCTGCTGAAGCTCGTACCACTGTGACATCCTCTGCAGAAAGAACAAGTGTGAACTGAGGCCTGCAGCACCGGGCAAAGCCTCTATCCCAGGGGTCCTTAACCTTCCTCACACCCCGACCCTTTGATACGGCTCCTCATGCTGTGGTGAGCCCAACCGTAAACGTACTCTCGTTGCTACTTCATAACTCTAAGGTTGCTACTGAGTTGTAATGTGAATATTTTTGAGGACAGAGGGTTGTCACGGGGTGGGGGTGGGGGGGCTGAGAATTGCTGCTCTGTCCTGCCGGTGGCTGAAAAACAGGACCTGAATGGCCTCCATGCCCAATATTTTTGTTGAGTTTTGGAATCACCTTTTTTTTTCTTCTACAGGAAATATTACGCTCAGGTGTTTACTCAAATGTCTAGGCAGATCTGGTAGCACCTCTGCCCTACAAAACCACCTCTGCCCTAGAAAACACTACCCTTTCCCTTGATATGATTTTCACCAGAGTATTTATCACCCTGACTCATCACAGATTTTCTCTTGGACCTTCTTTTCTCTTTTTGTTTGAAGAAAGAGAGATGGAATAATGTCAGGTACAACTTAGGCATCCAGTAAACATTACTTTAAAACCAAATTAATACTTTTTAATCATGCAAGTAGTTATTAGAATTAAGATAGTTCACAAACACTTCCTAAAGTTTTTTTTTCTACAAATCATAGAACACTGTAACGCTGGTATTCTATGATTGTTACATGTTATTTATTGTATGTGTGATTGCATACATTTACACATGTGCCCCGGCACAGAAGTGGTCAGAGGGCTGGCAGCCTGCAGGAGGTGGCTTTCTCCTTCCACGTGTGAGTCCTGGGAGTGAGATCAAGTCCTCCAGTGTGGCAGCACGGCCTTCCACCCACTCAACCATCTCTCTCGCTTAAGTGGACATATTTATGATTCATAAGGTATTTTTTTGTTAAACACATTTTAAAAGAAATAATTTTTCTTTGGTGCCTGAACCATAAGTCTGGCACAAAGAAGTCCCAAATCTCAGCAGTAATTTTTTCGTTGTGTTTATTTTTGTTTGTGGTTTGTTTTTGTATATGTGCAGGCAGTCACACGCAGCAGTCGAAGTTACTATCAGGATATCAGCCTTAATCCTTTCTCTAGTTTATTTCTCTGAGACAGGCTCCCCAGTCAACTGTGCTCCCAGCACTGAAGTCACAGAAGCATGCCACTACACCTGGGTTTTGTTTTGTTTTGTTTTGTTTTGAATATTGGTGATCCAATTCAGGTCCTCATAGTTGCACAGCGAGAACTATCTGCAGTAAGCCATCTTCAAGACCCCCAAATAATGGCGGGCAAAAATAACAGCACTTGGGAAAACGGAGGCAAGACGGCCATGAGTTCAAGGTCAGCCTGAGCCACATACTGACCACAAGCCTAGCCTACGAGGCTACACAGTGAGTCACTGGCTCGGAAAAAGAAATTTCTTTTTTTTTTTTTTTTCATACAGCATTGTCAAATGCCATTTGAAAGATTCAAGTAATATTTATCTCTTCAGATTAAGGATGGAGTCCGTTTTTTCTATTGTAACCCAAAGATTAAAAATTACAGCGATCCCTAATTTAGGGACGTCTTAAGATGAAACAGAAACAAGTTAGCTTCATGTAACGGGATACACACCACGACACGTTGGCAACCACAATTCAGAGTGGTAAAGAGACTGTAGCACTGCCAGACCTCCGAGGAGGGATCTGTACTTTGATGTAGCGTATGGAACTGTGTGGATAAATACCTGTTTACAAACACTCCTGTTCAGGAGTGAAGTCATGTCTGCTACACAAATGTCCCTCCAAAGGACCGTAAGGAAATGTCCAGACTACAAAGCAAGCCACTGCTTCAAATACCATTGGAACGGCCTCCAGCCCACCACTGCGGCATGCCTGTAAACCTGAGACCGGCGAGACAACCCTTAACACCTGGCTCAGACTTTTCCGTGTCCATGCCTCCAACGCTCTGTCCTCCCAGGCTAGCCCGTGCTGCACTGACTAGACCACACTGTCGCCAACGGTCAGAGTTCTGTGCAGATGGCACTTCTTCCTAAAACTAATCATCCCCACATCCAGCTTTCTTTGACCTGTACCTGGCTGAGGTTTACACTGTTTTAGAGCATCAGCTCCAACCTTCCTCAGGAAGCTTGTGATTGTCTGCTGCGGTGCTGTATGCATCGGAGCCTCGGAGGGGATGTATTTTTGCTATCAGCGTCCTCTGGACCCTAGAGTGCTGGGCATATGACCTAATCGTGTTACTGAACACAGAACCGTTTGTTCCGCCGAGACCTTGGACGCATCGGTAGGAATAGGAAAGCAAAAAGGCAAAGCCCAGGTCGAACCTACAAGTCTGAGTCCAGCATCCTCACTGATCAATCAGGACCCAAGTCATTCCTGCCAGATAAGGCAACCTTCACCCATCCATACACCTAGCCCTAAACTTTCAGGTAGTGTTCAGCAAGTATTTTAGACAGGAATTATACCATTAGTGGTTCTGCAGGAACTAAATACCACCTTTAAGTTTCTGAAAACCGGTAAGGACTAATACTTACTCAGAATCCAAATGTTTTCGTTTCCACAAAAAGACTGATTGGGCTGTCTCCGGGTGCAAGTTGGGGATTCAACACAAGCAACCACCAGCCGCAAGTTATAAGCCAGTTGCGTGGCGCCGGCTCAGGGGATGAACAGTGCTGAAACGAGTGCGAAAAGAAGAAAATGTTACAGTGGTGGAAAGGGGCCGGAGGTGAGGCGAGCAAGCGGGAAGGTGCAGTGTCTTCCGGGAGAAATGTCTATTGCACAAGTCCTTTTACCCTAGTAGTGCAAACGGCAGGATAAGGGCGCCAAGCAGCACCAGGAGCCTGGCAAGCGGTCCCCCTCGAGTTCTTTCTGCGGGAGGACAGGTCACCTGTGGGCAGTGGACCCCAGGCCCGAGGGGAGGGCGCCCCACTTCCACCCGCACCCGCACCCGCACCAGCACCCGGACCCGGACCAGGACCAGGACCAGGACCCCTACCTGGCGCTCACTCACTGCACGCAGGAGTTCGAGTCTGGGAAGATCTCTCTCAGCCGCTCAGCTGTGTCCCAAGAGGGTCTGGGGGGCGCGGTCCCCGAGGTCTCCTGGGAGCTTTGACAGACCCAGAGCCGAAAAAACGAAAGTACGCGGCAGGAGAAAAGGCAGGACGACGTCCCGCCTCCTTCCGCCTCTGCCAATCAGCGGCGGGGATTGAGCGGCTGTTCCACCAGTTCGCCCGCCACCCCCGGCTCCGCCGTAGCCGATGCTCGGCTTTCCTGGTCCTCACTCCCCACCCCGCGTGCGAAACTTGGGGCTCCGCTGCACCGGGCAGACCGCAGACTGGAGGTTATGTTTACAAGGTTAGAGAACAACGAAAGGAAACGTTATGCTCGCACAAGCTCAGTCTTGGAGATCGTGCCTTAAGTAACCGCATCCCTGCGGACTCCGAATTGGGGACTAGAGATTGACCTTCACGTTACTAAAGCCAGAACTTAATTTGCCAGTTGAAATTCAACACGGCGTCCTTGGCCTTAACTCGGCAGTTATGGAGAGCTTGCTCTTGCAGAGGACAGGGCTTGGATTTGCAGGGGCGGCATGGCCGTTCCCAACTCCAGTTCCAGGGGTCTAGTGCCCTCTTGTGACATCCACAGGCACCACCGAGCCTGCATGAAGTACACATACTTACAAGAGAGCGAAACAAAAATTTCATGAAATAAAATGAATACATCTAATTAAGATGTTTAAGAAAAGATAAAGCTTTAGACAATTGACACCTCCGTTACTGAAACCTTTGTCCCACTCAGCCATCATGATGACAGGCCCTCCTCTCCCCTTCCTTTCTCACTGGACTACCCTATGGCCCCCATCTCCATTACTAAACCACTCAAATGACTGTGAGGGCCTTATCTACCCTTCTCCCACTGTGCCTTTGATGACCTCCCCTGTAACTTCCACGTCCTGGAGCACGCCTAGAGATATACTGACCCTCGGCTCTCCTCCAAGAACCACAGTTCCCCTGTCCTTGGATATCTACGGAGTCTGTAAGCCAATTGTACTCCAAACACTTCCTCCTCATACCCGGGGTCTCAGTCTGGAAACGGTGAGGGCCAAGCCATAGAAGTTGCCCATTTAGTGCCCTATACAAAGTGTCCATTTAGTGTCCTCAGGCCTCAGTGGGTCTAACTCCTGTTCCTACCGCTTCCACCACTCCATCCTCTCACCTGTGTTATGGCTTCTCTGGTGTCTGCTTGGCTTTGGCTTTTCACTCCCGCTTAATTCATCTGCCATACACTAATCTTGGTGATAAAAAAAAAAAAAAATCTAATTGCAAAACTGATCCTGTCATTCCAGTCTAAAATTTCATGCTAGCTTTTCTTGCTTGTTCCTAGACAATTCAAATTTCTCAATACATTCTCGAAAGCCACGCTCCCCTATCACCTCTAATCTCGGCTTGTGCTGCTCTTTTCATTGAATTGCTTGCTACAGCAATTTTATTCTCTGAATAAGCAAAACTCTTCCCCCCGAACCCTGTCTTCTCACCAGCAGTGTTCTCTCCGGAAAGGCCTCTAAGCCAACATCTGTATCCTCAAATTCTTTGTTGGGTGACTAACTCATGTTAAAATCTAGGATCACCTGAGTGGTGACGGCATACAGCATTAATCCCAGCACTCAGCAGGCAGAGGCAAGCTGATTCCTGTAAATTCAAGGCCAGCCTAGTCTAAAGAGTGAGTTCCAGGACAGCCAAGGCTACACAGAGAAACCCTGCCTTGAAAAAACAAAAACCAACCAACCAACCAAAAAACAAACAAATAAACAAACACACACACACACCCCAGATCAAATGTCACTTTTCCACATAGGAAATCACAAAGGACCAACTAGGTCCTTATTAGAATGCATACCTAGAGAATCAACTGGTTCCTTCAAACAGATGAAATTTGAATCAAGCCTTGGACAGCACCACAACTTTAGTTAGCAGAAGATCTAAATAATTTCCCAGGGATGTGTATATATGTGTGCATGCATATCATGGCCTTTAGAGACAGATACAGTCTATTTTCTGGTCACACATGCACCCTCACAAAGGCAGCACAGAGCTGACTCCTAGTCTAGGTCCTCCACCAGTGTCCCTGCCTGTCTTCCTGTCTGGTGGTTGTCTGATTACCCAATCACACTTGTTTATATTTCCCTCAAGGTTTTCATATTTTTGAAATGTCCAAGTCTTATCATCTGTAAGAATCGAAGTTTCTGGAAGGAAATCACTTTCTTATTTTGCAGGCACTATCGTGTGAGACGTCAGCTGTTAAACGAGTCAAGGGGAAAGCCCACTAGGTCTCAACCCTCCTCAAAGAACCGCAGACAACCGAGGAAAGCTGGGAGCAGGAGAGCTCTTCCCCAGGGAAAGGCACACCACTGTTTTTAGTCCGGTGCCCGAAAAGTCAGCCCGAAAAACATACAAACAAGGAGCATTATGCTAAAAGAAGAGATTCTACTTAAGTTTACACATGTAAGAGCAATTAGTGAAAAGAAGAGGCCATGCTTGTGAGGGAGCGTGGGGAGGGGTGGAGGAGAGAGCCTGGAGAGAAGAAAAGGAGAAATGTTGTAATTATATTCTCAGAGTTTAGAAGATGAAACATGTAAGGAAAACGAAAAAAAGAGTACCCACACCAAAACCAAAACAGAAACTGAGAAGAAAGAAACTTCTAAATACAGGATATTATCACTCCAGCACATTATCATACAACATTCGACTTGGTAAACTGAATCTTTGTAACAACAATATCAAGCAGGCAAAAGATATAACACTAAGAAACACAGTGCCATGTCTGGTAAATTATACTTCTCTAATCTTTCTTTTTTTCCTTCCTAAAGTCTCCTGGGTTTACTGACAGTAGAGCATTCCTGTCTGTGCTCTGCCTCAGGCTTCGGACATTTTCCAGAAGTCCTGACGCCTGAAACGCGTCACGTGCTCTGGCACCACTTTGCTCTTGCTTGGTTCTTCCCTGTGCCAAGGAATGGTGCAGCTGCTCCTGCAGTCCGATCTGGGAAAGAGAGGCTCATGGAGCCCTCTGGAGCCTGCCACCTGGAGAACCGTCCAAAGAAAAGTGTTGGCTCTCCTCTGTATCTCTGAGATCCCCTCCTACCCCCCTGAAACAGCTACTTTACAAAGGACAAAATAATCATTCTAAAACATCTTAAAAGGTTGCAGGGCTGCTGAGCAGCGTACCGTACCAAGGGTGTACATTAAAAGATGCAAACACCAAGACTTGCATTGGGTTTGAAAGAGAAGGTCAAGGCACGACAAGAGTCCATTCAGTCACTGGAAATCAACCAGAAACGTCAAGTAAGAAGAAAGTTATTATTTACTATGCCTGAAGTTATTATTTACTATGGGCACAAAAGAAAGTCGTGGCGACGAGAAACCTGGGAACCACATTGTACAAGGAGTAATGGAGGCACTGGAGGGACTCCAACACATGATGTTACAGTGGAAAGGCTCAGAATCATTCTAAACCTCTCATTTACTGAACATTTATTTATTCTTGGGGGGTGGGGACCTATTGCTTATTTATCCCTTCTTGTATTCTACATTTACCCACTTATATTAATTGACTGTACCTATCTAACTGTGCAAAGCATTTATAGTAACAAATATTCACAGTAACTAGCAATAGAAACATACATATAAATGCAACCAGGCAAGGCAAATGTCTAGATACCATCATGTACACAGTCCCGCCAACGCAGGAAGGATCTTCTGGTCCACACCTTCAGCAGCGGCCATGGTCTTCTCTTCTCTGTCATCTGCTCCTCTCCGGAATGTGACTGGGTACTTCCTGAGCAGATGGAGAGAACGCTTCCTTTATCCTTTAAATCTAGGGCTGACCTGTGACTTGTTTCCGAAGAATATCAGGCAACAGATATGGCATCAAGTCACTAACAGATCTTCAGCACAGAGTCTCAGAGTCCTGCCGTGTCTGGACCAGTCAGGCTAGCCTTGGGAGGAGTAAAGGGTGACTACATGGGCCACTGTTGTTGGGTCAGTGCTGTTCTCCAGGCTTAGACCTTAGCTTTGTGAGAAGACTCAGGCAAGATCTGACAGGCCTGACTCCCGTTGAGCAGAACTCTGTTCCCCACCATTGCTCGTCTCACTAGCAATATTAAATGGCCGCCTTGCCACCTTGGGTTGGAGGATGAGGTGCATTCGTTGTCCATGTGCTACATATCAAATTTCTAATCCAGATCTTACAGCGGTGCCGGTGCGGGTAGGGAGTGGAGGGCGGACGGCAGGACATCCAAGAACTGAGTTCTAAACCGACAACTCTCGAGTGGGAGAGGCCTAGCTCCCTTTCCCACAGCATGCCCCCTGAAGCATCTCTTTCAGGAACACCTTATCCTGTGTGTGTGTGTGTGTGTGTGTGTGTGTGTGTGTGTGTAAGAGACACCCTCCTCAGCAGAACTTGTTAGAGCTGGGATCTTTCTTCCTCGATCCTGTGGCAGCTAAGGGGGCAACAGATAAACTTACAGTAAAATGTTTACAGACTTCCCCTTGCCTCTCAGCCGGCACGGTCTAATTTAGCCATCCCTTCTTGTCCGTGGTATCGCTACCATCAAAATGTCTATCCACTGGAATTTCTAAAAAATGCCTGCCACTCCTTTCCCACCCTCCTGGCCAATTATAAGTCTTGCAGCTGGGACCATGCAGTCCCCGAAGGCCACTTCATTGGACATCCACCCTTTGTGTTTACCTGGAACGCGGTTGAACACATTGGAAATACACTGTCTTTTACTTCTTTGGTTTTCGATTTTGTTTAGTACCTTTCTTTGGTGTTGGTTCTGCTCTCAGCTAATAGCAACTCTCTAGGAGCCCTGGACCTTGCAGCTTGTGAAAACAGCAAGGTGCACGTCATGTTTCAGAGTGGCTGTGTGCACATCATAGCTTTCTTCCCAATGCACGTTTTGGAGAATGGCTGTGTACAGCTAAACTACAGTTGTTTTTTTTTTCATTAGCTAGAAGTGGTACATCAGGCAAAGTTCTCCTGAAGATGTTAATATTGAGGATGGAGAGACAGCTTAGTGGTTAAGAACACAGTGTGTGCTTTTAAAGAGGGTTGGAGCTGAGCACCCAGAACCCCCACATCAGGCAATTCATTCAACCATCTGTAACCCCAACTTCAGGTCCAGATGATCCTACACCGTCTGGCTTTCAAGGACACCTGGATGTACTCGGTGCCCATAAATTCATGCAGGAATACACATATTCACATAAAAAGAATTAATATATTTTTAAAGGTTATAGGGTAGAGAATCCAGTCAGACTGTTAAAATTTTTTATAATGTTCTTGGATTTATAGGAAATGTATCATAAGGAAATGACCCAGTGTGTGTGAGATTTGTGCTGCAGGGCACTGTTACCGAAACTCCATCTGTATCACTGAAAAGTCTTCTAGCTGGCTAAAGCGCAATTCATATGACAAGATACCAAAGTTATGCTGACAAAGACATTGGAAAATATCCAATTAACAGCTAAATTAAAAAGAATAAAAGACAGTCTGTATTGTGGAAATCCTGCAAATGTAAATAAATAAAACCCACTGAAAATGGCCTAAAATGTTAAAGTTAAAGTGTTGGGTCGCATGCACAAGTTTTTTTTTTTTTTTTAATGTCCTTAAATCCTTCAGAAACAGCAGCCTGGTTAGGCTCGGCTTTAGGACCCCGCGGGCGGCAAGGGCTGCGCTCACCACTAGGGACGCTGCGGCTGCGGGTCAGCAAGCTGCGGCGGGAGGGAGGCGGCTGCAGGGAAGAGCCACACCACGTGCTTTCGGGGAACTCGGCCGGCACCGAGAAGCTGCCGCTTTGAGAGGAAACCGAAAAGCGAAAGCATCGGCTGGCAGGCAGTGCGCAGGCGCGGGCCCGGGGCTTTCCCACAGCCTGTCCGCCCCGCCCCCCGCCCGCCCTCCGCGCCGCGGACTGCGCAGGCTCGGGGCCCCTACTCGGCGTGGACTTGGGAAGCTCCGTCCGGCGTGGGGAAGGGTGAGGTTGAGTCTAGTGACTTGAAGGGAGCGGAGGGCTTTCCTTCTCCATTTCCAGTCTTCTCGTGGCCCTCCCCTTCCACGCTTGCACACCGGCAGCCTCACATCCTGAGCCGGGACCTACAGACAGGGATCGGGGTGTGGGCGGCTCTTTCTGCTCAAGGCCTAAGGGGCACACCCTTTCCTGATGGTTTTCATGCCCTCTGCCATTCAGGGTGATCACGAATGCAGTATGGGAGAGAAACAAAGGGAAGAGGATAGCTTTGTCACTGGAAATTTATTCTGATTTTGGCTGATAAAAACCAGTTTGGCCCCTTGCTTGCCATATATATATATATATATATATATACACACATACACATACACACATACATACATATATGCACATATGCATATATGTGTGTATATGTATATATACCTTATATAAGTCATATATATAATACTTATATATACCTTATATTATACTTATATATAAGTCATATATATAATACTTATATATACCTTATATTATACTTATATATAAGTCATATATATAATACTTATATATACCTTATACTTATATATATGTCATATATAATACTTATATTTACCTTATATTATATATATGTGACTTAACTGAATCTGGGAGGCAGAGGGATTGAGATTCTGTAGCTTTCCATAACTACTAAGAACCTACTTAAGGTGAACTTGATGCCAGTCTTAGTAGTATATTGAAGGACCTGTCTAGTTGGTCCTTCACTGTCTCTTTGGAGAGAACCCACCCCCACTCCCATACACACATAACACACCCGACTTCCACTCCTGTGTATGTATAAACATACAGTTTATACATAAATCCCACAAGGCGAAAGGACGTTGCTTTCCCACATTAGCACAATGGAGCAGCTGTACAGTATGCAGAGCCCGGGGCACTGAGCAAAACCTGCTAAGGATTTTGAAGCAACAGTCATGCAGGGAACTCAAAAACAAAGTCCTAAATGCCTTGCCCTGTAGAAGCCATTTCATGCAGAGGACTCGCAGGGGCAGGATGTTCATTTCAACAGAATCTTTGTTCGTTTGAGCAAAAACAGATATAATGAAGAAACAAAAGTTTATCCCACAACTCTTACATTTTAAAATTCTCTTGGCTTTCTCCAACATTTGCAATAGGATGCAGAGCCTTTAGCTTTCCCCACGGAGGGTCCTACATGATTTGGGCTTATCTGCTGTTGGCTTGCTTGGGTTCTTGAAATACCCCCAAGTTTTTAGCAGGAAGAGTTGACGGACTGGCCCCCTGCCATGTGTAGGTCTTAGCTGAGTCACTTCCTAGGAGAGGCCTTCGCTGCTGACTCCTTCGAATGGTTGTTTTATGACTCTCACAACACTTCTTAAATCTGCCCCCTCTGTATTATTGTCTTGTCTTCATTTATCCTCACCAGAACATGGTAACTTCAGGATAACCTCTCTCCTGTAAATATATAGAATGACACTGTGTGCTCACCATGGGAGAATTGAGCAAATGAACACAGAAGTCTTCGTGACTCGGGTGGGAAATCCTGCGTGGGAAGGGCAATGCTCTGTAGAGCAGTTCTCAGAGCTATTTGTCATGAATTACTATCATTAACACTGAGGGCAGAAGTCGCAGGTTAATTCGGCTATGCAGACCTTACCACAGGCCCTTCGGCCTACTGATCTGTGCATATATATTCTGAAAAACGTCCCTACAGAGTGCGAAAGAGCCAGTCCTCTATACACACCCCCGTTTCTGCCCCTCGATGCCTGTTTACCCTGTGTAGATGGTTTCTATAGTTCTTCACTTATGTCCCATACAAGATGCTTAAGGCAACCGCTGCCCATCCAGACAGAAGAGAATGCTGTGTAGGCCTGGCACGAGGAGCAATGCACATGAGTTTAAAGAGGGCAGGTAGGGAAGGTTTCAGAACACTGGGTCTTAGGGTGAGCAGACATGGGAGCTGTTAGGAAGACCGGGGAGATACCTAAATCAAAGGAGAGTTGAGGAGAGTTGATGTCTATGACAGCAGATCGTTTATCAGAGCTTAGAAGTTCAGCAAAAGGTAAAACTGAGAGGAAGTTCTCTCTGTGCTGTGTCAAAAGCAGGAGTGCTCTGTTTAGACGGGAGGGTATAAAGGAGACTGACATTTTGCCAGTTTACAGTCTGTACCTTTTATGAAGAGGATACTTAGTCTTGTAGGCCAGGCAAGCAACAACGAGAAGGAGGAAGCACTGCTCTTCTTGTATCCAAACACTCACTCAGTGCTTGCTTGTTAAGGTCAGATTGCGCAGGACTCCAGGGACCGCATTGCTAACTGGGCTTTGGGCTTTGTCCAAGTGCATGCAGAAGACAGACCAGGAGGGCACTGACAAGAAGGGGATCGCCGTGCTGGGGACTTAGACCGAGCGATGGCCTGAACCCTTTCTTATGCAGACGCATATGAACATTTGGCAGGAAGGCTATTCAGAGCCTGACACATGTGTGACCGTTATTAGGGGAAAGTAGACACAAGATTCGAGAACTGAGAGAGTGCAGCTGAAGGGATGAGGGAAGCTTCACAGACTTCAGAAAGATCTGCTAAGAGTCATTGTCCCTGTTCAGAGGCATAGTGTTAAATATACTATTGCCTATGAACAGCTTCAAAGAATAATGTCTTTAGTTAAATAAAATAAAATTCAAAAGATTTTTTAAAAAAGGAACCGGCTATATTGAAATATATATCTAGTGAACTTGGTGACACATAAAACCAGATTGAAATCACCTTTGTGACATAGTGTAAGTGCTTTTTTTACTAGTGGCCTTAAATAAGATCTAGCAGTGGGGCTGACTATCATAATTTCTGATAGTGTGTTTTGCATATTCAATATTTTGAGGGAACTATGCAATGAGGCTACTGTAATATGATGTAAAGTTGGCATGTGGTCGTAATTTGCTGCTCTTTGTTTAAAAATGATGGAATTCTAAAGTCAGCTAGAAGTTAGTGGAAATAAAGCTATGGTTTTTGCTGTTTGGGTTTATGAGCCCCTGAATTCTATTCATCTACTCCAGTAAAATGCGGCGTGTTGTGAGTTATTCACAGATTTCAAGCAGGAGTGAAGTCTTGTGCGCTTTTTATTATTGTATGATGTTTGCGTGTGTGAGTGCAGATGCACGTGTGTACAGAACGCATGTGAGGCCGAGGTCAACTTTCCGGAGTCAGTTTTCTCTTCCCATCTCTTTATAGGAGGATTCTCGTTTCTGCCAGGCCGCACGTTCCAGGCTGACCTTTGAGTTCCTGCACAGTCTGTCTCTGCCTTCTGTATTGCCGTAGTTTACAGATGCAATATAGTTTTTATGTGGGTTCTCAGAACTGAGTTGTGAGGCTCTGTGGTGTTTTTACACACGGAACCTTTGCACTCGCCCTCCATTGATTTTAAGTGGAGCTCTGTCTACAAAATAAGTTATCCGGTGAGAACACCTTCACCGCATTACTGTAGCATCCTCCTCATAAGGATCCAGACAGGTATGGTCTATGCCTTCCAGTGGGGATTCCTTAACTCTGGATTTGTTAAAGTTCATACTGACGTGATAAAAATGTAATTTTATTGTATGTTTTTATTGTATATTAATTACTTATACTGACAAACCAGATTTTTTAAAAAAAAAATGCAAGTAGTTGGATCACTATGTGCAGGGCCAACTTAAAAAACTATTTACCCTATGTCAGGACTTGGAGTAGGTGTGAGCAGTACCCAATTTGCCAAGTCTGGACTATGTCATTATCTATTCATGGATACAGAAAAGTCCTATGCTTGACCCAATATTCTGTTCCCTCCTACTACAAGGAGTGCATGGGTATCCCGAACCATGTGAGGTGAGGAATTGGTTGTTTGCACACTCACACGGAGGCCAAGGGACAAGCTGGAGAGTCAGCCCTCAGGTGCCGCCCACCTCTCTGTGAAGTCTCGCACTGGCCTGGCCTTCACCTCCTAGGTGAGGCTCTCTGAGGCCTCAGGGATACACCTTTCTCTGATACCCCAGCTCTGAGATTACAAATGGATGCCAGAATGAGTGTGTGTGTGTGTGTGTGTGTGTGTGTGTGTGTGTGTAAACTCAGGTCTGGCACTTGCCAAAAAATTTAAAAACAAAGTTTACTGACTGAACTATTTCCCTAGTCCGAGTGGTTCTATTAAAAATGATTTGAAAAATGTGTATCCGTGATTGGCCTGGGATCAATGAAGAGAGAAGGGAAATATTTAGGAATCAAACCCATCTTGTTTCATTAAATGCCTCTTCTGTGCTATTGGCTTGTTACGGACTGAAGGTTTGTGTCTCCCAGGTTCTTACGCTAAAATCCTTGTTCTAAATTACGTAGGTGGTAGCTAGGCCAGATTAAGGTTTAAACCCATGCCAGTTTATGTTGAATGCTTGGTCCTGGGCACTCATTTGAAAGTTATGAATCTTCGAAGAGGCAGAGCCCCGCTGGAGGAGGCGAGCCTTTGAAGGCTCAACCTACTGACCGTCGGCTTGCTTTCTCTTCTGTCTGCTGGGCCACAAAGCAAACAGCTTTGTCCTGCATTCCTTTGGAGCTGCTCCTCCATGCACCACCCCCCCCCACCATGACGAACCGTTCCCTACTTGCTGGTGTGTGTGTGTGTGTGTGTGTGTGTGTGTGTGTGTGTGTTGGGGGAGGGGTGGAGATTTGGTCACAAAGGCTCTGACTGGCTACCACAAAGATGAACTCTCAGGAATGGGATTGTCACCCTCGATGAGTTTCCAGTCCCCCCTCTGTTGTATGATGACACAAGAAGATGAAATGTTGCCTTTCTGCAACCCGAAGAGGGAAAACCTGTCCCTGCTGCCACCTGACCTTGTACTTCAACTTTTGGAACTGTGGGGGGGCTGGGGGGGGAGTTCCTGTTGCAGGAGCCATTAGAATGCACAGCACTTTTAGAGCGGTCTAAACTAAATCGCAATTAAAAGAAGAAAAAAAATGTGGTGGAAGAGTTTGGTGGAAATGCGATCTAATTTCATTTCCGTTGTGCTTGCAGCTCGTGTGGCCAGTTCTGCATTGGACTTAGCAGGCATCTGCGGGTTGCCTCCGGTCAAATCCTGTCACCTGAAAATAACAGTCTCTGGAGTACAAGATTCACTTGAGAAGCATCTTGCAACTCTAGAGTCCTGGTTTGGCGGGCTAGTGATTAAGGGTATATACTACGCTTGCAGAAGACCATAGTTTGGTCCCTAGAAGCCACGTCAGGTGGCTTACAACTGTCTATAACTCCAGCTTCAAGGAGAGCCAGTGCCCCTGGCATCTGAGGGTACTTGCACTTATGTGTACATTCCCACCCTACACATGATTGAAAATAATAAAAAATAAACTCAAAAAGAACTTACTTTGATTTTTCTAGATGTGAATTAAAACACTTATTGAACTCAGATGGTAACTCCTGCCTCTGTGAAAGAAAGCAAACCACCAGATTCCATGTCCTCTCCGGTCTAGCACAGACAGCACATGATAGCTGTGAGCACACAGGGAGACTTGGCATTTTGTCAGCATGCTCTATTTTGAGAACTTTAAACATGTCTGCTAGGTAGGTAAGAGTTTGTGGTGCTTCTGATAAATTCCAGGGCATGAGAAACTTCTAAAACCTCATTTGACATCTTAGCCCAGTGGAGCATTTCCTGGGAGGAAATAACCAAGCAGTAACCACTATTCCCAAATGGATAGTGGTTCCTTCAATGCTGCCAGTTTCAGGCAATTTCAGGAAGCTGAGTTCCAAGATGACACAGTCCTCATCAATCACACAACCTAAGACTACCATCGGCAGCAAAGGAGTGAAGGACTGGGCAAGCAGCAACGATATGGATAATGGTCTAAAAGCTATTTGTGTGTGTGTGTGTGTGTGTGTGTGTGTGTGTGTGTGTGTGTGTATAAGTATGTCTGTGTGCACATATATACATATGACATTAAGGTCAAAGGTAGACATAAGGTGTCTTCTTTCAAGCCTTGAGAAATTCTACACGATTGCTAGGGCAGAGTGAGCAATGACCTCACAGACCGTGTAGTGAGGCCCAACGTACACCTACAGCTTAGACACTTGGAGTGCTAGTGAGTAGAGCACCTTCCTTCTCTCCACCAGAGAGACTGGAATGTTTTACCCCTTCTGTAGTCTCAGAGTAAGTTTACAGGACCAGAGACTGTTGGAATACGAAGGGATTCCTGAACCCATACAGTCCAATATGTCCTAGAGATGTAAACTGTGCAACCTACACGTGATGCCAGGAATCCAAGGTCCCTGCAGGGTACTGCTTGCTTCCCGGGTTCCGTTTCCTAAGCCCTTTCCCCATCTGTCCACTCGAAGTGCTTTTAATGTTAGTGCATTTGCCCAGCACACTGGGATGACTCTGGATCCTTTTCCTACCGAGAGACCCATCCCGGTAGCTGAGCGCATCACAGATGTGATGAGTTCTGCCTGGCGAGCTGGAGGCTTCGTGAGTCATTCCTGCAGCCCTGTGAGTCACCGCCGCTCACGCCCCCCCATCCCCCCATCTTAGGTCTACTTCGAAGAGCCTCATCCGGGTTTTCCACTAAATCTTCTTATGGCTTTGAGTAAAGCAGGCATGATTTCGGGTTGTTGACCCACCCTGAAAAGTTAACATCGCTTTCGGAGCCAAAGTCTTAAGTAACACCTGAGAAATAAAACCAGAAACAAATGCTTTTAAAGGAGTCCTCTGTTATATTGGTACCAACACCGGGTTCTTAAAGCCTTCTTTTCTTGCAAGTTTATCCGGAGCTTGTTTTTTTTTAGCATTTTAGTTGAAGTGCTCCTGGCTGGGAGTGAGAAGAGAGCTTCGAACTTCCTACCATTTTCTAGAAACTGGTTTTTATAAAGCTGAAGAAATAAATTGTGATCTATGGTAAAGAACAGTCTCCAGTTTCAACTGCTTCCTTCTTTGAAGAGTCCGTTTACACCGTCATTCAGCAGAATATGGGGAATTCATCTGAAAATGAAAACGGAAATGATTGTTAAGGAAACTGTTTTTGCAAATAAATTGCCATTTCGATGCGATGGAGTAAACGCTTTTTTGTCTACTAAACAATCTGTAGCCTTTCTACCAATTAACTAAGGATTCATTAAAGTAATTAGGGCTGATCAGCCTGAAATAAAAGGGATAATTTAAGTAGATTAAGAACTATGTCAAGAAGTCCACTCACAGGACAGGCAAGAGAAAGCACAACACACACACACACACACACACACACACACACACACACAAAATTAAAAAAATCCATCACACTGAAAATAATAATATAAACATGGAGGCAAAATTAGGAAAAATTCAGTTAGGTATAAATGGCTTAGTGAGTTAGACAGTAGCATTGGGTTAAGGCACCCAAGGCAAACATGGATTTTCCATCTCCTGGAGTCTTGAAGAACTGAATACCATTTGACCTGTGGCCAGATGTCCGTCTCCTGGGCATCTGGATCCCTTCAATGGATTCTGATGGATGTTCACCTTATGTAAATTGGGGATGTTGAACCCTTTAACAGCATTGGGGGATGGGAACAAATAGAACACATCCCAAGTAACATATATATTATAATGTTATAATGCATTATAATGTACAGATGATGTATGCCTATGCATTAGATTGTGACTTGAATCTTGAAAGAACAAGAAACAGTGTGCTGCTATCGTCCTTCATGTTCTAAATGGAAAGGCCACAACAGCTGGCTGTACAACAATCAAGAAAAGTTGAAACTCATGAAGCCTGAACTTCTTAAGATGGCTACCAAAGTAGACTTGTAACCCCTCGCTGTGTGTGTGTCCTTAGCTAAAATGCGAAGAGCTAGGGAGCGGTGTGGCTCGTGGCTGCACCAGAGAGAAAAGTACAGGGATCCTTGGCCCTCTGTTTTTGTGGTAAACACCTTAGAGCTGTTTTAGTAAGCTAAGGCGTTTGCGCTCAGTATCCGCACACGCGGCAGCATGCACTGTGCCGGGCAGCTTTTGAGTTCGTGCTGGTGAGGTGAGCATGCTCTCTCCTTGCCTGTGCCGCGCTGCTGCCCGTCTGTGATTCACATGTCACCTCTGTTTCATTGAA
Source organism: Apodemus agrarius (assembly GCA_964023405.1). Classification (NCBI taxonomy): domain Eukaryota; kingdom Metazoa; phylum Chordata; class Mammalia; order Rodentia; family Muridae; genus Apodemus; species Apodemus agrarius. The sequence continues at coordinate 48,713,968 of OZ030014.1, forward strand.
AATACCCTAGGTCAACAGTGATGGGGGAGGACATACTGCAGTTTCGATTGTCGTCGGGCTCAGGTTTTCTCTCAGCACAGCATATGCACTTGGAGACATGGGGAGAAGGTCTGACGGCGACTGTGGCTCCGTGGAATCACTTCGGCTTAAAGAGATAACGGGAAAATAGTGCAAGGATTATACCATAATAGCTCAAGCTGACTTGCTGTGTCCAGGACTTGTCTAGTGCTTCATCTCTTTGTGACACGGGGCTGTCTAATTCATCACTTCATATCACAGCATTCAATCTGCTATAGACTATATGGCATATAAAAGGGCAGCTTTATAATTGCAGCCGTAATAGACTGGATAGTGTGCCCTGAAGACTAGCTTTATGTGTTCAAAGAAATGAGACATAAAATGTTTTATTGGGCATTAAAAATGCTTTATCCTCCGTTGTATATACTCTGATCTGCCTTTAAATCTCTTTTAGAAAAGCCTTTTGGGGAAAGCAATTCAATAACAAATATTTTACATGTGACTACAGATACTCACATTGTTGAAATGGGGATGAAAACAGAGGGGACGTAACCCTTGTCTCCCCGTTCTGTTGGTCTTGAAACTGAAAAAGAAAGGCACAGTGTTGAGGGGAGGGGTGATAAAGTTGGAAATAAAACATCTAGGAAGATATCCATAATGCTCAGCAGAGAATGAATAACAAGGTTGTCTAGTAATTCACAAAACCTTTCAGTTGAATGGAAGAAACGGCTACGGAGGCAAACATGAAATTCATAAACAGCAAAACTCTTGGCAGGCTGACCTGACCTTGTACCAATGACTCTAAAATCCTAATAATTGAGACTGTACTTCTTCATCTGCCCTTTATGTTGTATTTAAGTTTGGCGTTAGTATCTGATTCATTTGTGCATTGGGGGAATTTATAGTGCTGTAGTGTCTCTCAAAGGTCATTGTCTTGAAGGTTTGGTTGCTGTTCTGTGGGCTCCTGGGGAGTAGTGGAACCTTTAAAACTTGGAGCCTAGAGGAAGGGAAGTCATCAGGTGTGCGCTTTTATTGGGAATATTGAGACAGCAGGCTCTTTTTTCTCTGCCTCTTGATCATATAATCTCATGATGATGTCTTATCGAAGGCCTCAAAGTGATGGGCGCAACCTCCACAGACTGAAACCTTTCAAACTGTAAGCCCAGCCAAGCTTTGTTCTTGGACTGACACACATAGGAATGCGGCTCTTTTCATGAAAACACTGGCCATAACCTTATTACTACAAGAGCTTTTGAAGCCTTCCTAGAAGTAGCATGGACGAACCTTGGCCTTCCCAGGTACACCATGCTGGTCTAGTGCTAGTACAATTTAAACATTTGTGTTTTGCTCTATTAGACACAGAGCACCACTGAGAATCCAGGTCTTTGAATTTGTTTTCTAGTGTATGTTATGTTTTGAAGTTAGGTGGCAACAAGTCACACTGTTTTTGATAGCTGTAGGATATCGCACAAGATAGTACCAAGAGATTCTTCACTACAGATGAAGATCTTTAGAGACTGTGCACCCCCCTGGTAGCCACTGGGGACTGGATTCTAGGAACCCGGCAGTGTGGACCCAGAGTGTTCAAACCCTTTGTGTACAATAGTACAGCATTTGCTTTGAATCTAAGCACATTTTTTTATATCCTTTAAATCATTTCCAGGTTACCTACAATACTTGCTTAAATGTAAATATTATTTAAGTAGTTGTTACACTGTACTGTGCATGAAAGAAAGAAAAGATTTACATGCTCAATGCAGTTGCAATTCTAAAAACTATTTTTGATATTCGTCTGAATAAGACACAAAAACGGTGGCCAACTGTGCTTTCATGCGAGACTGGTAAGCCCCCTTGCCTCAGACACAAATTTTTACAGATTTTCTTTTTTGTATTCCATGTTTGCTGAATGCCTATTTGTACATTACTTTTCCTGGCCTTTAGGGTAAACGTAGCAAAAGCATGTCAAGGAGAAAGAAGCTCAGATCCCCATGTCTGTTCTCTGGCAGAGAACACATACTCTTGGTCTGAGATTACAGTAAGGCCAGACAGGACCTACGACTCAGTGTTCCAGAACTTGCCTAGCATTTTCATCAAAGTCTGAGTTCCAGCCCCAGCCCCGCCTCTCTCTCTCTCTCTCTCTCTCTCTCTCTCTCTCTCTCTCTCTCACACACACACACACACACACACACACACAGAGAGAGAGAGAGAGAGAGAGAGAGAGAGAGAGAGAGAGAGAGAGAAAGAAACAGAGAGAGAGAAACAGAGAGAGAGAAACAGAGACAGAGAGAGACAGAGACACAGAGAGATAGAGTTAATAGCTCTCAACTCTCAAGTTACACACACACACTCTCTCTCTCTCTCTCACACACACACAGAGACAGAGAGAGAGACAGACAGAGACAGACAGAGAGACACAGAAATAGAGACAGAGAGACAGAGAGAGAGACAGAAAGAGAGAGAGACAGAGAGACAAAAAGACAGAGAATCAGAGAGAGACAGAGTTAACTCTCAGCTCTCAAATTACTTTATAAAATACAGGTCTTTACACCCATCAGGTCTTCCCTCCTTTCCCTGGGCCATAGAAGTGCAATGACTAACCATCACTCCTATTTTAAGGAACATGAGCTCTAGGATTCACAAAGGTTCACAAAGGGCTCGTCTGGTCATGGTGAAGTCTTGTTGCCCTGTGAATGTTACTCTACTAAGCACTGGCATAGCACTTGATTTGCTAAGGCTCTAGACCTTCAGATGACCCTGGGATATTACCAAGGTCAAAGTAAGCAGAGAGGAAGTTCCTTCATTTTCCTCTGAAATGATATCATTTCCCAAAATCTCAAGAGGAAAGTAAGCGCAAATGGCGTCACCTTCACACGGCTGGGAGCTGTAGTGTTTGCCGAAGGCTTTGTCTTTGGGAATGTCAGGGTAGAGGTACTTCAGAGGGTTTTCAGGGATGTTTTCAGCCACGATAACCTTGTAGTCTCGCAGGATGTCAGCGAATGGCAGAGCTGACAGTCGCCCTTTGTTGTAGGGTTCTACAGAGTGGAATCTCACTTCTCCTGAAAGCACAGAAACGGGAATGTTTAGGCTCCTGTGGGTGTTCTATGCAGTCATTCTTCCTACTCAAGTTATAACCACGACTAAAAAGTTTGCCCTTCTGAAGTCTGTTCAGTACAGACCGTGCATATGATAGAGGGGGGGCAACGCGGACTTTCAGGATTCATGGTATGGGCCATCTGCACCAATTCATATTCAAACCATTGAATGAGTATGATTACGTACCATTTTCAGATTGGTCTACCCAGGTGAAGGTTATCCCTCCAAGATGACTCTCACTGAATCTTAACAAAAATGTCCCAGGCATCTTATCTTTGAGCAGAAGCCGTTCCTTCTCTTTGCTAACAAAGCCCATGACGTACCTAAAATTAGAGCAAGAGGCAAGACACAGTCTCAGTTCTTCATTATTGTATCTGCCTTTGTTTCATTCATAAGGAATAGACCTAACAAGCAACTGTACCTGTAGTCTCTTATTATTACATAGGTATTATTACCTGTAGTCTCATATTATTACATAGGTATAATATATAGCGTACATATATCATTATAGAATATTTTCTGAAGAAACAGCAAATGTATTTTTCCATAAGCATGCTTAAAAGAAAAAAAGAGGAAAAAGATAATTAAAGCAGAAAAAAAAGTACTCATCTGAAAAATAGAGTCCACAAACTCACCCATCAATCCAGAGGGGAAGAATATGTTTTTTAATTAGGTCCAATATTGCTTCAAGCCAGGTCCAGAAGGTAAATGTTTTGCCAGGCAAATGTTCCTATCGGGAAACAAGAGCGCACACAGACAAGGACAGTGACCATGGCGGCCTCTTTGACAGAACTCACTCCAACCTTTACAAATGTCCCCTCTGAGCAGGACAGGACTTTTTTTTCCCTTTTTTTAAAAAGCTACCCTCCTCCAGGAAATCTTCTAAAGTTTTCCAAACCACCGGAGCTTCGGAAAGCATCTTTCTAACATCCTAAACGACACCCCCATTGCCCTCTTTGTACCTTGCAGAACTTGGCCCAGGTGAGGTGACCATCACTGTAGTTAGACTGAACTAAAATGAAAGAAAAAAAGAACCAATAACTAAACAAAACAAGAATTTTAAGGCAACAGTGAAACCTTTCATTCTGTGTTTGATTTAATCTCTTCCTCTTCAAAAAATCATCAGATCCTACTACAAAAGCCTATATTCAACACAACTGGAGAATCTGGAGGAAATGGACAATTTTCTAGGCAGATACCAAATACCAAAATTAAATCAGGATCAAATAGATCGTCTAAACAGTCCCATAACAGGCCCAAGGATGGCAACTAGACACCACTCCACCAAATCATGTAATTGGGCATAGCCAGATTTTCAGGATTATTGCCCATTAAAATGAAAAAGATGGACTAGAAATCATGCAGGCAATATGCAGCCACCAACTATTTTGATCTAGAACACTGAAGAGATTAATACTATTTAAATCTTAAAGAAACCATATTCCTGTGGGTAACTTGCTAAAGATACTAAGGATACAGCTGCAATCTATGCTAATCTACACCACTTCTAGTAACATGCTAACATAGTTTTTGTGTTAGTTGCTCATTAGAACTTCACAAATATCTAGTACTGTATTTATGAACTCAAGACCAAAAAAGTATATTAGGTAAAATTTTCAATTGTCGGAAAGAGCAGCTGTATTTGACCGCCTACTGGTGGGCCAACAGGTGCACGTGACAAGCTAGCCAGCATCCCAGAAACCAGACTGCAGCCACAGATTCTGTGCAGAACAAGCTTAACTGCAAAGGCATACAGACTCAGCGTGAGCTCTCCCTGGAGTTAGGTATACTAGCTTGTCAAAACTCAATTACTTCTAAGAGATATAGGTAAAGCTTATGAAGCACTGATGGTGTCTGCAAAATCAAGAACCCGAAGCTTCCTTAATGTGCAGAATTAAGTCATTGCTCGTGTTTTTAACCCTTAGGTACATTTCCTGTGCATAGCCCATCATGTTCTAGTTGGTTAACATCACTGACTAGGCTTCACAGCATATTCAGAGGAAGTGGCTTAGGGACACCTAGAAACCAGAGTGTGGGTAGAAGGGCTGCAGAGAAGCCCCGGGCTGGCCCACAGCGTGGCTCTGCTGCCTCCTAGCTGTGCAGCGGGGCCACTGATCTCTGTTGTCCTCAAGCCAATAAGAATACTGTTGGCCCCAGGAACATTGTGAGAAATAAAAGTAAATTGTCGGAAAGGGCAGCTGTATTTGAGCCAACAGTGAGCTTAGGGAGCCCCGGTGGATGGTCAGCTACTGGGCCGTCAGGCAGAGGGAGAACAGAAGCTCCTCCGGGGAGGACAAGCACTGTGGGGAAGCACAGGACTTACTGGAGATGGTAGGAGCGGCCCAGCACTTAGCCCCGTGCCTGGCAATACAACACGGGTATCCCATAAAAGTGTGACAGCATCCTACTTATTACTAGTAGTAACATGACTGCTTCGAAACTCCCAAGACCCAAAACTAGAGGAGGACCCTGTCTCCCAGCTCTCACCTGTGAGCTTCTCGGCCAGCATGTTGAGCTGGTCTGAATTAAGGCCGCGGCCGACATAGGATGAAAACTGCCAGCTCATCACTTCCAGGAGTTGGCCCAAAGTGACAGACGGAGGGTTATTAAAGAAAACCAAGTTCTGAAATAGAGTTATGTGTGATTATCTATCATAATCTCACAAGGGAACACTACATTCACTCTATCACATTCCTGATTTACATTCTGGGTCAAGTGATGTTAATAATAAATTGTTCGTGAGACTGATCTCTGCATTATAGTTATAATACAACTTGGGGATCTGTCTTTCCAGAAAGAATCACTTGACACCTCCCAACTTTCTCTAAACTACCAAGCCACAACCATCTCATGCAAGTAGTTAACACTGCCCAACAACGGCGGTCAGATGACTTCCCTCGAAAAGGTCTTCATTGTAAACATGCTAATTGGCTCACCTCGCAAGAGGGCTCTGCGTTCCACAAGGATCACAAGACTGGAGGAAGAGAAGTAAAAGAATTTCTAGGGACACAGTTGTCTCCTCGAGAAAGGTGTCTGGAAAATGGCTAGTGAGGACAGAGTCTAGTTAAGGCGTAAGAGCTCAGAGGTTGAAGGAACGTAGAGTTAATACGTCAACGTTAGCTGTTCAGCTTGGTTTGGTAAGGTGACTGGACTAGAGCGCAGTCTCTAGATCTTCATGAGGGGGCTGAGTTGTTCTGGGACGGTGGGCATGGTGGCGCATGTAGCGGATTCCTAGCTAAGGAGATAGCAGTATGGTGCTGTGCTAGGACAGAGGACCCTGCTAAAGTCTTTCCTGCCACACCCTAAAGTTGGGTGTGCAGACGTGTAGCTCTTAATGAGAATTGGCATTTAATGCCAGGAACTGCTTCTGGCCTTAAAGTGCAGGGAATTACCTAGTGGATTCTCCACCATGAGGGGCACCTCACGACTACGCGGTCCCCCTCTTTGCAGCTGATCTGTCTTCAATGCCAGGGCATCTGGGGATAAGGATGAACAGGGCTGTGCCATTGTCTGTGGGGTTTCCTTTTAAAGGAATAGTGCGTCAAAGGGGAAAGGCACTGAAGGTTGATCTATTTAGTGGTCAGTCCTTCTCATGCAGTCGCCTAGTGGAAAGAATTCTTCTGGCAGAAACTGATTTGAGTAAAAAAGAAAAGTTATTCGCATTTGAGCTGTTTCTTCTAGAACTGAGTACTCTGCAACACAACTCACAGTATATGAGTTTTGTTTTCTCTGTCTTAAGAACAGAGCAAGAGGGAGCGGAGACTTTTTTTTAAATCTGAGTTCATATAAAAACATTTTTTTAAAAAATCTGTTTCATATAAAAGCATCTATTAACTATAGGTATAGTGACTTTAAGTCCATTTTTTGTAAAGTGCCTCAAATAACCACCAGATGGCACTAGCACCCAGCCTAAACTAGACAGGCTCAAGTCTATCAATTCAACTGCAAAATTTGTGCTGTCAGAACTCAGGCAAGATTGATGGACATTCTGATTACTTATTTGGAAGCAAATGCTGTGCCTTTGTAGAAGAGACTGAGGAAAAGTGTGCTCGGAAGAAGTGAAGGTAGCCAGATAGGAAGTTATGACAGCGCTTAGAAAATTCTGGAACAAGGTGGAACAATTCCCACAGTCAGCACAGCAGAGGACAGCCTGAGAACTCATGGTGAGGCAATCTTGGAGCTGACCAGAACTCAGAAATAGCCAGCGCCAGTCACTGACCTTGGCTAGAACTCAGATTGCATCATCTTCTTCTTCTTCTTCTTCTTCTTCTTCTTCTTCATCATCATCATCATCATCATCATCATCATCATCATCATCACCGTTGCTATTAAGTTTGAAATGGGCTCCTGCTATGTAGCCCAGGCTTGACTCAGACTTGCTTCATTCAAATCACAAGCTGCCTACCTTAGACTTCCAAGTGTTTGGATTCTAGATGTGTATCGTCATGCTCAGCTCAAACATAACATGCTAAACATAACCAAACAGGACTCGCACGGCTAGACACGCCCTTATCGCCATGGCGTGCATGTTGCTTTTTGAAAGTCAAAGTTAAGTGCCATGAGAAATGGAGAGGTAGGAACAGGAACTTTACCTGTGAGTCGTTGGTTGACACATTGTACCAAATGATGGATGCCCACGCATTAGGTAGTTGGCTGACATTAGAAATCATCACCACAGGTAATGAGCTGGTCTAGTTTTTTTTTAAAAAAACAAAACAAAACAAAATGTTATTACAGGTAGTCCAAACCTGCATCGATGCAACTCTTCACCTTCTCGTCTAAAGGTCATCAAGCCAACCCCCCTACCCAGGTGCCATTCAAAGACCTTTCTGTGCACATTCAAGCCAAGTACAGCAAGGAAAGGAACAGGAACACTTTCAGGGCACCTGATGCTAGCAATCAGGCCGTTTCCTCCATGCCTTCCTCAACATTGAGAAATGTCTATTTCTCCTTATGTCACACATTGCCTCAGATACTACCAAAGTGGCTTTAGCCATGATTTAGTAGTTACCTACTTATAAGTTATGCTAAAGAACTGAATCTGGAGAGATGGCTCAGTGGTTAAGAGCAGTTACTGTTCTTCCAGAGGTTTTGAGTTCAATTCCCAGCAACCACATGGTGGCTCACAGCCATCTGGAATAGGATCTGGTGCCCTCTTCTGGTGTGTTTGAAGACAGCAGCAGTGTACTCAGATACATTAAAATAAATCAATCTTGATCTAAATTTACTTTGGGAATAAGCCACTATAATCAAATGATGGCCTAGTGCCTGATTAAAGGCCACACTGGAAGTGCGGTTTTACTGTCAAAGCTGGAGAGGTGAGCTATTCTGCAGAACGGTTTAGTACTCTTACTGTTGCCATTTTCTATCTTATGAAGTAAACAGCCTTTCACACATGGGCCTGGAGGCTAAGCCCTGTGGAGAAGTCACTTCCTAATAGGCATACGACTCCCAAGGACAGACCCAGGAACCGGGGGACTGGGCAGCTTATGGAAGAAGAGGGTTAGGAGAAAGACGTGGAGGGCTTTACACCCTTTTGAATGTTGTATAAAAAGGGAAAGGCAGAGTCTAACACAATACACTCTCAAGTAGAATCTTTCTTACTCAAGTTGCCTGAATTGGAGCTTGTTCATGGACGCGCTAACTTGTTCGTTCAACATATACTGGGCCTTTAGCATGTGTTAGGAACTGTGAACAGACAACCATGCACAAGCAGTGCACGGTGCTCTGACTTCAAAGGGCTTGTAATTAATGTGTTCAATTGAATCCTGCAGTTTATCCTTAGAGTTCAGTGTTGATGTTGGAAGACGGTCAAAACAGCCCACTGCCAACACTCACCACGGGCCTTCGTTCGTTCCATCAGAGAAACCCTCCAGGAGATTTTTAGATATAACCTCAATTTTAGAAAATACATCACTACATGATATAGCTCAAGGATAGTTATTTCTCTTTATGCTTTCTGTTGAATACCCGATTCAGAAAATAATAAATATGCAGACAACCCATCAACATACATTGAATTCACGAGTCATGAAGTCTTTATCCTTCTTATATTGAACCAGAATGGCATCTAACTACTTACTGCACATTTGATGTGCTGTTTTTCTATATAATATGTGAAGAATAGACAAGAATCCAAAAGAACTTGTTTTTTTGCTGTCAGTGCTGACATGTTGCTGTAAATATTACCCGCAAGTGGATGTTTCTGGAGAAACCCACCTCTAGGTTAATGGTGAGGCCGTAGAGGCAGATCTGGGTCTCAAAGGTTATGGAGTGCAGCTCCTCTGTCACCATGTGGCAGCCCTGTGGGGAGACAGGTGCATCAGTTCCTTACAAAGGCAGCTTTCGTAGGCCAGACCTGGAAATCAGCAAAGTGGATGTCCCCCAAAGTTTCACAGTATTTAAAAACAAGGCAAATAATGACTTTCAGTTTCCAAAACATGAGTTCTTGCTTTTAGAATTCTGGCATATTTCCAGTATTTAAAATGCAAAGTTATTCTTTATTCTAATTTTCTAAAACTAGTTCTTTGGATTTGCCAAATAACCCACAAAATAAGCTACATATTTATGAATATATAGAAGAACTTACAGTCTTATAATGAATTGTTCAGAAAAGAAATCAAGACCACCTCTGGCTAGACATAGGTGAGATACATATCTTTTCTTCTGTTTGCTCCCCAAACTTTAATAAGATTTTAGTAAAACAAAACCGTCATAGATTCCCAGTGTGAGGCAGGAAAGTTGGAAGAGGAGAGGGTCTTAACTGCTCTGAGACTGACAAAAAAGAGGCCCAAACAGGCCTTCTAAGAGCCTCGGCCCATGCAGTGATTCCATAGGACTCCTGACCTGGCCAGGCAACGAGTGGTTTTCTCTTCAGAGCAGATGAGTCAGTGACATTAGGGAAACTTTGCATTCTAGGTAGACAACAACTTGTGGCCAGGGATGCAGTGTCAGGCTGCAGGGAGGATGATTCTGTGAAAGTCTGTGGTAATATCCAGGCCCTGTCTGCCTTTGACACCTGGTCTACTCATAGTCAGGCTTTAAATATTCAGGAAATATGTCTGGGATGTGGACCAGAGCAGAGGTGAACTCAGCAGTGTTACCTTTAGGGAGCTGCTCCCTAGGAAACAGCCAGCCCTCATAACTCATCCTTGGTTCCTCAGTCTCAACACACACAGAGGATCAACCTCTAAATGGCTTCTATGGCCTTAGTTGTGAAATGTCAAGCTAATGATCATTAGGCTTCTGACAAAGTCTCTCACATGAAATACAGGTGTGAAATTAAAAAAAAAAACCCTAAAGAAAATACAAAAACAAAAGATTTTTTTAGAAAAATAAACACAGGCTCAGTTTGTTCAATGTAAGTGAGAAATCAACCAGTTGTGATGAGTGGTCATTGCTACTAAGTTGTGCCAATCAACTACACAAGAGTTGAAGAGATGCCAATCACGACGAATAAATGAAAAGTCACAGTCCTCATTGCTGCAAACTCCAGAGGCTAAATGGGAAGTCTGAGGTCTCAGGAGTACAGAAGTGAAGGACCATTTGTAAGTGACTGAGAATCAGAATATAAAATAACTAGAAGACAATGAGTGCTTTTTTTACTTCTGAAGAAAATTATTCTAACTTAGAATTCTATACCCATCCAAACCACCAGTCAAGAGTGACCATAAAAAGTGTTTCAGACATGCAAAGCCTCAAGAAGCTAGTTCCTGAAAATCTTCTCTGAAAACTATTGAAAGAGTTTCCCTAATAAATAATAATGATGATGATGATGATGATGATGATGATAATAATAATAATAATAATAACAACAATAATAATAAATCAGCTAAGAAAGAGGATGCAGACCTAACCAGAAGAACTGGAGAGAGATAACATACAAAACAAAACAAAACAACCAAAAAAAAAATAGACCACGTAATAATTATACAACAGAATTAGAAGGTAAACAGGAAAGACCGAAGGGAGAAATTAGAGCCCAAACCAGATCAAAGCTGTATGCTTAAATAATAGAAACCTCTACCAGCTGTGGGAGCAGGGGACATAGCCATGAAAGAAAAGAAAAAGAAGTGCCCAGATTGACATGCTTAACCACATATAAGAAAGTTTCTCTTTCTGATGAAAAGTTTAGGGTTACATGAGCAACAGGTTCTTGAGTTAATTAGATAAATACTCAAGGAACCATTATATCCAGAGAAAACTAAAAGCAATGCAGGAGTTGGAATATGCTGCTTGATTCAGATGTTAAATTGTATATAATTGGAATTACTTTGTATAAGTAGAAGGAAATTTATATGTATCAATACATCCCATTAAAAAAGGGCCATAACTTAATCTTATGTTCAGGAAAGAATTTAAGAATTTAATATGAAAAAAGTAAAACTCAAGAGATACCAGAATTACATTTACCTCTAAAAAAGTGAATTCAAGGGAGAGGTTAGGTGGGAATGACCAGGAGAGGAGCTGCCACTTTTCTCTGATGACACCCTACAGGAATTTGCTATGCCTACAGCCAGCACAACTGTCACCATCTAGAGGCTTAGTAGAAAAATGGGATTTCGAGCCCAGGCTCACAGAATCAGATTTTGCATTTTAACAAGAACTACAGGTAGGACTTGGGAAGCAATTATTCTTGATGTGGTCCGTTAACATTTCATTTAGTTTCAAGAAAAGGATGTGGGACATTTTGTGATAGAAAATTTAAATCATTTATAAAACAAGCCCAGGAACAAGCGAACAGAAGTGAACTGGTCTAAATTAGAACAACCGGGTGAGTTCTGAGAGAAGAGGGTCTCCCTGGGAGAAACGGGGATCAGTAAAAATTCTGAACCCGCTGTGCTCATTTTGAAATAATAAAAATTAGTCAAATATAATATGAATAAGAATTGCATGAGAAGCAGTTTGATAATTCGGAGGGTGTTAAGCTTAGGATTCAGAAGAAAAGTACAGATTGAAAAAGCCTTTTCCTCTTGGGCCAGAAGATCATTGTATGTTTGATTGCCCAACAATGGTGAAAGCAGCAGACTGGAGTCACTTTGCATCAGTGAGCAGGAAGGTATAAATAATATAATGCTGCTTGCAAATCCCTTAGAGAACCACTAAAATCACTCAGTACAAGAACAAACCTAGTAGACAATTTCCCTTCCCTGCACAGCCTTGAAGTCTGTTTTCCTTTTGGTTGAGCAAAGCACAAAGTAACTGGGTTCTATTAGGACACAAAACTATTTTTAACTAAGAAAACCCCACTAACTCCGAGGAAAGGAACTTACACTGTGCATATTACTAAGACGACTGAGGAACCTAAACTTTCATTTTATGTTTATCAAGGAGTGATCTTTTTACTGTTTTTATCTAGTTCATTGGTAGATAAGTATGTACAAATTTTTGACAGGCTTCCAGCAGGCATGCAAGTGAAAACACAATGCTTTAATAACTAGAAATCAATTCAACAAATTGTTGCAGTGTGGTCTAGCCCCCTGCTTTGACATATAGCCTTCAACGAACTTGGATGACTTGATTGTCACCTCAGAGTTCTGCTTGAGCATGGTGGTGTGACTAAGGCATGGCCCTTCTGGCTCATTGACCACGGCCTTCTCTTCACCTCTGTGAAAGACCTCAAATGACAATCATGACTCCTAGGTCCTTCCTTGTGCCTAGAGTTGACCTTGTCTCTACATATCTTTGTAGAGAAGGCTATAGCTGGAAAAGGCTTCCTGAATATGAGATCCTATAATGCTATGACATAATTAGATATGCACATTAGTCCCTGTCTCTAGTTCTGGGAACAGGATTTCTATGGCTTGTAAACAGGGTGATAGAAGAACCCTTTATTGTTGTTTTGAGATAGGGTCTTCTCACTATACAGCTGAGGCTGATCTGGAAATCTCTATGTAGACAAAGTTGGCTTCTCCCTCTCAGAGATCTGCACGCCTCTGCTTCCTAAGTGTTGGGTTAAAGGTGTGGGCCAACATTGTCAGCCTCAAGGTTCCTTTGTTCCAATATTTGGTCTTTGACTTTGCTTCCTGGCACAAACTTTGTGATTTATTGGCAAAAGTACTTTTTGTTTGTCTGTTTGTTTCAGATGAAGTGATTCTAGTGGCTTCTGGATATACTTGCAGGATGAGGGCTGGATGCCAGGGTCACTAACCATACGACCACAAGTTGGAAGTTTCACACGAGCCTCAAACTCTTAAGGAGGAGACTTCATTATCCCCAGCGGCCATTATGCAATCAACCATGCCCACTTAATCCTTCCATAAAACCTTCAAAGGACAATACTTGAGACAGTTCCGTCTGAATGATATGGAGGTTCCTGGAAGGTGTCATGCCCTCCTTGTCGCATGTCTTCTACATGTCTTACATATCACATATTTCCTTTATAATAGCCTCTATGATATACTGGGAAATAGCAATGAGTCCTGTGGGCTTCTCCAGTAAATTAACTGAACCCAAGAAGTGGCTTGTGGGAACCCTGATTTATTGCGTGTTGGTCAAGAGCACAGACCACAGATGTGGTTTGCATTTGATAGAGTAGGAAAGCAAAGTTTCAAGTACCATCTCCACTCATTCTAGTCTGTAGCTTAAATTATATGATTAAGTATGAATGTTAAGACTTCATTGAATATGTCCTCAGCTTTTTAAAAAGTTGTGATACATGTGTTTGCCATACACATGTAGGGTCTTAGAATACATTTGGGAGGGAACAGGATTAGGGACATGGAAGGACAGGAGGGAGAGGGGAAATTGTGTTATTGTATTTTGATTTAAAAGAGTATGAGAAATGAAGCTTCCACAGAGCAATTATTACAGTTATGGTTGTCCATTAACGTTGAGGAAAATTTCATGCTTTAGAATTTTGTTTTCTTTTAATCTGGATTATAAGACATCTTCTTGATGATTCTAACCAATTTCTGTTGTTTACATAAAATTGCAGGATCCATTATGATGCACATTTACAACAAAACATGGCAGGGTGCCCAATATCCAATACACATGACTAAAAGAAGTCTGAACATCATTAATTTCCAATGCTTCCATAGTCATCATTCAAACCATATGATTACAAGTTGGAAGTTTCACACCTCAATCGTATGGTTAGACCTCCATTACTTTGTCTGTGCAATCAAAGCCAGATGCCACTCAATTTCACAGTCCTGGAGTATTTCCCTCACAGAGTTAGAATATTTTACAAATAAGAAAAACCCCTGATATCTGTTCTAAAAGCTATCTTCATGACTTGTGCTGACTAGTTATGTTATCTTGACACAGCTAGAGTCATAGGACAGGAGGGAACTTCAATTGACAAAATGCCTCCATAAGATTAGGCAGTAAGGCATTTTCTTATTAGTGATGGGGTAGGGCCTTATTAGTGCTTAGTGATGGGGTAGGGCCAGCCCGTTATGTGTGGTGCTATCCCTGGGCTTCAGATTCTATAAGAAAGCAGTCTGAGCAAGCCACGGAGAGCAAGCCGGTAAGCAGCATCCTTCCATGGCACCTACATCAGCTCCATCCTTCAGTTTCCTGCCCTGCTTGAGTTCTGGCCCTCACTGTTTGTGATGATGAATTATTCTATGGAACTATGAGTAGAATAAACCTTTTCCTCCCCAAGTTGCTTTTGGTCATGGTGTCATATCATAGCAATAGTAACTCTGACTAAGATACCACCCAAGATGATTATAGATTTAAAATAAACATATTTAATAATAAGAAATTGGACAAGCCCTATTTATAATAGCCAGAATCTGGAAAGAACCCAGATGTCCCTCAGCGGAGGAATGGATACATAAAAATGTGGTATATATACACAAGTGGAGTACTATTCAGCCATTAGAAACAATGAATTCATGAAATTCTTAGACAAATGGATGGAGCTGGAGAACATCATCCTAAGTGAGGTAACCCAGTCTCAGAAGAACACTCATGGTATTCACTCACTGATAAGCAGATATTAGCCTAGAAACTTGGAATACCCAAGACACAGTCCACATATCAAATGATGTCCAAGAAGAAGGAAGGAGTGGCCCCTGGTTCTGGAAAGGCTCAATGCAGCAGTGTAGGGGAATACCAGAACAGGGAAGTAGGAAGGGGTGGATGGGGGAACAGGGGGAGGAAAGAGGGATTATGGGACTTTCAGGGAGGGGGGAGCCAGGAAAGGAGAAATCATTTGAAATGTAAATAAAGAATATAACCAATAAAAAAATTTATGCTGAAAAAAGAAAGAAATGAAAAAAAAAAGAAATTGTACAATTGGCTACACATAGGTAAACAACATGACTAGGACTCTGCCCAGCAGACAGTATACAGACTAATGACAGGGACGCCTAGATAGCCCTGTGTTATTTTTCTCTCCTGACTGTCTAGTAGCATATTCTGGACAATATGAATCAATAATTAATTCCTCCCGTAAGAAGAAGTTCTAGTCTGTTCCTTCGTGTTTGCTTCTTTGCTTGATGTTTGATGGGTGTCACTTGCTGTGACACTTGCTGTGAGCTGAAGAATACCTTGAACTCTCCTGTTCTCTCTCTCTGCCCCCCCCCCTGCCCCCAGTACTGAGGTTACAGGTATGCACCACGGTTTAGCAAGCCATAACCTACATAAGACAGGGAAAACTGCAGCACTTAGGAACCAATCCTTTTAGCAAATATTAATTTAGCATGTTAAAAAAAAAAAAACAAAAACAAAGCTAAGAACTAGCTTAGATACTGGGAAATAATGAGAAGAGGGCGCTACTGGTACAATTGTACCAGAGCCCATAGTTACAGATGCATAAGACATTCATGGAAATGACAAATGTTCTTAGCATGTACAATGAGGATTCTGGATGGATGTTCCTCTCTCAGAAGGCTGGGTTTATAGGAAGAGACTTACGTCGGTTTTTTGTTTGTTTGTTTCTTCTTGTTTTTGTTTTTCCTCTCCTTTTTTTCCTCTTAAAGAAAACTTACAAATGCCTCCATTCAGTTCAAAGAAAATCAGCTTGCTGGGAGCTGTTGGGGCTGGATGGGTCATGAGCAGTGTGTCTGTCTGAGAACACTGAACCATGAAAGAACGTGGTTTGTTTGGTTCTTTCGTGAAGGGAAACTTGTCACCCAGGCCTCGCTGATAGCTTCTTTGTACTACACACCTTTCCACCACCTAGAACCACCAACACTTCAGCCTGTGGCTAAAGTCACCTCTCTGTCAAGCCTGCTGACACAGAGCGAACCGGAGAGACTGCAAGGCCAGCAATCCTGCGCCTGGGAATACTTGGTTTACATGATAGAGCGGTAGCTTCAAATTCTGGTCACTTGAGGGATCACAGAATAATTATGTTTATTTATTTACTTTTTATTGTGACTCTCCCTGGGAAGGGGCAAAGGCAGGACAAGGAGGCAGTTGCTACCCTCAAGGCATGCTGAAGTATTCCAACACAAAGATTCAAAGTTCACTTAAAACAATCTAAAGCTCCTAACCTTTCCTACTTCTGAGGATTGTAAAATTTTAGACAAAGAAGCATCAGAGACTATCTGTTCTAATGAGTTTAAAAAAGAAAAAAATTATGTGTAGAGGATGGGGGTTGGGGTGTATACCATTACTCGAGCAGGGAAGTCAGAGGAAAACTTGTGGGAGTTGCTTCTCTCCTCTCGCCATGTGGCTGACAGGAATTGAGCATGGCTTTCCTCATGCTTGGTGACACGCTTCCTTACCCATGGAGCCATCTCAGTGACTGGAGCTTCCTTGTTTTGTTAAACATCAAAGCATATTTTAAAAATTTCCTATCCCTGCTCCCATCTGTAAAAAAGATTAAGTAACGCTGACCCAGCGTGACACAGTTTAATCTCCAGTCAGAGGCAGGGGGGAGGCGAGGAGGGGATCATTTGTGCAAAGTGTGGAAGTTTTCCCTATCAATACAAAAGCCTATGGTCAATGACCTGAGGCAGAATTAGACGGACCATCCAGCAGAGATAGAGACAGATGACAGAGAGAAAGGAAGGAGGGTGAGGGGGGGGAGAGAGGGAGGGAGGGAGGGAGAGAGACAGAGAGAGAGAGAGAGAGAGAGACAGAGAGAGACAGAGAGAGACAGAGAGAGAGAGAATGAGAATATTCTGGGAGATAATCGGGCATGAGGGATTCACCCCAGACACAGGAGACAGTTGTATGGAATTGAGGATTAGGTAAACAGCCACATGGCATGGCTTAGAATGGAATAAACAGGTTATGAAGTAGTCAGGGAACAAGCAAAGCTGTTGGCCTAGGCATTTACTCATCTAGAAGAAGTCTCAGAGTCATAATTGTGTTAACCTGGTCATGGGTAAAAAGGCCCAAGGTTACAGAGAGCTTTAACTACAGGAGGGAATTCCTGCAGCTCCTGTTTGGTTCCCTGGACTGTTGGGAAAAGAATGAGTGTCAGACTGCTTCCTCCCTTTGCCTAAGCCTAAAGCTCGTTACAGGGTGTTAAATCTAGGAGTGAATGGAGACATATAGAAATGTAGTCCGAGGTTTCAGAGAAGACAGATCTGCATGCAGTTGCGCCCCGAGTCCCACAAAAGAGGCCATCTCATTGCAAGCTGGTATGACCACTCTGGAAATCAGTTTGGCGGTTCCTTAGAAAATTGGACATAGCACTACCTGAGGACCCAGCTATAACACTCTTGGGCATATACCCAGAAGATTCTCCAACATGTAATAAGGACACATGCTTCACTATGATCATTGCAGGGTTTTTTTTTGTTTGTTTTTTTTTTGTTTGTTTTTTTTTTGTTTTTTTGGTTTTTCGAGACAGGGTTTCTCTGTGTAGTCCTGGCTGTCCCGGAGCTCACTCTGAAGACCAGGCTGGCCTCGAACTCAGAAATCCGCCTGCCTCTGCCTCCCAAGTGCTGGGATTAAAGGCGTGTGCCACCAACGCCCGGCTCTGATCATTGCAGTCTTATTTATAATAACCAGAAGCTGGAAAGAACCCAGATGTCCCTCAACAGAGGAATGGATACGGAAAATGTGGTACATACTATTCAGCTATTAAGAACAATGCATTCATGCAATTCTTAGGCAAATGGATGGAATTAGAAAATATCATCCTGAGTGAGGTAACCTAATCACAAAAGAACACACATGGTATGCACTCACTGATAAGTAGATATTAGCCCAGAAGTTTGGAATACCCAAGATACAATTCACAGACCAAATAAAGCTTAAGAAGAAGGAAGATCAAAGTATGGATACTCTGGTCCTTCTTAGAAGGGGGAACAAAATACCCACAGGAGGAGATACAGAGACAAAGTGTGGAGCAGAAAAGACCATTCAGAGACTGTCCCACCTGGGGATCCATCCCATATACAGTTACCAAACCCAGACACTATTGTGGATGCCAACAAGTGCTTGCTGACAGGAGCCTGATATAGCTATCTGTGGAGAGGCCCTGCCAGTGCCTAACACATACAGAGGGGCATGCTCTCAACCAACCATTGAACTGAGCACAGCGTTCCCAGTGGAGGATCTAGAGATAGGACCTAAGGAACTGAAGAGGTTTGCAACTGCATAGGAGGAACAACAATATGAATCAACCAGTACTTCAAGAGCACCCAGGGACTAAACCACCAACCAAAGAGTACACATGATGGGACCCATGGCTCCAGCTTCATATGTAGCAGAGAATGGCCTTGTTGGACATCAATGAGAGGAGAGGCTCTCGGTCCTATAAAGGCTTGATGACCTAGTGTAGGGGAATGCCAGGACATGGAAGCAGGAGTGGGTGGGTTGGTGAGCAGGGGGAGGGAGGATGGGTTAAGGGTTTTCGGAGGGGAAATCAGGAAAGGGAATAACATTTGAAATGTAAATAAATAAGATATCTAATACAAAAGAAAAAGAAAAGAAAAAAGAAAGAGGCCATCTCTCCAGCTAAACACATGGACAGAGAAAGAGGAGGAACTATAGTGGTTTCAAGACTCTGGATGTGAGCTTCTGTCCATATAATGTCTGGTCTCCACTGAGCAGGCAGCACAAATTCCTGATCTGTAAGAACCACAGCCAGCCTATGCACACACACCACCAATAACTCACACATTCTTCTTTCTTGGTTCTGTCATCAACCCTGGAAGTGTAGGGTAACATTAACCAAGTTTTGTATATATATAAAAAAAAATTGAGAGGAGAACAGTGGCTTGAAAAGCAGAGCCCAATTCAAGTGCTGTTTTCATATTCCCCAGAGGCACAGCAGGGATGAAAAGGGGGAGGGGGTGGAGCCCAGCAGAGGAAGGGCATTCATCGTTCCTAGAGAAATGTTACATTAATTTCTTCTAGGCTTGGCAAAGGGGTCTATGCTGAAATAGCCTCCACTTCTGAGCCATGTGTGAGGGGAGTGTTCCACCCTCCCAGAGACTGTAAGATCACAAAGGGATGGATCCCAGAAGGACGAGTACTACAGGCTGCCAAGGTTCATTAGCTGCCTGGTGCAGACTCGAGTGAGGTCAACTTGAATATGTATGCTACCCACTTAGCAGCGTTATCAGCAGAATATACACCAGGAGCTACTGTTAAATGAGTTCTCAGTAGGGTATGCCCAGTTGCTGCAGGTGCTTCTAGATAAGCAATAGCAACCTTTGAAGCTTGAAAATAAGGTCATGGTATCCTTGCTTCTCATCTTCCTAACGCGTATTACTACAATCATTGGCCCTGTGGGTTTATGAATACCACCACCTTATATACCAACTATTCTTTTTCTCCCTTTCCTTTCTTTGGCCATTTCAACTGACCAAACCTCTGATGAGGACTGGATCATCTTTCTCCACATGTTTCATACCAGTCAACTGTGTCTTAAGCACACAAAACAGTGTTTAAGCCTGTGGCTTGTTTTAAATGTACATTGACACCATACTAAGATTCTATCAATAGGGGGAGCTCAAAGAATATCTTAAACACAATAGGCCTGCTTTAACAACCTTGAAAAAATAAAAAAATAAACAAAGTCATTGTATGGCTGTATGATTTTGTTATCAACCGGAAAATAAGAGGACATAAATTCAAAGCAATATAAGTAGACATTACTAATAAGACAGTGCTTGGGTTTCTATAGAGGAAGATGATTTACTTAGAGCTCTGTCTCTAAGGAAATCCTAGTACAGATTTTTATTTCACGTTGGTAAAGATGACAATGTACTGCAGGAGTTGAACTATTTGGATGTATTCCCATTGGATATGTTTTGCTTAAGAAAAATAATTGTGCCTGGTTTGTTCAGACTTGTAAATAACAACATTCAGGGATGTCAAGCTGAATGAAATATTACAACTGTGTTCAAAATTCCACCGAGATGTGTGCCGTAATGGGCTTTTGTTTATAATGTTTTTTTGTAAGAATGGTTCAGGAAATTTAGAAAAACCTTCATGGGAAAGAATCCCTCTTATTTATTTTGCTGGAATCCTCAAACTCAAGAGCTCCATTCCATGTGCAGTGGCGGGGAGGAAAGATTCCCTTGAGGCTCTACCTTCCGCAGTGACTCTAGTCGAGAAGGAGAATGGCTCAACTTCCACAGGGCCATGGGGCACAATAGGACACAATGGTTCCCAAGGTGCAACTAAGACAAGGAAGAGTTCACAGGAAGGGAACATGACTGGACATTAAACCTTTGTTGTGGTGAGTCATGTGATTTCTGTGTGTGCATGTGTGTGTGTGTGTGTGTGTGTGCGTGTGCATGAGAGAGAGAGAGAGAGAGAGAGAGAGAGAGAGAGAGAGAGAGAGAAACTGCCACTAGATGCTAGGTTTACAAAGTTCTCCCATACGCGGAAGCTATGCTTACAAAGCCAAGCGACTGGATCTGTAGAGCCAGTCTTGTAACATGCCTTTACCGCTGGCAACTGCTTTCACCTCAGCAGACTCTGAGCAAGGTGTGGGAGGTGTCGTTTCTCACCACTTAGAACATAAAAAGTGCAACATTTCTTTATCATGTGATTTTTCCAAAGAGAACATTTTCAGTCACTGTTGTTGGGAATGTAGACTCAAATTAAGATTTCCTATATTCAGACTTGAAGATCAAAACTGTAGTGATTAATTGTCTAGGCCAGCTCAAAATATGGCCTTCATGGTCATATCTAGCCTGGGATTCCACCAGTTGACTGACTTGAATGTAACTGCTTAGGCCTGATTGCTCAGGCAAGCCTCAGCCGGTCCCGTTCGCTTGGCGAAATACGACCCTTACAGAACAAAGTAACCGATACTACACAATCAAATACTTATTTTTTCAGGTATGATTTTTTTTGTAATATGCTATAATTTTTGAAACTTGCTTCACATCTGTGGGAAAGAGGATGATTTTAAGATAGTTTGCTATAAAGGAGTGCTAATTACAGAAACATAACATCTCTATAAAATATAATTAAACTTTGGGAGGGCTTTCAAGACACACATTCTTTTATTGAATATATTCTTCATTTACATTTCAAATGTCATACCCTTTCCCGGTTTTTCCCCCTCTCAAAAACCCCCAACCCATCCTCCTACCCCCTGCCTCCAAGAAGATGCCTCTCTGCCCAACCCACTCCCACCTACCCACCCCCCTCAACTTCTCCACACTGGAGCATCTATCAAACCTTCATAGGATCAGGGACCTCTCCTCCCACCTATGCCCGACAAGACATTCCTCCACCATAAATGTGACTGGAACCATGTGTACTCCTTGGTTGATGGTTTAGTCCCTGGGAGCTCTGGAGGGTCTGGTTGGCCAACATCATCGTTCTTCCCATGGGGCTGCAAACCCCTTCAGCTCCTCCAGTCCTCCCTCCAACTCCTCATTGGGAACACCGTGTTCAGTCCAATGGTTGGCTGCTAGCATCTGCCTCTGTATCTGTAAGGCTCTGGCAGAGCCCCTTAGGAAACAGCCATAATAGGATCCTTTCGGCAAGCACTTCCTGTCATCCATAATAGTGTCGGGTTTGGTGACCATCCTTAGTTATCAGGTAAATGCAAATCAAAACAACCCTGAGATTCCACCTCACACCAGTCAGACTGGCTAAGATGAAAAACTCAGGGGTCAGCAGATGCTAGAGAGGATGTAGAGAAAGAGGAACACTCCTCCATCGCTAGTATAACCACTCTGGAAATCAGTTTGGTGGTTTCTGAGAAAATTAGACATAGTACTACCTAAGGACCCAGCTATACCATTCCTGGGCATATACCCAGAAGATGCTTCAACGTGTAATAAGGGCACATGCTCCACTATGTTCACAGAAGGCTTATTTATAATAGCCAGAAGCTGGAAAGAACCCAGATGCCCTTCAACAATGGTTAAAGAAAATGTGGTATATTTACACAGTGGAGTACTACTCAGCTATTAAAAACAATGAATTCATGAAATTCCCAGACAAATGGATGGAACTAGAAAGTGTCATCCTGAGTGAGGTAGCCCAATCACAAAAGAACTCACATGGAATGCACTCACTGATAAGTGGATATTTGCCCAAAAGCTCAGAATAAAGAAGATACAACTCACAGACCACAAGAAGCTCAATAAGAAGGAAGACCAAAGTGTGGGTGCTTCGATTTTTCTGAGAAAGGGAGCAAAATACTCACAGGAGCAATTATGGAGACAAAGTGTGGGGCAGAGACAGAAGGAAAGACCACCGGGAGACTGTCCTACCTGGGGATTGAAGACACACTATCTCTGTATAGTTCTGACTGTCCTGGAACTCACTCTGTAAGTCAGGCTGGCCTTGAATTCACAAAAATTGACCTGCCTCTCTCCCCCTACTGCTGTGATAAAGGCATCGCCACCACTCTCTCTGGCTACAGTGCAACAGTTTGAATCATATTCTCTAAAGGGAATGCACATGATGGACAGCTGTTAGCCATGTGCAGCTCTGCCCATCAAAAGCTATGAAACAGTATGTGTGGCATATTTTTGAGGCTTAGATCTATAAACAGAAGATTCGACTGTTATACCAGAAGGTCAATGTTTTCTCTTCAAGGTGTTATGGTGTCTTATTTTCGTTTTTCTCTTTAAACATTTCCATATTATCTACAATGAGCAACCTTATGTTTACAGTCAGGGAAACAGAATTTTGACTTTATATATACAATTAAGCAGTTTAAGAGAAACTAATGTTAGAGGGCTGTTTCCTAGGAGAACCCCAGAGTCAGCATTTCCTACCTCGTTTCCTTTACTCCCAGCACTGCACTTCATCTCCTTGGGTTGCTTTGAAAAAGAAAATAACAGCGTTTAGATGGAGGGTCATTATCAGTAACACATCAAGTCAGCCACTTTCACAGTTGAAGGTGGAGGTTGGCTTCTCTAACAATAATTCCTATTGTCTCACTCAGTGAAACTTTACTTATCTGCTGAGATCCAACACAACAGTTAAAACTGAAAACCAAGCTAAGCCCCCAAACGGATATATATATATATATATATATTGATGGCAGGTAAAAGTCTTTCTGCTAACCAGCTGGAAGTTTCAGAAAGTGAACCAGATAAACCAGATAAAAATCAGATAAACCAGATAACAAACCAGATAAATAGCATGTTTCTGGCAAGAAAGACAATAGGGCCTTTGGAAATCTAAGAACTCTGTGTGTGTGTGTGTGAGTGTGTGTGTCTGTGTGTGTGTGTGTGAGTGAGAGAGAGAGAGAGAGAGACAGAGAGAGAGAGAGAGAGAGAGAGAGAGACAGAGACAGAGACAGAGACAGAGACAGAGACAGAGACAGAGACAGAGACAGAGAAAGACAGACAGACAGAGACTGAATCTAGTTGAAGAGGAAGTGGTAAACAGGAGAAGCCCAGGATGGGGTGGGGACCAAAGCTTTCTAGACAACTCCAAGGTAGGCTGTACAACATACAATGATGTGTTGGGACATCCCAAGAACAGCCCAAGCTGTTGTGAATTGAAAGTGCTTTCTGCTACACATTATTGGGTGTCACTTCCTAGAGGGCTTTAAAAATGAAACCGGAACTGCTCTGCATTGTAACCTAGATCTCTGCGGCTTTTATGATGGATCCTAGCCAGTCACCATGAATGCCTGCAGCTCTGCATTGCTACTGTTAGAGACTCACTGTCTTGAATTCTCGCTCCATGTCTTTTCTACTGTGTTAGTTTTTTTGATGATAGCATGCTTTGTTTCTTACTGTGGTCCTTGATCTCATCAAAGAAACACAACAAAATACCCTGAATTACACATTCCGTTAACAAAGGTTGTGGGGGGGGGCAACACTGGTGTGGTCTCACTTGTTTCTTACCAAATGTCTAAACTCCACCGAGAGGCTTCCATTGGAAGATTCCTCGCTGGACATAGCTTTGACGTGAGTTCCACAAAGCACAAATCTTCTATTGCTAGGGAGAAAAATCTTTGCTTTTAACACGGTTTATGGTCAACATATACTTAAGATAATAGCAAAACAAAAAAAAAAGTAAAACTACAAAGTAAATATCTTACCTTAGAGTTGAGACATTCCTGTAAAACCAAGAAGAAACTTTAAAATGAGCTGTTTATTGGATCCAGGAAGATATTTCTAGACTACTTCAAGTGTGTTTGTGGAGCGCCATCTAAACTTTGTAGTAAAATTTCAAAAAGGAAATCTTTACAGAGTTCAGTTAGATATTTGAACTTGAAGTCAAATATTTGAAGTAGAGTGATACGTAAAATATAAAAGAAATAAAATGCAAACGTTCAAAGTTATTGTATAAGAATTTAAAGCAGTCTTTCCTTGCCCTCTTTCGAGTTAAATTAGGAAGCTTACTTGTCAATGGACGCCTTTACTTTCACCTGATAGTTTAGTTCTGGCAATTTTATTAGTAATCTGGAAAGAGATAGGAATAAAGAATCAAAGATTAAAAATTAAAAGTGTAAAAATCCTTTTCTACATTTAAAGAATTAAATATAATTCTAGCATATACGTATAAATAAAACCACATTATCTCCACTTATATGCTAATGGGCTTTAAAATGTTAAAACCCCTTTAGTTTGCTCTGTGACTTTACTGGTACCTGTCAGGATCACTATTGACAAACACTCTTGCTATGTGTACATTTTCTCAGTTGATAATACATTGGCCCATTCTGAAAAACAGCTATATGTTTCGTTTGAGATCTGGATGACACATATGTACAAAAAGTTTCTTCTCAAGTCTATTAACATGACCCCATCTTCTCATACCACAGAAACAAATACTTTGTGAACACAGCAAAACTAAATATTTTTGAGAATTTTTATGGTGAAAATATTGAGAAAGACCAAACTTCTAAAATGAATCTAGAAAATTCCAGTGTTGTTATAGTTGTAGTTTCAAGCATAGTAATATATTTTCATAGGAATAAATATGCTCATATTTTTTTTTTAAAAGCTGAACTTGAAAAGAACAATTCAAGTACAGTTAAGAATTCCTGGAATTCCTTCTTTTGATGTCAGCCTTTTCTCTTTCTTTTTTCTTTTTTCTTTTTCTTTTTTCTTTTCTTTTTTCTTTTTGCTTTTCACCCTCAAATCCCCGTATCTATCTCATCACATAGTGTGGTATCACATAATGTGCTTATGTCTGTGGGATCCCTGCAGCCGCCGACATATTCAGTCTTTCACTTACCTATTCATTCATACATGCATCTATCCCAAGCCTTATACACTCATTCAATATATACTGAGCTCCTCACGTACATTGAGTATAAACTCAGATATCTGCAAACTCATGTGGCAAAAGACTGTCTAAGGGAGAAGCTGGGCATGGTTATGTGTAAAAGAAAAGAATCCAGCTCAGCAGATGAGATGTATATAGTATGGAGGAAACCACAGTTCATCAACAGCCCAGGCAAAGCTGTGCATTCAATGAAGCAAAGGGTCCTTAAATGTCTTGCGTGAAACACAAAGTTAGCTCCAGAACAGTGTGTGTTAAGTGTCAGATTGGTAGTAGATGGAGAAGAGGGTGGTCTCAGAATATGGACAGTTATTTTTTCTTTTCCATCTTCCTCCTTATTTGACTCCAGAAAAGGTTCCATCTCTTGTAAGACACTGATGATTGAGCCTAGAGCTTGAGAGCCCTTTGAGGGTCACTTATCGGATACTTACATTATAATTCATAACAGAAGCATAATTACAGTTATGGAAGTAGCAACAAAAGAATTTTATGATCGGGGGTCATCGCAACATGAGGAACCGTATTAAAGGGTCACAAGGAGGAAGGTTGAGAGCATAGGGTCTCCATTGTACCTTCCCTATGAAACAGGAGCACAATGCTATGGCAGAGAGAAGCCTTAGGGGTAAACCTTGTATGATCTAGCAAGAAAGTTCAGGACAGAAAGATGAGGACCCAGCAGTCAAGCTGAAGAGGGAGACAGGATGCCCATGCCAGGATCGTGTCCTCCCTATCCTCTGGCATCATTTCAAACAACTGCAAAGTGCAACCAGCTCAGGCACCTCTTCTGCTCAGAATGTTTTGTTAGAGAATCCTTATTCCCTCCTCCTTTTCTCAAAGTATTTTCAACATCCTTTCATCAACGCGGATGGATATCCATTACCCCCTCGCCCTACTTCCTGTGTTACTGTCTCCTGGGTTCTACAGAGGCACTGAGATGGGGAATGAACAAGTTTTGAGAACGAAATTTTTAAAAGGAACCTGGCTAACCCTCTCTGTTTCTGTCCTTGAATCTTGGTACAAAATTCACACAAAGAAACTGACTGAGAGGTTTAATTAGGGGCTTTGAAATGCAAATAGACAGGCGCCTTCCCTTTAACAATTGGGTTCCAGTGCTGCTATGAATGAGATCAAGAGTCCTGCCAAGAGAACCTGCAGTTGCTCACTCCCATGGAATCAGCAGATTTTAATTCGTTCGGACTTCCAGGGGTGACTGTGTGCAGCTTTGGAATGGATTTGAAGGTACAATAGAAATCTTTGAAAGTAAGACTGGCATTGTCTTACATGTACTAGAGAGAACCCAAGCTTTGATTCTGATACAAGAGTACTAAATAGACGAGAAACCACTGAAAATTCTGCAGCTCCTGCATGTCTCTAAATAAGGTACTCTGCACAGATATATGCTGAAAGCTGCAGTGTTCAGAGTTTTTGTGGGAACCCCATTAAGCCACTTACCAGGTAATCACAGGGGAAGAATGTGCTACTTCGTTTCCTGTATATTCAAAGCCCTCCACAGCCTGCCCCCATCTGGCTTTTCTATTTTATTTCTCCCTGTTCCAAACAGACTTGAAACCAATTTCTCCCTGCTCCACTCTGTTCCAAAACAGACTCGAAACCATTATTTCTGTACACTCTCCTGAAATTCTCCCTTCTGTCTTTCTGGTCTTTTTCCACACTAACCTTTTCAGCAATTAATCCCAGAGTGCCTGGTATTATGATTGCACACTTTCATGCTAATATCCCACATGTCTTCATTAATTTCCCACGTTGTCATGCTCTTGACAAGCGAGTTCTCATCATACCCTTTCTGCAGGGATTTACCAAAGTTCAGCTCTGGGCTCCCAGCAGGTGCTCTATGAGGAACAGCTGCGCGTCAGGCGCCTTAATTAGCAGTGGTTACAGTGCCACAGACAGAAAAGGACAGGGTGTGTTCTGCCTACCTCAGTTTTACAGTGAACTGAATGAGGGTTTTAAGTACCATCGGCCTCTGAGGGTGCGTTGGCATGCATGGCTGCCGCTCGACCACAAATGAGCTGGATAGAAAGGAAATAGGTGAACACATTAACAGGGCAAGCCTAGAGAAACAGGCTACTATTTTCCCTTAGAGTCCAAACACTTTACACCTAGGAGATGCTGAAATCCCCATTCTGCTCCAATCTCCCCAGCAACTTCTCAGATCATTACTATAAAATAATAGAAAAAAATGTCTGAATAGCATCCCTAATGAGTTTTTCTTTTTCTTTCTCTTCCCTCCTTCCTTTCCTTCCTTCCTTCCTTCCTTCCTTCCTTCTTTCCTTCCTTTCTCTCTCTCTCTCTCTTTCTTTCTTTCTCTTTCTCACTCTCTTTCCTTCCTCCTTTCTTCCTTCTTTCTCTTTTTTTCTCTCCTCTTCCTTCCTTCCTTCTTTCTTTCATTTTTCAAGACAGAATTTCTCTATGTAACCGTAGCTATCCTGGAACTCTGTAAATCAGGCTGCCTCTGCCTCTCTGCCTGTCTCTCTGCCTCTCTGCCTCCCACGTTTCAGGATTAAAGGCATCCACCACCCCTGCTCAGCTAACAATAGTAATTCTTAATTGCTCTAGTGGACTCAACACAGGACCACGTTCATCCTAATGTGACAAAAGAGAGACTTAATTTATGTCACTTTGGACTGAATATTGGGACTTCTGGTGTGTATTAGAAATTTTTCTCCAGTGAACGTACACAAAGAGCTGCCCAGCCTTCCTGAGTGTAGATACATACTCAAGAAGAAAGAAGTCTTCTTTAAAATGTGAAAACTGCGTGAGAGCCGGGTGGTATGGGTTATTACCTTCTGGAAAACTGAGTCCGCTGCTGGGGCAGAGGTGGTGATTAAGAAGCAGAGAGTGGAAGTGTGGATGGAACTCTCTGGAGTGCAATCATGGCTCCCTGGAGGCAGTACTCTCTGCTGACCCTCCACCCCATGGTATCCCCACCGCTCCATGCTGAGGGAGGTCTACAATCCCACTGATTCACTTACTTCTTGAAAAGGTTGTAGATCAGGAAGGTGGCTCTCTCCAGCAGGTGTGCTCTTTGCGCGGGGATGGGATCCCCTTCATAGGTCATTTTGGTAGACTGCTCCAGTAATTTCTCCAGTTGCTGTCTGAGTTGGAAAAGACTCTCTGCCAGTAGGGTAAAGCTATTGAACAGCAAATGAGAGGGTTTTTTTTTTTTTTCCCTTCCCTACTTAGTGATCAAGCTAGTTTAACCACGGATCCTATTTCATAACTAATAAATGATTAAGTGATTGTTAATTAATTAATTAAAATTATGATTACTGACAATTCTTCATTTTTTTCCTAACCCTCTTCTTCCTGAATATGAATTATTTTCAGTATTTTCTAATTTGTGCTTTCAATTTACAGACATCCTTTATGAAATATTGTCAACATCTGGAACCAAATTCCTTTTAATTGGCCTTTAGATCCTGTTAAGTATGAATATTAAGAATATGGCTCCCACTAAAAGTCAGACACAGACTAATTTAAAATACAGAGTATAGGGCAGGAAGAATGCTAATGTGTAAATCTCATCTCCCTCCCCTTTGTACACATTCGCCACTCTCGAGTTGGTGGGAAACGATGACTCGGCGTTCGTTAGTATTTGATAAGCTTTGATACTCAAGTGCAACTCTGCTTATTATGTGCTGGTCTTGGCTTAGAAATGGGGGTGAGGGTTAGGTCGGAACAGAGAGAATTAGAAAGACTGCAACAGAGGAAGAGGAAGGGGAGGGGGAAAGGGAGAGGTCTACATCTAGAAGAGCAGAGTGCCTCTCAGCAGTCTCCCCAGCACACAGAAAGGACCAGGGAGGGCGCTGTGGCCCCACTAGCGATCCCTGCAGGCCTCACTCATCTGTGGCTCTCACTACTCCCTGTGTTGCTTGTCTTGTTTCCACAGTAGAGTTTAGAGAATCGAGGAAAATCGGTGTGTTTGAAAGCGAGCCCTCCTCTTTACTTCGCTCGAGGAGGAAACCTGAGGTACGGCAAATTTCCATTTTCTTGAATTATCTCTTAGAACGCAATTTTGAATGGGAACTGAATGATTTTGTTTCTCCTTGTGTTTTCCCAATTGTTCTCTCAGCCAGGTCATTTTATTTTGCAGTTGAGTCAGAAAACCTTATCAACATTTTTATCCTTTAATGTAAAAAAAAAAAATGGTATCTACATTTAACGGCTTATCTGCATATTAGGTAGTGATGCCTTGTTGTTCTGTTAGTTTCGTATAGGGTCCTGCTCTGTAGACCAAGGAGGCTTGGCACTTGTGTGACTCCCCTGAGATGGCAAGCGGGTGTTACCACACCTAGCTTAACTTGCTTTTTAACTGGCCAATAAACGTTGTGTATATTTGTGGTTTCATACATGATGTTTTGCTATATTTGTATATTGCAGCATGGCCAAATCAAAACTAAAAAAATATCCATCGGCTCCCGCAACCTTCTTTTTTTGTAAGAACAGAAATTCTATGTAGTAATTTTCAAGTATATAACATATTGGTAACTACAGTCCTCATGGTGTATGGTAGATTTCCTCAACTTATTCTTCTTTCCTACGGAAATTTTGCATCTTTGACCAACATCTTTCAAAAGCGAATGCGTTTGAAGACAGAAAACTAAATGTTGAGCTTATATCATAAGACACACATTTTAAAAAGTTGTTTTTTCAGATTTTTGAAGCTAATGTTTATTATGCCCTTAAAGACATGCATTATAGGCTTTAAGAAGGCCGTTTGAGTCTTTTAAGATATCATGTTTGCTTATGGAGCAATTCTTATGCATGGGAAATGCTTCCTTTTTCTCTTCCCACAGGAGGCAGGCTACGAGCACGGAACAGGGACTCCTTCCTGCTCAATGCTGTCGAGCGAGCGAGCGTGGCGTTGCCCGAACTCTCACTGAGCAACAACAGCCCGTGCTTCCTGTGGTTTTCACTAGAAACTAAAGTGGGTTGTTTTACCAGTTCTGAAGCTGGTCCAGCCCGCTGTGGAGCGGGCCGCCGATGCAGGCGATCTGCTGCCGCTTCTTCCAGTCCTGCAGCTCCTCTAGCAGCATGCTGTTCATGAGCAGGTCTGTCTCGTTCACTATCTGCGTCATTTTACCGAGCACTTCCTGCAGAGAGATCCACAGAACACCAGGTTACGGTTCTGCCTACAGAAACACGCTGGCCCGAGAGACAAAGAGTTGACTAAAATTAACCAAATACTTGATAGTGCCTTCTCAAACGACAAAGTCATCACCACGGAACGGTATCACGAGAGCTGTGGCCAAGGCTGGCCATGCTCCTGCATGTCTAAAGTGTCCAGTGGGGACTTCTGGGTCAACACTGAATCACGCTGTCCTAAACATGCATTGGAAGGCCATTTATAACAGTTGTTTATTCTATTTATTTATATCTGTATTGCTGTTGTGTCTGCATGTTTGTCCAGCTTACGTGTGTGCAGTTTCTCCCAAAGGCAGAAGAGGGGTCGGACCCCCTAAGAGTGGAGTTTCAGTTGCTCATGGGTCACCGTGTGGGTCCTGGGAATGGGACCTGGGTCCTCTGGAAGATCAGCCTCTGCTGCTCTCAACACCTGAGCCACTGCTCCAGTGCCTGTTTCTAAATGAATGTGATTATCCATCTATTTGCAAAAATACTGATTAAAACTTGGGTCTTCCCGTGTTACTTTTCCCTCAGACTTTGTGTTTAGGGAGGCATAGTAAAATATAATGTTCATAAGCATAGAAATTAGGAGACAGGAGTTTCTCTCCAGGTTTTGTGAGTTTGGACAAAGCATTTAACCTTGTTATAATTTAGTTCTCCATATATTTATAAAAGTGGGTGGATGGGCTACCTTATTTTCAGAGCTCCTTCTCTCTAATTTTGTTTCTCAAGCAAAGTAAGATGGTGCATATAAAACATGCACCCATAAAATCTCTACGTGTTACCTTGGACTATCTGCTTATGTATACTGCCTTATGTGCTTGTAATCTCACACATACCTAATTATGTTTATAATCAATTTAAAGTGAAAATAAACTTATTTGTATGCATATAAGCTCATTCACCAAAAATGATCTTTTAGAAATGAACTACTGATTTAACAGTTATTGGTTACATACCAATTGCATTTACTTTTAAAGACAGGTAGAAAATTGAAATCAAAATATTTACTGTCTTGAAAATATTTCACTGAGCCAAAAAAATGTGTTTTTTACTAACAAACTATTCTTAAGTCTTGAGAGATTTCACAAATAGGACAATATTTAACAGTGCTACTTTCAGAATAGAATATAGAACACTAATTTTTCCAATAGAGTTTTACATCATGTAGTAATTTTTAACTAAAAATGTGTAGTATAACCCACTTCTGAACCTTAACAACCTATGTCTAAAACAGTGAAAAAAAATAAAGCTTGGGTCTGGCTCCCACCTAAGTTAATAATCCCCCTAGCCTTTGAATTACACACATGAGGTTGGGAGATCGAGGCTGAGGTGGCCACACACGTTTACCCACAGACATGGAGGACAGTTTCTGGAAATTCTGACATTTTCCATTCAGTGTGAATGAACTGATAACATCTGAGGCCTTGGTTATGTAGGATGAGGTTTAGGAAAAGAAAGTCAGACAAACGGCAAATTGATTTCTTTGCCAACCTTTCTCTTGAAGTCCAGACTGTTAAGCATTTCTTGCAGTGTCAAAACTTCCTGGTTCACCAGGATACTGTTCTTGTCACCCTGATCTGCAAAGGGAAGAAAATGAAATTCAGAACTATCTTTAGGCAAAGCTTTTTATTCCTGGAAGTCAAGTCTACTCAATCCACCTCCAGACCAGCCCTGGACAGGACCAGGGACTTAGGTTATAAGGTACAAATGGGCTCCTTGTGTTGAGGATGGATGCCCAATCCAAGAATGTCCTTATTCTGCCAGGAAGAGTTTCAGACAGGCACACACAAGAGACCTTTTGTGTATCTACAAACAGATGCAGGAGGACCGTTGTGTGTAGTTGTATGCTCTACCCACATTTACTCTGGGAGGTGGCCGTGCTACCAGCTTCCTCCCGGCTTCCCTTGAATCCTCAGATAAAAGACAGACATGCCCAGTGGTGGTGGCACACGCCTTTAATCCCAGCACTTGGGAGGCAGAGGCAGGCAGATTTCTGAGTTCGAGGCCAGCCTGGTCTACAGAGTGAGTTCCAGGACAGCCAGGGCTATACAGAGGAAACCCTGTCTCAAAAAACCAAAAAAAAAAAAACAAACCAAACCAAGCCAAACCAAACCAAACCAAAAAATACATGGACATAAAGTAATTTCAACTTGCCTTCTTGGCACAACTTTGGGCGCTACTATCTCCCGCCTGGAAAAGCATGTCCTTACCAATTTCTTATCTCCATCTCTCCTGCCTGCCCTAGTCTTCAGTTGTGAAGCCCAGCTAGCCCCTGTCACATATTCCTGACCACCCACCTGTCGTAGTGGCCACTGCTCCCCACAGGGGAGTGCTCTTCCTGTTTTTTGATTCATTTGTTGGCAGTGGATAAAGGAAGGTTTTGCAATGGATTCATTTTACTGGTCTGGCCTGCACTAAGGATAAAAGGAAAGGGGGGACTTCTTTGTGCGTGTGATTAAATAGTTTGACTCATTCTCATGTCTGTTTGTGTGTGATAGGCTGCCACACAGCCCAGGCTGGCTTTATACTGGCTCCAGAACTGAGAATGGTCTTGAACCCAAGATCATCTTCCTGCCTCCACCTCCAACGTACTAGGCTACAGGTGTAAGCCACTACAACTGGTTTTCAACTCTTTATAATGCACGTAAAAGTCAAAAAATACTGAAGAAACTTAGATAATAAAATGCCTCATTCAAAATAGT
The DNA here is from genome assembly GCA_964023405.1 of Apodemus agrarius. NCBI lineage: Eukaryota > Metazoa > Chordata > Mammalia > Rodentia > Muridae > Apodemus > Apodemus agrarius. Next base: position 48,747,513 of record OZ030014.1, read on the forward strand.
TTTATTGTTTACTATATCTTATATTGTAATCCTTAAACTTCATAGTTTACATGGAAATTGTAATAAACCTGTTTTCAAAGATGCTTGAAGAAATACAGCGTTTTTCTAGGATCCCTGCTCCCTTTCAAAAGTGATTAAATCCAAGTTGTGTTATTTCTTCTAAAGAGGAAATTGTACATTTAAATAATCATGAGCATTTTGAATATTTCATGGTGGTCTTGACATCCTGAATACAACAGGAGACTGAAAGATACCTTCAGAAAAATGAAACATTAGACAACAATCATCCATACTGCCTTCAAGGCATGCGTTAACATTTTAATGAAAGAAATTCTGTAAAATAGATGTTTATATTTGCTTTGCTTTTAAAAACATATTTTGAAATAAAAATTTGAAGTAAGTAAAATTATAAAAATATTTCTGGGTTACCATCTTTACTTGTTAAGATGGTTTGAATAGGAATGGCCCCCCATAGGCTTACATGTGTTAAGACTTGATCCCAGTTAGTGGAACTGTTTTTAAAGGATTAGAGTGGGTGTGGCCTTGTTAAAAGGAGGTGTGTCACTGAGGGGTGGGCTTTGAAGTTTCAAAAGGTCATGCCAGCCCCAGGGTCTTTTACTCTACCTAAGGATCAGGATGTAGCTTTCGACTACTGGTCCAGTACCTACTTGCACGCCGCCATCCTTCCCACTGTGATGATAAGGGACTAAACCTCTGAAACTGTAATCAAATCACCAATTAAAAGATTTCTTCTAAAAGTTGCCTTGGGCATGCTCTTTACAACAATGGAAAAGTAAATAAGGCACCTATCTAATGTTTTCTACTGTCTAACACAAGCAGAATGCCATGATCTAAACTAATAAGTCTATATTGGCATGGTCCTGTCAACAATCTAAACAGGATTAGAGTTTTAATGATTATCCCAGTAATTGGAGTGAATTTAGACTATCAATCCACTATTGCTTATATACTAGGGTCTTATAAATATTTTGTTCTCCATTTATTAAAAATCATCTAACTGTAAACAGTGTTTAAGTACACAGAGTCAAATTAATTCAGAATTTTTGCATTGAGACATTTACTCAATTATTAAATTTATGTTTTAGAAATATTTACAAATAAAAATTTAATTTAAAATTCTATACACAAGAACATATACAAAATGTCTAATTATTTGGGAGATAAATTTATAGATACATATGCTTGTGACAAGGTAGAGAAAATACAAGAAATTTTAACCATGCTTATCATGAGACTTCATGTAATTTTTACTTTTAATACTTTTTGCCTATTTTCCAAATTCTCTTCTATGAAGCATATTTCTACTTTATAATTCTTTGAAAATCACAGAACCTCATGTCAGTGACTTCCTGACTACATTAGGTGATTATTTTTATTTTTATTAGTTGCATTTTGTTTCTCTTTTGAGGACGTTTCTTGCTATGTCTCTCCACCTCACAAGTGTTGCAATTACATGCATGTGCCAGCACACCCAGCCCTGAGCTCTTAGCTCCTTAGAATACTCTTACTGGTAGTGTTGGAGGGAATACATGTTGCAGTGGGCATCATTTCTCATGTGACTTGTAATTCTCTTTGAAGTGGTTGGTACAAATAGGTGTTTAAAACTTACCTGGAGAGACAGAAAATGCAAAACTGGAAATATTATTTGCCTGCACTACTCAGAAGCATGTTGGTGGGAGACTCACTTAAGCAAGAAGATCAAATGCGCTCACAATTTGACTCTTACCAGTGAAGAACCCTAATAATTATGCTGGTTTTTATGTCTTTATTGAGAGTTACAGACAAAACAATAACTTACCCATTGTCTGAATTGTTTTGTACCTGTAGTCGAATTCATCTTGCAGATCTTCTAAGTATTTGGTGTCTTGTTCTGTCATCTTTATAAAAAAAGAAAAGAAAAAATATTAAGCAATGTTGTACTGTTTAAGCATGCCCTAAACAATCCTGGGGAAGACAATCTCCAACAGCCTCCTTGACTAAGGCGCCTACACCTCCAAACGGCTAATCCACGGGTGTGCAGTGTCTGGGGAGGCCAGAAGAAGACATCAGATCCCCGGAGCTACAGTAACAGACAGTTACGAGTTGCTGAGCGGTTGCTGCAAACCAAATACAGGTCCTCTGCAAGAGCGGTCACCGCGCATCTCTCCTAACTTTCTTTCTTCCTGCTTAAGAAGTCTTTTTGCATATTCTTTCTCACTTCTGAATTAATTACAAGAGCTGCTAATCATATAACTCCAAGTACAGTGTCCTTCCGCCCTTCCAGGTTGTTCTGCTGTTCTCTGTACTAGTAAACAAGAATCAGAGATGTACCGTTGAGGACAATTCTGCCAAAATAGTTTTCTTTCTTCTTAAAATATGCCTGCAATTTTATTTAATTAATAATTGATTATTGACTTTTTTTTTCTTTCCTCCAAACCCAGTAACATCCCCTATTCGGTCATAATCATCCATCAGCTTTGAGATTTTGCATATTGGCTTTCCCCGTATTCTCTCGTCTAGTTGTGTCACTACTCACTAAGTAGATCCGCTCTTGGTTTTCGAAGATAAAGAAACAGAGGCTTGACGGCGTGAAGTGGGTGATGTTTGTGGGGAGGGGCTCGCAGCACAATTTTGATCCCCAAACCAGATTGCTGCATCCTGCATTTCAGACTGCATTCTACACTCCGAGAGGCCTTCTCTAAGAAAATGCCCATTCTTCCCTTTCTGCATAAAATCTCAATCTTACCCTTTAAATGACTGATTGAGAAAGCATTAAATCCGGGGTTCGTGTGAATGTATGCTTCAACTCTGCGGCTCTTATGGCTGTGTGGAGTTGAGCGCAGATCTCTGCTTCAGCCTCTGTTTTTGTTCTTTGTTTTAGTTTTGCTTTGCTTGTTTTCGAAAGAGACAGAGCCTCTCTCTACGTAGCCCTGGCTAGCCTGGAGCTTGCTATGTAGACCATGCTAGCCTCAATCCCATGGAGCTCCTTCTGCCTCTGCCTCCTGAGTGCTGGATTAAAGGTGAGCACTACGGTTCATAAGACGTGCACGCCTCTGTTTATAAAACAGGAGAGGAGGGACCCGGGCCGTAGAAGCATTCTCCTCTCGGCAATCTGCCACAAAAGTGATTTCCAGTTTTCATTTAAGGAAATCGAAGTTCCTAGGCACAGGGCAATAAGTGCTCTGGTGAGAACGCAAGGATATGATTTGGCTTCAGACTCCATCCCTCTGCACTCCACTTCAATGCCGTACTTCACTTGAATGGTAAATTTCTCAAGAGAAAAGATTGACAAAGAGCTACGGGCTACTAAAAGGCGGGGAACGCACATACCTGGGAGAAATGTAGGAACATTAAATATAGTTTTGAAAGCAGCCATGTATTGTTTTGACCTCAGAATTAAAAGATGTTTTCAAAGTATACTAACCGAAAAGGTCAATAAAAAAATTAGTATATTAAATCATTTCTTTAAAAGAAGTCAATGATAAACTAATGAAAAGGCTTCAGACTGCCTGCCAACAGTTATAGTAAATTTTTATGAACCATGTTTTGGCAAAAGATTTGTGGTAATAATTTGCAAATCTCTCATGGTGGTCAGAAATCCTTTTATGAATGCTACATTCCAGAGCACTCTAGAGAGATGGAGGTTATAGCCTAATTGGTAAAGTATATTGGTGGGCAACTACTGCTTTGCTTAAGTGCCCTGTCCAGCCTTCTGGAATCAGAGCCTGGGTATAGAGATCTAGTAAGAGTGTGTTCTCAGAAAGGACCTGCTGATTAGGGATAGGATAAGAAAGGAGCTAAGGGAGCATCTGGTCTGTCTTGAGGTTTAGCTTTGATCCTACAAGGAACTCAGGACTGTGATCTGTACCACAGAGTTAACATCAGCTTGAATGACAGGCCTGGTGTTTCCTGTCAGCCTGGGTCATTCACTCTGTGTCTGAAGACAGCCTAGTGTTCCCTGGACAGGCAATTTCAAAGAATCCCTTAGCAACCAACATTCACAGATGCTGGGATGATCTAGGGACCCGAGGGAAGGACGAGGGCAAAGCTACAGATGGAAAACTTCAGTTGCACCAAGATTCTTAGGAGTTAACAAGGAATCTGAGGACTGTGGAGGAGCCAGGGCTGGAGAACTGGCTTACCATGTGCCAGGTCACTGATAGCACTGTATGGTGTCAACAAAAGATACTGGATACATACATCTGTGTACTTAATTAATGTGCTTAAGTACTTTGATCATAAGCCAATATTATAGTAGAAAGTAGACAACCACTGTCGACTTTCACATACTCGTAGGGTCAGTAGAGTCCTTAGTTTAACATGGTAGTGTGCTCCGGCATTTGCACCTTGAGAGTCTGATTCTTTTTTGGTAATGATGGGAGAAGAAACATGTCTGTTTATTCCACTTGTTATGGAAGATCTTTAAACTGCAGGTTTAGAAGTAAAAGCTTAGAAGCTCATTCTGTGTACAATTCAGAAAGTCTGTCCCACTTAAAATCTTCTCTAGATCAATGAGAGTAACAAATCTATAATAAGACTGATGGGAGGAGAAACTAAAATGTACTAATAGCAAAGGAAATGAGTAACATAATAGGTTACACAGATAAAGGATAATGAAAGGATATATGGAGAACAATTAGGGGAAATGTATACACTTTTTAGGAACTGTAAGTTACCAAACGTACTCTAGAAGACACAGATAATGTGGCAGTTTCGATATCAGAAGCAAGTTGAGTTTAAATGTTTCCTCAAGGAAGTCTTTCCTGTATAACACAGCATGAGAGAAACACATGTCCTCTGAGATCTGGCCTTCGGCACATAGGCAGAGCTGGCCTTTCTAGACAGCTGCCTAAGACAGACTACTTACCCAATGCACCGATGTGAGGCCACTTACCTGCACACTGTTTTTAATGGCAGCCACTTTGTGTTCCACATTTCTTTGTCTTTCCGAAACTGAAGAACTTTGTAAGGATTTCTCCAGAGGTCCCTGGGAAAAGAATGCCTTGCAATTTCACTGTTGTTGACAAAGCATGTTTATGGTTATAGTAAAGAACGCGGTACTTACATTGACCTGAGCTTTAGATCAGTGTGATACATAATATGCTATGATTATAAAACTCTGGGCTGAGAGAGTTGGGCATATAACTCACCGGCAGAGAATGCACAGGCTCCGTGGTCCCACCTCAGAACTAAACATTATGCTTGTAGTGTTCAGAGCCAACTGACTCAAGACTTTCTCAGAGGCCCCATGAAAAGACCAAAAGAACTTAAGTTCCATGTCCTGGTCCAGGAGTGGGCTCAGCAAGCCAGTCTAGGTCTGGATCTAGTGCTCCAGAGGAGTCAAGGTTGCAGTGTCTGAATACCTGAGTCTTTCCCCTGGACTGTGACAGCTGAGTCTGAGGTGTCTCACATTCTCTTTACCAACATTATCTGACTTAGCTCTTTGCTGACCTTAGTCATTTTCCCTCCCTCCTGCAAATTATATATGTGAGTGAGTGTGTATGTGTGTGTGTGTGTGTGTGTGTGTGTGTGCGTGCGTGCGTGCGTGTGTGTGTGTGTGTGTGTGTGTGTGTGTGTGTGTGTGTGTGTGTGTAAGATGCTGTACTTCTTAATAAACGTGTGTAGCATAAGTCATCAGCGTACACAGACTGCCTGGTCTTAGTTATTGCTTTTATCTTTTTTATTTCTCATCGTGCTTTAAAAGTTTTCACCCCCACTCCTCCCACTCAACGCCTCACTGTTAAGGACCCTTATTCCTGTTGGTTCAGGACAAGTGATGCCCCATGTTGGGTGGAACTTGTCGCATACTCATGCCTCACAGTGGGTGCTACTTGTCCCCAACCAGTAAAAGACAGGAAATAAAGAAGAAACATCAATAGCTGGGACCAGGATGTCTGGCACAAACTGGCACAAACCAATCACCTATTCCAAGGAATTCACTTCACTAGGAAGTATAGCATCATATATATTATTGGGGGCAGCCAAAGACACAGAGATCTAAGTCAGATGATGTTAGCAAAGACAACACGGTATACCTCAGACAGCTGCTTAAAGACAGATAAGCACAGTCAAGGGGTTGGGTCCCCAGTCAAGAGTTGGGTCCCCAGAAGCCACAGCCTTTATTCCTCTGAAGCATTAGCTCCAGCCTTAACCATCCTTGCCAGATCCACTCCTGGACAAGGACACAGAACTATAGTTCCCTTCATCCTTTCATTGGGACCTCTAAGAAAGACTTAGGTCAGTCTGTCTCTGCACACTGTAAAAAATACTAAATGACAGGATATAGACAATGTTATCATCTAAGCAACTAAGCAGATTATAAAACATCAGATGTAACTTTTACTTAGATATGGATGTAGGTATATTCTTGTAAGAATACGAATATATGCATAGATATTCAGAATTTAGTAGATATGACCAAAACAACACATATGCCAAAATGTAATGTTGCTAACACTAAATAGTACAAGTGTGGGTCATTTTATGATTTCTGAAATATTTTATTTTTATTTTGTGTGTGTGTGTGCATGTGTGTACAAATATGCCATATGTGTGTAGATGACACCAGCGGCTAGAAGTCTAATGTCCTGAAGCAGGAATTACAGACAGTTGTAAGTTATCCAATGTGGGTGCAAAAAACAGAACTGGGTCACCTGGAAGAACAATGAGTAGTCACAACCTTGGAGCCGTCTGTCTGGCTCCTAACTTCATGACTTGAACAGTGTTCACAGTGTCCTACAGACTGTCCGCATTGCTCCTGAACTGCATGTGATTTTAAATTAGTATTATAGGATCACATTAAGTTAGGCTCACACTGGTAATTGAGGGTGTTGAACCTGCTGAGATGTGGTTTATTCTTAGTTTAAAACAAAGGGAACTTACCAAAGGAAATGGAAAAATAATTTGGTTACGCAAAAAGGCCGAGTAGCTCCTCCAACGCACCATATCTTGGCCACTCTAATAATCTGACATTGAGTATGGCCCTTAGACACGAAGTTCTACAGCTGCCTGGAGATGAAAAGAAGGTGGCTAAGCAGCCCCTGAACCGTAGAGCTAAGCAGAGACCAAGGGCTAGAACAGTTGATAACTCGACAATGCGCCTCAGAGCAGCGGTGGGACCTTAGGGAAAACCCTTGCTCTCAGCTCTTGGTGAAGTGTTCTTTAACCACACCATACATACCCTTCAGATTAGAAAAGTCTTTATAAACATGCTTCCTAACCACATCCTTCTCCATTATTCCATTATTTCTCTACCTACTTGAAATTTAAAAAAATGTCCACTCCTTAGTTTAGGGTAGTAAATTATCAGAGTTACTTCGGTTAGTCTATACTTAAATGTTTTGATTTGACTAATATTTGGCATTTGGAGTGAGTAGAGGGCACTCATGAGAGAGCACATCTGAGAGTGAGTGAGAGAAGCAGAGACAAAGATGGAGAGAGAGAGAGAGAGAGAGAGAGAGAGAGAGAGAGAGGTGAGGAGAGAGTAATGACTCTATATGTGACAGGTACAAAATGGACAGCCTGCAATTTAGAAATGACAGTGTTTACGTGGAGACAATGGCATCCTTCATCATCCAAGAGCAACTGAGCTGTCAGAACTTCAAGTTCTCCCCAAAACATTCATGACCTGATAGTGACTAAGCCTCAGAAGTTATAAGTTTATACATATATATTTATATATAATAGTTTATACATATAGTTTATATACATATATACTCTTTTAGATCTTCATAAGTTATATTGATTACTAAAGTGTGGAGAATATCATTTAGAAAACACATTGTTTTATCAACCTTTCTCTTGGTGTAGGTAGGATTAACTGAAAGCATATGCTGGGTCTTCCACTTTCCTAGGTTCTTCGCATTCAGAAGGATAAGATAAAATACAATGTAAACTACATTAGGGCAAAGAACAGCTAGACAAGTATTTAGTCAAATTTCCTTGGACTTGAGAGTCAGGTGATCCTGAAGGGTCCGGTAAGATCAGTCCGTGAAGACAAACATGCCAGGGAAGCAGGGTCCAAAGCACAATTGGGAATCTAAGATGTGGTCACTGTATTCCCATATTAATGCTGTAAGATCATGGGCCAGAATTTAGCCCTGAAAACAGCAGGAATGTAGAGGAGCCAGTCTGGTGCCACACATCTGTAATGCCAGCACTCGGAGGAAGGAAGGAAAGATGGCAAGGACAAGGCCAGCCTCAGCTATATGGTGAGCTCAAGGCCAGCCTGCTCGACATGACACCCTATCTTTAAGGGAAGGAATGGGAACAGGGGATTGGAAGGACTTGGTAATTATCTCACTATGGAATAAAGACAAGCGACTTCTCTAAAGATGAGCCTAAGACCTTGAATACTGTGGGGCTGGTGGAGCCACTAACAGTTTCTGATTCTCCAGAAAACTAAACTCAAAAAGAAATCAAGATCACAGACTCAGAACAAGTTACTTGGAAAGCCAGCAATGGGATGATTAACACATACAATGGTGAATCAGAAAATGGTACCTGGATAGGCATGTTGGCTGCGGCCAATATTCTCCTCTCTTCCCTTAAGCAATTTGAAATTACCACAGCTACATGCATTGGATTTCCATGAAACTTTCCCTGAAAGACAGTAAGCAAAAGCAGCATAAAAGTTTGAAAAAATTGAAACACATATAAATCATAAAGAAATGTCATACTTGAAAACCAACAATAATCTTTCTATAAACCCATATAAATATTTGGAATCTATTCTAATTATCTATTCTTTTGCAACACCATGGAAACATAGACTCTGGATGAGAGAATGTTGCTTTCTTTGCTGTCAAAATTCTTAATAGTTGTTCTTTGAACACTTCTTTATGAACACATTGGAGTGTCAGTTTATGTTAGACACTGGGTACGTTTTAGACATAGTAGTTATTTCCCTGTGAGTCCTGAGGACTCAAGATGGTCCTAGTTGTACACATGGTAGCTCTGGGTTCAGGTTTATAGTTTCTACCATGATTCCCATTTGATGATATTCAAGTCAACTATCTCACAACTACGTTAAACTCAAGCAAAACTATACTCACTTTTCAGCAATGATATTTTTGACATTGGAGCTTACATTTATTTTATGGCCAAGGCTAATGATGTACATCTGTTAATTGATAGCTTGGGGAACTATTTGAGCCATCTAATATACTGCTGTAAGTGAAAATCCTGAGCTGAATCTCTTTAGAGGAATCATCTATGGTTGCCGCAGTGCCCAGCAATCAGTGTACAGTCATTTTCCTTACTTGCAAGAACTGTGTTCTCTAGCCTTGATTTATAGTACTATCTGGAACACCATAATTTTAGTCAGTCATGTTAAAACTTCTTTACTAGACTATTCTGAGGCAAGATTGGAAGAGGCATTGGAGGTGAGCACACTAATTGAATCTCTGCCCTCCTTTCTTGAGGTGTTAAACGGTACTGAGATCTGTGAAATGGCCAAAGGTCAATAGCAGAAAAAATTAACAGTCCTCAAATAGAAAATCAACACCGACCGTCTGCTTATACAGACACCTAAACGGAAAGATCTTTCTGGGGAGAAGAGAGAGGGTTGTTGGCTCTAAGCCTTCTCATGGCTCTGACTTCTGAGGAGTATATGAGATTTTGCCAATTAACATTTCTTTTGTGAAACTGGAGTAAAAAGCTATTTGGATTCCTGTTCTTCCATATTCATTCCTTAAAAATATTTTCTTTCTTTAGGTCAGAAATTTCCAGAAGAAAACAAGTGAATTGCCTGAAACTCAGAAAGCAGAATTATGAACGTGAGCCCACTCAGTATGGGGGAGTGCTGTGTCTCTAACATGTCTACATTTCAGTCTACATGGATTTATTCCTGTTATTTTTGATATCTCTTGCTTCTTTTCTTATAGCTTGCCTTTAAGTCCCCTGCCATCTCCCCTCAACAAACCTATTTTCTCCTTTTTTACCTTAATGGCACTAAAAACATTTCCTTGCTAAGAAAGGTTTCTTTTAGGGATAATTTGCTAGCTCTGTTATTACTATAAACTGTGAATTTGTCCTTCTGGGATGAAGGGCTCCTCTCATGCCACAGACACATCGGTGTGGTCTCCGATCCGGGCACCGCTCACAACATGGCTGTGTGGAGCTGATCTCCATTTTCCTGTCAACACCCAACTTCCTTCCCCTAGGTTTGCCTCCATTTTCCTCCATATCTGTGAGGTTAAGCCACACACTCCTCTCCTTAAAGGGCCAGAAATCAATACTTTTTCACTAAATAATACATGTTCATTTTCTTCTTTAACATCCTTTAATGTAATGCCTCACTTGAATATCTGAGACAAAATGTCTTATGAAAAATCACTGTTTATTCCATGCCAAATTTACTGTTTCACTTTCCTGAGTATTAAAGATGTGTTCAGGCTCCCCTGTGAGGAGTGGCTGTGTACACAGCACACAGAACAGCAACAAAATGAACCCTGGTGTGTGTGGCATTCTGCTTCTGGCTGTGCCAAGGTCTTACAAGGTCCTGCTCTCTGCAGTGTCCTGCTGGGGTCTTACAAAGGTCCTGCTCTCTGCAGTGGCCTTCCGGGGTCTTACAAAGGTCCTGCTCTCCGCAGTGCCCTTTCACTGTCCTAGTGTCAATCAACCAGGTGGTTTTAATTGCAGCAAAGTCACATTTATCGGTATTTCCCCCCAGTGATTAGGATTTTTGATGTCTTTAATAAACTTTTCACTAAATTTCCATCACGGGGATTTTTTTTAATGTCTTTTTGAGTCTAGAAGTACATCAGGATTGTGAGTTGTAGAGTTTTTTATGACTGTGGCTGCTGCTACAAATGTATCCTGGTGCCCGCTAGCCAGCGCTTCTATTGGTAAAATGAGGGTTACTTTGTAATACTAAGAGTAAGAACACTAGCAACCCTGATAAGCTAGTGTTGCTCTTAATTTCAGTGCCTTTGGAGTTTGTTGGTGAGGAGCATTTGTCCCCACACCCTTGGACGCACAGTTCCAGTGACATTCATTGAGAACTCTTTGTTTTTGCTCTGCTGGCCCAGTTCTGCCAGGAAATCCCCGTGTTCCCATCAGCATGGGAGCTCTTTCTCCACTCAGTTCTGTCTTAGAGATCTGTCTCATCTCTGCGTCATCAGTGGGATCACGGGAGCTTTATGGTAAGCCTTAATCGCAAGCAGAATAGGCCTCATTGCATTTCCATGCAAATTTCAAAATCAGCTCATAATATTCCCCTACACTCTTTCTCTCTGTCTCTCTCCCTTTCTCTTTCTTTTTCTCGGTCTCTGTCTCTGTCTCTGTCTTTCTCTCTCTTCATTGACAGCTTCAGTATCACTGGATCTTTAGAAAATTTAAAGGAGATTTGGCATGCCTATAGTTTTGTTCTACCCCAGTCTTTCTCAAGCCTGTTAAAATGCCTCTCTACGAAACAGTTTTAATTTTCCATGAGAGATCTGAAACAACTTTTGTTAGGGTTGCTTCTGGTTACTTGGTATTGTTTTGATATGAAGATAACTGATATCTTCCTCTGGAGGCTTATATATGAGAATATAGTTAAATTTGAGTCTAACAAAGTTGCTGACTTGTATAGAATCTAATAATGTTTTTAATTAATTCTAAATTTTCACTTTAGATTTGTTTGTAGATTTGTCTAGATTTTCTACATCCATGAATCGGGTTTTGCACAGCATTTGTAGAATGCTCCCTTTGGTCATTTCAATCCCATCCATGTTTGGAAGTGGTTAATTTCCAAATAGATCATTTTCTTCTAATTTTTCTTTAAAAAAATTGACTTCTAATATAGTTTTGATTGCAAAGAGACTTCCAAAAATGAAAGTCACTAAGTTTGTTGACATTTTCTTTGTGGCCCAGTATATAGATAACTTGTAAACATTTCATGCTAATTTGCAGGGAATGAACACTCTGTAGTTGTTGGTACAAGTAATTTATTCTAATTTATTAAGTCAGGTGTTATTTTGTATACATTTCTGTCTTCTTGCTGGTTTGTTTTAACTATTGATTTTATAAGTCAATGGGAGAATTATTTCAAAAGCTACTTTGTAAGTTGTTCTGTTTCTGATAGAAATATTTAGATATGTATTTCTTGAAATTTAAGCCCCTCGTGGCTATGAGACGAACTTTATCTCCGGTAACAATTTTCACCCTAAAGCAAGATGGTTAACTCATTTAATGCTTCTTAGTTTTATCTTATTTCAAGAACTCTACTTCAAAGTGGATATAGATAACTGAGCACCTTTAATATATAAAAGGGTAAATATATAATAAATATGGTTAACACAATCCCAAAACTTCTTTGCTTATTTAGAATTAACTTTTTTGGATCTCGTTTATACTCAGGTTCATGGCCCAGCATATAGATAACTTGTAAACATGGCCTGATGTGTTCCTATAAATCACTGTCCTGTGGGTTGTGGAAATGTCAGTGCTGAATCTCTCAAAAGCACAGCTCCCCTCTTCTTTCTGTAAGGCTTCATACTGGAATTTTTATTAGAAGTTCTCAGCAGCAGGTCCATCTTTTCTGAAATGTCCAACTGGTTTGTGGACTGACACACTAAGACTGTGTCTGGTGGTCTAGTCATACTGTCATGATTAGCAACCATATCATTGCACAGCTAGGGCGATTTCAGACAGGTGTTCAGACAGGTGTCCTTACCCATTTACTATTGTGGTCCATTTCCAGTGATACCACCAAGGCTGTTCTTACTGTTTATATGTATGAATGGTTCACCTGAATGTACTTATGTGTCCCTTCTGCATGCTTAGTGACAGCAGAAGTCAGAAGAGAGCATCAGATCCCTGGAACTGGAATTGCAGATTGCTGTGGGTGGATACTAGGAATTCAACCTGAGGTCTCTGCAAGAGCAGCAAACGGTCTTAACCTTTTAGCCATCTCTCCATCCCTATTGTTTTTAGATATCTTTCTTTTTCTATTCTTCAGATTTCCAGAAGTACAAACAATGTTATATCTTGCAAATCAGCCTCCCACCTTTTAGCATGACCTATTTGTTTAACACATATTTCCACTTTTCTGCAGTAGCATCATACTGCTGGTGAAGTATATTCTGCTCAGCCAGCAGGACTTTTCTGATACAGAGATGTATATTTAATGGTGATGCTGTGCAAGGCAGGATTCGTTTTGTACAACTTCTAACTGTGCTGCGAATTCTTTCATCTCTTCTAAGGAATTTGATCATTTCTCTTACTGCTGTTCCTCTGTGTGATAGGCAATCTTTACATCAGGAATTCAGCTGTAGACTACAACATATCTCCTCATGGGTAAATTTCTTTCATACGCCCTGTAAAGCATGTATTATTGCTTTCTGAGAAAATACAAAACTAGATCATTTAACCAGTAGTGAATGTGTATTAGACAAATGTGTTCTCAATTCATTCTGTATACATAACTATTTGTACTATAAATTGTAGTGTTGTATTTTGATGCCATTTGAAACAGCAATTAAACGTGTCATTGCGACAGAGTGTATAATTCAAGTGAAGTGACAACCGCATGAATAGCAATGACCTGATTTCACATCACACATAATGACAGTGACACAGGGACAGCCACGTGGTGACAGCAATTAAGAGGTGTCAAAATAAGATGCATTCTGATTAAGAGGGAGGGTTCTCGGTCACTGCTGATGGGTCTGCAAACCACCTAGGGATTTTGAAAGACAGTTTGATAATTTCTTATACAAATAAACACTCTCTTGTCATGGGACCCATCAATCACCCTCCTTAGTATTTATTTAGAGAAGCTGGAATCTTATTTACATATAAGCACCACCTAAACATTAGGAGTTTATAATAGCTATATTAATAATTTCTAATATTCAGGACCCACAAACATGTCCATCGGGTAGAGAATTAGTCAAGTAAACTGTTGTACACGCAGACAAGACAATATTATTTAGTATTAAGAAGAAATGAGTTATCAAACTATGAAGACAAAAAAAACCTTACACACTGCTAAGAAAGACATCAGCCTGTAAGGATATAATATATTCCAGTTTCATAATTTCAAGGAAAACTTAAAACTAGGGGACAAAGATCTAGGCAGGTTGCTCAGTTAGGGCTTGTCACATGAGCTTGAGTCCAGTGCCATTGGAAACACTCGGCATGGTGGGATGCATTTGTAATGCCTGCGCTGTAGGGCAGATAGGTGGGTCCTGCTGCTCACTGGCCTGCTGGCCTCAGTGATGGGAAAGCCCCAAGTTCAGAAAATTCCCTGTCTTTTAAAAAAAAATGCAGAGAGCAACTGAGGAAGACACCCAGTGTTGACCTCTGACCTTTGCATTCATGTGCACCCACAAGAACACATACACACGAGTGCCTCCACACACACCACACACTACACACAGCAGGAAGACAGTAAAAGAGTCAGTGGTTGTCAAGGGTTTGGAGAGGAAGAACACAGAGTATATGGGAGAGCCATGGAACTGTCTTGGGCAATGGTACTGTGCCAGACACGTGACATCGTTCCATAGACCTGTAGAACTCTAATGAAAGCTAGAGATCTTAGTTAACAATAATCTCTCAGTTCATCAGTTGGGACAGGTGTGCCGTGTGAGTACAATACGCAAGAGATTGTCTGGTAGGAGAGAATGTGGGGTGCTAAGAATGTATGTGAGAACTTTGCTTTCCTCTCAGTTTTTGACAGAAATGTAAGACTTCCTTAAAACTTGTTTTATTGATGTGACATTTCTTACCCAGACCTAGCTAAGCTATCCTTCTGCTAGAAATGAGTGAAGTAGAATGAAGAGGTTCTCCAGGTCAAGTTAGACTCGAGTTTGATTACCTGCCTGTCTGTCTGTCTGTCTGTCTGTCTGTCTGTTTGGGGTTCTTCAAGACACAGTCTGGACAGAGCACAGGAAGGTCTTACATGCACTGTGCACCTGTGGATGATCTGGAACTCTAGATCCTCTGGCTTCTCTGTCTCAGGTGCAGGGTTTCAGGTGCACACTACCACGCCCAGCACAAAGCTGGCTTTGAAAACAGAAGGGAGAGGTGTAGGTTCTCAAAGGCTTTTGTTTTTGTGGTTTGTTTTGCTTTGTTTTGCTTTCAGACAGTCTCATTATGTGCCTTGGCTGGCCTGAGATTTACTATTAGACCAGGCTAGCCTCAAACTCATAAAGATCCTACCTGCCTCTGCCTTCCACGCATTGGAACTGAAAGCTTTTACTATTACATGCAGTTTCCAAAATGTATACATTTTTGATGCGTTGCATTCATCCAGTGTTAACACGCTCTAACTAAACCTCAGCTGCAAGTGTGTATGTGTGTGTTCATTGTACATTTTTGAAGAAAATGCTTTTTAAAGGCACTAAAAATATGTCTTCTTTAAATTCAGAGTACATTCTAGGCACAATGTTCTATATTTGTTTTGATCAGTTACTATTGATTGTCAACTTGACATAATTATTGTAGAATCACCAGGAGACATAACTCGAGATGCATCTGTGAGGGTGTTTCTAGCTTAGGTTGACTGGGAGAGGAAGAAGCACCATGAGTGTGGGTGCTGCTGTGCCCTGTGCTGAGGTCCTGGCTGTGTAACAGAGGAGAGGGGAGCCAAGCACCATGGTCTCCCTGTGCTTCCCGGCTGCAGATGTAGCATGACCAGCTGCCAGCCACGTCAAGCTGGGAACTACAATAACCTCTCTGCCTCAAGTGGCTTCCTCGGGGACTTAGTCACAGGAACGAAACAAGGAACCAAGACACACTTGAAGACAATCCACTTGAGACAATTACTCTGTCCAGTTCTGGACAGCCACAGGACCTGATCTTGTGCCTTAGATGTTAACTTCATGACTTTAGGTAAATTGCTTGTTAGTCTTCATTGCTTCAATTGCCCTATTACTTGACAGAACAATACTTGTGTAGTCATTGTGAGGAACATGCCAGACAATTGGGAATGACCTGTGTAACTTGTAAAGCACTCTAAATAACAGAGTTTCTATGTTGCTTCAAGGTTAGGTTACAAGTTTTGGACCTCAGACACATAAATCAACAACAAAAAAAGCAAAAGCAAAAAAAATTATTCTTAAATTAACAGAAATGATCAAAACTGATTATGAGGCCAATGAAATATGATTTGTGGTCAAGTATATAAAGACTCAAATATAAAATATATAACTACTAACATACAAGAAGCTCCAGAAAACTTGAGACTGTGCTTTTTAAATAAAGAACAGTGGGACTTTCCTGACATCTTGAGGACTCACAAGAACGGCACCAAAAGAGACTGAATAAAATAATTAGCTCTCAGCTTTGTGGCTGTTAGCAAAGCCATCATTAAGGGTTACATTTTCATGGCCTAGAAAGGCCAGAAAAGCAAGTGCCAAGCTCTCATCTGTGATGACCTTTGACAACAGAATCAAGATGGATGTTTTCACTCTTCAATTCTTTGCTATTAGAATGTCTTTTAAATAGTTAAGCATGTTGGTTTTATGATTGAAACTAAATAAAAGTGATAAAGTATATACATACATACATACACAAACATGTACATCTATATTATACAAATGATATACATATAATATATACATGTATGCCATAGTAGATCATTCACTTTGATTTCTGTAGGCTTTTTGTAAAAAAAAATGAATTTTGATCTTGAAAATTGTCAGTCAAGTCAAAAGAGAAGCTGGACACCACTTTGCTGGCCCAAATTCTGTGCCCACGGGGAATTCACAGCTTGCAATAGAGGATCAGTTTAATTTTAAATGGCAGGAAGAGAGGAAAGGTAGATGTTAACCTTATCATTCATGCTAGGGGACACACACACACACACACACACACACACACACACACGTCCCTACATTTACTGAGTACCTACTGTATGCAGGGTACTTTACAGGCAGCTTTAATCCCAGGTAGATCTGGCAAGATATACATCATAAGCATGGGTATTGCATCATCTGCGGATGTTCTATAATTTGAGAGGAGTCCTAGAACTAGAAAATGAAGGTAAAAACAACAACCCAGACTTAGGTGCTTCTCATTCTACTACTTTGGACTTTGCAAATCACTACTACATTAAAACAACAACCTGATTCCTGATGGTTAATGGACCCTGTGAACCGTAAAGTGCATTTAATTTTACTTTGCCGGGTAGGTTTTCTATTATTTTCCATAAGGAACATGTTTAAGGTAGTCATTATTTATGAATCTAGATGGGTAGTGGTGCAATCTCTGCTACAAATAGTAGAAGGGAGGGAGTCACATTTGGTTTTGAAGTAGTTTTGGTTGAGTCGCTTAAAGGTCTCACAGCTTCTGGAAGTTCTACTTGTTGGTAAAAGCAGTTCAGCACACTGAGTGGCCCCGAATGCCCTTGTGTGATCTAAGGAGGAACACCGAGAAGGCAAAGCCCTAACCTGTCCTCATCCTGCTCCCTGTCAGAAGTTTCCACGTAGGCAGCCGTAATGACAGGTCTTCTAGTTAAAGGCTCTGCTTGCTTTTCCAGCCATAAAAGCCATGAGTTACTGAAGTCCGGGGTTCCTCTCCTTGCAAGGCAGCCCACTGAATTTGCAGACACCAGAGTGAGCCCACAAGTGACCTCAATACTACTTGAAGCAAAATTAAAAATTGCATTATATCATCTTAATATTTTTGCAGGTGCTTCTGTATTTAAATCCTCCTGAAGTGACATAAATAAATAAAGCTAGTCTTGAGATCACTATGAGAGGACAGCAGGCTACAACACTTCTGGAGACGGTGTTTTAGCTTCGGAAAGGTTAGGTGGGATCCTCCAACAATGTCCTGGGCTGCTCTAGGGAGAATTCAACCATGAGTCTTGCTCATTATACACGAAGATCAATTCCTTGGCTAATAGTAAAGGTAGTAAAGGTGTCAATCTCTTAGAGAATCATTCAGTCGCCTTTACTCCTTCACTGCCAGGACAATAACGCATACATTTTTGCCCTTACTAGAGAGTGTTCAGATAAGGGGATAGATGATTAAGTGTAAATATTGATAAAGAACAGATATACTGTCTGACTGGTTGATATATAATGGTATATCTAGGAGACAAAAGGACTCACAGTTACAAAATGAATAAAGAAAATTACATACTCTCTTCATTGGCAGTAATCATCAATAAGTGGAAAGAAGGGAAAGTTACATTTAAAACAGTAAGAAAATTTAGATGATTTAAATCTTTAACATATTGAAAAGGGAAGTGTTAGGAAAGCAAAGCTTGTTCAAATTTATGTAACTATTATACAACATATCCAAGTATTGAAGTGTCACACAGCACTACAATAATTGCATAATTTTTATATATCTATAGATCATTCGAAAACATTTTTAAGAAATTGATAACAGATACAAGATAAATATAGGTCTTCTATGAATTAAGCTTGGGTTCTAGTGAAAAATATTAAAATTTGAGAGGGAATAAATTACAAACATGAATTCCCAATTGTAAGACAGTGTCATCAAAGTCACAGAAAGAGAGAGATTTGTAATTAAGTCTATGGTCCCAAGAGTTGCTTTAGAGTATTTGAGGTTGAAGAAATGACTTAGTGAAGTGACCCTAAAATATACACGGAAGAAATGCCTAATAATAGCCAAGACAATTATTAAAAATATGCTCCAAACAGATTCCAAAGTTTTCTTTGTTTTGTTTCTTTAACTCTTACAACTGCCTCTTGCCATCCAGGTTCCCAGATAACTGAGCCCAGAGAGACACGCAGTGCACCGTTAGGCTAGGATTCCGATGGACCCTAGTGTTGAGCTGCTCTTAACAATGTGGTCCTAAATTCACTGTTTCCATTTACTGTATACAATCTTGAGAACTGTGGGAATGCACAAAAACTAGCTAAAGAAAGGTAGCATGTCCATTCAGTTAAAAAAAAAAAAAAAGAGTCAAATGTGACAGCACACATACCCCTGTAATCCCAGAATTAGGAGGTCTGAGGCCGGAGGACAGCGAGTTCTCAGTCCACGTGACTTACACAGTGAGACCTTGTTTATAAACAAGACGAACAGACAAAATTCGCAGCTTGCTTGTTCACAAGCATATCAGTTCAGAGAAAACACTAGGCTTCTGTGTGCAGAGTTCCATATCAGTTAAGATACTCTTTAAAAAAAAAAAAGTATTACAATTCAGTTATCTGTATAATCTAAAGATTGGAGATGCCTTTTTAAACTAAGATGCTCTCAGAGATGGTGCAGAAAGAGACTTTTCATTAGGTTGAAGAGGGGGTTGATGGGGAAAATAATGGAATAAAAAGGTATATGAAAGACTAAGGGACTGTTATCTCCTATGAATCATTAATATGTGAAAAGATGTTTTCAAACTTCAAAAGATCCTTGAATATACATACAAATCCACTGACGCTGATGGAAAACCCAGTGCAAAAAAAATAGGGAATTCACCAAAGAGGACAACCAAGTGTGGGGATGGATGCCCAGCCCTAAATTATCAGGAAAAACAAATAGTTCCCCCAAAACACATAGGCAAAAACGAAAGATAATGATGTCAACTGTAGTTGGAGCTAGCAAGGCCATTGTCACCAATGACAATGTGCTTGCTGCCAAGACTGATGACCCAGGTTCAGTCCCCGGAACCTACATGGTAAGAGAGAACCAATTTCTACAAGTTGTCCTCTGACCTCCACTGACAGGCTCTGGGATGCACGCACACACACACACACACACACACACACACACACACACTCACTATTATTACATTATATATTACATGTTATATATTACATGCGTATATAATGTAATATATATAGCTATAGTTAATGAAAATACAGAGAATAACTCTCCCATTTTGCTCATGAATTATGAATTTGTAGCATCTTAGAAAAAGCAGTCTCATATCTCTCAAGTTTTAAAATGTTTATTTTTTAACTACTAAGTACATTTCCAGGCCTCTATCCCATAAACTTAAAGCAGGGGCACATAATAATCTGTGTTGTCTGTGGTGCACAATGGAAAAGGTGGAGACTGCGCACTGAGCTTCATTCACACCGGGACCACTTGTTAGCACTGATGAGAAGGATTTCTGTAAGTGAAACTTGGAACGCAGAGAAATGAATAATAAAGTTTCGTTTTTGTAAGTGGTAAGCTCTTGACATCATCACTTAAAAAATTCCGCAACCACATGCCTACATTCACATGGGAGCCATTCACATATTTTCCACTTTTATTCAATTATGGAATCATGGATACGGAAGCCTGTGCATTTAACTTTCAGCATTTAACCCTTAGGGTGGAAATGATGTGCATGGAGGTGAAGAAAAATTGAGAAAATAGAGTAACTTTTTATAACAAAGAGCCTTATCTGTGATTTAGTCTACTTTAACGGAAGTGATATCTGGGTGTTTATGCAGCAAAACAACAGTAAGATACCAACCAAAATGTAAATAGTGGTTGTATTATTTTGGTCGAATTTTGGGGTTTTTTTTCTTTCTTTTTACACTTTTCATTTGAATTTTCATGAATACCTGCATAATGTAAGCAGTTAGACAATACAAAGCTGATTTGTATTCTGATGAATTCTATTGCCATCTTTAAAAAAATATGGTTCATATAATGATCAAAATGTAGGATTGGAACCTAAACCAAGAAGTGGCAAATCTTCCAATCAGAAGAAATGCAACTATTCTGTGGGCTGACATTTGAAAAGAAACTGTCAAGTGCCCATACATTTTCCATTGAACAAATGTTTGAAATTCATCTCAATTGAGGTAGAAGAAAAAAATACTAACTGAAGTACTGTGGGAGATTGAACTGAAAGTGTTGCTAATGGCCCATAAGGACAGGCTCCAGAAACTCTTCAGAGTCCTGAAACTGGTGTGCCGGTACCTAGAGCAACGGCACTTCACAGTGGTCTTCCTGCTGCTCTAAATGCCTACATGCAGAAGACACTTTTTCCATCAGGACCCGGGTGAGAAGATGCTGACAGATGTTCCGGGTTTCAAGTGGGAGGGCTGGCTCTGGCCTCCAAGACTGTCCTGCATTTCCATTTCAATCCAAGGCAGTTGCCACCTCGGTCAGCCCCTTGCCCAGGCAGACCACGTTAAAGAACCTGAACCCTGTTTGCCTTTCTCTATCCTCTTTAGTAAACTCATGCCAAGCTGTGCATTTGCATATTTTGTGCCCTTTGGGCACTAATGATGCACTTGATGGCCTGACTTAGCAGCACTTGAACATGACCTTTGAGGTGACAGTTTACCTTAAAAAATACGGTGGAAAGTCCTCTGGATTCGAGGTCAAAGTCAAGGGCTGCACCCGCTCTCAAGCCATTATTAACAAGGCATTTAAAGAAAGGCCACCCTCCTTCCTCTGCCTTGATTTCCTCCCGCTTTTCTCTCCTGAGTGGTGAGAACTAAGCAGGGTGTTCATATAGTCACAATCAATTATTAAATGAAGGTCAAATATGTATCTGTGTGTTATATACTTTGTAGGAAAGTTTAAAAATGCATAATCACTAAGATTCAGGTAATTACATGAGAAAATAAAATAAAAAGCATTCAAATCCCTGTATTTGATCTTAATATTCCAATACATTCCAGTATCTTTTCTCCATGTGTGTAGTGTATCGGCATACATTAAACATACATTCCAAAGCATACTATATATTATTTTGAATCTGCTGTTTCACTTAATTGATATTCCAATACATTAGAATTCTTCAATAACACTATTTTAATAGTGATTGAACGGTTATTTTAGGCCTGGTCTGAATTTAATAAATTTTCCATTTATATATAAGTGTTTTTTACCATCAAAATGTTATATTATCAACTCAAACTTGTTAAATTAGAACATTTAGGTGTTGCTCATTTATATTTTTATCTTGTCAGAGAACTGAACAAGATGCACTAAAATATTCCACAATCATCTTTTTTCTATTTATAATTTCCAATTCATATGTGATTTAATATTACTTATTATGCCATAAATTCCATAAATTGGATCCATAAATGTTCATTTGAAATTGTCTCTTCTAGTATTACAACATTTGTTCTGATTATTGCTTTGGGGCTTAAATTTGACATTTTAAAATAGCTTCGTAAGCCTCATAAGCAGTAAATTAAATATTACACATCCTTAGTATCAAATTATCTAACCAAAATAGTTGCATCTATTATCTCATTTGCATGCTGTTATTAAAAAAATACACGATGACAATACTTTGCTTTATTGCATTAGCCTAATAGTTCTTTTCTCAGCCTTTTACTTTCTGCCAATAAGTTTTATGTTGATTACAAAGGAAAACCATACTATTACAGAACTTCATCAACTTATATTGTCATTTTTATTATGCCTCTTTCTACTATGTTAGTTTCTACTGTCGTTTTCCATTTCCTTTGCTTGTTGTTTTTGCTACATATCTCTTGTTTTTTCTCTTCTCCAAATACTTGGCATGTGTACGTAGTCTGTTGTGCAAACAGCAATGGCTATGATGAACTTACTTACCAGGTGTAATTTTGCACATGTCCTTGTTTGTATTACCGTCCCTAAGTGATAACTTCATGGTCACTACTGACTCTGCGGGCTGCTGTGCTGAGAGAGTGGGCGTGGTTATGCACAGTTCCTACTTCCTCCATCAGCACTGTCACCAGCACCGACAACACTGCTCCATGGATGAGGACAACACCCACCGTTGAAGCCTAACTTGTATTACATGGAATAAAAGCTGAGGTTTTAAACCTTCCATGGCACAGTTATCTGTTTGTTGGAGATGGGGAGTGGATGCATGCCACCGTCCTGGTGTGGAGGTCAGAGGGCAGCTTGAAGGCGTTGCTATCATCTGGGTTCCAGAACTGAACACCGGTTGTCAGGCTATGTCTTAGTTACAGGGCACTGAAGCAAGAGCTCATATCTCCAGACAGCAACTGGGGGTGGGGACGGGGCAGGCAGTGACTGGGAAGGGTGTAGGCTCTTGGAACCTCAAAGGTCACCTTCAACCTTTGCATAAGCCCTTGTCTGTATAACCAGCCCTAAGTGATAACTTCATGTTCAGTGCTATGCTGAGAGTAGGCGTGGTTATGCAGGTCACACCTTCTCCAACAAGGCCACACTTCTTTTTTTCTTTTTCTTTTTTTTAATTAAATATTTTCTTTATTTACATTTCAAATGTTATCCTGTTTCCTGTTTTCTCATACAGAAACACCCTATCCAATTTTCCCCTCCCCCTACTCACCAAGCCACCCACTCCCTCTACCCTGCCCTGGCATTCCCCTATACTGGGGCATCCAGACTTCTCAGAACCAAGGGCCTCTCTTCCCTTTGAAGACCAACAAAGCCATCCTCTGCTTGAGCTTGGTTTGGTCTGTGAATTGTATCTTGAGTATTCCAAGCTCCTGGGCTAATATCCACTTATTAGTGAGTGCATACCATGTGTGTTCTTTTGTAATTGGGTTACCTCACTCAGGATGATACTTTCTAGTTTCATCCATTTGCCTAAGAATTTCATTAACTCATAGTTTTTAATAGCTGAGTAGTATTCCATTGTGTAAATATACCATATTTTCTGTACTCATTCCTCTGTTGAGGGACATCTGGGTTCTTTCCAGTGTCTGGTTATTATAAATATGGCTGCTATGAACATAGTGGAGCATGGGTCCTTATTACATGCTGGGGAATCTTCTGGGTATATGCCCAGGAGTGGTATGCCTGGGTCCTCCAGTAGTACAATATCCAATATTCTGAGGAACCTTCAAACTGATTTTCAGAGTGGTTGTACCAGCTTGCAATCCCACCAGCAGTGGAGGAGTGTTCCTCTTTCTCCACATCCTTGTCAGCACCTGTTTTCTCCTGAGTATTTGATCTTTCTTTTTTAAAGATTTATTTATTATATGTAACTACATTGTTGCTGTCCTCAAACACACCAGAAGAGGGCATCCGATCTCATTACAGATGGTTGTGAGCCACCATGTGGTTGCTGGGATTTGAACTCAGGACCTCTGGAAAAGCAGTCAGTGCTCTTAACTGCTGAGCCATCTCTCCAGCCCCCAAGTATTTGATCTTAACCATTCTGACTGGTGTGCAGTGGAATCTCAGGGTTGTTTTGATTTGTGTTTCCCTGATGACTAAAGACACTGAACACTTCTTTAGATGCTTCTCAGCCATTCGGTATTCCTCAGTTGAGAATCCTTTGTTTAGCTCTGTACCACATTTTTAATAGGATTATTTGGTTCTCTGGAGTCTAACTTCTTGAGTTCTTAGTATATATTGGATATTAGCCCTCTGTAGGTAAAGATCTTTTCCCAACTTGTTGGTTGCCATTTTGTCCTATTGACAGTGTCCTTTGCCTTAGAGAAACTTTGTAATTTTATGAGGTCTCATTTGTCAATATTTGGTCTTAGAGCATAAGCTATTGGTGTTCTGTTCAGGAAATTTTCCCCTGTGCCCATGTGCTTGATGCTCTTCCCCAGTTTCTTTTCTACTAGTTTCAGTGTGTCTGGTTTTATGTGGAGGTCCTTGATCCACTTGGACTTGAGCTTTGTACAGGGAGCTAAGAATGGGTCGATTTGCATTCTTCTACATGCTGACTGCCAGTTGAACCAGCACCATTTGTTGAAAAGGCTATCTTTTTTTCCCACTGCATGGTTTTAGTTCATTTGTCAAAGATTAAGTGACCACAGGTGTGTGGGTTCATTTTTGGGTCTTCAATTATATTCCATTGATCTACCTGCCTGTCACTGTACCAATACCATGCAGTTTTTATCAGTATTGCTCTATAGTACAGCTTGAGGTTTGGGATGCTGATTCCTCCAGAAGTTCTGTTATTGTTGAGAATAGTTTTAGCTATCCTGGGTTTTTGCTATTCCAGATGAATTTGATAATTGCTCTTTCTAACTCTATGAAGAATTGAGTTGGAATTTTGATGGGGATTTCACTGAGTCTGTGTATTGATTTTGGCAAGATGGCCATTTTTATTATATTAATCCTGCCAATCCATAAGCATGGGAGATCTTTCCATCTTGAGGTCTTCTTTGGTTTCTTTCTTCAGAGACTTGAAGTTCTTGTCATACAGATCTTTCACTTGTTTGGATAGTCACATCAAGGTACTTTATACTGTTTGTGACTATTGTGAAGGGTGTCATTTCCCTAATTTCTTTCTCAGTCTTCTTATCCTTTGAATATAGGAAGGCTTCTAATTTGTTTGAGTTAATTTTATATCCGGCCACTTTGCTGAAGTTGTTTATCAGCTGTAGGAGTTCTCTAGTGGAGGTTTGGGGGTCACTTAAGTATATGATCACATCATCTGCAAATAGCGACAGTTTGACTTCTTTTCCAATTTGTATCCCTTTGACTTCCTTTTGTTGTCTAATTGCTCTAGCTAGAACTTCAAGTACTATATTGAAAAGATATGGAGAGAGAGAGAGAGAGAGAGAGAGAGAGAGAGGGCAGCCTGTCTAGTCCCTGATTTTAGTGGGATTGCTTCAAGTTTCTCTCCATTTAGTTTGATGTTGGCTACTGGTTTTCTGTATATTGCTTTTACTATGATTAGGTATGGGTCTTGAATTCCTGATTTTTTCAAGACGTTTAACATGAAGGGATGCTGAATTTTGTCAAATGCTTTTTCAGCATCTAATGAAATGACCATGTGGTTTTTTTTTTCTTTGAGTTTGTTTATGTAGTGGATTACATTGATAGATTTCTGTATATTAGACCATCCCTGCATCCCTGGGATGAAGCCTACTTGATAGTTGTGAATGATCATTTTGATTAAGGCCACACCTCTTAATCCTTCCCAAACAATTCCAACTACTGGGGACCAAGCAGTCAAATATACAAGTTTATAGGGGCCATTCTCATTCAAACCACCACAGGCTTGGCAGCAAGTACCTTGATCCACTGAACAGGCTTAAATATTTCAAATCTGTGCCTATGTGATCTCTTAACTCAGGCAAGTGTCCTAGAATTTATTCTCATTTGCCATTCTGTTTCCATTCCATTTTGTTTTGTTGGCTTTTTTGAATCTGATCTCCATGCACCATGTTCTTTCATGTTTCCACATTGTGACTCCATGGTAGTTTGTACTTCCCATGGTGTCCCCTGTATCCAACATGACTTTAATTCCATTTTCTTTTCCCACCATGGAATCCTTTGTGTTGTTGTCGTTGTCATCGTCGTCCTCCTTACATATCATTCTTTTAAATTTTTCATCCCAAACTATTTGCTCTTACTAGATTATTGCCTTACGTCATAGTACTTCTAGAAAGTTCTTCACACAGCAGAGTGTTAGGAGATCATTTTCAGAAGTCTATCCTCTGGCACTTCAAGGTATGCTTGAAGCCTCTTGTTGTGTACTTGGCATTTATACTTTATTATAGGGAGCCGAGGAGGAGGTTTTGTGATTTAGTTTTATCTACCTGATCCATTCCATATATATATATATATATATATATATATATATATATATACATACATACATACAGTTTGGAATTTAGAATCCAGTCATCTCACATTTTAATGTATTCTTCCTTTCATATATTTTTATCTGAAACCTCTGAAAGATTTTCATGCTAATTATAAATTTAAAGTTCTCATCAGCAAAGTAGCCTCTCTTTATAGCAAATGGAGACCATCATAGAGAAACACAATATAGAGACCAACAGATGATTGGGGAGTACAGCCCCAACAGAGACATGTTCTTCACAGTCCCTGCATCTATGGCTCAGGGAACTTTGTAGAAGGGAGGCAGAGACTGTAGGAGTCAGAATACGAGGAAGGAGGAAGGCTGCTGTGAAACAGTCTTTCCTAGAAATTGCTGTGTAACCATGGAAACAGCTGCAGACCTACAGCCAAGCATTAGACAGAGCTCAGGGAGTTTTGTGAAAGAGCTGGAGGAAGGGCTGGGAGGTGGTGATGCACCCCTTTAATCCCAGCACTTGGGAGGCAGAGACAGGTGGATTTCTGAGTTCAAGGCCAGCCTGGTCTACAGAGTGAGTTCCAGGACAGCCAGGGCTACACAGAGAAACCCTGTCTCATAAAACCAAAAACCAAAAAACAGAGAGAGAGAGAGAGAGAGAGAGAGAGAGAGAGAGAGAGAGAGAGTTGGGGGAAGGATTAAAGGATTGAAGGACCCAAAGGGGATAGGAACTCAACAAGATCAGCAGAGTTAACTACGCTGGACCCTTGGGCCTCCCAGAGACTGAACCACCAACCAAAGAGCAAGCATGGGCTGGACCTACACTCCACCCCACCCCTTTCAAATATGCGGCTTGGACTTCATGAGGGTCCTCCAACACAACTGAAGTGGCGACCGTTCCTGACTCTGTTGCCTGCCTGTGGACTTGGTCCCTCTCACTGGGCTGCCTTGTCTGGCCTCAGTGGGAAAGGATGAACTTAGACCAGCATTACTTGATGTTCCAGGGTTGGGTAATACCCAGAGGGCTTCCCCCTTTATCAGAGGAGAGGAGATGGGACTGGGGGAGTGATTTGTGAGGGGGAACCAGGAGGAGGGGGGACGCTGTGATCTGTGTGTAAAATGAATAAATAAATATATTAATGAGAAAAAACAAAAGTCTGCATAAACAAGGCAAGAATAATGGCAATATCAGTGGACACATTAACACGGAAGGAGAAAACTTCATTGGGTCCCACCCCTAGACAAAGAACTACGGGTAGCTAATAACTGTCAGAAGAAGAGTCAGCTCTGTCCATGAATGTGCCCCTTATTGGTTGTCCAGTGCAGAGTGGTTAACCCTGAAACCATTTATATACACACAACCAAAATGGACCCAGGAGGTTGCGTTCATCTATGTTTGTATGTGTGCAACAATAAAATTCAAAGAAAAAAGACTATCAACTTGAGGGGAGCCATGGGTGCAGTTTAAGGGAGTGTAGCTGGCGGGGATTGGGGGATACAGAGCCAAAAGGAAGGAACGTAATGTAGTTGTATTTAGACAAAGACATTTAATTTCTTAAACTGATTCTTAAGCTAATCTAAATAAAAATAGTCCAACAGGGCGTTTCCTTTACTTATCTCCCCCTTCTCATCTTAACTCTTAACTTTGAGAAAAATCTCATTCAGCGCCTTTAATATCTGTTATTCTCTATTTAACCTGAAGGAAACCGTTCAGACAAGGAGACATGTATGACTTCCCCTGGGCTCCTGTCACATGTCACATGTAGCCATTCACCCACCTCTGATTTCATAGTTTGAGACTATGTACAGTAAGTAGTGAAGGGTTCTGGGCATCAGGGCCCTTTTTATAATCTTTATGTAAAATATAACTCAAATAACTATTTAACACAATTGTGAAATTCCACGGGCAGAAGAAATGTAGGAAAAATCTCACAGAGTCAAAGCTTACAACTGTAAGACTATGGGTAACTGATATTTCTTGCTTTTCCTTTTTCTTTAATTTCCAAATTTCCTGTGTTTAATATGTATTATTGCCACTACATAAGAAGGAAAATCCATTCTTCTAAGTGGACAGAGAAGTCCCACTGGTAATGGAATCGCCAACAAACAGCATTTTCCTGATGTTCAGCTCTAACTTCCTGGGAGAGAAGACTGTATTGTAGATGCAGAATTTTGTAACTAATTGTCATTTTTATTCATTTACCAAAGAGGAGAAGAAAAAATAAGTTGGCTTGGCTAACCCAGAACTCACTATGTAGACAAGGCTGTCCAGGAGTATACAGGTATCAGCCTGCCTCTGCCTCTGCCTCTGCCTCTGCCTCTGCCTCTGCCTCTGCCTCTGCCTCTGCCTCTGCCTCTGCCTCTGCCTCTGCCTCTGCCTCTGCCTCTGCCTCTGCCCCTCTGCCCCTCTGCCCCTCTGCCCCTCTGCCCCTCGGCCCCTCTGCCCCTCTGCCCCTCTGCCCCTCTGCCCCTCTGCCCCTCTGCCCCTCTGCCCCTCTGCCCCTCTGCCCCTCTGCCCCTCTGTCCCACTACCTCTCTGCCTCTCAGCCTCTGCCTCCCCCTTTCATCCAGCTATGAAAAATCAGCTTTGTTTTCTAGGCCTGGGATTGAATGGACCAGAAAAGTTCAGCACAAGATTCTGGGGCTGAAATAGACTTATTAAAGGAAGCATGACAGCCACTGCCATTGTGTTCTCATCTTTTTATAGCACGGGGACGACTGGGCCAGCAGGATGGCAAAGCAGATAGAAAGCGCTTGCCTCGCAAGCCGGACAAGCTGAGTTCCGTTATCATAACTCACGGCAAAGGGGAGGTTCCACTCCTGAAAGCTGTCCCTTTACCTCTCATGTACACTATAGCGCATTTACATCATGATGTATGCATGTGCGCGCGCGTGCACAGACACACACACACACATACACGCCACACAATGATAATAACAAACAATAAAATACAACTTTAAAAACATGGAATTTTTTTCAAATGACTGTAAAGAATGCATATAGTCAGAGCATAGAGCACTACCCTTTGGAAGGAATAATTATGACAATTAAAAACTTTAGTTTTCTCTTTTTATACTGCCTGCTGGCGAAAGCCTACTAAATATGGGTGCTAGCTGGCACCTGAGACCTTCTTAAGCTGAGGCTCAGCTCTCCTGTGCTTTGGCTTCCGGATATAAAATCCCATCTTATCTGGATCCTGCGGACAGAGTCTCTATAGGACCAGGGGCAGGTGTTTGAAAGGGTCCAGGAGCACCAAATTTGGCATTAACTTTTAGAGAGAAGGCCTCTTATATCCAGTTCAAAACATTTTATACTCACAAAATATAAAATAAAAGGCCTGAACGTCCATGTGTTAAACATCGGGTTGTGGGAAAATAGTTTTCAAAGTCTAATGCTGTGATGGACAGTTAGGCAGACTGCGGCCCTCCACCCTGCTCTATCCCAGGCATTCTTTCCAGCCTGCATTACCACTCTCTTGGAGTTAGGTCCCCTGTCCCTGCCTTTGCTTCCCGACAAGGTTCCTTCAATATGGCAGCCAGAGTGACCATATTAAAACATAATTTGTACCACACCATTCCCCTGCCCTTACCCCTCAGTATTTTTTTTTCAATTCAGTATAAAAACCAGAGTGTACATTATCCTGCACAAACCAAAGTCAAATACGGCAATGTGTGGAGTCTGGAGCCAGCACTGGCTTACATGGCCTCTTCAAAGAGAGGAGAGCTGGGACGGAGGAGAACCCTGGAGATACAGCCCAGTGCTCACGAGCAGCCCTGCCTGCTCTCTCAGAGGACCTCGGCGTGGTTTCCACACCCATGCTGAACAGCTCTCCACCACCCGTAACTCCAGCTCCAAGCCATCTGAGGCTCTCACACCCTTTTCTGGCCTCTACACACAGGCGCGACTCACCCAGACACACATGTATGAACATAGATAAAACCATGACCGGAATAAACATAAATCCTTTTAAAATAAAGGCTCAGTTGTACGGTTCCCTATTTCCCTCTGTGCTGATTTTTTAATACAGTGGATTATTTTAAACAAAACTCTTTTCCAGACAATAAATAAAATTTATACCTATTACTGAAAATGGACGACAGAAAAAGTAAAATGGAGAAATCTAAATCATCACTGCAATACACTAAGGAGAATATGGCTGACATTTTGATATCTTTCCTCCCAATATAAATATTTTCCCCCAAGATCTAAAGGTATAATGTGCACTCTGGATGCGTGTTTGTATTCCATAGTTTTCCATTAACATTTTTACGTTAGTCTTCAAAAACAGGATATTAAAGAAATGCATGCTGTCTGTCGGGTGCTCTGGGTGCACCACAATCTATCAGGTCGTTTCCACCTTCAACTCTGAGATTGTTCTGACTTCTGTCCCTTCAGCTTTAGTATTTTTGTTATAAATAGAAAATAAACAACACAAGTATCTAGAGGGGGGGGAGGCTGGCAACACACGGGGGCCTCCTAGTGGGTCCGCGGTGGTGAATCCACCCTTGGGGTTTTCTGTGAGCAGGGCAGGGCGCAGGAGCCAGGGAGCCATAGCTGGTGACTCGGCTGCTCACGGAGAATTCTGCTCAGGCCGCCCTGGCCTCCGTGCAGTGAGTGGCAGTGGGTCTTCAGCTCTTGATATTTCTGCTTTGGTTTCAGCCTACTCAAGCCAAAAATAATTATCCACTCACTGCCTGCTACGGAAGAGCCTGGATTCTCGGGGCGCTTTATGCTTTTTGAGGCCTTTTTTTTTTTTTTTTTTTTTTTTTTGTAAATAAATTACTTGGTCTGGGAACTTTTCCCACTTGGCAGAGCAGGAGACAAATGAAAACGAAACCTGTGCCCAGTGCTGTTTAAGTACTTTAGGAACATATCCTTTAGGACACAGCACGACAGCATCCAGAACCTCTTGTCTGGAGTATCACAAGGAAACTCCATTTTCTGACAGAATATCCCTGAAATCCTCCAAGCAAGTAAGATATCACAAATCAGGCCAAGCTGGGCTCTGCATTCTGGGGGGCTGGGGGTGGGGGGCGATGTTGAGCTCTTGGCCATGTGTTGAGATCGTCAGCCAAGCAACTCTGTCTCTGTAGGTGTATGCCCTGAATTCAAGGGCTCTACACATTGGATGTCATAAGGAGGAAGTAAAGGTTGTTTGGAATGAATGGTATTTGTGACACTTGGTCTAATTAATTTGGTCAAAAGGAAAAGGGTTAAAAGCATCAGAAGTTAATATTTGTTTTTCAAAAGTTTTGGTGTCTTTTTAATGCCAGGATCAAATCTAAATACTGATCTCAGCGTGTAGAGCACGTTTAGTCACCGAGACAATGACTTAGCCTTTCTTCTTGTAAGCTGCCTAACAATAATTAATAACGACGACAACGACGACGACGACGACGATAACAAACATGCCTTCCACACTCACTCCACGCGTGGCAATATTTATAACATGACGCATCTGGATGGCTCTGAATAGCAGGCACTGTGCAAACTCTTCACGTATGTCACACAGTCTCGATAACCTCCTCATGCTGATGGGCACGGTTCCACTGATAGCCCTATTCTCCAGGGAAGATCAGAGAACAAGGAGCAGAGGGGTTCTGTGGTGGCTGCCAAAAGCCATGCAGGCAACCAGGAGTCGAAGACAGAGTGTTGAGGCGTGAACACGCCCTCTCCAGCATGGGCTGCGCTTCACACTCTCTCCACAGAGGAGCCTTTTGTAGTGTGAAGTTTAGTTTTTAGAGAAACCCACGGTGGCTTCAATTTTCCCTAGCGGAGGGAAGATATTAATCTAATTCCTTTGTTTTCAACCTAATGACTATCATCCCCTTTTGATCGATCTTCTGATATAAAGAGAATCTCAATGAAGGGTCTCCATAGTTTTTTCAGCAAGTACTTATGTCAAAAGAGTCCCCAAATTTCTGTAGGATAAAAGACCCAAATTGTTCTATAGAACAATTTTTTTTTTTAAAGATGGTATTTCATGTAGCCCATGTTGGCCAACACTTCCCTGTGTATCTGATTCTTCAGCCTCCACCTCTGGGATGCTGGAATCACAGGTGTGAGCCACCACACCCAGCTTATCTGGTGCTGAGTATGATGAGACCCAGGACTCTGTGCGTGCTAGAGTGGCACTCTAACAACTAAGCTATATCCACAGCAGAGCAGTCCTCGTGACTGATGCTCATGTTTTATAAAGAAGTACTGTTGCTATGCCCTTCAAAAACGTATTGTCATCTATGAAGTTCATCAAAGTTTATCAAAGATGAAACAGGAATATTACCCATCATTAAAGCAGCAGAAATAACTTATAGGAAACCACCATTGCTATACTGTAAAAGCAGTGGCAGCACTATCTTCTACAGATGAGTGTCTTCTTAAACAAATACACATGGACACACACAGAGAGAAACATATACATGGACACAGACACACCGACACACTGACACACACAGATATGGGTAAACACACATAGATACACACACACACACACAAACATGTAGCACACACATAAATAAACACATACACACACACACATGAATGGACACACATAGAGACACATGTGTACACTCACAGACACATACACATGATGGACACACACACTTTGAGAAAACAGACATTAGATGGCCCAGGATAAGGCAGCTAATATAAAATGAAATATAAATATATAAAATAAACATATAAAAATAAATCATAATGTAAAAATATAAAAAAAGATGTCTGAAGAGGTGCCATGTGGGAAGAAGGCCAGAGACAGATGAACAGCTCCCAGAGACTAAGCCACCAGCCAAAAGAGCACACAGGGGCTGGCAGGAGGCCCCTGGCACATTTGTAGCCGAGGACTGCCTGGTCTGGCCCCAGTGGGACAGGGTGAGCCTAACCCTGTAGAGACTTGATGCCCCAGAGAAGGGGGATATCCAGGGGGCGCCCTCTCAGAGGTGAAGGGGGTGGTGGAATGGGGTGAAGAGCTCTGGGAGGGGGGGCCGGGAAAGGGGGCAACATTTGGGATTAAGTAAAATAATTTTTTAAAAAAGGCAGATGATGGCTGCTGGTTTCACTCACCGACTCATGCGTGCGAGTTATGCAACAGTTAAAGGCAGAGGAGGTTTTCTATTTAGAAAAGGAAATCTTTTTGGTTAGCATCAGCAAATTGGGCGTCGGATAAACTGAAAGGAGAGAATAAGCCAGTGCTGTACCTGGGGCCTTGGCTATGTGGTCAGGCCTGACAGATTCAGCTGAAAGGTCACAGCTACAGCGAACTCTGTTCACCAATGGAAACTCCCTCACATTTCTAAAACACTGAGGACATACCATTCCATTTTGATGAAGATTCACTTTAAAAAAAAAAAAAACCTGTTTTTACTCAATTAAATTTTCCATGTCTACCAAAATATCTGAAAAAAAAAAATAAGTGCATGACAACTCTTTCCATCTGGCAAAACAGAAACCACTGGGTTTCTACTGGAAAGTTACCAAATATTTGCTTTATTTACTTTCCTATTACAGAGGCGCCTGCCAACGGCCACAAGTGTTCACAGGCTGACAAGCAGGGAGACTGCGCTGTTTCCTCCCGAGGACAGAAGTGTGCGAAACGTCTCACGAGCACGCTCCTGTCCTGTACCTCTGGAAGCCAAACGGAATCGTTCCCACTGTATAAAGACAAGAATGCCAAAGCAAAATTTGACGACCTTTGATATAAAAAAAAAAAAAAAAATGTTTCAGAGCCCCAGCACCTGCCAGATACGGCCTATGTAACTCTGGTGGCTTTACAGTGAGACGCGAGGTGAGGGAGAATCTGGGAACAGGAGGCAGCCAGCCTTGGTGTGCAATGCCGAACAGCGAGAGACCACGTCTCAAGCAAGGTGGCGGACAAGAGCGGCCACCTGAGGACAGCCTCTGCCCTACAGTCACGTGGCGTGGCACGTATGTTCCTGCACAGAGCACATAGCCACACCCAAAGATTTGAGAAATTTAGTTTTTCCTGGAAACTGACAGAATGGGGTAATAATTTTTAGGAGAAGGGGGATATTAGAATGATCTTCTCCATTTCCACAGCTCAGAAGAGGAGACTTTCCTCAGGCCTCTCAGTTGACAGGTACCTCAGAACAGAGACAGAACCTGTCCTGCTCTTGTCAGTCACGCGGTAACGCGGATCCTGTGATTCGCCTGTTCCTCATGAAATGAGTTGCTCTCTGAGGTCATATACCTTCTGAGAGGCTGAGCTGAAACTTAAACCAGGTTTCAGCGCCCACCCCTCCCCGACCCCGGAAAGCCTTTCTGTTACAGCGTAGGGAAAGTTTTCAAAACACTAACCATTCTTCTGTAATGTTTATGTTGTCTTGGAGTCTCCTTATCCCAGTAGTGTCAAAATGTTTTCACCATGACATTTCCCATAGCGATCACCCCACTGTTAGCTTTATGTGCTCACATGGTAATTCAACGTGACGGTGTTTCTGAGCATTTAAAGTCTTCTCCCAATAGGATGCCCTGGTGACTTCTGTGGTTTCTCACAGCAGCGGTTTACTAATTAGTACCTTTGGAGGCTGTGTGAACACCTGAGCTAGTCCAAATAGCCAGTAGGAACCTGCTGCATTTCCCAGGAGGGCACTCAAACAGAAAGAGCACAGGCTCAAACCTCTGGTTTCCAGTATGAGCTGTTACCTCCCACCTGGGACCAACTACTGTATCTCCTCCCAAAGGCCCCAGAGCAGGTGTCAGCTACACCAGAACCTCCACCCTTGTGTGAGTCCCTCTTGAGATGTGATCACAGAACAAGGCTTCCCTTTCCGCGCGCTGCACGGCCACAGATCTGGCTTGGTGCCAACACTGGGAAGACACAGCCCCCTTCAGACAGTCACTCAAGGACGCTCCCATGCCTCCGTGTGCTGGCTCGGCGCTATGTATGTTAAGAAGCATCTGGAAGGTGCTAAAAATAACAATGAGCCGAAGCACAATTTAGGGAAACGATCTACCTATGTGTCTAAGGATCTCTTCCCATAAAATTGGGCATGACAAGGAACAACATTTATTTACAAATGTTTCCTGGGTTAAAGCCCAGTGCAACTTCTCAAGGCTGCTAGTCTCATTCTATAGGCAGGGAAACTGAGGGTCAAGGAAGCTTAGCTTCAGCCTACCTGACATCATGAGTCGCCCTAGCACACCACCTGGGGCTAGGAGTCAAGGAATACCAATCTGAGGACTGGCGAAAACAGCCATCCATCTTCCTTTCCAGTGTTGGTCTTATTTTGTAGTATGAATATATACATGATGGAAGAGTGTATTGTCTAGTTACAACTATACTGCCAGAGAAAAGGTGCATTGACTTAACTGATTAAAAAAAAAAAAAAAGAAGAAGCACTGTACCTAATATTTCCAGAATATATAACAGACTGGAGTATTTTATCTAAATACAAACTCTCAAACAGAATTTTGTATATGCAAGGCAACCTTGTGTACTTAATTCGCATGCAGTAAACGGCCCGATGCAAAGTGAACTCACAGGTTTGGGTGTCTGCGGTTGTGGGGACTAACAATGCCTGTGCATTCTGGGCTCATGCCCTACAACTGAGCCACATACCTAGTTCTATATGGTTCTGGACGACAGGAAGGATGCTCTTATCTTCCCCTGTGTCCCTCTCCTCCCTCCCATCTGATTCCCTATCTGATCCCTTTTCAATTTAAATGTCTATTTAAATTTTAAGGATGCATGCATGCATGATAAGCAGTAAGTTTAAAGCACAGAACTTAAATTAAAAATCTGATTTGATTTTACTCCTTGGATACCTCAAAGTTTAGATAATTATTAGATACAATAATAATTTTAAAAAAGTACTATGTCTACACTGTGGAGCACTCCTCAGCAACAAGAAGGAATGAACTGTTAATGCATGCAAAAATATGCATGAACCTTTTAAAGAACCTAAGAAGGTTCTTTAAAGGGAGCACAGGGACTGGGGAGGTGGCTTCCCTGGTAAGAGTGCTTGCTGCTCTTTCAGAAGATGCGATTTTGGTTAATACCCATGTCCAGAAGCCTAGAACCATTCGTAACTACAGCTCCAGGGGACCCAAGGCCCTCTTCTGGCCTCCTCTGGCATTTGCACATACATGGCACACACCCACACAGACACACAAATACATAAGCATAGCAATACATTCTTTTAAAAGAAGTGCGTAGTCCGTGGTTCTAGTGAAACACTGGAAACTCTGTAATAGGCAAAGGCAGACAAGCAGCTGTCTGGGGAAGGAATACAAGGGAGAGGTGGGAAGGAGGCTCTGAAGGGACTGCAGTGGATTTTAGAGTTCCTGCTAGTATCGGCCATCTTTCCTGGGGGAACAGCTTCCCATGCACATCCTTACATTGTCAAACTGGGCGCTTCCAGTAGATATTTGCTTTGGGTCTATAGCTCAAAGCTTTATATAAATGATTATTGTTGTTTAGTAAATAGCCCTTACTAAGATACACACACACACACAAAAAAAAAATCCTGCCATGCTAAATGTATAGTTACAAGTTCAGGAAACACAAGCCTATAATTTTGTATTTACATGAACCATGATCAAACCAGGGCCAAGTAGTGCACATTCAGAAGCACCAGACCTTTTCCTTCTGAGAAGGAAGCCCAGTGCACAAGGCTGCGTTCTGTGACAATCTGCAGACAGCGTGGAAAAGACTAAGGCTTGGGAGCAGAGCATCAAACGGTTATCTGTGTCTGGAGCTTGAGCTACGCGCCCCATTGCCAGCATGGAGAATTCCAGGGTGATTAAATCCTGTAATTTTATTGTGATGATAAGCTTCCAATGAAGACCTTAAAATATCACAAGCTATATATACGTTAGAGAGGAAAAAAAAAGACACAATTTAGGGAAATTATCTATGCAACACTTTGGGCACGGGCTCTGGGTTTGGAAACACATTTGTCTCAATGTTTTCACCTCTATCTATGTGATCTTTGACAGTTTTGTGACCTTTCCAAGCCTAGGTCCTCTCATTTTTAAAATGGAGGAAATAGCAAGGACCTGCCTGGGACTTTTGAAGACTGGGGCAAAATAGTGGTTAGCATTCCACTGGACCAAAACCATGGACTATTTCCATGTTGTGAGCATCCCCCGTTATCTTAAGATGGATACTTGCATATGGAGGAATTTGTAAGGGTTTGCTTGTAAGATTTTAATTACATAATATGGCATGATCTCTATATGGGTATGAAGTTGTGGTGAACTCAGAAGCATTAAGGAATCAATCTATAAAAATGTAGCTTTTACCATTATTGTGAGTTTCATAAACATCATCTTTTTTTATGTCACCCATCATAGAACAGTAGATTTTTGTGCGGAACACAGATATCGTCTTTAGTCTAGCACTCATCGAACAAACCATATCTTGCTTTCTAGTTGGGCCAATACTGAAAAGCTTTAAAACAATTGCTCATTCTTGTATTCTCGGTGCCCTCTTGCACGGAGGGCAAGCTTACCCCTCACAGCCGCTCCTGCCTGCTTTCAGCTCCTCCTACATGTCCACCAAGCGTGTCCACCACTTGCCCTGGTCCAAGCCCCCTAGGTCTCCTCCTGCCTTACCCATCCTGTGTCTTCACACATGGTCTGGTTAACCTGCAATAGGTACCCATAGCCTTCTGATTAACCTTCTAATGTACTTAGAACCAGTGCCAGCAGACACCACCAGTGCCAGACACCATCCGCGCCATTTGTCCCACACAATTATAATCAGTAGTTCTTGACACTGTTTTAGGCATCAGGAAAAGCTTACATCAAACAAGCATCACTTTCTTTTTTTCATCTCTTCTTGGATTTGACCTCCAGCTTAATATGCAGATCATGGGTACTTTGAAGAACAACAGAATCCCATAGTTTAGGGCTTATTTGAGACCAGCACTTAATTAAAACTTGGTAAAGAGAAGAGAAAGCCCTGTGTTTGACTGAACAAAAAAGCATTTCATTAACTAAGTCCTCAGAAAAATTCAAACATGGTTAGCAAGCCTTCGTGTGAACCTTTGGTTGTGAGTTCCCTTTTCACGGCTGAGTCATCCCAACAGCCCAAGCCTGGGAAACGTGAACAAGGTTGGATCGATTTAAGATGTTCAAGTAAATCTTGAGCTTCTGGAAAGGCATCAGAGGGCAGTCTGGTACTACTAAGGCCAAGTAGCTGTGTGGGGCCATGTGGAAGAAGCATTTCAGCAAAAGCACCTGGGGGAACAGTAAAGATGGAAAACCTCAGGCAGCCAGCACTGTGCCAGCTCTGGCTTTTCCTTTTGAACATCCTATTTTCTCCAAGGACCTTCCCTAAAAGTGGAAGAGGCTAGGATTACAAGTGCGATTTTTGTAGCAAAAAAGTCTTCAAATGCATCACCTCTCCTAATCTTGCCTCTTCCTTTCAGCCAACACAACAGGAGTCTCCCCTGGAGTGGAGAGGTGTTATTACACCTTATTTCTCAAGAAAGCTGTGGTCTGAGCCCAGGTGTGAGATACAGGAAGCTGCTGTTATACTCAGTCTGGGCCATTATTTTATGAGTGAAACACTATCACTAAGGCAATGATTTTTAGTGGAAGCAATGGAAAACACAGGCCTTATGGGTTGTATTTAATGCTTAAAGTTAATATGATTTCAAAGTTAACAAAGTCAAAAGCATATGCTGGTGTCTTAGTAAAGTCTTAGCAATAATAGCACATATTACCAGAATTCTTTCCCTACACATGAGTTTTGCTGATAACTTGTTACACACACATCAGTTCTAGCTAAGGTTCCCGCCATTCCTGGAACGATGTTTTTGTACATTTCCAGCATTTGTAAGAAGCAGACAACGTGGTATATTCTATGCAGTGTAAAACTAGTGGTGAAAGCCCGAGAAGGAAATGTGAAGACAGAAGCATCTCTGTGGAGTTTCTCTTGCTGTTCTCACCTCCTCCATAAAGTGGAACAGGAAGTCACAACTCTGAGCCGCACAGCCAGCATTTGCCCCCCCCCCTTCACGTTTTCAGCTGGTCACTTACTAGAAATATGTGCTCAGTCGCGGTGAGGACACCAGCCTAACACCTCATTACAACATGACATCATTTTTGCCTGCAAATCAATAAGGTTCGCCTGCCAAAATATTTCACTTGCTAATGTTGTACGGGTCACGAATATTCTTGACTACTGAGATTAGGGGTTTCCCGTAGAGTGGGGAAGACAACAAATACGATGTCAAGAGAAGATGGGGTGTGCTTCTCATTCAGTGTGGCAGCCCCATAGTGTTGGCTTGGGGCAATAAGAAAGTCGTTCTCATTATCATGACCTAGGTTTATGTTCTTTTTCACAGTGTTCTTTGTGATTTATAACTGATGTGCTGCCGTTGCGTAGCTTGTGTGATCAAAAAGATAAATGTGTCTTCACATTTTTATTCTGCTTCATAAGCAAGAATATATATTATGGTATAGCTAGAAAAAAATATTAGGTTTCCACCAACTCACTGGAGCACCAGTCAAATGCTAGGTACTGTAGTGAGTATTGGGATCCCACGGCAGATACAATTTGACCTCCAGGTCAATCCGTTAGAATCACTTCACCGAGAGCCTACTGAGAACTTGATTCTGGCTACTCACCCCTGGACACTCACAAGGTAATGAACACAGACTAGTGAGCACCGGGACGTGTTGCTGAGTCAGTAGCTTGAATGATGCTCAGAGCATGGAGAAGAATATCATGCTCCTGAGGTTAGAGATGGATGTGGTCAAGACTGGTTCAACCTTGTCTCTGATGCATGGGGTTGCTCTTTAGGACTTCTTTTTCTATTACTTTAGGTAAAGTGGCAGAAAGTAATTGCCTTATGTTTTAAGGGTCTTGCTTTGTAATACAGGCTGCTTTGAGCTTTGTAGTACAGGCTGACCTTGGACTCGTGAACCTCCCAACTCAGCCCCCTTAGTGCTGAGATTATGGATCTCCACCACTATGATTAGATAGAATTTTGTTTTGTTTTGTTTTGAAATATGGTACGGATGGAGGATATTTCTTGTAGT
This sequence comes from Apodemus agrarius, assembly GCA_964023405.1. Lineage (NCBI taxonomy): Eukaryota > Metazoa > Chordata > Mammalia > Rodentia > Muridae > Apodemus > Apodemus agrarius. The sequence goes on from OZ030014.1 coordinate 48,787,868, forward strand.
CTAGGTTGTTCTGAAGTTTGCACTGGGACTGGGGAGCCCCTGACCTCCTGGCCTGAAACACTGCAGGTTAAAGATCAACCCCAGTACAACCCCAGTACAGGTGTGAGCCACACCTACAGTCATTGATCCAGATGATGGACATTTTTACAGGTCAGTTGGAGCTACAGACTTCATTCCTTAAAAATAGGGGACATTTCCTTTTTTAAAACAAAAAGATTTGTTGTATGCGTATGGCTGTGTACAGTTCTCAGGGAGCCCAGAAAATGTTGCTGGATCCTCGTAACTGGGGTAGAGATGGCTGGGAGCTGCAGTGTGGGTGCTGCAAATCACACCAAGGTCCCTGGGAGAGTAGCCAGTGTTCTGAACTGCAGAGACATCTCTCCAGCCTTGCCAGTTTTACTTTCACTGATGTATTTACCCTGTGATTATAGGGGGTTTCCAAATAACAGGAAACAAGGAGGGAAAACTTTTAAGTATTCGCACAACACCCCAACAATCTCTTTAGTTGAGGAGGCAAGCATCCTGGGATACCCTTTGGTCTTGGGTTGTGCACACATGAACCCCTGTACTAGTAATGCACTCGGTGGCCTGATTCCTTTACCTGCACCTCCTATGTATGCATACCCCTCTCCCAACCAGCTCAGATTGCCCATTGGTGGTCTCAGAACCTCCCTCGTACCCTACCTACATCAGGCTACATGTACTTCCTTCTGTGTGCAGTGGTAGTTTCTACTCAAATATATTCCCAACACAGCAGTGTATGAAGAATACAAGGGTTTGGTCCAGTCTGAACTTGTTTTAAATGCATGTATAGTAAGGCATATACCTTTTAGGGTAAATCCCATATTTATCACCCAGTACCAATGCATAATCGAACACACACGATTAAAATCAAGTGCATTATAGGAAGGGGCACACACAGTGGGAAACAATGAATATATGACTTAATATGTACTCATAGTACACCACTTAGTAATCAAACTTCTCTAGACTCCACGAAAAGAAGCGCAGGATAACTGGCTCCCTTGAGTACTCTCAGCCTGTGGAGCACAGTCCTTTCTCGGTGGTGTGTCTCTTTTAAATCTATACTAATACTCAGTTCTGCTGTAAATCTATGTGAGCCCTTGTTTTAACTCTTGGATAAGGAGCCGAAGACCCTGGAAACAGGCAATCCTGAGCCCAGCCACAGATAACCTAGTCCCGCAGTAGCAAAAAGAACAGTTGGTTTTCCCAGCTGCAGCTGCTCAGCGGTGCAGGTGAGGGCCTCCAGTTGGATGGGCTCTAAGCTCTGATTTCATTAATCTACTTCAATAGACTCTAGAGTTGCTGATGTTCTACACTAGGCTGTCCTTTCTAAGTGGTGCCCTCTTAGCTGGCAGCCATGTCTTGTCCTTACGCCAGACAGGTTCATTGACAACTCGGACCCACCCATTCAGTGAAAGGCTGAGACTCATCGGCAGAGAGAGTACAGAGAACCAAGGTGACTGCTGATCTTACAGTCACGTGAAGCGGGTGTAACCAAGACACAGCTTTATGGGTGGCCATCGGCTTGTTTTCCTGACTTTCTGCCCCTCCACCTGGGTTACTGGTGCAGGGTATAAAAGTCCAGTTGTGCTTCCATGTCTTGCACAGCTCTGATGCTAGGAATACAGAGTCTCTGGTCTTGATGCTGTCTTTCCAGTTTTCCCCAAAAACTTGCAGGCCATTTCTATGTGTCTCATTTGGAGGTTAGTCATCAGCGCAAACTTGGACCGAACGCTGCCCCACTTCTACCCACCCGCTCGCACTGAGAATCTCGAATCTCCCGTGATGCTGATATCTTGAGCCAGACTCTTTTATGCCCTCAGTCCTCAGAAACTGACTTCTAACCAGTTTATCTCCATAAACTGAAAACGCCCTTGATAAATTATGTGGTTTCTTGTGCATGTTATACAAAGATTATATTCAGCATGCATCAACTGAGAGCAGGGGTTCAACTTTCATTCTGATTATATTGCTTTGGTTTTGTTGCACTGTGGATTGAATCCAAGGATTAACCCGTGCTGGAAAAGCACTCTACCAGGAAGCTGGATCAAGAGCATCTGTATTCTGATTCTAAATGTTGTTCTTTCCAGAATAAAGTTCTGCAAATAAAATGCTTAAAAGTTCAGACCAGGCCATATCAGTTAGAACTAACGAGGCATTTGGTTGAATCATGAAAATAAAATGAGAAGACTGATGAGTTATCAGAGAAACTATACCTTTTATGAGAAGCACTTCCCATGACATGAGATATTTTGAGAAAGGTAGTAACTTTGCTATACTACCATAGAGAAATTTTAATCCAGTAGCATGGCTGCTCTGGGAAGATATCACATCCAAACACCTTCAAAGTCTGTGTACTCTGGCTGGAGTGCAGTCTTGCCTCACATCTTTAATCCCTTTAGCTGGACACACCCCTAACACACACCTCTAATCCCAAACAATTGAGGGGCAGACAAAGTAACGAATCAGAGAAAGATGTCAGAATGAGTAGGAGATAGGATACGAAGTCCTTCTCTCACTTCAAGGGACAGAAAAAAAGAAGTGACTGAAAATGGCAGTGGAGCGAGGGAGAAAGGGAGAGGGAGAGGGAGAGGTGGGTGAGGAGGTGGCAGATTCACTGGGACAATTTTACAGAGACAGATTGCAAGTGGAGACAGACTGGCACAGAGAATGAGGAGCCAAAAGATTGGAACACAACAATTCAGCCAAAAGCTAAGGGAAACCAGTTTGAATCAGTCAGCTTGGGGAGTTTGGGCCAGAACAGCCGATTGGAACCAGCCAGGCAGAGTTCAGAAGAGCTAGAAAGGGTGAGCTTATTCAGTAGAAGAATGCGAACATTTTTATTGTTGTTTGAGAGGATGATTGCATCTGGTGAATAGAAGTTACTTTTACATAGTACTCTTTCATTGCTTGCATCAGTGATGTGAAGACTTTGATATAAGCGGGCCTGAGTTCAACTCCCAGCTGAAGGAAAAATAGTAATAAAATGCTCATACCTGTAACCTGGGCACTCAGGTGTCTGAGTCTAGAAGATTGCTGAATATTTGAGGCCAGGCTGATTTACACAGTATTTCTAGACCAGCCTCCACTACAGCAAAAAGCAAGCAAGCAAACAAAAAAACAAAAACAAAAACAAAATCAAAACAAACAAACAAACAAAAAACCTTGGGCACAGCAACATTCCATCATGTAGAAGAGGGGCTTGTAAGGCCTTCCATCTCTTACAGGAGCTATAGGCAGTTGGTGGCCGCTGGGTAGGGCAATCGTATTTCTTAGTGGTCACCACAGGTAGGTTGCTCGTGCTCATGTGGGCAACCATAATTAAAAGCAATGGGGCACAACAAAATTACAAGGGAGATTTAATGGGGAAGATAGTCGGGATTTGGTGGGAGGGGGAAGAGAATAAAAGGATAACCAGAGAGAACAGGAACAATAGTGTGTGTGTGTGTGTGTGTGTGTGTGTGTGTGTGTGTGTGTAATTAAACTGTGAAAGAATCATGTTTTAAATGGAACAATAGAAAATAACTACATGGCCCTGTTGTTCACTGCATCCATCAGGACTGACAGGAGCCAGATAGGTTGGCAGCAGCACACAGGCCTACAACCTGGAGCACCTTGTCTACAAGATCTTTCTATCTTCCACATTCCAGCCTCGGCTGGTGCCTTCACCTACGCTGAAGCTCGCAAAGTTATAACACAAAACTCACCAAAAGAAAGCCAACAAGTGTTATTTCAGGAAACAAAAAGATACCAACTGACCTAAAAAAAATCTTTCAATAATATCAGTAAATATTTCTGGTAAACAAAAGGTAAAACAGACTTGGAAAAGTTTGTTTTTAACAACTTGCAATTTATTTGGACAAAGGTGGCCTGCTTGGAAGTGGTCCATGCTGGTGTTCTCCTTGGTAAAAGCAGGCAGGAGCTAGCTTGAAGTTACTGGAAGATACTGGATCATTTTCTGCTCTCATCATTAGATCACATGTGTCACAGACAAGATGCTCTCTGCCTGTGCCTGCATTCCCAGTCTCAGCTGAGTCTCCTCCATGCACACATGTTAGATGAGTGAGTGAGGAGAAGTAAATTCACTTGAGCTTGTCAGAAACGACTAGAGGCATGATTTACATTTTTAGGAATCCATCACTTTCCCAAGGCATCTCAAGTGTCCCCTCCTTCTGAGAGACAGAGAGTAGAGAAAAATAATAATGGTGCGGGTGTGAAATCCACATGGCTGTTTTTCATTACTTATGGACAATGTGTCTCAGCTTGGCTACACCTGTTATAAACACTTATGGAACCTAAAAAATATTCTCAGTTGAAACAGAATCTCTAGAGTTTGCTGGAAATCACGCATGAAAAGTTAAATGTACTACGTCGGCAGAGAACTTCTTGATCGCTAATTAAGTGGATGTGCCCAGAGAGTCGAAGAGATCACTGGATCCCCGAGGCTGTAGTTACAGGTAGTTGTAAACCGCCCTATATGGGTGCTACGAACACATCCGGTCCTCTTCATAAGCAGTTTATGCTCCTAACTGCTGAGTTATCTGTGACTCTAGCTTCTAATTTTTTCAGCCTGTTCTGACTTCAGATTTCACCTTCCAAAGTGTCACATTGCCTTCAGTTAAGAGCTATCGTGTGTGCAACTTATTGCATGGTTATACTCTAAATTAGTCTCTTACTCTGAAATGTGTCCGCTGCCTTCCTTAGACTACCTTTTCACGCACATGCCACTACTCTTTGTCTCTCAGAAGAAGGGGACTCTTGTACTTGCCTTGGGGAAGTGATGGATTCCCAAAAATGTGAATCTTTATTATCTGCCGATTGCTATCCATCTAAAGTGGTAGGTGCAATGGTCAAGTGTCAGGATGAATTGTTTGGACACTAAGGGATATGAGGGAGCAGAGAGGGCAGAAGCCATTGTAGATTTTACTGGCACACAGGACAAGCCACATGCTAGAACACGGGGAACAGTGGAGGGAGAGGTCCTGTGTCCCAGACAGGAAAAAGGCACAGAGGAGCAGGGATCCTTTTTAGGAAAAACACAAATTATGCATCTTGTGTAACTTTCCTTCCTGTCCAGGATACACACTTCTTCTGTTCCTGGATTGCTATACCCAGCCTGCCCTCATTTCTAAAGCTACCCCCACCTGCATAATCAGGATTACAAGTGGGATCACAAACACACATTTTAGCAAGCTTCTTGAGTGATTTTTTTTTTATCATGAAACACTAACTGGAGGAGGCTAATCAATCTACACAGTTCAAGAGGAAGACAAATGGGATAGAATATCCCCCCCCCAAAAAAAAAGAACCAACTGCAGCAAAGTACTGCCTCTGTCGAAATAAATCAGACATGCCATTCTTCATTTATCAAGATGAAAACACTGCGCCCCACTCCACACCAGTGCTGGGACACGCGTTTGCACACTGTGGGGGAATGTGACCTGGCACATTACCAGAGGACAATCTGGCAATTCTTATTATGAACCTTAACATTTTTTCACTCCTTTGACATACCAATTCCACTTCTAGAAATGTATCCAAAGGCTGAGTTTTTAACCTTGAATCAGATTTCTGGGCCCCTTTCCCTGGGGTGTCTGAGAATAAGGTTTATTGATCTATTGATTTTTGTTTTAATACATACATAATTTGGACTTGTTTTTTTTAAAGTTCAGCTAATAGAGATGTTGGTAGTTGGCGAGAATGCCTGTCTCCCCTACTGCCTCTGCGTAGTCACACTGGACAGTCCCTAATGTTTTTACTGTCCGTGACACACATTGTACCAGTCCTTCTGTCCCAGTACATAGTCATGTGCCACAGGGCACTGCTTCCATCCACAGTGATGACTCCCCCAGATTACTATGGATGTGAAAATGCTGTGGTGTGGCCACACCAGAGCTGCCTTAGCATCGTGGTGCGATGCCTTGTGTTTGTGATGACACCAGGGTAATGTAAGTAGATGTTGCCCTGCCAGTTGTAAAGAATTAGAGCACGGATGCTAATCATCACTTTTTCTATTGCAAAAAGCCACCCTGACAATAAAACAGAATGCATGAAACAAGGCTGCATCCTCCTACGTCTCATGACTAAGCCTCTTTCTTGTCTACACCAAAGCCATGCTAAGTAACTGATGGACACCATGCAGCCTGCATAGGCCCACTCGGCGATGGTCTCATGACGGCGACATCACGTCACGGCACGTTTCTCAGAATGCATCTGCCGCTAAGCCAGGAGTCACTGTGTCCAGGTCTAGTTCACTTTTGTTCTATTTTGGTGCTTGATAATGGTAGATATTTATTTCATCATCCATGAGCCATAAGCAGCTTTTACCTGGTGTAATTGTCTTCTTTAAAGAGTATACTACATTATGCAATTTACAGCAGATTCACAAAGATTAAGTTAAGATGGCTGTAAATGAGCCTTATCGATTGAAATAATTTCTTAATTATTCTACCACATTAAGGTGTTTAGGTTTTCTTATTTTTGGTAGATTAACGGTATATGGGAAAATACTCCAATCTCTGTAGACATTCAAGCATGGACATTTAGGATCATTTTCACATTTTTATTATGACCAATAAGACAGTGACCATTGTTGGACATCCGTCCTTCTCTTGATCTATATAAGATACACCCTCAGAAATGCAATCATTTAGTCATCAAACTTGGATATTGAAATTTATTTTATAATTTTTTTAAATGTTCATGTCTTTGCCAAATGAGGCACACCTAAGCACCCACATAATTCCCAGCTCCTCTTGGAAAAGGCGATGTCAAACCTAGCGTGGTAGTGATGACAGCCCTGCAGCTGCATTTAAGTCCCCTCTGTTTGGTTGAGGATAAGGTGTGGAGTTCCTGCCAACTGGATGCAGACGTAAAGCATCTGGTGGTTTAAAGATGTAGCTGTGGACTTCCTTCTTTCTCTGTCTCCTGGTCTGCAAAGGCATTCAGGTGTCTTAGAAATAGTTGAGCCACTTGGGGGAGGAGCTTAGATTTCCTAAACACCATTAGGGGATAAATTACCCGTTTATCCTCAAGAATAATGAGTACTGGGTGGTGAATTGTGCAATAAACAAAATCTTGCTGTTTGATGGTAGCTAATCTTGTCCGTATTGACACATCAGCTAACATTAGAACAGTGTTCTATCAAAAACTGCAGCATGGGGTATTGGAGAGATTGGACAGAAGAGTGCGCAGCGCTCTTGCAGGAGACCCAAGCTCAGCTCAGCACCCATGCTAGACAGCTAACAGCTCCAGCGTCAGGGGATTTGGTGCCTCTGGCTTCACACACACACACACATCCTCCTATGCACCTACCCACACATAGATGCACAACACAAACAAAACTGAAAAAACAATGTTTGAAATAGCTACAGAATCACAAGTGATTTCTGATGCTTGGCTTGAAAACACACTGCCCTCACAAAACAATCACAAACACGACCAAACAATATAGATATTTTCATGGTTTTGAATGAAAATGGCCCCCACAGACTCACAGGGAATGACATTATTTGAAAGGATTAGGACATGTGGCCTTGTTAGCGTAGGGCACAGCCTTGGTGGAAGTGTATCAATGGGGATGAATGGGTTTTGAGGTTTTTCAGAAGCTCGAGCCAGGTCCGGTGGCTCTCTTCTTCCTTCTGCCTGCTGACCCGGATATAGAAATTGCTGCTCCTTCTCCAGCACCATGTCTGCCTGCACGCTGACGTCCTTCTCACCATGACAATGATGGACAAAACCTCTGACCTATAAACTAGCCCTAGGAAAATGTTTTCCTTTATATGAGTCGCCCAGCAGGCAGAGCACTCCTGAGATTATGCACATCCGGGGCAGGGTGTGAGTAGGCACAGCACTCCTGAGACGACCCCAGATATCCAAGAGGCCCAGCGTGCCACTAAGATGAACAAGTGGTGGAGAGATGGAAGGAAAAGAGAAACAACAGGATGTGTGTACAATAAGGAGAGGTGGAACTGGAGGCTTGAGAGTAGTGAGGAATAGGTTGGTGTGAGTAGCCAGCACTGCCACCTAAGGCCATGGTTTGGTCCTGGCCTGGGCTACCACGTCTGGGTCCACGGACCTGCAGCAGTGGCGGACTGTTACCACCAAAGGCCAGGCAGATGTTTCTGGCCTGGGCTGCAGTCTGGGACCATACTAGGGTCTGAGGGCTGTACAAAGCTGGACCCAGGCCTCGGAGCATTGTGGGAGAGCTGGGCCCCAAGGTATGAGAGCAGGATTGATGGCGCTGTCTCTAGGCAGCTGCAGCAGTCAGGAAAGCAGGCCCCACACCTTTCCCAAGAAGCACAGTTAGAGCTGTCTCTGTTGGCGTTGTGGGTGAGCACGCCTCGAGGGTACGAGCATGGGAAAGCTGGCCCTGGCACTCATATGCCGTGCAGTGACATGGGAGAGGGAGAGATGCCGTCCCTCGCCACCTGCAGCAGGTGAGAGAGCTGGCCCAGAGGTTATGAGAGCAGAAGAGCTCTCCCTGGCCCTCGCTGGCTGTAGTACTTGGGAGAGCAGGCCCTGCACCTCACCCGGGCAGCACAGAAAAGCAGACCCTGCCTGGGTAAGAGGGTGGGTAAGCCCACTCCCAAGGCACGACCGTGGGAGAGCTGGCCTGCTGTGTCTAGGAAATGGAGAAATGCCTTCCCGAGGTACCACTCCTTGGCGTTTACGACAAGAACTGTCCCTGAAGTCATGAAAGGGGGAAAGCTGGCCTGCGCCTCACCAACTGCAGCGCTCGGGGGAGCAGGCTCTGTACCTCGAGTGGGCAGCACAACTGAGCCGGCTCTGCTGGCGTGGGTATGGATGACCACGTGGGCATGAGATCGATCGTGAGAGCTAGATCTGCCCAGTGGCCAACTGCGGCGAGCTTGCCCCGGTGGTGGGTGCGGAAGAACTGGTGGGCTGACCACCCAGCTCAGTGACCGCCCAGGCCCAGACCCAGGGCTTTGAGTTGGCCCACCACAACATCTATCCCAGGAACTGCTGTGTGTGTGTGTGTGTGTGTGTGTGTGTGTGTGTGAGAGAAAGGGCCCTTCCTACAGACCCAGAGCTGCCGGAGCTCTGTGACACAGGGCAACAGGGGTATCTCGGTGGGGAACCAGTATTCCTAAGTGTAGCAGAAGAAGCAAGAGGCTTCAAACCAGACCAATGATTCATTGCAATGGACATTTGCAAGTTAAGAAGCGGGGACAAAAGGGTGTATACCGTGGGACATACAGTGACACACTGCAGCTTCCACAATGAGATTTTATCTTTCTCTGTTGTGGGTGAGGTTGCAAGGGTAGAGAAGGCAGGTACAAGAGGCGCGGGGTTGGGGTGCGTGGTGTGAAATTTCACGACGAGTCAATACAAAGTCAAACTAAAAAGAAAAACCCGTTTACCACGGCCATGGTGTCCCTTCACAGCAGAAGAACTCTAACTAGGACAGGTATGTAAGGCACTTATCATAGCAGTGAAAAAATGAAGTTCCAACTGACAGGCAGATAAAGATGATAACAAACAAGGCACAGGGACGCGTGCCTCTAATCCCCACACACGAGAGGCAGAGGTGGGTGTACGGACACAGTTCAGTGCCAGCTCGGCCTGTACAGTGAAACAGTCTCAAAGGAAAATAGTAAGAGAGGTTTTTTTTTTTAATGATATGAAAAGATGTTGGCTGTTTAAGAGAGTGGCAAAATAATATTAACCCTTGACAAAGTTAATACTGTCAAGAAATACACTGTAATGATCATAGTGGCTATTAGTTACCTTGGTAATTAAAAGGTTATTCAGGGCGCTGGAGCGTTTGCACAGTGGTTAGAGCACTTGCTGTCCTTACAGAGGACCTAAGTTTGATTCCCAACACCGACGGGGTTGCTTACAACCACCCATAACTCCAATTCCAGGGGATCTGATGCCCTCTTCTGGCCTCTGTGGGTGCCAGCCACACACACACCAGACACACATACGGTGCACAGACGTACAAGCAGGCAGACACTCACATACTTAAAATAAAAACAGATACATCTTAAAAATATTAAAAACTGGTTAGTCAACACTCAGCTGGTATATATTAAACTGCATTGTAAAAAGAGATATAAAGGAACTCAAAATGCCTCCCCCCCCCCATGGCTCTAGATCCTCATTCAGGAATTTTAATAACATCTGAGAATTGGCTACTTCTGATAGAAAAGACTTGAAACCAACAACACTCCCTTGCCTGCCAAAGTCTGTGTAAGATTCTTCCCCAAGTATGTGTTATTAACTCATCTGTAATGCTGGGATTAGGACGTATGTTCATTTAGGTTCTCAGTAGTGCTCAAAAGAGTTACAAACATCTACAGCTAAAGGTGACTGAACCCATGTGCTCATGAACTCACTGGGGCTGGGTCTACACACCCAAGACCTGCACAAAATCAAGCACTGGAGACTGCCTCACGCAGTCCACCCCAAGCATGGAGCAACTGACAATTGACGGCTGTGGGCAGGGAGAGTGTTTTATTCAGAGATGTGAGCCCTGGGAGGTCTCCCATGGTCCACTGGGTGATCAACCCTACATCTATTCATGTACAATAGCACCAAGTGGGACTTATGGGCTTTAAAAGAAGTTGGGGTGGAGGCGAGTGGTGAGAATAAGGGAGGACCAAAGGAGGGGCCATGGGGGTAGGTTTAACCAAAAAACATTTGCATGTTTTAAATTCTTAAATAATAAAAAGATTATAAAAATAAAGGCATTATAGATACTACGAGAAAGAGCCTCCAAAATATAGGACATATAATACATGAAGAAAATTTATAAAAGGTAAGGCATTCTTTCCTTCATTACTAAGCTCCTCCATAGACTATATGGAGAAAACGGTTTAGTTTATAGCAGAGGTGACAAAAGGAAACATTCTTGGTGGTCACACTGAGCTGTGCACCGGGATCTGAGGACTCTACTATATGCATATGATACACTAGTAAAAAGCTTTTGAAAGTTATGTACTTGGCCCTAAGAGCATTGTACTAACATGTCTTTTGGTGGAGTACACGCCGGTTTCATGGAAGCAAAGTGGAGACGGGGAAGAGGTAACAGCTCGTGTCCAGTTTCTGAGTCTCCGTTTGCTGGTCACTTTGCTGTTCTGGTAAGTGAAGAACGGGAAAGCCTACGATGATCCTTCGTTACAAAGAGTCGCTGCGCTTGACTTAGCTCCTGAAGAGTGGAAACCGGTTCCAAAAAACCAACTGTTGCCTCTTCTGTGAAATTCTAGGGTGTTTGTGTGTGGCTGCTTTGCACTTCAGGACTTTCTTGTCTCTGGTTATTGGGCTTTTTCTTCTCTTAGCTTTCTTCCTCTGAAAGGCTTCCCCAGCTTCTGCTTCTGGCTACCACATCAAACCTTCTCTCTCACACCATTTGTTCTAAACACTTCTTTGAAAACCTAATTCCCTCATCCACAGAAACCGATGACATCGGGAAGTCAAAGTGCACAATCTGAATTGCTTTGGTGGACGCTGAACTGCATTTACAATGATGTGACATTTGATCTACTAGTCAAAGGATATTTATTGCAATGAGGCAATGATCATATTTTCAATGTCAGCTCCACGTCTCATTATTAAACAAGACATAGAGCCCTGTACTACACACAGAGCTGTGTGCTAAGAGCTGGAAATGTGAAGATCAATGTATCCTGGCAGCTATGTCTTGTATTAAGAATATAGACAGCTGGGCGTGGTGGTGCACACCTGTAATCCCGGCACTTGGGAGGCAGAGGTAGGTGGATTTCTGAGTTCGAGGCCAGCCTGGTCTACAGAGTGAGTTCCAGGACAGCCAGGGCTACACAGAGAAACCTTGTCTCAAAACAAAACAAAACAAAACAAAACAAAACAAAACAAAACAAAAAGAATACAGACAATGTAGACAGTGTAGTCCCAAGTCCTTTTTACTAGTTTTCGGCATCACAGAATGTATCAAACTCATCTTTTCTCACCTCCCTTCCCCAAACTAATTAAGATGATCCAAATTAAGTGACACGATTGTCTCAATTTTAGTTCTCTCTCATTTTGCACCTATTCACTCATTAAATGTCAGTCCTTCTACCAAGTTCCAGAACCCAGTCTACATCCCCACTGACTGGTCCCCATTTCTTTCTTGCTGACTTATAATAATGACCAAATAGGTCTCCCCCCACCCCAAATATGCCTGATATGCTAAAGTCACATTGTTGCCATGGAAATCTCTCTCATCACCTATATCTCCAGACAAGGAATGCAAGAACCTAAAGCAAGCAGCAAGGACAGTGACAACATGCTCAGCTGCAGAAAGACAATGGGACACAGAATTCCAACGTACATCCCGACAGTAGAGAGCAAGTTACAAAAGACGGGTGGATTGTTTTAGGTTCAGGAAGAACGCATAGTTTGCCTCCCCTGTCTTATTCACTAAGGCAGATATCTAGATTAGATGACAAGAAACAGGCAGTTTCATGGAATTAAGAGCACATATAGGGGCATCATTCTTTAAGTACCAACATACTGTTGGCTACATGTTGGCACATAGAAAGATAACTGAGGAAAGCAACTTAAGGAAGGATTTATTGTGGCTTACAGTTTGAGGATACAGTCCGTCATGGTGGGGAAAGCGTCACATCAGATGCACCATAAAGAAGCAGAGAAACCAATGTGAGCACCCAGCTTTGATTTGCTCTTTTTGTTCAGTCTGGGATCCCAGACCAAGGAATAGCTCTACCCACATTTTGGGAGAGTTTCCCTGATTAAATATTGACTCTGTAAACTCCATGAAAGACATTTGATCCTAATAAGTTAATCAGAATTAACCATTACAGCTACCTACATAACCTATTTCTTTATTTTATGTATATGAGTGCTCTGTCTGCATATAGAGCTTACATGCCAGAAGAGAGCATCAAATCCCATTATAGATGGCTATTTGCCACCATGTGCTTGCTGGAAATTGATCTCGGGACCTCTGGAAGAACAACCAGTGCTTTTAAATGCTGAGCCATTTCTCCATTCCCACCTATTCCATTTTACACTTCACTATACACTGTGCTTGGAGGACCACAGAGCAGCTGGCAAGTACAGGATATATTGAGACAATCAAATTATGGAAAGAGATGACTGAAGAATATTCCAGACTCACAGGAGCTAAGGAGGTGGCTCACCGGTTAGGCATGCTTGCTATGCAAGCATCAGGACCTGAGTTCAAATCCTCAGCACCAACATAACAATGGGCATGGCTGCATGTGCCTGTGACTCTAACACTGGGGCCATCACAGAGGTAGGTGATCCCAGGAGCCATCTGAGGAATAAGGTGGAGAACAATAGAAGAGGATATCTACCATCTTACTCCTGCCTCTGTATGCACACACAAATACACACTACAACATACACACCACATACAAGCAACAAAGAAATATCCAGGTTCTATATTATACACAAAGTACCTATTCCAAAGAGAAGCCCTAAACTCTGCCATAAATAGTTAACATTCAAGATCTAAGGAAAGGAAAGATTGTTATGGATTAAAGCATTAAGTAAATCATCAAGATTTGACTCTCGTGTGTGTGGGGGGGGGCGGTACAGAGGGGAAGGAAGAGGAGTGAACTGAGAAAGCAGTGCGTTAGAGAGTAAGTTAGAGAGTAAGATCTGATGGGCTCAGAGGAGATGAGCATGCTAAGTGATATTTCTCGAGTCATTTCGTTGTTTCCTTCCTAGCATTGCTCATGTCAACAGAACTGAGAGCACATTTTTATTTAAGCACACTCAGGTGCTCTCCAACACAGCAGCATGGCGAGGCAGGTATGCTAAAGGTTACACTTCCTTGTGTCATCTCACCCACTGAGTTTCACCCTCCCACTGTAGACTATGGTCTACACTATGGTCTGTGAAAAGTTCTCTGCAGGTGGTGAGATTACTAACCACAAAAGTAACACCAAAACTCACAACACTGCTTTGCGATTGACAGGGGAAAAAAAAGACTCTATCATCACACCAGATGCCTGTGCCCCCCATTCTCTCTCAGACCCGAGGAGTACTCATTTAGTTTCATCTAAACTAAAAACCAAAACACAGGAAGTGTGAATCATTTAAGCTGCAAGATCATGACTTCCCCTTGTTGAATTCCTATTACTTAAAATGTGGCCAGGTATATGCCCAATACTCAAATAATTGATGACCAAATAAGTTTCTGGGAAACATTTCAATCCTGGAGGAATTTAGGTAGAATTCTAAGTTATAAAGAGACTTTTTAAAGTTTTCACTTCTTACAACTTTCAACTTAGCTTTCAACCACATTTCTTTTGGTTTTGTTTTTCATATATATATATAAATATATATATACATATATATGTGTAAAATTCGCTCTAGTGCCATGTATTTTATTTTATCTTGTGTTTGTTGTGACTTTTTGTTTTATTATGCCTGGCAGCTCTTACTTGGAGTGTATGGAAATCATCTTGCCCATTGCCACTTAAAGTAGCTTTATAGCTTTTTCTTAAATATTATTCTATAACTCTCTTTTAAGTTTTGGGAGCACTTATGCTTTGTTTTACAGTGTTTGTATGTAGCAGGGACATTTTGAAGTGTATCTAAGGAGAAATTGTCAAGGATAGAATTATGCTTTATGAAAGCATCATGAACGGACGTAGGGGCTGGAGAAGTGGCTCAATGGTTGGAAGCAGTGGTTACTCCTCTAGAGGATCCAGGTTTGATCCTCAGAACCTGTGTAGAAGCTTACAACTGTGTGTAACTTCAGTTCTAGGAGACTTATGGCACCAGACATTCACATGGTTTGGCACACATACATATGCATGAAGGCAAAATACCCAGACACATAAAAAAATTAAGTATAGAAAAAGTCTCTGTTAAAATGTGTAAATTTAAATGCACTTATGAAAAAGAAACACGTTAAAAGGAAATATATGAATGAAGCTAGAAAAAGCACACAAGGTAAGCTGGCATATACCACCAATATTCAGAGTAATTAAAAGCTTACAAACTCCACAGTTCAGAAATTCTACCACTAGATATGTATTATGGAGAATTTCTTACAATGTACTATGTCCTTACAAAGGACACATGAAGATGTTTCAGAGCAACAATATTTGAAGCAGAAAAGGGAAATGGTAAAATAACTCAGGTGTCCACCAACTATGAAATGGATAGATTTTGATATATCCATATATAAATACAGTGTAGCAATAAAAATGAAAAGATTATTGAAGTC
The DNA here is from genome assembly GCA_964023405.1 of Apodemus agrarius. Taxonomy (NCBI): domain Eukaryota; kingdom Metazoa; phylum Chordata; class Mammalia; order Rodentia; family Muridae; genus Apodemus; species Apodemus agrarius. The sequence goes on from OZ030014.1 coordinate 48,803,100, forward strand.
AAAGTTGATGCTGATGAATCTTGAGAACTATGAAAATTGTTAAAATGTAAATAGAGTGTGATCACATTTATGAGAATTTCAGCAGTTCACAAACCTAATCTAAATTCTTTAGGGAATATATACAAGGTAAAACTGCACCAAAATGGAAGAGACTGGTAAATACTCATTTCATATCATCTTCTGAGAGGAGAGATAACAGATTGGAGTTAGGGAGAAAATATAGGAGTTTTCAGAGGAATTAAATGTCTACAAATCTCTAGAGATTGATTCATGGTGTTTTGTATTAGAAAGAGCAGACAGATGCCAAATGGCATGGCATCACTTGACTATTCAGACTGTACCAACAAGCATTGTACATTCAGCTTCATACCTTTTCCAGACAGTCTAGAATCAATTGTAATGTAATCAGCTCAGGGAACCAGCACACATTAAAGGAAAGTTTATTGTGCAGATTAGTGAAAGAACATACTATTCTTTTTGAATTTTCAATGGTAATGCTACAAGCAGTGCTGATGCTCAGTGGATATCATGTTGTCAGGCTATCTGTGAGGATATCCTGTTGTTATGCCCTGCATCTTTTTTGAAGGTTCAGTGCCTACATAAGCTTAGTCATAATGTAGTATTATCATGGTCTCACCTAACTATAACAAACATCTCAGATTCATCTAGCATCTCATCAGTATCTGTAGAACAATGTCTCCAGAAAACAATCTAAGATTTTTATACCCAGACATAGTGCCAAACTTGGGCTGAAGAAATGGTTCAAAGAGTAAAGGCACTATAGTCAAACTTGGCAATTTCACTTTAATTCCTGAAACCTATGTGGTTAGAAGGAGAGAATTGACTACTGATCTCCACGTACATGAATGCACAAACATACACATATGCACAATGAATAAATAAATAAATATTTTAAAAGATTAAATTATCAGACATTCTTTTTTTTTTTTTTGGTTTTTCGAGACAGGGTTTCTCTGTGTAGTCCTGGCTGTCCTGGAGCTCACTCTGAAGACCAGGTTGGCCTCGAACTCAGAAATCCGCCTGCCTCTGCCTCCCAAGTGCTGGGATTAAAGGCGTGCGCCACCAACGCCCGGCAAATTATCAGACATTCTTAGGCATAAAAGTTCTCAGATATTATATATAATGATTTAGACATTCTTCAAAAAGTTACTTGATAAAATATAAGCAGTTATGAATAAATTAAAATGTAAACTTTTATGAATGAAGAACCAATAGTAAAAAGTTCTTGTGTGTGCCAAATCCAATTGAATATAAAATTAAAGAAATACAGATTAAAGTTTGACAGCAAAATGAGAAAGAAACAAACACCAACTCTACCAAGGTAGAGTAGTGATAGGTTTCCTCATATTTAATAACTTTAAGTCAACAGATAACTTTGCCTAAAAGTCAAAATATAGTTTAAGAGACAGTACATACAGTCCACCATTTTATGCTTTTCATAGTTTCATTAACTTGAGTAAAATTTCTTTGGAAAAAATTTTTCTTGAGGTGAGGGAGACTACTTATTTGATAAACAATTATTAATAGTCTATCAATACAAATAAAATTTTATTTTCAGGAACACATAGACCATTCTACTTTTACTCCAATTCTATATTGGTATTTATTTATTATAATTAGCACCTATCATGTGCCTAGGTACTATGTAGGCATTAGAGTATAAGAGTAAAGGCACAAAGTCCTTCCCTTGATGGATATTATATTTTTCAGACAAGAAATAAAGAGATGTAGAAATTACAGGCCAGACATGGTGGCACGTGCCTTTGACCTCAGAACTTGGGAGGCATTGGCAGGAGAATCTATGAGTTTGAGGTCAGTCTGGTCTACAGAGTGAGTTTCAGAACAGCCTGAGCTCAAGAAGTCCTGTCTCAAGGAAAAAATGGGGCAAAGGGAGTGACATTGGGGAGTTTGTGGTGTGTGTGTGTGTGTGTGTGTGTGTGTGTGTGTGTGTGTGTGTGAGAGAGAGACAGAGACAGAGACAGAGACAGAGACAGAGACAGAGACAGAGAGAGAGAGAGAGACAGAGACAGAGACAGACAGAGAACACAAGGTATAGAGTCTCACTTCCTTTTGCACATGGTATATGGAGTGAGAATTGTTACAGGTGGTAGTTGCAATTTACTCTGTTGTGCTATCTGCAGATACACACAAATAGGTAAATGTTTAGATTGATGATCATCAAATATTAGCATGGTTATGTCTGAGAATTAGGTTTGGGGTTTTGTTTCTAACTTTCTTTGTATTTTTTACATTGTTTCCATTTTATTATGAATATACATCATTCCATCTGTGAGAGAAAGAGAGAAAGTGAAATAAGACAAAGTCCAAGAATAGCAACATAGAAATCACAGTTTTGGGTAATGACTCAAATGAAATGAAAACTTAGACACTTAGACCCCTGCAAAACCCATATGTAACTCCCAACAGTAGCTTTATCTAGAATGAATAACATAAATATATTAGAATATTATTTAGTGATTAACAATAAAGCTATCACACCGTGATGGCTTTCAGTGCTGGGTGCACCATGAAAGCAACATTCAGTGCTTGGGGCTAAGTGGAGGACGCCAGTCACCTCCAAAGCCATAAACTGTGCGTTTCTCACTGCAAAACATTAAGGAGAAGACAAACTTCAGAGACGAGAGGGAGGGGAAATCACTGAAGGCCATTTCTCCTCTGTGGAATCCCTGTGTACAGCACTGTGACGCTAGACGCCTGACACTATGCCTTGCTTAAAATCCATAGGAGTATACTCAATTCATCTTCATCATATCTTGAACTTTAAGCTAACAATAGGGTATCGACATTATTTAATCAAGTATGACATACACCCATGGTGTTTATACGTAACGAATGAGAATACTGTTATATAAGAGACAAAGACATGGGAGGGTCAGAGCACAGACATGAAGAGCTAGGCTTTTAAATTTATTTTCATGATATTGAACTTGGTAATAATTGGGATATAAGCTAGATGGGTAATATACACACGCACATGCGTACATGTTCACATACACATGCACACACACACATGTACCTCACTTTCATAAAATCTTAGACTCAAAATTTTTTTAAATAATAAAAACTGAGTAGAAACATAGTAATAAAAACTGAGTAGAAAAAAGTTAAATGAAGAAACAAAAATTTTACCTTTAAATCTGTTTTGAAAATCATTTAAGGGCACATATTCAAATTTTCTCCCAAATTTAAGACTTGCATATCCATTTTTTTAAAAGTAGAATGTCTTCTTACCTGAAGAACTTTCCTAATCCTCTTTAGATTGTGGATCAATAGCAGGTTTTTCTCTTTGGAAACCCGACCCAACTGCTCATCCAATTGTATTAATAAGTTTTGAAGCAGAATTGTTGCCATAGTTTCATTGTTAGAAGCTACTTCCCTAAAATAAATAAAATGTCCAGGTATTACTACTTACTAAGAAACAGTTAATACAATATTTACTTTTTTCCCATATACATTTTAAATGGCAGATTTATTTTACAATGATAAGTATTTAGATGCTATAAAAGTTAAATTGAATTCATGAAAAGGTGTTCAATATCATTAGAGTTTTGTAAATGAAAATTATAATAAAACAGCACTTCATCCTCATTGGGGTCGCTAATTAAAAAAAAAAAAAAACAAAAACAAAAACAAAAATCAGAAAATAAGCCTTGGCAAGAATAGTAAGAAACCAAGGCCTTTATGTGTATCCATATAGTGAAATACTATTCAGCTTTAAATTTGAATAAAATTCTGGTAAATGCAGTAAGTAAGCCATCAAATAAAAGATATATGATCTCTTCATATGAAGTGCCTCCTTTACTCAAATTCATAAAAAAAAAGAAAGAAAGAAAGAAAGAAAAAGAACAGATTGGAACTGAGTTTTGAGGCCAGGGTTACTGTTTCATGAGGCAGGATTTCTGACCGAGATGATCATGCTGTGCAGATGGGTGGGAAGATAACAGCAGAACAAGCAGACCCGTCAACACCACCGAACTGTACCATTAACTGTGGTTAAGATCCTGCGGTTTATATTCTTACACGATAGAAAAGGGGGAATTTAATTAAACGGGGTGAATAGAGCTTTGAAAAATGTTCATTAACGGGATGGCTTCACATTCATTTAGAAGCTGTTTTGCATTATTTCTCATGTCCGACAGCTTGGTGTGGAGGCACTGAGCCTTTGGCCTCATCTTGATCTAATTGTAAAAAGGTAGAGACAGCCAGCAACAGGGAAGAAGTCTGTTGAAACTAAAGTGGGGGTGGGGTGAGGGGAAACATAGTGTGTGGAGGAGTGGCTGTTTCCCGCTGAAGGTGGACAAGGGTTCCTAAAAAGAATATTTACTGGCCTTGAGTCTATAATAATGGAATTGTCTGTTTCTCTGGGACTTGCCTGAAACATTGGTGTGGTGGTTTGAATAAAAATGACCCCCATAAGCTCATATATGCTTAGTCACTATGGAGTAGCGATATCTGAAAGGAATAGGGGGTGTGGCCTTGTGAGAGAAGATGTGACCTTATTGAAGGAAGTGTGTCATTGGGATAGGCCAGGCCTAAGCCAAGCCCAGCCTCTGTGTGTGTGTGTGTGTGTGTGTGTGTGTGTGTGTGTGTGACTGTGTGTGTGTGTGACTCTGTGTGTGTGTGACTGTGTGTGTGACTGTGTGTGTGTGTGTGTGTGACTGTGTGTGTGTGTGGTGTGTACCTGCAGGCTATGATATAGCTCCCAGCTACTGATCTAGCACCATGTGTCCCTCCATGCTCCCTACCATGATGATAATGGACTAAGCCTCTGAAACTATAAGCAAGGCCCCCAATTAAACTCTTATAAAGGCTGTTTTGGTCACGGTATCTCTTCATAGCAATAGAACAGTGACTAAGACAATTGGAGTAGGAGGTGCTTACAGGCAAAACCATTAAGTTTTTCTTTGTAGGGAACAAAACCAGAAAAAAAGAGTGGCTCCTTGCTTTTGAGATGAGTTTCCAAAACCTTGAATATATATATGTATATATGTATACATATATATGTATTAGATAATAGATATTAGATATATTAACCAAAAGAATGCATCTACTGAGTCAAAACCAGACCCTGGAGTACATGGCCAGGACACAAAGCATCTGCCCATCACGTTCTAGGGGATGCTTTTGAGCCTACCAGTCTTGAGTCTCAATCCACTGGGCCAGCAGATGCCGGATCTCCATGGGAAAGTTGTCATCGTAGAACTGATCGACTTGCTCCAAAAACTTGATTTCTAGTTGTTGGACTTGATTCCACTGAGACATGCTACAAAAGAAGGGTGAAGTAAGAGCTTTAAATTGTTGCTCCCTGGGAGCCACGATGCAGCGTTTCTTCTCAACTCAGACCTCACTTAGCTGTTCGCTATTAGTGAATTGGAGGGGGAAATCAACTTTTATAGTTTCTCAGAGGGAGGAGAAAAATTCATCTCAACAAGGAAAGGAGGAAATGCATTTAAAACAGCGTCCAGGGGTTCCTCTTGGTGTTTTCTTGAAAGTTATCCCTTGTACAGGACAGCTCTCTTCCTCTGCCCCAACCACATCCTTCCTCGCCCTGCCATGACCTCCTTGGCTGCTGTTTCAGGAAGTCCCTCCCTCTTCCCCAAACCCCATGCCCTGCCCTACCTGGCTGTCCATATAGACTCAGGGTGAGCACAGAACCTGTACTGTCAGCAGAATGCTTCCCTATCCCTCCCTCCTTGAGTAGGTTGAGTGTAAACAAGTACACACACACACACACACACAGTGACTGTACCTTCTGAGTGTACACACACTCACATACACATACACACACACACTGACCATACCTTCTGAGTGTATACACACACACTGACTGTACTTTCTGAGTGTACACACACACACTGACTGTACCTTCTGAGTGTATACATACACACACACACACAGTGACTGTACCTTCTGAGGGTACACATATACACACATTGACTGTACCTTCTGAGGGTATACACACACACACATACTGACTGTACTTTCTGAGTGTACACACACACACACACTGACTGTCCCTTCTGAGTGTGTACACACACACACACACTGACTGTACCTTCTGAGGGTACACACACACACACTCACTGACTGTACCTTCTGAGTGTACACACACCACACACTCACTGACTGTACCTTCTGAGTATACACACACACACACACACATACTGACTGTACTTTCTGAGTGTACACACACACACACACACACACACATACTGACTGTACCTTCTGAGTGTACACACACACACACACTGACTGTACCTTCTGAGTGTACACACACACACACTGACTGTACCTTCTAAGTACACACACACACACACACTGACTGTACCTTCTGAGTATACACACACACACACACACACACACACACACACTCTCTGACTGTACCTTCTGAGGCCTATTCATTCATTTCTTCCCCAGAGCTTCGTTTTCTTGAAAATGCTCAAACCTGTCTTTCTTTATTTCATACCTGTTGGGACTCTACAGTCAGTTTATGCACCTGACTGAGTCCCGTTCTGTGGCAGCTTCCTGAAGAACTGCGTACATGCACTCCCGAGTTCAAGTCACATCCGCACAAAATATTTCTAAACATTCATTTTCGTTGTTCTCTAGTGATCTATGGTTGGGCAAAGCTTTTTTAGATACAACGTCACCTTGTATCTGACAGTGATTGAGCCCTCAAGTTAACTAGAGTAGAATAAACTCACCCATGTTTATAACACAAACACAGGGACCAGTGTGTTACTCTAGTGTAGCCTACACACTCACACTCTGGCCAGCACAGAGGCTGTAGATGTACTTCCTAGCGTAGAAAAATCTTTATGGCCGTATCCCCCTGACATTACTAAGTTATTGTCTTTGCTCTTTTGGAATGCAGAATTCTTGATTAGTAATACTAGGTCAAGGGAAAAAACTTTCACCACAATATTTCAATACACCTTGGAGGTGTAACGTTTCCCTTTGTTTATAGAACAAATTGAGTCTTCAGATTTCATTGGGAACATTTTTAAACACCGTTTCCTTGAGCTTCCACTAAATGTTATAAACTATCCCAATAAATAAATATGAATCAATCGATAAGTAAAATAAGAAAAGTTGTGTTTCACTCGGGAACATGTAGTTAAGGGAGAGAAGCTATCTTGAACTGGTATATGACTTTCTGCTCATGAGCACTCACGACTGTCACTGCAGGTATGCTGTGAGTGCTTAGTAAATAATGTTTATTTAAGGAAGCTTATTTGGGCCTCCTGATGGGCCCCTGGATAGGCGGGAGGATAGGAAGCACCTCGGGCTTTACAGAGAACCAAGCGCCAAAGAGGGCTTGTGACTCCTGCCCACGCTGTGCAGCTCTGACAAACTCCCCGGGTCTGGGAACGGAACTGGAGCTTTCTCTGCTGCTACCTGCTGGACCTGCTGCAAAGGTTCGGGTCAGGAGGTCAGGAGCTGAAGACAGCTTGGCCGCTTTCACTGTTTCTACTGTTAAATCTTCTTCGTTATTTGAATACGGGTCTATTTTACTTATCTCACAGTTAAATCACTCAGATAAGTCACTCTTGCAAACCAAAGCTGCAGCAAGGTGCAGAAGGACCCTCTTCTCCCTGGCGGACCCTTCAGACCTAGCTTGGAGCTCAGGAAGTCCCACCCCTGGCTGAGGAGCTATTGGCAACTGTTGGTTGGAGGGAGGGAGAGTGAGTTTTCTCAGGGTCTGCGTCCCTGAAGCTACCTACGCTCCAATCCTACCTTACCACCCATGCACGTGAACGCGGTGCCTTAGAAACAAACCAGCAAGTAAAGTTGAGAGGGGATAAATACCCTAGGGAGAAAAAAGAGAAGATTCGGAGGCTAGCTGACGCTGATGAGAGTCGATTTGATAAGTTCCTTTTAAAATTGCTTTTCTAAAACCTTAAGAAATTAAGTAAAGCGGGCTTGGGGGTGGAGGGGTGGTTTTGGTTTGGTTTGGTTTGGTGCTGTTGCTGTCGTTCAGACCTCCAGCGGGGTATCTTAGTTTTCACTTTCTAGGGGCTCACAGTCCTGCCTCAGGACAAGCACTTTTTACCTAAAACCCGGATGCCTGCCTGTCTCCCCCTCTCCCCGTCCCCCCCCCCCCGCCCCCATCCTGGCATCCAGGCATTCAGGTCCATCCTCCAGGAACTGGCCATGCTGTTGACTCTTTGACCTCTTTGCAAAGGCGCGACCCACTCCTTAAGCATCACTCACACTTCTCAAAGCCACAATCACCAGCTGCCCTAGCTGCATGTTGTTTCTCTAAAACCCAGATAGGCCCATCTCAGGTCAGACATCACAGCTCCCCTCCGCGGGCTAAAGAAAATCAGGGCTGCCTCCCAGCCCTGAGCTGACACACCTCCCGCAGCAGCACAGCCCCCGACCCACCCCTCCGCTCCACAGTGATGCCTGGACTTCTCCCTCCTTCAAGGAAGAGCCGGAGCCAGATCTCCATTTAAGTCTTTGGAAGACTGTTTTGTTTTTTTCTGAGTGATTTGAGTGAAGGAGTAGGACCCTTCTTTTTATAGGCACCCCTTCCTCCCCAGTCGGGTTAAAACGAAGCAACACAATACCAACTGGAGAAAGAAGACCCAGGCATCCTGCCTGGGTGTTTCCTACTGTGGAGAGGCCACACCCAGATGCGGGCCGCCTGGCTTACCTGGCTCTCTCTCCCTCCGTCCAGATACTGGCACAGCAAAAGTCCGAGGTCAGAATCGGTCTTCAGGGTCCACAGAGGCTGACGCCATTCCCCTAGGGGATTTGCATTTCTCCACCCACTTGAGGCTTTCCTGTACGTCAGTGTTTCAGTCCCTGGGACTCTAGTCAGTTCCTACCCACTCTCTTCTAGAAAGGCGCTACCAAGTCAGGCTGACGCCCCCCTTTGCAGAGCCCCTCCCCCATCCCTAGTAGCCACTCTTAACAAATGCAGATGGCCCAAGAGTGTAGAGGACCGGTACACACTGAGAGGCTGGGATTCCTGTTTTCCTCAGACACAGCTCCACTCTTTCTGGTGAAGCAGCCTTGAAAAGAGAGGGCTAAGGAACCAGGATCAACACACCAACCTCCAGCAGGGTCTGCTCTCTTGAGAGAGGACAGACTTATTCAGGTTTGGGCCAACTCCTTTGAAAGTTCCCGCATCTGCCCTCTCTGGCCGGCTCCCGCTCTACATAGTAGGTAAGTCTGGTACCTGCAGTGTGTGCGCTCCCCTCCTTAAGACATGGGCCTGTTCTAGATTCACAGAACTGGGTGGAGCCTTGGTTCCTTTTGGTTCTAAATTACTCAGAGGCATAGCCACTGGACTAAGGCCATCCTCGCTCGGGGATCGCCGACTTTTAGCGAATTCCCTTAGATATTAACGCCTTGAACAGGAAAAAATTCTACAAGAGTTCAGCAAAACAAACCAGACTGGTGGAAAGCAATGGCCATTCTGGCTACATTTGTGTCTAGGGGCGTATACCTAGGCAAAAGCCTGTATCATACTCACAATGACGGGTCACCACACAGGTGCCACCTGGATTCTTCTCTCCCAGGTGACAACTGCGTCATTCCCTCCCCACCGTGAGTCAACTGTCATTGTGGTCAACTATATCAGTATGCATTGACAGCCCAAGAAGTCCTGTCCTGGCTGCTTGGCCACAGGGAATCTTCTCGACAGTGTTATGTTGCTAGGTTCCCACACAAAGAAAGTCCTACTTTGGGTAACCCATAACTGCTGGAGAACCCCAGTTGTCTTCTATAAATCAGCTACTTACATGCCTAACAGGGTCATAGTCTTGGCATCCAAAATTCACATTAGTTCCGCCCCAACCTACCCAGGAAATTTTTCTCCCTCCCAGGAGCTGGGGCTGTGACTTAGACAAGTCTGGGCACTGTCATTATTCACTCCTGATGTCCCACACACACACACACACACACACACACGCTGTGTCTTCTCACCAGGTACCTTCCCCCACAGTGAGATCCTTGCCTTTGTGAAGATGTCAACATGCCCCAAACCCACAGTAGTTTTTGTTTTGTTTTGTTTTTTGTTTTTTACTTTAACTTTCTTTTACTCTTCTTGACCAACTGTCTGGGAGAAACAGAACACACTCCTTGGATTTTCTGACGCCACCGCCCCCCCCCCCCCCCCGGCGCCATGTTCTTAATCTCTGTCTCTCTCTTCCTCCTCCCTGCCCCCTCTCTTTCAATATGTGTGTGGATACCGGCATGGGTGCTGGCTTGCCTCAGATCTCAAGTGGAGATCAGAGAACAATGTCCAGTGTCACCCTTGCCTCCAGCCCTGTTGACACTGAGTTAGCCAGCCTGGGCTACCTGAAAGCTTCTGGGGACTCTCCTGTCTCCCAGCTTGCCGTGGCACCATCACAGCTGGCTTTACATGAGTCATGGAGATCCAAATTCAAGTCCTCTTACCCACATGCGAGTACCTGACACACTGAGCCATTTCCCTAGAGTCAGACACATTTAAAGTGGAAAAAACTGGGTGAAATTAGCATCAATAGCACAAATAACATAATATCTACAAAATATTTCTGGATATAATCAATGTAAAGATTTAAATTACCACCTAGGATACTTTGTATTCCTTCACATTAAACACCTAGATTCTGAAGGGAAAGTGGCATTTACAGTTCTCAGCTGACACTGGATTTCTTTCCAGTGTCTAAAGGTCCCTGGTGGCTAGTGGCTGCCATCCTGGACAACAAAGGCAGAGACCACTATGTGACACTTTTACTTCCTGCCTTAGAGTGTTAATGACATTGGTTTTCGTGTCTTTATCGCTATACTTAGCCCTTCAGTGCCTGCTGTGTAAAAAATGGGTGTGCTCTCTTTCTCCTGGAGACACTTCTAGTTCTCAAATAGATCTTGAGACACCTTAATGCTTTTTAAAAATTGTTGAGAACTCCCATGTTTGTGTGTTACACTTTTGCAATTATTCACTCTATTGAAATTCAAATCTGAGATAAGCTATTCATGCTTCCAATGATATGCCCATTATATGTTAAAATGAACATGTTTCATAAACAACAAAAACATCTTCCAGCATAAAAGTACAGTGAGAAGAGTGGCTTTAGGGTTTGTTTTGAGACAGGGTCTCAAGTAGCCCAGGCTAGCCTCAAACTCATTATATACTATAACCTTGAACTCCTGATCCTTCTGCCTCCATCTCCCACGTGCTGGGACTACAGGCCTGCATCACCTCTCTAGACCTGAGTTACATTCTTTAAGTCTCTCTAAAGTTTGTTTTGAGAATACAACTGGATTCTCATATCTGCTCCTGCATTTAATATGTTGTAAAATATCATTTTGCTTGAGATATTTAAAGAAAATCAAGATTGACATCACTATGTAGTGAAATAGAAAGAGTTATCATAATAGCCTTTTGGCTAACAAAGTTATTACTTGAAACCACACACTCAGTAAGTGGTAGATTCTCAGGAACCAACTGCATTGTAGAACCTGAAATCATATCAAACCCTTTATAGATACTGTTTCAGCAAACCCATTGGTCTGGCTGCCTTTTGCTTTGTGTGACTTTTCTCTGTAGGGTTAGGGACCACACCCAGAGCTTTGGGCATGCTAGACAGGAACTCTGCCCCTGGGTTACTCCAACCCTTTTGTATCTTGCATTTTGAGTGGATCTTTTATCCACGTGTGGTTTTGTAGTCGTTTGGAAATCATTTGTGCACAGAATTATGCAGACACTCTGAGTGCTGGTACAGTTCATCTGCAATGGAAGCAATCAACATCTGGTGACATCTCTATGGACCTCTTACATGCTGGGACGCTGTGGAGCTCACGATGGGGAAGAAGACTTTCCCTGTTTGGCTTTCACCAGCTTCCCTGTCGTGACAAGCTCCCTTTGGTCACTCAGACAACTGAACAAGTGCTTTTCCTTGAGAGGCCCAGGTAAGCCTTCAAACGTAATGTCCTACTTCACCGTACATACTGGAAAGGTGTACCTTGAAGGTCTGAAACTCAGTAAAACGTAATATCATCTGGCACTGCCTCCTTTGCTACATATTAAAGCGTCAATTGTTTTGCTCGGCATGTCTTTGGTAGCAAGTGCAAATATGAACCTACTGAAAAGCAAAACATCATTATAAAAATAGCTTGATCTCTCAAAGCCCCTCAAGATATATTGGGGGTCACATGTGGAACTCTGCAGATGACTGAGAACATTCCTTTCCCACTGCAGTCACTTCGCTCGAGGGGGGATTCCTGAGGAGTCACTGTTAGAATACCTTCTTCCTGCTTGACTGATTGAAGGAGACATCTGCCTTCATCCTCTAGTCTATCTTATGAAGGCATTTCAGAAAGACACCAATGCCACTGTGCCTCTTTCTGAATCAAGTCTAACTAACCAAGTCCCTTCATTGCCCTGGCCCACCTTAGAGCTAAACAAAGCAAAATATCTAATGAAACAAGCAAAGAGGTTATAAAATGAATTTCCTGTGAAGAATCTCAAACTTAAAAGCCCCCACAGACTTCCCATCTCTTCCCCCAAAGACACTCCCCAATGCTGAATTATAAAGCTTATGCCGGATGCCCTATTAGCCTTTCGGGAAGGTAGATTCTGTCTCTGGCTGTGCCTGGATCTGGTAATGTAACCTCCCTGACCCATCTGAGTGCTGAATTCCCTTCTGTAGAAATGGGAACACAGATTCCATAGAAAATGGCTGCGAAGTCAGAGATACGATGTAGGCAACTAGGTAGGGGAGTAACTACTAGCTGTTGGTAACAGTGGTTTGTCAAGTTCTGAGGTCAAAGGTTGATCCTCCACCTTTCGCTTCTCCCTTATTTTATAGGTGGTGAGCAGAAGTCAAGCAGAGGTCCATGGCAGCAGGAAGCATCGCTCTTGCAAGCAAGAGGCAGAGTGGATTCCATATCCATTCACCTGACTGCGCTTTTCTGTTCTGCCAAGGACAGCTATTTATTTTGGAGGCCAAAAGCGGAGAAGGGGGGTGGGTGGAGGCGCCAGAAAGAGAAGCAAGTCAGCGCCCTCTCCTGACATTTCTTGTATAAACAATATAAGCATTTATTGGTTCTCATCTTTGGTAGAACCTTATCTCCCTTCTCCAAGCTTAATGCTGGTCTTCCCAGGTCACTGTATTCAGCCACTAAGGTTCGTGAGAACCAGACAAAGTCTTGTAAAAAGGGTTTAAAAGCCAAGGTTTCTCAAGCCCAGTTCCCTTTGACTGCGCTCCCTCTACTGGCGCATCCAAGCATTGCAATGTGAGGACCACCAGATTCTTTCAAATGAAATACCATTGGCCGGAACTCAACCAGACATGGTACTAAGAATTCCATCTGCATTGTTTGCCTAATCCTCAACACTACGCTGCTGTGCCCAGTTCTCAACACTTGCAATAGTCTATTAGTTGGAAATAGACTTTACCCATCTTAGTGAGAGTTTCTATTGAGGTGATAAAACACCCAGGACCAAAAGCAACTTGGGGAGGAAAGGTTTTATTTCAACTCACTGTTCTACGTCACAGCCCATTGTGAAAGAAACTCAGGGCAGGAACCTGGAAGCAGGAATGAATGAGAAACCACGGAGGAGTGTGGCTTTCAGGCTTGCTCCCCATGGCTTGCTCAGTCTGCTTTCTTATACAAATCAGGACCACCTACGCAGGGATGACACCACCCACGGTGAGCTGGGCCTTCCCACATCAATCATTAATCAGGAAATTGTCCCACAGGTTCCCAAACTATTCTTGCTAACATCAAGTTAACAACAACAACAACAACAACAAAATGGACTCAACTCACCAGCACTCTTAAGCATATGCATGCATTTAGAAATGTCCAACATACTATGACGACAGACACATTTGTTAAAAGAATTTCAAAATATACAGCAGGCTGTCTGGTGCCATACCATCACCTGTGCTGTTCGCAGAGCGCTGTCGGGCCGTCAGCGCTGAAGCTCAGCTTGGAAGAGTAGACAAGACTCTTTTCCAAAACTTGTTTGTCTGGCCAGTTAAACACTCCTCAGTCTCCTTATATGTTGTCATGTATGTATTCATTTGTGGGTCTGACGCTGAGGTGGATGTTTAGAGAATCCGGACTAAATATGGTTTTTCTTTGTGTCTCAGTTTCCTGTGCCTGGAGCACATAATGTGTTTATTAACTGTGCAGTAAACAGAGGGAAGGGCTTGTAGAGAGCGACAGTTCCATAGACTGTCCTCCTGGAAGAAGGCTTTCCAGAGACAGGTTCTTCATTCCCGCAAGACTGCTATTGCCACTGAAATTTATAAGAATATCTTACATTTTATAAGTTTACAAATAGCCATGCAAAGTCATTAGGATCATTACATAATATTCCAAACTGAGGCAATTTTCCTCCCTCTGAAATGCTTTAGCAAGGAAACTATTGTCATTTAAGATATATCTTGGGCACTGGGGAGATGGGTCATTGGGTACAGCATCGACTGTGCGGGCATCACAACCAGAGATGGAATCCCATGTAGGACACACGAATGCACATCTGGAATCCCATGTGGGACACATGAGTGCACATCTGGAATTCCAGTGGTTTTAAAGAAAGGCAGAGGTGGAGGCAAGAGAACCTGTGGAAGCTACGGGCCAGCTAGCTTGCTGTGCATGGCAATGCACAAGGAAAGACCCGGCCTCAAACAAAGAGGATTAACACGCAAGATGGTCCTTTGACCTCCACATGCATGGGTCACATATGCAGCAGATGGCATCTATGAGCCTGCTGTCACACATACAAAATACACATGCATCATACACACAACACGTACACATTCATACATGAAAATACTTCAATTAACTAGCATAAGTTGGAGAAAGGGCATCTACCAGACTCTATCTAAATTCTACATAGGAACGATAGAGGAAAGAGACTCATAAATGACAGAGTGGCCATTGAGAAGGTTTCTGGGGTGGGGATTGAATAGTGAATGACAAATGGTCCTCATTGAACTGTGTTCCTGTTGCCAATTTCTCTCTAGTGACCATGATTTAGAGAAAAGGAAAGAGAAAACATTTTAAAGTGTGCTATGTGAGATGGAGTGTAGACAGGGATCCCAGGAAGTTTGCTGTCCAGATAGTCTGCCCTATATTGCAAAGATCAGGCCAATTACAGACCCTGTCTCAAATACAAGGTGGGATGCACCTAAGGATGGCACCCAGATTGTCCTCTGACTCCCAAACACATATGCACAAATGTGCCCATGCACCCACATGTATACACATATGCACATGCTATGTCCCTTAATATTTTTAGGTCTTCTTTCCTCAATGTAAAATCCTATGCATATTTAGATAGATTTATGTCAAGTAATTTCTCTTGTGAGGAAAATGGCACCATTAAAATTCTAAATTCTAATCGTCCACTGCAATGAGCTTTTGGGCATTGAGATAGTCTGTAATGTAGCTAAACTCTCACATTCAAGGAGTTATTTTTTAAATTCTTTTGAGATGTCTGCATGCACACTCATATTTTCTGTTAATAAAGATAATTTTCTGCATTCTAATATGTGTTCCTTTTATTTATTTTTCTTGTCTTATTGCAGTTGATAATAGTTCTCAAACAATATTAATAGGATTGTTAAGAAAATAAGCCTTGCACTGTTCCCATTCTTGGGAAGAGTACCCTTGTCTTTGATTAGTAACTATAATGTTAACTGTTGGTTTGGGATATATACTTAACTGGAACAGCAAAGCTACTTCTGTGAATATTTTTGACAATTTTTATCATGGGTAAATGTGTGAGATTGTCATCATCTACTGAGATGACTGTGTTGGCTTGAATGAGAATGGCGCCCGTGTGTTTTTATGCCTGGTCCCTACATAGTAGAACTGTTTGGAAAGGCTGAGTAGGTGTACCTTTGTTGGAGGTGTGTCACTGGATCTTAAGGGTCCAAACAATTGTGATTCCTAGTGCCTTTCTCTCTACCTTGTAATTGTGAATCAAGATGTGACCTCTCAGCTGTTCCTTCTCTCTGCCATCATGACTTCTATCTATGTTAAAACTACTCATGCATTTGTAGAGTAAACCCCACTAGGCTGACACCATCTGTCTGTCTGTCTGTCATCTGTCAATTTTTCTCTTGTGAACGTTGATAGGATATGTCTTTCAAATAATTTACCTTTCTTACCCAAGATATTATAGGCATAAAATTATACTGTCTCTTTTCAAATATCTGCAAGGAACTGGTGAGATGGCTCAGTAGGTGCTTTCAGCCAAGACTGATGACCTGAGTTCATTCCCCAAAACCTACATGATAGGAAGAGAAAACTGAGCCGGGTAGTGTTAATGCAAGCCTTTAATCCCAACAGTGAGGAAACAGGCAGGTTGATCTCTGAGTTCAAGGCCAGCCTGGACTACAGAGCAAGTTCCAGGATAGCCAAGGCTACACAGAGAAATTCTGTCTCAAAGGAAAAAAATGAGGGAGAACAAGAAGAGGAGGAGGAAAAGGAAGAGAAAGAGGAGGAGGAAGAAGAGAACTGAGTAATGTCTGTTGTTATAGGACATCTACAGTCTCAGAAGCTAACACATGCTCAGTGAATGATGGTGTTAAGAATAACCACCCAGCCCAGCACAGTGGCATGAGATGGCACAGGATTTTAATCCCCCAGCACTTGGAAGATAGAGACAGACAGAGTTTTGAGTTGAAGCCCAGCCTGGTCTACATAGTGAGTTCCAGGGCAGAAAAGACTATAGAGAGAGACCCCGTCTCAAAAACAAGACAAATAAGACAGAATGAATGCCCAACAGTTCAAAAGAGTTGTTAAAAGGAACTGCAGAGGAAAAAATACCAGGTGTTTCCTGACAACAAAGAATATCGGAGCTAATGGCGCAGTCAAGGTGTGATGCGCAACTCTATTTGGGCAGGAAGGAAGGTGCTAGGTTCAGCCTTTCTAAAGAGGGCACTGATGCAGGACTGACACTGGCAGCCTTAGTCAGAGATGGAGTGACGGTACATGCCTGTAATACCAGCTCCTGGGGGCAACGTCTCAGGAGATCAAGATGATTCTCATCTAATTGTTTGAGGCCAACTTGGGTTCCTTAAGACTTTGTCTTTAAAAAAAAAAATCCATCAAAGGGGAATCATTCTGCACCATGAGGAAAAGAACCTGATTACAAGCTGTTAAGGGAACATCACTGTAAATAAATTTAGGTAGTGCTGGGATTTCTAAGTCAGTCTGTTCCTTGAGCAAGAGAACCCTGTTGAGGAGATGAATGGGACTGATATATAAACAGCTCCAAATCCCAAGATAGGAGCCTTGCTGTTGTAAGGTCATATCTAATTGGATAAGGGTGCACTTCTAATGCTAAGGTACCTCATAGGACATAGGAGGTTTTGAAAGACACCTCAATGTCTTCGGCCTAAGCAATCCCAAGTGATTGCCTCCTTAATTGATTATATTCTTTGGGGCTATCGCTACAGTGAGAGGCGTGCTCGCTGAGCATGAACTCTTCTGTACTGGGTTATTGTGGAAAAGAAGGCAAGGAAGAGACAGAGGAACTTTGGTCTTATAGGTACAGAGAACAAAGGAGATGAAGTTTGAAGGAGCTGAGTAGTTTGATAAATACTCACGCTCAGCACCAGCTCCCTGTGGTCTGACTATTCAGTGAAATCAATAGCGAAAGAAACCGAAAGGCCTGGAGGGACAGCCAATGGCGGGGCCCGTGAAGCACATTCCCACAGGCAGCAGCAATCTGGGCTTCAGGGAAACTGCCTGAGCTATAATTTGTTAACATACATTGAAATACCTTACCACTGCCCTGCTGTTGATATAGTGCAGCCCTATAGAACCTATATAACCTATAAACTATATAACCTATATAACTGTAGCCATGTAACATATATCTGTTGGTGTGGATGCTAATTTCCCTTGCCTGTGCTAAAGCAGCAATAATCACTTGCGCACTATCTCTAGTGTCTACTGTGGATCTTCCAAGAGGCGAGAGGATGTGGAGAAGGAAAAAAAAAAGAACTAAGCCAAACATTGCCTCTTTTAGAAAGATGGCTGGACACTAAGCATTTGGGATGATGGGAAACAAACATTTCTTTGCTCGAATCTAATCTTTTCATGGCCAATGAGCAACCCAACACAGGCCCACCTGCTGGTGTGGCTGATTTTAATTACAAAACTCCAGGCTTGCGTATTGCCGTGCAGAGAGCAATGACTGTACCAAACCTTTCCTTGCTACAGACTGAGATTACTCAAAGGAACTAACATCAGAATTATGGAAAACACATTAGAAAGAAAGTAGAGTACAGTGTTCTGTCTCCTTTATGTTGAAATGGCCAATAATAGCGATATAGTCTGAAACTAAGAGAAACCAAACTAAATTGAATATTTCCACAGAAGTAGATAGGCGGCTCCGCAGTGTGTAAAGATAACGGACTCAGTCTCAGAGACTAAGGACTCGATAGCATGTCTTATTTTCCCAGAGTATTTGATTGCATGAAATCAGATCATCCGTAAGCAGCCGTCCTAGGTTAGGTCTTTCACTGGTCCTTGTGGGGGCTGCAAAGTCTCGGTTTCATGTAAGATCATTGCTGGAGAGTGGTCTTACACACAGTGAAAGAAGGCTGTTTAATTGAAAAGCACGATTTTAAGGAAGGATGCTCTACCATATCCATAAGGATGTAGATGGTGGACAAGTTGTCAAAGCCCCCCCACTTTTTTTTTCCTTGGCCAGTTCTGAAAATGAAGAGTGTCCGAGCACCAGGGGGCACTGCTTTCACACGGAAAGCCAACAGGGCCTGGCTTTATTGTACATTAACCTTAAGTTCCTTTCACATTTGAACAAGATGGGTATTATTCTTTGACTGCTTCTTACTTGTGATCATATAATGTTTTTTCCTGTGGTTTCACAGATTTTGTAGCAATTCCAAGCTGGACTCTACCAACTGCTGTATGACTAAAGGCATTGTGTTGGTATCCATCCATCCACATACATGCATACATACATACATACATACATACATGATATATATATGTGTGTGTGTACATACATACATACATACATACATGCATCAGGGTGAATGTAGGAGGGAAGAAACAGGAAAGAAACAATCTCCATGCCAAATGGCTGTGAGAGTTTGATTAACTCTTGGCATTGTGGAGCCTGGACACCTGAAGAATGCCTCTGGTGACTCATACTCGGGACAGAGCTGAGTCAGGTATTCCGTTAATTTAGGTTTTAAAAAAAACACACAAAAATGACAAACAAAAAGCAAAACAAGGGCTGGAGAGATGGCTGAGCAGTTAAAAGCACTGGCTGCTCCTCCAGAGGTCCTGAGTTCAATTCCCAGCAACCATCTGTAATGGAGGATCTGATGCCGTCTTCTGGGGTGTCTGAAGACAGCAACAGTGAAATGAATAACTAAATCTTTAAGAAACAAGAAATTTTTTAAAAGGCAAAACAAAAAAAAACAAAACACCTCTAAGCCTTAGATGCTCAGGGATCTCAAATCTACAAAGGGCGGTGATGCCAAAGGGTGGCCCGGGCTTCCTAGCTCTCTATGTCTTCAGAGAATCCACTACAGCAAATGTCTACCTTTAACAATCATCCAAATAAGGATGCTGCAGTCACATAGCAAACTCTCCTTTCTTAGACAAGTGCTCTCTGGCTGTTTTTTAAGTTCTTTGTTTAGGACGCTAAAGCCAGTCATGTTGGTTGGTTGGTTGGTTGGTTGGTTGGTTGGTTGGTTGCACAGAACATTTTTTAGAAAGTTCTAACAGAATAGCACTCTAACACTCCAATTCACTTATAATATAAGCATGGCCCCCACACTCACTTTCTTCTCAATGGATAGAATAGGAAATGACAAGTGCTGCAATTATGCAAAAGAGAGATTAGCAAAAGAAGGGACAGTAAGAGCCACAGTGAAATATCGAAGAGTTATATGTTCAGGCTCCCTAAAAGATGGCTGCCAGTCCCCTCAGGGCAAAGCAGCTTGTCCTGTCTAGCCCTGTCAGGAACATCCGCTTAATGAGCTGTAATGTGAGACTTGGACATAACCAACTGCACAGTGGTAACTCTGCTGCAAGCGCATTGTCCTCGTGCCCAAATTCAATACCGCTCCATTGTAAACAAGAAGTCTGGCTTAACTTGGCTGTCCACTAAAAATATTTAAACTAAACCAGAAACTGACATCATAGGGGCAGGCCGAGTTCCCTGTGTTTAGATTTGGGGCCGTTTCTATACTGTTTCCAGAAATTTCCACCGGATGCTGCTCAGCAGCTGTAACAATGGGTTACATACAGAGATTAACAGGGGAAACCCGATTAAATCATCCAGACAACTGATCTTTCTGCAAAGGTCAGGCTCTCCAGATTGGGACTTTTAACACTGTGCTTTGGGCCAAGAGCCAAGAGAGACATACAGTGACTCTGTTGTCTTCGCGCTCAGTCCTGACAGAGCACGGAACTGTTTTAGTTGGCTCTGCTCATGCCCCACTTAACGCCTTAAATGGGAACTTCCAGGGGTGCTGCTCTTTGCCTTGGAGATAGCCAGGGGCAGAAATGCTGTCCAGTGGCAGGCAATTAACCGCTCATAAACGGTGCTGGCAATGAAGTCAAGGTCAGGTTACCCCTGAGAACACCAGGAGACAAAGCCAATCTGGGAAAAAGGGTGATACAGTCACCTCTGCTGTAGCTGCATTGTGCAAACCCTGGCTCAGAGGCCCGATTGTTTCGGGCTCATTTATTCAGCTGGCAGAGTTTACTCAACATCACAGCTGAAACCCCGAGCTTCTCACCTTAGACCGTGGGCTTTCTAGCAAGAGAACAGTCTTCCTTCAGAGATACATGTCCTTCTTACATTCTGATTGTAGTCAATTCAAAATTTTCAGGGTGGGTCTTATGAGATCTGGGATGTGAGACTAGAACTTTCTGGAGTGGTTGCTATAGTCTCAGTTCCTCTAAGGTTGTTTTGTCAAGCATACCCAGGCCTCAGTAGAGCGACATATTTTTTTTTAAATGGCTTACACTTTGTACTCGTGCGTTTGGACGGCCAATCGGGGCACTCGGTCTTGACTCTACCTTTGTGATTGAGAAGTAAGCCTAGTGATAGCAAGAAATCTCTAGAAAGAAAGCAGATTGCTTACAAAGCAGTCCTAGTCAACCGTGTAAGGGTAGGACTTACTTTACAGAGCACTTGCTGAAGTGGTTGACTTTTCTGCAGGGTAACAGCTGTTTAACATTTCCTGGAGGACTGGGGAAGCGCCAGGACACTGGGGAAAGAGCCAACATAGCATAGTTGTTAAAAATAAGGGAAATGTTTAGTAGGAAACATGAAGACCTGTAAGTTCAACTTTTATAGCTGGGGAGGAAGTCTTGAAAGTGAATAAATAACAAATAAACAAGATACTGATTTTACATGAGCTACACCCCTCCCAGGCCAATCTAATATTTTAATCTATCGGCATAAGATCAACAGGTATATCTATGGATTAGAGATAGGGCCATAAGTGCATGGGAGAAAATGATGTTCAGACAAGCCCTAGGGATCACGATCACAGCTGCAGTGGAGAACAGAGCTAAGGTTGTGCCTGGAACAGGAACCAAAACCTAAGAAAATGAAGTTCATCTAAGATCTAATGCCATCTACTGCTCTTAGAGGTTGGAATTTCTGGGTTGGAAGGGAAGATGATGAGTAAAGAGGCCTGCAGCCGGGTCTGACAACTGGGGTTTAATCCCTAGGACCAACTCCTGTAAGCTGTCCTTCAACTTGCACATGTAACACCCCAGCATGCGTGTGCTTCTCCTCCCTCCCCATGTAAACAAACACATAAAATGAAGAAAACCATTTTCAGAACTTGAAATGAATTCCCAAGCATAGGTCCGTAGAGAGTATTTAGTTCGTTTGAGACAAACAGCTGCCATTGATTACTTTTGATAGTGCTGTTTCTTCATTATCCTTCCAGTCATTCATATTCATGTATGTATGAGTATATGCATGTATTATGCATGCATGTATGCATGAATGTATGTGTGCGAGCATGTATGCATGAAAGTATGTGTGTGTACATGTATGCATGAATATATGTGTGCGTGCATGTATGCATGAATGTATGTGTACATGCATGAATGCATGAATATATGTGTGCATGCTTGTATGCATTGTATGTGCATATAAATATGTATTTATTTGTTTGTCTGTTTGTTTGTTTTTCAAGACAGGGTTTCTCTGTGTAGCCCTGGCTGACCTGGGACTCACTCTGTAGACCAGGCTGGCCTTGAACTCAGAGATCTACCCACCTTTGCCTCCCAAGTATTGGGATTAAAGGCGTGCGCCACCTCTGCCCAGCTCAGCAATTCATTTATTTACTAATACTCACCAAGCATCTTGTTTTGTTTTTATTTATTTCCTGTGTGTACATAGTCAAGTGAGTTTGGAGGTCAGAGGCCAGTGTCAATACTATCTTCCTCTATTGCTCTCCATTCTTTTGTGAGACAGAGTCTTTCTCTGAAGCTGGAGCCCCTGGGTTCATCAAGGCTGCTTTGCTGTGAGACTCCAGGGGTAGTCACCTTTCTGCTTCCCCGGGGGGCTGGGATCACAGGTGTGCACTGCCACACCCCACTCAGCAAGCACTTTACCTTCTTTCCAAGCCTAAATCACCTCACTCCGCATGGTTTAAGGGATTATCTAACTAGGACAGTGATGGATGAAGGACAAACATAGGGACGTCGGGACAGAGAAAAGCTGGGATCGGGTGGTGTGGGCTCTCTGACAGAGGGACCACAGCACCCTGGATACTCGCCATGTTTACTGCGTACAGTTTAACCAGGGCGTTGGGAGGATTACTGCATACAGAACTCTTACCTACAAATAAGGAGGCAGGGTTTATGGTATACAGCTGAACAAGGTGATCGGTTTAGCTAATCTCAGTAGGAGTGGTCTCTGTCAGGGAGCACGCTTCAGGCTGTGAATATCCATGGAGACCACCAGGAGGACATTTTCTACACACACATTTGCAGTCAGACCAGAGGAAGGCTCTGCCATCCCTTCAATCCTAACCTGGACAAGGCTTTGCCACTCGTATGGGTCTGAGAATTTGCTCTTTAAAATGGCTGTGTCCATATCAACAACAGACAGCCACTCAGGACTTCATTTGTTCCCAGTATTGAATATCTTACTCACATATTTAACTGTAATTATACTCAAGAATAAAGACAGTAAAAATGATAGCTGGTTGATTAGCTCTCGCCCCAATGATGACTGTGGTACGAGAAAGCATTTTGATCATGATGTCAGCACTACTGACGTTATATAAAATGCATCAGAGAACAGCCGTTATAACATAACTAAGTTCTCATGGCCCTTTTCTACTACTTTGAAGATTTAGAATAAGCTGCAATCTTTTTTAAAATCAGTAAAAATGTATAATGTTTAAGATCAGCCATATCAATTAGAACTTGGACTCTTTTGTGCTGTCTTGGACTTTGACGTTTGACTGTTGGGATATCAGATTTCTAAAGCACTAGTTACTTTATGCTCGATACAGTTTCTCTATATTGTTGCTAACCCAGTCCCCTGCTCTCATCAACAATTTCTGGACAAAAATGTTACATTTTATAAACATCTTTGCTTTTGTCATGCTCAAAAATAAACAGAACAAAGCACACGAAGAGAAAATTATTTCAGTCTTCCCAATGTTCACTTTTATTTTTTCTTTTCTTATAAGCCTGGAAACTTATTCTGGAATCCATATCTCTTCCTGTGGCTTGCTGTTATTACACACGCTGTTTTGTAAAATAGTCCATTAAAGAAACTTCATCGGGATATCTCCAACAAGATTCTACATTCCAACGGAATTCTTGTATTTCACTTACAAATTTGCAAACCAGTTACTAAAGCAGTTACTAGACATTTTCCTTACAGATCTCGACAGTTGCGTACGAGACGACTCAGTGTATAGTTCCTTGACTCATCTCTTCATTTAGTTCATTTTATACTATTCAACAGTAAAAACTGGCTACAGTAGGTAAATCCAAGCAAGACACTAATTTGTATAAGTCATGCACCTTTCTTTAATCTTTATTCCAACTGCTAGAACAGACAAATCAGGCTTGCACATGCATACTTCAGTGCAAGGTAATTAAGCTATTTTCAGGAGACTGGTTGGTGCTTGAGTTTCTGACTACAGTGTCAGAGAATGTCTATTGGATATGAAGGGAAAGATGGGGTAGGCAGGGGAGCAGAGTGATTCAGCATGAGGCTGGGAGCAGGGGAGCAGGCAGCGTCGGAGGCTTCGTCGCAGTGAACAGAGTAGAGTGATCTGGTAATATTTCATCTTAAAATAATCCTCACAAGATACTTATTATTATCCCCATTTATAGATGAGGACATAGGGGTGTTCAAGTAAGTTATTCAAGGTCAAACACCAGTGAAATGGCAAAATTGGGATTTTGATGTAGTTCAGTTTGACGTGTTGGCACACACGTATTTAGAAGTGGTCAGAAATATGAATTTGTAAATGACGGTTCTATGACACCAAAGCAAAGAAATCCAAGGATCTAGGCTCATCCCCAGTACTTATTTTTGGCTGCATCACTGAAGGTGAAAACTCTAGACTATGGTTTTACTAAATTGAGTTTGACTCTATGACTTCAAACCTTCTCATGTTCCCTTAAATCTGTCTGATCCCTTCACATCCTCCCACAGATCTGAAGCATTTCACAACTCCTGAGTGAGGCCGAAACATTTCCTTTCCGTATGGAGGAGATGTGTTTCATCATCATAGGGCTCTCCTTCCCTAAAATACCTGATGGGCTGCTCTTCCAATGCCTCTTTCATGTAAGCATGGGAACTTACATGAAAAGCAGGGCATGGGCATGTGTGTGTGATCTCAGCAGTAGAAAGCCAGAGACATGTATGCCTTGCTGGAAAACCAGCCAAGTCTACTGAAGACCAAGGGGAGACCTGCCTCAAACAAACAAAAAACCAGGTGGATGACTCCTGAAGAACAACATCAGAAGTAAACATACACACACACACACACACACACACACACACACACACACACACACACAAAGAGAGAGAGAGAGAGAGAGAGACAGACAGAGAGAGAGAGAGAGAGACAGAGAGACAGAGAGACAGAGAGACAGAGAGACAGACAGAGAGACAGAGACAGAGAGAAACACTTTTTTAAAAAAGTAGTAGTAGCACAAGAATCAAAAATTGGCTCTGGCCTGTTTGAAGGGTCAACAAGATCTGAGTTTCATTTTCCAACCAGAGAGCGGGAAGCAGTGAGCTGATCCAAGACCTTCAGTGTGAAAGAAAACGGTGTGGAAAACACTGAAATTATAGCCACAGGTTTGGTAGGAAATGGCTTTGAGGATGTCAGGTGACTCCGACGTTCTGTGGCTAGTGACCCTGGAGCCATGCAAGCTATGGAGAAAGGCTGACCTGCAGCAAGAAAGGCCGGGCCCATGGCTTTAGGGCCGCTGGAATTCTAGACACCATCGAAGCAAAAGACTGAGGGAGTTCTCAGGGTTCCAGCTGCACAGGGAGCCTTTTCTTTCCCTGGAATCCTCTTGAGAGGGAGAGGCTTTGGGCAGAGTGGCTGTCAGCACATTCCCAGCTGGAACGACCTTCTATTCTTATCAAGCAAAGCTCACCTCCCTTCCCCAGAATGCTCTCCATGTTCATTTTGGGAATGAACTTCAAGTGCATTCTTACACAGTTCCTAGATGACATGCACAGTCCTCTCCAGATGGCAAACACTGTATGTACCTCTGAAATCTCACCTTAGGAGAGACTGAGTGATACAAGAATGGGGACTTGGAAAAGTTGGCTTGCAGTTGATTTTGAATCCTACATAATGCTGTGCCCAGTCTAGCATTTCTCCCTTGGACTGGCAGCAATCCACCCCACCCCTTCAATCTGAGACCATCAAGTAGTAATCACAACCCAAATGAAAATACTTGCCATGTAATTCAAGACGTTAATCATTTTCAGCCAACAGAAGCACCAAGGCTCATGAGTCCTAGAGCTAGCATTTAACAGTCCTGCTCAGCCACAAGCTCAATACCTCCATCCAGGTTACTGGGATTCCTCTCTTGAACAAAAATGTTTCTATCTCCATCACTTTGCAGAGGTATGAACTATGCAAATCATCAGCTCTTTGTGTGTGCTTTATGTGCATCAACATTGGTTTCAACATTCACGGGATACTTATTTCTTTTTCCAAAACATTTTTGGAGGGTGACAGGCTCTGGTCTGGGAAAATGACCCATTTTACACTATTTTCCCCTCATTTTAAACTTAGGATTTTTTTTTTGTCTGTAATTTTTGTGACACTGTGTTGTTCAGCTGACAGAACACTAAGGTTGAGTCTGCATGTGGAGTCAGAGGACGACTTACAGAAGCCACTTCTCTTGTCATGTGGCTCTTGTCATGTGGTTCAGATTCCCTTGAGGGACAGGCTTCCTTATAGCAGCCTAGACTTGGTTTTAGTTGAGGCTTTTTTTTTTTCTCTTTGAATCAATGTGGAAAGGAAAGGAATTGTTCGTTTGTCTACCCTTTGCTCTCCTTTACAGCACAGGACTGTCCCCTGCAGGAGCCTCTGTGAATCACTGGGAACCGATGGAAAAGACAGCACTGAGACAGGTACTATTATTATTGTTGTTGTTGTTGTTGTTGTTATTAAATTATCATAATTTGTGGTGGTGGTGGTAAAGGTGTGTGTGTGTGTCTGTGTGTTTGTGTGTGTGTGTGGGGGGGTCTGTGATGTGTTGGGAGACTACCTATCTACCTGCCATAGAATACAAGTAGATGTTTGTGGTGTTGATTTTCTCCTTTCCTCTTTATGTGGTTCTGGACATTAAATCCAGATGACCAACCTTGGACCACACTGTACCTTTTTCCTCAGAGTCATCTCACTTGCCCTAAGATAGTTTTTGAGAGGGGGTTTTGAAGGCTTTAGTGGGAGTCTGCCAAACAGAAGAAAAGGCTAGGAATCCCCCAGGAACTAGGGCCAGATACACTGTGGCAGGAAAAAATCAGATCTGCTGGGGACTGGCCAGAAATGGCAGATGAAAGCAGTTCTGCAGATAGAAAAGACCTATCCTTTGCAATCCAAAGGATGGAGGAGCTCAAGGATCACCTGGATTGGGGACAGGCTAAAGAAGACCATGCAGGAGACAGCAGCCGTGAGCCACATCTTCATCCTTTCAGCCTGGTGTTGCTGGAAGCCTGGCTCAAGGCACCCACTGCAGAAGCAGAGAAGAAAGCCACATCCCAAAGACACCTCAGGGGTTAGAACTGACAAGGGTGTGTGGGTGAGGGGTGAGAAGTTACAGAGATTTCTAGTTTGGGGACCAAAGCAGTGGGAGGTCTCTGACTATCTCTATCTTCCTGTGTTCCTGGCTCCTGCCCCCTGCCCACCTCTGTTCTCTCTAGTTCTTTCCCCCCTGTGAGGCTCCGTCTCTGTGTGTTCTCTCTGCCTCCTGATGTGAGCTTCTCCCTACATGTGACTTTTATTCTTTTCTCTGATGTCTCCCTCCATCATGAAGCACATTCCTTCTGCTTCCTGGTAGATCCAGACGACGCTTTTGACTTGGCATATCCTTTCCTTGGTCTCATAAAATTCTCCTGTGGAGAACCCACTATTGATTACAAATTTTGTCTCATATTTTCCAATAAAGAAAATCTAATGAAACGAGTTCTTCTTTCCCTGCTATTTTTAGAGTCACTCTTCCTGGCTGTTCTCAGAAGCATCTCAGGGGATTAAAACAAACTCTGGGCTCATAGCTACTCTGAGTCAGACCTCTGAGAGTGGAAATCCTGCCACCTGCCTTGCTGTGTTCCAGGACAACACCAGTGCACCGGTGGGACTGGAGCTACAGGTAAAGTGGCAGGACAGGGCTTCTAGTCAGGTTCTCAGGCAGTTTCAGTTACTCTCAGAGAAAGAGAGCTGGTGGACTGGGGAGCAGGGTTACAATGTATAAACAATGGCTGCCAATCCGGATCCTCTTACCACTCACTGAAGCACTTTTGCTACAGTCGACCTATGGAAAGTATATTTAAGCAGACATTCCTGGTCTTCAGGTGCATTCTGTATAGAGCACTGAGAGGGATCTTGGATCCAGCCGGGAAGAGTAATGGGAAGCTTCCCTGAGGGGCTGGCAAGGGAACTGAACCTTTGGGTTGATTAGTCACAGGACAAAAAAAGAGTGTATGAGGAAGAAGTAGTAAGAGACTGCTAAAGGTCGGAGGACACAGGGCGTATCCAGAGAAGGTGGGGAGGGGAACTTTTAAAAAGCAGATTACACATGAAAATGCTAAGTCAGGACTAAAAATTTTGTACACTAATTTACAAATAAATAAACACAAAGGGTAACAAGACCGCAGCCGGGAGCAGATCCAGAGCTGGGGCCATGGCCAGCAGATAAAGTGTTTTCTGTACAACCACGATAACCTGCGTTCAGATTCCTCTGGTCCATGTGGGTGTGGTGGTACATACCTGTAGCCCTAGCACTGGGGATAGGTAGACACAGGCAGAGCCTAGGGCTTGCTGGCCACACTGGTGAGTACCAGGTTCAATTGAGAGACCCTTGTCTTGAAAAATAAAATAGGCTCCACCGTCCTCACTCCCAGATGCACCGACAGGCAACACCAGGCGTACAGAGCTATCCCGAGTTTAACATTGCTCCGGACACAGCCCGCCAGGCTTCTGCCTGCACCTAGGGCCTGGGTAGCCCTGTGGGGTGTCTGTGTGCCAGCCCTGTCGTGGGACATTTGAGCTGCAGGGTGATCAGCACTTGGAGGGGGTCCCCACAGCCTCTGCCATCTTTGCTCCTGGACGGACCAGGTTGGGCAACACCAGGTACACAGAGACAACCTGAGTATAACATTGCTTGGGGCAAGGCACACCAGTCCTTGGCTCCAATGGAACCCAAGAGTAGGGCAGCCCATCAGCAATCTGTGCCAGGGGAAACCGAGTCATCCAGTAGTATGGAAATAGCCTTATATGCTCGCAGGAGGTTCAAGCACCAACCAGTGGCAACAGGACCAACTAACGCCAGAGATAACCAGATGGCAAAAGGCAATCATGGGAACGGTATAGAAATCAAGGCAATATGGCAGCATCTGAACCCAATTCTCCAAAAACAGCAAGTCCTGGATACTCCAACACACCAGAAAAACAAGATCTGGATTTAAAATCACATCTCATGATGCTATTAGAGGATTACAAGAAGGACATAAATAAATCTCTTAAAGAAATACAGGAGAACATGAATAAGGTAGAAGCCCTTACAAAGGAGACACAAAAATCACTTAAAGAAATTCAGGAGAATATGGGTCAACAGATAGAAGCCAATAAAGAGGAAATGCAAAAATCACTTAAAGAAATGCAGGAGAAATTGGGTCAATGGGCAGAAGTCATGAAAGAGGAAACACAAAAATCTCTTAAAGAAATATAGGACAACACAAACAAGTGAAGGAACTGAGCAAAATCATTCGGGATCTAAAAACAGAAGTAGAAACAACTAAGAAATCGCAAAGGGAGACAACCTTGGAGATAGAAAACCTTGGGAAGAAATCAGGGGGTCATAGATGCAAATATCAACAACAGGATACAAAACATAGAAGAAAGAATCTCAGATGCTGAAGATACCATAGAAACCATTGACTCCACAGTCAAAGAAAATACAAAATGCAAAAAGCTTGTAACCCAAACTATCCAGGAAATCCAGGACACAATGAGAAGACCAAACCTAAGGATTATAGGTATAGATGAGAGTGAAGATCTACAACTTAAAGGGCCAGCAAATATCTCCAACAAAAATATGGAAGAAAACTTCCCTAAAGAGAGATGCCTATGAATATACAAGAAGCCTACAGAACTCCAAACAGACTGGACCAGAACAGAAATACCTCCTTGTCACATAATAATCAAAATCCCAAATGTACTAAACAAAGAATATTAAAAGCAGTAAGAGAACACAGCCAAGTAACATATAAAGGAAGACGTATCAGAATTACACCAGACTTCTCACCAGAGACCATGAAAGCTAGAAGATCCTGGGCAGAGTTCATACAGACTCTAAGAGAACACAAATGCCAGCCAAGACTACCATACCCAGCAAAACTCTCAATTACCATAGATGGAGAAACCAAGATATTCCATGATAAAACCAAATTTACACAATATCTTTCCACAAACCCAGCCCTACAAAGGATAATAGGTGGAAAAATGCCAATACAAGGAAGGAAAGTACACCCTGGAAAAAGCAAGGTAGTAACCTTCTTTCATCAAACCCAAAAGAAGATAACCACTCAAACATAAAAATAACATCAAAAGTAACAGTAAGTAATAATCACGGTTCCTTAATATCTCTTAACATCAATGTACTCAATTCCCCAATAAAAAAGACATAGACTAACAGACTGGATACACAAACAGGACCCTACATTTTGCTGCATACAGGAAATACACCTCAGTGTCAAAGACAAATACTACCTCAGAGTAAAAGGCTGGAAAACAATTTTACAAGCAAATGGTCTCAGGAAACAAGCCAGAGTGGCCATTCTAATATCAGATAAAACTGACTTTCAACCTAAAGTCATCAAAAGAGACATGGAAAGACACTTCTTACTGGTAAAGGGAAAAAATCCACCAAGAAGAACTCTCAATTCTGAATATCTATGCTCCAAATACAAGAGCACCCTCATTCATAAAAGAAACTTTATTAAAGCTCAAAGCACACATTGCGCCTAACACAATAATTGTGGGTGACTTCAACATTCCACTCTCCTCAATGGATTGATCAGGAAAACAGAAGCTAAACAGGGGCACAGTGAAACTAATTGAAGCTTTGGACCAATTGGATTTAACAAATACATTTCATCCTAAAACAAAAGAATATACCTTTTTCTCAGCACCTCATGGTACCTTCTCCAAAATTGACCATATAATCAATCACAAGACAGACCTCAACAGATATAAGAAGATCGAACTAATCCCATGCCTCCTAATAGATCATTATGGAGTAAGAGTGGTCTTCAATAGCAACAAAAACAATAGAAAGCCCACATACACATGGAAGCTGAACGATACTCTACTCAATGATACCTTGGACAAGGAAGAAAGAAAGAAATCAAAGACTTTTTAGAATTTAATGAAAATGAAGGTACAACATACCCAAATTTATGGGACACAATGAAAGCAGTGCTAAGAGAAAACTCATAGCCCTGAGTGCCTCCAAAAAGAAACTGGAGAGAGCATACACTAGCAGCTTAATGGCACACCTGAAAGCCCTGGAACAAAAAGAAGCAAATTCACCCAGGAGGAGTAGAAGACAGGAAGTCATCAAACTCAGGGCTGAAATCAATCAAGTAGAAACAAAGGGAACCATACAAAGAATCAACAAAAGCAGGAGCTGGTTTTTTGAGAAAATCAACAAAATAGATAAACCCTTAGCCAGACTAACCAGAGGACACAGAGACAGTAACCAAATTAACAAAATTAGAAATGAAAAAGGAGATATAACAACAGAAACAGAGGAAATTCAAAAAAAATCATCAGATCCTACTACAAAAGCCTATACTCAACACAACTGGAAATTCTGGAGGAAATGGACAATTTCCTAGACAGATACCAAATTCCAAAATTAAATCAGGATCAAATAGATCATCTAAACAGTCCCATAACCCCTAAAGAAATAGAAGTGGTCATTGAAAGTCTTCCAACCAAAAAAAAAAGCACAGGACGGAATTTAGTGCAGAATTTAGTTAGACCTTCAAAGAAGACCTAACACCAATAATCTTCAAACTATTCCACAAAATAGAAACAGAAGGAGCACTACCCAACTTATTCTATGAAGCCACAATTACGCTGATACCAAAACCACACAAAGATCCAACAAAGAAAGAGAACTTCAGACCAATTTCCCTTGTGAATATCAATGCAAAAATACTCAATAAAATTCATGCCAATCCAATCTAAGAAATGATCATCCACTATGATCAAGTAGGCTTCAGCCCAAGGATGCAGGGATGGTTCAATATACACAAATCCATCAATGCAATCCACTACATAAACAAACTCAAAGAAAAAAAAAACTACATGGTCATTTCACTAGATGCTGAAAAAGCATTTGACAAAATTCAGCATCCTTTCATGCTAAAAGTTCTGGAAAGAACAGGAATTCAAGGCCCATACCTAAACATAGTAAAAGCAACATACAGCAAACTAATAGCCAACATCAAACTAAATGGAGAAAAACTTGAAGCAATACCACTAAAATCAGGGACTAGGCAAGGTTGCCCCCTCTCTCCATATCTTTTCAATATAGTACTTGAAGTTCTAGCTAGAGCAATTAGACAACATAAGGAGGTCAAAGGGATACAAATTGGAAAGGAAGAAGTCAAACTATCACTATTCACAGATGATATGATAGTATACTTAAATGACCCCCCCCAAAAAAAACCCACCAGAGAACTCCTACAGCTGATAAACAACTTCAGCAAAGTGGCTGGATATAAAATCAACTCAAGCAAATCAGTAGCCTTCCTATACTCAAAGGATAAGCAGGATGAGAAAGAAATTAGGGAAATGACACCCTTCACAATAGCCACAAACAATATAAAGTATCTTGGTGTGACTCTAACCAAACAAGTGAAAGTTCTGTATGACAAGAACTTCAGGTCTCTGAATAAGGAAATTGAAGAAGACCTCAGAAAATGGAAAAATCTTCCATGCTTATGGATTGGCAGGATTAATATAGTAAAAAATGGCCATCTTGCCAAAAGCAATCTACAGATTCAATACAATTCCCATCAAAATCCCAACTCAGTTCTTCATAGAGTTAGAAAGAGCAATTCTCAAATTTATCTGGAATAACAAAAAACCCAGGATAGCTAAAAGCATTATCAAAAGTAAAAGAATTTCTGGGGGAATCGGTATCCAGGACCTCAAGCAGTACTTCAGAGCAATAGTGTTAAAAAACTGCATGGTATTGGTACAGTGACAGACAGGTAGATCAATGGAATAGAATTGAAGACCCAGAAATGAACCCAGACACCTATGGTCACTTGATCTTCCACAAAGGAGCTAAAACCATCCAGTGGAAAAAAAGATAGCCTTTTCAACAAATGGTGCTGGTTCAACTGGAGGTCAGCATGCAAAAGAATGCAAATCGATCCAGTCTTATCTCCTTGTACTAAGCTCAACTCCAAATGGACCAAGGACCTCCACATAAAACCAGAGACACTGAAATTTATAGAAAAGAAACTGGGGAAGAGCATTGAAGATATGGGCACGGGGGAAATTTTCCTGAACAGAACACCAATAGCTTATGCGTTAAGATCAAGAATTGACAAATGGGACCTCATAAAATTACAAAGTTTCTGTAAGGCATAGGACACTGTCAAAATGACAAAAAGGCATCCAACAAATTGGGAAAAGATCTTCACCAACCCTACATCTGACAGAGGGCTAATATCCGATATATACAAAGAACTCAAGAAGTTAGACTCTAGAGAGCCAAATAACCTATTAAAAATGGGGTATAGAGATAAACAAAGAATTTCAAAGAATTTCTGAAGAATTTCAAATGGCTGAGAGGCACCTTAAGAAATGTTCAACATCATTAGTCATTAGGGAAATGCAGGTTTCAAAGGAAACCCTGTGATTTCAACTCACACCAGTCAGAATGTTTAAGATTAAAAACTCAGGAGACAGCAGGTGTTAGCGAGGATGTGGAGAAAAAGGAACACTCCTCCCCTGCTGGTGGGATTGCCAGCTGGTACAACCACTCTGGAAATCAGTCTGGTGGTTCCTCAGAAAACTGGGCACAACCCTTCCAGAAGACCCTGCTACATCACTCCTGGGCATATACCCAGAGGATTCCCTGGCACGTAATAAGGACACATGCTCCACTATGTTAAATAGCAGCCTTATTTATAATAGCCAGAAGCTGGAAAGAACCCAGATGTCCCTCAATGGAGGAATGGATACAGAAAATGTGGTATGTTTACACAATGGAATACTACTCAGTAATTAAAAACAATGAATTCATGAAATTCTTAGGCAAATAGTTGGAACTGGAAAATATCCTAAGTGAGGTAACCCAATCACAAAAGAACACACACGGAATGCAGTCACTGATAAGTGAATATTAGCCCATAAGCTCAGAATACCCAAGACACAATTCACATATCAAATGATTCCCAAGAAGAAGGAAGGAGAGGGCCCTGGTCCTGGAAAGGCTTGATGCAGCAATGCAGGGGATTACCAGGACAGAGAAGTGGGAGAGGGTTGATTGAAGAACAGGCAGAGGGAAGAGGGCTTATGGGACTTATGGGGAGGGGGAAGCAGGGAAAGGGAAAATCATTTGGATTGTAAACAAAGAATATAGAGAATTAAAAAAAGAAGAAGAAAAGAAAAGTAAAATGGAAGATAATAGAGAAGCCATCTGAGGTTGACTTCAGGCTTTCACACAAAAGTGAGTACACACACACACACACACACACACACACACACAAGAGGGTATGCACGTTGAGTTTTCTCAACTTGACATTCCTCAGTTGAGGAATTGAAAGCATTGGATTGGCCTTTTGGCAGCCCTGGGACTTTGTCTTGAATACTGATCGGTGTGGGAGAGTCCGGCTCACTACCGGCAATGCCGCTCCTTGGCAGGCGGTCCTAGGTGTTGTAAGAAAGCAGACCGAGCAAACCTCCCAGGGCAAGCCCGTAAGCAGGCTTCTCTGCTGTCAGTGCTTCAGCTCCAGCCTCCAGAGCCCTCCCCCGCCTTCCGTGATGGACTATATACAATGGAAGCTGAAATCAAGCCTTTATTTTCCAAGTCGCTCTTGGTCATGACGCTTTATCACAGCAATAGAAAGTAAAGAGAGATGGAGCTGGCGGGAGGTATAGAAGAAGATGGAACTTCAGATCCAAAGCAGGGAAGGATCACGGGGGCAGAATGGCACTGTGAGTCGTCATTTCCAGGGTCCTCTGCCATTCCTCCCTAAGCCCATAGGAACCTCCAGAAGTTCCTCAGTGTCTTTATTCTGGAAGTGACATTAGCAGAGTATGAGAGGCTCCCAAAGCCAGAGCAAAGTAGATGTAGGAGGGCGGCGGGAAAGGATTGCGCAGAGTGGACAGGGCCGCAGGAGGGGCTGTCTTGTCAGCCATCCTCCGGGTAGGAGCCTCCACTCTACGGGAAGTGTCTCAGGTGCTCCCCCCAGAGGCCAGAAGAGAGCAGAGGTTCCAGCACCTTCTGCTCGCCTGCTATGATAAAATCGCACAGCTGGAGAGTGACAGCCTTGAATCACCTATGAGAGCTCTCACTCCTTACACTTAAAGGAGGTGGAACGTCGGAGGAGTTCTACGTTTGAAAATGACAGCAAAAGGCAAAGATGTTTATATGGTTCATGTCAACACTCAAGTTTAGAGCGTCCGTAATCACGTCTGCAGAGACGAGCATTCTACGTATTCTTTATCCTATATTATATTTAACAGTTTTCGGTAGAATCAAATACTCTCTTTGAACAATTTGGTGTGGGTGCCCAGTGTGGAAATAAATGAAAGGGGGCTGCGTGGGCCAGCAGAAGGGGAGGGTCCTCAAGACATCAGCTCCAGCCCATGTTTCCCTCAGACATTTGCCTAAGACCTTGGCATGGAATTAGGTATGCCCAAAAATTAAGTTTAGAATACTCCAAGTACTTCTACATACCACTTGAACGAATGGGTCCGGGTAGCAAACAAAGGCCATTTGAGGGGGACAGCTCTGTGTCAGGTGGAATATTACAGCTGGGCAGGACTCCTCTGAACAGCCAGAGGACCCCGCCCTGTTGTCATGGGTGCTCCTGTGACCTACAGGAGGTCAGAGCCAATCACAGACCTGGTGACTTTTGAGACTAGGGCAGAAGCGTCAACCCCTTAGAGGGGCCCGGACTTCTGCCAGAGGCCACAGAAACAGATCTGAGCTTGGATGGGAGATCACCAGGACAGTTCTTGGTGACATCCACGACTAGCCCTCAAAAATAATGAAGTCATGCAAGATGACACTCTGTTTCTGATCTTCTGCTTATCTTAGTGTTCCTGACAGAGAGAGGGTAAACAACTTCGGAAGGTGATTTCCATCTGCTCAAATATAATCTTATTCTCAGCTTCCTGCGGGAGGCAGGCAGCATTTTAGCATGGAGATCACAGTACTCTTCACCCTGGGTTTCCTGAGACCAGAGGGGTCCCGTGAGCATCAACATCCCAAAAGTCCCAAGAAAGCCAAGAAAACTTCCGTTCTGACACAACCGTGCAGACTTGAGGATGTTAGCTGATCTGACACTTAGGACCAAATTCTGGGTGGGGACCGCACAGAGAACAAGTCAAAGTTTTCTCCTCTCAGATTCAGCAAATGCACTCATGTCACAGTGCAGAGACACCGAACGGCTATCCAGGGAGACACGCCCCCGCACTGCTTATAACATTTAGCCAAAAAGCATCCTAAATGCTTCTGTTGGGGCATTTTTTAACATGTAACATTCAAGTCAGATTCTGAAAAAGGCAGACTGTTTCCATTATGTAGGTGGACTTCATCCAACTGAATGAAGGTCTAAACGACAAAAAATAAATAAATAAATAAATAAAATAAAATACAAATGGTGAATTCCTTCTGCTCCCACAAAGGCAGTAAGTATTCTAAGTATTCTGCCAACAGGGAATGTTTACACTCCAGCGGCACCCCTTTCCTGGGCTCACCTAACTCCTTCTCTTCTCTTCTCTTCTCTCTCTCTCTCTCTCTCTCTCTCTCTCTCTCCCTCTCCCTCTCCCTCTCCCTCTCCCTCTCCCTCTCCCTCTCCCTCTCTCCCTCCCTCCCTCCCTCCTTCCCTCCCTTCCCCTTTCTCCTCCCTCCATTTCTCTCTCTCCTGTCTCTCCCTCCCTCCCTCCCTCCCTCCCTCCTTTCCTCCCTCTCCTCTCTCCTTTCTTTCTCCCTCTTCCCCCTTCCTCCTCCCTTCTCTCCTCCTCTCTCAGTCCTTCCCCTCTCTATTTTATGCATAGATACCTTTAAATGCATGTATGGAATTAATGGAAAGAATATTTTTACTGAAAACTAGCCTGCTAAAACTGGTCTCTGCTCAGAGCAATTTCCCCACAATTTTTCAAAATAACAACTTATCAATCAAATATTTGCTTAATAGTTGACTTCCTCTAGCTCATCACAAACATGTGTACTTAGACTACAAAACTGTAGGGGTATAAAACATGCAGATCCTCGCCCTAATAGGCACCCAGGTTAGTTTATTGGATCCTAGCTTGCCACAGACCGAATGCTTCTCTGTTTCGGGGTCATTATTTTTACTTTCTTACTCCACAGATGGGCCTTCTAATGGCCCATCTGAGTCTTGGTCTGGTGGCTTAGGAACTTAGAGATTTCCATGAGGAGCAGAGTTAGAGCCCCTTCCCGCGTCTTTGGGTCACTCCTCAGCAAGCCCATATGAATCTATGTTCTTTCTGGAGTCTTCTCACTTGGCTGTCCTTGGTTCAGAAGAAAAGAAACATTTCTTCATCCACTGTACTCTGTGCAAACATGCTCATACCATATCACTCTGTAGGTGAGGACACACACACACACACACACACACACACACACACAGTGCATGCCAGTTTTGTTTAGCATGAGCAAAGTGTGCAAACGTAACCGTTTTCCTCTCCTCCCCTTCCGTCGGCGCTGCCGTTCCAAGCAGAGGGCTGTCTGTTGCTTTCTTGGTGATGCTGCGGTTGTGCGTGCAGCATTTGGAAGAACTTGATGAGCAGCCTCAGCACCGCATGCTTTGATGCTCCCACAGAGCATGCAAGGTACTCGGTCAGTTCACACCCTGGGGCAGCAGTCACGGGCTCTTGTTCCTAGACCTGCTGCTGGAATCAAGACATGGCTCCAGCAGGTTCCGGCTCCGGGGCGAGCATTTAACAACAGACACAGCTCTTGAATCACCCCACACCCTCATAGTAGAGATTTCATTTCTTGTACTTTACAGATAGAAGGATTTCCAGGAACATTTCTGCTGTCTTCTTGGTGACAGAGTCCCCAGGACAGAGCCTGAGGGTGGGCATGGTTCTGGCGTCATGACCCCTTCACCTTTCTGCTAATGGTGCCCTCCTTTCATGGGCAAGGTGAAGAAGAGGGAGGGTATACCCGAGAAGTGTCACAAACATGACTACCTAAAGACGAGCTGAGCAAGAAACAATAGTCACGCTAACATACACTGGGGCGGGAGGACCGACCATGAAGCCTCACTCCTACCCAAAGAACCATAGGCAACTAAGGAATGCAGAGGGTGCAAGAAACAGTATTCCCAGGGAGGAATCACATTAATTGGTTATCCAATACCAAATGATCAGCCCTGAAGGCATATAAACAAATAACATTGTACAGACTGGGCATATTACATTTAGTAATAAATATGTATATATACACATATGCATGTTACAACCATTTTTAAAAAAGAAGTCATAAATCTAAAAGCAAAGAAGAAACACTATATGGAAGGGCTTAGAGGGAGGAAAGGAGGAAATGATGTAATTATATTACGATCTCAAAAAATAAAAGAAATAATTTTTTAAAATAAGAGGGAGGCAGGGCATGTTGCAAACCTTCCCTTGGCCACTTGTTCCTGGTATCCAGATCTTGTAGGTCTTCCTCCCAAAAGAGGAGTGAGTCCAGCCTGTTTTAGCATTATCCATGGTAACCCCCTAAAAGGCTTGGAGATAGCAAGTCCAGTGACTGTGTCTGCCATTGCAGTTACCCTAAGGGTAGCAATCATCTCATCATCCAACTTGATTTTTCTCACTGTTGCCCAAGTTTGCTGAATTTTATTGCTTACCTGGGGCAACAACTCAGGTCTCCATTGCTGAGGGCCTTCTGTCTTCAATTGTCTTAGTCGGATCAAGTCACTTTTGTGCAGTTATCTGTTGATATATCGATGAGCACAGAAGCTTATAGAAGCCTCAGGGAATGCCCTGGATTCTAGATGTAAAACTCTGTGCTGCAACCCGCATCCCTCAAGGGATTTATCATCAATTACACATGGAGCACAAAGCTATCATATATATATGATATATATGTATATATACATATATAACACATGTATATATTTATAATATATCATATACATTCATATTGTCTTAGGGTTTTACTGCTATGAACAGACACTATGACCAAGGCAATTCTTATAAGGACAGCATTTAATTTGGGCTGACTTACAGGTTCCAAGGTTCAGTTCATTATTATCAAGGCAAACGTGGTGCTAGAGGAACTGAGAGTTCTACATCTTCATCCAAAGGCAGATAGAGGACTGGCTTCCAGGCAGCTAGGATGAGGGTCTTAAAACCCCCACCCACAGTGACACACCTACTCCAATAAGTGCCACTCCCTGGACCAAGCATAAACACACCATCACACATATATATGTTATGTATGAATTTCGTATCAGGATATCAGGTTTCATTGATATTTATATATATGAATATCAATAAAACCTAGAGTTGTAGAGGTTTTGTCTTGTATTATCTATTATAATGCTAAATGTGGTTCTCCAAGACCTGGAATTGGCACGTAGCCCCTGGGACCCAGCCCCCAAGTTAATTCTGATTGGTGAATAAAGATGCTGACAGTCAATAGCTGGGCAGAAGAGACATAGGTAGAGTTGAAGTTCTGCAGACTTACAGGAGAGATGACCCAGAAGAGAGAGGAGTAGAAGCCACCTTGGATTAGGGTCCAAGAGAATATGGCCCAGAGGGCTGCCTGGTTAGAATTGAGAGCATCCCAGATGGAACATAGTACGTAGTGAGTGATAACTGGGTTATCAGTGGGAAGGTAGATCCTGACAGCATGGAGGGTAGGCAGTTACCCAGCTATTGTGCTCCATAAGGCATATTTAAGAATATAAAGGCTGTGTGTGTCTTTCATCTAGGGACATGAATGGTCTAAGGTGAGAAAGAAACCTCTTGTTGGGATTTTTAGTATTTTTTACTACATAGAGTAGAATAATTTTCCCTTCACTCTGGATCACTGCTACATGTGTATATTATACCATGTCCATATCACACCACATGCATGGACACAGACACACAGACACACAGGCATACACACACACACACACACACACACACACACACACACAACTTCACCAATTTTGTTTAGCATGAACAAAATGTGCAATATTTTTTCCACTCTGGAAACTAGTACTAGAGACTAAATTTGTGGGGTTGGACAGCTCAAACTTTTAAGCTTTCTAAGAGTTATCTTCAATCTATAATCTAATTGCCTGTCATTTCTTATTTTATTTTCTATTATTATCTATTTGTGATAAATTTAATTGTCATTGGCACACCCTAGAATCACCCGAGGAGAACATCTCACTGAGGACTATTGCATTGGGTTGGCCTCTGGACATGTCTATGGGGGTTGTCTTAACTAAGTTATTGGATATGAGAAAACCCGGTGCTCTGTGGGCAGCACCATGTCTTAAACGAGGGGTCCTGAGCTGTGTACTAGTGAGGAAATCAAGCTAGGCACAAGCAAGCAAACAAGCAAGCAGTGGACTCATCTTTCTCGGCTCTTGACTATTGTGTAATGTGACCAGCTGTTTTAAGCTCCTGTTTCCTTGATGTTCCTAGTAGGAAGGATTGCAGCTAGAATTTTGAGATAAAATAAACCCTTCCTTACCTAAAAACTTGTTCTTGTTACAGTATTTTATTGCAGCA
Organism: Apodemus agrarius; assembly: GCA_964023405.1. Lineage (NCBI taxonomy): Eukaryota > Metazoa > Chordata > Mammalia > Rodentia > Muridae > Apodemus > Apodemus agrarius. Next base: position 48,843,845 of record OZ030014.1, read on the forward strand.
ACAAAAATGCAGCTAAGTCATATCAATTTCCCTTTCTTATCTATTTGTCTATCATCTATCTGTCTGTCTGTCTATCTATCTATCTATCTATCTACCATCTATTGTCTGTCCATCTAATATCTCACCTTTTTATGCCATCACACCCACGAAGGTCAGTGCCTCACTCACCTGATAGGCCTCTTGGCTCGTTCCAGATGTTTACTTGAGTATTGATAGAAATTTATGGTTGTCTTGATAGACTATCTTTTGACTATCTGGTTCAAAAACCATTTATTTAAAATGTGATGTAAAGTTTTATGATTCTTTTAATTACTTCTATTATGTGTAGATTGTAAATGTGAGAGCAAAGGACAGTTCCTAAGCAGAAAAGAGGATGTGAAGTGGAAATGTGTGGGTTTTTTGTGTTTTGATTTTTGTTTTGTTTTATTTTTTGTTTTTTGGAGACTCCGGGTCATAATGATGTTTCCTGGGACAGACAGGTAAAAGGATGTTTTGCTAAAGCCTAAAGCTGACACGTGAACAACTGTCTTGCTGAAGCACACACAGGTGAGAGGATGTTTCGCTGAAGCAGACACATAAGAGGATGCGTGATATTTAGAAAGAATGTAGACTGTGGCCGGGGACAGCGGGACAGGCTTGTGCTTTGGTTCGCCTTGCGCTGCTTCGCTAGTCTCTGCTGGCAACGCTCTGGCAACTGGTTGGCCTTGAACCGTGCCGCTGGTCTTTGCTCGTTGTAACCTCATAGAGAACGACTCGCCAAAGAACTCCTCATGATATTCCTGCCACTTCTTGCTGCTTCCAAGGACTCGAGCCAGTCTGATAGAGCCTCTCAATGTACTCTGGATCGAGCTGCCACTGCTGGTTTGTGTGTGGTGTCTGCTGGGTGGACTGAGCTGCAGCTGCTGACTTGTGTGCAGTGGTTTGCCGGTAGACTGAACTGCTAGTATCCTGACAACGAAGATTGGAATAGCCCCCAAAGAACTATTTCTAAACAGGTCCACATCCCCCATGTCCTAATAACCTTTCTTTTCCAATACCTCTGGTGGGTGGCGAGATAGAAGGGAGGTGAAAGAGTCTAAGAACTCTTACTAAAGTAGGTTTTGAAAAATCTAAGCCTGCACTTTATAATGTCAGAAATACATTTTAAATTTAGGCAGTTCTACATCCTATATAGTCTCACATTTTTTCACTATAAAATAGGTCCTTTCTGCTGAGGAAGTGTCATGTGTACAATAGTCCGCCAGACATTCTGTGGGTCTCTAGCTGGATGTTTTGCTAAAGCCTAAAACTGACACGTGAAAAACTGTTTAGCAAAACATTGTGTCAGGTCTCGGCTCTCTCTAAGCTATAAGGGATCTGATGTGATAACTTGCCAGCAGGTAACTAGCAAGTGTTTCCCAAACTGGCCATCTTAGAGTCTCATGGCCCTTATCAATCTCCAGCCCTTGGAAGGATGAGGATTTGTGGTAGCAGCAGCCAGGGAAGCCTTGAAAGTTGGAGTCTGCACACGCTGTTCGATTCCCAGTTGTTTTCCACCTTTGTCACCATGTTCTAGTGAGGAGCTGACATCCAAAAGGCAGATTGTGCTTTCTCCTTGCCTTTAAAAGGGTACCCCCTATCCTGTGTGTGTGTGTGTGTGTGTGTGTGTGTGTGTGTGTGTGTGCATACCATGCATGTATGTGAAGGACAGCTTTGTGAAACGAGTTCCTTCTTCTGTCTTTACAGGGATTCTGAGGCTCAAACTCAGGACATCAGGCTTGTGCAACATGCACTTTTACCCACAAGCCATCTTGTTGGACTATTGTCTCCTATTTTTGATATATTTGTATGACATTATTACCATTATCTTCTTCTGTGTGTTACTGTGAGGCAAAAGTCTGTGTGCATTATGTGTACTTCCATATTTCTGTGTGTATACACTTATACTAGAAATCCCTGTGCCATACCGTAACGTCATCTGATGTGTCAACTCGACTGGGCTTGTATTTAGATATCTACGTAAACATTATCCTGGATGTTTCTGTAAATGTATTTTTATACAAAAACAACAATTTGAATTGGTCTGAATGTTGACTAACATCAGATTATTTTCTGAGGCACAGTCACATGATGTATAATAGTCTGGCTAAAAACAGATCAAATACATTCAGAATTTATCTGTCCTAGCTATGTTATATCCATCTTGGTCTTTGTACGTGGACTCTATGATGTTTGTGCAACAGCAATATCACATACCATCTTTCTATTCTGAATGTTGAGTATCCACCTTTTCCTCTGGCCACTTCTTCAATGTGAAATGGTAACCAAATGAGTTCTTCTGAATTCTGCCCAACAGACTCTCTCAGCTGCCGCCCCAGCAGTCTTCAGTGGGCTTTTAACACAGCCCAAGTCCATTTCCGGCTAGCAGCAATACACCATACCTGTGTTTGTGCCAAGTAGGCCCTAATCCTTTCTCCCTCTGTCAGATGGTTTCGGTGAATCCTTGACTCATTGGAATGGACTGAAAGAAATATATTACTATAATAGAGGCATATGAACCTAGGGTACTTGTCTATGAAGTTTGCTCAGGCATCAATTTATTGCCAATCTGACCTTATTGGTATTCTATCCATCATGTAGAGAATTGCTGTCATATCCAAGTAACCCTGATACTTGGCAGATCTGATAGTACTCATAAACAACAGCTCTAGTTTTAGTCACTTGGTGTTCCATGATGGGATGAAACATCCATGACCTACATATCATGCTTTTTTTTTTTTTTTTTCCAAACGTGGACTTGGTTTCTGCCACAAAATATACGGCTTTGCTCCAGAATCCTGTGGTCTTATAGATTCTACTCAGCGCTCTGATCCATCTATAACTCTAAAAGCATCAAAGCAGGTGAGTCATAGCCATAGGAGACAGAGGAGATCTCCTTGCAGGGTGGACTTGTAGATCCCTGCCTTCCTCTGGTTTGCATTTGAAACTAGATGGAGAGAGAGAGAGAGAGAGAGAGAGAGAGAGAGAGAGAGAGAGAGAGAGAGAAAGAGAGAGAGAGAGAGTGTGTGTTAAAGGAAAGAGAGAACTCAACATTCTTCTTGGCTGTCTATGGATCTCCCAGCAATGTTATTATGCATTTGCTATCATGATAAATCATATCCTTCTGAGATTCTGCCATGACTACTAGCCTGAAGGCCATGAGTTGTAGGGGCAGTCAAACCTAGATAAAAACAAGTATAACTCTCTATGACTTCTTATCATACAGCCTCTAAGTCAGTGGTTCTCAATCTGTGGGTCACATCCCTTCTGGGTTGCCTAGGACCATTGGAAAACACAGATATTTATGATTCATAAACATAGCAAAATTATAGTTATGATATAGCATAGGAATATTTTAAAGGGTTGTGGCATTAGGAAGGTTGAGAGCCACTGCTCCAAGTGAAGCCTTTGTTTAGTCCCGGGAGGGCCAGGGAGAACTGCATATTAAAGGTATCAGGGTTAGCCACCAACCGTCCCCATCCCATGTAGCCATTCTCCCCATCAGCCTCGCTTTGACATGGGAGATACTGGAGGCTGTGCATTTTTCCTTCTTGCAGGTTTACTGCCTTAGAGCATGCAATCCTGAACATGATTTTTTTTTTCTCACTTGCTCTGCAGCTACAGAGATAGAGATTTTAAAGGCTGTCATGGAGACCCCGGGCGTTTGCAAAGTCTTTTATGTAGGGCTTTTGCAAAGTCTTTTATGTAGGCAATTAGCTTCTTTGAGTTTCTTATTCTTCTCATTTTTGCAAACAGTCCAGTGTCATCAAAAACAATTTCCACACAAAACCTTTCTTGCCACCCTGTTCCCTGTACGGATCACGTTTAGCAATATCCACTTCAATTGACAATATCTTGGCCTCTCCCTACACAACATGCCAATCAAGCCCATACAGATATTTTAGCTGCTCTATTATCATTGCAGACCAGAAGCTTGCTGGTTCACCACAGTCAGTGGAGACCCAGCGTTCTCTCTGGAAGCCTGTGTTCTATAGATGATCCTATTACAATGTCCTAGCCCATGTTTTATAGAAAACAGAAATTGAGGTGAAATTTTTAATGTGCTAGTTTTTATTATAGGATAATAGCATAGGCACAGTGTTTTGTGCATTGTGTGCAGGTTATCCTTGTGTTATTCAAATGCTTATTTCTCTGCCCTTGCACCTTGTTTTGTTTCGATCTGGCTGTGGCATTGTAATGCTTATGTCGAGAATCTCCTGCCTCGGGTGTGTGTAAACAATTCTTAACATTCATTCTTTTCCTGGTCAGTAAATGCTGATCACCCAATGGCTAGGCAGAAGAGAGAATAGGGTGGGACTTATGCCAGGTAGGGGTGGGGGGTGGAGGGAAGTGGGGATGGGATGGGGATGGAGTGGGGGGAGGGGGAGGAGGGGGAGGGAAGAGGGTGATTGAGATCTGCCAGAGGTAACTAGGGAACCTGGAATTGCTAGAGGCCATTTCATCGCAACTACGTTAACCTCAAGGCCACTGGCATGTATGTATTTTTCTGTGACACTGGGACACAAAGCATTACTCCAGACACATCCTCTCAAGGCTGACACACATATCTAAGTTCATCTCCAAAAAGCATATGGATTGCACATGTTTGTTCGCATCCAACAAGTTCATTTATGCAGGGAAACAAAGGCGGCTTATACTCCATCTGGGGTCACAATCCGGATTCCATCCCCTTCTCTCTCCGTTGTGGAATCGGTGAGTCAGGCTTCTACCTAAGAGTCGTTCCACCATCAAGGTGAAAACATCTGTCCAAAGAACTGCTTCTTAGGATGACTGTGACAGGCACATTACCCTTACAGATAGAGAACATGTAGCATTTCCAAGCTGTCTTCCCAAGGGGACGGACATGGTTTCCAGGTCTCGTATATCATGTGACTCCATCTTTGAACTGGTAATAAAACAGAACTCTCCAGAAATAGCATTCCACAACATTCACAGGCAGTTCTAAACATGAGGTTACACACACAGCAACGCCCGCATGTGTGTCACACACACACACACACACACACACACACACCCCACTCTGAGGAGGTCAACTTCTGGGTCTGTGCCCAGCCCAGGAGCAAGCGCTGGCCTCCTGAACTGGAAGGGTAAAATCTATTCAAATCTACTAAGCAGCCACGAGCAGTTCCCTGCACCAAATCAAGCTGTTTCACCACGTGTCTGCAGGTTCTGAGTTATTTTTGGCAATCTTATAAATGAGATGTTCTGGTGTGTTTTGAAGAATAGAGGAAAGGTTGTGTTCACAACACGATTGCTGTGTGTGTTCCGAGACCTCTTGTATTTATCTGTGAAGGGTCCGTGTATTAATCCATACACCCCACAGTCACAACTAATTTGTCTGAAGACACTTAAATTTTGACCAATAAAGGAAAGTACTAGAAGCAATATTTTCACTCCTTTAGCATTGTCCAAATAGCATCAAGTATTAATAAACGCTGAAGAGTGTATTTATTTTGTATTACTCCAAATCTATTGGAATATGCAAGGACTGTGGTTATAATTAGAATGTATAAGGCATATTATAATTTAGTTCATCCTGAAAAAGAAGTTAGCTGAACACCTCTTGGTTCATACATGTCCCAAATTTTGAGCAATCTTTTGAGTTAGCCGTAGATTTTTCTCTTTTGTTTTTATTTGTCAAGGTATTTTTCTTCCCTTCATGAACTTTAGGTACACATAACTTATGTCATTTATTTATGGTCTTTTATACCTCGATTGTAAAGTTGTAAAATAGCAAACTACATGCAAAGAGTTTGCATTTGAAAGTAATAAAGTAGTTGCCGTATACAAACCTGAAATCTGTCTTTGTTCTGTTTCATTTTTCTTCAGTGTTGGGGACACATGCTGGGCAATTGTTTCACCAAAGAGCTAAACCCAACCTGTTTTTACATCAAGACGAGCTCTTAGCAAGACGCTGAACATGGCCTGATACTCACGTTAAATAAAGCCCATGCTAGCCTTGAACTTGGAATCATTTGGCTTCTGCCTCCCTAGAGGCTGAGATGACAAGCTTGTACCACTCCTCTTTGATCGGCTTTGGTTATATCCTTTCAATATGTTCCATTTGTATGGTCTTGCTAGGTAATTTGTTTGTTATTTGTGTAAACACAGAATCTTAATTCCTGATTAAATATATTTGTTTGGAGGATTTCAAATATTTGATCAATTCTTGAATTAAAACATTTAATTAAGAGAGAGAGAGAGAGAGAGAGAGAGAGAGAGAGAGAGAGAGAGAGAGAGAGAGAGAATCTGCTAGAGGAGGAGTTCAGCTGGTGAATGGAAGGCCAAAAATGCAAGTATTGTGGGGACGTTGGCTGGGATGTCAGTTAGTTTAAGGGATTAAGATAGACCATTTGACTGCCCATTGAGGGGAGGCTTGGAAATAAATCTTGGTCTCTCTGTGTCATTATTGGGAACTAGCTAGGATAAGAGGATACAGACACCATATTAATTTACTACATACATTTATATAAAAACTATCATCTATGGGGTAGGATTTCAGAAAAAAAAAAAGAACTGAGACAGAGAATGAGTGGCCAACCTGGCTAGAACCCATGACCAGTGCAGCAGTTGATCAAATCCATGATATGTGCAACCGTTGATTAGCCTTGCAAAGATATCTGCAAAGAAACCACATGAAAAGAGTGGCTTCCTGGGGGAAGACCTTTGGGTGAGCAGCAGTGGAAGCCATCCTGTCCAGTAGTTCTCTTACTTCTCATCTTCTGGTCAGAGTTCCCATATGCCCACACCCCCAATCTGAGTTGTATCAACCCTCTGGAACCACCACTGCACTTGTGAGATCCTGCCTGGGCAGCATGAGCCTGCGGTGGTCTCCTTCCTTGCTTGCTGAATTCTGTTGATGTTTCTTAACCTGTTGCGAGGATGCTAGCTGAAGTCAGGACCCAGCCTGTAGTGTTGGAATGATCTTGGGACTTTTTTTGATTAGGAGAATTCCAAACCCCAAAAGGGCAATCAATCAGTGTACAGATTCTAGTGGTTTGGATTCCTAGAAAGAAACAATGCTTGATGTAAAAGTTAGGTTTGGGGGCTGGAGAGATGGCTCAGTGATTAAGAGCACTGACTGCTCTTCCAGAGGTCCTGAGTTCAATTCCCAGCAACCACATGGTGGCTCACAAACATCTGTAATGAGATCTGATGCCCTCTTCTGGTGTGTCTGAAGACAGTTATAGTGTACTCATATAAATAAAATAAATCTTTAAAAAAAAAAGAAAAAGAAAACAGAAAAATTAGGTCTAAATGTTAAAGATGCAAAGATGGGTCCCTACCTATCGTACTAAGAACCTTCACTCACCTCAGAACTTTATAGGCCTAAAGAACTAGAAGATTCTGTGTAATCTAGATCATCAGCCGAGAGCATGTTCTTTAGAAGCCTTAAGAGACACTTGCAAGTCAAATAAACACGGGTGGGGTAGGGAACTGCCTGCCTCCACTCCAGCCCTCATTCCTCAGCAGCAAAATGATAAGGCAGGTGGGAGGGGCTCAGCCTTCGACTCCTGTATTTGCTAGTCTCTTGAAGGTGTTAGTTTAGTGAGGTAGTGTCTAGAAGCCATCTCAAAAGAAAAACATTATGTAATTTTGAATTCTTATCGTTTGGGAAGCAAGAAGAATTCTTGCTACATTTTGCAGAGGCAGAGCCTAGTCTTTAGAGATGAGATCAGGCATGAGAAAAGAAAGAAGCGCAGTCAACAAAGGCAAATGCGTTGGTTAGGGTGCCTGCCTCATGAAGCGTTGATCAAGGAGTAACTCGGGGTTCCTTCCAGGGTCTTCAGTATTCGTGTGTAAGCTGAAGCCTTGGACTCAATGTTCCTCTAACATAGTTTTCAAGAAGACATTTATATGACAAATAAAAATTGATGTGCACCTAGGACAGTAACATCATGTCTCCTGAAAATGTCTCCAGAGTTACTTTCTCTTAGTAGAGACATGACCTGGGGCATCATTTGGAGGCTCTTGCTCTCCTGACACCTTCACTAAAGGATACAGGGTGCTAAAAGGTACAGGTCTGAACTCTGTCATCTATCAACCAATGTCTGTAGTGACCAAAGCTGTCATAGGATTAAACATACTGACTTGTTTATTTTGCTGTGGATGGGGGGTGGTGCATGCCATAGTGCTGGTGTGGAGATCAGAGGACCACTTGAGTTGGGAATTGACTCTGTCTTTCCACTATGTAGAACCTAGTGATCAAAACTCAGGTCTTCGGGCTTATCAACAAACACCTTTGTCCACTAAGTCATATCTGTAGCCATCCAGCGGCTATGGAGAACTGGGTATACCTGGAAGGGGAGCTGGGCATGAAATAGGACGGACGAGAGAAATATGGAGCCAAGACAAAGGTTCTGATCAAGGATCAAAGTTTAATTTCCAGCCCTGTGCTTATATAGGCAAAACCCAAAGACCCATTGTACTGGCTAGTTTTGGTGTGTCTACTTGACACAGGCTGGAAGTGAAGGAGAGCCCCTTGTGGGTGGTGCCATCTCTGGGCTGGTATTCTTGGGTTCTATAAGAGAGCAGGCTGAGCAAGCCAGGGGAAGCAAGCCAGTAAGTAACATCCCTCCATGGTCTCTGCATCAGCTCCTGCTTCCTGACCTGCTTGAGTTCCAGTCCTGACTTCCTTTGGTAATGAACAGCTGTGTGGAAGTGTAAGTGGAATAAACCCTTTCCTCCCCAACTTGCTTCTTGGTCATGATGTTTGTGCAGGAATAGAAACCCTGACTAAGACACCCATCCTTTAGTTTCCGCTGGGTTCTGCTGCTTTGTTTTAGCTGATTCTGTTGTAAAACAAGCTCAGCAGGCGGTCAAGGCCGGACACTGACTCCAGCCAAGTTGTAAAATGCCTCCATGAGATACAACTGTAAGACATTTTCTCAATTACTGATCAAGGGTGGGAGGGCCCATTGTGGGTGGCCCCAATCCCTGGGCAGGTAGTCCTGGGTTCTATAAGAAGCAAGCTGAGCAAGCCAGGGGAAACAAGCCCAGTAAGCAGCATCCCTCCATGGCCTCTGCATCAGCTCCTGCTTCCTGACCTGCTTGAGTTCCAGTCCTGACTTCCTTTGGTGATGAACAGCAATGTGGAAGTGTAAGCTGAATAAACCCTTTCCTCCCCAACTTACTTCTTGGTTATGATGTTTGTCCCGGAATAGAAACCATGACTAAGGCAACCACTATAACCAGCTTATTTGGTACTGGGGATCTATCTGGGTAAGAGCCGCAGTCATGCTTTTATGTGTCTAAAATTAAAGACACTTGAAGATCCGGCACATTCAGGTGGAACAAAAGTAGAAATTGAAGGCTTCTGTGACAACTTCCCTGCAGCCTCCTAAAAAGAAACAGTAAAGACAGGAAGCCGTTGAAGAGAGTCTCAAACTAAAACGGTGATAAGGATGCTAAAGTGTAGTTCTTCATCGTTAACAGCTTCTGCTGGGGCTGGGGCAGGGGGAGGGCGGTCCTCAGTTATCTTTAAGGGGCCAGCCTGTAGGCAAGCCTTGGCATATTTTCTTAACTAGCAATTAATGTGAGAGGCCCAGGTACATGTGCTGGCCAGAAGCGGTTGTAAGATGTCTTCCTCCATTACTCTTCACCTTACTTTTCAAATTAATTATCAGTGTGTGTGTGTGCATGGTATGAGGCTATGGGGGGGGGGGGAGGTGAGGAGAGGTGGTAAGTGGAATCATGTCACCAGACAGATTAACTGGTAAGGCAAGTCTCATAGTTGAGAATGTTAGGCATTTGAATCTGCTCCCAACCTGGTTCCTGTGCTGGAGCACAAGACCACAACACCCCACTAAGACCATAGCAGCTGGTCATATAGCATAGAGCCCAGAGTTCTCCATGCTAATGAGCTACCTAGCCAGGCTGCTAGGGTTTAGCCAACAAGCTTCCCTTCCTGACATGCCCTCTTGGAAAAGGTAGTTAGCCTTTGGTCCGCCCTGAGTAAGTTGTATGCATCTATTTCCCACCCTGAATAAACAGTTCGGACAAGCAAGGACTGTCTCTCTCATCATCTCTTTGAACCACGATGGGTGCAAACTTTCCTCTCTGAAGTGCACCACTTAAGTCTCCTGCAGAAGGCCCCTCCATGCTCCTGACACCCCTGGGCTCTGCCAGATCCCTACCCCCATCCCCATCACTGGCCTTCAGGTCCTGGTCCCAACTCCTCTTGGTTTCTAGCAGCATCTGGGTGCCCAGGAGTCTGGGAACAATGGCCTTGAAGCCTGCCCTGTTTCTCACCCTGGCTGGAGCTCTCATCTTAGGCTGGCTTTCTGCCTCCCCTAAATGGTGTCAGCATTCTGAGAACCCAGCACCCTGATGTTAGCAAGGATGGAATGTGCCTCTGCATTTCATCTGCCCCAGTGGCCTTCACATGCCAGCAGTGAGGTAAAACTCGGACCCACATATGTGCAGGAATCATAATGCGCATGTAGAGGTCAGTGGACGGTTTTGTGGAGTTGGTTCTCTCCGTCCACATTTCCATGGGTTCTGGGGATTGAACTCAGGTCACCGGGCTCACACAGCAGGTGCGTTTACCAGCTGAGCCATCTTTTTAGCCCCTTCACCTTATCTGAGATGGAGTCTCTTATTGAACTGAGGGCTCGCTTATTCAGTTAGGCTGGTAGGCTGGTGTGCTCTAGGGTTGTTCTGATTTTGCCTCCCCAGTTCTGGGGTTACAGGTACATGCTGCCATGATTTACTTCTTCACAGGGGTGGTGGGGATCCACACCCAAGGTCCCCAAGATTGTGTGACAAGCACTTTAACACCTGAGCTCCCTCCCAGCCCCTGCTGTGGTATACTTTTTACAGCATATTGTTCAAATTATCATTGGGTGGTGGGAGTAGGTTTGAATTTATTATATTTTCAGCACTTTTTCAATTCAATAATATTTGTATCATAAAATTTTAATCCTTAAAAAATAAAACAAGGAGGCCGGGTGTGGTGGCGCACGCCTGTAATCCCAGCACTTGGGAGGCAGAGGCAGGCGGATTTCTGAGTTTGAGGCCAGCCTGGTCTACAGAGTGAGTTCCAGGACAGCCAGGACTATACAGAGAAACCCTGTCTCGAAAAAACCAAAATAAATAAATAAATAAATAAATAAATAAATAAATAAATAAATAAAACAAGGTTCTTTGGGAACATGACATAGATAGGGCTCAATAGTATAAGAGTATAAAATTGAAAATAAACACAGATAAAATACAGATATCTAGAATGGTCAGTTATCTTTTTAGATATGAATATTTTTATTAGATATTTTCTTTATTTACATTTCAAATGTTATCTCCTTTCCTGTTTTCCCCTCCATCCCATCCCCCCTCCCCTGCTCACTGACCCACCCTGCTTCCCTGTCCTGGCATTCCCCTACAATGGGACATCAAGCCTTCTCAGGACCAAGGGCCTCTCATCCCTTTGATGTACAACAAGGCCATCTTCTGCTACATATGCAGCTGGAGCCATGGGTCCCTCCATGTGTACTCTTTGCTTGATGGTTTAGTCTCTGGGAGCTATGGGGGTACTGGTTGGTTCATAATCTTGCTCCTCCTATGGTGCTGCAAGCTCCTTCAGGTCCTTTGGCCCTTTCTCTGGTTCCTCCATTGGGGAACTTGTGCTCAGTCCAATGGTTGGCTGAGAGCACCCACCTCTGTATTTGTCAGGCTCTGGCAGAGCCTCTCAGGAGACAGCTGTATCAGGCTCCTGTCAGCAAGCTCTTGTTGGCATCCACAATAGTGTGTGGGTTTGGTGACTAAATATGGGATGGATCCCAAGGTGGGGCAGTCACTGGATGGTCTTTCCTTCAGTCTCTGTTCCACACTTTGTCTCTGTATCTCCTCCTATGGGTATTTTGTTCCCCCTTCTAAGAAAGACCAAAGTATCCATACTTTGGTCTTCCTTCTTCTTGAGCTTTATTAGGTTTGTGAATTGGATCTTGTGTATTCCCACCTTCTGGGCTAATATCCATTTATCAGTGAGTGTATACCATGTGTGTTCTTTTGTGTGTGATTGGGTTACCTCACTCAGGGTGATATTTTCTAGTTCTATCTATTTACCTAAGATTTCATGAATTTATTGCTTCTGATAGCTAAGTAGTACTCCATTATGTATATATACCACATTTTCTGTATTCATTCCTCTGTTGAAGCACATCTGGGTTCTTTCTAGCTTCTGGCTATTATAAATAAGGCTGCTATGAACATAATGGAACATGAGCCCTTATTACATGTTGGAGAATCTTCTGGGTATATGCCCAGGAGTGGCATAGCTGGGTCCTCAGGTAGTACTATGTTCAATTTTCTGAGGAACCACCAAACTGATTTCCAGAGTGGTTTTACCAGCTTACAATCCTATCAGTAGTGGAGGAGTGTTTCTCTTTCTCTACATCCTTGCCAGCAAATGCCTTACTTTGCTAACAAGTGTTGTTTACTCACTGTTATTCCATCATTCTACACACACACACTTGCACACACACACACACACACACACACACACACACTCACACACATGAACCTTAAATTAGCACTATTGTAGTTCTATGCACTTAAAAGAAATAAGGCGAGGCCGGCGGGATGGCTTAGTGTGTAAGAGCACTGACTGCTCTTCCGGAGGTCCTGAGTTCAAATCCCAGAAACCACATGGTGGCTCACAACCATCTGTAATGAGATCTGACTTCCTCTTCTGGTGCGTCTGATGATAGCTACAGTGTACTTATTTATAATAATTATTAAATCTTTGGGCCAGAGCGAGCAGGGAATGAGTGAGCGGGGGCCAACCAGACTGAGCAAGGTTTGACCTGAGCGAGCAGAGGTCCTAAATTCAATTTCCAACAACCACATGAAGATTCACCACCGTCTGTACAGCTACAGTGTACTCATATACATAAAATAAATAAATAAATCTTTAAAAAATAAAAGAAATAAAGCAAAGAGACTCTTTTTATTCACAACTCAGCTTACTCCAATAATAATATTTTGCTAAATGTAATTTGAGAGCATAACCAGAATATTGACATTGGTACAATCTACTTACTGATTCTGGTTTTCTCGGTTTTACTTCAGTTCATTTTCTTATACACATTCAGTAGATCTCACAGCATGTTCAGCCCAGACAGCACTGTGAGTGCTGTGCATTCAGTGAGATTAAAGATTCTATCGTAGGGCACCTCTTGAACTCCCGAGGTGATCATCGCAGAAAGCGAAAATGTGTTTGTACAAAATCCTGTACTCAGAACCCAAAGTAGAAATCAAGGGTCCTTGGATAGGCAGGTGGTTAAACAGAGTCACAAACAGAACATTAATGCTGCTTAGTAGCATAGGGGACACCACTTTTCACAAGGAATCGTTAAGATGTGCCCCAGAATGTCCCTGTCATTTTTCCATCCCCGAGGCAATGGCGGAGTGACTCATCCCTTTCCTGCAGCGCTGAGCTGTCCCTACTGTCTTCGTTTCTCTTGTGTAGTGATGACTCATTGGCGTTTCAAAGTTACCTATGTCGCTTCTGGAGTAGAGAATCTCACGGCTGCATCTCTTCCAAAGGAGGATGATAGAGAAGAAGAAAACACCAATCGCTGTGGGGATGTGGGTCACAGGTTATTTTTCCTCCCCCCCTCCTCTTTTGCGGCTGTATTTTTTATGAGCTTTACGTTCCTAGGGAGGAAAATGAGTGACAGGCTTGTGGCTCACCTCAGGTAATACTCGGCTTTCCAGAGAAGTGGGCCGCTTTCCCTCCTCTTCCCGCTGTTCTTGTCCAGAGTCTAGGCGGAACTGGCACTCAACAGCCAGAAAGCCCCACAGGCTGAGGGAAAAAGACAGCACAAAATGCTAATCGTCCACCTCCAGTTCAGGCCCTGGGCCTCACCCTGACACATCAGGAGGCTGGTTTTTGAGGGCCGTTTGTCAGGCTTGGGGTCAGAAGTGTGTACATTATTGCTGTGCCATTTTTACAACCAATGTAGTGTAACCCTTTCTAGGGAACAATGTCTGCCCCACGTGGACAGCCGTGTGTATTAGCGGATGGAGGGATGTGGGTAGGAAGTTGTTGAGTATTAGCCGTGTATCTTAGCGGCCATGTGTATTAGCAGATGGAGGGATTTGGGTAGGAAGTTGTTGAGTATTAGCCGTGTGTATTAGCGGCCGTGTGTATTAGCGGATGGAGGGATATGGGTAGGAAGTTGTTGAGTATTAGCCGTGTGTATTAGCGGCCGTGTGTATTAGCAGATGGAGGGATTTGGGTAGGAAGTTGTTGAGTATTAGCCGTGTGTATTAGCGGCCGTGTGTATTAGCAGATGGAGGGATTTGGGTAGGAAGTTGTTGAGTATTAGCCGTGTGTATTAGCGGCCGTGTGTATTAGCGGATGGAGGGATGTGGGTAGGAAGTTGTTGAGTATTAGCCAATTTGTCCAAACTTCCCACAGCCTACTTCATATTTTCTTTTCCTCTTTGAACTTTCTCTCCTTTTCTTCCAAACATAACCTGGTCTCTCCTGATTTCAGAGAGCCGAAGGGGACAATTGATGGCCCTTGAGGTTAAATATCCCTTGCCTATTATGCACTCTGTCCTAGCTTCTTTCACATTTTGCTGTCTAGATCATTCTTTTCTCATCCTCTCACTGGTCTGTTGACACAACACAGCCTGCTGTTCGCCAGGCCTCAACACAGGCAATGAATGCTGTTACGTAAGCCTTTTATAAGGGGTACTGGCCTTGTTTTCATGGTAACTTTATGAGAAAAAGAATATGATAACGGATGGGACTCAAATAATTCTGAAAAATCCCAGAAATTGAAAGATTGCAGGGAGAGAGAGGCTGGGACAGCTCCTGGAGGCAGAGCATCAGAGGGACGGGCTCCTGGTGAGTTCAATAAAGGACAGCCCTAAGGGGCTTGTTCGGAGTCTTTAAACACTCGCTCTGTTGTTTGTTTTACTGCTATCTTCAGCTCTGTTTGGAGACTGGCATTCGGCCAGCAAGTTCCCAGGAGATTTCCTACTTGCAATAGCTCTCCCACTCATCTGCGTTCCCAGGAGACTCCCCACTTGTATGATCAGCCCTCCCATTCATCTGAGTTTGGCTTAAAAGATCAAGTTGCCTGGAGGCCTGGCTCTGATTCTTGCCAGGATACACTGGCTCTCTCCCAGTCTGTGCAGTATCTTGCTCAGGTGAGAATTTTACATTATTTAAATGGAGGGAAGGAAGGAAGGAAAGAAGGAAGGAAAGAAGGAAGGAAGGAAGGAAGGAAGGAAGGAAGGAAGGAAGAAAAAAGAACTCAGGAAACAATAATGAAGAAAAATATTGCATCTTTCATATCTTATCTCCAAGGTTCAAGTATATTATTTTAGATTTTCTATTCTCTCCTGTTTTGTGTATTTTATTTTATTTTATGAAAACAAATTTTTTGCATCCCAAAATGAGATTATTACAATACTTGAATATAAAACTATTCTAGCGGGGAACACTCCTCCACTGTTGGTGGGATTGCAAAATAGTAAAACCGCTCTGGAAATCAGTTTGGCGGTTCCTCAGAAAATTGGGCATGTCACTTCCAGAGGACCCTGGCATACCACTCCTGGGCATATACCCAGAGGATTCCCCTGCATACAATAAAGACACATGCTCCACTATGTTTATAGTAGCCTTGTTTATAATAGCCAGAAATTGGAAGGAGCCCAAATATCCCTCAAAGGAGGAATGGATACAGAAAATGTGGTATATTTATACAATGGAATACTACTCAGCAATTAAAAATAATGAATTCATGCAATTTGTGGGTAAATGGTTAGACCTGGAAAATATCATCCTGAGTGAGCTAACCCAATCACAAAAGAATACACATGAAATGCAATCACTGATAAGTGGATATTAATGAGCCCAGAAGCCCTAAATACTCAAGGCACAATTAGCAAGTCAAATGATTCCCAAGAAGAAGAAAGGAGAGGACCCTGGGCCTGTAAAGATTGGATCCAGTTTTGTAGACCCAGAACAGAGAAACCGTGGGGGGGGGAGGGGAATGATTGGGGAATAGTTGGGGGGGAGAGGAATTATGGGACGTATGGTGGGGGGCAACTGGGAAAGGGGAAAACCTTTGGAATGTAAACATAGAATATAGAAAATACAAATTAAAAAAACTATTCTAGCAAAATAATTCTCACATGTTCAAAGTAATGTTCAAGTCAACATGGTCGTATGCAGTAAGAAGTCGCTTATTCTGCAGTCTAAGAAGAAGAGGTTCCCTATGTCCCCTAGCCTAAAGTTTCCAGTAAATGATTTTCCTTTATTTGCTCACTGGAAAAGAAATCGGAATGACTAAGGTAGTTTCAATCAAAATGTTTCTATGCTATCTATTAAAGCTACGATAGTCTGTTCTTTCTCGTATCTTTTGTGTGTACAAGCTGGGACCCGCACCCATTCACAGGCACGCGTGGATGTGGAGGGGGCTAGATGCAGAAGTCCCCGGGACAACCTCTGCTACCAAGCCTCACCTCACAGTGTTGTTTGAGGCTGCGGCGTGAGTGAGCCACGTGAGCTGGCCCTCAAGCCCTCAGAGATTCTCCTGCCCCTGCTTCCTCTCCTTCTGTGGATGTTCCAAGATTATAGACACAGCTTTACAGGGGTCCCAGAGACCTGATCTCAGGTCCTTGTGCTTGCAGGGCAAGTGCATTACGCTCAGAGCCATCTCCCCAGTTCCAGTCTGCTCTCTTTAAAACATGGAACTAAGCCATCACTACTGATGCAGGTGACTCTCCGTTCCCCGGCACATTGTTGTCCTTAGAACCTACTGAAGAGTTGCAGGGCTGTTTCCGACATCGAAGTAGCTAGAATGTTATGCTTTAAGTGTGCCTCCGTGGAAGGAAGCCTATCGCTTCATTTGCTTTTCTTATTTCCTTTTCTTGCTATACCGCTGTCATATCGCTTTGCATGGTTTCTGAAGAATAAACAAAATATTTTGTTTGGAGCAGTTCTTAATTACATCTCTCTAAATATATCCCTTTCAATGTTTGGGGACTTAAAAGGAAAATGTTTGCGATGCCCTGTGTCTGTTACGTAGTAGTTACTGAGAAAGCATCTATCCTCTGCTAAAACATCAGATATTGTAGCTGGGAACATCAAGGATCCAGGAGCGATAGCAGAGCAAGCAAAGGTTACCATGTCACTGTGATATGAATAATATAAATAGATATATTTAAAGAGATGTATTTAAGAACTACTCCAAACAAAACAATTTTGTTTATCCTTCAGAAACCATGCAAAGTAATATTAAAAACTTATTTCCAGAAGTCCTAGTGTGTAAATTCCCCAACTTGAAACTCAGTGATAGAACTAATGTTAACTGGAATTAAGGATCCAAACAAATTGTCCAAGCTTCATGCGTCTACATGAGCATTAGACCGCAGTTTGTGTGTCTGTTTAGTCTGTTTGCATTTGGCGAGGCCTGTTACAGGCATTGTGTCTTTGGTTCCCTATCCCTGGCTTCCAATCAGAAGCAACATTTGCATTAGTGAAGCATGCGTCTCATCTAGATCTGGGTCCTACACTCCCACCTCTATGAGTGGCTTAGCTGTTGAATAACTCATGGTGGCACATAGAGTCTTGATGAGTGACAGGCTGGATTTTAACCATCCAGGTCTAGTGCCCTACGTATGTGGCTTTTGTAAAACAAATAGGAAAGATAGATGTGATATTTCACTCACTCAGAGCTGTGAGCAGCTGTGTGCAGGTACAACTGTGCTCACTGGGTGCACAACTCCCTGGCCTGGTGTTAGGGATTAGCTGTATTATCCTAGTCCCAAGTCAGGAACACAGTGATGTGACTTCCTCACCTCCTAATGAGAAAGTTCCCTGCACAGCTAGTTCCTGATCTCAAGCTGTCCACCAGAATGGAAGTCTGGCAATCCTAGGCCAAGCATGACGAACAGATGCCCAGGGCTATGACAATGAGGCAAAGTCTTTCACAATGACGCGGTAACCTTTGCTTACTCTGCTCTTGCCCCTGAGTCCTTGCCGTTCCCAGCTACGATACCGGAAGCTGTAGCTTTCTCAGTAGATGCTTTGTCGGTAACTCCTAGGTGAAGGACAAGCAGGATCTCACAGACATTTCCTTCTGTGTCCTCTACAGCTACCCGACATTTGTGTGTTCCGTCTGAGCTAGTTCAGGGGAGGGATGTGCCAGGACGAGGTGTATGGAGGTCCTCCATACTAAGTCTTTCCTCTCAGGTGTTTCTAACGCTACGATGAGAAGCGGGGCCACCATAGGAAGAGCAGTGAGAAGCTCGAACCTGATGAAGCCTGCACTGTGGGTAGGAAAAACTAAAAATGTGGATGTATTCATCTGCTACAGCTGCTGAAACAAAATACCGCAGACTGGGTGGCTTAACCGACACACCTTTCTCTTTCTCTCATTTCTGACCCCTGTGGTGTGTGGTCAAGGTTCCGGCTGACTTGGTTTCCAGTGAAGACTGTCTTCTTGGCTTGTGGACTAATGACAAGAAGTTATTATGTTAGCCACATGCCTGAAATGGTAACTGGTGAAAGCAAGCTGTGTCCATTCTTCTCTTATGAGGACACTAATCATTCTTATGTCATGTGTCTCAAAATGCAGCCAAACTGGGATGTAGAGTTTCAAGATATGGATTTTAGGGACACAAACATTTGATAAAATCTGTAACAATGGGTTTGAGATGAAATACCTGGAACAACCAATCTCATTTCATTCTTTTTTTTTATTTTTATTTATTTATTTATTTATTTATTTATTTTTGCCTAGAGGACTAGCCTAAAAATGGCTGACTTACCTGCTTGAATGAGCCATGGTGGCGGGACACCCTCACATTCTAGCTTAGCTCCCCAGGCTAAGACGGTGCTTCCTCATGGATGATGCTCATGCAGGTTCTAGTAGGAGTGGCTGGAGGAGGAAAGACTTGAAGTGGAAATGTCCCAGGTGTCCCCACACTGTATTTAATAATGATCACAGTTCCAGGGCCAAAAAAGAGACTGAGTGCAGTCTGAACTGAGATAAGGGTAATTAAAATAGAAAAAAAAAATTCCCAGGTATAAGTAAGTACTATAGGTTTGTTCTAAGGTGGGCCTAAGGGATATCAGAAGCGATGGAGGACTTCTCGGGAAGGAAGCACAAAGAAGCACAGCTGAGGAGTGAGATCGATTTCTCAGTCATCTTTCTGAGAAGACCCTGAGGTTCCCAGTGGCTATTCAGGAGCTGCTCTTCACCCTGCACAAAGGCTTCCTTCCAGTGATCCTTCCGCCCCTCGGGACAGATATCATAGCTTACCCAAATGCATTTCTCATGCCTCTGTGTGTTCAGCGAACAGACACTCTGGAGTCTTTTTGTCCTCCTCATCCCTCCCCTAGTGGATCTTCCAGAGTCAGTGCCTGGAAAAAGAGCATGCAGGGAGGGCAGAGCAGTGAACTTGTGACCTGTGAGCATGGGTTGCAATTCTTTCTAGGTTTTGCTGCATGGGGAAGAGATTGCCACGGTCCAGAATAATATTTCGTCCTCTCACAAACCTGTCATGCATAATAATTCCAGAGAGCATAAATATAAACCCATCAAGGTCTGCATGGTGCGCCTGCAGTGGTGCTTGGCACATCCTCTAACGCTAGTTGCAGTGACCTGCTTCTTGCCAATGGTCTCTAGTGCCTAGAGAATCAATTCCATGCCACAGTGGCCCAAATGAAAAGGCCAAGATTCCTCTGTGTGCTTATTCAAAAATATTTTCTTTTCCTTGGCTTGTTTCTGCAGGCACAAATATCACTGGAGATGACCTACATATTTATAGATCTCCACTGATTGGATTCGTTCCCACTTTAAGTGGAGAAATTTGCTTAGGAAGCACAATTATTTATTCCAATAAATGCTGATTCCACCCTTTCAATCTCAAGCTAAATCTCCTCTTAAAAACACGTTAGCAAATCTGTTCATGATCAGGCTATGGTGGAGTAACACATCAAAAGTATTTACGTTGCAATGGAAGGTGAAGAAGTTGCTGACGCCCTCTTAGATCTTCTCTCAGTTAGCCCAGAAGTGGGTGCATTCAGGACAGAGCCAGCGGCTCGAAAAGTCTGTCTGAAGACAGTTCCAGGCATTGCCTGGGCACTTCACTGGCAAGTTCCTCTGCAAGTCCAACCTAGGAACTACTGGATCTGATACTGACAGACTGAAGGCCCGCAGTCTGGCCATCCACCATCTCACAGGGGGCCCCAATACCCAAGACTGAGGTCTAAAACAATAATTCCGCTCTTTGTTATAATATGTATTTGAATCAGCTGGTCAACTCTGAAAAATCTGGTGTCCAGACCACTCTGCACACAAATCAGACTCAAATTCATTAGAGCTCATAAGTAAGGTCCCCAGGTGGTTGTAGTAAACAGGTCTATATGTGTGTGAAGATGCTCCAACATGAAATAAGGACACATGCTCCACTATGTTCTATAATAGCCAGAAGTTGAAAAGAACCCAGGTGTCCTTCAAAAGGGGAATGGATACAGAAAATGTGGTATATTTACACAATGGAGTACTACTCAGCTATTAAGAACAATAAATTCAAGAAATTCCTAGGTAAATGGATGGAACTAGAAAGTGTCATCCTGAGTGAGGTAGCCCAATCACAAAAGAACTCACATGGAATGCACTCACTGATAAGTGGATATTTGCCCAAAAGCTCAGAATAAACAAGATACAACTCACAGACCACAAGAAGCTCAATAAGAAGGAAGACCAAAGTGTGGGTGCTTCGGTTTTTCTGAGAAAGGGAACAAAATACTCGCAGGAGGTGTGTTAATCAACCCTCTTGGGACTTTGACTAAATGCGTGACAAAGGTAACTCACAGGGAGAGTTTATTTGGGCTCATAGTTTAAGAGCACAGTCCATCATGGCAGCAAAAGTGGGACTCTATCACAAACCATCTGCAGTCAGGAAGCAGAGATAAATGAATGTTCTTGTTCAGCTTTTCTAGTTTTTGGTCAGCCTACCCTAAGGAGTCGTGTCACACATGCTTAGGGTGAATTGTCCCATCACAATCAACCCAGCATGGAAACTCCCTCATAGGGGTACATCCAGGGGCACAGGGAACACAGGAGTGGCAGAGCCCCTGGGACCCACCTGCACCCAGGAGCTGGGCAGCACCACAGCAGTCTGTGCACTGATCCTGCCAGGGGAGAACTGGTGTGCAGGGAGTGATTTGACTCCGGGTTTGGAGGTGAGGCCGCCATTTTCTTTCCAACGACTGAACAGGTAGGTTCAGCCAGGAGCACAAGAAACAGAGGAGTGGCAGACAGCTGGGACAGGGTCCGTCTGGGCTCCACCAGCACCCAGGAGCTGGGCAATGCTACAGCACTCTGTATCAGGGGAGACCCAGTCACCCAGGGGTGCTGAGATAGGCTTGCAGGCCCACTTATGGTCACTTGATCTTTGACAAAGGAGCTAAAACCATCCAGTGGAAAAAAGACAGCATTTTCAACAAATGGTGCTGGGTAAACTGGCAGTCAACATGTAGAAGGATGCAAATTGATCCAGTCTTATCTCCCTGTACAAAGCTCAAGACCACATGGATCAAGGACCTCCACATAAAACCACAAACACTGAATCTAATAGAAGAGAAAGTGGGGAAGAACATGAAGCACATGGGCACAGGGGAATATTTCCTGAACAGAACACCTATAGCTTATTCTCTAAGACCAAGAATTGACAAATGGGACCTCATAAAATTGCAAAGCTTCTGTAAGGCAAAGGACACTGTCAATAAGACAAAACAGCAACCAATAGATTGGGAAAAAATATTTTTTTTCAGGAAGTTGAGGAGGGGATGAGCAGGGGGACGGGGAGGGGATTGGGGATTTTCAGAGGGGTAACGAGGAAAGGGGATACCATTTGAAATATAAATAAAGCAAATATCTAATTAAAAAAAAAAAGAAAGAAACTCCCTCATAGACATGTCCAGAGATTTGTCTCTTAGGTGATCCAGGATTCTGTCAAGTTATCAATTAATATTAACTATCATACTATTTAAGTATGTACATATATCTCTAAAGATTCTGACTCAGGTCTCCACAACAGCACTGACTATTGGTGTTGCCCTTGGTTACCTAAAAGAACTATGTGGTAAGCCTTACTACTGACGACACCACACCCACACCGTTTAGTTATAAGACATAGAGAAATCAGTCTCAAGCTTATTGAGAAACTTCCTCCTTCCTGGCTAGGTTTCATCGTGCTGGAAGTGGTTATGCAGGCTGCAGGGGAGGAGAAGGCACCCTTGGTCTCACTCGGTCTAAGACCCAAAGCTGTAATGCTGACCTGTCAGGGAAGATGTGCCCACTTATGCAGTAGTGGCACAAGTCTTAAGGCAGAACTGAGGCCTACTCCACAGGAGGCAATTCGTGCCTGGGACTGTAAACCTGGTCAAAAGCCCTCGGCCGGGGAGGTCATAGACGCGGAGTGACCTCTGGTGCCGTTTCACAATGGTTACGTCAGATTGCCTTGTAGGCCC
This sequence comes from Apodemus agrarius, assembly GCA_964023405.1. NCBI lineage: Eukaryota > Metazoa > Chordata > Mammalia > Rodentia > Muridae > Apodemus > Apodemus agrarius. Next base: position 48,866,387 of record OZ030014.1, read on the forward strand.
TTGGCATGAGCTGCTGTCAATCATTTCTTTCCCCAGTGGACAGCAGTCAGTGCAGAGGTGCTAGAGACCTGAATGTTTATCCCTAGATTAGCATATTTACTGACCTCCTCCAGACCTCAAGGCTCAGAGAATATTGTGGAAGAGGGAAGAGAAGGAATGTAAGAGCCAGAGGATAGGGAGGAGGGCTTAGAAATACTGTCGGAATCCAGGTGCAACCCTGCTGCTGCCGCCGCCGTCATGAACTAGAGCAGCTACAGTTACATGCACAAGACCTGCGCAAGATCAAGCCAGCCAGAACTTGAGCGTAAATAGGGAGAACTCCCTCCTTACTGAGGAACTCTTGGCTGCTGATAGCTGTAGGAGGAAGAAGACTAGATCCCCTTCAGTGGTGTAGCCACTGGAAGGTTTTCTTCGTTCCAGTGATCTGGGCTTTGTGGATAATCTCTCTCTCTCTCTCTCTCTCTCTCTCTCTCTCTCTCTCTCTCTCTCTCTCACACACACACACACACACACACACACACACACACACACACCGAAAGAGAGAGAGAGGAAATTGAGAGGGACATGTTGGGGAATGCAGGGGAAGTTGGAGGGAGGCTATAGGGATGGATGGGATCGTATTTCATTGTACACATCTATAAAATTTTCGAAGAATAAAAACTTGTAATAAAGATGGTTTTGACCCAAAAGTATCAATGATGTCACAGGATTTATGTTTTCAGCAAATACACATGATGCCGTGGCAGAGAACCCTTGGGCCACTGCGTAAGAACCCCTTAGAGTCAGACCTGCTCGTAAGAAACTTGGGAAATGTCTAGCTTACTAATAAGAACCAAGTCATAGCAGTACACAAAGTTTCGGGGCAAAATCGGTCAGCAAATTATAGCATGAATAAGGTAGAAAATGAAGTTACAGATGCAGGCAGGAATCCAGGCTGATTCACAATTATGTCACCATTAAACTCGATCTTTTATTTATCTTGGACTTAGTAAACAAAATAATTATATCAAAATCTTAACCAAATAATACCTTACATTGTACACTCCTGTGCTGGGGCTCATATAACTAATCGAATCCACCATCTCGGAACAGGTATCTAAAAACAACTCAGGCTCTTGAGTCCAGGAGACCTGGAGCTGAACCTGGATGCCATCATCTCCTAGTTATGTAATCTTGAAAATTACTCATCTCTCTGTGTTCTGGCCTGTCAGATGAGGACATCGATACCTACCTCACAGGGTCATTATGAAAATTACTATGAATAGTACGCGGTATATGCCTATGGCTCATAACAGAGAGTGGCTATTGTTCTTTGGGAGGATTCAATGCCTCAGAACTGCTTATCAACCAGAGTCTATAGTGAGCCAAACGTGCAGCAGGGTTGAGACGTCCTGAGAAACTTCCCTATCTCCTGTTCATCGATTTTCAGTGTTCACCCTAGGAAGGGACGTTTAAAAAAATATCACTAAGTAAAAACATGAAAGAATGCCTGATATAGACTCTAAATTCTAGAGCTGTATTTTTTAAATCAAAGTAAGTGTAGAACTTAAGTATTCTAAATTATCTTCATAAAGTTTTTGAACAAACTGTACCTAGCATTATCGGGTTACCTGAGAGTTACCTTGGGAAAGCAGGCCTCCTAACTATGTTCAGATCCGTGCTTAGGGAGAACACACACACACACTGGCTTACTGGGTTACAGCAAGGAAAGACACGGCTAAAGGGAATTTTAAGTGTGTCAAGCCACGTTCTCTTATTCAGGAAGAACTTTTTCTGACAAGCCTACAGAAAGAAAGGAGAATATCGCAGCAGAAGACATTAAGAGCTAAAGCTCGGAAGGAATTGAAGGGATCACCTGACAGACTTCTTAAGACTTCATGAAGACAGGTGTGTTTGGTGCTAATGGTGACTGGGGGTGATGAAGGCTGCTCTCAGCCTCCGTCCTGTGAGAGCTCTCCCACCCAGCTGTGCTCTTCCTGTCACAGGATGAACATGTTTCCTCGTCTGGGTTTGGGATTGAGAGCAGCTGGGTGTCACTCCCTTCAAACTACTCCTTGCCCACTTGAAGAAGGCAATTCAGTCAGCCACTTGCCCCACCCCCCCTTTTCCAGGAAAAAATCCAATTCCTTAAAACTTGCCTCAGAGGCTTTATTTTCCAAGCCTTTGGCCACTCCCTTTTTTGTTTGTTTGTTTGTTTGTTTCTTGGCCAAGGTCCTTGCTTCTCTTTTCAGCTGTGGCTCTCGAAACTACGCCTGGTTCATGAGGCGGGATCTGCTGGTGCTGACAGGAACAGGAAAGACCCATGTTCCCATGGTCCCTTGCGCGCCATCAGGGATGTGACCAGTCAGGACCAAGCATCTCCCAGCCATTATCTTAAACAGTGTAGAAACCTCTGAGTTCTCAGGAATAGGCAGGAATAGAAAGGAGGTAGAAGAGGGTTGTGTCAAAAGAGGTTATACAAAGTCTAGCTGAAAACAGTCAGCCTTGTTTGGTTTCAGTGGTTCCCTGGATCCCAAAGCTTGGAGGTGCACTATTGCTAGGACTTTCCCTCCCCCTCCCCCTCCCCCTCCCCCTCCCCATCTCCCTCTCCCTCTGTGTGTGTGTGTGTGTGTGTGTGTGTGTGTGTGTGTGTGGTGTATGTGTGTATGCTTGTAGATGTGTACTTAAGTACATCTCTGATTCTTTTGTAATTGCTAATTCTTAGAAGTGGAATTTCTGGGGCACGCTTTTTCAAGTGTTTTGTTTTTACTGTGCTGTGCATTTTACCTGCATTCATATATATATGTGCACCATGTGAAATTCTGGTGCCATCGATCCCCTGGAACTGGAGTTACAGACACTTGTGAGCTGCCTTATGGGTGCTGGGAATTGAACCCAGGTCCTCTGGAAGAGCACCCAGTGCTCTTAACTGATGAGCCATGTCTCCAGTGCCTCTGTGGTATATTTTAGTCTCTAAAACACAGTAGCAAATTGCCATTCAGAAAATTCAGTTATGTTTTCCATTATTTCAAAAATACTTAAGCACCCCATGGACAAATGAATTGTGTCTGGAGACTCAATCAAGCCCATGGCATCTTGCTAACACTTAATGGAGAAATACGTGAACAGCCAGGCATGAGTAGGGGAGGGGCGTGCTAGGGCCGATGAGCGAGCCGGCTTTTAGGAAGGAACAAGGACGAGCGGTGTCTAATGATCATAAGATGATGAATTATTAATGAGACACATTCCCACTTTTACCCGGTATCTGGAACATAGTAAATATTCCACAAGTGTTAGCGGAATGAATGCCTTGTGGTTGAGTATGTTTAAGGCATCTGAAGGCTGTACTGGCTCCTCAGAACAGCTCTGACCTGCTCTAAATCATCATCTGTAAGTGACATCCCTAAAACTGGAGATGCAATGCAGGCTTCACGCTTTGTCATTTCTCCATGTTGGACCCTGGCTTCCCAAAGTCGTCGTCCATCTTGTGGATTGGTGCCTTAGGGTTTCTATTGCTGTGATAAACACCATGACCAAAAGCAACCTGGAGGAGGAAAGGGTTTATTTCGCCTTACATTTCCAGGTAACAGTCCATCCCTGAGAGAAGTCAGGAAGCCAGAAGCAGGAGCTGATGCAGAGGTCAGGGAGGAGTGCTGCCTGCTGGCCGGCTCTTCATGGCTTGGTCAGCCTGCCCAGGTTTCTCACTACTCACAGTAATTCGGGCCCTCCCACATCATTTGTCAATCAAGAAACGTACCTCAGGCTTGCCCACAGGCCGCTCTGATAGGGGCGTTTTCTCAGTTGAGACTCCCTCCTCGCAAGTGACCCTAGCTTCATCAAACTGACATAGAATTAGACAGGATAGCAAGATCTGCGGCACAGCACACTAAAAATCAGTTTCCCCCATCTTTACAAATAAAATAAAGTGGCCAGGCCGAGCTGATTCTGCTCACACATGGTTGGTTGGCTGTTTTGTTTTTTAAATAACTACCAACAAAGGCAGAGTGGATGTTCAAGAACAGGCTGACGACGGAAAGTAAATCTTCCTTCCCCCTGCCCCTCTCCCTGCACTAGTCTACCAACTCGCATAAATTAGACGTTCTTGACATATTTTGGTTGGTTCTGTCTTCACCCCATACCATTGTATCATACAAACAGAAGTATTTTACAATATTATTTGCTGTTTAAAATTTGAAGACTAAGCTGGGCGTGGTGGCGCACGCCTGTAATCCCAGCACTTGGGAGGCAGAGGCAGGCGGATTTCTGAGTTCGAGGCCAGCCTGGTCTACAGAGTAAGTTCCAGGACAGCCAGGACTACACATAGAAACCCTGTCTCAAAAAAAAAAAAAAAAATTGAAGACTATAATTTTCGTGTGAGTCTGTCTGGTGGTGTGTCCTTGTTCAGGTATTGTTTAGATTGTACCTTCCCTGCCATTTCAAGGAAGCATTCTCACAGCAGACATCCTGATCTCCTGGCTCTTATGATCTTTCTGCCCTCTCTTCTGAGATGTTCCGTGAGTTGTCGGAGTGGAGGTTGTGTTGTTGCTCTATCGGTTGGGCCTGGACACCCCACAGTCAGCTGTTTTCCTCATTTAGGCGAGCTGTGGCAGTCTGTGATGACCTCCATCTGCTGCAAAGAGAAGCCTTTGTGATGTGGGGTGAGAGCTGCACTTATCTCTGGGTATAAAGATAAGGATTTCGAATGCAGTTAGGAATACACTGGTTTAGTAAAGCAGCCGGAGTTTCTCCTCTGAGATCCATGGCCTTCCTAGCCATGGGGATTTTGCTAAGTTCCTAGCACCTGGCAAGATTTCCCTATTGCTAAGTGGGCCTTAAGTCCAAGCAGACAGCTTCTGGTCACTGCTCAGATATAAGTGCCACCACTGCACCTTTGGGGATATCTTGCCGTGCTAGTCATGGTGGATCACAGATGTCACAGCTGCGTAGGACTGAGGATGGCCTCCCTCCCGTGGCTGCTTGCATTCCCTTTTCTGGTTCTAGGAAAGTTAATCTTCCAGGCGGAGACTTTCAGCAAGATCCACCTCAGTTCCTCTGTATCTGTATACAAAGTGGTGTCTTCAGTAACACAGGCTTAGCTTCAAGTTCTGAGAGACAGCCAAGATCACCAGGAACAGGTTGAATTGTTCTGTGAATCTCTTGAGCTCCCCCTGACCAACAGTTTGAAAGGTTTCACATGCTCATTACTGGAGTTTTTATGAGATAGTCTAGAACTCTTGCAAGTCAAAAGTATTTAATAATCTGAAAAGTGTTTACAGGATTCATTAAGTAAAAAATGTGGAGGTAAACTGTATAATGTTTTGTGATTCCTATGACAAATGACTTAGTGAAGGAAGCGCTTGTCTTGGCTTGTGGTCTGGGCGTATATGCCATCATGCAGGGCAGAGAGAGAGGCTGCTCACGTGACTTCTACAGTCAGAAAGCAGAGAGCAAGACCCCAGCTCACAGAATGGGGCCACCCACTCTTAGGGTGGGTCTTTCCTCCCCAATAACCTTAGCCTAGAATGCTTTCATAGGCATGCCAAAGATTTATTTCCATTTTGATTCTACACACATCAAACTGACATCAAAACAAACAGACAGGCCACCACACCAAATTCAATAAAATATAGTATTTTCAATTCTATTACGTTTATTTATTTTAGTGTTTGTACTGTATGCACATGTATGTATATATATATATATATATATATGCATGTATTGTGTATGTGTGTGTATGTTTATACGTGTGTGGTTATGCATATCTCTGTGTGTGTGTGTGTGTGTGTGTGTGTGTGTGTGTGTGTAGTCAGATGACAACATGTGGGACTAAGCTGTTTCCTTCTACCAGATAGAACCTGGGGGTGGAACTCAGGTCATCAGGGTTGGTGATAAATGTCTTTACCTCGGAGCCACATCCCTCTCCCTTTTTGGCTAATACCTCTAAAACATAAATGCTCAAAGACAAAGACTAACAAGTGTACAGGAGCATCCCAATAGCAGCCTTCTGAGCGACGGGGCTACAGGTAGGCGTAAGTTCCCTGTCAGCATTTCTAAATTCTCAACAGTAACTCTGTGTTTTGGGAAGCACTTAAAATTAATATTAAGACATGAAGGGGGGTAAAGAACATGTTGTTCTAAAAACAGCCAGATTGATCCCCATTCCCGTCCCTGTCTTCCTGTCTTGCCACGGAATCCCTAGCACTGGCATGGGTTCTGACTTTGTTACCACCCACTATGTGTTCTCACCACCAAAAAGGCTCTCGACGGAGGCCAGACAGACAGGACCACAGATTTTAGACATTCAGCTTCCAAAACTGTACAATAAGGACCTGTCCCCCTGCCCCCCAGCTTTTAAAAATAAAGTATCAACTTTAGGTACTTTGTTGTAGCAACAAAAAGTCCTTATCAGTAGACTGCTAACCTTTGGGTTTGGGCTTTAGATTCTGATTCCTAGCAGAAAGGTCTAAACACGCCTGCAGATAATTGTCATAGACAGTGAGAACCTACATTAGAGAAGTCAGAAGAGGAAAGGGTGAAATACAGCCATTTCAGGGTAGAACTGCTGAAACTAAGGGACTATTGAAAAGAAATGTATTTTATAAAATCAGATCTTCTTTAGAAATTGACACTGTATAAAAATGCCTAATATTAAAAATATCAAGCCAGGCGTGGTGGCGCACATCTGTAATCCCAGCACTTGGGAGGCAGAGGCAGGCAGATTTCTGAGTTCGAGGCCAGCCTGGTCTACAGAGTGAGTTCCAGGACAGCCAGGACCACACAGAGAAACCCTGTCTCGAAATACAAAAAAAAAAAAAAAAAAAAAAAAAAAAATCAAAATCTTTCTTTGTATTTTGATCATTGCAGTCATGGTTCCCTGGATTTGGGGGAAGAAGGAAAATCAAAGTCATGGGTTTCCTTCCTAAGAAGGAAGCCTTTTAAAGGTAAGTAAAGAAAGTGATGTTCTCTGCTCTGGAGTGTCTTTTAAGGTGTGGGACCTTACGGTCTTACTAAGAACAGATAGATAATATGCAGATCTTGGCTGTTTAATGCTAAGTCTTTCTCTCTAGGCCATAATATGTTGAATTTGCCTTTTGAATTTCACCATACCCAGCTTTTTTAATTGAATATTTTCTTTTTTTCTTCTTCTTTTCTTTCTTTCTTTCTTTCTTTCTTTCTTTCTTTCTTTCTTGTTTGTTTTTTGTTTTTTGGGGTTTTTTGTTTTGTTTTGTTTTGTTTCTTGTTTTTTGTTTTTTTGGAGACAGGGTTTCTCTGTGTAGCCCTGGCTGTCCTGGAACTCACTTTGTAGACCAGGCTGGCCTTGAACTCAGAAATCCGCCTGCCTCTGCTCCCAAGTGCTGGGATTAAAGGCATGCGCCACCACAGCCCTACGAATATTTTCTTTATTTACATTTCAAATGTTATTCCCTTTCCTGGTCCTCCCCTGCTCCCGGAAACCCCCATCTCATCCCTCCTCCCCTTGCTTCTATGAGGCTGCTCCTCCACCCACCCACTCCTGCCTCCCCACCCTCAAATGCCCTACACTGGGGCATCCATCGAACCTTCATAGGACCGAGGACCTCTCCTCCCACTGATGCCGGACAGGGCCGTCCTCTGCTACATACACACCAGCTTTGTTTCCAAACACGAATCTCGTGGTCTTTTTTGCAAACAGTCCATACAATATCACTATTATTTTCAGAGTGCTTTTCTCGGGAAGCCCCAGCGATGTGGTTGATGCTTACAAACTGTAGTTAATTTAAGGCTGTCTACACTGAGGGAGTTTTTAACTTTAAAATAAAGGGTTGGATTAGCCAATTTTATTGAGACTGAAGTAATTAACTTGTAATTTGTGGTTGGCTTTAAAGTCACCCACTGGAAGGAACCATGGACTGGGTACTCCCCAAATCTTCATGCCAACTCTGACTGGGAAATTTGAGCAAAATAAAATGGTTTGGAAGAAGTAGTTTCCATCCAGAAAGCCATTTGAGCCACAGCAATTAGCCTGGCGAAATGGTTGGACTTGCTAGCTCACAAAGCAACCATGGCAGCAGGAACTTAAAAATATAAATATATAATGATCACTTACGAGAATGCCAGTGGAATGTAATAATCGCCCTATTAATTAGAGAGTCAATATCTTCCCATGTTCCTCACAATTCAGTCAGACAATTCCTCTAGTAAAAGCTGGTTATTCACCAAAGTGGCAGACTAGAAAACCCAGTCACTGGGAGATAAACTGCCTTAGATAAGTTAGCAGCATTCAGCGGTGGTGACATTCTGATAGATCTCAATGCTTCTGCATGCCAGTACTTGGCTGTGGGCCCTTAGCCTATTCAATTCAATTAGAGTAACATTCATTTAGTCCATTATATAGAAATGCTGTGCTAGGTATCCTGTTGCTGCCAGACGGTTTCCCCAATGGGCCGGGCAACATAGGAGGATCCCAACAATTTGTAGCAGGGTTTCATATATCATGGTGAAGAGAGGATCCCATGCTGTCTTCCAGGTAGTTGAAAGGAGGTCATGGCTCGTGCTGAATGAGATCATCCGTCGTCCTATCCTCCCTGTGGAAACGTAACAAACATGCTGCAGAGAGCTAAGTGCCGGGCAGTATATCTGCAATTCAGAAGGGTCTCGTAGGCAAAGCCCTCAAATCTACTGTTTGAAGAGATCAACAAAGACCTGTAACTGAATCCTGACAGGACATGAAGCATTCGGAATTTAGAGGCTACTTCAATGGGTTGAAACTTTTTTTTTTTTTATCCCCATTTGAGTAGCAGTTATTGCTACTGAAAATAGAGTGGTATTTGTGGAGCTTTTCTCCCTGAGCAGAATAGGACATTTTCTGACCAGAACAAGCTCATTTCTGTTTATAGCAGTTAGTCGAGCATAATGGTTTACATCTGTAATCTCACCTTTGGGAGACTGGGGCAGGGCCATTGCAGTGAGTTCAAGACTAGCCTAGCTAGAGAACATGTCTTTTTTTTTTTTGGTTTGGTTTTTCAAGACAGGGTTTCTCTGTGTAGCCCTGGCTGTCCTGGAACTTATTCTGTAGACCAGGCTGGCCTCAAACTCAGAAATCTGCCTGCCTCTGCCTCCCAAGTGCTGGGATTAAAGGTGTGTGCCACCACCGCTCGGCGAGAGATCATGTCTTGAAGACTATATTTGTATCTCTTGGTGACTGGTGGACGAAAGGGGACAGGGGAAGTCAGAAATGGCTAGAAAAGTTAGTTGACAAAAGCATTTTTTAAAGATCCGACTTAAATGTTTAAATCACAACAGAAATCCATTTATGAGTTATGACCTATTATTGGTGCTGGAAGCTAACACGGGGATAATTAGAGTCTTCCTACCTAGTTGTTGAGTGCTTTGTCCAGAGAGATGCTTTTAGAAAGTCAGGCAGTGTTTATCTTATAAAAGTGGCCCTGGCTTTGTGCATGCGTTTATGCAGTTAAAACCATGATGTCTAGAGCAGGCTACCAGAAACACAATCCCAGAGGAACTTCCCAATACCCAAGGCCTTGAAAGTGTGAATGTCAGGGACATTCACGGTGCTCCCCTCCCTCCCCCTCTGTGGTCATCCCCCTGCTCTTCACTCTTAAGTTATTCACTGATACAGTCTCACTAAAGAGCCAGAACTAAAACTCATAGTCATCTTCCTGCCTCCTCCCAAGCCCTGGGATTACTTTGCGAAGGCCTTTTAACCCAGCAGAACGTGAAGCTTTGGTTTATTTTTTTCTTCCTAAGGATCATTTGGTTGCTTCTCTATAGATCGTGTCCCAACACTACATTTTGAAACTAGAAAACTTACAACAAAAGGGGACATTTGGCATTTTTCTACCTGGGGTTCCTTGTGTGAGGCCATCTACACTCCTTCAAGCCAACGTATGTCTTGGAAGGGTCCTGTTTACTGGTAAACAACAAAAAGCATCTCACCGCGGCTCAGTAGTCAGGCTTCAGAAACAGGGGAGCTTTACCACCGACGGTTCCTTGACAGGGAGGGGGAGTAGCTCAGGAAAGGAGGGGCCTTCGCTGGGGTCACCAGACATAAAGAACATCTCCGCGTAGACCTGACCTCACCTTGTAACCTCTCCCTGATCACAGAGGAAGTCTGTGGGATCCAGCTGATTAGTGGGCAGGGACTCCTGTCTCTCCTCATTGCTTTCCAGCCTGCTTCATCGGATAACTGGAAAAGGTTTCTAGAGTAAACGGGAACGTTAGTCCTCGGCTTGATGACTAGTCCTAAGGTTTAGCCTTCTCTCTCAAAGCAGCCTCTTTTCAAAGGGGGTGATCCCCCAGGAGTCCCAGAAATTACTATGTTTATTTTCTCTTAATCCTGTAGAAGAGCATTTTCTCTCTCTATGATTTAATGAAGATAATATATAAAGCTTTACTGAATATCTGTTTTATGTCAGGAGCTGCCCTAGCACCTTACGTGCACTAATTTATTTAAATCACTTTGCGCACACGACATAAATGCTATTATCCCCATTGTACAGACAGAAATTCCAAATATTTGAATATAAGTCTGTTTGCACATTTTCCCTTTCTATAAAAAATGAGAAAGGCATTCAGTAAGAAAGACAAAATTTTGACTTGTTTCTAGGCAAACTTCATAGTTTACTCAATAGAAATCAAACATAATATAATAAAAAGGTGGATAATCCTTCAGGATTCTGGCACTGTGTTAAGAAAATTACTGTTTACTGTATAACAGCATATTCAAGTAACTCTTAAAATCCTCATGGATGTGGAGTTGTGGATGTTAAAACTGAGGAAATTAAAGAGAAACAAAAACTGTCCACCAGGTGGCACCATCCCTCTGAATGAGGGTATGGGTCGGAACCCTTGGGTTTATGTTCTCAAAGATGCTGAAGCTTCAAGTGCAGACGACCTTCAAATTCCCAGGCTGAGAGCTTTTACTGAGGTGCGTTGAGGAGCAAGATACCCTCAAGTGAACTCTACCTGTTTTGCTAATAGTGAGAATATGTGAGGGTACATAGCAGTCTGCATGGTGGAGACTCTCCACTGTAGAGGGTAGATGTAGGGCTCAAGTTCAAATCCAATCTTAAGTGCAGTTTTCTTCTGATCGCAGCCCTTTTGCTTACTGATGGTATGACTTCCAGGACCCTAGGGTCCTCACCCATGAGGGACAATCATCAGACCCACTTCATTCTTCTTTGCATGAAGTTATATCAGTGTAACTCTGTAGCTGACTATCAAATACAACAGCAATTACTCTTGGCTCAGAACATACTATTGAGGACAGTGACTCAGCTTCCTTTTCTTTTCTTTTCTTTTCTTTCTTTGTTTCTTTCTTTGTTTCTTTCTTTTTTTCTTTTTCTTTTCTTTTCTTTTTTTTTTTTTTTTTTTTTTTTTTTTTTTTTTTGATTTTTGGATTTGGTTTTTTCAAGACAGGGTTTTTCTGTGCAGCCCTGGCTGTCCTGGAACTCACTCTGTAGACCAGGCTGGCCTTGAACTCAGAAATCCGCCTGCCTCTGCCTCCCAGAGTGCTGGGATTACAGGCGTGTGCCACCACTGCCCGGCTAGCTTCCTTTTCTAAAATGGGCATTTACTACATCAGAGCAAGAGATACTGGTTTTGCATCTCCATCAAGCTAGCTAGTTCCAAGCCGAAGACCTAGGGAGGAAAATAATGAGAGAAAAGTAAGAAATTTAAAAAGTAAATAATTAAAAATTTTTGCAAAGGAAGGCAAATCAGATGGGTTTGCCTGGGTCTGAGGTCAGGAAAGGCTTCTAAGACAGGGTTACAGCAAGGGAGCTGCCCTGGGCCCAAAGGCTTCCATTGGGGGTAAAAGAAAGGATATTTGCAGGGGCAGGAAAGCAGCTAAGTTTGAACATGTGAGCAAAGTCCAGACCTGCTTCTGCCTCCTGAGTGCTGGGATTGAAAGTGTGCACCACCACACCTGGCTAAGAAGAGCAATTAAAAAAAAATAGTGAAAAGCAGAAAGGAGACCCATTCAATGTGGCAACATTTTGAAGGAGACAAAGAGATCCAGTGACCTCCCTGCCCAAGTGTAGCTTCTTTGGTTTCCTAACAGGTGGGAGAGGCTTAAGTAAAAGGCGTAAGCTCTACACAGCTAAGCAGCCCAGTCCATGTGAGGCCCCACTCAACCCTGCTGTGCAGGCTCAGGCTCTCTCCCAAGGCCAGCTGACAAGGTGTAAATTTCCAGGAGACAAGTTCCTTGCCCGGCTGCCCTGCTGTCCCAAGCCCTTCCTTCTCCCAGCATGAGATTCCTGAGGCTATTTCTGTTTCTTGGGGTCCATTGTTTCAATAGTCTGATAGCTGATGAAGAGGGGCACGTACTTCTTTAAAATGATTTCCTTCCTGCCCAGATGGTTACATTCCCCCCCCACACCCACCACCACCACCACCCCCCTCCCTGTAAGAAGTTTAAGAAGCATCATGAGAACCGAAATGAAGACACTGGATTGAAGATGTGAGATGGGGCTGGAAACACCGCTTGGGAAGCTTGGCATTACTTCAGCCCCAGAATGAAGGCTCATCAACCACAGAGATGAGATGATGGGTGTGAGAGGCCCAACAGACCTGTCTACTGGACAGGCTTGGTAGACGAGATGTCTGAAGGGAGGAGTCAAGGGGTGACAGGGTTGTCATCTCCCAAGACAGAATCTTGTACAAGTAGCAGTTTAGGGGGGAGGTTTATGTGTTCATTTCTAGGTGAATTTTCAGTTCAAGAGGAACAGTTGAGCCCAGGCTGCACCTTACTCTAAGTTACTCCATAGTGTATACAACAGAGGTTTCTCAAGCTGTGTCTTGGCCTCAGAAAATCCATTTTACAAATAGCTTTTGGCTCCATTTTGAGGGAAAAGTAGATTGTGGCCCTTGGGTGCACCCACACACCACACCATCTGTCAGGTACCACAGATGTGTAACACTTGCTCATATATGACTTATTCCTGGGAATAGAGGGTGCTGCCACCTATTTTATTGGGGTGAATTGAGGATGGATATGAGAGGGAGTTCTTGAGTACATTAATGAGGAGCCAGGTGGTGGTGGCACACACCTTTAGTCCCAGTACTCGGGAGGCAGAGGCAGGCGAATCTGTTTGAGGCCAGCCTGGTCTACAGAGTGAGTTTCAGGACAGCCAGGGCTATACAGAGAAACCCTGTCTGAAAACCAAAAAAAAATAAATAAATAAATAAATAAATAAAAAAAAATAAAAAAAAAACAAATGAAGTTTCCTGTTCAGTCTGGGAGCTTGAGCATGTTTTCAGCTAGACAGGAAAAGCTTCTCTCTCTGCTTGGGCCCATCTAACTGTGGCTGTGGGTTGTCAAGTGACAGCAGGCTGCAGTTCCAAGGACAGCTTGCATAATCACTCGGGATTCTCCATCCATGGCTGCAGCTTTGGAGTTCAAGAGCTGTTTCGGTCTTCAGGCAGTCGCTACCATTATTAATTGATTTGACGAACCAGAAGAATAATATTGGTATTTATGTTAACTGGTACAAAATGTGTCACATGTTACATTTTTATTCCAGGGGGTAGGTGGCACTGAGGAAGAATACAAAACTTGAGGAGGCTTGCCCTCCCCCAGGAACTGAGGGTCATGCCTGGAGAAATGGTACCACTTCCTTGTGCCTGACTCTCGTACAAACTAGTTGCATCCAGTCCTTCTGGTGCAGAGGGGACTGTGCTTTCCACTATTACCAGACTGAGTGAAACATCATTGTCTCAGACCCGTTCCTCTAGGACCTGCTATGTCCATAGCAGCCCACAGCTTGAATGTTCATGGAAATAGCTGCAAAAGAATTTCGTTCTTGTGTTTTCTCCTAGTCCTTTAGCCCTTCTTCATTTTGAAGCCAGACTGTGGGCATCTACCTACTCAAAGAATAAACGCATGTCTTTCTGAGTTGAGTTCAAATGTATCAAACCTACAGGGAATAAAGTGTTCTCAAGCAAAGTTAATGGTTTCAGCAAATACCATGACACAGGAACAAGGGTTCCCACCGCGAAGGGTCAGCTGATGGATCAAATACAATAGGCTGTGCGGACGGTTGGAGGGGAAATCAAGAACATCAGCTGCCAGTTTGTTTCCAATGAGGACAACAGAAACCTTGGGTGATGAGGGTGACTGCCCCTAATTACAGGTAAGAGCCTGAGAAAGCTTCCAGATGCTTGAAGTAGCTCTGGAGTCTGCCTGCAGAATCTGTCCTGACTCAGGGGGGCAGAGGCTGCATCCCAGAGTGCCATATCCAGCTTGATGTGGGTGGGAGAATGGCTCCTGTGTACCCATAACCAGCACAGATTTTTCTGAAGTGCGCTGCACAACCCCAACATCACCATGAGGACATACAGGGAACCACAGAAGACACTTTGATAGCAGGGACAGTCAAGAGCCCTTCCAAAACCAGTGACCAGAGTCCATCCAATCAGCCCTTTGGGTGGCTGGACCTCCAAAGACCAGAAGAGGTGAAACATCTATTTCCCTTTGCTCCCCGTCGTTTTCCTTTCAAATGTAGAGCTCATAGAAAGTGAGTCCCAGAATTGTTTCTGCCACACAGAAAACTTGAATCTGATATTCAGAGTAGATTTGTGTGTGTGTGTATTATTGTACCATTTTGTTGCTGAGAAATAAAACGTCTTTTGCACATTTAGTTTGTGGATAAAGATTTGTATTCCACACACGTGTAGCAGTTACCTTTCCCTGTACTAATGGCTGGTGGCCACTGTCACAAGAGGCCTCCCTTTGTGAGAGGACGACCTATTATAGCACAGCATGGGCAGAACATCCAGCCGTTCAGCTCTGACATCATCTGGAACATGCATAGTATCCCCAGCTATTGATTTTTCACATTAAGGGCTGAAAAATGTTTGGCCGCTACCTGTCTGTCTTAGTCACTGTTTTGTGGGTGTGAAGAGATACCATGACCAAGCCAACTCTTATAAGGGAAAGCATTTAACTGGAGGCTGGCTTACAGTTTCAGGGGTTCAGTCCATCATCATCATCATGGGTAGGAACACGGCAGCATGCAGGCAGACATGTGCTGGAGGAGTAGCTAAGAGCTACATCCAGATCCATAGACGGAAAGAAGGAGAGGGAAAGGGAGAGAGGCTGGGCCTGGCATGGGCTTTTGAAGCCTCAAAGCTCGCCACCTCCAGTGATACACTTCCTCTAACAAGGCCACACTGGTTCCGAAGGTCATGCCTCATAATGTTTGCGATCCTTTCGAACAGTTTCAAAATGTTTGAAAATCTTTTCGAATTCTCAGGTAAGCAAGCATTCATGTATATAAACCTATGGAGTTCATTCTTTTTCAAATCTTCACACGATCATGGTCAGGGTCATACTTACGTATTTTCCCTGTGACATAGTCCATCAAGGGACTTCTTACTAGAAATAGAGATATGTTGTGGTGGAGTGCATTGAGCATACATTGACTTTAAGACCCCATACGGCAGACATTGCCTTCCGATTTTAAATGTGTGTGTATGCATATATATATACACATATAATTTTATATTATATATTATTAAATATAATATGTGATCTATGATTGCCTTAGATAGGGATTTACCATTGTGAACAGAACACCACATTCAGGTAAGTCTTATAAAGGACAGCGTTTAATTGGGGCTGGCTTACAAGTTCAGAGGTTCAGTCTATTATCATCAAGGTGGGAGTATAGCAACATCTGGGCAGGCACGGTGCAGGAGGAGCTGAAAGTTCTTCATCTTCATCTGAAGGCGGCTAGTGGAAGACTGGCTTCCAGGCAGCTAGGAGGAGGGTCTTAAAGCCCACGCCCACGGTGGCACACCTACTC
This sequence comes from Apodemus agrarius, assembly GCA_964023405.1. Classification (NCBI taxonomy): domain Eukaryota; kingdom Metazoa; phylum Chordata; class Mammalia; order Rodentia; family Muridae; genus Apodemus; species Apodemus agrarius. Next base: position 48,882,172 of record OZ030014.1, read on the forward strand.
CAAGGCCACACCTCCAAATAGTGCCACTCCCTGAGCCAAACATATTCGAACTACTACAATGATATAATGTATAATATACAATGTATAATGTGTAATATTATATATAAGTATATATGATATAATGTATAATATATATAATCTGATTGTAGAAGTGATAAAGGTTGAGTTCAGAAAACATACAAAATATATAGAAGCAAAAAAAATTGCATTCCAGAAACTCAAAACTAGTAAAACTAGAAATCATCCATATTAACATTTTGGTGAATAACTCTACTTAAGCCTTGTGAAAATGTATCATGATCTGTTGGACTTTAAATCCATGATACATGCGGCGCTTTGCTCCCTGAGTGACTACTGACGCTTAGGGTTGGCTTGGCGCGAGGGTACCCCTTTCTTCAATGGCATTGCCACCTATAAGCCGCACTACCTCATGCAATTTGCTATTCCTTTCCACTGTCAAGTGCAACAAATAACCTCTCATCTATGTTCACGCAAGCAACCCCAACTAAACTCACAGTCATTAACAATGTACAAACAGGAGAAGTGCTTGTTGAGAAAAAAAGACGGTTTCAATGGGAAAAGGAGGAAGGAGAGAAGGCAGTGGAGGTAGAAATGACCGAAATTCAGCATGTACATGTATGAAAATGTTAAAAGAACTGAAAAGAAAATAAATCTCTGATATATGGTGAGCATGTGCGGGCGCGATCACTTTCTTCTAAAAAGGAGGCATGGCTTGAGAATTTCAGTGTTCACATATATCCTGTGACTAAACAGTACGATGTTGATCAGGAACATATAAATTTCTAGCATTCTGCCAGATTCGGAAGCAGGAGGTAGAGCAAGTCCAGCCGAGGTCCCCACTCCACTTCCGGTTTGCTCGGTAGCTGGCGATCGGATGGCGCTCTGCCTCTTCCCTCGAGGCTGAGACACGCAGTCCCACCTCCCAGGTCCTTTATTAACGTGGGCCTGACTTTTGTAAAAGGCGTCATGGCTGCCCTCCGGCCTCTGGTGAAGCCCAAGATTGCCAAAAAGAAGACCAAGAAGTTCACCAGGCACCAGTCGGACCGACCTGTGAAAATTAAGCGAAACTGGCGGAAACCCAGAGGCACTGACAACGGGGTAAGGAGAAGGTTCAAGCGCCAGATCCCGACGCCCAGCATTGGTTACCGGAGCAACAAGAAACCCCAGCAGGTGCTGCCCAGCGGCTTCCGGTCCACAATGTCAAGGAGCTGGAAGTGCTGCTGCTCCGCGACAAATCTCACTGTGCTGAGATTGCTCACAATGAGTCCTCAAAAAACCGAAAAGCCACTGTGGAAAGAGCAGCACAGCCAGCCAGCAGAGTCACCAACCCAACGCCAGGCTGCGCAGCAAAGAAAATGAATAGATGGCCTGTGTGCATGTTTTGTGTTTAAGTAAAACCATAAAAACTGCCCAAAAAATGTGTATAAATTAATTTCAGATAGAAAATCTTTTGCTTCTTTCTCTTTTCTTCTTTTCTTTTTTTCTTTTTGTTTTCTTTTTGAGGTGAGAAGAAAGGGAAATTAGTCTAATTTCTACTGTTTGATTTAAATATTACCCCTTCTATGTTCCTTTAGGCAGAATAGTTCTCTAAACAATTCATTATGCTAGTAAATGTAATGTATTATCCCAGCAGCCAGGTCGGGTGGCAGAGACGGAGACCTCCATGAATTTGAGAGTGACCTGCACTACCAGTGAGTTCTAGGCCAGCCCGAGGTTACATGATGAGAATCTGCCTCTCTCTATCTAAAATTTGTATATCTCTATAGAATGTCTATTGTATATTTTAAGGAGTAAATGTAGGATTGTGCTTTCATACAGTGTCTCAACGGCTCATATTCACATTTAGGCTCTCTCAGCTCTCGCTGTCAGTTGTAAAGCTGTTTCCGAGAGTCTGTTCAAAGCCAAATAGGATAATATTTGTAAAATGCCAACCCACCTCAAAGGCAATCAATAACTAAATGGATACAATTGTTGTTGTAAATTGCTCATATCTCCCTCTGTAGACCGCCATTGCTTGGGTCATGACCTCTGTTCTAACAGCTTCTCTCCTTCTCCCAGTTCACGGAAGACTAGCGGTCCATATGAGCTTGCTGGAAGAGAAACCAGCTATGGGAAGTGCCAGACCAAATGTCTTTCTTCTACAAGTCCTTTGTTGTCCCTGAGTGATCTAGCGAACACCCTTACCTGTGAACCATGACCATGCTGGGCCCTGAAGACAGTCACATGTGCCAGGCCAGCACGTCGTCACAGAGCTACATCACGACATTCAAGCTTTCTACTCTTCCAGCGAACATTACAAGGCTATTTCTACCGTTACCCAAAGCTACCAACATTTAATAAGCAGTTTCCGTGCGTCCATTTTTGTTCCAGTGTTTTATGTGTTATTAAACTACTTCCTGCATTAGATCCTGTGTCCTCTTCAACGGACAAGGGAGGCCCGGAGAGGGTGCTGTGGGCGCTGGAATTTCTGAGGCTTTTTCGGGGTTCCAGAGTAAATTCTTAGAGCGTCCTCCTTCCATGGAACTGCTGGACAGGAAGGGAGGAACACAGACAGCCGTGCATTTTCCTTTCTTTTTAGTATAGAATTCTTTTCAAAGAGTCTTTCTTTTTTCTTCTGGAAAAAATAAACATGAGAAATTCTTGCTTCGTTAGTGATTTTACTCCTGCTGAGGGCTCCAAACCAGGGGTTGAGAGGATCTTTTCCCTGCAGAGCCCTGATCAAAGGCACCAACGAACACCCTCTGCCGAGAGTCACAGCCGTAATCATTGATGTTGAAGTAGATTTGTAATACCTTAAAAATAGAAGTTACACCACACTTTTGAAAAAACTTGAAGCCACCTGTAAGGTCAATAAAATTGAGGCTGGAAGACACTCTGAATAAAAAAATGAACTGGCTCTAAAAAAGAGTATTTCATCCCACGTGATCCACACCGCAGCATTAATGTCACTGACCAACTATTTGCCCCGTCTCCCACATGCAGGAAACGGGTTTTTAAGCAGACATGTTTTAAAAATAAGAAAGCCCATTCAATTATTTTACTTCCAGACTCTACACTTGTTCCTACTAACCAGAAGCCTTCGGCTTGGGAAAATAATTTCATTTCCCTCCCCCTTTCCCAAATGTCCTAAGAGAACATTTAGGAAATGTTTTCAAAAAGAAAGTTTCCTAAAAGAACTCAGGGAGCTAAAGGGGTTTGCAGTGCCATAGAGAACAACAATTTGACTCACCCAGTACCCCCAGAGCTGCCGGGGACTAAACCACCAACCAAAGAGTGCACATGGAGGGACCCATGGCTCCAGATGTATATGCAACAGAGGATGGCCTTCTTTGACATTAAAGGGAGGAGAGACCTTTGGTCCTGAGAAGGCTCGATGCCCCAGTATAGGGGAATGCCAGGACAGGGAAGCAGGAGTGGGTGGATTGGTGAGCAGGGGGAGGGGATGTGTTAGGGGATTTTTTGGGGGGAACCAGGAAAGGGGGCAACATTTGAAATGTAAATAAAGAATATATCTAATAAAAATAATTTATAATAATAATGATAATAATAACAAACAAATGTCCTAAAAGACCTATATTGAGATTGGAAACGTTTTTCTGAGTCCCAGAGGTGTTCTCCTTGGCTAGGAAGAGCCAGCTGGAGCTTGTGCCAAGACAGCCCTGAGGAGCATACCTCAGAACAATGTTTTCAAACATTCTGTGCTTACTTTTTTCCGTATAACTGCGGCAGTCATGTGGTAGACAACAAGTCACTCCAGAGGGCAGTGTCCTAAGTTTCTTTCACAAATGCTCCAAAGATACAAATTCTAGCTTTCAAAGAACCAGACTTTATCCCAAGAGCTTTGGAGAGTTTACTTCCAAAACAGAAAGAGCAGAGGCTCTTTATTTTTAATATATTCTATATTAGCTTGAGGGAAAGTGTTGTTCTTCTGTGAGGAAATAAGTCAATTATATGGAAAGGAGGGGGGTGAGGCCCATATCCTTGAATTATAAAATTTCTCTCATTTCCCCCCAAGATTCCCATAATGGTATCCAAATGCATTATGCAAGAAAACTTCTTCATCTAATGCAATTAATTATTCTCTGATCTACCAGTAAGAATTTGCATATGAACTGTGAGGTAAACTTGTAAAAACAGTCTAATCATAAAGATAGTCAGTGCCTGCTTAGAGAATCTTTCCATGGGAAAGAAAAAAGGATATTTTGAAAAATATTCTCTTTGTGGAACTTTCTGCTGAAGCTGAGGACAAGATTGTTTCTGTCTTCAGCTTTAGAACGAGAAAAGTACCTGTGAGGATGAAATAGAAATGTAATGTGCTTCGGGTATCAAGCGTTACCTTAGTTCCGCGTGCTTAGTAGGTGCTTGTTAACCAATGATGCAAGTCTCAGTCTGGCTCCTGTTGTTTGGGATCCTATAGGCTGTGTTTAGAATCACCAGGGACACTCCAAAACCAAGCCTCATTTAATTCCATTACATGCACTCATTTCTCGATTCTCTCTTCTTTCTGTGAACTCTGAAATCATGTGTTAGGATCTGTGTTTGGGAAGACAGGCCTAAACATCATAATCATCAGACCTTACAAAGACAACACAAACAGAAAATATAAAACCAGATCAGAGGCCAGTCAATGTCTTCACGTAGTGTCTCTGTGACTCTGCCTCTGGAGACACCAAGTTAGGATAGCTTTGACATGAGAGGCAGGATGGAGCCCTCTCTGGGGACTCCTCTTGAACTCTGACTTAGCTCTGCTGGCTAATTGGCTTAGCCTTCCTCATCTGACAAACTCGGTTTTTAAAAACGGAACCAGAGGAGGACCACTGGTCTGGGGTAAAGGTTATCAGGATAGTAAACAAATTTCCTATGCCTTCTGTTGAAAAATGCTCCCCGGGGCAGACCTGGCTCTACCTGCACTCGCCTACATCTGCCGTGAGCATATTAGGCTCATTTAAAGTGAAGGGTTTGCCTTGGGATCAGAGAGTTTAGGGTGGATTCTGTAGTGCAGTGATGATCGCAGAGTTCTGCTCTCTCCCACACTGTGTTCTCTCTTTTATTATCAACCCATTACCAGCTTTGCTTTATAAAGCTGAGTTAAAAGTGGAGGATGGTGGGTTTAGTAAGACTTGTTCACCTTATTCTCTAACACTAGACAATTTCCGCTCACCAGTGCCTCTGTGACACGAGACAATTTCCACCTCATCGGCGCCTCATGGGAGCTGTGGCCACCTGGTTTTCTGTATTGACACAGTGCTGGCTTCTACATAGTTATCACTTTGCAGAGTAGTGATGACTTTGTTTTGGCGAATGAAACTTCCCTACCACACAGGAGAAGGAAGTGACGTTACCTATTGTTCTTCTTCCTGATTCCCATTAGCCTTCTGAATGGTACACGTGTGAGAGGAAGTCCCAGGCCCAGACACTGTGGCCAACACACATCAGATTTTAAATGTCTAGCCTGCTGGATTCGTAGACTTAGGGCCTTGATGGTATGATGTTACTGCATAGGCAGCAAGGAACTCGCTTTTCAAATGTGTCTACTGAGCTGGGCGTGGTGGCACACGCCTGTAATCCCAGCACTTGGGAGACAGAGGCAGGAGGATTTCTGAGTTCGAGGCCAGCCTGGTCTACAGAGTGAGTTCCAGGACAGCCAGGACTACACAGAGAAACCCTGTCTCGGAAAAGAAGGAGGAGGAGGAGGAGGAGGAGGAGGAGGAGGGGGAGGAGGAGGAGGAGGAGAAGGAGAAGAAGAAGAAGGAGGAGGAGGAGGAGGAAGGAAGAGGAGGAGGAGGAGGAGGAGGAGGAGAAGAAGAAGAAGAAGAAGAAGAAGAAGAAGAAGAAGAAGAAGAAGAAGAAGAAGAAGAAGAAGAAGAAGAAGTCAAATGTGTCTACCGGTTTTGCACCAGCCATTACCTGCACCAGCCATTACCTTTCCCATTAACCACTGAGATAGGATCCTACAGAACAAGAGCATGGCACGGCGCTAGGCAGGTAGCTAGATGGCTTGTCTTTCTCAGGTCCTCTAACTAGTCCTATGCAGGGCTGGGTGACGACAGCAGAATTAAAGAGCCATGGGGCACAACCCCAGCTGGCCTCATTCCACGCTGTGCAGGCGGTATAAATATGGCTATAAAATCTTGACCTGAAATTCTAGGCTATGTCATGGAGGTATGACATAACTGACGGTCACAGGAGCAGCAGACTGGTCAATTAGAAGGGAGGCAGCTCTGATGGGCAGGAGTATGTCTGGCAGTCTTTGAATTAAGAATCAGACACAATGTCAAAGGCCCTGGCCCAAATTAAAAGAAGATCTTGGCACAAGGAATGGGTGGAGAGAAGCTATCTCTCTGGTGCTCACAGGAGAGCATTCCTACAGTGTCCCATGGATGAAATGCCTACAGGGTCTGAAATGGCATAAGCAAATCAATTCTAATATTGTACCAAACACTGTTGAATATTCATGCCTTTCTAAATGAATATTCTCACATGTCTCAGATTCTAGAGTTATATAATATATGAATTATCCATTATTACATAAAATAAATTATCCTAGCTTAAAACAGCAAACTAATGCCATAGTTTCTGAGTATCAGTCATTAAGTAGTGGGTCTAGATGGTTCCTCTCGGAAGGCAAGTGCTGGGTCAGAGTGAGAGCCCTGAGTCTAGGGGTTCAGGATTTTTATTGCAGATACAGCAAACTTGGGGCATACATCCATATGAGTCAGAAGTTAATATTTTAAAAACTGCATTTCTGGTGTAATCCATAGGAACTGAAGATGAGAACAAAGCCACCCGACAAACAGGATGGATAAGTTACTTATTCTCTGCAGGATGTCTTAAGTTATCTGTGTGTATCTTTGCCCTGCTAGTGTAGCCTCACTGGCTGTTGCTAAGGGGCATAGGTGGTCACAGGAGGCTTGCTCAGCAAGACTCTGATTTTCTTCCTGGAACTGGAGTTTAGCCCCTGGTCTTGCACAAAATGGCGTTTCTTTTAAAAAGGAATTGGTGGGGCTTTCCAAGGCCTTAGTCCCTCACCCCATGGACCTTTCCACACGGGTTGACTGAGCATCCTCATGCTGTGATATCAGCCTTTCCCTAGAGGAGGTGACACAGTGGCAAGGCCCAAGCTGCAGTGCTTCTTACAGACTCTTAAAGACACGCCCTACTTCCGCCAGCTCCCATTCATTAGCCGGCGTGACTGAGTCAAGGGTGGGTGGAAATCAGCTTTGTCTTTTGAAAGAACTGTTGTAGAATGTGTGGACAGTGTTTAAACCCTACCCTCACATGCAGTATCCACCCAGGGTGTCAAGACTGCCTACGGGATTTGAGAAACCCATTGCAAAATAACAAAATGTAGAACTCCTCCATAGGCAGTGGCAACCATTTCAAAACAGTGACAGAACATTAAATCAAGTGTTGCATGCTCAGTGTTGGGTAGAGTGACCAAGAGGTGGGCTTTGAATCCCAGACCCACTCTTTAATAACTAGTAATTCTCAGGAAAACAATTTAATATCTCTGAAACTTAACTCGTGTTTCTCTAAAACAGTCATGCTTAGTTATGTTTCCTATCAATTGGGATGCTTCTTTTTAGAACAATGAATGAAGTCATTCCTTCATTGTGTGGCTTACTGCGGGCGCTTGGTAACCCTGATATTATAATGATAACCTTTCAAAGGTTTCAGGCGTTAGTGAAGAGCTGGTGAAGAGTGACGTTTGGTTAGTTAGCTACTGGTCATAAACACCTCGAAGCAGGAACGGCATCTCCTGGGCTCGGCAGCCCCAATGTTCCCGCCGGCCTAGCATGGACCCATTCGCCCACAGGTATGAGACATATGCCCTGTACGCTACCGAAAGAATCTCTAAGAAGATAGATTTCTGAAACGGCATGTTTAGAGCACTCTAACCGGCAGGCTCCCTTTCCCTAGAACAAGTAACCCAGCCGTTCTGTTGTAAGAAAACTCGGATAGGAAGATTAAAGTTTTGCTGGCTGTTTTCAGGGGCATCCGTCAACACAATTTAGAAACTGTTGCTGTTAGCTAGTTTCTATTAATAACTCAGAGGATGAGACTGAATATTAAACAGAAACTTTCTCATAGCAATATTCTCTTTGGGTGACTCAAAAAAAAAAAAGCTAGGAATATTTCCTCATGAAGTTTTCATTGTAATAAGGGCAAAATAATTTATAAAACACTCCAGTACCAAACTGACTTTTTGTCTTCTTTCCTTTTTTATTAAAATATTGTATACTTATTAGTGTATTGTGTACACCCAAGGCATCTAGAAGGGGGTGTAGGATCTCCTGGAACTGAAGTTAGAGACAGTTGCGAGCCCTCATGTAGGTACTGGGAACCCAAGCCCCGCCCACAGGGCAGCGTTAGAGCATCTTTACGGACTGCACCCCAGACACTCCGTCTTCTTTCTTATGCAGATGAGCCCTGTGAGGTGAACACCCTAACTGAGGCTGTGCAAAGTGCCAGTATGCAGTAGCTGATGCCCCAGAGATCGCAGGACAGAGGTTCTAATTTGTGCAGAGTAAGTGGCTTTGAAAGAGGCCTAGGGGCTGCTCCTTTGTTTGGATGGACAGCTCAACAGAAGTGCTTGGAGGAAAGAGCTGTGCTCCTTTCAAAGACAAATTAACAGCACAAGAGCAGCCAGGTAAAAGGGCCGTCGGACTTGTTCTTATCTCTAGACTGAGCTCCCTTCTCAGCAACGATCTTCTATTTCTCGGGGAACTTCCTTATTTACTCCTTAACGTGAAACTAGTTCCTGACTGTGAAACAGCCATGAACACACATTGCAGATGAAATCCACAGAGCTCTCCGCCCACCTTCATCCCCGACCCCCACCCGACCCCAGCGACTCCCCGCTCTTCTGTGTGTGATCTTCTCTTTCTCTTTGAGCACAACACAATGGAGTGGCCTACAGTGGGTCCGACGTTCCCAAATCTCTTTGCAAGTCTTTTTTTTTCTTTTTCTTTTTTTTTTTTTTTTTTTTGGTTTTTCAAGACAGGGTTTCTCTGTGTAGCCCTGGCTGTCCTGGAACTCACTCTGTAGACCAGGCTGGCCTTGAACTCAGAAATCTGCCTCCCAAGTGCTGGGATTAAAGGCGTGCGCCACCACCGCCCAGCCGCAAGACTTTTTTAAAAAAGAGATTTCAGTCTCATTTTGACAGGAGAGATTTTAAATTTACATCAAGTCCAATCAATTACTTATTAGATATAAACAAACTTCCGTGCATCAAAGCACAGACTAGTTCTCCATGGGTTCCCGAGTTGGCCTGAACGTGTGTTGTTTGCTCCTGGTCCTTCTAGCCCAGCACAGCACAGAGAGCCACTGTTCTAGGCGACATGGAGCCATGTCTTCTCCTCCTTCTCTTCCAGGCCGTGCCCCTCCCCCCTCCTTCACTGTCTTTCTTCAATTCACCCCCCTTCCCACTGCATATCCACAAAGGCTTCCCGTAGCCTTGGGTTGCTTCTTCTGACTCATTCCAACTCTGTCTACCCACCGGGAATCTGCCAGGCTTTTGCCTGGTTGCTTGGCCCTTTCGGGGCTCTGTTCTCTAACTTTACCCCTGCTTGTCCCTTTTCACATCTTCTGGCTTTTCATAGGCGGGGCCAGAGGGAGGCATGGGAGAATGCAAGTTGGGGGAAGGCTGGGAATTTCCACTTCCTCTTTTCTATCTGCAGCCAGCAGCTGCTTTTCTGACTCCGGCTGCTCTCTAACGGCAGGCACCTTTTTTTTCATCCCAGCATTTGCCAAAACGTTTTGCACTGGTTTCTAGGCTCTCTGAACATCTCTAACAGGTATGGTGGCACCGGTACTTGGGAAACCGAGACAGGAAGAATGCCATTAAGTTCTAGGCTAGCCTGGGCTTCATAACGAGTACAGAAGCTAGTCAAGGATACGCAGAAAGAGGCTGCCTCAAACAAGACAACAACACAAAACAGCCAGCAGTCTGGAGAACTGAGCAGTTAAGCACGCTTGCTCCTTCCAGAGGAGCTGGCTCTAGTTCCCGGTATCCACATTAGGCCGCTAACAGCTGCCTCTTACTCCAGTTACAGGGGATCTAACGCCTTCTTCTGGCTTTCCCCAGGTACTGCACACACATGTGCATACACTCAGGTACACACACACATACACATGCTATCAAACAAACAAACAACAACAAGCCCAACCAACCCAACACTCACAGATAGATCACACTCACCATCTTAACTCAGCCCGGAGGAGCTCATGGCTTCCGAATGTTGCACGTTTCACCACCAGGTTTCCTAAGTTCCTTGTTCCGGTCCTCCCTCTGAAACACCTGTAATTTTCCTAATTGGATTTTAAATGAAGAAGGGAGTCCAGATTATAATAATAGACGTGATAAATAATATCTCAAATTAGGGTTTTTCAGGGGTGAAATGTTACCCCTTACTCCTTTATTCTATGTTTATTTTTGTTTTTATACATGTGGTAAATCATACAGAAATAGCAGATCAAACTTAAGGGTCAGTGCTCAATTCGGGGTGGGAAGCAGGAGCAGGAGCAGTGTGCTGTCTTACAGAGGGCTGCTGCTGGCCCTGGCATGTCCTGCTGCCGCCATATCCTCCCAAGCATGAAGAGAAGGCATCGCGGCCCTGGCCTCATCGCTCCGAGCGCCTTCCACTGCACCGCAGACCTGTGAGGGCCCCGAGCGCCTTCCACTGCACCGCAGACTTGTGAGGACCTTCCATTCTCACTCCCACCAGGGCACGAGTCACATCTGGACTCTACTAATGTGGTCTTGGTTGTCACAGCTTTAGCATTCCTGATCCTCGCCTGCCAGCAACACATCGTTGTTTATGAATCTGGCAGTTGCTCGCTTCAGCAGTGATTTTTAACCCTTTGTGCCCAAGCCTTTAAAAATAACCCAGAAACTGGCCGGAATCCTCTCATCAGAGGAATATGCACATAAACCATGATTCTGAGTGAGCAAGTGTATCATCTGTGCGAGTGCACAGGTACAAGCACATACACAGACACACACACACACACACACACACACACACATACAAGCACATACACAGACACACACAGACATATATGCACATAGACATACTCAGACATAGACATACACAGAGACACACACACACATACACACACATACACGCACATGCACAGACACACAGAGACATACTCAGACACACACACACACACACACACACACACACTCACACTCCCAGACACACCCTCCACATAAGGTTCAGCAGGCTTGTCCACCTTAGACTAAGAATTCCACAGGCACTCACTATGGTCTGTGGTCATACATAATGTCCTCTGATGACATCCGAGACGCCTCAGGCGATTCCTATGCATGTAGCCATGTAATTTATCAGTATCTTTCTTCCCATTCATGACCTTGTAAGAGATAAATTTAACTTCAAAACACAAAATCTGGCACTATTTTCTCGTCAGCTATTTTGAACGTCCTACGGCAGCTAGTCTCACGTTTTTGCTTGTGTTAGAGGATTGCTCTGCTGTGATACTCACCGCTCCTGTTGAGGAAGCAGCAGTTTCCTTTGAGATATTTTTCTTTCTTAGTGGTCCCACATGAGATTCTGGCACTAGGGCAGAGATTTATGGGGTGGTGTGGTCACATGAATGTGTGTGTTATTTTCCTGTGATAAAGGCCTCAGACTTCCACTCTGATTTGGGTCTGAGCATAACATGGTTACTGTAATGAATCATAGCCACCCTACCTATTCTCTCTCTCTCTCTCTCTCTCTCTCTCTCTCTCTCTCTCACACACACACACACACACACACACTCATTCATTCACTAGGGCATGTGGGTCCAGGGAAATTAATATTGCTCATTCATTTGGCCTTTGCCATGGCTTGTCAGAAACTGGACTCCTGTTCATTATTCTGAGAAGTGTTCAGCTGTAAAATAAGTACTGGGAAGATGAAATATAATTGATCCTGAGCCTTTGTGAGCTCTCAATCCTGTGTAAGTAAGACTTAAGTATTTAGTGACCCAATACATCTTTTTGAGCTTGAAAGTTCATAGATTAAAAGTGCTAATGGATTGACTTGGGCAAGAAGACTGGGAAAATCTATGTATTGGCTCTGAAGTGAAGAGAAAAACTATCATGGCATGTTAGCAGAGAATTAGTGATGAATTGATTGCGATCAGCTGAGCATAGCTGCTTCTGCAAAGAGGAGAGTTTTCTAATGTCAAGGTGTGAGAATGTATAACAGAAGTCTGAGAAGTATCAAATGAATGAAAAGATTTTTTTTTAAATTAAAAAGGCAAGTTTTATTTTAATCATTCTAGGTATTTGTTGTATGTTTGCTTTCGGGAATAAGATATTGCAGAAAAAAAATATGCTTGGGGCTTTCTACAACAAGATTTTCTCTTTCAAACCGAGTGATAAAAGCTCTGTAGGAAGTTTGAGGGAAGATTCTGAAGACTTGCCATTCCCTTATCCACTGGCCCACGCACGTGGCAAGCGTTATTAATTACTTACTGTCTCAGGCAGGCTTCTCTGTTGCTGTGAGGAAACACCACGACCAAAAGCAACCTGGGGAGGACAGGGCTTATTTCCTTTTACACTTTCATTTACACTTCCGGGTAACAGTTCACCACTCAAGGAAGTTAAAGCAGGAGCCTGGAGCAGAAGCTGATGCCGAGGACATGGCCCAGTGCGACTGGCTTGTTCCGCATGTCTTGCTCAGCCTGCTTTCTTACAGAAGCCAGGATCCATTCCAGGAGTGGCTCCATCCACAATGGGCTGGGCCTTCCCACAGCAATCACCGATTAAGAGAACGCTCTACAGGCTTGCCTCAGCCCACTTTTGTTTGTTTGTTTATTTTGTTTGTTTTTCCAGACACAGTTTCTCTGTATAGCACTGGCCATCCCGGAACTTACCCTCTAGACCAGGCTGGCCTCTGCCTCCCAGTGCTGGGATTAAAGATTTTCCTGGCACACCTGGCTGAACCTCCTAATCTTATGGCAGCATTTTCTCAGTTGTGCTTACCGTCACTCAGATGACATAAAACTAGCCAGGACACCTATTATATTCTAGGAATTAGGTTAAATATAGGAATTAGAAGATGAAAAACACAGCTTTGCCCCAGATTGTCTCGATATAGTGAGGCTAATGATTGATTGTATAATATTCTTAAAATATACTTTATCAGTTCTTTAAGAATTTCATGAATTTGTTTTGATTATATTTCCTTCTCCCCAACTATTCTCATATAACACCCCTGTTCGCTACTGCCCCCCAACTCTGTGTCCTTTTAATTTTTAAATCCATCAAGACTAATATGTGCAGCCTAAATTTTCTTGGGTGTATAGTTCTCCATTTGAGCACAGACCACTTACCAGGTGCTCCACTCAGAGAATATTAACCAACCTTCCCACCATGGCTGCCATTGGCCAATGGCTCCTCAGCTAGGGGTGGGGCTTCAGGCCCAGTTCCTCTTCCAATGCTAGGATTTTGTATGGTTTGGATTTCCACGGGCCTAGGGCATGCTGTCACAACTTGTATGAGTACATACGTGCGGTGGCCCTGCTGTGTCCAGAAGCCACAGCTTCCCTGTGGTCATCCACTGCCTCTACACTACCCCTACCTCCCCACCGCCTTCCTCAATAATCCTTGAGCCTTGGCAGCAGAAAGCGAACAGGTAATTTATTGTGGCATGATACACTCTGAGAGAGAAGCCCAGGTTACTATTGGAACACAGAAGTACTTTTTTTTTCTTTTTTTTTTTTTGTGGGTCTTAGGAAGTGGGAGTGTCCAGAAGTAATGTTTTCCAGAATGAAAGAATTGGCCATATGACAAGGGCGGGAGCAGCATCCCACGTAGCAGAAACAGTGTATGAGAAGGCAAGGACAGAGAGTCCCCAGTGATCAGAGAGCTGGAAGAATTCAGAGCAAAATCCCTCAGCGGGGACTCCTGAGGGCTGGACTGGAGAAAGGCACACAGCTCATGTGTTCGTGCCTAGAAATGGAATACCATGAAACTTTCTAGTGAGACGATGTGGCAATGATCATATAGAGAATGATCTGGGATCTAGGGCAGCTGGACGGTGGACCGGCGATGGAACTCCCAGAGAGATGAGGTTCGGAAGACAACTTAGAGAGAGCAAGAATGACACTGACATCAGCTTTGATGACTGGGTCAGGGATGCTGTGGCTCATCACCAGGAGGAAGGAAAGGTTCAGGCTGTGATTGGTCATCACCAGGAGGAGGAAGGAAAGGTTCAGGCTGTGATTGGTCATCACCAGGAGGAGGAAGGAAAGGTTCAGGCTGTGATTGGTCATCACCAGGAGGAGGAAGGAAAGGTTCAGGCTGTGATTGGTCATCACCAGGAGGAGGAAGGAAAGGTTCAGGCTGTGATTGGTCATCACCAGGAGGAGGAAGGAAAGGTTCAGGCTGTGATTGGTCATCACCAGGCAAAGGAAGGAAAGGTTCAGGCTGTGATTGGTCATCACCAGGAGGAGGAAGGAAAGGTTCAGGCTGTGATTGGTCATCACCAGGCAAAGGAAGGAAAGGTTCAGGCTGTGATTGGTCATCACCAGGAGGAGGAAGGAAAGGCTCAGGCTGTGATTGGTCATCACCAGGAGGAGGAAGGAAAGGTTCATGCTGTGATTGGTCATCACCAGGCAAAGGAAGGAAATGTTCAGGCTGTGATTGGTCATCACCAGGCAAAGGAAGGAAAGGTTCAGGCTGTGATTGGTCATCACCAGGAGGAGGAAGGAAAGGCTCAGGCTATGATTGGTCATCACCAGGAGGAGGAAGGAAAGGTTCAGGCTGTGATTGGACAGAGTGATGGTTTCTCTTCCCTGGTGTGTCTTAGGTACTCGTGAGTTCCTGTAGATGACACGGAATTTAGGTTAGAAGTGCAGCAAGTGCTCGAGCCCGGGGAACCTCAGCTAAGAAAGACAAATTTGGAAGTCAGAAAGACCCTAACGGAGGACTGGCATTTAAAGAATCGGGGAGGACCCTTCAAAGGATAAATGCTAAATGATACTGAGAGAAAGTAGTGAAGACGGCAAGAGAGAGACAGACAGCAGAGTGTCAAGTGGGTAGCAGCGAAGCAGAGAGGCTCTGTTACAGAGCAAGTGGGAGAAGTGATGCCTGGACCCAAAGCTGCCTCAAAGACGTGCTCACCGAAAGATCTGTGAGGACACTGGGAAGCTCGCTTTAATGACGTCATAGGCACAGAGGACCGATGGAGAGGAGATGAGGACATAGACAGAAATCAGAAACCAAACTTGTCAACACTTGGCTGGAAGGAGAGAGAGTTTTTAAGATCTAGGCTCCTTTTTTAGTGAACATAAAAACTCAACTTTGTTCAAAATTAACATGAGGTGAAGCCCTTTCTCCGGGAGGACCACACACAGCTCAAACTTCTGGGTGCTTCCACTCACGCAGAGGACTTGTTTTGTCTTGAACTTTAGTTATAATTTAAAAGCAAAGTCCCCCTTCCTAATATATTGGTAGTATAACAGACTATATCTACTCTCCAAGGTATTAACAGGCCCTACCACTCATTGAGGTTACAGATACAGATTTCACCTAGATACCCAGCCCCTAACAGGAGCTGGGGTGAGGGGTATAGTCTTTTGACTTCGAAGCAAGAAATAATAGATAC
Organism: Apodemus agrarius; assembly: GCA_964023405.1. NCBI lineage: Eukaryota > Metazoa > Chordata > Mammalia > Rodentia > Muridae > Apodemus > Apodemus agrarius. The sequence goes on from OZ030014.1 coordinate 48,897,816, forward strand.
ACTATCAAGTGGAAACCCAGTAGAAGTCACCTTCACTGTCACAATAAGCTTAGAAAGCAGCTGCTCGAAGAGATCAGTGGGCAAATCCCTTGTTTAGAGGGCAGTGACCTGAATTCATCCCCTGGAACCCTCATGAAAGTGGAAGGAAAGGACTGACTCTACAGAGTTGTCCTTTGGTCTCCATACACATAGCATACTGCACACAATAATAATATATAAGAAAAAGGATAATATACAGTTTGTGAAGACTCCATATACATTAGTTTGGACCATTGTAATGGAAGCAGGGAAGACACGGGACTTCAGCAGCTAACACTTAGTTTTTGTGTTTCTGGAGTCTGGGACGCATTGGCAGTGTCTGATAAGGGACACGCCCGGCTCATAGGCTTGCTCACTGTCTCCTCACATGGTTCAGTTTTCCTCTCTTATAAGTGCATTAATCTCACCATTAGAGCTCCATTCTCACGACCTCATCTAAACCTAATGACCTCCCCAACCCATCCCACGGTTGGTTAGAATCTCAACTTACTTGTCTTAGGAAACAGAAGTATGAAGTCCGTACATATACTAAATATAGACTTCATGTAAGTGATGGGCCATATTTGAGAGATACATACCTCCTCTTCCATCTCTATTGTATCTAAAATCTTGCCTGATTGGCTCTTTTGTCCTGGAGTATGCCTGTTAGACTGGCCCAAGGGCCCTAGACACTAACCCTTAGGAAATCAGAGGTCACCTGGAAACACTCCTGACGGCAGCCCACGGAGCTACCACTCAGCACCCACTCCTGTCTCCCTCCCTCTGCTTGCTGCAAGTGAGCACAGGGTTTCCGGAAACAGGAAGAACTGCACACATTTCTAAAAGAGCTTCTAGAAACATGTGGTTCAGAAGCCCAGACCTTGCACTCAGGCAATAGCCCTGCCCAGGCCCTGAGTGTAAGCCCTGGCTAGTTTGAGATCATTAGACTGTATTCTGAAGACAAAGCTCAGTAAGAACTGGAATTTTCAGAAGGTAACATTTTGGAAAAGGTCAACTCAGGGTGGATAATTAGATGTTAGTATTTTCCATCATAAAATGAATGCATGTTTCATTTGTTAAAATTTGAAAGATTATTTGAATGGAAAGACATGAAATAAAGCTGGGAATCTCAAAGTCCAGGGCGTGTGTGTGTGTGTGTGTGTGTGTCTGTAGGGGTGCCACTTAAAAGATAACTCAAGTGGTTACTATGATAGGTTAAGTCCAAAGATTTTGAGGTCAAAAATCTTTTTAGCCACTCATTTTGGAGTATATGAACTTTGATATTTAAATGTTTTGAGGGAGGAACATAAACACAACCATCGAAACCCTCCCCGCCCATAGTTGAAATCCTGTTCTTCCAAAGTGTATGGGTCTAATGTAAAGTACTTGAGATAGCATATAAGGGTTTGTATGTGTGCTAAGAGTCCTGGAGAAGGCCGGGAGAAAAATCTACCCTTCCACTTTGTGGAAACTAGAATAGTACAAAGGGAAGGGGGTCACAGCCAAAGCTCGAAGTAGGACCTTTCCCTCCTGTGGTCCCAGATCCTAACGTTTATCCTCACCATTCCAACCTTTGGACCAAACACGTACAGCTGGGCTGCCAGCTCTCAGGCTCTTCCATCTTCTGATGAAAATGGTTAAGACAGAACATATTCAGAAAAAAACTATATTTGTTCCGGATATGTACAGACTCTTCCTTACTGTTATCTGCTACAGAATATAGTGTAGTACTCATTTGCATTTCGTGGATTTTTTTTTTTTTTTTTTTTTTTTTTTTTGGTTTTTCAAGACAGGATTTCTCTGTGTAGTCCTGGCTGTCCTGGAACTCACTCTGTAGATCAGGCTGGCCTTGAATTTAGAAATCTGCCTGCCTCTGCCTCCCAAGTGCAGGGGTTACAGGCGTGCACCACCACGCCCGGCTCCATGGATAATGTATTAAGCATTGTAAATTGTCTGGAGATGAAAGATGCACAGGAAGATATGCATAGTTTATGTTTAAATTCTATGTTGCCTTTACATAAAGAAATCCTGCTATCTCTGGGAGTCCCTGGAATCCCTCCAGGATTTGGAAAGCTACCTGTGCTTCCGGATGTAGGTCAAATGTCGTCTCTCCACACTCTTGTCCTGAGGCAAGAGTGACTAGGATGCCAGGAATCCTCAGAGTCTGGGCTTATACGTTCGAGCAGCACACCACTAATCAAAGAGACAGGGTAGGAGGGCAAGGAGCATTTCAGACCCTAAGAAAATAAAACGGAGTGTCTTTCCTGTTAGGAAAGTCTGTATGGTGGTTGTTGCATTTGTAGGATAAAGACTCATAAAGAAAACTGTAAAGTTATAAAATACAATTTCCAATTTAACAAAATGGTAGACTTTTCCAAACATTGTGGACCCTGACCTACCCCAGGGAGTAGGCAGATCAGAGTAATGAGAACACTTAAAGGAAGCACAAACTTTTGACACCACCTAATATTGTGGAGTGGGGAGGGCTTCAGGTCTGAGTCTGAGATCTGCGAATCTCTGTAGGACTCCGCTCAACCCAGGTAGAAGCTGAACCAGCAAGATAGGTTCTTGAGAATCTAGGGCAGAGTTCTCTGCTCTCCTCTCCTATCTCGACTGGCCCGAATGGGTGTCTGAAGAATATGTTTTAGCATGTGTCTTGTGAGAAAGGAGGTTATGAGTCTTTTCGGTAAAAGCCATGCTGGTTTTAGGGAGTCTGCTTTCTGGTCAATGCTCGGGTCCACATGGTCTAGTTTTGCCATGACATAAGGTATGTTTGCTTTAAAGCCTCCCCCAACCCCACCCACCTACACTCTTTATTTGATGCTTAAATGATCACTAATGTGAACCCATCAGCAATTCTTGCTTCTGATTTACTTCATTCTATGGGTTTTTTAAAAAAATGCTCTGAAGTTTGTGAAAATCTTAAGACTGAGATTATAGGCCGTCCACTGCTTAAAATAATAATCTGTGAGATCAATTCTTCCTTAAAAAACACATATTTACAGACTAAATTTCTGGTAGGCTCACAGACTCAGGATTACGAGTGAACTACACAGTCGCAGATCTCATCCTAAGGATCTCCTTATCGTGAGCAGGGGTCAAGGTAGAGAAGGCAGCTGGACTGAGGGGCTGGCTCGCTGTTACACCTCAGCCAATGAGCGAGCTTGCTGGTAACCCTCAGCCAATGAGCGAGCTTGCTGGTAGCTACTGCCCTTTCCTATTTCTGGAATAAACTTTGACTGACTTAGTCACTAGGTTTGTCTAGGCTTGCGGCATTTTTGAAACTCACAAATGTCTTTCTCTTTCTTCTGCAGTGGTAAGTGGAATGAACAAAGGATGCAAATGCGTTTAGTTTTAGGGACTGGCGTTGACATAAAATACAGCTTCATAAGTTGACTAAGTTGCCGGGCAGTGGTGGCGCACTCCTGTAATCCCAGCACTTGGGAGGCAGAGGCAGGCGGAATACTGAGTTCGAGGCCAGCCTAGTCTACAGAGTGAGTTCCAGGACAGCCAGGGCTACACAGAGAAACCCTGTCTCAAAAAAAAAAAAAAATGACTAAGTCGGTTTTCATTTGCTATAGATAGCCACTATTTTCCACTTAGCCATTGTAACACAACCCTAGACCTTACCACACCTGACTCTACGGTAGAAGTACCATTCAGGCACTTACCTCCTAGGCAGCGAGCGCTATCGGCCAAAACTAAAAGGCCTAATCCCTCAAAGTCCATTTAGTTCTGAGGAAGTCTCAAAATATACAAACCTTGCTTTTTGGCTTTGGTAGTTGTGCTTCTGCCTGTTAACTTAAGTATGTCGACTCAGAACAGGGTGTTTGTGCTTAAAAGCTCACCCTGAGAAGGGTTTAGCGCTACACTGGGATCCCAAACACTCCGTCTAGGCAACAGCAGGCTGCTAAAGCCTTCCCATAGGCTTAAACCCATGCCCGAGCACTCTTCTCTGGTGCGTACTCCACAATAGCCATACTACATTGCTGGTCCTTGCAGCCCTCCTTAGCAGTGATTTGACAAGCTCCCCAGTGACTACTGGGGGAAAAAAAATGAACGTGACCGCTTAAAAAGATTGGGACAATCTAACCACTTTCCAGGTTAATTCACAGTTCCACCGCGAGGCTTTACCATGATATTGCCACTACCTGAGAGCAAATAAATAAGTACATTTTTTTTTTTACTAGTTGAAATGACAAAATGCTAAATTATAAAATGTCAGGAGAAAAAGATTCAGCAATTTAAATTTATGGCAAGGTATTTATAACTTATTTGAAGCGCAGAGTAATCTGGGTCAGACAAATCCATTTCTGGAGAAAAAAAAGTGTATTTTGTATTTTGTGACCCCGTGCTGGTTCTCAATTACATAGCTATATGTGTGTGGTTTCATAAAGAATAATTTGCTTTTGTTTTCATTTTCATTTTTAGGAAGATTTTTTTTTCCAGAGTATGGAAATGTATTGCATGGGCCTGATGTTTTCAAACGGACAGGTCTAACATGCTGGTCTATTCGCCAGTCATGAAGGTCAACATTTACGAGAGTCTAAGTAGACAATAAGCAACCTAGAGCCTACAAGTTAAAGTTGTATTTGAGGTATTTTTTAATTTCCCTTTTTTTGTTTGTTTTTTGTTTTTTGTTTTTTTGAAACAGGGTTTCTCCGTGTAGTCCTGGCTGTCCTGGAACTCACTCTGTAGACCAGGCTGGCCTCGAACTCAGAAATCCACCTGCCTCTGCCTCCCAAGTGCTGGGATTACAGGCGTGCGCCACCACGCCCGGCTAATTTCTCTTTTTTTCATCAAAAGTATTAGTGAATTTTCTGTTTCTTATTGCCATTTAGCTACAGTTTTTTTTTTTTTTTTTTTTTTTTTTTTTTTTTTTTTTTTAGTTTATAGCTAAGAGTTACTGCTGAGTCTCGGAGGCTAAAAGTTCCTTACAAAAATTAAAAACAAACAAAAAGAAAAACAAACTACCTAATCTGATTTCAAAGAATACCATAAGCGGTAAACACATATCAAAGTGCTCTTTAACTATGTAAAACTTCTCTTCTGCATGCGAATATTTAAGAACTGCTAAGTTAGAGCTTCAGGTATGTGGAGGACTGTGAACACAACATAATAATTTCAGGAGACAAAAGAGAAAAATAGCTCACAGATAAGAAGCCTGCAGAGGAGAGAAAGCAAGACAGGAGGGAAGAGGCGGAACTCAGAAGCCAGAGGCTGGAGACACACCGAGCACACACACACACACACACACACACACACTGGTTGTTGCTGTGATAAGGGCTATTCATGGTTGTCAATCTTGACTATACCCTGGATGAACTACAATCCAGAATTGGAGGGCTCACCTGTGATCCAGATCTTGAGTTTGGGAGATACAAATTTCTGACCTGGATCTTAGCATGGAGATCTTGAGGCCTGGTAGCCACGAGAAGCTTAGACCCAGGCAAGGTTGTACACGCCCTTAATCCCAGAGATAGCAAGGCGATCTCTGAGTTCAAGGTCAGCCTGGGACAAGCAAGTCTGAGATCTAGGCGTGGTGGTACATCCTTTAATCTGGGACACACCTCTGTGGAGACCTACAAATAAGGACATTGGAAACAGGAAGATTCACTCCTCTCGCCTGCTTGCATTTACTTGACAGCACGTCTGTTGGAACCTACTTCTTCAAGATTCCACCTCATCCTGAAAACCAGTGGAAACAATCAGCCTCGTGGAACGGAGCAACTACCAGATTCTAGATTCACTGTGCAACCTGGGTTAGTTTATCCTGCCTTGGTTTCACCGTCTCTAAATTAGTATCCGAACGGCAGTCCTCTCTTGTGAAGGCTGCAGGAGACAGCATGCATGTGAAGCCTCGGGAATGTTCGCCAGGACGGAAGGTTCTCTGTAACATGGTTCTTTTTTTTTTTTTTTTTTTTTTTTTTTTTTTTTAGGAGGAAATTGTTCTGGCTAGTCTTATGTCAACATGATACACAAACTAGAGTTACCTTAAAGAAGGAAACCTCAATTGAGAACAACGCCTCCATAAGACCTGGCTGTAGGGTATTTTCTTAGTTAGTGATGTTGCAGGAGGGCCCAGCCCATGGTGGGTGATGCCATCCCTGGGCTAGTGGTCTGGGTTCTATAAGAAAGCAGGCTGAATAAACCAGTAAGCAGTACCCTTCACGGCCTCTGTGTCAGCTCCTGCCTCTAGGTTCCTGCCCTGCTCGACTTCCTGTCTTGACTTCCTCTATGGTAAATAGCAATATGGAAGTATAAGCCAAATAAACCCTTTCCTCCCTAACTTGCTTTTTGGTCATAGTGTTTCCTCTCAGCAATAAAACCCTAACTAAGAAATTTTCTTGGGTTTAAAAAGTGGTACTTACATGAATTTGGTGTTTCCAGAGTGATTGACTGGTCTAATAGGTAGGCTGACATTACTCAGAGAAGTCAACCTTCAAATGAACACAAGCATATAGAATTCATAACTAGGAGCAAATGCAGGATCAGGATGTTTTTATGCAGGCAGCAGGATTCACCTTAGCACTTGTGTTCAGGAAAAGAGGTGTATGAGTTTGGTCTCAAACAAAAAGCTTTGAATACGCTTGAAGGATGGGGACAGGAAACCTTTGAGACACGAGTCTGCGTATCATAGACTGGCTTCAAACTCGCCGTGTAGCCTAGGCTGACTGGCCACGCCTGCTTTCCCTGCGTTCACCTCCCAGGTGAGCTGCATGCAGCCGCACAAGTCACCCCTGCTTCATACAAGGTCGAGAATGAGCCTAGAGCTTCACGCATGCCCGGCTCCACACAAGCTTGAAAGAAATAAAACAAGCATTTGGGTGGGCAGATGAGGACAGAGACTGTGGCAGCAGTTTCCTGCTAGTTATAAGACACTAAGGCAATGTCTTAGTTACAATTTCTATCACTGTGACAAAACACCACGACCAAATGCAGCTTGGGAGGACAGGATTTATTCAGCTTCCACATCACAGTCCGTCACTGAGGGAAGACAGGGCAGGAACCTGGAGGCAGAAACGATGCAGAGGCCGTGGAGGAGTGCTGCTTACTGGCGTGACCCCTGCGGCTTGCTCAGCTCGCTATGTTGTGGTGCTATGTTGTGGTGCCTGGTACCACTAGCCTCGGATGGCACTGCCCACAGTGTGCTGGACCCTCTCACATCAATCATGAATCAAGAAAATGCCTCACAGTCTTACCTACTGGCCAATCCAGTGGAGACTCTTTTTTTTTTTTTTTTTTTTTTTTCCCAGTTGAGGTTTCTTTTTCCCAAGAGCCTCTTGTTTGTGTCAAGTTGACAAAAACCTAACCAGCCGAGGCAGAGAAAGTGAGTCTTCTGGTTCAAATCGCAAAGCTAGCTCATCTAGGAACATTGAAGAAATCTGAAATGATGACATCTAGTCCACGCTTGTGCTAGCTGATACCAAAATAAGGCAGGAGCAGGTTTTGTTTTGTTCTTTTTTTTTTGTGTGTGTGTGTGTGTGTGTCAATGCCGTACTCCTCAAAAAACATTTTATTCTATTTAAAAAAAAAAAAACAACTTTTTTAAAAAATTATTGTTATTGTTGGAGGAGGCACTGGAGTGCCCTGGGTCACTTGGGGAGGTTGGGGGCGACTTCGTGGAGCCCGTTCTCTCCTTCGCTTTATCCAGCCGGGTTCCAGGAGTTGAACTTGGGCTCGCAGACCTGCCAGAGTGCGTTACCCACTGAACCATCTCACTGGCTCCTAAAACTGTTTGTAAGGAGAAGAACTTCTCCAGGACGGACGCTCCCTCCCAGGGACACTTTTCATTTCTCTGCTTGCCACAGCCTGGCAAGACCCCACTGTGTTGGGAACCTGCGTGCCGGTCTGCTGGGCGAAGCTCAGGCCTTACATGCCTTCACTGCTGGGACTTGATAATTTATCTTTTCCACCTTGAACTCTTACTAATAGTCTTTCTTTATATACTCTATTTCCTCCAAAAAGACCAAGGAGAAGGTTTGACAAAAATAAATAAATAAAAAATAAAAAAAGAAAGAAAGAAAAAGCGTTTGTAGTGGTGGATTTATCAACTTTTGACAACTGTTAGAACAACTTTAATCTTTTCTTAAAATCTCCTGATTGACTGGCTTTTAAAAAGTAACAGTCAGGAAGGTAAAGTGATTTCAAACCTTTATGTTATAGTCTATCTTCAGAAAGCTTGAGGCTCACGGAAACTAGGCTAATAGTGTTTTTAAAAATAATTGTAACGTGCTCTGGGGCTGATCTCTGCAAGGCTTTCTAGTACTTTCTTGGTGCATTGTCTCTGAATTTATTAGCTGGAGCCAACAGTTCTTAGTACTCTTTTTTTTTTTTTTTTTTTAACTGCTTAAAAGCAGGAAGAAAGCCACAGTTTTCCCTGCTATGGGAGGTCTAAAGGCAGAACTAGCCTAGCCTGCTAAGTTAAGTTCCCCTCCCTCCTTGGGGCAGGCATCCTTAAGACTTCCTCTTAGTGCTCCAAATAGCCCCACGGAGCAATGCCTTGTCCCACACTCGTCACTGAAACCTGGCAATCCAAATATCTTGCTCTGGGGATTCACCCGAGTTGGCCGAGTGCCTGCTGAGCACCTGTAAAGCCCTGGACTTACTTTCAGCAGCGCATGAAACAGGGGGGTCCGCATGCAGTCTCAAGCACTCAAGAGGGGAATACAGGCAAAGAAGACGTGTTCAGTCACCCTAGGCTACAGTAAGTTTGAAGCCAGTCTATGATACACAGACTCCTGAATCAAAAGTTTCCTCCCCTACTCCGCAAGCCACTGACTGACCGTTTATGAACCTGTCACTGGTATTTTTACAAAGGTAGATTGGCCAGTGGGGTTCAGAGTTCCTTGTCACTGCCCGGTTGCTATAAGCAGATGGAACCAAAGATCTGGCACATATTAAAGCATGTCACCAGGTAGGAGGTCTGTGTGTGGTTTCTCTGGAAGCTGAGAGCTGTGTCTTCCCTGTACTAGGTTACCAAGGTCTATGGTAGCTGGCTCGGTAAACTGTGGTGGAGACAATCACGCTGCCACTAGGCCAAGTATGGTGAGGTTATTAACAACCTCACCAATAGACTGTCTTGAAGTAGCTGGGGTTCCACTCTAGGTCTTACTTCATGTAGTAGAAGGTGACTGCGGCTAAGTCATCTTTAAGGCTTACTCATCCACATGGCTGGGGCGGCTGATACTGGCACTCTCAGCCTGGAAAGCCATACCTGGCTTTCTGTGTGCTCCCTCACAGCAGGGCAGCTGGACTCCAAAAGAAAGAGACAGAGACAGGACAGGCAGACCCCTCCCCCAGAGAGAGACGGGGTGGGGGTGGGGACCTGGGGGTTAATCATATCACCAACTGAATCCCTTTTGTTAGAATTCAGTCTGGCCTGTATTCCAGAGGAGGGTAATCAAATGGCACCCCTCCATGAGAGGTGTCTCCAAGAATTTATGGAGGTTCTCCACAGCTGTATATAAGCTGGGAAGAAGAGCTCTCAGACTTTGTTTATCCTGATCTCTAAAACAAAAATTAAAAATGTAACTTACCTCACAGAGATTTGTGAAGGTTAAATACAATTGTACCCAATACTCAAAATATGTTAGCTTGAACCATTATCAGGCCGACTGAAGACCTAACTGATGCTGGTTACACCAATGATGCTAGAATTCTAAGCAGATCCGCTTGTGGCAGGGGGTCTTGGTGGCGTCTGAGAAATCCCAGGACCTGTGGTTCTTGTGCTGGTGGGACAGAGTGACTATATAAGGTTTGAAATGTTTGGTTCACCTCCTTTCAGTGACAGGATCCAGATATAGGTCAGTGCACTTAAACCCGGCCCCATTTATGGCAATCTCTATTTCATTATAGGATAAAGTCGTTCGATTCATGAGTAATAATTACTGTGTCTGCCGTGCTTCTAACACCCCAGCCGTGTAATCCTCACCTCACCCCATGAGTAAGTCTGATGAACACCCTTACCTCTTCCAGGAACAAGCCAGACCCAGGGTCATTGGCTTCTCCTGAATCCCAGTGTGGTGAGGACAGTTGGAGTGAGAAGATGGGAGTCGTGAGTCTTCAGACCCTCTACCACGGCCAAGTGATTGCCAGTCATTTCTCAGTACCTAACGATATATGCAATATGTTTGTCAGTGACAGAGACAATAAAAGCCTCGCACGGCAGGCCATTTTCCCTTTCGTCAAATTGTTATTTATGATATTTTGGGGCACCCAAACTTTGACCTAGGAGAGGAGGCAATGTGGAGAAGGGATGTTCTCTTTGCTGGGGTTCGCACCCAGGCTCTTGCAGCTGTCCGGCTCTGCATCTCTGGTCTGCAGTTCGCGGATCACGCAGTAGTGGTCAAGGTGAAGGGCCAGCGCGCTTCCCTGGGTGTCCCCGCCCGCCGGGTGCTCACCGGGGGGGCGCTGTGCGGCCTGCGCCTGGGTGAACGGCGGCCGGGGAGCGAGGGGCGCGTCCGGGCGGTGAGGTCGCCGCCCCCGCCGGGAGAGGGGAGTGGCCGCGCCGCCGCCGCGCCTCAAGCCAGCGCACTCGGAGGAGCCCAGCCGGCGGACGCGGTGTGGGTGCACGGGACGCACGGTCGGCTGAGCGGCGCGGGATCCCCGGCAGAAACGGTGGCACGAGCCCCCGCATCGGATCGGACCCGCGTTCCCCAGGCGGCGGCCAGCGAGCAGCACGCGGAGGCGGAGTGGCTGAGCGGTTGCCGGGCGAGGTACGCTGCGCTCCCCCGTGCCGGCTCCCTTCCCGCCTGTGCCTTTGTGCGCGCGGCCCCAGGCTCAGCCGCAGCCCGCAATCCCGGGGCATCAGCTCCCGGGGCGCTCCTGTAGGGCGCGGCGACACTCCGCCGTGAACCCACGCGCGCTCGAGGTCGTCGAGGGTGATCGCGGCCCCGTGTGGCTTCGGGGGCGGCAGGAGGGGGAGGGGGGCTTACAAACTTAAGTTCTCTCACTTTGAGCTATTGGCTTCGTATCTAGGGGCACTGGGGAACCCTGCTTCCCGCGAGCCCACTCGCACCCCCACCTCCATCCCTCTGACCCACTGGAGTTTCCTGGCCCCAGGTTCTGAGGAAGGACACGCTTATGGCTTCCTGTGGGAAGGAGAAGCGGAGGTGGAAGCGGAGGTGGAACAATGGGGCGTCCTGGGGAGTGGGGTTCAGGTGCGGTGTGCCCCGGCCGCGGCGCCCCCGGAGGGGCGGCGGGACCCGATGGATCGCCCTGCGAGTGCAGCTGCGCTCCGCTCCTTTGTTCCGCCACCGCGGAGGGGGCTGTCCCGGGTCCCGTTTCCTGCCCGGGATGGGATTGATTCACAGTCCCAGAGAGGCAAGGGGAAGGGGGCGGGGCTCGAATGGAAACCAGATTGGGAACGGGAGCCCCGGAGGGCGCTGGGCTGGGTGGAGCGCTGGGGAGGGGTGATGAGAGTGCGTTGGAGTTAATTACAAACACAGCCTTCTGTCTAAAGGCCTGTGGAGTTTATCTGCGCTGCTTTGTTCATCCTAAGGCCTAGCACTAATTGGTGCAGCAAGTTCTGTTCTTCCTTGAAGTTCTAGGCTCTGGCTATGAGAGTTTGCTGAAAGCAGATCTTGTTATTTATAACGGACGAAGAGGGTTTCTTTTGTTTTATTGTTTTGTTTGGAAATATTTTTTTCACAATGAGTCAGGAGATATGTGTACATGTGTATTTGTGGATTTTCCTGTGGCTCGGATAGGCTGACACAAAAACCAAAACCAAAACCAAACTAAAAACCAAAAAACTTTTTGAGACATGGTTTTATTCCCTGGCTGACCTGAAACTCAAGAGATTCCGCCTGCTTTCGCCCTCCGAGCGCTGGGACTAAAGGTGTGCTGTACCACACCCGGCTAGGTGTGCATAGAGTCATTTTTGACAAAATAGTTTTCCCCATTATCATACAGTACAGTTAGGACACTTTTCCAAGCCCGTGTGGGGCCTGGGAGGCACTAGGAAATCAGATTGATAAATCAATGAATAAGGTGATGTAACACTGAGTTTAGGATTTTTGTTTTTTGTTTTGTTTTGTTTTTGTGAGACAGAGTTTCTCTGTATAGCCTTGGCTGTCCTGGAACTCACTCTGTAGACCAGGCTGGCCTTGAACTCAGAAATCCGCCTGCCTCTGCCTCCCAAGTGCTGGGATTAAAGGCGTGGGCCACCCACCGCTGCCCCGGCTGAGTTGAGGATTCTTTTTCACCGTCCCAGATGAAAAAAAAAAAAAAACCCACCCGCCACTCACTGTGGGTTTGGGTTTTGATACTGGAACCATGCTTCAAGTGTTCTGGGCTTTCCTGTGGGCCTACTGGAGTAAGAGAGAGAACACTGCCTGACAGTGGATGGGTCTCTCTGTTTTTAGGAGTGAAGTTGGGCGTAGTATGTCAGGGGTTTGTTAAAGCGATCCAGTCCCAGATTGGAATCAAGGGTTCCAGAAGGATAATCTGATTGGGAGTGGGAGCAAGCCCTGGGCATCAAGCCATGGGCGTCTCCGAACAAGGCGTTCCAAACGATTCCTGACATTTCCAGGTTGGTAGTTATGCCTGTGGGACTCTGGCGGAAGAGACCCAAAGGCCAGTGCAGGTTAGAATTGCTGTGGTGATAACTTACAGCCTTCTGGCTGGGACCAGTGCTTCCTTTTGGACAAGCCGCGATGAAACCGTCCCTTTGGTCATTTGCTGTCAAGAGGAACCAAAGCTGAAAGCTTTTTAGCCTTAGAAGGCGAATCGGGAGCTTACTCTGGGGGAAAAAAATGTTTTGTGCCCACTAAGTGGTAATGGGAAAGAGCTGTGCAAGCTCCTTTGGAGGGCTTGTCTGCCGCCCAGGGGATGTGGTCACGCTTCCCAGCCAGGCTGTAGCGGAGTGGAACAAACCCTCAAAAGCCATCCTGACGTGAGGCTGCAGCGGGACAGGGTCCAAGTGTCAAGTTGTTTGCCGTTTCCATTACGGGTGACACAACGCCTGGCCATGGACACTTGTTTTTTTTTTTATTGTTAGCCCACTGTTGTAGACTTTCCATTCATGTGAGTTGTTTTGTGAAGTGAGTTCAGTTGGAGTCCTCCCAAGTGCTCTTCGGTCCATACGTTAACAAACACTAAAGCGTTAGGGCATTACTGCTGCTGCAGGGATCCCTGGGTTCTGGCCTCTGGCTGTCCCAGTGGACACCGATCGTGTGATCAGCCTGGCAACTCGCTGCAGCCCCTCTGGGATGAGTCATCACTTTGTCAGGTCTGGTGTTTAAGACATGTTCCCTACAGAGCTATGCAAAGCAACAGGGATGGACTGACTGCACTGGGGAAGGGTGTGGGCTTCAAGTGAGATGGACATTTGTCTAAGGAGAGAACTGTACCGTCCTTGGCATCTATTGTATATTCATGCTTGAACCACGTGATCTGCTTTGGGTGAGGTTTGTCTCCCTCTGATCCACTATTTCCTTTCTGTCTTTCTTTCTGTCTTTCTTTCTTTGTCTTCCTTTCCTTTCCTTCCTTCCTTCCTTCCTTCCTTCCTTCCTTCCTTCCTTTTTAAAGATTTATTTATTTATTTTATACATGAGTACACCACCATTGCTCTCTCCAGACACACCAAAAGAGGGCACCAGACCGTCCCATGACAGATGGTTATGAGCCACTATGTGGTTGCTGGGAATTGAACTCGGGACCTCTGGAAGAGCAGTCGGTGCTCTTAACCGCTAAGCCATCTCTCCAGCCCGATCCACTATTTTCAATAGCTAGACATTTACATTTTAATTAAATAGGCCAACACTAATTATAGTTACCACTTAGTAGGCTTATTATGTATAGAATTTTATAGGCGTCGTCACTATATTAATCTTTAATAAAACAACTTGGCCAAAGAAAGGTCTCAGCCCAGGCTGGCCTAGAATTCACTATGTAGCTTGAGATTGCTCCTGAACTCTTGATCATTCTGCCCGTCTTCCACCCCCAGGGCTAGCGAGCTTTATAGACACAACCCACCACGCCCAGTTAACATTTTTTTTTGTTTTTGTTTTTGTTTTTAGTTTTGAGACAGGTTTTTGTGACCCAGACTGTCTTAGAAATCACTATATATCTTGGGCTGGCTGTTAACTCAAGGTAATCCTCCTGCTTTAGCCTCTGACGTGCTGAGATTATAGGTGTGAGCCAATGCTCCTTGCTTAGCGCTTTGCCTCTGTACTGTAGTTGTACAATATCCAGTAAGGGACAGAGATGGCGTCTGAGTGCTCAGTTCTAAAGTCGCTGTTCTAACTAACCACTGTATAGTTGCTGGGTATGTGCCACATGTCATTAATCCCAGTTATCTGGAGGCAGAGGCAGGCAGTGAGTTTGAGACCAGCCTGGATCGACTTCTGATTTCCAGGGCTATGGAGAGAGACTGTGTCTCAAACAACAAGCAAACAAATAAGCAAAATCTTATGAATAGTCATAATTTGCCTATTTGCTTGATTAGCTTTTGGCAGATTCAAAATCACTTTCATGCGCATTATGGTTGATCCTTCCTAAAGCCACTGCAGATTAGTTTTGGAGAGTCAGATAAGTGGTGCCACTACATAAACATGGCAATATTTGAAAAGTTTATAAGCATACTTAAAAAAAAAAAATCAGGGTCGTATGTAGGCCAGGCTAGCCCAGAACTCACAATGTAGCTGAGGATGACCCTGAACATCTGTTTTCCTGCTTCCCACTGCTTCACTCAGTTTTCAGAGGTGTTAGATTCCAATTCAGTGCTTCCTGCATGCTGGGCAAGCACTCTCCCAAGGGAACTGCATCTCTAGCTCCCTTTATTGGTGTTTTCCGAGGCTGGCCTGGAATTCGCCATCCTTACATCCCTTCAACAGTGGGATTAGAGGTGTAGGCCTTCCCGCCCAGTTCACATCAGCTTCAATGAAACAACTTTATTTAGGAGCCAGAATTTAAAATTAAGTTCTTTTTAAAAAAACATTTCACATTGGTAAAATAGACGTTGACTCTATGTAGTATTTCGTATTTCTTGACTTGTCCATTTTGGCTCTTTGTCTCTTAAGGCCTCTGAGAACACTGCACTCTGCTCCTCCTCGGCTGAGACCCAGGGGGAATGTGGTGCGTCCGAGAGGAAGTGGGGCGTCCGAGCTGGAAACACAGGCAGCCGCGGGCCTAGGATTTTCCCAGCAAAGGCTCCGGGCTGGCAGGAGCCCTTTGCAGAAGACATTCTTCCGTAGGGAAGTGTCAAGGGTCTTCCTTCGCTGGATCCTCTGAGGTCACCACATCACTGTGGGAACACACACATTCCACAGGATCTGTGTGCTTAGTCCTTCCCTGCTGGGACGGGAACTGGTTAGACATCAGTATAAAAGGGGAAGAGACGTGACCCATGTCCTTAGACTGGAACAGAGGCTGGTACTGGTCAGAAGGACCAGACCTTGGCCCAGGAGTAACCACCACCAAGGACAGGATGGAGATTTGTATTGAATTGTTTATGGAGTTCTCAAAATGCTCCTGGGACAGGTAAAAAAAAAAAATCACATCCCTCCACTTCTAACACACACACACACACACACACACACACACACTATATATATATATATATATATATATATATATACACACACATATATATACACACATATATACACACACATATGTATATATGTACATGTATATATAGTGTATATGTATATATGTATAGTATATATACATGTATATATACATGTATGTATGTGTATATGTATATGTATGTATATGTATGTGTGCATGCATGCATACATATTATTTCCTATGATAAGAATTTAGAGACTGTAAATTGTGTCTTTACTTGTCTAAATATTTCAGCCCAGGATACTATCTGGTCTCCAGGGTCAATGGCATACCAGCCACTTTGGTCTCTTCACATCATTGATTCTCCAGAACAGGCAACATATGTGAGTTCTTGCCTGTGAGCATCTTCCTACAGACCAGGACTGACGCGAGGCTTGGGGGATGGGGAGAAGGTGCTCAGCAGACTCCTTACAGATTTGGTCACCCGCGACAGTTTGGGGTACCTTCGTTATCAGTTTGTATTCTGTTAAGCACCCAGTTGCTGTGAGGGAGACCTGGGATTTGACACCTTTCAGAAGCAATACGTGAAATCCATTGTGTCTCCAAGGACAGTGTAGCAGGGCAGGTGGGTTTGCCTAGAGAGTGGATGCTGTTGGGATGAAGAGAACGGCTGTGACAGCTGTGGCGATCAAGGCCAAGGCAATAAATACATGCTGCGCTGACGGAAGCTGGAAATAAACAAGTGGGAAGGGAGAGGCAGGGCGGCACAGGGGCTCCGCTCCGGCTCCGGCTCCGGCTCCGTTTCCATCTGGAGGATCAGGCTCAGGACCCTGAAGGCCCTGGAGTTTGTGTGAGAAGGAGCAAGCAACACATGGGTGTTTGCCGGGTTTTAGCTCCAGCATCCTTTTGTCCTGAGTCCACTGGGACTGCCAGTTCACCACGACCTCAGGTGCATTTGTGTTTTAAAGGCTGTGCTGAACCAGAAATGTCCATAAAGGAGGGATATTTCTGTCATCGGCTCTGTTCCTGTTGCTGTGTTCACATACCCTGACAAAGGAACTTAAAGAAGAAATGGTTCCTTTTGGCTCACACTTCAAGGTACTGTCAGGCTTAGCTGGGACTTGAGGGCCACAGGAGCAGCTGAATATATTTTTGCCACAGTCAAAGGACAGAGGGCAGTGAATGCCTGCTGCTGCTGCTGCTGCTGGTCTCACATTTCCAAAGTATATCATCCAGGATCCCAGCCAGAGAGTGACCCACAGTGGATGGGTCCTTTTACCTCAGTACAATCAAAGTGATCGCCACAGACATACCCAGGGGCCAGTCTCCTTGGTAATTCTAGATTCTGTCAAGGCGATGCTAACCATTATCTTCCTCGTTCAGGTTATGCTATGGGCCTTTCATGATATTTCCAGTAAGTACATGACTTATGCTGTTGTTGTTAGTGTGCGCATGGGTACATTATGTGGCATTGGTTTCTTTCCCTTCGCCTTTGCATGGGTTCCAGAGATCAGACTTAGGTCAGAGTGCCAGCTGACTAGCTCACTGGCCTTGGACCACTTTCAGGGATTGAGTGTTGAGGACTTGGAGGAAGCATCCACTTTGGGGAGAGACTGCTCCTCCTTCCTTTCTTGTTTACTTGGTCATCTAGAGTCAGGCCTCCCCCTCCCGCGTGTGCCCTGGCTGGCCCAGAGCTGGGAAAAGGGCTTGCTTTCTCTCGTTGTATCCAACGTTGCTGAATCTTGTGCTTAGCTCCCCGGTCCTGATTCTTATCCCCCACGAGACCTGGTTCTGAGGAGCCAGGCTCTGGCTGGTGATCTTTCTTGTGAGTTCCCCCAAAGCCCAAAGCCCTACATCTCTTTCTGTGGGAGTTGGGCACTGTCTGGGAGCTCAGCGGGCCTCTGGTCATCAGTGTAGGTGGGAGCAGTATGCTATGGTCATAGTGAGTACAGGGTTATATGGTGGGAAACGGTGTGGTGTGTACCGCTGCAGAGGTTGGCCTGAGAGACTCGGGGAGAAGGGGGTTAGTAGACTCTCTAGTCTTCCGAGACAGGCGGGTTTTAGAAATGGGAGTCCACAGAGAAGGCAACTTGGCATTCTTCCTTGGCTTACTGGATATGCAGCAGCACTGCACCTGACAGACACGTCATGCGTCTGTTTTTCCTTCTAGCACAGACAAGCCTAAGAGGACACCACGCTGGACTTTCCAGGGGCGTTAGGTGCCTTGAGAGTTTGGAGATGATGAAATTTTGCCATTAACATAAAAATAAAACTTAGGTTCTTCTTCTTCTTCTTTTTTTTTTTAAAGTTTCTAAACTTTTTCAAAAGAGAAATTTAGGCAATCATAGTTTGTCCTTCATGCTGGATGCATGTATGTAACTACCACACAAATTTCCCATGAATGTATAATACAAATATTTGGGGCTATGGTATAGGTAGAGTCCTTGGCTAGTATTAGAGCTCCTCTGAGTTTAATCTGTAGCACTGGGGTGGGGTGGGGTAAGGGCAGGGGATGGAGGGGAGCAGCAAGCCAAAGTCACCTGTGTAGCCCCTGGCTCGAGTCTTAAATGAGACAAGGTTTCACCCACTGTTTAGTCCAGGTTGGCCGTGATCTTGAGATTCTTTTGACAAAGAATTGAGTCCTGGGCTTACCCAGCCTTCTTACTTACTTCAGCATTCTTTTGTGTTTTGTTTTGTTGTTTGTTTGTTTGTTTGTTTTTTGAGACAGTATCTCTCTATGTAGCCCTGGCTGTTCTGGAATTCACTCTGTAGACCAGGCTGGCCTTAAAATCAGAGATCTGCCTGCCTTTGCCTCTGAGTGCTAGGATTAAAATCATGTGTCACCGTTTCCCAGTTTAGAATTTAGTATCTTTAAATAACTTTCAGAAATCCAAATTGAAAGAAAATGGGAGAAATTATTCGTTATTGGTCTTATGTTCATGTGTCATGGACTTGTTATGCTCTTTCCATGGTTTTATGAAGAATTTTCAAGCACTGAGGCCTAAAAACAACCCCCCCACACACAAATACACACACATGCACATGCACACAAATGCACACATGTGAGCATGAGCACACGAGCATGAGCACACACACATGTGCACACACTCACACTTATACTCAAGCACACACCCATGCACACCCCAGAGAACCGATTGCGAGGTTCCTATTGCCCCACTCACAGTTCCAGTGTGTAACCTCTCCCCTTCCCCCCTCCTTCCCTCTAAATTATGTGCTAGTCTCCTCTGCAGAGATATTTGCCATGTTCACATAGGAGCCATGCTTACTTCCTAGCTGACCATTGTCCCCCCTTGAAAGTGCCTCCGAAGAATTGCCAGCGTTCATTCATGTTAGAGCCAGAGCCCAGCCGCCCCGAGGAATAGCTTCATTTTCATAACATTGGGTTTGTGCCAGTTCGCATTGCTAGCTGTATTTTTCAGTCCTCATGTAATCCAGTTACATTTGAAGTAGAGGAACCATAGTTAGGAATGAGCACGTGACACGGTGAGCCATAGGAAAAAGTTCTCATTTGCCTGAAGTCTCTCGGGTGTGGAGAAGTATTCACAGGAGCATGTGAACCACCGCCAGAGTGCTGGGACCTGGGGCTTCCTCCTGTCATGTTCCGTGACATTTGGGGAAGGAAGTGTGGTGTGACTTTCCATGCCAGGCTTTATAAGAGTCCAGGGGGGGTCTTGCACATTCCTACTAGGGCAGTTTCTTACAAACCTTTCAGGCCTAGTGAGGTTAATCTTGGCTTGTTTATTTTTATCTTATAAGCTATATGCTTTTCACCTTCCTTAAAGAGAGAACTTGTGAGATTGATATTTTGATTTTGAATCACCAAGCTCTGCAAAGATGCAATTGGAAGGATGTTGGCCATACTCGAGACAGGGCCAGGCACACAGTGCTGCTTTTCCTTCCTGTGGAGAGGAAAGGAAAGGCTCACTGTCCCCCAGACCCATCTAAGTCTGTGCTCGGCTTGGCTGTTTTTTACTAAAAAGCATCCTTGTCATCCACTTCTCCGTTTTCTTGGACCCGTTTATCCTCCTAGGTCATTGCTGAATTCAGCTTGCACTCTCTGTTCGAACCCTGAAGCCTTGATTCTGGTTTAGACTTTTAAAAGCATTTGCCCAAAATAGCTTGTTCCACAAAAAGAGCAGTAGACTGGGGAAAGTGACGCTCATAAATTACATAAAAAGGGTTCCTTGGCCAATGTTGCTACTGCTTCTTTTGAATTGCTTCCTTTGAAGTCAGTGTCCTTGCGGGATGACCTCCTGACCTTTGTGGAAGTGAGCAGTGAGCTTCTGAGAAGGAGCTGTGCTGTACACGTGCCATTTGATGCCTCTGGTACCCTCTCGAGGAATCTGGTCTACATAGCTGCTGCTGTCACTTCCTGGGAGGTTTTCAAATCCATGGCTCTCTGACTCTGCTGAGAATCTGTCCTGAGTGAATTGCACGTGCTTCACCCTTTTAACTTCATAATGCCCTTCCTTCCTTCCTTCCTTCCTTCCTTCCTTCCTTCCTTCCTTCCTTCCTTCCTTCCTCCCTTAGACACAACACACACACACACACACACACACACACACACACACACTTTCTCAGTAGCCCTGGCTAGCCTTGAACTCACAGAGATCTATCTGCTACCTGCCTTTGAGATTCAAGGCTTGTGTGACCACACCCAGCTACCACACCCAGCTTTTTTTTCTTATAACAAAGTAAAACAAAACAAAACTGCTTGTTTCTTGCAAGTGCCCCACCCACCAAGCACATTTAAGAGTATCTAGCTCTCTCCCCATCTTCTCTACCATTTTTGTTCCCAGATTCACGGTGTTCTTGTTCTTTTGAGTTTACAGTGCTCCCAGGTTGAATTTACCAGAAGAGAACACATTTGAAGCAATCATGTGGTAAAAATAACACTAAGCACCATCATAGGCAGTTCCTGGGTTCACAGCATTCTCTGTACTTGTGTTAGTCGGTGTGCTGCATGCGGCTGCGTGTGTGTGTGTGTGTGTGTGTGTGTGTGTGTGTTCACGTTCGTGTTCTCCGCCGTTGCTGTGAGCTCCCCATGCCCACCTTGTTTCACCCTCAGTTTTTTTTTTTTTTTTTTTTTTTTTTTTTTGGTTTTTCGAGACAGGGTTTCTCTGTGTAGTCCTGGCTGTCCTGGAGCTCACTCTGAAGACCAGGCTGGCCTCGAACTCAGAAATCCGCCTGCCTCTGCCTCCCAAGTGCTGGGATTAAAGGCGTGCACCACCAACGCCCGGCTTCACCTTCAGTTTTGTGTTACTGGAATTGCATGCATCTCAGTAGAAACTCACGGAGAATGGACAGCTTTATAGTTACATGGCTTATGGCCACAAACCTGATAAACCTCTCTGTTTACTTAGGGTTTTTAACAACCTTCCAGTGAAATTTAATATGTACTTGATGTGTGAAAGTCTTTCTCATCTTTCCTTAGATTTTCTAGGGTGTTTATGGCTCTCACGGTCAAGGTTTAGTGCCTTTGTGATTGCTGTTTCTGTTGTCTCAAGAAGGAATTGACTTTGTATTTGTTCATTAGAAGGCTCTTGGTTGATTTAAATGTCTTGTTATGGGGACCGGAAGTCAGGTGGCTTTCAATGGAGCAGGAAGTATCTTGAGCATGTCTTGGGAATGTCACAATTCATTTTCATTTAAAATGATATACTTTTAGAAGGAAAGGTGACTTACTTATTTAAATGCATTCATTGATTCAGTCATCAAATATTTGGATGCATTCTATGTCATGGGTACCATAGAGGGTCAAAATGGGAAACCGAGAAGGTATGGTTGTTCTCTTTCTTCCTCTTCCTCTCTCCTCCTCTAGTCAGTCTACTCAGAGACCCACCTATATTAGAATGAAAAGTAAATTAAAAAAATCAAGGGAGACTGCTGAGCCCTGAGGTGGGGTACTTGGGTGCACGATGGGGTGGGGGGAAGCGCCAGTCACCATGGACTTAAGTTATTACTTGATGGGTTGTGGAACTACACACCTAAGGTAAGCCGACTTATCTCTGACCAGTGTGCCGTTCTCCCAAACAAGCTGCCTGGATAGGGAGAGGACCACCTTTGTGGTGGAAGACACCCGACTTCCAGGTCTTCTGCCACCAGTGCTTTTGGTTTAGACAGCCCCCATGGCTTACCTCACGGACCGTTTGAATTTATGATGGTGTGAGAGCAGTATGCCTTCAGTGGGGACTTCAAAGTTCAATCAAAACTTTGGAGTTTTGATTTTCCTCAGGCTAACAATATACATCTTGTTGCTCTGTCCAGGTGCAGGGCAGGAGGCCGGGAGCCACCCCTCCCCTCAGCAAACATGGGCAGCAGGCTAGAGAACTCCACCCTGCAGTAGCCTGCAGGGTCCTGCATGGCTGTGTTGTGAGGTTCCCGAGGCGGGGTAGGGTAAATGCAGTTTCAGCTCAGGGTCTTTAAGCTTCTGATGGGTTTAGGGGACTAAGGTCCGTCATTAGTTGAACATGTACTGCTGCTGCCCTTCCAGTGACTGCTGTGGGGCATCCGAGCATCCGGGGAGGTAGCTTAGAGGTCTTTGCTTAGAGGTCAGGTCTGCTCCCAAACGCAGGGTGGGTGGAGGGGGCAGAGTGATCTGTTCACCCCACCCTCACCCCCACCCCCCACCCCAGGTCCTTGTACCCTGTTCACCTGGCAGTGCAGCTCTGTTTGGTCAAGGCTTGGCACTTGGGGCAACTCCATCTGAGCTTTAGTCGGTGTAAGTGAGAAGCAGTGTGGTGTGCTGGTGCAGGGCTCCAATAAGCATTGGCTTCGGACGCTGGCTTTTGAGTTTAGTGTTGCTAGGCTTGTTTGTCTGTGCTTTGCTGTTGAGTCTGTGTCTACCTGTTTCCTCATCTGCAAACTGTGAGCAATAACAGACTCTTCTCCGGGCCATAGTAGGGATAGTGTGAGGGATGTGTGTGTGCACGTGTGGTGCCAGCCCAAAGCAAGAACTCTGGGAGTTCCTATTGTTCAGTCTTTTAGCGAATGGATTTCCAAGGCCACGCCTCCCTGGGATATTCAGATCTGTTCGGATCCCAGCCATGTGTATAATTTATGACTAACAGAGACTTTGACAGGTATGTAAGAAGAAAAATGGCACAGGGAGAAATGCTGGCAGTGATTGTTAGGACCGAGGAGCAACAACGCTGGTATTGTTACCCCTCTTAACTGGTTTTCCCCTGACCACTGATAAAGGAAAGAGGAGAGGCCAAGCCAGCCCCTGCTCAGATGCTGCGTGGGGGAGGAGGGCAAACGGATTGATTGAGAGCCCGGAACGGGCAGCTTTTCCCTGGTAGAGAGCTTTCCTGGTGTACTGAAGACTTGCAGAGACGTGATGGTGTGCCAAACTGTGTTCAAGCAGCCTCAACAGAAGCCCCCCAGTGTTCGCAGATGGGCTGTGTGTATGGGGCGCCCCTCTTTGAGAGCTGCTTCTGGTGTTATTTTCCCTCTTTGTCTCTGTGTTTCCTGAAGGACTCCCAGTCACCCCCAGCTCCCTTGCTCCCTGCTGTTCCTCTCCCCTTGGATGCCTCTCCTCTTAATCCCCCCCTACCTCCTTTTGTTTGTCATGCAGGTCTGGAGTGCACGCTCAAGGAGTAAACTTGACTTCTTACTACCTGGTAAAAGACTTCTCACATTCTAAATCAAGTGGCCTTTTATCTAGGCACACCAAGAATCAGCAAGAGAAGCTCTGATCTAAGCCACGGTTCCAGAAACACGCAGAGCCTTCCTTGCCGGGTTGAATTCTGAAAGGGGTGGTCAAGGGCATGCTGGGCCTGAATTTCTCTCTTTGCCTATTTACTTGGGGTTTGTCTGCATTGCCACCCTTGTGTATGTGTCAGAAAAATTTGAACTTTTCCATACTAGCACACGAGAATTCTGGAAAACTACCCAACGCATTCTCACAAGGAAACCGTGCCAATCTGATAAGTTTCCTCAAAACCGCCTTGCTTTTCATTTCTCTCTCGGAGGCTTCATCAAGCTTCCCAGACTTCCGTGGGTTTCTTTCTCTCTCTCTCTCCTCTCTGTAATTGTGCACGGAGACGGGGTCTTTCCTGAGAAGTTTATCTGCAGGAATTGATAGTTCAGTCGTTTGAGAGTAATCCCACCGGGCTGCAAGGGCACCCGGGGAGCGGCAGCGTTCGTTGCCTGGCGTCTGGGGAGAGTGGCTTAACTTGGGGTGGGCATTTAAATAAACAGAAGAATGGCCTGTTCCTAAAAAAAAAAAAAAAAAACACCTTGTTCTGTAATTTGTTTTTATCCTGCTGTAGTGGAATGTAACAAATTATTTACATTAGTTTAGAAAGTCTGTTGCAACTAGAGCAGGACTTGTTGCTTTTCAAAAGCTTTCATCCCAGCCGTTCTTTACATCAGTTTGAGCCTGGCAGCAGGTACAGGGGTGTCTGCCTGTCGGTGATGCTGGGTGGGTGTTCTGGAGCCACGTGGAGTTGATTTGATTCTGTAGCGTTGAGTTCAAGCTGGGCATGGCAAGGCTCAGGCCTGAGCCTTGAAACCCACCAAGCAGCCCAGTGGATTCGCCCGGGATGCTGGGTCTGTCTTGGCAATTAGAAAACAAAACCCAGGTGTGTGTGTGTGTGGGGGGGTGTCGAGGCAAGGTGTACGGTTCTGTGGCCCCTGGGGTGACCTCTTTGGTATCCGATGGCCCTGGAGTGTAGCTCCTCACTAGGTTTCTGTTGCACAGTCTGTGGTCAGTGGCTTCCTGGTTCACCTTTGCCTCCTGTGGGATCTATTCCCCTGTAACCGTTGGTTTTAGCCCTGGCTTGCGTCTGGCTAGGTTTTGTCTTTTCTAGCGCTGTCAGCAGCCTTTGGCTGGTGCTCCAGCTTTGCAGCTGTACATTGTTTTTATGTCCAGTTGGGTCGAGTTGGGTTTCTAGAAAGAATCAGTTTTGAATGTCTCACACTGACAACTTCAAAGAATAGTTGGGTGTAGGGCAAATTATTTTTTTGTGAGAATTTGTAGTGAGAGTGTAGGAGATGTAGCAGGGACATGGAATGCCGCTTGAAGGGATTTAGGGACTTAGGACTACTCTAGGAAACTTCCAACTTGTCCCCAAACCATTCACAGAATATGGGATTATTAGAATGCTTTTGGATATTTTATATTAGAGAATAGTTTTTAAGAACATTTCACATAGAGTTTAGGAAGCAGAGTTAACAGAAGATACTTATAAAAGATTGTGACAGCACACACAAGCCAGACAAAACCTGGGCCCTGAGAAAGGGCTATGAATACGAAACCCCACCCCTAACCAACCCTCCCCCACTCGCCCCCACCTAAGACCATTTACATTGGTACCTACTGGGAAAGGGAAACCAGTTTTCTCCAGTGGAAGGTCACTGGGAATATCAACCAGCCACACACTTTCTTTCAAGTGGCTTTTTTTTTTCTGATTTTTTTCTTTTTAAAATTAGTTTTGTTTTTTTATTTTCTGGTTTGATATTGCTTTTTGAGAAAGAAAGACCATGAAGGTAGATGAGAGGTGGGTAGGGATGATTTGGGATTAATAGAGTAGTAGAGTATTTATCTACCATTCAGGAGACCCTATGTTTTATTCCCAACAGTACGTAAAGGTAGGCATGGTGGTTCATCATGCCTATATGCCCACCCCTTAGGAGGTAGAGTGAGGCCCAGGGGTTCAGAGTCATCATTGAACCTGATCTTAAATGTTTCTATTTGTTCTTTTTTTTTTTTTTAAATCAGACTATCTTAAAATGAAAACTATAGTCATTTCTGAATAAAACTTTCCAACCTTGCATGCTTATGTTTAGAAATATAATTGTAGACTTAGAAGACGTATTCTGTGCTGCTGCCTAGTTTTAAAATGTCATACTGAGTGGTCACTAAACTGAGCTTGTTCATACAGTGAGATGCTTTAATACACGTCACACCGAGTGTCATATGTAAGGCCCGTGCCTTTTACCTCACACGCTCACCCTTTCTTTGTGGTGGGAATGCTGGGCGGTTATTCAAATACATCTCGTGGCAGCATAGCATTCCATTGGGTGCTGGAATTTCTTTGGCACGGTCCTTTATTTTCAGATTATGTTGGTTTGCTGTCGTAAATGATACCATGGGCTCTTACTTTCTTCTTTCTCTATAACTTCCTTCCCCATTCCCTTCTCCCCTATCTCTCCAAGTGTTTATGGCTGGCCTCTCCTCCTCCTCCTCCTCCTCCTCCTCCTCCTCCTCCTCCTCCTCCTCCTCTCCCACCCCCATCTCTTTCCCTCCCTCCCTTTCTCTCTCTGCCTTCCTCTATCTCTACTCCTCAACAACTCCCTTCCTCATGCCCTAGATAAACTCTATTCCATACTATAATAAGTAAGTAAGTAAATAAATAAATAAATAAATAAATAAATAAATGATACCGTGGGTGTGGGTGACCTTTTGGTAATGATAACGTCTCTCAGATTTTGGAAGATTCTTCTACCAATAGAGACCAAGACTGAGAGGCCTGCAAAGGTTCTCATGAAGACTGCCATCACGGGTTGGGTGGTGCAGAGGGATGGAAGGGGCAGGGGGAGTTGGAAGAAGCATAGTGAAACACGGCATGGTGTTAGCACAGCCAGGGCTGCGGGAGGGCTTCACCTTGGTTTGCTTAGTTTATTCAGGCAGTGAGGAAGTTTTAACACACTGTTGAACTGCCAGGCCGGAGCTTGTGCAGCAGTCAGGGCCTGGGATCCAGAAAAAGGTATCATGGTGTCTAGGTGTGCATCAAGCTGTAGATGTATTTAGGATTAATCCTTGGATCCCTGACTAGAGCTCGAATGGGAAGAGGAGGTGGAGGACAGGACTCTGGAGAGCGCTGCTTTGTGAGTAGAGGAAGAAGGAGTTTCTAAGACAAGTAAGTCTGGAAGGAAGAGTTATACAGTTGAAAGGCTGGTCATAAGGAGTGGGGTAATGGCGGGCCACAGAGGTGACGGGGGGGGGTGTCACAGAGACACAGTGACAAACTTTGAGATGGTTTCAAGGCTTGTGCAGAGAGACAGAGGCAAGGTTCTAGGAACGTCAGTGCCTGTCCAAGGTAGACGGTTAGAGACCGTAGGCGTGGGTGAAGAGACAGACGGTTGCTAGAAGGGACTGGAGGATGTTGGGTCAGTTTGCTAAGGCTTCCATAACTAAACGCCACAGGGCAGCTTCAATAGACCCATTCCCTCGAAATGTGGAGGCTAGAAGTTGAAGACCCAAAGGCCAGTAGGCTTCCCAAAGGTCTCTTCTGAGTGGCTTGCCGGTGACTGCCTTGTTACCATTAGGCCATCCCTTGTTCTGTCTTCTCTGTCACTTCTACTTTCCCAACAAAACATTTTATTCTATGTGTATAGATGTCTGTGTGCATGCATGTCTGTGTGCCCTCTGTGGGCCTGGTGCTCACAGAAGCCAGAAGAGGGCATTGGATCCCCTGGATGGGAGTTTCTAATCGTTGTGAGCCACTCTCTACATGCTGGGAATCAAACCCAGGTCTTCTAGAAGAACAGGCAGTGCTCTTAGCTGCTGAGACATCTCTCCAGTGTCTTGTGCCTTCTTGTAAGGGTCTATTCTAGTCCCCCCCGCCCCCCTTTAGCTTCAAAGATCCTCTCTCCAAAGACCATCACATTTTATGGTACTGGCACTGAGGGCTTCATCATGTGAACCTTGAGGAGGAGCTAGAAGACACGTAGGGCTAGCGGGAATAGTGGGCGGCTTACGTGGACCGTGAACCCGTGACCCACCTGCCTCGCCCCTTGCCTGCATCTCCACCCTGCTGGCCGTCTGTCTCCTCTGACCACCCGGATCTCCCTAGTAGCTCTGTCCTTGCTTGACTCTTTCCTGGTTCTGTAAGTCTGCACCTTGGCCCTTTTCGTGAACTCAGCTTCAGCTGTCTTGTCTCCTACTCTCCTTAAGTCACAACTCCACCTCTTGTGGCAAAATGCGCAGTGCCCCAGCCACAAGACTTACATCAGTTCAAGTGTGGTAAATTGTATTTGATGGTAGCATGGATCGACCATGGGACCCAGAGCTTTTGGCTTTTCTTACTGTGTCCCTCAGTTTGTGGTTTAAAGGAAAAGCACAATGGGGATATCACTTTAGGCCAAGGTCTAGTAAAAATGTACATTTGAGCTTCCCTTATGTTTCACAGTAAAAATGTACATTTGAGCTTGCCTTATGTTTCACAAAGGTTTTGAGTTCTTTTTCTTTTCAGGAGCCCACTTTAGTTAAAATTAGACTGAGTGGGTTGCAATCCCAATAGAGTCTGGGGGCAGAATTATTTCAGTGAGTGTGTTATAACTGACATACATTCTCTCTCTCTCTCTCTCTCTCTCTCTCTCTCTCTTTCTTCTCTGTGTGTGTGTATATATATGTGTATGTATATATATATATATATTACATACACACACATAGACAAACAAACATACATATACAGACACACTTGACACACACAGACACACACAGATACACATATAGACACACACACAGACACATATACATCAGACACATACACACATGCAGACACACAAAGACACATATATACAGACATGCACATTCAGACACGTAGACACATGAACACAGGCACACATACAGACACATATACAGACACACATACAGACATATGTACACAGTCAAACAGACACACACATACATTCAGACACATACACAGAAACACATACAGACACATGCACATAGACACACATAAATACACACATTCACATACATGGCATAGAGGATTAATGCTATGTAGATATGAAGATCCTGTTTGATGCTGTCCAGGACACGCAGACATTGCATATTAACAAAGGAATCAGGGTTGATTTAAGTGTAGACCATAAGCATGTAGTTGTTTGGAGTTTTAATGTGTATGTGTTTACCTGGAAATGTGGAATTTCTGATGTGTGTGAGTCTCAGACTTTCTCATGACTGTAACAGAATAGCTGAGGCTAGGTAATTTATTTAAAAGTTTTATGTCATCTCATCTTGGAGATCCAAGAGCACACATCAGCACTGCTGGATTTATGGTAGAAGATGGAAGGCATTTGGGCCCTCATGGGAGAGGCGCTCATTGAGTGGTCCCACTGCGTAGTACCCCACCCTTACAGGACTGAGTCGGTCTTTGGAGAAGTGCAGCGATCTCTTTTAATTACCTCATCATCTCCCAACAGCCCCCCACTTCTCAGCATTGATATATTGGGCAATGAAAACTTGAATGAATTTTTATTGGCGCACACCACATTTCGAACTGTACCAACGAGTGTAGGTGGTTTTCTTTACCCAGTGGTCTATTGAAATACATTAATGTTATTTCTACGTGAAAGGTCTTAGCTTTTTAAAAATTCACTCGGCCTTATGTCATCTGAATTGAATCCTCTTCTCTCCCCAGCTCCCAGGATAAAGAATTGAACCTGGGGCTCTTACACAGGATAGGCACATGCTCTTCTATAGAGCTAAAGCTCATGTTATTTTCAAGACATTGAGTATCAGATCTGTAAGTGCGGAGCAGTAATACCCAAATAGTAAATGGGTTTACTATTTGGCCGCTTAGAACAGGGCTGTCCACATTTTTCCCGGAGTTCCTTTATAGTCTTTGCTAGAGTGGAATTCTCTTTGAGGGCAATGTTTATCTCCGCTGGCGATTTTAAAGGTGTAAAATTTTGCGGTTTGAAACTCAAATTTATTTTTCAGTAGCAGTGTGTGTGTTGATGCTTTGAATCTCGAGGAGCACAGCTACAGCATGACATGTGACCTTGTGCCCCAGACCCTGTGCTCTGCGTTGGATTCCAAGTGTTATTTTTGTGCCTCGGTGGCTTGAGCACTTGCGACTATACATTTGGAACTGAGCAGACTCCTCCGGATAGAGTTTTGAAAGGCCACGTCTACTTTTAGCTGGACAGCAGGCGGACACTCTATTCTTTAATTGTCCAGGCATGGTGGCTCAACCTATAATCCCAGTACTTGGGAGGTTGAGGTCCTACAGGCCAAGTGGAGCCACAGGAGACACTGTCTGGGAGGCAGGGATGGGGGGGGGGTTGGCGTAGGGGTGGGCGGGGAGCTCAGGAGGTAGACCAAGGAGGGAGAGAGAGAGGAAGGCCTTCTGGTTTGGCCAAGCTTGCCCCCCCCCCCTTGGCGTTTCCCAGATTCTAATTGTCTAATTTCTTCTGTGCATTTTCTATTTCATCTCCTTTGACTCACTCCAGTTCTTATTCCCAAGCTGCTAGATTGGGGCCCCAGCTGGAGTCCCTGCTGCTAGATTGAGCTATGCCTTTCTCCTCCCCATCCCCCTCCACCCCCCCACCCCCACCCCCGCCTTAGTTAGAGCCTGTTTCCGCTTGCTTTTCTGTAGTGTGTAATCTGAACAGCTACACCAAGCAGCCCTTGCTCTGTTAGTATTTGTCACAACTAAACCAGATGATGAGTTAAACATTCTTTTTGCTGTCTAGGATGTTGTTTTAATCTGAAATGTTTTCCCAAAGCCCATGTGTTAACCGCTTGTTTGCCAGCCTGAGGCACTCTTGGGAGAGGTTTTTTTTGGCTGCCTTGAGGTGAACTTGAATGTCTACCAGGACACACCCCTCTAATCCTAAAGCCTGAGGGCTAAGTGAACGTGAACCAGATCCTCTCAAACGACCAGCCCAAATAAATCTTTTCTTCTTTTAAGTTGATTACCTCAGGCATCTTGTTACAGTAACGGGAGGGTGACTAACCCAGCTTCTGCGTCTGTTCAGAGGAGCTTAGGTGGCTCTCCATCCCCTGTATGTAGCATTTCCTCAGACTGAGACCATCTCGATGACTGTCAGTGGTTACACTGCAGTGTAGACACAGTATCTGTCATAGTCCTCTCAGCTCTCTCCTCCTCCCAGCATTCTGACAGGTAGAGTTCTTTAGGTAGACTCCCAGCCTAGCCTCAGGATCCCTTTATTTTCCGCTGCTTTGCCCACTAGGGTTGCACGTAGCTGTCCCCTGTTGCCATTTTATGCAGTGGCTCTTTGTTAATCATCTTTTACGCTTAGCGCTTTAAAGGGTCCTTCTCTGTGTTCACATCCATGCCATCTCTTGCCCTCCGGGTCATCCAGTTTGGTCCTCAGCTGTCTTTCTCTGATCTGCCTGCCAACTGCTCTGCTGCTAATTGCAAATGTCAATCTAGTCCCCATATTCCTCACCTTGAGGTGAAGAGGCTGTGTGGTGTACACGCTGCTGATTGCAGTTGTCCCAGCTTGATTGCAAATGCCTGGCAAGCGGTGGGTACATGATTGCTCCTCCCTTGTGCTCTGAGAGGGGCAGGTGCTCCACAGTAGACAGTCAGCAGTGCTCCACAGCAGACGAGACAGTCCACTGCAGCTCATCACGCAGGTTGGCCCCGGGTGGATGCTCTGGCCACCTCTGCCAGCCTGGTGTCGGCCTCCTTTCCTCTTCTTATCTGTGTGCAAACTGTTTGTTGTACTCAGTGCGTTCTCGCTGTTGCAACGAGTGTTTGTCTCTCCCTTTTGTATGAACCCAGTGCTAAAGTGCGGGTAAAGTCTGTGGAAAAAAACAATGGAGGAGAAAAGTTGGTAAGTGGCTTAGTTTCTACCTGGGGGACCTCATACTTACTTCAGTTCAAAATGACTCTGGTTTTCTCAGCATCTCTCTAACCACATCTTATGAAACATGTAGAGGGTAGAACTGTACATTTTAGGGTTTTAGCCTTTTAATTTCCTGGTTCACGATCTCATGTATTCCGAAAATGCTTTTGACCAAGTGTCTATAGAGGAAGTGAACTTTTCCCCCATCTACATTGGATGGTGCAGTTTGTTCTGTGTGTCCCTTGGGGACACAGGTTGGATGGCTCTTTGCAGGGGCAAGCTGATGAAGGAGGATTTTCGTATAAAGTAATAGGTGTGCTTTGTGCAAGGGGAAAGGTGTGTGTGTGTGTGTGTGTGTGTGTGTGTGTGTGAGACGACATTCAGGGGAAGTCCTGCCGTTGCCTCGTGTTGGTTGGAAGTTTAGGTGGAACTGTCATTCACACTTAGTTCACATTTCTAAGTGGACTTGTTATAGACAAGGCTTTAGGAAACAGGTTTGGCATCATTTAAAAATTACTATGGCGTGCTGGAAAGGCTGATCTGTCTCTCAGTTCGCCATAAATAGTGCAGAGTGCAGTCAGTAAGAATGGGGCCAGCTTTGATTCTTAAATACAGTGTTACTTCTAACATTCCAAGGGAAAAAAAAAAAGACCCAGAAATTGATACAGAAAACGCTTCCGAATTCTAATGTGGTTGTCGATGTTAAATCAACTTTACATGAATCAACATGCTGTAGCAAGTTAGCAATGTTTTACAAATTCTTTTCAAATTACAGAGTAGCTTTGCCTTCTGAATTTATGTTATCAGGGTCTTTGGGGGGGAACATCTTAGCTTTTTTTGTTTGATCGCTTTTCAACTAATAAACATTCATGAGATCCTAATGTAAATGTATAAATAGCTCTCCCTTTGTTTACATAGTTTATTAGTCTTTATTTTAGTAGCTAACTGCTCAGGGAAGTTTCTGAATTTCTTTTCTAAGGACTTTTCTTAGTCACAGCTACAGAGCCATCACTGAAGCTGCCCTTTCAAGGAATGCACTCTTGCTCACATGTAGACTTACTAATTTATAATTTTGATCTCATAAATAAGTTCTTTCACAACCAGTGGATTTTTTAAAGGTAACTGATGATTGGAAAGCTGCAAACACACAGAATCCGCGTATGCCTGGGGAGTCGCATGCCGGACCGTCCTGTTTATTTTATGCATATCTTTCTGTGGTGTCTGTAGTTTTAGACTTTTAATACATGTTTTTCGTGATGAGTCCGAAGCAGACAGCTGCTTTCCTTTGCTTCTGAGAAAATGGCATTGAGATTTTTGTGGACTGGCATTTGCTGACTTTTTGTTTTTTTAGGACATTCTTTAGAATTCCCCAAATGAAGGAAATCAGCCTTTCTAGAATTAATCATGTCAGCAACGATGGAAACAGGGTCAGAAGGGTAAAGGAGAAAACTTGTGGAGACTGTGTTTTGTACTTTTGTGGGGAAACTGAGGCTTGGGTAAGTAGCATTGTGCCTGAGCTATCACGGGCACACTGAGTTGGATGTGGGGCTTGGATCTTCTGAGTTTGAATGATCGGACGAGGTTGTAATGGGGCAAACGGCTTAAGGATGTAGCTTAGTGGCAGATCACTGTCCTGGCATCCGGTGGTCCAGGCTTTGAATGGATACGTGGCGTAAGTGGAGGGGGCAGGCCAGAGGGGGCTAGAGGACTTCGGTGGGATTGTTATCCTGTGGAACAAGACGAGCTTGGTACCTTCTGATTGGCAAGTGGATTCTTTGGGAAGGGCAGTTGGTTTTCCCGATGGCTGTACTCAGTTTAATAATTATTCGGCGTTCTTGGCACCTGTGGATCCGACGGGGCCAACGAGAGCTGTCGGCTTGCCAGTTATAGCTGAGCAGTTTTACACTCACGCTGGGGTTCCGGTGTTCGCCAATCTAAACATTTGACTCCTTAGAATGTTTTTTATCCGCCTTGAGGTAATGGATTGAGAAGTCTAGGGGTTATAATTAGCACATTCCCTTGTACAGCTGAGTTTGTGTTTCTGGATGGAGCGGCGGTTTATGGGGTTTGGCTCCCCTGTCCCGCGGGGGTCGTAGCCCTTCAGACGTTAGCTCATGATTCTTGTAACGTTGCGCCATGTGAGTTGCGTGGCGTGATTACAGGTTCCCCCGTAACGCTAGTGTTGTGCATCTCCTGGGCTTGTGGAAGGCGAGGCATGCTTCTGTGGGAGTGGGAGGTGGGGGGTGGGGTGGGGTGGGGGAAACAAAGGCTGGAGGGCAGGATGTGGCTTTTTGGTGAGCCTGGATGAGATGTCCCTTTGTTGATGTTTCTGATGTGACTTAGTGGGCCTGACTCTGGGGAGTGACAGAAGGGAGGTGGGGCCTTCTGTACTTTCTCCTGGGGAACGTGTGTTAGTTACATTGCTACTGTCACAAAGTAAGTCACAAGGGCTGCTTAAAAATGGAAGCATTTATGTTGGCTCACAGTTCAAGTGTGCAGTCTGTCACAGAGAAATTACGACATGGTGAGAGAGGGGGATACACTGTACCCACGGTCAGGAAGCAAAGGGTGAGGGGTGCCGGGGCTCGCCTAAGTCTTAAACCCCAACTCTCGCATGGTGCCGCACACATGTAGGGTGTGTTTTTTCCATCTGATAAAACCAAACCAGAAACTCCCACTCTGACACTTCCAGAAGTTCATCTCTAGGTGATTCTAGATCCTGTTTGTTGCGGAGAGACTAGCCAAGGTTAAAGGTGGGACTCCAGGAGAGTGGGGGTCATTTGCAAATGAGGTGACTAGGTGCCTGGATGTTCTTGGGAAGAGACAGGTGGAAGCCTTCGCGTGCTCTGAAGGTCAAAAGAAGAAAGCCGTGTCTGCCGCCTTTCTTCTCCGCCAGTCTGTGTACACCTCGCTCTCATTCTGAGCGTGGGAATCACAAGTTGGAATTCCAGAGGTGAATTCCCTTGGGTTCCAGTCTGATCCTCCGAGCGCCAAGCTGGCGATGGATACACAGACTGTTCCGGTGTGAATCTGGGGTCCTTCCTTGTACCAGGTACATCTCGGCCTGTGGGCCAGCTGGGGCCCAGGACAGCTATGAATTCGGCCCGACACAGAATCTTAAAGTCATTAAAGTACTAATTTTTTTCCCACAGTTTCTTTTCAGTAACATCATTTGACTGTTTGTGAGCATAACCTTTGCAGATGATGTCGCATTACATTATCTATAGGTCTTGGGCCAGGGAAACTTTCTGCACGGCTTGGGGAATGCACAGAGAGGCAGACGTGTTACCTCTGCTATGAAGTTGCTATGAAGAACTTGGCAGTTTAGGGCTAAGATCGAAGGGTGCGTGCATAAATACAGCAAGTGCAGGGGGGCTCCAAGCGCCTTGGCATGGTTCGTCTTTCCTGATTCTCACAGAGGAGCGACCTGCCAGGAGCCAGGGTTTTTCCTGTCGGGAGGGAGGTTTTGCCTGAGATGTGCTGCCTGATTCACTGTCATTCCCTACCATTAGGAGATAGGGTGGGGAGTAAATCTAAAACCTTCGCTGTTCTGGCACCTCAAGAATCCTTCGAATTAGTCTAGATATGTTAATCGTATTTTTCCAGTCCCTGCGGCCTGCCTGGGACTGAGCGAGCGGACATCAGCCCCGAGGCCGCTCTTGTGGATCAAGCCGGTTTGCATGCTCTGGTGGAAACCAACCTTGACCTTGGTCAGCGGGTGATTCTGCCCATTGCTGGTTTTGTGGAGACACCCTCTGGGGTGTTAACCCCGAGGGAACCATGATGTCACCGTCGTATGCTTACACGGGGCTGTTAGCAGATGGACTTACATTTGTAGTTATCTGTTTACTCTTGGCCCTTGTTCATCGCTATTTGCTCTTCACTGCCTGCTCCCTAGCCCGGCGCTCTAACGAAGGCCCTCTGAGCAGCAATTCAGTAGTCTTGGCAGAGGCCTTAGAGAAAGGCTGACAGTGGGCCTCCCTCCCGGGTATTGGCTTTACCAATGAAATAAAAGACTGGAAAGTCAGCCAACTGTAACTCGTGACATAGCTACGGGATATAGACACTACTAATATACATGTCTCTTAGCAAGCATGGTGGTAGGAGTGAAAACTAGCCTAGGCTGAGCCTTGTCACAAATGCATGTCAGCCCGCTTCCTCGCATGCATTGAACAGCAGAAATCACCCCTGAGGTTGTGTGGTCCACTAAACCCAGCTCTTCAGAGAACCACATGTGCCAGGACCTGTCTGCCTCCAGAGTGCCAGCCTGCCTTTCTCAGGGGACGAGCAGGGACACAGGCTCATTCGGTATTATCGGTGTGTCACAGTGCCTGAGATACACTGTGGACAGAGTTGGCTTAAGCAGTGGACATTTGTTGCTTATAGCTCTGGAAGCTGGGAAGCTCAACATTTGGTTTCTGCCAAGTCTCTCCTCTTGCTGGCTTGCAGACACATTGGTGTCTCCTCACATTTACGTCTTTGATAAAGACAGAATCTCCCTATGGCCTTCCCGGTGGCCTCTAAAGCTGTCAAAGGCCATACCTCTAGTAGTACAGAAGTGGGAAATAGAGTTTCAGGTGGGAGGACACGAGCATTCAGTCCGAGCATTCAGCTGGCTTGCTCGGAGTGACTTCTCACACCGGGTTAAATCGGGCCAGGATCCCAGCTGACCCTCCTGAGGCTCAGAACCGGATCTACCCTGGCATCTGAAGCTTTTCTCTCTGCCCCACGTGTCCTGGCTTCAGGAGTCTTTCCTTCAGGAGGATGGCCTCTTCAAGGCTCCCCTAAGTGAAACGTGTTCTCAGCATCTCCACAAATCTCTGCTTCGGTGCTTGCGGCCTCTTGACCGTGGTTTGTGTGTGCTGGTCCCAGGCCTGTGAGCGCTGCCCAGGTAGCTGTGGTCTGGCTGAAGATGCTGCTGTTGGAGACCGTTGGAAGCGTCGGCATGCTAGGTATTCTGTGGGATTTGTCCTAGAGTGGAGGGACTTCAAGAGAGGAGATTAAGGAGGAAGGCAAAAAGAGTTGTGAGGGCTTAGGCTCTCTGCCAAGAAATCTGTTTCTTTTTGAAGTAAAATATACATACATGAAATTTATGAGTTTAGTTTTTCATAAGAATTCTAGTGAATTAAGGATTTAGGCCAAAGTAAGCGTCTTGGTTTGAGTTTTTTTTTTTTTTTTATTTCTTGCTCATCTGCATTTTCTATTTTTTTCTTTTTCTTTTTCCTATAGTGGGCACACACTTCTCTTAGTCACTAGAGGTCATTTGAAGTGTCAGAAGTGGACTGTTGGGGTTGGAAGGTTGCTCAGAGAATAGAAGCATTTGCCGCTCGCTCTGATGATCGGAGTTCCATTCCTGACCCACGTGGTCAACCGAGAGCGCAGACCTCCACAGTTGTCCTCTGACCTCTCAGGGTGTGTGTGTGTGTGTGTGTGTGTGTGTCCTGGCATGCTCATGTGCACACTAAATAAATGTAATAAAAAAAACTTTAAAATGGGGTTTTCTGTTGCTGCTCCTGCTAAACTCTGACTTCTGGGAGTGGTGTGGGGGAAGGGGAGAGAGATACTGTGATTGCGCCTGTGTCCCTAACTGTTCATACAGTGCCGGTATCTCATCAGGATTTGTTCTGGACGTGCTGCTCTAACTGAATAAAATGGACATTTAATCCACCCCACCCCAATCCCCGGCCCATCCCCACCCCCCTGATGATTTTTGGTGCTATTTTAAAAGGTTGAGGAAGGAAATTCCAGTTCTCAGTGCTTGGCTCCTGTTAGGATCTGAGCCTCGAGGTAGAGCTTTGGGCCTGTCTCTTGCCTTTGTTTGTTTGGGGGATTTGATGAGAATTATTTTGTTCATGACATTTCGTCATATTGACCCAGTTTTTCCTAACTTAACTGTGTTTCGCATGTCATTAATGGCTTCATTTGGAGCTGCGTGCTTGATTTTATTTCCTGTCCTGTTGTTGGTATTGTATAATTTTGGGGAAATCCCCAAGAGGCTCGAAGCTCTTATCATCCTTCCGCCTCCTAATTGTGACAAACTGATGCAGCGGCGGCTGTGAGAATGCCCGGTGCTGTGTAAATCGGACGTTAATGGTCTGCATAGTTTGCATCTGTGTCTGCTGTTTGTGTTTTATTGAATGCCTGCCTCATACACGCCGCCGTGCCATAGACTTTGGGGAAATACCAAGGAATAAGACACGACCCTTACATTGAAGAGCTGAAATGTCCAGCAAACCGGGCCACTGTGCCTGGAGGCTCATGAATGGACCAGTTAAAGACATGGGCACTGCTAGGAAGCACTCCTGTAGCTGCTGCGGCTGGGGCATGCTTCTAAAAGATGCTACAGTGGCATCAGTGCAGTTGCTACAATGCAATTCTAAAATGCATTGGTGTTTTAAATGTCCTCTTTCGGTTAGCGAGCAGAAGATAACTTTTCAGTGTTTTCCTACGTTGTTTTTGGCTTTGCCGTAGAGGCTGTTTCAGATTTAAAACACTGTGACTTAATATTCTTGTTACTCACTGAGATGTCAGCTCTGATTTGTTCATGCCCTCTCAGATGCAGAAGTGCTTCCGCTTAAAGTGTTCATTGTTGCTGGCCTGTGGTATGCTGAGAACTTCGATTCATTGTGGGGTAATACGATATCGTTTATTCCTGTGCATCCTCCTTTTTTTTGTTAGCTGTTGAGACTATTGATGATTAATTTGGAATAGCTTTCCGTATTATTGTTTTGATATCGAATGGTGGCGTGTTCATGCACCTCCCATGTTCTTTTGTTCTCATCCATGTCTGCGGCTGACAGCCAGAGGGATGGCTGTCCTGTATCTGCAGTATTCATAGTTATGGCGGGTCTCGTGGTAGGTAGCTTGTCATGTCAGGTGAGTGATGGGGAAGACTAGTTAGTTGAACTGCTACGTTACAGTGGTCCTAAGATGCTTTAGGATATTTTATCCTACATTCTCTTTTTGATTTTTGAGGCCCTTTGAAATGATGCTTTCAATATTTGTTACTGTGATTTGTGCCATAGAGGCTTCCAGTAAACAAGCTGGTAACATTGCAATAAGCAGTAGTCATTTTAGAAGGACATGAGAGCAGGTGGGGGAGAGAGCAGCGGCCTCATACACGCGGACAGTGGCTGTAAAGGTAGCCATGGGCTCATCTGGCATTGGTTGGTTAGTGGGCTGGTGGCTGGCTCAATTGCCCTGCGATTCAGGGGCCTTGCTTCCGGTGGCCCCTCAGAAAGGCCAGTCCCAGTCATTGTGTTTTATAGATGGCCTCGTGTTAGGGAGGAAGGTTAGATTTCATAAAACAATAAAACCCATCAGCGGCTTGGTACTGTGCATTAGGTACACTAAGTGTTT
This sequence comes from Apodemus agrarius, assembly GCA_964023405.1. Lineage (NCBI taxonomy): Eukaryota > Metazoa > Chordata > Mammalia > Rodentia > Muridae > Apodemus > Apodemus agrarius. Next base: position 48,936,282 of record OZ030014.1, read on the forward strand.
TGTTAGCTACAGATTTAGTTTGAACCATAGATTGGGAATTGCAGAGAGGTCACAGATTATCAAGGATGCAGTGGGCAGGAAGCAAAGCCAGGCCAGAGCTGAGCAGCGGGAGCTGTGCTGCTGGAGGGGCTGCGTGGTCTTCATGTTGCTGCGTGTGGTGATGAATATGGTCCTGTCCTGGCCCTGACATCTGCTGTCTGTACTCCCAGGAGGGTCAGGTGGATGTGCACAAGCTGTGCTCTCCCTTCCTGCTTATGCTAGGATTGGGAGAATGTAAATCTTCCAAAAACTGGCATTAACTCCCTCCAAAAGTCACTGGAGCTGGGAACTCCCTAAATAGCAGATTAGGCACAAGTAGGAGTAAGGACCCAGTGGCCAACAGTGCCTGCAGGACCCACATCTCCCATGGAGATCAGCTGACCTCACACAGACGCTTTATTTAGTTTGGATCGGGTTTGTTTGTTGTTTGAGATAGGGTCTTGCTATGTAGACAGTCTATAAATTGTCCTGCCCTAACCTTGTTAGAGCAGGAAATGCCTGACTTCACACACACCTTTCTTATCCTACCTACATGTAGCAAAAAAAAAAAAAAAAAAAAAAAAAAAAAAAATGCTCCAGACAAAATGATGGGTCTCATAGCTAAAAATGAGGTGACCCACTGTTCTCTGAGAAGGTCTCTTTTGTCGTTTGACTTAAAGGCCTCCTCTGAGGGAAGCCCTTGGGAGGAGGCTCTGTGAGGCTTCCATACCTAAGCAGTTCTTGTGAGTTAGACATCTTGAGGGCCGGTTGTTGGTAAGGGTCAAGCAATCACGTATCACCATCAGCCGGAATTTTGCACTATCTTTCCTTAAAGATGGAACTGTTTTAAAGGTTGACTTGTTTCCGTAGACTAGTAATGCACACTGAAAATCCCACCAAGCCTCAGGAAACGAACCTGAGAATTTGCCTCTTGGCCTTCCTTCCTCCTTACAGAGAGCTGTCAGTCTTGGTTGATGGTTGGTTGAGGGTTATTAAGAACTGGAAGAAACAAGAGTGCGTGGTGGCGGTAATGCCTGCATTCTTCCTCTTTGTAGTGAGAGGGCTTATCCCTTTCTCAGGCACTGGAAGCCAAACAGGCTTTGGCCGGGCTGTGGGAGGGAGGCATAGTGACCCTTCTGAGGAGAAAATTCTTCCCTTGTTGGCCTTCAGGACAGGCCATTTTCATGAACACATAACTCTGGTATTCTGAATTTCCTGTATTCAGATCCTCTAATGTTACAGGTATGAGGTCTGAGTCCCACGGGCATGGCTCCTCTGGCGGTTCCAGTAATAGCTGAAAAATCTGGTTGGTCTTCGACGTGCAGTTCCTGAGTCCTCCACTTCATACCCCATGCCTTAGCGAGGTCAAGCCTTTGCTTCAGACATTCCCCTTGCTGGCACCAGTTTCTCCGGTTCAGCGTAAGAAAGTGGTTAAGAGAGCTAAGGGGGCTCACAGCATGGAAACCTTGAGGAATGAGGCGTCAGGGACCTTAAGGACAATTTGATCCAGAGATTTATGATGTCACTAGAATTCCTTCACTAATAATTTTCAGTAGTTTTCCTGCCTTGTCTCCTCCGTGTGCGGGTTTTCCCCGGGGACTAGCCTGTTTGGTGTGAGCAGGGGTGGTTAAGCCATCCCAAGTGTCCAGTCTGCAAGCCTGCGCGTCAGAGGTGGGCGGAGCTGTGATGCTGATACCCTGACCAGCATCAGATTCAGAGTCAGCCTTGAGTCAGATATAGTGACTAGGAGATGGTGGGCTAGTGTTGTGTTGGTTGATTTAATGTTTATATGATATGTGTCTGCTAATACCTGGATGGAGTTCAAGGTATAGCAATATAGACTCCTTTGAGAGCTTTTGGGAATGGGAACTAAATGTGCGTACATACACACACCACACCCCCTTTTGTTTGGTATTCACACACATTTGTATATCACACGGTGCCCTACATACATCACCATTTTCCTATATAAAACCACGGGACTTCTTTTGATGTTTTAGGGAAACATTGTGTTAGCAAATGCTTCTGAAATTTGTTTTCGTGGCTAATCACAACTCTGTCAGAGAATTAAAAAAAATCATTTTTTTTCTTGGTAGAGCAAATATGCCATATATATTTATTAAGATTTCAAAGTGAGCTCAACTTATGCTAGCGGTAATGTCTCTAATATACTTGAGGCAGAATGTGGCCATGGTTCATTTTTAGGAATTTGTAGGTATGGAAGTGTCCTATCACATTTCTTGTGTTCTCTTTTTGCTTCTAATGATGGGAACCATCATGATGTCATGCCCCCAGAACCTCGATGCCAAAAATACAAGCTCAGTCTTATGAATTTTATATTGGACTTTTCAGTTTGTTTTGTTTTATTGGTATATGTTGCAAAAAAAAAATGTATTTTCGTTTTTATCAGTTTTCCAAATTGATTGGTACCTGCGTCCGATTGTGAAGTTAGGCTAGAATGTCAAAACTTCCTTGGAACTTGTGGTTGTGGAGCTGGCGAGGCTGGCTTCGCTCCTGCGACAGGCTGGCTGCCGAATTACCATTACCTGCAGCAGCAGGTGTTGCCTTTCCAGATGCTTCTATAAATAGACTAAATTCAGAAATCCACCCAGGGCAGAGTTCCCAGTCAGCCACTCGGCTCCTTTAAGTTTCCGGTTTAAGGTGGTTATTTTTGCACACACCCCCCCCCCCCCCTTCAAGCTGACTTCTCCCTTAATCCCTAAACCCTCTTCCCTCACCTGCCAAATTAAGTGTAATGCCTTTACAGACCCAGAGTGGGTTTGGCACTGCACGAGTCTGAGGATTTGAGATTTGGTTTAAATGTTAATTTATGGTGACAGCCTTGGGCTCTCCCAGCCCCTCGGTAGCCGGCTCCGGTGCAGGCAGGCGCCTCCCGCTTGCTCCTGCTCCGCCCTGACATGGAGCCTGACCCACCTCAGTGCAGGAGCTGTTCCTTGTTCTGTGGCTGTTGGGTTTTAGTGGTGCCTGCAGCTAGTTATTCCAGGTGTGGTTGCCCTGACACTAGATCATATATTAGTAAGTAAGTAAGTAAATAAATAAATAAGTAAAATAAAAAGATCTTTTCTCTTCGGTGTTAAATACTTACTTGATTCAAACATATCGGAGAAAGTCTCGATTCTTTCATAGTCCCCCCCTTTTTTGGTTTTCCAAGGCCTTTTTTGTTTGTTTGTTATTTAGTCTTGCTTTGTTTTTTTTTGTTTTTTGTTTTTTGTTTTGTTTTTGTTTTTGTTTTTCCGAGTCAGGGTTTCTCTGTATAGCCCTGGCTGTCCTGGAACTCACTCTGTAGATCAGGCTGGCCTCGAACTCAGAAATCCGCCTGCCTCTGCCTCCCAGAGTGCTGGGATTACAGGCGTGCGCCACCACCGCCCGGCCTTGCTCTGTTTTTTAAAACAGAGTCAGAAATAACAACATGTTTGTGGATATATATTGATTGCTAGTAATTAATAACAATGGATTCCTTAGTTACTAGGTCTTCCTGTTTCTCTTTATAACTTCAAGAAGATGGATTTCCTCTAGCCTCTAAGGGACTTCTTGACTATTTACACCAGGAGATGAGGATTTACTTATATTGCTAAGACTTACACAAGCCGACCTTCCTATGGTCTAGTGTGAAGTAGGCACTCCATATGGAAAGAGTCAAGTGGACTTTGCACTTGGGTTTGCATACATATATTTATTATAATATTCACAAATATTGTGGGTATTAGTACCTTGATGCCAGTTTAAGCATGACTTCTGCCCTGGAGACACTTTTTTGGAATGGGACAGTAAGTACATCTGGCAATGGAAAAGCTAACAAAACGTGCATTACCTAAGAGACACGCCACACCCTTTCCTTGGTTAAGACATTTAAAGGGACTTTGGTCCTCTTGGCAGCATAGAGGTTGGGAGCTCTGTTGGTTTGGCATTCCTCCGTGGGCTGTGGGTAGCATCCTACACACAAGGCGTAGAATGCCACGGTTACAGGGGGCCTTTGTTTCCAAATGGCTAGCCTTCCCCACTGAACCAAAGTAAAGGTAGTATTTGTATTTGGATCTAGTCATTGTGGGTTAAACCTTTCTTTTTTGCTGTTAGGTTGGCAAGTCAAGTGATTACTCTTGACAGATCGCATTGGCTAGGCAGCCTCTGTTTACCAGTAGGTTCTGCTCTTTGTAAGTTTCCAGTACCTGAGATGAAGCTTCTTCCCACAGTTACAGTATCCAAATAACCCAAATAACCATGGGATTCTTTTTTTTTTTTTTTTTTTTTTTTGTTGTTGTTGTTGTTGTTGTTTTCGAGACAGGGTTTTTCTGTGTAGTCCTTCCTGGCTGTCCTGGAACTCACTCTGTAGACCAGGCTGGCCTCGAACTCAGAAATCCGCCTGCCTCTGCCTCCCAAGTGCTGGGATTACAGGCATGAGCCACCACGCCTGGCTCATGGGATTCTTTCTGTTTGTTTTGGAGACAGGGTTTTACTATGTAGCTCTGGCTGTGCTGGAATTCACTATGTGGACCACACTGGTCTCAAACTCACAGAGACAAGCTTGCCTCTGTCTGCCCCCTGAGTGCAGGATTTCAAAGGCATGTGCCGCTATGCCGGGCATGCTATGGGACTCTTTAACACCACAAACAAAGCATTTATAAGTAAGTGTCAAGTTTTCTTCTCACTTTAAAAGAAACCAAACATTTATTTACTTTTGATCGTGTGCTACCGTGTAGTGTGCAGATCAGATGACAATTGCTGTGTACCTCTCTTCTCCTTAGGTCCTGGGAACTGAACTCAGATTGTCAGGCTTGGTGGCCTTTACCCACTGAGGCATCTTACTGGCTCAACTTCCCCATACAAACGTTAAAATCAGTATGTTTTCTGGTGGGGATGTGCCTGTCATTGTGTGTGTGTGTGCACGGGAGTCAGATGAGAAATTACAGGAGTTGGTTCTCGCCTTCCATCTTGTGGGTTCTGGGGATTGAACTCACGTCAGCGGGCTTGGTGGTGGCCAGTCCTTTACCCACTTGGCCATCTCAGCAGCCCAGGATCGCTCATAGTAATATGGGGTTAGCCAAATCTCTAGGGGAGTGATCATGCAGATGAAGTTCGTTACTGAACGCACAGTTCTTTGGTACGGTGAGCAGTAGGTGTTTGTTACTGGCCTGGTTTAAACATGCGGTTTCTTGGGGGAAATGCACTGTAAATTAACCTTGGAAAGCTGAGGCTTGTCCTCTTAGAGGAAGCTGGTTCATGTAAGGCCCAGGCTGACGTCGCTGTGCAAGGGCTGGTGGCAAAGGTAAACCACCATGGAAAGAGATTCTTCTGGCGTGGGCCAGTTTTGGTTGGAGACGGAGATGACACAGGGCGGGTTTCCAGTTGGCATTTTCTGTAGATGGACTCCCGCCTGGGAGGACGGACGGGTCACGGGTTTGTTTCGGCAGCAGGCTTGCAGCATGGCCACCTCAGCCATTTGGATTGCTGGGCAGGTGGAGGCCATTTTCCCGGTCATATGAAGAACTCTTCTGAAAGAGTTTTTGCTTATAGAACTGACTTCTTCTTCTTCTTTCTTCCAGCTGGACATCATGGCCAAAATGGAGGTGAAATCCTCACTCCTGGACAATATGATCGGGGTTGGAGATATGGTTCTTTTAGAACCTCTCAACGAGGAGACGTTCATCGACAACCTGAAGAAGCGCTTCGATCACAATGAGATATATGTGAGTACGTGGAGGCTGTTCTGCCCCGCGCTTGCTTTCTTTGCTCTTTGATCTGAAGCGTTCAGACAGCTTGGAGTGTTTACTAGATTGGCGTAGGCCCTGCGCTGATAAGTCCAGTGAGTATTTCCCAACGGAGTTTAAAGACCAACTGTACGCAAGATATTGCACATGGGTTGAGGTCCACACCAACACGAGTGTGGTGCTTCGGTCCCTCCCTCTGAGGACATCAGTTCAGACAGAGAGTGTTGAGATCCATTGCCTTGGATGCCTTCGGGGGATTACAACACTAATCACTCAGAAGCTGTTCACCAAAGCAGGGCAGTGAGCTGTCAGAAAAGACTGGAACCTTCCTGATACTTGTCCAGAGAGGGACTGCAGTAGATTGCTAGATTAGCCTTATGTTTCCTGGAGACCGGAATCATTATGGTTTCTGTTAGTGTAATAGCATGCGTGAGAAGAATGAAAACACACCCACTAGTAGACGAGTGTACGCTTTCACGGTGCCTGAAAGGGGGCCTCACGGTGTCACTGTGTTAAGCTCTCCAAATATCTTTAAAAAACATGGGCTAAAAAATAGATTTATCTTTGGCCCTTGCACATATGGACATAAAGGTGTGGTGTGAATTCAACCAATGAAGTGGGGTATTAGAATGTGAGGGAGGGTCTTAGAAGCAAACAGAATCAGTTGGACAGAGGTAGTGTGACTAGATTTTTGCCTTGCTTCTGAGCTCTTTCCTTCTTTTAAGAAAATGTGCTTCTGTCCATCAGAATGAGCTGCATTAGTGGGACGCGCGGCATTTTTATTTATTGTCGTGGGGAGGAACTATGGATAAACAGAAGGAGAGAGCTAGCATAGCTTTGACTTTTGTAGAACAAACTACAATTTATATGACAAATTATAAGCTTTATTATTATTCTTTTGGTCACATACAGCTTTCTATCCTATGTAGTCAACTCGCTTAGTCCCTCAGGACCTCTGTAATAAATATTATCTTGTAGGTGACACAAGTTTATTTCTTGTCATCCAGAAAGCCCAGGTGGAAAGGACTAGCAGGTTCTGAGAGGAGGGCCTACCTCCTGGCTGATGGATACAGATGTGCTGTGTCCTCCCAGGAGGACCGGGGAAGCCCAGTAGGGCTCATAGCATTAGCCACATTCTTGTGGATTCAGCACAACGACCTGTTCACCTCCCAGAGACTCCCCCTCCAAACCACAGAAGCACTTAAACCGAAGCACTTAGGGCAGTTCTCACTAAGTGTGTGTGTGTGTGTGTGTGTGTGTGTGTGTGTGTGTGTATGTGAAATAAGTCAACATCTGGAAGTTTCACAATAGCAATAAAGGGGGACTTGTGACTCCTGCTTTTAGGATCTCTCTTTGATAACTGAATGCCTAACCGGGAATAGTAACAGTTCAAAGTTTCTGTAAGATGGTGATCCAAGTGGAAAGGGCGTTGGTTGAACGCTACTGTGGAGCAGGGGGATGGCCTTGTTTGGTTTGGGTTCACCTCTCCCCTCTTGGTGTAGCAGGATTGCCTTCAGGTGGGAAAGCCTGGCCATTCCGCAGCTTTAATTGAAAGTATGGTCTGATATCAAATGAAAGATGGTCCGATATCAAATGAAAGATGGCCTTTAAACATTGGTCTCTGAGACTCAGGCAGGAGGAATCAATTATATCCTAACTAATGGTGCCGGTCGGTTTTCGTTTTGGCTCCAAGCAGCACAATTCACTTTCAGATGAATTGGAAATAGGAGAGAAGGGCATTCTGTGCATTCGAATACCTGATTTGTTGTGGCCACCAAAAATAAAACAGTCTCCCTCGTAACGAAGTGGATCTAGCAGACAAAATGTCTGGGTTTGAGCTCTACATAATTTTATTTTCTAAATTATTTCTGGAATGCCCTTTCTGGCTGTATGACAGAAGTGGAAAATTGACTTTAGCTTGTAGATATTGACATCAGTCATTTTCCATGATTCTTGGTGGCTACTCTTCTGTGAGCGGCGTGCTCTCCCTTCTGGGCCTTTAAACGCATCATCGTGTGGGTTGACAATGGTGTCTCTATTTCCAGTGGTAAAAGGCAGGCTCTAGAGTAAGGCAGATAGCGCGAGCCTGCTCCCTCGGGGACTCCTGAGGCGGGAGAGCATGTCCGAGTGTGTCTGCCTGTGCTGCACGGACGCCCACGTAGAGCAAGGCTTCTTAACGGAGTACAGTTAAGCGGAGAGTAACTGCTCCATCTCTATTTTCTAAGCCAAGCATATATTGTGTTTGCAATCAAAAATGCAAGAACGGAGTGGTAGATAAGGCCATCGTGGTTTCCAGCCTCAAACGCCATGTACCCTACTGCAGGAAACCTATTTCTGACTCTTGATAATATTCTTGCTTTTCTTTTCTTCATGGATTGCTGTAAAATTGTTTGGCCTGGAGCTTTAGCCTAAGTTAAAAATGTCTGCATCATCATCATCATCATCATCATCATCATCATCATCTTAGTATTAGTGTGTGCGTGTGCGTGTGCGTGTGCGTGTGTGTGTGTGTGTGTGTGTGTGTGTGTGTTTTCTAATTCTCTTTCAGAACAGAAGATGCTGTTGAAACCTGTTGTGCCCGACTATAGCTTTGCTCTGTTCCTCAGGCCACCACCAGAGTTGAGCCACCCCGTCGGGACATTAACTTTGTACTGACAATGCCCGCAGTGACCGGAAAGTTGGCCTAGACTTGTAAGCTCTTGTGTGATCACAGCGCGAGCAGTTTCCTGTGTGATACAGCCATAGATTGGGGGGAACTCTGTTTTCCAACCTGCTGTCCATCTCCCTTTCAGCACTCCCCCCCACCCCACCCCACCCCACCCCAAAAAAGATACCGGGGCGAGTCTGTTCTGACAGAGCTGTCGTGAGAGGCGCTCTGCTCTGGATGTGATCTGCTCCAGCACAGTCACAGACCCTGAGTCTCTGAGTCTTCAGCCAGCTGAGTCTGGAGTGTGAGAAGGATGGACACCCCGGCAAATACAGGTCAGCAGCTAGGGAGAGTGGAGAGCAGGTGGATGCTGAGAAAGCACTGACGGAGGACCAGGACGGCCGTGCTGAGCTGCCGTGGCCGCTGTGTAGAAGGCGTGCTCTGAGGGAGGGCTTTGTCGTCAGGCTGCCGGTGCACCCAGAGTCATGCTTCCCAGACTTTTTTGCTGTGAACTTCTGATGCCAGAAAAGGGGTGAATAGATTTTTTTCAGAGGATCTGGAGCAGAATTAAGTCTGATGAGACAGCGAGGTTTCTCCAGCACCTCCGCATCCAAGATAGCGTAAAGCTTTATGTATTTGTTCCATAGCGAGTGGGTTTATGTTGACCTAACTCCTTGCATCCCTCTGAGTAAAATGCGACCCCAAAAATATCTCCTGGAGGGGGTTGACACACTGATTAAATAGCAACACGCTGGTTCATGTCTGTGGGCCCAGGAACATCGGTTCAGCTGTCATTCCGAGCCAAGGCTCAGGGCTTGTTTGGTGGGAGATAGGGGAAGATCAAGCGGTGGGAGATCGAGGGAACAATTGGACCGGCCGGTTAGAGGCATGCAGGGTCAGAGGCTGTCCCTGTTATTCCTTGCTCTTGGCAGAGTGTCCTTCAAGCTGGGACCAGCTGCAGGCCGGGCCTTTTAGTCTCAGAGGCTCAGCGTGGGGTCAGTGGCTGGGAAATGGTGCTGGTGACATTCCCAAGCTCTGCTGTTCTAAGTTCTTTCTCCCTTTGTCAGCCCTTCCGGCCCCCGCCACCCCCACCTCCCCCAGGCAGGCTCGCAGCTGGGGCAGGTCTCTTGCGGGCTTTGTTGTGATGGAGGAAGAGGCCGACCTGAGGTCGGATGTTCTGTTTTTAGGGTGGACTGGTCAGGACTGCGGTTCTGTCCAGGAACAGGAGAGCTGCAATTTAGGTAAGAGCAGGGAGGACAGACTCGGAGAGTAGAGAAAGAAGCAAGGTGCCTGTCTGCCGGCAGAAGTATTTGTGGTGCTCAGCGGTAAATTTAGTTTGTTTTCTGTCTGAATGGTCAGGTTGGGGATCGTCTCCATAGAGAGGTCTGAATTAGCCCAGTTCCAAGATGTTATGTTAAACTAATTGCACTTGTAAAAGTGACAGCCTGGAAAATCTAGTACAAATTGCCTTAATTTTTAAAAATTCTGGAGGTAGGGATGGAATGGGACCAGACACTTCAGTAACACTCAGCTATAAAGTACTGGATATTTGGTTAGCTTTGAACATTGTAACAATAGCGCTAGTTCACATTTGTACACTTCTCATTTTTACACAGAGTCGTTCATACATGTGGATCTAACACATGTCATGCAGGGTAGTTCATACCATGTGGATCTAACACATCACAAAGGGAAGTTCATACCATATGGATCTAACACATGTCACATAGGGACGTTCATACCATGAGGATCTAACACATGTCACATAAGGAAGTTCGTGCCATGTGGATCTAATACATGTTTCTAGAAGTGTTGTTTGCCATAAATGACGTGTCTCCTTTTGTTACAGAACAGCTTGAGTTTCTCATCCTCTTATTGTTTATGTACATCAGAAGTGCTCACTATTTATGTGACTTAGCCCAGGGAATTTCCACCCTGTCTGAATGAGAATTGAAATTTGGACCTTGAATTTTTGTTAGCAGAGCTCAGAATTGGTGCTCAAAATCTAGCTTAATGCTGCTCTTACTAGCTAACTGTCCTCCTGGTTTTTATAATTTCACAATTTCTTCTTAAAAGTCTTTACACTTTTTTTTTTCTTATACAGAAGCGATATGCTTTTGAAAAAAAACATCCAGGCAGCTTAGGCACATGTAACATGGACATGTGGTTTTCTTGTATCAGATTTCCAGCAGTAATACTGATCACTGCACTGTTTCAGAGACGTCCAGATGCTCATTTAAAGGAGGAGGATTCTTTTGGTTTTAGAGTTGGAAATAAGAAGTTCTCTTTCCTCAGACATCCCAGACCCATTGAGGTTTGTGTGGTACAAGGTTAATCTTCAATGCCATTTCTACTTCTGCTTACACCAAGGAGAATAGGGAGGGGGGAGAGCCCACCCAGGCCTGTTCTTGTGTGTGCAGTGACTGCAGTGTGTGGGTGGCTGGCTCCTGGAAAGGCGGAGAGCAAGTTGTGTGTGCAGTTGGGAGTCTGGATGCCAACGCAACATCGAAGCCCAGATAGAGCCAGGGACTTCGATTGTGAGGTGTAGGAATGTTGTGTCTGGTTTTGAGGACAGTCCGCCTCTTGCACGCTTTAGGAAGACAGACAATTTTGATAACAATGTGTCCATTTTTTTTAACTGCCCACACTTTCATAAAGCCCATGGGAACTGGAAAATCTTTTAACGGTGCCCATGCACAGTTGTCTGTTATGTGCCAGTCTTAGTTATTTCAGGTTGCAGGTTCTGTGTTGTTCTCGCAATATTTGTGTAATATTGTAAGTATTCATAATCATTTAACTCAAGTATCCTGGTTGAAGCTACACCTGTAGTTAGATTTGGAGGGCAAGAAGACATCAGAAAAGACCTGTTGAGAGCAGTTTGATGGGCAGGTACCCTGGAGCAGAGGCCTGACCTGAGGTCTGGCCCTGCCACTTTTTGTCTATGAGACCTGGGAAAAGTCCATCCGCTATGAATGCTTTAGACCCTTTATGTTTTCGTTCACTTAGTTCTTAGAGAGGCTTCTGTGCTGTACCATTTTTGTTTTACATACGACAAAACATTCTTAGGCAGGTTCAGTGTCTGTTCCATGCGCACCCTGTGGGTATTAAATGGAGCTGGGATTTATATCCAGGAAATCCAATGCTGGAGGTCGTGTGCAAATGATAGTTCTGTGGACCTTTGCGTGAATATCAAATGACTTCACTAATATGGAAGCCAGTTTAGTTTCCTAGGTAGTTGTATATAACATAGAAACTTGCATAGGCTTTGAAAAGAGGCAGGTCCCAAGTGACCTAGCTGAAGCGTGGGTTTGATCATCAGTGTTCTTGCCGTGTATTGACAGAGCACTCAGTGGTACAGTGGCGTAAACTTAATCAGACATGGGATAGGTACGTCGGGTTCTCGAGTCACAGGTTATCATGCTGTGGTCCTTATAAATCAAAGCAGAGAGACATTAATCAAGAAGATAACCATGTTACCCCCCACCTCTAAACAAAACATAACAAAGCCAAGCTTAGAACACCTCGAGGAAAGAGCATTGTTCATCATGTTCTGTGGACTGCCAGTGATTGGCTCTTCGTGCTCCTTCTGCTTTGTGAACACGAGGCAGAAGGCGGCGGCATTTGGCTCAGCGCACACGGGGGCGGTTCAGTTACACGTGGATCTCCTCCTTTATCCACAGAGCAGGTGAATTTTAATGACGATTTTAATTTTTAGTCACTCACAAGCATCTGTAGCGTTGCCCAAGCCTGAGTTCTTTCATCTATGAAATAGGTATTTTGATAGTTACCCCACTGAGTTCCTGCACGGATGGCCGACACATCGTAGGAGTGGGACTGTATCATAGCGGGTGGGACTGTATTTGGGGCTGGGAAGCCAAGGATGACTGTTCTTCACTGATTTAGAATTTGTTAATTTTTTTTAAAATTAGATTTCCATTTTCTTCTGCTGTAACTGAATGCTGTATTGTATTTATTTGCTGTTTTGTTTTAGGTTTGTTTTTGTTTTTGTTTTACTAAGATGTATTTGACAAATGTTTCTGGTGGCTCAGACAGCGTGGCGTTACTGTCCTGGTGAGGGTTTCCGACTGTGTCACCCCATGGTGGAGAAACAGGAAAGGGAAGGTCTGTATTTACCAGTGATCACTTGGAGAGACAGAAGGCTGGGGACCCCCCCCCTCCCCCGGGGCTAGGTTGTACTTTTTATAACCCTCTCCAGTTGCATCCTGTGGGAACTATATGACTCTCTTCTGAGGGTGGTACCCCACCCTTAAAGGTTCCCCCAACGTGACCACATTTGAGGTCAAGTTTCCTGCATGCAGATTTGGGGGGCCACACCCCAGCCAAGCAAGCCGCCTCCTCTTCGCCCCAGTCTCTTCTGTCTTTGCTCTTGCTCCTGTCTTCATTGTGCAGATTTGTTTCCACTGTATTCCTGCTTCCAGTTAGCCACATAAGACTGTTTTCAGGAATCGTGGTAAGAAGGGAGCCCAGCCGCCAGGGCCACGTAAACAGGGGCCTAGGAGAACAGTGTCTATTTGGAAGATCCCGCCTCCTTTCAGAATCTGTCTCAGCGATGATACTGCAGCGGGGTGTTGTCCTGCTCTAAATTAAAGGCAGGCCGAGCTGATATTTTTAGCCGGTGTTTAAATGTGGCATGGGACTCATATATAGTTCTTTAATTTATAGTCTGAAATGACTGACAGCCCAGGAATGAACGTTTATGATGCTGATGGTCGGCTAGACCAAGCAGGCCTGGATGTCGCCTGCAGTCACGGTCTGCAGGCCCCTTAGTTTATTTGTGGACATCTCATCTGAGGCTGGTAACTTAAGGCGCTGGAGAAAACAGGGAGCTGAGAGATACTGGAGAAATAAAACCAGCAAGCAGGATGTGGTGTGCACTGTTCTGAGGGACCGTGAGGGCGGTGAGGGAGCAGGCTCTGAGGGGCCTTTGAAGCCGACTGGCTGCTCCGAGTGCCAAGAACAGTTTAGAAGAAGCAAGCATGGGCGTCGAACTGGGCACGTGACCAGTCTCTTGTGTCCCGATTTTCCTGTAGCGTTGGGATAGGTGCAGACGGGGCTGTGTGTGTCCCAGGTGTGTGCGCACCAGTTCACAGCTGCCTAGTGTCAAGGAAGTCAGTGTATGGGTGCCACCGCTGTGAGACCTTGGGTCCAATTTTTCAGCCCGTGCCTCCAGTTAATTCATTTGTAAAAAGAGGGCATTATTAGTGATGTGGTATGTGTGTGTGTGTATATGTATGTGTGTGTATGCGTGTGTGTGTGTGTGTGTGTGTGTGTGTGCATGCGCGTGCATGTATGTATTTATGTAGTACCTCATGCATAAAAACAACACATATTACATAGTACATTATATATATGTTATATACATACATTATACAAACACACACATGCATATATCACAAGTATGTTTCTGAGAGTAGAGCTGTCAGATACGTACATTGGATCACATTTTTGTTGTACCAGAAAGGTATTGAAATATGTCCTTGACCTCACATTTATAATTTTGACTTACATCATTTTGCACAGTTTTGAATGATGTAATGAACAATCAGAAACCATTTGGTAGATCATACTGTGTCTCCTAATAAAGCCCCAAAGTCAAAGCATCTCTTCAAGAGCATTGGGGAAGTCTCACAGATGTCCACTTCTTAGCACTGTGGTGCATAATAGTTTGTGTGCTGTGATCACATCCCCAGGGTCTAAGCACCAAGAGGAGACAGGGCCCCTCATGATGAGGCGAGCGCCCTTGTTTGCGTGGATTCCAAGGGCTGTACGTTTGCTATCATCTCAGTATTCGCTTCCCTGGATTCATCTCCCATGCTCGCCCGGTAACGCAGCCATTTCCTGTATACAAAGACCATTTTGAAAAAAATCTTCATGACTTTGGCCTTACAGGACGACTGGGTGAATTTTGCTGAGGTTGAGGGCTTGGAGTCCTGCTTGGCTGTTATACAGTGGTCAGTAGATTCCAGCAGAGCCGTGTGGAGTTTATACCGCCATAATAGGTACTGTTTATAGAATACTTGCTGTGGTCTTGGTACTTTGATATGTAGTTTCACTTAATCCTCAGATCTTCAAGGGGGAATTAGTAGTAGTCCCTCTGTATACAGGAGGGAACTGGGGGAGGGAGACGCTGAAAGCGTGCCTCGGTTTACACAAAACTGAGGATTTACAGGAAAATGTGGAGCCAGCTTTATACAACACTCCAAATAGATCAGAGCACAACCAAGGGAGTGTGGCGGAGAGCCTTGAGCAGAGGTCTCAGGTGCTGAGCGTGCAGGCTCACAGCTAAGCGTGTTCTCAGTGACTTGTGACTTCAGAACTGCTCTTGCACTGCCTGCCTGGAAACTGTAGAGACTGATTCTTCCCTCCTCCCCTCCCTCCTCCCCTCCCTCCTCCCCTCCCTCCTCCCCTCCCTCCTCCCCTCCCTCCTCCCCTCCCACCTCCCCTCCCTCTTCTCTCCTCCCGACCCTCCTCCCCTCACTTCTCCCATCCCTCCTCCCCTCCCTCCTCCCCTCCCTCTTCCCCTCCCTCCTCCTCCCTCTCCCCTGCTCACCTTGTCTCTCCAAACTCCTCCTCCTCCTGCCTCCCGTTGCCTGCCCTCCCCTGCTAAGGATGTGATCCTAGGCTTAATTACTGGTTGGGTAGCTTGTCTGGAGGGAAGCCAACGCTATTCCCCGTCTTCCAAAGGCGCTCCAGTCTGAGCAGTGCTTCCTTGCATGGCTGCGCTACAGTTCATTTACCTGTTTCCTGTCAGTGCCCCCTTGTCTAGGCTGTAGAGAGCAAGGCTGCTGTGAACGCAGATGGACAGATGTGTTTTAATCCCTAGTAGTGCATGCTTTAGAAGCAAGTTAGGGGACAACTAACTGGGTGACTGCCCCCCGAAACCATTCCTTGCTCTTGCTTTCTGAAGTCAGCTTCCTCCCGTAGTAGACCCGCTGTGAACTCTGCCTTTCTGGGACATTCTTGGACCCTCTGCAGGTCACAAGGACCTTTCTCCCGTCAGACCTCAGGCCGCGAGTGCTCGTTTAGGCGGTTTTGTAAGGTCCTTTCAGCTTCTCTCGTGCCCAGATTAGTTAGCTTTGCTTCCCCTCATCTTTTGTTTGTTCGTTCAGTTCTGTATATAGTCCAGGCTCGCCTTAAACTCATACTTGTCTCTCTGCCTTAGCCGCACTGAGACTGCAATTCAGGCTCGTATTATCAGAGTAGTTAGCTCAGGAACTGTGTTTTTCTGAACGCCTCCCCTGTGGCTTTATAATTCGCCCGATGCTTTTAAAAATTCGCCTTTAGTAACTCTGTTGCTTGTTTATTTCACAGTCAGTGAAGTCAGTTCGGCTATGCAGTCCTGTGATGACCTGTTCATGAGTCCTGGCCCATCCTGACTTTGAACCATTCCTGCTTCAGAGTTAAAAGCCACCTATGTGGGGACTTGGACTCAGAGGGCTCTGACAGTTTCTCTAATGGGCTTTACAGCCACTTTAGATTAAATAGCACTTCAGCTACCTACCTGTTTTATCTGTTAACTGACACCTTCCTGATTTTTTTTGATGCTGAAATGATTATTATGATTATTTTTTTTTCCCTGTTAAGATCAAAAATGTTTTTCTTGTAACCCGAAGATTCCTTTTCTATCTTCCTTTAATTTGTTTCTGGTGGCATAAACACTTGGGCATCCATAATCTGGATGGTCCAGTGGGAGACTTCTGCCCAAGAGAGGATTACATCCTTTGTATAAAGGTTGAAGATATAACCCAGAGCGCCTGGGCTTAGAGTTGCTGACTGTATACTCCAGGGAGACAGCTGATTCCTGACTCCTCATCTGAATACATTTCTACTGACTAATGTGACCATCTGTCACTGTATTCTTTTCTTGGCTCTTGTGGCCATTAAGATAAGACCCTGTGGCCATGTCCTGTGGGTTTGCTGATAGTAGAAAGCTACCGCACTCTAAAGTCCCTGTGTTGAGTTTTCAAGGATCTCAACAGACATGCAGAAAATAATTAAGATTCCTTCCTAAGACAATGAAGAGGCCGAGTAATAAGTTAGTGGTGATAGGGATGGGGCCCGGCTCTGCGTTGTTTCCTGCAGGCGCCTGAGGGATTCATTTCCGAGAACTCCACTGACACAAACCCAGGATTCTTGGCTTCATCCCAGAAGAGATGTTCAGGATAAGCTAGTATGTGTAGTGTTATGGTATAATTGTGGTAGGAGGGAGTCCCTCGGTGGGCCCATGCCAAGGTGTGACCCCCGGAGGAATTCCCCGAGGAATCTTGCCGTGCAACGGGCATAGTATAAAGAATATTTATTATAGGGTCGGGAGGGGAGAACGGGGACCTGGGAGGGCTGGGGACAGAGCTATGAGGGCAGAGAAGTGGGGAAAGAAAGAGAGAAAGAGGGGAAGGTACAAAGAGAGGAAGAGGCCGGTTGCGAACAAGTTGGAACAAAGAGAGAAAGAAGATGGAGAGAAAGAGAGAGAGAGAAAGAGAGAGAGAGAGAGAGAGAGGACTGGCAAGCTGTTGCTAGGTAGCTGTTGGGCAGAGCCTAGCAGAACTGTCTGTAACCCGACATGTAGAGTTAGAATTTGTGGAAAAACAGATGTTAAGCACAAGGACTGAGAGAAAGAGAGGTTCTCAGCCCTAACGTAAGACATCTGGGAGCATGGGCATGTGCTTTGTGGCAGTCAGATGGACACACTCCAGTGGGGTTTGAAGGTCTTTAAAAGGGTGCCAAGTAAGCGGAGTGAGCGTAGAGAGGCACCTCCTGGGGTTCGGTCCTGGGGGAAAGCCTAGATGGGGGGTGCAGGACTGTGGGATAGACACTCACTGCAGACGAATATTTTTGTTTGTGAGACTCCCAGAAAATATCCAGAGAGCAGTGAGACCCTACCCAAAGCCACATTGTGTTCAGGTCTTAAAACCTGATATGTTATAAATATCTGTAAAAGAGGAACTATATGGGGCTGTAGGGAAGCTCAGTGGTTAGGAGCACTTGCTCACACAGAGGTCCTGCCACATTCTGGCCTCTAGGGCATCAACACACATATGCACATACACAGAGGTATATACACCATATCCATAAACATTTTAAAAATATTTTAAAAAATGAAAAAAATCTTTATTTTGGCGACTTTCTCAATAGCAGTGGTTATTGTGTTAGAATTCTTGCTGTCCCACGGGCAGGAGGCTTCAACCAGAGAGTTGCTCTACAACAAAGCTACCCAGCCAGTATCTAAGACCGGAGTTCTTAGCAAGGGTGGGGTGGATGGAGATGGATGGAGATGGACAAAGGAGGAGATGGGAGGGGAGGAGGGAGGGGAGGAGGGAGGAATCAGTCTCTAGAGTTTCCAGGCAGGCAATACAAGAGCAGTTCTGAAGTCAGTCACAAGTCACTGAGAACACGCTTAGCTGTGAGCCCGCACGCTCAGCACCTGAGCCCTCTGCTCAAGGTTCTTCCGTCACACTCCCTTGGTTGTGCTCTGATCTATTCGGAGAGTTGTATAAAGCTGGCTCCACATTTTCCTGTAAATCCTCAGCTTTGTGTAAATGGAGGCACAGTTTCCTCCTGTATACAGAGGGACCACTACTAATTCCCCCTTGAAGATCTGAGGATTAAATGAGATTACATATCAAAGCACCGAGACCACAGCAAGTATTCTATAAACAGCACCTATTATGCCAAAGCAGTCTGTAAACGGCGTGGGTTATGGTGGTGTAAACTCTATGTAGTTATCTACTGACCGCTGTATAGTAGTAGAGTCAGAACTCCAGCCCCCATACCTCAGATAAATGTATCTAAGTCTATAATGCCAGAATTCACCTGGGATCTTTAAAAGCTGTGGCTGGCTGGGCCTCCCCAGGTCCCTGAGAGGGTCTGAGGAGAGAGCTTTGTGAGGACTCCTAGTGGAGTAGGACTAGCCTTTGTGTCCTAAGCTCTGATGGCAAGGGCCTCTTCCAGGCTCTGCACTGCAACCTGTCGAGAAGAGGCTGCTAGACCTACTGTCCTTCTGAAGAGGCACCCTCAGGTCGTGCGTGCTGTTTGCAGGGCACCTGTTTGGAGGGCTAGACGTTCTTAAGACATGCTGCTGGAGGCTGGAGAGGGTTGTGACTTAGGAATGCTTGCACAGTCTTGATTTAATATCTGCCCGGGAGAGGAGAAAGGGAAGCTAGCTGTTAGCTGAGGTTGCCTTTTATCCCGAGGTCCAGCCTGCTCTCTCTCTCTTCTTGTCTTGTCGCCCCCTCCCCCCCTTTTCCTCCTCTCTTCCTACATATATCCTACATGCTGGAGGGCCACACACGCCATGACAGAGAAGAGAGGAACTTCTCAGTGTTGTGGATGGAGTGTTGACGCTTCTGACTGCTGGTGCTGAGGTTGGGAGATGGGGCGACTGTTGTGTTCATAAGAAGAGAAAGAGGAGCCGGGCGGTGGTGGCGCATGCCTTTAATCCCAGCACTTGGGAGGCAGAGGCAGGCGGATTTCTTAGTTCAAGGCCAGCCTGGTCACAGAGTGAGTTCCAGGACAGCCAGGACCACACAGAGAAACCCTGTCTTGAAAAACCAAAAAAAAAAAAAAAAAAAAAAAAAAGAGAGAGAGAGAGAGAAAGAGGTTTAGAGAATGTGGTATATGGCGGGGTGGGGGAAGGGGGTGTCTAGGCGGGCCCATGTCCAGGCATCCCTTCCCCAGAGGGTCCAGACACACACGGACATGGTATAGAGTAGAGTTTATTCAGGGCAGAGGATGGGAGTTAATGGGCTAGTGGAGGCAGAGAAAGGCAGAGAGAGGGAGAGAGTAGAGAAGTGGAGGCTGGCCATGACCATGTAGAGAGGGGGGAGGGGAGGAGAGCCCCAGAGGGCAGAGAGGCAAGAGGAATAAGAGAAATAAGAGAAATAAGAGAGAGAGAGAGAGAGAGAGAGAGAGAGAGAGAGAGAGAGAGAGAGAGAGAGAGAGAAGGGGCCTAGCAGCCTCTTTTATAGGCCAGGCCTACCTGGCTGTTGCCAGGTAATTGTGGGGTGGAGCTTAGACAGAATCCTAACAGCAGCGAGCAAGGAAATGGCTCCTTGGCAGTGAACGTCCTGTCTTTGAGGGTCTGACTCAGTAACAAAACGCCAGTTATAATGTTTAAGTCCAAGTGCTCATTGATATAGCTGCATTTTCTGTGTCTAGATGATGGGCAGCCTGAAATCAGAGTTGAGTGTCAGTCCCCCCAGCCAATCAGCTGCTTCCAGGGCTATCTCGTGCGTCTCCAAGGAAGAAGGGCTGTGGCTGTGGCTGAAGGTTCCGTTCTCCTACTGCTACCGCGGGGGACTTTTAAGTCTTTGCATGTAGAACCTTTACGGAAGAGACCCACCCAAAGCAGGGACAGCAATCCCGGTCGAAGGCAGACCTTAGAAGTTCAAGGCTAGAGGAGGCAGACGGGAAGTGGGAGGAAAGCCATGGGCCTGGCAGGGGTGAGGTTGTTCTAGAGATCCACCTGAGCCTCCCTTTGACTATTAAAACAAGTGTCCCCAAGAAATTGCTATTTCTAAGGGAATCTCATGCTGGGAGGAGAGGGCTGCAGCTTGATTTCAAAAGGGGAAATTTGTCTCCAGGAAAGAGATTTCACACACTGCCCTAAGAACTTGTCAGGCAACTCTGCAGGAGAGAATGAAGCCCAAACAATGGTATGGGCTGTGCTGTCCTCTGACTGGGACTATCTTCTTTTTAATCAATAGCCTCCTATTAAGGCCCTAAAGAGGGATTCTCTCTCTCTCTCTCTCTCTCTCTCTCTCTCTCTCTCTCTCTCTCTCTCTCTCTGTGTGTGTGTGTGTGTGTGTGTGTGTGAGAGAGAGAGAGAGAGTGAGAGAGAGAGAGAGAGATGCAGGCAAGCAGGCACTTATGTGCTTATGTGCATTTGCAAGCATGCCTTTCTCCTTCCTCACTGGACTGCTTTGTTCTTCCCATAAGTCTCCTTTTCCTGTTCTTCACTATTGCTTGTTTGCTTAATTGGTGTGTTGGGGCACAGGCTGGGATCCTGCTCAGTGGTAATGTGGAGAAGATGGCTGCTTTAATGTCTGCTTAGAGTACTGTGTCTTGCCCTGTGTGGCCCCCTCTCTGGAGATGCTGTTTTATCAGTTACTGAAGTGATGCAGCAAGCCGTTTTCAGAAAGTAGTGTCTAGTGACAGTCTTCTGGCTCTCAGCTCTCTGGAACAGCAGTTCAGGCTGACTTGAGCTTTGTGTATCTTGCTGTCCCCACCTGGTATTACTTCTACGGTTGAAGTCTCTGGTAGCATCACGGGTATTCGTGGTTTGGGAAGGCTCACTCAGAACACCTACAGCACAGGCTATAGAGCAGGACGCATCGCTCCCCCACATGACTTCCCCATTGCTAGCCCAGGCTCATTCACATCTAGAGCACAGGGTAGTCGTACAGACATGGGCACATCCCCGCCCACACGTGGTTGTCACGTCTTTGCCTGAATCGCATTTGCTAATGTCTCTTGGATCAAACCACGTCTAGATTCACTGGCTGGGAAAATAAGCAGTTCCCTCGGAAACACTCCATGTTTCAAAGTGGGTATTGATGGAACTACTAATGACAGCATCACACTGTGCAGCAGGTCTCACCCGGGAAGTTTATTAAAGGGAGGGGTAGGGGGTAAGAGGGCACGGGCCTGCCTCTGGTTGGAGAGAGGGAAGAAAGGAAGAGGGGCGGGAAAGCAGGCTTTTTTTTATCAGGGCCATGGTGCATGTGCAGGAGGACTTAAGACAGAGGAGACAATGGGAATGTGTGGTGTCCCTCTGGGCGGCTAGTGATAACTGTCTCTTGGGCTGACTGGGAAGGTGTCTGATTGTCCCATTGTCACCAAGTCCCTGGAGGCTGGCTGTGGAGGTGCCTGATTACTAACAGATCTTTATACAGGTAGAAGACATTTTTTTTTTCTGGCTATATTTGTAAGCAGCCCCCTCAGTAGGGCAGGAAGCTGGAGAGAAGGACAGTGGTGTTGTGTGTGCACACAAGAATAATGGACTGTATCCCCCAGCTTCCTAGTGATGATGGGAGCGTGTGAGCCAGTCATCCGGTTAAAGATACTTTCGGAGCAACCTTGGTGGGGCCTGTTCTGTGTGGTAGTGACACAGCTGGGGGAAGAAGCACAGCTAATTCAGAATGCTCGAAAGCGACAAATAAAAAGACATTCTTTTGTCATTAGTGGGATTTTGACGCTGAAACTGAGGCAGCAGTTTGTTCTCCTGCAGGAATGTCACCGCAGCACATTTTTTTAAATCACAGCTCAGCATTGTAAAGTTTGGTTTGAAAGAGCCGGCTCAGTTGAGAGCAGGTTTCTCTGCTGGCAACAACACATCTGTATACTTAACGAGAACGAGTCCGAGTTGTAAGTACTTCCCCCCTGCAAAGAAGGCTCATCATCTATTCAATAAATATTAAAGCTGTGAGCCGGGCGGTGGTGGCGCAGGCCTGTAATCCCAGCATTCTGTGAGGCAGAGGCAGGCGGATTTCTGAGTTCGAGGCTGGCCCGGTCTACAGAGTAAGTTCCAGGTCAGCCAGGGCTATACAGAGAAACGCTGTCTTGAAAAATAAAAAACAAAAAACAAAAAGCAAAACAAACAAACAAACAAAAATTAAAGCTGTGACCAGTGGCCACCTTTTCATTTCTGTGGTGTAACTGTAATTGTTAGAAGCTGTTCGGTTTCCCGTCGTGAACATCGCCACGCCCCTGTTCTGGAGAGTTCTGGTGTGAGGACCATCGGAAGCGTTGAGAAACTCTTGTCTGGTGGGGACTAGGGAACCTGTAAGCATTCTTTCAGGCCTTTGAGAACATACACTGTGTGGAGGTTCGCAGGTACTGGTCCGTTTTCTGTCTTTGGTTAGATTATGCTCATATTGGTGGGACACACAGAAAACTATTTGGTTTGTTTTCCATGGTGGGAAAGATCTTTTACATTAAACTCACTGTGGCTCATATAAAGGCATTGCAAAATGTTCCTCCTGGGTTTTTTGTTTGTTTGTTTGTTTGTTTTGCCTTTTATTTTGTTTAATTTTTATCCCCTTGGGTCTCAGTGGTGCCAAGAACTGGAGAACCTGTCCTAGAAATGTTAACTGTGGATAGACGACATGGGGAAAGTGAGGGTGCTGGGCTGGCCACACCCCTACTCTCATCTCAATGTATTTTCCTTTTGAAAACATTTTTTGTAAGGTTACATTTTATTTATTTGTGTGTGTGTGTGTGTGTGTGTGTGTGTGTGTGTATGCATGCATGCAAGGCATGTGGGGCACATGTGGAGGACAGAGGATAACTTGTACTCGGTTGGTGGATGTATGTGGGTCCCAAGGATAGCATTCAAGTCTCAATGGCAAATGCCTTTGCTGGCTGGGCTATTTCACTGGTCTCCTTTTCAAAATTTCTATCATGTATTATATAGTTAGCATGTTTTTCTTCTTTCTGTCTTTATGATGTTGGAACTAAGGAAAACCAGAGCTCCCGAGATGAGTTTACCATGTGGCTGTTACCTGTGGCAGTGTAGCCTTGCACACAATGGACCAAACCAGTCTTGCTGGAGATGCCAGTGGTGGAAGGTTGAGGTATAAAGGGAGAGAGTTGTAGTGTGCAGTTCGGAGTGAGTTAGCGTCTGTGAAAACACAGCATTGATCCTTCAGGAAGTACATTTCGATTTAACATTAAATGTAAATTCAACAACACACATATGTGCCATCAGAAAGTGAATGTAAATTCTGCCACCAAAGTGTATTCGATAAGTGAAATTCTGATGCTTGTTGCTTTCCAAGGGCTGTGGTGCTAATGCTGAACTGGTGTGGTCTGTACTGCTGGTAGCCAGCAGGCTGCAGAAGGGCAGTGCGGAAGTGCTCGCCCTCGCGTGGGGGTGGGCTGGTCAGATGGGTTGCCACTCACTTTGAAGCAGAGTGATAACTGTGAGCGGAGGCACTGGCTGTAAGCATCTCCTGGGAAAGGGTGGCTTTTGCTTGCAATTACCAGTAGTAACGAGATTTTAGCTCAAGTGTGACAGGGCTTTGGCGAGCTCCTGTCCAGAGTCATAAAGTTATGTCAAGATTTATCTTGAATCATATTTTCCATCTATAAATTTGTGCTTTTCATGTGTGAGAAGAGGGAACATGCTCTCTTGGCCGCCTGGGTTCAGAGAGGCACAGTGTCCTTCAGTGTGTAAGACTGGTGGAGGACCAGGGTTAGTTTCACAAGGATGAAACTGTATCGCACTGAACTTAGGGTCAAATGCACCCCATGTACATGTTAGCATATTATTATTTCTTTTTTTTTCTTTTTCACAGACATACATTGGGAGTGTGGTTATCTCTGTTAACCCCTACCGATCCTTGCCCATTTATTCAC
Organism: Apodemus agrarius; assembly: GCA_964023405.1. Taxonomy (NCBI): domain Eukaryota; kingdom Metazoa; phylum Chordata; class Mammalia; order Rodentia; family Muridae; genus Apodemus; species Apodemus agrarius. The sequence continues at coordinate 48,960,048 of OZ030014.1, forward strand.
CGGAGAAAGTGGAAGATTACAGAAACAGAAACTTCTATGAACTGAGCCCTCACATGTAAGTACAGCGTGCAAACCCTTAACGGTCCCTTTGCTCCAGCGCATAGCTGACAGATGTGTGCAGCTGCCTCCTCAAGTCACAGGAAAATGTTTTCTGCTTTGTCTTCTTCCGGCTTTTAGAGCACGGAAAAGAATGTAGCAGTTATGGTTAATGCCGTAAAAACCAAGGCAAATCCGGGTGTATAAAGTATTCCTGCCGCAGAGTCTGTGTGAGCAGCTGCAGCTCATGGGATTTGTACATTAAAACAGGGGTGCGCAGTGCTTACGAGCCCGGCAGCCAGGCAGTGGTGGCGGATGTTTTCATCCCAACCCTCAGGAGGCAGAGGCGGGGGCAAGACCAGCCTGTTCTACAAAGCAAGTTCTAAGACAGCCAGAGCCACATAGGGAAACCCTGTCTCTAAAAACCAAACCAAACAACCAAACAAGAACAACAATAACAACAAAAAAACCCCAAATCCAGCTCACACTTTCATTGTCTTTTTGGGCTAAGAAAGATCTCAAGTGTTGAGTTATGCTAGTGTTTGGCTTTTTTTTTCTACTTTGAATGACTAAAGTCACCTTAGAAAAGTTTTCTTATGTTTGATGGATCAGTGTGGACTTGGATTACTAGATTTTTAATCGCCCTTATGAAAAGGTCTGAAAAAGAAAAAAAAGAAAGAAAAATTATAAGGCAGATTCAGCAGAGTCTTCAGCAACAAAAGGTTTTGTTACTCTAGTTGTATTCTGCTTACTTATACTCAAAAGGAATCTATCTGTTCACTTTTTACAATCTTGTATCCACTGGTGAGTTAAAAAAAAAAAGGCCATTGGTGTAATGAGCCGAGAGTGTCAGGCTTCTTGAGTTTTGCTTGAGCAGAGACATTTCCTTCCCCTCCTCCATGGAAGGTATGTGAATTCCTCTGGAATTCTGTTTCCAGTTGCATTAAATAACTTGTGGTGATTTGCAAGGGGGTGATTTGTTAGATGTGATAGAATACTTGTATGTGATAAGACGTGTGTAGATTTAAGCTATCCGGGAGCTGTTGCTGGATGCTGGCCCAGGACTGATGTATACAAATGTGTCTTGGGAAGTGTCAAGGGCTCTGTAAGGCTGTGCCATGATTGCTGCTATGATTACTGTTAGCTTTATCAAAGCACTGTCATCTTCTCATCAAAAACATGTGCATTGTTGAAAACAACCCCAGCTCATTATGGGATGCATTCATGAATGCATATGTGTGTTCAGTGTCCACTGTGAGCAGAAATGCTGGTGTGGAGATCATTTAGAGAATGTCCTGGCTGAGGAAAAGGTTAATGTGTCATTGGGATATTTTAGTGTGGTGATGGTGGGGGCGTATGGCTTTCGAAAGCGCCTAAGCTACGATCCTGTGGTTCAGATGTTCAGCAGCATCTCCAATCAGGGCGGATTGTGGCGACTGAGAAGTTGATGATGTCTAAAGACACTTGATTGTCGCACTTCGTAGGTAAGAGGTTAGAGGACAGGGATGCCTCTGCACAACCCACACAGGGGTGGCACACAGCAGTCTGCAGATCACAGAACTGTCTGCTCGCAGGGACAGTGTGCAGGAGCCTAGAAGCTCAATAGTGAAGTAGAAGAACTTTAGCTAATGCCATAACTGTGTTGTCTTGTGGTTAAAGATCACCTCTCCCACTTTTGATGAAAAATGAGCTCTTACAATTAAGAAATACACACACATATATATGTATATGTATATATATATACATATATATATACACACACACACACGTATGCATATATATCTGTCTAGTAAACTGTCTATTTGACACACATATGGATGCATATATATCTGTCTAGTGGACTGTCTATCCCACTATCTAGCTGTATAGTTTGATTTCTCTTGGTGATGTAGCTCATAGGGACATGTGGGGCTGTTTGGAATAAAATATTTAAATATGTGAAAACAGTTCCTAAAAACTGAGCGTTCTGCATTTTCTGCAAAATCAAGTAGGTTTTGCCAGTGATCTAGTCCCACCGTGCCTAAGAAAAATAAAAATCTGAAGTTACTTCTATCATTTTATAATTATAATCATTCCTCTAGATCCCCTGTAGTGAAACGTTTTATTTAGTGCCTGCATGCTTGTTTTAAGTCTTAGGTATTGGAGTCATGTTCAAAGTCTGGTGCTTTGAGTAACTGCCAGATTCTCCCAAAGACATAGTCAAAACCCATACTGGGAAAAGCCTGTGTTTTGGGAGCCCAGCTTCCCACGGGCTCCGGGCTGTTCTTACGTTCTGCAATATATAGCTCACTTGGTGATGGATGTGGAACTGCAAACGGTGTTCATTCTTGGTCCTGCTTTACGCTGCAGACTTCAGGCTTTTACTTTAATGGTAATACTGAGCAGACTAGCTGGTACGGCCTGAGACTTGCACTGTGTGCTGGCATTACCCTAAAGACTTTATATGTGTCATAACATACTTTCTTCCCAAAATACTTTGAGGGAGGTGCTGTCACTAGTGGGGACGTTGTTCCGTCTGTTGGTGGCAGAGACCTTGTGGGCTTCGTAACTGCCCCTCGTGTGGAAACGAGTTCCATACTGTTCTCAGCGGGGCATCTTGCTGTGTATTTCTCCAGGGTTGCCTGTGTTCCTCCGCAGGAGCTGTGACCATACCTCAGGTCCCATCCACTGTTTCCTTCCCCACAAGCCACATTCCCATTTGCAGTTTTAAATCTCTCCACTGGAAAAGCTTTTGATGTGGTAGATGGCTGTTCTAGGACATGCCTTGGACTGTCTGTTTTCATTCCTGCCTCTGAGCCATTTCTGGAGGGGACAGCATGGCACTGCTACCCCGGTGGAAAGCAGTGCCACCAGCACTAAGGGATTCCCTGTGTGCCGAGGAAGAGAAGCCTACTAAGCCCTTGGTATGGTGGCTTTCACCAGTGAGTGCAGGATCGCTGCCAGTCTCTGCCCCGCCTGCCTCCCTGCCCCTGGCTGCCTCCCCGTGCTCACACTCGCGGCCTCATTCCCACCGTAACACCTGTGCGTCCTTCCCACCCGTCCACACCCGCAATGCTTGCTCTCCCTCAGCTCCAGAGCAGCTCCAGCGCCATCTTTAAATCTCAGGTGCTGTTAGACCCCCTCTCACCTCTTCTCTGCTCCGGCTGGGTCCACGGCTTTCCTCGTTGTTAACAGTTTAGCATTTACTCAGGGGTTATCTGCCCGGTCAGGTGCCAGTTACATCTGGGATGTGGGGGTGAAGGCCCATTGCACAGAGCATGTACCCGGGTGCCTCTGACCATCGTGAGCAAATCACTAGGGAGAAGCTTTAACTCTGAGAAATTAAGTGGTTTTCTCTGCCCAGTGGGGGAGTACTTTTAGTTTAGGGTTTGTGTTGAAGGAGAAATACCTAGTTGATTGATACCCAGATAGTTTCCTAGACATGAGGGCTTGGCATGATGCTCCATGGCCCGGTCCGAGAGGAGAGCAGAGAATTCGAGTGATTAGGATAGTAAGACGAGAGGCTCTTCGCCAGCCTTGTCACATGCTCTTTTCTAACTACTTCCTCCTCCTCCTCCAGGCTGGGACATTTCCCACTTTGTTTGGTGTATGAATCTTGCTCTAGTCCCTGTGAATATTTGTTTTTGACAGTATCTTGAAATGGGCTTTATATTACACCCCAGGCTGCTGTTCTCAGATAGTTTCGTGTTACAGGGTGATCAGATGACTTTGGACTTTGATGTTCCTTAATTATAACTGTTCGTGAATTCCATTTGGGGAGCTGGAGAGATGGCTCAGTGGTTAAGAGCACTGACTGTTCTTCCAGAGGTCCTGAGTTCAAATCCCAACAACCGCATGGTGGCTCACCACCATCTGTAATGAGATCTGATGCCATTTTCTGGTGTCTGAAGACAGCTACAGTGTTCTTATATATAATAAATCATTTTTTTTTTAAAGAATTTCATTTGGGCCAGTGGGGTGGCTCAACACCACACAAGTCTTGAGATCAATGCCCACAATCCACATGAGGTAGAAGGAGAAAACTGATGTCACAGAGTTGTCCTCTGACCTCCACACACAGACCTAGCATGCATTCCTCCTGCGCCCCACATCATATAAACACACACACACACACACAAACACACACATACAATCATAAAGTTAAAAGAAAATGGGGTGGTGGACTGTTAGTTTTAGACGATGTGCTTGGCCACTTATCCATGAACTCACCCCAAACTGCATTGAGAATCTGAGCTCACTGTCTGCAAAAGTGTTTTCTTCTTGTGTTTGAAAATGTCTCAGATTTATCTTTTAAAAGAGATTTCAAGCAGTTAAAATATTGACATTCCAGTTGGGCGTTGGTGACACGCACCTTTAATCCTAGCAGAGGCTGGAAGATCTCTCAGGTCAAGGCCAGCCTAGTCTAGAGTGAGCTCTAGGTCAGCTAAGGCTACACAGAAAAATCCTATCTCCAGACAAGCAAAATTTATATGCCAGGTAAGAAATATATGAGTGGATAAAATAGGATTTCTTATCCCAAATCCTTCTGAAAACACTAGTACTGCATTTATGACTTATTTGGCCCTTCAACATCCGGCTGCCTTGAAGGGAAGTGCCATGCCCTTTATGTGAAAGCGACACTTTTGAGCCTTGGGCTCCTGGGTGGCAGCTTCCGGAGATGTGGTTCCTTTCTAATGCGATTTTTAAATTCTTCGACCGTAGTTTTTAGACTATGGTTATTCTAAGGAGGTCTCGGTACATTTCAGACCGCCTGGTAACCGGATCCCCAGAGAATCACTTCAGAGCTAACTTCCCCCATGGGAAGGAAGGAGGGGTGGCCAGAGGGAGAGCTTTGGGCTGTCTTGGCTCCTCCCACTGGGCCGGAACAGCTCAGGGGTGGGCTCAGCACAGGGATTGGGGTACCAGACTCACTGGACTTTTGTGGATGTTGCTGCGGTTGATGCCATCCATCAGCCACAATCAGGAAGATTTGTTGTAATCAGACCACGCGTCTCTTACCTGTGCCCTGTGGTTATTATTAAAGCCTACTTCCTGGTCAGCTCCTGTACGGCCTTCTTCCTGAGTTATCAGAATTGCCTGTGGTGTCTTACATACCTGTCCTCTCTGTGGTGAATTGTGTCCAGTCTTATCTTTTTTATTTTTTTCCTTTAGATTTATTTTATTTTACGTGTTTGCGTGTCTTCTCTGCATGCATGTGTGTCTATTATGTGCATGCTTGGTGCCCGTAGAGTTCAGAAGAAGAGGGCGCTGGGTCCCTTGGAACAGGGTTTAGAAATGGTTGTGAGCTGCCATGTGGGTGCTGGGAATTGAACCCAGGTCTCCCAGAAAAAATGTCTGTGTGCCCTTAACCCCCGACCTTTTCAGCTCAAAGTGCCATTCTTGCGAATTAGACATTTCTGGAAGTTAGGAAATTTATCCTGTCCTGCGGCCCCCGAAGCTCTTCCTGTAAGAGCTCAATAACTAGAAAGCAAAAGGAATTTAAAGTAATTTTTTATCCCATTTTGCTTAATCTCATAACTGGCATAATTGAAAACAAGTCCTTTTTCATAGGATAGGGCAGGCTGTACTGGCTGATTTTTGTGTGTCAACTTGACACAAGCTGGAGTTATTACAGAGAAAGGAGCCTCCTTTGAGGAAATGCCTCCGTGAGTGAGATCCAGCTGTGAGGCGTTTTCCCAATTAGTGATCAAGGCAGGAGGGCCCCTTGTGGATGGTGCCATCCCTGGGCTGGTATTCTTGGGTTCTATAAGAGAGCAGGCTGAGCAAGCCAGGGGAAGCAAGCCAGTAAGGAACATCCCTCCATGGCCTCTGCATCAGCTCCTGCCAATGTGGAAGTGTAAGCTGAATAAACCCTTTCCTCCCAAACTTGCTTCTTGGTCATGTTTGTGCAGGAATAGAAACCTTCACTAAGACAGGGGCATTTAGTCAGATGTCATGAACCATGATGAAAAATTTCATTTTTATCAGAAGGCAATATGTCCTTCTAGTGCTCTTGACCCCGAGTATTTTTAGGTGGTTCATTTTGTTCGTGTTGTCCAAAGGCCTCTTGAAGGCAGACTGCATCACGCAACTGCCAGAACCCGCCCTGAGGGGCAGAGCCCAGGACAGAGTGGAAAGGCATCCTTCTTGAACTGGGATAAAGTTGTGTGGTTCATATATCACAGTACGATTTGCGAGCACTCTTTGAGGTAAGCCGTCTTTCCATTTTGTTAAGTAGAAATTTGAGAATTTAGGAAAAAAAGAAAGATTTAAGGCTTTGGAATTTTTCTTATCCTCACCTAAAAAAATTCAGAAATCACTAGTATGTGAGAGTTTAGGTGGTGCTATCCGTGGTGTCAGTTACACAGACGTGCCTCTGTGACCTTTGACCCCCTCTGCACCTGCGCGCCTCCAGAATGGCGTAGCGCGGTTGCCCATGTGTCCCGGGTACTTGGTTGCCCTGCCATTCGGTTGCAGCCCAGGTAAGCCAGGTAAATGTTATAAAGAACATTATGATCGTATCTCAGAATGTGGAAATGAGGAAGTTGGGCATGCGGAGCTTGAACTAAGGGTCCTGCAAGAGACCTGGCCACTGGCCCTTTTATATGATCAATACTTTTTCCTATGGCACAGCCTGAAAGCAGTGACTACGATAGTCTTTATAGTCTGAATGCTCGGGTACGTACATCCTGTATTTTCAGTTGGTTGGGTAAGTGGTATGGAGAGAGACTTCTGTCCTGGGGAGTGTGGGCGTGGCCGGGTGTTGCTAAAGTTGAATATTGCTGGCCTCGTTCTCCTTTCAGAGCAACTGAAACTTCAGTTGTTCTAGTGCCTTCTAATACACTCTATGTGGGAAGCTGTTTGTCCTTCCCTGTCTATCACACTGTCTGCTTTTACCCGCTTTAGAAATGTTATTCATTTACTGAGTAAATATTTAATGAGCACTTGCTGTGCTCCGGGCCCTCTTTGAGGTACCGGGATGCAGCAATTAACAGAACAAAACTCTCATTTTCACTGGGGAGATAACATTTTGACTTAACGTACTCAGAGGCTGAAGTCGTGCACACCACCAGCTAGGAGGGGAAAGGGAATGAAAAAGGTGAAAGATGAAAAAGTGAAGGAAGAAAAAGATGACTTTCAGTGGCAGCCTTACAGTGCATCTGGGGTCAGGGTCTCTGCCACCGCGTGAACCGGGATGTGGGGGTCTCTGGGCTCTGTGCCTCTGACGTGCGTGCACGACACGTGCAGGGTGGAATCAGAGTGCTGACTCAGGCCCCAGTTTAGACACTTCAGATTATCATCTTGCTCATAGCAACACCATCTTGAAAATGGCCAAGCCCAGGCTTTTACACTTATACATGATGGTGTGGGTCATCGCAGGAAGAAGGCAGACACCGTGTTTGACTTCCTTGTTTGGTTTAGAACAACCGGAAATCTTCCCAGAGTTCTAGTGTCAGTTTTGCAGTGCCATGGTTCACGGTAGCAGCTGCTAACGGAACAGCGTCTGATGCTGGGTCCCCAGCCAGGCGTGTTCCTGACCTGATGCATACTTCACTTCCAAAACAACAACAACAACAACAACAACAACAACAACAACAACAACAACAAAACCATGCTCTATAAATTGAACTCTCACTTTTGAATCGCAGCCCTTTCCCCCAGGTGTCTGCTACCTTCCTGGGGCTACTGATTTTTAAATTTACAATTATTTACTTCACTTGGGGGAGGCATGGCAGTCAGAGAAGAGCTTACGGGAAGTCAGTTCTCTCCAGGAATTGAACTTGGTCTTCAGGGTTGCTGGCAAGCGCTGCAGAGCCATCTCGGTGTCCTGCCTGGAGCTACTTTCTGGAGAGTTCCTTTCGGAGACTGTGGTTTGAGTAGAGGGGGCCCACAGTTAATTATTTATTCTTTCAGACTTTGAAGCTTTTTAAGCTAGAAGTGGGAAAGTCAGTGGGATGGCAGCAAGGAACATTTGTCATAAGAATTATGGTGATGTAAGAATGCATCCTTCAGAAGGAACTTTCTAGTATGTCCAGGAAGTCTCAGAGCCCTAACCTTAATTGTAGATGTCTGTTGAGGCATTTTATTGTTTCTTGTCAAATGCTCATCTGGGATTTGAGAGACTATCTAAAGGCTGTTTATAAAGTTGAGAATGCATCAGATGTCCACATCAGCCTAGAGGTCGGTTCAGTGATACAATCTCAAAGGTAAAGTTTGGTTCCCAACAAAACAGACTATTTCCTATCAGTGTTGCTGGTCGCTGATGGGACTTGGGAAGTCTTACCACAGTCTGGGAGAATGCTCCTTTTCATTAGGTGAGTGGCCCAGGGCCCCACCTCAGAAAGGGTTAGCTCCTTGTTTCCTTGAGGTTGTGGCCGGTGGAACACTCTCAGAGAGCCCTTCCTGAACGGTATAGGCTTAGGGAGGGTGGCCTACCTACTCTGTCGGTTTTCAACGAAGAAGCTTTGCTCTGACCAGGGTAGGGGCTGGCCAACGGGGGTCCTGATTCCTTGTGAGGAGATGAGGAGAGTGAGTTTGGGGTCTGCTCTTGGAAGACTCAGGCCTAAGAGTTGCGATGGGCTTGCAGGAGCTGAAACCCATGCGAAGGGGAACAGGCTCCATTGTGCCAGCCCAGGAAGAGGGACTGCTGCTGCTCTGTGGTTCAGGGTGTGTTCCTGCCAGTTCTAGGCTGTGGGGAATCCAAAGTCATGGAGCAAAAAGACTTGAAGTCCCTCCCAAGAAACATGATTTAGCGTCCCTACTCTATGCTAAGTTCTGCAGATGTGTGCATGAGTTTGTCATGAAGAATATATTATCGCCGTAGGAGACACCAATAAGTCAAATCAATAACTACAAAAGGCAAAGAAAGGCCACAGGAACCAGGATGGTGTATCCTGGCCCATCCTGTCTCATTAGAGTCACTACAGAGGGCTACAACGTTTGAGTGTAGCAGTAATGGCAGAGCCTTATGGAGAAGGGTTCACAAGGTGGGAGCTTGTCACGTGCCTACAGAACAGAGTTCCAGGGGGGGGAGAGGCATCCTCAAGCCATAGCGAGCAGCACTGAGTCCATCATTCAGCATGTCATCTGGAGACCTGCTAAGGACCATACACCAAATGCACATGGAATCTTCCAGTCCCAGTACTGGGTCCCCGTGACTCATGCCCAGTCGCTCTGTGTTTACCGGGGTGCAGGTCTTCTTGAGAGAGTTTACGTGGCATTTGAATCACTCTGGTGTATGTAGGTTCTCCGGGGAGCTTTTTTTTTTTTTTAAAACTCATGCTCAGTTGTTGTAAGTTGGACCCTGTTGGCTCCTGAGTGCTCACTGTTGAGGAAGCGGGAGGGTGGTTGTCTCTCCCCTGCCCCGATTTTTGTGTCTAAGACTGTTGGTCAACAAAGTACAGAGTGTGTTGTCTTGTTTTTTTGTCCCATTGATAGTGCAGTGTTGAGCTGGTCTCTATTGTGGACCCCTGTGGGATTCCCATATCTAACAGTGGGTGTGGAGTAAGTGCCATTCCTGACACCAGCGTGTGTGATTTTCCCCAACACCATCAGGTTCTCTAATACTAACTGGCTATTTAACAATCCATTCAGTTCTGACACTCCGCTGCTTAGGAATAGCATAGACTTTCGGGGCTGCAGACTGTCTGTCCAGCACGCCTTCCCCACTTAGGATGCTGTCTGTGAGTGTCTTTCCGGATCATCCTTCTTTTTCAGTAGTCACACATTTAATATCCATAAATGTCCCCTTACCCCTTTCTGTTTCGAGAGTTTTCTAGAGCCTCTCATAGAACTCAGGGAAACACTTAACACTTACTGATTTATTAAAAAGAGAAGATGAATTTAAAAACCACTGACTGACAAAGCACTTGGGAAAGGCTCCTGGCCAGACTGGAGCCAGGCTCTTCCAGCACGCCGTCTCCCCTGTACCTCTGTGTCCTGCCAGATGCGGGAAGTCCCCTCCGTGCCCCTGGCCATCTCATTGCCCAGGTTTTTATAACCTGATCTCTGGACATACTCCCCCACCCCACCCCCATCCCCTACTTCTTGGAGGTGTGGGGTGGGGCCCAGGTTTTCACTGTCATTGGCAGGCTGGGTTTTTCCTGCTGAACACCCCCATCCTGAAGCTACGAAGGGACTCACTGTGAGTCATCTGCTAGCAGGAACTCAGGTAAGGGTGAGAGAGACCTTTTTATGAACAATAAGAGACACTCTTCGTACTCAGGAAATTGCAAAGGTTTTAGGCGTGCCTGGGACCTGAGGTAACATGTATGTCCATCTTCCATGGCAGTCCTGAGGTGCTTGAGAGCCAGATTCCTGAACTTGAAACCGTTTGGTAGAGTCTGGATGTGGTGTTCTAGAAAGCTGAAGCAGTCAGCTTCTTTTTAAAAGTAGTTCCAAAGTTCCGTCCCCTGAAGCATTGCCTCTGCTTCCCAGCACCCCCAGGCAGCACTGTCAGGTCACCCCTCAAAGCCTTAAGGACTCTCTTATCCCTCTCTGCTGCAGGCTGACTTCTCCACCGCTGTCAGCATTTGTATCTGTGCTTTTCTGGCCACACCTTTTAGTTATCATTCCAGTTCTTTGTTAGACATACACATTCCTAGGTTTCCTCTGTTCTTTTTGACTTTTTTTTGAAGCCAATGACTTTTTCTATTTCATCAAAGTAGTCATTCTTTTTTTGTTGTTGTTGTTGTTGTTGTTGTTGTTGTTGTTGTTGTTGTTTTTTCGAGACAGGGTTTCTCTGTGTAGCCCTGACTGTCCTGGAACTCACTCTGTAGACCAGGTTGGCTTTGAACTCAGAAATCCGCCTGCCTCTGCCTCCCAAGTACTGGGATTAAAGGTGGGCATCGCCACTGCCCAGCTGAAAGTAGTTATTCTTTTATTTAAAAAATTACTCCATGTATTTGTACACGTACACACACACACACACACACACACACACACACACACACACATACACACACACAGCAAGTATACCATTGCACACATGTGGAAGCCAGAGGACAAGTTTGGGGAGTCCCTTCCTTCTACTACGTAGGTAGGTCCTGAGGTTTGAACTCAGGTCATCAGACTTGACAGCAAGTTCCTCCACCCCCCCCCCCCAAAAAAAAAAAAAAAAAAAAAAGAATGACTACTTTCATGAAATAGAAAAAAAAAGTCAGTGGCTTCAGTCAAAAAAAGTCAAAAAGAACAGAGGAAAGCTAGGAATGTGTATGTCTAACAAAGAACTGGAATGATGACTAAAAGGTGTGGCCAGAAAAGCACAGATACAAATGCTGACAGCCATGGGGAAGGGCGCTAGTCAGTCCTACAGGCAGCTGGACTGCACTGAGCTCTTTGGGGTTCCCCCGGCTCTCATAGGCATTACACACTTGAGCGTGTTATAGCCCAGACTGTGGCTGGCCCTGCTCCCTTTCCTCTTCCTGGCCGTGGGTGGTGCCAGCACCACCCTTTGATTACTCACAGCCCAAACCTTTTTTTTTGTTTTTGTTTTTGTTTTTGTTTTTGTTTTTTCGAGACAGGGTTTCTCTGTGTAGTCCTGGCTGTCCTGGAACTCACTTTGTAGACCAGGCTGGCCTCGAACTCAGAAATCCGCCTGCCTCTGCCTCCCAAGTGCTGGGATTAAAGGCGTGCGCCACCACCGCCCGGCCAGCCCAAACCTTTTTTGCCTGTTACACACACACACACACACACACACACACACACACACACACACCACTCAGTTTATCATTCGGGTCTCCCCAGTCTATCTCCCACAGCCCCATCTCTCAGCTCCTTTCTCCAGGGCACCGGCCTCCTTGTTGTCATGGGAACCTGCCCTGTGCTCCTCCCCTTGCCCTTCCTCACTGAAGTGACCATTGGCCTTCGCTTCAGTGGGGGCACATCTCAGCGATCAGAGTAGCCCCTTCATGTACCACCTAAGATACAGTCCCCCACGCCGGCAACCTCCTTTTCTCGTTTGTCACCCCTGTCATGTCACCGTGTGTTCATTAGCTTACTCATTCACTGCTTTTCTCTCATGCCAGAGTGCCATTCCTAAGAGAGCTAGGGAAGTTTGTTTTGCATATCCAAGTATCCCTAGCAAGTACAACAATGCCCGGTGTGATGCAAACACAGCATAAAACTTATCATAGATGGATGAGTGCATCTGGGTGCCTATTATTAGAAATTTTGTGTAGAAGGCATATATTTGTTTTCAAGGATCATCCTGTCAAATTGTTAGGTGAGGCAAGAAGCTCCCTGCTGCACACCTTGGAAAGCATCACTCTAGCCCTTAGTACGTGGGGACAGGACGACGGGAGACAGAGAGCTGGTCCTGGAGGCCAGCACTGGCCGTACCGCCAATGTAATGGAACAGCATATAATCATCTCTCGGTGTATCCATGGGATCTTGGCCTAGAACTCTCAAGATACCCAGATCTGCCAAGGCTCTGGTCCATCTAAAAAAAAACATACCACATGGACTCATAACCCTACCTTACCCCGCACTTACTCTAAATCATCTTAAGCCATCTCCTGATTACTTATAAAACCTCATACATCATGAATGTGATACAAACCATTGTTAGTCTGTAGGACTTAGAGAATCACGGCAAGGAAGTTTGTTCCCGTTCAGTAGTTTCTCTTTCAAGTCGTTTCTGTTGGTGGTTGGCTGAATTCATAGAGGAAGCCTGTGAGCTCAGAGAGCCAGTTGCACATGCTTAGAGATAAGGAAGGAATTGAGCCCCTCACAGAGAGTGTGACCCGAGACTTGGGAAGTGCTACATGCATGGAGTCTCAGCATAGGGGTTCTCAGAATGGGTGGCAGTTATAGTTTAATAACTAGCTGCATGGGATATAAATAAAAAAGTGTACACACACACACACACACACACACACACACACCATGACACACATTAGCCAGGGTGCTAGGAAAAGCTATTTGGGTTGAGATGGTAGCTCCGTGTAGAACTAGTTTTAATTTTAGTTAAACATTCAAAAGACCCATATGTTTGAGTCTTTGGGATTACTGAGGACTGTGACGGTTACTCTAAAGTAATAGGAGTGGGTGGGGCTTGGGGACAGGTGTTACTTGGAATTTCAGTTTATGTCTGGAAAGAATTGCCAACTTTCAACCCAACTGCCAACTGGGAAAAAATGTTCAGACTTGTTGTATATGCTCAAACGTATATGCATGCAATATTTTAATGAATGAATGGTGGATGACTTACTTTGCAAATAACTTATAAGTGTAAATATGTTAACTCATTTATGTTTCATGACAAAATTTCTAGTTGATATTGGTGATGGATAATGATATCATTCAGGAGGGGCAACCTTTGATGCAAAATATACTAGTTGGCTTCTACAAAGGTAATGCTTGCTGTGCGTTTGAAGTTCTTCTCTTTGGGTACCTGGATGCATGGGGATGGGGGTCAAGGCTAAAAAGACTATCCCTAGCCTTATAAATGGCTTAGCTTAATTTTACAAAAATTAGCACCAGAGGACTAAGGTAGCAAACACCTCTTTTCTACTAAAGCGTTTTTCCTCTGTCCACTTAAACAGTGTGGCGTTAGAAAGGATCTGGAGAGGGAAGATCTGGCTGCTTTCCAGGATGAACGTCTGTGTTGGGGAAGTGTAGGCGTCGCCAACTGCTCTGGGTTCAGAAGATGCTGTCCTGTCCATGTGCCCTCTGTGACCTTTAGCGGTGTGACAACAGGTCGTGACGGTGTGGTGCAGCTCCTGCCTTGGCTAGCAGGGACTTGTGCATAGTTTGCTCATATAAGTAGAACAGCGCATAAAACCAGACGATTCAAATGGAACATTCTCATCCAAGGCCATACAGATTTATTAAAGAAAAGCATTGCTAAAGTCTAAAGGCTCTGAAGGTGTAATTTGTAATCTGAGCACATGTAGCTGTTTGCGATGACGTTAGATGAGTGAGTCATTGCTCTCTGGTTACTCATTACCTGGAACCTTGACTAGGAGGAAGAAGGAAGTGTGGCCGTCTGCTTGTGTGCTTTTTGGGCATCGTTCCTAGAGGCCACAGCAGAGGGTAGCTACTGCTTCGAACATCGCCTCCTTTTCCTGGAGGAGCTTTCCTCTGAGTAGCATTGTGTCTAGGGTGGGGAATGGCAAACTTTGTCCTGCAGGCAAATAGTTAAAAGGTACCATGATTTTTACAACTTGAAAATTGTTTTTCATTCTCTGTACTCAGGGACAGCTTTCTTTGATGATTGCACACGGATCACACTGATCGTAAATATCACTTTGAGAATTAAAATATGTCCTGGGTAAAGAGCCTGGCCTTGGAAATGGAATTGCTTGACACCCGTGCAGTCTGTTTCAGCATTAGGGCTCTTCTGGCCTGCCCCTCCGGTCACTGCTTCTTGTCACGGTCTGTACACACAACACGCAGCAGCCCCGTGTACTGTCTGGGGCAAGAAGCTGACACTGTGTCCTTACCGTGCACAGTGCCACGATCATATGGTTCTTTATTGTACAATGTCTGGTCTATCTCAGGATTTTCTGTTTATGTACTGGGCTTCTACAAGAGTAAACATCTCCAAGAGAGGATGAAATGTTACCCTTCCTTCGTTGCTTCATGATCACTGGTCTTAACATGCACCCAGTATGCTTGTTACATGGTCCAGTATGCTTGTTACGTGGTCCAGTACCAGTGTTCTAATGTGTCGTGTACCTTATGAGACACCCATACAAACATGAATTCAAACCTCTAAGTCATGATTAATAGAAAATCTTTTTGTTTTAATTTCTTTTTTTAGACAGGGTTTCTCTGTATAGCCCTGGCTGTCCTGGAACTCACTCACTACAAGACCAGGCTGGCCTCGAACTCAGAAATCCACCTGCCTCTGCCTCCCAGAGTGCTGGGATTATAGGCGTGCACCACCACCGCCTGGCTAGAAATTGTAATATTTTGTATCAGCTCTTCAAAGTATCTCATGGGATAGATATGCCTTACTTTTAGGTATGTGGTCATATAGTCAGGAAATACTTGCTTTTAATGTTCAGCTATTCTGTTCTGACTGCCAAAAAATTTCTATTGTTGTAGTGAAAATTGAAGATTACAGTGTGCTTGAGATCTAGTAATGTGGAGTATAAGGGAGGGGCGTGCGTGATAAGGGAATTAGCTTGTGACTAGGGCTTGCCAGGACAAAAGTTTGTTTCCAGATGCTGACCCAGTCTGATATGTGTCACAGAGCCGTCCTCAGGCTCTCTTTCCAACCTACTTATGTCACCTCTGGATCACCTGGTTTATAAGGCTGCTAGAGAGGGGAAGAGAAGACCTTGTTTGGACTTTCCTCATTGGCCTGTGCATAGTCACGGGGGCTCACTATAGCTGCAGAGGAGGCTGGGAACCAATCTTCCCTTGTGCCAGCAAGAGGAGTACGATGTGGGTGTGGTGTCTTACCCCAGCTCCTGCCTCCTACATCAGTAGTGTATAGTTGTTGGTGTTTGTGAACTCAGCTCATAGGAGCCATGGAAAAGCTTTGGCATAGATTTTGGCATGAGCAGGATGGTATATTTTAGTAAGATTGGACTCTTCAAACATTGCAATTTTTTTTTCTTAAAACTCTAATCAGTGTATTTTAGTATTTCCATTTTAATCTCACTTGAATACATTCCTGCAGAAATAAAACCATTTGGCTCATTTTCCACGTTTCTGCTCTTATCTCTTTTTCTCACACTACTGTTCTGAACAGATAATGCTAACTTTGGCTTATTAGGAACAAAGGTTTTTAGCAACGTCATAGTTGCTTTGTACAGAATGAATCAACTTTGTTATTATTTGAAGATGTGACTAAATTCTTGATACATTTCTGCAGTAGATCTGGTTCTGGCACAAATCCCTTATTGATTTTCTTAGAACTAGTATTTCTATTGGGATTTTTAGACTATTAGGTGCTGATCTCTTCTGGGATTTTGGCCCCACGGTTCTAACCAGCTTGGAGACTGAAGCTAGCGCAATGTTAATGTTTTTAGATCCCACTCCTCCCAGGCGGATGGCGAATATGTACAAGTCAATTTCTTCTACACTTGGGAGTTTAAAGCTGTGTTTAAAGGCAGTGTAAATTGAATTTTCCTTTCCAAATATGGCTGTAGTCAAACACAGATGATGGAGAAGTCAAACTGTTAGAAAGGACCACAGAAGAATTTTGTTCTGTTCTGTTTTGTTTTTTTGGTCAGGAAAAAAAGAAAAAGAATGCTTACTCAGCCAGGCGGATGCTGTGATCATGAAAGTGTTTTTTTCCGAAGTCTGTCTGACTCCAGATGTAGCCCCCTGTGCAGCTCCCTGAATGTGGAGCTGGAAAACAAACTAGCAATAACAAACACAAGAAAGAAAGGAGACTAGTACTGGAGATTTGTACAAGAGGCAGGTGGTGTCTGGTGGTTGTGTGACGGCTGTAACGAAGAGCATGCCTATGCTTTGAGAAGAGAAGCAAGCACATCTCGGTAGACCTACCTCGAGTCTTCCGGTTTCTATGACACCGGTCAGAGCAGTGGGATCTCAAAACTCTTAGCGATGTGCTAAATTGTGAAGTGTAGCCTCTTTCCTTGGCAAGCCTGTGTGTGCATGTGAATGTAGGCACGTGCATCCACCCAGTTATCCATCCTCCGGGTTATTCTCCCTCCCCCACCAAGAGAGAAAATCTGCGTGTAGACATGTCCCTGTTGTATCAATTGTTTTCACTAAGTATTCTATCATCTCATTCGTGGTTGACTGAAGACAACTTAGGATTTTACAGTTAAGGTGTAATAAGTTAAATAGCCTTTAAAGATCAGAGCAGTGGGGAGGTAGAAAATAGTTGAGACCTAAGAGAAAGCCAGCACTATGATGCTCTCTGTACTAACTGAGCTTACCCTTCTCATTTCCTTGTGGAAATATGGGTCAATATGAAGGGGAAATATGATCAGACATAAAGTTAGTTTTGCTTGTGGGATTAAAGTTCCCTTTCATTGTTTTGTTTGTTCAAGAGAATGAAAGTTTTTCTGTGTTAAAAGGAGATTTCTCTTAGGGGATTTAGGGCACGCAGGGCATCCTCATGAATATCTTCCATAACTTCCTTGTAGAAAATAGTGTTGTAACACAGGAATATGACCCTGAAGTTTCCAGAGTTTGGAAAAAGCAAGTCTATGATAAGTTTAAGTCCGCTTCGGTGTATAAAGGAAGCCCTAGAGCAGTGTGAACATGGAGGGTCCACTCGCCATACAGGATCGTGGAGGGTGGAGCACCGAAGATGCTGGTCTGGGTGGATCTGGGCTTCCCAGTTGAACCACCGCACATGCCTCTGAATCTGTAGGGCCTAGAAGGGAAGCAAGACATGGGGCTCTTATGGGATGCTGATGTGTCTGCAGATGAATTCCAGCGGCACACAGACAGTGTTAGTTGATTAACAAATGCAAGAACTATATCACTGTATTTTCACCTTGTGTGGAATCTGTGACGGTTTTCAGATTAGGTTTATTTTCTTCTTGGAATGTAGGCAATCTGTAGATCCCTGAAGACTGTATTCTAGGTAAGGCCTTAAGGTACTTGTAATCTGCTATTAGTAAAAGACAGCCATTCATTCATTCATTCGTTTGTTCATTCATTCAGTGATGAGCTCTTATTATGACAGTCAAGACTGGCTTCAAACTCCCTTCCTGGGTCAAACAATCCTCCTACCTCAGTCTTCCAAATAGTTGGGACTAGAGGTGCACAACACCATGCATGCCCAGGTCAAATGCAGGTCACACTGAATAATAGTGGCATTTTATCATAACTTATGAAGCAGATGAAGACTTATCTGAGTAAGTGGCTCCCATTTTCTGTAGGGACGTGGGTTCTAAGGTGGATTGCAGCTTTGTTTTCTCTAGACCAGCACTAGTTGGCAATCAAACACTTCAGTAGGCAGGCTGGCTGGAGTTAACACTAAGATGAATATTATCCCAGTAGTGTTGGTAGTACACATCAGTGTGTGTGTGTGTGTGTGTGTGTGTGTGTGTATGTGTGTGTGTGTGTGTGTGTGTGTGTGTGTGTGAGAGAGAGAGAGAGAGAGAGAGAGAGAGAGAGAGAGCATGTGTATGTGTGCATGTGTGTAGAATGTGCATGTTTACTTTGGAGCTTTCTGTTGTATATGACACCATGCAAAAACTGTTTGAGGCCCTCTGTGTGAGAACACGCTTCATGTGTCCACAGTAAGTCTTGCAGTGTCTGTTCTAGATCGTTAAGCATGGCTGTACTCCTAACCTGCCGGAAGTCCTTACCTAGGGTGCAGAGAGGAGGATAACAGGCTCTCCAGGAGGGGGTGCCTGGTTCTTTTTCTGCAGGGAAGCTGGCAGGCTGTCTCTGTGGCATTTGGGGGTCTGCTCCTGCCTAGATGGTAGACTTTTTGATATATAGACATTTTAGCACTAATTTTTTTTTAACAACAACAACAAAAAAAAAAAAAAAAAAAAAAGAAAAAAGAAAAAAAGAAACACCATAAAACATAGCAACCAAATAATGGGCAGAACAGACTTGGAAACTTGAACAGTTCCCATGGAGGAGACCAGACTCTGGAGTAAGGAAAGGAAGCGAGAGTTTCCAGAAGGGCATGTCCACATCAGGAGACCCGGAAGCTGCTGGAGTCTGGAGCCTCATTGTTTGGTGGCACAGGCTTCCTTCTCCAAGTCTTCATTGCACTCCTGACTCCACCCTTCATCTCTAATCTATTTTCTCTATAAAATGAAGACGTGGGCCTCTAAATGACGTGTTCCAGATTTGCGTCCTCATTTGAATAGATGACTATAATACCTTATGTGTTGCAGAGAGCCTCTTGGGCTGTCCTTTTTCCCTTCGGCCTAATTCTGGATGCCTGGGAACTCCTGAGACATGCTACCGAAGCTACTCTTTGTGGCTGAGCAGAACACATCCATTTTGCAGAAATCGTTCAAATCGTGATTTGGGGGGCAGAACTGATGGGGCCTTGGGAAGCGGCTCCTTGCCTCTTCTTTCAATCTTGGTATAAACCGAGTCGTTGCCTCTAGTTGGCGTCCCAGTCCTTTACTGAGCACCTGCTACATGTCAGACATTGTTGGGGGCTCCTTCTGATCACAGAGGCTTACCAGATGAACTAAGCCTCGACGCTAATTTTCTTTTACAACTGTATTTCTTTTCTGTTGACCACCTTTTAAACCCCCCCCTTCCAAACACATGTACTTGGGGTCCTAGTTCAAACGCCATGTCCTCCACCCCAAATCCCTGATTACTATGGTCAGATCTCCTTGTACCTCTTTAGTATGCAAGGTCTCCCAGCTCAATGGCCTCCCTGTGGCCCACCTGTCTTAACGTGAAGCTGTGATGTCTGGGCCCTTGTGCCCTCTGTACCCAGTCTGCCCAGCGGCCTCAGAGCCAGCCGGTGCAGAGCAGTTTATAATGGAATGTGGCAAACATGAAGGACTTTCTTTTCTGAACAACCTAAACATTTGGGGTGTGGGCCTGAGAGCTCATTGGGTTCTCTAGTTAATAAAGCAGAGTTTGGATAGGAAGGCTCTTTAGTCTGACTCTTCTGGTCTAAGTCTCCGGGACTCAGTTGCCCGTAATAGGGTCCTAGAAGCTGGCTGTGAATGAGCTGACTTGGAATGTGTGAATAAATAATACATTGAAAGTTCTGGCACATTGTGCCGAGAAAATTTGTTTAAACTGTGTTTACCTTGAGCCTGAAAGGCTGTTCCTGTGGATGTGATTATTTTAATGAGAATTGGGAAATAAAAGACGATTGTTAGAATTTCCTTATTGGAAGAGATACTAAAAATACCCGAGGGCTAATTGGGTTTGAATTAGGAGCCGCGGTTGTGTATGTGTTCTTTCCTCCGAGTCATGTGTGTTTTACTCATTTTTGGAGGGGGGAAATAACCTAATTTCCTCCTAGTCCCCATTAATGTCCTCTGCTTCCTCCTGGTCCCTGGCCTTGCTTAGAGTTCAGATCTTGCAGTTTTCCACGCTTCCCCAGCCAAAGCCACTTTTTTTCTCCGTTCAGTATTTTCTGGATGTTTGGAAGTGCATTGGCATGTTTGTTATCCTCTCTTGTGAGGCTTTGAGGCTTTTTCCTGTTTTTTTTTTTTTTTAGGCCTCCGGAGGGCTTCGGAGCCCCCACTCTAAGTGCTGGTTAAGTCCCTAGTGAGCACACCAGGCTCCCCGCCCTTGTAAGTGACCTTGTCCCTGCCTCTGCACACACTTGCATGTCAGTGACTAAGGAATGGGACTGGCCACTTTAGCGTCACTGCCTTCTCTACAGTAGCAAAGACTGGGAAAGACGCAGAGCTAGCGTTCGTCTCTTTTGACCTCTTTCCAAGCCCAGGAAGGAGGCTGTCATCGAGGAGGACTCTTGCCCTGTGGTAGCATGTTGGTGCCCCAGACTTTTCTGGGTATCGTTGTCTTTAGCATAGATCACGTTTTTGATGATAGTCCTCGGCAACACATCCGATTTAAATTCCAAAATGCTACCTCTAAGTCACGAAGGCTAAGGTTTCTTCTCTATGGTTTTCAGAGCCGAATCCAGTCCTTCTCCTTCCAGGGGTGGTTTAGTCTCCCCAAGCCTCTTATCTGCTTCCTGATGCCCTGTCTCCAGCCCTGGCTTTTGCAGTCATCTATGAAAAGAACCATCACTGGTCCAGCCCTCATCACCGCCGTATCTGTCTAGCAGAAGGGCAGGTGTTCACGGTGTTTATTCTGTTGGGTGAGTCTTAGGCCAGTCTGTCGAGCCTCAACAAACTGTAGGGTCTCCATTATGATTTTGATAATGGGGTCCAAAGATTTTGGATATGACCCTAAGCATTTTTGTACTAAGGACATTGTAATAAAAAATTCTAAAATCTCAGGACATCCATTTAATTAATTAATTAATTAATTAGCTAATTAATTAATTTTAGTGCTAGCAGTTGAACCCAGGGCCTCATGCATGCTAGGCAAGCTGTCTGAATTAATACTCTTAGTCAAGTTGGATTGGTTTTTTTGTAATCAGCAAATGAGTTTTTAAGATAGAAAACATTGCTTATTAAATCTAGTGCTCGATTACTAGAGTGTGCAGTTGAATCATGCGGGTATTTTCTTATGCCTTGAAATATAACACATGTAAAGTACCGTGATTCTGCCTTCTTAGTGGTTACACCTGACTGTAAAGATTAACATTTTTTTTTGAGTGACAAGATCTTATAAAATCTGTGAACACCGAGGCTGGCGGGCCGGTGTGTGGTGACGTGGGGTGTTTTCTGGATGCCAGCATGGCTCTAAAGGAAAAGCCTTGAGCCTGTGTGTCGTGTCCTGCTCTAAAGCTGGACCCTTAACCTTTTATTTCGTGTTCTGCTCTTGTCAGTACAGAACAGATGTCTTCATTTTAATTCATCACATTGATATTTTGTCTATTTGGCGGCCAGCAGAGACACAACTTTTCCAGTTAAAATGCCGCCCAGGAATGATTAGGCTACGGATGTATAGGAGCTTAGGAGTTAAATGCGCTAAAATACTTTAGAAAATTATAGATGTAGATCATTAAAAAATACATGTTAGTGACACCGTGCCTTGTTGTACTGCAGTATGATACTTTCTTCTATTTGGGTGGCAATCTGGGGCTTTCTCTGAGTTTAGATATAGAAAAGGAAAGTATAGTTCCTTTTAAAAAAATCAAAACAAAACAAAAAGGCGGCAGTTCTTTTAAATATAATTCCTGTGGGCAGCATGCCTTGACCCTTTCTTTTGCATCCTTTCTCACATGCCATATGATTGACTCAGTTTACCCTCCGTGTTTGTTCGAGACAGGGTCTCATGTTGCTGCAGGCAGTCCTTGAACTCTCCATGCTCTCCATGCGCAGGAGGATGGCCTTGAACTGCTCCCGCTGCCTTCCCCTCCTGAGTGGCTGCGTTGACACAGGCCAAAGCGCAGTAAAACTGTCCAAAGCGGAAGTACCGACACTGTGAGGATGGGGCTGCCCCTTCTGAGGCGGCAGAGTGACGGTCTCGTGGATGGGTTGCTTTACGCCGTGCTGGGAATCCAATCCAGGGCTGCGTTCTTTTTAAAATTTTTATTAATTTTTGGTATTCATTTCTCTTATATTCCAATAGTGGTTTCCCACTCTTCCACTCCCTCCACGTTCCCCACAGCCTTTCTCTTCCATATTCTTCCTCTCCTCAAAAGAGAGCAGGCCTCGCAGGCACATGAACCAAACAGAAGAAGCTACAATAAGACCAGGAGCATCCCATCACATCAAGGCTGGACAAGGCAACCCAGCAGGAGGAAAAGGGCCCCATAAGTAGGCAAAGAGAATGGGGGAAGCCCCCATTCTGCTCCCACAAGAACAGCAAGCTACTCAGCCATAAGGTCTAGCCACCTAGGTCAGAGCCACCCAGGCTCCCTGGCTTCTCAGGTTCCCATGAGTCCTGGTCAGTTGATCTGGCAGCTGAGTTCTTATGGTGCGTCCCCCTCGTCCCCCACACACCCTGGCTCCTCCAGCTCTTTCTCCTGCTCCTCTGCAGGACTTCCAAACTCAGCGTGATGTTTGGCTTCAGGACTCTGCATCTGCTCCCCTCCGTTGCTGGATGAAGTCTCTCTGGTCTCTGATGAGGCTGATGCTAGGCTCTGGTCCCAGCACACTCTGCAGGCAGGACAGACCGTGGGTTGAAGGTCCGCCTTACGGCTGGGTGGATGTCCCGATGGCCGTCAAGCACACCCAGCTGAGCCACCCCCACCACTCAGGCTGTTGTTGTTCTCTGTTCTGTTTTTGTTTTTCTTTCTTACCCAGGTTTTTTTTTTTTTAATTAGATATATTCTTTATTTACATTTCAAATGTCGTGTTTCCTGGTTCCCTCCTCCCCTGAAAATCCCATAAGCCATCTCCCCCTTCCCCAGTCAACCCTCCCCCACTTCCCTGACCTGGTATTCCTCTACACTGCGACATGGAGCCTTTCCAGGACCAAGGGCCTCTCCCCCATTTGGTGTCCAACAAGGCCATCCTCTGCTGCCTATGCATCTGGAGCCATGGGTAACTCCATGTGTACTCTTTGGTTGATGGTTTTGTCCCTGGGAACTCTGGGAGTACTGGGTGACTCATATTGTTGTTCCTCCTGTGGCTCTGCAAACCCCTTCAGCTCCTTGGGTCCTTTCTCTAGCTCCTCCATTGGGGGGACCCTGGGCTCAGTTCAATGGTTGGCTGAGAGTGTCCTTCTCTGTATTTGTCATGCACTGGGAGAGCCTCCCAGGTGACAGCTATATCCAGCTCTGGTCAGCCAGCACTTGTGGGCATCCACAATAGCGTCTGGGTTTTGTAACTGTATATAGGATGGATCCCTGGGTGGGGTCTTTGTTGGTACTCTGTCCAAGCTCCACCCCACAGTTACCTGGCAATAGCTGGGTATGCCCCGCCCTGTCCACTATAAAAGGGGCTGCCTTCCCCTCCTCTCTCTCTTTCCCCTCTCATCCTCTTACCTCTCTGCACTCTCACCTCTCTGCCCCTCCTGGGCTCTCCTCCCCTGCCCCCTCTCTCCACGTGGTCATGGCTGGCCTCCACTCATCACTACTTCTCTTCTCTTCTCTTCTCTTCTCTTCTCTTCTCTTCTCTTCTCTTCTCTTCTCTTCTCTTCTCTTCTCTTCTTCTTTTCTTCTTCTTCTTCTTCTTCTTCTTCTTCTTCTTCTTCTTCTTCTTCTTCTTCTCCTCCTCCTCCTCCTCCTCCTCCTCCTCCTCCTCCTCCTTCTCTCTCTCTCTCTCTCTCTCTCTCTCTCTCTCTCTCTCTCTCTCTCTGCCTCCACTATACCATTAACCCCCATCTTCTTCCCTAAATAAACTCTATTCTATACCTTGTCTGTGTGTGCGTGGTCCCTCAGGGGGAAGAGGTGCCTGGACATGGGCCCGCCTAGGTACCCCCCTTCCCCCACGCCGCCGTGCTACACTCCCTAATACCCCTTCTATCTTTTATAACCCATCAGTCTTACCTAGATTTGTTTAAAAAAATAATTTTTAAAAATTCTGGTTGTAACCATGTGTTATTTTGTGGTTTGGAGATTGGTGATAAACTTCCTGAAACTCTGAGAATCGCAGACTCACTGTTACAGGACCCTGCTGGAGAGCACTGTGCTGAGGCCCCATACCCTGCCCCTGCCCCAGGCCTGCCTTTTGTGCTGAGCCCCCCCCCACACACACACCCCACCTCTTCCCCCAGGCCTACCTTTTGTGCTGAGGCTGCCACACCGCGCCCCTGCCCCAGGCCTGCCTTTTGTGCTGAGGAGACCCCCCCCCCAACACACACACACACACACACACCTGCCTTTAAGTCCTGTCTTTCCCTTTCCCTTTGTCCTGGGCATTTTGCTTCTCCTCCCTTCTTTTGAGGAAGGCTTGCTTTGATCTTTTATCTTCTCTTGGCCAGAAGCTTGGATTGTTAGGAGGCTATGCAGTGTGGCTATGAGGAAATACCTTTATATACTTAACTGTAAATTCAGAAATGTTTACCCTCGGGAAATATCACCTTGTTATAAATCAGGGTTCCAACTGCCAACCAAACAGTCCTTCCAGCACATCTTAAGGGACGGCCTCGTCCTTGCAGGGCCAGTACTTGTGCCTTTAGTGGTTTTACTGCACTTTGGCCTATGACAGGACAGCCATGCTGAATTAACTTCTTTGTAGAAGAGAGTTATCTACAAAGTATTTAACAAGGAAGCCGACTTAGGGACTCTTCCTCAGAAACCAGAACCCCCAAGTCTCTCCCTTCCCTTCTCTTTTATGTCTTCTTGCAGGCCGCCTTGCCTCCTCATCAGGCTGAAGATGAAGTTAGATGTAGGCATTTTTAAGCACATTTTTTTGGGTCTGGGTGGGGAGGTAACCTAGTTTAGAAAAACTGAGATGTCAGAGCTGAAGTAGAGTTAAAAAGGGAAGGAGACAGTCGAGATTTTTAGTTCTAGAAGAGAATGTTGAGTCTGTGCTCTTTGAAGAGGGCGGAGTTGGGGGGGGAATTCCCTAGAGCGTCTGAGCATCTCTGGGATTCAGGCTCACCTGGGAGGGAAGGCCAGTTTGAGAGCCTTAGAAGATGGGCATTTGAAACAGGAGGGTGGAGTCCTTTATCTGAGTTCGGGAGAGTTTTCTGAATGAAGCAGATTCTTTTCTGTTAAACACTAGTTAACAGAGCCCGTCCAACTGAGGGCGCTGGGAACAGACTGGGTGTGTTTTCAAGCCACCCGTTTAGGCAGAGCTGGAGACGCTGAAACCTGGGCTCTGCTTGGGCCTGTGCGCCTAGGCATTGGTGGTGTCGTGTTGACGCGAGTAGCTCAGGCTTCTTCTCTGCTCTGCACTTGAGATGGAACAAGCTTAGCAAGGAAATAGCAGGGCAGAGAGCAGAGTGTGGAGAAGGAAGCCCTGCCGTTGCCCCCGATGACCACGCAGGCAGAACCGCTATGATTAACGCTCTAGAGTAGAAACGAGGCAGCGGAGGAACATAAATACCAGCTGGGCTCTCTGCATCAACCAACCCACCATTCTGCCCTCTCAGAAAATGACAGATGAGCCCCAAACCAAACTTTTGAAACTGAAACATGGTAATAGACAGGGATGTTCGGAAATGCACGGTGGATGGTATCTTGGTGCTGGCTGGGCGAAGTTTGGTGCTTAGTAAGCAGCTGGGTGGCTGATCTGGAAGTCTTGGGAATACCAGGTTGCTCTCATTCCTAAGGCTCGACTCCAGAGTGGAGGAGGTGGGGAAAGAAATCCCTGCTTTTCGTGGGGTTTGGCAGAAAGCGTGCTCCTCCCCTGGGTGATCATCATTCAGTCATAATGGTGCATCCCCGTGTGTGGTAAATAATGCTGACACGTCACGGAATAACGAGAAGCATGTGGATCATGACTGCTTTTAGCTAAAACTTCTCTAGAGATTTATTTAGGTTCTTTAATTATAGTGAGGTTTGGCGGCCTGGCATATGGCTTCAGTTTATACTTATAAATGGTAGCCTTGGGGATGGGTGTGTGTAGCGTCACCAGGGAGGAAGAGGAGTACATACAGAAAAGGGGTGGCGTTCTTTGGGGGGACATTCTTTTGGTCATTTAAAGAAGTGGAGATTTATATCTGTAAGAGTTAAGATCGGTAGCATTATTGGGACTTGAGGTAGGTGTGTCTTAGAGCAAGGCGGCTTTTAAAGTGCTCAAGTATTTTGGTACATTTTCATGGCAGTTAGAAATCAGTCACTTTCAAGAGTCTTAAAAGAAGAAACATCCCCTTTTAGTTTTTTTAATCTTATGCTAAAATTATGTCTGTCATTTGATGAATCAAGTCCTTAAGCAGTTAAGTATTGTTGGTTTTCTGTATCTATAGATTCAAGCAATCTTGGACCAAAAAAATACCAAGAAAGCAGATTATGTTTGCTCTGAACACGTCCAGACATCCCCCTTAGTCGCTATTACATATTACAGCTATTTGTAGCTCTAGCATTGGAGGAAGCATTGTGGTCCTCCAGAGATGGTTTAAAGTATTCTGGGAGCTATTCAGGGGTTATTTGGAAATACAACATCACTTTATATAAAGGGGCTTGAACATCTACCATTTGGGTAGCCAGGGAGAGTCGGGAAGATGCTGGAAGAAAAAAAAAATTCTTCAAAGATACCAAGGGATAATTATATTTTTATGTGGTCAGACAGAAAAAAGTAAGCGATTAGCTTAGGTGGTTCGCCCTCAGTAAACCCCTGGCAGAATTACTTAGTTATTTACCCCCAACCTTTTATGTGAGTGCATCTATGGGCCAAAGGCTGTTATTCCCGTTAAGTAATTTTTCATTATTTGGTGCTCGAATAATATTATAGAAACAAAGCTAAATCCAGCCCTGGAACCACCAGTCGAGGCCAGTATTCGACAGTCCAAGAGGCGTTTGGTACATTTGTGTGGCCGGATTCTTCTTTTGTAGTCACTCTAATGTACTTTCCTGCCTTGCATGCCAAAGGTGGCGATTCAGGTGACATCTCTGAACTATTATCTGGGAGTTGGAGAAGGGAGAGGGGAGGCGGGAGAGGGAGAAAGTCTAAGCAAGGCCCCCCTTCCCTGCACGAAGGTCACGGAGAGAATGAGACTCCGGATATTTATGTCTTTTATGACGCTCACTCCAGCATTGTCCTTGTTCAGAGAAAGTGCATGCCTGCCTGCATGCATCCTGGCTTGCACTGGTCATGTGACACATTCGGTTTAAAGCTGTGTGCATGACGCAGGGATTAAGTGGTTAGAAAGGTTCTACCGTGCGGGAGCTTATATTGTGGAAGGGTATAACAACGTCTGCTTCTCTTTACTTTTAATCATACGTTTATTCAACAGTATGCTTAGTTTACTTAGTACATGCAAGGCCGCAGCTAAGTCAACCCGAGGGTTACAAAGTAAGAGTGGGGCGGCTGGCCTCTGGTCCCACGCGGCAGTCTAGCAGGAGATAAGATATGAAAGGCTTAGACTGTGTTTGAAGTCCTCTGTGCCTAGCCCTCCTGCCTCCAGCTGGCTCTCTCCTTTGTCACACTGTGACCCAGCCGAAGGCAGAGGCTGGGTCAGTTCGGCCTCTGTCATTTCATTCTGGCGGCGTGAAGGCACGTCCTTGCTTGTGCCAGTCTTGTGAGATGTGAAATGAGTATCATAAATGGGTTGTGGAATATTCTAGTCAACGGAGCTGTCCCTAGCTCTCAGTACTGCCCTTTTCTACTCCCACGAAGAGTCCTGCAGCGTGACACCTTAGCATATCTTTTGTTCCTAACTGGGACCTTGTAGTGTGGTTCTTCTCAGGTCCCCTTCCATATGCCTTCTAACAGCTTGGACGTGCTCCTAAAGCCGGTGTCAGCCTGCTTCCCTAGTCCGCTGGCCTTTGCTTATGCCCAGAAGCTCTTTGCCTTGCAAATCCATTCTTTGGAACGAATTTTCCACCTCTTAACATTCCTCTTCTCCGACTCCAGTTCCGACCCTCCTGGGCGCCCGTCTCTCGCTCTTCGATGATGCTCTCTTCTACATTATCACGAGACGTGGGCTCTTCATGTTCGTTTCCTCTTTGCTTTCCTCTCAGAACTCACAGAAGAGGCTAAATATTACTTCGTATTCCCAGCTTGCTCTTGACACACTTCCAGTAAATAATGTCAACTTGCAGTGTACAATGTGTTAACAAACGAGAAGAAGAAACTTGGCAAAAGTGTTTATGGTATTGCCCAGAGTTTTTTCAGTTTTTTTTTTTTCAATGAAAGAGGGACATTTGTCTTGATAGTTAAACTAGAGGAGGGACAGACCAACAGGAGGACCAGTCTCAGCGTCTTGATAGGGAACTTCTGTCATCATCAGGTAGGATGACAAGTCGGGCACCAGGCAGTGGCCGAGAGCCACCACGGTGAACGCCACGGCACCCAGTGGGTCTTAGGTTCCATCTCCCGTTGTGAAGCTCTGTATTTAGCTTCATAGAAGTCACAACTAGGTGGTATTTGAATGTGTTTTGCTAATGTTTGGAAAAAATATTGTTTTTGTTATTATATTGACGCTTCCATAAATTGATAATGCTTTCTCACTATATTGAAATGCTTGAGTATTGCCCCGAACAATACAATCTCAATATTATCCAGCTGTGGACATGGCAATGTGACATTTTCTCCTTGGTTCTCTGAATTACCTAGATTTTAATAGACACGCATGCATGTGTGTGTGTGTGGGGGGGAGATAAATGAAATTTCATTTTAAACTAAATAAATCAGTATTTGCTTAGTAGACAATTCATGGGAAAAGGTAAATGGGCCAGAAAGGATGTATATATTGATTTGTATACTTTAAAAATTGGCAAGAAATAAAACGTGATGATTTACCTGTTCTTTGAAGCAAATCACAGAGGCCCGTAGAATACTCAGAGCTACCTGATAAGTGCACATTATTAATACTGATAAGTGCATATTAACCAGCTGAATCCCCTCCCCCACTTTTCTTGCAGCTTCGCTTTGTCGGATGAAGCATACAGATCCCTCCGTGACCAAGATAAAGATCAGTGCATTCTCATTACTGGGGAAAGCGGAGCAGGGAAAACAGGTGAGACCACCACCGAACTGACCTCGCCCTCTCTGGAAGGCAGACGCTGCAGAAACTAGGAGAGGGGGACCCACTGCAGTTACACTGCCAGCCAGCATGGCTTATTTCATCTGTGAAATGTGTGTCATTTCCACGGGATAAGCGCACCTGAACGGTTCTGATTCATCTCAGACTAACCCGTATGTAGAATAGATTTGGCTTTTCTTTTCTCTTTACTGTTCTGACTTCAGTGAATTAGACTATATTGTGTCATAACCGTGGTATGGAGGTATACCTGTGGGGATTTTTGATACCGTCCTCTCCTGTACCTTACATTCAGGTCTGTTCCCATCAGTCTGTCTCTGGAAAATACCTCATACGAGGTTATTCTTCCTTTCTTTTTATTCACATGGAGCCTTGAGTCCGAGCTACCCGCTGTGATTTCCCCTGAGTACTGTTCATAGCCATTCTAAGGAGTCTCTTGTCCCCCTCAGATACCCCAATCTCTTTTATAGACATTGTTTCTTTGGCCGTTCAGATTATGGGAGCCTTAACCTGAAGAGTCACCGTGGGGGATGACTTACTCTTCACTTTTCTCTTCTTATTCTTTCACATGAAACAAAGCTAATTCCTAGACGCCACCCCAGCACCCTGGCTCTTCAGGACGGCCGCTGTACGTGGTGGTGACAACACAGAGCTCTCAGAATGTGGCTGCACTTGCTCAGTTATTTCTGTAGCTTTAAGGGCATATGATGCTTTCATTCGGCATGCTGGCCTAGTTGCTTGTTGTCTTCTTCATCTGGTGAGGGAGCCCTCACAGCAGGGGTCTGAACTCTCGCTCTCACCGCACCTCATGCCCCTCTCTCATCTTGTCCTTTGTGGTTGTGTCTGGCAGTCCACTCTGAGCTTCCTTGCTGTTTTCTCTTGAAAGGAATTCTCTATTCAGACTTCTCCGAGACTAATGAATGCCTTTTTAAAAAGTCATTCTGACTAAACACTTGCTTCTTAAGTGAGTCATTTGGAAGTGGGCTGTGGTCACTTCACCCGGCCCTGGCCACTTCTTCACCTCCTTTGAGCATATTTCTAAGAAGTCAACAGTCTCCTAATTAGCCTCAGCAATGTAGGGCATCCTTCTCAGAACTGTTAACTTTGCCACTTGTTCCTGAAGCCAGGGTCCATGTCTTGGTAGGCTAGTGACTGTTTTAAGATACAGAGGAGAGGTGGATGCTGCTGCTTCATTCAGAAGACTGGTGTTCACACTTGCTGAGAACAACAACAACAACAACAACAACAACAACAACAACAAGCAGAAGAAACAGCACCTCGTTCCGTCGGTAGAGTGCCTGGTTGCATGGGGGCTCTTCCTCTGTTGTGTGTGGTTTTTCTGCTTAGTAGCTGCTACACAGCCCTTGACTGTCACCTGTAATCCTTTCTTCCATTTCTGTTCTCCTGGATGGATTCCTTCCTCGGGTTCTGGAAACCTGAGTGTGGCTTTGCAGGGCTGTCATATTTGCAGCACACGACATAGGTGCCGCTCAGCCCGAAGCTGGAGGGGCTCTCAGCCTTAGTTTAGAGGCAGAGCCCTGCTGATCAACTGTTGCTGACTGGTATTACTAAAACAAAGGAGATGTAGAAGCATACAGACTCTACTATTTCACATTGGCACCCACGTACAAAACAGACTATCATAACGACCCTTCTTGGAAGCCCCCTGGCACGGACTGGTAGCGGGCTGGCTGGCTTTCCGCAGCACTGGCCCTTGGATCATCTTTTAATATTGCCCCGAGGCTACTGGAAGCGTCTGGCCTGTTTTCGGGTGTTATGCTTCAGCTGTCCATCATCACCACCCTTGTCATGTGGAGAGGTGGTGCTGTTCTCCAGGGCAGCTGGCATCCATACCCAATCAGCTGCACTCTTGGTAGGTACTACCCTCTAAGCCCCCTTAATGGCATCTCCTTACACCCAGTCCCTGTGGAGACCCAGGCTTTGGTGGTCATTCATTGTATCTTTCTCTGTGTTTCTTTATTTTCAGAACTGGTCATAGAAAAGTTGCCTCCAGCTTGACCATGATGTTAAGTTGTTACTAAACTCTAAAATGCAAATAATGCCCAGGATTTGGGTGTGTTTAAGAGTCTCTGCTTCATGGAATTATTTTATGAGAAAATGAAATGCTAGAAGTTACATATAGAGATTGTATTATGAGAAATTTGGGGGGGAGTTGAGAAGCCAGACTACATTTGAAATCATCGCATTCACAAGTTTAATAATTTTAGTTCTGCACACAGGCAGAACTATTTAACGTTTGTTAGTAGGTACATGAGGTGGAATAGGATTGTCATTTACAAAGAGTGTAAAATGTACATTACACAGAGTGTTCTCATTTAGAATCAATACTTAGTGGTTTAGACAGAACTGCCACGCAGGATTCAGAGAGCTTGTTTTATATGAAGTAATTAATTTAACTGGGCCATAAGAACCCCTTAGCAGATGATGAGGTTATTAGTCATAAACACCGGAGATGTTCTTATGCTACTGGGTTATATAATATGGGCTTTTAGGGAGAGGCATGAACTCTTTGAGTGCTTTGGGGGTGCTGTTTAATTCATCACTGCTGTGCTAAATAAAAAATTCATCATGCCTTTTAAAAGTGCCCGGCTATTTCTAGGCAGTGAACTTGGAGTTCACTCCTGTGAATTCAGATCCTTCCTGGCAAACTATTCAAGCTTTAGGAGCAGGTGCACAAACTATCCAAGCTTCAGGAGGTAGCCATCAGATCAGCATGTCTCCCAGCACGCGGGTACATTCTGCCCTGAAACCACTCTCCTGACATAAGCAAACATTCTAAGTTATTCAGTAGCTAATTTTACAGTTCCATTGGTTTCTAGGAAATCATCAGCTGTCTGCTCGCAGAGTTCTGGAGCCTGCCTTGCTTATCAAGACCTTTGGGTCTGAACCCCAAATGACCTGGGTCCAGTTTACGTGGAGTTAAGTCGAGAGAGCCACAGACTCTATGGTGATTCATATAAAATACATGTGTCAGGAAGAGGCAGAGCAGGCCGTGGTGCATCTTGGCCCTGAGCCTGCTTAGTTGTTCTCCAGTATGGTGTTCTAAATGCTTAAGTCAGAGCCTCTCAAGAGGGAGATGACATAAGATTTTATTTCAGTGAAAATGTTACAAGAAACTTCTTTTTCTATGTTTTATTTACTTGTTTGTCTGTATTTGTGTATATGTGTGTGACACGTGTGCCATGTCACACGTGTAGAGGTCAGAGAATAACTAGTGGGAACCGAGTCTTCTTCCACTATGTGTGTCTGTCGCGGGTATTGAACTCTGGCCGCCCGGCTTGGCTGCAGGCACCTTCACTCACTAAGCCGTTTTGCTGGCCCCATGCATGACTGTATTTCTTATCAAAAAAGTCTTGTCTTTTGTTTTCACTTATGTAGTTCCTGACTGCCTGTCTGATTAGTTTGGATGTGCTGTAGCTGGGTTGTGAAGCCCTGGGGACTCTGAAGAAGATGTCCTTCTAAGTAGCAGAAGGGTTATTTCATTGAACATAATGGCTTCATTGTAGATGTTTTACTTGTTAGTTAGTTAGTTTGCTTTTTGAGACAGGATCTCACTATATAGCCCTGGTTGTCCTGAAAGGCTGGTCTTGAACTCAGAGATTCACCTGCCTCAGCCTCCTGAGTGCTGGAGTTAAAGGTGTGCATCACCACCACCTGGCAGGCAGTCTTACTCTTAATGTCTCTCAAACACCAGACCTGTGTAACAGCTGGGTCTCTAGAACAACTTTGATAGTTTAATCATGAGGACAGAGAGGTAGATAAATATATCAGAACTCCTGTCCTTCACTCTGTGTGTGTGTGTGTGTGTGTGTCTGCCTGCGTGTCTTGCACACACACATCTTACCTTATGTGACTTATCTTACCTTATGTGACATGCGTGCTATTACATGCATGCATCTGTGAGTGCAACTCTTGCAGATATCTATTAGCTCTTACACACGTTTACTAAGACTTTGTGACTAAAAGCTTAAAATAGGTTTTCTTATACTTAGAGCCCCATCTTCCCAGTCCTGAGACTGAATCCAAGCAGAGGCCTCTTGGTGGACATGCCGAGGTTTTAATGTCTTAGGGAGGCCTGTGTTAGGATCATGTGTCTGTTTCCCCCCTCCCCCCTTTTCATTCACCTACCACTTATAAAATGCTCTCTCAATGAAAGTTATTGTATGTGAATTCATTTTAACTTTGGTTATGGAACACATATATAATAACATTATTCAAACCCAAGACCCAAGTGCTAATGAATACAGACAAGTTAGTTACTTTTACCCGGATAGTCCTTTAAAGTCTCCAGAATAAGTTATCCATAAGCTCTTTTCGTTCCATGTAGGAGTTAATTATGTCATAGATGTCCTGAGCGGGAAGTATCTTATTACAGGTCACCTGTCTGGTAATGCAGAATATGTGTTAAACCTTAAATGCCCTACCGTGTTCTATGAGAAGAAATCTTGGCCTTGAAAATCATATTTTGTCTAGCTGCTAACAGAACGCAGGTTCATGTAGACATAACTTTGACCACTCCTGGATTAAGTAACATGATGCAGTCCTCATTGATTCTAAGCTGTGTGGTTACATTTTGCCAAGTTAAAGACTCTGTGTTTGTAGACTTACCAGTGAGTAATTTAACAACTAGATTTTGAACCCTGTAGGATGAGACCCAAATCTTCCCTATCTTCAGCAGCATATGTTTCCTTTATAGGGGTTATTACATGAACATTTAGTTTTTATAAATACATAAAGATTTGAATACAGATTCAAATTTATTCAAACTTTAGGGCTTAAAGGAAAGGAAGTGGAATGCCTCATGTGATAAGCATGGTCTCCCGTTCCCAGCATGGAGAGCCATGAAAATGCCCATACAGCACAGCCGGGCAGCTTGTCCTTACATTTACTGGGGTTTTTAAAAGTAACAGCTGTCTCATGAACTACTTGTGTTAAAGATGAGATGTTATGCCAGTGAAAAAATGTAGGAGTTATCTCTTTTAGACAACATGGCTTTATTTGAAAAAAAAAAATGCATGTCTTCGTGTGTGAAGGCGTGGAATGGCGGATAGAAGCCAGCTCCAGGGGTTACCCCTGACCTTCCGTATGGGCTACAAGGATCTCAACCAAGGTCGTCAGGCATGAGCAGCAAGCATTTTTATCCACCGAGCCTTCTTCCTGGCCTGCTGGAAAAATGTATTTTTAATACCTGCTTCTAGAAATGAATTATTAAAATGAGTTGTGTAGTAGAATTCCTTAAGGAAATTAAGAATGTGAGCATGGATACTCTCTACCAACTTAGAAATAAGTCGTTAAAACTTGAGTGAGATCCTTGAAATATACTTGAAAACACTATTTGGATTGTGTAAGTATATTTTAAAGCTAGTAAAAGTGCCCACCTTCCACCGAGTTCAGCCATCTTTACCTGTGAGTAGGCTCTGTAGGTTATGTGCATTGTAAGAGGTGATGTAAACCCAATGGACATCCCACGAGATCTGCTTCCAAACTCAGTCCTACCTCCTTCTGGGCCATCCACGGGCTCCAAGAGGCCACATCAGGCCTAGTATCACCAGAGGGCCCTTGTTCCATCCCCCACCCTTCTTCCCCAGCTTCGTCTGGACCAAAACAGGATTTCCAGAGGAGCCATTGTGGTTGAGTCTCAAGTTGGAGGCTTGACTGGAGAAAGCTCCAGTTATTGGAATAAACAAAGCAGCCTGGGCCTTTTATGTTTTATTTTAGTTTACCAAAAAAAAAATAAAAATAAATAAAAATAAATAAATAAATAAAAAATAAAAAAATAAAAAATTACCCTTTTATTTTATTTAAAGCATATTCTGTTTAAGAGAGTTATTTTGCCATAAATAGATTCAGTTTGCTAGCTTTGTAAAGAGAGGAAGACCAGAAATTTATCTAAAAAATGGGAGACAATCCCTAGTATATATGACTGTAATAGTGTGTAATGGGGCAATGAATGGTACTCTGGAGACAGAAAATGAGGGAGGTAGCCGGGCGGTGGTGGCGTACGCCTGTAATCCCAGCACTTGGGAGGCAGAGGCAGGAGG
This sequence comes from Apodemus agrarius, assembly GCA_964023405.1. NCBI lineage: Eukaryota > Metazoa > Chordata > Mammalia > Rodentia > Muridae > Apodemus > Apodemus agrarius. Next base: position 48,995,175 of record OZ030014.1, read on the forward strand.
ATTTCTGAGTTCGAGGCCACCCTGGTCTACAGAGTGAGTTCCAGGACAGCCAGGGCTATACAGAGAAACCCTGTCTCGAAAAACCAAAAACAACAACAACAACAACAACAACAACAACAACAGCAACAACAACAACCAAAAAACCTCAATGGTTTGAGGTCCAGGAAGCGTGTTGTACAACAGTGACTGTAGATGTAGACACCATTCTAGAGATCCTGTGCGGAGCCCAAGACCCAGCAGACAGGATGTCAGCATTCACCAGATCTAGGAAGAGGAGTGCTAGTTCACGTCAAGGGTAGAGGGAAATGTGGCCACTGAAGACTCAAGGGAAATAAGTAAGTATACAACAAATCCCTGAGAATAATGGGATATGTGTTTGGGGATGGTCTTAGGGTTTTCATTGTTGTGAAGAGACACCATGACCATGGCAACTCTTAAAAAGGAAAACATTTAATTGGGACTGGCTTACAGTTTCAGAGGGTCTATCAGTCCATTATCTCCACGGTGGGAAACAAGTTGGGAAAGCATGCAGGCAGACAGAGTGTGAAGGAGCCGAGATGTCTACATCTTGATTCTCAGGTAGCAGAAGAAGGCAGCAGTGTACCACACTGGGTGGAGCTGGAGCATAAGAGACCACAAAGCTTGTCCCCATAGTGACACACTTCCTCTAACAAGGCCCTGGCTCCCAATAGTGCCAGGTCCTGTGGCCAAGCATTCAAACACATGAGTCTACAGAGCCATTCCTATTTAAACCACACAGGGACTTTGAATAAAGGCTATTGCATGTGTTCTTGCAAAGATAAAAAGATCAGTGCACTTTTGTGGTTGTTAAAGGGAGGTAGCAACAGTGGATCATCACAGAGTTCTAGATAGTTTGTACGGATCCATTTGGATTACCCAGAAAGGAAACTGGATCGAGATTTAACTCTATTCTCCGGATTGAGATTTAACTCTAGTACACACCCTCTACCTATAGTTCTTAAGACTCCCCCAGTTTGTTTCTTTCCTTATGACATAATTGCTAGTACTCCCAAAGGACACCAGAGCTTTATGACCTATGTAGATTCTTGGAGCTTCTCACTTCCTGTCAGTTGACATTTTTATGTTGTTCAAGGCATCCGCATGCACATTCACATGGTGTCCAGCCTGTTCATCCGCCATTTGCCCCGAGGAAATGATACTAAAATCTATCTAAAGCTTCCCATGAGAAACAGACATGCCAGGGTCGCCTTAGTCCATCCATTTGCAGGTGCATCATCACATACCTGAGGAAGGCGTCCTGCCCATAGATAGCATAGTACCGAATAAAAATGCGAAGCAATGCTAGATCTGCATACCCCGACTACCCAGACCAACGTATTTTGTTCTGCTGGCTCTTAGTTGAGTATGTCCCAGATGTTGACCATGGATTATTGGAACTAGACACATGGACAGACTCCATGGCAAAAAGACTTGAAGGATATGTAGCTTTCTAGAGCCCCTTCAGAGTTCTGCAGCATGTAGACGCATAAGAAAGGCTCTAAGAAGTCCTCTGATAGGGAACGCTCGCTTCACTGTACTTCCCTCGCTGGGGACCCACATTCCCTGGTCCTGAATCACCTCTTTGAGCACATGCTGATATGCCATCCCTTGGAATTAAGTGTTAAAGGGGGTGGTTCTGTGTAGACGATGTTTCGAGAGTCATTGACTAGCTAGAGGAATAAAACAAACAGAAACAGAACTTGTCCCTCTCCCCACGTTAGCTAAGAATTGTCTGCTCTGTGTGATGGGTTCTTCATCAGCTTGACTTTCAGGGTTACTTATAAAATGTACAGAATGACTGTCCAAGAAGGAGTCTAAATCCCCGATAGCTTCTCACTTTCAGAACTGAAGAGTAATCAGCCTGACCTAATTGTGAACAAACTGATTTGACTCAGAAACGATTTTGAAGGAAAGCAGCTCTTTTAAACTTCAGAAATACATTTGGCAAAGATGTACAGATGCTCAAGTTATTTTTGGCTTGAATCACAAACAGAACATAGTTGTATGTGCGTGATTACCCCAAATGTGATTCTCCTCAGATTTTTGTTGACCATGTAACTTAAGTTTTCGTTTTTTAACAGCTCGGAATTAAGCTTCAAGGGCAAGCCATATTCTAGCTGAATTGATGATATGTCAGTTTAAAATGCACAGCTGAAAACGTTTCCAAAACATGTGTCTGCCCAACAGTAAAGATGCTTGGAAATGCAGCTAGTGGAACATCTCTCCAAATATGATCTGAAGAGTCTTTATAATTGAGTAACGTGGCTGCTTCCCTCCACAGAGGCCAGCAAGCTCGTCATGTCCTATGTCGCCGCAGTGTGCGGGAAAGGAGCAGAAGTTAACCAGGTCAAGGAACAGCTGCTCCAGTCCAACCCTGTCCTGGAAGGTAAGAATTTCCTATTTGGTCCTCGTGATTCAAATAGCAAACTGTGTTTTCAGTTCGCTTCAACTGCCCAGTGTTGAGAGAGAGGGAAGGCCACGGTTCAGGGCAGAGCCTACTGAGACTGAAGCTCCAGCCTTGTGAGGCTGTTTCAAGCGCTGAAAAGAACTTTACTCGTGGAAAAGGAACTTGCCCGTTTAAAACATATTTTCGCCATTCAGTTTTTATTTAACTTATTTTGGTTCGCTTTTAAGAAACTGACTGTTTTTTGCAGTTGATGGTACAGTGATGATGTTTTATCATTCATGGTAATGCCTGTGGCTGGTTATGTCTGTTGTCATGGAAATCAAGGACTGAAGAAGGCCTGAATGCTATTTATTTCTCCCAAGCTCTGTTGTTAGCTCTCCAGTAACTAGCTCATATTCTTGGAGGCTAGAAATCTAAGAACAAAATCCTACTAAGGTAGGTTTCATTTGGAGGCATCTCTCACTAAGAACAAAATCCTACTCAGGTGGAGGTGTCACTCATCTTAGAGGCAACTCCCACCGTGTTCACGTGAGCTCTCCTTTCTGTGTTTCTTGGGAACAAAACCAGAAGTGAGCACCCTGGTGCCCCTTCTCCACGGTCCACACTCAGAACCAGTGCCTCCCAGAGGCTCACCTCTCGATTCTGTCTCATCAAAGGTTAGAGCGTTAACATATGAACGAGGAAATGGGGCAAGCACATTGGCCCATCATCAAGAATGAGTTAGAGACGAATTCTTTCATCAGATAGGGAATGACATTTACCTTTGGTACAAACCATGCTTACATTAAAAATAAAATTAAGATTCTGGAAGATGGCTCGGTGATAAGACTAGTTGGTGCTCTTCAGAGGACCTGGGTTTGGTTCCTAGCACATACATGGCCCTTTACAACTGTCAGTAACTCTGGTTCCAGAGTTACTTCTGGCTTTTGCAGATAGCAGGCATGGATGTTGTGTGTGTGTGTGTGTGTGTGTGTGTGTGTGTGTATACATATATATATCTGTATGCGCGCTTACTTCCATGTGTGATTTTATATATAATTATATATATAAAACATATATATATATACATATATATATATATATATACACATAAAATTAAAAAATGAGTAAATTTTTTTTTTAAATCATGAAATTCCAGCTTTTCCTTATTGGAGGGAGGCTGTTAAGTTTGCCTTATGTTACAAGCGTGTCAGTGTTGTGACTAACACAGTTGGAGCCCCAGTTGGATTTCTTAGCCTTGGCGCTGCTGTGCTGGGCCTGTCTTCGTTATGAGTGTGAGGCCTGTCCTAGCATTTATGGCCTCTGCTTGTCAGGTGCCAGTTGGGATAAGAAAAAAAAAATCTCCAAACATTGGCACTGTCCCCCAGGGAGTCAAAAGCACACTTTTAGAATCTGAGCAAGAGGAATAGTTTGGCTCAACCCATGGCTGCAAGCACAGAAGGACGGGACTGAAGGCTAATGAAAGCAGAGCTGTCTTGGGGTTGGTAGGCAACCCTTGACATGGGGGGTCGCGACCCCTCTCCGTTGCCTTTTCTACTCTGGCTGGGCCTTTCCTTCCCTCTGGGAAATCTTCTTGAACTGGGAACGTAGACGATGACTTTGTGCTTCAGAGAAAACACCATGCCCACTGAGGTGCCCGCCTGGCGACACAGGAGAGGCATGGAGCTCAACGGGCTATTGCATTTTGATCTCCACTTCATTTCTTCACTGGGATGGCCTGGACGCAGTGGCATCTCTACATTATTAAGCTGAGATCCGGCCTTTTTGCTTCCTGCCCTTGCTTTTGGGTTATGTGCCCTGCATGAGCTGTATTTCTGCACGCGCTTATTTTAGGAATGCTGTGGTGGACGGGAACAGCGGAGTGGAATGCCCCAGCTTGCATTTTTGACTAGGCTCCTTTTATTTGCTGGTATTTGAAATGAGGCTGCAGTGCAGGAAATGGAAGAAATGTCCACTGGTGGGTGTGTGTTATCTTTTATGGGAACGCTCTGCTTTTTAACTGGAGCTGCTACTGTAAATGGATATTTAGAACAATGAACTTTATAAAAATAAATAAATAAAACAACCAAGAAAGAAAGAAAAAAAAAAAAAAACACCAACCAACCGTGGAATGTGTCTCTCGGTTGTTCTATAATGGAGCACTTGTTTCAGATTTCCAAGTAAAAGTCTTGAGTGTTCAGGGTTGCGTTTGGTAATATGCAGCTCAGACTTGTTCGAGGGAAGGATGGTTTGTGGCTTGCCGATGGGGCTGTGAACCCAGTTCTGGAGCAGCCCTTCACTTCCGCCTGACTGTCAAGCCACAGTGCATTGATCTTTATGCGTCAGCTTCTGGAGCTGGGCTCTGGTCCTGTACTAATTAGTAGACTTGGCAGGCTTACATTTCAAACTTAGCATAAAGAACCAGCCCATAAAAGCATGGGGAAGAATTGTCACAGTTTAATGGGGACCAGGTCAAGTGTCCACTGTCATCAAGGTTGCACTCACAGATGACTTTTGGTTGGCAGTGAATTTGTGAGAATCCCCTCTTCCTCGGCGTGTCTCCTTTGGTGAGGGTTTCCAGTGCTTCCTCTCTCTCAGTGTACAGCATGCCAGCCTGTCTTCTTTTGAGGCGAGAGTTTGGCGTCAGGAACTTCGCAAACCATACTTGGCTCAAGCGTCTGTTAATATAAGGAACCTTCTCTGCTGACTTTGTAAATTTTGTCTTAACCTATCTTGAGCCAACGAATGTGGTGTGTGTTTGTTGAAATAAGGTCTGACTAGCCTTACTAAGTAGAGTACTTAGAGAACTTATTAAGTAGAGTAGGCTGGCCTTCAGCTCACGGAGATCTGCCTCCGAGAGTTGGGATTATATGCTTGCACCACTGTACCCGGCCAATTAACATGTTTTTAAGTAGAAAGCTCGATACAGGACCAGTAAGATGGCTTAGCAGGTGAGAAAGTACTTGCCACTAAGCCTGAGTTCCTGAGTTCAGTCCCCAGCACCCACGTAGTAGGAGAGAATCAGCTCTTTTAAGTTCTCCTCTGACTTCCACATGCCCACCTCCTCCATTAAATAATAAAGAAACGAAAGTTTTTTAAAAGACATAAAACATTGATTTAACAAGAAATATCACACGGTGAGTTTGCCTGCTAAATGGTCAAAGTTGGTCTCCCCAGAGAATACCTCCTTCTCTCCAGGTGCTGCTTTTGGGACTCCGTGGCCTCTCCAGGTCTTGTGCTCTGTGACACTTCCTTGTCACCCCAACCCTCATTTAACTCGACAAATCCATGGAGGCTCCAGATATGCGGTATCTAGCCTCTTATTCAAAAGGTTCATTTCATTTAATCCCATCTTCAGGAATGGTGCTGCTAAGTCTCAATTCTGACTCCTCGTCACCAAAACAGCTTGGGTTGGAGAGGGGCTTGGTAGAAAGGCAGAGTTTTGTGTCTTCCAGGGTGTCCTGGGCCAGAGTACCCTTGCACAAGAGCCTCAGGGGTCTCTCTACATATGTGACTTGTAACCTCACTACTCTCTTCTCTCTTTCCATCACCCCAGCGTGGCTTGTGAGCGTTTGTGCACAGGCTTGGTGAAACAGTTCATTTGCCTTGTCACTATGCTGTCACCTGTGTTAAACAGGACCCTTCTGTGCCTGGGGCAGAAGTACCCGCAGTTCTCATGGGCCCTCATCTCAACGGGAGTCCCAGGGCAGATTGGTCATCCTTGAAGCAACTAAGATCAAAACAGACTCGGGCTGTGCATTTTGGGTTACTTTAGTTCCCTTTATATTCTAGAAAGTTTCATATAGGTCCGCCTGTTGGGCATGAGCTAACAAAGTATGCATTGTTTCTATCTTATTTTAAATGACTCATTTATAGTTCTTATTGTACTGTAGTTATATAATCACATTTACGTTTTCAATTTCACATGCCCCCCGCAATCTGTATTCCCCACCCACATGCATCAAACCTATAATACTAGAAAATGATTTCTGAAATAGCCCTCGGGGTCATTTTGGCGGAGGACTAGGCACCTTGTTGCTGCCCACTAGATACCTGTCAGAAGGAGTTAAACAGCGTCAACCTCACCAAGGTTAAGTTTGGAATAACACCTGAAACCATGCCAGGATTCAAGCCTGCCACTTGCTCTTTTTCTGTGTATTTCTAATCACTGTGGGCAGTTTCAGAAATTTATTAAAATTTCTGCTAGATGCGTTTGCATGAGAATTGCGTGTAGAAATGCCGTCACGGGAAGCTGTGCTTGCCAGGGTTATTCCTGACCAGTACTACAGTTGCTTTATGTTTCTGCGCAGTATTATTTTTTTCTATCAGCTTTAATGATGCATCTGTCTCTTTCTCACCAGCTTTTGGAAATGCCAAGACTGTAAGGAATGACAACTCATCTAGATTTGTAAGTATTTGTCTAAGCTTAAGTGCTAACACTAATATTTAGTCCGTGCGTGTTTAAACAAGCAGATGTTTAATATTTCTTAATACACACATCTTTTAAAGTCAGAAGGCACCCAGCCCCAGTCGAGGACCACTGTAAGTTCTATAAAAGTTCTTTGTTTGTTTTCTGAGATTTTTTTTTAAGTTTTATTTTTTATTTTTGAGTGGCAAAGTATTTTTATCATGTTTTCTCTTAGTCTTCAATCAAAAAATTTCATGAGTTTAAAGAAGGCTATTTATAATCATTTCTTTATTCATCTAGAGTTTGGTATTTAGAAGTCATAATTAAGACTCAGAAATTGAGTAAAAAAAAAAGAAAGATCGAGTGAGTGTTGTTTGTATGCTCTGTCCCCTTTGTCTCTTATTTGATGATCTCAGAGAGGGTGGGATGTATTTTAAAACTTCTTGGCAGTAAAACCACTAGGCTTAGTAAGTGCAAAGGTCTGGGGGAACTGAGTACTGAAAACTGAAGCTAATCGATTTCTTGTCGTGACTGTGTCTGGCCCTTGCGGCTGTTCCGACCTCCTCCCCTGTTACTGTCCAGTGCGTGCCTGCATCTTGACGAGTTTGGCCCTCTCCACCTCACTTCAGACCCCTCATCTTCACAAAGATACAAACACTACCTGTGTTTTTGCTTTTTGCAGTACTGGGGACTTTGTGCCTGCTAAGTTATACCTTGTAGTACCCCACGTTTTCTCCTCTCTGCTTCTTTCGGTTATAGGGTTTTGTTAAGTTCCTCAGGCTGGCCTTGAACTCATAGCTCAGGTAGGCCTTGAAGGCTCTCATTTCTATGGCCTCAGCATCCTGAGTAAGGTGGGATTGTACATCTGTAGGATTTGGTCAGACTTCATGAAGGGATTTTGAGATTTTTTTTTTTCTTCTTCTGTGGGTTAACCAAATTTTTATATTAAAAGATCGTTTACTTGAGCAATCTTCTTGTCCATTGCTCATGCTGTTGGTGATTGCCGACGCTTCCCTACCAGGGGTTCTCCCTGCCCCCACCTCAGATCCCTCCTGGCCTTCTTACACAGGTTGTCCAACGCTTAAAGAAAGGAATGGTCTCTATGGAAATAGCTTTTGTAACTTAGAAAGTAGAAAACTAAGTAAGTTCTTAAACCCAAGGCCGCGAATTCTCCCATCGGAACAGCCTCTGAAGCTCTTGTAACCAGTTTGATCTAGGCGTTTACTTGTTTGGTCACATGGATAATCTCATTGCATGAATAGAATTTGAAGTGAAGTAATTCCATTGATTGGGCTTCTTTATGTGATAAAACTTGATTTTGTTTGCAAATTATGTATGCATGCACTTTTAAAGATATTTATGAATATATGTGGCCATGGCAATACAAAGGCAGAAAACTATATTGCTTAAAAGGTTATTATAGTGCAATTTAAGATCCAGTGAATGGCTTGGTAGGCGATTTATCTTATTAATAGCTTTAGAGAAATCCTCTTAGAACATGAGTATTAGGACTTGCTATTAACACTGGATCAGAGGCTAAATCATCTCCTGCTTAGCTTCTAGGAATTTCTCTGCTTTGTGGTCTATGACTTGATTAATTAACACACCCAAATACATGTTATAGTTTTATAATGGACTCTATGCTATTTTGTGTGTGGGCTGTGATATTGCTTAACAGTACCCTGTTCCAGGTCGGTTAACCTAGAATGAATTTGTTGATCGCTTTACTGAGAAATCTGACAGGCCTTTAATTAAGACACATTGGTCATAGCTGACACTTATAACCAGTGCGTTCAAGGACGTACCTCCGTCCCATATGCCCCAGTATTTTCAGGAACTTTTTTTTTCTTCTAAGAAAGAGACTCAGTGTTTAAGGCTTTATTAGCGTTATTGCTTAAGCAGTGCGTGAAGCATCTGTGTGCAGACTGCGTTGGATAGGCTCTGGAGGGAAGAGGAGGGAACTCGGAACTGTTAGAAAGCGGTTTTATCCAGCCTCTCATTCATTAAGATTTTTGTTTGTTTGATTGTTTGTTTGTTTGTTTGTTTTGAGACAGGGTTTCTCTGTATAGCCCTGGCTGTTCTGGAACTCTGTCTGTAGACCAGGCTGGTCTTGAACTCACAGAGATACTCATGCTTCTGCCTCTCAAGTGGTGGTAATAAAGGCATGTGCCACCACCATTCAATAAGAATTTTAGCCCAGCAGAAGTGGCACACACGTTTAATCCCAGCACTTGGGAGACAGGGGGAAGTAGATCTCTGATCGAGGCCAGCCTGCTCTATAGAGTGAGTTCCAGGACAGCCAAAGCTACAGAGAAACCCCGTCTCGAAGAACCAGGAAGAAAAATTAAAATGTATGGATTTGCTTCTGTGTTTTACTATAAGTATAGGTTTCCTTCCGCGTCCCGTGTAGCCCGGGGCCTGCCTTTTTGGCAGCTGGAGTGATCTTGCAGACAGGTTCCAGCACGCCTCTTTGGTGCCCCTTCTCGTTTACAGAACAAGTTCCTTCGGCAGCTTCTAGGGCCTGTCTCGCCGAAACGCTGTCTCCGCTTCTCAGCCCCCCTCAGTCTGCCCCTCCTTCACCCGCCTCTGTGGCCCTGTGGCATCCCAAGTGCTTCTCAGCCCCACGCCTTTGCAGCTGTCTTCTCCTTTATGTTGAGTGAATGCATTATAGACCTGCCCACGATGGGTGCTTGCTAGACCTGCATATGCTGGAGGTGCTGTAGACCTGCATACGCTGGGTGGCATGTTGAATTTTTTATGTCTCCCTTCAGATGATACCTTGGTAATACTTTTTTTTTTTTTGATATTTTCTTTATTTACATTTCAAATGTTATCCAGGTCCCCCCACCATCTCGGGAAACCCCCTATCTCACCACCACCACCACCCACGATTCTATGAGGGTATTCCCCCACCCACCCACCTACTCCTACCTCCCTGCCCTCAAAGTCCCCTACACTGGGGCATCGAGCCTTCACAGGACCAAGGACCTCTCCTCCCATTCATACCCGACAAGACCATCCTCTGCTGCATATACAGCTGGAGTTATGGGTCCCTCCGTGTGTATTCCTTGGTTGGTGGTTTAGACCCTGGGAGCTCTGGTTGGTTGATATTGTTGTTCTTCCTATGGGGTTGCAAACCCCTTCAGCTCCTTCAGTTCTTTCTCTAATTCCTCCATTGGGGATCCCATGCTCAGTCCAGTGGTTGGCTGTGAGCATCCACCTCTGTATTTGTCAGACTCTGGCAGAGCCTCTGAGGAGACGGCAGTATCAGGCTCCTGTCAGTAAGCATTTATTGGCATCCACGATAGTGTCTGGGTTTGGTGACTATATATTGGATGGATCCCCAGGTGGGACAGTCTCTGGATGGCTTTTCCTTCAGTCTCTGCTCCACACTTTGTCTCTGTATTTCCTCCCATGAGTATTTTGTTCCCCTTTCTAAGAAGGACTGAAGCACCCACACTTTGGTCTTCCTTCTTCTTGAGCTTCATGTGGTCTGTGAATTGTATCTTGGATATTCCTAGCTTTTGAGCTAATATCCATTTATCAGTGAGTGCATACCATGTGTATTCTTTTGTGACTGGGTTACCTCACTCAGGATGATATTTTCTAGTTCCATCCATTTGCCTAAGAATTTCATGAAGTCATTGTTTTTAATAGCTGAGTAGTACTCCATTGTGTAAATGTACCACATGTATCCATTCCTCTACTGAAGGACATCTGGGTTCTTTTCAGCTTCTGGCTGTTATTTATAAGGCTGCTATGAACATAGTGGAGCATATGTCCTTGTTATATGTTGCAGAACTGAATCTAAGAACACATGAAATCGATCATTCACCAAGATCAAATAGACTTCATCCCAGGGGTGTAGGAATGGTTCAATATACAGAAATCCATCAATGTAATCCACTACATAAACAAACTCAAAAAAAACCCCACATGATCATTTCATTAGATGCCGAAAAAGCATTTGACAAAATTCAACATCTTTTCATGTTAAAAGTCTTGGCAAGATCAGGAATGCAAGGCCCATACCTAAAAATAGTAAAAGCAATATACAGCAAACCAGTAGCCAACATCAAACTAAATGGAGAGAAACTCGAAACAATCCCACTAAAATCAGGGACTAGACAAGGCTGCCCTCTCTCTCCCTATCTATTCAATATAGTACTTGAAGTTCTAGCCAGAGCAATTAGACAACAAAAGGAGGTCAAAGGGATACAAATTGGAAAGGAAGAAGTCAAAGTGACACTATTTGCAGATGATGTGATAGTATAATTAAGTGACCCCCAAAATTCAACCAGAGAACTCCTACAGCTGATAAACAACTTCAGCAAAGTGGCTGGATATAAAATTAACTCAAGCAGATCGCAATACCTTTCAAATACTGTGACTTCATCTTGATTTTATTTGCCTACGGTATTTAATACTCTTTAGAATTGCTGTATCAGATTGCCACATCTTGTCCTCATTGACCTGAGATTCTTATTGGTACCATGGGAACAAGTACTCTGACTTCCTTGTGTACCTTTTAGGCTCTTAATAGTTAGAAGAGTACATGGTGCCACTGTAGACACTCAGAAAACACTTAACCAGTGAATGCTTCTCTTTAAGAAGCTTAGAGACTGATTGGGGAAGTTGGGTGTATCCATAGTGATGACACGGTACATACATTTTTATGTTTTTCAGAAAGTTACAGGTGAAATTTTATGGACTTTTAGAGAAGATTCTAGGGTAGGAGACAGGGTTAAAGGGACTCAAAAATCCTCTGGAAAACAGGGAAAGATTGGCTGGGTACCATGAGGAAGCCTGGGCCTGAATTTACCATAGCTTGTTGCTGGACCTAAGAGTGTGTGGAAGGGATTCTAAGACCACGGACTGAGATTCTAACTGGAGCATGCTGGGAGTCAAGTTTCCAGTCTCTACACATTGTAAGTTACAGAAAGCTACAATTCGTTTCCAAGTAGACTAGGGACAACATCAGACCCCAGCTTTAGATGAGCTGTGAGGGTGTGGCTGCCTTGGGAAATCTCACAGCTGTCCAGCAGTTCACTGGTGGTTGGCTTCCTGTCCTCCTCTCTGCAGTGCTTACACTCCTGTCATGTCCTGTCTGACAGCTTCTTCAGAGAAGTCATCAGGCCCTCAGACTGAGTTAAGCCTATACCCAGTGCCTTGCCAGTGCGTGTGTCCCTACCTACACCTGCAGTGGGTTTTTCTGTTTTTGTTTTTCTCTTGGTGTCCAAATACCTTACAAAGCCAACTTAGGAAGGATTTGTTTTGGCTTACAGTTTAAGGAGAAGCAGCCATGATGATCTCTGACATTGTGCCATCTGTCCTTTGGTTGGCCCCTGTGTCCAAAAGGTTTCACAGCTTTCCCAATCAGCTCCACCAGCTGGCACCATATGTTCAAACATCAAGCCATGGGGAGCATTTCACACGTACATTGTCACCTTGGAAGGTTCCAACTCTTGCCTCACTAAGCCCCTCCACCCACTCTCTGGATCCTGTTGCCTCCTGTGCCCAGGGACGCGTGTGGAAGGTATCTCCTCCCTGGAGGTCAATCTCTAGCCCACCTCTTTTAGAGCTTTCTTTCCTCGTCTCTCGTTGCTCTGCCTCCTGTGTTCCTGCTATTCTGGAGGGCCTCTCTGTCAAGCCCCAGCCTGTCCCTGCGACTCTGGCTAGCTCTTGTCTGTGTTCGCCTTTTGCTGCTCCTGCTGGAAGCTGTCAACATTTCTCCCTTCATCAGTGCAGCCACCTGATACCCTGGTCCCTTGGTACCGTTGCATCTGGTCCTGCCCCTTTCTAGTCCAATGCACGCTAATCAGGTGATCTTGTAAAGTGGCAAATCTGATCACGCCTGTTTGTTTCGGAGCCTTCAGGAACAATGGCTCAGGTCAAGAGAATGTCAAAAGGTCACAATGCTCTAAGTTTGTTCTCCAGTAAACCCTCCCTTACTGTCTTAACAAGAGCTGGTCCTTGTGCCTGCTTCTTCTGTTCCCTAACTCCTGTCCACCTAACTTCAGACATTTTCTTTCATTGTGAACGCACTTCCTCTTCCCTTGTCTTCCCACCTTGCATACTGGTGTGTATCCATGCGTTCTGGTCTCTCCACCACAATGTCCTGTTGACCAGGCTGCCAGCTCCTTCCCAGCAGAGATGGCGCCTGGCTTTTGCCCTCCTCTCTGCTTTTTTCAACCTAAAAGAAATGATTTGGAGACATTTACTTGATACACATGAAGATTTTAAAAGAATAGATGGCAGTGGAAGAGGAGATGTGAGAGAGCATCTGTAAGCTCATAAAAAAGTCACAAATTGCATTGTTGACCAAGTGCCATGTGGTCACATTTTTCCACCCTTCCTATCACATTTTGAAAATTAATGAAACTCTTAGGGAAAATTATATACAAAGTGTCTATGAAACAAAACAAAAAGTTTTTACTAATAAAATAAACACACTCATTTCCAAACACAGAGCAACTGTCATGGTTATTCTGATGGTCATGTGATGCATTGGAGACTGACCGTAAACTTCACCATGCTAAGCTCCGGCCAGCTTAAGATACTGTCTATAATGTGAACCCAGGCTTTATATTGCTGTACAATGTGGGTCAAAAGTCACTAAATGGAATAAGTAGTCATTGATTCCGAGCTTGTGACACCACATCATTGTGTGTTGGTTACAGAAGACGGGAACGTGGCTCACTGACTGCCTGATACGGAGTTTGTATGGCGAAAACATATTCTCCTCTAAAATGAAATAGCTTATCTTTCCAAACAGTTTCTCTGCCAAGACTATTACTTGTGCTTTCAGTCTTGATTTGAGAAAAGTCTGAAGAGGGGAAAAAAAATCACATGATGGAAAGGATCCCCGCCCCCCTCCTTCCTTGTCTGTGTGGCTGTGTGCATGTGTGTTAGCCACGATCTCGATGGGCTCTAGGTGTTGGGTATACAGTGTGAATTATTCGCGGAGGCACGTGACTTTGATTCATGCTTATATGAAGTACCTTTGAAACAAAGGATTAAAAATGAGTCAGTATGAAGTTTTCCAAAACACGGGCTTTTGATATGAACTTACAGAGTCTTTCTTTGACAGGGCAAATACATGGATATCGAATTTGACTTTAAAGGCGACCCACTGGGAGGAGTGATAAGTAACTGTAAGTATTTTTACTCGACTCTTTGTATTCATAAACCAGGTGAGAATAATAAAACAAGCATTTTAAAATAGTGGAAAACATTTAAATACTGTGTCTTGGACAAGGTGAGAAGAGGTCTGTTTACTTTTTAAAAAAAATTTCAGCCATTGAATTCCAGATTGCTTTATGATATAATGTAAGGTATATATATGTGTGTGCATACATGTATGCGTGCATTCATATACATATATATTGTTTGTTTATGGATTTCGAGTTTTTTCCCCTTTTCCATTAGTTTATTTATTCACTTTACATTCTGACTGCTGCCCCCTTCTTCCATCCCCCCCTTACTGAATCCCTCCCCCATTCTCCCTACCCTTCTCTGAGAGTGTGGAGGCCCCCCCAGCCCTGATACATCAAGTCTCTGCAGGACTGGGTGCATTTCTCCCATTGAGGCCAGACGAGGCAGCCCAGTTAGGGGATTCACGGGCAGGCAATAGATTTAGGTACAGCACCTGCTCTAATTGTTGGGGGACCCGCATGAAAACTGAGCTGCACATCTGCTACGTATGTGTGGCGGTGGGGGACGGGGTTCTAGGTCCAGCCTGTGTATGCTCTTTGGTTGGTGGTTCAGTCTTTGAGAGACCCTAACAGTCCAGGTTAGTTGATACTATTGGTCTTCCTATGGGGTTCCTCTCCCTCCGGGTCCCTCACTCCTTCCCTCAACTCTTCCATAAGGCTCTGTGAGCTTCACTCGGTGTTTGCCTGTGGCCTCTGCATCTGTTTCAGTCAGCTGATGTATGGAGCCTCTCAGAGGACAGTTATGCTAGGCTCTTGTCTGCAAGCATATCAGAGTATCATTAATAGTATCAGGGTATGCCCATGAGATGGGTCTAAAGTTGGGGCAGTTATTGGTTGGCTATTCCCTCAGTCTCTGTTCCATCTTTGTCCCTGCATTTCTTGTTGACAGGACAGATTTGGGGTTGGAAGGTTTTGTTGGTGGGTTGGTGTCTTTATCCCTCCGTTGGAGGTCCTGCCTGGCTTTTATAGGAAGTGACCACTTCAGGTTCCCTATGTCTACTGCTCAGAGTCTAGACTAAAGTCGCCCCTATAGATTCCTGGGAGCCTCCCCATCCCTGGTCTCTGGCATGTCCTAGAGAGCATCCTCCTGGCCCTCTGGCCCTCTCTCCTGTCCCTCCCCACAGCTCCATCCTGAACCCTCTCCCCCGTTCCCTCTCTCACCCATTCCTCTCCCCCCATCTGTTGAGAGAGAATCTTGGCTGTCTCACTCAACAGACCTCAAAACTCATTTATCACTGTGGCTGGCTAAATCTTTGTTGTTAAAGATTAATTTAATACCTTTGGGAAACTTTTTAGAAATCTATACTAAAGTATTTGTTGTATTTATGTCTCACAGGTCTTTACACTAATCTCTAATGTGACAAAAAATCCTTCAAGGGTGATTTTTCCATAACAAAATATATTCTGTGATTAAAAATAGATTCTATTTTAAGGAATTTATTAATTAATTTTGTAGTGCTAAGATTGAACCCAGGGCCTCACACACACTGGGCAAGTGTGCCGAGCTTGACCTTAGCCCTAAAATATCATTGATTTGTTGTTGTTGTTGGTGGTGGTGGCGGTGGTGGTCTGTGTGTTTTAGACAGTGTTTCTCTGTGTCACCCTGGCTATCCTGGAATTCACTCTGTAGACCAGGCTGGCCTCAAACTCACAGAGATTCATCTGCCTCTGCTTCCCAAATGCTGGAATTAAAGGTGTGCCACCACCCACCACCCAGCTAAATGAATAGTTTTTTTGTTTTGTTTTGTTTTGTTTTGTTTTGTTTTGTTTTGTTTTGTTTTGTTTTGTTTTGTTTTCGAGACAGGGTTTCTCTGTGTAGCTCTGGCTGTCCTGGAACTCACTCTGTAGACCAGGCTGGCCTCGAACTCAGAAATCCGCCTGCCTCTGCCTCCCAAGTGCTGGGATTAAAGGTGTGCGCCACCACCACCCGACAATGAATAGCTTTTTAAAGGAACCTTTATCTAATACAAAGAGTGAGCAGACCTGGGCCTCAGATGTTCTTTTGAGAATTGTCACCTCTCTTCCAGGATAGCTAGATAATAAAAAAAATGTAGTATAGCTGTTAATAAGATGTTGAATCATTAACTCCTTCTGAGGGTGGCCGGGGTATAGAAATCAGCCGGACTAGGTAAGGGCTGCTCTAGTTCCCTGGCCAGCGTCTGCAGCCTGTCGGGAGTGAGCCGTGCTCCTCCACTGGCTGCCGTGCTCCTCCACTGGCTGCCGTGCTCCTCCACTGGCTGCCGTGCTCCTCCACTGGCTGCCTTCATTGCCGGGGAGCTGGGGAGCCGCCACACCACCCTGGTGCTTCTCCTTTTTCTATTTTTTTTTTTTAAATTTTAAATATCATTTGTTTGGAAATTAATTATAACACACAAACGTTTATGTGCCCTCGGCCATTATCTTATCCTCCTGAGTGTTCTGGGTTTTTTTTTTTTTTAAGGATCACACCTCTAAGAGGCTCACCCCAATTTTAATAGGAATTGTTAAAATGAAAATAAATATATGTATGGATTAGATAATGAAGTGAGAACTGTCTAAGTGTTCAGAACACCTTTAGTGGCTTGTTACAGTAATGATATTCCTTTTATTTTTTTAAAAAAGATTTTTTTAAAAAAAATTTAAATTATGTATAGGTGTGTGTCTGTGTCTGTAGATTGAGTGCGGGTGCCAGAAGAAGGTGTTGGATCCCTCAGAGCTGGAGCTCCAGGTTGTTGTGAGTGGCCAGTGTGAGTGCTGGGAAGCGATCCTGGATCCTTCAGAGGAGCAGCCAGCACTCTTAACCACTGAGCCATCTCTCCATGACTACCATGCCCTTTCCAAGTGAAATGTGTTGCTGAATCTGAGCTATAAAAATGGGGGAAATGAGCCATGATCTGGCGAAAGAGGAGATGGTTAGCCCCAAACCCTTGAACCCCAAGCTGTTCATCAGCTCTTCCTGATCAGCCCTAGGGCCAGCGGGGAGCCGGGTAGAAATTGGTGTTTTAAGTAATTTGAACATACTATGTAGCCGAATTTGTGGAGTGTGTTGGGGGAAGGAGGGAGAGGGCAAGAATGAGAACACGTGTATATACCATGGCTGTTCATGAGTATATGAAGGTCAGAGGTCAATGTCAGTGTGAATGTATGGAGGTCAGAGGTCAATGTCAGAATGAGTGTTTGGAGGTCAGAGGTCATCTTTATTCATTCTCCACCTTATTTTTTGAGATGAATTTTGAACCTGGAGCTCATGGATCTGGCTTGACCACAGGTTAGCACGCGCCAGACTTCTTGTATCTTTGTCTCTCCAGGGTATCGTAGGTGCACGTACCAGAGTCTGGGTCTTTACGTAGTCCTAGGGACCTAAGCTCGTGTTGTCATGCCTGTGTGGCAGGCACTTTAGCAGCTGAGCTCTCTCCCAGCCCCCAAGTAGCTAAATTTTAAAACAAAAATTCCATCACAATTCACAGACAGGGCTACCGTTTTCTCATCTTTGAAGTAATGGTGAGTTCTGTGGTTCTTTCCACTCGGCCTTTTGCAGTTCCTACATGATTTAACTTTTTCTTTTGGTTTGCCTGACTATGTACTTTTGTATGTTATTCATTTTGATTGCACATATTTGTGAGAATGTATCATTGTGAGGAAAATGCCTTGAAGGGAAAGTTTGAATATGAAATGAAATTGGGTAGGATACTGAAATTTAGATGAGATGATTGTATATGCCAAATATGGAAGCAAAGTACTCATGCAGTGTGCATATCCTGTAACCAGAAGCAAATGTTTGTGACCCCTACCAGGCAACCTGGGCAGGCTTTCTGCAGTGTATGGCGGCTGATGAGAGCTGTCTAGGAGAGAGGGTGACTTGCGTTTAAGACTACCATTTTAGGAGTAGTTAATTTTAATTTGGCAAGCTCTCCACAAATCTTTAGTACTTTCTTTTTATAAGGCACACTAACCCGAATTATTATATTATTAACCCTGGTTATTACATTAGCTAGTGGTTACATTAACTAGTTATTACATCAACCAGTTATTACATTGGTGGCAGCATTGGGTTCCTCCTTTCGCCATAGAACCTGCAGATGAACATTCTGGAATTATTTAGTCAATAGTGTTCTTGACGAGTCTATGTAAATAATTAGAGGTTACTTCATTATAAGTATGAGAAAATAATTTTGGATTTGAAATTTCAGTTCAAGTTTTAAACAGAAATGTCTCTTTGATGTAAGAATCAGAAGATTCTTACAGTATCCATGGAGAATAAATACTAAACACTTCTGTTCCATTAAGATTAATATGTCTGTGTGAATGAATTTCATATGGTCTTGGTTACTATTTGTTCCCACAAGAAAATTGTGAAGTGGGAACACCCTGGTATTTAAGAGAAGCCTTTGCTTTAGAGAGGACAGGAGATCTCACCCCATATAGGCAGGACCTAGGCATGGTGGTCGCAGGAGCTGCTGGACTGACTCCAGTGTGTGTAAAGCAGAGGGCGATTCCCCTGGCCATGACCATGGAAGTAGCTATTTGCAGCCTGGAAAAGAGGACAGACTTTGCTCTCTTGTGGAAGATATACATAGCTTCCTTTCCCAGCAACCACTAGTAAAAGCACAAATTGTTACCGGCTACAGTTATCACCCTAGGAGAGGGCCAAGAGCCCTCTAGACAGTTGTATACTGGGAAGTGGAAAACAGAGGCCAATAACTCAGCTCCCTCTTTCTAAAAGAGATATGCAGTAAGAGTCCGGAACTCACCTGAAAGTTACAGATCCCAGAGGGCGGGGCTGTGCGGAAGGAGGTGTAGTTAAAATGGAAGGTGACAAATGCTTTTCTTTAGCAGAGAAGATAAAACAAACATGGAATCACATACCGATGTCCCACCCACCTGGAGCAGCAGTGCTCCTAGTTGGGGAAGGCTTGTTGGTCACATACTAGTCAAGTGCTTGTATTTACTGTTGTGACACCAGGTTCTTCTTTGAGAAAACGGGCTCCTCTTCCTCCTCCTCCTCCTCCTCCTCCCTCTTCCTTCTCTTTCTCTCTCTCCTTCTCTTCCTCTTCCTCCTCTTCCTGCTCCCCCTCCTCCTCCTTTCTTTTAATACTCCCAGGCACCTTCTTAAGTCTGTGGTGCTTGGAAGCAATTAGGCTGTGGGGAAATGTGATAGAAATCTCAAGGGTTTTTATCTGCTCAAAGAATAGCACAGAGAGGAATCTGCTCTGAGAATAGTTTCTGATTTCAAGTGAATCGTCTCATGTGTCAACTAAGGTGAAAACTCTGGCTGCCCTCATCCCACTTAGGTGTCAGGAACCTATGAAATGATGCCGCACGTGACTAACCGGAGAGGCACAGGCAGCCCTGGCTGTCCCGTCTACTCCATTCATTTGGGCATCTACTTCATGAGCACATCTCTTCCTTGTTTATCACATGATCGCGCTGGTGTTTCTTCCAGGACGGCAAGTTACTGCAATTCTCTGGTCCTCTACATCTTCATCCTTGAAGTGAGATTAGTAGTGTCTAGCTGTGTGAGGATCTGTTCTTCACCAGCTCTAACATGGCTGTTGTGGGACCTGACATGCAGTGAACACTCAATAAATGTTTATTTTCCTTTATTAAATACAAATCTGTTCATTGTCTAGAGCCTTCCACCAAATACATAGTCTGTAAGCACAGAGGCAAGCTCTCTATTGCTAACCAGCGGCTGAATAAATCTGGCATCTGAGACAGACAGACAGACACACACACACACACACACACACACACACACACACGAACATGTCAATATGTGCTTTTGAATAATTTAAGGAGTAAAGCTCCAGATTTAGTGTGTAATTGTATCTGTGATTTTTTTTTTGGTAATCCTGACGGTGGAATTTAGGACCTCATGGTTCTGTTCTGTACCCCCAAGCTGCCTCTCCGTTCTTTCTTTAGTATTTTACATGTTCCTACACTAAGTTGCAGGAGCACGTAACCTAGTAAAACTGAGATTTGTTGCAGTCCGTGTCCGTGGCCTCTCCCTATGGCTGTTGCCCCATCCGACTCACTGGACTAAAGACCATGGGGTGGTGGTGGTGGGAGTTGGACCATGTACATCTGGGGTTGGGACTCAGGATTTTAGATAAAGTGACTTGGCCTCTCTTCCCACTGAGCCATCTCACAGCCCAACAATTTTATTCTTAACAGCCACAATTGGATAGATTTCCAGGAAATGGCCACTATACATTTTCTGTCTGTGTCCACAACCTTGCGATGGCACATTCTCGGTGACTCAGGGCTTGGCCATGAGGTTTGTTGTAGTCAGTGGAACTGTTATCAAGGAGAGCTTAGCCAGACTTGGAAACTGATTGCACGTTGGAGTTTGCCCCTTGCTGTTTTCGGAGTCTTTCTTCACTACAGTGCGTACAAGCTCATAGTTGTCTGTTTGGGACAGAGGAGGGGCAGGAAATGAGCCCTCCAATATGCGTTTGGGGACATCGTCTATCAGCCATCAGCCATAGAGCGAGAGCAAGCCCAGCGCTGATGAGCCCCACTGGTGATCACACTCAGTGCTTTACATACTGAGGTGTAAAGTGCTTGCTTACACTGTCCACACCGTTCGATGTAGACATTACGGGCAGGTGGAAAATAGGCATGGGAGTCCAACTGGGAAAGAGAGAGCTCTGTCACAGTTAAAAGTTGGTTTGTCACCCGAACACATAATGTGTGCTTGTAGCCCTCTGGGAGGTAGAAGTCAGGAAGCCATTACTGATAGCCCTAAGTGTCCATGGCGTCTCCCTGTGGCCAGTGCCCATCTGTCTCACCGGACTGAAGAGCAAAGCCGTCATGGAGGACACAGACCACGCCTGCACCTCATTCTCAGGCCTGCAGTGCAGTGGCCCCTCCTCCTGCCCTGGGGAGGAGTGAGGCAGGATTAGTTGAGGCTGGGGAGATTTCCTGGGGAACATTCTTCTAAGACCTTTGAAGGCAGAGGGATGAGCTGCCCTTCACGGAAGGTAGAGATGGCGCTGTGCCTCTGGTTCCTCTCCTCTTGCATTCCTTGTGAAGTTAGGGTACAGATGTTTGCTGCTTTTGTGTGTTGTCTCCTCGAGACTTATTGTTTAACCTCTCTGTGGTATATTCTTACCATTGTAGTATATGCAACGTGGTTGTACTCTTTCTATATTATGTAAGACATACAGCTTTGTTCTTTTATATACTACTGTTGGTCTCATTGATGGCAAATCATTGGTTAGGAATGAAACTGCCCAATCCAATACATTCTCAAGGAAACCGATCTAATTTGTTTCTTGACACCATATGTGTGAGACGGATTCGAAGAACCTTATAGATCAATCAGTCATCGAGTCCTTGGTAGACGGTGAACATCTACCTACCTGTAGAGAGTATCTGCTTTTAATATGCCTTCCATAGGAATACAAATCATTACCAAATTTAGCTAGCATATTATCTTGTTTGTAAAATTAGGCTGAGCTTCATTCACATTTTGATCTTTTTTGCCCTGTGTGTGTGTATGGTGGACATGTGGTGTGTGGTGTGTGTGTGTGTGTGTGTGTGTGTGTGTGTGATCATCTTCAGTTGTTCTTCCACCTTGCTCACTGAGACAGGGTCTCTCAGTCAAACTCCGAGTTCATGAGCATAGCTAGCCTTGCTACTCATCTTGTCCTGGGACGTCTTCCTTTTTAGATATTACTACAAGCAGCTTACCATGCCCACTTGACTTTTATGTGAGTCCTGGAGATCCAATCTCAAATAGTCATGTTTTTAAAAGAATTGTAATGATTTAAAAATCTATGTCCCTAATGGATGATGTTTATATTTTGAATTTTCTAGTGTTCAGCAATTCCTGGTTATTGGGTAGTTGGAGAAGAGGAAAATGGTTAAAATCGAATAACAATGATAGTTTCTTATATTACAACCACATGCAGTTTGAATGAGTCTTTTGCTTTAATGACAGGGCCTAAGTGCATTCGATGAAACTCTAGGTGTTTTCTCTGTGTTCATCTTGAACCACCAGGGGGAAGGTGTGGAGTCTCTGGGGCACGCAGCATTCTGAGTCCTGGACTTTCGGCATTATCTGTCCTCACTAATGAAAATGAGATGAAGGTGGCTCTTCTGTAAGCCTGCGCTGGGAACTTGGCGGCTCCCTTATTCTTGTTTGCTCTTTTGATGCTCTGTATTGACCTAACAGTCATAGCAACCATTGATGAAATCTAATTTTTCCTTAACTTCTAAACAGCTGCTGGCTTGGATGGACAGTTATAGATAATACCTGGTCCTCCCGTTCCCCTCCTGTCCATCTGGACAGTGACTGGGAGGGAAGGACGGCGAGCACTTAGGTGGAGAGGTGTAGGCCTCCAGGGACAGAGCCTGCAGCTTCTGTTTTTCCATTCGTTATGAGGCTGCTGCTTTTCCTAGGAGAGAGACCATGTGTGAAACGAAGACATTTTTTTCCAGGTTGGCCAATCCTTTTGTTAGGCCCCAAGATTAGCTGGTAATTTCTCAGAATCCGAAAGCCCTTGAAGTGAAGGCCGATTCTTTGTGTCAGTGTCAGCTGGCGATGGCTTGTGGGTAGGAAAGCAAGTTCTACTTCCAGGGTTTCTTTGTCCTCATTACTTCTTTCTGCTTGAACTAATGAGTTTATCTCTACATAATGTGAATTTACGTCTAGCTTTACATCTCGAGATGCAGTGGCGTTGGGGTATCTGGAGATTTTTCATATGTTCTATACTAAGTAACTGGTATCTGGTAATAAGATCTCTAAATCTCCCTATCAGAGGACAGCCAGTACCAACGGGAGTTCCGCCGGCAGAAGAGGCCTGGTGGTGGTCTGTTTTCATGTCATTCAGGGCATGTTTAAGTAAATTAACGTGGTCAGGTAAGAAGTCCTGCAGCGAGCTGAGAGTATATTTTCAACTTTGAGTAATTATTTGTTATGGTTTCATGCCGTTTCCTTGTGTGGGTACACACTCATTTAGCACCAAACACCAAGAGGGAATGTTCCAAGCATTAGTAAACTATTTGGGGGCAAACACCGTCTCTAATTACTTTTCTACCTAGAAGCTTATGACTTCGTGAAAACTCATAAAGGAACTGGACTAGGCTCTGGGGTGATATAGTAAGCACTGCAAGTCGTAAAACCTTCAACTGCCGTAGAGTCAGAGCTTCCTGGTTTTGGGAAGAGTTGCTTAGCAGATTTATAAAGTCTAGCATTTTCCAAGTGCTTAAGGGTTTCCCTCTTTCTTTTTTCCTGAAAGATTACAGAGCTTAACCATGAACCCCAGCAACCCAAGCTGTAGGTTCACACTGTGAGACACAAGCTTCGTTTTCTCTTCTATCAGGTGGAGAAGACAGAGTTAACTTCAGAGGAGCTGCTCAGGGCGGCACGTGCTAACAACGGAAAGGAAGGGGAAGTTGTGCCTCTGCTTCCTTTCTGAACCTTTCCTTTTAAACACACGCACTGTCGGTCACGGTTGAATGTGGCTACCATTACTGACCATGTCAGCGCATGTTTTAGGTCAAATACATCCAGGCCACATTCTTTGTCTCCCTGGTCTTACCTCAGCAATGGCGCCTGCAATGAATCTGACCGCCATGGCTGTTTTACTTTCTCCATGCTCTGAACATTTTCAAAGGGGCCAGGGGTCAGGCCAAGCAGTGTGGTTTGATGGCATAATGTGGCCAATGTGTCACGTGCCTTCTGAAGGTATTATTTATGAGCATGAAAAATGATGTGTCAAGTACTGTCAACCACTCTGGTCCCATCCCTAAGGGCCCACTGTTAGGTAAGCAGCAGACTGTGGAGGGAGATATTTATTATTTATTTACAACATGTAGGGATCTGAAAAGAGGCTGGAGTTGTTAATCACTCTGCCTTCCTCACCTCACTTTCTCAGTTATAAGCAATTTTTCATTCCTCTCTGAGCATGCGTGCGTGCGTGCGTGCGTGCGTGCGTGTGATTGTGGGCATGCATACGCCATGGGCCTGTGTAGAGGTCAGAAGATGACTTCAGGGGTTGATTCTTTCCTCCTCCTTTGTTTGGGACATGGTGTGCAGTACCAGGTAGCTGACCCATGAGATTGTGGCGATTCTCCTCGATCCTTCTGTCTCACTGGAGATGTCAGGAGCACAGCCACGCACAGCCACATCTGGTTATACTTGCACTCCTGCTGTCTGAGCTCTGGTTCTTATACATGCTCGTCAGGTGCTGTATCCCCTGAGCCATCTCCCCAGCTGTCAGCTTAGCCTGTCACCCGAAAAGACTTCTGTGTTGGTTTGTATGACACAGTTACTACTGTATGATGTATAAGCCAAGAGGAAGAAAGCTTTCTTTCTCATCTGCTCCCTCCTGACTAGTTACTGGTGCTTATACAGCCCCGGTTTGTCTTTCTCACCTACTCAGTTACTTTCTCCTAGAAGTGTGGGGATTTCCTTTCAGGACTAGCTCCTCTGTGAAGAGTGTGCTCCTGGGTTCTGTGCTCTAGAATTGGGCAGTACTGTTCTGATCTTTCAGGAGCTTGACCGCTTGACAGGTAAAACGAGACCGTAGTTTTAACCATTCGTTTATCCGCACTCATGGATACTTAATTGTTTGAAGTTCATTTTCTTTAGAGATGATGACTATTTCAGCTGCTCTCCCCCTAAGTTACACTGATTTGTGCCTTTGACTTTCTACCCTCCCCTTTTTTCTAAATGCCAAGTCTTCATTATCCTTCACCCACAGATTAGGGGCACTGCAGTCTCTTGAGTTTTGTGACCGCTGGAAATGAACATAAAGTATCTGTAAAATCTCATTTCTAATACTTTTGTGCTTAAATATTTTTGTTTGTTTTTCCAGTTGGCATAGTATAGGTCTTGAGTCCCATCTCTTCATTCTTATAAACAGCCTTGTATATTTAGAATTCTCCAGATTTCCCATTGGACATAGCTACATTGTCAAATTCTCCTCAGCCTGCCTCCTCAAATGCTCTTATAGATGCCTTATAGATCCAAACGGAAAACATCCGTGAACATTCCCAGGGAGCCTTCATGGAGATCTTCCAACCTCACACCCCTTAAATAACATTTGGATTTCAATGTGATTTGGACTTAGTCTGCCAGTAATATAAGTACACAGACCTGATGGTTCAGAATGTCACTGCTATAATGTTTTATAGCTAGAAGTGTAAATTTATAAAGATGTATTTTATAGTCAAACTTGGCCCTTTACAGCAGAGCTTAGACCCTGGTTTGTGTATCTGGTGAGGAGTTAGCAGGATACAAGGCAGGAGGAGATTACTGTCTGTAATTCTGCCACAATGACTCCTTTCTGGTTTTTTATTATTATTATTATTATTATTATTATTATCATTATCATCATCATCATCATCATCATCATCATCATCATCATTTCTGGGTAAAATATAAAAACTTGATGAGACCTTAAGTTTAAGAGATGGAAAAATATCTGGAGTTAGGAAATGTATTGTCAAGTGACACAAAATCCTAAAACTTAAGGATATAGAAAACCCAGTCTGCTTCTTCCAGAGGGGCAGGGTGTATGTGGAGCCAGGCAGAAGCTGCACCTGGGTCAGATGGTCTGATGTCAGACATGAGTTCCCAGCTGAGCCTGCACTCAGAAACGCTATGAGGCCCAACAAAACAAGATGTCACCCAAGAAGCACGTACGGACCGGACCTTGAAGCTTGTTTTTATAGCATTATAATTGTGCGGATCTGAATGGATGTGTTTCAGTACTTATATTTGTAACGTTACATTTTAAAGACTTTACCATGACCATTAAAAAGAAGATATTAGTATTAAAAGCTGTTATCTTGAATGGACTTGTTGGATGTAACTGCTTAATTTGGTACTTTAGTTGATTTCAGTTGAAATGTGCTTCTTTTTCCAAGTCGAGTTCAAAATATAATTTCTTTTATTATTTTATTAGTATGAAACCAATGAAAGAGAACAAGTATATATATTTGAAGGAAAAGTAAATTCTAAACAATTTAGTTTGGGTTGTTTTTTCCCTTTTAGATCTTTTAGAGAAATCTCGTGTTGTTAAGCAGCCAAGAGGTGAAAGAAACTTCCACGTGTTCTATCAGCTGCTCTCGGGCGCCTCTGAGGAGCTCCTCCGTAAGTCCGCGGTGCTGGGGTTACCTTCTTATTGTCAGAGTGTATTCTGAAGCATTCTCTCCAACACTCAGTCTGTGTGTTTTCCCTGTTGACATTTTCGTTTTGTCTTGTTCTGGTTGCTTCTACCACACCCAACCTTTCTTTCATATTTCTGTATCTCCCCAGGACCAAATCATATGCCTCAGATGCGTTATACCTTATAGTTCGAGAAAGTCTCCTCATAAGTTTAAAATCAAAATCGAGAACTGTACTATTTAAGGAAATAAAACTGTACAATGTAGTAAAGGTCTACAGTTGTGTAAGAGTTTTCTCAGTAAGGATTTAGAAAGCAAGGCGGCTCAGTGGACAAAGGCACTTGCCTCCAAGCTGAACACCCTGAGTTCCATCCCTGGGACTTTCCTGGTTTAAGAAGAAAACCAAACAGGTTTTCACCTCTACACCCTTGCCTTGATACAAGGGCATGTATATACATACGTATACTTATATATGTGCAGTCAATAAGTAGCAATTTTTAAGTCATAGGGAAGATATTTGTAGCTATACAAGAGTTAACAATCTGACTATTAGAGATTTTAGAGAATTAAAAAGTTCACAAGGAAATTATTTAATAACTATTGGCTACATCATCGATATTCAATAGCCATTGGCTATGTCATCAGTATTTAATAACTTTTGACTATGTCATCAGTATTCAATAGCTATTGGCTATGCTATCAATATTCCATAGCTATTGACTCTATCATCAATATTCAGTAGCTATTGGCTACATCATCAACAGTTCAAACAAGAAGAGCTGAGGAAGGTCTGTCACTCAGGGAGACAAGCTCTTCCATTCGTTACTTTTATTATATCTGTGACTAAATACTTAGGGAGAAACAATGTAGGGGAGGAAAGGTTGCCTTGGCCCAGGGTGCGAGGTGTGGCGGTGGCAGCATTTGCGGTGTAGGAGCGGGGCTGTGCAGCTGCTCACACCTGGGCAGACCGAGAGCTCAGAGAGGTGAATACTGGTGTTCGCCATGTTGACTCTGGGCTCCACGGATGGTGCCACCCACATTTCCAGTGTGTCTTCTCTCTGTTAAATCCATCTCAAAACATCTAGCATCGTGTCTCTTAGGTGATTCTAAATTCAGTTGAAAATGAAAATTGACCCTCACTACCATGCTCACTGATAATCAACAAATGCACATTAGAACTCACTGAATCACCCACCACACATATATTAGCAAAGTGTGAAAAGGATAAAGGTGGGAAGATTGCTGTGCTCTGTAGCCTTGCCATCTACTGGTCTACTGAGGGCCTCTGACGATAAATAACAGTCCCCCCCCAAAAAAGTCACAAAAAGATCAGAGTCTATAACCTGTCTTATCATCTTTGGGGTTATATCACTCCAGAATAATTCATAGGTGTCCAAAGCCAATTTATATGAAGGGCATTTTCTATTCGAATCCTTGTGCCTATCAATCCTACATTACAATATCTCCCAGCACCAGCTACAGAAGTGAGTTGTGATCTTTGTGCATCCGATTTTATTGTTGACGTGATACATAATGCAAAGGGCATTTTATCTGGGCGGTAAGAAGTGGGATTGCGAGGAGGTGCACATTTATTGATATCACGTATCAATCTGTATGTATGACTCGACAGACAAGCTGAAGCTGGAGCGGGACTTCAGCAGGTACAACTATCTGAGTCTGGACTCTGCCAAAGTTAATGGCGTGGATGATGCTGCCAATTTCAGGACTGTTAGGGTAAGAAGCGCCTTCATTACACTTTAAAATGGGTGACCCCGTGCTGCTTAGCCGGAAGTGCTTACCGCTCAGTTTTCTTACTCTGTTTTGTTTTGTTTTGTTTTTTTTTGTTTTGTTTTTCGAGGCAGGGTTTTCTCTGTGTAGTCCTGGCTGTCCTGGAACTCACTCTGTAGACCAGGCTGGCCCCCAACTCAGAAATCCGCCTGCCTCTGCCTCCCAAGTGCTGGGATCACAGGCGTGCGCCACCACTCCCGGCTACCAGTTTTCTTTACATTATAATTTATGCTCCCCAAGGTTCTAGATACATCCAAGAATTCATTATGTTTTTATCAGTTTGGTTTTTACACCCGCTTAACAAAGATTTGGAAGGCCATGTTTACTAGAGCATGCTGTTTTCCCATCTATAAAAATCAGCCTTCATCTATTGTCCTGGGACTTGACTTGAAATTCTAAGTAATTTTTTTTTTTTTAGCCAAAGTTAATTTCCAAATGTGAAATCTGCCTTTGGGTCCCGTTAGGTTGAAAGTGTCTTTAGGCAGAAAAATCCCGTTATTAAGCAGATTTAGAAAATGACAACACATTAGAAGAATCTGCATTCCTCGTTCATTAGAAAAGAAGCGATTTTTACATAACACTCTGCTTTCTGTCTTTATGTGGCACACACTTTCAAAATTACTCCCATTATGACATTATGGTAACTGGGGTTTACTTCCAAATGAGACAGCTGGTGCTGTGGGGAGGAGGGGGAGGAGGTGAAGCAAGATTGACACCCGTTAATGGTTGAAGCTGAATGAGGGGTGTGGGGTCCTCCCCTTGGTCTTATTACTCATGTATATGTTTGAAAATTTCCATAACAGAAAGTGTCCATCACTCCCGCCGCTGTGTAGTACAGTTATACACATACAGAAGATACTAATGCAGCTGTTCTAGGGAAGAGTGCATCTCAGTATGCCGTTGTGTAGAACTGGATAAACACCCACATATGGAAGCAATCGTCGGGACAGGATTCTGTTTAAGACTTGAGTCCAAGGCCAGTTCTGTGACCACTTTGCCTGGCACATAGTTGGCACTCCATATGCTATGCATTTGTGAATGAGTGATGTCCCCCTACACCCTTGGGGCGCTTCTTCTTTACAAGCCAGTGTTTTTCTTGTATATAAAATAAGCAGTGTTGTTTCTGTTGCTGGAGGTTCTAGCAACATCTTGCTTGGTTTTGTTTCTAGAGGCAGAAGACCAGTGTGGAAAACACACACACACACACACACACACACACACACACACACACAAAACAGGCATCTATGGAAACCAGCTGGTTGATTTGAAAGGGGGGAGGGGCGCTGAGGCTCTGCTCCCCGCCCCTTCTTCTGTCTTCTTACCACACTCTGCCATAACTCTGCATGGTGCCTCAGAGGCTCTTAAGTCACAGTTTGGATCCACCTATCGAGATAATTGCTTTGTGTTCCAATTTTTTTTCCCCCCAGAAATTAATCTGTAATATGATTCATTAAATTTCGTTACTTGTTAAAACAAGCAAACAGCAACAGCCAAACAACAACAGGTACAGAAGTATAGAAAGCAAACAGGTGCTTCTCTCCTCCAGAATGCTATGCAGATTGTGGGCTTTCTGGACCACGAGGCCGAGTCCGTCCTGGAGGTAGTGGCAGCCGTTTTGAAACTGGGGAACATCGAGTTCAAGCCTGAATCGCGAGTGAATGGTCTGGATGAAAGCAAAATCAAAGATAAAAATGGTAAGTTCGTGGACAAGCGGTTTGGCTTAGGGAACCTTCTTTGAACGTCTGCCCAGCTTCTAATCTAGAAATCAAACCTTAGACTTATCATAGGTTTCAAAAAAAAAAAAAAAACTAGTGAAATTAAACAGAAATACCACCGCATTGAAGCTCTCTCCCTTCTGATTCATAGTGTTTATGTACTTGAGTGTGGTTTAGAAAGAACAGCCTCAGACTTGATAATGATCATGGGTAGCATACTCAGTCACCGTCTCTATCTGTCCTTCTCTACGCCCCAACAGAGTTAAAAGAAATTTGCGAGTTGACCAGCATCGATCAAGTGGTTCTAGAAAGAGCGTTTAGTTTCCGAACAGTGGAAGCGAAGCAGGAGAAAGTTTCAACCACACTGAATGTGGCTCAGGTGGGTAAACTGTAACATGCAGAAGAAAGCGTTTCTTAAGTGGTGGTATTTTCATGTGAAATGTTATTCAAAGTTGTATTTTATTGTCCTGAGGATCGTCACACAAGGTTCTCGTTCTAAATCCCTAACTACAGTCCTAAGCCTAGCTCCCCAAGGCTGCTCACATGTGTGATATATCTTAGCTGCAGGTCAGCCCAGTCTTCAAACAAAATTCTCTGATAAGAGGGTCAGGATCCTGGTGTATACTCAGGGAGGCATCTCCCCAGACGTGCAGTGCAGAGCATTGCTCTTGGTCTCTGCTTATAATTTGTCCTGCGAGTGCCATGGGTTTCTAAGACTATGTCTATTACCTTGAGTGAATGATGTCACTGGGTTTTGGTTATCAAGTGCGGCCTTGGGTGTAGTGGGGGATCCTAACCAAGCTATTTATACATGTTTAAGAAGCATTTTTTTTTTTTACTATGCTCATTACATATTGGAAACGCTAAGGAAAATTAAACAGATAAGAGTTTCTGTCTTCCGGGAGCTGAAAATTAAGGTAGGGTATGCTAGGTAAATAGTCAGGCACAGAAAATATTCTTGCAAGCAGCGTGTGCTAAGCACACAATGATAAAGAGAAAGAGGAGAGCAGAATGAGGAAGACTGACGTCCACGGGGGCAGGAAGGAAGATCGTTCAGACTGAGAAGTGCACTGTAGCCACCGGGAGCGTCCAGCGGAAGTGGGCATGGTCTGCCTCCTACTTCAAAGGGTCTGTCCTTCTGGCTGGATGTAAGGAGCGGAGCCTGAGGGAGGAGAAGAGCAGTTGAGAGGGGCCACCCACTAATCCAGAGCCAGGGGGTTGCATTGGAACCAGGGGGTGTGACCGCCTTGCTGGATCTGCTTTGAAAACAGAGGCAGGAGAATTGCTGATGTCTAATGCAAGGTAAAAGAGAGAGACTGGGTGATTTAGAAGAGAAGAGGTAGAAGCCCCAGGGGTCTACCTGGACTCTCTTCCACGCTGTGCTCCCGCTATGCCCCCGCTATGCCTCACACACCCGAGAAGCCTTCCCACAGAAATTCAGGTTGCCTCTACAGATGTGTGTACGATGATAATGTAAATGCACTCAGGTGGTGTCGGGAGGCCCTTGCGCTGTGAACCCTTTGTTCTGCAAGTTGGACATTTTTCTACCAGTTGGTGCTGATCTGGGCTAGAGTTAAATGGCTCATGGGGGCCGCTTCATTCAGCTTATCTTCCGGTCTCGCCCTCCTTGCAGCCACCCACCAACCCTGCTGCTCCTTTCTGCTCTCCTCTACTTTCTCTGTTTCCGAGGCTGCGGAAATGCTTTGCAGCGTGGATGTTGGGATCGTCGCAGCAGCCCGTGGAGTGGAACTGGTGTGCTCTTTACTTGTAAATGGTTTCCAGCTGACTTCACAGTCAGTCGGAGAGTGAGCCGCTGACCTAATGGGAAGATACTGGAAGCATGCGGGGTACAAGCCCCGGCAGGAGCCCCTGTTAGAGAAACTGAGGAGGAGAAAGGCTTTGTGGAAAGAGAGGAAGGAGGGTTTAGATGGATGGACACAATGGTATGTGTCCGGCTTGGAGCCTGAGGCTCAGGACCAGCCAGACCTGGCTGCAGCAGCAAGTTTGGGTCAGGACTCAGAACGTGGCGGGGAGGTCACGTTGGGCTTGGAGAATGCAATGCGTGCGAGGGGATCGCAGGCGGGGACACTCAAGGTGGTTACCTGGGCGCCCTGGCAGTTTCCACCAAGGATTTACCTCTGTGAGCCTCAGGTGGATGCAGAAAAGCATACGGTTTTCATAGCGTGCTTAGGTCCGAGGTGGTGAACTGACCCCAGAGTGGTCCTTAGAAGGGAATTCACACTCCCGCCGCTTCACTTCGGAGGTTACAAGTGTATGCGGCTGGGCGGTGGTGGCGCACGCCTGTAATCCCAGCGCTCTGGGAGGCAGAGGCAGGCGGATTTCCGAGTTCGAGGCCAGCCTGGTCTAGAGTGAGACTAAATGCCAACAGTCTGCAAGGTACCCAAGTGGCAGAGCCAAGGACAGTTCCTCTTGGGCTGCTGACAGTAGGGCTGCTTATACATGACATTAGTACTTAAGGCATGTACTTGGTGCCCAGGATATTCAAGAGAACTAGGTTTGCTCGTCAAAGCTGTGGTCTCCATGCAGCCCATGCATTCTGGATCACGGGCGCGCGTGTCTTCTGCCTCCTGTACGTCTCATCCCTGTGAACCGCTTTACAGTGTACAAATAAGCACATAAAAAGTACTTTATTCAAAACTGAGTGAAAACAGTAAAATCTTAAGCCTACATATTTGATTGCTATCAAGTGTTTGGGTTTAGAGTACCATCATTTTGTTTTCCTGTCTTTGTGTTTTATCAGGGACTCTGTAACATTACATTCCTATGTGTTGTTTAGGAATCTTTAGAACTCTTGGTATGGAGTGGGGAGAGGGAAGAATGTGTGTCAGCCTTGCAGTTACGGTGGTTGGAGGACAAGTCATTGCTCTCCTTCCTCGGGTGCATCCTGGGCCTTAAACACAGGCCGCCCAGCCGGGTGCCCGGCCGGGTGCACAGCACAGCGCTGTCTCCTGAGACATCTGTCTCATTGGCCCTAGTTTTTAGGAATTTTGTCTCTCTCCTTAGGTAAAATCTCCTTCCTTTCTTTGAATCTTTTGAGATATTCTACATATTCTTCCTGATTATCAATTATACTTTCTCTTTTTATGGCTTCAATTATAAGAACTGGGTTTGTCACAGAAAAAGTTTATCGATTGTTTTATTCTGACCTATTTTCTTTCCTTTCGTTTGTATGAGTGAGTGAGTGAGTGAGTGTGTGTGTGTGTGTGTGTGTGTGTGTAGGGAGGGGGTTACTGTATTAGGGATACATCTTTTCAGTTTCTTTCCTACAGCATAAGTGTGCAGTCCGCCCAGCTCTGCAGTCACCCTTCTGTTCATAACTATATTGCATCTCTTTCATGAATGTTAATTTTCCTATTCTTGGGATCCTTCGTGGTTTTCCCCTGTTCTGTATTATTAGAGGATGAATATTTTTCTGGCAAAACATTCTGTGATATTGGAATTAATTTCCTGGTATGCAAAAATGTAGTCTGGGTGAAAAAATTGAAAATTTACCTAATTCTCTTAAAGTTTGACTACTCAGCCAAAAATTGCCCCAAGGAGAAAATTGAAATAGTCTAAATATTTTTAAAGTATTTTAAATATTTTATAGAAATTAAACATTGTAGCATTTGTTAGTGTTAAGTTGTTCTTTTTTTCTTTTTAATAGGCTTATTATGCCCGTGATGCCCTGGCTAAAAACCTCTACAGCCGGTTGTTTTCGTGGTTGGTAAATCGTATCAATGAAAGCATTAAGGTATTGAATCTCTGTAAGATGCTATTTGTAATAAATAAATGGTATTCACAGTGCAAACATTGTATTAAAGCTGCTTAGTTCTATAAGCAGATATTCAATCACCACTTTAAAAGGTGATTCTTTATAATGGATCAGCCTTGCGTAAGATTGACCTTGGCCAGGGCTTATTTTCCTGCTGTACCGGGTGCTCTGGCCCTCACTGGGGACCACACTGGTCTCATGGTCTCTGCAGAGCAGTTAGCTTTTTTTCCGGGTAGTTGTATGCACTTCACTGAAAAGATGACTTTTTCATTTAGGTACTTATATGATCTTCATTCAATATGTTTGGAGAGAATTAATATGATCTTCATTGGGTATTGAACAAGGTGACCATGAAAAGCTTTGTGCTTGGTCAGAGTCCGTTCTTTTTTTGTTTCATAACATGAGGCACCACCAAGACCTTCAGTGCCTATGTCATTATTGTTAAGTTTCTGTAGGGTTCCACACCAGTATTCTCATCTTCCAACTTTTTAACAGAACAACGGAATTGTTGTTTTAGCTTAAAACAACTTGTGCAAGTCTGTGCCTTTTAGTGTTATATTATGCCTGCATTATCTTAGTTACTTGATTTTTTTTTTTTTTTAAGGCACAAACAAAAGTGAGAAAGAAGGTCATGGGTGTTCTGGACATTTATGGCTTTGAAATATTTGAGGTAAGATTTTTTTTTGAAAAAAATTTGTACTACTGTTATTAAAATGGAACAATTAGAAATGAAGTTACAGCCGGGTGGTAGTGGCGCACGCCTTTAATCCCAGCACTTGGGAGGCAGAGGCAGGTGGATCTCTGAGTTCGAGGCCAGCCTGGTCTACAAAGTAAGTTCCAGGACAGCCAGAGCTACACAAAGAAACCCTGTCTCGAAAAAAAAAACAAAAAACAAAAAACAAAAAACAAAAAACAAAAAACCAAAAAAAAAAAAAAAAAAAGAAAGAAATGAAGTTACATTGTATAGGCAACTCATTGTAAATAACTGTACCTTGAATCTGAAAGTAAGCTCTTTGCAAGTATAGTGACTGTATGTAGGGTGTGTGTGTGTGTGTGTGTGTGTGTGTGTGTGTGTGTGTAAGTGCTAAGTCACCATTTGGAGACTTTATCAAAGTCACTTTTTGAAATTTTTATGTGATAATGTGTCTTCCATGTTACATGGACACTGGTGCCTGTGGCCATCTGGTCATTCATAGGTTGCTTGAAAAACAAAACAAAACAAAAACACTAAGAAGGGAGAAGCCAGAGACTTCCATTGCCTAAGTAAAGCTGGCTAATTCTTGTGAGTTAGGGGTTAGCGATGGTATTCCATGCCTCCTTTGGTCTTGTCCAGGCCGTGCCCTGCTGTGATCTTCCAACAATAAACTCCACAGCAGAGGTTCAGGATGAGCTTGCCTGCTCCAAATTAAATGGTTAAGCATTCTACTTAAGCCAGGCATGGTTGCAAATGCCTTTAATCCTAGCATTCAGGAGACAGAGACAGAGTTTGTAAGTTTGTGAGTTTGAGGCCAGCCTGGCCTACCTGGTGGGTTTCAGGACAGCCAGGGCTCTAGCATCCTAGGGCTATCTGAATGCACTAGTCACTGCTGTGTATGTTGTCAGATTTGATTTTCAGAACTGCTCCATGGGAGTAGCTATTATTCCTATCTCACAGATGAAAGTTAGGCCGGGTATCTACCACACTCGACTTCTGCTAAGTAATAGACATAAGGTCCAACTCCCCGGTTTCTTAATATTTCCATATTCTTTCCTTTCCTAGTAGGATTAAGACCAAAGTCATTTCCTTACTTTTCTCTCCAAACTCATGGGTTCCCCACGTGGGAAAATCCCAGTGTTGTCACAAGCCTCCACTTCCCTGTCTCCCCGTTTTTCCATCAGTTCTAGACTCTGGTCAGGGTCGAGACGCATCTAGATGGAAGCGTGCATGCTGGCCACCGCCCTTAGCTGGCCACCGCCCTTAGCTGGCAGTGTTCAGCCTTCAGCACACTTCCCATTTGTTGGTGCCTCTTAGGCTAAAAACTATGAAAGAAGCTGCAGGTCTCTGGATGGTTGAGGTTCGTGTACTGTGAAAATTCTTGTGTATATTCAGAATCGCTGTGCTTAAATTGATTTCCTTTAGCAAGATCTCAGGATACTGTTACTAAGTAGGCAGATGTTAGAGTTGTTCTTTACCATTGGCAGGGGGAAAGATCTCTTACCTGGTATAGCATGGATCCAATTTTAAATAGTTTTGTGAGTTGGCTGACTGGTAAACATCGATTTTAATAGAAATTTAAAAAAAAAGATACAGTTAATGATGCTCATAAAATCAAAGATAGGGGATTTACGTTAATTTTCCTAGAGAACAATTTATTGCTCATAAATTGCATGTGCATTTTTAGAATTTTAGTCATGGCATCATGGATATAAAGAGCCTATTTATGTGTTCATTTATTACTTATGAATAAGACAGATTCTTAATGCCATGTCACACACAGCCTTGGTTGGCCTGGAATTTACTACTTAGACTAGGGAGTAGTCTCTGCCTCCCTCTTGGCGGGGTTATGCGCATACACCACCAGACCCAATTGAAACTGTTTTGATGGGATAATGGGGTTATGTTGAGACAGACAGTTAGCTTGCCCTCTAGCGTATCCTAAGATGTCATTAGTTTGAGAAGACGGGCCCTAACCCTAACAGCTCTCAAAGGAAACCAAGTATTCCTCACAAGCCACTTAAGACAACTGGCCTGATGTGAGCCACATACCGGTAGCAAATAAGGCAGAGATTTCGTTATCTGCTCAGAATTTACAGTCTGGCTTTAAGACTTGAAAGGCTTTTCCTCCTGAAGATAAGCACATACCCACACAGGAAGTTAGGAAACCAACTGCCTAGGGCATGGCACCACCTACAGTGGGCAGGCCCTCACACCTTGATTAACATACTATTTTATAGTATGTACCCAATCAGAACAGAAGTTGAATGTCAGTAGGCAAAACATCCTTAAACTTGGTCCTGGAAGAATTATCCTCCAAGAATCCCAGAATCTTCTCTACTTACTTTAGATTTCACTTCTTTCAGGTTTTTGTCCACCCCTTTCTTGCTGGACTTTGCCTTCCTACTGCAAGTCACAGTGTCACTTTTTCAACACAGTTATGGCTCAAGACTCTATCTAATTCTAAAGACCTGTGCGCTATGTCTCTAAATGTTCTTCAGATGAATGATCTACTTCAATATCTCGAAAACTTAGCTACACAGTGGAGTGACCTGGAGAGCTTTCAAGATTCCCTATGTTTAGATTGTACTAGCTATCAAACCAGAATTGCCAGCATAGGACCTGGCAGCAGTATTTTTTACAGTTCCCTGGTGACTCCAGTGTACAGTCAAGATTGAGCCCACATCATATAGACAGGTTTGTCATTGACCTAGAGCTCTGTAGCACACCTGGAGCTCATGTTATGAATGCACTTTTTAAACAAAAGTTTCTGAGTGCATAAATCCAGTAAGTTATACCCACAGCAAATTGTCCAACAGTCACCGTGTTAGCTTCTTTTTTTCTGTTGCTGTGATAACATACCATGATAAAAGCAACTTAAAGGAGAGAAAAAATTTATTTGGCTTGTGATTCCAGGTTACAGCCCAGCATCATCATCATGAGGAAGTCAAGTTAGCAAGAACTTGAAGTAGGTAGTCACAGTACATCTGCAGTCAAGAGCAGAAAACAGTGAATTATTGACAGTGTTGAACTTGCTTTCTCTTTAACAGTTCGGAATCTTCTGCCTAGGGATTGGTACTACGCACCTGGATTTACATAGTCATGGTATCTTCCACATCATGCTCACAGGGCAACCTAATGTAGACAATCCCTTGTTGAATTTCCTTTCCCGGTAATTCTGAATTGTGTAAAGTTGACAATCAGAACTATCACAGCCATATAAAAATCATTGAGTTTATTTCTCTTCTCCATGAAATAGGCACATTAAAGATTAAGCATTATGAACTCAAGAAGCCAGAAATCTCTTATGATTAAGAGGATAGTGATGGGCTAGAGAGATAGTTCAGCGGTTAAGAGCACTGACTGTTCTTCCAGAGGTCCTGAGTTCAAATCCCAGCAACCACATGGTGGCTTACAACCATCTGTAATGAGATCTGATACCCTCTTCTGGTGTGTCTGAAGACAGCTACAGTGTACTTACATATAATAAATAAATAAATAAATAAATAAATAAATAAATATTTTTTAAAAAAGAGGACAGTTGGTAAGTATAATTTTTTAAAAATAAGACCTTGGTATAGATGACCTCTTTAATTAATAAATGCAGAGTGGATGAATGGATTAAAGTAAATAGGCTCTCTATATAGTTTAGCTGCTTGCCACCAAGATCTGGTGAGCTGAGTTTGATTCCTGGCTGGCCTGGAAGTGTCAGTGTAGACCAGGCTGGCCCTGTCTTGCAGGTGCCAGGATTATAGGCATGTCCCACTGCACACATTTGCTTTGTTTTCTATTCCATTCCTGTTCCTTGAGAGAAGTAGGATCTGTGCATTCTACTTAATGGTTTTCTCTGTTTTTCTGTCTGAATCTCTTAGTTTAATCATCAGCTAGCATGATTTTAATAAAAATCATTTGTTTTTATTTTATAAATAAATTTATATGGATGCACTTAAAATGAAAATTTGGCTGATAACTTTAGATATGCTTGTCTATTTTCATTTCAAATTATAAAGGTTCTCTTTTTTTTTTCTTTTAATGTTATTCACAAACCTTTCTCTGATACTTGCCCAAGTTTTCTTGGATTCTCAGCAATATCGTTACATACGAAAATGTCAGTATTAACCACAGAAAACCCGACTAAGAATTTAAGAGTACCAGAAGCTCAAGTGGGAGAAATCAGTATAAACAAAGTATTCAGAATTCATATCAGTGCAAAATGAGTGGTCCTGTCAAAACTGACCACAGGACATGAGGATTCTGCTTTTGGGAGCACTGTGTGCTTTACTTTAAAACTGTACAGTAAGGCCCAGAACATTTCCTGACTGTCCAGTTTTGCCTCATCGAGAACCCTTTCAGTCGCCATGGATACACTGTTCAGCTGAGCTGGTGGAAGCCTTTCATCTCTCTGGTTCCTCTCTATAAACAGAGGGGTGGGGGAGGGATGGGGCATTAAGCCTTGGGATGGGGATTTCCTGAAAAGCACTTAGTGCCAGCAGGGGTGATAAGTTTGCTTGCTGGCTGCATGTGATCTGATGTCAGTGTGTAAAACAGATTAACAGAACATAATTAAACAATGAAGCTCAAGAGGAAGAAAACGTTAAAGCTCTACATTCTGGTGAAATAAGAAAGCCACTTTCCAAAGGAAGAAAGTCACATCCAGATGCCCCACACAATTAAGTTTGAACACTTGAACACTTGGCTGTACACTAAATTCTAAGTTTTAACTCAGAATTTGGTCTTTGATTTCTGAGACATTTTTATAATTTGTCCGTTAAGGAAAAAGTGGGCTGACCGGGGAGAAGTGGGGAGGGGGAAGAGAGATGAATATTATCAAAATGCCTTGTATGAAATTCTCAAAGAACTAATAAAATGAAGGCAAAAAAAGAAGTAAGTGCTATTACTTTAAAAATTATATTACACTGAAAAGCAAATTGCACAATGTGAAATATTCCTTAGGCTTATCTGGAAGGAAGTTATCAAATTGGCAGTTAGTTTACTAGAAAAACTTAATTAAACATTAACATTCACTAGGACCTAGAGGCCTCAGTTTCTGGTCATGTCACATCCTGTACAGCTGCAATATTCTCATCCAGGCAGAGTGCTAAGTTAATTGTACCTCTTGCCTTATCGTGGTTATAGAACATGTTCTCTAATTAATTCTGGCTATAGTCAGTACCTTCTATTCTAGTTCCCCTCTGTGCTGAAGAACATATAATTGAGAAAGAAGATAAAGCCAGTTTAAAATGAAAAAGGTGACTGTGAATTAGATATGAATGGGCTGGATGGTAGTTTTTAAAAATCATAGTTTACTTTAAAATATTTAAGAAACTATGTTCCTAAAATTGTTTCTCTTTAAGCTTACCATATTTGTTATCTACCTACAAAAAAAAATGTTATGTATATGAAGGAAAATGTGTTAATCACTCAGTTTTGTTGATGTTTAGAAGAGTGAAATAGCTAATGTTAAGTTTTTCTAATACATTTTGAAGATATTTCTTCAGTTTTTAAGAAGTAGTTACTGCTTTGGAGGCTTTTTCTTGGCATAGTGGCTTTAAGAAACAATTGTGGCTAAGTACATTGCCTTCTGTCCAAATGGTGATATTTTTGGTGATAACGGGGCTGCCCGAGGCTTCCCAACGAGGCCGCCGGGGCACATGTACAGCACTGCTGTGTCCATCCCAGGTCTCTCAATTGCACCCACAAAACTGGGGGTTTAATCTATAAATGAACCATTTCATGTGTCACGCCTTCATTATATAAAGATAAAACCTCACCTAATACATCACATCCAAATGCCAACTGTTTGTCCTCAGATGGAAGGAAGAGCAGACCTGTAAAAAATACTGACAGCTTATATCATTAACGGCACACTTTGCCTGAACAAATCATGGTCTTTGTCTTTGAACCGCCTGGTTTCCAGAACATAATGTCCATCTGTTAAATATACCATCTCCCGAGCCTGAATATTCAGGTATGAAGTTGTCTCTTGCATTTACCTCTTAATTTTAATATTTATTATTTATAAAGAGTACAACTTTTTTTTTTTATAATTACATAATTGTATTTAGAAAGACAAGATGACCTTAACTGCTTCTGTTTGCAAAGAATATAAATAGGCCAGTATTTCTGGACATGCCTTTCAAAGCCATGCTGTGTGGAACAGTCATGGTTGATACTTGGGAGTAGGAAGTAGCTGTGAACCATGCTGTGAGCACAATCACATGGTCCCAGAGACTTTTTTAAGAAGCCCTGGTGTTAAAGCGGTCGTGGAACCTGCTGCTCTCCTGTCTTCCCCACAGCTGTCTGTACAGAGCTTCACTGAATAAAGGTTCGGAATGTCCTTGTTTGAATAAATTCCTTAACGTTTACACTACAGGATACGCCCATTATTAGCCTTGAGTTTGGACAGTAATTGTTGCCCTTGCTTCGATTTGTTTTGGAGTGTGGAGAATAACATAGCCGTAGATGCTGATTTCAATGTGGGAGAATAAGTTAATTTTCTCATTGATAGTTGGGTAGTCTAGTTTTCTTTGGGGGCTTGGGAAGGTGACTTTTGTCATTAGAGAGTTCAGGTTTTGTTCTTAGACCATCTCCAGGTGGACACTGTCTTCCTTGCCATCTGAAGTGGTTTTGAACGAGGAGTCCAACATGATTCCACACGGCACACAGAATCGGAACCTGGATGGGAGGTTCTTCTGGAACTTGAAGGGTTTTGTCACTCTTCTGTGATCTTCCAGATGCCTTTGTCCCCTACCTTTTGGGTAGATATAGACCTTGACATATATGTATATTATCTTTACACTGATGTTACACTGAATCAAGAAATGCTGGGCTCTGAAACCCTAAGACTTTGGGAACATTTTCTGATTTATCGGTATTTCGGCCAGCCCCTTTCATCTTGCAGGGTTCTTCCTTAGCAGAGGCACAGTTGTGATCCCACATGCAGCTTCAGAATCTCTCCATTAGGTTGATTGTGTCTTCACCTAAAGATTTCTACCAATTAGAAATATAGCCTCACTGGGCAGTGGTGGCGCAATCCCAGCACTCAGGATGCAGAGGCAGGAGATCTCTGAATTCAAGGCCAGCCTGGTCCACAGAGTGAGTTCCAGGACAGCCAGGGCTCCGTAGAGAAATCTTGTCTCAAAACTAACCAGCCAAACGAACCAAACCCCAAACAGCCTCAGTGTTGCAGGTGCCACTTACAGCAGTGAACAACTCTTTGAGAAATCTATTGCTAATTAAGAACTGACTGCATCTTGTGTCTGTCCCCTTGCACCAGAATGCAGTAAGTATAAACTGTTTGCAGTGCCGGTCTGTTGCATGTGCCTGTGCTAATAGCTTCTCCAGTTTCTGTGAGTTTTGTAGCCAGTGGTTGCTGACTAATCGTGTGGCTGTGTGCGGGACGATAGTAAAGATAATTTAGCTTGAATTTAATCCATGAGCTGTGTTGTAATTGTGAGGCTTTGCCTTCCTTCTGTTTCTCACTTGTTCGTGTGTCTTGTTTGGAAAGTGCAACAGAGCGCATCCAAGGACACGAGTCATTTTCCCCCTCTCCCCTCCTCCTCGGTGGACACTTGCAGCTGTGGCATCAGCGTCTTGAAATTGCTTCATCAGCACAGA
Organism: Apodemus agrarius; assembly: GCA_964023405.1. Classification (NCBI taxonomy): domain Eukaryota; kingdom Metazoa; phylum Chordata; class Mammalia; order Rodentia; family Muridae; genus Apodemus; species Apodemus agrarius. Next base: position 49,036,892 of record OZ030014.1, read on the forward strand.
TTCTCAAACAGAGGATTTGCTCTTTATGCTTGTTTTCCATTGTGAGAGCTCTACTTGTATTAGGCACGCCAATGTTATTTTTCTATTCGTGATCATGTTATAGAAGCATCTCTTTTACCAAACCAGGAAAGCCTGGTGTTTCTCATATGAAATGACTGTGCTGCTACTGCTTAAAAGAGTAAAGACATCTGACAGCCACAATGGACTGACTTTATTTCCTAATAAAAATCGTTAACTGTGGTTTTAAAGAGTTTGTGTGAAAAGGCATCTGGGGAGGTGAAAATACGTGCTTGCTTCTTTAGGAAGAACCTTCAGGGTGTTGAGAAGCGTTGACGCCTAAACTAAACTTAGATCAGCCAGGTCAGTCGGTGATAGTGGAAACCTGTGGGTCGTTTATGGCTTGGAGTTAGACGTTTCCTCTGATCACTGCATTCTGGGTGATTACAAATCCTTGGCAAGATTCCAGGCAAGGAAATAGTCAGAGGCTTTCTTGTGACCCCCATTCAGATCTGCCTAAGGCAGGACCAAAGTCAGTTTTTAAAAATCAGCTTCCAGAAACCTTTCTGCTGTTGTCATTTGTAGAGAAATGTCAAGGCCACACGAGGAATGACAAGCCTCGGACTTCCCATGCTGAGGTGTTCCTTGTTGGATCAGGACTGGCCACCTCAGTGGGGGCAGAGTCACTTTTACCAGAGGTGGAGTCTTTATGTCCTTTTGCCACTGCTAGTGCCTCTTGGCAATGATGGGATGTAAACATGTAGCAGACAAGCTTCAACACCACATTTCTGTCACTCTGGAAGGTTCCAATAGAGCACGTTCCTTCCGCAGATGGGATTTTTACCTCCAGTGTGTTTATTGAGCTCTGTGGATTGGTCAATATTATTTAATCACAGAGACTTTATAAGAGATAATTAATATGAGGCAGAACTTCTGAAGAGGAAGCATGGGTATCTGAGAGAGACGATTCGGCCTCCCAAGAAGAGAAATATTGTCTCTGACTGAGGGGGATTAGAGTGTCGATGTGAACTTCAGAGAAAAGAGAGATTGTCTCCGGCCAAGGGGGTGGCTCAATGCCTTGATTTCCATGGATTTGTTTGGTGCGTTCACTGGCTCTGTATGTGTTCCGTATTTACAAGGTCTATTATGGCGTGAATCACAGTGAGCGAGATGGCCCTTCCCCTTAGTAATGTGCAGTCAGAGGCATATGTGAAGCTAGTCAGTACGTGTACGTATCTGGGCACACACTTACAAACAGGGTGTTGAGGGAGGCACCTGATTCTGGTTGGAGGTTGAGGTAGGAAGACCCGAGAATGAACCATTTGGAAGTTGTTGACAGGGATCATGGATTTCACTGTCTGTACTGAATTTCTGGGGGAAATTTGCACCATGGATGGGATGCCTCTCTCCCATCTGAAACTCCCCATCCTTAAGTACTACGGCTTCCGTGCACGTCTCGTTTGTACGCTGACTCGTGAGCCATTCCCCACGCGCTCGCAAGGCACATCTGTCCTGGGAGTTTGTGTGGAACCAGAGTCAAGTGTAAAGAGTGCTGGGTGGCATTTTAGCTGGGTGGAGGTGTTGTCTTCCTTCGGGAGAGCGAATGGTATTGTTATAGTGTATTTCCTTCTTTCCACACAGGACAACAGCTTTGAGCAGTTCATTATTAACTATTGTAATGAAAAGCTTCAACAAATCTTCATCGAACTTACCCTCAAAGAAGAGCAAGAGGAATATATTCGGGAGGTAAAGTTGAAACAGTCTAAAAGGTTTCTCCATCATAACTAAAAATCTGTATTTGAAGACTATCTACATAACCCGAGTCTGCTCTAAGTATATTATTTTATGTCTGCAAATATGTTGTGTAGATGGCAGCTGGGCTGACTGTTCCACTAGTGCTCAGAACAGTGCCTGGTACAGAGTAGGTTGTCATTAAATACTAGCTAGTAACCTTCAGTCTCATAGTTTCCAGTATAATTATATAAAATAATATTGTATTAAGAAAATGGAGATGAATAAATAAACTAGGTCCACACACTGGATTAGCACTTGGACATAAAAGGGAATGAGAAATTAACACACACAAGCAAGGATCATACACATTATGCTAAATGAAAGAAACCTGATTCCATCCATCCTAAAATGACAGAGCTGTGTAGTGAGTGTCCGTAGAAAGTCCGTGTCAGTGGCTGCTGCGGCTTCACGAGTTTGAATGGTATGACGCGAGAGACTTTGGAGACTGACTGTGGTTATGGTTGTAGATTATGAATGGGCCGACACTAAGAACTACATACCAAAAAATCAGTATCTCTACAGGGAGAGAATTTTTAGAGATTTTGCTCAATCTTAAAAAAAAGAATGATTTAAAAAATGTATTACATAATTTATACATAACATTTGTTATAGGAACTTAAAACTCAAGATAGTCCTGTCCCAGCCTAAGATGGATAGTTAAATGGACAGACAGACATATAGATGTAGGTAGATGATAGGTAGGTAGATAGACAGATAGGTAGAAAGGTAGGTGGGTAGGTAGGCAGGTAGACAGACAGACAGACAGACAGGGCAGGCTTTGTTTTCCATGTTAATACATGTGGATGCTCATGTCCTTGTTTTTAGACGGGTATCTTACTATGTAGCCGAAGATACCCAAATAAATGATCCATCTGTTTCAGGCATGCATTCCTGAGTGTATTTTCCAATATAATTAATTGCTAACCCAGTGACTTAGTAAAACAACCCATTACATCAAACTGTTATTATTTCTTTTTGTTTGTTTGTTTGTTTGTTTGTTTTAGAATGACCATTTTACTTCAGAAAAGTCTTGTGCTTTTCTGTCAACCTTCTTTTTTTTTTATTTTATTTTCTATATTCTATGTTTACATTCCAAAGGCTTTCCCCTTTCCCAGTTCCCCCCACCATATGTCCCATAATTCCTCTCCCCCCCCCCAGCTATTCCCCAATCATTGCCCCTCCCCACGATTTCTCTGTTCTGGGTCTACAATACTGGATCTAATCTTTACAGGCCCAGGGTCCTCTCCTTTCTTCTTCTTGGGAGTCATTTGACTTGCTAATTGTGCCTTGAGTATTTAGGGCTTCTGGGCTCATTAATATCCACTTATCAGTGATTGTATTTCATGTGTATTCTTTTGTGATTGGGTTAGCTCACTTAGGATGATATTTTCCAGATCTAACCATTTACCTACAAATTGCATGAGTTCATTATTTTTAATTGCTGAGTAGTACTCCATTGTATAAATATACCACATTTTCTGTATCCATTCTGTCAACCTTCTAGTAATACAGATATCCTAAAATCAAGAATCATTCTCTTCCTGTTTTCTCATCTCACAGAGACTGCCAGGAAGTTAATATATAGAGAACTTGAAATACTGCTGAGAGAATCTAAGCAGGGCCCTCACTTGTTATGTGAATTACATTTCTCCTCCTGAGAAAACTAATGTCTGTGCCTAGAGATGGAGGGTAGGCAGACAGAATAAAGGCAGTTCACCTCACTGGTTTGGCTCTAGAGCTAGTGTTAGAGGCTCTGTGGGTAGGTTTTCCATGGGGCGTTCTGTGGAGGAAACACTCTCTCTCCATTTGGGGCTGTTTTTACACATGAAATAGTTAACGGAGTTAGAACTGAGCATTAATTCTAAAGTTACTCTTGCCTCGTGATGACAAAGACTCTAGGCCTTAGCTGCTGGGATCAAGTTCTGCCTTATTTCCTTATAAACATCATAAATATATACAGAGCAATATTGACCCAAGGGCCTGTTGAGTAAATCTTTGGCTTAGAGCCCACGAAGCGCATGGGAAACAGAGCCAGATGGGAGAGTGGACTGGCAGCAGCCTCGGAGCAGGTCAAGGGCAGTTGCTTCAGTCGGTTCGTGTCAGTGGTGGACTGCCGGGTTGAGGAAGCCTTTGGAACGGGGAGATGATGTTGACAGCGCCGGTTCTCTAAAGAGAGAACTCGAGACTGAGAGTGAAATGGGGCGGGTGGGGGTGAGGGAGCGTCTTCAGATGGCACTGCAGCCTTGCCGTGTGGATTTGATGTTTTGTTCGGTTTTGTTTTTAGGACATAGAATGGACTCACATTGACTACTTCAACAATGCTATCATTTGTGACCTAATAGAGAATGTGAGTACTTCGGGATTAAAGGAATTTCTAGTGTGTAATTAACCTTGTACAAATGAGCGCACTGCCTTTTCCACCAAGCGTCCATATTTCACGCTTTCCTCTGTGTGACAGGGACTACTCTGTTGGAAGACTTTATGGTAATCCTAAGTACCCATTCTCCACTCTTGAGTGAATGCATGGACAGCTTATGGTACTTAGCCAGGATCGCCTGGTCTTGCTGCCCTGGCACAACCCTTTTATGACCTCTAGGCCTCCAGCGTGTGTGTGTGCTGTGTGTGCTGCCCAGAGCAGACATTTAGGGGTTTGCACACCAGTGTGCCCATTTCATGTCTACAGTCTGGTGCTACTGCACCATTGAATTTAAGGCAGAAAGAGGGAGGAGGCACAAACCTCTGAGCTGGATTAACAGGCCGTGACTGGCCTTGCTTTGATTCAGAGAATGTGTACGAGAGGATGCCGCCCGAGTGTGGCCAAGAACCTGGAATTGAAAAGGATAAAAATGGGGTAAAATTACTTGGGCAATTTTTAGGAAGCTGTTTGAATGTAAGCTTTTGGTTTGGGGCCATATGGTATAGTTTATTGTCGTGAGTTTCCTGTAGGAAGCCACATTTCTGTGGAAACAGGAAACCCCTTGGCTTACCTCAGGGGTGGTGGCCTGTGCTTCTGGCCTTGATGTAGTCGTTTGAGACAGTGTGCACGTGTATTCCTCATGCCCCCTTTTCACCTGTCTGAGAGGTGTGTGCTGTGCTTCCAGAATACCCTCTTGCTCTTGAGTGTTGAGCCAACATTCTATATTCAAACCAGCTCTTGTGGAAATTATATGGCTGGCCAGTGTTTTCCCGTCAATATGCAAGATACTCTAAAAAAACCATGATCTTTGATTTAGCTGAGTATGAAAAGCAATAAATAATCCAAATCATCACGCCTTCCTGATTAAAAAGATAAACCTTATTTTGGAAACTTTGGCCAGCCTTAGGAGGGGAGTCTTGTCAGTCTACATACAGAGTTCAGAGCTCTTGCCTCAAATCCAGAAATCATGCATTTCCTGAAGTTGGTTTTTTTTTTTTTTTTTTTTCCAAGCAAATTTTGTTACCTGAGGCGTCTGCTGTGGGAAGTTTCACTTTCCTGATGAGATGTTTTTCACGTAAACCGCAGGCACTTGATGATTTCTCTTAAAGGAGAGAGATGCAGTGCCCTTACATATACCCACTCAGCTCACAGAAAGTCCCTCGTATTCATGACTGAAGAAACTCCATGTTCATGGAAGCGCCCGGAGCTCAAAGGAAGCGCTTCCTCCCAGCACCCGCGAGCCACAGTGTCTATTCTGGGGCTGGAATGAACGTGCCTGAGAGCCTGCTCTTCCCTGGGGTTTTGTGTGGAATGAGTAAACGCAGATCACAGCCTTCTGAGGACAGGGCCTTTGCCTTGGTGGAAGTGGGCGGGGTTAAGGGTCAGTGGCTTGGATTGTTTCTGGAATTGCAACTTAGGGGCCTTGGGGATACTCACAGGAAGCACACACTGCCTTTGTTAGCAAAATAGAAGATTCCTGATTTCTGGTTCAGTCTAGGGCTGGCCTATCTTGAAATAAATATGATCAGAGAGTCTCAGCACACAAGTCAAATTTCACTCATATTTAATACACACTTAGCTATTTTATATTGAGCAAGAGTTTTATTCTAAGCATGGTTTTGAACAGCACTTGATTGCATGATCATTAAGAACAACATCCTGACACACACACACCACCCTCCTCCCCCAGAAACCCAGCTTTCCTCTGAATCTGTGACCAGTCTGGTCACATGAGACCAATGTATTTACTAAGCTGTGAAGCAATTGTAAGACAAGAGTTAGAGCCAGGACTAGAAGCATGGTGTAGACACCATTCCACCACGTTGGCTTCTGACTCAGGTTGGGTTTTGGATTTGAGGCCTACGCACACTTTTCTGACGGTGTGAACTTCATCGTCCTGAGGGTGGGGTGACACTGGGTCCTGTCTGCTGGGGAAGGAGACACAAAGGCCCCCCACACACACCCGGGCCCCTCTGGACAGGAGCTGGCTCCTGTGGCCTTGGTGAGTCTGTCTTCTGTGACAGCTGAACAGAATCTTACATGTCATTAAGTCCATTGTGTCTGATGTTATGATCAGGACTAATTATTTGCGCAGCATAGCCAAAAAGGAAGGAGGGAAGGAAGGAAACACCTTCATTTCTTTCCTCCCAGAACACAAATGGAATCTTGGCCATGCTGGATGAAGAGTGCCTGAGACCTGGCACGGTGACAGATGAGACCTTCCTGGAGAAGCTGAACCAAGTCTGTGCCACCCACCAGCACTTCGAGAGCAGGATGAGCAAGTGCTCCCGCTTCCTCAACGACACCACCCTGCCTCACAGCTGCTTCAGAATCCAGCATTACGCCGGCAAGGTACGGGGCCGCACCCCAGGCCCACGATGCTCTTCCCAGGGCCTCCTGGGAGAGGGGATACTGTAGGAGACTAGCGAGAGCATCCCGTGCTCACTGGCAGCTGAGCCTGGACCTATCAAAAATACCTAGCAACACTGCTGAAGGGTTGATAAATTCTGCCAGAAAGAAAGGCCTCCTACGCTAAGGTTTTAAAAGCACAAAACATTTGGCAAAAATCAAGAATTCTTTAGTTGAAATTTTGAGGGACACTGGGAAAAACACCTAGTTAAATTTTTTTTTCCCTCTGTATTTGAGGAAGTTAATCTCAATAAAACAGTTTGAATAGTAGGCTAATTTCTATTCAAAAAGATTATTGATTGGATTTAATGCTACCTTTATAAATGTTGAACGGAAGCTTCTTCACAGGAGAATTCCTTAGTTATGCATTTATTGAAAATGAGACAATCCTGGATCGCTTTTGATTTCAGGACGCCAGGGCGTTCTTTGGCCTTTTGCTTCGTTGGCCCGTAGTGTTAAAAGCCACATCCCTGCTCAGTTTCTCTGTCGCTGGGGATGCCTGTGAAAATGTCCATGTTATCTATTTTTGAACCCTTTTCTACTTTGAAACAGACTAGACTGGCATGTGAACAAAAATATTTTTTTTTTAAATTCTCAAACACATTCAGACATATATCCATACTAAAAAACATCTAACATTCTTTAAAAGTGTTATGTCAACATTTTTGGAGTTTCTTCTTACAAATCCTGAAGGACATTATAGGCTTTGTCTTGCTTCCTTTCGCATCTTCGAGAGATGGAACTCAAAGCCAGAAGCAAACTTAGTGTCAGTGTGTGACTAGTGTACTGGGGTTTCTGATGTGAAGGAGTCTGGGTGTCATTGTTTGACACCGTCCTGTGTCATGAGTCACATGTGCTGTCACTGTCACTCACAGGTGCTATACCAGGTGGAAGGATTTGTTGACAAGAACAATGACCTTCTGTACCGGGACCTGTCTCAAGCCATGTGGAAGGCTGGCCACACCCTCATCAAGTCTCTGTTCCCTGAAGGAAATCCTGCAAAGGTCAACCTGAAAAGACCTCCTACAGCAGGGTCCCAGTTCAAGGCATCTGTGGCTACCCTGATGAAAAACCTGCAGACCAAGAATCCCAACTACATCAGGTACTTCTGGGGCATGAGTTCATATCTAAGAGCCCTTCATGGCACCTCTAGTATCACTGGTTTGGCTATTGTTGGGCTTTTTGTTTTGTTTCGTTTTGTTTTTCCAGCTTCTAAGGTCATCTTAGATGTGATTTGCTTGGGATTTAGGAAGGTCCAACTAGGGTTAGAATTTGGAGAGTATGCTTGCTCTTGAAACAGTAGGAGGTTTGCTGTCTGATCAGATCCTTGCCCTTGGGATTTCAGTTAGGGAGAAACCAGAGTGAATGGCATTTTTTGTATGTGTGTATCACTTACACGATATTTGTATCAGTAGAAACACAAATAAGTACATCATTCTGCCTTGATTTACCCAAGTTAGAGCACATATTGGGAGAAAATCTCTTTTCTCGAAAAGAGGTCTTTAATCATTTGCTTTCCTTAGCCTCAGTTAAGTAGAGTTTCCAAATTTTCTTGAGGCACCATTTACCTGAAGTGATGCACACAGATTTGAGGTGAACAGTTTATAATTGTGATGTTGACCTTGGCAGCATCACCTGGTTGAGACATAAAACATGCACCATCGTTCTTTGTTGTCTGGTTTTTATGTGCTCCCCAAGGTTGCGAGATGGTCCTCATAGGCTTGCTGCGAGGATCTTGGCAGCCTGACTTCAGACATGCTAAACTCTTACCATTCACTGTCCTTGGTCTCTTTATCCACATGTACATATGTATGTTAGCCCATTCATATCTGAGCTTGAATTCCCCAGAACCCACATTAAAAAAAAGCTGGCCACAGCAGGAACTGCCTATAATCCTTGTGCTGGGGAGTCAGGGTCCTCCTGGAATCATTGGCCTGCTACTCTAGCTGAGTGGTTGGGCTCAGGGTGAATGAATATATCCACACACATACATAGATGCATCCAAGATCTTAAAGGGATCCTTACTCCTGTCTTCTGTGTGTGTCCCCACCCCACAGAGGAAGCAGCAGTACAGATTCAGGCTATGCAGTGTGCATCGTTTTCAAACTTCTTTCATTCAACAAGATGTCATGGACAATCATCAGTGCCATTGGATCTCTTAATCGTATTTTTTTAATTGCAGTGCATACAATATTGTATTCATCCTTAGTTTACTGTGAAATGGTTTGGAATAATTAGAAATGATTTGATTTTCCAAGAATAGTAAGTCGACTGCTATGAAATGATGAGACGTACATCCTTGGCAGAGTTTCAAGTCTAAATTCCTTGAAATGTTTTAGGTGCATCAAGCCGAATGATAAAAAGGCAGCTCACATTTTCAACGAGAGTCTCGTATGCCATCAGATCAGGTACCTGGGTCTCTTGGAGAACGTTCGAGTGAGACGGGCAGGCTATGCCTTCAGGCAGGCCTATGAACCTTGCCTGGAAAGATACAAGATGCTTTGCAAACAAACGTGGCCTCACTGGAAGGGGCCAGCAAGGTAAGGGCCTCTCTGGCTCTTGTGATCATCAGCTTTTAAAGTATCTAAGTACTACTGTGTTTTCGATTTTGTTTTGTTTTGTTTTGTTTTGTTTTGTTTTGTTTTGTTTTGTGCCTGTATGTAAAGTTGGATGCCTGCTTTCGTTAGGATACCATTGTAGTAATCGTCACCTTGCTAGGGAGGTGTCGATTTTCTTTGCCATTGAAATGGAACATATGAAATCTGCACTTGAAACTTGAATGACTATAAATGTTTCGGATCTACACACGGTGAGTTGAGAGTTACTATGTGAACTTTGTAGATTATAGATGAATAGAGAAGAGACCTCTTGAATGACCATTCTCGGCTGTCTGCTTTTCACTAAGGGAATTTGTTCCTAGAATGAACAGGAGGGTGAGGCGAGGGTCTTGCCTGTGGCTCAGTGTGCCTTGGTCCATGAGCAGAATTGAGAAGCAGGTGGGATTCTGTATCAGCACGACACTTGACAAGCTGGACTGAAGAATACGGCTTGGCCGGGAGTCCTTCCCGATTCCCGTAGTCCAGAGGAAAATACTGGGCACTGCAAGCCTTCACTTTAGAGGTTCCTTGTTGCCTGTGAGTTGTCCACATGCAGAGAGAACTTGTGTGCCAGGGAGCAGCTGTTACAGGAATGAAGTCAGGCCTGTGAGAAATCTCCACTCTGTGCAGTCAGAATTGCCTTTGGGCAGGGGCCGGGGAGGTTGGGGGGGGGGGCGGCGCTGTAGAAGTCAGAACACTTCAAGGAGAGCCAGCATGGCTGCTTCATGGGTGAGGTGGGCACTTGGGGACTTTCATCTTGCTGTGCCAAGGTTAGGTCCCACCTTCTTAGCTGGACCCAGCCGTTCACAGGAGATTGACATGGAGCCTGAGCTGTGGGGAAGACGGAAGTGTAATCTGATGTCTAATGCAGGGTATTGTTTCTACACACCATTATTTTCCAGGATACTGTGCTAAGTAGGTTATAGCAGGGAGCATTTATTTATTATTATTTATTATTATTTATTCCTGTCTGGTATCTTCATTCCACAGGTTGGGGGAGCCAGGCTAGTTTTAGAAACTGATGTTGAAAGCAAGGTCAGGGCCTTGTTCCTGCCACATGAAGCCCATGTTCCGTGGCATCTCATTGGTCTGGCACTTAATACTGTTTTGGGCTGTGCTTGGCCTCTGCAGAATGAGAAGAATATCAAAATGTTTCGAGAGAGGAGCTGAGGAGATGACTCAGTGGTTAGGAGCATTTGCTGCTTTTGCAGAGGACCCGGGTTAGGGTCTCAACATCTGTGTGGCGTGTCACAACATCTGTAACTCATGTTCCGAGGCATCCAGTGCCCTCTTCTGGTCTGCACAGGCACCAAGCATACAAGTGATGCGTATTCCTGCCCCTCCCTGATATGTTAATTGGCTTATTTTGTATTGCTAATGAATCAAGAAATACCTATTTTTTTTAGTATATAGTGTGAAGCTAGATTCACTTATATAGTGTTTACTAATTTGGTTTACTTTGAGGAAGCAAATCTTAAATCCTTTGGTAGAGAGATGATGATTGCCAGAAGAGCAGTTACTCTACACAGTGTGGCAGTGTTGACCCTAGAGGGACGGATGGTGAAGTGCTGCATGGCCTGGCCACCTAGGTTTGATTCCAAAGGCTCACATGGTGGAAGGAGAGAATCACTTCCTACAAGATGTCCCTGACCTACACACACGCACACACACACACACACACACACACACACGTAACATCACTTTCTTAAATGTAGCTTATTTTTGTGTTAATGAGAATATGATAACATATGCTGATATGGTATGATGTGATATGATATGATATGATATGATATGATATGATATGATATGATATGATATAGTGGGTCAAGTCATTTTTGTAACTCGGGAAAGACATAGTTTTGGACTCTGTTTACTCTTTCAGGTCTGGCGTGGAGGTTCTGTTTAATGAGCTGGAGGTTCCTACAGAAGAATACTCCTACGGTAGATCCAAGATATTCATCCGAAACCCAAGGACAGTATGTAACCTTTACTCCCTGACCTTGAACCCCAGGCATGTGGCCTAGTTTCTGAGGCGCCACAATCTTTTATCTGACTGAAGTGTCTTAGAGCTGGAGCAAGTAAGAGATGGTATTCATACAGCACTAAAGTCATCTGATAGATGGTACAAAACTTAAGAAATGAAGACAAAAGTATCCTATCAAACCTCCCTCCCTGATTCTAATCTCTAGCAGCAGGAAGGACCTATCAGCGTTTGTAGCATCTAAGTTACACAGTAGTTTTTTTAGAATTACAGCTCCAAAGATGCTGGAAAATCATGGAAGGAAACAGTTTTCAAAGTGTATCAAATTCATGGACCTCTGGGTCCATTAGAGTCTCCGGGAGTCTTTGTACAAAACAGGTAGGCATAAAGTATAATTAATATCACAAATGATAGTGGACATTTAGAGAGCTTGAGAAATACTTAGGTTGTTGAAGAAAAAGGGCTGCTCTTCACAGAGCAGGCATTTCCGGCCCTCTGTGGACCGATTAGGAATAGTGCTTTCCTGGCCGAGCATCCTTTACTTGAGAATCTGAACTCCAGAGTGAACTGGATATTCTATGAATCCATCAAAGTCCTTTCCTCAGGCATTGGTGATCTATAGCATATATCAATCAAGTAGCTGATTTCAACATCCTGCAAATTCCTTTCATGTATGCCATTAGGTTTGGAGGACTTTGGCTAAGTTTGTCTATTTTTTTTTTTATTAGTTATTCCAACTAGAAGACCTAAGAAAGCAGCGGCTGGAGGACCTGGCCACTCTCATTCAGAAGATTTATCGAGGATGGAAATGTCGTACGCATTTTCTGCTCATGAAAAGAAGCCAAGTGGTGATTGCTGCCTGGTACAGGAGATACGCAGTGAGTCTGTTGTTACAACCCGTGGCTAACTTCTCAACATTCTCTATGTGCTTCTTGTGTTTGTAACTTTTACATAGCTAAAATTTCCCAGCAACCTCTGGAAATGGTTGCTGTTCTTTTTTAACATGGGAAATCAAGGCACCTAGCTGCTGGGTGCCCTGCCCCGAGCTTTCAATGGCAGAGCACGGGTTTAGCCCTAAGCATTTTCAGAGCATGGCTTTTAGTGTTTCAGACTACTCTGCACTGATCTCCAGGAAGCATATAGCAGGATATCTATCTCTGGTTTTGCCATCGGTTTGAGGAGACTGTGTTATATCCTTTTGCTATGATAGGAGCAGTTCTCTAAAACAACTGGCTGGCTGCGTACAATGCAGCATTGAAGATAGAGGACTTCTAGAGTGCCAGGAATCTCTTTTAGTACAGCTATGGTTCTGGCTAAAGGACTGCATTTTTTGCTAGTCCTCAGATATCTGTGGAGGAGCCAATAATATAGTATATTTACTTAGTTAATATAGAGCTTCCTTTTGGAAATGTACCGGTTGGTTGACTGCTTTGGCCGAGGCATCTCACAGGTCCAAGAAGGACCTGAAGATTCTCCTCCTCCACCATCACGTAAATTTATTTAGGTTGTGTTCTTCCAAATGAATTACAGTGATAAGAAAGAGCACAGCTTAGGAATGTTTTCATTCTATGCTAAGTTTAAAAATGTGTTAAATTTGCAGTCAGGTCTTATTTAGTGCATTCTTCCCTCCACTTCTGAGGAGACAACTTTCCATAGGACAAAATTAAGGTAAAATCTATAGTTTTGTGGAGTACATAATGGCATTTCCAAATTTGGGGAACCAGTAATATATTTAAATGATAGTGCTTGGACTTTTAGTAAGATGCTTGGTGGAAAATGATGCCAAGAAGAGACTACTCTCAAAAAGTGGGTGCAAAGCAGTTTGGGTCAACTCAGAATGCTCTGTTGACGGTGGCTAGCGTGGGGAGTGCTGCTCACAGCACAGGCAGAGAGCAGGCATCGGTAAGAGTGGAAAATCGGCATCCCTCCTGCGGACTGTAGACTTGCTGTCATGATGTTGGACTGTCTAACCTTTCAGTCTCTAGGACTGTGGATGATCAGACATCCACGGCTCAGAGTGAGCAGATCCCTTCTCTGGCCTTGCAAGGTCTACCTTTTAGCTATGCAGATACAACTATTCACCGCTTCCCTTTATCCCGCAGCAACAAAAGCGGTATCAACAGATAAAGAGTTCAGCCCTGGTGATTCAGTCCTACATCCGGGGCTGGAAGGTGAGTTTCAATAAGTGTGCTTTATTTATGTGGGAGCTGGGGTTCTTCATAAAGGGTGACGTCTTCAGGCTCACTCTGCGGGGGAAGCCTCCTCACCTGTTCTGTAAACAGCCTCATGGAGAGAGTAAATATTATGGGGCCGTGCAGGGAGCTCTGTCGGCCATGTCTTGGCTGCTTCCTTCTAATCTGCTTTTTTTTTTTTTCAAGTCTTTGTTCTCTAAGCAGGAAGTCCCTGAAATAACACTGTATATAATCTCAATATCCTCATGCCCAGTGGTTTTGAGAGATGCTATTGTCCAGAAAGCTGCCTTACAGCCTCTGCCTGAGTCCTGGGGTCTTAGCTACACATCTTACCAGGGATGACCCCTGCAGCCACCTCATAAGGACTGGAGGCTCCCGGCTCTAGCGAGGGCTCTCATGAGAGGAGAGGGTGTCGTCACAGCTGCTACACTGGTTCCAGATCCTTCCATCTTAGGCTTGGTTCAAGGGTCAACAAACTTTGGGCCACAGGCAAACTTCAGTCTGTTCTGACTCATACAGCCTACAAGCCGAGAATGTTTTTTTATATTTTGAACCATTATAAACAAAAATCAGAAAAGAGTTCAAAGCATGTGAAAAGTATATGTATTTTAATGTCCATAAATAAAGACGTGGTCATGTTTACTTATTCATGTTTATTTATTGTAGACTCTTGGTCCATAATAGAAGAGTCTGGTAGCTGTGATATTGACTCATACTCTCCTCTTTCATTAATACACACACACACACACACACACACACACACATTTCTCCTAAAAGCCTCACTATCTTACTTTGTACAGAAAAAGATTACTTACCCCAGACCCCAGTCCCACTCCCAGGATGCTTCTGACTGCTTTCCTAGAATGTTTTAGATCCAGAAGGTTCTGAGGTTGTGGTCAGTCTACAGCTTCTTGAAAGGGTACAGTCTGGGCTACAGATCTAGCTGCACTGATTGGCCTTGGTATAGGCCTTGCCCAGATTTAAGGCTTGTCCAAGTTAACGTGGCCTACTGCCTACTGCCTGACCAGGTTTCTGGGCTCTGAGACTGGTCGGTTGATAGGCTAGAGACCCCAGGGCAGGACCTAAAGCTTACTCCCAGGGCAGGTGCCTTCCTGAAAAGGCACCACTGGTTTGGACAAGTTTGAAAGGATAGCCACAGTGACTTCTGACAGAATGAGCAGAGATGTAGTGGACTTTTAGAGAACCATATAGAACTCTGGCCGTCGTCTGAGAATGAGAACTGCTCTCTACCTCCTGTGAGTGGCAGCCTGCCTTGGTGTGGCCAGATTCTCCCTATCGTATCCTACCCACAGTGGGAGGCCGTGCCGCCCCCCCCCCCCACCCCTGCCATGCCAGTGTCCCCAGGAATGCGTCGCCTGTCTCAGCAGCTTCTCACTGGGCCGTGTGCGTCTGCACACTTTCCTCTCTGGAAATTATTTTCTACTCACAGTTAAGTTAGTTTAAGTGTATATGTGTGTGTGTATGTGTGTGTGTGTGTGTGTGTGTGTGTGTGTATGTGTGAATATGTATATGTATATGTATATGTATATGTATATGTATATGTATATGTATACACAAGCTTCAGTCTGTGTTCTGGCTCTTGCAACCTGCAAGCCAAGAATTTTTTTTTTTATATTTTGAACCGCTATAAACAAAAATCAGAAAAGTATATGTATATATGTGTATATATATATATATATATACACATATACATACATACATATATATACATACACACACACAGACAGACACACACACATATAAATGGGTACATGGGGATGATTTCTCTACCATAGGCTCGAAAAATCCTGCGGGAGCTGAAGCACCAGAAGCGCTGTGAGGAGGCAGCCACCACCATCGCCGCATACTGGCATGGCACCCAGGTAGGCCAGAGGCCCTGAGGAGGGCGGTGGTCGAGTTGGGAGTCACTGCAGAGCCGAAGACCCTCAGACTGGGGTTGAAGATGATTCAGTGGCTTGAGCTCCTGAGCACTTCTGCCCCTCGCTCTCTGCAGCTTGTCGGTGTGGGCGGTGGCACATGCTTTTGCGCTCAGCATCGGTGGTGACTGGGGTCTGTCTCCTTTTCTGTCTCCGCTGGGCAGCGGCAGCCACCTTTCCTGCCTTAACTCTCTCTGTAACTCCTTTTCAAACGCACCACAGGCGCGAAGGGAGCTGAGACGGCTGAAGGAAGAGGCTAGGACTAAGCACGCTATTGCGGTTATTTGGGCTTTCTGGCTTGGATCGAAGGTACTTGATGCACACGTCCCATCGCTGAGCCCGGGGAATTCTGCAGGAACCAACCCTGATCCTCTGGCATAGCAGGGATCAGTGGCTGCAGTTAGTAGTCACCTCCGTGCATGATCTGGCAGCCAGATTGATCAAACCGGGGATGCTAGACGGTGATGTGCCCTGGAAGCTTTGGCATGCACAGAGCAAAATCTAACGCCACTAATAAGGCTCTAGCTTAGTTTTCCTTTTAATTCTCTAAATTAACTAGCATGGTTAGTGCCCACTGTCTCCCACCGTTGAATGCTGGCGAGAGTTTAGGGATACTTGTATGTAGGGGCGGGGCATGTGGAAAATGTTCCTATTGGGGTTTGCATCAGTTTGTATGGTGTGTTGACAAAACAATGCCGGTAACGCATGCTTTACAAGAATCCATCCTTGAATGAAATTGCATTTCAGGCTGAATGTGGCATCTGTTGGTTACTGTAAGACGATGGTGTCACATGTACAGGGAAGGCTCATCCGTGATGTCACAGAAATCTGTGTTCGTGTGGAGCTAGCCACACTCGCCAGGGAAGAATCCCAGGAATTTCAGCATGGCTGTTTGATTTCAGAAACTAAGGCCCCTGGACCTCACTGACCCAGGCAGACTCCGGGCTCTGTGAGCGTTTCATACACCCCAAGGAATGAGAGATTTTCTAACTTAGAAAATCAAGTCGGCTTTGCTTAACATGTTAGAAACCACAGAACTCTCCAGAGTCGAGTGTGTTTTTTACTAATGCCTACCTTGTCAGCATTGTAAGCCCATCTCTCTCTTGAGACAAAGTCAACCTTGTGGCCTCCGTAAAAAGGTTCCCAAAGACTGGCCAACATTGTCCATCTGTGTTTTGCCAAAGTCTGTATGACTCAGCCGAGTTCCTTAGCCAGTTTAGGGAAATGAACCAGCCGAAATGCTGGTCCTGTTGTTCCTTCTCCAGTCCCAGGAATGAAATGTCTCAAAAGCAGGTGCCCGGCTCTGCCTTGGGCAACAGCGTGCCTGAGATTGGTCTCCCCAGTCATCTTTTTAACCTGTCAGTTGTCATTTTTTTTTACCCGATTTCCATTTTTTGTGTGTTATACTATTTGCGATCCTGGTCAAAATGTATTTATTTGGGGCAGTGTGAGGGCTTGACCCCAGAGCCTTCTGGACGCTGCTAGGTAAGCAGTCTGCCACTGGGCTGCGTTTGCCCCTAGTGCAGCCCAGTTTTCCGCGCTGCCTCTAGCTCAAACCGGAAAGGGCTTCTTCGTTTTTTGTTAGCTTTACTCCTTGGCTCACACTTCACGTGCACAACCTTTACTTTTTGCAGTTTTTTTTTTCCAAATTGCTGTTCACACGGTTGTTTGTTTTTTTGTGTTTTTTTTTTTTTTTTTTTTTTAATTCATCCAAATGAAGAATATCAGAGCGCTTCATAGAGAGACCATACCGTAAGGGCTTTGAGGAAATGTGAAAGAGCTGCAGAGAGAATGGGGACAAGGGAGACGGGAGAGAAAGGGGAATGAGGAGGCCATACTCTTGGGTGCCATGTGGGTGTTCTTGCCCGGAAGTGATTCTCCCCCTTGCCCGGAAGTGATTCTCCCGCGCTCGGAGATAGAGGCCGCTGTGCTCTTCCACATCAGATCGTTGGGTTGAAATGAGTGGACCCTGCTCCTCTGCTGCGCTGCGATCCTTCTCAAGTAGTGGCTTTCCTGTTTGGTGGGGGGGATCTTCTCTCTGGTCATTTGTGCGGTCTGCATTGGGCTGTCTCTTATTTACTATCTAAAACGTTCTAGGCACGAAGGGAGTTGAAACGCTTGAAGGAGGAGGCTAGGCGTAAGCATGCAGTTGCTGTCATTTGGGCTTACTGGCTTGGACTGAAGGTACTTTTCTCCACGACTTCTCCTGCCCTGGTGAACATAAAGCCTCGCACCTACTAACCCGAGAAAGCTGGCGGCGCTTCTGCTGTCTGCGGTCTTATGAGATGTCATCTTGACTCATTTTTGTTTCATGTTAAGAAAAAAACAAAAACAAAATCAAAAGCCAAATACACAACTCCGCACTAATTTTCTCTTTTTAATGTGATTTTAATCTCTTTAAATAACGTGTGTAATGCAGTCTGTTTTATCTTAGACATGTTTTATGAGTTCTATTTTATTTATTTATGGGCTTTTAAGATGATTTATGGTCTTTTAAGGCAGAGTGCAGTCCTTGAGTTGGAAGCTGGTCCTCCAGGCTCAGCGGCCCATGGTGGGAGGGCCGGCCTTGTTCCCATCTGTCTGCCTGTGCTGTCCCACTAAGGCTAGAGTGGCGCTTTCATCCAAGTGACCACGGATCCGCACAGAGCAGGGTGGATGAGATGACAGAGATCATGAAGTTCAGAGAACTTCAAGGTTCAAAGACCGTATGATAAAGGCAGGTGCTGGACTCGGGAAGACGCACACACACGATCTGGCTGCAAGCACTGAGAACCTTCCGGAAGTAGAAGGGTCTGGTCTTTCTGTTCAGTAATTCACCAACACAGAGAGGCACCTCATCACCCTTGGAGGGGATCAGGGTCCTTTCTATACCGTTGCTCTTCCGTATTCTGATCTAGTCCAACAACATTAACTCTCACTTTAAATATTTGAGGATGAGCGAAGAAGTCATTGATTCTGCACCTTCGCAGCCGTCAGAAATCTCCCTGTATTGCTTTGAGTAATCTCTATTTTCCCCCCGAAAATTCCTCCTAAAAATGTTTAGTTGCTTATTCTTTGTTCTGAGTATTCACGAGATAATTCAGAAGCAACTTCAATGTGCATTTAACAGATGTTTTATTTGACATATTCTGAATACGTTCTTTACAACGCTGTTTTTGGAAGCCAAGCAAAACGAAACATTTCCCATTTTATGTGTGTCTTAATTTGCATCATAGTTTTTATAAGCCCAAGGAAGCAGGCAGTATCGAACCCAGATTCTTAGTCCCCATCCTGGTCTCTGGATCTCAGTGGGTATGCTTGCAAACTGTCTTTGCACTAGAAGTGTGCGGTAGCAGCGGACAAGGTGAATACTGTTTCTACAGAATTAATGAGGGTTGCTCTGATTGTCACTCATCCCCCCCTCGCTTTCTAATGAGCCAGAAGCCTCTCAATATGTTTCCATTATTATTATTATTATTATTATTATTATTATTATTATTAAAAAGATTAAGCT
Source organism: Apodemus agrarius (assembly GCA_964023405.1). Taxonomy (NCBI): domain Eukaryota; kingdom Metazoa; phylum Chordata; class Mammalia; order Rodentia; family Muridae; genus Apodemus; species Apodemus agrarius. The sequence goes on from OZ030014.1 coordinate 49,055,708, forward strand.
TTTTTTGAAGTTTAAGATTATAGTAAATTTGTCTTTTCGTCATGGAAAGAAGCTATACTGCTGTGAGCAGTACTTTCATCCTTGGAAATGATTTGATTTTCTCTCATAAATAAGTACAGCTGGACCTTTTTAGTATTCCTAGTGCTCAGGAAGGTCCCCATTGTGAGAAGTTGTGATGGTGCCTGCTTTTTACTGTATAAGGCAGTAAAAAGGAGCAGCCATCTGTCCCGTGGACTATCAGAAGATGTGCTGACGTGAGGTTCAGCTGCACAGCACAGCACAGCGCTCCCACAATGCCTTAAGGGTATGCCCCATGGAACAGGCGTGCCCCCCCCTTTAACTCGCCTTTCTTCTCCATGCCCCTTGACCCTCATAAGCTGGAGGTCTGACACACTTATAAACCTAACAGTCCCATGGCTGAAAGAGAAATGGCGGCTAGGACATGGATTAAAGGAAGGACTGCCTATATATTGCACATGTCAAAATGTAAACTTTAGGTACCCTCTATTGTATAGAACAGCCTGGGGCTCAAACAAACACTTAGGGCAGGCAGGTAGCACAGGAGAGGAAGGCAGCAGACCGGTTAGGAGCAGTTGGGTGTGTACAGGGTAGAACTGCAGCTCTCTTCATCAAAAGCCCCTGCTGTTCCCTGCGCGGGAAAATCGGGGATCAATCTCAGTTACCGGAGCTTAGACCATCCTCAGAGAAGCCTGCAACCTGAATTGTTGTGTGAAGTTATAATTTTTAAAAACAAAATGTATAAAATGTTTATCTGCAGACTGAATTTGGCTCATAGGTTTCTGTTTTACAGACCCCCATCATTCACATATTTTAAGCATATGTATTGAAGCCCAGAAAAACGGGAAGCTGGAGAAAGAGATACAGAACTTCGAGATAAACAGATAGGCTAATATTTTCCTGATTTCGAGCTCCTATTCATAAGTAGATGATATTTTATATGTCCCTCTGAGCTTCAGTATTTAACTGTATCACTCATTAATTCTGTAAACATCTTACTTAGTTATTAGACATTAAATATGTGAAGTAGATTATGACAGTAGTTCAGGGGAACCTTTATATTTAAAATGGCAGGATCTTAAGTACCATGATAATAAATATAATGTTTGGTGTGGTCTAATGGAAGATAATGAGAGTGTAAAGGCTTCTATGTTTCTTATTTTTAGCTATATTCATGTCTGCTGTGCACTAGTAAAGTCTTGTGTTTTTAGGCAGGATTTTTGGAAAATTAAATCTGGTTTTTTCAGATACTCTGCCAAAAAGCATCTGAAGGAGAAATTTCCTTATATAACATTTTACAAAATGTGCTCTAATTTTTGACACGTTTGCAGCTATTCCTGTCAGGGATTTCAGGCCAACATGAAGCTGTCTAAGAACCAGTAGGGTTTAGTGTATCAGTTCCCTGGGTTTGTTTCTCTCTGCCGTCACTGCCACTGTCTGAGCAGGCAGCCGTCAGTTTCCTCCATCCAGAAAGCACATTTGTAAACATGCATGTTCTCTATACTTTGACTTGTAAAGAGAGATGTCACTAAGAGTACCTGCGGGCCTCGTTCTAACCCTTGGTCTTGCTTCCTTTTAAAGGTACGCAGGGAGTACAGGAAATTCTTCAGAGCAAATGCTGGAAAGAAAATCTATGAGTTTACACTTCAAAGAATTGTAAGTTGATATTATGGATATGGCTAATTAACATTATTAGGTTAGCCACTTAATAGTCCCAACTCAATAAAACATGACCTTTAAAAACCCACATAAATCGTAGCTTTAAAAAGACTTGAGTAGCCTTTTGTGCCTTCTCCACGTTCACAAGACCTGTGTGAAAGCTGCAAGGGTTGATATGGTTGATAAAACGCTTATTTTATTTGATATAGAGAAAACCGTGAAGGTGAAGCGAGGAAAGGCAGGTTCTTGCCCTGTTAAACCGCTACGGGCTCTGTCTGGAGGGCGAGCTTGGCAGGCGGTTTGCTGAGAGCAAACATGGCGGAGGCTGCCTGCTGGGGTGGCCCTACGTGAGGTGGATTATACTCAGCCAGGACTCCCGCTTATTTATAGCATAAATGAGTAACTTCTGTGGTTCTCCTTTGGCCATGGAAGGTTTGTTCATGATAGGGCTTTTCCAGTCAGTGCCTGGCCCACGTCAGACCCTTTGACACTTGACAGAGTTGTGTCCCAGTAAACCACATCGTAAGTTGAGAAAATCTCTGCCAAGAAGAGTGCTTTCACCACACCAAACCTACTGAGCTGCACCGTTTAGCCACATGGTCCGGTGCGTGAACAGCTGAGCCCTGTGCTCACCTGCCCTGTACCCACCGACACACCCAGACATCAGAGTGCTAAGCAGCCTGGTGTCTACTGAGTACACCTTGCTCTCGCACCATCGTAAAGCCAGAAATTCCCAAGTTGAACCCTCTCAAGTTAGGGACCATTTTTGTTCTGTAGTATAAGGTCATCCAAAACTTTCTACAGTGACCAATGTATTCTGTCACTTTAAGAGAATGACCACTCTCCACACATAGCTTATGTACCACTGCGATTGAGGGACTTGCTGTTTACTTAGAGTTCCCTAAAATGTCAGTGTAAGTAGCTTCATCCTGTCAGTGGCTTCCTGGTGAACAGAGCAGCTCTACTGTGGTGTTAACCTATGTTAATGGGAGTAATTGTATCTGTAGTCATCTTTCCTGATAAGTACTTGGTGGCGCACAGATCCCGTAGAAGGTATGAAAGAGTTAAATAGAGTTATCAAAGGAGATATGCAATTTTATTGACTAAAACTGATCAATTCTTTTAAAGACTGGTCCAGTTGATCACGAATATGCATCATACATCTTTCCAGTATATTTTCCTCATCAGGTATTTTCTGTCAACCCCAATACAGGTGCAAAAATACTTGTTGGAAATGAAAAATAAAATGCCCTCCTTGTCACCAATAGACAAAAATTGGCCATCAAGACCTTACCTATTCTTGGATTCGACTCACAAGGAGCTTAAAAGGATCTTCCACCTGTGGAGGGTAAACTATGCGATGGGTCCCCTTTTTTCCAAGGTTACTCTTGGTTTAAGTGTTTGAAGGCTGCTCTGTAAAGTCGGATCCTAACACATCTGTCACCTTGACAAGGGCTGTCCCTGCCCTAACGGAGCCTCCCGCGGTATTTGGCTTTCTGTGAGTGCTCCAGCAGGAGCTGAGCAAAGCCTGTGCTGATGCAGTCAGCTTTGGGTTCTTCCACCTTCCGGGTGGTTCAGGCAGTTTGGGAGTTCTCTTGTTTCCCTCTCCGCAGGAGATAGAAATCATTGTTTTTGAAGATCTTCAGACAAGGTAGTTAAGTCCTACGAATTAGAATGCATAAACACATAGACCAGTACATGTGTTAACATACATACTTCCGGGCCAGAAAGTGAGCATTGCAGGACAAAGCTTCCTCTGTCCTAACTTAGGGGAAGCTGAAAAATCTGTTGTATCTTGCCTTCTATTTTAGTACTATGAGGTTCTTATGGGAACAGATCTTTGGACCTGAGGGAACAGATCTTTGGACCTGAGGGAACTCGGGTGCAGTTGGGGACAGACACCACTGCTGACCAACCTTCCTGCGGAGGTGTGAGCCTTGGTGTTGCCTCCTCTTGTGGCAAGACTTTCTTTGAATAACTTCATTGTCATACGGACTGTTGAGTGTATGTGGTTGTTAGATGTTACAAATCGGTACCAGAAAGGCATGTGGCTATGCCTAGTGGCTGTATATTCCGGGCTGTCCTCTGCTTGGGCACTTGTAAGAGGGCCATTATTGCTAATGAGGATGATTCATGGTTCCCAAGGTCTGTTCTGTAGCAGACTTTACAGTCTCTCAGTTCCGTGCCTTCCCCTTTGAGTCTGACTTGGAGGCCATTTACAAACATAGGAGCAGGAGCTGCTAATGTTGAGCGGGCACTGCCCTGCCCTGCTTCCCTTCCTCCTGTGGGTGGGAGCTGGGTGAGAGAGCTGTCCACTCCTGAAGGGACCCTTGTGCTTGAGAGAGACACCATGGTGCCCTCACTTCTTCCTAGAACAATGTCAATGGAGGCACTACCCTACCTGTTGTTCAGTTCCTTGAAAAATCTGTCCCTACTCCCCTGGTGGGCCCTGTCCTGCACTTTATCCTCAGAGTCAGAGTTGAGAGATTCCCAGATCCTCTTGCACACTATAAAGTGGTAGTAGGTTAAGCGTTGGTTTTTCTGGCTAGAGGGATGGCTCAGCATTTAAGAGCACTGGCTGATCTTCCAGAGGACTCTGTTCCATTCCCAGCACACACATAGCAGCTCACAACTGTCTGTAAATCCAGTTCCAGGGAATCCAACACCCTCACACATACATACAGGCAAACATCAATGCACATGAAGTAAAAATAAATTTAAAAAGACATCAGTGTTCAGACTGTCCATAACATAATTGGTAGGTCATGAAATCAGTGTAGTAGAGGACTCCTATCCAATGTCTGTGTGTGTTTTTGAGGCAGGGTCTCACTCAAGCTGACCTCAAATTTGTTGTGTGGCCCAGGCAGGCCTTGAATTCATACTGTTTCTGCCTTAGTCTCCAAAGTGCTGGGATTCCAGTGTCTCCAGACAAGCCCAGCCACTGTCAGCATTTAAAAATGAAAACAGTAGTATTAAAAAGTAAGAGTGCACACTTCCCCGGGTTAGAGGGGTATGCAGATCTGTGTAGGATAGCTGTACTGTGCCATCCGGTGCTGTTTCCTGTGAGTCTATGTTCAGGAGTGACCGCCTCAGGCTCGGAGACCCTTAGGGATTTACGTTGTAGCAGAATGAATCTAGAATTCCTGGGCACAGGCCACTTAGGCTCTGTTATATTTTGAGGAATCATCCCAGATTCTGCAGTACAAATGGTTCAGAACATTTTCTTAATGGATTTAATCCCAGAACTTGAGAGGCAGAGGCGGACAGATTTCTGTGAGTTCAGAGCCAGCTAGGGGATTCCAGGGTAGCCATGGCTCTGCAGCGAGACCCTTTCCAGTCTCACAAACCAAAGGAAAAAGCAAGTGAGAATCTATTTGTGTAAGTGGTTCTTTGTGTATGTTTTTCTTATGTCTCACAGTGTAAAAAATACAGGGATCAATTCACAGACCAGCGGAAACTGATTTATGAAGAGAAGCTAGAGGCCAGTGAACTCTTCAAAGACAAGAAGGCTCTATATCCTTCTAGGTACGTGTAGTCGCGCTTACTTAAAAATGCCAGTGTTTTATTAGCTTTCTCAAAGATGGCTGCATCTTTTCTAATGGAGTTTAATTCTGTAATAGATGACTGATACTTAGCTCTGTGAATGACTTCAGAAGCCATTGGACACCTGACACTCACTGGGCAGCAGCTCCCATGGACGGTGTCAGGATTACAGTTGTTGGCTTTGCTCTGGTGACCTTAGCTTAAATCATTTAGTAAATAAGAGGTCATGCAAATGATTGTCGGTGTAGGACCCTGTTTTCAAGGCTCTTTTCTCTTTGAACGGTAATCACCGTTGGAATCTTTCTGCCAATGTCAAGTCAGATCAGAAGCTCATTTGTAAGGTCAGTGCCTGAGGCAGACAGTTCATTACTCCTGCTTATTACATAAGCGTGGGCATGCTGTCCTTGGGTGGCTAAACGGCCGGTCACAACCCCAGTGGCCTGTTCAAAAGTTCAGTTCGTTTGTTTGGACACCATGTACTCAAGAAAAGAATAAATATATTGCAAATTTAACCAGTCCAGTCCTTGACAAAGGACTTGGTATGTCCAAGTATTACCCTGTATCCTACATTCATGTGTCTACCCGCCTTCCTGTTTCATCTGGTCTTTACAAACAAGTAGGTTATGTAGTTTCATATCAGTATCTCCAGTGACTTGTAGCTTTGCCTAAAGAAAATGATCTGGAAATAAAAATCATATTTTATGTATATCTATTATTTCTATCTGCATATACATTTGAAAAGTCTACTTTTAAAGGGATTAAACGAGCAGAGTTGCCAGGCCCTTTGAGTTTGAATATTTTGAATTATAGTTTCTTCCGTTAGCTTTTTGGATGCTTAAGTCAAACACAGTGACTAAATCCAAAAATCATCTAATGTGCCTACTGTGTGCAGACTAAGCCAGTGGGAAAGCTGTGTGCTTTCTTCAGTAGCTGATCTTTATACATCCTTACATTAGACACCAAACTTCTTAAACACTTCCCATAGAAGACTCCAGAAACAAGGCGGGGGTGGGGGGGGACACATAGAGTATATCACTAAGGTAACATACTAAAATTAGGCTCTTCACACTTTTTATTATTAAAAACATGATTAACTATGAACACAAAGAAAGCTAACTTCAAACCAAACCCTTTCTGGGGAGTTATGTCAGAGAAGGTGGCCCACTCACTTCACTGGTGGGAGATGAGGAAGAATTCGCCTCCCCGTGCTGTGAAGCAGCCTTGGGGGGAGGGGGGTTGTCAGCCTCTAGCATCCTGGGAGCTGCAAAGAGCTGGCCACCTACATGGATTTTTCTTCCCTGAGCCTCCACCCACACTGCAAGCATTTCAAGTCTTCTGTGCTTAGTTTCCAGGAAGAAACTGGACGCTGTAAATCCCACGGGCCAGCAATCTCTTTCTTGGTGCCTTTTTAACACTGCCCTGAGGGAGTCACAGGGTCTCTAAGGAAATTGCGTTTAAGTGACCTCTCAGCAGGAGCAAATGACTCTGACTCTGCATGAGCGCCTGTCACCTCCAGGCACGTCCTAGTGAGGTGACCATGAGTCTCCAGAGTTCCGTGGGAAAATCAAGTACAAGATAGGTTTTTTTTTTTTTTGTTTTTTGTTTTTCTTATGTGATTGTCAAGTCCTAGATCTGTCCTTCCCAGAAGGTTATTGACTTTCCTCCTCTCTGTCTCGGAGCAGGTGATGGGAATGGTGCTGTTGGCCTTTCTCATTGGCTTACGTTGTGTACGTGTGTTGGTGCACACTGGGTGGGCCAGCTGTTAGCTCTCTGTTACCGATGAGAGTGCCCTCTCTTTCTCGTGCACACAAGGCCGCGTGCTTGACTCTGCCTGTGGCAGAGTGACGTAGTGGTTTCTCCCGTAGTCGGTACATGTGAGAAGAATTTTGTCAAAGGCCTGTGAACCAACCAACCTCCACTGCTTCATCAAAAACCATGTGGCCTAAGTTTCAGGCTTCATTTCTAACTTAAGTCTAATACAGGTGTCTGGGCAATGTGTAAATACATTGAAGTCGTGTTCATAAAGTTTTTAACTATCCCTTAAGAGGACCTGACCTATCTCCTTCTGTCATTGGGTGTTTCTGCTTAAAGCCATTTCTAAGGTACAAGAATTTTTATTTCCTTTAGTGTTGGGCAACCATTCCAAGGAGCTTACCTGGAAATCAACAAGAACCCAAAGTATAAGAAACTCAAAGATGCCATTGAAGAGAAGATCATTATTGCTGAGGTTGTGAACAAAATTAACCGGGCTAATGGGAAGGTAAAAATGCTAACACTCTTCCTGTGGCCTGAAAGAGTCCTGCTCTTGTTTCTGAGTTATACGATTCGCATTTCCCCTTCCTGTAGAGTAGAGTTAACTGTGGAGGAATCGCTCACTCCTTACCTTTAAATGTAAATTTCCGTTCTCTGGAATTCTTACAAATTGAAAATATGAGAGCAAGGAAGATGACTCTGTAAAGATAACAACCCGAGTTAAAATCCCAAACTTCAACGTAAAAGAGCCGGGTGTGTGGTGAGCTTTCTTATAACCCCACACTGGAGGTGGAGATCCTGGGAGCTTGTGGTCTAGCCAGCCTGGCTGAAACAGAGAGGTCCCAGGCCACTGAGAGACTCTCTCAAGGGAATAAGTGGGGGAAGATAGAATGCACCTAGTATCCTCCTGAGCTCCACGTGTGTGCCCCTGTCGACCATACATACACATGCACACATACATTAAAAAGTTTTATTTCATTATTCATATGTCATTCATATGTGTCTCAGTTTACGTAGGTATGCTTGCTGAAAGGCAGCAGAGTAAAGTATATATTTCTAGAAATTACTAAAGGTTTACACTTATTTTGGAGTGTTTGGGTCATCGTCCCATACTTTTTTCTCTCTCTCTCTTATTTCAGAGTACATCTCGAATTTTCCTCTTAACAAACAATAACCTTCTCCTCGCTGACCAAAAGTCTGGGCAGATCAAGTCCGAGGTCCCCCTGGTGGATGTGACCAAGGTCTCCATGAGTTCACAGAACGATGGTTTCTTTGCAGTCCATCTCAAGGAGGTAAGCTTCCCCTGGTGACTTGAAGGATAGGCTGCTCCACGCATCCCATTTCTCAGCTACTGACCAGATGCTCCCACCTGACTAGACCCGCCACGCCCACCCCTATTGACTTTAAAATTTGGCTATATTCACCCACATCTACACTCTCAGGCATTGCTTTTCAGTAATTGAATTACACTTTTATCAGCTTGTTCACTTGACTTGTGAAAATAATACATGAAAATGTAAAGATGTTTCTAATGATGTCTCTTCTGGTATTTCTTCTGTACGCCAATTTAAAAATGTCATCGTTCTTTTTATCCATTGTTAACTGGTGGTTTATTGAAGGCTACAACTATAGTAAAACATTGTCCGCTGTTTGTTTTTTTAACCTACATTTTCACTGGCTTAAATTGAGGTTAAAATGTAGGCACTAACTAAATGTATTATTATTTTGATGGCTGGAGCCATACTATTTTTAGCTCCTTAATCTCATCTTTAGAATTGCATCTACTTCATGGCATTGATAGGAGGCTTTATGCACAACGTATACAAATGCTTCACAGAACGATTGGCCTGTAATTGTCAGTACCGAATAAATGTTTGCATCTCTCAGTCATATATAGAAAAGACACAAAGGCTTTTCAACCGCACTGTGGATCTAAATCTGAATGGGAACATGCCAAATCACACAACAGCTGTTCTCAGCTCCTTACACACAAAACCAGCGTGGGAGTTCGGGGAACTGCTCCTCTGGCTGTGGCCTAGTCTGTGCACACAAGACTTCTCTTGGATTTAAGTTCCCTAGCGGTTCCCATGCACCTGAAGTTAGGGTGCCCTGGGTATTTGTTTGAAATATTTTTGTTGTTACTTCTATTTAAAAAAAAAAAGATTGATTTTTTAAAATTATTTTTTGTTTACAGTTATTTGTTGTGTGTGTATTTGTAGGAGTCAGAGGTCAGCTTGTGGGAGTCATCCTTGTTTCCTTTCCATCATGTCGGTTCCAGGGATCAGACTCTGGTTGTCAGGCTTCATGGCGAGAGCTTTTACCCACTGAGCCGGCTCGCTGGTTCCTGTTGTTACTTTTAAAAACCAAATCACTGAATGGTTTCTGAACCGTGTGCTTTGAGAATGAGTTATAAGTTGGGTCGTTGCTCTTCCAAACCCACCACAAAGGAATCTTGTGGCTTCTCATCCCGGAGATCTGCAGTAGAACACTGCTCTGGTCCACTGACTGCCTCGGGGTCACAGGGGCTTGTATCAAGGGCAACAGAAAGTCTTGTCCTTCCTGCTCATCTGGGAGGCTGTGCCCCAGTGACGGAGATCTTAGGAAACAACCCTGCAAAGCCTCCCGTCCTCCTCCTAACCCTTGTCTTGTCTTTGCAGGGCTCAGAAGCAGCTAGTAAAGGGGACTTTCTCTTCAGCAGTGACCACCTGATTGAAATGGCAACCAAGCTCTATCGCACGACTCTCAGCCAAACTAAACAGAAACTCAATATCGAGATTTCCGATGAGTATGTCCACGCTCTGTGTAGTGTAGCTTTTGGACTTCGAGTTTTACTGTTGCAGTTTGGTTCTCCAGTCTTATCCAACTGTTTTAGGTAGCAGTGAATGTCCAGTATGTGTGGCTGGCGAAGGATAGGATCCTAGGTGACACTGACCAAAGCCTTATACAGACAGATATATAAAAGCAAAATAATCAGCAGGTAACACGATTTCGGCTTGTAGAGAAGAAAAAGAAAGCAGAGGCAGGGTTTCACTTTGACAGAGAGATTGGGGAGACTTCTCTGCTGTAATTAATTAAGAGAGCAACCCAGACAGTAAAGCAGGAAGATTCTGTACAGGACAAACAGGCGACAGAGCCAAAGGTTCCCAAACAAGAGCAATCGATGGCAGAGAGACTGTGGGAGGAGATCCCGGAGAAAAAGGTAGAGTCCAGTTATACAGAGCTTGGTTAAACTTAGAGTTGAGCTCTTGCTGAAAATGATAAAGACTACAAGGGGATTTGAGCACTGCTGTGGCCTTACCTAAGAAGGATGGCTCTTGCTACAGCGTGGGTAGTTACCGGGAATGAGAGTTACCGGGATAGAGCAGATAGGCTGTCTAGGGCAAGATGCTGCTGCTTAAGAGAGGGTGTGAGCAGAAGATAGGAGTAGTGTGATGGGAGGAAAGACGGGAGAGGTGCGAGCAGGTTGCCTCGAGACCCAGCAATGGCACTGCATGCTGCACGTACGCATACTGAGGAAAGGCTTTGAGCAGCAGGAATGGTTCTGAGTCAGACAAGGAATAACCTTCATTTCATATATTGATAACCGGAATTACAGAAAAGGCATTTCACACTGGCACAGTTTGTAAGTAATGCTAAGACTGGTATAAATGTGAAATTTGCTCCCTTTTAAAAATCTTTGCATCCACATTTTAATTTTGGATACTAATGTCCCAAGAAGATTTTGTTTTTAAATTAAGAATTTTTCCAAGGCAAGCCTATTGGCACCTACCTGCTTACACTCCTAGGACTCCTGGGCGGAGGCAGAAGGACTGCTGCAAGTTCAGGGCCATACTGATCTACAGCACCCCCTTACCACCTGGATACAGTGGCCGCGTAGTCATAGAAAGACGAGCGTACCCCTAAGTCCGGACCCTGAGGGGTTTCTGCTCTTGAGCAGTTCCCTCACTGCTATTCTAAAACTGATGCTTTTTAGGGAGCATTAGTAACAGTGCACTTGGGGAAAAAGAAGAATTCTTTGGCAAAACTTGAAAATCTTTTTTAGTATGGAATTTGTCTGAGCTTCTGAAATCTGGTTTCTTCCCATACCCACAGAGGCTTTGAGGGGACAGTGTATTTGTGTTTCTCAATTGTGGTCAACAGTGGGGTCCCTCAGTTGGCTGTCCCCACCTGAGAATGGTAGCGTGATGACTTAACCCTGCTCTGCCCATTCAGACAGTATGTGACATTAGAGATGTCACAGGCTTTTAAGAAAGTAGTCTTCTGAGTTATTATAATGGTATCAAATAACTGTCTTTCATGTGGTGACCTGAAAAGGCTATTGTAATGTATTTCCTAGTGGTTGATCTGATGAAAGTAGATCAGTGGGTGGTGCCTCTCATATACCCCGTGCCTAGACATTCCAAGAAGCCTGGAGAAGTTTCCAGGCAGTCTCTTTCGTGCCCCTGGTGTTCCCAAGCAGGCCTTAGAAATTCCCTAATGGAGTAGTTGTGATTGACACAGACTTTTCAGGCCCTGGAAGAGATGGCTTATCCTATATTTCCAGCCCTGCATGGCTTGACCCCAACCCATTGCCAGATGTGTAGTGCGTGTGCCATGAGCAGCACAGAGTTCGGAGACTATGCCCTTCCTCATAGCCTTTGCAGAAGTGGAAGTAGTTGCTTTAAAAAAAAAAAAACAAAAACAAAAACAAAACTGGTTATTGTGAATAAATTGGCTGCGTCTTACCTGCTGATTGATATGGATGGGAAAATTAGAGTTGAAGTCACTGAGAGACTCCACTGTGTCAAAGGTCCTAGTCTTTAAACTCCCAAACAGCCAGTCCTGTGTAGACTGTGCTTAAGATAACTTACAAAATGTGAACAATTCAACATGACATCGTGACAGTAACTAACCCATGCTCCTTTTACTTTTGAAATTCTGGATGCCATTCACACTGTGAAGTAGCATATCCATATTCTTGTTGGCTGGAGAATGCTTTTCAGGTTGCTCTTCTAAGAGATGGAAATAAATACTAGTAGTTAACCTCTCCCCAATTGTCTTAAAGCTAAGTCCATGTAAATGACCAAGAACAGTGTGGTTCATGGTATACAATACATTTAGCTATGACTGTTTCCCAAGTGAATCTTAGTTGTGCCCAGTGAGCTTGAAGAAAGTACAGATGATAAAATGTTTGAATCTGTTTTAAATTTGAAAGCTTTGTTGAGGCACACAAATGCAATTACATATGTAGCCAAGCATGCACTTTGGCTCACACCTTTAATCATAACACCTTGTAACTTTGGGAGTTCAAAGCTAACCAAATAAACATAGTGAGGTCCAGGCCATCCCAGGCTACATAATGAGACCTTGTCTCAAAAAGAAAATAATAATAATATATTATCCAAGATGTATCCCAGACAGGAGAATGTAGAATCAGTTTTCTTTGCAGTGCTTTGAGTTGAAAAGCAAGAACCCATTTTAAAGGTCAGCTGTTGTCCTTTTACAACATTGAGGGATGTCTTAGTCAGGGTTTCTATTCCTGCACAAACATCATGACCAAGAAGCAAGTTGGGGAGGAAAGGGTTTATTCAGCTTACACTTCCACGTTGCTGCTCATCACCAAAGGAAGTCAGGACTGGAACTCAAGCAGGTCAGGAAGCAGGAGCTGATGCAGAGGCCATGGAGGGATGTTTCTTACTAGCTTGTTTCCCCTGGCTTGCTCAGCCTGCTCTCTTATAGAACCCAGGAATGGCACTACCCACAATAGGTCCTCTCCCCTTGATCACAAATTGAGAAAATGCCCCACAGCTGGATCTCATAGAGGCATTTCCTTACCTGAAGATCCTTTCTCTGTGATAACCGCAGCCTGTGTCAAGCTGACACAAACCAGCCAGTATAAGGGGATAGAGATCTACCTCGGTCAGAAAAATGCTGACAAGGGCCAAGCCCTGAACTCAGTCCTCAGCACCTACATAGAACGGCTGTGTGGCTCATACTTGTAGTCCCAGTGCCAGGAGGCAGGTGAATCCCTAGGGTTCACTGCTCAGCCAGTTTAGTGTAAATGGTGGTCTGTGGGTTCTAGTAAGAAACCCTTTCTCCAAGAGCCGGGTGGATAAGTCCACAAGGGAACTGCACGCAGGGCCGGTGGCATACCTGCACACGCATGCCCATGAACACACACAAATAAAACAGTGTGTGAATTAGAGGCCTGGGCCACATTTCACCCCAGGAGATGGTATTTATAAAACACGGCCTTTTAACTGGGGCTAATATATACATCAGAGCCGTGGCTCCTTGCTGTTGCTGTGGATGTGGGTATTAGCAACCACTTGCTTGTTAGATAAGTCACTTAGGAATGCACGAGTGTGTACGCTGTCTTTGCCCCTGACCCCCAGGGGACCATGGTGAAAGGTCCCCTGATGGCTAATTAGGATATGGACTGAAAAGATCACCGGCTTAGTGTGTGTGTGTGAATGGCTTTGTTCTCTGTGGTTCATGTGTTTGATTTGTTGGACATTTCATTTGACCCTTTACAATTTTTTGTCATGTAAAAATGAGGAAAGGCAGATTACAGCCTGTGAGTATAGTTACTTGATGCCCCCACTGAAACACCAAGTAATTACTGTCAGCTCGTCTTATCCTACTGGCCACACGGTGAGCTTCCTTTTCTTGGAGCTCGCTGATGACGTGCGGGAGCAAAATGCAGTCAGTTCTGGTCAGCCATGGGATGGAAAGGGTTAATAAGTACCTGCCTATTGTAGAAAGGGAGAGCTAGTGTCCCTCCACTGCCACCATTGTGTGTGCCTGAGTGTGTTTGGTTTTCTTCTAGGTTCCTGGTACAGTTCAGACAGGACAAGGTGTGTGTGAAGTTTATTCAAGGCAACCAGAAAAACGGGAGCGTGCCAACCTGCAAACGAAAGAACAACAGGCTCCTTGAAGTTGCTGTCCCTTAAGTGAGGCCTCCTCTCTGCTCCCACGAACTTGTTTCCTCGTAACAGTGCAATTTTATTTTGTTTTATTTGGGGCTCACTGTATGTTTGGGAATTGCCAAAGGCTTGCTGTTATAGAGTCCTTTTGGCAAAATTAAAAGAATTTGACTAATGATTTTAATTATCAGAATAGTTCCTTCTTAAGTCCACATTCTGTCCTGGGCAGAATTATAGAAATTAACAGTGTCTGTTTCCACGGTTTATGTGTTTTCTCCTTAGACTGGTGTACCGTAAACCCACATATTACCCATAAATCACTAGTACATGTCAGTGTACGAGGAGGGCTTGCAAACAGTTATCAGATATTTATTGAATGCCTACTTTTTGCTGGGCACTATGCTGAACTTACTCGGAGATTTTTATTTTTAAATCTGTTGCCTTCTGGCTGATTTGTGTCGGCGAAGCAACAGCTAAGAAGGTTGAAGAGGTTCGGGCAAATGAAACTGTCAATGACAGGCACTGGTAGGAACGCAGCAGTGTGACTTAATCAGTACACTCACTGAGAAGCAGGGGTCCTGAGCAGAGTGGGTATAGGTGATTGGGTAGAACTCTCCTGACACACACACACACACACACACACACACACACACACACAAAAGAGATAACCAACATTTAGGTTGAGGTAACCAACCTCACATTTATTGGTTCAGATCCCCTATAATTACCTTCTGATAGAATACAGAAGTCAAAAAAAAAAAAAAAAAAAAAAGAAAGAAAGAAAATAGAAGCGATTTTTCACTTTAGAAGAAGTAACTGAAGCAGGGCTATAGAGTGCTTTGTTCCTGTTCCAAAGAAGCATGAGATAGGACCTTGGATGTCCACAGTGTATCCACCCAGAGTCACCTAGATGTCCAGTGTATCCACCCAGAGTCACCTAGATGTCCACAGTGTATCCGCCCAGAGTCAGTGGCTTTGGAAACTGCATGATAAGAAGAGGCTGAGGGCCGTTCAGACCGGCAGATCTTCTTCTCTTTGATGTGCAATAAAACATCCAAGATCACTTTTAAAAGTTTTATTTATAATATGCATTTTTTTTTTTTGTATGAGAGAGCTGATTGGTACAAGGTGTGTATTTTAGTCAAAAAAAAAATCAAAATTAAGTCAGAATTGGTTTTCAGGGCTTTTTTCTTCTTCTTCAAAATTTACAATGAGGATTCATTTTGGAAACCACATTTTAAACTCTGGAATTAAAATGTTTCTTATTTGGGAGGATAATGTATATACAGTGGGATTATGTTGATAATAAAATTGTTCTAATTTGGTGCCATTTGCTGGATCACAACTGTATTTTTGTATCTCCAAGCTATTTTCATATGTTAGTGTCAAAGTAATGTGTCACAGAAAGGTTTTCCAGTCAGGCATTATATGTCTCTGTGTTAACGGATTTCCACTGATCTTTTTGTACCACTCTCAGTCAGTGATAAAGTTCTCTGGGGATTTTCTTTTGATTTTTGTACTTAAAAAGAAAAAAAAAAAAGTTCTGATAAAGAAATTCTCAGAAGTCTTTGTGTTTATTGGTACCAGAGGATATAATCATTTTTTACAGTTTCTAAAGTAGGTGAATTCATAATTCCTGCCATAGGTAAATGGAAACTTGGGACGAATCACTGATATTTGAAAGCATATACTTAACAATTAACTAAATATACTTACAACATTCAAAGCCCTGGTCAGTCTGAAAGGTCACCAACGGTCCGTTTGTCCAACCACCGTCTGTCTGCTCAGCTTCCGCCTCCAAAGGTTAGCCTTTCAGGCGCTTCCGCATTGTGTGATGTGTTTGCCTCAAAGGAGAGCGTGTACTTCTGTCTCCCTCAGTTGACAGAGGCCAAGCTCATGTGCCCATGGACATGTTGCGCTTGCCTTCTAGCAGGGATGCCACGGGGCACAAGTTCTCTATGTCCTTTCCCGGGAGGTGCCCCATACTGTCTCCTCCAGCTACCGCTCACGGTCACCGAGTTGCTTCCTGAGTAGACCTCCAGTTGCTGTGGTCTGAGTCGGCTTGGTAAATTTCCCACCACATTTCCAGACTTCTCACTCGTGGTGCTTTGCAGTAGCATTCCGCAAAGGTGAAGAGTTTCTGTTTAGTCCTAAACAGGATTCGAAGACTATATATCTACATGGGAACTAGGGAGATATTTTGCATATGCCTTCTGGTACATTGCTCTATCAAGTTCTTTTGGTCACAGAACTCACTCTGTATGGACGGTGCCTTTACACGGTAGAGAAACCTTGCTTCCTTGCGTATGAAGGTGGAGAGTAATCTCAGTTCATGAGACGGTGAAAGTGATGGATGAGATTAAATATTCAGAAATTTTCGATTTAGAGTATTAACCCCTCAATCCTGGGGCTGACTTGCTTCTCAAAGGAAGCCCAACTCTGAGAACCACCAAGGGAGACACTGGAGTCACTTTGTATCAATACACAACTCACTGTATTTCAAAACCTCCTCTCCTGCCCAGCGAGGCCGTGCACACCTTTAATTCCAGCACTTGGAGGTGGAGGCCACTGGGTCTCTGAGTGTGAGGCCAGCCACGAGGCCCTGTTTCGAAATGTAAAACCTCTGTTGTCTGTGTAGAGGTTGGCACGTGACTGTCAGTGTGCAGAGGTCGGCACATCACTGTCACTGGGCCCTTTAGGGAATGTCGCTAATCCCTGCACTGGAGGGAGAAAGCACGCAGTGGGACTCCAATTCTGAGACACCCTGGCCAGGCCACATAGCGCTCGCTTGTTCCTGAGCATCACTCAGAAGTTTCTTCCGCCCTGAAGTCACTCCCGGGAGTACTAATAGATGTGCTGGGAAAACAGGTAAGAGGTACCCAAGGCATAGTCGCTACTAATGGAGTTACTCTTGACAAACTTGCTGCCAACCGCTGTGTGAGGAAGGAATGTGGAAATACATAGATGCGCTCCGGAAAACCAATTCCTGTATTTAGACCCTCAGAATGTCCCTGATGTATCTCCAGGGGTGATGGTCTGTATTGTAAGAGCAAGAGGTAGCCCACGTGTCCTGTGTCTCAGGCGTACCCTCGTTATTGAGGGTTCTCCGGACGTCGAAGACGGTGAAGAACTTTTGCTTTCATATCATTTCAGTAGTGGGCTGATGTCTCTCGGGACCTTGAATATTCCGACAATGAAAGCCTAGCTTAAAATGCTTTTAGAACAATGGAATTCTTTAATCCCTTGTTAAATAATAGGTAAGGTATTTCATAGCTTTGGGGAAGTTTCAGGTAACAAGTCTTCCCTTTGGTGGCCGGGCTGAGCGGCTTCCCTGGTGAGTCTCTTGAGGTGTTGTGAGTACTGAAGCCTGTGTGTTTACGTTGGGTGTTACATTTCTGTGAATACTGCAGCGTTCACTTCACTAAAACAGGAGCAGGCAAGAGGAAGGGAAAGGAAGGGAAGACCCGTTGGGCTCTTCTGTCCTGGCGCGATGCAGCCGGAAGTCATGGAGGTTCCGCTCTGTCGCTGTCTCTGCATCTCATCCTGGCAACTGTAACTCACTCTTCTGTTCTCCCCCGGGAGGCACGCCTCCCGAGTCAGCATCCTTTCTGCTCTCAACAGCCACACAGGAGAAAAATGGCTCCTTTCAAACACATCTCCTCCATCTTCTTCCTGGTTTGAAGATCATTTCCAAATGGTGTGGAATTAGTCACAGCGTAGCATAAGCCATAATCATGCCTTCTCATGAACTTTTCTGCTGTGGTGGTGGCCAGATCCCCTCAGCTCAGTTCCATAAAATTCAGCAAAAGTCCAAACCAGCTTCTCAGTGTGTTGACATGAGCGATGACTTTAACTCCTATTTACCCAAATACCCTGGCAACCCTGAGGGCACTACACCAACTACATATATCAGTTATTTTATGCTCTCCCTAACTTTAGGGGTGCTTTTTTTCCTTTTGGAAATGAGAGTTTTTCACCAATTAATAAACCAGGTGTTATCTTAAAGTAGTTCTTGGAATGCCGTACACAAAGAAAGGTATACATTGAAGTAACCATGGCCTGTCACACTCAGAACAGGCTTGGGGATACAGCAACCCAGAAACCTCACCCCACTCAAAATCGTCCACGGATGGAAAATTTTGTCTTTAACACCTTAATCTTTCCCATTTTCAAGTGAGAACGTGTAAGATGCAATCTTATGCCGAGGTGCTCTCTCTCAACACGACTCAGGCTGTGTGTGCGTGTGTAACACCCAGTTTAACCACTTGGCTGCTGTACATTGGGTTGTTGTAAAGGTGAGTGTGTGCACAGACCTCTGCTGGCTGACTACTTCAGAACAGCTGGATCAGAGGAAACAGCTGTTAGCTGTAGTGACTCTCAAGCTGATTTCCCAAGAAACTGTTCTGTGAAGGGGCTGCCCGAGCCCGGTGGTGACAGTCTCTGATTCTGGCTCTGGTGATCCCTGCTTGTTATCTGTGTTTTCTGATCACTAAAAAGCTTCCTTGCCCGGTCGGTATTATCTGATTAGATCCTCTGGTAGACTCCCTATTTAAGCGTTGTCACCAGTTTTCCTGTTGTCGGCTTTTCCTTTGTTTTGGTGAGGTCTTGGTGATGACATGTCTCCTCACAGTCTGTGGTTACTTTTCTGTCGCCTGATCAGGGCCTTTGGTGGACAGAGATTCTGTTTAATGGAGTCCTGATTACCAGCTACTTCCTCTCTGGCTAGAGCTTGGTTTCCTGTTGAAGAGACACTTGCTTACCTGAGATTATCAGTGTCTTCTAGAAGTTCTGTGACATTTAGGTCATCAGTCTGGTTGGAATTGATGTTTTAATGGTACAGAGTATTCCGATTGTGTTTGCCTTCCCCGCCACCCCCAGTGGATACCCAGCAGGCAGCGCCTTTTGCCCACCCGCCCCGTGTTTCTTTGTATCTGTTGGTTTGTGTCCACATTGTCACTGTATAACATAATCCTTTAAAAGTAACAGTCATAACTGGAAGCCATCTTCAGTTGTTCTGACAGGAAAAGCGATGAAAACTGACAAGTATGATCGTTAAATGGACAAATCATGTAAATAACTTCAATTATGGGAAATAGGAATATTTCATCTTCTAAAATTATGAAAAGCCATAGGGAATTGAGTGAGCATGGGCGTTCTCAGTGGGGAAATATGAGGAAAATATTAGCTGTTTCTATGAAGTAAATGAACACCTTCTAATTTTGTGTGATTTTCTTGGTTATTTATTATGTGTGTGCTTTCCCACTGACTCAGTATGGTCTGTCTATAGAATTAATTGTTTCATTTTCAGTTTTCCATACGGTCTCCCCGAAATGACTGTCTTACATAAGTGTGCATGAATACTGCTTTTAGATTGAACTGCCTGCTTCCCTCTCTCAGGCTCAGTTCCTTTGGAAGTGAATAATGAGAGACCTTGGAGGGTTTTTCTGATTCTTTTAATATTACAGTTGTTTTTCCTGGGCTTATAAATGAGAACAGATGGTTTCCAAAGTGAAATCCGTATCTTTCTTTGCCTTTCCTACTAATCACACATTTTTAAAAATTCATTTAATTTTTTAAAAAAAATCTCAGAATTATGTTTCATGATTCACACAGACCATTCTCTGCTTTGCTAGTGCTGAGCTAGCTAAATTCAGAATTGCCTTTTAAAAGTAACTGTGCGTGCTGGGGTTCTCTGAACTTGGGAACTTACCTGACAGGGCGGGGGGGGGGGGGGATACCACAGGGGAGATGAAGCGGGGTTGCAGCGTTTAAGGGCATATATGTCCTGTTTTCTTCAAGAGGGCAAACCGTAAACAAAGGAAAACAACGACCCTGTTTATTTTATTTGTAACAACAACATCTAATTGCCTTAGGAATCAATTGTAAGTCATTTAGGAAATGTTTCATCAGTATGAACTCATGCTGAAAAAAACCCTAGTGGAGTTGGATTGGCATTGACTAGCAGAAGGCAAAGTGTCCTCCGTGTTTTAGAAACCTGAAAGCTGCCCTTAATCAAGGGCTCTGCGAACAAGCATCACCCGTTAATGGGATGATGCTGTTCTGGTACATCTTGAGTCCTCGCTCCGAGAATGAGAGAGTGTGATATTGAAGAAGCGTGATCGTAGAGACTCACCGTCCTTGGTAGAGCGACAGGGCGCTGAAAGCCGCATCTCCACGTGCGGAGCCCACAGGGGACAGTGGAACAAATGGGCCTTGGCCATTTTCTGACACTAACCAGTACTTTCTGATGTGAGGAACTTAGTATGTTCCTATACACATAAAGGATTTGGAAATTTAAAGCATGCACGCACAGCTTACACAGTGAAATGGCTCCCGTGGGCACTGTGTAGTGTTTAAGAAGCTGGAAGTAGAAATAAGAAGGAAGACAAGCCGGGCGTTGGTGGCGCACGCCTTTAATCCCAGCACTTGGGAGGCAGAGGCAGGCGGATTTCTGAGTTCGATGCCAGCCTGGTCTACAGAGCTAGTTCCAGGACAGCCAGGGCTATACAGAGAAACCCTGTCTTGAAAAACCAAATTTAAAAAAAAAAAAAAAAAAAAAAAAGAAGGAAGATGTTCTTGAGATGTGGGTATTTTTGCTGGATTGGGCCTTTTCACACTCAAGCTTTGCATTCCTCTAGAAGTAGAAGTTCCCACTGTGTGATACTATTATGGGCAGATGAATGCAGAGATAAAAAAAAAAAAAAAGAAATTGGCAATAATTGGAATATACTGTTGCCAGGGCTTTCCTGGGCCCGTTGGAGCAGCTGTCTTTATTTCTGAGTGCAAATTGAGGTTGGCCCTAAAAAGAGAGATCCAGTAACATTGCATGAATGGTGCTTGCGAGCTTCTGCTGAAACACTGACAAGGCGGAAATCCACCCACCGATATGTTCTTTCCACTAGGAAAATTCTCCACAGATAATTATGCCATGTGTGGTCTCTTGAACTGTCCCCAAACCACACCAGACATTCAGGCAGAGCCTGTTTGAAAGAATTTGTAAGTGCTGTCTTATCCATAAGATGTAGACACATCACTCACATCTCTATCTAAGGGACCATTTCTGTTGGAGCACTTATGTCATGTTAAACAGATGGGGGGGCGGCTCTCACCTCCCAAAACAACCCCATCTTTATATACAGTTATTTGGGCATTTCATTGTTTTCTGCCAGATATGGTACATTCTAGTAATAACTTTAGATTTAATGTAGAGGTTTAAATTCTGTTTTAGTGGAATTAAATAACTTATTTTCCATTTGCTCTTTTTGTGGAGTTAAGAAATTGCTTTTAGAAATCAAATGCCTGGGGCTGGAGAGATAGCTCAGTGGTTAAGAGCACTGTCTGCTCTTCCAGAGGTTCCAAGTTCAATTCCCCGCCACCACATGGTGGCTCACAACCATCTGTAATGGGATCCGATGCCCTCTGCTGGTGTGTCTGAAGACATCTACAGTGTACTCATATCCATAAAATAAATAATTCTTAGAAAGAAAAAAAAAGAAGGAAGGAAGGAAGGAAGGAAGAAAGAAAGGAAGAGATCAAATCCCTGAATGAGATGTTTTTGTTGTATCTTAGATTTCACTTCAACCAATTGTGGCAGTCTGCCATTGCCAAGATTTCTTGTTTATAGTAGAAATCCTCCTCTCTTATCAATGAAGGCACATTGAGAAGAGAGAAGGTGTCTATCTTGATTCAGCATGTGGATGAAAAAATAAGTCTAGTGACTGAAAACAGTTTCAGTGCTTAATTGAAGAACATCTCTCTTGTATTCATTGTGTTTCAGTCAGGTGTGGTGGCACACCCCTGGAACCCCAGTACTTCAGAGGCTGAGGCATGAGGATTCCCCCATGAGTTCAAGGCCAGCTTGGACTACATGGTAAATGTGAGGCCAACGTGGACTGCATGCCAAGACCCTGTCTCAGAACCAAAACAGGGCGGTGAAGTGCTCTTCCAAAGGGCCTAAGTGCAGTTCCCAGGACCCGTGGGTAGCTCAGCATCCTGTGACTTCAGCTCCAGTGGAGCCAGCATCCTCTTCTGGACTCCATGGGCACCTCTACTCAAGTGCACATATCCATACAAATACACATAATTAAAAAATACATATCGTAAAACACCTAAACAAGACTCCAGTATCAAGAACACTAGTGAAATGGAATACTGAAGACTTTCACCTATGCGGATTGTGCTGAACATTTTTAGTAGAAAATACAGTTTCGTTTTCTTCATGAACACATGTATGATAATACCTATGGTTTTAGCATTTTGTGCTAAGAACATAAGCCAGGCACACATATGTGCAGACACACGCACATATCCTCTTTTAAGAAAAGATCTTTTTCTATACCCCAGGCTTAGAACTGTGTGGTGATCCCCCTGCCTCAGTCTCTTAATGCCAGGATTAGAAGAATTAATGACCTCCCAATCCCAGCTATATTTTTCTAAGTTCAAGACTGAAGTACACTTGTGTTCACATTTAAATGTAGTGGATGATGGTATTACAAGTACTATTTCAGGTACTCACTAGACAGTGTGGTCTATGTGAACTCAAAAGACACCCAGGAAACCTTCAAAATGTGGACGTTGTCTCATCTGTGTTTTACAATCCTTTCACTTAAGAAAAAGAGAGGCCCAGAGGTGCTGAATAGCTGCTGGGGCTTGTTGGGTTCTGGCAAGACTAAAGTGATTTTGTTCCATTCTTAGAGTCCCCATTGAAGAGTAGGCAAAGTTTCTCCTACTCACACTTGGAAGGGTTCATTCTGAATTTACAGCGAGCAGTTGAGGAGACACGTGTGGCTCTGGCTGGCCTTGCCCGTCTTCCCAGTTCCCTCTGCCTTGCTGGAACCCTTTCCCTTGCTTTCCTAAACCAGCCCCCAGGGTCTGCTTCCTTACTTGGCCACTTCCTCTTCCTGAGGCTAGCCAAAGTCCAGCTATCCAAGTACTGAACTCCGGCAAGCAAAAGCGCCTAATTACCCTAATTAACACGCCCAATTAAATTAAGCACTTCATCCCAATCTGGGTTCCCCCTTTTATCTTTATAGGCTGTCATTTTCCTTTGTCCCCACTCCAGGACAAACTCCCCCCTCTCCCTTAAACCTTTCTCCTTCCCCGCGTCCTCTGCGTCCCGCGGTTCCCTTATTCCCCGCTCCTTGTCCCTCCAAGACAAGTCAACCTCCTTTGTGCTGGAACTTGGTCTTGGGCCCTGAGCTTGTACCACTTCCTTTCGATATTGATGGGAGGTGCTGCCTGCCACACAATACAGGCAAAGAAGTGGGACCTAATGTGGAAACAAAACCTGCAGTTCTGGAACGGGGCGACGACTCAACTAACTGCCTCTCTAATTCTAACTCTGTCCTTCCTGAGCTCTCCAGACCTCATCTGTCCCTATCCGAGTGTCCTGGCTGGTTTTTATGCCAACTTTACCCAAGCCGGAGTCCTCAGAGGGGAGGGGGCCACAATTGAGAAAATGCCTCGAGCCTGTAGGCAAGCCTGTGGGGTATTTTCTTAATTCAAGATTATGTGTGAGGGCTAGAACCAAGCTTGGGCTAGTGGTCCTGGGTTCGATAAGAAAGCAGGCTGAGCATGCCATGTGGAAGAAGCCAGTCAGCAGCGCCCACCCTTTCATGGCGTCTGTGCCAGCTCCTGTTTTGAATTCTTCCTTCGATGAAGAACAGTGGAGATGAAAACCCTTTCTTCTCCAACTTGCTTCTGGTCATGGTGTCTTTTCACAGCAATAGCAACCCTAACTATGACACCAATACAGTATTCCCAAAAAGCAATCTAGAAATTCAACTGCCACCCCCTCCTCTCTCCAGGTTGCTTTGCATAGTAGCTGTTTAAGGGACGAGCCTGTTCCTGTGGCCCACCCCAGCCCTCCCTCTGCCAAATCACGGGTAGCCTTTTGTGTTCCTTTCTTTGAGCCTGGCAAATGTTTCAAAATGCAAATTTCTTTAAAAGACCAGGCAGAAGGAAAGACACCAGACACAGGAACAAAGCAGCTTTAAGATAGCATGGGCTTTTAGTATTTTGTGGGAGAGGTCCTACACAGGACCATCCTTGCAAGAACCAGAGCCCCCTATTACAAGCTGGGAGAGTTTCAGGACAGGATATGGAGGCAGGCTGTTGAGTTTCCTTTGGGCTGGAGATCGTCCATTGCTGGGAGAGTCAAGAATGGTGAGCAGTGAGGGAAAGAAGGGCAGGATAGAGCAGCCCCTCTCAAGGCCAGCCCTCAGGGGTGTCGGCAGAGAACAGAGGCAGGAACATAGGAAACGAGTCCAGAATAGGGATTATTCTAGTTTTAGGAAACCTCCACCTCTGAACCAACATGGAGAAACTTCTCAAAATGTGGCCATCACTAACAATCTGCCTACAGGAAAACTCAGATACCCTACACACACACACACACACACACACACACACACACACACATACTTTCCCTGGTTGTCATTGTTTTGCTCTTACAGAAGTTTTCTCTGAACTAATAAGATGGTGCCCCATCTAAGACAATATTTAAGTATCGTATTATTCTGCAGATATACGCCCATTTCAGAAACAACTTTGGCGCCTCTGTTTCTAGAGGCTCTGACAAGTCCATTTCCACCTAGAAAAAAAAATAACAAACAGAACAAATAATGCTCAAAGAAATGGCAAGCTTTTCACTGGGCCAAGTGTGATGTCAACACATGTAATCCCAGCATTTGAGAGGCACAGGCGGGAGGATCAGGAGGAGTTGGAGGCAGGTTTGCTCAGGACGTCAACCCCAGCACTTGGGAGGCAGAAGGCGGTGGGTCTCTGTGGGTTCTGAGGCCAGCCTGGTCTATGTAGTAAGTTCCGGTGCAGCTGGAGCTATGTAGAGAAACCTGATCTCAAAATGACAACAAACGAAATTGGAAGCTATGTGATAAAAGGAAAAGAAACAATAGATATACTTGTATTATGGCCTGGAGGGTTGATCTTGGTGAAGAGTACTTTTGATATGTAGCAATGTATTTACATGCTCATAGGCTATGACTTTAGTATGTTACAGGGGAAAAAAAAAACATTAATACAATCAGGTGTGGCTATTACACAAAACTGGCTACCCCCTTGCAAACGTTTTTTTCAGCAGCCGGGTTTGGAGTGGAAGGGTTAGTTATAGTACAATAAGCATGTACTACCCTCATAAGACTACCCTCAGCGACAAGCTTTGGAACAGCCACGTGCCTTTTGTTCTTTCGTCGCGGTACTGTTTCTCTAATGGTTTAGTTGTTTTGCGAAGTTAAAAGAATCCAGACTTCTGTAGCCTTTCACCTTTGGAACAGGCCGATCTGAGATACATCTAATCAGGGTGTTCTGGAGATATTTGTGTGGCTGTGTCACAACATGTCGCTGCCCTTTTGGATTCCTTTTTTTAAAACAACACAGCCTGTCCCCGTGATATTACAACTCGGGTTGTGAATATTTTAAGAGACAGAAAAGAATCCATAGTAACAGATTGGTGTGCACACGCCACACTCAACTAGGAAAGGCCAGGAGGCTGACCCCTTGAGGGGACATCACTTCTTTCCCGGAAATCTGAGAACTGGGAGCTTCCTTTGCTCATCAGGAAGTACTGGAGGTTCTCCACAAAGGAGCATCGGTGGCTGTAGGCAGTTCTGCCAAGTGGACAGGAAATGCGAGAGGTCGGAGAACTGATGGTGTGAGCAGGTAAGCAGGGCTGAGGGCGACTGTGTGGCTGGAGAGGAGGAGGAGGAGGAGAAGGAGGAGAAAGAGGCAGACAGGCAAAGGCTCAGCAGTTAGATGCCTTTGCACAGCTGCTAATTAATAAACAGACCAACTGCATCCCTGTGTTGAGTCTTCCCATTTGTTTTTTATAACTCAATAAAAATGATTTATCTAGACTATGAAACTGACCTCAGACAGCGTGAAGCTCCTAAATCATGAACCACCCCTGTGTGTTTGCATGAGCTTCCATCCCTCCAGTCCCCACCAGCCTCCCCCGTGAAGGGCCCCAATCTCCTCACCGCACCCACCTCACGTAGGGGCTTGGCCCATGACCTTTCCTCCCTAGGGTCAGCCTCCCCAAAACCTTCTCTCCTGTCACCATCTCAGGAGATGTACAATTTTTTTTATAACATTATGGCAAAAAGAAAAAAAATTGCTAGTGGTAAAGTGACTCCTTTCAAGCCTTTAGCTGACATTAAATGTTTACAACTTTTCTTTGATTTTCCTATCACAGGGACTGGGCATATAGTGGCAAAGGGAGTTAAGCATAGATTCAAGTATCTCTAGTAAATTAAAAAAAAAATAGCATTTTGATTGACAATAGCCATCATAGAAAACATACAGTCAACCTCTAAAATCCTTGGAAATACATAAAATAGCCCATCTCTTTATAATTTTCTAGTTAAAACTGAAGCTCTCGAGTGGGAACGCTTTTTGTTGTTTTTGCTGACCTAGGGACAGGGCCTCATGTTAAAGAAATATTCTACCCTAACTTACAGGCAGAGCCCTCATGTAGAAATATTCCTTACACGTTACATTATTTTTCTCTCCCAGTGGCTAATTTTATAGTAGTAGTATTGCCAGCCTCCTGCCACTGCAACCATGGGACCTGTCAGGCACACAGATCGACTTTGGGGATGTGTATGAGAACCCAGTAATCTTTTAAAAGCTTTTCTTGGATTCTTGGTCTCCAGCAAATGCATTATGTCTTCTTTTGAAATACGCTTTATGTTTGTAGTTAGAGAAGATTTCCGCACAAGCAGAACCCGATCAAGAGTTGAGTGAGGTGTCACGTGGTGCAAATCGCCAGGTATCTAAAAGTCAACGTCTACTCGGGGACCTGCCAGTCTTACCAAGAGCAAGAACTTGGCTCTGACCCCGCAGCAGGCTAGTGAGCCCCCTTCCATTCGGAGGGTGCCTGTCTAGCCCGGTGCCTCTGCTAAGGCGCGAGATCGTCCGCTATAAAGTGGGAAAAGCCTTTCATCAAGTCACATGAATCCCGTAAAAAAAAAAAAAAATTCAAAGGCATATTGTAAGAACTTCTCATGATTCAGTGGATCATATCTGGCTGAGTCATGCATACCTGTCACCCTGGCTCTCAAGAAACTTGAGGGAGGGAAGTTTTGAGTTCTGGGTCATCCTGTGCTACAGAGGAAGACTCTCAAAACAAAAACAAATGAACACGTCACAGTGGTTATGGGAAACACCTTACTTCTCCCCCCTCTGCATTGTTGCATTTGTTTACCCATCAAACGTCAGGATTAGTAAACAGAGAGCATGGTGGTGCCAGCACAAATGTGTGTAAAAACTCCTAAGAAAGAAATCTCTGCATCATGCGCAAAATACACATGCACGCGGCACTGCCACTGCAGTTGAAGACGGAGGAGGAAAACGCTGGTGCCAGTGGCGCTAGGTGGGACTTCAGCCTAAATGTTCACTGTTTTCTGTCATCCCTTTATACGGTTATGAGCATAGTCAAAACAAGACGATCACTTAAGATGATAAAAGAGAGTTAACTATGTACATTCACTCACAGTTAATTTTAAAGTATTTTTTAAATTTGTATCAATCCTGCTTAACTTAACATTTTCTTTCTTTCTTTTTTAAGATTTCTTTTTTTATTTTATGTATGTGAGTACACTGCCGCTGTTTTCAGACACATCAGAAGAGGGCTTCGGATCCTATTACAGATGGTTGTGAGCCACCATGTGGTTGCCGGGAATTGAACTCAGGTCCTCTGGAAGAGCAGTCAGCGCTCTTAACCATCGAGCCTTCTCTCTAGTCCTTAAGTTAACATTTTCAAGTGTGTTCCCTGCAAAGGCAGATAGTTTTTATTTGGGTCTTGGTTTCGTTGCCGAGAGCACCAGAGCACCCACACAGGTCAAAGTAAAACGCAGCTCTGCTTCAAAAGGATCAAGAGAATGATCTGTTCTTGAGCCAAATATAAGTGACCAGGACCTAGGAACATGGATTCAGGTTACCCCAAATACCATGTTAAAACACAGAATTTGTGTTGTGAAGTTTTTATAATTATAGAACAAGAAAATTTCATAAATCAAGGTATTTCAAATATTACTGGAAACCTCATGCAGGTTACAGCAAAGTGGGAGCTCTTGGCTCTAGGTCTCAGGTGTTATCTAGTATATATGGTCTTTGCTTTGGGGTTGGTAAAAGCTAGTGGTCTGTTTAAGTCAATGTATCCCAAAAGGATTTTCCTGATAGCCACACAATGCTGGGTCACACATCTATGTGGTGACTTGGGAAACACAATATTACAACAGCTTGAACGTCATTAAATGTTTCTTCCCTTTAGAAAAGAACTTACCATGGTTTTGTTTTTAGGTAACCAACATTACCAGTGTGTGTTTAGGGTTCAGTTACCAACTGTCCTGGAAGTCTGATACTTTGGTAAGGAGAGATGACCCTGGAATCCTCTAGATCACTATTTTTTTGCAACTTTTATTGAATGGATACCTGGGCAGTGAGACTCACACAGCCTATGCCTCTTCAGAACCTGAGCCTGAACTAGAAGCTTGTGCTCAGGGCAAGGGCTAGGATGGATTGAGCCGGAAAATACTGGCTGGCTTTTCTTTGTACCAACATATTTATGTCAGCCGTCTAGGGACAATGCCACACAACCATGGAGTCTGATATCTGTGGAATGCAGCACATGGGTGCACATGAAAGGGATGTTGTCTGTGAAGGAAGGGAGCCCGGGACAAGCTCCGCCTCCTTCCCAGAGCTGTAGATTTGATAAAGGAGTTTAAGAGCAGAAGCATCAAGACCACCGGGGAGGGGGAGGGGAAGGGGAGGGGACAGGAAGGGACTCGGGCCAGATGTCATTGGTCACATGTAGGGAGTTGTTTGCACTTGGGTTCTGCTTAAAAGTGATTGCTGGTAGTCTCATGAGACAGCCTGTGACAAACCGTATAATAAAAATGTTAAAAATAGAGTATTCCTTCCTTGGAAGAGCTGTTCCCACAATGCAGCGAGCTGGGAAAATTGCTGAAGTTTTTGAACACCAAGTGCTGACCTTGTGTCCTTAGAGCCCACATTACCCAGAGGCCTTTTCACCTTTAAGTTTTGTTTTCCAGAACTACCCAAGCTCCAGCCAGCCCTTAAGAAATGACAGCACAAAGCAAAGCACACCCCAGCTCCAACCCCCATTTCTGAGGAAAAGTTCAAAGTTCAAATAAAGTGTTCATATATTATTATAAGAAATTAATTAGAACAAGCCAGTGACTTTTTTTTTTCCACAAAATTCTGTCCTACTGATACTATATCCAGTTTGATAAATATAACAGATATTATTGATGAAATACAAATCACATGTGTAATTAGACTTTTATTGGTAGTCAGATTAAAAAAGTAATCAGGTACAATCAATTATATTTAATACTTTCACTTGATAACTATCAGAAAACCTTAGTTTATCATGAAATCAATGTAAAAATTGAAGTGTTTTATACTCTTTTTCTTTTTCTGATGTCAAGTGTTCAAAATTTATTTGTTAGCTGAGTATGGAGGACACACTATTAAAAGGCTTTGAGCCCAGGTGGCTGAGACCCACCTGAGCAAACAAATTGAGACACTTTTTTAAAAATGTATTGTATACTCTTCAAGCCTCCGGTGGCTATTAGACGTCATGACTATATTATAGTAACATTTGAACTGAGAAATTGTTTTCTACCCAAAATTGAAAAAAAAATGTTTTCTACCTAAAATATGTAAATATCTGGGCCTTGAGAGGTGGTCGGTGTTTTATGGTGCTTGCTGCATGGGCCTGAGGCCCTGCATTTGAGCCCCGGTGATCCCACCACCCCTGCACCTTTGCCCTGAAGACAGAAGATCTCTGGGGCTTGCTGCCTGTCAACAAAGATGCAAATGCTCAGTCCAGGTTCATGGAGACTCTGCCTCACATACAGGGAGGCAGAGAGTGACGGCACACCTTCTCTGGCATCCCCACATGCCCACCTGTACAAACAGTAGCAACAATGTTAAAAGTCCAAAGTTCAAAGTCTCTTCTGAGCTCCACCCAGTCACTTAACTGTAATCCCCAAAGCAAGACAGGAAACCAGCTGGGTAAAGTCCAAACTCTGCATCTCCATAGCTGATGCCAAAGCAGTCTTCAGATATCCAACTCCGTTTTCATTTTTGTTGACTGCAACAAACTTCTTTTCCTGGACGGGTTCCACTCCCTGTTAGCAGCATTTCTCAGGACATAGTCTATGGCTCCGGCATGTCAGAAACCTTGGGGTCTCCAAGGCAGCTTCAATGTTACAGCTTCTTGTTTCAATGTTTGGAATCCACTGCACCATCTTCTGGGCTCCTCTAAAGAGCTGGTGTCACTCCTCCAGCTCTGTCCTCTGTAGCACTCTAAGCTCCGGCTGATCCACTCCACTGCCGGTGCTGTTCTTAGTGATCATCACATGGTACTGGCATCTCCAATATGCTGGGGTCTTCGGCTGCAACTGGGCTTTACCAATAGCCTCTCATAGGCTCTCTTCATGGTGCCAAGCCTCAAATCCTTTGCATGACCCCTTCAGTCCTGAACCATCAACTACAACTGAGGCTGCACCTTCACCAATGGTCTTCCATGGCCTCTAAGTGTCAACCCTCAGCTGCAATTCATGACCCCTTCATACCTTCAAAACCAGTACCACCTGGGTGACTCTTACTCATGACCAAGTACGGCTGCAGCATGAGGTACAACCTTGGATATCTCTGAAACACAACTTCTTGGGGCTCTCAGAAAACACTTCCCAGAAGGTTTCACCTCAGTGATGCTGGTCTCTTAATCACAGCTAATTTCTTAGCTCCAGCTAACCAGCATCAATTGTCCCAGTAGTCTCTTCTATTTTTCACTCTAAAACCAGAGTCACATGGCCAAAGCTGCTGTGTTCTGCTGCTTGCAGGGGCTGGAACACAGCCCTCCATATTCTATTACAAGCTTTCTGTTTTCCATCTCCTTTTCTGCCTAAACTTGGCCTTCTTGGAATTTGCTCTGTAGATTGACCTTGAACTCAAGAGATCTGCATATCTCTGTCTCCTGTAATGCTAGGATTAAAGACATGTACCACCATGCCTAGATTTAAGCTTTACTTCACTTAGAACCTGCTTTGCAGACTGGCCTTAAACTCAGAGATCCGTTTGGCTTTGTCTCTTGGGATTAAAGAGACATGGTGTAACACCATGCCTGGATCTAAATTTAGCTAGGTAGAATCTTGCCCCAAAATCCCTTAATCTGTTATCTCCAAGGACATAGGATTCAGTACCATTTCACTTCCTTGTGCCCCTTTAATACTTGAATCATATACTTTATATTTTTCCTTTATAAGCTTGCTATGCTTGTTCAAAACACTCTTTATGAGACTTAACCAGAGAACAAAATCTCTGCTGGGCTTTTTTGAGACTTCCTTTGTCAATGAAGTTAGCATAAATCTTTTTACCTTAGCCTCAGGTAGACTCTTCAGACATGAGCAACAAGCAGCCTTATTCTTCTCCAAAATGCCACAAAAACAGTCTCTATGTCACATACTGAAATTCTTCTCCTCTGAAACCTCTTGGGTCAGGTCTGCACAGTTCAAATTACTCTCAGCAACAAAGTCTTCCATATTCCTACTAGGATGGTCCATTAAGCCCCATTTAAAGCATTCCACTGCTTTTCAAATCCAAAAATCCCAAAATTCACATTGTTCCAAACAAAAGCATAGTCAGGCCTATCACAGAAGTACCCCACTCCTGGTACCAACTTTTGTCTTAGGGTTTTACTGCTGTGAACAGACACCATGACCAAGGTAACTTTTAGACAACATTTAGCTGGAGCTGGCTTACAAGTTCAGAGATTTAGTCCATCATCATCAAGGTAAGAGCATGGCAGCATCCAGGCAGGCATGGAGCAGACAGCTGAGAATTCTACATCTTCATCTGAAGGCTGCTAGTGGAAGACTGACTTCCAGACAGCGAGGATGAGGGTCTTAAAGCCCATGCCCACAGTGACACACCTATTCCAACAAGGTCATACCTCCAAATAATGTCACTCCCTGGACCAAGCATGTTCAAACCATGGCAAAGGAGGAAGAAAAGGATGAGAGGAGGCTCAGTGGTTAACAGCACTGACTGCTCTTCCAAAGATCCTGAGTTCCATCCTAGCAACCAACTGGTGGTTCATATGTAATAGGACCCTATGTCTTCTTCTAGTGTGTCTGAAGACAGCTACCTTGTACTCACAAACATAAAATAAATAAATAAATAAATAAATAAATAAATATTTCTAAAAAAAAAACTTATTACAAAAAAGAAGATGCTGAGAAAGAGCAGGCAGCTCCTTAAATGCATAGAAGACAGGAGTGCTTGAATTTTAAGAAAATGCAAATCAGATTACTATGTTTTGATTGCTGTGCCACATCCAGCATGGCTCTCAGGATGGATCTCATCAGAACAGCAAGGGAATAAAGAAAGGACAGACACACAGCCATGCAGGAATCTGGTAGACTAGGCTCTCTGGTGGGGAAACTGCAGCTCTGAGAGGCTCGATGTAACTTGCTGTTCATAGTGGAACACGGGCAGCGCTCATGGTGTACGGCAACATTAGTTGATCTCCCTAGGAGGAGGGCGGTCTGCAGGCTACAAATATGTGTGGGAGGAGAAAGCAATCGTAGACACTTTCTGAGCATACTTGCCACCCTTCTGAGCCTCACCCTGGAGAGAAAGCTTTGCCATTCTGTTAGGTCTGAGGCTATGAGGCCCTTGTCATGGCTGTGCCCATGTAAACAGCACACTTTCACTCAGGACCTGTGATTTCTCTGCTCCCCACATTGCTGGCTCGTGCATCCTAGACAGATGCTCTACTCCTGGTCTACATCCCCAACCTCATGAGCTCTTTGGTCACTAAGGCCTCATGCAGCTAAACCGTAGAGTAATGTAGTTAAGATCCTCAAGGAGACGATTGTGAAGGGAAGATTTTATGTCTAGCATAACGGGCACAGGTCACTCAGGGAGGGCTGCTTCCGCGACCGCTTCCAGGGGCCCTGAGATGTGAGGAGAGGGGGGAGCATGCTGAGGCACACTAAAGCACATCAGGGGGATGGCAAAGTACAGAGCTGTGACTTTGGAAGTTGGGCTTTTAATTATTCACTACTTCGTGCATTTATTTTAAGTGGTTCTCTGTATTAGCAATTTATTTTGACTACGAAATTAGAAAGAAAAGATGGAAGGGGAGCAAAACACTGAGTAAATTTTTCCATAACTGCTTGATTTGAGAAGACAGTACTCACAGGGGGTCATTTGACATAACAAAACTCACATCTCTGAGGCTTTGGGTTAAGTTTCCTCCGATCTGTGGCAAGACCTCTCATGAGCAGCAGGCTTATTTTTAAACAGCAAGTAAACAAAGCAATGATAAACTTGGTCCTTTGGCCTCACAGAAGTGGTGAGAAAACACACTTATGTGATTTCTCGTGCAGAGATGTTGCTTAACAGTACGGAAAACAATAAACGCCTATGAATCAATTAGGCAGCCTGACAAGATAGACTATTGTGTTGTTTATAGTGTCTGCTAATTCCTATTACTCAGGTGCATGCTTGCAGACATGTTAGTGCTGGCCTTGTCAATACTTAGAGACGATGCCCTGAGTTCTGAAGACTCTTAATAAAGGCTTGCTTTTTGTTTGTTTGTTTTGTTTTTTTAAGTCGGGGTGAATATATTAGCTGGGGAACACACAAGTGTGGGAAGGGCCAAACCCAGATGGACACGCTACTCATATATACAGAGCATGAAGGTCTTAATCAAGAATGTCCCCAAGTTAACGTTTCTGTGTTAAATTTTCTGCATCACCTTGACTTTGAATAAACTGATAACTAACACACTTTTGCCTGCAACCCATTCTCCAGATACATATTGGAATGGATTGCCAAAAGCTCCCCTAGCATGGCAGACAAGCCTTTCAGACGTCTGTCCCAGACCAAATTCCTGATTCCCACCTCCACAAATGTTCTCCACCCACAGCTTTCCCATCTCGATGAATGGTTCCTTGTTCCTTCCCATTGGTTTGGTTCAGTTTCGGGATGGATCTCCTTGATGGCTTTTGCCTTTCTCATGCCACTGTGATCATCCTGACCAACATGAGGATAATCTAAATGGGCATTCATGTCCCACTCTTCTATTCTCAGACTACTGGGCAAGGCACCCCAAGGTGCAAATTCCAATTTGCATGTGGAATATCACGTGGGAAGCCAGCTAGAGGAAGAGTGTGTCTCTTAGAGCTCTCTAGGAGCTAATGACTCACACCACCTTGCAGGGAAACCCAGTAATGGGTAGGGCCATTGAAACTTCTTAACTAAGCACAACTCTGGTCCTTTACTTAAACCTAAACCCCATGTCAGGTCCCAAAGATGTACTTGGCATGGGTTGGGGGTTTTTGTCCCTCTTCCCAATGTGACCACATTAAAGAATTATTCTTTTCTACTTTTCACTATTTTTGGGGGTTGTTTGTTTGTTTGTTTTTTCCGAGAAAGGGTTTCTTTGTGTAATCCTGGCTGTCCCGGAACTCACTCTGTAGACCAGGCTGGCCTCGAACTCAGAAATCCGCCTGCCTCTGCCTCCCAAGTACTGGGATTAAAGGTGTGGGCCACCACGCCCAGCTTCTACTTTTCACTATTAATCCGTCACTTTTAATAGATGTATTAGGCATGAGTGGCAAGGCCTGGCTCCTGTAACCATCAGACCACAGGTTCTTATCCAAATAACTTCAGTAACATCACTTACAATCCACGAGCAAATCCTTTTGGTTCTTTCAAAATATACTCAGCAATATGATGTTCTTATGAAATACATTGTAATTACATCATTTCCTCCCCTCTTTCCTTTTTCTTTCCTTTTCCTTTTTCTTTTCTTTTCCCAATCCCTGCTATGTCTCTTATGCTCCCTTTGAAAGTCATGGCTTTCTAATGCTTTAAATTATTATTGTGGGCTGGAGGGATGCCTCAGCAGTTAAGAGTCCTGGCTTCTCTTCCAATGGACCTGGGTTCAATTCCCAGCAACTCACACCTGCATATAACTCCAGTTCCAGAGGTTTTGACACCTTCACACACACACATGAAGGCAAAACACCCATGGGTTGGAGAGATGGCTCAGTGGTTAAGAGCATTGGCTGCTCTTCCAGAGGCCCTGAGTTCAATTCCCAGCCACTACATGATGTCTCACAACCATCTATAATAGGATCTGATGCCCACTTCTGGTGTGCAGGTATACATGCAAATAGAGCCATTATATACACAAATAAATAAATAAATCTTTTAAAAAACTATTGTTACATTATATATGCTAGTAAATTCATGTGTGTATAGGTGTGTATATCTATGTAGTGTATATATGTGTGTTTGTGTGTATATGTATGTTTATGTACCTATGTATATCTGTGTTTGTGTTTATGTGTGTAGTGTATATATGTGTTTGTGTGTGTCTATGCTTTGTATATATATATATATATATATTTCTATGTGTATCTATATATTCATGTGTATATGTGCATACATAATGTGTGGTTTTATATGTGCATGTATGTATGTATGTGTGTATATGTCTGTGTATAGATGTGTATACATATGTCTATGTATGTTCATGTTTATATTTGTATATAGATATGTGCATATGTATGTGTCTATAGATATGTATTTTGGTTACATATGTGTATATTATGAGTATGCATGTGAATTTTGGTGCGGATATGAAATGGGTGTGTTTTTGTGTGTATATGTGTGTTCAAGTACTTTTATGTGTTTGTGTGTTTGTATGTATGTGAGTGCATGTATATATTTTTGTTTTGCTGTTTGTGTTTTGTATCTACTTTGCAGCAGCTTTTGTGTATTCTGGATCCAAGTTTGTCAGGCAAACATATTGCTCAGTAATAGAATATTTGTCTACGTCACCCTGGGTTTAATCTTCAATATCACTACATAAGAAAGAAGGAGGGACCAGCGATAGCAGCGGGCCTCCATATTGCAACCAGGACACAGCTGGAAAGGCCCAGGCTCTGTGGGACTTCCCTGCGCCCTCTGGCCATGCACCGAGGCAGTGGGCAGCAACCAGCTCGCCGGCTCCTGGACCAGCAATAGCGGCAGGCCCCCATATTGCAACCAGGACACAGCTGGAGAAGCCCAGGTAGACAGACTCCATCAGGGGCTACAATCGCATGAGTGGCAGCCAGCTTATGATCCCTTAAAGCAGCAGTCACACATATTCACCAGTAGAGAAACAACAGGTGAGCCCAGCCTCACAGGAGATTCAAACATCAGCCACTGACAACAAGGCCAACTAACACCAGAAATAACCAGATGGCAAAAGAAAAACAAAGGAACGTTACTAACAAAAATCAAGGCAACATGACAGCATCTGAACCCAGTTCTCCAACAACAGGAAGCCCTGGATACCCCAAAACACCAGAAAAACAAGACTTGGATATAAAATCACTGGTCAGGATGCTGGTAGCTGAACACATAGAAAAATCTCATAAAGAAATAGAGGAGAAAATGGATCAAAAGTTAGAAGCCTTTACGAGGCAAATGCAAAAATCACTTCAAGAAATTCAGGAGAAGATGGATCAAAAAGAAGAAGACAATAAGGAAGAAAGACAAAAGTCACTTAAAGAACTACAGAAGAACGTGGGCCAACAAGTAGAAGCTATGAAAGAGGAAGCACAAAAATCTATTAAAGAAATACATGAAAACACAATCAAGCAAGCGAAAGATCTGAGCACATCCATCCAGATACTAAAAACAGAAGTAGAAACAACTAAGAAATCACAGAGGGAGACAACATTGGAGATAGAAAACCTTGGGAAGAAATCAGGGGCCATAGATGCAAGTATCAACAATAGAATACAAGAGATAGAAGACAGAATCTCAGAAGCCGAAGATACCATAGGAACCATTGATTCAACAGTCAAAGAAAATACTAAATGCAAAAAAGGTGGTAACCCAAAACATCCAGGAAATCCAAGACACTATGAGAAGACCAAACCTAAGGATTATAGGTATAGACGAGAGTGAAGATTTACAAGTTAAAGGGCCAGCTAATATCTTCTATAAAATTATGGAAGAAAACTTCCCCAACCTAAGAAGAGAGATGCCCATGAATATACAAGAAGCCTATAGAACCCCAAACAGACTGGACCAGAACAGAAATACATCCTGTCACATAATAATCAAAACTCCAAATGTAATAAACAAAGAAAGAATACTAAAGGCAGCAAGAGAAAAAGGCCAAGTAACATATAAAGGAAGACCTATCAGAATAACACCAGACTTCTCACCTGAGACCATGAAAGCTAGAAGATCCTGGGCAGATATAATGCAAACTCTAAGAGAACACAAACTTCAGCCAAAACTACTTTACCCAGCAAAACTCTCAATCGCCATTGATGGAGACATCAAGGTATTCCATGACAAAACCAAATTTGCAAGATATCTTTCCACAAATTCAGCCCTACAAAGGATAATAGGGGGAAAACACCAAGACAAGGATGGAAACTACACCCGAGAAGAAGCAAGATAGAAACCTCCTCTCATCAAACCCAAAAGAAGATAACCTCTCAAATATAAATAAATAAATAAATAAATAAATAAATAAATAAAAAATAAATAAAAATAATTTCAAAAATGCCTGGAGGAAATAATTACCATTCCTTAATATCTCTTAACATCAATGGACTCAATTCCCCAATAAAAAGACATAGATTAACAGACTGGATATGGAAACAGGACCCTACATTTTGCTGCATACAGGAAACACATCTCAGTGTTAAAGACAAACACTGCCTTAGAGTAAAAGGATGGAAGACAATTTTACAAGCAAATGGTCTCAGGAAACAAGCGGGGGTAGCTATTCTAATATCAGATAAAATAGACTTCCAACCTAAAGTCATCAAAAGAGACTCAGAAGGTCACTTCTTGCTTGTCAAAGGGAAAATCCACCAAGAAGAGCTCTCAATACTGAACATTTATGCTCCAAATACAAGGGCACCCTCCTTCGTAAAAGAAACCTTACTAAAGCTAAAAGCACACATTGCACCTAACACAATAATTGTGGGGGACCTTAACACTCCACTCTCCTCAATGGACCGATCAGGAAAGCTGAAACTAAACAGGGACACAGTGAAACTAATTGAAACTTTGGACCAATTGGATTTAACAGATATATATAGAACATTTCATCCTAAAGCTAAAGAATATACCTTTTTCTCAGCACCGCATGGTACCTTCTCCAAAATTGATCATATAATTGGTCACAAGACAGATGTCAACAAATACAAGAAGATCGAGCTAATCCCATGCTTCCTATCAGACCACCGTGGAGTAAGAGTGGTCTTCAATAACAACAAAAACAACAGAAAGCCCACATACACATGGAAACTGAACAATACTCTACTCAATGACACCTTGGTTAAGGAAGAAACAAAAAAAGAAATCAAAGACTTTTTAGAATTCAATGAAAATGAAGGTACAACCTACCCAAATCTATGGGACACAATGAAAGCAGTGCTAAGAGGAAAACTCATAGCTCTAAGTGCATCAAAAAAGAAACTGGAGAGAGCATACACTAGCAACTTAATGGCACACCTAAAAGCCCTGGAAGAAAAAGAAGTTAATTCACCCAGGAGGATTAGAAGACAAGAAATCACCAAACTCAGGGCTGAAATCAATCAAGTAGAAACAAAGAGAACCATACAAAGAATCAACAAGACTAGGAACTGGTTCTTTGAGAAAATCCACAAGATAGATAAACCCTTAGCCAGACTAACCAAAGGACACAGAGACAGTATACAAATTAACAAAATTAGAAATGAAAAGGGAGACATAACAACAGAAACCGAGGAAATTCAAAAGATCATCAGATCCTACTACAAAGGTCTATACTCAAAACAACTGGATAATCTGGAGGAAATGGACAATTTCCTAGACAGATATCAAATACCAAAATTAAATCAGCATCAAGTAGATCAGCTAAATAGTCCCATAACCCCTAAAGAAATAGAAGGGGTTATAGAAAGCCTCCCAACCAAAAAAAGTACGGGACCAGATGGTTTTAGTGCAGAATTCTACCAAACCTTCAAAGAAGACTTAACACCAATACTTTTCAAACTATTCCACAAAATAGAGACAGAAGGGACACTGCCCAACTCATTCTTCGAAGCCACAATTACGCTAATACCTAAACCACAAAAAGATCCAACAAAGAAAGAGAACTACAGGCCAATTTATCTTATGAATATAGATGCAAAAATACTAAATAAAATTCTTGCTAACCGAATCCAAGAGCACATCAAAACGTTCATCCACCATGATCAAGTAGGCTTCATCCCAGGGATGCAGGGATGGTTCAATATACGGAAATCCATCAATGTAATCCACTACATAAACAAACTGAAAGAAAAAAACCACATGGTCATCTCATTAGATGCTGAAAAAGCATTCGACAAAATTCAGCATCCTTTCATGCTAAGTCTTGGAAAGAGCAGGAATTCTAGGCCCATACCTAAACATAGTAAAAGCAATCTAC
Source organism: Apodemus agrarius (assembly GCA_964023405.1). Classification (NCBI taxonomy): domain Eukaryota; kingdom Metazoa; phylum Chordata; class Mammalia; order Rodentia; family Muridae; genus Apodemus; species Apodemus agrarius. Next base: position 49,095,116 of record OZ030014.1, read on the forward strand.
AGCAAACCAGTAGCCAACATCAAAATAAATGGAGAGAAACTTGAAGCATTCTCACTAAAATCAGGGACTAGACAAGGCTGCCCTCTCTCTCCATATCTTTTCAATATAGTACTTGAAGTTCTAGCGAGAGCAATTAGACAACATAAGGAAGTCAAAGGGATACAAATTGGAAAGGAAGAAGTCAAACTATCATTATTTGCAGACGATATGATAGTTTACCTAAGCGACCCAAAAAACTCCACCAGAGAACTTCTACAGCTGATAAACAACTTCAGCAAAGTGGCAGGTTATAAAATTAACTCAAGCAAGTCAGTGGCCTTCTTGTACTCAAAGGACAAGCAGGCTGAGAAAGAAATTAGGGAAATAACACCCTTCACAATAGCCACAAACAACATAAAGTATCTTGGCATAACTCTAACCAAACAAGCGAAAGATCTGTACGACAGGAACTTCAAGTCCTTGAAGAAAGAAATCGAAGAAGACCTCAGAAGATGGAAAAATATTTCTTGCTCCTGGATTGGCAGGATCAATATAATAAAAATGGCCATCTTGCCAAAAGCAATATACAGATTCAATGCGATCCCCATCAAAATCCCAACTCAATTCTTCATAGATCTAGAAAGAGCAATTCTCAAATTCATCTGGAGCAACAAAAAACCCAGGATAGCTAAAACTATTCTCAACAATAAAAGGACTTCTGGGGGAATCAATATCCTTGACCTCAAGCAGTACTACAGAGCAATTGTGTTAAAAACTGCATGGTATTGGTATAGCAACAGGCAAGCAGATCAATGGAACAGGATTGAAGACCCAGAAATTAACCCACAGACTTATGGTCACTTGATCTTTGATAAAGCAGCCACAATCATCCAGTGGAAAAAAGATAGCCTTTTTAACAAATGGTGCTGGTTCAAGTGGAGGTCAACATGCAGAAGAATGCGAATTGACCCACTCTTATCTCTTTGCACTAAGATCAACTCCAAGTGGATCAAGGACCTCCACATAAAACCAGACACACTGAAACTATTAGAAAAGAAACTTGGGAAGACCCTGGAGGACTTGGGCACAGGGGAAAAGTTCCTGAACAGAACACCAATAGCTTACGCACTAAGATCAAGAATCGACAAATGGGACCTCATAAAATTACAAAGTTTCTGCAAAGCAAAGGACACTGTCAGAAGGACAAAACGGCAACCAACAAAGTGGGAAAAGATCTTCACCAACTCCACATCCAACAGAGGGCTAATATCCAATATATACAAAGAACTCAAGAAGTTAGACTGCAAAGAACCAAATAACCCTATCAAAAAATGGGGCACAGAGCTAAACAAAGAATTTTCACCAGAAGAAATTCGGATGGCCGAGAAACACCTTAAAAGATGTTCAACATCATTAGTCATCAGAGAAATGCAAATCAAAACAACCCTGAGATTCCACCTCACACCAGTCAGAATGGCTAAGATTAAAAACTCAAGAGACAACAAGTGCTGGCATGGATGTGGAGAAAGAGGAACACTCCTCCACTGTTGCTGGGATTGCAAAATGGTAAAACTGCTCTGGAAATCAGTTTGGCGGTTCCTCAGAAAATTGGGCATGTCACTTCCAGAGGACCCTGGCATACCACTCCTGGGCATATACCCAGAGGATTCCCCTGCATGCCATAAAGACACATGCTCCACTATGTTTATAGCAGCCTTGTTTATAATAGCCAGAAATTGGAAGGAGCCCAAATATCCCTCAAAGGAGGAATGGATACAGAAAATGTGGTATATTTATACAATGGAATACTACTCAGCAATTAAAAATAATGAATTCATGCAATTTGTAGGTAAATGGTTAGACCTGGAAAATATCATCCTGAGTGAATTAACCCAATCACAAAAGAATGCACATGAAATGCAATCACTGATAAGTGGATATTAATGAGCCCAGAAGCCCTAAATACTCAAGGCACAAATAGCAAGTCAAATGATTCCCAAGAAGAAGAAAGGAGAGGACCCTGGGCCTGTAAAGATTGCATCCAGTTTAGTAAAGAAACTGAGGGGGGAGGGGGAATGTTTGGGGAATAGTTGGGGGGGAGAGGAACTATGGGAAGTATGGTGGGTGGGAACTGGGAAAGGGGAAAGCCTTTGGAATGTAAACATAGAATATAGAAAAAAAATAATGAATTCATGCAATTTGTAGGTAAATGGTTAGACCTGGAAAATATCATCCTGAGTGAGCTAACCCAATCACAAAAGAATACACATGAAATGCAATCACTGATAAGTGGATATTAATGAGCCCAGAAGCCCTAAATACTCAAGGCACAATTAGCAAGTCAAATGATTCCCAAGAAGAAAGGAGAGGACCCTGGGCCTGGAAAGATTGGATCCAGTTTTGTAGAGAAACCGTGGGGGGAGGGGGAATGATTGGGGAATAGTTGGGGGAGAGAGGAACTATGGGACATAGGGAGGGGGGGAACTGGGAAAGGGGAAAGCCTTTGGAATGTAAACATAGAATATAGAAAATAAAAATTAAAAAAAAAAGAACGAAGGAGGAAGCGAGGAATGAAGGCACATGCCTTTAATCATAGAGTTTCTTTAAGTTTTATTTATTATTATATGTAAGTACACTGTAGCTGTCTTTAGACACACCAGAAGAAGGAGTCAGATCTCATTACGGATGGTTGTGAGCCACCATATGGTTGCTGGGATTTGAACTCAGGACCTTCGGAAAAGCAGTCAGTGCTCTTAACCACTGAGCCATCTCTCCAGCCCAATCCTAGAGTTGATAAGGCTGAAGCAAAAAGATACTCAGTGCAACACATGCAGACTAGTACTCTGTCTTTATAAAAAATTCAAATGTGTGAGTTGGTTAGAAGACCAGGTGGTTACGAGCACTTGTTCTTGTGGAGGACCTAGGTTTGGTTCCCAGCACTCACAACCATCTGTAACTGCAGTTCTAGGAGGTCCAGCACCCTCTCCTGACCTCCACAGGCGCCAGGCACACACATGGCAAGCATACAAATGGGCAGGCAAAACTCCCATAGGCATAAAAGAAAAGAAACAGTGGGTCTCCCTTTCCTGGATAGGGGGTGTCCTTGGCCACCAGCCCATGGAGGGTGGAGGGAGCAGAAGTGGCGAGCAGGGTTCCTTGGGTGTAAGTGTGACAGGACTTCTGTAGGCAGCTCCAGTGAGACGGCTCTGTTTTACTGTTCCAGGGGTAGGGTATACAAGGGCTCCTAAGAAGACTCATGGAAAGGGCTGATTGGTCATAATGCAGTACCTTTTTATCATGTGGGTGGAAGATAAAAAGCAGGCCTTGTATGCTGAACCATGCAGGGGGCTCTGCACAGGGTCATCTTCCAAAAAAGGTCAGGCATCTGTGCTCAGAGACACTCTACACCAAGGCCAGGTAAAGAAAGGGAAGCCCCGCTGACAGAAGGAGCCCTCTATTTCCCTCCAGGCTTGGAGAACTATCCAGATATGGTGGACTGTGACCGTACCAGCAGGGTTCTCCAACAGAAATAAACCTAAAACATAAACAATAAACAGAAATGCACCTTTCTTTCCCATTGCTCTCATTACTGCCACTGGGCCATCCCAACTCCTTTTTCTTGCATTAATTTTCTCAGTTCACAGTCACTAATAACTAATAATTTATTATCTTCCCATTTACAGGGATGTCTGAGGGCAGGAGTTTCTGTGTAATGTCTTTCTTTGTGAGTTCTGTCTTCATTACTTTCTCCAGAGTGCACGAACAGTAGTTGGGAAGTGATCATTAGACATTTATTCAAAGAAGATCAAACAAAATTGGCTCATCCTGTGCCAGGCATTTTATACCTCACGCTAGAAGTAAATTCAATAATGGAGTTGATTTCCCCAGATTAAGTGTGGGCCAATAAGAAAGTCTCCCAAGCCCTCACTGTCACATGAATTTGAGTCTTTTGGTCTTAGAAATGGACAATAGCAATGACATCTTTATCCTTATCACTTATCTCTAAATGTATATGATAAAGTAAATGTCATAGAGTATAAAGGAAATGGCTTTTCACACTTAATGAAGAACATTCTGAGCTGTATGAGTTACTGAGCTGGCTAATTTTATGACACCCTGATACAAGCTGGAATTATCTGAAATGAGGGAGCCTCACTGAGAAAACGCCTCCCTAAAATCTAGCTGTAGCCAAGTCCATTGTGAGTGGTGCCATCCCTGGCCTGGTGGTCCTGGGTTCTAAGAGAAAGCATGCCGAGCAAGCCATGGGGAGCAAACCAGGAAGTAGCACCCCTCCATGGCATCGGCTCTTGCCTCCAGGTTCCTGTCCTGTGGGGCTCCTGCCTCGACTTCCTCTAATGATGGTCTGTGATATGGAAGCATAAGCCAAACAAACATCTTCTCTTCAGCTTGCTTTTGGCTATGGTGTTTCATCGCGGAAGTAGAAATTCCAACTAGGACACCTAGGTATCGCTATGTCTTAGCTCGCTTATTTGGAAAGATAACTGCTGTCATCCACTATTGGGAACTAGGGAAAACTGAGAATGACAGGAAACCCCAAATAATGGAACCACAAATACCACAGCTTGCTTGTCTCTCCCTTCTGAATGTGACAGCAGGCCCAGAGCAGGTACAGCGCTCTATGATTTTGCTGCTTATGATTCGGTTCTCATCTCTAGGGCCACCCGATCATGCAATGTGGTTGCCCTTGTCCAGCCATTGTTAACTGTCCAGACAGAAGCAAGGAGAGGCAGAGGTCCACGGCTTCAGTTGCCCAAGAAATACTTGTCTCAACCAGAACTTAGATTAAAAGCCTTATACAGAATGAGAACTGTAATGTTTATTTGCAGTGCTCTCAGCCCCGCTGAAATTGTCATTTCCATGGACAAAAGGAGAAGAAAAGACAGTTGAAGCTAAATCTTAGTTTCCCCTTCAGCCGATTACAAAGAGTAAATGTGTATGCATGTCGTGATGTCAAGAGGTCACTCAAATGACCTTCTCTCCTTGTCTGCTTTAAATCATCTCTTGGTCATTGCCGTCGAAGGAAACAAACGGTCCATCCTTCCACGTTCCTGCTGTGCTGGTCTCGTCTCCTCCAGCACTGACCGATAGAGACGACATCTCATCCCACAGATCTGAACAGGCCACCCCACTTGGTGCTTATCCACTGTCGTCCATCCTCAGGTGTGTGTGTCAGCAGGATTGGGGATTCCTAGCGCTAAAACCATCTTGGTGGCTTGTTTTCAAAGGGTGTCACCGGATCCTCAGGGTCCTCTAAAGCAGATGAATATTATTTTTTTTTATTCCTCCTTGTGTCTGCATCTCTTTTCCCAATCCTGCTTAACAAATGATACTCTTTGGCATCGCTAGCACTGCCTTAAAATTAAGGTTTTTATTTTAAGCCAAGAAGTTCTTTTTTTTTTTTTCCAAATAAAATTTTACCATACATGTCACATAGATAAGCACAACACTGTGCTTGCAGTAGGGTATGTTCTGGGTGGGGCTATTTGCAAGTAAGTGTCTAGAGCATTTCTTAATTTGCTGAGAGTCAGCTAGGAGAAGATGAATTTTGTGGATTACAGCAGGGATTGGCAGGTACTTTGGTAACCCAGCTATAACCAAGGTCTGGTTGCCTAGCAACTCCACCTCAGCGGGACAGGCTCTGCCAATACTTTCCCAGAAATCCACCACTAAGAGAAATGGAGCTAATGATTAAACATCAGGGGGAAAAATCCACAGAGTTACAAGTAAAGCAAACCAATAAACTGCCACCAGACCAATGCTGGGAGACCTAAGGGCAGGGTGGGCAGAATATTTGAGGGCCATGAACTTCGTGGGCTGTCAGTCTGATTTCCCAGCATTCCCTGCACTGGCCCTGTAGACCCCAGCCTTCCGCGGTACACTCTCTAGCCCAGCCTTTCTTTTAGTTTCTGTTTTTAACAGTCACTCCTGCACTTTGCCAAAAGTTCCATTCCTCCTTTTCTTACACCTCCATGAGCCTCCTTCTTGTTTATTATGTGTTGATGAAAGTAATGTGGGTTGGGAATTCAGCTCAGTTGGGTGATTGCTTAGCGTGCAAAACTCTTGCATTCCCAGCCGTGCACCACATAAACTGGGCGTAGTAATGTATGCCCAGAATCCCAGCACTTTGGATCAGAATTTCAAGGGTGTCCTCAGCGTCATGGAAAATTTGAGGCCAGTTTGGACTACATGAAGCCTAGACTTAAAAAAAAAACCCACAAAGCAATGGAATTAATGTTGATTTCTAATAGCTGATATGTTCTTCATTGCTGTGGGTGGGGCTATTGGCAGCAAGTGGGTGGAAAGCATCTCTCTCTCTGTGTAGGCTGCTATGGACATTTTTACTGTATGCAGGTAGGCCTATCAGCAAAAAATGTGTCTGGCCCTAGGTGTCAGTAGTGCCAACCTAATCTAATTTCATATTAATACACATCATATTACATAGATACACACTATACCTATAATAAGATTGTATATAATATTATATTGCATACACATGTATATATACATACATACATATTATATATACAATGTAATACCTATATTCAGTATGTTACATATGGAATGATTTCATACACATATATGTAATATGCAATATTATATACAATATTTAGCAAAACAATGTTATATACATTATATGTTATATACAATATAATATATATAATATAATATAATATAATATAATATAATATAATATAATATATACTATAATAGAATATACAATAATAGATATACAATATGATATAGATAGTAAGTTCCATATGAAAATGGTATGTGACTTGGTTCTCACCCGGTAAAATCCTAGTTCATTGATGTTATTTTGTGTGAAGGAAGTAGCAATTCAAAGCAAAAGTCTAAAATGGCTCCTTATGGAGGAAAGAGTGAAAAAGGCTGGGACCCTGGCTTTGAGTTAGAACCCTTGGAGGGTGACAAGCTGGTTGTGCTGAGCCCTGATAAAGTGCACACATCCAGAGCTTGTTGTTGGCCCGACTATACACAACCTCCAGAGTTGGAAATAGACAAATTCTGATTTCCACAGGCAGGGCGCCAGGAAGGCCAACTCTAGCTATCTGGACCCTGGCTTGTTCAGCCTGCTCTCTTATAGAACCCAAGACTACCAGCCCAGGGATGGTACCACCCACAATGGGCCCTCCCATCCTTGATCACTAATTAAGAAAATGCCTTACAGCTGAACCTCATGGAGGCATTTCCTCAAGGGAGGCTCCTTTCTCTGTGATAACTCCAGCCTGTGTCAAGTCGACACACAAAACCAGCCAGTACAATTGACTCCTTGTCAACTTGACACACAAACACATCACTATTAAGCATCAACCCTTACTTTCTTATTCATCCCCAAGATCTAAATACCTTTAAGAGTTCCACAGTCTTTAGCCATGACTATATTCTTTCAGGCTCCACACTAATTAAAATATTTGGGGCCAGTCTATCCTTTAATGATCCTGGGTGACTTAGAAGAATTAATGTACCTCTGACATGTGGATTTTAAAATTCAAATCAAAAAATATGTTTTCAATGTCCATGGTCCTGTTGTTCAGCATCGCCACACGGAGGGTGATCCAGGAATCCAGCCTCCTTGACTGCACAGCAGAAGAGAGAGGTGGGAAGAAAGGCCTCTGGCTTCCTGTGGCTCTGCCTGCTGCTGGCCAGGGGCCTCCCCTCACAGAAGTTCCAAAAAATCCAATTACTCCCTTCCTCCCTCCCTCCTCCCTCCTCCCTCCCTTTCATTCCCTCCTCCCTCCCTCCCTCTCCCTGTCTCCTCCCTCCCTCGTACTTCCTCCTTCCTCCTCCCTCCCTTCTTCCTCCCTCCCTCCTCCCTTCTTCCTCCCTCCCTCCTCCCTCCTTCCTCCTTCCTCCTCCCTCCCTCTTACTCTCTTCTCCCTCCCTCTCACTTCCTCCTCCCTCCCTCCCTCCTCCCTCCCTTTCATTCCCTCCTTCCTCCCTCTCACTCCCTCCTCCCTCTCTCCCTCCCTCTCACTCCCTCCTCCCTCTCTCCCTCCTTCTCCCTCCCTTCTCCCTCCCTCTCACTCCTCCCTCCCTCCCTCCCTGTGTCCCTCCCTCCCTCTCTCTCTCCTTCCCTCTCTCCCTCTCTCTAAATTTTCCTCTACCAGTTTTCATCATTTAAAGAGCAGCACAGATAGAGAAGGCTCATCAAGAGTGATGCCAAAAAGATTCTTCGCCATAGAATTACTTTCTGAGTGAATTCTCATGTCTCAAAAAGTTTTATCAAGTAACTGTAGTTGTATTATAAAAATTTTAATGAGTGGGAATGAGAGAAAGGCCTTTTCATAGCCAAAATAGAAATCTTACTGGGTTCAGTTCTAAAAAAAGAGCCCCCAGATGCGGCGTTGTGGCTGCAGCTGACCCCGGTGTCAAGGCCTGCGAAGCCACTGGGCTTTCTGGCATGAACCGTGCTCACCATCAGTCCTGCCGCGGTGGCTGAGAGGAGACATTATTTGGGCTTGTTGAGTCCTTTTAGAGTAATTGAGTAATTAGTATTTAGTCATTTTGATTATTGTGTCACAAGCATGAGTAAGCTATTCAATAGCACACGGGCATGTATTCTCTCTAATGAGTGATGTAAGGGCCTAATAAGTCAACTGCAATGGCGGAAAGCATGTGTGCAGTTTTGAAGACCCCTCTCTTCTTACTTTCAAAGAAAATGCCACCAAGAGAAAGGTACTATCCTTCAATGTAACGTAAGTCGCATGTACTGCACTCTGACCGGAAGCTCAGGGCTGCTGATAGCGCTGCCTCCAGTGCTGACATTTCCCATCAGTGTTAAAATCTTTCTGTCCCTTGTATTGTCCCATTTGATTTTTCTCACCAATACATGCCTGCCAAGAGCTATACAATAGACACGGCTTTTGTAAGATTTAATAAATACAATTACATTATAATTTACATTAATTTCTGATTCTAGGCTGGTGAAAGGAGTTTCATTTCAGGACTCAATTAGCATAAACATTTCCAAAGCACTGCTTCTGGACTGTAGGGCTACAGACCACACCCTGAATGGGAACAATACACAAAGCCTGCTCCTCTGGACCAGGACTTGGGACAAATAGATCCACCCACCTATACTCCAACCCCTGCCTACCAACATCAGCACAACTGCGTACAGTCATCTCAGCACCCCGGAAGTCTGTCATCTGGCAGAGCACGTGTTAAGGGACGCCTGACTCCATTTTTTTTTCTTTTTCTAGTTAAACATAACGTTAGAATTTGATTTATTTCTATATTGTTCCTTATAGTGCTTTTCTCCTCCCCTCAGCTAAAGGTCAACTTTGTTTGGTTTGGTTTTTTTGTTTTTTTTTTTTACTTGTTCTTCCTCTATAATCTTGTGATTCAAATATGAATTGTTTCCACTGTTTCATGGTATATTATGGGAACTGTCTGACTATAAACCCATAACCTGCGGCTTTCCCATGATCATAAAAATAACTTCAAAATTCTACTTTTGTAATCACTCGCTCTCTTGCTATGATGAGTTTCCCCCGCTTTGGTTTGGACCGCTCGATTCTCCTACTCTTAAGGAAACTATAAGTTTGGCCTGGCCACAAAACAATTTTTTTTTTTTTAATCTTGTATAACGCTTGAATACTATGACGTTCCAAGAGGTCCTGTCAGGAGTAGGGCACACATTCCAGTTGCCCACAAGCATGGCCATGGTGCGACTGGCTCTTTCTGCTTGCCGACCCCAAGGGTTTCTGTTATTTTCTGTGATATTACAGTTAGGACATACAGATGCTTGCTTAGAGTAGGAGATCCCTTCCCGTATACACCAAGCAGCCATTTTCTTCAGAGCTTTAGCAAAGACCTGCTTTGGTGACTCTCCATTCTCCTCTCTCTCTCTCTCTCTCTTCCTCTCTCTCTCTCTCTCTCTCTCTCTCTCTCTCTCTCTCCAAAGAGAGGGGACCTTTGGTCCCCTCAATGCCAGCTCTGCTACAAACCTGCTATAAATCTTGAACACAGAGCCGACTACTTCCTTCAACAGAGAAAAGAAAATGAGGATATAATGTAGAGAAAATTATCCACCCCCATTTCCTATATATTTAATTATAGGTAGGGTCTCCTGTATCAGACAGCTGACCTTGAACTCACTATGACAACTCTGAACTTCTGGGCCTCCTGTTTCTGGCTCTCATGGGCTAGGGCCACATGCATGCAGCATTGTGCGTGGCTTCTATGGGGTGGGTGAAGCTGGAATGCTTGGAATCCTAAGGACTCATGTATGCCAAGCAAGCCCTTCAGTACCTGAGCTGCTGGGAAGTTGGAACTGAGATAAATTCATGGGTGGGATCTGTTTTGTTTTGGTTTTTTTCTTCACATTATAGCATGATAAAGAGAACTAGGTATTTAAATAACTAGAGAAAAGGGACAGGCTAAGTCTGCCCGTATTTGAATGGACTATCGAAGCAAGGTGATGAGGAATAAGAATGAAGTTTTTCATTTTTCGTTCCTACTGTATTAGTTAAAAAGGTTTTTCTTGGGAATAGTGGAATTCATTGCCTCTCCAGTTCCTACTGGATTGTGAGACAGTCTTTAGGCACTCTGAGAAAGCTCACAGGATATGCACATCTTAGCATGAGGAGCATAGTAAATGCCAGACAGTCCCAGAATAACCTTTTCTGTTTTCCTTTTGGTTTGTAGAGACTGATACATGCTTTGAAAGAACCATCAATAGCAAACTCTAAAGCTAAATGGCACTTAACATAAGAGGTCGAGAAAGGAGATAAAGAGAATAACACACAAGACCGGGTGAGGGGACATGATGGCTGGCCTGGGATGTCAACTTGGCTGGATGCTGCAATATTAAGGATTGGTGAAATGCACCCCTGTGTGCCTGTGGGGCCATTTCCAGAGATGACTGACAGGTGGGACCTACTCTAAATGCAGGTGGTGTCTTCTAATGGGCTGGTAGCCAGATGAGAACTTGGAGGAAGGCAGTCTGCATCTGGTTGCAAGCCCCCTTCTGATGAGTGTGTGGCTTGGCTGTGAGACTTTCAAGGGGAAGGACTTAGCATCTGCAACTCTCTCGGGGATATCCCAAATCTTCAGTGAGGGAGTGGGCAGGTATGTGGGGGCAGGTGGTAGGTGTGGATGGGACGACTTCTCCCATTAGATGACGAGGCAGCTGCTTGGCTCTCTGCCAGCAGACGGCCAAAGTTGGACTCCCCACCCCCATTACATAATTGAATACAACAAATAGGTTTTCATAATATGTTCAAACATCTTGTCTACCCGATCCTCTAGAGACCACTAATACAACAGAAGCGCAAAGTGCAATGACAGGGGTGGGGGTGGGGGACAAAGAACAAGAAAACTAAGGTGACGAATGGCATTCGGGTGGCACTGGCTATCTATGACAACAAATGAGTAACAATGGCTTGAACAAAATGGGCATTGGATTTCCTCACACCATATTGTGAGCTGGGTAGGGTGTGCTGGGCCTGGTTGTGTAGCTCGACACAGCAAAGCTAGACCTTAGTAAGTCTCCTAAAGTTTCTCCATGGCTTTAAGTAGCACTTCCATTTTTTTCTGAAAGGGGCAAGAAAGACATACAGCTCTGACCCTCCCTCTTAAGGAGTTTCCCTATAAGCCTGACACTTCAACCCACGCCTCATCGTTCAGAAAGCCCTCGCAACAGAGACACGTTCTTCTCGGCATCATGGCCCCTTCCCCAGAAGATATCTAGGGATTCACTTTGCCTAGATAAATCGGTACACGGGTCCCTGTTTCTGAACCAATTGCTGTCTGTCACAAGCCAGGCCCTTGTTATTCTTGAACTACAGCCTGAATTTCAGATGTAATTTCACGCTCCCAGGCCCTGATGGAGAAACTTCAAAGTCTTTCCATTACCTACGGGCTGGTTTTCAAGACTCTTCCCCCAGTGCGTCTGCAATTAAACTCGACAAAAGCATATTAACGACTGCCAGCTGCCTTCCTCAAGCACACTCTACTCCAGACACACTGGACTGGTAACAGTTCCGTGGACAAAGCCAGCCATTCCCATACCCGTGTTTGCTCCTCACGTCCCTCATTTCCACCCCCTGGTCCTCACTTGCACTCATTTATCCTGAGTTCCTTACATTCCTCGTTCTAATGCAAGACCCTGCTCAAGCCGTCCTTTTCTGAGTTGCTGCCTGCATGCTGACCAAGGAAGATATCTCCATCTTTAAAAAGTGTGTGCATGTGTGCACACAAGGGTTCATATGTGTGTGTGTGTGTGTGTGTCTGTGTATATGTGTATGTACACATGTCACAACAACTTTGTGTAAGTCAGACAACCTAACAGGAAATCAGTTATTTTCTTCCCATGTGGGTTCTGGGAATTAAACTCAGGTTTTCAGGTTGGGCAGCAACCACATTCACTTCTGAACTATGTCACCAAGGTTCCAGAGGGAGGGAAAACTCTTCTTCTCCATGCTGTATAAAATACATGTCAACTCAGAGACCCGCCTTTCTCTTCCCTGGGGTTCCACACGCGCATTCCCTGTCAACTGGTTACCAGCTCCACCTCTCGTTGACTTTACAGGTTTAAGAAGGTTTCGTGGTGAGGCTGGGGACTTGCTCAGTGAGTAAGAGTGCTTGCACAAGCGAGAGGACCGAGTTCGCCCTCCGAGCACCCAGGTAGAGGGCAGATGAGGTCATGCGTGTATCTGCAACCCTAGCACTACAGGGAGTGGACGCAAGAGGACAGCTGGAGCGTGTCGCCCATTAGTGTTGTGTGTAAGTTAAAAAAGCGCGCTTCCCCTTGCTGGTCTCCTCGCTCGGAGCTGTGGCCCCTCTGATCACGACGCCGCTTGCTCCACTCCACCCGTCTCACCCTGATTCCTGCTGCTGGCTTGCTAAGCTGCCCAAACCTGTCCTTCCTGAGAGCGCCTCGTGTTCCACAGAGCCACCGACCGCCCTGGCAGTTGGCTACATGGTTTTACCCTCTCTTTTGCCCACCGAAATTGTCACAAATGGAAAACACCAGACAGCCTTAATATTTAACACCAGCCAGATTTGTATCTTTAAATCTCCAACCCCAATATGTCCATTGCAAAGAACACACAATTCAGAGTATTTATAAGCTGCATGCCTAGATTGGGCAGATATACTACTACACTACTCTATTCTCCAGCTGTGAGACCCCTTTCTACTGCAGCACCTCCAGGCCCCGTGGTTCTGTGCCATCTCCACTTCCTCTTCCTCTCCGTTCAACAACCCCGCCCCCAATCTTGTGATCTCTCTTCCTCCCTCCCCTCTCTTTCTCTAAAACTTCCAGCCCCACCTTTCCCTCCCTGCCCAATCTCAGACTAGCCTTTATTTGACCAGTTAAAATGAGAAGGGTCGCTTGGAATCACCAGAGTAACAGGATCTGCTCTTCGTTGGGGGCAGCCCCTCTACAGGAAGCAGAATTAGCATCGAAACACCAACAGCACCAGGGCAGTCCTCAACCCCTCAGTCCAACTCTAGGTTCATGGAGAGATTCTATCTGATGGGAAGAAGGCAGAGAGAGGTAGAGCAGGACATTTGATGTATTCTTTTGGCTTCTGTGCACGAACACGAGCCTGTTTGCCTATACACACATACTATGCACATATTCACACATTTAAAAAAGAGAAAAGAGCTTAGTTTCAATCGAAGATGAAGTTTTACTGGATTGAATTTATCACAAGTCTTCAGAACTATGTGGTCATAGTGGGTTTATGCAATTGCAAATGCTTTCTGCACATTTACTGTATTCACATTCTTTTCCAGATGGTGATGTGGCTTCCACGGAGCACTGACTAGGCGTTAGCAACAGGAGCAGCTTGACAGCTTCATATAGGTTAATATCTGTCCACGCAAATGAGGCAAAGTGATAGCAAAACTGCTTATTGAAATAGAGAGCGTTTAAGTTCCATGTCACCTTTTAATTCTGATCCATAGTCAGTAGATGTTTTTGAAAAGTAACAGTTGACTGAGTTTTGGTTATTTGTAAGTAGTTACGTTGCTTAAGAAAAATATAGAACTCCAGGAAGTTACTCATGAATATAGCAAACATTTTAAGTTGGGGTTCTGTTGTACAAATGTTTCTGGCTAGCTTCACGGTATTTTTCTGGAAATATATAAAGTGGGCCTTTGACTGTAAGTGAAAGAGTAAGGATGGCTATAGCCTTTGGTTTATTTGATTTGAGAGACAATGATTAAGCGCAAGGTTGATATGTGAAGTTTGCTTTTGAGATGTAACATTGGTGGAGGAATTAGATTCCCCCCCCCTCCCGGGCCTGCTGGTACTGTAAAATATATGGACTTGCCCATAAGTATAGAAAAGGAGTCATGCTTGGAAAATGTTTCCCAAATGAAGAATATTTATCTTTCCTTACTTCAAATAACTTTGTAAAACAAGGCTAACCCCCACACTAGAAATTTATGTCAAGTTCTTTCCCAATGAGAACAAGCCTTGGCTCCTCAATCTGCTTCTGGAACTGGGTCAAGACACACCTTGAGGCTTTTCTTACTTGCTTGTCTCTGGAGATCAGCTTGAAGCCAAAGCTGTCTGTACCCTGTTACCAGCAGCTGGGGCTGGCAGCGAAAGGCACCTCCCTTCCATGGGACCTTCGGTCAGCTGGATGCTGCCTTCTGTTTGCAGAACTCATGAGTCCTAATTCTGGATCCAACTCCCTGTTTCTCTCCTATGTCTATCTAGCACTCCTGGAGAACCCTACCTGCTTCACTAAGGTCCCTCATACTGTTCTCTTTAGTGTTTACTAGACACTAAAGTACAATGATTTCTTGGCTATGTCTTGGCCCAGGCCTTTTGTCCCCATTAAAGGCTCGCCTGGCAGTCATACTTATTATTGAAACACTCCATTATCCACTCTCCTTCCTCGTGGATTTAGAGTATGCAACTACTGAAACCAGTCCTAGGATTATTGTTACCCTGTAGGATCAGAATGGGAAATAACAGGAGATTAAAGAGTTAACTAAAACCTAAAATCATACAAATGATAGGTGTACACTCTAAGTATTTTATTTCAAATAGAGACACTTGAGTATATATTTATTTACCAATGTTTTGAGGAAGAGCCAGATTCTCTTGGGCTGGAGCTGGGAGTGTGTTTTTCATGTGTTTCACCTTCTTTCTTTTGTTAGAGGGTGAAGTTGCAGAGAATTTTTAATCTACATTTTATACTTTTTTTTTTTTTTACAAAAAGAGATTTGTTTATTTTATGTGTATAAATGTTTTTCTGCCTGCATGTATGTATGGACATCATGTACGGGCAGTGCCCAAGGAGGCCATAAAAGAGCATTAGATTTCCCAGAGTTATGAGCTGACTGACATGGGTGCTGGAAACTGAACTTGGGTTCTCTGTAAGACTAGGAAGGGCTCTTAACCACTAAGACATATATCTCCAGCCCTATATTTCATTTTTAAAATTTAATCCTTTGAGAATTTCATATGTTGTAGTTTGATTATATTCATCTTTCTACCACCACTCCCCTCACTAACTCCTCCAAGATCCACCCCACCCTCCACTCGTTTATCCCCCTTAAAAATATTATTACATGTATATCTATATATATACATGTAATATATATAAACCCAACCTACTGATTCCATTTAGTATTGCTTATATGTATGTGTTTTGGGCTGACCACTTAGTATTGGATAAACAATTAGACCAATTCTCCTGTCGTTAGTAGTCATTAATTGCTCTTACCTCTTCTTCCAGGGGTGGGCCTTTTGAGATCTCCCCCGTCCCTGTTGGCACGGGGGAAATGGTATTGTCATTGTTCAGGTCTTATTTAGGCTTCCATATTGTTGAGATTTCATGAATGCAGCTTTGTGCAGTTCTCTGTGACCTCCAATCCAAGAGACGCAGCAGAGTCTGGTCCTATATGACTCAGTATCTGGTGCTCGATCAAACCCTGAGAGTCTGACACAAGGCAGCTTATTTTTGTATTTTTACAATATTTAATATTTAAGTACAGCATAATTTGGAAAAAAGTTTCCTGGTAATAATCAACTCAATCCCATGTGCACAAGAAAGCTCAAGGTACAACTACATCAAAACTCTTTGTAAAGTACATGTGGTGTCTTTCATCAGCCTGGGTTCTACAGAATAAATACAAGTGATATCTTAAGGGTCTTGAGGGAGGTTCTTGTGTGGTCTTGGTCACACAGAAAGCACAGAAGTCACCTAGTAGGCTATTAAACAGCTCCACTCTCAAACTTCCGGGTGGAAAACAGTTTGTGTTATCTCTCCCCTTGAAGAAATAACCCTGTGTGTTTAACATTCCAGGTTTCTCTAGAGCTTATCTGTGAGCACGAGGACTCCTGTGCCTCCTACACAGCTTGCCCGTTCTATCTAGGAAAACAGTCTCTCAGCAGATGTTCTTGACCTGTGGCTCTTATTATCTTTCTGCTCCTTCTCCTGTCATGTTTCTGGAATCTTAGGTGTACGAGTTGTGTTGTAAATGAATCCAGCGGGGCTGGGCACACCACGGACAGTTGTTCTCTGTATCTCCATCACTTTGGGATCTGATTTAATAAACTCTCATCCACTCTCCATCTGCTGCAAAAAGAAGCTTCTTTGATTAAAGGTAAGGGCCATGCTTACCTGTGGATAGATCTAAGGATAAGTATTTAGAATGCAGTTAGAAATTACACTGTTTTAGGAACGTGGTAATCGTGTTTTCTCTTCTAAGTTCCATGGCCTCACCAGCCATGGGTAACTGGCTAGGCTCACAGCACTAGGCATAAACTCTCTCCTATTGAGCAATCCTTAAATCCAATTAGGCAGCTGTTGGGTATCCTGGGGATATAGATGCCACCATTGTACCACTGGGGATATCTTGGCATGCTGCTGTTGCAATTATTTGTAGGCATGGCATCACAGTCTTCAACAGTTTTCATTGCTACAAGGAAAGGTAAAGAAAATAGGACATTTTCTCCCCTCATAGCTAGCCAAACTGCAGAGAACTTCTCCTCCCTTTACTGCTTCTTAGATCCCAATTTCTTTTGAAACTGGGAAAGTAAGGCCATGGGTTTCTGGACCAAGTGTCCACATAGATCTGAATTCTATATTCAAGTGCACAATGATTTCATGGACCTATGTATGTATTGAGAAAGTGGTGGCTTCCTAATTTATATCTCTAGCATTGATCTCCTCCTTAGAAACATGCTTTATCTATATGCATTTCTGGGGCAATATTAATCAGTTGTGCTACAATACTTTGAAATTGTGTTTGGTCCAATGTGATTGATGAGCTAGGGAGCAATTTGGACATTATCCTTCGCTCATAATCTCATCTTTGAGAAACACCAGGTGAATGATGAGCACTGCACCCAGATGAGACCCAGAGGACGCGGGAGACTCACATTCATTCGCCTACCATCTACCCTGGTTTACACTGCATCTTAGCTACAAGGCTCTGTGGCTCCTTGCTTCCCCTAAATGAGAACTCAGGCTATACACTTCGTATTCCCTTGCCTGTCCCTCTGTAGTGTGTTTCTCTAGACCCTTGACCACATATTTGCCTTCAGCATGGGTCCTATTGTGGCATAGGCTACATTAAAAAGCAGGGTAGTGGATGGTTCTGCCTAGAAGGTATATTATACCACAGACGTGCTCTTAAGAGGGTGGCAATTTTGAATCAGGGCCCTATTACTCAGATGCTGTGTATGACTGGTACAGACAAGCTTTCTTAGGGTTTTACTGCTGTGAACAGACACCATGAGCAAGGCAAGTCTTATAAGGACATTTCATTAGGGCTTACAGGTTCAGAGGTTCAGTCCATTATCATCAAGGTAGGAACATGGAACATGGCAGCATCCAGGCAGGCAGGGTTCAGGAGGAGCAGAGTTCTACATCTTTGTCTGAAGGCCACTAGGAGAAGATTGGCTTCCAGGCAGCTAGGAGGAGGATCTTAAAGTCCACACCCACAGTGGCACACTTCCTCCAACAAGGCCACACCTCCAAATAGTGCCACTCCTTGGTGAAGCATATTAAACCACCACACAAGCCCTCAAAAACTATTTGTTTCCCAGTTGCAAGTTGGCTCAAGGCTCTTTTCCCCATAAACTCCTACTTGTTCTTAGAATTTTGGGGCTCTAGGAATCCCAATAGACTAGGCTCAACTACACATGCCACTACAATATTAAAGAGTTAATAATAGTGGTCATAGGAGAGAAGGACTTAGTCAAAGAGGTTCAGTGACCCCAAGCACAGTTATGAGTTTTGAATGGAGGAGAAGTTGGGTCAGAGGACAAGGTATACACACAATTAAGCAGGATTGGTCAAATCATGTTTTGACTGGTCATTGTCTTTGTTCTGGTTCTGAAAAGTCTGAAGTCGTCCTTGTGGCTTGAGACTAATGGCTGGTTTCTGTGAGATCTGTGTCCCTGCTGGGGGAGACCTCAGCATAGGGTGATTTATCTACGAGGCTCTGGTGGTCCTGGATCCCAAGGTACCAACAGGTTTAGGACAATGGGGACATTAGAGTATTTTTGTGGTGATGATGGGGATCTGGAATGAGACATCCTAGAGGCTGATAGTAAGTACCTCAGGTACTCTATCTGAAGATGGTAAGATAATTTCAGGTATCAGAGAGATGTTCATTGAGCAATACTATGCCTATGTATAGAGTAAAGCAGAAGCCTGACAGGGAAGATGGAAAATGAACTGGGATGTTAGGTTTTGTTTTTATGTTTTATCTCAATTTTATGTACCTTGTATGCACAAGTGGGAAAATCAGTGATTTTTAGCAAAAACAATCTCTAAATTCTTGTTATATAATAAATCCATCCATGTATCATATTTTGTGTATTTAGGAAATTGATTGAATCTAAATGTAAAACTTGGCATTTGTTCATGTTTAATTTATTAGTATTCCCAGAAGCAACTAGCATAGCTAGTCAATAAATATTTGTTGAATTGAATAGACTTTCATTTTGCTTTAGGCTATCTGGACAATTTAATAAAAACATTTTGAATTTTTATTTATTTTATAATCTATAATATTTAAGTCTTTCTATTTTGAGAACTGATTTGACATGACAACCCTGATTCTCTTCCCTCCCCAGCGGTGAGTGTGCTTTCTGTAAATGGGACAAATATTTTAGTTTTGAATCTATAATATGCTAGACCATGACATGCCTTAACCCCAGTGTTGTACACGCTTTCCCCTTTAATGAGCAAGATGTGGTCTTGAAGCACATTAAATCAAATGTGGGGCTGTTAGTGAGACTTGAACAGCATAATTCTTTCCTTGAGAGAGTTACCAGTGAGAATCCTACCTCTGTCAAGTATGGGCTGGCCTGGGCTTCCACTGACAGGCATTTAAGCAAAGTTGAATCTCAATTTCAATTCAGGCTCTCTTGTGTTTCGGGGGAAAAAGGAGCTTCAAATTGATTCCAAATAGAATTGCTCAGCGCATACACAGAGGACTCACGTACAACATCAGCAACAGAAAGAGGAGTCCTCAGAAGAGGAGCCCGGTGCCTCCTTGGTCCTGTGCCCTTGCTAACTACCTAAGGAAGGACTAAGATATTACACACACACACACACACACACACACACACACACACACACACCCTTAGCAGATGGATGGTGAAAAGGAGGGAGCCCTTTTATTATTATTATTATTATTATTATTATTATTATTATTCTGTGAAAGAATGACTAGGGACCTCTCTAGGGTTTTAATGTTCCTGTCTCATAAAAATAATCCATTGGAGGAGGAGAGGGATAGAAAACACAAAAAGAACAGAAGACAATGAAAATCAGCTACAGTATTCACTTAAGTTCTAAGGTGACTGCCATGAATCTGGTTCTCATTGACTGCAGCTTTAATCCATTAAACGCCTTCTGTAGAAAAGGGCACGGTGCCCCACAACGCAGAGGGTCAACCTTAACAAATAAAACGCAGCCGAGCCGGGCGACACACATGGAGAAACCCAAACAGCCTCGGATGCTAAAAGGCTCATTGTGTGTATTGATGGATGGGTTGATTTTTCGGAAGGGAGACTATATCAGGAGCCCGATGCTTGGACTAATCTTTCTCTTTCCTCTCTTTCTCACTGCTCAGGAAGGAAGCCATAGAGGGGACAAGCAGGCTCTTATCCAGGGCTTCTTATCATCAGCCAGAGGAGCTTGCGCTGGAAATGAAATTCCGAGCCACAATGAGGAAAGGCTGCTTCCTTAATTGAGCCTCTCCCTTTTGAAGTCGTCTCCCCACAGAGCCTGGAGCTGGCAGGTCCTTTGGCCAACATAAGCCCTGTGTAATCTCTTGCTCACCAGAAGCAGATGCTGCACAGAGTGAGAGGCTTTTATGAAAGGCGTTTAATAAGGTTTCTCAACCTTGCACATGCCGGCCAGGCAGAGGGAGGGCCGTTTTTCAGAAAAGCAACTGATCAAAGGCATCAAGATTCTGACACTGAGGGCTTTCCTGACAATACACCTCAGTCAGGATTCTGAAGTGGGCGTTCAAGCACCCTGAACCATCCAGTCTAGCTCTCTGCCCAAGCCCCTCAAAGACCTGTCCAGCCCTATTCCTTCAGGACCACCTCTCCTCCAGTTCCTCCGGGTAGCAACCCTTTAAACTAGGGTACACACATTTGATAAACCAGTGTACTACCAAATACAAAGACAAATTGTCATGGAATTAACCTATATAAACCCTGGGAGACCCTGGCATGCACATTCTAAAAAGCTCAGAAATGTGTATCAGGGATTTATTAACCCCGTCAGCTGAAGCCTGAGGCTGCCTCTAAACTTCAGTCCTCAGTAGCTGACCGGAGCCTAGCGTGACACTGGACTAATCCGAAACCCTAACCAGGAGCTCAGTCTTGTAACAAGTGCCCAGCAGCAGTCTATTACAGTAACTGAGCTCAGCCAATCAAAAGAAGCCAGTTCATTCATCTCAAAGGCAAAACTCTGAGCTGTAGCCAGTTAAGTATGTAGTCACTTCCATTTTCTGGCTATAAGTGTTGCGCTATCATATTATGGCTCTGACGTTCCTTAGGCCTCTTGTCCTTCCCAACAATTTACAGGAAGACTTGAATCTCACCTCACCATGCAAGCTAAGCGAACACTTCCTAGCTGACTTTTAGTCTCTTCTGTTCTTTTCTGTTTATTCTATCCCTCCTACAGTATATTAAGATGGAAACATTAAAACCTTTTGTGGATTTTAAAATGAAAATTCTTAGGACTTGCTCCATATGCTCTCCAGTGAATTTGATTCTTTATATATGTTACACACAAAGAACAAAGTGGCCAGCAATAATCATGTCACAGTAAACCTTGAGCTTTGCGGAGGCATGCTTGCCTGAGAGTCTGAGCTTTGGACCCGAGGATATGGCTCAGTAGAGTCCTGGCTTAACACACATGAACACCATCACCACACAAATCAGGGTGTGGTAATGCCCTCTTATAAAGCCAGCTCTATGGAGGTGGAAGGAATGGAAATTCTCAGCCACACAGTGAGTTCAAGGCCAGCGTGGGACACATGAGACTATCTCAAAACATGAAAATCTGCCTTTGGAACTGAATGGAAGTAGATTAAAATCTTTGCTTTCTCACCACCAGGGCAACACTGGCTCAGCTGTCTCCCCTCCGTGTGTCTCCGGGTTTTCCTGTATGACTCTGTTCATTAACTTCCTGGGTTCTCATCCTCCCTGCTCTACTCTGTTGAGCTAATGACATCATTATCCATGGGTGACCCCAGTGCTTAACCTTAGCACTCAAAGTGCTCAAGTTCAAGACCAGAGACTCTCTGACTCAGCTGTACAAAAAGTCCTTCTGAAACTGGGTATGAAGCTTTATGAAAGGTGGGGTGAGGAGGATCAGAAATTTAAGGTCACATCCTGCATACCAAAGGGCTAACCTAGGCTAAATGACACCCAATTCCTAGCAAACAAACAAACAAACAATTCTTCTCACATGAGATGGACAGTCTGAGCTCTGGGTTGGAGATGAGACAGGACTTGAGTAGCTCAGAAGAAGGTAGTGTGTAATGCTCCCAGACTGAAATCCTAAGATACGGCCCTTCAAGATGGCAGTCTGAAGCTCTACACTTCTGTTTTCTGCCCTTTTACACAGGCTTACTATGGACCTGCCCAGGGTCCCACCACCCAGGCCTGACATGGACATCCTGCTTAGGACGTCTCCTCTGCCTTTCTCCTCCTGGAAGGGTCTTCGGCATGCGTCCGCCTGCTGGAATTGCCACCTTGGGTAATCTCTTCTTGCACACCATCATCAGTCCTCCCCGAGCGCCATCTCTTTCTCCTTCCGTGCAGTTCTCCCAGCACCTTTACATCCGGCAAAATTCACGGCTCTCGTGTATTTCTGTATGAGGCGGACTCTTCTCTTGCTACTGGTGCCCAGTGTCATGAATAGATGGTTGATAAGTGTTTTTTGGATATTTAAAGATAAAGCTAGGAAACTAGTGAACATGCATAGGCAATGTAAGCAGTAGATACAGCGCATGCACTGGGAGGGCCTGGGCTGTGCTGATAAAAAGAAACCAGCCGGGAATCCGGAAGGAGGACACTGAAGAAAGAGATGGCGAAAGTGGTAGTAGTTAGAAACCCACAGCCATCTTTGTGGGTGGCGCAGGCTGTGTGCCACACAGATATCATAATAGCTGTGGTGATTTCCGTCACAGTAAGAAAATTTCACCAATGTTTTTCTTCAAATAGTTTTCTGTTATCTTCTGGGTTTTGTTTGTTTTTTTTCTAGTGGGGAGGGGTTAGTGCCCATTAGAATAGTGGGAGCCTTAAAGATGATTCTCTCTATCTCTAGAT
The DNA here is from genome assembly GCA_964023405.1 of Apodemus agrarius. Lineage (NCBI taxonomy): Eukaryota > Metazoa > Chordata > Mammalia > Rodentia > Muridae > Apodemus > Apodemus agrarius. Next base: position 49,117,911 of record OZ030014.1, read on the forward strand.
TTTCTGAGTCTTTCTTCTGGCACCTCAAATTCACTGAGCTTCATTTGTTTCTTTTGTTGTGTGTTCTTAGGACCACTTCAAGACCTTGACTATTGTTTTTAGGAGTGCTTCTTACACTCTTCTCTGGTGGTTTGAACATACTTGGCCCAGGAGGCAGTGGCACTTTTAGGCAGGGTGGCCTTGTTAGAGGAGGTGTGTCATGTGGGACACAGAAGAATTTTCAGCTCCTCTAGGACCATGTCGGCCTTGATGATAATGGACTGAACCTCTGTAAACTATCCCCAATTAAATGTTGTCTTTTATAAGAGTTGCCTTGGTCATGGTGTCTCTTTACAACAATAGAAACCCTGAGTCCTGAAGAAAGGGGCTCATTCACAATGCTACTGTTGTAGAGTGGCCTCATGCTGATAGGAAACATTCTTCAGTGGGTGAACATTAGATAATCTCATTCTAGCAAAGTCAGTACTTTCTAATAATTTGCCTTCAAATGAAAGTCAAGTGATTTTCTTATTTGCACAAAAACCGCTTGGGAACAAGTACTGGCCTTGGTGATGAAGGCTTGGGGGGGTGGGAGGGGGAGGGGGTTGGGGTGGTTGACAGGGTACTCAGCTGGAGGTAAAGGGAGTTAGGGTCATAGAATGGTCCTGTATTTGGTCAGTGAGATAGCTAGCTATTCTTGGCTGTCAACTTGACCACATCTGAAATCAACTAAAATCCAAGCTCCTTGGGCATGCCTGTGAAGAATTTCTTGATTGTATTATTGGATTATCAGATGATTGGATATTGAGTTGGGAAGATCTACCCTAAATCTAGACCACACCTTCTGATGGCAGTAAGCATAAAAGGACTGAAGAAGGAAGCGTTTGCATTTTGCCGGCTTGCCCTCACTCTCTGTGGCAAGTTTATCTATCCTGCTACCAAGCTGTCCGTCACTGGTATTAGCGAATACTTCTTCAGGATGCCGATGAGAGCCAGCAGCTCTCTAGGAAACCTTGGGGACTCTAGCACCAGATTAGGACTGCTGGGACATCCAGTCTCATGGACTGAAAAACGACAGATTCTTGTGCTTTTCTTCAGGAGATAGACATTGTCAGACTATTCAGGCCTCAACCTGTAAGTCACACGTCACACTAGCCAATAAATCTCTCTCTCTCTCTCTCTCTCTATCTCTATATATATATATATATATATATATATATATACATATATATATATGTATGTATATATATATATACATACATACATACATACACACACACATATCAGTTTTGTTCTGTTAGAACACTCTAAGTAATGATAAGATAGGCTGTTTATTGTAAACTGCAAAGCCATCATAGATTTATAATTATGTCAAATGCCTATGTCTTATTCCCCCAATCCTTCCTTTATAGTTTTCCACCTTTGCCTGTATCACAAGAAACTGTTCTGAAGAAGCTGTTCTAAAGGTTGCCTTGCTCTCTGGCTTCTAGTTCGACTCAGAGAAGAGTCTAGGGCAAAGGAATGTCAAGAGGAAATGTTTCCTATCTTAATTCTCTCTCTGCTTCATGCTATGGGTTGTCCATATGCCTCTACTGGTGGTCACAGTTCTCATTACACAGTTTTCCCCATGCAACCACTTTTATTTGAGTTGTGCTGACTCCGCCCTGCCCTTGAACCTATATGCCTAGTGGGTGATAATGGCTTCCAACTGTTACAAGTTCTAAAGTATTTACTTTCCATTATTTGTTTCACTGAATTTTGCCCATATCTTTGTACACAGTCCTTGCATTAAATAGGCCTTTCATTAACTGTCTTTAAATTACCCAATCTGAGCATACCATCTGCTTTCTCATGAGACCCCAGCTGATAGCAACCATTTTGCTGCAGATGGCAGTCAGATGTCTTGGTAACTGGGCTCCTTCTTTGACCTTGCCCTTAAGCTCGTCATCCTGGGGGTAATGTAAGATCTGGTATAGCTGTGGAGATGCTTAGGACAAGCAACGTTAATGAAGTGCTTTTGAATGACAACAGAAACTTGAATATAAAGTAGACAGCAGAGATTCATGAACTTGGGGACAGTGTTCTTTGAAAAAGATTATTCTCGTTGCCTTGTGAATATAGGAGGAAAAAGACAGTTTACAGAGGAAAAGCCAACTGGGAGTCTCTTGCTATACCCTGGAAGATATATAAAGAGAACTCTAGATTAGAACTGAAAGGCTCAAGCTGAGAACAGAAGGAAAACGAGGAGCGAGAATCAAATACTACTTAATATAGCGCCATGAAAATTAGAGAATTGAGGAAAACAATGGGGTGGTTAATGGCAGCTTAGTGTATTAAATGCTTCTGGAGTTTAGAACTATGGGACCCAACAGAGGTTAACTCACTCCGTCATCCACCAACTTTGCAAAGTGCATTCCATGATCTCCATTTGTGGTGGTTTGAATATGTTTAGTCCGTGGGAAGTGCTACTATTAGGAGGTTTGCCCTGGTTGGAGGAAGTGTGTCAGTGTGTAGGCAGGTAATTGAGGGTTCCTAGTGTTCAATTTCTGCTCAGTGCAGAAGAATCAGTCTTTTGCTGGCTGCCTTTGGATCAAGATGTAGAACTCTTGGCTCCTCCAGCACCATGTCTGCCTGCACTGCTGGCATCCTTCCCACCATGATGAGAATGGACTGGACCTCTGAAACCGTAAGCCACCCCCAGCTGAATGTTGTCCTTTGTAAGAGTTACCTTGGTGGTGTTCCTCACAGCAATGAAACCCTAACTAAGATACCATTTTACTACAAGGAGAAGAGGCATATAGAGTTACTTATTGAAGAGCACATGTTAAACAAATTACTGAATAACTGATTTGAGATTCAAACTCCAAAGCCTGAATCCTGCTGCCTCTTGAGATAAGCAGGCTTTGCGGTCAGGAACACTTGCTGATAACCCATGTGCCTTGTTGTTCTAGCTCACCAATTTCTTCCCTACTTTTTACACCAATGCCTTCTTCAACTCTTCTTACCCAGTTAATAATAACAACCCGCATTTGTTAAACATTTATTAAATGTATCATTATTTTGTGAATTTGACATATTAATCAATCTTCTTAATCTTCACCATAAGGGGCATGGGAAAGAAAACACTGAAATAGCTGCTCCATTGTTGGGGAAAAGGTTTTTTAAAATTGGGAATGAGAAGAAAAGAAAACATCCAGAGTCATCTGGGAGAGTCTGGAGAAGAGAGAAAAAGCAGCAGACTGGACATGGCTGGGATATCAATGGGAAAAGAGGAGTGGAGGGAGAATTGGCAGAGATTGCTGGGCTGTAAAGAGGAGGAGTAGCTGCTGGGGAGGGAAATCTGTGCCCAGGAGCAGGCCTGGGAGTTCAGGGTGCCTGAGGAGGTGGGAAGGGCCAGAAGGCCCTGTTGGGGGGCTTTGAACTGTATAATGGGTACTTGTGAAGGGGACTGAGGCCAGCATGGGGCTTTGAGATGAAACCATAGGGTTATGTCCGTGGAGAGCCACGCCCCTTCTGCCAGAAGCAGAGAAGATAAGTTCTCTTGGTGGGTGGGTAACATTTTACAGGTTTCTGGGGAATGCTGGTTTTACATCCCCTACGGAAGTCTGTCTATGGCCCAGCTTGAGCTGAGACAAAGCTTGTCATTTCTGGACGTATGACTTCCTGAGACCTAACTCATGGCACTCTATGGGACAGGTCTTACCGTCATCATTCTCTCCACTAAAGGCAGGCTACGAGGATGGGAGTTTCCGCTTGTGTGTTAATAAAGTGCTGCGGCTTCTGCTGTCACGCTCCATAGGTGTGTCAGATAAGCCAGCTTTACTGATGAGGAAGGGAAGTCCCAGCCAGGCCTGGCAGGCACAAGCAGAGCCTGCTTCGGGCTCAGACTCTGGCTTTTCACTAACTCCCTCAATCTAGGCTTTAAGGAAAGCTCAAATGTCACCACCCCTTGGGAGTTGGAAGGGAAATGGCTTCTCTGAAATAAACCTTCCCATCCCTCACTCCCTCCCTTGGGAGGTCTTAGAGGAAACACTGCGTCCCGGGCTCCAAGCAAGAACTCCCACCGGATAGCATCTTGGTACATTTTTCAGATCCTGCACAGCTCGGGCCTCCTCCCTTTCCTTGTGTATCCCTGGCTTCTCCTGTCCTCGTCTTGGATTCTCAGGATCACACCTCTCTTATCAGCCCCAGCCTTTATTTTCCACGGCAAAATGATGGCAGTGACTGTCTATGTAGCCACCGCCCTCTTGCTGAGGCCACCACACTCACTCTGAAGAAGATACCACTTGTGTTTCCATTTCTCTCCAGCCTTTGATCCTCTTCAAGCTCTTCTTAGAGTCTGCACATTGTTGTTTATACAGTCTCTCGTACTGAAATCAGGCAGCGGGGGGCCAACTTGGACAAAGGGCTCTGAAAGCAGTGTATCTGTCACACACCACCACCCCCCCCCCGTCCCTGACTGTTCATGCAGCAGCCCAGAAAAGGGACTGCCGGTATTTGTTAGATTCGGTCCAGCAAAGACCTAAGATGACCACACTTGTTGGGCTATAGCATGGCCCATCAAAGTGTCTTAAAGTTGAACAGAGGGAATATGCCCCAAAGGATGTGGATCACCATCAGCCGATGTCACCGAGAGGCTCCTGCCCCCTTGGCATGTGCTATAACCTCGAGGACCACAGAGGAGCCATGAGTTCAATTGAAAATAACAATCAAAATGAAAATATCTACATTTCCCCTCAATGGGCAAATGAGGAATCTTCTGAAGCTATGAATTTGAGGGGAAACACCTGAGATTTCATAAGCCATAAATACGATTCTCTCTGGAGAAGTAACTAGTTCTTAGTATACCAGCTAGGAAAGGCTTTTTTTCTTTTCTTTTTTTTTTTAAATTCCTGTTCCTCTGATTTTGCGACTTGCAACCACAGAGACTTCAGCCTGAGCCCAGACAGCAGCTTGGAGCTGGAAAGGAGGTCGTCCCTGTGGGTGACTCAGCAGCATTGCCCGAGGCTGTGGTGCTGCTGGTGAGGAGGAACCTCGAAGCCTCTTCTTTTCCACCCGCTGGAGGTTTTCTTTGGCAGATTTTCCTGCTCTCCAGGCAATTGCTGACTTGCAACTCCAGACACAAAGTTTCCACAGAAGATCGGTTAGGGAGTATTTGAACTAGAAAGTTTCTTATGCAGCATCCTCGTACTTGCTTTAAGTTGTAGGGAAACTGAGGCGTATGTGCTAGCCAGTTCACTCGAGGTGACATCATGTGCTCAGCTAGGTCTGAACTGATGTCTCCGAGTTCAGGGTTTCTGGCGGGGAAGCGGTGATGCACACAGGAGTCATCTGCTGGCCTCAGCAGAGCACTGGGGAGCAGAACGGTCTCTTGTGAATGGCAGGCCATTGACAGACACGGTTTTGGAAATATGATGATCAATGACACTGTACATAAACAATGCTTCATTGTCTTCTGCGAAGAAATGGGAGTACACTTGTAAAGCCACGCAGAGCTTGAACTGGGCTGGCCGTGTTAGCTAGAGGAGCTTCGGGAGGCCTAATTTTTCAGCCTGCCAGCTATCCGGACTCTGGTGACTTATGCTTTAACAACTTGACTAAGCCTAGATCCTTTTTTTCCCCCCAAGTCTCCCCTCTTTATGGAATGAGATTAGGGTTGGCAAGATACACATAATTTGAAAGGAAAGAAAATATCAAGGGACTACTTCTTGCTGATAACCTTTTATAGGGTCCCGTGTGCTGAATGAGCTTGCATAGCTCTGCTCTGAATCTGGTTCTCCACACTGCTGGGTCTTCGGCCCAGCTGCGGCTTACCAGGTACCCCTAGAGACACCAGGCTACTGACCTACAGACGCAGCGAGCCAAGCCCTCTCCCCAGACCAGATTCTGCCGCTGTTGGTCACTCTCTGAATGTGTCTCCACTGGAGGTGACTCCCTTTCTTATCCCCTCCCTCCCTCACCCTCCCACACCTGTGGAAGGTCCCTGTGGCGCTTAATGCTGTGACTGAATCTGGAGTGATTCACCCTGAATCCCCAGGGACAGTGAGCCTGGAGCTATTCATACAATTCACCAGCTGAGCTCTCCCTGCTTTGGGCAATCCACGAAGACAGTGGGGCATCACAGGAGGGGGCAGAACAGTCTCTCACCACGCTTCCGCAAATATGTCTTGCCAACAGAATCCCTAAGGTAGAAAGAGAATGTTCTGGGAAAGTGAATCAAAATGAAGTCGTTTGTGGGGAAAAAAAAAAAAAAAGCAAACAAATAAAGTCAGAATACTCAGCAGGAGGGCCTCTCGTGCACCTATGCACGAAAACAAGAAAAAAATACCACGGGTTTGGCAAGAACCACATCCTTGCACAAAATCATTACAAGCTCACACATCAAAATGTTCTTTTAAGGACATTTGCTGTGGGACCAGGTGTTTGACTTCGGACCACCCTTTATTTATTATACCTACGGACAAGATTTTTTTGTTGTTGTTTTTGTTTTTTTTTTTTTTTGTATTGAAGTAATTTCTGTGATCTTCCTCGTTTGCCTTTTAAAACTTCCCCTTGCCTCAGTGCTTGTGAGTGTGCACACGATTCACCATGGCTTGCACGCTGCCATTCAGTGTAACTCTAGAGTAAACTCACTTTCTTCGGGGAACTCCGGTTTGAAATTTAGCTTGACATTCCCAAGCCTGAAGCAGCGGAGGGAGGAGGCAGATGAGGAGGAGAGCTGGGTGCCCTACATCCTTGGTGGCCCGCCTCTCCAACCTCTTTGAATTCTATTCGACATACTCCTGTCTTAGGGTTTCTATTGCTGTGAAGAGACACCAGGACCACAGAAACTCTCATAAAGGGGAATATTTAATTGGGGCTGGCTTACCGTTCGGAGTTTTTAGCTCATTATCAGAATGGCAGGGAGCACGGAGGAGTCCACAGGCAGACATAGTATTAGCATTTCTTCTAGGCCCCGCCCACCAGTTACCTAGCAACAGCCAGGTACCAGCCTGGCTTGCTATAAAAGAACTATTTGCGAGCTCTCTCTCTCTCTCTCTCTCTCTCTCTCTCTCTCTCTCTCTCTCTCTCTCTCTCCCTCTCCCCCTCCCTCCCTCCCTCCCTCCCTCCCTCCCTCCCTCCCTCCCTCCCTTCCTTCCTCTGTTCTCTGTTTTGCTCTCTTTCTCTCCCCCACACCCCTTCTCTCTCCACATGTTCCTGGCTGGTCTCTTCCTTTCTTCCCCCTCTCTCCTCTCCCTTTTTCTGCCTTTCTCTGTCCCCTTTCTTTTTCTATCTCCACGCCCTTCCCACACCCGCAATAAATTTCATTTTATGCTACACCCATAGTATGGCTGGTACCTGGGGCTGGGGGAAGGGGGGCCTCAACATGGGCCTGCTAAGGACCCCCGCCCACTGCATCATGCTGCTGAGTTACAAAACATACCACATGGTGCTGGAGAGGAGCCGAGACTTCTACATTTGGGTCTGCAAGCAGCAGGAAGAGAGAGTGAGCTACTAGATTTGATTTGAGTTCCAGAAATTTCAAAGACTACCCACAGTGACATACTTCTCTAACAGGACCCCACTTCCTAATCCTTTCAAATAATGGCGCTCCCTATGAGCCTGTGGGGGCCATTTTACAGCCCTCGAAGGAACTGAGCTGGGCGATAGGACTTCCAATCTCCTTGCTGTCTGACTGACCTGCAGACTGATCACTGACTTCCTTTGTCTATTTTGACAGTTTCTATTTCCAGACCCTTCTGGGACCTTATAAGTGGTAAAAAAATCAATAAAAAAGGGACCATGATTAGCTAAACTTTCAAGGTATGTGTGTGTTGTGTGTGTGTGTATGTGTGTGTATATATGTATTACATACACATTTTATATATACATATATAATATATACATATTAATATAAACATCTATTATATAGCATACACATATGCATGTATAATATTAATATACATATAATATATGTTAATATATTAATATAACACATTAATTATACCATTATATTATAACAATATATTATTTTATTATAATGTATTGATATGATATATTAATATGCATATATTATATAATACATGTATATATGTGTGTATTAATATATGCATGTGTGTTAATATATGCATATATGCATAATTATTATATATACACATTTTATATATACATATAATGTATACATATTATATATTATATATGTAAATTCATGGTTTCTCTCATTGTTTTCCCCTTGTCATTTGAAAGCATGAAATGACAATAAGAAACCAGAGAGTCATTTGTGTGAATTTTCTGACACCCTAGGTATGGATGGAAGGTGGGTCCTCCACATTGAAAGCTATTTGACTCATCATATCCTTGATGAATTCCAAATGGTGGAGGAAAAACGAGTCTACAAAGATCACATCAAGTGCATTTTTTTAAATAATATTTCTTTTTCGGCAATGCAAATTGGTATTTATGGTTTTAAGTAGCTGAATCAGCTATTCTTGAGAACACTGTTAGGAAGGCAATTAAATAAACATTAGAGGAAGAAAGAATTTGTGGGTCAAAGAAAGTGCGGGGAACACAGGGCTGCACTGACAGAGAGTCCGAGAGCAGCCTTGCCCGGGGCAGCGCTGAGCAGGTGGCAGACACCTGCGCCTCGCTCCCTTGGTGCTCAAAGCTGAGCGAGCATCCTTCTGGAAGATTCCTGAGAGAAAGACTAGTATACTGACCACATTTTTCAAGCCAAAACTGAGTTCATCAAAATTCTTCCTCTTTATCTTTACACTTCAAGAGTTGAGCTAGTTGTTTTTGGGGTTCCTGTTAACCAAACATAGGGAAGAACCAAATAAATCCTGAACCCTAGTAATGTGTAAGAACGGATTTCTAACGCTCAGCACTAGAACGTTCGTCCTAATTAACCTTCCTTCAACAAATACCATAAAAGATCCTGTTCACTTTCTGTGGAATAAGCTAAAGCACTGATATGTTTGTGGGCAAGTGTGCAGACAGACCTTCAGATTCTCCCAACTTGCAGTTGAGCAAATGCCCAGTGATCTGTGGATTTACAAAGCAAAGAAGCCACAACAGACCCACGTGTGGGGCTGGCTTCGCCGTTACAATGCTTGATGTTAATATGCTTGACGCTATGGACTGGACAAAATGGAGGCCTGAGTTGTTTTGGAGGATTAGAACCCAGTGTCTACTTATGTGCATTTGAGTTATCTTCTTAGGTAGATTTCCATAGCAAGGTATGTCCCATTTCTGCAACAGAGTCATCCCAAACTAGATGTCATCCCAAACCTCCCTCTCACTTGGGCCCTCCTCCGGCACCTTCCTCAGGGAAGGCTGCTGTGGCCTCAGCTAAGGGATGATACATCAAGACTGTGCCCCCCTCCCCCTGCTCTGCACCTCTGCTTTGCTGTTCAAAGTCATGTGTGCTGCAAGAGCTGGGGTATGTGACGATGAAAAGTGGCTCAGATATTACCCTAAGAATTCTTTAGGCTTTACAACCCAGGAATTTAGAATGTCAAAGTCCTAGGTTATATCTTGGTATTCATTACATATTTTCTCCCTTAAAAGAGGTCAGATACACACTGAACATAACCCATGTGGTGGTTTGAATAAGAATGACCGCCACAGGCTCTAGAGTCTTTAGTCTATAGGGAGTAGAACCATAGAGTTTGAAAGGATTAGAAGGATTAAGTTGGAGAAAGTGTTTGAGGTTTTAAAAGTTCACACCAGGTCCAATCTCTATCTCCATCTCCCTCTCCCTCTCCCTCTCCCTCTCCCTCTCCCTCTCCCTCTCCCTCTCCCTCTCCCTCTCCCTCTCCCTCTCCCTCTCCCTCTCCCTTCTCTCCCTCTCCCTCTCCCTCTCCCTTCTCTCCCTCTCCCTCTCCCTCTCCCTTCTCTCCCTCTCCCTCTCCCTCTCCCTCTCCCTTCTCTCCCTCTCCCTCTCCCTCTCCCTTCTCTCCCTCTCCCTCTCCCTCTCCCTTCTCTCCCTCTCCCTCTCCCTCTCCCTTCTCTCCCTCTCCATCTCCCTTCTCTCCCTCTCCCTTCTCTCCCTCTCCCTCTCCCTCTCCCTTCTCTCCCTCTCCCTCTCCCTCTCCCTTCTCTCCCTCTCCCTCTCCCTCTCCCTTCTCTCCCTCTCCCTCTCCCTCTCTCCCTCTCCCTCTCCCTCTCCCTCTCCCTTCTCTCCCTCTCCCTCTCCCTCTCCCTTCTCTCCCTCTCCCTCTCCCTCTCCCTTCTCTCCCTCTCCCTCTCCCTCTCCCTTCTCTCCCTCTCCCTCTCCATCTCCCTCTCCCTCTCCCTCTCCCTTCTCTCCCTCTCCCTCTCCCTCTCCCTCTCCCTTCTCTCCCTCTCCCTCTCCATCTCCCTCTCCCTCTCCCTCTCTCTTTCCCTCTCTTCCTCTCCCCCTCCACCTCTCCATCTCCTCCTCCCCTCCCTCTCCTCTTCTTTCCCTCTCTTCCTTCCCCCCTCCATTTCCTCCTCTCCTCCCCCTCCTCCTCCCCCTCTCCTTTTCTCCCTCCCCCTCTCCTCCCCCTCCCCCTTTCCCTCTCCCTCTCTCTTTCCCTCTCCCTGTCTGCCTGGGGATCAAGATTTAGCTCTCAGGTACTAACTACTCCAGTGCCATAAGTCTCACAAGGTTTCTTCTACGCCCTTGCCATGATGATCATGGACTAGCCCTCTGAAAGTATAAGCAAGCCCCTGGTTAATTCTGTCTTTTATAAGAACTGTCTTCGTCATGGTGTCTCTTCACAGCAATAGAATAGTGACTAAGACAATTTTTATATAGCAGAATTCACCCAGCTTTACAAACTTTTCCAACTGCTACTGCTGATGCAACACACAACAACAGCAACAACAAAAATCCTTCACACCTATCACCTCAAAGGAGGTAAGAGAGAGTTTGTCCAGAACACAAAATTGAGTGACCATGGCCTAGAAAATATGGAGCTAGGGCTCCTTGGTTCAAAGTGGAAGTGGTTTCATGAAGTGTTACAGTAGCAGAGCAAAGAAAGTCATGAAGCAAAGCTGTGTTAAAGCACATAGGTCAAAACACTGAGAGGGAAGTTCTAGGAGGCAGAGGAGTTTCAACTACAAGCCCGTGGTCCTCCAAAGATGGAGAATAGGGTTTTGTGGAGTTAATACATCAAAGGTATTTAATTTTGCTTATCAGATTGTTAGGTCAGACATAAAGGAAGGCAAGGGACAGTTCCCAGTGGGGGGGTGGTGGTCAAAAAGAGCTCCAACGAAATTTGAATCGTGCTATCAGATCAAAAGCATCCCAAACTCTTCATAGTCATTCATGAGTCTAGGCAGACAGCTTTACCCAGGAATTCTCAGTTATACTCCTGTTCTCCTGTTATATAATCACCCCCACAATCAAGACTTGGATACTTCAGTCACCCCAAATTCAATTGCATTCCTTTTAGCCATTTACTTGCCTGATCACAGTCCTTGGGCACCTATAAGCTTTAGTCTTTTTAATTTTACTTTTGGAAGAATGTAGCCAAAATTAAGAAGGCACTCTACAGCACGTAGCTTTATTCACTGAAATGACTGCTTTCTGGCAAACGGTTCCTTCTTATTGCTGAATAGTATTTCATCATGTGAGTCAGGTTTAAAAAATTCTTGTTGAGCTGGGTGGTGGTAGGAAAATCATTTAGTCTCAGCACTCAGGAAGAAGAGGCAGGCGGATCTATGAGTTTAAGGCCAGCCTGGTTTCCAAAGTAAGTTCCAGGACAGCCAGGGATACACAAAGAAACTGCATTGAAAAAAATTCTAGTCCCATACCCTTTGACATTTACATACTTCATAGTTAGTGACACTATTTGGGGATGTTTAGGGTGTGCTGCAGGATATTTGATCATACTGTGAACCCTGAGTGTGATCGTTTCTATATGCTCGGCCTAGAGAGGGGCACTATTAGAAGGTTTGGAGTAGGCTTGGAGAGGCCTTGTTGGAGGTGTGTCACTGTGGGTGTGGGCTTTAAGGCTGTCTGGAAGCCAGTATTCTGCTAGCAGCCTTCAGATGAAGCCTTCAGCTCCTCTCGCACCATGCCTGCCTTGATGATAATGGACTGAACCTCTGAACCTGTAAGCCAGCCCAGTTAAATGTTGTCCTCTATAAGACTTGCCCTAGTCATGTCATGGTGTCTGTTCATGACAATAAAACCCCAGTTAAGACACTGAGATTGTAGCCAGGCAGTGGTGGCGCACGCCTTTAATCCCAGCACTTGGGAGGCAGAGGCAGGCAGATTTCTGAATTCCGAGGCCAGCCTGGTCTTCAGAGTGAGTTCCAGGACAGCCAGGGCTACACAGAGAAACCCTGTCTACAAACAAACAAACAAACAACACTGAGATTGTGTTATTTCCTGAAACAAACAAACAAACCAACCTATTTCTACTTGTAGTGTGGGTCAGCCCTTAGCACACACCTTTAATCCCTCTGGATGGATACAGACACACCCTTAGTACACATTTTTAATCCCAGACAATGAAGGTACAGACAGTTTGTAGATGGAAGCCCTGATGTGTGAAAGTGATATTTACTTGAATGGAAGACAAAGTGACAAACCAGAGAAAAATTTGACAGAATAAGACATGTTTAACTTTTGTGAGGAGAGGAAAAAGACGCTACTTAAGAGAGAGCAGCACAGAGAGAGAAAGGAAAGAGGCAGTTTTACTGGGACAGTTGTAATAGAGACAGGTTGTAGAGAGAACAGGCTGTGAAGACAGAACAAACCGGAGAATAAGAAGGAGTCAGAAAGTTAAAACATATTGCCGACATTAATATAAGGCCTAGTGAGGGGCACTAAGGGGTTCTCCAGTCCCACACTCTTTCAGCTTCCCCCTCCGGCCTGGGGTCAAGACTAGATCAAGTTCCATTCTCCAACCACAGGAACATTCTTCAAAAAAAAAAAAAAAAATCTCAGAATGTACTGACTAATAGTCACCTGGCTAATAGTCACCTCTGGAAAGTCCCAGGTAGAGTTCAAATGCGTGCCATGCCTGCTAGCCAGTAGATGTAAAGGTCAGTATGCTTAGCCAATAAATTTGAACTGTAACCTTGCTGACGTAACCTGTGCCCCTAAAAAGTATAAAAACTGCTTGCGATAGCCATTTGCCGTCGCCTTCTCATCACTTGCCTCGAGGGACTGGTGGAGGGTTGACTGAGACTTGCCGGAAAATAAACCTCTTGCTTTTACATCCATCTGCATCTCGGTGTCTCACTCAGGGGCACCTCAAAGTGAGCACCACTGTCTTACACTAACAGAGCAATTCACCAAGGCATTGAAAGAAGCCAGACTGAATCAGTCAGCTTGGAAAAGAGTTTGAGCAAAATCAGCTGAGTTGACCAGCAAGCCAGAGTTCAGAGAAGAACTAGAAAGGGTGAGCTTGTTCAGCAGTAAGCCTCAGAGAGTGAAAACATTCTAGGCCTAGATAAGGTCTAGAGCACAGAAGTTTCAAGGACTAGGCCTAGGTTAGCAGACTGAGGCAGTAAAGCCTCAGAGACAATTACTACTGGGCATTGCTGGAGGAAGTGCGTCACTGGAGGAAGAATTTGAGGGTTCAAGCCTCCCCTCCCCCACTCCTTGTTTGTGATTTGAGATGTGTGCGCTCTCAGCCCTCAGCTTCCACCTCTAGTCACCATCCCTTCCTGCTGCCACATTTCCCCACGGTGAGAAACTCTTACCTCTCTGGAACTGTGAGCCTAATAAGCTCTGTCTTCTGTACGATGCCTTGGCCATGGTATTTCATCACAACAGAATTAATAATAGCAACTCAAAGTAACACATAGCAGTGGTTTCTCTTTTTATGACATGAGTGTTTTAAATAAAACCACTGTCAACATATGCATACCAATTTTCATGAGGACATAGTTTTTATGGTTCTTTGGTAGGCAGTCATGGGAGGGGTGCTGAAACGTGGGATAAAATGCCGACAAGCAGGTCTTCAACATGGGTGCCCTGTCCCTGCCTTCCCGCAATGGATGTCTTGTGTTGTTTCACAGCCATACTTGTGGATGGCAGGATTTAAACATCCATTATTGAATAGTGTGGAGTGCTAACTCATAGAATGTTTATGTTGCCTTTTCCAGCAACCCTGATGCTGTGTGGTTTCTCATGTGCATGGACCTGTGAGGGTCCATGGTTCACCAAAGAATGATTCACCAAAGAAGAATGATATCCCGGACTGAAATAGTATGTAAACGCAAAGAGCGTTTTATTCTTCAGAAGTCCAGCATATTGGTGTCTACCACCTACAAAAATGGAGAGACCCCAAAGTGATTTAAAGCACATTAGGGGAATTCCAGGGAGAGGTAGGTGACCTCTAGCTTAACCTTGGCTCTATTTCTAGGGACATTCTAAAATCATTGCTGGGGCCTGGAGAGCTGGAAACTTGCTGAGGAAGAACAGAAACTGCTGTTGACCCATTGTCCTTGTTTCAGGCCAAGTGGTCAGGCAGCTGCCTAGACTTGCCCAGTTCTTGAAAACAGAGATTTATGTCTAGATTCCTGAACTACCAATTAGAAGCCTGTCATGGAGTCACCCTAGCCTTCTCAGTGTCTTTGAATATGAAATGTCTGCCCAGCTTTTTTTTTTTAAACCCATTTAAAAAGATATGAATTAGATAATTGTTTTCTTATTATTGAATTTTGAGTGTTCTTTATAAACATCTCACTAGATCTACGTTTTGCAAATACTTCTCCCAAGAGGTACCTTATCTATTCATTTGCAAGAGCAGAAGGTTTAAAGCACCAATAATTATTATTAATCATATTTTTCAGTGTTCCTGTCTCTACTTCCATTGGCAGCCAAACTGCCTGTAGTTTTGGAAGGCATTGTCTGTAGTGTGTGTGTGTGTAGTGTGTGTGTGTGTGTGTGTGTGTGTGTGTGTGCCACTCAAAAAAAAAATCTCAAGTAGTCCCAGGGGATTTGTCTCGCCCTTCCCCCACAGTCTTTCTCCACACACAAACACTGGCTAAGTTTCATCTCTTCAGCAGCAGCCTGGGCAAAAGGAGTCAGGATTTCTGTTCTTCCTAGCAGGGCAACCCTGTCTTCATTCAACATTAGGAGAGACCAGTTTAGGTCATCTGTCCTACCCCTAAATTTTCTCATAGGGTAGAGGTTTGTGGGACAGAGCTTGTGTGTGATACCCGCCCCCTTCACACTTAGCATTTGACAATCTACTAAGCACTTTATCTGCATTCTTCTACCTGTGTGTAGCACCCAGAACCTCTTCCCTGATGACTAGAGCCAGGACTTAGGTTCTATCTCCTTGGCAGGATCAGTATTTTCCTTATGAAATCATAGACTAATTAAATCATAGGCTAATTGGTTTCTATGTGACTCCCAAGAGAATTCAAGAAAATTCTTCCTTTTTGGCTTAGTTCTGTAGTGGGGGTGGGATGGGGTAGGGCTAATGCTCTTTCTAGCCCCCTACAGACTGGGCGGAAGCCTGGCCTCCATCTCTCTGCAGTCTGTGTGCACGGCTCACCGTTCCCTAACGCACTTGCCTCATGCCCACTCCACAGTCAACAGAACTGCCAACCCCTCCTCCCTAGCTCCATCCGGCAGAACCCTGCTCCTCCTGCCTCATCTTCCAATCCAGGCCAAGCTTAGGTTCTTTTCTTTTCTTTTTTTAATAAAAAAAAATGAGTAAATAAAAAGGAACACATGAATCTCTTTTCCACAAACGAAGGACTATGAACAAACTGCAGATATTTAATGGAAAGTGGAAGAGTTCCTGAGGGTGCATTGAGTGTATACAGCCCCGTATCCACCAGCTATGGGGATTTGAGCGTATACAGCCCCGTATCCACCAGCTATGGAGAAATCCCTAGGCTGCTGCTGAGGAGAAGAAACCACCTCAGTGCGTGTACATGATAAAGACTCGGGAAAAGGGAGAGACCGGTTCTAATGGGCCAGGGAGATCTTCTCACATGACTCCCCAACCAAGCTCATACTGTGTATTGAGTCTACACTAATCATTAAATACACACCTCAGCCCCATTCCCCTTTACTGTCTTCCTCACCCCTCCCCCTCTGGGGAAACCACTTTTCTCCTATAGATAACTTCACTTCTCTGTTCATTTAATAGATAACCTAAATGATTTTATGTGAGGATCTAAAACCTAAGAAACCACTGGTGAGAAAAATTAAACAAGATATATCTTTCTGAGAGTGGCTTAATTTGTTTAATGCTGGTCTTACAAATGGCAAGAATTGAATGAAGAATTCATTCTTCATTATGATTGGGGAGAAAGAAACTGAGTAAATACAGCACATTTTCCTTATGCATTCTTCAGTTGTTGGACACCTAGACTGGACTTGCAACTTAGTATTATGCATGCTGCTGTAATAAGCAATTGTCCGGGTGACTTGTTGACTTGGAGGCTTTGGGGTAAATACCAACAAGCAGTGGAGCTGGGTTGTAGGAAAGCTCTATTTGTAGTTGTTCCAGAAGCCCCCATGCTGGTTTCCTCTCCGCCAGCATCTGTTGGGGGGGGGGTCTCTTTTCTGTGTCTTTACCAGCATTCATTGTTTTCTTGATGACTGTCATTCTGATGGAGTAAGATGGAACTTCAATATAATTTTAGTTTGCATTTCCCTGACAGCATAGTGCAGGTGACATTTTTACAAGTATGTTTCTTGGCAGTTCGTTTTTTCCCTTCTGTAAACTGTTTTACTCACCCATTCATTGACTACTTTGTTTTACTTATAGCTCAGTGGGTTTTTTGTTTTTGTTTTTGTTTTTTTATTTTTCTGTTGTTCTTTGCATAGTATAGACATTAATTCTCTGCAAAGATTCCTTTCCCATTCTGTAGGCTGTCGCTTCATAGGATTGCTGTACAGAAGCCTTTAAATTTTATGAGGTCCCATTTACCAGTTATTATCTTTGAGAAGCAAATAGAAGGACTAAAAATAGAAGAGTCAAAGTATCCTTATTTGTAGATGTTATGATTTTACAGGTAGGAAGATCTAAAGACTTCACCAGAAAACTCTTAGAGCTGATAAACACTCAAGGTGGCAGGAAACAAAATCAGCATAGAAAAATAGGAAGCCTCCCTGTATACTGACACCCCTCCCCCCAAATCCGTCTGAGCAAGAAATCAAGAATTGATCCCATTAATAATCACAGTTGTCTAACCAAAATCCAAGCAAACAAAAAAGCTCAGAATCTAATCGAAATGAAGACCTTTACAGTAAAAACTCTAATACATTCAAGAACAAATGTGAAGAAGACACTAGAAGATTGTCTTGTGCTAAAGAATTAATATTGTGAAAATAGCTTTTTAAAAGCAAGCAAAAAGTAAAACATATAAAAATATAAAAGCAAGCAATCTATAATCAGTGTATCTCCATCAGAAATTTTATGTCATTCTTGACAGAAGTAGAAAAAAAGTATTTATTTATTTACTTACTTATTTATTTTTGAGAGAGGGTCTCTCTTTGTAGTCTTGGCTAGCCTAGAACTTGATATAAAGACCAGGCTAACCTCAGCCTCCTGAGAGCTGGCGTTAAAGGCATGTGCCACTACACCCAGCCTAAAAAAATATTAAAAATTAATCGGTACAAACAAAATATATAAGCCAAAGCAATCCTGAGAAAACAACAACAACAAATTCCAGAAGCAGCCCCATATCTCATTTCAAATTATGTTATGGAGCTGTAGTAATAAAAAAAAAGTATGGTACTGGTAAAAAATCAGACGGGTAGACCAAAGGCACAGAATTGTTCTAGATACAATTCTAGATACAAACACACAGGGAGAAAGCCACACAAAACACACATTTGAGAAACAAGAGACCTTTGACAAACGGTGTTGGGAAAATTGTATATTCACACATAGAGGAATGAAATTACTACCTTCAGTTTCTGTCTGGACCAGGTGTTCCTGGGCAGCTTTTTCAAAGAACTGAAGAAGTAGACATAAATAGCAAAGCAGGGGGGAGTTCTTTTCAGAAGTAAAGCAAAAGTGCAGGGTAAGACAACTTGCAGGAGAGCAGGAGGCTCTGTAGAGAAGAACTGGTCATTACCCAGGCAGAGTGCCTTTCGGTCTGGATTGACAGCCTTGGGTTGCATAAGCCTTTGTTTACTCGCGTGTCCTTTCCCATAACGTATCTGATTTTAATCATTTGCATGTCCAGACATGCACAGGCATGATAAGAGCTTTCCCCTGAAAGGTCACTGGAAGGACAATTTGCCCTGGAGCACCTGCATGTAAAACCGCTCCAGGCCAGATTAACCTGCTACCTCTGATTCTAGGATCTGTTCCAACATGTGTTTGTCCACAAAGGGGCGGACGGGGACTATTATGGGTTACCTTCTTTGGAGAGAGGTGTGTGTACAGTTTGATGCTGGTGGGCTCCAGGTCACTGAGCCATCTTGCAAATTACTTGACTCAAAACTAGATCCTTATCTCTTAGCCTGTACAGAGCAACTCCAAATAGATCAAACTCTGAAAATGTTGAGGGAAAAAATAAAGAAAAACTTGAAGTTAGAGGCACAAGAAAAAACTTCCTGGACAAGATCCCAGTGACCCAGGAAATAAGGCCAACAACGAGTTGTTGTTGGTTTTTTTAAAGATTTATTTATATGTGAATACACTGTAGCTGTCTTCAGACACTCCAGAAGAGGGTGTCAGATCTCATTGGATGGTTGTGAGCCACCATGTGGTTGCTGGGATTTGAACTCAGGACTTTTGGAAGAGCAATCACTGCTCTTAACTGCTGTGCCCTCTCTCTAGCCCCATGAGATTTTTGTTGTTGTTGTTGTTGTTGTTGTTGTTGTTGTTGTTTAAAGAGGACAGTCTGACAGATGGAGCTGCAACCTGTGGTAATGGAAGGCTGGTAGGTCAGACTTGGGGGACTTGGGAGGTGGTGACTTAGAATTCCATTTTGCAGGAGTGCCTCTCAGATGGTCTTGAGAAACCTAGAAGAGATACATCATGGCAGCTGGATGTGTAAGTTCACGAAACACTCGGGATAAAAGTGAGCCGGAAGCCACAACAGCTGGCCACAGCTTTCCTTGAAATAGGAAAGGAAATCCTTTTTCCTAATACAAGAGTCTAAATTAATGCTTTTGATGCTTTCCAAAGGCAATAGATAAATAAATACATATATAAATACATAAATAAGACTTTAACATTGAAAGATGCTTTTATTTTCTTGAGAGAATCAAGACAAGGTAGCTAAGTTACAACAAAGAGCTGTTCAAAGTGTCCATGGTCCTCGGTGTACTACACATTGTTCTGTCTTCTGACTGAGCTTTGAGGAAAAGCAGGATGTCCTATGAAGGGTAGGAATTGGGTTCGTGATTGGCCAGAATTTGGTTCTGGGTCCCGTCACTTAACTGTGTGTCCTTGGTAAAATGTTTGATTTTCATAAACTTTAATGTCAGGAACAGTTATGGCACCGACTACTGGGGTTTTAAATAATATTTTCTACAGCACCGCTCAGCACCACTTGAAATTCCTTCAATTCTTTAGCAGATACTCATTTAGCTTCTTGTTATGCACACGACATCATGCTAGGAAATGAACAGCGCTTACTGCCATCATGTTCCAGAGATTACAGTGTAATACAGTGGAGAAGCGCGTGCTCTAGGCCGTAGGAAAGCGAGATTTCAGGAGCTTCATGGTCACCAGTTCAGTTTTTCTGCTAGAGGATGAACTTGTGGACGGAACATACTTGTGGACGGAGCAGTGGCGGGACAACATCCCCCTCTGGTGCAGGGAAGGGTAGGCTCCAGAGACCTTGTCAGTGAGGGTGGACCCAGAATTGGGAATGGACATAAAACTGGAGTCCCTGTACAGGACAGAAATCTCACTCTAAGACCGTGGTGCAGCAGGGACGCCTCCTCACATGCACTCAGGGCTCACGGCAGTGTGCTCACCACAGCGTGTTCATTGACACAAGAAAGTCCCAGCAACCAGAAGGGCCAGCAGTGAGTGGTTCAAACAATGGGATAAGATTCTGGGTTTAAAAGAAAAAAAATGAACGGGCTACACAGAGGAATGTGGGGAAATTTTTTGAGTTAACAAAAAAGAAATTTACAAAAGACTAATCTATCTCTGGCCTAATTTAACCTAGTATAGTACTAGTATGTGTTATTATTACACAGTAAAATGCTAAAATGTATACAGGAAGTAGAAGGAGCCTTGAGTGGCGTGGAACAGGAAGGGAAGGGTTAGTTTTCTCTGTGCTGTTATTTCATAAAACATAAAGGTAAGCATGGCAAAAAATATTGGCAATGTCTTAAACCCGGAAGCTGATACAAGCACCTGTTATCTGCTAAACTGTCCAGTGTGTCTGGTATATTTAATAAACAATGTTTATTAATACTACTGTAGTTATCGCATGTGAAAAATTGCATGTTATCGTTTGAATCATTGAGGCATATCGTCCATTGACATCAAGAATCTTCACATTGTGTGGGTGCTGTGACCATTACCTGTCTTCAGAACGCTTTCCCTTTGCCCAGACTGGAATCTTCTCTACTAGACATTAGCGCTCCAGGCTTTCCCTATGCCAGACTCCAGTAACCACTAGACACTTTCTGACTCTAAGACATGATCACTCCAGGTTCTGCACGGAAGTGGATCATATTTGCCCTTTGGTAAACTGCCTTATTAACGTCGTGTTACGTAATCTAGGTCCATCAGAGCTGTAGTATATTTCAGACTTCCTTCTGGTTTAAAGCCAAATAGTATCTAATTGAACATAAACATCAAATCCTGTGTATCCACTCAGTGGCCAATGGGAACCTTGGTTTGCTTATACCATTTGGCTATTGAGAAATCATAATATTTTACACTGAATTTAAACACATTTTACACTGAAATTAAGAATTGATAACATGGAAGTTATAAATTGGAAAGGCAAATATTAAAAAAAAACCAAACAAACCATTTAGTTAGATTAAGGAGAATGTAGGCTAGGGAGACAACTCCAGACCTGAGTTCAGTTTGCAGAACTTTTGCACAAAGGCCAGCATGGTAGCACACCATTGTATCTTAGTAGTGGAGAGGCAGACAGGCAGGTCCCTGGGGCTCACTGGTGGCCAGCCTAGCTGAATGGATGACCTTGTCTTAAAGATAAAAATGGACAGTGTCCTAAAAAGTGACATTTGAGGTTGAGGTTGACCTCTGGCCTCTATATGCACGGACACACACACACACACACACACACACACACACACACACACACGGACGTTTTACTAAGTAGAATTTTCTTTGTGCCCTCAGGAATAAGCAGCACGTGTGAATATCGTTTGTCCTTTGTCATTCACAGAGCACAGGGCAGGATCCATTTCCGCCATCCTGCTGCAGTTGCAGCGCTGCCTGTGGGCGGCAGCTGCCCTTAGCCTCAGCTTCCGCCACGCTGCTGCCCCACTCAGCACAATGCTCGGCTCAAATCTAACAGTTTCCTTCTGGTTGAAACTGACAGAAGCCAGGAAAGAAACAATCTTGAGCCAGGACTGAGGCTGAGGAGAAGGGTTTTGAGCCCCGTGCTGGAAAGTGGTCTGCAGCACAGGCTGCTCCAGCTCCACCCAGTTCCTGCTCGCAGCTCTCCTGTCTCCTGGGCACCATGCCTCGCCACTACCGCGTGTCTGAATGTTTCCAGATGCTGGTCCGCCAGGCTTCTCAGAGGGGCTGAGACGATCCTGCCTCTCTGTCTTACCAGTGTTACACAGATTTGTGCTATATTGATAATGCAAATGACAGTGACTTGTCTGGTTAAACAGTGAGGGTAAAGCTGAGGATCCCCTCTCCCACTGTAAGACCCAAAACAAAAACAGGGGGCACCCCAGCACCCCACGCCTTGGAAGGCGTCACCCCAATCACTCATAAGAAAGTCTTGATGCAATAGCAGGAGGATTTTAATTCCAGAGCTCTGGGGTCACAGCCATTCCCCCGCGCAGGGTAGGTGACTGTGAACCATGTGTGCAGAATCGGGGCAGCTTTCTTAGGCTTATAACAGAACCCGCCTAACACAAGCCACTCCATAGCTTCTAAGCCAATCAGTTTAAATTATCCAAGCCTGCGCTCTCTGAGAACCAATCAGTTTCCTACAGAGGCCGGATAGACTAGTTAAGTCATTTCCGCTTACGTGGCCGCCAGGCACAGGGTCACGCCAGCCACACAGGCGTTTCCTGTTACGCATTTCCTGTTATGGGGCCGGTGCATCCGCCGCAGTGACTCTGCTGAACCAGCGGCTTCCACCCTTGCCTCAGCTTCTCTGCAGGAGGCGAGGTTGGGAAAGGACGCTAGGAACCTTCCCAGCTTGTAGCCCTCATCCTTTCACCACGGCCCCCACCCCCCACCCCAGCAGCTCTGTGGAAGCCAAATTTGAAACTGGTTGTGCCCAGTTAGAAATTAGAAACCCCGTTTTAAAGAACACTGGCAGATGATCATGTGAAAGGCAAGGAAGATTCTTATTCACAAAGGGTCAAGCCAGCTGGTTTCTCTCTCTCTCTCTCTCTCTCTCTCTCTCTCTCTCTCTCTCTGTGTGTGTGTGTGTGTGTGTGTGTGTGTGTGTGTGTAACTCAATGCTGGTTTCTCCTTCTTGATTACCTGAATGGTGTCTTAGACATATCTTCTAGACTCTTCAGAGCACAATCAGAAAATTTCTGATACGTTTAATTCTAAGGATGCCCTTTAAACTGTCAGCATCTCTATATAGGTGGGAGTACTTGCCTAACATACATGAAGTTCTAGGTTCAATCCCCAGAGACAGAACATGTCTGTAATCCCAGAATTTGGTGAAAACCAAGCCAAAGAACCTCAGAAAGGAAGTGGCTTAGTGTGACAGCTCCTTCTGAGGGCACAGCGAGAGTGATTTCTAGTTTAGTATGGTTTCCATAGCAGCAACACGGAAAGCAAAGTTTCATGGTGACTACAGAGTAACTTAGGTGTTGAGGAGGCCGATGCTGGCGCACAGAAATAGCACAAGCCATCACTGTTGGAGAAGCAGGTCAAATACCTCCTGGGCTCCTATACTAGCCAGGAGCTCAGTGGGTCACAGCTGGCCAGACAGCCCGGCTTCCGTTGTCTTTTAAGAACAGATCTGGAGAATGAGCCATAAAGGAGAAAACAGGGACTGAGTAGCCAGCTGAGAGATCACCGGGACAGGGACAATCTGGAGAAACAGGTTTTGTGGGAGATGGCTGTGGCCTTGGCAAACAGGTATGAATACCATATTGTAAAGGCATTCTTTTGTTTTAAAAGACCAACTTTAAAATGTCTTTGGGAATTTCAAGAAGGTTTGGAGCAGAATCTTATTTTAATCCTGTAAATGTATTATATTGGGTTTTCCTTTTCCAGCCCTGCTCCTGGAATGATGACTCTGAGACTCAATATTAATGAAGGCCTAGGCCATAAGCTTTGGCTCATTGACTAGCTTATAATGTATTTAACCAGTTAAACTATTCTATGTCTACCACTTGGTTAGTTACCTCTCCTTCAGACCCTGCCTGCTTTTTCCTTTGTGTCTCCTCAGTGTTTCCTGCTGGTTTACATCTGTCCCCTTGGTCTGGGTCTATCTCTCCAATGTTCTGCTGAATCACTAGTCTATACTCTCACTATTTCCCAGAATCCTCTCTCTTCCTGTCAGTGTCCCACCTCCGATTTCTTACCTCAACTCATTGGCCATAGGCGTTTTTATTGACAGGTGATGCTTATAAGAGCTTCTCTCTACATTTCACTTTTTGGCTTCCCTAAGAAATTCAACATGAGCCTGACTCCCCCTTGTGGACTAAGTTTTATGGCTTGCTACAGTTTTCCATAGAGGAAAGGGACGCGCCAGAGGCCCAGGCCATGTCTGTTACTCCATTGTCTTTCTTGGCCCAAGAACAGAAAGTATTTGCTATCCCCCCCCCAAATGTTTAACTTTTTTGAATCATACAAGTATTTTGAATTAACCTTTTCTTCCAGCACTTTGTAAAGCTAAAGCTCTGCGTGTCCGCTTTAGTGCCGAAGGAAAGAATGACCCAGGTGTGGTGGTGCACATCTTTACTCCCAGCACCTGGGCGTCAGGGGCAGGTGGGATCTCTGTTAGTTCCAGGCCAGCCTGGTCTACAAAGTGAGTTTAAGAACTGTCTTGACACAGAGCAACCCTGTCTTGGACTCTGTGTGCCCCTCCTCGAAGAGTTAGAATGATTTTAAGACAATTCAAGTGTTCATGTTAGGGTTATTTCCATCTCTGTTTGATGCTTAACGAAAGACTGTGGCAGAACTGAGTTTGTGTCACTGTGACTATGTTCTCTGTAGAATTCTTAGCCATCATGACACAAACCATAATACTCCCTGCTTGCCAAGCATTGAACCAAACGCCTCTCCTACATTGCCTTCCTAATGCTTGACAACAGAACCATTAGTCTTAATTTTACTGGGATATCAAGGTTTAAAGAGCTTAGGTACCTTGTTTAAGGTCACACAACAAATTGCTGAAGCTTAAAACTGACAAATAACAGAACACGTATTAACTTGATTAAAAATTTGAGCCTCTGGAAGATCTTCTGTAAGAGTTTTAAGTGAAGAGTGTACTGTAGCTATTTCTTTCAAACATTTCTTCCTGGGGCAGACTCTTAAAGACCCAGGAAGTAAAAGAAATTGACAAGGCGCCAGGAAGCTTCTGAAATTTACAAGATTATGGTTCCTCCCCAAAGTGAAGAAGGACTCAGCCTGGGACAGGGGATCAGCTGAGCTGTCCTGCCTGGCGTGGCAGAGAAGGAAGCTTTCAGGATTTGTCCCCAGTGGGTGGGTGAGGTGGGCTTTTTGGTGCCTCGGCTGCCTTTGAGAGTCAGTAATCTCTCGCCCACACTCCTACAAGGATCCCAATAAACTCGCTGGCTCACCAAGCCAGACTTATGTGGAATTGTTTCTTTGATCTGTTTATTGGTGCCCAGTTTTGGGTGAGTAGGTTTTAGTCGCATCTCTACAGGAAAAGACACACAACAATCGGCTTGAAATAAAAACCATGGACAGGTCACGTTTTGTAATTATTTGAAAGCCAGAGTTTCATACACGGAGTATTTTTGGTTAACGATAAAAGACTACAGAAGGGGCAGCTGTCAGAAGGCGGAGAAGGCTGCTTTATGCCGCTGTGGCTCTACGGACCCTCTAGCCACATCAATCTCACCAGTTTCTAGTTGCTAGTAAGACCTGTCAATCACTGGCATAAACCTGAGGTGACAACTGTGCATTGCCGAGCTGGAAACCTCTGTGACTGGACAGCAAGAAAGAGTAGAAAAACGAAGGTGCTTCTAGTCCCTTGAGTACTCACTAAGGCATGGTGTCAATGCTGTTGTTATAAAATGTCATTCTGCTACCGTTGACCTGAACTTAGGTCTATAAACAAGAGAGATGATATATGGGCGTGGCTAGTGACTTGCCTAAAATTGTGAGTTCTTGATTGGCTTGGTGATTCTTTCCCTCATGAGAATGAAGGGAAGCCAACCCTGATTATACCACACATCGCCCCCGTAGCATCTTTGTCCAGAGACCGGTTGACATAGTGGAGGACCAGTAGAGGTCAGTACTGGTTTTTCTAAGCAAAGTTGCTGTTAGTTGCCAGGAATGGAAGATGAGCCTGGAGCCATCCTAGAGCAGCCCGTGAACCGGGGCAGGACACCTTTAAGCCCTTGAATAAAAAGGACACCCCCAGAGGAAATGGCCAATGCTGACTTACAGTAAATAGTATGTTCAGAAGGGTTCAGTTTTGTCATTGGACTTGAAAATAACAGTCAAGGATGCTTCTGACATAAGAAGCCCAAACTCCAAACGTACAGTCCCCAAAGGCTGCTGCTTCTCATTAGGTGTAAATATGAAGAAACATCAGCAGCAGAAAAAGAAAGTTTTCCCTTTTTATTCTTCTTTATTCTTTTCATTTAAGAATGAAGAGCCAGAGAACTAGGGTGCCTGTTGCTAAATAGTGTCTTCTGGACATTACAGGGAAGCTACATCCTGTTTACCCATCAGTATGGGTGCCTGTGACATGAACCAGTTAACGTGCCAAGAGGGGGAAATGTCACAAGATGTACAGGCAGTTAGTGGCATAGACTCAGTAAATCATGTGTATATGTCTATACATACATATACACACATATATGTTAAAGTAAGTAAGAAGAACCAATTAATTTGAGGGATAGTATTGGGACATAAAAGGAGTTGCAGGGGAGAGAGGTGGAAATGTTCTAAATACAATACTCATAAATAAAATTCCCCCCCAACATTTTTAAGAGAATGAGAGAGCCCCTTTCCGCGCCGTTTTCCTCCCAGTAGATATTTTCTCATGGTGTATTATTTAGAACTAGGTCATAGGTTCACGCTGACAAGGCTCTGTCTAGGATCTGTCACGGTTGGTGTAGACCAATCAAGATTTAGCCTTAAATCCTATGGAAGAGGCATAACCTCTAGGCATCACCCACAGGCTCTGCCACCAACTGAAAACCTCAGAGCGCAGAGAATGGTGGTGGTGCTGGATATAGCTTTGGGTGTGTGAGTACTTGTGTTTGCTTTCTGAAAGCCATTTCTTTAAGGATGCTATTTCTAGCCCCGAGCCAATCTTAACCATCTGTCATGTTTTGGTGGAAATAGCCACACCCAATACCTAGAAGAACTTTGAGTGAAACACATCTTACTATGCAGAAAGGGGAAGGGAGGGAAGGAGGTCAGTTGGTCAATTCACACCTGCAAACTGAAAAGAGTAACTTTTGTAGATTACTGCAATCTCATAGTCAGTATAACGATGACTGCCAGACCCCTGCACCCTTGTCAGAAGCTGCATTTCAGAGAACATTTTACATAATGTTCTCTAACTATAAAAATAAGCCTACTGAGTGGTGACAGGACTCGTCTGTTCAGGTGCAGTGCAAATCAATCATGGATCAGGAGGGCTGCACCTTTACTTCCCAACTCTTGGCTATGGGTAGAATCTGAGACAGATGAGGTCATTTTTTTTTTCCATTTGTGTACCTAACAGTGCTGAGCCCACCAGGCTCCAACAGACAGTATCAGACTCATGGCCTCACAAGTCGATTTGGTAAAATTCAGTGGGCCACTAGACAACGCATAAATATGAGCACAGGAAGAGGTTCGTATGGAAATGTTCGACAAGGGGAAGAGTCAGGGATGAGTCTGGTCAGTGTGCGTTACGTACTTGTGTGAAATCACCAAAGAACAAATTTAATTACTAATTTATATTTTTGAGGTGTGTATGCACGTATGTATGAGTGTGCATGTGAGTGCGTGCATTGAGCGCCTGTATACGTGTGCATGTATTAGGCCCAGAAAGAAAGTGAGGTGGAGAATGAACCTGCAGTTGTGGTGTAGAGGGAAAGCCCTTAACAAATCTCTCCTCTGCGGAACGCAAAGCTCCGGAACGCACTGGAAAGCCAGCAGCAGAGACGGTGGCTTGCCGCGTGTGTGGAGCGAGCGGCGCCGCAAGGAAACAGAGGGCAGGAAAGAGAGAAAATGAAAATGACCGTTGTGCATGACCGGAAGCGACGGCCTGAAGCCCTTTAATGCCGGAATGTTGGAGGAAATAAAAATGGCCGAATTCCACGTGCGGCTCAGCGTGGGGAAGAGGAAACACGTGTTATGACGTTTGAGTCAGGCCAAAGAGACCTGGTTCCAGAGCTCACCGAGTTCATTACTTGAATGAGGCAGCGGCTGACATTGAAGCACAGTCAGCCGAAAAGAAGCCAACGATGCAGAGCCTGCTTGGGTGCTTGTACATGTGTCCCCCGTTAGCATTTTCATGTTTTGAAATCTATGCTCTATCTAAAAATCTATTTTAAAAAAAAGATTTATTTATTTATTTGTTTGTTTATTTATTTATTTATTTATTTATTTATGTGAGTACACTGTTGCTGTCTTCAGACACCCCAGAAGAGGGCATCGGATTCCATTACAGATGGTTGTGAGCCACCATGTGGTTGCTGGGAATTGAACTCAGGACCTCTGGAAGAGCAGACGGTGCTCTTAACCGCTGAGCCATTCCTCCAGCCCCCAGCTAATTTATTTAAAAAAAAAAAAACATTGTTATTATATGACAGGGAAAGGGAGTAATGAGGAAAGAGTTTTGGGTTGGCAGAGGAAGGTGAAAGCAGCTGAGGGCCAGGGCTGGGGGAGAACTACCATTAGGGATATTTGACAGAACTGTATGGAAACCCATCACTTTATAAAATATGCATGTATGTATGTATGTGTACATATAATATATATTCATATAACAGAGTTTAAGCAACTAACCCACATGGGGTTCATGCTCCTCCCAAGAGCTATAAGTTGCTAAAGAAAATGTCCAGTGCCAGGCTTCTCCCTGAGTTGCTAGTCAGAGGTGCCCTGGAGATGCTAAAACAGCACAGACCATTGATGCTGATGGTCTTGATGGTAAGACCCGATTCTGAAGACAACACACACACACACACACACACACACACACACACACACACACACTGGCCACAGCACAGGAGAAGTTAAACTGGTGCTAACCAGGAAGCTTCTTTCCTGGCGCCTGGCTTCCGCAGGACTGGAAGTGCTCTGCGGGCTGTTGGAGGGAGTGATCAACAGTCTTACACACACACACACATACACACACACACACACACACACACACACACCCCGCTGTGAACAGCATGAACCACAGTGACAGCCAGCATGGCAAGATGCGCAGTAGTGGCATGACTGTTGTGAAACCAGCTACTCTGTTGTATTTTAAGCCTGTTTCTTAGGGGGAAAAAACCCCACATGCCTGGTACTTTAAGTCTAGCCAAGAACATCTGGCCAGGGAATTCATAGGCCCAGGAGTGAACCCACTACTGTTAATCTACTAAACGAACACAGCATCACACTGCCCTCTAAAAAAAAAAAATTTTTTTTTTCGAGACAGGGTTTCTCTGTGTAGCCCTGGCTGTCCTGGAACTCACTCTGTACACCAGGCTGACCTCGAACTCAGAAATCTGCCTACCTCTGCCTCCCAACTGCTGGGATGAAAGGCATGTGCCACCACGCCCGGCTCTCTAAAATTTTAATATCTGTACCTGTAGGTCAATATATCTATCAGGCCTCACCCAAGAAGTTTCTTTGTACACTGGATGGTGGATAATGCAGAAACTCACGTGTCACTGGAGTGTTCAGCCACAAAGGGAACATCGCTATCACTCCGCATCCCCTAGGCTCAGGCAACACCATAGAAGACAACAGGAAGACTGAAGGAGGCTGAGGTCGGGGAAGATAAGTGGGACATAGCGTCTTCTATACATGACAGGCTTCTGCACTCATGAACTCAAACCGTCTGCGGTTGTCTGAATGAGATCTGCAGGAGCCCACGACAGTCAACATTCTAACACAAATGGAAAAGGTCTCATAGACCTCTAATCTCTGATGAGGACCTATGAGTAACTGTAGCTTCTAGGGGAGAGAATCTTTAAGGTTGAGAACCTGGCAGGTTGAACAGGGTCCAGTGGATGGTCCCATACCCAAGAGCATAAGGACAGAATAAATTGGACTCACTGCTTATTTAAAAAAAACAAACAAAAACAAAAAGCAAAAGAAGCAGGAGGAGGAGAAGGACTTGAAGTTGGGGAGTGGAGAAGTAGGAGTGGATCTTTGGGAAATTAAGGGGAGAAGAAAGTGAATCTGATCAAAACACACTACATGATCATCTCAAAGACTTGATAAATACTTTTTTAAAAAAAACTTTATTATGAGGAACTGAAGATGTCTCAGTGGTTAACAGCACTGGCCACTCTTCCAAAGGACCTAGGTTTGATTCTCAGCACTCATGACCATTGGTAACTCTAGTTATAGGGGACTGGACTCACTTTCTGGGCTCTGCAGGCACCAGGTATGCATACAGATAGACTTGAAGGCAAAATCCACAAACATAAATAAATAAATAAATAAATAAATCACTGGGCTAGGTCCCATTCTAATTAAAAGAAACACACAATAAACTTTGTAGTCCTGAAATCATAGAATGAAGTGGAAGATGTTTTGTGTGGTTATTACATATTCATTTGTGGTTTGGACACGTGTTCCACTTTTGTCATGTATCTACATGCTTCTAAAGGCAGAAATGACCAATGTCTCTTAACCTTTTGAATTTTAAATATTAAATTGTGTAAAAATGGGTCGAAACCTACACATGTATGTACAGAGCTGAGACAAACTGGCAAAGGCAATTTTTAAAGATTTGTATAGCTTTTTGTTTTTCAAAAGCTGTATTCCTCACAGGGCACAGGGCCCACGTGCCACCTCAGATCTTGGGAGGATGAGTCACATGCTCTCGGCCCTCCTCCTCAAAGTCTCACGTGTGTCTCTCTTCAAATATCGACCAATTTTAAAAGAAGTCCCTAGTGTCTTAGCTGGAGATCCCTTAAAATAAAAAACAAGTCCTATCCTTCCAATGTACAAAATAAGCATTCTTATTCCAAACATTAAGTTTGGGGGCATAAAAAGTAATTATTACATAAAAATATAGTTGAAATCCAGTATGCTATACACCAAATTCTGTATGTAGCTTCATCTGGGTACCATCATGAAATGAACCGGCCTACATGGGGCTCAGGTCACGCAAGCCCCCAGCTCTGGCACATGAAGCTTCTCTATTGGGCTTAGGCCCACTGCCCTCCACAGCTGTAGCCCTGCTTGATTTTTTTTTTTTATTTTTTTTATTGTATATATTCTATATTTACAATTCATTTCCCTTTTTCTGGTTCCCCACCCCCAAAGGTCCCACATGTCCTTTCCCCCCCCCCTGCTCCCGCATCCACCCCCTCCCACTTTACTGTTCTTGTACTCTCCCACAATGATGTTTTGGTCCATTCTAGCACCAGTGTCCACTCCTTTCTTCTTGTGAGACATCACTTGATATGTGATTTGTGTCTTTGGTGTTCCAAGCTTCTAGGCTAATATCCACTTATCAGTGACTGTATACCATGGGTATTCTTTTGAGACTGGGTCACCTCACTTAGTATGACATTCTCCAGCTCCATCCATTTCTCTAAGAATTTCATGAATTCATTGTTTCTAATGGCTGTATAGTACTCCATTGTGTATATATACCACATTTTTTGTATCCATTCCTCTGTTGAGGGACATCTGGGTTCTTTCCAGCTTCTGGCTATTATATATAAAGCTGCTATGAATATAGTGGAGCATGTATCCTTATTGCATGCTGGTGAATCTTCTGGGTATATTCCCAGGAGTGGTATGGCTGGGTCCTCCGGAAGTATCACGCCCAGTTTTCTTAGGAACCGCCATACTGATTTCCAGAGTGGTTGTACCAGCTTGCATTCCCACCAGCAGTGGAGGAGTGTTCCTCTTTCTCCACATCCTCGCCAACACCTGATGTCTTCTGAGTTTTTAATCTTAGCCATTCTGACTGGTGTGAGGTGAAATCTCAGGGTTGTTTTAATTTGCATTTCCCTAATGACTAGTGATGTTGAACATTTTTTAAGGTGTTTCTCAGCCATCCGAATTTCTTCAGGTGAAAAGACTCTGTTTAGCTCTGTACCCCATTTTTGGATAGGGTTATTTGGTTTTCTGGGGTCTAACCTCTTGAGTTCTTTGTATACATTGGAGATTAGCCCTCTGTCGGATGTGGGGTTGGTGAAGATTTTTTCCCAATTTGTTGGTTGCCGATTTATCCTTTTGACAGTGTCTTTTGCCTTACAGAAACTTTGTAGTTTTATGAGGTCCCATTTGTCTATTCTTGCTCTTAGAGCATAAGCAATTGGTGTTCTGTTCAGGAATTTTTCCCCTGAGCCAATGTCCTCAAGGGTCTTCCCCAGTTTCTTTTCTATTAGTTTTAGTGTGTCTGGTTTTATGTGGAGGTCTTTGATCCACTTGGAGTTGAGCTTAGTGCAAGGAGATAAGAGTGGATCAATTCTCATTCTTCTGCATGTTGACCTCCAGTTGAGCCAGCACCATCTGTTGAAAAGGCTATCTTTTTTCCACTGGATGTTTTCAGCTCCTTTGTCGAAGATCATTGCAGATGATATGATAGTTTACTTAAGTGACCCAAAAACCTCCACCAGAGAACTCCTGCAACTGATAAACAACTTCAGCAAAGTGGCTGTCTATAAAATCAACTCAAGTAAATCAGTAGCCTTCCTATACGCGAAGGATAAGCAGGCCGAGAAAGAAATTAGGGAAATGACACCCTTCACAATAGCCACAAATGATATAAAGTATCTTGGAGTGACGCTAACCAAACATGTGAAAGATTTATACGACAAAAACTTCAGGTCTCTGAAGAGGGAAATTGAAGAAGACATCAGAAAATGGGAAAATCTTCCATGCTCGTGGGTTGGCAGGACTAATATAGTCAAAATGGCAATCTTGCCCAAAGCAATATACAGATTCAATGCAATTCCCATCAAAATCCCAACTCAGTTCTTCATAGAGCTAGAAAGAGCAATTCTCAAATTCATCTGGAATAACAAAAAACCCAGGATAGCTAAAACTATCATCAACAGCAAAAGAACTTCTGGGGGAATCAATATCCCGGACCTCAAGCAATATTACAGAGCAGTGGTATTAAAAACTGCATGGTATTGGTTCAGTGACAGGGAAGCGGATCAATGGAATAGGATCGAAGACCCAGAATTGAACCCACACATCTATAGCCCTGCTTGATTTACATCCCACGGCCCGGGGATCCCGGTATCTGGGATGGCCTGTTACACGTGAGGCTTCCCCTTCAGAGCTTCGCACAACGATCTCTCAGAGCATCTCCACAGAGATTCAAACATTGCCGCCCTGCTCCTGCCTCGAGCTGCTCTCCACAATCGATCCAGTACTGTTTCTTCCGTGACTTTAAAGCCGGTGCCGCATGGATGCTGCTTACAACGCGCTGCCTCGTTCTACTGCTGGATGAAGATGCGGGCTCGGGCGCTCAGACCACAGCTAACTCAGCTCGGATGTGCTGACCCTAGGAAAACACTTACCGAAGCAGTTCGTCTTGAGTTGCAGAGAACCCCTTTCTTTATCTTAGGCTTTTTCCCCTCTGAATAAATATGGATATTCACAAGATAGATACTCCCCCAAGGAATAGAGTTTTGTCTTCAGGATACTGTTTTTTTTTTTTTTAATTTCTAAGTGCTAGAAGTTTCTCAACAATGAAGGATGGGGGTTTATTACTTAGAGACTTTCTCTGCACCAGCCTGATTACTATCTAGCCTTAAAACTTTTCCTCCACCAAACAAATTAATCTATCCCTTTTAGATTTTACCCCCACTCAGTCTTCCAGGACAAGCACAATGTGGCCATATTCTTGGCTAATACAGTCCATGAGTGGCCCCTGTTCCAGTTTCCAGTAGAGGACTTTTCCCTTCTGAGTCTGGGCAGGGCCACCAGAGTCAGCATTTTTCCTGAGTATTGTTCTGCTCCTAACTCCCACTAGGATGCCCCACTGAGCTCTTACACATTTCTAACTCCACAAACAAAACCGTTCCAAAGGTTAACAGCTGCTTCTCAGGGTCTGCTTGCGTAGGATTTCCCTAGACTTCATATATACAAGGACACTTGTCTTTCTGGGACTAACTTATTTCCTTTCATAGTAGAATCTCCAAGTATAACCATTTTTTTTCTCTATGCAAACAACATTTTCTTAACTGTTATATAAAACAAATACAAATTACTAATCACATGTCAATACCTGCTCTTTAGAGGGCCACAATCACTGCAGCTTTGAAATCTGTGGAAATGTTAGTATCCAGTTCTCTGTATCCACACACAGAATGCCCATTTCGGGTTAGTGCAACAACTAAATCGTTTCCACCTGTGACCTCACCCAGCGCTTCCTACCAACCTTCTTTCTATGTATGTATGAACTTGTGAAACATGTATAGACACCACATGACTAACACAAACTCATTGAGAAGCATTGGAAAATTCTTTATCCTAGAAATCAATGTAATGCAAATAAGATTATTTGATCTTTTTTTTATCACTAGAAAAGTTACATAAAAAGCCAAAGACCCCCCCCCAAAAAAAAAACCTAAAAGTATGATCTTGGGAACTCGTTAATCTAGGGATAGCTGAAATACTCAATAGTCAAAAAATAATTTGAGTGTCAAATATTGAACAAGGATTATCAAGATATTATTATGTAGAAAAGTCAGATTATAAATTGATTTTTAATATATAATGGTAAATATTCAACAAATATATTAGAGAATAAATTTAAAAATATATAGAATAAAAAATGTCACTTTTAGAATATTATTGTTTATCTCTGGGTAGGGAAATTACGTTTCTTTTCTTTTTCACTTTCTAAATGCTTCATAACTCAGTTATAACACAAAATTTAAATATATCCCAAGGTTCCTCTTGTTAAAGAGTTCTGTCCTGTAAGTAAACCAGTGTTGGTGACCTTTGGCCTTTCAGCCGATCAGGAAGGCTGAGGCTGTTAATACTTTGGATGTGTGAGGTAATCTGGCTCAGCTGTTGCTGGTGGCCTGTTCCTCCCCTCATCTGCAGCACTCTGCTAATGATGTGTCAGGATGGTTTGTCACCTTACCCTGGGGAGGAGGAGCAGCCAGTCAGTCACTTCGTTCTCAGAAACAGGGGAGGTTTGTCTAAATGGGCATTTGAAGACTTGAAGTCATCTCAAAAAGGTGTGAAGTTATAAAAATCCTCTTTTAGCTCTAAACAACAACAACAACAACAACAACAAAATAGGTCCACGTATGGGTGTGTATAGAATAGATGTCTTGGTGTCTTTCGATGGGAGAATGTAATTAGAGCCATGTGTGCTCTGGGCTAGAGTGAGCCATTACTGCCCCCCTTTTCGGAGCTCGCAGATGGACAAAATTATGTTTCCTTAATAATGAGGCTCTTAAGAGCCAGCTGCCATCCAGCACTGCAGCCCCCACGCTAACAAAGCCCTCATTAAATGCGTTGCTTGGGATAATTTGCCTGTTTCTTTCCATGCTGGCAACTGACAACCTGGTTCCTCCTCTTTTCCCGGAACACCTTTAATCACTCAGAGAAGTCCCTGTCACGAGATGGGAGGGTAATTTTTTTAATCCTACATGTCTTCACATTATTATTTTTATGCCCTCTTTCAAAAGTTTTTAAATGAGGTTAGTCGCTAACATCCTGTGCTATCATTCATTCAGTGGTAAAATAATAATTGCTAATTTTCTTCTTCAGAGAACCAGTGCTTTATCAGGAATAACATTATGCAAATGACTATGCAAATGTCAACCTAGTGGAGTCTCTGGGAAAACAGTTCAGAGAAAACCTTCAGAACATATCTAAAGTTGGCTGAAAAAAAAAAAAAAAAGGAGAAAAACCCCAGCATTTTGAACTATAAGGTCACCATGGTAGCAAAGGGAATTTATGACTAATAAGAATTTTACAAGAAAGTTGTATATTCTTAACAATACAAAAATGGCAGGGCATATGTGGGAGTTTTTGTAGATCAGTTTATTTATGGTGCTAGGGGTTGTCCTTGACACTTGTCAGGTCCCTTCGGGCTGAGTTTCTTCAATGTTTTCTAAAACTTCAAGGTGCCTAACATTTCACCTTTTTAGCTTTAGGAATTCAAATTCAACCCTTATTTGCTTCTCTTTCGATATATTTGATGATCATTAGGATTTTGGTCTTTTTCGTGTTATTGGAAAAAAGTTCACTGAGACATGAAAAATACTAGATTCGTTCAAAACTTTTGTGCCATTGGTAAAACAAAGCAAAACAAAACAAAACTGTCTATAAACAGTCTATTACCCACAAGAGTGCCCTTTGGAACACGGGGGAAAGAAGGCTTGATGTCTGTCAGCCACACACGTTGTTGAGTTCACACATATGGATTCCCTGACATGTGTGATACACCAATCTATTGAACGACCAAAAAAGGGCAAAATTTAAATTCAGTAGATTTTAAGTAGTAAATGTGAGGTTTTAGTTTGTTCTGTGTTTTATTGTAAAGACCAGGTCTTTAAGCTAATACCAGAAGAATATTTGAAGGAATATTCCTAAATCTTTCATGTCACCAGGAGAGGCGACAGAGGCCTTTCAGCTCTGAGGTATCTCAGTCTCTCTGCCCAGATATATCTACCAGGAAACCCATCTCTTAGGAAATTTGTTGAGAAGACCATGGGATGGTTGATCCTGTGCTCAGCCACAGAGAATGTCTGCCCTAATCTGAAGCACTGAAAACCCCCACCCACCACAGCCCAGGGGACCTTGGAGCCCAGAGCCCCAGATTTGCATGTTCAGCAGACATGGCCTTCGAAAAGTATTGTATTAAAGCACTAAACATTAGAGGGGGTTACTTAATTACCACTCTGTTGACTGTCCTGGTCCCCACCCATGGCCCAGGAAGGAGACAAGATCAGATAAGAGGGTTGAGTACTCCTAGGGTTAGGTAGGGTGAATGCTGGGCGGGCACATGGTAGCTGTGGAAGAAAACGTCACACCTGTGGAGCTGTTATAAGCATGCTGCAGGGAAGGAAATGGAATGGGGTGGTCGAGGTTAGCTTCTAGGCTTCTTCTAGTACTCACATTTATTGCTGCATGGATTTGGTGGGATGTTTAACCTGTCTACACCAGTTTCCTCAGGCATTTGTTCTGTTCTGTTTTGAGACAGGGTTTCTTGTGTAGCTGAGGCTATCCTGGAACTTGCTCTGTACACCAGGCTGGCCTGGAACTCAGAAAGCTCTGCCCGTCCTGCCCCTGCCTTCTGAGTACTGGAATTAAAGGCTGGGCCACCACCTGAGCTCTTGATGTAACTTGTGCTAAAGTATCGACCCATTGGGTAGCCAGGGAATGGGTTTAGGGCTGAAATGCAGCTAGGGCATTTAGTATGTAGCACATAATATGCACAACCAATGCATGCTATCTACCATCACTATTTCAAACCTAGAGCAGCTGGTGCCTGTGGGACTTAGTGAGACCTATTATTAACAACCAGTGTCATCCCTGGTTTCTAGACAGGTCAGTGCTCTATCGCCAAAGCCCGCTTGCACAGCCCTGGCTGGGCCTTCCCCTAGGCCTTGTTCCTACTTCATCTGAGTAGTGCCACTGAGGTTATTTGAGGTAGCATCTGCCTAGGAGATTGACTGTGCAGTGTTCACACACGCCATCGAGCAGAGAAGTATCTGAATGTCTTATGAAGGTGTGTGTGGGTGGTGGGGTAAGCCTTGAGAACACCGCAGCTGTGTCAACATTGAAACCCAGGGGAGCGGGAAGGTAAAGGGCCCATGCGAAAGGAAAAGATTTTGCAGATCCAAAACGTATATTCACTTGATCAAAAGCCTAGCACATTCCCCGAGGGGATCCAGAATCCGACTGGTTGGCCTCCTGTGTTGAACTATCCCATAATTATCAGAGCAGTCGTGGGCTCTCTTTCAAGGCCTGTGATGATTGTAATCTTTCATCCTCTAGTGGATACTATCCTTTAATCTCTTCCTCTCAAAATTCAGAAATATGGAGTCTGAGTTTAGTGCCTTAGTTTTTCTTGCTCTGTAGTCTTTGTGGAAAAATAAGAACTATGGGAGAGCGGTTTGGTCTTTTCCTCCTGCTTTACGTGGCTGAGAGTCACGTGACGACTGGAGTGGGGCCGGAAAGGTGTGCACGATGGCTGGGGTGAAGCGTCAGGGCGGGCAGACAAGACACTAGCAATCTTGCGTGTGAGCTGCTGATTGAGAGACAGCTGAGAACTCTCTGGGGCAAATGCAGCAAGGTTGGATGCTTGGCTCTACCCCCTTGCTTTTGCAGAAGTGAGATGAC
The DNA here is from genome assembly GCA_964023405.1 of Apodemus agrarius. Lineage (NCBI taxonomy): Eukaryota > Metazoa > Chordata > Mammalia > Rodentia > Muridae > Apodemus > Apodemus agrarius. Next base: position 49,155,608 of record OZ030014.1, read on the forward strand.
AGGGTAATAGCTACTTTATTTGTTTCTATTCTACTTAGGGCTCTCATGGATGTCAGGGATAGCATTACTGGCTATTTGAAGTCTTGAGGAAAACAGAAGTTAGAAGAAAACAGGAGGTTCACACAGTTCTTGTAGTAGGTAGAAGCAGCCTGACTGCAGGCTCCTGCTGCCTGACAATTGTGGTAATGGACCTTAGGGTGTGACTGATGTCCATTTGCCCCAAACTGGGGTAATGGGACTTAGGGCGTGGCAGAGATTTGCACCAAGCAAGGCTCTTTTTACTAAGCCAGCCTGCTTGTCACACGGTATGTAACAAGAAGCAAATGTAAAAATGCCCAGCAATACCAAAGAAGTATTGTAAAGAGTGAAACACTTTGAAAGGGAGGATGAGAAAGTTCACTCTTTCCATGAAAATACTCCAGAATATGAAAATATTATTCAGATGAGGCTAACACTGATGTCATCTCTAAGGTAATATTTATATTTGCCCCACTGTGGCTTAACACGGTGCTATGCCTTGGATACAAAGGCCTGAATAAGGACACAGAGGCTGGATTCCAGCTTTCTACATTCTCGTGGCTAAGAGGGAAAACCAAACAGCTCAGCAAAAGCAGGACCTGTCGAGGAAGGGACTCAGCATCCAACTGTCTCACTTTGCAGGCTCTTCGCTAGGAGCTACGGAGAATCTGCTAATATGATCGGATATTAAAGGAAGCTTAAGGCCGCAACAAAGAAACTCCTCAAATCAGGCACAGCTAGGGTGTGTATCAGAGACGTGAGATGCCAGCTTGGGGTCACATTTGAGAACTGGGATGGGGCTTAGTGGAGATTAACAAACCATCAGGCATAGCCTGGGGTAAGTTGGGAAGCAGGAGTGTCTAGGGGACAAGACTAACTAGAAGAGAAAATCCCCAGGCTAAAATATATGCATACTATTTCGCCAGTTGGGTGCATATTGTTGTGTTTTATGTACATGTATACTCACTGATTTCTGGATGTGGACCTGCTTATGGTATGAAGTACATTTGACAATAGCAATCTTTGTAGTGAAAGCTCTAACTCCAGCCTCCTAAGAAGCCCTAAACACCTCAAATTCCAGACCCTGCTCTTTGTTAGAAACTAGATAAAAAGGCCTTGAGTATGTGATCCTGGCCCCATAAAAAAAAAAAAAAAAAAAAAAAAAAAACTAACTAGTTGCTATCTGGCTTCTATAGAAAGCTGATTGGTCCTTAGAGTGCAGGCTTGGATAATTTAAACTGATTGGCTTAGAAGCTATGGAGTGGTACAAATCGATTGGCTTGCGATGTGCAGGCTTTGTTGTGAACTTATAAGAGCTGTCCTAATTCTACACTCGGGGTCCACAGTCCTCTACCCCTACATGGTGTAAGACTGTGAACCCCAGAGCCTCTGGAATAAAAATCCTCTTGCTGTTGCATCAAGACTGTTTCTCTTGAGTGATTGAGGTGTCACCTTCCAAGGCATGGGGTGCTGGGGTCCCCTCGTTTTTCTGGGTCTTTCAGTAGCACTTACCTGTAATTCTAGTACCAACATGGCTGTCACAGGAGGACCCGGGCTATTTAGGGAGATTAGTATTGTATACTTGTTATTATTATTATTATTATTATTATTATTATTATTATTATTATTTTGGGAGATGGCTCAGGGGGTAAAGGTGTTTGTTACCAAGCCTGGTAACCTCAGTGCAATCCCTCACATGGTGGAAGGAGAAAAGCGACTACTGCAATCTTCCTCTGACCTGTCCTGTTTGTCACCACGTGTCCAGTATTAAAAAAGGACACTAATGCTTGCCTGCTGAAGAATGAGAACAGTTAGTATTGCGGGAGTCAAGTAAGTTTTAGTCAGGGTAACTTCAAGACAAGGGCAGATTCACATCACCTGGAAACTAAGCAAACAGAGAAGAAAAATGAGGTCAAGTCTACGTACCTAAAAGATGGGTTTCTACAAGATTTCCTTTCAACATATGAATAAGAGACACATTGAAATCTATAGGCCACATTACATAATAAAACTATCTAATAGCTCTCATAGTTTTTTTTTTTTTTTTTTTTTTTTTTTTTAACGATGCCACTACAGAATTTAACAGGACAAGAGGTAGTCTTTGAAGGTCTGCTCTGAGTCTACTTGAATTTGCATAGATAACAAGTATTACCAAGTGTTTTGCATACAGTTTGAATATGAAAATCACACAGGGCCATTGATAAATAGAAATATTCTGCTAATTTTTGAATGCATGAAAGTGATGAAAATATACATGACCTGTTTCCAAACAAAGACCCGAATCACATTGCTGGAAGTAAAATAAAATATTGCTTGGGCCACAGTGACTTGGATTTGCATCTTCTTCAGGTTTTGAAATATCCGCATATACATACTGAGGCGTCTTTTATTTTTATTTTTTATTGAATATTTTATTTATTTACATTTCAAATGTTGTCTGCTTTCCCGGTTTCTCCTCTGGAAACCCCCTATTCCATCCTCCATCCCCCCTGCTTCTATGAGGGTGCTTACCCATTCACCCATGGAATCCTGCCTCCCCACCCTGGCATTCCCCTACACTGGGGCATCAAACCTTCCCAGGACCAAGGGCCTCTTCTCCCGTTGATGTCTGACAAGACCATCCTCTGTTACATATGCTGCGGGAGCCATGGGCTGCTCCCCTCCATGTGTATGCTTTGGTTGGTGGTTTAATCCCTGGGAGCTCTGGGGGGTCTGGTTGGTTGTTATTGTTGTTCTTCCTATGGGTTGCAAACTGCTTCAGCTCCTTTATTCCTTTCTCTAGCTCCTCCATTGGGGACTCCGTGTTTAGTCCATGGTTGGCTGGGAAAATCTGTGTCTCTATTTGCCAGACTCTGGCGGAGGCTCTCAGGAGACAGCTATATGAGGCTCTTGTCAGCAAGCACTTTTTGGGATCCACAATAGTATTTGAGTTTGGTGTCTGTATTTGGGATGGATCCCCAGGTGGGGCAGTCTCTGGTTGGCCTTTCCTTCAGTCTCTGCTCCACACTTTGTCTCGGTATTTCCTCCTGTGAGTATTTTGTTCCCTCATCTAAGGACTGAAGCACCCACACTTTGGTCTTCCCTCTTCATGTGGTCTATGAATTGTGTCTTGGGTATTCTGAGATTTTGGGCTAATATGAACTTATTGGTGAGTGTATACCATGTATGTTCTTTTGTGCCTGGGTTATCTCACTCAGGATGATATTTTTTAATTCCATCCATTTGTCTAAGAATTTCATGAATTCATTGTTTTTAATAGCTGAGTAGTACTCCATTGTGTAAATGTACCACATTATCTGTATCTGTTCCTCAGTTGAAGGAAATCTGGGTTCTTTCTAGCTTCTGGCTATTATAAAAAAAGGCTGCTATGAACATGGTGGAGCACATGTCCTTGTTATGTTTGAGCATCTTTTGGGTATATGCCCAGGAGTGATATATCTGGGCCCAATTTTCTGAGAAATTTTGAAATTTCTGAAAATTTCAGGAAATTTTCCCCTGTGCCCATGTGTTTGAAGCTCTTTCCCACTTTCTCTTCTACTACATTCAGTGTATCTGGATTTATGTGGAGGTCCTTGATCCACTTGGACTTGAGCTCTTTGGTTTTTTTTTTTTTTTTTGGTTTTGGTTTGTTTTGTTTTTTTGGTTTTTTCGAGACAGGGTTCCTCTGTGTAGCCCTGGCTGTCCTGGAACTCACTCTGTAGACCAGGCTGGCCTTGAACTCAGAAATCTGCCTGCCTCTGCCTCCCAAGTGCTGGGATTAAAGGCGTGTGCCACCAACACCCCACAGGACTTGAGCTCTTTGTACAGGGAGATAAGATGGAATGATTTGCATTCTTCTACATGCTGACCTCCAGTTGAACCAGCACCATTTGTTGAAAATGCTGTCTTTTTTTTCCTACTGGATGGTTTTAGCTCCTATGTGTAACCATAGTTATGGGGTTCATTTCTGGGTCTTCAATTCTGTTCCATTGATCTACCTGCCTGTCTCTACCAATACCATGCAGTTTTTATCACTATTTTTCTGTAATACAGCTTGAGGTCAGGGATGCTGATTCCCTCAAAAGTTCTTTTATTGTTGAGAATAGTTTTTCCTATTCTGGGTTTTTTGTTATTCCAAATGTTTTTGCAAATTGCTCTTTCTAACTCTATGAAGAAATGAGTTGGAATTTTGATGTGGATTGCATTGAATCTCTAGATTGCTTTTGGCGGCCATTTTTACTATGTTAATCCTGCCAATCCATGAGCATGGGAGATTGTTTTATTTCTTTCTACTGAGACTTGAAGTTCTTGTCATACAGATCTTTCAGTTGTTTGGTTAGAATCACACCAAGGTACTTTATATTATTTGTGACTATTGTGAAGGGTGTCATTTCCCTAATTTCTTTCTCAGCCTTTTTATCCTTTGAGTATAGGAAAATTAACTGCTTTGTTAATTTTATATTCAGTCACTTTGCCAAAGTTGTTGATCAAGTTAGGAGTTCTCTGGTGGAATTTGGGGGTCTCTTATGTATACTATCATATCATCTGCAAATAATGATATTTTGACATCTTCCTTTCCAATTTGTATCCCTTTGGCCTCCTTTTGTTGTCTAATTGCTCTGGCTAGAACTTCAAGTACTATATTGAATATATAGGGAGAGTGGGAATCCTTGTCTAGTCCATGATTTTAATGGGATTGCTTCAAGTTTCTCTCCATTTAGTTTGATGTTGGCTACTGGTTTGCTGTATATTGCTTTTATTATGTTTAGGTGTGGGCCTTGAATTCCTGATCTTTCCAAGACTTTTATCATGAAGTGGTGTTGGATTTTGTCAAATGCTTTCTCAGCATCTAATGAAATGATCACGTGGGTTTTTTTCTTTGAGTTTGTTTATATGGTGGATTACATTGATAGATTTCTGTATATTGAAGCATTCTTGCATACTTGGGGTAAAGCCTACAAGATCATGATGGATGATAGTTTTGATGTATTCTTGGATTTGGTTTGCAAGAATTTTATTGAGTATTTTTGCATCGATATTCATAAGACAAATTGGTCTGAAGTTCTCTTTGTTGTGTCTTTGTGTGCTTTAGGCATCAGCATAATTATCGGAAATTAGTTGGGTAGTGTTCCTTCTGTTTCTATTTTGTGGAATAGTTTGAAGAGTATTGATATTAGGACTTCTTTGAAGGTCTGCTAGAATTCTGCTCTAACCCCATCTGGTACTGGGCTTTTTTGGTTGGGAGACTATTAATGACTGCTTCTATTTCTTTAGGGGTTATGGGGCTGTTTAGATGGTTTATCTGATCCTGATTTAACTTTGGTAACTTGTACCTGTCTAGAAAGTTTTTCATTTCATCCAGATTTTCCAGTTTTGTTGAGTATAGGTATTTAAAGTAGTATCTGATGATTTTTTTTTTGGATTTTCTCAGTTTCTGTTGTTATGTCTCCCTTTTCATTTCTGAGTTTGTTCATTCAGATCTGGTCTCTCTGCCCTCTGGTTAGTCTGGCTAAGTGTTTATCTATCTTGTTGATTTTCTCAAAGAACCAGCTCCTGGTTTTGTTGATTGTATAGTTCTTTTTTGGTTGATTTTAGCACTGAATTTGATTATTTCCTGCCATCTACCCCTCTTGGGTGCATTTGGGTTTTTTTTTTGTTTGTTGTTGTTGTTCTAGAGCTTTTACATGTGCTATCGAGTGGCTAGTGTATGCTCTCTCCAGTGTCTTCTCAAAGGCACTCAGAGCTATGCGTTTTCCTCTTAGCACTGCTTTCATTGTGTCCCATAAGTTTGGGTATGTTTTGCCTTCATTTTTATTAAATTCTAAAAAGTCTTTAATTTCTTTTTTTGTTTCTTCCTTGGCCAAGTTATCATTGAGCAGAGCATTGTTCAGCTTCCATGTGTATGTGGGCTTTCTGTTGTTTGTTTCCTTATTGAAGACAAGCGTTAGTCTGTGGTGATCTGATGGGATTAATGGGATTATTTCAGTCTTCTGGTATCTGTTCAGGCTTGTTTTGTGACCAATTATATGGTCAGTTTTGGAGACCGTACCATGAGGTGCTGAGAAGAAGGTATATTCTTTTGTCTGAGGCTGAAATGTTCTATAGATATCTGTTAAATCTATTTTGTTTATAACTTCTGTTAGTTTCACTGTGTCTTTGTTTAGTTTCTGTTTCCATGATCTGTCCATTCCTGAGAGTGGGGTGTTGAAGTCTCCCACCATTATTGTGTGGGTTGTGATGTGTGCTTTGAGCTTTAGTAAACTTTCTTTTATGAATGTGGGTGCCCTTGCATTTGGAGCATAGATGTTCAGAATTGAGAGTTTATCTTGATAGCTATTTCCTTTGATGAGTATGAAGTATCCTTCCTTATCTTTTTTGATGACTTTTGGGTGAAAGTTGATTTTATTCGATATTAGAATGGCAACTCCAGCTTGTTTCTTGGGACCATTTTCTTGGAAAATTGTTTTCTGTCCTTTGACTCTGTGGTAGTGTCTGTCTTTGACATTGAGGTTCATTTTCTGTATGCAGCAAAACGCTGGGTCCTGTTTACATATCCAGTCTGTAAGTTTATGTCTTTCTATTGGAGAATTGAGGACATTGATATTAAGGAAAAGTGATTGTTGCTTCCTGTTATTTTTGTTATTAGAGGTGGAGTTTTGTTTATATGGCTCTTTTCTTTTAGGTTTGTTGAAAGAAGATGATTTTCTTGCTTTTCTAGGGTGTACTTTCCCTCTTTGTGTTGGCATTTCCCATCTATTATCTTTTGTAGGCTGGATTTATGGAAAGATATTGTGTAAATTTTGTTTTGTCATGGAATATCTTGGTTTTTCCATCTATGTTAATTGAGAGTTTTGCTGGGTATAGTAGCCTGGGTAGGCATTAATGCTCTCTTAAGGTCTGTATAACCTTTGCCCATAATCTTTTGGCTTTTATAGTCTCAGGTGAGAAGTCTGGTGTAATTCTGATAGGTCTGTCTTTATATATTACTTGACCTTTTTCCCTTACTGCTTTTAATATTCTTTCTTTGTTTTGTGCATTTGTTGTTTTGACTATTGTGTGACTGGAGGAATTTCTTTTCTGGTCCAGTGTATTTGGAGTTCTGTAGGCTTCTTGTATGTTCATGGGCATCTCTTTCTTTAGGTTAGGGAAGTTTTCTTCTATAATTATGTTGAGGATATTTACTGGCCCTTTACGTTGGGAATCTTCTCTCTCTCTTCTATACCCATTATTCCTAGGTTTGGTCTTCTCATTGTGTCCTGGATTTCCTGGATGTTTTGGGTTAGGAGCTTTTTGCATTTTTGCATTTTCTTTGACTGTTGTGTTAGTGTTTTCCATGGTATCTTCTGCACCTAAGATTCTCTTTTCTATTTCTTGTATTCTGTTGGTAATGATTACATCTATGACTCCTGATTTCTTTCCTAGGTTTTCTGTCTCCAGGGTTGTCCCCCTTTGTGATTTCTTTATTGATTCTATTTCCATTTTTAGATACTGGATAGTTTTGTTCAATTCCTTCACCTGTTTGGTTGTGTTTCCCTGTAATTCTCTAAGAGATTTTTGTGATTCCTCTTTAAGGGCTTCTACTTGTTTACCTGTGTTCTCCTGTATTTCTTTAAGGGAGTTATTTATGTCCTTCTTAAAGTCCTCTATCATCATAATCATCATGAGAAATGATTTTTAATCTGAATCTTGCTTTTCCAGTGTGTTGGGGTATCCAGGACTTCCTGTGGTGGGAGAAGTGGATTCTGATGATGCCAAGTAGCCTTGGTTTCTGTTGTTTAGGCTCTTGCTCTTGTCACTCACCATCTGGTTATCTCTGGTGTTAGTTGGTCTTGCTGTCTCTGACTGGAGCTTGCCCCTCCTGGGGGCCTGTGAGCCTGTGATCTTAGGTGTGCCAACACTCCCGGGAGACCAGCTCTTTCCTGTGTGGGATTTGGGTAGGGAGGGCTGTAGGACAGCTTCAGCTCCCAGGTGCAGATGGAGACCAGAAGGATCCTATTGCCAGCTGCTCCACTATTCCAGTGCTCTGTGCTCTCCTGGTCGGCCCTGTCACAGACAGTTATTGGAGTGAAAGAAGGATTCTACCTCTTAGCCTAGAAGTGGGAGTAATCCTGGGAGACCAGCTCTCTCCTGGTGGGACTTGTGTGCATAGGGCTGTGGGACAGCCCATACTGAGGAATCTTGAGCATAAGACTTTAGTCCAGCTGTGAGATTCACAACATTTTACACATACCTTGTATACATAGCTGAGAGATAATATCATGCATGTTTAGTATACCTATGTTCTTTCAGTGACTCATCATGTTAAGCATGGTGTGGAATTTTCTACTTCTGGAACGATTTCAACTCTCAACTCTCTCTCAAAAAAAAATAAAATAAAATAAAAAAAGGAAATACTAGAATTTCAGGTTTCAGATTAAGCCCACATTAGGACTGGTCAACATATAATTAAGTCCACGATTAGGTCCATCTGCTTGTCTGTGCTCTTTGACAACTGACTTCTCCCCTGCTTGATGGTGAGTTGCTAATGAGAAAGCCTATTCACAGTATAATTTACTTTTTTCTCTTGCCCATTTAAAAACATACAAAAAAACTTTATAAAGAGAATTGCTAGTTTGTCTTCCCTCAGGACTGCTATTAATAAGCACCAAAAGCAAGGAAGATTTGAGCTATTTTAAAATATGTAACCCATAGTAATGAATTAATTACCATATAATATTTAAAGCTTTGATTATTCGTACATGAGAGCTTCCATTATTAATGATTGCTTATGAAATTAATCTTTGTAATTTTCATTATGATTTAAATTAACTTCATTAGTTGAGCTCATGATTCACATTTGCTATCCAACTCTATTTTTAATTTCTGAAGCATGAAATGACATAAAAAGTCTTTGGAGGGGAAAGCACTTAAAATTAAGATTTTTACTTTGATGCATTGAAGTAAACGAAATAAGTCAGATGAACAGCGTGGAGCGGGTTTCACACACTGTCCTCTGGTGTTCAAAGGTCTACACTGCATGGGAAATGAGCACCCAAACCAAAGGCTCTACTGTGACCAGCTTCTTGCATCTGAGGAGGGGCCTTGTGTTCCCATCCTGCCCACTAACTAGACACCTTATTGAGTCTGTGGTTAAATGGATAACTTTTTAACTGATGGTTAAAAAAAAAATCAAGTGCTGATAATACAAACTAAAAACTTATGAAAAGCACATCTGTGTGACAGTCTTCCCAAGGTGCTTAGCTCTTTTGAAGGGAAGCCATCCACTATTAAATGATTCACTTCATTTCTTCCTAGACTGTCACATTTATGAACTCACCAGATATTTTGACAAAGGAGTTAGTTCTAGTGCAGACACAAGGAGTAGTTAAGCCCTCAGTGAGAGCTTTGTGCCTATTTAGGAATTCTGTATTCCCAACAAATATTCTCAACTTGCTTTAATTGAACATTTTATATCTAGATTTGTTTCTCCCTTAACCTGACCTTAAAGGAGATGGAAAGTTCAAAATTCTGTTTATTTGTTTTAATGTAACTTTCAATTTATATACAACCTTTAAGTATATAAAGGTGACTGGAGGCTGGCCTGAGAATTTGTTTTTAATTACTGTCTTTCAGTTTTCTAGCAGCTTTTTTAAAAAACTCTTTTTTTCTCTACTTGATGACTGCAATCATGCTGCCTTTTCTGTGTCCTGAGCCTGTTTCCGGTAGAGTTGACTGAGGAACCCCAGTGAGGCTGGTGACAGTGTACAGAGTACTGCCCTTGGCAGCCTGAGAACACATCATTTGCTGACAGTGGGTTCCTCGGGGTGAGTCATTGCTTGGATTGGCATGACGTCATAGGGAGAAGCTGCTTTTTTGAGAAAGATGTATTTTGGCAGGTAAAGGTATTTTTCTGAAACTGGAAGAGCCCTTGTAGACATACGAATGGAGCAGTCCCACGTGGACACTTGATTTCCAAACTGGGAGGAGTTTTTCCCTCGGAAAGATATGCGCCTGGAGACTTAGGACTAACCGCTGTCTGATGTTCCTTTTGGAGGACCACTAAGGCTTTATACAGCAGGAACGGGATGTATCATACGGCTCACCGTCCAAGATATGTTAGAGTCCTGCAGTTAACCTCCAGGCTGCTCTGGCTTTGAAACTTGTACATTTAGGGAGCATGATCAGTTCAACTCTCTAACGCATCCTCTGCATCTAGCAAAATCCCGAGCACATAACAAATATTCGATAAGCATTTGCTGGCATGGTAGCTGAAAAGTATTCAAATTAAAATTCTAACTTTCAATTTTTTAAAAAAATGACAGGACCTTTTTTTGTTGTTGTTGTTGTTGTTGTTGTTGCTCAAAACAGCCTCAAATAATCAAACGTACTCTCTTTACCTCTCAGACAGTATTACAGGTGTATGCCAACATGCCTACCACTAATTATCTATCTATCTATCTATCTATCTATCTATCTATCTATCTATCTATCTATCCATCCATCCTGTATTGTCTATCTATATCTTTCTGTATCTGTTTCTCTCTCTATCTCACACCCAAGGAAAAAAACTGAAGTTTGTGAACAACTGAGACTTTATTTTATCTTATTTTTAGATTTATTTATTTTATGTATATGAGTACTCTATCTGCGTGTATACCTGACACCTGTGTGCCAGGTTGTGAGCCACCACATGGTTTCTGGGAATTGAACTCAGGACCTCCGGAACAGAATATCAGTATCTGTTGCTTTTAACCACTGAGCCATCTCTCCAGCCCTACTTTTGGCTTTATTTAAAATATACTACTAAAATCTTCAACTAAAGGCCTGGGAGATGTCTGAAGAGAGAGTCTGCTGCTGATGGGCGCGCACTGGTGAAACCATAATGGCTAGGGGTCTGGCTTGAAGGTAAATGTCTGGTGTTATTACTGCCTCCTCGGTAACTGCTGTGACTACTCTTCATGTCTAATGTGAGTTCAACCATCAGTCAGGCTCATTGTTGTGAATGCATTTCACCTCCTTTTACCTCTGCGACAGCTTTCTAAGGCAAGTGCTATCGTTCTTATTTTCAAAGATGAAGAAACCGATGCTTAAAGTGACTTGCTCTAAATGATGCAACTAAATTGAAGCCAATTAGAACTCTAATTATATAGTAAGAAAGAATACGGCTTAGATATGGAAATAATGATATCTTAGTGTGTTGGTCAGTCCATACTGTGAGTACAAAGCCAGAGATCTCTGAGTGTGAAACCCTGCTCCAGTGACTCCCTCCTCCTTCCCCTGTGCCCTTTGATAGGCCTTTATTTGTGAATTTGTTTGGGAAGGGTGGGGGGTGGGGGGTGGGGGGGAGCCTCAGCTCTCATTGGACTTGGCAATGATGAGAAGAGGACCACGGCTTCCCACACAATGGACTTGTGGGCCACTGTTTGGTGACCATTGATTGTTGGGTATCTTAGCCTCTGGGTCATGTCGATCTGGGCCTAGAGGGGGAGCCCATGGCTCTTGAAGATCTAAAGCACTGTGGAAATAACAGCCAGCCGCTGAGCACTCATGGGGATCTGACCAGTCAGTGTAGTTCTAGGTACTATCTCAACTCTGCAGAGACATGTGTAATTGTATAGATCAGGCACTTACAAGGGTATATGAAGGCTATATAATAACTTCATGTGTGAGGTCAAGGTAGGAATCATAGGAAGGACACCACTAATGTATTTCTTTCCTTCTGTATTGCCTGCTTCCCTCTCGGCTTCGAGACTGGAGAGTTCAGAGTCTGTTTCTGTTATTCCCACATGCTCTGTCCCATTTGCACACTTCCATACATGGCATATGGAGCCTCAGAAAATATTATCAACTAGCAGAATGACAGACAGAAGATTGGAATTCTCATTGCCACCAAGAGTAGATTGTGTGTTTTCTGTGAGAAAAATACAAATGGAAAATCAAATTACCATAACATTCAGAGCATGGCTGAGTTGGAAGCTGCTGTTGACTGGCGGCTGTCTCCATTTCCTTGACTTTTTCTTCTAAGAGGAACCATGACTAGATGCCCTCTTCCTTAATCAGAAGTACTTTGATTTGTTTTTATTTTAAATGACAGCTTTATTAAGATACAATTCATATACCATAAAGTCGTCCCTTTACAGTGTACAAAGCAGTGTTGCCATTACCATATGTCCTAAAGCACTTCTCACCCCTAATGACAGCCTGCACCAAGCAGCAATAGCTCCCTGTTCCTATAGCTACTGCAAGTCCTAACCTACTTTCTGTCTCCATGGATTTGCCTATTTTGCATATTTCTTACAAATGGAATAATATAATGTATATTATTTTTTGACTGACTCCTTTCAGTAAGATCTGTGTTGAAATAAGAATCAATTCTTATTACAATATGATATCTCATAGTGTGGCTATACTGTGCTTCATTTATCCAACCTTAAATTGGTGAATATTTGAGTTGTTTCTTCTTCTAAGCCATTATGGAGAGTGGCTGTGAGCATCCACATGTGATTATGTCTTTGCTTCTCTGGGGAAGTATATCAAGGAGTGGGCTTGCTGAGTCTTATATAACTACATTTTACTTTCTGAGGACCTGTTTGGACCCCATTTTCAAAGCAACTGCATTTTGCAAATGTCCTCGGGCAATGTATGTGCACCCTATATCTCTGTGCACTCCCCAACCTTTGCCATCTATGGTTCTGCATGCTCCTGTGGTTGCTGAGAATCAAACCTTGGACCTTTGCACATACCCGGGAAGCTCTCTGCCACCAGAACCACATGCCCAGCTCTGTCTTTAAGGGTTGGCCATCTGGCGTGTTGACGAGAGAAGATAAATCCTGTAGACGGATAGTTATGTTCCTCATGTTCCAGTCTTATGGGAGAAAACACGGCTCCAGGTTGCCTAAAATGGCGTTAAGAATTGTTGGAATCAGTGGTGGCTTCCTAAGCACTGACTGCATAGAAAAAGCCAATGTGCCAAACTATGGGGCACGGTGAGAACTAGTGATTTAACAAAATAGATGACCTTTCCTGTCCTAAGTGCAATGTCACAGCCAAAAAGTGCCTTGGTAGTGGTTCACTCTGGATCATTTTAGAAGAACACCTTTCTTCATGTCAGCCGGAATTTGTGCCTGACAGTGCCAGGGACATGTTTACCTTATCCCCTGGCGGATGGTGCCTGCTTTCTAACCAGGCTACAGCTTTTCTCTTGTGGCTAATTCAAGGTGATACAGGCAGTTAGCTGATGAAGACTTGCAGGTCTGGCCTTCCCCAGGCCCCCTGGTGGCAAAGATGAGCCACAGCTCTTGTTAATTGCTCCCTGAGTTGTAATCTATAATTCACTGTAGACAAGTCACATTTGGAAAGAGACTTTTCCTAACCAACAAAGCAGAAGGTCATTGGTTCCTAGGAGATTTAAAAAAAAAAATGCACATTTTAAAGATGTGATCTTATTTCTTTCGAGTGATTAGAAATCAGACACCAAATGAGTCTTTTTTTCCTTTTTTTCTAAACAGGCTTATTTTCTGGTTACTACCATTGACTGATTCATACACAGTGAAATGCTAGTTTTCTATACACTCAGTGTAAAGAGCAGCACATTTCTTCAGTGAGGCTGAGAAAGCAGCTTCCTATGTAACAAGACCTCCATCATTATCATCTCTGCGGCAGTCATACTCATGTTCTTATTGAAAAATCATGTTATCTCCTTTCATTAAGCAAACATTCAACTCATAATTATGCAACATGACGCATGGCTCAGAAAACAGGAGTTAAAAACATAATGTGGACGGATTGTTTCTCTACCTGCTTTTAGACAACTGGTTTGCAGTTAACTGAGCTGGGGACCAAAGCAGGGATTAGAGCTAGAAAATTCCCAACCTTGCTTTAGGTATTCACCCTATTAGAGTACTCCTGCCTTGTTCATAGGTCTGCCATAAACCCTCTAGAGCCTACAGCTTACAGGCTTTCACCTGCCATGGCCCACTTTAGGCCCTATATTAAAATTTCTTTTTCTTAACACAGATCTCAAAAAATGCATAAGTTTCAGGATTTATAAACCTAGACTCATCCCTGTTGAACGAAGCCTCCCTTTTCTGTTAGCTGTTTTAAAAAAATATATATATTAACAGGTGATTAAAGTCATAGGATGCCTAAAATACACTAGGACCTCAAGCCATTTAAAGAGATTGCAAAAGGGGAAATCTTACATTTCCGTAGTACTAAACCCAAGGACCAAATTACCCACTGGCTGGTTCCTCTGGCTGCACACCTACCATGTGTCACTGGCCTGTCTAGCTGAAGGCCTACAGTGTGTCACTTGCTGAGAGAGTGGCTGAGGTTCAATGCTCTGTGCCCAGAGAATGTGGCCTTGATTTGACTCACAGAGAATGCAGTTCTACTTTTCTTGATGGCTTCATACCCTACCTTGTAGGATGTTGTATTAAGTAGATATGAATTTGTCTTACCTTACTGCCCCACCCCCACAGAAACAGACAGACAGACAGACAGACAGACACTTAGTCTCACACACACAAGGTTGCGGTATCTTCCCGTGTTAACAGGCTAACTGGCTTTCTTCCTCAAGAGATGTCAGCTTTTTTAGGAAAGTGAGATGACTTAAGAACGAAAGAATGTCTGGGTGACCCCCCCCCCCCAGGGTTGGACTATATCTGTTGGTCTTGTAGCCCCCCCCCCCAAGCTTCATGTAGGGCTTGGTGTTCAGTCACCATCACAGTATCAGTTGTCTCACAGTATTAGGCTTAGGATTTATTCACTGTCCTCATGTATGAGTTGAGGACGGCTGATATTTTGGTGGCAATCTTAGCGCACAGCACCGACGGCCATCCTGCTCGTGGAAGTCCGCTGCTGGCCAGGAAGCGGAAGGGAAGGCTCCTCAAGGGCGCAGTCTCATGGAGGCTCGGCGGTCCTGGCATTCAGGGCCATCAGTATCCCAGCTCTGAGGGAGAAGGCGCGAACCTAAAGGGGTGCAGAGAGGCTCATGTCCACTGGGAAGAACTCGGTCATTTGACAGCGGACTCCAAAGGAGTCTGGGACCTGAGGTCTAATGGCTTCTCAGGGACATCTCTTCAACAAGGAAGGGCAGCGCTCCGCTGGCGGCCGCCGCCTTCCCTGCTGCACCGTCATACGGAATTGAGTGAGTGAGAGAGAGAGAGAGAGAGAGAGAGAGAGAGAGAGAGAGAGAGAGAGAGCAGCAAGGCCATAAAGAGCTTCTAGAACATCTGTTGGAGCGACAAGTGGGGACACAATGGGAGTGCAGCGTAAAAATAGAAGCAATTAGTGCGGGGAGTGTCCTTTGATCCCTTTCTTGCAAAAACAAAGCAGTGGGCTTTCAACAGTCTCCATTTTTTCTCCTTCAAAACCTGCCAGTTTGCTTTCCACACTTCACTCTGCCAGAGAGACCATGGAGACCTTTCAAACACCGGCTTCAGGCTTGACTTTGAGTTCGAGCGCGATCTAGCACTAAATCTTGGAGGCTTGTCTTAGTCCAGCTTTACCTCACTCATGTCACTCTGAGGAACTTTATGGCTATGGAGGAAAAAAAATACAAGTACCACACCCCAAACCAATGGCTTATCATCCATTAGCAATGGAGTTCTAAAAATATGTTATTCTGCCAGTGACCTGAGAATCTCAGAAACGAAACGTATTTTTAAAGAGGGAGTTATCACAGCACAATAAAGGTATTCTGGATATAAAAATCCTGATGAAATACCTTCATGTGAATCAGTCTTGGTGAGAAACAAATTGTTTGAACAATAGACTTAATTAACTCGACTCTGTGTCTCTTCCGTCACAGCAGGCGTGAAGTCTCGGGGCATATGCTGGTATACCTGAACTAGAGCCCAGAGTAGCTTCCTAAGGGGTGTTAGGAATGACTGAGGAGTTAAATAAATGAGGCCATGGTGTTCTGGTAGCTCTCTCCTGCTGCTTGTAGGAAAAGCTCCAAAGGGAAGGGAAAAAACAGGGCTGAATCCTCCTGGAGTTTTGTCTACTCTATGTCTCTTAACTTTAAAAGAGCACTTAGCACTAATGAGAATGCAGTTTGGCTTACAAGGAGGACTATCTTCATTAGCAGACTCTTCCAGGTGATAAAGGGGAGGGCTGGAAAGGTGGGGGGGGTAGCTAAGATACTGGGGGCCCTTTCTTGTGGCTGGCTGGCTGCAGAGGAGTCCCAGCATTTCCTCAGGTTTAGCTTTCCGGTTAAGCAGACTTAAATACCTCTCTCTCTATGTGGAGATTATTTTGTCCTAAGTTGTGTTTGCTTTCATTAAGCGGCTTTCTCCCTAGACTCAGGGTTTATTGTAATGTATATTAAATATGGCAATAAAATTCCCAGGGACAGAACGCAGAGCACAGACATAACTTCTTGTCTAGTTGTGCTTTCAGGCTTGGCTTCCTCCACTAATGGCTTGCTATGAGAGTCGCTTGGATTTCCTACATGTTAAGAAAAAAAATCCATTCTCCTTATTATTCATCTTACTGACGAGACTGACTGCTCTCAGTGTTTATGATGTAATATCGACTTGGTGGAGAAGTACCTTCCCCAGACCCCATATACATTTTCATTTTCTGTCAGAAAGGTTATTGCAAATTTATGATGCTTTTGGAGGGATAGAACTTTTTGAAGTCTTAGAAGGGTTCTAGAAGAGACTGACTAAATATAGCTAGCTTCATTATTTTTGATTCGTCATCCAGATTAAAATGCTGACTTATGATATATGTGTTTTATATATGATTTCTTAATTCCTCAAATATCTGATCAATATAATAGAACATTTGCAATATGGCCAGCAATATGCTGACAGCTGCTAATTCAAACACACACACACACACACACACACACACACACACACACACAGCCACAAGTAGGTCTGAGAAGGACACTGAGCTCATAGGTTTGCTGGTTCTACCATTTTGGGCATATATTCATTATATGTGACCTTGGAGATAGATTTCCTGAAGTTTTCTTCCACTGGACCAAGTGACTGTCTTCCTAGGCTGAGGCTAAATCCATGAAAGCATAGCTCAACCTGTCTTGCGCACAAATTCTCTCCCTGACTGTGACTGAACCACTTTGTTCTAGAAGCAGTGACATGGGTTTGAGGAGTACATGATGTTCTCCAGGAATTATTCAAGGTTTGGGGGACCAGTAATTTGTAAGTTGAAAAAGCTTAAATATCAGAAGCACAAGGTAAATGTGATCTATTCTGTCTAAAGAGTCCTATAGAGGCAAAGTTTGAAGCAAACATTAAAAATAGAGGGCTAATGGGCTGGAGAGAGGGTCTAGTCGGCAAAGTGCTCGCCATGCAAACATGAAGACTGAGTTCAGATCCCCCAACATGAACTCTGAAAAGGAGGAGGGGGGGAAGAGGAGGAGGAGAATAGCAATGATGACAACAGCCAAGCAATGGCAGGGTGCCCTTGTGTCCTTAGCTCTTGGAGACTAAAGACAGATGGATCCCTGAAGCTCACCGACCAGCCAGTCTAACCAGTAAGTGAACACTGGGTTCAGCAAGAGACCTTATCTCAAAAAGCAATGTGGAGAGCGTTTGAGGAAGACACCTGGTGTCAACCTCTACCCTCAACATATGTGCGTATGTGCACACATAAACACAAGTACACACAGAGAGAAATGTGTTTATGAAGTCTGTGACGAGGACAGAAGTGAGAGATCCAGGTCTGTGGGTTTTGGAGGAAGCAGTGAAGGGAAAGACATTGAGGTGGTAATGGATGTAGGGATGTTTAAGGAAACACTGGGAAGCCGTGTGGTTGGGCAGGACTACAAAGCAGTAAACTAGCTGTGGGAGGGAGGGATGGCTACGTTGGGTTGTAAGCAGGGAAATGATACCACTTATAGAGAAGTCTAGCAGGGGGTGTGGCAATGGTGGATGCTGAGAAGGAGAGACGGATATTAGCAAGATTTTACAGCTTTCTGGGAGAGGGGTGCTAGACCCTAGGTTGAGATGTGGAAGTGAAAGGCAAAGATAAAACAGACAGGGGATGTGGATTGGGGTTGAGGAGAACAAACTCCTCTAGTAATGAGATTGAGAGGGCAAGGTTCCAGCGGCTTATGTCAAAGAACCAGATAGAGAGAGGCCAGTTAATCATGTGAAACCAGTAATTTGGTGAAGAAGTCGATTTCCAGAAACTGTCTGACAGGTTGTGAATATAACAGAGTGACAACTGAGAATGCTGATTAAAGTAAATTATCACGTTGATCTTATTTCCACAATCAGAGATAGAGCTGAGTGGGTATCCATCACAATGAC
Organism: Apodemus agrarius; assembly: GCA_964023405.1. Taxonomy (NCBI): domain Eukaryota; kingdom Metazoa; phylum Chordata; class Mammalia; order Rodentia; family Muridae; genus Apodemus; species Apodemus agrarius. The sequence goes on from OZ030014.1 coordinate 49,173,868, forward strand.
TCAGGACCTCTGGAGGGACCACTTATTTAACATAATGGAAGCTGATTGTTCATTCCTAATTTCAATTTCTTATGCTTTGCCTATCCCAGCAGGACTAAGGAAGACCAAGTCTGCATTCCCTGTAAATTCTAATACCATTGAACGTCTTGAAAAATCTTTCAGTTATTCCTCAACCAGGCAGTTCTAGTATACAGACAGCTTGACTATCTATCACCCTGTGTTAGAGGATTGGCTTGGTTCAGAAGTATAAGGATCATGGAATGCTGCAGTGTTTTCTAACAGAAGAGTCTAGAAACCTTTCTGTTTATCTCTTAGTTGTGAATATTGGATTCTGCTCACGTTTCAAGCTCTTGTGAGCACGGACCACAGTCAACTCCATGCCTCAGTCTGTTATAAGCACAGCAGTAATCCAATCACAGATCAAATACGCTTTAAATTTGATTCAGAAAAGGAATTTTAAACTGGGCTACGCCCTTAGTCTCAACAACTGAGAGGCAGAGGCAGGTAGAGCTCTGTGGCTTGGAGGGCTTCTTGGTCTCCATACTGAATTCAGACCAGCCAAGACGACAAAGTAAGACCCTTTCTCCGAAAACAAACAAGCAACAAAACAAAACAACAAAAAACACAAACAAAAAAAAAAAAACCCAGCAAAAATCTCAAATCAAAATCTCCACAAAAGGGCATTTTATTTCTCAAAAAATTTGCAAGGAAAGTAATATGTGGCACACTGATATTTGGTTTTTGCTTTCACCCAGCTGGACTTGCGTGAAGGAGATGAACTGGGGAGTCATACTGGTAATAGAGCAAGGCAGGAAGCCCAAGGGGCTCCGGGGAGGAGTAGTGCATTGCAAAGGGGTGGGCTGGGAGAGTGTGGCCCTGACCTGCCAGAGACTGTCCAGGGGTCAAGGCAACACATAAGGTACTGAAGAATATTTTAAATTTTTCAGAAAACACACACACACACACACACACACACACACACAAAACCATTGTGCAAATTCCTATGGTTAACTTATCTAAACTTAGCTAGTTAGGGACATTTAATAAAAGCTAGTTAGGGATATTTAATAAAAGGACATGTAACCATTTCTTTTGGTTTAGGGTATGCCATGAAAAAAAAAGAACCCACCAAGACACCGAGGGAACTCAAGGATTATGGGAGTAAAGCCTTACACCTTGAGATTGTGAAGACAGATAACTATGACCTTGGCTGGGTTCATGGGCCAAGGTTGTTAGATTGGGTCTCCTAAAAAGAATGTGACCTCAGTGTGAAGAAGGGTATGACCCTCAGAAGCTAACATCTAAAGGCTGCGATCTCGAGCCACAGGGCTGTGTGTTCCTCACCTACAGAGAGCAACCGTCTTGCAAGTAGTTTTTAGGGGCTGGGCACATACTCTATCTGCTGGTGTAGCCTGAGGAACAGTTGGGTAAAGGGACTTCTTTTAGTTTCATTCTCTCATCTTACAGTACAGGTCAGCATTTACAACTCTCCAAGGCCTCTGAAAACTGTTCTCTTTTTTACTTCAAGTTAAAAGTTTCTGAGTGGTCTGATGTGGGTCGTTTCCCTAGTTCTGGACCAACTGTGTGGCTAGGAAACTTTCGTCGACGGATCATGGGGTCCTTCTCCTGAATTCCAACCCTGGTCCTTCAGGACTCCCATGTCATTTTTTTTTCACGGTTCCACATGTATTCTTCCTCTGCCACAATAATTAATTTTCTTCCTAATACTCATCACAGAAATTGATTAAACAATATATCTGTATATGTGTATGTGTATATGTATGTGTATGTGTGTGTATGTGTATGTGTGTATGTGTGTATATGTGTATGTGTATGTTTCCATTTCCAGTAAAATATTAGCTCTGTGCATCTGGAGAGATCATGTGTCTTGCTTTAGTGTGCCAAGAAAGATTCTCAAATAGTGTCTGTGAGAAAGTAGGTACAACCCTGTCTAACAGCAGGGTAACATGGCACCCCAATATTCCAAAGGAGCTTGGCAAAATCACTCTTTGTATGGACAAGGGGGCCTGAGGAGTAGTTCCCTGTGTCCCACGGTTCCCCAAGAGTGTGGGGATTTTAGACAGTGATAACGGTGGACTGCTGACTGTTTCAGGTTGGAGGCAAGAACATTTCTCGTCTAGTACAGTATCTTTTCCCCTAGTCAGATTAGATCCAGTTCCGTGCTGGAAGTACACACTAGCGTTGGTGTAACTATTAGCTGAAATGAGTGATTCAGATCAAATTCACAGAGATGGGGAGCTTTTATGAGGTCCTAGCATCCATCATCCCCAGAGTCGTCCACTCTTTGACAACTCATTTCCAAGCTATAGTAGACGTGCTCTGTGGGGCTTAGTGTGACTATTAATGTACAAGGTTTAGGCTTATGAATGAGCTCTCAGATTTTAAGTCTTTCTTATCTAGACGACAGAAAGCAATCTCGGTAGCACTTAACCTAATTGGTTTGTCACCAGACATAGACCCTGGGCCCTGCTTACAATGCGTGGGCAGTACGCTTTGCTTCAACAGTTCTAGGAGGTTCTCATCTTGTAAGTTTAGTTGCTCCTTCCGTCAAACCATTATTTCTGAACCATTATTTCTATCTACTGAACAGGGCTTATGGAGCCTAAATTGTAAATCACTGATCAAAATTCTTAGGTAATCAGAACATTGTGTGTCATAGGAAAAATGTGTTGAATTTCCAATCTGGCTGGCTCATTCATATATTTCTCCCTTACGTGTAGAGACTCATGTATCTGCACAGTTTCTGTACAACGTTTTCCAAGCCCGCATTTAAACATGTTTAAAAATACTTGATTGTCCATTTGGTCAGAGCAGACGTTATCCATTTTTTTTAGTTTTGTGAGTTGGGATAGGATAGGAAAGAACCCTTTATAAACATCACGTTGACTTTGCTACACCCACTGCAGGATCTTCCTTTATCTCAGTTTCTCCATCTGTCAAATGAAGGGCAAAGGCCTTTGGCCCCCTCTGAGCCCACAGAATCTAGAATCCACACATTTGGCTCCTGTTGATTCTAGAGACCAGTTTCTAGCTGCACTGGAAGTGGGGGGCCTTTTCCTAGACTGTTTCCTTTACTGGTCTCTGTGTCTGTATCTCTAATTCTGGGTTCATATAAAAACTGTTCAGAAAGCTCCTGGAAAAAAGCAAGCTTGCCTCTCAGCTGTAGGGATTTCACTTTCCCACAAAAACACCTGTAGACATCCCACAACAAGCACAGGGCCTTTGCTCCTTTATCATGGCACCAGACTGCGTTTAATTTTTTCCTACTTATTTATTTGCTTGGTATTTGTGTGAAGGGATCTTATAGTCTGTGCTTGTGCTTGCTGTCTCTTTCTAGGAATCGAGGGGTTGGGGTCATGGGGTGCTGATTCATTGGATAATCAAAAGGGAACTTAACTCAGGGTAAAGATTGAGTTGATATGTAAATGAAAGACTGGGCTTTTGATCTGCAAGAGCTGAAATATCCAGAGAGTTTTTAGAATAGCAAGAAAAAGCTGCCTTGAGAGAGCAGAACCTAAGAGAGATGCAATCTGGAAAGCTATCTCGAGCAGAACATGGGCCATCGGCTTGGACCTGCGATTTGACTTCGGAGTTGTTTGTTTTGCTGCTCTCCCAGACACCCCTTCGCTCAGAATCCCTCTCCAAGCTGAGGCTGGTCCTTGACACCCTGCCACTTCAGAGAAATCCTTGACCAAAGGGACACAGGAACCAAAGGGACAAAGGGACCAAAGGGACATCTCTCTAGGGGATATAATTAGAATAAAAGAGGGTAGGTTAGGTCTTTTGTTTCAGTTTACATTTGAAGGGTGGGAGATGGTGATTCATTTAATTAATATTATAGTGGCTGTCAGACGGCCCAGAATTTACAGCCCTCCAAGAATTATAAAAATGAGTGCCAACACCACAACACAAATGTTCAGTGGTGTGTGTGATTTCTGGCATGAGTTTGTACCTGGACAGTGTGTTTCCCAAGATCATGGTTATTTATTATTTTATTAGTTTATTTATTTATTTTTAATAACATTACATGCCAATCACAGCCCCCCCCCTCTCTCCTTTTTTCCCATTCCCACCCTTAAAAATCCTGCCCCCCATAGCCTCTTCCCTTCTCCATAGAGAATAGGAGTCTTCCTTGGGTACCACCCCACTCTGGGTCATCTAGTCCCAGCAGGACTATGCACATTCTCTCCCACTGAGGCCCAATCAGGCAGGAGGCAGGGGATCCGAAGGTAGGGAGCAGAGACAGAGACGGCTCCTGCTCTCTTGTTAGGAGACCAACACGAAGACCAATATGCACTTTTGCTACAAATGTGTAGGGGGTCTAGATGTAGCTCCTGCATGCTCCCTGGTTGATGGCCCAGGCTCTGTGGGTCTTCCATGATGATCATGGTTCTTCAGAGCTCTGATCTGACATTTGTATGTTGCATAAAATTGAAATGAGTAGCTGAAGACTGATTATTTCAACAAGCATAATTTCCAGTGTTGGGGCAAGGGGCAAGAAAAGGAACATCTTGGTGTATTCTTCTTTCTTCCTTCCTTCCTTCCTTCCTTCCTTCCTTCCTTCCTTCCTTCTTTCTTTCTTTCTCTCTCCCTCCCCCTTCCCTTCCTCCCTTCCCTCCCTCCCTCCCTCCCTCCCTTCCTTCCTTCCTTCCTTCCTTCCTTCCTTCCTTCTTTCTTTCTTTCTTTCTTTCTTTCTTTCTCTCTCCCTCCCCCTTCCCTTCCTCCCCTCCCTCCCTCCCTCCCTCCCTTCCTTCCTTCCTTCCTTCCTTCCTTCCTTCCTTCCTTCCTTCCTTCCTTCCTTCCTAAATCCTCAGCCCTTTATTTTAGGCTTACTTAGTGGAAGCTTATCCTAAGGGTTTCTTTCTTATTTATTTATTTATTTATTTATTTATTTATTTATTTATTATTGCATAATCTTCCTGCAAAAATTTAGAGGACTTTTATTTCCATGTAATTTAAATGTTGGTTTCTGCTCTGTTAGAGTTTTCCCATTCAGAGATGTGATGGTTTGTATATGCTTTTCCCAGGGAGTGGCACTATTAGGAGGTGTGGCCTTGTTGGAGTAGGTGTGTCACTGTGGGTGTGGGCTCAAGACCCTCCCCCTGGCTGCCTGGAAGTCAGTCTTCCACCAGCAGCCTTCAGATGAAGATGTAGAACTCTCAGATCCTCCTGCACCATGCCTGCCTGGATGCTGCCATGTTTCTGCCTTTGATGACAATTGACTGAGCCTCTGAGCCTGTGAGTCAGCCCCAATTAAATGTTGTCTTTTATAAAACTTGCATTGGTCATGGTGTCTGTTCACAGCAGTAAAACCCTAACTAAGACAAGAGATTAACGAGATCACAGGGGAAGCAAACTCTTGGCATGAGTTCCAGCTTTGGGGGCTTCCGTGTAAGAGCCCCTGACCACTGAGGGCCACTGTGTTGAAAGCAGCACAGTGCTTCGCTTGGTTAATTGCAGAGGCGAGCAGGGGCGTGTGCACATATGTTCTTGCAAAATTTGTTTTTTATCAAGTCAATAACAAAATCGAGAAACAAGCTTTTCCTAGCAAATGCTAATTATAACGAAAACCTCCCACACAGGAGCAAAGCAGACATACTAGATGACTGAGCAGTGATTTACTGGGGATCACGGTTGGTAGCACTGACAGTGAAAGTCAAGGACCTTATAGGCAAGATTATCTAGAAAATCCCTGGCTTCCAAAGCTGCAATCCTTTAAGTCGGCTGTATTTAACTGCAGCTGTACTGCTGATTAGGTGTCAGAACTGGAGCACACTCAAGAACTCTGTTTACTGATTAGCTCAATGGACCAATTTTGCTTTCAGATACTTACATGGAGGAAGGTTTTGCATACAGATATGGAAACCCGTCTGTCATCTTCCTAGTTACACAGGGACTGGGGAAGTGACACTTGTGAAGGCCACAGAGTCCCTCACCCTGTCATTGCCTTATCATCTCTGGCTTCATCTCTGATTGAATGGTTTTCTTTACCCAGAGTGTGACAGAGCCACAGGCTTTGGTAGTTTTGTTTCCCAATGCTCTGTTAGGAGATGCCTAATTGCTGTGCCAGGGGTGAGTCCACACTCATTTCAAGTGTGGCGACCACACTTCCTACTACAAAGCCTGAGCATCTTCTGGAAAAACTGGAGAGAATCTCTACACCTCATATCCCTGAATATATAAAGACGCACAGTAAATCATGATGACCAGCAGATAGAATTAGACGCATTAGCAGATGGCCAGGGTGGTTAACTAGAGCTCCGCCTGACCTGTGGGCACTGCTGGCAGGGCGTGTCCTGCTGTCAGTAAACTGAAGGCTGAGAGGGGGAGACAGGCAACATCACTAAGGGTTTTTCAGGAGCGGGTTGTCATGAACATTTGCAGGGGCCAGAGCAATAGAACAACGGGACTACAGTACAAACCTTTTAATGTTACTAATCATGTTTAGAAATGGATACACAAGATATATTCCACTCCGTCCTTGACAGACTACTCTAAAGGCCTGCAAGGCAAGGTCCCCTTGAAGATCTCGTGTCCTCCGGTCTACGACCCGCCTCTTCTTTGAACCTTGGCTCCTTTCCATGTCCTTCTCCAGATAACAATGGCCAGCAAAGAGAGTGTGGCTCCTCCCCCCATCAACTTCCCAATATTTAATCATTTGAATGATGCTTTTACCTCCTGTTCACAAGCTGGATTACCTTGGAGTGGCCAGCTGGGAGATGGGCCACTTCCACAGGCTGAAGAGGGCAGCTCTGGGTGACGGATTCGTTCCCTGAATTCACAGCTCAGATCCATCACTTCCCAGGAACACATGGTGGGTAGCGGGGTGATCCATGGGGAACGGAAGTCCCCGTGCTCCGTGGAAATTCTAACAGCTACCTTTAAGTCATATCTTATACTAAATGGCTTATAAGAGCCAAAGGTAACGGTTAGCCGTTGACTATAGGAACCGCGTGTGGTTCCCCTGACTATGTTTAGTCTGCAACTGCAAACAACATATTTAAGAAGCAATAATCTCTTTCTAATGTTTTTTATTAATATGATTTTAGGATTTTCGATCGCCCTTTGCTTCTGCCCGCTGCACTGTAGGCTTGATGCCATTTTTATAGCAATTTAGAGCCCACCACCTGCTTCCAGTACTTTCTTGGCATACGATCAACAGGGAGATTTCAAAAAAAAAAAAAATTACTGAGAATAAACCCTAGACTCATCTTGTCGGCTTTTCTGAGGAAATTTAGTGTGGCAGGTGTTCTGAAACAGAATATCCACTGCCAAATTTGCTGTCTTTCTGCACGGATTCCCTGCTGCTGCTAACTGATTCGAGCGGTCAGCATCACTCTCTGAGATAACACGATAGCCCTCACCTGGGAGCTCAACCTGTTCCACGGAGCATCTTTGTCTGAGATGTAGTGTTTGGGGAGGACACCATCCCTGGTGCACACGCCTGTGCTTTGCTAGCAAAGTATGTATTGGCTTCCTCACAGCTCTTCAGGGTTTCCCACTGTTGGCCAGAAACATGAGTCCAACAGCATTGAGAGGACGTTGTCATGACCAAGCCATGAACTGTGACAAGTTGGCATGCATTTCTAGCTCATTTTCTATGATCCAAAAAGGGAAGTCGGCCTTCTAGAGAGGCATTTCTCAACTTGTGGGTTGAAACCCCTTTGGGGGATTGAATGACCTTTTCACAGGGATTGTCTAAGACCATTAGAAAAAAATACAGAAATTTACATTATAATTCATAACAGTAGCTGTTGGTACTCTGTTCAAGCTCCACCCCACAGTTACCTGGCAATAGCCAGGTATGCCCCGCCCCACATGTCTGGCCCACTATAAGAAGGGCTGCCTGCCCCTCCTCTCTTCCCTCCCCCTCCCCCCTCTTTCCCTTCTCCCTTCTCATCCTCTCACCTCTCTGCCCCTCTTGGGCTCCCCTCCCCCCTCTCTCCACATGGTCATGGCCGGCCTCCCCCCTCTCTCTCTCTGTCTCTCTCTCTCTCTCTCTCTCTCTCTCTCTCTCTCTCTCTCTCCTATACCATTGACTCTCATCCTATTCTCTAAATAAACTCTATTCTATACCATGTTGGCGTGTGTGTGGTCCTTCAGGGGGAGGCGATGCCTAGGCATGGGCCCGCTTAGGTATCCCCCTTTCCCCATGCCGCAGTGCCATACTCACTAACACCCTTTCTCTCTTTTAAATCCCATCAATGGTGCCGAAACCCGGGAACATCAACAACCCCATTAATAAACAAACCATCAGTAGCAAAACTACATTTATGAATTAGCAATGAAAATCATCTTATGGCTGGGAATCACCACAGCATGAGGCATTAAAGGAGCATAGCATTAGAAAGGTTGAGAACCATTGCTGTAGTGTGTGTGTGTGTGTGTGTGTGTGTGTGTGTAGATGTAAATGTAAATGTGTGTGTTCCTGTGTGTGTGGTTTTGCTCAAAGCGATCCAGTGGTCTAGAGAAGTCAAAAATCATCCAAGTCTCACAATGACAATGCTTGAGGCGGTTGTAGAGGTTGAGGTTGCTTCCTTTTAAAACCCGCTGCCTATGGCGTCAGTGTGACACTTGGCCAAGCTGTTGCTACCCAGTTCTTTTCTCCCTAAAGTGTTTAGCAGGTTTCCACTTCATGCAGACACAGACCCCGGAGGGACTTTCCTCTCTAGTGAATGTTCCTTACAGTATTGAATTTGGCTTCAGTTCCCACAGAGCAGCTTTTGCCAGCTTTACAAACAGATCAAAACCTCCTTAAGCTCATGCTGTAGGCTTTTTCTTTTCTGTGAGGCCTGCCTGGCTCTCCCAACCGCCACATACCAGTTAGGCTTGGTCACAGACATCCTGACACGGCCCCAGTCCCTGCCCACAAGGGAACAGCAGCCATCCATTATTACCGGATCCAGCCCTCAGAATTATTTGGTAAAAACAGCCTTGATACACACACACACACACACACACACACACACACACACACACACACACACACACAGAGAGAGAGAGAGAGAGAGAGAGAGAGAGAGAGAGAGAGAGAGAGAGAGAGACTCAACTGTTGGAGGCAGCATGTTTTAGGAGAAATATGAGCAAAAAGGGATTTCTAACTCAGAAGACTGAGCCGAAAATAGGTCAGCTGCTCAAAATAGGTCTTACTGCTCAAAGCAGTAAGATTTCCTGACATGATGATGGCGCCGCCGAAAGAATGGCAGGACTTTGCAGAGGGACCTGCGGTCTTCCCTTCCTGTCCTATTTCCTAGGTAGAACCTCCAGCTCTTTGGGAGAAAACCCGAGAGGCACTTACAGGCTACGTTCTTACTTGCTTTGCAAGCTTGGGCAGGATGTCCCCGCCGACCACGTGCCAGGATTTTTATCTATAAAACGAATGCAGCAATGCAGCTTATAGGAAGATGGTGAGCAGTAAGCGAGGCAGCGACTCTCAGAATTCTGTCTAAGCTCCACCCCACCGTTACCTGGCAACAGCCAGGTAGGCCTGGCCCACTATAAAAGGGACTGCTTGCCCCTCCTCCCTCTCTTGCCTCTCTTTCTTGCCTCTTGCCCTCTTCCTCTCCCTCTGTCCCAGTTCTGCCTCTACTTCTCTACTCTCTCCTCCTCTCTGCCTTTTTCTGCCTCGACTACCCTCTTCACTCCCCTCCCCATGCCCTCAATAAACTCTATTCTGTGCTATACTGTTGTGTAGCTGGTCCCCCGGGGGGATGCCTTGGCATGGGCCCCCGCTGAGACATCCCCTCCCCCCCACACCTCACCACACTCCCACAGAACATATCTAAATAGCTCTTTATCTTTTGTATAATCACAACAGTGCCAGCCAGCGCTCAGCCTGGTGCTTGGTGCTTGATAAAGAAACCGTGGGTAAATTGCGCCTCTTATCACAGGTTTTATGTCAGCGAGGTTCGGTTGATTCCCCCATGTCAGCTGTTGTTACTAGCACAGGTAATGCCCCCCCCCCCCAGGAAACTGGCCATGTGCCTTGGGGGCTTGTCCTGGCTCACTAGGGGAGGGAGGCAGGCACAGCTCTGGCCCAGGGATCCTGTCTCTTAAGCAGAACGGAAAGTCAAGTTGGAGAACTGCTGATGTTCTCACCTCTGCAGAGCCTGCCAGGTGTGCTTTTCTTTGAGTAAGATGAAAGCACCCCACACACCCTTCCTCCACCTCTTTTTTTTTTTTTTAATTTTATTTATTTTTTAGATCCTGTGGTAGGTTGAATATGTTTGGCCTAGGGAGTGGCATCATCAACCTCACCATCATTGTCACAGACTTTAAGGGAAAGACTCACTCCTCCCTCTCCTCCTCTACATCCTCCTCCACAGTGACCCCCGGTGCAGGGTCAGAACAGCAGAACCAGAGCAGCTGGAGCTCAGAGAGTACAAAGCCTAACCCCGCCCACCCCACCCCCACCCCGCTCCTCCATGCCAAAGGACGACGTGTCAGCAGGAAATGGTGAATCTTTCTGAAATTGCGCATGGAACTGTGAAACTATGAATCAGGGGATGAGATTCCAACCTTCTACCTGCCCATGCTGCCTGCACCCTGGAGAGTCTTCTGTGGACGACCTCGTAGTGATGCTGCCAGGAGAGGTTCTGCTTGCCGTGGGCATCTGGCACCAAGGAATTTCGTGCCCTGACAGTTACTCTTGACACTTTGATGTATTCCATTGTTTTATATGATTTTCCTAACAATCATTTATAATTGGATGTGCTCCTGAATCTAATATATATATATATATATATATATGTATGTATATGTGTGTGTGTGTATATATACAGTCTGCTGTGCACAATTTTCCATGTACATTACAACTGGTTTTGTTTCTGAATGTTGAAGAGGGTTGGGAGGGGTCGGGAACTTTTATTTATTGTGTTCACAGACTCCATCCTGTCAGCATATCCTCTTAAGTTTAGTTCTTTCTTCCAGCTATACTCTGCACTATCAGTTTTGATATAACTATACACATAAATATAAAATTATATATAAACAAAAAGGGAGGTGCTGCCTTGTTGGAGTGGGTGTGGCCTTGTTGGAGGAAGTGTACCACTGTGGGCGTGGGCTTGGAGACCTTTCTCCCAGCTTCCTGGAAGTGAGTCTTCTGTTTGCTTTCAGGACTAGAAGTAGAACTCTCAGCTCCTCCAGCGCCATGGCTGCCCGCGTGCTGCCACGCTTCTGCCATAATGATCATAAACTGAACTTCTCAATCTGTAGGCCAGCCCAATGGAATGTTTTCCTTTATAAGAGTTGCCGCGGTCATGGTGTCTCTTCACAGCCAGGCGTTGGCTGCTTTACAACCTGTTTGAAGCTATTTAGGATCAGGTGGGTTGGTTGTTTTTTGTGTCTTTCAGGATGAGCCTTTGAACCTTTGCATTTCCTTCCCTCTAGGCCAGCTCTCAAATCCAGGTACGGGCCAGGGCCAGCACTGTCTCACAGCTTTGGAGTTTGTTACATATGCAAGCACCTGGTCTCGCTTTCACTGCATGGAGCAGACACTATGAGATGAGGCCCAGAAGGCTGGGCTTTTAATAAGCTCTGCTTGTGACTCCGATGCCGACCACTGGCCTATGCTTCTAGACCAGGTTTCTCTCTAACACACTCTCTGTTTGCACTGTGAACCACCATAGTGACAGGCATAAAGAGAAGGGCTGTAGACTCCGCCAATCTTATCTGCCATCCAGATGGATCTTGTCTAATGATCACTTGTATAGTTTGCGGTGAGGAATCCTGTGTGATGGGTGTTCCTGTTGGAGGAGTGTCTACCACTCAGTCCTATGTATTAACTTCCTGTCTTCCCTCACTCTGGGCGACCCATGTCTATCCAGCCAGCAATGTCCTTTCGCAAGAACTTGATCATCTCCAATTAGTCTAAAGAGGTTCCTTGTGCAGCATAGGAACATTTCTGGATTTTCCTGGTTAGCTTTGGCCCGGCTTTCTCTGTGCTCTGGGAACAACTCTCTCCATCTTGAGAGTGATGTCATTGTAAGGACCGCCTGCAGCTACACAGAGCCTTCCTAGTGCTTGCCTGGGTCTCACAGAGCTTTGCTCCATGAGCGCTTTGGAAATGGGGCTTCTCGTCTATGTTAGGCCTCTTCAGGCTCTAAGAGTGCTAAAGAGAGTGGGTTTTGAGAGAATCTTCCTTAGAGCTCATCGGCTTGGTCCAGCTATGTATGTGTCTGAGATCTCACTCTAACTCAAAGGAACTGGGGCTCTTCCGGTGCGCCATGCTCCTCCCACCCCAGACTCACGGTGGGATCATCTGGTTAGCTCTACCTCCCCGCCTCCACCAGTCATAACCTGTTCCAATATATACCTGCAGCATCTCTCAGCTGATGTCCCACGATCCTGGGATCTCAACATTTTGGGCTCTCCATCGCAATTTGGGCTTTATGCTCACGGTTTCATGAAGACGTCCCTCAGAATGTCCTTGCAAGAACTCTGACGCTGCCATTATATCATCTGACCACAACAGCTCTCAGGACCCACAGTGCAAGACTCCTGGACCCAGTCACTGTTGAATCTTTGACGTCTACAAAACTAGTATAGTGTGGATGTCGCTGTGGAAGTGTGCAGCAGCTTTGGGTAGAGCCTGGCCGTTCTCAGTAGCATTTGCGTCTATGTGCTGACACTGGGGAACATCTCCCTTGGCAGTTGTTTTGGGGCAGGGGATCCTTTCTGTGGCATTCTTCGTTCAGACTCTCTCCTCTACGTGAATTTACATTTTCATAAGTAAGACCCTTCTGGGGCTGGAGAGATGGCTCAACGGTTAGGAGCGCTGACTGCTCGTCTGGAGGTCCTGAGTTCAAATCCCAGCAACCACCTGGTGGCTCACAACCATCTGTAATGGGATCTGATGCCCTCCTCTGGTGTGTCTAAAGACAGCTACAGTGTACTTATATATAATAAATAAGTAAACTAAAAAAAAAAAAAAAGAGCCTTCCGTGGCCATGTCACCAGGATACTTTTCCTGTTGTCCCATCGAAGAATGCCAGGCTTCCCTTTCACGGCATTATCAGTATAAGAACCGCAGTTACAGTTGGACCTCCCTTGACCTTAACTTCAGACTCATTCCGTCACCTTTCCTTGCCAAACTGCTTATTTTTCAAACCTTTCTGCTTGGCTTGTTTCTCTCTCTCACACTGTGTGATGGGTTTATAAAAATGATAAACAGATAGGGAATATGTTCTCTGGGGCTGTGGTGAGGGGTGGGGGAGGGGATGTTTCAGCGGGGCCCATGCTGAGCCATGCCTTCCCCACTGAGAGACCAGCTACACGATGGTATAGTATAGAATAGAGTTTATTCTAGGCATGGGGAGGGGAGTTAAGAGGGTAGTAGAGGCAGAGAAAGGCGGAGAGAGGGCGAGAGTAGAGAAGTAGAGGCCGGCCATGAGCACGTGGAGAGAAGGGGAAGAGAATGGGAGAGGAGCAGGGAAGAGAAGAACCCAAGAGGGAAAGAGAGAAGCAAGAGAGCAAGAGGGGGAGGAGGGGCAAGAAGCCCCTTTCACAGTGGGTCAGGCCTACCTGGCTGTTGCCAGGTAACTGCGGGAAGGGGCATGCCTGGCTGTTGCCAGGTAACTGTGGGGAGGGGCATACCTGGCTGTTGCCAGGTAACTGTGGGGCGGGGCATACCTGGCTGTTGCCAGGTAACTGTGGGGAGCAGTTTAGACAGGATGTGGACCTGGATAAGGGCTGAAACCAGGACCCTTCTTAGAAACTTCCTCTGACAAGAAAATTAGGGCAGTGCTTTTAACCTTAGCTACTCTCCGATTCTCAGGGCGGAACGCAAGCCGAGTTGTTTACAACGCGCGATAACAGAAGCTGCCAATATCCAACTTCTTGATGGCCTGCCTGCTTCTCTCAGCAGTCCATGAACCGTGTCTTCCGCTGGCCACGCCTCCCTCAGCATTCTGCCCTCCAGGATGTCGCCATAAGGGCCTAGTTAGCTCTCTTTGAAGCACTCCAGAGCATATCTAGTCCAAACCCACAAATTCTAACATATTTTTCTGAAGGCCTAAGAACTGCATCCTCTGTTTTATTACTGCAACGGCCCCAGCTGTCTTCATTGAGGTTTGTGGTAGGGAGATCACAGAGGCAGGGGCTCGAGGCAGCTAGTCACATTGTTATGAAATATAATGGCGCAGTGGTGGGTGGGGGTAAGGGAGTACCTGGTGGCCCCACACCAAAGAGTCCCCCCGAACAATCATGCCATGCTACAGACTGGTATAAATGAGGTTTATTTGGAAGGGAGGAGGGTGAGGATCTGGAGAAGGGGTAGAGGAGGAGGACAGAAAAGAACAGAAACTAGTGGGGAGAGAGAGAGAGAGAGAGAGAGAGAGAGAGAGAGAGAGAGAGAGAGAGAGCTGGAGTAGCTGAGCAGTCCTCTTATACGATGCCAGGCCACCTGCATCTGGTGGCAGCACTGTTGCTAGGTCCCTGGGAGGAGCCTAGTGGAATGGCCTGTAAGCCAACGCACATTGCTAGCTTTCTCCTTGTTATTCAGTCTGAGACGTCAGCCTGAATGATGCCATCCTCATTTAAGGGGGTCTTCCCACCTCAATTAACCCAGTCTAGAAACTCCCTCACACACTGCCTTAGATAGGGTTTTATTGCTGTGAGGAGACACCAGGACCACGTTTAACCTTTTATAAAGGAGAATATGTAATTGAGGCCGGCTTATAGTTTCCAAGGTTTAGTCTAGCACCCTCATGGTGGGTAGCATGGAGGCACTCAGGCAGACACGGTGCTGAAGCAGGAGCTGAGAGTTCTATGTATGTCTTAATCAACGGGCAGTAGAAGACTGTGTCACTGGACATAGCTTGAACATCGAAGACCTCAAAGTCCCACCCTCACAGTGACACACTTCCTCCAACACGACCACACCCACTCTAACAAGGCCACACCCACTCCAATAAGTCCACTCCTCCTGGGCCAAGCATTCAGACAAGAGTCTCTGAGGGCCATTTCTATTCAAACCACACCACACAAACATACACCCTGGCTTGTTTCCATGGTGATTCTCTGTTCGATCAGGTTGACCATCACAGTGATTTCGTGCTCTTTTTATACCCAAGCTCTGTAGAGAGCTGTTGCAAATCAGTCTACAACAGTATAGAGTTTATTTGACTCTCTCATGAAGAAGAAAAGAAACTCACCACCTATTCTAACCATTTCAGGTTACAAAAGGGCACGTTGAGTCTTAGACTCCCCCTATATGGCTAGTAGCAGTTAGCTCGGGCTGGCACACTGTCGACTAAGTTCTAAGACGTCTGCATTCACTTTCTTCAGTGTTCCTGACCTGCAGTGCCTGTGAGGTGAATGTGGAGCTCAGAGGGCAGCTGGCCATACTCACACAGATGCCAGAGTCTTCTTGAAAAGGCTTTCCCTTTTTGGAGGTCTGGAAGGTCCTCTTAGTGACCTGTGAGACGTACTCAAGAAACAGCTAATGCCTGCTTTCAACAGGAAAGGCAAGTTTTATATAGAAATCCCAGTCCAGAAACACTCGTAGGTTAAAAGAAGCAGAAGCCTTACTCTTCTGAGCTATGTATGTCGATTTAAAAGGCAGGTGTCTTCCCACTGACCTGTTTCCAGGGCTGTAATCCCATTACGCTGACACTACCCTCTGAAGCTTGGTTTTGTTTAGGAATTTCACATTCCTTTCTTTGTGATGGATCAGAAGCTGTCTGGCATCCAGGCTGCATTCAGGAGCAGGCCCTTTGGCGGACCTTGCACTACTCCTCAATGTACATGCCTGAATAGCTCTCAAGTAACCATTCGCTGCCTGTCTGCCATCCGTGCTTTTAAATAGCAACTCGCTTCATAGACCTCCAAGTCCTCTCCTGAGAGATTAGCTGGTAACTTTGTCAATGACTGGAAAAAATGTGATTTTGTATTTTTGTGAGACTTGCCAGGTTGCTTTATGCTGTTGAGTGGGGCTCTCTCTCTCTCTCTCAGGCTCCTCAGTTCAGCTTCCTGCAGGCCTGCTGGTTGAAATGGGAACTATTACAAGTGGCGGAATAGCCCCATCTCCGCAGCCGTTTTTACATGTCAGGCAATGGAACAGTGTCCATGCTGAGGATTCTGAAGGGCTCAGGTTAGGAAATGACAAACTGTGGACCAAATCCCTGGATTAGCCCACACCTCCTGTTCTGCCCACCTCCATCCAGGTCATTATAAGGACACTTTCCCCCTTTACCTCTTAAGTGGTTGGAAAGGTAAAGAAAGTATTTCAGAGCACACTTAGATTAACTTCAGGCTCCATTGTCCCTAAGTAAGAGCTTATTGGAACATACCTTCCTTTCTATGCTACCCGAGACCACTTTAGCATTATCAGGTCGAGTGATTGCTACAGAAATCCGATGGCTCACAAAGGTTAACGTAGAGGCCATTCCTTCATCAAACACCCCCCAGTTACTTTTTATGTGCCAGATACTTTGCTAAGCATCGGAAATAGGAGGATATGAAAAACAATTCTTCCCGGAGTGCTCAATTTATCAGTGTGGGGTGAGGTAAATGGAAAGAGCATAATGAGGTAAATAATATAGTTGAGGTGGATGAAAAGTGCCACCGGCAGAGAAGATGGGTGGGGTCTTAGACAATCTCCACAGCTGGCAGAGGTGGGGGCCTTAGTAGCTGCAGCATCTCATGCGATACTGTGTTAACACTTTGTGTTAGTTCTCCCCAGGCTCCCTTCTCATGCATCTTTAGTCGGTTATAGAGCAGCAGGTCTTACCAGGGCAGAGGGATATATTCCAGTGTGTCAGTAGATACCTGACACACTGGAATATACCCAGCCCTGTAGACACGGCTATGTATACCTAACGACAGTGGGGATATTTCCTAGAATGTGTTGCTAAGCAACCTCATTATTCTAAGACCACTGCAGAGTATACTTACACAGACTAAGATGTCTCCCAACACCACGAGGTAGTGTAATCTTTTCAAAAGAAAGATTTATTTGGATTTTTCTGTGTATGGACATTTGCTTGAATGCAGGTATATGTATCACAGGTGTGGGGTACCTGTGGGGATAGGAGAGGGTAATGGGTCCCCTTGAACTGGGGCTACAGACAATTATGAGCCGCAATGTGGGAACAGAACCTGGGTCCTCTTGGAGAGAAGCAAGTACTCTTCATGACTGAGCCACTCTCCAGCCTCTAAGCAGTGTAATCCTTTGGAGTACCTTGTATGTGGGCTGCTCTGACTACAGTATAAATTAAATACACTAAAAGAAAATCAACAAAAACAAGGGTAATGAACTAGAACAAATAGAAAAATACATGGAATAAAAGTTATCTGAAACGTGACCTTTTATCTCCCAACTTTTTCATTTAATATTTTCAGATTATAGCAACTGAACCCATGGAAAGAGGAACGCAGATGGAAGTATTAGGTTGCTCCTAGCACGGATAAATTTTCTATTTTATGTTTCACCTTGATGAGTAGAAGGAGGTACAGTGTTGATGTCAAGTGTCGATGCTGGAATTGCAGTGTTTGGATTGCCACTTCTCCGCAAGATCTGCCTGCGAGGGTTTTGAGAAGGTTCAGTGTGTCAAGCCCTCGACGAAGCACGAACCACAACCCAGGAAAGACAGGCAGTAAGTGACCACCTATGCCAGGTGTTGTCACCTGCATTCTCATTGCTACCTATTTCCTGGCTCTGTCCCTCTGAGCCACAATCTACTGGTTATAGGGGCAGCAGGTGCAAAGGTCCAAGAAACTGTGGTTAATGCTGCTTGAGGCTGCTCCCATGACCGTGTGTAGCATCTACAAAAGTACAAGGGCCTCAGATCATATGGGTAGATTCAGCAGACTTTATTATATTTTATTCTTTGAGAAGATTCAAGTCTGACTATGGAGGTGAGTAAGAATAGATCAGAATAGTCGTGATTGTATCAAAGAATGAGGGACAAAGCTAACACCATGTGTGACAGGCAGGGTTAGGGATGGCCGATGACAACAATGATGGTGACTTCCCACTGTGATCCCGGAAGGACGACAGAGTGTGTACATATAGTGACTGGCCCTTGATGAACACATGAGATGACGCTTCAGGTAATGGAAACAATTTAGTATAAGAGTATTTGGGCAAAGGTTTCAAAATAACACATTTGAGCCCTGTTGTCAGTGATTTTGTGAATGATCCCTCAAGGTCTATATATGGAGGTCTATATTGCTTATATTCTATAGGCAATAATGGCACAAAGGAAACAATCTGAACACCTAGCTGATTGGTAAGAGGTGTTGTTATGACAAATGTATTTCTTTGTGTGTGTGTGTGTGTGTGTGTGTGTGTGTGTGTACGCGCGCGTGCTCGCATGTGTGCCACACTATACATATGGCGGTCAGAGGAGAGCTTTTAGGAGTTGCTCCCTGCTTTCCTCTTTGCTGAGACAGGCTTTTCTTGTTTCTGTTGCAGAGTACTCCAGGCTAGCCGCCTGGAAGCTTCCAGCCCGTTCTCCTGTCTTGCCTTCCAGCTTTAGGAATGCTGGGATCACAGATGTGTGCTGCTGCCTCTGGCATTTCGGAGTGGGTTCTGTGACTCAGACTCAGACCATCGGGTGTTTGTGACGAGCATTTTACCCACGGAGCCATCTCTTCATCCCAAATGAGGTTTTAAAAGCTCATGGAACACAAAGAGAAAAGGGACACCCCCACCACCACCACCACCACACAAAGGCATAGAGCTAGCCCAAATGAGAAACAACAAGCCACAGAAAAGTGGAAACGACAGAAGGGCTGGATCTGAGGGTCATTTTTACTATTACGGGAACTGGCAAACCGACATAAATTTGGTTGAGTTTTGTTTCCCAGGTGCTGGGATTATAGGTGGGTGCCGCCAGGCGGAGCAAGAATGTAGCGATGTGCTGAGATAGATTTGGGGGCTCCCAGGTTCAGGAAAAATGTTTACTCATTATACACAGGCAAAACACACAGAGGAGACAGATGAGAATGAGAGGGGCAAAGGACTGAATCGGAGAATGTGCATATTGTGAGGCACATGAAGGGCCACGAACAATAAAGAGGAGAGAATGCTACCGGTCAGGGCTGGGGACGTTCAAAAGGCCAAGGTTGGGTGAGACGGGTGCCAACACGTGTTGTTAGCACTTGGGAAGTGGAGGCAGGAAGGTAACAAGTTCATAGGTTACATGAGACCCTGTCTCCAACGACAAACACACAA
The DNA here is from genome assembly GCA_964023405.1 of Apodemus agrarius. Lineage (NCBI taxonomy): Eukaryota > Metazoa > Chordata > Mammalia > Rodentia > Muridae > Apodemus > Apodemus agrarius. The sequence goes on from OZ030014.1 coordinate 49,193,066, forward strand.
AAGCCAAGCCCAAACCAAAGGTTTTCAGGGAATGGCTGTGTCAACAGAGCCAGAGAGAAGCATGAGGGATATAGACGGAAAGAGGGTATTTTATCTCCAATTCACTGAACACCTTTATGCAGGGTTGTCCCACCAGAATATTAACATTTTGGTGCTTTAGCGGCTCAGTGCGTAAGAAGGAAGGTAGGTAGCACCCCTTCGACATCATGATTCCATGGAGTCGCACTAGTTTGCCATGAACTTGGATGTAATAGGCACCGGTCTATGGAATGAGAAAGGCCTATCATAGTAGCTGCCTCTGTATCCTTGCTGGTCCCTTTCTCCAGGGCTCTGGCTTCTTGTCTGTGCCTCAGCGAGAAAGTCAGCTATTATCCTAGAAAGAAAAGCCCAGGCTATGAGACCACAGCAGTGAACTTCTAGGAAATCATGATCCCAACCAGCCGAGGTTAAACCACCAAACTAAAACAAAAAGGTAACAAAGATTGTCACTGTGTCATGTGGAGTTAAATGTCTTTCTTGCTGCACATAAGGCACCATGAGCTAGAGAGAACACCCCAGAGGCATTTTTTTTTATTGGTTGGAACAGCAAGAAATAAAGACTAAGATAAATTTAATATTTAACTCTAAATCTTTAGTCTCCCTCATTAGCTGACTTGCCTGCAGCCACACTGCTGTAAATTAAACGGCCCGTGCTGGTGTGTTGCCAAAATGCACATTCGGTGAATGTTAACAGTGCTCACTCTAACACCCGATCAAGTTAAAAAACAAAAAGTAATCTGTTTGCCATCAGGAGAGGTCATTAGAGAGGGTGGTTAACAAAAACAAGCTGTTAACTTCTTCTGGAAGTCTGAGTTAGAGACCGGTCCCATTGCCAGCCCCCATGCTGGGGTTTGTGGGACACAATTCACAGAGTGTTCTTTGGATGGGGACCTCCTCACAGTGAAGCTGGTTCATGGTTCTCTCGTCAAATCGTTACCAAAGTATCGTTGCCCAGAGGGATGAAGAAGACACCTTCAGCCAGCAAAGCTGATGAAGATACACTAATGCCTTTGTGTGGAATGCCACAGAGAAGGGCCCAGGGGCTGAATTGTACAGACAGGGGAGCCACTGTGCCAGGTCAGAGAAACCCCTTCCTGTGAGTGGCTGGTAGAAACCAGGTTTGTTCCTCTGCCACCTTTAACGCATTTGTCATTGTCTTCGTTTGTCCGTGTGACAGAGAACAAGGGCTCTTATTCTAGAAACGCTTACTGGGCAGCACAGACTGCTTATTATGCAAGCAGAAAACCCTTGAAACGGTACAAAGGGCGAGCTGCGTGCTCCCTTGTGGGGAATGTTTATGCCTTTGTATCATGTGCACAGAATTCCTCTATTCAAAAAGAAAAACAAAGCAAGCGAAAAAATGCAAACAGGGAGAGAAGTCACATTAAATTATATCTGTGCTAAAGGGTAATCTAGGACATATTAAAATATTAGAGAGCTTATTTGCACACATCAGAGTTCGCAAGGGACAAGATGTCTTTGTTCTTCAGCTTTGTCTCCTCTGTTAGAACCCAGACCCCAGCAGTAAACACACCCTTCCACCTGTCGGCCTCATCTGGCTCCATCCTGGAGGTATCAGCAGGCCTGTTCTTAGCCCAGATTTTTCTCAACCTTGGCTGTATACTAGGCTCGCCTGGGTAGCACTGATGTCTCTCAGTGCCCTAGCCACCCCTCCAGACCAAGTACAGCATTGTCTGTAGGGCTGTGGTGCAGGCGTGGGTATCTTCTAATGCTTCCTAAATGTTTCCAACACGGAACCAAGTTTGAGATCACTGCATTTTCAACTCTGATCACTTGGGTCATCAGAGTGGCCCCGGATCCAGGAGTCAGGATAGTATTCAAAGTTCCCCCAGGTGGTTCTCACCTGCAAACCTTCTTGCTTTAAACCGATCCTTCAAATGTGGTCACACCACGGACCCCATTAGAAATGGCCATGCCCCTCGTTAAAGCGGCTGTTCCCAGGCCCTCTCCAGACCAATCAGAAATGGAATCCACCTATTTTTGTAAGCTCTCTGGGTGATTCAGGTCCTTACAGTATTTGAGTCCCACATTTTAAAACTTCATCTCTAATTGTAGATTTCTCAACTCCCAGAGAGAGAGAGAGAGAGAGAGAGAGAGAGAGAGAGAGAGAGAGAGAGATCTAGTCCTATACACTAAGGAAGGTGGAATTTATAGTACTAAGCATGTTCAAACACCAGGAAATACCAGCCAGTTAAAAGAACAGGATTTTGAATGGCTGCTATAGCATTTGATTCCTTAACAGTACACAGGGCTTGTGTGTGCTCCTGCAGAAATGCTCGTGTGTGCGCTCCTACAGGAATGCTCGTGTGTGCTCCTGCAGGAATGCTCGTGTGTGCTCCTGCAGGAATGCTCGTGTGTGCTCCTGCAGGAATGCTTGTGTGTGCTCCTGCAGGAATGCTTGTGTGTGCTCCTGCAGGAATGCTCGTGTGTGCTCCTGCAGGAATGCTCATGTGTGCTCCTGCAGGAATGCTCGTGTGTGCTCCTGCAGGAATGCTCGTGTGTGTGCGCTCCTACAGGAATGTTCGTGTGTGCTCCTGCAGGAATGCTCGTGTGTGCTCCTGCAGGAATGCTCGTGTGTGCTCCTGCAGGAATGCTCATGTGTGTGTGCTCCTGCAGGAATGCTTGTGTGTGCTCCTGCAGGAATGCTCGTGTGTGCTCCTGCAGGAATGCTCGTGTGTGCTCCTGCAGGAATGCTCGTGTGTGCTCCTGCAGGAATGCTTGTGTGTGCTCCTGCAGGAATGCTCGTGTGTGCTCCTGCAGGAATGCTCGTGTGTGTGCGCTCCTACAGGAATGTTCGTGTGTGCTCCTGCAGGAATGCTCGTGTGTGCTCCTGCAGGAATGCTCGTGTGTGCTCCTGCAGGAATGCTCGTGTGTGCTCCTGCAGGAATGCTCGTGTGTGCTCCTGCAGGAATGCTCGTGTGTGCTCCTGCAGGAATGCTCGTGTGTGCTCCTGCAGGAATGCTCGTGTGTGTGCGCTCCTACAGGAATGTTCGTGTGTGCTCCTGCAGGAATGCTCGTGTGTGCTCCTGCAGGAATGCTCGTGTGTGTGCGCTCCTACAGGAATGTTCGTGTGTGCTCCTGCAGGAATGCTCGTGTGTGCTCCTGCAGGAATGCTCGTGTGTGCTCCTGCAGGAATGTTTGTGAGTGCTCCTGCAGGAATGCTCGTGTGTGCTCCTGCAGGAATGCTCGTGTGTGCTCCTACAGGAATGCTTGTGTGTGCTCCTGCAGGAATGCTCGTGTGTGCTCCTACAGGAATGCTTGTGTGTGCTCCTGCAGGAATGCTCGTGTGTGCTCCTGCAGGAATGCTTGTGTGTGATCCTGCAGGAATGCTTGTGTGTGATCCTGCAGGAATGCTTGTGTGTGCTCCTGTAGGAATGCTCGTGTGTCTTGTGTGTGATCCTGCAGGAATGCTTGTGTGTGATCCTGCAGGAATGCTTGTGTGTGCTCCTGTAGGAATGCTCGTGTGTGCTCCTGCAGGAATGCTTGTGTGTGCTCCTGCAGGAATGCTCGTGTGTGCTCCTGCAGGAATGCTTGCGGCTTGTTTTGTGGGTACAGAGGTCCTCTATTAAAAAGAGAAAAACAGATCAACTGAAATGCAAACAGCGAGAGAAATCACCTTAAACTTGATTTGTGCTAGAGGGTAAAATGAGGCATATTAAAGTATGAGAGAGTTTATTTGGGCAAATCGGAGTTCACAGGTTGGGCAGCCCCAAACTGCAGATGGTCTGATGCCCATGGCCAAGGCCAGGGGAGAAGGTTTTTACAGTGACAGATGGGATGGCTGCCGCAGGGCCGGTGTTCATCGGCAGCTATTTTTCGGTAAGTCTCTTGCTCCTAGGATATAATAGTTTGTGTTGGGATGGATTTTATTTGCTTATGTAGGAACCCAGGACACGGGTGCTACCTTAGTCTAAAGCCAATTAGTTAACATTACTTAGCGCCTGGGAAGTGACACTATTAGGAGGAGTGGCCTTATTGGAGGAGGTGTGGTCTTGTTAGACGAAGTGTGTCACTGTGGGGTTGGGCTTTGAGGCTCCTAGGCTGAATTACTTCATCAGAAGTACCCCTATCAGGAAGGATAGCTTATGTATCCTGAACCCCAGGGAAAGCAAGACCATGTGGAGAAAATAAGGAACGAGTCACAGGAGTCTGGAGCCAGACTTTGCCGAGTTTATGTTTTCCTTCATGTTTAGTGTTGGCCTTCATCTACAATGTAATGGTGGATGCAGATTCAGACTGCGATGGTCAGAAAAGAAATAGAGGCTCCTTGTTCTCATCAGGCTCTCGGTAATGATTCTTATTAAGGTCTTGGTGCCTAGCAAGCTTCTGGGAAATTCTGTCTTATATTCTCTTGAGGCCACCAGGTGGCAGCAGCAGTTTGTGATCCAGCCCAGGTGATGGTTAGCGAAGGTGACTTTCCTTTGGTTAGTGACTGGTCACAGAAAAGGGGACTGTGTTAGGCAGGTATCAGCATATCAAAAATTCTACTGACCACCACAGGTAAACAGATGGAGGGAAAATGTAAACGTTAACACTCCCCAGTAAATGCAATGAATTTAATCTATAGAAGGGAAAGGAATTGTAACATTTCCAGTCCTACTGTGTGCTAAACAGCTTCTGTGCTGTCTCTCATGGGAGTATTAACAAGGCTGTGGATGATGAATACCAATGCTTTCATTTTATAGGAGGGAAGCCAGCACTGTAATAGGTTTAAGAACCCGCCTGCAGTCCCAGGCAACCAAGGATCACAGGGACAGGATTTGGCCACTGACTTCTATCGTCATTATACCATGTCAGCCTGCTCTTGGTGTCAGGCACCAGTTGAAGTGAACTCTGGAGGATGGCTGGGGGTTGGATCACAGAATAAATAGTTCAGTGTGGGTGGGGGGAGAGCATTAGCCAACTAGCAGAATTTTGATGAGACAATGGCCTGTTTTGTGTCCCGGAGCCGATGGTTAAAGCTATAAGTGTCAAGCGTGCTCTCTAAACCCAAACCATGCTGTGATGGTTTGAATACGCTTTGTACATGGGAAGTGGCACTATTAGGAGATGTGGCCTTATTGGAGGAGGTGTGGCCTTGTTAGACGAAGTGTGTCACTGTGGGGCTGGGCTTTGAGGCTCCTAAGCTCAAGCTGTACCCAGTGGGGAAGAGAGATTCAGTCTTCTCCTGGTTCCCTTCAGAACAAGACGTAGAACTCTCAGCTTCTTCTCCAGCACCACGCCTGACTAGATGCTGCCATGCTTTCCAACTTGACAACGGACTGAACCTCTGAACCTGTAAGCTAACCCCAATTAAATGCTGTCCTTTATAAGAGTTGCCTTAATTATGGTGTTTCTTCACAACAACGGAAACCCTAACAAGACACATGTGGATTACCAAGTTCAGCTTCTTGGAACTATAGCAGCAAGTGTTGGCTTCACCGTTTTGTGCTTCCTCCAGTGGATCACATGCGCTCACCTACCCAGGTGCTACCTTTGAATCCGAGAATGAAAGACACATACCATTAGCTTATTTTTGAAATGCCTTGGCTACCTCAAAAGCTGGGCACTCCTAAATCTTCCCCTGCTAGTCCAGGCCCAATTGGGGAAGTGGCCGGTGGCCATTTACCTGAAATCTCACATGGTTGGGTGGCTTTATCTCCTGCATCCCTTCCTTCTACCCAGAGTCATGGTGATTCTCTCAGTTACTCTGCGTCTTCACCCTCTCAAAACTAAAGGTCCAGCCCTGTACCCAGCCATTGGCCATTGGCATCTTTATTGACCTATCAACAACTAACTGGGGACAAGGACCTTTAGTGTTTGGACATGAAGATTCCTGATTGAATTGCATTAGAAACAACCTCCAACAGGAATCAGAGGAGTCTTAAGCTAGGAAGCAAATAGTGTTTCTCCTTATACGATATGACTCTGAGGTGACAGGTTTTAAGTCACATGGAGTGTCAGTGGGAATATTTATTAATAGAAGCTTCCCTCATACTTCATCCTTTATATATAAACGATACACATGCACCTATACTTCACAATACCAGTTCACTCTTACTGGGTAAGTGAAATTATCTTTTAATAGTTTCCTGTCCCTTTCTTTTTCACACATTTCAAATTTTTGGTTGGCTAATCTTTGATTCTATGTTACTAAGGGTTATTATTTGCATTATCTCCACACTTTTGAAAAGGATAGTTGTAATATGATTGAAGAGGATTTATTATGAACTGAGAGGTGTGATTCATCTTCTCTAGTGAAAGATCTTCTTGTAGGACTAGCCTTTTGGCTTTGTAAGGTCAAAGGCATGCCAAGGTCAAATGGATGCTTATCTCTAACATGATCAAAGTCAAAGACTGCTTGATGTATTTGAAGTTATATAAGGAGAAGGAGAGGGAGAGTAAGAAGGTCTGATCGTATACTTTATTATTAGAAAAATATAGCTGTTGTGCTGGCTAATCTTTATCAAATTTGGAATTCCGTAGGAGATTCTCCCATAGAAGAATCCCATAGGAGCCATGGCCACTAGGCATGTCTGTTAGGGTGTTTCTAGGGAGGTTTTAAATTAGGATGGGAGAGTTATCCTAAGGTTGGGTGTACCAACCCATGGGCTGGAATCCAGGACTGAATACATGGTGGGGTGGTGAAGAGGAAAGAAAGGGGAATTAAACAGTAGCATTTGTCTCTAGCTGCTTCCTGACTCTTTATGCAGGATAACCATGTGTCTCATGTACTTCCTGCCATAACTTCCATGCCATTCTGTACTGTGTTGTCTCTTAAATTGCTTCTTGGCAGGTGACTGGTCCCAAACCTCACTTGCTGTGTACTGCATGCCCTCGTTCCGTACTCAGCACCACATGCTTTCTTCGTTCTGCATTGCTTGGCTGGTTTCCTCGTTTGTTAAATCTCACATCTCTTTTTAAATTGGATTTGCTTTGTGTTTTGATAAAATGCCTCCTTAATAATTTCAGGAAGTACTGAATAGGGAGGGTAATTTTCAAATACAAAGATGTGTGTGTCTCAACGTTACACTACTCAACCGAAACTTCTGGAGGACTTTGTTCTCTTAATTCTCTCTTAACAGTCTTAGAAATCTCTTGTTTTTAATTAGTAAGAAGTCATTGTGTGTAAGTTATATTTCTTAGGTGGTATTTTGAAAAAATTCTGTTTTGAAAAAGCCCATCCCAGCATCAGGTCCAGCCCTGTACCCAGCCAGGCTGGAACTCACTAAATAGATTTAGGCTGGCCTTGAACTCACAGCAATCTTCCTGTCTACTGAATGCTGGTGTTAAAGGCTAAGTCACTGTACTCAAATGGCCAGGTTTCTTTCTTTCTGGGGTGGTTGGATCGAGGCTGTCCATCCTAGAAGTTGTTATGTAGATCAGACAAGCCTTGAACTCACAGAGATCTTCCTGCCTCTGCCCTCATTGGTGGTTTTATAGGCTGGTATGGAGATACCAGTTTGCTTTAGAGCACTTCTTTACTCTCAATAAAAAGGAGAAGATGGTTAAGGCTTCAAAGCTATGACCTAATCCATTCTTCTTTATAGTATAAAAAGCCTGGTCCTTGCTGATGTGGAGATGCACATCTTTAGTCCCAGGCACAGAAGCAGGCACATTCCTGTGAGGTTGAGGCTAGCCTGGTCTACATAGTGAGTTCTAGCCCAAATAGAACTATGTAGTAAGAGCCTTTACAAAAGAAAACAAAGAGACAAACAAAATAACAAAAAACAGATTCTTTGGCTGATAAAACTGAATTTACTTTTAAGTATAGTGAAAACCTGTCAGGGTCATAATATTTGCTGTACTTTTTTCCAGGATGCCTGAGTGACTATACTGCCACCCCTGCTCCTGGTAAACGAAGTAGTGTACCATCCTTTCTTCTATCTCCACACCCACACATACAAGGGCAGCATAACTCTGCTGTTAGAATGTGGTGCCAGTATTGAGGAGACAGCGCCATGGCAGAATGTCTACCTAGTATATCTAAGACACCAGATTCATTCCCAGTTGCTATATCCTTTCCCGGCTCTCCCTACCTACCAGGATGTGTCTCCTAAGAATGAGAGAAGAAGGCCGGGTGTGGTGGCGCACACCTGTAATCCCAGCACTTGGGAGGCAAAGGCAGGCGGATTTCTGAGTTCGAGGCCAGCCTGGTCTACAGAGTGAAACAAAGAAAAGAAAAAAAAAAGAATGAGAGAAGAGAGAAATTTTGTTAAGGAACACTTCAGAAAAGGAAATTTGACTTACATTGACACTAATGCTTTAAATGGACCAGTACAGTAGTTCATTGAAAGAAAGTATTCACGCCAGCATTACATCTTCAAAGGAAGGCACTGCTGTGCAGTAGTTTCCTTCACATTAAAACATTCTCTCCTTGATGGAGCAAGAAGGCTCACCAACTCCAGAAATCTGGGAAAACATACAAGGTGTGGGAAGTAAACGAAACTTACAAGACTCAGGACATTCCTGAAAATTACAAGATTCACAAGCCTTTACACCCCCCAAAACCATAAAAGCAATAAATACTTGTTATGGGGAAGAGAGCACCTTGGAGTCATCAGGGAGCTCCAGGAATGGAGCTTTAGTGAGTCATTGCCTATGCTGGGGTGGGCTTTTTCATAATGTACTTTCTTTGGGTCATCCATGTTTCTATAAGAAATCCTTTACCCAAAAGCAACACCAGTAAGCTCACTGGTTCGCCGAGACTTGGAAAGAGTTGTTCTCTTAGTCTGCTGTTAGTGCCCAATCAGGAGTGAATACACATTTGTCCTTAGGAAAATTCACATAACAGGCAGTGCGGAGATTGCTGAGGGGCTTCCAAAACTTGAGTACATTGATGCTGGTTTGAGTGGTGGGTGGTTGAGAGTAAAGGAGCATCCCTGGCTGGGACTAGTCCTTCAGACCAGGCCTCAGTTACAGGCTGTAAAACTAGGGGCTTGGTTTAGTGGGGGGTATGTGCTTTCCTATCATGAACCTCTGAGGTCCCAATAGTAACAAGGCTTTCCTCTTTGCTTGTCAATGTGTGAAAATTAAACAAAGACTGGTATTTGAGGAAATCCCAAGACAATGTTGCTCCAAGCATTTGCTACTCTGTTTCGAGGTGTTAAAGGACAGATGAAGGGGGGATTAAGTACAGATGGAATCTAGCACCTAAGAATGGGACTTTGAGCGTGCAGAGACGACTTAGTGGCTAATAGTGTGTAGTGCTCTTACAGAAGACCTGAGCTCAGTTCCCACTACTCAGGTCAAGAGGCTCCATCTCCAGGGGATCTGATATGACTGGCCTTGGTGGGCACCTGTACACACACACACACACACACACACACACACACACACACACCACATATGCACATGCATGGACACACACACACAATTAAAATTAAACAAAAAATTTTAAAAGCTTAATACTAAATACATATTAAGTATATTCTACAGTAAAGTTCAAGGAAATTTTTGAATGTTGGTATGATTACATTCAGAATTGTTCCAGACTTCAAGAAAGAAGTTCTTAGTCACTTCATTTCTATTTGAGTAGATACATTAACATTTTTAGCACATAATCTTCAAACTTCCCCTAAGAACTTAGACTTAAGACATGTTATTACTTTGTGTTTAAACAATTACTTTGGGGATTATCTTAAATTCATCAACCATGTGTTTTTATTTCATTAAAATGGCAAACAAACTCATAAACTGTATAGTAGATAGGCTTGGGGTAATTCCCTTGAAAACAATTGTTCAAAAGGATCTCTTATAGACACCAAATTTTCTTTCCTGAGCTGAAATGAACTCAGTGATGTGTTGGCCTAGAACAATGAACTGTTATTGAGGATAGCTTATCTCCAGTGAGATTCTAGCTGCAATCAGTGGGCCTCTGGCACTCCACCATACACCCTCTCTGCTTAACATCCTCTCCCTGTAATGATTGGACAGGAGTTAGTCGAGGAAAAACTACTCTTCTTAAGATCGCCAACACCTTATGCCAACAAAGGCTTTGGCAAGCTAAGGGGCATGATTTAGTTCAGCAAAAAGTCCCGTTTCTCTACGATTCAACTGGTCAGGAAACTAATGCGAACCTTCTCTAGACTGTTTTTCAAGACCCGTGGTCAGGCTGTAGGAAGACACAGTAGGATCACCCCAAGTTGATCCCATTCTTAAAGTGCTGTTTGTTTGGTCATTACCCCCCAGCACCACTGCATCAGCAGGGCAGTTGTGCATCCTCAGAGATCGAGCTGTACACGGATGGTGTCACCTGCCTAGCATGTCATGTCACTGTCTACACTCGGTCTTTCTAGTCAGTTGGAGTGTTCATAATGAGTTCCAGCATTCCCAGTGGTTCAGAAAAGTACATAAAACTTTTCCTTGAGAAAATACGGCTTTCGCTCCCTCCTGTTTTCTACGGAGAACTTACCTTAAACACACACACACACACACACACACACACACACACACACACACAAAAGACACCTATCTGGTTAGGCCTTGACAAGGCAAAAATATAAGAAAGAGGCTGAGTACTGAGAGTTTTACAACTTATCATTCTTGCTCCATGTTTCTAAATTTTGTTCGGAAGTCACCGGATTTTTCACAGCTTCCTGCCTTTGAAAAGGCAGCGGGAAATGTAGTCGCTGCGGAATGGCTGCTTTGACTTAGGGGGCGTGAGAATGAAAAATAGTTCAAGAGCTTGCCTATTATGATACATAGTTGGCATTATGCAAATATTAATTTTCTTTAAATTCTAGCATTATAATTAGCCATTATGTACCTTTAAAATTCTTATTTCAATATACTTGGCTCATTCTTCTGACTGGGTAGTCTTTCCTCACGTACGTAATTAGATGGCTCATCAGGGGCCAAATCAATCAGTGCTGGACCTCAGGGCATGGTGGCGAGGAGCCACTCCAGATCCCACACAACGACGAGTCTGGTAACGGGCGGTATCAGTGACGCTGTAGAGACTTTCCCTCTGTCAGAAGGGATCAAGTAAAAAAAATTATGAAATCGAGGGAAACTGAGTCAGAAATTGGCTTAGGGTGCATGAAAGGGAATTGCTAGCACATGCACCTGTCTCTCTGTGAGGTCCAGAGCTGGACCCTTGACTCTGCCTGGTGACCGAGGCAAGCCTACCAACCCTTCTTCACCCAAGCCCAGAGATGTCTTAAGGATTGCTGCCTGAAAACAAGGGGAAAGAACAAAACAATAACCATAAAAAATATCCTCAAAGCTAAAACAAAAAACAAAGTGTTATGATTTGTGCATTTTCCTACAAAAGCGATTTGTTCTGTGGTAGCAGATAGAGTCTGCATTTGATTTCTACAAGATATGCAGTAATGGGTTATGTACTCCAGGGAAAAAACATTCTTAGGGGAGAGAGAACATGATGGATTCACTTCCTCGGTGAGGTTTATAATATGTGGCAGTTTTAGTGCGAGCAGGTATTTGGTCTATAAACTTGGAGAGCTCGGCATTAGTGGTAGCTCATTTCCAAATGAAGAAGAATGCAGCTCCCCTCTCCCACTGGTTATTAATCCTTCTGGGGATAAGCAGGAAGATGAAGTGTTTTCTGGGGTTCTGTTTGCCTGTCATGGTAATGTGCACATGCCCCGTCACCAGCACCTGTGTTCTGCGTGTAGCCCTGATGCTTCTGTTGGGAAAGAAGCCGTTCACTGCCAGGCTGCTGGGGCTTCGTTCTCAGCTGAACGGGAGTCAGGGTTATTTCCGCTCCTTGTTCAAATGCTCCCTCTCAATTAGATGCTCTACGATTAGCTGCCTTGCAATTAGATGCTGGGTTTCTTATTCCGTGAACAGCCAGTTTCTCAGTCCCTTGAGGCTATTTCCTGTCCGCCCTCCTCAAAGCCTGCTGTTCTGCTTGTTTCAGTTTAAACGGTGCTAAAGAGAGGCAGGGATGGCAGCCAGCTGGCCTCCCAGAGGGCCTGGAGGCCACCCCCAGCACGGACGGTCTCTGGAGACATGGGTCCGGCCTTGGCTGGTCATGGGACCGTATGGCATCATCTCCATGGGAAGCGGTTCTGTTCTGGAGAGGCTAACTTAGGTTCACGAGACTCTGGATTTCACTGTCAGATAAAGCAAAATGCCAAATTGTTTATTTACAATTAAAGTATACTTGCCAAGCAAAACATTGGTGTCAGCCACTCCATTCTCTTAACACAACTAAAGTCTGTTTGGGCAACCAAATTGCACAGCATGGTGTTTCTTGATGATAGACAAAATGACGCAGGCATACGGTTCATTGCAGAATCAGTTAATACATGCTTTCTAGAAGACAATCTAGTTTTTAAGGATTATTTTTATTTATATGTGGTGTGTGTGTGTGTGTGTGTGTGTGTGTGTATACAGGTGTCTGTGAGCTGCCATACATGGGTGTTGGGAACCAAACTCTTGTCTTCTGAAAGAGCAACAAAGGCCCTTAACTGCTGAGTCATGTCTTCAGAGCCTTAAAAGGCAATAATTTGTAATGAGGGAATTTTATACTGAATCAGCACGATAGTATTTCCCTCCCTCTCCTTTTTCCTCTCCCTCTGATTTTTGTCTTTGTCTTTGCCGCTGGCTTTGAGTTTCATGATTCTCCTGTCTTCATCTCCCAGGAGCTTTGATTAGAACATGTGACAAGTTCTTGAGCTGAGTTTCCCATTCACAACGTATCTGGTGGAAGCTCCCCCCATCACTGACTGAAAACTTAGCGTTTCTCTAATCTTCTTCTTCTTCTTCTTCTTCTTCTTCTTCTTCTTCTTCTTCTTCTTCTTCTTCTTTTTGCATAGACAAGCACTTTAATAAGATTATGGAAAGAATATAAATGTACTTCAATTTTGTAAAGTCCCAAGATGCCATATATACTTTATATAATATTGTGAAAAGTGATTTATAATTATTATTGTAATGCCACCTAATTCTTTTTACACAACATAAAAAATGAGGTACAGGTAGAAATAATAAAACAACAACATCAACAACATCTATAGGCAAATAGAGAAAATGGGTGGTGGCTTCCTAACAGGACACTTCTTTTCTTTTTTAAATTTTCTACATTCTTTGTTTCCCCTTTCCCGGTTCCCCTTTCCCCCTAAGTCCCATAAGCCCTCTTCCCTCTGCCCGTTCCCCAATCAACCCCCTCCTACTTCTCTGTCCTGGCAATCCCCTACAATGCTGCATCAAGCCTTTCCAGGACCTGGGCCCTCTCCTTCCTTCTTCTTGGGAATGATTTGATATGTGGGTTGTGTCTTAGGTATTCAGAGCTTCTGGGCTAATATCCACTTCTCAGTGACTGCATTCCATGTGTCTTCTTTTGTGAATGAGTCACCTCACTTAGGATGATATTTTCCAGTTCTAACCATTTGCCTAGGAATTTCATGGATTCATTGTTTGTGGTGTATTTACACAATGGAATACTACCCAGCAATTCTCTGATCTTCTACCTCCTCTTTGAGAAGCCTGCGCAGTTCAGGTACTGACGCCCCGTCATCCGTTTATAAGAAACGCTCTCCTCCGTTTCCTTCCTAAAGCCTGCAGTCGATGAGACATAAAGAGCTTTTGCTTCCTTCTCTGATTCTTCTCTTTCTGCCTGATGATCGCATTTTCCGGCCCCTTAGAGTATGGTGCACAACAAACGAGGTTGCTAGGTTCAAAGTGAAGGTCCCTGGGGTTTTACTTCCCAAGGATGGAGTCTTAGAGCATAGATTCGCTAAAGATGCGTCTGCCCGAGCTCTAAGCCCTAGCGTCTGCCTGCTTGGGTCAAGGTGGGGGACTAGTTTTAACTTTTAGCCTTTGAAATTTGTGATCTCATTGTAGAAAATTCCCTGCAACTAATCAACGTAAACATTAATTTTTTTGCACGTTGGTTTATTTCCTCAGATTAAATTCCCGCAACAAGAACTGTTGTTTTTTCATGAGTGTTAGCATATGGTGAGATTGGGTTCTGGAGTTTATATCTCTTTTCCTTTTTTGAGATAGGGTCTCCTGTAATCTGGCCTGGCTCAGATGTGCTTTGTAGTCAAGGCTGGACTTGAGTCCTGATCTTTCTGCTTCCCTCCTGAGTCCTGGGACTGGAGGCATGGGCTGCATGGCTTTGGAGGTTTTTGTTTCCATGCTCCAGGGTTGAAACTATGTTTTATATACACTTTGCTTTATATGCACCGAGAGTCTTAAAGATATTCATAGTGTCAATAAAATGTGTGCTCGGCACTTTATCCCTGAGACTATTTCCAGAACATTCTTTGTATTGCTTAATTTCTCAGCAATTTTATATCACTATCTTCATTTTGTGGATAGAGATACCAAGCCAAAGAAAGACTAAACAATTTGGGGCTGGGAGGGAGATGGCTTGGTTGGTAAACTGCCTGCTGTACAAACATGATGACCCAAGTTAGGACATGAAAATTCGTGGGAAAGTTGGGTATATGGTATGAGCTGTAACCTAAGGCAGGGAGGAAGGAATACAGCAAACTCTGAAGTGCTGTGACCAGCTCGTCTTGTGAGTCAGTAAGCTGATTCCATGTGAGTCACTACCTCAGACATAAGGTAGGGTGACAGAGGAAGACATTAATCACTGACTTCTGGCTTCCACACACACTGGCACGTATGTATGCATCTTCACGCAAATATACACGCAAAAATACATGTGTTATATCACACATATAAAAAATAAAACAGAACAAGGCAACAACAACAACAACAACAACAACAACAACAACAAAACCTAATTTATATAGTCACATTACTTAGAGGCTGAGTGTCATGGGGGGGGGTAGTACACACCTTCCATCCCAGCAGCCAGGAGGCAGAAGCAGATGGCTCTTTCTGAGTTCAAGGTGAACCTGGTCTACAGAACAAGTTCTGGGATAGCCAAGGCTACACAAAGAAACCCTGTCTCAAACGAGCAAGCAAACAAACAGCAATCAGTCTAGCATGTAATCCCGAGAGTCTGACTCTGGCACCCACCATGGTTGTCAGTGCTCATAGATAACAGCAATTTCACTTCTATGAAATGAGTCTGAGGAAATATAAAGGTACAAAATTAGGCACCTGGGCTGCAGTTGCTGTGGGTTTTTTTTTTTCTTTTTCTTTTTAATTGGATATTTTCTTTGTTTACATTTTAAAGGTTTTCTCCTTTCCAGATCTCCCCTTCGGAAGCCCCCTATCCCCTCCCCCTCCCCCTGCCTCTATGAGGGTGCTCCCCCACCCACCCACCAACCTCTTCCCATCCTGGCATTCCCCTACCCTGGGGCATCGGTTGCTGTGGTTTCTAATAGCTTGGAAAACCTGGGTGTAAATAATAATCTTGGTACCACGAAGTTAACTAAGGCTTGCCATAGTCATATGCTAGGACCAAGAGACGTTCGACACATTGTTCATTCTTTAATTTGTTTTTATACAGGGTCTGGCTGTATGCCTTCATCCTCCATGAGCCGCATAACTCTGGGTTGCATGAGTGTATTCGTGCTTGGGGAAGTATGAATGGGAATGAGAAACATAATTTTCTGTATATCCAAAGGCAAAGCCAAAAAGCAGCTGTCATGGGAAGTCCAGTACGATCACAAGAATAGACCCTCCTTCCCAGCTGACGGGAGCGGAATTTTTTTTCCAGTCACATTGTAAGTAATTTGACAAAAACTCCTGAAAATATTTTAAAATATAAAATGGACAAATGTTTTGAATAATGGTATTTTTGTGACACTCTGTATTATAAAAAGTAAAACTTGGACAGTGAACAAATAATGTAAGAAAAACTATTCTTTATAATGTATGTAAATCAAGATGACATTTCATGAAAATAAACAATTCACCTTTCTGTACTTGTATAAAACTTTTTGTGAGCATGGAAAAATTCATGGTTACAAACCTGGATTTTGACTACCCGAAGAGGGGAGTATCAAGGAACATGTGTGCACACATTTATATATATGCCTTTACACATCTTCGTATTGCTTTATTTGTTATGGAAAGCATTTACCATCTGGGAATTAAATTTTATTAAGGAAAAACATCGGCCGGGCGGTGGTGGAGCATGCCTGCAATCCCAGCAGTCTGGGAGGCAGAGGCAGGCGGATTTCTGAGTTCGAGGCCAGCCTGGTCTACAGAGTGAGTTCCAGGATAGCCAGGGCTATACAGAGAAACCCTGTCTCGAGAAAACCAAATCCAAAAAACCAAAACAAAAAAAAAAAAAAAAAAAAGAAAAGAAAAGAAAGAAAGAAAAAAGAAAAAAAGAAAGAAAAAACATCAAATTATAGAAATAATTATGACCTATTCTCAAATGAAAAGAAAAATGTCCATATATCTCACGTTTCTAAAAAGCAACCTAAACATTTACACAATGGGATATCATTCAACAGCTAAATCATAAAATTCACAGGTAAATGGCTAAAGCTAGAACAAAAACCGTCCTGAATGAAGTCCCAGGAAGACAAATAGGATCTGCATTTGCTTATATTTGGATGTTGGCTGCTAAGTCCCTGATACACAAGGGCAATCCATAGACACGCATGTGTTAGGTAGAGGGTCCGGGCGTAGGCGGGAGGGGTGGGCTTCCCTAGGGAGGGGAAATAGAATGCATTGCTATGGATGGATGAGGGGGAGGTTGGAGGAGGAGCAAATGAAGAGGAAGAGAGGAGAGGAGGTTGAGGGAGGAAATGTGGGGAGGGACAGCTGAACCTAAGGGCCATTTGAGGGGTTGCATGGAAACCTACTACAGTAGACGCTTTCCAAGGTATTTGCATATATGAAGGCAATCAAAATGAAATCTCCAAATAACGGGGAGACAGAGCCTCACCTGCACATCTCCTGTCAGCAAATAAAGCACTTAGTACTGTGAATGAGATACATCTAATCAAGTTGTTGACCCCCAAACAATTTAAGCTATTGCCCAGGCTATCGATTACTTTCCACAAAGTATTGATAAGAGCCTATTACTGAAGAAATCATCTGCACGGCTCATTGAACATAGACAAGTTGAGCCAGTGCCTGCTTAGAGCCAATGCCTGCCTACCAACTTGTGTTCATGATACCGGAAGGTCGTCTTTATGCTACCAACGGAGAAGGTAGACACCAGCTCAGTACAAACCCTGTGTCTACAATGATGGCCTGCCAGCAAGATGTGCTAGTTCAACAATGTACAAAGCTTGTGGGAGTGATTGTCAAATATCTGACTGGATTTAGGGCCCACTGGATGGGATGGGAATCATCCCAACACTACCTGGGTGACCAAGAATCTGAGATTAGACAAGGGCCTAGGGGAAAACTAAATATTGCTACCGGGTTTGGCTAAAAGAATAAAACTCCTAAATAAGACTCCTAAAGACATTCTACTAGACTCCAAGATTAATGTCCTTCTCAGCCATCATCTGCAGTGGATGGAAAGAAACACAGAGACCCACAGCTGTACAAAGGAGAGAGAGAGGAGAGAGGAGAGAGGAGAGAGAGAGAGAGAGAGAGAGAGAGAGAGAGAGAGAGAGAGAGAGAGAGAGACTCAAGGAAACTGGTGGAAGAGGAAGTGGAAAGGCGTTGTGGGATCCAGAGGGGATGAAGGAAACAAGGCCTTCTAAACAGCAGAACTGACACACATGAACTCACAGAGACTGAGGCGGAATGCACAGGGCCTGCATGGGGAACTCCAGATGGCGTTCCAGTGCTGAGAGAAGAACTAGACACAAGCCCCGATCCCTAACACAGAAGCTGTCTGCAGTTACTAACTGCTTGCAAATAAAAAAATAGTTTTCTCCAATAGAGTCTTACTGGCTATATTAACCACTCTTAAGGGCAGTCCCAGCACCCAGCCAACACAATATGAAGTCCGTGTCATCTTTAGATGTTCTTTGTCTCATGATGTTTTGTTAGGGCTTCTGCCTCTGCGTCTGCCTCTGCCTCTGCCTCTCCTCCTCCTCCTCCTCCTCCTCCTCCTCCTCTTCCTCCTCCTCCTCTTCCTCTTCTTCTTTTACCCCCTTCCTCCTCCATAGGTTCTTTATGTATATGTTATGTTTTTCAGTTTTGTGTTTTTA
This sequence comes from Apodemus agrarius, assembly GCA_964023405.1. Taxonomy (NCBI): domain Eukaryota; kingdom Metazoa; phylum Chordata; class Mammalia; order Rodentia; family Muridae; genus Apodemus; species Apodemus agrarius. The sequence goes on from OZ030014.1 coordinate 49,211,116, forward strand.
TAAGTGCCCTGTATGTACAAATGTCTGTGTCTGAGTCTATATGTGTTTTTTTTCCTTTGGCTCTTTGTCTTCTATTTATTTGTTTTGTACTATCCCAGTTTGCATTTATTTTATCTTATTATTATTCTCTAGATGCCTGTTTTCCAATAAAAGACAGGAAGGGTGTGGATTCAAATGAATGGGGGAAGTAGGGGGGATATTGGAGAGGTTAGGAAAGGGAAAACCATAATCAGAACAAACTGTGAAAAAATGGAAAACAAAATAGAAATAAAGGCAATCTAAAATTATATGTATGTATGTATGCATGTATGTATGTATGTATGTATGTTCATTCATATGGCTGCAGAGAAGACTCACAGTGTCTACATGTTACTGGGAATGCAGCTCTGTGGGAGAGTCATAGTATTGAAGGTTACTGGGGATGTAGCTCAGTGGGAGAGTGTTTGTCCAGCATTCATGAATCTCTGGATTTGATCCTTAGTAGAACATTAAAAAAAAAACCAATAGGTTAAGACTATTTCGAGTTGGAAGATTTTATTGTTCTCGTCTCTATAAATTTTCTGAATACCAACTTAATAACAATGAACATAGTTTATTAAAAAAGTTCCTTGAGGAAACAGAGAAGTCAAAGTGAGTAACTTGTTCTCAAGGAAAAATATAGAATTGGAATTTGGTTTGAGGGAAAAAAAACAAACCATGAGCGAGTGTGATTGATGAAGCGCTGTCAGGGTAAACAGCTGACTGACCCCAGGATGACACCGCTGAGCAGTTAAGTGCCTGAAAATGTCTTCTCCATTAGAGGGCGACATCTCCCGTGTCGCTATCAAACAATCTTCTTGTCACAATATGCAACCTTGAGAGTCCTGGGAAGAGGTGCAATTGAGAGATTTCTTTTGTTTCAAAAGTAGCCCTTTTCATCTAAACCGTTCTGGCTTCTTTTGAAGAATGTTGATCTTCAAAGGGAAAGATAAAGAATTTGAAATAGAAGAGAAAGAAAAGAGCAGCTAGAAGCCAAAAGGAAGATGTACAGCCCCGGGACAGGGACGAAGGTGGAACCTGACGATCACCCCGTCCTGCTGCAGGATGCTGTATCCGCAGAACCTCTGCAGCCAGACAGCCCCAGGACTGGCTCTGTCGGGAGCTCTGGGGCTCTGACTTCTGCAGCTGTGACAAAGATGGACTAAATTCAACTCGGGGGAGGAAAAGGAGGCTTTCAGCTGACAGTGTCAGGTTCCTGTCCAGCGTTGAGGAGCGTCAAGACAACAACCTGAAGATAGGCGTGCTTGATATTCCAAACATCATCGGCTCCAACCAAGGAATTCTCTCTACAGGCAAAGAGGTGTGGCGGGAACCGTGGAGGAGGGTGTTTGCTGTCTGTCTGGCAGGCTTCTAGTCGGCTCTCTCACACAGAGCATAGGCAGTTGCTTAGGAATGGCACTGCCCAGGCTGTGCTGTTAACAACAGCTAAGGACTAAGACAGTCCCCAAAGGACATGCCCACAAGATCGAGGCAATTTCTCAAAGGAGATTCTCTTACTAGATAATTGTAGCTGGCCACGTTGACAGCCAAAGCTAGGCAGGACAATTGGGGACTGGACTATATGTGTGGACTTAGCTGTTTCAAAGCTAAAGGCGCCTGGCCCTTGTCACACCTGTCACTTGCCATTTGTAGAACTGTAGAGAGCGGGTACCTTGGGAAGGAGTTTAAGATGGAGAACGTGTGTGGCGTTTATCGAGCGCTCGTGAGAGCGGATGGCTTAGGCAGAAAACTCTTTTCATTTTTCTTCACCTTGATAAGACTCAAACTAAAGCTTCCCTCATACAGTCAGTCAGATCTAGTGTTTTCTTAAGATAAAGGTAACATAAAGATAAGGAAGTAGGCACTAGAATATTAGAGAAATAATTCTTATCCACTACTCTGTATACTCTCTAACACCTGAGTGCAGAAGACTGAAAGAATAGACTTGCTATTTTTTTTTCCCAGGCTCTTGCTTAGAAAGAGGCCTCTATCTAAGGTGAAGTGAAGAATAGGTAGCAATTTATTTTTTACCATCTGGGATGTCAATTGCACGGGGTTGAACTCTGCTGTTGCGGAAGAATGTCGGCGGTTCCCCCATTGGTCCAGCAGATCCAGGAGGTGAGGAGTTGAGGCGGAGGCTATTGGAGGCTTATTGTGGCTGTTAGTGGTCCTATTTCCTGGAAGGCCGAGCTAATGATGAAATGGAATGCCCTTTCCTTTCATGTCCCTTTGTGTCTGATGTTTTCTGTTGTTAACTCAAGGTTGAAAGAGAGCAAAATAAAAACCTGAAAATAAAAGCAAGTAAAACTCTCTTTGGTCTGCGCTGAATGGCGTAGAAAGGACTCTGGCTTTTCAACCCCAGTTAGTATGGATGTCTTGGGAGAGGGCTCTGGTTGTGTGTGTGCCCGAGAAACACTGTTACCATGAGCTAAGATGCCGCTTTTGAAGGAGCGCTTTCTTTCTGTTTTGGGTTTCCTTTTTTCCTTGTATTTTAGAGGTCTAAATGCAAGCAGTCCCTGAAGGAAATCATCCCACACCATCTCTCTGGTCTAACCTTGCCTAATCCTAACCTCTTTTGCCCATAAGAACCTCCTTTAGTTTTGCACATAAACAATTTAAAGTCCTCCAGTATATGAAACACCCGCTGCCAGTGCCCGCCCCCCCCTGAAGGCTTTCCCTCATCCTGCAGTTCCTCTGGCTTCTCGCCCTTAAGTCTAAATTCATCTGACTGATTTCTGTCTTGTTCCCTGTCCCTGACTTCCCGTATCTTCATCTTCTCCCTTGGTAGAATTCTTTGAGTGCGGGCTTCGCTTTTTCTCTCATCTTCTGGCTCAGAGGTCGTCTGCTGTTCTTCAGATCTGGGGTGTCTCAGGCTCTGCCCTTCTCTGCCCTCTCTGCCTTTTGCATATTAGGGTGGCATTTTTCTTTTCCATTTCTGGTACTAGGGTAAGACCAGGCATGAGCATGCCTCAAACCTCTACTAGGTACCAGAATAGAGACAATATCCATCATTTCCAAGCTTCAATTCTTACATAGAAAAATGGGCATACCTATCATGAAGCCTAGATCTGCGTTTCCACCTCCCTCTGATTGTGTCTAGCTGCACACTCAACGGGACCCAAAGCCAAAGCTCAGCGGCCACCTCCCTCAACCTCTCCCTGTCTCAGCAGTGCCGCGAGGATCTTTCCAATGCAGACAGAGCTGGAAAACTGGCAAAAATCCCTGTCTCCCCCAGTCTCTACAGCTAATAGATTTCAAGTCTATCACGTCATATACCTATCAGAAACAGACCCTAAGAGTCTGCCAACACAGCCATCGGTGGTGGCACATGCCTTTAACCCCAGCACTTGGGAAGCAAAGGCAGGGAGATCTCTGTTGAGTTTGAGGTCAGCCTGGGCACTACACTCCTTGTCTAACCACATTGCCTGCAAGATCCTCTGAAACCACCAAGGTGATCACATCTTACCTGTTCTAGAAGACACCGGTGACTCCCCACAAGGGCAGAGTTCAACCATTTGAAGACACGGGATTTTGTCTACACCTTGGTACCCTGACCAAACTGACTTCTCTGACTCAGGCCACTCTTATCTTTACCATGCGCTCTCCCCAGAGTTCCTTGAGACTTCTCTGCGCTATGGGCGTGTGTCATGCCTTCTGTTTTCAGTATTTTCTTCCTTCTCTGCCCCATGGCAATATCCTCCTAGGTTGCAAAACACAACCTCAAACCTCCTTCTCTACAAGGTCCTCTTCGATCTGTTTCAGGAAGGATAAATTACTCTCGTCTGCTCTCAGAACGTTCTCCCCCTCTGTTTGAAGTCTTATCTAGGTGTTTGGGAGCTATCTGAGGATTGAGAAAGGACTTCTGCTCAGGCCTAAAACCTTATCTGTAGCTTATCTCACCACTGAGACCAGAGCTCAAGAAATACGAATGGCACGGAGGTGAGGGTCACTGGAATCGTGCACCAGGACCGGAGTTACAGCAGCGCTATCCATGTGTTGGCATGAGTGCAAAAAAGAATATTTGTTGGGAACTCAAAAGATCTCAAAATATTTGTTGCTGGGACCAATCCTAAACCAGTGGCATTAGCCTAGAGTGTTCCAGGTGAACAAATCCGCTAGGGGGCAGCAGAGTCACTCCACACACCTCTACCTCTACCAGGATGTGTCTGGGCGGATTTTTCTTTGGCTTTCCTCTCTGTATTCCAAACCACAGACGGACCCAGCTTTTCTTTGTCCGAGGCTCAAACAGGAGGTCCCTCTTCTTCAGCGATGTAGAAGGATTTAATGTTAAGCTGATTAAAACCAATAAAAACATATGAAGAAAGTTAATAAAAGATTGCTCCTGAACACTGGAGTAGGTTTAAATCTCTCAACAGACTACTGGAAATGAAGAGACTTCCCTTAGCAACAAACAGCATTGTACACAAAGCCAGGCAGTACCTTTTCCTGACGTTCTCTAGTAGTGTGAGAGTCTTGAGAGTCAGACCTGCGCTCCCATGGGTTCTATGATAGTTTAGGACCAGGGGTGGGTAGAAATTCCTCCCACTGAGCATTAAGAGGAGTCCTGACTTTTCTGTACCTATAGTTCCCTCCATCACATTCCTACCTCAAGAGCAGACGGCCACAGCTTTGACAGTGTGGCTTGTGTTTGGTAGTGCCTCTTTAGTTAGTTTGTGAGAGAGACTCAACTGAAAATTTTTTTTTCTTGCTTTCTATCTTCAAAAGTATGTATTACTAAGCCACTCAACTTTTAGATTCTCTAAAGAAAACTCTTTCCTCGGAAAGGTAAGAGGCTGAAGAAAAGGTAGCTAAAATTTGTTTCACGTTTTGGCTTCTGCAGCCGCAGTGGCAGCCACAGTAACCGATGCAGGCAAGGGAGTTCTTCACTAAGATTTGAAAGAGCCCTTCATGAATCTTCGTTTATAATTATGGCTCGATTCTGAGGGGGCCGCTTTACAGCTGAGCATCTCCACGATTTCTCCCTCGGGTGAGCCTCCTGCCTCGCTCTGGTCCATCTGATGCATGCCCCAAACCCTCACCCTACGGTTTATTTGCTGATGTCTATTTAATGACACCTGCCAGGCTTGAGAAGTCTCAATGATTAAGAATTATAAGACTTTGGCCTATTAATCTTCCTGGATTCTTTTTCGTTTTAGAAAAGAAAAATGATTCTTTTCAATTCTCAGTATACCTGCAGGAGCTTGACACTGAGGGTCAGAGGCACATGGCTGTAATGATAGCAGCTGAGTCCCTCGGCAGGCAGCGATCGGGGTGTGCGTTGGGAGGCTTGGGTGGCTTGTTATGCTTATTTACGGTTAACTTAGACCACAAGCCTAAACTCCGTTGTCATTATAACATGGGCTCACATGATCGTTCTGTGTATCCCTCTGCGTATATAAAGGAAGAACTATACCGCCCGTAACATTTCCTTCCCCCAACTAATGTGTAAGGAGCTAGAACAAAGCTTGTCCGGATTTCTCTGAGATTTACTTTATGCATTTTAACTGTGCGGATGTGTTTGCATCTCCATTGGGTATGAATATGTGAATGCTGTGGCCCAGAGGACAGCAGTGTCAGAACCCCTCCAGCTGGAGCTACGAGTGTTTGTGGGGGGCTCGACTGGGGTGGTGGAAACTGAACTCGGGTCCTCTGAAAGAGCAGTATGTGTGTGCTCTTAACCACTGAGCTCTCTCTCCAGCGCCTGTATATTTCTAATTAATCTTTGAGATTATTATTCTTTCTACCAAACTATAGGACTCACCAGGATTCATGGGAGAGGGGGTGGCCTCCGCTGTTGGGATTTGAATTCTTCTACTACTGTGTGTGTGTGTGTGTGTGTGTGTGTGTGTTTTTCCTAAGAAAGGCTTTACTGTAACCAAGGCTGCATGTTCTATTGACAAGGAAAGACTCAGAGGAGAAACAAGAGTCACGGCAACGGTCTAGAGTCTAATTAATACTGCCGCCAGCTTCTATGTTCTTAGCAGTGGAGTTCTCTTCTTTAATAAGTGGGAGAGATGAGATTTTTTTATTGAACTGATGATCTTTTACATGGCGTTGGAAAATGGGAAGGCAGCAATAGGTGGGGAAGTGGGGGTGGATGATATGCAAATACACACCTTCCCAGGACCAGTTGGATGAAGCAGATGGAGATTGTATCCCACAGCGGAGATACTATGGGCAGTGAGGACTGGATGGATGTAAGCGTATCTAAAGCCATGAAGAGCAAACTGGTGGCCACGGACGCAATCTATTCCTAGCGTTTGTTCTGTGGTATGCCGAGGTAACTGGGTCCGCCTAGGAAGATGGCTCCAATCTGATGAGAGATAGTCTGAGGAGAGTTTGTATTTGGAGGACACTATGTTCTAATTTCAGTGCCCTGGAGGATCTTCGGAGCGGCTCGGCTAAATTTAGGTTGTGTCTTTTTAATTACCACGTCACCACCAGGCCCCCATGACCTCCTCTGAATGATGGCTTTGTTCATGTTTCACTTCAGGGTAATGAACTGCTTGCTTAATCTAGTTCCGTCGTTCAACTCTGTCCCAAGGAGGTTCTTTATAGACAATTTCCATTTTAATCAGAAGTGAATGGAACTGTCGCCTTGAAAGTGGACCAGCTGTGGGCTTACTAGAAATTTTCATCAACTTTGATCTGTATCCAATTTAACTTTCTGCCAATGCGTCTAGTAAAGTTCTTCAGCCTGAAGAAAGCAGAGCCCTCAGTGCGGCCATCCCCTACAGCTCCCCAAGTTGTAGAAGAAGAGTGGGCGGAGCCAGTTGAGAGGACAGAGAAAAAAGAGAGAGACAGGGACAATATTGGTTGGTCTATGTGGCAGTGGAGAGCTGAGAAATTTTCCAGAAGAATCTGAAACTAATTCTCAACACAACTCTGAGGACTCTGTGGAGACTCCTTTTGACTAGCCAAAGCAATATTGCGCAAACACGGACTTCCCTGAGGGTTAAGGTCTGAAAGCTTCATGGCAGCTGGGGCTGGACGGGATTGGCGTGGAGAAGGCCCAGTCATTGCTCAGCTCAGGAACAGGCCTAACAACATCTATGGTGATCTTGGCAGCCGAAGCTGATGGCTGGGCGGCCAGCAAAGCCTTCTGTTGTTCAGCTTGTGCTGACCACAGCATGGGCTTTACGTTTATAGCTTCCAGACTGCTTCTCTGGCCTTTGAAGAGGAGCAGTTAGGATGCGGGCAGACCCTTCTGTGTTTATACACCATCCTCTGCTCTGTCCAGGAGCCCTGCCCCTCCCCCCTGCCCCTTCCTGTTCTCTGAGTCATCTTCTGCAGTTAGATTTTTCCATCCAGCTATCTTTACAGATCTCTAAACTCCCCCAGCTCCTTGTCTGTTCCTCTCCTCTCCTCTCCTCTCCTCTCCTCTCCTCTCCTCTCCTCTCCTCTCCTCTCCTCTCCTCTCCTCTCCTCTCCTCTCCTCTCCTCTCCTCTCCTCTCCTCTCCTCTCCTCTCCTCTCCTCTCCTCTCCTCTCCTCTCCTCTCCTCTCCTCTCCTCTCCCCTCCCCTCCCCTCCCCTCCCCTCCCCTCCCCTCCCCTCCCCTCCCCTCCCCTCCCCTCCCCTCCCCTCCCCTCCCCTCCCCTCCCCTCCTCTCCTTTCCAACTTTGTTGAGACTGAATTGCATAGTAAATGTCACACACTTAAAGTGTAGAATGTCATAAGGTTTGACAGATGCATTTATTCAGGGAAATTATCAGCTCAATCACATCTCTCACCCTGAAAGTTTCACAATGCCCGGTGGGGTGGGGGTTGGGGGGAGGGGGTATCTTTATCTTTGCTAGGGTCTTCCTTCTAGGGTTTTATGTAAATGAAAGCTTTCCCCCCCTTTTTTCTTGTCTGGTTTATTTCACCCAACACAAATATTTATAGATTCATCCACACTGTTGTGATCTAAGGTTCATTCTTTTTTTTTTTTATTGCTGAGAGATAATTAATCCATTTCTACGGATATGCCATAATTTTTTATGCTTATGTACTGAGCAATCATTTCTTTTGTTCTATAAACCCATAGTTTTAAAATCTGGAAGAGCTTTGCAGATCTCTTATGCCAGAACATCATTGCACAGATTGGTTAACGGAGGCCAGGACACTCTTTATGACTTGGTGGTGATTTCTTGAGTTCCAGTAATAAGATGGGCCCTGAGGATGCATACTTGCCAAAATGGCTTCTGATACGCTAACCCAGGTCAGCGGTGGATGAGATAAACCAAGTAATTTCTTTTTTAGACAATTTGTGTTATGTAGCCCAGACTGTTCCAGCCTCCCCACTGCTGAGATTATAGGGCTATGACACCACGCCCCTCTCCTAACTAGCCGAAATTATTTGGTCAAATGCATAAAGGTTAGGAGCCAAGTCAAAATAGTATATATTCAAAAAATTGTATATATTCAAAAAAGAGTGTATAGTCAAAAAAGAGTGTATAGTCAAAAATATGTACTATTTTTGAATTTTACGTTCAGATTGCCTTTCCTTACATTGTGTTAAGACCCGTAACATCAAACACATGAAGATCGATGCCGTCTGTAACATGAGTCATTTTGCCATCTGAGGAAAAGTCCGTGTTGGGATTCTGGGACTCTGAACTACACTAATAGCAAGCCTCTCCCCCTCTTTATTTCTTTTTTGTTGATGTTGATGTTGTTACTGAAGAATCAGTTTGAAAAGCAACAAAGTAAGACAGTCCCTTGTGCTTAGAATAATTTTCCTTTAACAAATAGCCCCTCCCCCACCAGCAGTCTCTTGACGTCACTGTAATTTAATACAACTTTGCCTAACTAACAATGTTGTTAGTACTGGTTTCTCTTTCTTAGTTTTATGAATCACTACTTCATAGACTTGAGGTCTCAGTGACCTCAAACTTCAGATACACCTGGAGCTAAGCAGTACACAGAGGCAAGGACACACAGCACAGGATGCACAGAGACCAGGGCGCCGACCAGAGCTGACAACGACCACAGATGTTATTCTGGAAATCTTTCTCCTCCCCCTTCTTTCTCTCTTTCTGTTTTCGTTTTTTTTTTTGTTCGTTTTGTTTTGTTTTGTTTTGTTTGTTGTTGTTGTTTTGTTTTGTTTTGTTTTTTGTTTTGGTGTGTGTGTGTGTGTGTGTGTGTGTGTGTGTGTGTGTGTGTTTGGGGAGGAAGCTATTCAGGCTAACTTGGCATGTTCCTCAGCATTCATAACGTCAAAGACCTTGGGGTTTCCCACCTCCAAACCTGAGCTCCACCAGGCTGAACCCCAGCCGGCATCTACTGGCTGAGGATGCTGCCTCCACTGTGCAGAACTAGCTATGAAAGGGGACCAAGGCTCTGAGGGACCAAGAGCCAAGAAAGCCCTGTCAAGAGGAGGGGACCACCGTGGCTCCAACACACCCTGTCAGAAAAGACAACTTTAATTCCCTTTGATAATTTAGGTATTTTCTTAACAAAACTTCCCGTATCTCAACTGGGCAATTTAAAAGTGTTTGCTACCTTTGAAGACCCAGAATGAAAGCAAGTTTTGTCTCAGTGGATGAAATGAAATCAGATTTCTTTGGCTATCCTTGGGCAGAGCTGCCGGGAGGCTGCACTACACACTCAGGCCCCCTGGTCTTCTGGTTACTGGCTATGGCATTCCTTGTCTTTATTATTAGACCGGCATGGTGAGCTGCAAGCTCCTTAACATCCTCTGCCATTCCTGTTTACATTTTCAGCATTAATTGTGGCATGAAGGGCTTTGTCTTTGAGTCACAAGCTTGGTAATGAGACAGAAGATTAGTAATTAGACAGAAGTTCTAATCTGTGCTCACTTAGTGCTCGTGGGCCCTTAGGCGAGCCGTTTAACCTTTCTGAGTCTATTCCTCATCTGTAACGCGGTAATGACGATAATAATGGGCACACTTGTAAGTGGCTGTAGGGATTAAAGATAACATCAATAAACTGCCTGGTGAGGAACGTCAGACATGCAGAGGCACAGGGGGCAGAAACTTTCTAAGCTCTCAGTTCAACTGGCCAGGGGAGGACAGAGCCCACAAGGGTAGGAGCTGCCCCGTCGGTTGGGCTGTTTCTGTGTTTCGCAGCCTCATACTTCGTGTCTGCCAAACCTAGCTACTGTAATCATGGATTTGAGGTTTGGGAGCATTTTATGAGAATCCTAAAGCTAACCTGGTTGGGTGTTGACTTGCGAAAGGGTCCTGGTAAATTTGCGAGGCTAGCTATTTAAATGTTACTGTATTTGCGGCACAATTCCAGAAAGGGTCCATGCACAGGATGATAAGTGGTTTCCACGTGTGTGACAAGGAAATTAATCTTGTTACCTTATGGTCACACTTCTGTGACAATACAATTTTAGTTTGCAAAACTGTATCTCTGTGTTTATGTGAGACATACATACTCCTTGATGGCTTATTTCTGTGCCCAACCAAAAACAAGTACAGTAACAACGGTCTCTTTACAGTCCGGCTTGTTATTTCTCACCCGAGTTATGACAGACGCGCTCGCTGTGAGTTCTGTTCTCTGGTAATGAGAGACTGTGACAGACATTAGCAGAAGAGGCTTCGAGTGGAAGGCTCCCCGGTTTTCTCACGCCTCCTTCCAAATTTGATCTGCTCCAATGTTTGTAGTCTTATTATTATAGTGTTGGAGTGAAGAAGTGTCATATTGAGAAAGAAGAGAGGAGTCTAACAATGAGAAAACAGCTGTCAAGACAAATTCGGAAGAAGTGTTCTGATGCTTGGGGAACGTTTAGAGAGTTTGCCCTTGGCATTGTTGCCTATAATCAGTAATTAGCAACGCATCGATATGGCATTTGTTAAATTCCTCCATTATAGGTAAGGACTATTGAAACTGCATTAAGCCAGTGAGAAACACACTGTCACATTCACTGCAGAATAAATTTCAGGCTCAAGGAGGAGGTGCTTTGCCTGAAGCCAACTGGTTCTTGGGAATCAATAATCTCATTAGACCCAGGAGAGCAGATCCCTCGGCTTAGCAGAGCGGTAGGCTCAGTTGCCGCCGCGGCTCCTCTCCCCCTAGGCACCCTCCTTAGTGGAGAGATAAAGGTTTTTATTTTATTTTTACTTTTTCAGTGCTTAAATCTGAAATAATTTAGAAGTTGTCTTCCACATGCTGGGCCTGTCGCTGAAGTCGCAGCTGCCCCTGTCCTACGGCTTTCGCGGAGGTCCCCTCTCTGTCAGTCTGCTCAGAGTGGATCTGCTTAGTTTTAGGAAAGAGAGGAGGGGGGAAAATGTTTAGATTCACCAGGAGCCTCTGTTTCCCAGCCCACAGCTGCAATATTGGAAGCACATAGCAAAACAGAAGCAATTTGCTTTCTTTCTTCAAGGCATAGAAGGCCATTGTCTGCAGTTTCTCAAACTCAGGTAAAGTCAAACTGTGCTTCTGGTCCAACTGCTGGGTGTGCTGCAGACTTCAGTGCCGGAGACAGCGCAAACGCTGCATGATCCTCTTCAGAAGTGCCCAGCTGGAGCCCGGTGCGGACACAAAGTCCTCAATCAGAGCCACCCAGCACCAGCAAAGCTCTGGAGGTGTCCTTCGTCTTAGCCTATGACTTCTTTCTTATTAGCCAAACTATTTCTGGAGATTGGTAGTATTCTAAATTATGTCCGTTGCAAATAGGATGGAGTCAAAAATATTAACACGGTTTAGCAGGACTTAGAAAATTACTTTTGAAGAGCTAGGAGAACCAATTACCATGACCTTGGTGGCTTAAAATAATAGAAGTTTGTTCTCTCATGATCCTGGAAGCTAAAATCCAAAATCAAGGTGGTTGCCACACTACGTTCCCTCCAGAGGACCCAGATGAGATGCACCATGACTCTGAATTTTCCGTGACTAATTTAGGAGCTAGGTAATTCCTCTCTTGCTCCTGTCTTCACACAGCTCCTCCTCTTCTTCTTCTTCTCTCCCCTTCCCCCACTGATAGAGTCAAATCTTTTTCTGCTTTAAAGAACATTATTGATAAAGATATTTGTCACCCGATATATGAACTGTGCAGCCAATCAAGGACAATCTCAGCTGAATATCCTCCATTACATTTACAAAATCCCTATTCCCAAATAAGAGAGCATTAACAGTTTGATTGTAGGGCTTGGCGATATTTGTTCATAGGCTGCTGTTTAGCTCGTTGTAGTGATCTAGCAAACGTATGTGTTAAGGTATGCCCATTAAGGATGTATACTCAATCTCCCAGCAGCATAGCTGATGACGTGTGGTGGGCGGAGCCTGCAGAGGGAGCAGCAGAAGAAGTGCTGCTTCGGTTATTTAGTTTTGGACACTGAGTTCCAGCTGCAGCTCAGGGGAGACAGGGCTGAGACCTTGCTGTTTTATGTCACGTGGCTCGGCCCGGAAATCATTGCCCTTTGGTTAAGAGTTGAGGAAACGAGTGAAAGTCTACAGCTTCATCTGAGCTGGGCTTTATTATAATCATCTTTGTAACAATGTTACCTTAAAATACTTCAGGGTAAACAGTTTTATGAGAAAAATTAATTTTTCACTTGCGTCCTAGCATGGTGCAGCATTTGAAGCATCACGATCAGAGAGGTGCAGTGCAGGCACGATTACTGAGCACTTCAAACTTTTCTGTGAAATCTGCACTTGAGGTTTTGCTAATTAGTAGGAGAGATGTAAAAATAACTTTTCATTAGTGATCGAGTGTCACGTCCTACCAGCTTTGCAAGGAAACAACTTGCGAGAATCTGACAAGGTCAACCACATCATTCCTTGGAGGAAACCCTTGGGCGAGAACTCGTGCTGTCCAGAGTCCCACAGTTCACAGAAGACTTTTGCCGATCAGAACGGTACATGTTTCCAACATTAAATACAACTCTCGGGTCACATCAGCTGTATTAGTTAGAGTCACAGAACTTATGGAATATCTTCCTATAACTAAAGGGATTTATTGTAATTATTCACAGTCTGCAGTCCAACTAACCCAACAATGGGCAGCTGTGAATGGGATGGCCAGGAATCTAGTAGTTGCTTGGTCCCACGAGGCTAGGTGTTTTCAGCTGGTCTTCTGTAGAAACTGGAATCCTGGAGAAGTGGGCTCCAACAGATGGGCTGGCAAGTAAGCGCAGGCAGATGAAGAAGGAGGAAGCCTTCCTTCCTTCCTTCCTTCCTTCCTTCCTTCCTTCCTTCCTTCCTTCCTTCCGTCCTTCTTCCATTGTCCTTATGCAGGCTTCTGAGAGATGGTACGGCTCAGACTAAAGGTGTGACCACCACGCCTGGACCTAAACTGTTCTTTTCTGGGACACTGCTCTGTCCCGGGCTGGCCTTGAATCAGGTCTGCTTGCTTTGTCTCCGAGGATTAAAGTCATGTACCACCTTGCCTGGACCTAAGCTCTTCACGGCCACTATGCCTCAAGATCTGGACTAAAACCTGTGCCTTCTAGGCTCAAGATCTAGATCATAGGTGAGCCCCCCATTTCTGGATTGTGGTTCATTCAGATATAGTCAAATTGGCAACTGGGAACAGCCATCACTCCAGCCATGCAGAGTACTTTGTTGCTATTCTGAGGACAGAGCTTGGGACTTGCCCAAATTTCCCAAATTAGATGGTCCAAAGTTATGTCTGTTTCCTGATAACACATGTGAATATTTGCCAAATCTGGACCCAAGATCCAGGAAATTATATGCAAACTGAGGTAAGAATCATCTACCCCCAATCCCACTGATATTTACCTAAAGTTTTGAGTGTTTGTAGAAAGAACACATTGGCTTCAGTACATTTGCAACAGAAGCCTTCAGTTTCTGAACTCAGATTTCTGCAAGAATTTCTTAGCGATCCAGCACTAGGTGTCTAAGAAACAGATCTAAGGACTTGCATAAATCCATCTTTCCATCACCTATCTGAGTTCAGTGATCTGCTGGAAACCAGGTAGTATATGGAAGTGGATGGAGGGATCAGCTCTTTTGAGAGACATACTTGAAATTAATAATGATCAAAAATTGAGGACTAGGGGCTGATGAGATGGCTTACTGGGTAAAGGCATTTGCTGTTAGACATGGTGACCAGAATTCAGTCCCCAGACCCTACATGGTAGAAGGATAAAATCTCCTTCTACAAGTTGTACTTCTACTGTGATACAGTGGACATGTATGCATGCATACACACACAAAATAAATGTGTTGAACACTGAGGACAAAAGTATAATTATTTGGCACTTGCTTATGCTAATACAATTGTTAATGATCCCACTTATAAATCAATGACCTGCTTGATAGTTCAGACATTACCAGAAAAAGAAGGGTTTCCTTTATTTTCTGTATTAAAAAGCTTTCAGCCGGATGGTGGTGGTGTACGCCTTTAATTCCAGCACTTGGGAGGCAGAGGCAGGCAGATTTCTGAGTTCGAGGTCAGCCTGGTCTACAGAGTGAGTTCCAGGACAGCCAGGGCCACACAGAGAAACTGTCTTGGGGGGGTGCTTTCAATAATATTTCACAAATTTAGAAACTATAAAAGGAGGGGTTCTAATAATCTAATCATGACATTTGTTCTGCATATTATAAAAATCATGTGCATCCATATTTTATTACCACAAATGGAAAAATTATAACAGAGAGCCTAATAGTATGATATGTATATTATACGTGCGATTCTCTAACTAGAACATTTTATGCTTCTAAGATTAAAATTTAAATGTAGAAGAGAAAATGGCTTTCAGGAATGAGGCAAATAGGTCAGGTTTAAGAAAGAATTTAAACTACTGGCTGCCTACTTTCTAACAGCTAAGTCTAGTTTTTCACTCTGTCTAGTGAAAGAATTAAAGACTAGGTAGAAGCAGAAAACACTGGACTCATTCATTTACAGAGATTTGTATAAAAACAAAAGCTCATCTAAAAATAGAGTCGGTAGCCACTAGAAAGAGACTCACAGAGTTACTTGATAGTCTTGAGTGTGTAACAGAAGGAAAGGCTCCTGGACACCCTGAGGAGAGAAGAAAGGAGAGGAATAAGAGAGAAGGGAAACAGGACGAACAGAAAATAAGCCAGTGAGAAGACCCAGGTTTGTTTTTGTTTTAAATGTTTTGACACAGAGTCTCATTATGCAGCCCTGGCTGGTCTAGAACTTGCTATGTAGACCAGGCTGACCTTGAACTCACAGTCATAAGCCTGCCTTTGACTCCCCAGCACTAGAATTAAAGGCGTACACCACCACAACTGGCCTGTGTTGTTTTCTTTTGATCATGAACCAGTAGCACCTCATCAGCTGAGGCTCTGTAGAGGCCCCACAGTTCTGCTCCTCAGACTGTAAGGTCAGCAGTCATCACGCAGCTGGCCCTAGTGCACCCAGGGGAGCATTCTCAATTCGCACTGCTCTGGTTGGATCCTGTGTGGCTTCACACAGAGCAGAACTTCTCTTGGGATTTGATGAGTCTTAGATCCTGACAAAGATGAAAATACCTTGTCTCCTTCTTGGTCCTGACAACTTTATAAAAGCCTAGAGACTGCTTCCATCTAGTTTTCCTGCCTTAAAATAAAGGGTTAACCAGGGACAGTCCTAAGAGTCTGAGGTTTTGGCTGGCAGGAACATTCTGGACTGTGACAGGAGCCCTGGAATGCCTCCCAGAGGCTTACATGTGAAAGGTGTGTGTAGTGGCTATTCCCGGTTGTCAACTTAACTGTATCTGGAATGAACTACAATACAAAACTGGAAGGCTCACCTGTGATCCCAATCTAAAAGCTGGGAGATACAAGTTTCTGACCTGGATCTTGGCATGGAGATCTTGAGGCACAGTGGCCATGAATCCCAGAAGATTAAGACAGGGAGGTCTCTGAGTTCAAGGTCATCTGGGACAAAGCAAGTCCCAGATCCAGGTGTGGTGGCCCACACTGCTAATCTGTACCGTGCCTTCTGCTGGAGACCTACATAAGGACATTGGAAGAAGGAAGATTCACTCTTCTTCGCCTGCTTGCCTCGTGGGGCTGAGCAACTGCTAGATCCTTGGACTTCCATTCACAGCTGCTGCTGACCATTGTTGGGAGTTGGACTATCGACAGATTCCCTTACTATATAGACAGCACCCATAAGTTCTGTGACTCTAGAGAATGCTGACTAATGCACTTGTTCTCTAGTTGTGGCAGCTAGCAGGAAATGACAGAAACGTTAGGAAGCAGGGTCTGGTTGGAGTAAATAGGTCATTGGGGTTGGGCCTTTGAAGCATACTGGAGCTTCAACCACTTCCTGTCTTACTATTTCCTGACAACCGTAAGGTAAAGGGCCTCCTATGTCACAGGCTTTCAACACTGTGGTATTTTGCTTCACCTCAAGCTGAGAGGTATCGGCCCAGCTGACCTTGGGCTGAAACCATGAACCCAAAGAAGCATGTCCTCCTTTATATTGTGTGTCACATGCTTTATCATAGTGACAAAACTGTGACACAGGTAGAGTTCTGTCATATACACAGGGCAAAGGCACAGAAAGCTGCTACAGAAATTCTCCTGTAAGCCTGATAACATCAGATCTCCACCCATTTGGGGTGCTCTGATGGCTCTTTGCATCAAAGGTTTATTATCATGACAGATTTACCAACATTCTGGGTATAAACGGCTAACATTTTCCCAAATCTGAACATTTGAGACCCTTGAACCCTGTGCCTGCAAAAGCAGCCATGCCTGAACAAACACACAACAAACCCACAGTTACCATTATCAATTTTATCGGTGGGTTCGCGAAAGCATCTTTAATATGAATAAATGGACTTTCAAGAATATACCATTTGGCAAATGTTATGTGTCAAAGTGTAAGAAGGAACCAGCTGACATATGGAAGCCGCTGTCCTAGGAGCTGACTCTCATCTCTCTGTCAGGCACCCACTCCCACCGCACTCCTAGATGATACAAGAATTGGGCCTAGGTGTTCATTCTAACTGTAAAAGACCAACATAAGCTGATGCCCCAGGCGATGCCTCCTGTGTCTTCTCTACTCCTGCCATGGATAAGAAGTTTCTGCTAAACTGTCTACAATTCCAAACACAGAATAGCCAATACTCAATAGGCACTTGTTTAATCTAAGCATTATGAAGACTTCTGTAGACCTCTTAGTTATTCTCCGTCGCATCGTAAAACTAAGGCTGTGCATTGGAGCTAGTGAGGAATTAAAATCACCATTTAAAAGTTTGGAACACATCACAACTGTCAGGTTTTATTCAACTTTCATTTGAGGACAAGGCGTTAGGAAACAGCATCCAAATCTTCATTATTAAGTCTTTGATCAAACAAAATGAGAGATAGGGAAAATAAATCTGTCAGGTTCTCCTTCAGGCTGTGTGATTGGTCAAGCTCAACTGTCTGTGATGCTTATATTGTACCATTATAGCTTCGCGCATGAACTGAGAAGAGAAAAAAAAGAGAAAACCATCCTCCAGGTTCTGACCTACCTCTGGTTGCTTAGGCTGTGAGACTTAATTGTTGCTCTGAAGCACCAGGCTCAGTACCTTGCCCGTCCCTTGGCTTTGGCTATAGGACATGTTTCTGCCTTTGTGACACGTTCATGTCACATAGGGTGCTCGGGCTGTGCTCCTTTAGTGAGGCTTCTCTCCCCACATCTCCGTCTAAGACCATGACACAAACTCTAAGTGCCCCTTAGAGAAATGCGGAACAGATGAGCATCAGCCTCGTGCTAAGGCATCACCCTGCTAAAATCAGTTATGTGGGTTTTGTTATTGTTGCTGTTGGTTTTGTTCTTTGTCCCTGTTAGGTAGTAATGAATGACAGGCATATAGATTACCAGCCTTCAATACCCCTAACACCTTATAACAATGACCATTCTTACCACATTAGGTTTCTGGCGCTTCCTAAATAAGATCTTTTAAATTCTTACAGCTAATCTGGGAGCAAAGTCCCCACACACCGACTGGGTAGATCAATCAGTCAGTGCCTTGAGATAAAAGTAATTTGGCCTAAATCAAAGAATGGGAAGGCACAGAACCGAAGTAAGTGCCACCCAGCTTATAGAGCTCATCTTCTATCTTCCGTTTCTCCAAAATGATCACTCTGACTTGCTCAACTGAACTGAACTAAGCTATCCTTGTACTCAGCAAGAGGGTCAAACACTGAAGCACAACCCCGATATATTTGCCCAATCAACACATTAAAAGAGCGCACTATATCCGTGCATTAAGGGATATCCTAGGGAAGTAGGGTCAGTGTGCTCCTCATTGTCAGATAAGCTGCGTGTACTAATTTGATTATGGGTGTGTTTGTTCTAGATAAGCTTCACATCTTGTCGGCTTTCATTCTTCTTGCCCCGAGTATAGAAACAACTCTAGACAAAGGAAACATTGTTAGGGAAATGCACATCTTTTAGAGTGTAACCAAAGCCTTTGAATGCATATCTCTAAGACTGACAATCATTGAAAAGTCAGTACCAATGACCTTCAGAAGTGCATTCAGCTGGGGCTGGAGAGATGGCTCAGCAGTTAAGAGCACTCACGCTCCTCCTGAGGACAAAGAAGAGTCCAGCTCCCAGGACCCACGGTGATCCACAGCTGTCTGACTCTCCAGCTTCATGGGACACTAATGCCCTTTTCTGGTCTCATCAGGCACCTGCACATATGTGGCATACAGATAGACACACATTTACATACACGTAATTTTAAAAACCTTAAAAATTTCAATTACTAAATAAATCTGTGTTGTTCTCTGACAGTGTGTCACTAGGTCAAAAAGTTTGAAAAGAACAAAATTACTCTTCTACAGGGGAAAAGCAATAGGAAATAATAATTCCTAATAATAAATATCATTAAACTCAGACCATTTCTGAATTTTAGAATAAAAGTAATTAATCTACTGAAAGAACGGCAAACCAGAAGAGATTAAAAATTATAATTAAAGAATGGGAATGACATTTACTATCAGAGGCATCTGGCCGACTATCTGAATTGTGCACTAAATAAAGTGAATTACTTCTACCATAATAACAGTATTTGCTATAATACAATGGCAAGCAAGAAATCTAATTGCAACCTGTCAAGGATTAAAAAAAAATACCCACCATGGTTATAATGTGGAAAATGCAGAAAGAATAGATATGATCTATATTTTTAAAAGAACAGGGTAATGCTGCTATATAGTTTCATTTCCAGATATCAGGATTTAATATAATAAGAAAAGACAGAGAAATGAAAATTGGGGAGACTTTGAATAGGAACTTTAAGATGGGGATTTGCAACCGAATGGAAACAGGCTGATTTTGATTATATTTCAGTGTGAGATAAAGGAAAGATGGGTAAATCCAAAGTAAAACATAATTATAAGTTTCTTCATAATCCCTGGCAAAATATTAAAGATTAGATCCCAGAATTGTGTTACTAGCTGCACATGTTTTGCCATTCATGGGGACCCACTGTATGTTAACGATGGTCAGAATTCAGATAAAAATGTGCTCCTAAGTGGAAATAATCATAAAGGTGTTTAATAAGATATCTGGAATTTAAAGTTTTTCCTTTCTCTTTTGGAAATGGAAAAATAATAAACTCCTAACAAAAAATAATCTTAGAACTTTAGAGTAGAAATGAGGGAACAGACTGTGACTCCATTCCTGCCCAGAGAACCAGACACAAAGCACAAGTGACTGTCACCAGGCTGTGCACGACCCCTGGATTCCTCTTCACAGCATCCAACATGAATGCCAACGAGTTCCTCAAAATGAAACACATTTTGAGGAGAATACGGACAATATCATGGAATCCCAGGGATTAATTGACCAAAGCTGCAGACCTGCCTTCAGTGGCCCGAAAAGATGGTTATTGCTCATTCTAATTTAAAAATTGACCATCTATTGTGAACAGAGAGGTCAACAGCCCCTCATTGCAAACACTACAACACCGAGTTATGCAGTACTGATGATAACAGCTCATTTTAGGTGAGTATCTGAGATTTGGGAATACTTGATTGATCATGAGAGATCTGAAGTTGATCATATGAAATGATCATGGAAGCAGCTCTAACCCTGGCCACTCTGTCCTGAGTCTGAGAAAGCAGCAGTGTGGTGATGAGTCTAGTTCCTGTGTCTTTTTTACTGTCTGCTCTAACACAGAAGTACATGGGCAGACACAGGAATATGCTTTGAGGAGCCAGATGCTAGGTGAGATGTATTTTTGTAGATTACATATTGTGGAAGGGGGGAGGGAGGGAGGGGAGAGATGGAGGAAGGGGGAAGGGAAGAGGCAGAGAGTTTTTTAGATATTACAAGGATTTTTTTTTTTGCAAATGAAATTAAAACAATAAAAAATGCACAGAGAGCTTTGGTAGGGAAATTAAGTAAAAATAGCATTTCTCCAGTAGTGCCATCTTTGAAGAAATCACATTGGCCTTTCCTATCTCAGAGCACTTTTCTGGAATACATAATTAAATAATGATATTACTCATTCCATTTTATTAGGTAGAAATGTACATTATTTGATTTTGCTATTTCCTGAATTTATTATTATAGATATTGACATGAAGCAGCTATATTAGAGGCAGCTCCTACATAGAAGATATAGATATGGCTATGCATTTATTATTCTTTAGAAGAACATTCATTTTATTTATAGTTACAGTAGTAGATTGGAAGTAGTTTGGATAATAAAATTAATAAGGAGAAAAATTTCACAAATCTATACTCCTCTCAAACAGATTATACATATCATCATTTTGTATATTTCTTTTCAGAATTTTACTCATATACATGTATATATATGAGTATTTTACTCATATATATGTATATGTATATATATGAGTATTTTACTCATATATGTATATATATGAGTATTTTGCTCATATATATGAGTATTTTACTCATATATGTATATATAGAGTATTTTACTCATATATATGTATATATATGAGTATTTTACTCATATATATTTATGAGTAAAATACTCATATGTATATATGAGTAAAATTCTGCATATATGTGCATATGTGTATACATATAAATTTATATCCCAATTTTTTCTTAATATTAATCAACATGTGTTTATTTTGGACAATAATTTCTAAGAGTATCATTTCATTTGCTGTACCACATTCTACCACATCAATAAATGGGCTCTGTCTTTAACATTTATCTATTTGCTTTTGATTTTCAATTCCTTCAGAACATAGTTCAATAGTAGACACTGGTTTTCTTCCAACTCTTTTTGATTTTCCTTGGTGGATAGTGAAGAGGTATAGCCCTCAGCTTCCTTTACACGTTTCTATGGGTTCAGGAGTGATCTTTTCCCACAGCAACGTGTGAAATAGTGCTGAGGTAGTATAAGATGCTTCCACAGGACTGACTCACAACATCTTTCCAGAGATCTTCAAATCTCTCCCCTTCTCTGCTCTTAGTTCAGGCTGAGCCTAGAAGACACCTGTGGAAGACATTGCCAAGGACTGTGAGCAGAATCTCCTGATTGCTCCTGCCCGCAGTGGTTACCTGAACGAGGACCAATGCTCTAGTCTGTCGAGCTGCTGAGATCTGAAGGTTTTTCTTTCGTTACTGACATAATCCTAACTACTTGAGACAGTGGGATTTGGAAGGAGGCACTAACTGCTCATAAGATACAATATGTAGGCTGGCTCTGGGTAGTGAGGAAAACAGAGGCTCGGTAGGAAGCAGAGACCCGTGAGATACTGCAGGATGTGCTGGATCCCATCATCAGAGCTGCCTCAAAAACAGAGCTGGAACTCAACAGAGTCCTGGGCTTTAGGCAAAGACTAGGAAAATAAAATTTTATGATGTGTGTAGGTTGTTATTAGGAAAGCATTAGAATTAAAAACGGATTCAGTAAATAGCTTGGTGGGCTGTTTATTTTTTTTAAGCATAAATATAAAGAAATACACACAGAGAAGAAATATGGACTATCCAAGTGTTTATAAAGCTGTGTGCGTCTCTCGACCCTATGAAATGGAAGCAGAGCGGGAAAAGCCTGGCAGCGATGTCCCAGTGCTGAAATCCAGCTCAGAATGTTGTCTTTGTTCCTTAGGAGTGCAAAGACAATGACATCAACAGGTACACATGGGAGAGAGTTAAAGACGTGAAAGCGAGGAGGGAAAGCAGGATTAATAACTGTTTATGGAGGAAGTCTGGGCGGGGCTCCTGGTACACAGATGCGAGCGGATATGACTAAATGAGGAACTAATTACAGAGGGACTGGAAACCTTTGACCACCAGAGACTTAGAATTATTCTTGAGCCCCGACCCGGAATGAATGGAGAAGCTTCTTCCTAAAGGCAGAGTCCAGGCTGGGGAGAGCGTTCACATCGCCCCAGCCTGGCCTCAGAAGCCCTGCTCTCTCTCTAGCTCTGCAGGCCAGGCTCACTAGGTTCAAAATCTCTCCTTAGCTGAATAAAGGTTTTTCTTTTCTTTCGTTTCTCCTTTTGAAAGTTAATAAAAAAAATCCGCTGGGTGTGGTGGCAGATGCCTGCAATCCGAGCACTCGGGAGGCTGAAGCAGGAGAAAAGACAATTGCAGGCCAGCCTGGGTTACACAGATCCTGTCGCCAAACCAAAACAAAATGCTAAACCACATCACCGGTGTTTGGCAACAAAAAGGAACGAAGTTTTAACGCATGTCTCAGTGTGAATGAACTTTGAAAACACATTCAGGGGGAAAAAAGCAGATACCGAGGACTCACAGTTTGAAAGCCCAATTGTGTGAATGCCGTGACAGCTATAACCGCAGAGACAGAAAGCTGTCTGGTGGGTGCCTGGCACTGAGCTGATTGATTGGTGGGTGCCTGGCCCTGAGCTGATTGAGCTGATTGGTGGGTACCTGGCACTGAGCTGGGGTGAGGAATGATTGTACATAGACTCTATAAACTGACTTAAAACCATTGAAACAAATGTCTATCAAGATAGGATTAGCACATTAGAATATTTCCATACGTTGAACTAACCTAAAAAGTTGTCTTTCCATGGAACTTTAGAGAAAAATGCTTTGAAACCCGGCATGGTGGAACATACCTTTAATCCCAGCGCTTGGGGAGATAGGCTTGTGAGTTTGAAGCCAGCCTGGTCTACATAGTGATAGTTGCAGGACAGCCAGAGCTACACAACCACACCCTGTTTCAAAACAAAAAACAAAGCCGAAAATACACAAACAAAAGAAAAACAAGAAAAGTGTTTTGAAATGAAAATACTATTACATCATTTTTCCCTCACCTTCTTCCCTCCGACCCTTCCCACGCAACCCTCCCCACCATGCTTTATCTCCAGTTTATGACCTCTGTTTCTGTTTCGTTAATTGTTTTTCACACACACACACACACACACACACACACACACACACACACTCCTAAATCTGTAAATCCAGCCTACTCAGTCTGCACGGTGTTGCTTTTGCACACGTTTTCAGGGACGACCACTTGGTTTTGGATAGCCAGCTCTGTGGCTCCTCTCTAGGGAAGGCTGGTTTCCCTCTCTCAGCATCCCTTAGTTGCCTACAGTTCTTATGTAATGTTGAGGCCTCAGGAGCTTTCCCCCTCTTCCGTTAGGATGTCTATTAGTGTAGTCCTGGTTCAGGTCTTGTTCAGAAACTTAGGTTGATGAGATTTGATAATGTGTGTGGCTGTCTCTGACATTTCTAGGAGGAACATCTCACAGCAAACCTCTCGTTCCGTTGGATCTTGTTCCTTTTGGATCTTTTTCACTTTCTTTTCCACAGTGATACCTGAGCCTTAGCAACAGGAATTATGTTGTAGATGGATGTAGTATCATTTGGGCCTGGGCAGCATGCAGATTTCCATCCATTTGGTTGTTGATTGCTGTAATGGCCTCTGTCTGTTGCAAGGAGATGTTTCTTTGATGAAGGGCGAGATCTATACTTATGTAAAGGTGTAAGGATAAATATTTAGAATGTTGTTAGAAATCATACTGTTTCTTTCAGTAGAGCTGTGGTTGTAGTTTCTCTTCGAGGCCCATGACTTCACTAACCTGGACTGGCTGGTTAGGTTTCTGGTACCAGGCATGATTTCCCTCTTGTTGAATGAGCCGTAAGTATAATTAGAAAGTGATTGGTTACCAGCAAGGTGTTCATGCCACTCTTGTGCCCTAATGGTTGTATTGGCATGTTGGTCAGTTGTTAGTTCACAGTCATCATATCTGGGTAGGACTGCTGGTTGCTTCCCTCCCTCAGAAGCATGCATGGTGACTTTGGGTACCATAAAAGTTTGTCTTCAGGGAGGAGACTTTTATGTCAGAACCACCTGTGTTGGAAATATTTAGTATCTTCATCAATCGTGACGTAGCTTTAGCCTGTGAGAGGCAGCCTAGGTAGGGCAACAGCAATAGTCTATAAAGTTTCAGCAGTCTCTTGGATGACCCTGACAGACAACTCACAAGGGAGCCTCTCATACCAGGTGTGTTGGAATTTTTGACAGTCTCTGATGTTGAGGGCGGGGGGGATATTGCCAATCTTCCACGGACATCGTATTTCTACTGAAAACTAACAACAACGTAGTTAAAGTGTGGCATTTATAGTAGGGGACTCATGTGTCTACAAAAATATGAGGATATGTTGTGGTCTGAATGTTGGCAGCTCCTCTCCTCCAAAATGATGTGCTAAAAGCTACTCAATAATACGTTACTTGGTGGAAGTGTCTTTGAGTGGTGATTAGGTTATAAGAAAGGCTGGGGCTGTCACAGGTTAGATTAATGTCCTTTGAAAAGGAGCTTTCTCCAAATGAAGATGTGGGAAGAAGGCCTGTATCCCGTGCACGGGGAAGCAGTCCTCACTAGACATACATCTACCAGCATCTCGACCGCGGCCTTTCCAGCCTCCTGAGGAGAGCGAATGACTGTTTCTTTTCTAGAAGTCACCCATCCTGTTGTATCTTTCTATGTATATGGTAACGTGAATGGCAGAAGATAGGATAGAGTTACCAACTTCTGCTTTTCCTAAAATACAGAAACTTTTGGCCCTCACACATTATGAGGCCAAAACCAGCAAAGACACACACACGTCTAAAATAAGCTTATTTTAGAGTTTAGTAAAAAAGAGTCATGCCTTAAATTTACACATTTCTGTGTGTACATTAGTTGAACTAAACACAGGAATTTCCCCGCTCTTGTTTGAGGACAGTTAAGTGCATGAGGTGGTAACTCATTTGGTGTCAAATGTTCCATTTTCATAGTTTGATTTAACATTAATGAACAAAAGCTCATAGTTTACCTTTAACCAATTTGTCCAATAGGCTAATTTTAGTTAATGGGCATTGCCTAAACCAAAGTCCAGCTTATCTTCTGGAGAAGAGACAACTCTAATATATATAATGCAGGATTGTATAAGGCCACAAGACTTTATTTTTTTAAGAAAGAATAATTGAATATATTTAAGAAATAGCTTGGAGAACCTGTGGGCCATCGAGGTTAAGCCTGATCTAGTAGTCTTCCCTGAAAACTGGTTCCTTGTCAGTAATTAAGATGGGAACCCTCTCGACCTGTAAAGATATCCCCCCACCCCCACCCCCCACCCCCATGGATGAAAGTGCCTGAAGACCTGAATGATCCAAAAGTACTCCTGGTCCACATGCTGGTGCTAAAATCTCTGTTTGGTCCACAGGGATCTCGAATGCCTCACTTCAAGAAGGCGACCCAGACCATGTTTGAGGTGGAGACTCTGAAATCTTCCGTACTTGCCGTGATCTTAATTTATGGCTCTGAGAACAACAAGGATGGGGCTAAATGGATGCGTCAGTCCGTGGCTGAGAGATGCTGCCTGCGCCAGAAAGGAGGAATGCTCATGCTGCAGAAAGCCTTGAAGACCCTGGAACTAGGCCAGTGATTGGAGTGAAGCCAGTTGCCAGTCACTGTGACTCCCACCTGGACACAAGCTGTGGCTACTGTTTGGTTCTGGTGTACTTTTTACCTTTGTTATATCCTTTAGAGTGCAACAAGATATTCCTGGATCACTGCTGTGCATTCTGACATGAATATCTCTTTTCCAAGGTTATCATCCTAACTGAATAATAAAAATGCCTGGCCAGAAAAAAAAAAAAAAAAAAAAAGAAAGAAAGAAAGAAAGAAAAAGAAATAGCTTGAATTAATGAATAAGAAATCGAAGAAATTCTTGATATACTAAATCAACAATATACTCTTCAGGAGAAAGTATTCTACAACAACAACAAAAAAACCAACACTTTATAAAAAGTTATTTTTAATAACAGAGCTGGATGTTAAAGTCATATACTGTCACATTAAACAAATAGTATAGAAAGATAATTTAGTCAGTTTTCTACAAAAAAAAAAAAAGGTTCTACATAAGGTTACCTTTACCCATTGTTAGCAATGGGTAAAGATAATAAATTAGAAATTCATAATGACATACTGAATATTCCCACATATACAACATATGCAGTAGCTGGATGTTTTTATCCTGTAGGCTTTGCAAGTTTCTGTTGTCCCAGGAATTTAAAATAATACAACTTGAACCAGGAGGCAGCTGACAAGTGGATTATTAAAAGTATTTGGAACTGTTGAACATTCTTGTCAGCAAGAACACAGTGTATATTTATGAGAAATTTCAATGTGAAACCTATGAGATCCACTGCCTGAAAACCAGAAGTTTTCAGCTGGAGCCACATGAGAGGTAACGTTCTGGACATTGACTCGATGGGAGACACTGTGGGTCCTTTGAGTCTCCAGATAAGAAGAAGATTGAGGGATTGCCTCGCAATTTAACACAAACATGCTCTAAATTTTATACATGTGGTACCTGTAGCAGGTTGCATCTTCCCGCTCTTACTGTCATATAACAAACGATTGCCTGCGGGAGAATGCCAGAGCTCAACAGGCGGCCCAGGGGCTGGTTGTCTCACAGCCACTACCACAATGCTCCCTTCTTCTCTGACATTTCGGCCTCTAAGATGGTGGGTCGCAATTTTAGATGCGTATAGGAATTGCCTGGAGAGTTTGAAAATGATGTTCTCTAGGTCTCACAGCCGATAAGTCTGCCTTACTGGCTAGAACATCACAGCTGTCTCATGCTATGGGTAGACAGCTGTCTTGGGAGCCATGTCTCAGACATTTCAGTGAGCAGAGCTAGGGTTTTAGGGGAGACTCTGTATCCTTGGATTTACTGTACTCAGTGGCTGTGGCCCTGTCTTCTTCCTCTGAAGCCGAGAGTGCAGTGTCCTCAAAGCTCTCCTGCACTCAGGCTTTCTTACTGTGGTTGCGTCTCCTTGTTTCTAACCAAGATGCTTCCTCTTGTAAGGCTCATTGTTGTGATCATTATGATTCTGGGGCAACCCCTTTAGGGGTTTCTGCCCCACTTCAGATCATTTAGTTCCCAAATAAAAGACACGGGGACCTTTAGATTTATAATAAGCATTAGAGCACAAGAGCTGGGTAGGTATCAACCCTTTATGCTCTTTTGTCTATTTCCGTGTGGTGATCCTGGAGATATCAGTTGCCATGATCAGCCTGGGCTGCTCCAGTTCCGTCAGGCCAGACCTCATGGCCATGAGGTCACCATCTACCTACCCTTGGTGACTTCCTTCCTTCTTCCTCTCTCTCCCAGTGTTCCCTCTCTTCTGGCCAACTCAGTCAGAGATAACTTTAGGGGCAAGGTTTAAACAACAGGAGCTGGTGTAAGTGAGGATCTCCTGGGGGGTGGGGTGGGGGCAACCTGATCTTGGAAGCCAGTATTTAGCGTTTGAATGCATAGCAGCACCAGACCTGTGTCCACACATAGACAGAAACAGCCACCAGGGACCACAACTTATCCTTACAGAAATCAAGAATCAAAGGACAGCAAGTATGTTAATCAGCTTTCTAGCATTATAATGCAGCACCTGATATAATTGACTTGAAAAGAGAAAAGACTTATGTGGTTCACAGGTTCCAGTCTATGATCTGTTTGTGCTGCAGCTTCGGAGGCAGTCTGTGGTGGGGAGGTGGGACAGAGTGAAACCACACAGCTCATGACCTTTGTATCACTTTCCTGTTACTGTGACAAAACGCCAGGGCCAGACTCATAGATGAAAAAGGATTAGAGTCCTCCTCCTGGCAGGATGGGGTGGCCACAGGTGGCTGGAGAAGGAAGCTGAGAGATCACATTTCAACCTCACAAAGAAGGCGGAGAGAACTGGGAGTGGGGTGAGGCCAAAAATGGTGAAAGCGCCCGCACTGACGTGCTTCCCCCAGACAGGCTCCACTCCCTAAAGTTTCCATAACTTCCCAAAACAGCATCATTAACAGGGGACCGCATGTTTAAACACACGGCCACATTGAGACCATGACTCATTCAAAGCTTGCAGCCTCCAGGATACAAAGGTGAGGCACAGGAAGGGCCACTTGACTATCTGAGCACTGCGTCAGCCTCCTTCCTGGTCATGTGATTCAACTACAGCAGGGAGTCACCTCTTCTTAGGTACAAGACCTCACGTTTATTTTACTTTCTACAATTTCAATTATTTGAGGCCAAATGCGATACAAATTATTAAATGGGAAATTTCAGAAATAAGTTGCATGTAAGTTTGAAATTGTGGTCTGCTTGAGTAGTGTGATAAAAATAGCCCACCAGCCCACTCTGCCCACCTAGGACATACATCTCCACCCTTCCACTTAGCTTTATTCAAATGCACTGTTTTCTGCAATGATAATATTTACTTAAGTTTTCTTTTTCAGTTGTTCTTTCTCTTGTCTCACTGTGCTGTTCAGCAAAGGCACAGGTAACCTTTATGCTTGTGAACAATTTACTTACCAGCTCCTAATGGCTACAGAAGTAGTTAGTGCTGTGTAGTTAAAGATGTGGTTAAATAAATGCTTTGCTAGTTGATTGCAGCATGTCAACATTTGGTGTGATGTCATGAGATTGGTTTTCTTGGGATATGTGTGTAGACTATTGGGACTTCTAGACAATTAGGTGCTGGTCTCTTCGGTACTTATCACATATTCATCTACTGGGGATTTTGGCATTATGGTTCCAACCAGCTTGGAAGGTTAAACCAGTGCGATGTAAATGCCTTTGCGTCCCACTCTTCCTTTATTGGTAAGAGAATAAATAAACGTTTCCTCTACATTCGGGGCTTAAACTTGTGTTTAAGGACAACTTAAATTAATTTTTTTCCAAAATATGGTTTAGTCAAGGAGAGAAGGTAAAGAAATATTAATAGCTTAGAAAAGACTATAAAGACTATTTTATGTGAGGAAAGGAAAATGACATTAAACTTTTATAGCACAATTTTGGAAATTTTAATCGGCGGGTGACAGATTATGGGGTATAAGAGAATTAGGGGGATAACACTCATTTTATTCACTGTGGTTTCGGTTATTTGTGATCAGCTGTAGTCTGAAATTATTAAATGCAAAATTTCAGGAGCTGGGGGTATGGCTCACCTGGTAGAGTGTTTGCAATCCCCAACACCATGGTAATGTGTGCCTGTAATCCCGGCACTTAAGAGAGAGCTGGAAGGATCAGAAGTTTAATGATACCATCGACTACATATCAAGTTTGAGGCTAACCTGGAGTACATGAGATCTTGTATTAAAACCAACCAACCAATCCATAAAAAAACTCAAAAAAGTAATATGTGCCATCCTGAGTACTGTGAGGGAAATGTGTGTCGTTCCGCCCCATTCACCAGAGACAAGAACTACCCCTGGCTCTGGTGTAGCCAAGCTGCATGCCCCCTGCCTACGGGTCATTCATACCCCTGCCCCCATGACATCACCGCTCTCCTGACCACTGTGCCTGTGCTCAGTTACTCTTATTTAATAATGGCAGCAGAGTGCCCAGCAGTGATGCTGACGGCTCAGCTGTGCCAAAGAGAAGTAATGAAGTGAAAAGTGGAGAATTCTTAATTTAAATAGAAAGAAAGAAAGAAGAAAGGAAAGAAGGAAGGAAGGAAAGAAAGAAAAAAGGAAGGAAGGAAGGAAGGAAAGAAGAAAGGAAGGAAGGAAGGAAGGAAAAAAGAAAGAGAAAGAAAGAAAGCAAGGAAGGAAGGAAGGAAGGAAGAAAGAAAGAAAGAAAGAAAGAAAGAAAGAAAGAAAGAAGCTGAGTTTTCTCAAAGAATGATTTTTTTTTTTTTTTTTGGTGAAAGTGTAAGGAAGGGAAAAGAAATCTATCCTGGGTTTGCTGTCTCACCTCAAGCTCTAAAAGCGATAACCACAGTTTGTGTCATGTGTAGTTAAAAGAAAAAATCTGACTTGTGGATGGGGAATGTGTCTGCGCTGACAGCTCTGTGCTGTGCCAGCAAGCAGTGAGCTGCTCTGAAGGGTTGGGCAGAGGATGGTGTGAAGCAAGGACCGTCATCAAGCGGTCCTGTAAGCAAGGGACGCTCGCTCGCATGTGTTCAAGGAAAGACGAAAGGCATGAAGATTAGTGTAGAGAGTAGTAGTGAAATCCTTTACTGTGTCTAATGTATAAATTAAACATCATAGGCTTGTGTGTATGAGATAAAACCTGGCACCAACTGGGGTTGTTGGTAGATACTCCCAGTAGGTGATCATAGGGCACTCCAGTCAAAACACCATTCTGCTGGCTGGTGCTGTGTTTTGTAGTATATATGTGGTGAGTATGCTGACCTGTGTGAGACTAAGTGGAGGCCAGAGGTTGACTTTGGGTGCTTCCTCTATTACTTTTCAATGTATGCATTTGCCTATCTATCTATCTATCTATCTATCTATCCATCCATCCTTTATATATCCATCTATGTCTCTATCTATGTCTCTTATCTGTTTGGGCCAGGGCATCTCACTGAACCCGGAGTCCTCTGCTTCAGCTAAATTGGTTGACTAGTGAGTACCTGAGATATGCTTGTCTCTGGTGTGTGACATCACATCTGGATATCAAAACTCTGGCCCTCGTCGTGCATGCCCAGCAAACACCTTTACTTTCTGAGAAGTTTAAGCTCCCAGTTAAGCTGTGGATGTATTAAATTCTTACTTTTGTATCTCAGCGCTTAACGCACAGTGAATAGCCAATCGATATTTTGGAAGGAGTCAGTGGCCCTCAGCCTTTCTCCAGCCTCAAGACCGTGGAGAGTTCTTGCAGCAGCAGTTGAGGAGCTGTCCCCAGGGACTCTGGCTTGGCTGGAGTGGCAGGGTGGTGGTGGTAGTGAGGGTGATGGATACAGTGGTGGTGGTGGCAGCGGCGGCGGCGGCGGCGGCGGCGGTGGCGGTGGCAGTGGTGGCGGTGGCGGTGGTGGTGGTGGCAGTGGTGGTGGTGGTGGTGGTGGTGGTGGTGGTGGCGGTGGTGGTGGTGGTGGTGGCGGCGGCGGTGGTGGTGGTGGCAGTGGTGGTGGTAGCGGTATTCCAAGGATGTGTTCTAACCCACTGCCAGGGTTACCCATAAGGCTGACTGAAGACCGACACTTGTGGTCAGTGAGTGGGTGAGGCTCTAGTGCTTTCCTCCTTAAGTGTACATTTGCATATGTTAAAGGGGTAAAAACCTTTCCACAGCTTTGAGGTAATCTTACTTTGTCATCATTTCTAGTTATTTTTTTCCCCTTTAAAATGTATCGGTAGTGGCTATTTCTGGTTGTCAACTTTATCTGGAATGAACTACAAATCTAGAATTGGAGGGCCCACCTGTGATCCTAATCTGTATGCTGAGAGATGCAAGTTTCTGACCTGGATCTTGGCATGGAGATCTTGAGGCATAGTGGCTGTGAATCCCAGAAGATTAAGACAGGGACATCTCTGAGTTCAAGGTCATCTGGGATGAAAATCGTGGTAGCACATGTCTTTAATCTGGGTCACACCCTCTGCTGGAGACCTACATAAGGACATTGGAAGAAGGAAGATTTATTCTCTCTCTCTTCTTCCCCTGCTTGACCTGTGGGACTGAGCAACTGCTAGATTCTTGGACTTCCATCCACAGTTGCCGCTGACCATTTTTGGGGAGTTGGACTACAGACTCTAAGCCATCAACAAATTCCCTGGCTATATAGAGACTACCCATATCTTCTGTGACTCTAGAGAACTCTGACGAATACAGTATCTTTTAGGAATTGAAACAGAAAATTGTATTTCTTTAGTAATATCCGTCCTATAATATTTTATTGTTTATTTCATCTACTATGTGAATTCTTTAGAGACAAAACAATTGGTATCTTTGAGAGGTCCCTGTTGATAAAAGAATGTTTTACAACCCTGGCCCAGTACAGAGTCACAATCTAATGGGAATTGTCTTCTTTTAACCTAGAGGTTACAATTTGGTTTGCGTTTTTCTGCTTGGCTGCTTAATTTCTTTGTCATGATCCCCAGTGGATACAAATATTGAAATCAGGCAGACACGAAGGCTCATGGGATGAAAAGCACTTGCCGTGCAAGTCTGATGAACTGTATTGGCTCCCCGGAGCCCACATGAAAGTGAAGAATACCGACTCCATGGAGCTGCCTTCTGACCTCTCTGCATGAGTGCTACACACACACACACACACACACACACACACACACACACGCAACACAAACCCAGACTAACGTTTTTATTAAATGAAGGTCTTCATATGCTGTTGCTGAGAACAGTACCAGGATTAAGATGGGTAAAAGCTACTCAGTAGTTTGTCCTGTTTGTCTAAGACTTAAAAGAGATGCATTCTACCGTATAACTAAACATAATACCCATCTAGTACGTACTTCAGGAGTAAACTTGTGTTTGTGTGCACATGTGCAGTACTGGGAACTGAACCCAGGAAGTGACGCATACTAGACAAGTATCCTACCAGTTCTATCAGTGAGCTATCCTAAGACATATTTTTACTAAATTTAATAAGTTGTTATTATCATTATTATTAATTAGTGTGTGTGTGTGTGTGTGTGTGTGTGTGTGTATGTGTGTGTGTGTGTGTGTGTGTGTGTGTGTGTGTGTGTGTGTGTTTTGCTCAGACTGACCTTGAAATTTTGGGCTTCTTGCCTAAGCCTTTAGGTAGCAAGGTTACCAGGCCTGTGCCGTCAGCCCAGCCAGAAAATGATTTGCGAGAGTCGCCGACAGCCCTGCCTTCCTAGAGGATGACACGCAGGGACTGATGGCTCCCACATTAAGCCCCATGAGATCCATCACACACAGGGATTGAATAGCACTGAACCAATGCACAGGGCTCAATCAGAGGGCACTGGTCACCTGTTTATGCCATTTTTTCTATCTAAAAAAAAAAAAAAACCTTTCCTCAAGAAATATTACTTTAGATTTTCGAGTTTGGATACAGTAAGAGTGTCAGGTAACAGAATCATAAAAGGGGTTAGTTTGATTTATTGTACCCTTACAAAAGTGTACAGAGGATTAATAAAAATATTTTCCTAGGGCTAGGGAACTTTCATTTTGTGTACACTGCTGAATTTGACTATGTGTCTGGGTTAGAAGGAGGCGTCCTTTAAGCAAGAACTCTTGGTAATGAACTCTTGCAATGACCACTCTTGCACAACTACTCACCAACAGCTTTTTGCTGTGTGCGCACCATCATGTGGCACTGTTTTCTACTTTCAAAGGTTTCTTTTTGCGGTTTATATACTTCAAAAGGTATAAACTGTAAAAACAAACTACCATAGATAAGCATATTATAGACAGAGTTTTATAGGGCTCGCATTGTGTATACGACATATACAGATCATAAATACGCGTGTGGGTTCTGAGGGAAGCCTCCGGTTCTGTGGCACTCAGCCTGGTGTGTCCAGACCCAGGCATTTTCATCATCTGGGAAGTTCCCAAAGGTCACTCTCAAATCGATTCCCTTTTGGCCCTCACAGCCGCGGTGTGCCTGTCCTTCCTGTGCACCCTAGCCTGTGACAGCAAGGCTTCTGAGAACAGCTCCTGCCAGCGTCCCTTCCTGCTACTCTTGATCAGCATCCAGTGAGCAAGCAGTAGGCAAATTTGCCTCTTCCCACAGAGGCTTTCCAACTGACTACTCTGACAGGATCTAGAAATTATCCTTTCTACCCTCTTGCTTTACTTCAAACCTTAATATTGGAGGGTATTTGATGGTTCCTGCTCATTGAGAGGCCAAGGCCAGAGGAGTGCGTTCCTGGGCCTCACAGTGAGCTTCCAGAGAACATGGCTTTTTGCCCTGGGCTGGGTTTTCAGTAGCCATATCAGGTGAGTCACAACGGTCTGTAACTCCAGCTCCTGGGGATCCAGTACCCTCTTCTGGCCTTTGAAGGTACACTTTGAACACAAGTGACACACACGTATACAATAAATGAAACCATAAAGATGTCTTAGTCAGGGTTTCTATTCCTGCACAAACATCATGACCAAGAAGCAAGTCAGGGAGGAAAGGCTTTATTCAGCTTACATGTCCACACAGCTGTTCATCACCAAAGAAGTCAGGACTGGAACTCAAGCAGGTCAGGAAGCAGGAGCTGATGCAGAGGACATGGAGGGATGTTCCTTACTGGCTTGCTTCCCCTGGCTTGCTCAGCTTGCTTTCTTATAGAACCCAAGAATACCAGCCCAGGGATGGTACCACCCAAAAGAGCCCCCCCATCACTAATTGAGAAAATGCCCCCCAGCTGGATCTCATGGAGGCATTTCCTCACCTGAAGCTCCTTTCTCTGTGATAACTCTAGCTTGTATCAAGTTGACACACAAAACCCCCTAGTACAAAAGATAAATCTTAAAATTAATTCTCAAGTTATTTTTTTCTAGAAGTGAAGGTCTTGCATTCACAGATGAGCTGGGCATCTAGATGTCTCATGGGTATTTACCCAGCAAAAAGTAGCTTGATTGCATCCTATAAACAGAATGGCTGTAATTCCAGCACCCTGCAGTAGAGGTGGGAAGATCAGGAATTCAGGGTTATCTTTTGCTACATAACAGATTCTAGGTCAACCTGGGCTACAAAAGCCCCTGTTTCAAAGACTAAAAGTAAAACCAAACCAAACAGCAACAATAATATCAACATCAAAAAGAAGGACCCGGCTTTTAGTCCTAAACTGAGTAGCTCTGCATTTAAACACAGGTTCGAAGAAGTGCTGTTTCCAGCTGGCCCGTCCTCAGACAGGAATAACTACCCCTTTGTCCAGGTATTTTACAGATGTCAAGGGTTAAGTCAGGAGCTGGAAAGAGAAGGAGCCACTTTGCTCCTGATAATGAATGTTGCTGGACTGCAATGAACAGCAGTGTGTGTGTGTGTGTGTGTGTGTGTGTGTGTTGAAAAGGACAGGTGTGCCGGAGGCCAGGCCTGACTAATTAGAGGGCAGCTAGAGCCCGGGGCTTGGGCAAGCCGTTTGCCCTCCTACTCTGGCTGAGGCGAGGGTGTCAGAAAAGGGAAGCCAGAGCCAAGACACAAACCTCTGTGTGGCCCTGTGGTCTCAGGTAACGCAAGGAAGAACCGGGACGCTCTCACCTTCCCAGTCCTCTGGAGGGCTACAAGCGGCGCCTTTTCTGCTTGTTGCCTTCCAGCAGACATGTGAGTACAGTTCAGAATTAACACCCGGGCTCCCGCGCCGCAGGTTGCAAACACAGCCGTCGCAAAGGAAACCAGATCTGTCCCTCCCATATGGTGATAAGGTGCTCAAATGCCAACATGATAAAAAGAGATAAATAATAGCTACAAGCTGTGCGTTGTACCCAAAAATATCAGACTGGTGCCACATGCTATCGGGTGAAATGTTTTGGAGGAGAAGCATCTACTTTCCATTTATTCCATTTGTTCTTTGTGAGATTTACTCTTTTCAAGTGCCAAGCTGCCATGAAAGGTTCCTTCACTCCGGTGACAAGCCTGCCTATCTCCCGCTCGCAGTCGCTGCCCAGGCTCTGCTCAGATCAACACCGGCTCATATTTCAGGAGCCTTTGTTCAGCGTGTCTTCTGGCCTGTCTCCTGGGCTGTCACCCAATAGTCCGGGAGGGTGGGGCTCAGAGTTTCTCTGGATACAAGTTGACAGGCGGTCCTCACCTTAGCCAGCCAGCCCCAACCCCAACTCTGTGGGCCTCCTCTCTCCTCGGGGACTTCTGAGGGGAAAGAGGGGGAGGGACTAATGACAGCCACTCCTTTCCCTCAGTAGAGAATTTTGACCATCCATGTACCTGTGGCTTTTAGAGTATAATATGTATTATATATTATTGGTGGGATAGAATTAAACAAAACAAACAACAACAACAAAAAACAACCAAAACAACAATGCCTTCATTACACACACACACCCCACAACCGAAACTATTTTAAGTTTTATTTCATGGATTCAAAATCATATTAATGTTGATATTATTAGTAATCACGATTTTCAGTTAGAAAATAGGAATAAATGTAAATTAAAAGTGGGTTACTTTGCGGACTGAAGAGATGGCTCAGTGGTTAAGAGCACTTGCTGCTGTCACAGAAAATTCACATTGGGCTGTCCACGACCACTCCAGTTCCAGTTCCAGTGGATCTTACACCTTCTTTGGTCTTCACAGGTGTCTACACAAACATGGTTCACATACATAGATTCAGGTACACATATCTAAAATAAACTAAATAAATGTTAAGGAAATAAGTAGGTTTAAATTCGGTGATTCTTAGAGGAATCAAGGGCTGTAGGGATGCTACAGACACTGCAAAGTGGGGCGATCATCATAGATCAAAGGTTAGGCTTCTGGCCTTTGTCTAGTAGAAGAGATTTGGCAACTGAATAGAATAAAAGTGGCAAATGATTAAAAAAAATAGGTAAAAGGAAAAAATTGGGGGCTGGAGAGATGGCTCAGCAGTTAAGAGCACTGACTGCTCTTCCAGAGGTCCTGAGTTCAAATCCCAGCAGCCACATGATGACTCACAACCATCCGTAATGAGATCTGATGCCCTCTTCTGGGGTGTCTGAAGACAGCTACAGTGTACTCATATATAATAAGTAAATAAATGCTGAAGGAGGAGAAGGAGGAGGAGGAGGAGGAGGAGGAGGAGAAGAAGAAGAAGAAGGAGAAGAAGAAAAAGAAGAAGAAGAAGAAGAAGAAGAAGAAGAAGAAGAAGAAGAAGAAGAAGAAGAAGAAA
The DNA here is from genome assembly GCA_964023405.1 of Apodemus agrarius. Classification (NCBI taxonomy): domain Eukaryota; kingdom Metazoa; phylum Chordata; class Mammalia; order Rodentia; family Muridae; genus Apodemus; species Apodemus agrarius. Next base: position 49,248,017 of record OZ030014.1, read on the forward strand.
GAAGAAGAAGAAGAAATCCACCAATCTATAACGGCACTTTTATTTTAAAGGCTAACACAGCATGCTCAGATTGTTCCTCTTGAAGGTGACCTGTCTGCTCTGAACTCGGAATAGCCATCGTCTGCCTGTCCTATGAAAAGGATTATTGGAAGCTAGACAATAGCCCTCACTGAGGAAGAAAAGCTCTGCTCACAGGTGTCTTACAACTAACAAAAGAAGAAACGCCAGGATCAGGAAAAAAAGTCTACATTTTATGAAATGTAATGAAGCAATTTAGGAAATAAATATCAGTGGATGGTAAAACTAAAAGGAAAAATATTAATGAGGAATTGGAATCTGAGTAGTCAAAAGGCCACCCACCCACTGACTGCTGGGGCCAGGCAGTCACGGCAAAGGTCTAATCATTGATTCTAGCATTGGTAAAATCAGGGTGAGAAGAGAGTTGGGACTTCTGCTGTGAAGAGCCCCAGAGAGCATCTGTGTCCCAAGGAGTAGCCCTGGTTTTTTTTAATTTAAAATAGATTTTTCTCCACACAGTACATTCTGACCATGGTTTCCCCTCCTCCCAGAACCTCCGTGACTCTCCATTCACCCAAATCCTTTCTTTCCCTCTCTCATTAGAGTACAAACAAGCATCTTAAAATAATAATATGAAGTAAAATAAGATAAAAACAAAACAAACAAACTGGAATAGAACAAAGCAAACAACCTACCAGGAGGGAAAAAAAAAGGTCAAAGAAAAAGCTCAAGAAATCTCACCAAATGACAGTCAAGTCCATTGCCCAGATTCTTTTAGCTGGATTAAACAAGCTTTATTTTTTGTCAGACAGAGTTATCTCCCTAAGTCAGGATTTGAGAAAATATCATTGAACACAGGAGAAGGTGGGATTTATATTATATAGCCCATGAAACTGCAAGACTGGGGGTTTTCAAGGGTTGAGGAATTTCCGGAGGAATTTTGGCTTCATAGGAGCATGACTGACCATTTCCAAAGTCTTTGGCAGCACATCTTGCCCTATTAGGGTGATATATAAGGCATGGAGTGTGAAATCATGTCAATTTTCAGAATATGTGTCAAGACCTGGTCGTATCCAAGTTTTACAGAAAACAGGAATGAACTTATTTTGACCTTTTAACAAGATGGCTTTTAATCTTAAAATTGTATTAGGTTGGCTCATCGATACAAATGGAGATGGACACATGCACATTCACTGACATAGAAATACGGAAACAAACAAACAAAACCAACCCAACACTGGAAAACATAATATATACAAATAAAGAGCAAAAAAGATAAGAAAAAAATAACACCCAGAAAAAGCATTATAAGACAAAGAACCTCCAAAAATGTCTGTGTTTGTTTTGTGCTGGCCATCTACTGCTGGCTTGGGGTCTGCCCTTCAGAGTGGTTTGTATAGTGATATTCCATTATAGAAAATTAGACTTTTCTTTGTGAGCAGCTCTCAATTGGAAATGGCTTCTGGGTTGGGAATGGGGGCTTGTATCCACTTCTTCTCTCAGCACTAGGACCCCTATCTAGCCCAGGCTAGCCCCACACATGCTGTCATGGTCTCTGCGAGTTCATATACGTTTATAAGGCCTTGTTTCCTTGGTGTCCTCCATGCCCCTGGCACTTATAATCTGTTCCCTCTCCTGGTTCCTGAGAGCTCCCTGAGATACTCCCTTTAAGATAGAGTGCTTCAAGGTCTCTCACTCTCCGCACTTTGTCTGGCTGTGCATCTCTGTGTTTATTCCCATCTGCTACAGGAGCCTCTCTGATGATGCTTGAGCCTGACACTTATCTATAAATAGAGTAGGGTGTCATTAGGAGTCAGTTTCTGGGTATGTTCCTTTAGCCAAAGAGCAGTATTTCGTATGAAGTCTGTGACCTATCTACTCTTAGGTTCTTGACCACCTGATCAGTTTGGGGGCTGGGTTCCATTTCACAGAGTGGGTCTTAAATCCAGATAGTGGTTGGTTACTCCACAAGCTTTAGACCACGAATACACCAGTGTATCCCGCAGGCAGGTAATAGTTGTAGATGGAAGGGTTTGTAGCTGAGTTGGTGTTTACCTTTCTCCTCTGGTATCATGCAACGTTCCTTCTACTACCATAAACACGAGTCGGCAGGGGTCAAAGCTTTAAGTAATTAGCCCTATTTCTAATCAAACCTTTAGATCTATTTCTATGTAACTCCGTCTGTTGAAAATACCGTTTCATAACAAAAGGGTCATAGGGGGCTGGAGATATGACTCAGCAGTGCAGGTCCCAGCACCAATGTCTACCTGAGGCTCACAGCTTCCTCTAACTCCAGCTGCAGGGCAATCTGACGCCTCTGACCTCCAAAGGCACCTGTTCTCTTCACATACCCACCCAAAAACATGTGCAGATAAACACAATGGCAAATAAATATTTAGGAGAGAAAGCTGTTGTGCAGGACATGATTATGCTGGATAAAAGGAGACTTTGGGGTCACACCCACGTCAAGTCAAGCTCCTGACTTGAATGTGGCTAGTCTGTGGCCTGGCATGTTTCTTCTCCATAGCTCTGGTGAGGAATGTAGCTGCCCTGACATCCCTGCAGGCTCCCTGCTCTCTGTCTGCCCTTCTTGCCTTCACCACAATCCTAAAGGGGCAAGCTGACGGAACTAAGCAAATACTGGAGCATAAAAAGGCAGGATCTCAAAACAACTTATCTGAAGTAGCCGTGGATCCTGAGGGGTCGTAGGAACCAAGTGTAGCAATAAAAACCAGATAATTTTGTGTCCAAATAATAGTGGTTAAAGTTACATATGCTGAGATAAAAGCAATCGAATCTCATGCCCCAATGATGGAAATAAGCTGCTGCTCTGGGCAGGACTGTGCTGCAGGGGGCTACAAAGAAATCTCCCCCAGCCGTGTGCAGAATATTTATAGCTGGTTAGAGCTCTCTCTATCAAATATAGGTCTTTCTAATGGGAACAGCGGTCCAAAATACAAACTTTACTTAATCGAGTTTTTTACTTAAAATTCAGAACATGTTTATGCTAGTGTGTGCACCTTCCTCCAGGTTTATCTAACTATAGTCACAGCATCAAAGCCAGTCTTTTCTCTTTTTTTTTTTTTTTTTTTGCAAATTGCATATGGATAGGGTTTTATCAATGTGTATTAAGTATTAAGGTACAACAACAGTTGAAATATGTGACTATATCTACCAAGATAGAATTGATGTCGTTTCTTTCATTTTTCCTTCCTACCTTCTAGGCCCCCTGCGAATATTGTGAATCATCAGAATTCCCTTCAGAGGAAGATGCAGATATGAAAAAGATGCTCCACACTTTCAGAGGGCTCCTGATGGCTCCCAGAGGGTGACCGACTATGTCTGTCTTCCGAGATTAGTCCTAGTCCTCAATCTTCCGCAGTGTGACTTGCTCTTCTCTCAAGAAGAGGACTCTTTTCTTACTTCCAGATAGTCCAAGTGTTTTGCTGACCCCAGGGAATAGTGCAGAAGTGATACCCTGGTGGACGGGGAAGTGGGTGGTGACATGGGGCAGCTGGCAAGGGTGCTTCTGCCAAGCTTCACAGTCTGTAGCAGAGGGACAGAACCTCCACACACACACACCCCACACACACTCATTAATATAATAAAACAATTTTTTAAAAAAGTGATATTGTGTGACCCCTAAGCTTAGATTATAAAAGGATTTAATAAATATAGCCTAATAAATACCCACTCGGCCCATGACACCCTGTGGACACAGCTGCCATATTGTAAAGGTTGTAAACTAAAGGGAGAGAGCATACATGGTCACCTGGTTGACACCCTCACGGCTCATAGTCATCAATGAGTTATGTGGGGACATTACTCACAGTTGGCACAGTGGAGAGAACACAGAGGACTTTGATCCAGTCTGTAGTGGTGAATTAGTTAATCTGCTTAGGGCTCCCTTAGGGGCACACACGTCTCCTCTGCACCCACTCAAGAGCTCTGGGAATGAAAGACACACACACACACACACACACACACACACACACACACACACCAGCTAATTTTGGTATGCCTTGACTAGCTCAATGGTTGGGCACTTCTAAACCTCCTTGCAGCTAGCACATAGTCCCCTCTGGTGTTCCTGAGTTAACATCTTTTAAAATCTATATTTAATCTCTGCTATCCTAGACCCAACTGGGGGAGTGGCCCTTAGGACCGCTTTCCCAGATTCTTACATGTTGGCAGGCCTTTAAGTATGCTCTCTTTTCTCCCCTGTCATGGCAATTCTCCTCTCTCCCTTCCCCTTGGTCCCTTGCCACATAATCCAAAAGTCCCACTCTGTCTCCCTGCCCAGAACTGTAACACCCTCCTACCCCTCTTCAGAACCACTGCCCTTCGTGGTTTACTGAAAAAGAAAAAGAAAAAAAAAGTAACTTAATTCCAGCTCAAAAGTCTTAAGACCTATTCTAGCAGCATACACCTGTACCATATAAAATGACTACCCAAGTTCCTAGAACATTTAGAGAGGTTCTGATGTGAAGGCTTCTTGATTTTAAATGATTTTTAAATCAATAGTGTGTTGTGCTTGCCCCTGCAAGCGATTCTTTTATAACGCCCGAGTGCCATCCTGCAGGCTTTTGGATCATTCTCATCTTAAATGCTGGAAACTGTCGCAGTATCTCACTATCCTCCTCCTCTCCTCCCTTCTTCTTCCCTCCTCCATTTATACAAAAGCCAGTTTGTGACTATTGCCATGTCACTCGAGTGTCAACACTGTCAGTTTTCTTATCCCTTACTAGCTAATCAACAGTCACTATTTTGATTTTAATTCCAGATAAAACTGAGAAGAAGAAGAAAAAAAACTATGGAAAATACTATCTTATATACTTCGATTCAGAACATTGTACTTTTTGGCATGTTGTCTTAGAGATCAGTAGCTAATTTAGGCAGAGATTTAGTTACAAGAATGTTCACTGTAATGTTACATTTGGTAGAAGAAAACTGGAAATGAACTAAATGTATGTCAATGTGAGATTTAAATGGTGGTGTTCACGTGGTTTGACATACAAAAATCTGTTCGCACTGTTATGGCAAAATGTTCAGACTTCATTGTTACATTTAAGAAATGAAATTGCAGGTGCTGTACAGATAGCTCAGTGAGTGATCACAGGTTGTGAAAGGACCTGAGCGTGGATTCCCAGCACCTGTATAAAGTATGGGTGTGCCTGCAACCCAGCGCTGGGGATCGAGGAGTCAGAGACAGGGGGATCCTGGTACCTCACTGGCAGCTGGTCTAGTTAAAGAGATCCAGGCTCGGTGAGAGAGAGACTGTTTGACAAAATCAGTTTGAGAGTATTAGAGAAGGACACACACACAAAAAAGGTGATTTATAGCCTCCATATGCACATACAGGCATGTGTACCTGCACACACATGTGTGCACTTGTACATAACCACACATACATATTAGATTTTAAGACACTAGGTATAGTGGGATATTTTAATAGACAACAACATGCCTGTATATAGAGAGAAAACAACTCTAGAATAGGAAAACAAAATGCTTCTCTGTGTACACACACATACACACACACACACACACACACACACACACACATCATGCTGTCAATGGCAGTTTTTCTAGGAAGGGGGTGGCTTTTAATTTCTGTCTTTAAAAATGTTAATTTTGTACTGAGTAATAATGGTAGTTTCTACGTAAGGTGAAAATTTTCAGGAAGGCAGATGCCCACTCCCCCTGCAAGATGGTCATTCTGAGGGGATATGCTAATTAATCTGATTATTGCAATCATTTCCAGTGTGTGCATACATCAGATTATCACCCCCATGAACTTTGAATAAGTATAATGTTATTGTCAATTAAATATATTTTAATAAAAACAGGAAATAAAAATTAATAAAATAAACTGTAGCCTGGAAGTCCTTCCTGAGTTTACATGCTTTAAAGAGATGATGTTCGGTCTTAGGGAATCCACATTTCATCTAGAAGCCTCTCTCAAGGGACTCTGTCTTCCTCACTCTACATAAATAACCTCTTCCTGGTACCACATCGTCTAACATTTATAGCTTAGGATTTCATCACTATAGAAATTATGTTTTCAAAGTTGTCTACATCCTCAGCATATCCAAACTTCCGGCTTATTGTACTGTTCTCACTATAAATGGCAAGTGCTTTGCTTGTCCATGGGCTAATGTAGAGCTCATGGATTGTGGATTACTCAACTTTGATTAAATACTTGTGTTTTATGATCCCTAAACCAAGAACTGTTTTAACATTCTTAAAATTTAAAATGTCAAACTAATATTCATAACACCCTGTAACTCGTGATTGTCACCTGAAACTCACATTGCCTGGGCACACATAGTTTGGTTGACTGGTGGATCAGGTGGCTCCTTGGCTTCCATATTGTCAATGGCTGCTTCCAGGCTAGTATGTTAGATTTATAACAAAAGTAATATAGTCACAGAGACTAAAATTAAAACTGTTTACCAGTTCACAATAGGAAAAGAATTAGCAGTTCTTAATGCCCACATTAAGTATAAGAAAGAAAGTATAAAAGGAAGGTTTTTTAAATGCCTACCATGGAGACCATGTTGCGCAGGATGGGGCCAACTGCAACAGTGTTCTCAAGTTCTCATCTGGAGTCACCAGCTGGGCAGGCACAACTCTGCCCTGGTGACTTCTAGTTTGGTTGTCTGTCAAATGCTTTGGTCAACCGGATATTACAAGAGATGTAAGGTGAATGAAGCCTTAAGTACCCTTGTCTGGCCTGATTCCTGAGCTCCTGTGATCAGCCAGGAGGTGGCAACTATCCATTCTGGTAACCATTGGCCTAATATGATGGGTATTACAGTGGACTGAGCTGGAAGCAGTTACCTGGACCAGGGTAAAGTCTCAAAGGGAAACTGATTGAATGCTGTTGAGAGCTGTCCTTTGGATTGAGGTTATTTGTTATGCAAAAACCTGGCTGATGCTGTGGGACCCATTACCTGTAAGTTGTGTAATATTTGTGTGGTTCTGCTATGCCTAAACTATAGGACCTAGAAATCTTATTAGGCCTAAAAGAAGTTCTATGAATTACCCCAGGTAACCTGTAAATCTGATATATTGATACTACTTTATGAACACACCCTTAAGTTTGAGAACAGCTTGTCTTTTTCACAGAGATATTCTAGTATCTTGAAATCATATCCACAGTAAAACTATTATACAATAGTATGAAAAGAACTTGTTTGCTTTCATATGTCTCCTCCATCTCTCCGTTCTTCTTGTCTGATGCATGATACGGCATTTCATTGTCTGTGATTACTAAGTCTTGAAGTATAAATACGTTTCTATGTATAAGATGAAAATCTTTTATTGCTGAAAAACTTGGTTATAATATTTTAAGTGTATATCAAATTGGTGCTTTTTGCATGAACATTTTACATCTGACTGGTATCCATGAAGGTGTATAATATTTTTCAATGAAGAAAATATCTTTCTCGTTATCTTTTCTTGCAGTGCTGGGGATCAAACCCGCATATTTGCACATGATAAATAACTTCTGCAGCAGAGCCTTTAGATTTGAAAGCCATTTTGTTTGGTGACCTATAATGGTCTTGAACTTGAGGCTCTACAACCTCAGAATCTTGCACACTTGCACACTTGCACACTGGCATGGCTACCGGTCCTGATGAAAGACAATCTTCTTAACATTCTGAAGTTCTTTTTCTTAGGATTAAATTTCTTTTAAATTGTGTGAGGGAGGGTGTATTAGTCTGGGTTCTCTAGAGTCACATATCGTATGGGCAGTCTCTATGTAGTTAGGGAATTTGTCGATGACTTACAGTCTGTAGTCCAACTCCCCAACAGTAGTCAGCAGCAGCTGTGGATGGAAGTCCAAGGATCTTGCAGTTGCTCAGTCCCACAAAGCAAGCCGGCAAGGAAGAATGAGTCTTCCTTCTTTCAATGTCCTTATATATGTCTCCAGTAGAAGGTGTAGCCCAGATTAAAGGTGTGTGTATCCATGCCTTTAATCCCAGATGTTCTTGAACTAGAATCCATAGCCATAATCTGGGATTAAAGCTGTATGTCTCCACACCTTTAATCCCAGATGATCTTGAACTGGAATCCATGCTTCAATATCTCCATGCTAAGTCCAGGTCAGAAACATATCTCTGAGCCTCCAGATTAGGATCATAGGTGAGCCTTCCAATTCTAGATTGTAGTTCATTCCACATATAGTCAAGTTGACAACCAGGAATAGCCACTACAGAGGGCATGAGTGCTGTGCCCATAGGGGCAGATGTGCTATGTGTTCTTAACTGCTGAGCCCTCTCCCCGGCCCCAGTTTGCTGATCTTACTGACATTCTGGGCTGGCTGATTATTTGCTCTAGGGAGAAGTCCCATGTATACTGTGATGTCTAGCAACATCCCTGTACGCTAAGTGCCCACAGCCTCTCCCCAGACTGCACAACTCTCCAGCTCTATAGTCAAAAACACTTGAAAATATCTTTAGACATTTGCAAATGTCCTCTGGAAGGCAAAAAGGCTTAATGAGGGAATTCTATGCAGTTGTTTTCATACCTGGTTATCATTGCCATTAATAACCTGGTAATCTTTGTTTTCATAAATTTTATTTTAGATAATTCTAAGTTACTGAAAAATTACAGTGCTGGAATCCAGCATTCTTATATCCCATGTGGTGATTCTTGCCACATATACAGAGACAAATGCCTTTTTAATTGAATTATTTAAAGCTAAGTTGAATACAGTACTTTCATTAGCCCTTACTATTGAGGATATATTTCCTTAGAATGATTACCTCTGTACATCCTGGTATGACTAATTAGAAAGTATAACATTACCCAGTATTAGTACCCAGTTCACAGTTCAGATTCATGTTTTACCAGTTATCACAGAAATGTCCTTTCTGACTGAGTTTTTCACTGTTTTTCTGGTACTCAGTGAGAGAACACACACTGTATTTTGCTGTCCTATTTCTTTGGTTCTTTATAATCTAGACCAGCTCTGCAGCTTTTCACTTGTTCTTTTACAACCTCAATATTTTCCAGGCATACAAGCTAATTATTTTCTAGAATGGCTCTCAGTTCAAATTTGTCACTATTTCCTCATAAATCAGTCAGGCCAGGACACTTCCCAAGGAATGGCAGTGAACAACACAACTCACCAACAGTCTACTGAGTCATTTGGTGAAGTTCAAGTCCCTTATTGGTAATGTTGACACTGATTATTTGGTTAGGCTGGTGTATTGATTTCTTAAGACTGTGGATTGATGCAAATCACGTGGCCTAGCACAACAAATTTTATTTTCTCTCTCACAGGCTGAAGGTCCGAATTCCAAAATCAAGGTGTTGCTGGGACATCACACCCTGTGATGGGTACGGGAGAGAACCTTGCCTGGTGACTGGTGGCTGCCAGCGTTCCTCGTGGCTGCCCCGCTCCGCTCTGGTACCGTATTCACACGGCTGCCCTCTCCTTCCCTCGGTCCTGTCTTTTCCTGTGTCTTAGGAGTTGGGGTCTGCCAGAGTGATGGAGGGTGGTCTTGTCACAATGTTGGCAGCTTAATTAATTGCATCTTAATTGTGAAGATCTTTTTCCTAAATACGGCCAGCATTGTGTAGGTCCTGAGGGTTACATCAGGTCTTTATGACTTAGGGCCACCGCTTTAGACAAATGAGGACTTTTTCCACTGTAAAGTGACTGTTGGCCCTTCGTAGGCTGGGCCTGGTTTCACGTGCTTTTAAACCCAGCACTGAGGAGGCAGAGGCAGGGGACTCTCATGGACTTTAAGAGCAGCCTGATCTCCAACCTGAGTTCAGGCCAGCAAGGGACACACAATAAGACCTTGTCTCAAAAACACCAAAACAGATAAAAAGCCATTTCTGAGGTCATACCGTGACTCACTCACTGTCAAAGCACTGTCCCCTGTCAACACTAAGCTGCTGTTAGCTGTAGCATCTCTGGACAACTCTTGCCCGTTTGTGATTTTCTAGTGCTTTGTTCCCCTTCCGTACTTCTCCCATCCTCCTTGGTTGTTTGTCATTTAACAGGAGGATATAATGTGCTGTTTTCATGTTCAAATTTTCTCCCCATGGAAAAATATGCTTTCAAACAGGCTTCAGTGTACCTGGGCCTGGCCCACTCACCTGAGGAATATAAAGAACCTTCTCACCTTTTATCTTCCCACCCGAGTTCTAGAATCGGTCATGTCACCAGAGTACTGATTTCTTTCCGTGAGAAAGGGTATTCAAGCCAGGTGTGGGAGACCTTGCCTCAAGACATGGATCAATCGAGGTGGTATTGATCTTGACCCTACCTTCCTGCTGGCTGGGTTTTATAGGACCGAAGGTTCTGGGAGGCGGTTAGTGGGAAGTCTCAGTTTTACCCAGCTATGGACTCTGAACTACAATAGTGACCAGTGTGGCGAGATATGCTCATAAGTACCCCAGTGGCACAGAGATGCTATATGAATAGCCCACTGCTTTCTGGATGAACTGAAGTGAATAGAATAGGTCATATAAATTGGCCAACAACCTATGGCCAGGGACCTCACAGATCCCAGGATGAATCTATCATTTTTCTAAGCAAACATAGTGTCAAATTACCCTAATTTTTTTTTTTATCTCTCTAAGACTAGCACTGCTCTGAGACCTCACCAGAAGTTTTTTTCCTCCCAAGTGGATGGGTGTGTCCGTGGAATACTCAGCCACAGTGGAGTGTCTCTATCATATTCCAGCCTGCAGGACTCAGGAACTATTATTAAAGAGGGACAGGGAGTAGAAAAGGTGTAGGGTCAGGGGTTAGGGGTCAGGATCAGGGGTTAGGGGTCAGGGTCTTCTAATGCAAAGGACCCATTATATTCATGAACTCACAATAGTTATTGTTTTCACAAGCCCTGCTCAAGGTCAGGATATCAGCATTCTAGTTAGTGTGGAGGAGAAAGCCCAGGAGCCTCCATCTGCACCTGAGGAGCTGTGGACGGCTGATGACTTCTGGGAACACAGAACTGCTTTAAGGGTCTAGCCCCTGGTAAGCCAACCACACTCTAGTGGCTGATCCACACCCATCACTGTGGCCAGCACAAATTGGACTTGGTGGGTCATAAAACAATTAAATAAATAAGAGGTCATGAGGTTGGTGTGAGGGAGTGTCTGGAGGCCCTCATGGGAGCTCTGTGGAGGGAGGAACACAATCAAAACGCATTGTTTACGAGTATAAGATTCTGAGAGAACTAACAAAGTACTATATTTAAACCAAACAACAACTCCAAAACAAAAGCTGTGTCTGAAAAGGCTTTCTATGAGAGAAAAGAAAAAGAAAACAGAAAGAAACTGAATTCCATTGTCAGAGATTGTAATTTCTAAGTCTGAGGTATGGCTTAGAAGGTGTGTGTGTGTGTGTGTGTGTGTGTGTGTGTGTGTGTGTGTGTAACTCTAGGTAGATCTGTTATATGATAGTGTGTGAGAACTACTTTAAACCATATTTTAATATATATTACTTTTTCAAAAGTACATTTTACATCTAATGGACAAATGATTGTCTCAGACCTTAACTTCTGGATACTAAAAAACTTACAAAATAAAACCAAAAATATTTGACATAACTCCGTAGCCACGACACACCAAAGATAGATGTAAGATAGAAAATGTCTCCTCTCTTGCATAATGATTACTGATTACAAAACCAAGTGAATTAGATTCAAGTATAGGTATAATTATAATCTCAGTTAAAATAGAAAGTGGAATTTTTGCTTTTAGCTTACATCTTTCAGACTATAATCCCTCCATGTCTCACACACTAAAAAATGCATCACTTTGTGGGAAGGGATATAAAGAACACACAGGTTTGCACAGTGGAATAGAATGGCTTATTGCAATATCCAGTGCCTGCCTATCTTCAATAATAGATGGCTCAGAGAAGAAATAAAATTCCTCCAGGCCACCGCGCTATTGACTAGCGACGGCACATTTGGTATCGAGCATTAAAATACATTTTCCCATATGCCATTTGAGCTAGTCATTTTACTTCTTAAAACATCTTTAAAGAGCTTTCCAGGCCCAGGAGATGACTCAGTGGGTAGAGATGGTCGCTGCCAAGCCTGATGACCCAAATTTGGTTCCCAGCACCCACACATAGAAGGCGAGAACCAATTCCATCGGCTTGTCCTCTGACCTCTGTGTGCATGATTTGCTCCCTCCACATAAACAAAGACACAAAATAAATAAACAGAGGCATTTTTAAAGCACTTTTCAAGGAACTAAGGCTCATGTCTGAATGAATTTTTTTTTGTTGTTTTGTTTTATCCACAGATGATTCTCTCTCTCTCTCTCTCTCTCTCTCTCTCTCTCTCTCTCTCCTCTTTCTCCCTGTTTAAACTTTGGATGTATGATTTTTGCATTAGTAAAAAAAGGAGTAGATGGATTAGCACAAAGGCAAGTGAAATTTATAATTATTAGCATTAATCAATTTTAACAGTTGTCATGTTTAAGTTTATATTAGGAAATCTGTATATTGTCTTTATTTTACCAATAAGGAAACAAAAGTTCAGGAAAACGAAATAATTTTTCCAAGATTAGATTGTTTAAAAAAATGGCCAAGAAGAGACCCCAATCTAGTTAGAATATTCTAGTTCGTTGTACAACCCCAGCTTCCAAACCTCAGCGGCTTCCGGCAGGCTAGCGTTTGTTCCTGTGTACTGCGGGTGGACTGTGCCTCTACTCAGATTCACTTTAAAAACTTGTGTCTATATGTATATGAATGTGTGTGTATGTGAGTGTGTGTAAGTGTGTATATGAATGTGTATGTGTGATTGACTGAATTGTGAGTGTGTGAGAGTATGTATTGTTGTGATTGTAAAAAGAGAAAGAGGTTACAGAATATATTATATGGCGGTGTGGGGGAAGGGGGTGCCTCAGTGGGCCCACGCCAAGGCATCCCTTCCCCCCGAGGGACCAGACACACACACCTGCATAGTATAGAATAGAATTTATTCAGGGCGTGGGATGGGAGTTAAGGGGGTAGTAGAGGCAGAGAAAGGCAGAGAGAGGGAGAGAGTAGAGAAGCAGAGGCCGGCCATGACCATGTGGAGAGAGGGGGGAGGGGAGGGGAGCCCAAGAGAGGGCAAGAGAGAAGCTGAGAGTGAGAGAGGTAAGAGAGGTAAGAGAGAGAGGAGGGGCCGAGCAGCCCTTTTTATAGTAGGCCAGGACTACCTGGCTGTTGCCAGGTAACTGTGGGGTGGAGCTTAGACAGAATCCTAACATGTATGTGTGTATGTGAGTATGTAAGTGAGAAAGTATGTGTTTGTGTAAGCGAGTGTGTGTATGTGTGTGTGTGTGTGTGTGAGAGAGAGAGAGAGAGAAAGAGAGAGAGAGAGAAAGGGGGGAAGGGAGGGGGAGGGGGAGGGGAGAGAGAGAGAGAGAGAGAGAGAGAGAGAGAGAGAGAGAGACTCTATAGGTAAGACAGTCAAATGCTGTGGCATATATTTAGAAATCAGAGGAACACTTTTGGGAGTTGTTTCTCCCCGCTTTACCTTGTGAATCCCAAGGATTAACTTCAGGTCACAAGGCTGGCAGCAAGTGTCTTTACCTATTGGGCCATCTTGACAGCCCTTGGCTTTATTCTTGAACTAAGGCCGACTAAGGCGGACAGCTAAGCATCTGGAGCTGTGGCAGAATGCAGAGGGAGCGTGGCAAGCCACCTAGGGATCCGGACTCTTCTGCTTGGGAGAAGGAACAAATTTGCTTCTGTGAAGCCAGCAGTCCTGCCTAGCAACGGCATCGTGGCTCGGTATTCATATTTCGGTATCCAGAGTAAGCTATAGCTAAACTAGAGTTTTAAAAAGTAAAGATGTCTCATCCTCTCACAGTTGGGGCCAAAACGGGAACAGCAGTCAGAGCTGCACATTGGTGTATGGATATATAATTTAACGCCCCATCACAACCCTTCACATTTACAACCCTCCCATGTACACAACCCTCCATGTACCCAACCTTCCACACAGACAACCCTTCACATACACAACCCTATCCATACAACCCTGGTGTCACTTATTGTGCCAGGTTAAAGGTTGCATTATAGGGGTTGGGTGAAATATTCTGTCTCAAATAACACATTAGAGGAGTACTGATAAAGAAGCTGGATGCTGACCTCTGACCTCCACACTCACATGCACTCCACCTCCGGCAACATATGCGCCATATATACACAACACACAACCATTATAGACAGCCGAAATTTTTACCAGAGTAAATATTTTTTATCTGGTATAATTGATTAAAACTGAAATAATAATAGCTTTTTAGATGGAAACTGTCGAGATAAGACAATTGCAAACATATGGGTGATAACAAGTCAGAAGGAGATGCTACTGGGACAAACAATGCTGGTGTTGGCACCCTTCACTCGTGTGAACCATTTGCTTAAAGGCTGCCTGCTGAACTCTGAGGAGGTTCTGCTAAAGGGCCCAACGCTCTACTGTGCCCTGGGAGTGTGTTTGTGTTGAACATGACTAAGATGATTTTACTGGCCTGGCTTACTGATTGGCCTCTGAAAGTTCTCTGTGTCAGGTCCAGCATAAATTCACAAATTGAGTACTTGTCTGTTTCTCTAGCTAACTTGAAATTAATATATAAATATATGAATTTCATATATGTATATCCCATATATATGTATGGGATATATATGTATATGTATTAATAAATGTATGTATATATTCATGTATACATATATAGTCACTATTTATTATGTTCATAGTATATACATATTATATGTGTATATATGTATATATAAATATATTCATATATATGAATAAATGTATTCTGTAAATAATTAAAGAGTTAATATGATTATTCAAGAGTACTGCCCAAGTGCTTCTCCAAATCCAGATTATCTTTCACAACCTCACTTAGGACCCAGAAGTTCGGTGGACTTTGTTTGGATGCTGAACTTCCTCGCCCTGCCAGTCTCCAGAAAGTCCAGGACAGCAGCTACAGAGCATGACACCTATGTGTCAGGCCAGGTCCCCAACAGCAAAACTGTATTAGCAAAAGAATTTAACACACACCCCAGGAGCAGTAGAAGTAGAGCTAGGTTACTTGTTTAGTAGATTTAGATGGGAATTATTCCTTGGCAGGATATAGTGGAACCATAAGGGTGTGAACAAATAACTTTCGAGCAGAGATGAAAATGGACTTGGCTCTCCCAGAGGAATGAAGCATGCCCTGATGGGAAGTTGGTCACAGATGGTTGCAAGAAGAGGCTCTATCATCTCCCCAGAAACTATGAGCCTAGAGCTTGGCCTGGGAGCGAGAGGGCATATAATATCTACTGTAGGCAAGTGAAATCAAGTAGCACCATTGGACAAACTGAATACGACCCCTACGTGCAAACCTCACAAACAACTAATGCCAACACTTTGACCCAAATAACTAATTGGCCAAATTTCACCCAAAGAGCATAAAAAAGTGACTAATATTTGATATTGCTTGTTTTTAAATATTTCAATTTCAGACTAACTAATGTTAACATTCCTTCAGATTCTACTGTAGAATCTTTCATAGCAATTAACAAAACTCCACTATCATTTCAAGAACTCTTTTTTTTCCAGACAGAACATTGTTTATTAGTCAAGAACTGAGATATTTTTTCTAGAATAAGAATGACACAATTCAACCAAGCAGAATTACAGAGGAAATCTAGAACATAGACGAAATCTAGGAGTCACAGAGAATCTACAACAGCATTTGTTTCTTTTCTCAAATACTTTCTGAGCTTCACTCAGTCCTGAGTATTTCCCCCAAGGGTTCTCTGTGTAGTCCTGGCTGTCCTGGAACTCACTCTGTAGACCAGGCTGGCCTGAAACTCAGAAATCTACCTGCCTCTGCCTCTGCCTCCCACGTGCTGGGATTAAAGGCCTGTGCCACCACCGCCCAGTTCATTTCAAGAACTCCTATTTTCTGTGACTCAAATTGGGCATTATGCCTAAGCTTGTTGTAGGATTCCATCTTAATACTTGACCTTGAAAACAAAACAGACATGAGACCATCTTTTTGCTTTTCCAACAAAAGACAGACCTTTAAAGCCGCATTCGACAGTGTCTCATTCATGGCTTCGCTCCTCAGATAAGCTCACGTTCCCAGAATGAAAGCCACTTGCAGGCAAAGCCACCCCTGGGGAGAACTTTTCAAGAACTTTTCAGCATGGTTAGCCTGTTTCAGCTCAAAAGCTAGTGAGTACCAATGGGTTTCTCCTATTCGTAGAGCTGCAACCTCAAGTTCTCGTGAAAGAACCTGAATGAATGGGTCTGTAGTGGAAGGCCAGCTTAGCACATGATCAGGACGTTGAGATGAGGAGAGACGTCACAGCTTGTTCATCTTTTCAGAATTCCCCAAGTGAGGCATGTTACGATTTTTCAGAAGGGATTTTTCTTTGTACTCTCAAACTACTCTTTGAAGAACGTTAGTAATGGGTCCTGAGGCCCTTCTGCTTTCAGAAACGTCTCTCGTACGTCACAGGGAGTACATTTTCCTCTTGGTAATGCGCTGGTCCTCGCTCTGCGAGCCTCAAGTCTGGCAGGTCACACACTGCTCGCAGCATGCAAAGAGCGGTCTGGGCACAGCGAAGCCTGGGGAGCAAAGGTCCGCAGAAGGACTCGGGTGTGAGAAAAGCCTGGACAGATTCAAAGACGGTGGCTGAGGGACCTGGTGCCATGTATGCTTGCCAACAGGGATAGCAATCCAGAGAGCTGTGGGCGATACACAGGGAGCCCTGTGGGCGTGGCCTTCCTCCCACTTCTGAGTGATCTGTGCTCTCTCCGTTGGCTTTCAACCCCACCGGTCCACATCTCACTTAATACAGTAAGTAAAGGGGAAGTAGAGACCATAGAAGCATCTAGCACAGCTCGGTACACAGAAAGACAGCTGCATCGTGTAGCAGCTAGGGAGTTAGGAGTCTCAATCTTCAGACTTAGATTTATTTCTGAATAAAAAATTAAAGTGGGAACACTTCTAACATGCTTTTTTTTTTTTTTTTTTTTTGGCTTTTCAAGACAGGGTTTGTCTGTGTAGCCCTGGCTGTGCTGGAACTCACTCTATAGACCAGGCTGGCCTCGAACTCAAAAATCCACCTGCCTCTGCCTCCCAAGTGCTAGGATTAAAGGCGTGTGCCACCATTGTCCGACTACTTCTAACATGCTTAATCGGTTCCTGTAAAATGGTCAGATTTGCACTGATTTATGTTATGCTGATGTTATACAGATTAATAAATAGTTTTAAAATGTGGACTTCAAATAAAAGTTATTTCAATTTTGAACTGAATGGAGGCTCTTAAAATAACACATACACACACCTTTGTCTCGAAAACCAAACAAAACACACACACACACACACACACACACAATTGCCTGTGTGTGGGGGGGGTGCGGGGAGAATAATCCTAGGGATTTTTTTTTCTCTGCTAAAAGTTCAACACCCTAAATGACATATTTTTCAGCCCTGCTATGGAAACCTAGGCACTGACTCCAGAAACAGTGCTCAGTTGTCGAAGACGTCATAATTCCCTGTAGATTGGGCTTCAGAAGGGGGAAGTACTGCCTATTTTATGCCCGTAGGTGCGTATTCGATGACTGCATCTACTATAATAGCAACTGGTTAACCACAGAGATGCTAGGAAATGTCTGAGAACTGGGGAATCTTTCCTCAGCTCTTAGAACTGACCTTAACGAGTCAGCCACCCACCATGTGAAATTCCTTTACTCGGTGGTAGTTCGGCACAGTTTCTACAGTTCTAAATGTCAGGTTTAGTGTCTGCTCAGATGTTGTGGGTTAGCAGCTGTGTTTCTGCGATCATGCAAAAAGACTGGAAGAACGTGATGGATGAACAGAAAAATAACCTTGGGGGAACACAGAGAGAGGGGAGAAAGAGGGGAGAGGGGGAGGGGAGAGGGGGGAGGGGAAGGGAGAGGGGAGAGAATGAACAAAGAACAGTTAGACACTTAACACTCTTTGAGGCCATCTCGGAGTTTAGTCATATCATAGTTAATCCAATTTTGGATAAGATTATAAAATGAATATTCAAGACAGGTCAAAGAACTAATAATGGCTTATAAAGAAGCCATTCACACTTAAACACTGTTTGAGTGGTTAAAAAAAGCTCAAATTCATTGGGATGTCTCATAATTAATGCACAATTAAAACCTGGTCACATGGATTGTAGGATAATTCTACAAGAGTGATGTTTAGAAAGGATTGTTTTCCATGAATCTCCTAAAGTCGTAAATGTTTATCTAAAAAGGCCAAAGACGTTTTCTATACTGAGATATAAAGACTGAGGAAAATAAATATTTAATTCTTTTAAATACTAAGAAAAAAAGAGAAGGATTTTAAAAAAAAAATTTTTTTTTTTTTTTTCTGACCAGAAACCCTGGGGAAGCAGCAGTGTTTGTAATTTAGGCTTGGGGGAACTTGAAGCCATGACAAAGTAAGTAGGCCACGTCTCGGGCAAGGAGAGCCCAGCTGCCTTGCGAGACAGACATCCCGGTCGTGGGATGTGTGGGTGCTCACGGGTGATGGTGCAGTGCCCATCAGAGACAGCTGCAGCCAGTGCATTCAGGACAAATCGTGCTGCCGCGTGATGCCCATGCCTATCTGGTTTTGGCCAGGTGAGTTATGGCACCTTTTCTATTTGCCAAATGTTTTGGGGCTTTAGAACAGGTAGAGAAAGAACGGCAAGTGTATGCCGGGGTCACGCAATGGCAGGAATGGTGATTCTTGGGTAACGAGGGCGCAAAGTTGGAAAATCAGGACAAACTTGCACACAATAATGAACAAGAAAGTAAAATGGGAAGTCACATCTTATTCTTGATTATATGGAGATGGACACAGTGTGTTGCAATAGTCCTCAGTAGAAGTAAAACTTCCGACAGATTACATTAACAGAGAGAGCTTGAACAAAGAATGAACTGTGACCCAGGCAGCACTTCCGAACCAGAAGAGGGTCAGAGAGCCCTGCCCACTCGGACAGGCAAGGGGGCTCGCTCTATCGTCTGGTTTTGTGTCACCTTGACACAGACCTCTGAGAGGAGAGAACCTCAACTGAGAAAGTGCCTTCTACCCGAAGTCTGGGCTATAGGGCAAGCCTGTAGAGCATTTTTGTAATTGGTGATTGATGGGGAAGGACCCAGCCCACCCACCATCGTGGAGGGTGCCAACTCTGGGCTGGTGGGCCTGGGTTCTATAGGAAAGCAGGCTAGGCAAGCTAGTAAGCAGCACACCTCCGTGGCCTCCGCGTCAGCTCCTGCTTCCAGGCTTCTGCCTGACTTCCTTCTGTAATGAACAGTGCTGTGGAGGTGTAAGCCAAACAAACCTTGTCCTCCCCAAGGTGCGTTTGGTCATGATGTTTCATCGCAGCAATAATAACCCTAAGTCAAAGGCTAACAAGCCAGACAGAAGAAAAACAACAGGCACCACCCAGTTGACTACAGTGTGTGTATGTGTGTGTGTGGGGTGTTGCCTGCCTGTGGCTGGCTGAAATGTGACTGTTTGTCACACTCCTTTGGCAGGTTGGTGGTGTGCTTGCACACACAGTTTTTAGTTTGTTACATTGGAGCCCCACCCTCAGCGGTGACCTTTCGTTTCTTTAGCCATGCCCTATGATCACATAGGCAGAGATGGCGGGCAAAGAAGAAGGGTCTGGCGGCATTTAACAGCTCCTGAGTTCAAACCCTGGCTTCCTGCTTACCACAGCCTCAGTGTACCCATCTATGAAGTCGGGGGAGAGGTATATGGTTGTTAGAAGACACCAATTAAAAGAACAAAACAAGCAGGGCGGTGGTGGCTCACGCCTTTCATCCCAGCACTTGGGAAGCAGAGGCAGGCGGATTTCTGCGTTCGAGGCCAGCCTGGTCTACAGAGTGAGTTCCAGGACAGCCAGGGCTACACAGAAAAACCCTGTCTTGAAAAAAACCAAAACCAAACCAAAAACAACAACAACCAAAAACAAAAACAAAAAACCAAAACCAAAAACAACAACAACAAAACAAGACCAAAACAAACCTGTATCTGGGTATACAGACTCATGCCTATTATCTTAGCGCTCATGATGCTGAGGCAGGAGGATTGGTGCAAGTCTGAGGCTTTCTATATAGTAAGTTTCAGGCTAGCCTTGACTACATACAGTATGAGATCTCATCTTGAAAAAAGTTATCTAACATTTGAATGCTAACAAAATAGTATGGATAATAATAATCGTTATTTGTGTAAAACACTTAGCATACAGAGTCTGGTGGTTCCAGCTTGTGAT
The DNA here is from genome assembly GCA_964023405.1 of Apodemus agrarius. NCBI lineage: Eukaryota > Metazoa > Chordata > Mammalia > Rodentia > Muridae > Apodemus > Apodemus agrarius. Next base: position 49,268,304 of record OZ030014.1, read on the forward strand.
TCTAGACAAGCAGGAGGCTGAGACCAGCAAATCACATGTTCAAGGTTTGTCTGGGCTACAAAGTTCACGGCCATCCTGGAGAACTTCATGAGACTATCTGATAAATGGACACTGAATTTTAAAAAGAGGGCTGGGAATGAAGTTTACAAATGTAGAACACTTCTTGGCCAATATGTGCCAAATCCTGGGTTCAGTCTTCAGCTACACACACACACACACACACACACACACACACACACAAACCACAAATGAAACACTTAGCATAATGCTTTTAAAAAAAAAGGAAAGAAAGGAAGGGAGAGGGATAAAACTCTACCTACCATGATTAAGGTGTGAGCATCTTACTCACGGAATACATTTGGTTGGCATCAATAGTGTCGATACGTTATGTAACATTGGACACTATTCCTAGCAGCAGCATGCTCTTGTGACAAGGCTAGTTGTGTGTGTTTTGACCCTGGGCCCCGGAAGACTCTTGTGTTTGCAGTTTACCTTTAAGCTTGGTGCTCTTGGCTGGTGGTGGGACCTTTAATAGGTGTGGCCTAGTGGAGGTTATTAACTAGGTAGCCCTTGTAGTACACGCTACAGAGAATCATGGGTCCCAGAGCTTCCTTCTTTTTTACTCAGAAGTTTTGTTCTGCCAAATATTTCTATTTTACTTTGTCATATGCTTAATTAAGTGCCATGGGCCTGTTAATCATGGCCTGAAACTACTCAAATCGTTAACCACAACCACCTTTCCCCCTTTATAATGTGGTTGTCTTCTTGTGTTTGAGTGTTACCTATTTGTTTTGATGGTTTAAGGTAAGGTTTTTTCTAAGTAGTCCTGACTGGATTTAAACAAGGTAATCCCCCTGTTTCACGGCCTCAGTCCCCCAAATGCTAAGATTACAGGTGTGAGCCATTACACCCAGCTAGGTATTTGTTATTGTGATGGAAAACTAACACCTTCTCAGGGAGGAGCACATTTCAAAGGTATCTCCTGAATAGAAATCTTGCCCAAGTCGCACCTTTGCATAAGAAAGTCTTTTCCACTGTCCACAGACTGGTTTTTCTGCTCTGTTCCAAGGCGTTCGATCAGCTTTCTACTTTGTCTTGTGTGATTGTGAGTTTTAAGTCAGCCAAAATAGAAAATTAGGCCCAAGAATTCTTTCATATCTTGGTTCAGAAAACTCTTTTCTTCTGTGATTTTCTGAATTAATCTTATTTCTTGGTTGTCATATCTCATAACTCACTCTTCTCTATGCTGAGTTTAGAGTTTTCTTTTTTGTCTTTTCTATTGAGTGGCATACCGTGGGAGAGCCAGCCCTTCTTTTGCTAGTGTTTACTGCAAACGTAATTTTAAAAATATTGAAATATTAGTATTCAAAGGTACCTAGCATAGACGAGTGTGTGAAATAAATATGGAGAAAAGAAAATTCTCAAAAACTCATCATGTCAATTCTGCTGTCTAGAGGCAACTGCTACTAAGTGTTATTCCAAATGACTTTCTAGAATTCTAATTCGGTATGATATAGGGAAATTTTTCCATTTAATGAAAGCCAGATAATTTTATACATACATTCTGCATCTTGATTTTCCCCCAAGTTTAATGATATGCCATAAACATCTCATAATGTTACATTCACTTTCTTTTTCAGTAAGTTGTGCTATTATTTTTTGGATATGCATGTGGTGGATGGTGATTATTTGTGGTGTGTGTGTGTGTGTGTGTGTGTGTGTGTGTGTGTAGCACATGCACTCCATGAAGGCCAGAGGTAAATGTTAGATTTCATCTATTCTATTTGTTGTTATTTTTAAACCTTCTCTCTTTGTTATCATTGGTTTGTATGGTTTGTGGGGGAAGGTGTGCACACACCAAGGCGCATCTGCTGCCATCAGAGGATGCCTGTGTGAAGTCAGTCAGACCTCTCCTCGTACCTTCACTTGACTTCCAGGAGTTGAACTTAGGCTTTCCAGCTGGCACGGCAGGTACTTTAGGCTAGCCCATCTAACCAGCATCTTGGTTTTTTGTTGTTTTGTTTTTGTTTTTGTTTTTGAGAAAGGAGCTTTCACTGAACCTGGAGCTCCTCCATCCAGCTAGACTGTCCGAACAAGAGCTCGGGAGCTCGGCCTGTCTCAGCTGCTCTGGTACTGAGGTTACATACACACGCTGCCGGGCCTGGCTTTGGTGTAGGTGCTGGGATCTGCTTCATACTTGCATGAAAACCACTTCGCCCACTAAACTATCTCCTGAGCCCTGTACATTGTATTCTCTCATCAAAACTGTGTGTGGTCATTAATGCGTCATCCATCTAACATATTCAAGTATTCTGACCATCTAAGTGAGGAAGATAGCTGCAGTTTGCCCTGGAGAATGTCAAGAAGTAAAGAAAAATGAGTAAGACAAGGACGAAGAATGATGGGATCAAGCAGTTCAGAACGGGTAAGTACGGATTTGCTCTGAAGAGAGCCGATTAGCTCTGGGAAGGCTGACAAGGAAAGTTCTAATTAATTAATTAATTAATCTTTATAGACTTTAAAGTCTGATTGGATTTCAAAGTTTTGGGTTGGCCTCAATGAATGTACAGAAGGGAAAAATACCTTTAGCCACATGTAGACAAATACAAATAGGCTCTATTAGTGGGGGAGGGGCATGGCGGCTCATCCCTGTAATTCTAGCAGTTGGAGGGTTGAGGCAGGAGGATGCTAAAGTTTTTTGGCTGAGGCCCTGCTGTACAGAGAGTTCCAGGTGGCCTTGGGCTAAGAATGCAGAGAGTTGCTTCATTCCATCAAATCCAAATGCATAAACTATAAAATATCTTGCTTGTGGATAGTAAAAAGTAGCAAGAAATGTACTCATTGTGTTTAGTCAATTTGACCAGAATGACAGTTTTTAGTAGACTGAATTGGTAAATAAAACCAAGAGAGAACTCTAGGCCTAGAGAATTTTGCATACCAGGGTCAATCTGAAATGTGCTGTTTTGGTTCTTTTTTCCAGATCTTTCTATTCTTCTTATCACAAACTGATAACTGTGCTGGCTAGATTTATGTCAACTTGACACAAACTATACTGATTCCAGAGGAGGAAATACCTCAATAAGATCAGCGTATAGACAAACCTATAGAGCATTTTCTTAATTAGCGATTGCTGTAGGAGGGCCTGGCGGTCCTGGGTTCTGCCTGAAAGCAGGCTTAACAAGCCATGATGAGCAAGCCAGTAAGCAACACCCCTTCATAGCTTCCGGGTCAAATCTTGCCTCCTGCTTCCTGCCCCATTTTGTGTCCCTGTCCTGACTTCCTTTGATGATAAACAGTGATGTGGAAGTGTAAGCCAAATAAACCCTTTCCTCTCCTACTTGCTCTTTGGTCATGGTGTTTCATCACAACAATAGACATCCTAACTAAGAAAATAGCTTAACTGAGCAACATGAAAGTCTGTGTTCTTAGAGGTTTTTTTTTTGTTTGTTTGTTTGTTTGTTTTTGTTTGTTTTTTCAAGACAGGGTTTCTCTGTCTAGCCCTGGCTGTCCTGGAACTCACTCTGTAGACCAGGCTGGCCTCAAACTCTGAAATCTGCCTGCCTCTGCCTCCCAAGTGCTGGGATTAAAGGTGTGTGCCACCACCTGCTCTGGTATAATGTCCTGTGCCAGGTATTGTGACAGTACCTTAGTACCCAATAGTCCTCATGTGGCCTGCTTGATGACTTTTCAATGGCCTCTTCCCACCTTCTACAATTTTGACTTGATTTCTAAGTCAAATATTCTTAGCATCACCAAGATGTCACCCTCTGCTACCTTGCCTTGTTTCTAGTGTGTGGTTATGATTTCATGTTTGACATCTTGCCTGAACAGAGCCCCAGCACAGGCCCTGGAGTCCTTCTTCAGAGGATTTAAGACTTGCATCCTCTCTAGCAGTAAACAATGGGAACATGTACAAGCAACTAAGACCTTTGGTCACAAAACACATCTTTCTATGCATGCAGCCAAAGCAGCTAAAAGTTAAAACCCTAAGACTGAAACCTGGCATGTGCTATTAATCTCAATCTTTGTGCAAAACAGCCTGACAAACTCAAGTGGGATGGCCCATTGCTCTAGATGTACAAACAAAACTATCAATTCTTAACGTCAAAGGGCGGTATTCCTAGTGCCAGTCAATGTTAACTATCCTGTTATCCTGGACACATACAAGACAAGGAATAAGCAAACAGACAAGGTGAGCTTTGCTCACAGAAAGTGGCTGGTAGCCAGCACCAACTGCCAAACAGATATATTTACGAGACCTTGAATACTAATTCTCCATCTTTCAGCTTAGCTGGGAAAGAATGGGGATCTCAAAGAAGCATTCCCCACCGTGTTCTGCAAGAATTCCTGACTGGCAAGAACCACACAGGAAAAAGTGTTCCTTTTGGAGTAGTTTGTTACACAGGAGCAGATAACTAATGGGAAAGTATTTTCCTATTCTAGATCTTGCAATTGTTAATTGAGTTATCAATGTGGATTTTATGACTTTTTTGCATTTTGTTAAAATAATACTGAATTCATCTTTTATTGTTAGCTGTGCTACAGGGAATTATCAGGGTCTTCTTGATGATTGCTATGAAGCTTGAGCCTAGGGAAGCCTTTTATATTATAGGTACTTTAAACAGATAGCTTTGGGGAGGTTATTTAAGGGATTAGAAAAGATTTATTTATTTATTTATTTAGAAATGGCAAGTGTTTTAGGCTCTGTAGGTCACTATATCTCATACATTTATTTATTTTGCAATACTTTGAAACTATCCATATTATTCTCAGCTGTATCATACTGTTGTATTGCTGTAAAGAGATACTACAACCAAGGGAAGTCTCATGAAAGTATTCAGTTGGGGGCTGCTTACAGTTTTAGGAAGTGAATCTATTATCATCTTAGTGGTATGGATGGGGCAGCATGTAGGTAGACACTGTGTGATGACTTATATATGCTTGGCCTAGGGCGTGGCACCATTAGAAGGTATGGCCTTGTTAGAGTGGACAAGTAAGTCATCGTGGGTGTGGACTTTAATGCCCTCTAGCTGCCTGGAAGCTAGTCTTCTCCTAGATGAAGATGTAGAACTCTCAACTTTGCCTGCACTATGCCTGCTTGGACACTGCCATGCTCCTCCTGTCTTATTGATAAGTACTAAACCTCTGAACCTGTAAGCTAGCCCCAGTTAAATGTTGTCCTTATAAGAGTTGCCCTGGTCATGGTGTCTGTTCACAACAGTAAAACCCTAACAAAGACACACTGGATCAGTAGCTTAGAGCTACATCCTAATCCTTAGGTATAGAGAGATACTAGGGCTCTATCTGCTTTGAAAACCTCAAAGCCCAACCCCAGTGACACACTTCTTCAGAGACTACACCTCCTAATACTTTTCAAATAGTGCTATTTCCTAATGACTAAGCATTAAAATATATGAGCTTATAGGGGCCATTCTTATTCAAACAACCACAGCTGTGAACCAGTCAGGTATAGTCTGACAGACTTGGCCTATTAGCTGGCATTTGCTGATGCCTGGTCTGCCCAAAGTGCTTTATATCGTGGGCTTTCAATCCTGTCTGAAAGGACCGTGAATTATTCCCAATTTTACATGAGTCTCACTTTTCTGCATAGTTTGTTGGGCCCCACCCATATTGCACATAAACATGTAACAAAAAGCTGTCCAGTTCTCCTTAATGTCTTCTCCCACATTAAAGACACACCATATCAACAGCCATATAGCTCATCATCAGTGACAGATTAATGCTACGCTTCCCTGGCCATAGACTTAACAAGATTTCCACTTGATCTTAGTTCAACTCTGAACACTAGAAAATGTTCCTATCCAACATGCCTGGTAGTGAGCATGAACTTTTGATAGTGATTCTTTGCATTTCAAGATGGCCTATTTCACTGCTGAATAGCAATAATTATCAGAGAATGTCCTTTATAATAACCCAATATGTCATTCCTCATCACATTGATGTTTCCGTTCTCATTAATTTTATTTTATGTTCATAATTGATTCTGTCTACAGGTATCTGATGAGTGTGTGCTGTGTGCTGGGCTCAGTTCTGAACCTGGAGCTGCAGAGATGAAGAAGAATTTGGTGTCAAATGAGCCTTTTGTACCTTTCAGTTTGTGTGTAAAGTTAGCAAGGAGTCAAAAATATGCAAATTTGTGCAAAATTAAAGCAAGACAAACGGCATGAAGAGGGTAATGTGAAGGAACATGCAGAGCCCAGCCCAGAAAGCTAGGGGGCCATGATGACAGGGTCTGAGGGGATACCTGAGAGCCAAGAAGAAGTAGGAAAAAAATAATCAGAAAAAGAGAGTGAAATAGGGATTGGCCTAGGTAAAAGATCAGTGCTAAAAAGAGCAACTAGTTTTCAATTTAAATGGAGTACTTTCAGATATTCCTTTAGAATATTCTATTCGAAAATTCAGAAATGCCAGGATGTTATCGAAAGCACAGTGCTGGCATACTTGCAGGAAGGCAGGCTAAGGTCAGGGTGAGGAAGCATCCTCCGAGAGGTTCTTGTGAATACTTTCATTGTTCCTTGCTCGGGCTTCCCAAGGCCAGAAGTTTACAGGTTTGGAAGAGTTTATACAAAATTAAGTGTGGACTTGACATTGACATTTCAGTAGTTTCAGGGTAAATACTTGATGTCATGAGGTTCCAGCCACAGGGACCCAGCCATACCATGACAGTGCTTTAAAGAGTCTTTACATGTTGTGTAAAAATATGGACTCTAAGTTTTCTTCAAATCCTAATACTTGGAGTTTGCCAAAATCTTGACTTAGATTTGAGGTCTGATCCTGCTATCCTCACCCCAAGCCGGCTCTGCAATGGAGTGTATAATGACTCCGTAGGAATGTATGCTGGTGAGTGTCTGCATCATGGAGGCTGTGAATGAGATGAATTTCAAAGTTAAATCCTGGGCTAGTGAGATGGCCCAGCCTCTAAGAGCACTGGCTCTCATGAGTGTGGGGAGCCGCCGGCCGGATGTTTGCGCCGTCGGCTCCCCACACATGAGTTCAATTCCCAGCAACCACGTGGTGGCTCAAAACCATCTATAGGGAGATCTGATGGCTTCTTCAGGCAGGCAGGTATAAATGCAGCAGAGCACACAGAGCATTAAATAAATAAAATAAAAAAGTTAAATCGTGAACCCCTAGTTAATTATTTTATTAAAAAGCACTCATAGGTCCTTGAATCAGAAAAAAAAAAAGTCTTATGAATGAAAGACTGGACGTGGGTGATAGTGCTGATCGAGGAATCTAGAATCCCCACCCTCCTGGACTGCCCACCTGAACCTCCTCATTGAGCTCACAGCAGGCTGGCGAGAGGGGCAGGGAGTTAGCCCCAAAGTACGCACAAACACATGGCGCATTCACTGCATATCACAAGCGAAGAAGATACCACCCCACAAACAACCAAGCCAGAACCTCCAAAGCCAATTATGGTCTGATTCATCATTCTAAGCCTGGAACAATACAACAAAGGACTAACTGTGGCACTGGGGATGAGCCAGCACTCCTGCATGTCTGGCATGGTTGCTGGGCACATTATAAAGCTTGCAGCAAGCTTTAATTAAAGCTTAGGGCAGGTGAGTGACACGCCTCAAGTCCTTGCTGATCTGTTCTCCGGAGGGGTAGAATCAGGTGATAGCGAGCGGTCAGCTGACGGACACCTACCTGGTCATGCTCCGCTGTGACTGACTTTCCGGTCTGTCAGGTTTTCTGGAATCCAGTGAGCAACCTCTGCCTGGCTTCGGCCTCTGCTCACATGTTCTTGGGGCTAATGTCTCAAACACGTCAGCTCATTGCCCTAGGGCCATAGGGCTCAGCCAGGCCATGTTTGGACTTGCTGGCCTGTTTGGGATTCAGTCCACAAGGGATGTTTCTGGGCCATGGGTTAAGAGTCCAGGAGCCAGTTAGATCCTGTTTTAGCATACCCACCAGGCATAATATAGACCCGAGAATGCTGTTTTTCTAGTAGGAGACAGTTCACTTTGCAAAGGAGTCTGAGTGAATCTAAGGGTGTTCTGTTTTAACGCCAAGGAACTGGTAAAGAAATCATTTTACTATTAGTGTGTTCTTAGGAACTGCCACTACTTCTAAGAAGTTAGCATGACTCTGGTGCTGGGAAGGAAGTAAGGAATACAGTTCCCCTGGGAACATATGAAACTTCAGAGCTTCCGTGTGCTGTGTGTCCCCTGCTCTACCCATATTTCTAAGGTGTTCTGGCTTCTCATCCATAGGGAGTTGTATTCAAGAAGGGGCTCATCTTGGATTTTGTTAGGAATTTCCTGCCTATGGACAATCTGCATTATTATTATCCAACCAGCAATCTAGGCTGGCCAACATTTATATAAGGGACAATATAGTTTATTACTGATTAGTTGAAGACTTATTCCATTTTCTTTATTCTAAGCAAGTACTTTCTTTTTATGTTTTCTTTAATATCTTAAGGTACTCAGCTCAAAATTTCACATACAATGGTTTTGGTCTGAAGCTACTGCAATGACTTAAACTTTAAAATTTTTAAATATTTATTTAAAAATTAATTAATATAATTTTAATAATATTAATAATTACTAATGTTATCAACAATTAATAGTAAAATAGTTAATATTTTACATTTATTTATTATTTGACATTATTTTCATATTTATTTATTTAATATTTATTTATTTTGAGACAGGATTTCTCTGTGTAACAGCCCTGGCTGTCCTGGAATTCACTTTGTGGACCAAGCTGGCCTCAAACTCACAAAATTGATCTGCTTCTGCCTTCTGAGTGCTGGGATCAAAGGTGTGTGTCACCAATACCCGGCACTTTAGATGGCTTTTAATGACTTACTTATTTGTGTGTTGCTATAAAGGTCAGAGGACTATTTGTGGGAGTTTGTTATATTTGTTTCATCTTACTAGTCCATGATTTAGCCTTTTTTTTTGTACAGGATCTGTCTATTTAGCTCAGGCTGTCCTGCAATTTGCTAAGTGCTAAGGAGAACAGAATGGATCTAAACTCCAAACAGTCGGCCATCTGGGATTAAAGGTGTGTGCCACCTCAGTGCAGCAGTGTAGGAGAATACCAGGACAGGGAGCAGGAAGGGGTGGATTGGGGAACAGGGCGAGGGAAGAGGGCTTATGGGAATTTTGGGGAGGGGGAACCCAGGAAAGGGGAAATCATTTCAAATGTAAATAAAGAATATATGGGGGGGGGGGGAAGGTGTGTGCCACCATTCCTGGCTGCAGTACACTTAAAAAGCAAAAGCAAAAACCAGTCTTTATTCAAGAAAACAATGGCTAGGCCAGCCTGCTGCTTACCCTTTCCTTCCCCCTCCCCCCCCCCAATGGCTCCTCTTTGGCTCCATCAGTTATCTTGCGTGTGTCAAAGCACATTTTTCTTTTTTTTTTTTTTTTTTTGCAGAGCTCAAGGATCTCTTTTTCCTCAGTGATCTGATAGTGCAATCTGTACATTAGCAATAATTGCCTACCGGTGAAATAAAAGAATTATCCTGAGACAGGCTTGGTGTGGGAAGCCTGCAGGTATGTCACGATGTCCCAATTTCTGACATGAGACAGTATCAGGATACTACACTGTGAAAGAAAGCTGCCTGAGTAGTGTATTAGCCAGCCAGGGCTGTAGAAGTGACGGCTTAAATGACAGGAGTATATTTCCCCACAATTCTAGAGGGCAAAATCTCAATATAAAGGTATCAATAAGGTCAGATTCTTTGAAGATGTCTCCCTTGGCTGAGAGATGGCCAGCTCCCCTTGATATAAACGAGGTCTTCCTTTGCATGCCTGTGGGTGCCTCTCTCCCTACTGCGTTGGAGTCTGCTCTGATGACTCATTTTTGCTCAGAGACCTGAATCTAAATACAGTCCTAGCATGGCTGGGGGTTAGGGTTTCAATATATAAATTCAGAGAGGACAGAACTCAGCTAACGAGAATGGTACTAAGTCAGTTCCTCGTGGATGTCCAACTGGAGCCATGGGAAACTAGACGGCATCAGAGCCGGAAATGCAGCTTCAGGAGCAGATCGCAGGGCCTCACTAGGGTCCGCTGCTGCAAGCCCCTGGTTACAGATGGCTCATCGCGAACGTTGAAACAAGCCACCCTGCCTCTGGCTGTACTGCCCTGAACAGGCCTCGTCTCGTCTAAACTAACTGCAGAGCCTGAGGACTTGGAGTGACTAGCGATCAGGAGACATCTGCTGGGGCAGATGTGCAGGGGGAGACACGGAAGTACCGAGGGGACCTGGAGGGATCATACAAGAGCAACCCTGTGCTGTGGGTCACAATGTCACGGATGAGTCCTCACGGTCGCAACACGCCTCAATAGCTGTTTTCAGAAACCTGAGAGTAGAAGGGGCCATAGAGATGTTCCCACTTAACATGGAGGTACGTTTGTTTTGTTTTGCCATTTGAAGGAGAGACACTAATGAGTAATTTCATCTCTGCTAAGTTAAAAGTTTTCCCCAGTTCTTCTGGATAAATGCTAACTGGTTCTACTTGGAAACCACGAGGACTTTTCCATGGCTCTGATCTGAAGTCGGGACTTCCCTGCCACCCTGCTCCTTGGGTTTAGATACAGTTCGCAGAGGAGGTTGACACACGGGTACTGGAATTCTCTAACTGTCCCTGCATGTTCATCAAGACATTTTATAAAGCCGTGCCCCTGTCATGGGCAGTGAGTGACTAGTTCAGCTGCTTCTATAGTTTGTATGCACATAGTTTAAAAAAAAAACTAGAGATATGGTTAGTGGGAAAGTTTAAAACATACCACAGTGTTCATTACCCTGTTTTTGTATTCACGTTTGGGGGACACTGAAAGCATGAAACATGCCTCTCTGTGATAAAAAAAAAAGGTCCACACTGGAGCAGACTGTGTGCCTCTAACTGTGGGGAAACTATTAAGGTCCAAGTCTGCCATGACCGGACGGCCCCTGAGCTAGGCACAAAATGGGCGACTCCCTTGTTAGGAGGTTTTCTCCTTCTTTGGCCTTGTCTAGGGGATTCTAAGCCCCGACACTCACCTCTACCCGAAAAAAGTCATGTAACCCACAAACCTGGAGTTCTCCGTGCTAATGAGATATCTAGATAGGCTTCAGTGTTCAGCCACTGAGCTTCCATTCCTGGGTATCCACCCTGAGAAAGGCATATACATTCACACTTGCCATCAAATAAAACAGTCTGGCCAAGCTCGGACTGCCTCTTCATCAAGGATCACCTTCAGGGGAGGCCTTTGTCTTAAAGAACTGCACCTAAATCTCCAAGAGAAGGCCTTCTGTCTCCCCAGCCCCTCTGCACTCTGGGCACTCGCACGAAACCTGGTTCAGCCCCCCTTCTGGGCTCAGCCTTCACCTGCCTGGCTGGATCATGGACTCCCTGAAGAAAAGCATGGAGCAGAGAACCCATTCCCGACTTCCGCGGTACCCCAGTGGTGCCGGGGTACCACAGCAATCCTCCCGGATCCCGCTGTTTGTACCTGAGAAAACACAGACTGAGAGTCCCCATTACAACTGTGTTCCGCCTTCAGAGCAGGTGGCTGGTGATCTGGCCCACCTCTATCTTCAACATAGTTATTTGGGAAGCTGTTTTGTTCATCTTAGTTCCCATGGCTGCCTTCCACAGTACATGTTAGCAGTGGGGTCAAATCCAAGGGCACGCCACCATGGCTTTAATTTTCATAACCAGCAAGAAACTGTCTAACTATATCTATAACTTTTTTGACTTGTTGGTTCATTCGAGATTTTTACTTTTAAATTTTTTACTTATTTATTTTGTAGCATTTTTTGCAGCTGTCTTCCAAGGTAACCCTGAGACTGTTCCTATGTTCAAAGAAGGAATACCCAGAATGCACTGCTGCAGAATGTATGAGCCCATTCTTGGCTTGGGGATACATGTTTCTCGGGTGCTGGCAAGAGGGAAGGCCTAACACCTCCTGTTTGCCAGTTAGACTACACTGAATTTAGAGATGGAGACTGGTGGCCATAAATGCCTCTTGCTACTTGAACAGAGATCTCCAGTTCAGTGCTCAGGGCTCGTAAGCAAAGCTATTCTGTGAAAAAGGCAGATATTAGTTGAATGTTGTCTCCACTTGTTGTTAAGACAAGCCTATGGAATATATTTACAAACATGTTTTTTCCTTCCAGTTTGTCTCCTGTCAGTTCATAACTACAGAAGATGTTGACAAAGCCCGAAATGGCATCAAAGTCATGGGTAATGAGTCGTAAAAGGATCTAGTCAGAGTTTCTTAAAGAGCCGTCAATACAAAAGCAGTTCAAAGTTCTTAGAATTGGTAATGTATACAGGCTGACACTGAGGTCAGGATGATTCACCTCATTCTTTTTCAAGCCTTTGTCTACTTCACAGACAGACAGACAGACACACACACACACACACACACACACACACACACGCGGCATTTGTGGTTCATAATTTTTAGTAAGATGCAATAAAACCACCCCACCCCATCTTTCCTCCACCCCCCTTCCCTTCTATGAAATTATATATTGAAATCTTAATCCCAGTATACTACTCCAAGCACCAGAATGAACAGGTCCAAGCCATTAAGAACAAAATCCACGGTTTTGTTTTACTCTGTCTCAATACTGCATATTTACAAAAATACTGTTTATAGTCAAAAATACTTGTTATACTAAATACTGTTTGTGTAGCAGTTGAGAAATTCCCTTTTGCCACCACAGGCAAACATATTAATTGTTGCACAAGCAAACTGGAATGATTTCCAGTAGAAATGAAGCCGAGAGGAAGCGGTTTTCCTGCCTTAAGAAATAAGGGTTGTAGGCCGGGCAGTGGTGGTGGCGCACGCCTTCAATCCCAGCTCTTGGGAGGCAGAGGCAGCAGATTTCTGAGTTCAAGGCTAGCCTGGCCAACAGAGTGAGTTCCAGGACAGCCAGGGCTACACAGAGAAACCCTGTGGCGGGGGCGGGGGGGGGATGGAGGGGATGGGGGGAGATAGGAGAGGAGAGGAGAGGAAAGGAGAGGAGAGGAGAGGAGGGGAGAGGAGAGGAGAGGAGGGGAGGGGAGGGGAGGGGAGGGGAGGGGAGGGGAGGGAAGGGAAGGGAAGGAGGAAGGAAGGAAAGAAAGAAGGATTGGATGGTAGTGGTGGCTTGCTTGCTCTTCCTCCCCACAACAATGAGATCCTTCTATATTTATGACTATCTTCTACCATTACATCTCCTCCAAAATGGGGACAGCCTCCAAAGTCTTAGCCAGTTACAACCAAAGTCTAGGAGTGTATATTTCTAGGGGTTGAAGGTGGGCTTGGGGTGGGGGCACGGCATGACCAATGACAACATGACTTGAGTCTTTGAAATGAAAGCAACAGCTTCTGCTTACCTAGAAAGAATCTCAGGGCTAAGGAGTCTTTAGCTCAGTTCAGGCTTTGAAAAATGGAAGATCCTCCTTGTACTGGCTGGTTTTGTGTCAACTTGACACCAGCTGGAGTCATCAGAGAGGAAGGAGTCTCTGTTTGAGGAAATGCCTCCATGAGATCCAGCTGAAAGGCATTTTCTCAATTAGTGACTAGTGGGGGGAGGGGCCAGCCCATTGTGGGTGGTGCCATCCCTGGGCTGGTGGCCCTGAGCAAGTCATGGGAAGCAAGCAGGTAAGTATCACTCCTCCATGGCCTCTGCATCAGCTCCTGCCTCCAGGTTCTAGACCTGATTGAGTTCCTGTCCTGATTTCCTTCAGTGATGGGCAGCAATATGGAAATGTAAGCTGAATAAACTCTTTCCACCCCAACTTGCTCTTCAGTCAGGACATTTTGTTACAGTAACAGAAACCCTATCTAAGGCACACCTCAAACATGACCAACCAACTAGCTACTCTTCAGCAACAAAAAGAAAAGAGACACTGATACGGATACAATGTTAAAGCGCCTTCTTAACTTATGCTAACAAAAGGCAAGTGGACACACCAGTTCGTTCTGCCTATTATATGACTCAATTTATATGAGATTTCCTGGAGAGACACATCTGTAAGAGACAGGAATAGGTATTGAATATAAAAGGACACAGGACTCTTTAGGAGGTGACAGAAAGCAAATTTTACATAACTATAAATCTCCTAAAAATCACCAAGCCAGGTGCTTTGAAATAGCTGTGGTAGTTATACTTCCACAAAGCTAAAAGAGATTAAAAAAAAAAAAAAAAAAAAAAAAAAAAGAACAAAAAAACAAAAAACCAAGATCAAACAGATAAAGGCTTGGCTTGATTGCAGTTAGCTGCGGCACTGGCTTACAAATCCTAACCGGACTACATGCTGTGCAGTCACATCTTTCCCCTTAATTTGCAGGCCAAGTAATTAGCTGTTGTTGAAGAATACAGGACTTAGGCTCAACAAAACCAAAGACATGTTGTCAAGTTCCTCACTGTGTGCCGAGGAGACCCTGGCTAACCCATCGAGTGGTGCACCTGCTTTCCTCTGAGGTAGCAGGATAGCCAGGAGGATGGTGCTCCTTTTCAGTGCTCCCCTGGATGCTCCTATCATTGTGTGCATGCCGGCCAAGTGCGGCGCATGAGTGTGATTGGCCTATCTCAATCTGAAGGGCTGAAGACAGTGCCTGTTAAGCCAGAACTGTTCTACCTTCAAGGATGAGACCATTTCCGCCAGCACCTACCCCCTTACTAAAAGATTCTCCCTCCTTTCATACCTAGAGAAGAGGAAAAGACATTGGGAACCATGGAACCCTGTGACTTATAACTTGCTCCTTTTTCTACCTTTAAGAAACCTACTGGAGCTTGATCCAAATCAGATAGGCTGTGCGGGAACTAGGCAGAGTCCATGGAGCGGTGACTTTGGCAAGGAAACAATGGGTATTTCTCCATCTGTAGGAAGAAAACAGTTTTTCCTATCAAACTGGTAAAATTAGTATGCACACACCATTCTAATTTGGAGTGCATAGAAAATTATGAGCCTGAGAGTCTAATCTGGGTGGCTTGCTTCCAGTGATGATGCCTCTGGGGATGTTCTCTCCAGCAATCTAGTTCTCCTGCCTGACTCCCCGGCTGGCTCTTTCTTTCAATGTCTCCTGACTCCTTTGCCTATTCCTAATCTTTTAGACTGTGCGTTTCTTTCCCTTTTTTATTTAACTTCACTATTGTCTCAAGAACACTTTCCTGGGGCTGGAGAGATGGCTCAGTGGTTAAGAGCACTGACTACTCTTCCAAAGGTCCTGAGTTCAAATCCCATCAACCACAAGGTGACTCACAACCATCCGTAACAAGATCTGATGCCCTCTTCTGGTGCGTCTGAAGACATCTACAGTGTACTTACATATAATAAATAAATAAATGTTTTTTTTTTTGTTTTTTGTTTTTTGTTTTAAAAAGAACACTTTCCTGGTGTCCTTGTACTTACCTGTAATACCAGTAGAATGCTAAGGTAGTGTGGTGGTTTGAATGAGAATGACCACTTTCAGCTCACATATTTGAATGCTTGCTTACCAGTTCGTAGAACTTTTTGGGAGGATCTTATTGGAGGAGGTGTGTCACTGGGTGGGGGTGTTTACATCAATAGGAATAGGGTGGGGAGTGGGACTTGGGGGTGAATTGCAGCAAACTATAAACTTCTACAACTTGGATAGATACTGAGTGTCTGGCACAGAATCACAGTTTGTGGTGTTGTGATGATTACCAGGTCTCTAGACCTGTCATTCTGCATAAAGATACTTCACACCCCTAACCGGTCCATTCCCCCTCCCCAACCCCTGCCCATAGGCATTCTACTTTTTCCCCCTAGAGTCTGACATTTTAGATACTTCCCACAGAGCTGTGAGGTGTTTGCGTTTCTATCACTGGCATCTGCCACTCGTGTCTTCTAGGTCCACCCATGCTGACATAAGTGCTAAGATTTCCTTCTTTGTACGTTCAGTCACATTCTATTGTGCATTCATGTTGTGTTTTCTTTCTGTTGACTAACATCTAGATTGCTTGGCTGTCTTGGCGATTGTTAGTAGCATTGTGAAGAACAGCAGAGTAAGGGAAATGGTTCTTAGACTCTGATCTCTCCTATCTTGGATATATACACAAAACTGAGAGAGTTTGAAAGCACAATAACTCTATGTTTAATGGTTTAGAGAAGTCTACATCTATTTCTTACGGAAGACACCCGACTGTACGTTCCCATTAGTACTATACAAGGGGTCCAATATATCCACATCCCTGCCAACACATGTCTTTCTAAAACAGAGAAGGCTAGCTTACCAGGCGTGGGATGCTTTCCTGCAGTGGTTTCCATTGGCATTTTCCTGATGATTTATATTCATCCCTCTAGTTCAGTGTGTTGGCAGTGCCTAGAACAAGCAGCTGCTCACCAAGTCGAATTTGAGTGAGTAAATTAAGCCAGATAACTCCACTTTCATGCTGAGTACATGCTTGATCCCATCTGGGCCAAAGGGAGAAAACAGGATGTCTGTGACACAGAAGCGAAAGACCTGGGCTAGTGGGCTCTTATGCTTTTGTTTTCCTATTAGGAAACTATAAAAATGGCTGAAAGTTGGGAACTTTGGGTGAGTTCACCATAATGAGAAGAGTCTTTAGGAGAAATGACATTTAAGTATTTTGGATACTTTTTTTTCTGTCCCTACGCTTATGTTTATTAAAAATTGACAAACACAGAAAACCTGTACCAAGAACATCCCCAAATTCCTTATCAGTTTGAAACAGTAATTTGAGGACATTATCGCCGGGAACCCCTCTTCCTCTGCCGCGACCATGTCCTCTTCCTCCACCCCGGCCTCGGCCTCTTCCTGCAACAGCTTCTCTTTTCTTAGATTTCACTTCAGGTCCAACATCCTCAAGTAGTGTATCCAGAGGGAAGCCGTCCGTGATTGTTCCAGGGACATATGTTCCATTCTTCTATTCAATGGTTACAGTTTCATGACTCACTTTCATCAAAAATCTCACGAGCTTCAGCCTAGCGATGCAGTCTCCTTTCTGGTCCGACTGTTCTTGGAATTCAGGCTCCAAAGACCTGCGGACTAGGGTTATGAATGGCCGGGAGAGCGAGCGCGCGGGGAAGCCTGCGCTGGATACTTTTTAATATAAATTGTTATGCTGAGTCCTGATGCTCTGGCCCGTTCTTCTTTCTTCCACCTTCTCCTCCCCTTTTCTACCCTTTTCATCCCCTAACACTAAATAGGAGTTAAAAAAAAAAACAAGATAGCAAGGAAAGGGGGTGACAGTGTTGTTAGACTACTTCCTGCTGATGAGAGGCGTCCAGTTCCTTGGCGGCAAGTTTAATTTTCGCTGTCAACAACCAACAAACCCCCACCACTCAGGGACCTAGCATTTATACACTCTCTGAAAAGTCCCCAGAATTCCAAAATGTCATACAACTGCAGAAACTATCCTGGCAAAGTCCCCTCCCACCCCCCACCCCACCCCACCCCACCCCACCCCTGCCATATCACCGAGCAAATCATAGTCAGGCACTGGAGACGCTCTGAAGCAGCCCCATATCCCATACCTGGGAGTAAAACAAAAACATATTCTTATTTTATTTCTGTGTCTTTTAAAGAAACCAAAATTTCAAGATTGCTACAACAACCAGGGACGGTTTCTTTCCTCTCCTTCTCATCTTCCGTGACTATCCTAAGCAACTGTCCCCCACATCCGCTTTGCGTGAGCCTTGGATTTATTCTAGATCACAATTCTTTTTGATAGATATGTTTGTTCCCCTTTTTCTTTAACTTCCCACAGGCCTTTGCACCCTCCTATCCCTTGCGGCAGCTGTCCTGCCTCTGTTACTCCCCACATCTCTCTGCAACAGTTCCAAGTTCTGAATCTTGTGCTCTGTGTGGATAGTAAACTTTGGTTACATGTTTGTTAACTTGAATGCAAAAGAATAATGAAATCATTTGACCAGCATCAGGATACTTTGTTAGGCAAGAGAGAAAGTGCTAACAAAATGGTTTTGTTTTCTGTTTTATTGTTGCTGTTTGTGAGCATGTGACATGCCATGATGTCAGTACTCCCTCTTTCCATTACCCAGATTCCAAGGATCAAATTCTGATCATCAGGCTTGATTGGCAAGTGCCTTTACTCACTGACCTAATCCTTCAGACCGCAAATAGCTTTTGTTTGAGACAGGGTCTAATTGTGCAGCCCTGGTTGGCCTGGAAATCACTGTGTAGACCAGGTTGGTCACAAACTCAGAGATTCACCTGCTTTGGGCTCCGAAGTGCTGGGATTAAAAGTGTGTTCCACCATACTTGGTCCCAAATGCTTTTTTTTTCAAATACCATTGCACATGCTGTTAAAAACAAAAATTCCTCCGGAAGTGGATGTCTCTCCATAGTGCTGTCGTTCAGTCTTAAAATAGAACTTTTTTTTCCTCAAAGTTTTCCCACTAACTTGACAGAGTGTTTTCAGTTGACTCTGGTTATCAAAACAATGACTGATTTCAGGATGGAAAGAAAAGGGGGTGGAGAACTTCATTAAGAAGTTGTTGCTATGAAAATATGTAAGCAGTATTTCATACTTGTGTGGATGTTTATGAGATATTTTCCTCTGTATTGATGTGTTCCAATATTATTTTATAACAGCAAGAAAAGCTTAAAATGTCAACTGGGGCTTTCTTAGTTTCATCACATCTGTAAATAACTTCAATTAAAGACTTCTCTGATACCTGTCTTCCACCCCTGTGAGCATGGCACTTCTGATAGGACTCTAGTTTTCTTTTTGCTTGAATTTGACATAAGAGAAACCACATCGCTTGGGGGGTATTTATGTGGGCTAGATTATAATGGTGGCAATAAATGAGTACCTCAGAGTAAGTCTCATGGATCCTCCTCACCTTCCTTTTCTGAGTGTCGTATATCGTGACCCAGCCGCAGTGGCTTTTAAGACTTTAGTCCCCTCCATGCAGCAATAAGCCAGCCACTCTCAAAGGAAGCAGGCCGTGGTTTCTGGGAACGGGTTGGTGACCTCCCAGGGTGGGAAGGCTGTGTCATCGGGCTTGGGCTTGAGCCAGAGAAGGGAGAGGCCTCGTGGGCAGAAGCGCAGAACTGAGACGTTACTGTAGGGAGAGATCTCACATGTCTGCGTCTCGAGGCAGAAGGAAGAGAGATGAAGAGAGAGGGGCACTGGGCTGGCGGCCTGTGCTCATCATGAATTCACTTCAAGTTCTAGGCTTGCCATCAGGAAACTTGGACGTTTGCATGCTTCGCCGCTACCCTAGTGGCCTCATGAAGGGCTACTTCCGTTTTAAAATTTCCTTCAGTGGGATGAGGGAGCTAAGTGGTTAAGGTGATGAACTGTTCATAAAACTTCCTTCACACTAGAGAGCAAACAAGTAATCCCAAATAAGGCTTAGAGCACTTGGGTTAAAAGACATGAGCATACTCTAGGTCTTTAAACAGAGCAGGCCCCTGATTGCTGCTCAAAGGCTCTTCAGAATAGAATTGAGTCTGTAAAAGAGGGGCTATGTGGTCATTTTTCCTCCTTTAAGTGCTAAGTCTGCCTGAGAACCAATAGGTTCTGTTCCTTGGAGGGTTTACTTCTCTGTTTCCAAGTGCTAGGACTATATCCTAAGCAATCTTCTTCTAGACATGGCTGGGCCTCAGGAGTACAGCATGATTTTCGTCCCTTGAAAACCTGGGTGGAGCATCCCTTGAAGCTGGGGTAGAGATAGGAGAGGGAAGCAGACAGAGAGGGCTTTTCACTACCTTATGGTTTCGCTTGGGTCGCTGGGCCTGCCCTCCTCCTCCTTTAACAGAAGCTGCACACTGAGCAGCCCAGGCGCTATGGCCCCCTGGAGCAGAGCGTGCATTTTGAGAGGACTTCATGCTGCCCTGGTTTCTTTAAAGGTTCACTTCCTTTGAGTATATCCGTTTTTTGGTCTTGACTAACTTTGAGAAGCAAACCTATTGTTTCATCTTACCCTCCTTTGGATTTCATTTCTTCAAAGCCTCCCAGAGCAGGGGATAAATTAATATTTCCTATCCACAATTATATTTCCCTGATTCTCCATCCAAGGCCCTGGATCCAGAATACTTCTACTGGGATACCATTTTATTTGTGGTTGGTATCTTCAGAGTATGTCACACACGCATCACCTTCACCCAGGGTGAGAGCCTGCACACGAAGCAGGCAGGTACTCAGTGACTGAGCCCACCCCCAGCTCCCTGTCAACCTTTCATTGTGAGCCAGTGTCACTAAATTGGCCAGGCTGGCCTTGAAGTTTTTCTGTAGGCTAAAAGGGAAACTTCTAATGTGCTATTCTTCTGCCTCAGCCTCCCACATAACTGAGGAGATTATAGGCCTGCATCAGCATCTGTCACACTGAGAAAACCTACAGAAAAGTTTCTCCCAGACTCATGTTCAGGAAATCTTTAACATCTCCTCTTAGTACATGCTTTTGAAGACAGGTACTTTGGAACAGCAGTGTTCCTTCTTAACTCCAGGAGAGCTCAGTTATAGAAACTTTAGACTCCTAGGGCATGACTGTGATGTTCTCTCAAATTCTCTTTCTCCCCTGAGAAATTCTCTTCTCTCTTCCTCTCTCCTTCTCTCTGAGTGTAGTACTTATGTATGGTGGTTTGGCTGCTCCTAATCTGAAGTAAAGGTTTCCTTCCAAAAGAACTAAAACAAATATTTTAGGGTGTGTGTGCTTTCTGGATTTTTCATTTTAGATTCACTTTAGACCCAAACCATCTCTAACTCTGGAGCAGGGATCCTGTGCATGCAGTTCCACCTTCTCTTGCTTTTCTTTTGTTGACTGTATTTGTGAAAGTCACCTGAGTTCCTCTTTTGGAAGAAAACCTGTAGTATGGCTTGATGTGGACATCCAGATGTTGGCTGCCTCAGAGCAAATGGCTTGGAAATGACTGATGAGCTGTGGCAGACAGGATGATATTAGAAGGATGGCCTCACCAAAGCCTCAACAGATCCAGACTCTCTCAGTGATTCGCTCAAGTCCTTGGGTCTCAAGCAAGGGGAACTCAAGGCTATGCCTCAGAAAACTCCCCAATAGGACCATCTTCTTAAAATTCCACACTGATGGAAGCTGAGTCTTAAAAATATTAGTGGCTATCATCAGCTGTGGGGAATCATCGTGTCCTGACTCGCCTGTGTTCCCACTACTTGCAACTAAGCTCTGAATTTGCTTCTGAATTTTCTTCAACAGAAGATCTGTTGAATTTATTCACAGATCAAAAGTCAGTGCCTTACGTCATAGTTTCTGTTGGGGCTTAGAAAGCAATATGACAGGATCCAATTTTGTAGGGCTCAGATTTGGGTGCATGTGCATGTGTGTGAACATTAAAAAGATCCAGGGGCTGGAAAGCTGTCTCAGTGGTCAAGAGTACTGACTGCTCTTTCAAAGGCCCTGAGTTCAATTCCCAGCACCCACATGGTGGCTCACAACCATCTTTAATGAGATCCAATGCCCTCTTCTGGTGTGTCTGAAAACCACCAGACAGTGTACTCATATAAACAAAATAAATAAACAAAGATCTAGAAAAGTTTCAAGGTAAATTGGTTAGGGTAACTTATAGTGTATTTTTCTTCTCATGGCTCTATTCTCTCTCTCTCTCTCTCTCTCTCTCTCTCTCTCTCTCTCTCTCTCTCTCTCTCTCTCTGTGTGTGTGTGTGTGTGTGTGTGTGTGTGTGCGTGTGTAGCATGTTTGTGCCTGTGTACATATGTGTGGGGGCATGTGTATATGCACACACATGAATGTGGGCATGTATATCTGCCAAGCCATGAAGTTCATGTGGCTATCAGAGGACAACTTTTAAGAGTTGGCTCTGGGACTTGAACTCATGTTATTAGGCACCAGGCCCTGTAACCTACAAGTCATCTCTCTGGCCTATTCCCATCCTTTGTACACGGCTTTGGGGGCCTGAGCTCAGGCTTTGTGACGTCAAGTTACCAGTTTACTGACTGAGCATCTCCCTCGCCTGTTTTCAGTTTTCTCAATGTTGCATAGCATTACTGATATACCACAAGAAAAGTGAGAAAAAAATTAAATAATAAAAAGAAAAAAGAAAATATATATTACAAAATCTGTCTCCTCTGTTTTTGTCACTATGCTTATGTTGACTATGTAGGTTATTCCAGGTATATAATATTGTTTTATGAAATTTTTTCTAATTTCTGAAAGCATAAACAACTGGTAAAGGGAACCAACTGTAAGAGTCAAATAAAATACTTGATGTACAGAAAGTGACAAAGTTACCGTATGATATATATCTCTAATTATAGTTAATGTGTAATTATATTAACGCCAAAGTTACTAGCACACGGAAGAAACTACATTTTTGTGTAAGCATTACTTGTAATAATTATTCTGTTGAACAAATTTCCTTTAAAATAAATTTTAAACTAATCTACAAATACTTTGGTTTTGGCCAAACTGTATTTGGTGAAGTTTCATTTGGGTAAATGGTTCTGATCAAATCAACTTTTATGGTTTTTGAAATCTGAGACATCTTGGTATTTTGCCTCTCACGGCTTGATGTGCTGACAATTTACGTAGGCTCTGGAGTGCGAGGTGAAACTGATACTTTCCGAAGCCAGTCTGTCTTTTGGAATATGTCCTTGTAACACACTAGGTCGCTCTAATCTTTCTGCATGTGCGCTGTGAGAAAGCAGAAACAGTAGCAAGTGCACGCAGTTTGACCAGATGGAAACTGGACCAAAAATAAGTTCTTTTTTAAATTTTTTGTTGTGTTTTGTTGTTGTTGTTGTTTGAGACAGGGTTTCTCTGTGTAGCCCTGACTGTCCTGGAACTCACTCTGTAGACCAGGCTGGCCTCGAACTCAGAAATCCACCTGCCTCTGCCGTCCAAGTGTTGGGACTAAAGGCGTGCGCCACCACTGCCTGGCTCAAAAATAAATCCTTGTCCATTTTATTGCTTTATACCTTGTGTGATGAGTTGTGTGGAGAGAGATGAGGCTTTCATGATCCAACTCATTCTAATCCAAGGAGATGAGGTGTTATGATGTCGCTTAACACTGAAGTAGCTGCGAAATGCCTTTGTAATGTTCCCTGAGAAGGAAACACTGGATGGGCCATTACTGCTCCTTGACACATTTGCCTACAGTGGTTGGAAGGATTCCAGGTCAGGAAAAAAAAATCCAAGGCCACTTTCGACACACTTTCCTCTGTGTTTTGAACATGTGTGTGTGTGTGTGTGTGTGTGTGTGTGTGTGTGATGCACTGTGCAGATTTTTGCTCCATTGACTAACTCAAGTGCCATAATAGTCACATAGGATCCGCACCAAACCTTGTCTCCAGTTCTATGTTTATGCCAACTAAATGTCCCCAGTAACTCTTCAATTTTATCTCCCACCATTCTTGACATTTCTAAAAGCGACCTGCTCCAAATGTGTGCCACTTGCAGACACAGCTTCCAAGCCGAGGGAGCTATTTTTAGAGATTAGGAGCAGAACAGCCCATTTCTAGCAAGCACTCTGGTTCACTTGCAGTGGCCACATTTCTTTTTTTTCTTAAGGGCATTCCAATTAGGCCTAAGCTGGTCCCAAGAATTCTAGATTCCAAGCCAGGGGTATGTTTAGAAGAGGGTAACGTTGAGCCTGGAGTAGGTAGTCAGCTGGAAAACAGTTACTGTTACCTTGAAAGAGGTACAGCCATTGCTGTGATCTCTCCGTTTTTGGAACCCTGATGTGTCTCTGACACGAAGTCATATTGCTACTGCCTGGACGATGAACCCAACCATGAGGAGGAGACAGGGCTAGGGGACTGTATATCCCCTAGCTCTCATGAGTTAGAGCTGTAAGCACCCTCACTAAGAGCATGCATCTGCTGACGTTTATGAAGTCCACTCGTAAAGTGTCACACCAGGCACTAAATTCCAGGAACAGGCTGGTCTAGCCCCTTGTTCTAGGAAACACACTTAAGTCATTTCCTAACTCATGGCAGATTAGAAATAACAAGAGAAAGAAACGGGAAGACACGAAGCCAGAGGTAGGGTACAAGGGGCACCAGTGCTGGACGAGCTGATGCTGGGAACAGCAGTCCTTCCAACCTGGAGCCCTTGTGGGTATCAGCACATAGTCCGGAGGCTAAGGCTTGGTGACATCTGGGTGTCATCGAGGGAATGCTTTCTGTCTGTTTTAGAAGGTGGGTGGGACTGGATAAAGTTTAACAGTGTTTCTTTCTTTTTTCTTCGAGACAGGGTTTGTCTGTGTAGTAGCCCTGGCTACTTTGGAACCGGATCTGTAGACTGTGCTGGCCTCAAACTCAGAGAGAGATATTCCTGCTTCTGCCTCTCAAGTGCAAGTGTCACGATTAAAGGCATGTGCCACTCCCTCCTGGTAGAGTATTTCTTTGTAAATAACGAAAAAGATGAAATGATTTAGAACATAGACTTGTCTGAGAGGATACATCAAAAATAAACTCACTTCTTGAATAAGTTCAACGAATACTGTATATGTGTGCTATATCAAAATGTTGCTTCTTGCAGGGCAGTGGAGGTGCATGCCTTTATTCCCAGCACTTGGGAGGCAGTGGCAAGTCTGGTCTACAGAGTGAGTTCCAGGACAACCAGGGCTACATAGAGAAACCACCCCCCCCCAAAAAAAAATATTGCTTCTTCCAGAGAAAAGGAGTAGGTAATGGCCTGCTTGTTACAGAAAGCAGCTCATTTCAGAGTCCCCATGAAAAAGCCCGGACAAGAAGTAAATTTGATGAATGAGGACTTGGTTTTGTGCTTCTGCAAGGCACTGCGCTTTGGTTCAGTAGCTTGGCAAGACAAGACAACCTAAATGGTTTCCTCTGAAGCTGCCAGGGGAAGAAAAGAAGCGTCTTGACTGAGTAGAAGGGGGGCTGAGCGTGCCTAATTAAAATGTAACTACTTCCCAGAGCCAATAGCTTGAAGACAAAAAAAAAAAAAAAAAAAAAAAAAGAGAGAGAGAGAGAGAAAGATGGTCCACACTAAAACTACACCATGCAAAACAGGTTCTACGCCTGCACAAAACCTGGGCCAACCTGTTGATGTAATTACCGTGATGTGAGATTATTCAAACCTAGTCAATTGAAGCCACGTGTAAGAAAACAGGTGGTTGTTGGGTCCGCTGAGGTCACTGGCTAACGCTGACGTCTACTTTATCAAGAAAAAGGAGCCCGAGTAGCTTGAAATTCATGAACAAGGTGTGTGTGTGTGTGTGTGTGTGTGTGTGTGTGTGTGTGTGTGTGTGTTGGGGCTTTCTGGAAAGAGCTGGTTATTCTGTGAGCCCATAGGTTGGTCTCACCTAACAGGCCGGGCAGGTAGCTCCGCTAGCCCTGCCCTTCAGCTGCTAACCCAGGTTCTTTAGAGACCCAAAGCTGTGAAATGAGCTGTCCAAGAGTGCGGAGCCAAATAATATGCAACTTAAGGTAAATGGTTTTCTAATGATTAATTCATATGTTGCTCTATGCATAACTTAAAAATGAGCACACGATAAACTATAACATCAGCACTGTAAGGGAAACATTTCAACGGTGAAATAATTTTGCTAAACATGGAGCTTACTACCATTTGATTAGTGGTCTTCAGTGATTTGCTGTCTACTCTTGTGTTACTAGGAAATCATTATTGTCATTAGTTAACGTTTTGTTGGCATTGTCCTAAATATGATGCTTCCCATATTTCATCTTATTATCAGAACACCACAGGTACAAATATCATTGTTATCTTTTTGGTTTTTGAGAAAAGGTCCTACTCTGTAAGCCAGGCTCTCAATCTGTAGCTCACACTAACCCTGAATTTGTGGCAACCTCTTGCCCAAGCCTGCCAAGCTCTGGAATTACAGGACAGCCACTATACCCAACTGTGAATACAGTTATTGAGCCTGTTTTACAGCCAGCAAACATAAAGATTAGAGATGTTATTTGCTTGGAGACACAGAAGGAGAAAATTGCACAGGTCGCCAGCCGAACATAGACTCATTTTGATGGATTTCCACAGTAAAGCATTAATCACATCTGTGGTTCCTGACAATAGTCACTCCGAAGTGTTCTGTAACGGTCCTTCTGTCCTTTCTCCAAGGGGCTTGAAATTCATCTGCCTTCTGATACGTAGTTTTGAGAAAGGAAGGCTAATAAAATGGTGAGAACTTAGCATGTTTGTGATGTATGTCAGCCTTGTCTGGACTGGAGGAAAGACAGACCTGATATTCAAGGGTTGGTTTAGCGTCTGTCTGGAGCTGAGTTAGTCCAGTGTGGTTGTGCTTATAGACACAAAGCTCTCTCTCTCTATCAACTTTATTGTTTTCTTGGCTTGTCCTCCTGATGCCTGCTTTATATTTCAGCTTAATGGAGACAGCTGCCTTGGATTTTTTGGCACTTTCCCACCTTTGACCCAGGTAGTCTCTTTTCATTGACATCCCAGCATCTAGACAGGACCAAGTCCGCAGCAGAGGACAGCACAGCAGCAGCTGGAGCCTGCTGTGCATGGTGGGTGCGACCTCTGTTTTCACACAGACTTTCTGCCTAAGCTCCACTTTCCTACTTGAGTTCCTAGTTGCTTCACAAAGTATAGACGGTTTGACCTTGGTGATGTCACAATGGGTCCAACCTGCTCTGCCTTCAGGAGGCCTATGTTGATGCACTCAGGCTTTACAATTGTTTTCTACTACTGGAGATACTCCTTTTGTAACATGTATGTTATTATATAATGTATATATTATAACGTATAATCACATACTTATGTTCTAGTAATACATGATTTTTGCGGGAAATATGAAATACCCAGAAGCCTATGAAGGTGAATTGAAAAGTTTCACATCAACTCAGTTTGATTATGTCTTGGAGATGTTCTCTGGCTAGGCCCTACCCTCACAGAGGCCTAATGTTCTCTAATACACTCCAGACAGCCCCCAGCTTATCATATTGCATCCATAGCATTTTTATTTTCTGATGGCCTGAAAGCAATATGCATTCAGTAGAAATAATACTTTGAATTTTGATTTTTGTTTTCTTCTTGAGACAAGGTCTTATGTACCTAAGTTGGCATCAAACTCTCTTAGGTCCTCTGCATATATTTTATGGTTGTTTAGCTTAAAGTTTTTTTTTTTTTTTTTTTTTTTTTAGAATTCCTAACAGCAGAATTGGGGGGTGAAGGGGCATGTCTGACTCTTTTGCCTGCTCCTGGGACCCCTTTTCCTGCTAGTGGGTTGCTTCGCTTTGATGTGAGGGTTTGTGCCTAGTATTGCTGTAACTTGTTATGCTGTATTCAGTGGGCATCCCTGGGAAGCAATGCTTTAGTTTTTTGAAGGGAAATGGAGAGAAGGAAGGTGGGGGAGGAGTCTGAGAGGAGTGGAGGAATGGGAAACTGCAGTCAGGATGTACTGTGTGAGAGAAGAATAAAGAAAAAGAAAAAGACTAAAAGAAGACAAAAGCCTTAGCTGGCTGATGGGGACCCTCAGTTCTGCGTCACCGTCACCTGTCCTCATCTCCTTAGTGCTGGGATGACAGGCTTGTGCCGCTGGCTTGGTTTGAGGAGCGCCGGGTATCGAACCCCGCGCTTTGGTGAATGCTGTGCCAGCACTTTGATCTAAGTCCTCAGCCTTCTCATTGAGCGGGGCGATGTGTTGCACAATACTGTGTGTTGATGCTGAGCACGAAAGGACCTCACAGCTCTCATCTAGTCACGGAGCTGCAAGGTTAGCCACCGTTCATAAGCTGTGGAGCGCCTAACCTCGGCGGCTAATGTGTTTTGACATGTGCCTGTTTGAATTTAAGACAAATTTATTGTGACATATAACCCACCGGAAGCTGAGGAGCATCTGCTTTCTCTCCGTCTCATCTTTCAGCCATCCAGTAGCTTTGAACCAACTGCGCAGACATGATGTGTTGGTATCATTTAGTTTTATTTTATGGTTTGTGGGTGGATTTCGTACCCAGTTTGGTTGTGGAGGTCATCCATGGATTTCCCCCCCACACACACACACACCCCTCTTTGGTTGTTCTGTCTGTTTCTATGCAAGAACACAGAAATAATGAAAATCTATGTTCTTGCTAGTTCCTCTTTATAGGCTTCTGATTTGAATAACAAGTTAACAGCAATCACGGGGCAAGACCAATATCATCCTTAACTCGCCACAGCCTAAGAAATACTGCTGTCTATACACGATGTCTGCCAACCTCGGCTGGACATCAGTAACACCGTGTTGCTATACCCAGGCTCATTCTTGGGTTTCTGTTGCCAAGGGCCCGTGACTGAATTGTTCTTGGGTCTTGTGCTCCCAGGTGATTATAATGTGTAGCCAAGCTTGATAATTGCTAATGTGAAGAAATAAACATTTGGTAAAGCGTTTCTACCGTCTGTCTGTTCTGCACACAGGTCCCTTCCCCCCATCATTATGACGCTGTGTGGCTCAGGTGAGGCTGACTCACTCCCGGCAGCTGGGGTTGTCAGGGCATGGAAGCCCAGCACACCAGGTGTTTCATGACTCTCTGAGGACAGAGGCAGACCCAGCTGAATCAGTGAAAAAAGTTCCCATGGGATTTTGAAGAATTATGATGAAAGAGGCCTTCCTTTCTCCAGAAACTGAGCTTCCAGATCATCATAAGCCTGCCTCTTCCGTTACCATCTTCACTCCCCAAATGACAGAAATCAATGTGAGAAAGAGAAGAAAACATTGCTGAGAAAGGGAAGCAGTTGAAGGTATTCTGATAACACCGCTGGTGGTTGGATTTGCTAAAACAAGGTTTTACTGCATAGCCGCAGCTGGCTTTGAACTCTTGACCCTCTATTTGCCTCAGACTCCTAACTACTAGGATTATAGAAAGGCCTGGGCCACTGTGGTCAGCTTGCTGATGTTTTTAAATTTTTTTTTTTTTTTTTTTTGGTTTTTCGAGACAGGGTTTCTCTGTGTAGCTCTGGCTGTCCTGGAACTCACTCTGTAGACCAGGCTGGCCTCGAACTCAGAAATCCACCTGCCTCTGCCTCCCAAGTGCTGGGATTAAAGGCGTGTGCCACCACGCCTGGCTTTGTTTTTAAATTTTAAAATACAATATTTCATTTCATTGAATTACAGAACAACTAAGGAGGTCACACTTTGGGGTTTGTTTGCTTTTTTCTCAAACGAAATTCCTGCTTCTGGCGAGTGCGTGTGATTTACAGGCATCCACTGGTGTGGCTGGAATCTTTGAACCTTGTGCTCAAAAGCGGAGTACTTTGTACAAGGCTGGAGGGCGAAGTGGAAGAAAGGTAGTGGGCTGGGGCCCTGGACAGGCTCGATGATGTCATGGGCTAGCTGCCTTCTGTGATTCCCTAGCTGAGTGGCTTCCTTCTAAGCTATGACTCACAGCTGGGAGAGCTGAGCTCCAGCTGTCTCTGAGCCTCTGATTAGATCTCCAGCAGCAGCACACCTACAGACCCAGTCTTCTGCCCCTCCTCCTCTCCGCAGGAGATGGATGGAACCGGGCCCTGACTTGGAGGGTTCTCTTCAAGACTGCTCAATGCAGAAGCCTGGGAATAGCAGGCATCAAATGTTCTCCATTTGCTATCGTTGAGCCCTTAGGCCCAGATATGCTCCTGGCATTCCCAGTGGTGATCAAATACTCTCTCTCTCTCTCTCTCTCTCTCTCTCTCTCTCTCTCTCTGTCTCTCTCTCTCTCTCTCCTCTCTCTCTCTCTCTCTCTCAAAGTTTTATTATTTATAACTTTAAATTTAGATTAAAACATTTTTCTTGTGTTTAATAAAGTTACTATCAAGACACATGTTGCTGAGTGACTATTAGAAATTACGGATTTTTTTTTTTTCTGTGCTGTTTTGGGCTTTGAGTATATAGTAGGTGTAGTATGCTGGACCTGGATCTGACTGTTTTGGGGGAGGGGAGGGGTAGCAGTCTTCATACTGTGGCCTTATCCACAGGCCTGCTTCTGTTCCATCAGCCTTCCCTCTGGTCTGGTGGGACATATTTCACGGACAGTGATCCCTGTGTTCATTGCCATTCCTTCCAGCCCGTCCACAGCCCACACCCTTTGCAGACAGCTCTTGCTTTAACCTTCCTTAAGTTGTCCTAGTCTTAAGCCTTGAATGCAACCTTTCTTCCCATTGTCCCAACTGGTAGCAGATTAATCATTGTTCCGGTGACACCGTAGATTCTGACTGACAGTGAAGATGTTCTCCGAAGGACTGGCATTCTCACTTTTAATTACGCCTACTGCACACATGTCAAAAAAAATTTCAGCGTACTGCCCAAGGGTTCCCTCCCCTAAACGTGAACAATATTTGTCTATTGAGGAGAAATTAAATTCAAAACAAACAAGAAGCTTGTTTCCTCTGATTCGTTTGTCAAGTATAACAGGACCTGAGCATCTAGCTATGAAGACGCATTTGCTCACCTCAGAACTTTTTAAGCAGTGAAAATATTTTAAAAAATTTCCCTTAGTCAATTTAAATCATAGATAAGATTTTTAAAGTAGCACAAGAAAAAGACGATTAAGAATCAGACTTGGGGGTGGGTGCAGTGTGTGTTTCCAGCATCTTCTTTCCTTTCTACTTTTCTCGTCTCTGTTCCTTTGCAAAATGGAGAAGGTCCGAAGCGATAGCCCATTCTTTCTCTTTATCAGGCTCCTCACTTCGAACGGCAGTGGACGGCATTAGCATTCTTGAAACTGCTTCTGGTGGGGTGTGCTCATGGGTGCTGATATGGCGCTTTTAGTTACATACTTTGCATGAGTCACAGTTTGGCTATTTCCCCCAGTAGCCAATAAGAAAACACAATGGAAAAAAAAAAAAAAAGAGGTGCCCATCGACAATAGTACAAAAGGGCATAAAACATTTATGCCTAACCTTACCTAAAACTGCTCTTGGCACAAATGAAGAGAACTATACAACTTACTGAAGGCATGTGCAATAAAAGTCACACGGCTGGATCCCTGAGTGAGGCTCTCTGAACCGCCCCCTTGGCTGGCAGGCAGAGGAGCACAGCAGTGGCCAGATTGTGGCTCGTGGCATGACTCGGACTGGGAATTGTCTCAACTGCTCTGCGTCTTGAAACCAGGAGAAAGAAACACCTGTCCACCACAGGACCATTGTGAGGGTTGAGTCAATCACTGCAAACAAAAGGTTTAGAGGTGTGTGGCAACTCCCAAGCCCTCGCTGTAGGCCCAGTGGTTATTCTCACCATGTCTTACATCAACCCCCAATTCAAGCACCACGGTTACAGTCACGACCATTAGAGAAAGGCTAGCCGCTCGCCCCGTGTCACTCTGCATGACTGGATTCCTGCTCTGATCTGTCCGACTCACGTGCTTTGAAGATAAGGCAGAGATAGTCGTTCTGACTTGGGCAGTCATTCTAGAGTTCTTCTGAAAGAATATACAGAAAATTTTAAAAAGAAAATGTGAAATGGGAGATTGCATAAATAATGCCAATGTTTCTGTGCTAATAGAGAATAACTAAGGTAGTGGTGGTATATCCTTTATTGTGATTGTGGGGTTCATCCAGCAACTGTAATCCTAGCTAAAATTAGTAAAACTTTACATTCAAAAAGAGGTGAAATAATACTACAATAAAACAAGGGAAAAAAGAGAACTGTGATTAAAAAGGCAGGTCACTAAGTAGTAGTGTATATGAACCGAACAGAAAGAATGTGTTTGCTTTAGCATCAGTGACAATTACATCATTTGGACCTTACAATCCCAGTCCTGCGTATACAGTCAGACGAAGAGATTGGCTCTGCCAATGTCAGGTAAAGAATGTTGCCAGGTGGGGTTGGGGATTTAGCTCGGTGGAAGACCACTTGCCTATCAAGCTAAAGGCCCTGGGTCCAGTCCTCAGCTCTGAAAACAAAAAAATGTTCCCAGCTGCCTTGTTCATAATGACCCCAAATTACAAAAACAAACAAACAAACAAACAAACAAACCTCAAGTCTCATCAATAATAGAATGAGTATACAAGCTTAATATATTATACTTAAACAATGGAAAAATCCTACACTCTGAAGGCCAGATCGAAGGATAACAGAGTTTGAGTAGGCTTTCTTGTCAAAGATTGTATTAAGAAAGAAAAAGAGGGGAAAATGGAAAGAAGGAAAGAAAAAGGAGGAAGGAAAGACGTACAGAGATTAAAAAAAAAAAAAAAACTACTCAGAAATGTAAAAGCATGTTGTTTCCCAGACATAATACTGAACAAAAGCAGTTTGATCTGAGAGATCACTCGCAGGATGTTCATTTATAAGAACATAACAGGCTCAACTTGTCTACGGGGATGCTATTTATTATCTTGGTTACTTGGGAGTGGTTACTACTGCTGACTGGGAGGGGTCATGGAGAGTCCTCCAGGTGCTGGAAGACTTTTTTACCTAGATCTAGGAGTTGATTGCATGGATGTGTATATGTAGAATCTGTTGAACTGTGCACTAAAAACTGTTCACTTTTCTGTATGTAGATTATATGTAAGAAAAACAATAACAACGCTAATCTGAATGAGAAAGATGAGGAAAAGACTTGAGATCCCAAAAGAAGAATCAACAAGTTTTGCTATTATGAACACATAGACACCTGTGCCACCTGAGGACTATATAACGTCAACAGTTGAAGAAGAAATGATCAGAAATATTTTAGATGAAGACTTGTGACCAAATGATTTTCAAAAGATATTCTTAAATCTGAAAGAATCCAGGAAGGGAGTTGAGGTAGTTGTAGTTCTATAGGCACTCTGGACAATAACTGATATACCTGCTGGGTGTGGGGTAGTGGGGCAATGACCCCTCCCGTACCCTCCTTGATCTCAATACATACTGCTCAAGGGTCTCCATTGCCTTCAGGTGGTGGTTCTCTGAATAAGAGCTTGATAGGGTGGAACTGATGTGCAAAAGCTAAGAAATAGGCACATAGCAATAGTAAAAGGGATCGAAAGATCTAATCAAAATCTCAGAAGTGTTTGCAAAATGTGTATTAATGCAAGGCTGGAGACTAACAACTAGTGCATCCTCTTTGATAAAACTGAAATAGCCAACTACAACAGGAGGTGGAGAAATAGCGCCAGGAACTAATGACTGGTCTTTCCTCCCAGACAACTAGATCTTTCCAATAACTTTCCCATATATCGCAGATGCTTTGTTTTCAAGGTTAACAGGAAGAAGATGTCAGAGATTTGTAGACAGAGTTGATGAGTTGATTTGCTCAGGAACTAGTCAGTTCCAATTTAAATCTTCGACTTTGATGAGTCATGTGCAAATTTGAGTCACAGAGAAGCATTTGAATTGTGAAATAAATGGTGTGTTTGCTCGCTCTGGCAGGCTTATTTGGCCAACCAGAATTCTTATCCTACCTGGTCATCATGGCCCTGTCTTTGCTTGAGTATGCTCTGCTGTATTGTGTTTGATCTTAATGGATGCCTGTGAAACAGCAGGGTCAACTATTGTCCAAAGAGGAAACCGAAGCCAGAAGCCAGATCAGTTTAGCTCTTGCTTTGTAGACTTAGCAGCTTTTCCTGTCATCCACAGGGGGTTTGTAAACTGCTCTTTGGAATACTTGAATATGAGGACCAATCTGTATTTTTTTAAACGTTTTTGTTGTTGTTGTTGTTGTTGTTGTTGTTGTTGTTTTGTTTTTTGAGACAGGCTCTCTCTGTGTAGCCCTGGCTGACCTGGAACCCACTCTGTAGACCAGGCTAGTCTTGAACTCAGAAATCTACCTGCCTCTGCCTCCCAAGTGCTGGGATTAAAGGCATGCACCACCATTGCCAGCCTTTCCCCACATTTTTGAGCTTACCAAATCATCATGACAATCATGTTAATTTCTTTAAATCCTTGTCTTGTGTCTTTCTCCTTATCATTATTTGTAATCTTACTAATTTTGAGACAGTTACTGGTACTATGGTTTGGATATGTTCTTAAATCTATGTGTTAGAAACTTAATCCCAAGTATTAGCAGGTGGTTCTAATGAGAGGTAAACCGGCCTTGAAGAGTCAGCCTTATGAGCATACTCTTGACGTTATTGTTGGAATGGATTATGAAATGGATCATCTTACAAAAGGTTAAGCTCAGCCCTCTTTTCTGTGCCTTTCTTTTTTGCCTTTGTGCATCATAACAAGAAAGCCTTCACTGGTCGTCAGCCCCTGGATTTTGGATTTGCTTACCTATACAGGCGTGAGTCAATCCAAATCTCCTCGTTACAAATTATGCAATCTATTCTGTTAGAGCAGCATATAAGAACCATGACATTAAGCTTTGTATTCCAGTGTTTCCCTGAAGACAGCAGAATGTCAACGAAGCAAGTAATTAAACTGAGGAGGTGCTGACTGTGGATGAAGAGTGTGCCAAGTTGTTCACACAGCAAGTCATTAAGCAAAGCGACTACCAAACTCAATAAAACAAGATTTGTCCTGGTTAAGCAGCCCCAGGATAATGAAAAGTTGATGACATTTATGCAAACTTTCAACCAGGGAAAAGTTCGGGACGAAAGATAACTATAAACAACCTTTCAGACTTGAAGAGCTAGAAACTTCAAACAGCCCCAGGTCCAACCTCTGCTTTTAAAGATGTCCCATCGATCTTTGGGGCCTTTTGACCATTCATTAAAATAGATATGCTGCTTATCTCTGTGCTTTTTGTTTTGTTTTGTTTTTGTTTTTTCGAGACAGGGTTTCTCTGTGTAGTCCTGGCTGTCCTGGAACTCACTCTGTAGACCAGGCTGGCCTCGAACTCAGAAATCTGCCTGCCTCTGCCTCCCAAGTGCTGGGATTACAGGCGTGCGCCACCACGCCTGGCTATCTCTGTGCTTAATGGTTCTAAATCTTTCTTTCTTTGTGTCCAAATAAGAATCCTCCCTAGGTCTCTTTCTCTGGACCCTTTTTCTTGGTCCAGTGAAATGGCTTGTAGGATAAAGGCTTTTACCCAAGGCAGATGACCTTCATTACATACCCAGACCTCATGTTAAGAGAGAACAGACTCTTGCAAGCTGTCCTCTGACTTCCAAACACCTGTACACACACACACACACACACACACACACACACACACAC
The DNA here is from genome assembly GCA_964023405.1 of Apodemus agrarius. Lineage (NCBI taxonomy): Eukaryota > Metazoa > Chordata > Mammalia > Rodentia > Muridae > Apodemus > Apodemus agrarius. The sequence goes on from OZ030014.1 coordinate 49,303,248, forward strand.
ACCAACTCCCTGGATTCTTTCAGATTTAAGAATATCTTTTGAAGCTGGGTGGTGGTGGTGGTGGTGGTGGTAGTGGTGGTGGCGCACGCCTTTAATCCTAGCACATGGGAGGCAGAGGCAGGCAGATTTCTGAGTTCGAGGCCAGCCTGGTCTACAGAGTGAGTTCCATGACAGCCAGAGCTACACAGAGAAACCCTGTCTCGAAACACCAAAAAAAAAAAAAAAAAAAAAAAAAAAAAGAATATCTTTTGAGAATCATTTGGTCACAAGTCTTCATCTAAGGATATTTCTGATCATTTCTTCTTCCTTAACTGTTGACGTTGTATAATCCTCAGGTGGCATAGGTGTCTATGTGTTCATAAACATGAAACTGGCTTCTTAAGAAGACATCATTTCTCTCATTTAGAGGATTAGGTGAAGCAGGCTCAGGCATCAGTGTCTTGGGTGTGATCCCTGCTTCAACCATTTGGTCTGAATGCTGCTTAACCACTTTCTTAGCCTGCCTGGATTTTTGTCATTGATAAAATGTAAGCTTGTAGGCTGTCTTAGGAATGGCTATGATGATTACATACAGTAACATGTTTCAAGCTCTTGCTTATTACATTAGTAATAAATCCTCAATAATGATAACACAAAAACCCCACTGTCACAAAACACTTGCGATGTTTGACAATCATCATTGAAAAAAATCACTTATATAATCTATGGAACATTAAAAAACTTGAATTTGCCTTTTGAAAACTTTGAAGTGTTCTCTTCTTCCCACTATTCAATCAGCCTGCGATCATTTACCATAACAGTTGATAGTCCCATACACTCAACAAATCTAAGAAGCTAGTCGAGGCTTGTGGCACGACTGTAATCACAGTGTGTTACTTGAGGAACAGATTGCAAGTTTTGGATAAGCCTGGGCTATACAGAAAGACCCCAACTCAACAAACAGATAAGCAACAAAATCGTCAAGAAATTTATTACAGCATTTTAAAAATAGCAAACACCTTAACTCATTAGAAGACATTGATATTGCATAACGATATAATGAGTTTTTGTTGGTTTGTTGGTTTTGGTTTTGAGACAAGGTCTCATTGTGTGTCCCTGGCCTGGATATCATTTTGTACACCAGGCTCATCTCAAACTCATAAAGATCTGCCTGCCTCTGCCTCCAGTACTGGGTCAAAGGCATTCACCACCATGCCTGGGATTATTAACTTCTCTTAAAATCAACTCTAAAAGATCTGTACATCTGGAGAGAGAACGGCTCAGTGGTAGAGCACTGGCCTAGACTTTGTGAAGATACTGCAAAAGAATTACTTAAATAAATAAGAAAATTAAAATGTATAATCAGCAATTCAGCCAGTCCTGAGGATTGATGAATGACAGATAATTCCCTTCCTTCATGGCACTTTCAGTTGGGTGGGAGAGACAGATAACAATCAAATGCTCAGTGAAATGGAGTTTATTAGTAAGTGAGATAAAGGCGATAAAGAAAGAACACACACTCTTATACTAGGCATTTCTTGACCTCACTATGGTTCTCTGAGGAAGTTATACCCAACCAAACAAGACTTAGGCAATAACCAGAGCGAAGTTGCGGGCAGGGTTGACTGGGGTGAGGCGAGGGGTGGGGTAAGGGGAATAGGGTGGGGGTGAGGGAAGGGGATGGGGTGGGGGAGGTGGGTGGGGAAAGGATGCAGGGGACTGGGGTGGGGACAGGGGTGGGGTGAGTAGCCAAGCTCCGTTGTACAGCTGTAGCAGGGACATTTTCTGTCTTGGTAAGGAAACAGCAGCAGAAAACAAGGACAGAGAGCAAGAGGTTCCAGGTGGATGAGCATTCCTTAAGGGGATGTGGCCAATGCCTGCTCCTTACTGGCTTGGCTAAGGGACTCTCAGCATTATGAATGGGAAGCACTTGGTAAATTAAAACAGACACATAAATTGAGACGTGGCTGGCATTTTATAAAGACATTTTATTTACCTGAGCAAGGAATGGGTAAGAGGCTGAAACCCCAGCAGGGAGAGCAGCAGGTCACAACTGGGAAAGCATAGGGGAGAGGGTCCGTGCACTTGAACTGGAGCCTGAGTGGAAGAGATGGAAGAAAGCGCATCCACATCCAAAGTCCTCACACGCAGGCTAAGCTTCCAGGATACTTGAGGTCCCTATGAGGCAAGGCACTAACTCTGGCCCAGTGTGGTGGTCTCTGTCACACCATTATGAAGCAAGCAGAGAACAGTTTCCTTTTTCTTTTTCTTTTTTTTTTCATAAAGCACCGACTTTCAATCCCATTCTCAAAATAAAACTAGGGGTACATGAGGCTAGCGTGGGAAGGCAGGAAGTCTGTAAAAGGCATACTAATGAATGACAAGACTGAAACAATACAAGCCAGTAACCTGAAGGAAACGAATTCTGCTTAGCTGTCTTGTCTTCAGAGAGACAAGGCAAGATTAAAAACAACAACAACAACAACAAAAAAAAAAAAAACAAAAAAAACCAAACGGTAACAGGACTACCTATGAAAGAAGTATGTGGTAAGGTCAGAAGAGGCCTGGCCACTAAAATATGACATTAGAAATGAGAAATTCAAAATAGAGGCTAAAAGATAAAGTTAGGAAGGAAGCAAACAGACTAAGTAAGGACGTGTGGGCGGAGAGTAAGAAGATTAGAGGATCCTGAGGAGGCTCGACATGCAACAGCAGGATTATCAACAGGAGAGACGGTGCTGGGAGAAAAGAAAATCTAATGGAAACGTGTTGTAGACTCTGTTTGTAGATGCATGGGCTGATCAGCTGCTCCCAGTGTGTGGGAATAGATGGGAATGTGATGATGATGATGATGATGATGATGATGATGATGATGATGATGATGAACCCCCCATTGCCATATTCCTAGCACCTTAAGCCAAGGTTGGCCCATGGTAGACTTTCCATATTTCTTTTCCTTTATGCTGCCAGAGATTGAACCTAGGGGCTTTATGTATGCGAGGTAAACACCACACCATCCAATTATGCGCTCAGTCCTGCGTAATCTGTAAACGTATGTCAAAGAATAAATGAAAATTCTGTAGAAAGAAAACCCAAGATCCTAAGGGGGAAAACGCTTCACTTTAACATTTACAAAATCAAGAATCAGAAAGTCCCAGATGTATTCAATAGCAGAAACAAACCTAGACTACAGTAGAGGTGCTTTCAACATTCAAAGGTAAAACAGCCTTCTACTTCTTCTTTTTTCTGAAAAAGCCCAAAGTAGACATGAAGCTATTTTTAGGTCTATAAGGTCTGCCAACATTTAGTTCCTGTCTGTTATTTTGAAGGCAGGTCCTAAGTGATGGGAAGTAAGCGAGAAGGAGAAAGGCCTGTAAAACAGAGAGAGATGGAGAGCCAGACACCTTAGGACCAACTGTGGAGGAACCCCTAAGCTTCCTAACCCCCAGGGTTAATGTTGAAGAGCACTTGATCCGGATTTGAGCCAGCCAGGTTTGTGCCAAAAGGAAAACTCGTTTAGGTTCTTGCTGCATTTGAATATATTCAAACGAGGTTCAACATTAAAGGAGAGGTTAAATTAGGAATAAATATATGAAAACCTGGGTAAACCGCAGCAACACCACCAAATAGGAAAGGGAAGCAAGTCCTGTGAGGTCCAGAGATTAGCTGGGGACATCGGCCGGTTTCTATTCGTGTCCTCCAGGCCTCAGATCCGTGGCCTGGTGGCATTGTCTTGAAGCCAAAGCTGATGTGAACAGTCCCACGCACTCCTCACAAGTCTGGACCTGTTAACATTCTGTAGAGAAAAGTCCCAATCTGAGGTCCTAATCACTCCTTCCTGCCCGCTTACCGTGTATCATCCTGCCCCAGCTGCATGTGATCTTGGGTGGTGCTAGAGTATAGAAGAGATGGAAGATTTGACTGGAGACAGAGAATCTGATCATGCAGCTCTTATTAGTCATTCACTACCCATGGTGGGTTGGGGCTTTCCGGGTATGGAGAAGTCTGAGATTTGCCCATGATCCTGCATGCAACCCCCATAAATTCACCATGCTGGACTTGGATGGAATCATTTCTTTCTTCTTGCTAGTACTCTTTTGGATGAATATACGTGTTTCTGTCTATCTACTCAAGAAAAGTCATGTAACAGCCGGGCAGTGGTGGCACACGCCTTTAATTCCAGCACTTGGGAGGCAGAGGCAGGCCGATTTCTAAGTTTGAGGCCAGCCTGGTCTACAGAGTGAGTTCCAGGACAGCCACAACTACACAGAGAAACCCTGTCTCAAAAAAAAAAAAAAAAAAAGAAAGAAAGAAAGAAAGAAAGAAAGAAAGAAAGAAAAAAGAAAAGAAAAGTCATGTAACAAATTGGCTTTGGAACAGAGGTATTACAGACATAATGATGACCCTGGTGGGACAGTAGATGGCCTGTCTTTGCTGAGTGATATGGGCTCACTGGGACTGAGTCACTTGTGAGTGCAATGTCTCAGTGTGGGGAGTGTCCCAGCGTGACTGTAGTTATCTACTCCTTCAATAAGGAAGGTCTCTGATACAGATAGTAAGGCACACAACTGAGATTGAGCTTTTGTCCCAAAAGATTGTAAGAATGTCAAGTTTGAAGGAGGTTCCCTGAAGAGTCACCTGACTCTGTGGTATGGGGTGGTCTGTCTCCTTCTTGTATGGTGTCTACCACATGAATATGGGTCACCTCCAAATGGCTGCAAGACTGGAACACATGTCATAATCTCTGAAAGAGGCCAGCATGGAACAGGATTGTAAGGAAGCAGCAGCCACAATTGCATGACCCCTGCCCTGGATATTGAGACATACATCTGAGGCTCAGAGATCTGCCCAGAAGGATTTTGCTCTCCTAAGGGATGATTTCAATAGGGCATGTGAGAGGCAGCCTCTAAATTTGCTTCTGGTTTGCCAGGAAAAGTGGGTGGCTGGGTGGGGGAGGGGTGTTGAGAAGGTATTGGCTTGCCATTTCTTGCAACTGGATAAAGGAGGGTCAGGCCAAGTAGACAAAAGTGCCTGTCTAGGTCACTTGAGAACAAATGTGGCAAGATTTGTGTTGAGTCAGAGCTCTTCATGGTGGGGGTGGGGAACAGAAAGACAAGTGTTGTGACCTTAAGCCTGTGGAAGACATTGACATCTCACTAAGAATGTGGACAACAAAGAGGTGCTAGAGAGTCCACTATCTCCCTGGCTACTGGGAAGGGACCAGATCTGACGTGGTGGGAACCGTCTCAGCTGCTTTGCTTTCCTCCTCCTCCTCCTCCTCCTCCTCCTCCTCCTCCTCCTCCTCCTCCTCCTCCTCCTCCTCCTCCTTCTTCTTCTTCTTCTTCTTCTTCTTCTTTTTGGTTTTTTGAGACAGGGTTTCTCCGTGTAGTCCTGGCTGTCTTGGAACTCTGTAGACCAGGCTGGTCTCCAACTCAGAAATCTACCTGCCTCTGCCTCCCAAGTGCTAGGATTACAGGGATTACACCAAGCCCAACTCCCAGCTGCTTTTCTAATAAGGTTGCCAAGGTTGCCTGTAGGTAAGAACCCCAAAGGGCACTAGGAGCCCTGAGTTGGATTGTGGATTAGTCTCCTGCTAATGTGCAGATTATTTGCGCTTCGGTGGATTCTGGGCTTAGGTGGGCCTTTGTTTCCTGTGGTTCCAGAGAGCATCAGGGTCAGAGAGCAACAATAGGTGGGCCTGAAGTGGTTGGGTGAGGTGTAGGGATGGGTAAGTACTCCGGGGCCCTAGAGTCAGCTCCACCTTTCTTCTCTGTGGGAAATTATATGGGAAGTGGATACACTGCTGGGCTACACCTTGAATATTACAATTGATGGAGTTTGTCCAACAGTGTGAAATATCAAGGAAGTTAGCCTATAAAGGTAGAGATTACTCACCCAGCCAAAGGCCTTTCAAGTGTGGCTGATGGAGAAGCTGGATGGCTCTTGGAGATTAACAGGGGGTTAGAGAGAACTAAACATATATACTGTTCTACATAACAGTATGGGCTCTGTGTGTGTGTGTGTGTGTGTGTGTGTGTGTGTGTGTGTGTGTATGTATGTATGTGTGTGTGTATACACACATGTTTGTGTGTGGGTGTAGTACTTTGAATGGGTATGGCCCCATAGATTTACGTGTTTGGATGTTTGGCCCATGAGGAATGACACTATTCAGAGGTATGGCCTTGTTGGAATAGGTGTGGCGTTGTTGGAGAAAGCGTGTCACTGTAGGGCCCCACTTTGAGGTCCCCTATGATCAAGCTATGCCCGGCATAGAAGACCATTTTCTTGCTGCCTGTGGATCAAGATGCAGAAGTCCCAGCTCCTTCCCCAATCCCATGTCTGCCTGCATGCTGCCATGCTTCCCACCATGAGTTTATTTTATTTTTGAGAAAGGGTTTCTTACAGAATCTGGAGCTTGGTGTGATCGACTAGACTGGCTGGCCAGTCAGCCCCACAGGTCCTCCTGTCTCTGTCTCCTCAGTGCTGAGATCACAGGAACAAACCATTGTACCTGGATTTCATAAGGGTTGTAGGGACCTGGATGAACCCAATGTTTTTGTGACAACACAGTAAGCACTTACAAGCACAGTAAGACTGAGTCATCTCAAGAGCAACCTTGCTCTTTTGACAGATCAATTGGTACAAGTAGGAGAAACTTTGATGCTGCATTGGACTTTGCCAATGTTTTCCTTTGTTTTGATCTCTCCCCCAGCCGATGGGCCCAAGACAAATGATGCTTGCTTGAAATGAATGGCGACCAGCCCTCCAAGATCTGTCTGTCCTCTGTAAAAAGATTTCATTATCTAGTGTTCAACTCTGGGTGTCCAGATTTAGAAACACATCCCATCTAAAAGACATACAGGCAGCTTCAAGTAGTGAGGGAGGAGAGTTAGTCTGTGTGGGATTCTGGGCCCAGGCACAAATGTGACATTCCTGAGAACTTTATATGAAAACAAAACAAAATGTAAGAAAATCAAACAGCAGTTTGGATGTTGAAGACAGAAGGTACCTGAGTGGGAAGGCACAGACACAACCAGAAGACAAGTTTACTGAATGAAAATCCCAGGGTTAGGAGGGGGTCACCTCACTAAACTGTCGGCCAGGGTAACCCCTGCTTACCACACCCCTGAAATACGGGTTGTAGTCATGGTCACAGCAGAATTAGATCGTCCCTATTGTTGAAGACATCACGCGGATTTATCACAGAAAATGGAGATAAAAGCTAGGGCTGAGTGCAAGTTTCTTCCCTGTTAGGTAGCATCCATGAAATGTGCCGTGAGCATCCACCGTAGAATTTTCCCCAGTGCTTCTGCTGAGTTATATATCCCAGCATGCCAAAAGTAAGCTGGGGCTGCTGGTGCCATAGCGGTCCAACTGTTGTTCCACAGCCAGCTACTTTCTAATTTGGTTGAAGGGCCTGTTTCACAGGAGAGAGTGGCTGAGGGAATCATATGCCCCAGCAAAAAGGATATTTCTATTGTCTTGTTAAATAGGCTTACCACATGAAACTTGTACAGGATCAGGCCTTATACATTCAATGTAGCGGGATATCTGATCACACCGTGAACACCAAGATTGTGTTATTTACTGGGGGGGAAAAACCTGTTTTTAGTTGTGGTGTGGCTCTGCCTTAGCACACACCTTTACTCTAAGAGCTTTCTGCTTGAATTTTGTAAACAGGATTAAGTCAAGTCAACCACAGGTCAAGAGGCAGAGCAAGCAACCAGTTGACAGGAAGTGAACATAGGATTATTAAGGAAAAACAGTCCTGCTCTAAAACCTCTCTGAACTCATTGGGTCACCAATACTGTATTTAATAGAATGCTTTCTTATTTACTTACTTATTTATTTATTTATTTATTTATTTATTTATTGGTTTTTCGAGACAGGGTTTCTCTGTATAGCCCTGGCTGTCCTGGAACTCACTCTGTAGACCAGGCTGGCCTTGAACTCAGAAATCCGCCTCTGCCTCTGCCTCCCAAGTGCTGGGATTAAAGGCGTGCACCACCACCGCCCGGCAAAAGAATGCTTTCTTTACTGTTTTTTGTTGTCCTATCTAAGGTGACATGTTAGCTCTGACAGTTATGGTTTGACTGCACTGAGAAGGCCAGCAGAGAGATGGGAAATGTTTGTAGTTCAGTGGAGAACGAGAAAGAATGACGTAGTAATAGAATTCCTAACAATGGAATACACACAAAATAACAACCTGATCACCCTAGTGAAACGAAGGGAAATATAAACCAGCTAAAAACTTGCTTGAGGGAATGAATATCATTGTGTCTGGTGAGTGGGCTTATACTTGATAGAGGTACTTGAGGCAGTTGTTTTGAAAGCATTCTTTGTAGAAATATTTGATTGTTAAAAATAAATGTATGTATAACTTCATTAAGAACAAAATGTAAATCATATCAGGCTCTGGAATGGCACCTTGTGTGCAGACCTAACTCCTAAACCTTACTAGTTGTACAATATTGAGTACAGCATTTAACTTCTTTGGGCGTTAGTTTCCTAATCTCAATAGTAAAGAAAATGATGATGTTAACTATGCAAAAGGTGTGGGGACTGGAGAGATGGCTCAGCAGTTAAGAGCACTGACCACTCTTTTGAAGGTCCTGAGTTCAAATCCCAGCTCACAACCGTCCGTAATGAGGTCTGATGCCCTCTTCTGGGGTGTCTAAAGACAGCTACAGTATACTTACAATCTTTAAAAAAATATGCAAAGGGTGATGAGATAATTGAATACATAATGTTCATAGAGGTCAGCACTGTGCTTGCCCTTTCGAAGAGTTTCTTTGCTTTGCTTCTTGCCAATCATCTTTATTTGTGCGGTTGTTCCCTGGGTTGTGTGTGGCTCTACTATGTTTCTTATCACAACAACTTCCAGATATTACCACTAATTCTCTTTGATGGGAATTATTAGTACTCCCAAGTATATTAAAAAAATATCCGAATATCTGGTCAAATATCTAAAACAGAGATAGTATCCTCCTATCGGTATGTATAGATACATACAGTTCTAGAGAACATTGAAAACCACATTTACAAGTGACTCATTTCTCATTTCATGCTTTCCTGCCTGGGTTGTGTGAGTGTTTGTGTTCCTATGTGCACACGCAGTGGACAATAATAGGATCTGAACTCAAGTTGTCATTTTGTCACTCTAAGACTACTGGTTTTTGCACCACCTTAGTAGACTGACAGTGAGTTGTTGTATTAAATTATTTAAATCCCAGCTCAGGGCTTCTACTCTGCCCTGATCATTGAGTTCCTAGATGAAAGACACATATACAGCCTTTATATTTTTATAAGCCCTAAACAGCAGAATAGCTGGGCAGCTGCCTGCCCTTCATGCTGTTATAACCTACTTTCCTATCAATACAATTGAGTATTATTTACTATTTACTATGTTTCATCTCGGCTGCTCTTAGCTCCAATTGGACAGCCCACAGGACCATGTTCTCTTGACCTTTATCCCACAGTGGCTTCTTCCTCCTCCTCTCCTGAATATTATTATTCTTCCTTTTCCAAACTCACAAAACCTAAAGCCCACCTATGTTCTCTTCCGTCCAGCTACTAGCTGTTGGCATCTTTATTTACCAGTCACAATTAACACAGGGTCACTTAGCTAGCATTTCCCTGTGGACTCTTGTCTCTGGGGCAATTAGTTTTGGGGGCCCAAATAAGCATTAGAATACAAGCAGCACCAGGCTAACCCACTACAGTGAGTGAGGAACAATTTCTTTGGGCTCAAACCAGGGACATAAAGGTGTAAAATAGACAACCCTTAAGTTTCTGTGAGCCTCAACTTTCCATGTGTTACTGAGGCACAGGACAATCCCAGCCTGTTTCACTAGCAGGACTTCTCTCTCCTCTCTAGGGAATAAGGAGTCCGCAAAGTGTCAAAGGGCACGTGGTTAAGTGCTGTTCTCTTGCATGCTATTTTCACTTCCTGTCCTACTCATATGGAACAAGATACAAAATTGCTTTGAGTTTTATTTTCACTTTTACAGTGGCTTGGGCTCTCACCTCGCAAGAGACACAGAAGCTTATTATATATTTTTCAAGAAGCTAGCAGTTATGAAACTCACTGGGCTCAAAACTTCCCAAGGAAATAAGCTTTGACCGGACAAGATGGCCCATTTTCAACAACACTGTTGGTAATTTTCTAGATATGACTGCAGCTGTGGACCGGTTGTGTTTCTAGTTATGGATTATATCCAGGGCTGGGGTGGGACATTCCACAGGTTTTCTTCTGCTTCAGCTCTGGATAGTCCCTCAACAAACCATATCAGCTAGCTGTGAGGAACCACAAGCATATGCTGTGGACACTCAAAGGTTTGAAAACCATCTCGCTGCTCTTGAATCTCAAGACAGAGATCAGAGGTGGAGACAGCCTTTTGCTTATGTCTGGCTAAGAGTGTGGAATTGACTGGCGTCCGCTTCGCTCAAGCACTCTACTCACCGATCTCACAGCGGTTAGGCAGAGGGGCACAGTCTGATGGTCTGCGACTCGAGAAATATGTCTCTGTGAAGCATGACTCTGATTCAATGTTTAAACCACCAACATGCGATCTCAACAATTTTCTTTGAAGGAAAATCTCTAGGAAACCAGTTGGCCTTAGTATTAATTATATTTTAAAAGATGCAATCTGAAGCAACCCTCATAAGTGCCCTTAATCAATGTCTGAAGACTGTTTAATGCATTGATTAGAAGTTCCTTATCCTTGAGCATGCTGCTACTTAATGAACCATTAAGTGAAGTTAATTATTATTAATAGATTACAGACTTGAAGATCCACGCTGACCTTCATTTCCCCATACATTTATAGGAGATTAAAAGTTGGGGGAATGTCACTTACATCCCTAGTACGACCGGAAAGCTATGCCCCCTCCATGCACATGGCAACCATGTGGAGTAGTCCCCTCTTCTCCATGCCATTTTGTCCCAACCTCGTGAGATGAGCACTTTCTTCCCAGCCTCATGAAAAGATATCCTATAAAGAATATACTAAAGTCAGTCAAAGGTTTGTAAAGACCTGTCCAATCTGCTGTGTTCTCTAAGGCAAGGGACGTTGTTTTAGTAGTTCTTGGAACGAATGAAAGGATATCTGCAGACTTCACCCTGATAGTTGGCATGTAAAGGAAGGAATGCCCCAGTGGTAGATCTGCAAAAGCTCTTAGCAGAGTGTCTGGCACATAGTAGGGACTCAGCAAAGGTTAGGTTGTATCTTCTTTAGGTTTATATTTTGGGGGAGCTAATAATTTATTTTTAAGTTTCTGAGCCATCTCTTTAGCCCCTAGTTGTTTTCTTACTCTAAGTTTGTCATCATGTGTCCCTGGGTGACTGGGCTTTTATTGTTCTGTCTTGGGTCCCTACACAGTCCATGGTTTTGTTTGGAACTTATTCAGAGTCTATTAGCTTCAGCAGTGCAGTGATACAAGGTCGATGTTCTCAGAATTCCCAGGAACCTGTTGACTTTGCTTAGATTGTTAACATAAAGGATTCTGGGGCCAGTTAGTTGCTATACTGCTGGGTGATATGAAGATTCTTCTTCTGGCAATGTTCACATCTTGGTTCACGTAGCACCAGTGATATTGGCTTTCATGAGTCCCGATTGCTTGTTCTGGCGCTAAGAGCAAAGCTCTAGTTGGGGCAGCAGGGTTCTGGGGTAATGAATAGAATATGTAATTTGGAAGTGGTTTTAGTCTGCTACATGAATAGTTCTCTTTTTAGAAAAAACGAACGATGTTAAAATATCTTAGTGACTACTCTTAATCAGTGAAAAACATTGTTGGAAGGAAAATGAAATATTGGCGAACGAAATTTGTCCCAGTTTGTAATATCAAAATATTGGAAATAGCTCATGTCCATCAACAGAGCACTGATAATAAATTACAGCCAATCTATCAAAAAAGAATGAGGAAACTATGCATCATCGTGGAAAGATCGTTGGGAGTTATCTCAAGGGGAAAGAGGCAAAATGCAATGTTTCAATGGCTTGAGGGGGGAACCTGCTACCCGGCTGCTAAGTGAACACAGTATTGAACTGTCTTCTAAAGACTTACTGTTGTCCTAACAGACTAATGCGTCTCTCAGGCTTCATCATCTCCTTGCAGCAGATGCCTTAACACACAGATGCACAACTGGCCAAGGTGCGGAAAAGAGGGTGCTAAGCCCCAAATGGGACATTTTCATCACACCACCTCTTCCTAAGGCTCAAGGGTTGTCGTCGTCGTTGTGGAAGAGGGGTCAGAAAGACTCTATGGATGACTAGGAAACTGTTTTCTGAACACAGCAGGGCAGGTGCACACATGAACTCACAACAGTTTTGACAACACAAGACCCGTGAAAGCTCCTGTCAGACTGAATCCCAGCATGGAGAGGGGAAGTGTTCCACCCTCTGTCAAAGCTATCAACTGATAGCTATAGAGAAGGAAGGAAGGAGAGAGGAAGTGGGGCAGGGGTCAAGGTAGTTTTAAGATGGTTGCCTCTTGTGCGTTGCCCACACTCTAATAGAAGGCTACATCCAAGGACATGGGCAGAATAAATTGGGCTTAATGGATTTAAAAAAGGAAAGCACACACAAAAATTGGGTGAACAGGGACAGAGGTATTAATCTGGAAAGAGTTCAAAGAGGTGGTGAATATGATCAAACACACTATATATTTGGGAATGCTCAGGGAACATTTAAAAATGAGGAGCAAAAAGCAGAGGAAAATGCACATAAAATTTCCTTATAAAAGTGTAGTTCATCTCTGACGTGGCACACAAGAAAATGGCAACTGTGGTGACCGAGAGGACAGACTCAGGTGGCCATAGAATAGGGACAGAAGAAAGCAGCCTAAATAAATTTTGGCAAATCTTTAATTTTTAGTCTTCAAACAGGCTGTGTTTTCTGTGGGTGATTACCTAGGGTAGTTCCACTTACCTAGGAGGATTTGGGTTTTGTGTCGTGGTATCGCTGTCTTTCAGGCTGACTGGTAGAAATGCAAGGATAAAATATGGCTGGAGTTGTAGTTCTGCTCCGTAGCTGAGGAACACCTGCGCCCATCTCCCAGTCAGCTATGGGATGTAGGTAAGGCCTCCTGCCTTACAGATAGTGCCATCTATGTGAATGGGTGCCTACTGCCTAGTACAAAGGGCATGTTAAGAAAGGAAAGAATAGTAGTTTTTTCTCTGACCCCAAAAGAATGCCCTCCTTTGCATATGAAAGCCAGGCCACAAGTTCACTGGATCCACACACACTTCCATATTCTTGGAAATTTAAAGTTAATTCCAGTGAACTTTAAGTTCAGATGATGCTATTTGAAGGAGCAAATTCTGTCCCGTTTCTGTGAATTCATTTTGTCTTCATCTTGAATATGTGAATCTTTATATATAAACTACAACCTGTCATCGAAGTATTTAACCAAAGGCCTTTAATCTCAAATCTCGGGGAAGTAAACCAGGAGCTTTTAATGTGTGCTGTCAAAGACTAAGGAGCTGCAATTCAAAAGACATCTCCGAGACAGACAGTCTAGATTTCACTTGGTTTTGGTGCTATGACCATGTCTCCTCTCTTTAGAATTGGTTATGTTTTGGGCTGGAGAGGTGGATCAGAAGTTAAGAACACTGGCTGCTTGCTCTTCCAGAGGTCTTGAGTTCAATTCCCAGCAACCACATGGTGGCTCACAAGCATCTGTAATGGGATCTGATGCCCTCTTTTGGTGTGTCTGAAGATGTAGAGCAAGGATCACATTAACTGCAAAATTAAGAAGGAGTCAAACAGCGCAAGGAAGGCTTACCTTGCGTAGGAGAATGAAGGACCTTCTTGTGATAACAACCCTCGTAGTTTATTTGCCTTGTAGTTTCAATTTACTTTTTGCTATGCTAACTATGGCGACTGTTTCCTATCTGCCTAGTCTCTTGCCTCCTACTCACTACTCTGTCCCTCTCTGTGGATTTGTGTACAAAGGACAGTTAACAAGTAGGCCCACGACTGCTATTTCTAGAAACATCTGTTTGCAAGGTTGACCACAGACTGGGATCTGGGAACTTAGGTTCCAGGAAAGTCCCCACCGTCCTATGAATTACGAGTGTTCAACTGTTCAAACAATTTCAGTTCAGATTCAATACCTTTCTTCTGCTAGTCAGGAGCTTGGGATTGCACCATGAAGAGACTATTAGTTAGCTCAGCCCTCAGTAAGAACCCCAGGCACCAAATCTGCAGTCCTTCCCTCGAGGGTAGCATTTTACACCCTGTGTTGTAACTTGTGACTCCTGCAGGAGCAGTTTGGACACAGCTTCCTCCAGACTTTTTCCTGTGTGCCTTTTCCACCTGGTAACTCAGCTGTGCATGTGTCACTGTCAGAGCTACGTGTAAGACTGTCCAAAGGGTCCTTCAGCAAAGCGCCGAGCTGGATGTGAGGACCCTTAACGCACCCTTACTTCCGGTGCCCTCCTTCACAGCTCACCGCTGGCCCTTGTCACCTCTGATCTCTTCTGGGTGGCTCTTTATCCTTGTCTCTCTCACTCCCTTCCCCCATTCTAGTTTTGCTGGATTCTTTCCTGTTCGCCAGACATTCCCTAAATGCCCTGCCCCACACCCTCCTCTGGCTTTTGTCCTTACATTTTCCCCATGCCTGTGCCTTTTATCTCGGATCTATGCTTGTTTTTCTCCCTCTCCCTACTGTGTTTCCATCCATGTCTGCTCTTCTTCGGGGATCCACTTACCAATTTCTGACTTGGCTCATGCCTCTCTCCAGGGCCCCTTGGATTTAGGACTAAGCACAAACCAATACAGCGTGAGAGGCAGGTGTGTATTCTAAAAATTACCCGACTGGAACGCATTCCGCCTTTCTCTCTCTCTCTCTCTCTCTCTCTCTCTCTCTCTCTCTCTCTCTCTCTCTTCTTGTCAAGGGAGATAAAATGTAATATTTGAAGCTTTGTTTGTTGACTTTTAACATAAAGCCATTTGGGGATAGATAAGCCAATGAGGCGATAAGACCAATTCTTCAGAACCTCCTCAGTGCTATCTTTTAAGGCTTATTTTTTGTTTTGTTTTGTTTTAAATTATGCGTACATGTATCTGTAGGGCTTGTGCACATGTGTGGATGTCTGTAGAGCACAGAGGTATCAGAGTCCCCTGGAACTGGAGTTACAAGAGATTGCGAGCCATCTGGCATAGTGCTGGGAATGAGCCTCGGGTCTTTTGGAAGACTCAACTTAGCCACCTGGTCAGTTCCCACCTCTGTACCTCGACAAATGCTGGAAGCGTTTAGCCCTTCCCTCTCTGACTTCAATTAGTTCCAATTTTAACTAATCCAAGCTCAAATATGTCATCTGTCTATTGGAAGCTGGGAGTAGATTCCTAGTACAAGCCATAGTACACGAATCCCATTCAGGGAACAAAATAGGAGGTAACAGGTAGAATGGTAGGACATCTCAGCCACAGCCAAGCATTATAGTAATGTTCTCCAAGGAGTCTTACCTCCCGTGTTCCCGTGGGACATTGCCTTTTCTATTAAAGATAGAGTTGGGGGAAAAAATGAAAAAGATGCCAAGGTTATCTCTTCATTTCCTTAGATCTAGGTTGGACATGTATGTGCTTGGTTTGGATTAACAAAATTAATTGGTTTGTTAACAAAATTAACATTTTTCTAGTTCCAGAGTCTATGTCTTTATAGAGACTATGATCACCTACTACCCTCCTGAAACCATGATATCACACCTTGCTGTGAAACCTGGAATCACCTTCCAGACGACCCAAGACACTGTGGGGACTAGCAGGTGCCCCCATGCAAAGCCAGCCATCAGCTGCTGGCTATGTGAGTGGCTCTTTAGAACCAACACCAGGTGCCAGATATGTGATGTCTCCTTAGGCTCTTGAGGCTCACACGAGCCGTCAGATGACTTGGGCACATGAATGTTTGCAGGCGAGACCATCAGGAGTCACTCCTAGATGACATCATGAAAGTATATAGTTGCTGTCTTTAAGTCGCTAGGTTATGATGGGCATTTTTTTATACAGCCAATTCATACCCAAAGATTAACCCTAGCGACTATTTCTTGTTATAGAAAGAGCCTAAAAGAAAGTTGGAATGTGCTGACAAAGAAGCAACTTAATTAGATTCACTCATTCAGAAAGGAAGCCACAGTCTCAGCTTACATCTTTGAGCTTAAGTTAAATGAAGAGTACAGCCAGCGAGGTGGCTCATCTCTGTAACTCGAGAGAGTTAGGAGACCAAGACAGGAGAATTGCTTTGAGTTCAAGGCCTGTGCAGGCAACATAGTGGGGGCCGAGCTAGCTAGCCTTTCTATAATGTGATAGTCTTGTCTGACAATAACAAAAAGAACATAATGTTCAGCAACAATTCAGAACTTCAGAAAGGAGGGTCAGTCTGTCTGTCCCAGGAACGATGGATAAAAAGAGATAAAAAGAGAAGACCCAGCCGTCCCTCCATTGTCTCATTTTCTGACCTTGAAACACTCTCTGACCTCTTGGTGCTCCATTTCTTCAGGGATAATCAGAAGCCAGATCTACTCCTTACTCATCATTCACGAGGGTGAACAGCATTGTCACCGAGGGAGGGGATGACAGATTTTAACACCCCGCTCATTTAGTACAATTTAGTTTTTCAAAGTCATAGATTGCTTTTATAATCTGCAAAGATGCATTCAGAGGCTGAAATGTGCCCTCCCGGTGAAGTTTTCGTCTTTTTGTGCTTTAAAGATAAGTCATTTTGCCTTGAAATAGCTCTTTCCCTTCCGATGGCTTTGAACAGTAAACATGATCACAACCCAGTTTTGGTGGCCTTAGGCGATGGTAGTGGGGAATGGGCGTAGGGGGGTATTTGGTCTAGGGTATTGAACCCAGGGCTTTCTGCCTGTCAGGCAGGCACAGCTTCACTTAACCACGCTTTCTCAGCCTTGCGGCCTCAATTTGTTCCTGTGGACCATTTCCATATTGTAACACATGTATCTTTCTCATCTAAAAATAACTATATAAAGAATCACTGATGTGACTCAGCTGTTAAAAGTACTGCCACATAAACCTGCTGATGAGAGTTCAACATCTGGAACCCATATAAACGTGAAAGGAAAGACCCAACGCGCCGCCATTGTGCTCTGACCTCCACAGACTCACTGTGGTGCATGTGCCCCGACACAACAGCTAATGCTAATAGAATGTCGAAGGGCTGGGATTACAGCTCAGTGGTAGACTACAGTAAAACAAATACACACAGACTTCTTTACTAAAGAAGCGGTGATTTACTTAATAAAAATAAACCCCTTTCTTGATATCTAGGATGGCAATGTCTATTTTCTTCTCAGTATGCCCGGAAACATTTTACCCATTGGCTCATTGCAAATACCAGGGAAAGGGACCACAATCTTACACCTCCTCAAAATATGGGAGCCAAACCTTAGAATTTTGAATAAGTAAGCATGCATAGCTCCTGCCAGCCTCCGTCAAATTTACCTGGGGGATCGATCACTCCGGCAAAATCAAACCCAAACTGCTCTCAAGGCTTCTTACAGCAAATGGAAACATCAATGGGATAATGGAGAAACATTTTAAATCCTTTAAACTTTGAAAGGCTCAAATAGAAGTCCTAAGCAGTCCTGAGAGGAGAACAAACCTTATAAAGAAGTGAAGCCGGGTGTGTGGTACATCTTTAATCTCAGCGTTCAGGAGGCAGAGGGAGGCTGATCTCTGTGAGTTCAAGGTCAGCCAGGTGACTTTAAGAGAGTGAGATACTCTCTTAAAGAGTTCTGTTTTGTTTTTAAACTTTTTTTTCTTTTTTCTTTTTCTTTTTCTTTTTCTTTTTCTTTTCTTTTTTTTTTTTTTTTTTTTTTTTTTTTGTTTTTCGAGACAGGGTTTCTCTGTATAGCCCTAGCTGTCCTGGAACTCACTCTGTAGACCAGGCCTCGAACTCAGAAATCCGCCTGCCTCTGCCTTCCAAGTGCTGGGATTAAAGGCGTGTGCCACCACTGACCGGCAAAAAAAAAAAAAAAAAAAAAAAAAAAAAATGGAACACTTCACAAATTTGCGTGTCATCCTTGCGCAGGGGCCATGCTAATTTTCTCTGTATCCTTCCAATTTTGGTCTATGTGCTGCCGAAGTGAGTACTTGTTTTTAGTGACACATCCTAGATCATATTTAGGCTCCCACCTCAGTTCTTCACAAACCTCAACAGCATTCTGAATGATTCAACATGTCTTGAAAAGGTGAGGGAGAAGAGTTTTTAAACATGAGCTACAAGGTGTTAGTTGCTTTAAGTACTGAGATCAGTGACCTCTAAAGTGGGGGATAAACTGCAACTACAGTTTATAGGATAACAAAGGACAATGCTATATTTTAAAGATAGCCAGAGCTGGGGGTGTGGTGATATGGATATAGACACTTGCCAACAAGCTGAAGGTCAGAGTTTGATCTTGTGATCCACACAGTGGAAAACAGAGATCCGACTCCCACTCGTTCTCTGATAGCTCTCTCTCTCTCTCTCTCTCTCTCTCTCTCTTTCTCTCTCTCTCTCTATCTCACGCGTGCAGGGAGGTGACTGCTCAGTCAGGAGTCATTGCTCAGCCTTCACCAAGCCCTGGATTCAACCACAGGTACTGCATACACGTGGGTGTGATCCTAACGCTTGGAAGGTGGCGCCAGGAGGATCAGACGATCGCAGTTACCCTCTGTTACACTCTGAGTTGAAGGCCAGCCCTGCTTAGATGGGACCCAGTCTTAAAAAATGCTGAGAACCACACCTTTTTTTTTTACAAAAAAATTTATTGGTTATCTTATTTACATTTCAAAGGTTATCCCCGCTTCGCAAACCCCCTATCCCACCCCAGAGAACCACATCTTAATGAACATTTTATTGTCGTTTTGTACTACTTAGGTAGACGAATTAAAAGTCGACATCCTAAGTGGTGGCTCATGGCTCACACCTGTCATTCCAGCACTTCGGAGGGCGAGGCAGAATTGTTGACACCAGTGTGAGGCCGCACAGCATGAATTCCCAGACCACCTTCGAGTTTCAAAAGCTCTGTCTCTGTTCTCCCACTGCCACGGGGTACTGGTTCCATCTGTGCCATCTACTTAAGGACAAGGACATAGCTTCAAAATCTGATTCCCCTTCCTCCCGGCTGAGCCTTGCTCTTCAGCCTGAACTCAACATTTCCAATAGTTTTAAAAAAGAAAATAGAAATCTTCAGCGAGATGGCACTGTGTTGCCGGTACTTGGCACCAAGCCTGTGGATCTCCAAGACCAACATTGTGCAAGGAGAGAGCTTTTTTTTTTCTTTTTTCTTTTTCTTAAGATTTATGTATTTGTGTGAGTACACTGTTGCTGTCTTCAGACACACCAGAAGAGGGCATCGGATCCCATTACAGATGGTTGTGAGCCACCATGTGGTTGCCAGGAATTCAACACAACACCTTTGGAAGAGCAGTGAGAGCTCTTAACTACTGAGACATCTCTCCAGCCCCCAAGAGCTGACTCTTATAGGTTGTCTGTCTCTTATAACTTGTCTCCTCCTGACACTCATTAAATAAAAAACAAATGTGGTAAAAAATGTTTGAAAAGTCTCATTTTCCCCATGCCTCCCCGCAGTTCACTGCCCCATCCTCTGCTCCCTGACAGCAGTGTGCAGACCCATTTTCATGTACTTGATTCCTGGACTCCTTTTCCCCACTAACTCAATCTGTTCAGACTTCTGTTCTCCACCAACTTTATTGGAACTGCTCTTGTCAGTGCCACCAAGAACTTCTTGATCCTTGCCCCTAATGTATATTATATACCTGTTCAATCTCACTTGACCTAGAGCAGTATCCAGCACAACGACCAACTCTTCTTTCCAAGAAATATGATTCATCTGTCCTTCATTACACCACTCGCTCTGGTGTTCTTTCTACTCCACAGTGTTTAGATATCTGAGACAGCCCTCCTTACTCCCACCAAAACAAACAAACAAACAAACAAACAAACAAAAAACATTTGGTTAGAGTCTTCCCCATGGCCCCCAACAACTCCATATTTATATTTGTTTAGACTCAAAATTGGGGAGTCATATTTAATTCTTCTTTACTCTATTCCAACAGCACAGTGATCTGGTATCATCCACACTGATCCCACGGTTGAGTTACTGTGGTGGTAAACTAGCTCCCATCTCTGCTGGGTTGATGTAGCCTTCAGATGGCTCTGATCCAATCAGGTTAGCGCAGTCAGACCGCAGCTCTAAATGCTTCAGTGGATTCCTGTCTCACGGTAAGATCTAAAGACTGCACAAACTTGTATATGTCATTTACCCCCTTCCTTCCTTCTGAGCTTTTAGACTCTCTTCATTCACTGCTTTATCCACAGAAGACTGTACTTCTAGAAAATGGTGCTTCAACATTTTTTAAATGGCTCTTGCTCTGTGCCTGCTGCCTAAAACCCAATACCCCTTGTTTTCTCCCTTTTGGATGTTATCCATGGCACTCTGTAGCCTACCTGTAGCCTTCGCGCCCACCTGCAGAATCCCTGAGCACTGTGCTGATCTACCTACAGAATCCTGGCTCTATTCTTCACCTTGTTACTCATGATTCTTTAGTTACTATATATCGATTTGTTCTGTGTACCCCTTTAGAATGTAAGGGAATTTTTTGGACTTTTTTTTTTCAGATGCAACCTCAACCCTAACACAGATAAGTGCAGTATCAATAGGTTAACAATTATGTTTCATGCCTATGTAAAGTACAAAGGGAAGTACATTTTCAAAATTCCCCCAAATGGAAAATTGATTAAAGCCATACTCAGTATCTTCACTCCTAGTTCACCAATCAATATAACTAGTACAAGGAAACACTGGTCCAGGGAATTTATAGGGAAGTGGAAAACATTTTTGTTCTAACACTGTCTCTTATCTGGCTATGGTTTGGTGTACATTGATGGCCATTACCTGGGAGTGTTTTAAAAGTACGTTGAATGCTGATATCCGTCTCAACTTGAGAAAGTTCAATCGTGAGTTGTTTATCCTTTCCATTTTATCTATTGTTGGTGATTGACTGGAACCCAGAATTCATTAGTAACTCTAGGTGATATTCCTGTTAACATCTTGTGGCTTGTATTTTGTTTGTTTGCTTTTTGAGATGGAGTTTCTCTGTTTAGCCCTGGCTGTCCTGAACTCACTCTGTAGATCAGGCTGCCTCTGCCTCCTGAGTGCTGGGATTAAAGTCGTGGGCCACCACTGTCCAGTTGTATTTTTTCATCCACAAAAATAAGAGGTTTTCAGTCCCTACTTCTTTGGGACTGAAGGCCATCAGAGGACACACAATCTCACAGAATAAGAACTACTGAATTCCTGGCCAAGGAGCCAGCCATTGTTGTACTAGCTGGCCCACAGCCTATAAACCACTTTAACAAATTCCCCTTTAAATGTCAATTCTGTTCCTCTAGAGAACCCTAATACAGAGTACCGACTCTTCATGGTGATGTGTGGGTGTCTATGTGCATGTGTGAACTTCAGTGCTCCAAAATAAGAGGCGGATATCCATTTTTATTGTAGAGAAATTACAGTAGTAAATCAGATTTTTGTGACCTTGATCTTGTTTTAGCTTTGAGGCAGTCTTGGTATATAGCTCGGACTGTCCTTGAATTTGTGACCCTTCTGCCTAAGCTTCCCAAGAGCTGGCGATGACAGGCCTTTGCCAACAAACCAGCTTGTAAATGCAATTTTAGGACAGTCCTAAAACCTAGTCAACATGTGTCTGGAGTCAGGATTGAGACTGATACTATTTTATTTTTCTTGGTAGGGTTTGTTAAGCAGCAGCACTCTGAGACCTGCCCCACTGAGTGTTTACATTATTTTATGCATTTTCTTGTACATTCAGTTTTACACAGGACAATAGGAAAATGGCAAACAGTAGCAACTCTTGGAAACAGTCAGATTAAGCATTCTCAGAGTTCTGTAAAACCGTGACCTCACAGAAGTTCTACCCCATCCAGGCTCTTTAGACATGTGACTTGGAGCATTTTCTACAACATTCTTTAAGTATGAAAATCATGATATATACTTGAACCAACAATATGTTATTTGTTTCCATAAAGTTCTGTTGGGCAATAATATACTTTTGCTTTTTTCCATAAGTAGCAAATTCAGGAAACTATTGAGAGGTAAGATATACTGAAATCAAGCTTTCCAGAACATGGGAGCTAAAGCTGCCTGCCTCATTATTACATAGTAATATGATTTGAATTAATCTACTTAAAGATGAGTTTCTTTCCAAGAGAAACTAAACATTCGTTATCCTATAGATTTCGTTGCCTTCTACCCCCAGTCAGGCGTTGGCGATTATTCTGAATTACAAATCCTTCATAAAAGTCAATTACACATTCAGATAACTAAAGATATACACATTTTATATTTTTTAAAAGAAAATTTCAAGTATAAGGGTTTAAATCTCAGCTTTTTTTGTTGTTTTTTGTTTTTTGTTTTGTTTTTCACAGCAGGGTTTCTCTGTATAGCCCTGGCTGTCCTGGAACTCACTCTGTAGGCCAGGCTGGCCCCAAACTCAGAAATCCACCTGCCTCTGCCTCCCAAGTGCTCGGATTAAAGGCGTGTGCCACCACTGCCCGGCTAAATCTCAGCTTTATAATTGGGTGTCATGAAACATATATCATGGAGAGAGCTACCGAACATGCTTGTGAGGAGTGTTCAGTGCTAGATATGCAGGAGATGCCTAACGCATGCTAGCATGAACTCCGGGGGATGGTTAGATCGGTATATAACGCATGCTAGCATGAACTCCGGGGAATGGTTAGATAGGTATATAACGCATGCTAGCATGAACTCCGGGGAATGGTTAGATAGGTATATAACGCATGCTAGCATGAACTCCGGGGAATGGTTAGATAGGTATATAACGCATGCTAGCATGAACTCCGGGGAATGGTTAGATAGGTATATAACGCATGCTAGCATGAACTCCGGGGAATGGTTAGATAGGTATATAACGCATGCTAGCATGAACTCCGGGGAATGGTTAGATAGGTATAGCAAGTTTTTATCTTTTTGTTTTTAATTTTTATGAGTACTGGTATTTTGTCAGCATGTATGTTTGTCGCCACAAATATGTATTGCCTGCCTTGTGAATGCTAGGAATCAAACCCAGGCCTGCTCTGGGAGAGCAGCCAATGCTCTTAACCATGGGACCATGTCTTCAGCCCCAGCAAAAGATCTTGATAGCTCCCTCCTTCCTTCCTTCCTTCCTTCCTTCCTTCCTTCCTTCCTTCCTTCCTTCCTTCCTCTTTCTTTCTTTCTCTATTTGTGAGATGGTTTCACTTTGTAGCCTTGGGCTGGGCTGGAACTCACTGTGTAGACCAGTTAGCAACTGATCTGCGTCTGCCTCTAGTGTGGTTGAAGGGCTTGTACCATCACGCCCAGGTTTTTTTCCTTTATCAACGATTATCTTTGGGAACTGACTGAGGAGTAGCCGAAGCCTGTTGCTCTCCATTGAACTGTGTGTTCTTGTTGCAGTTTTTCAAGGCTGCCTTTGGGTCTGTGAGAAAGTGGTACCATTGTCATTGTGGGAGCTCTGTGCTGCCAGAGGAAGTGAGAGAGGACCAGCTGAGTCTGTCCTGGGGGCGGGGAAGGGCCCGGAAAGGCAGGGACAGCCCTGGGCACTATCTTCCGCTTTTTACAGTGCCTGCTTCTTTCTTTCTTTCTTTCTTTTCTTCTTTCTTTTTCTTTCTTTTCCTTTCCTTTCCTTTCCTTTCCTTTCCTTTCCTTTCCTTTCCTTTCCTTTCCTTTCCCCTTCCCTTCCCTTCCCTTCCCTTCTTTTCCTTCCTTCCTTTCTTTCTTTCTTTCCTTTCTTTCTTCCCTTCAGCGTGCAAGTGTGTGTGTTTTATTGAACATAGATTTTTTTCATGCAATATTCTTATTATTTCCCAACCCCTCCCCTCCTATCTAAATTCACTCCCTTTCTCAGAAAACAGTAATTTTAAAAATTGTATTAAGATAAAACAAAAGAAAAAACCACAAGAAACAGATGGACACTGTGACACTCTTTCAAACACACAGAAATCATCCATAATATATGACCTGTAAGGTTAAAAAGGAGTCCCAACAAAACGTTATGAGACAAAGAACCTCCCAAAATGTCACCGAGTTGTTTTTGTGTGGCCTGGTTTTACGCATGGTTTGTATCCCCAGTTAGACTCTGTTAGAGAAAACTAATTTTCACTTGTGAGCAGTTATCAGTTGGAGATAGTTTCTGGTTTGGGGATAGGGGCAGGAGTCTGTCCATGTCTCCACGCAATGCTGGTCAGCCCTGAGAACCCACCTAGGGCACACCCACACAGGGCCTGGACTCCTGTTTGGGCCCTGGGCATCCGTCTTAGCCTTTTTTTTTTTTTTTTTTCTTCGAGACAGGGTTTTTCTGTGTAGCACCGGCTGTCCTGGAACTCACTCAGTAGACCACGCTGGCCTCAAACTCAGAAATCTGCCTGCCTCTGCCTCCCAAGTGCTGGGATTAAAGGCGTGTACCCTCCCTCTCCCCGCCCCCCCAGGCATATTGTTTGTTTTTCAAGGCAGGGTTTCTGTGTAGCTCAGGCTGTAGACCAGGCTGACCTTAAACTTACAGCTCGCCTGTGATTCTGGAATGGACTCCAGGACTAACGGTGTGCCCCACCCCCAGGTTCCTCAATATTCTTCTTAATGTGGTTTGTTGTCTATTCTTAAACTTTTAAAGAGCTCATCATTAAACCTTTTAAACAAGTTCCAATTTAAGTATTGTATTGCTTCGATGAGAGAGTTTTTGCCTCCATTACAACAAAAAACAGATTACTTGCTTATGGAATGGACACAACTATTTCTTTAGGAATACTTAAACATTCTTGATAATGTGATTATTTCAAAAACGTTTCCAGCAATATATCTATGCTGTTTCCCGGAATTATCCTGAGAGATTAAAAAAGTATGTTTCTGATATATAAATTCTCTATTTTCCACAGCATTTGCTTATATGATTCTCTAACATACTAGGATATGCTCTGCTGTTCCCATTTTATTTCTTCAATCTGTTTTGGAGCTTTATAATCACACTACTTAAACATAAAATACTTCTGGTTGAAATCTCCTAGGGTCAGAATTGCCTAAATTGAAACCCAGTTTGGTTATTCTGTAGTGAGTTTTATTACTTGCAAAAATGGGGGTTAAAATTATCACTCGTCACGAGATTAAATAACAGGTTATTATTTTCAATAGAAAATTGATGAAAGCAAATATTGATCACAGATCTACGGGCTACAGTACTTGGGCAATTTATGACCCCATTTCATCCTCTATAAGGCAAGGATTCTAGTTTTATTGTTCGGATTAATAAATTCTGGCTGGAAGATTAACCACCTATTTTCAAGGTCACACACCAGCTCCAGCTTGTTTTGGTTGCAAAGCGCACACCCCTCCCTTTCAGGTTTTGTTTTAAGGTTCCCCTTCCGTGTATGATTAAATCATCTTAGTTATATAAAGGCCAAGTGCAAATGTAAAGAAAAGGGTTAAAGAAAAAAAAAAAGAAATATCTGTGGAACTTAACTACAAATCGTTATTATCAGCATGAAAAGAGGTTTGTTTACAAGTTATTTTTAAAAAGATGACCTCGTGTTTCAGGATCCCTCTAAACACTTCTAAAGTACGAAGGTTGATCGCCAAGTTCCGTGCCGACTGGGAACCCCTCTCTTGGAAGCCTCGGACCTTCAGTTCGCCCTTTTTCTCCCTCCTTGATGCTGCTCGGTCACTCTCCCCGTCCCTTCTCAACTGCACAAGGCTCTAACCTCGGGGTCCGGAACACCTGCGCTCCACGTGATCACGGGGCTAAAGGGCAAAGGTGGCCTTACTGAGGGATCCTGAGGAATTAGGAAAAGCCTGATCTCCCTCGGAGCAGCAAAAGACCCAGCCCTAGAGGAACCCGGAAGACGTTGCGCGACCAGGAGGAGGGTGTGGCCGAGAGCCCATTGGACGGCCAGGAGGCGGGGCTTGCGCTGACAGCTGGGGAGGCCCTGGAGTGGTCGCTTGCTCGGTAGCGCCGGGTTCCGCCCCAAAGGCGTGCTAGTGGGCGTGGCGACGTCGCGTGACGCCATAAGGGGGCGGGCTGCGGCTTAATAAAGCCCGGCCGGAGGGAGCGTTCGCCAGTTGCTGCTTGGGACTTGGTCTGCGCGGTTGGTGAACAGCGTTGCCGTTTTGCTGTCACGTACCTTCCCTGAGCCTGGGACTGAGGGGGCGCGCGCGCGCGTGTGCGTGTGTTGTGTGAGGGACAGCGGGACTCGGGCAGGGCCGTCCCCTGCTCCCTTTTCCCTTAGCGGAGGCGGCCGTGCGCACGCTTGTTTGCTCGCCGCTCACTTGGGAGCGGGCTCGGGGTGCGGAGTGCGTCTTCCTGTTTTTTTTGATTTTGGAACTTGTGAGAGTCTTTTTTTCCCCACCCCCCACCCTCTTCATTTTTGATTTTTCTTTTGGCGTGGTGCTTCGAGGGCTGGTTTCCCCGGCCCCTGAATAACCGCTTCCCGACCCCCGGTCGCCAGTCCTGCCCCAGGTTGCCCCCTCCCGGCTCTGCCCCCGGCCCCCGAGGGTGGGAAGCCTTGCCTAGCGGGTCTCTGAAGCGTAGCCGCACCTGCCTCAGGATGCATGGGGTCAACGACCCTCCTCTTTTTATAAAAGACATTAAGGCCGGACTGAAAAACTTAAATGTCGTCTTTATTGTCCTGGAGATAGGTAAGTGAGGTCCGCAGCCCGCCCCACACACCCTCGAGCGCTCGGACCTCTTCCCCGCTCGCGACCCCACGTGCTCCGGGCCGAGACTCCTACCCGGGGACAGCAGTCAGTCACGTAGCGTGCCGGAGGAGGGTGAGACCGCTCCCTCGGATGAACTCCTTATCTAACACGCCTCTCCTTCTCCCCCCTTTTTGATTTTTAAATCTTCACAGGACGAGTGACCAAAACCAAAGACGGCCATGAAGTGAGATCCTGCAAAGTAGCCGATAGAACGGGAAGCATCACCATTTCCGTGTGGGATGAGATCGGAGGACTCATACAGACAGGGGATATTATTCGGTTGACCAGAGGGTAGGTGTGCGTAAATTGGGGTAGGGGTGGGGTTGGCTAACTTCCGGGTTTCTGAAGTTGCCTGTCTCTTCCTTGGGCCACTTCAAGAAGTGAGCTGTTTTCGTGGACCGCACTGGGAGCAGCTCACTTTCACAGCTAATTTATTTTAGGTAGGGAATTAACCCCTTCCCTCCAATTTTAAAGGATAATTTTATTTTTGAGAATACCTTATGGAAGTCAGTCATATTACCCTTTCCCCCCCTCTTTTCGGGACTGGGTTTTCCTGTGTAGTCCTGGTTGTCCTGGAACAAGTTCTGTAGCCTAGACTGCCCAACTCACAGAGATAACGCCTACTAATCAGTTCTGTGTGCCACACCACTCAGACACATTTCCTTTTTTTTTTTTTTTTTTGAATTTTTTCAAGACAGCGTTTCTCTGTGTAGCCCTGGCTGTCCTGGAACTCACTCTGTAGACCAGGCTGGCCTCGAACTCAGAAATCCGCTTGCTTCTGCCTCCCAAGTGCTGGGATTAAAGGCGTGCACCACCACCACCCAGCCCACTTCCTTTTTAATCGGTCCATGTATGAGGTATAATGTCTTCTACCTCCTTCCTCTTTTAGTACCTTGAAATCCTGTCAATACTTTATTTGTACTCATCATTTAGGGGATATGGACATAAATGAATAGCTGGGATATTTAGTGCTTTACTTTAATTTTGGAAGCAGTGTCTCCTGTATTCCAGGTTCTTTTGGACTTTGAGATGCCCAAGAGAATGATCTTGAATTTCTGATCTTCCTGCCTCCCCGGGTGGTAGGATTCCAGGTATACACTTAAACTTCCTGGGCAGTGACCCAAAGGCCTGCTGCATGCTGAGCAAACTTTCTGCGAACTCACAGTCCCAGCTTGAGTTTAACATTTCTGTGGTCACATATGCATCAGAGAAGATGAAGACAGAATCTGGAATCATCTTAAAAATGATTTTATCTGTAAGATCAGTGTTTCACACTGATAATGTGAACCAAAATAATGCACAACGTGGCAGAAGGGCACCTTTGATCTATTCAGAACATTTAGTTGATGGTGGAGATGGAATACTTTTTTCACAGACTTGAAAATCTTAACAAATGTTGGTCTTAAGTCTGGGAAAGAATCTTGTAGAATATGGAAGCTTCTGTGATTGGGAGAATTGTAATGATTTTATTGGTAGCCATCAGAAAACTAGTTGGCAATTGCTGTTGGGCTAACAGAATCTCAAAAGTATTGAGTCTTTGGGCAGGAGCTCTTTGAGACTGTCTTACAGGTCTTCCCACATTTTCAGGAAGTGAGGTAAAGCATCATCAAAGCAGGAAGTGAGAGTCAGAATTTAGGCATCTTATTCTCATACACTGAGTCATTGTGACACTAAATTACATCTTTTTAACTTGCAAGTCTTTTTCCACAAAAGAGAGTCGCTTCCTTTGGAGGTAATAGGGAGAACTGCAATACTACTACTAATCATAATAATACATGTTTTAAGCCATGAAGTTACCCACCTTCTTACTTGTACAAAGAAACATTTGAAAAAAAAAAAAAAACTTTGGTCTGATTCTGCTAATCTAGATTTAATGATGTCATTCACATTTAAAATTTTTCACATTAAACAATTGGTTTCATTATGTTGGTAGTAAAAGTTGCAAAATTGGGGAAGGCCAGAAGGGAAAGAGGAAAACTAGCAGTCTCTTTTTTTTTCAGCTCCCTTATAAAGTTGTGCCAAGCTTTGGGAAGCTTGAGAACTACTGTCTGCAGAAGTAGATGTGATAATGTTATATCACCCTTGACCATGTCAATAACTGTAAAAGAAAATACTAGTGTGCTGACTTTATGTGCCTTGTGGCTGAAAGGCAGTACAAATACTGAATTTCTACTATTAGAAGCTCCTCCTTAGAATACACTTTCAATTCTGTTTCTTTGGGTCTTTGTCCCATTTCTTTCTTCCTTTCTTCCTCAATCAAGCTGCACAGAGGTGTTAATACCCATGTCAGTCTTCAGAGTGCAGAAAACATGTACTTTCCTCTAACTGTATTGGTGAGAATTTTATAGATATTTCTTTTTTTAAAGTTTCATTTATTTTTTAGTACACGTGAGTACACTGTAGCTGTCTTCAGACACACCAGAAGATGGCATTCAATCCCATTATAGATGGTTGTGAGCCACCGTGTGGATGTTGGGAATTGAACTAGGACCTCTGGAAGAGCAATCTGTTCTTAACATTTAAGCTGTCACTCTAGCCCCTTACAGATGTTTCTTCTGTTGAAATTGTTTTAAAGTAATTTTAGGATGAACTTTAGTTAACCAATCAAACCAATTCTTCACTTAAAAAAAGCCCCTCCTTTGTTTTGTTTTGTTTTGTTTTGTTTTGTTTTGTTTTGTTTTGTTTTGTTTTGTTTTTTCGAGACAGGGTTTCTCTGTAGCTCTGGCTGTCCTAGAACTCACTCTGTAGACCAGGCTGGCCTGGAACTCAGAAATCTGCCTGCCTCTGCCTCCCAAGTGCTGGGATTAAAGACATGTGCCATCACCACCCGGCTAAGCCTCTCCTTTTGTTAACTGCTGATAAAATCATTCATCTAGAAATAACAAATTCATACTTTACCAGAACACTACTTCATTCCATTCCATTCTCCTTGTAGATGGGCTCAAATTTGGATTCTTGTTTCAGTTTTCGCGGTACTGGGATTCAAAATGTTTGTCACCATGACTGGTCAGGTTTTTCTCAAGCTAGGCATAGGCGCCATTCTAGTTCCTCCTGAGGCAGAGACAGGAAGATGGCAAGGTTGAGAGCTACTTGGCTACAGACCAAGTCCAAGACCAACCTGGACAGCTTAGAGAGATGCCTAAAATAAGTCCTAGGAACACAACTTAGTGGCAGAGTGCTTGCCTAGTATGTTCAAGGCCTGGTTCCATCTCTAGCAGTAAGAAATTACTAGGGTTGTAGCTTAGATGATTATGTCCGTAATGTGGCAGTAGAATTTTCTTTGTATAATTTCTTCTTACAGTTACGGGGACTGTATTTGACTTGGCATGGGGAGTAGACCCATGTATAAAGATATACTGGAAAGCTAAGTAGAACTGTATATTCTACTGAAAACATAATTTACTCTCCCTCTAGATATGCATCAATGTGGAAAGGATGCCTGACACTTTATACTGGAAGAGGTGGTGAACTTCAAAAAATTGGGGAGTAAGTACTAAAGTGTATTTTGTTTAATTAAATTTCAAACAATGTCTGCAGAGTAATTAGTATAAACTATAAGCCAATCATTTGGCCTTTGGAGACTTGGCTTTATGCCATAGGTAGGTAACTGTTTTAAACACCATCAGATCTGTTCCCTTTTTGGTTGAGAAGGTGAGCTTTTCCTAGTCGACCTGAGTTTTGACCAGCCCCGTTGGGGCCCTGTCTGTAACTTAGAAAAATGTGTCTTTCAGGTGTCATTTGAAGTGTACTCTCTTAATTTACTAAAATAGAATCTAGACATGGGTTTTAATCTATAGCTTAAATTTTCATTGTCTCTATGGATGAATTTGTACTAGAGTTAAAGGTACTTTGAGCAATGAAAGTTGGAGCCTTCTGTTCTGTTCTGCGTACAGTACAAGCAGCCACACATGAGCCACCTGGGTAATGACTTCCACCCTGACCTGCAGGAACTGTGGGACTGTGAAGGTGCTTTAGTCTCCATGCTGGCCTAGCTGTCTGGGTTTCATCAATAATGTGTGTTCTACATAATGAGCCAAATTGTTAGTCCTTTTTTTTTTTTTTTTTTTTTTTTTTTTTGGGTTGCTATTGCTTAGGTATATCTTAGTGCCCATTAGATTGGAGGCTTTTTAAAATGAGAAGTCACAAATGGAATTAAAAGAGAGAGAGGAAAACTCATACCAGAGATGAATTTTGTCTTGGTTAATATGAAAGGGAAAAAATGTAGTCTGATTAGACATCAGAATCTGAGTTCACCCTCATTACAAAGGATTGTTGGGACTCTTGTAGGTTCAAATGTAATGCTCTTTAGAGTAATGTGTTATGAAGGTCTTGGGGCAGATGTGCAGAATCTGGATAGATAGTAATGGATACAGAGATTCTACAATAATGGAGGTCAGCTAGGTGAAGAATCACAGGAAATTACTCATTTCCTCATGGCTGTTCTTTGTCAGGGTCAATTTAAGATTATCCCAAACTGAATCTAGTTGTTTTTAGCATTGAAGATCTATGAATATTCTTATATGTGAACAGGGTATCAAGTTGTGCTGTCAGCCTATAAGAAGTCCCAGTCCCAGCCCATTATCTGTCTTAATCATTAATTTATTCTTTACTTTTGATGGTTATCTTTGCAGATTCACAGTGATTAGTCATGAGAGGGATTCCATGAAAGAATCAAGTAGATTGGTGTTATTTGGGATATAGCTATTTATGAAATTTTACAAATGAATTGTATTGTTAACATGCTACTGTTAGGGTAATTTTTTTTTTTTCCCTGAGACAGGGTTTCTCTGTATAGCCCTGGCTGTCCTGGAACTCACTCTGTAGACCAGGCTGGCCTTGAACTCAGAAATCCACCTGCCTCTGCCTCTCAGAGTGCTGGGATTATAGGCATGTGCCACCACCGCCCGGCTAGGGTAATTTTTTGACACCTAAGGTTTTTATTCTTGTAAGTTAAGGAAATTAAATATAACGTTCAGAAATCGTTTAACTTGTCCTTTATTTTCTTTTCAGATTTTGTATGGTGTATTCAGAAGTGCCAAATTTCAGTGAGCCAAACCCAGATTATAGAGGACAGCAGAACAGAGGGGTAATTAATCCAAAAATATGGTATATTTTTATGATTGGTATAGATTTATGATTGGGTTGAGTTGACTCTATACCATAGTTCTGTCAGTAGGGTGAGCTCTGATGTTCACAGTGTAATGAAAAGAATTATAAACCAATCTTGAGGATAGGGATATAGCTGATCCTGCTTGTCTAGCATGCATGAAGCTCTGAGCTCAGCCACCAAGTACTGCAAAGGACAAACATAGTGGGGCATGGGTGAAGTACTATTTCTCAGGCGGTTGGAAGTAGGATAAGAAGTTCAAAGCCATCCTGGGCTGCATATAGCCTAACTGAGGTACATGAGACCCTTTCCAGAAAAGAAATCTTTTGTTTGTTTTTTTTTTTTCGAGACAGGGTTTCTCTGTGTAGCCCTGGCTGTCCTGGAACTCACTCTGTAGACCAGGCTGGCCTTGAACTCAGAAATCCACAAGTACTGGGATTAAAGGCGTGTGCCACCACTGCCCAGCTGAAAAGAAATCTTTAAAGTAGCCTTTATTACATTCTGTGAGTCCATACATAATTTCATGACACATGCTATTTAGTATTTTGCAGACTGAAGGAAGTATCAGGCAGTACTGAGTATAATAAAAGCTATAAGAGACTTGAGAAAGATTTCTGAACACTTTGAATGGCCATGTGTGGACAAACCTTTAAATATTATTGAAAATTATATTTAAAACCCTTAAAATTAAAAAAAAATTTATTTATTTATGAATGTGCTACTTTTGTCTTTTAGGTACAAAATGAACAGAGGGATAAAATGAGCGTCAGTACATTTGGGCCAGTGGGTAAGACATGTAGACATTATATGAGAAACATAAAAAAAAAAAATCTCTTAATGCATAATTTAGTGTTAAGGAGGAACTCCTTTTAAACAAATATGCACAAATAAAGGATTTGGGGGAAGGTAGAAGATACTTGTACATGCCAGTGTATTGAGCACATTCTTATTTAACACTGGAACCTATTGTGCTGAACATTTGATTAGTAGTAACCAGACTAATTTTGGTGACCATCTGATGAGATTTTTTTCCCCCAGTATCTGTGGTGTAATGGTTATTTATAATATATGCAGAATTATTGGTAGTTTTGGCACACTACTAGAAACCTATCTAGACAAATGGTGTTGTAGAGTAGGCATCAATGAATACCTAACATTCTACATGCTCTTAGCTGCCGTTTTAAAAAGAGCAGCCCGTCTTTTCTCAGACCTCTCACCAGTGATACTGGAGTACTAAAAAGTCTTGTCTTTAAATAACCTAGGATATGTCTTTTGAGATGTATCTTTCTGTAATTAGAGTTGATTAGGGTAGCCCAAGGCTTATTTGACCAGCTCACATTGTAGAAAACCTGTCTGCCAACAGCTTGATTACATTGAAACATTAATTGTATTTGAGTCACACCAGTACTCACATACAGAGCCAAATGCCAGCACTCAAACATTTCCTTCAGTTAATTTTTTTGGTGTGTTTGTTTTTATACTCTATTATTAATCTTAATGCTCAAGTTGTTTTTTCCCTTTTCTATTCATTCAGTATCAAGTAATGCATTTGTTAATATACTCGTCGAGCCCCAGAGCTCACATCTTTGCATTATAGAATAAAAGTGCTTATTTTTCCTGGTATTTGTAAACATACGTAGTGAGTGAATGAACTTTAATGATTGTGTTTCTGTGGCATAATATGGACCATTTCTGAAAATGATTTTTTTGTGTTCTTATCTTAGGAAATGGTGATCAGACTGGTCCTGAATCAAGGGGATATCATCTTCCATATGGCAGAAGCAATGGTCCGGGGCCTGTCAGTCCACAGCTGCCAGGAACATCTAGTAGTCAAACAGTCAGGACCACAATAAGTAATGCCAGAGATCCGAGAAGAGCCTTTAAAAGATGACTTAAGCCAAAGAGACACATGTAGTTTTTAAACTACGTGACCTACTTGAACACTTAGTGCACTTTTATTTATTCTTAACTGTGAAAACTTTGTCTCTTACGGGTTTCCTTTTATATTTTTGGTTTGTTAAAGAGTAGTTGGTTTTTATGGAAAAAAACTTATACTGCTCAGTTAGATCCTATTGAAGAATAGGAACTCTGAAAGCAGGAACATTTATTTTTAGAGCAAGAACTTACTGGGTATCACTTGAAAATCTGTCCCTGTTTCGAGGGTGAGTTACTTAAGACACCAGCTTATATATAGCCTCTGTGAGTCTGGCTTCTGCATAAACTTAGTAATGTTTGTCATGATGTTTAATGGAAAATGTTCTTTTGTTTTAAACTTGGATATTGCCACCTGAAGCAATAACCACCCCAAGCCAGAAACTTGGTCAGTATTGACATTTTTTTTTTAAGTGTTTGTGATCCAGGAATGACTTGACTAACTGTAGTTACTGCCTGCCATGAAGATTTTTTCAAGGACAGAATCATCCTAAACTCTTGTTTAATGACCAGATAACCAAATTCTTTATCAGAATTATGGAATAAAATGTGTAATGAAACAAATTTTAGAAGAAAACTGTTTAAGATAATGCTCTTAACATTCGTTGCAAACATTGACGATTACATTGAAGAAAAATTTACAACTGAGTCCCTGAATGTTTTATTTTTGAAGTTACCATGTTAAATGTTGAAGTGTAATTTGAGGGATTGAAGGGAGCTCTAACACCGTATTGGTCTCATTGATACTAGTTGTACTTTTGAGACAGGGTCTTTCTATGCAGCCCTGGCTGGCTTGGAACTTGTTATATATTATCAGGTGGGTCTCTGAACTAGTTGGCCTGCCTTTCTCTTCCTGGTGCTGGGATTAAAGTTGTGCAGAATTATATAAGGCTAATCTGATTATTAAAAAAAAGAATATTCATGGTAGTTATTGTAGCAAATCCAAATCCAATTGAATTCATATAGACATGTAACTGCCAGTTACAAGTAGTCAGGTAGAAGTAGACACTCCCTTTCTTCCAGGGGTGTGTGTGTTTAAAGTTTCTGAACAAGTCACATAGCTTACGAAATGGCTCAAGAAGTGATTATACCTTTGTTAAGGTGGGATGTTTGTGATGGGACTTCCCTTATGGTGGGTAATTGATATTTTTTTTCATTGTTAATATTTGTCTCTCCTTAAATATTGTCTCTTGAGTACAACTTGCTCTAATGATACCTACTTTTTTATTCTTTCAGTAAACATGGAGAACCCAGTCCATTTTACTGAAGTTGTAGTCAGCTTCATCCTGGCTCTCCCTAGCCCTCTGTACTTGTCATTTCTCCTTACCTCATACTGTAAAATAACTAAGGTTCTGTCCAACTTCTGTAGCATCTGAATATAATTTGTGTCAGATTTTATTCTAATTCATTTTAACAGATTTTCAGTAAGCACTGTATTAGGCTCTGTGTGGAGATTATCATAGCATTTTGAGAAGTCACAAGTTTACTTTGGTTTATAAGCACAGGGCTTTGACATTTGTCATTTGTTCATATATTAATAATTATAGCTAATTTGGCTTTATGATTTTTTTGTTTACACATCTGAATGCTTCAAAAAAAGTTACTTAAGGGTTTAGATAGCTTGTGTATTGTGATTATAGATGTTTTGAATAAAAATAAATGACAAACTAATCTTAAAAATCTAAGATACAGGAGTAACACCTTTTATTTGTGGTAGGATATGGTGTTAAAGGTGATTTTAAAGAAAGGATATGAACTTTGATAGATTTTAATATGGTGAGGTGTGGCTCAGTGGGCCCTCAGTTCTGACTTTGTTTTCTTGTTACCTACGATGCTGCTAGGTAGGTTGTGGTTAGGAAAACAAGCAGTGGTACTCCTTTGGGATTTAGGATTTAGACTAGGCAATGACAATAACTTCTGGTAAATGGTCAGCCAAATCTTGTGGTCTAATCAAAATGTTAATAGAGGAAATGCTGAACTCAGTGTGGAGGTATCCTGCTTTGAGATACTGGGATTAAGTAGAAAATAGCCTAGGATTTTACTTATAACTGATACTTATCTCAGTCATTTTACTTGTTCTGTGGCTTGACTTATTAACAAGTTTCTTTTTTCTTAAGGGAAACTTCTAAACCCAAAGCAAAGTGAAATCCAAACAGTAGTGAATAATTGCCTTTCCAGTCTGCTTGGATACTACTCATCAAGAAGTTATGGAAGAAAGCGTCAACCTTCCTCTTCTCTGGTGCCTTCAGTTATCAACGATGAAAAATTTCAATAAGACCCAATGAAACACAAAACATAGTATAGAAATGCACTTCTAGGATTGGGTCCCCATTACTGTTTCTAGGCACAGTTCTGGAGTAGAACAAACACATAATCAGACTAGCTTTGTCCCTTTTTTTCTGACCCAGTTTACAGGGAGTTACCACAGGACAGAAAGTAAAATGGGAAGTCTAAATGCCCAAGGGTTGAAGTTTGCCTCACAGAAGCACTTTTAAAGAAATAGTTTTATGTATTTATTATGTATGCAGTGTTCCGTGTGTATGCGTGTTTGTGGATCAGAAGAGGGCACCAGATCTCATAGATGGTTATGAGCCATTATGTGGTTGCTGGGATTGAACTCAGGACCTCTGGAAGAACAAGTGCTCTTAACCTCTGAGCCATCACAGAAGTTATATCTTTTTGCTTTTTCTCAGGAGTCTTAGGAACTGTGTTAAACATGAAGAGTGATTAATGTTTTAAGGCTAGTTTGAAAGATAGCTGGCTCTTTATTTTTTAAACTTGAGATTACATATTGACTTTACAGTCTTTGCAAGAAGAAATTCTTTCCTTATTAGGTATGCTAGTGAGCATAATGGCTGTTTACTTGAAGCTGTTTTAGGTTGTGTGTGACTGTGTGTTCTAATGACTGAACAACACTGGAAGCAACATAACACTTGACCAAATAGGCATGTGCCAAGCTAGCTCTAACCTCACTGAGATCTTGCATCCCTATTTGTGTAAAGCCAGTTATTTAGTTCTCTGTCTCTTGCCCGATGAAAGTGGTAGGTAGGGGGATACTTGGCCATGTTGAGATCTTGTGTGCTGAGACTCTAGACATTGATTACAAGTGGGAGTGATTAAATAGCCCCACATCTCATGGTTGTAATGATTAGCACTTCAGGCATGCTTCTGCTAACATCTAATTGTGTCCTTTGAAAATGCACTATCACTGATGTATTATTACATCCCAAGGAAGCAGCTAGATGAGTGTTTTCTAGGTATATAGGTTTTAAGTTCACTAGATGCCTTAAGGTTTTCTTTATTGCGAATATACTAGAATTTGGATC
Source organism: Apodemus agrarius (assembly GCA_964023405.1). Taxonomy (NCBI): domain Eukaryota; kingdom Metazoa; phylum Chordata; class Mammalia; order Rodentia; family Muridae; genus Apodemus; species Apodemus agrarius. Next base: position 49,340,377 of record OZ030014.1, read on the forward strand.
CAAAGACTTTAGCCAAATTATGTCAAGTTTCATAATAATGAACAAAGACTTGATATTTCTGAAAGCACAAATTACAGACTCAAGATCAAGTCCATTAAGTTACTAATAAACATTTTTCCACACTAACATTAAGCCCAAAAATACTACCAAAAACTAGTTTTTACCTTTGTGAGGTGTTCAATATAACAACATTTCAACCAGTAGGTCTTTTAGCCATTTGAAGAGTACAACCCAAAATTTTATAATACACCCCCAAGTGTTAGGAGCTGGGTAACAGTTCATTATTGTTCTGTAGTAGCTTAATTCTGCAGATTTATTGACACATCCATACTAAAGGGCTGTAGGCATATTTTAAAGAGCTATTTCAAGCTAGAAATTAATGATTCTATACCTTCTAAAATTAAAAACATCTGGATCCAAGCTAGGACACCTTTTTCACAAACTATGGAGTAAGCTTGACAATATTCAGTAAAACTGGTTTTAAGTCACATACATGAAGCTTTTCAGAAAGGTGGATTGCCACTCTTATCTGGAAGGGAACATAGAACTTGCATCAAACCCTACTATCTTGCTGTCTCCCATTTACAAGGAGATTACTTTGGAAGTGTGTTTTCTCTGTTCCTTTTCTCTAAATCTAGAATGTACTAAGCAGGAGAAAATGTTTAGACAAAGGTCCAAAGCACACAGTAACTGGCTGAAGCAAGTGTTTCTAAGAAGTGCTTAGCCCCCTCTACGTAGAAATGCTGGAAATTTTGAATTAGGTTAAAGTAGAATCACTCAAATTAGAAGTAAAAAGCTGGGACTGGAGAGAGGGTTCAGCGCTTAAGGGCACTGACTACTCTTCTAGAAGTCCTGAGTTTTAATTCCCAGCAACCACATAGTGGCTCACAACCCTCTGTAATGGGATCTGATACCCTCAGCTACAGTGTACCTCTATACATTAAATAATTCTTAGTTACTTCACTTAAAAAAAAAAAAAAAAAAAAGCAAAGCTGAGATTGGATATCTTCTGAAAGTTGTTGTGGCCCAGGCTGACCTATAACAGCCCAAGCAAAGATCAGATTTCTCTAGAGTGGTTGCATGGACTCAACTGACCTATATATCCAGTTAAAACCATCTTTTCCACCCTGACCATTAGGTTAGCATTTAAAGTATATTCTATGGCTTAACCTAGAAAGTGGATGTTTGTTCTATCAGTTCAGTTAAAAAGATCATGAAATTAAAAAGTAGGGTTGGAAGCATTGACATTACGGGATACACATGGCACACATCTTCAGATTTCTCTCTCTCATTTTTTCAAGAGGGTTTCTCTGTGTAGCCTGATGTCCTGAAACTAACTCTGTAGACCAGTCACATCTTCAGATTTCAAACCCACCTTAAGCACAATTCCCACATGAGTTTGCAATATTTAGCACTATGACTAAGACTTCAAGTTGCTGGGCTACTTGGACAAAAGTCAGCACTAGAGCCATCTACTGGTAATGATTGTCGTTTCTGTGGCTGAATCTGGTTTAGCCAGTTTAAGGTGGAGAAAGTCTATTACCCAACAAGATAATTTGATTTATGAAGGAAATAGATGACATTAAGAAATGAACATAGGAAATTGGAAAGTCCCCTTATTTAAGCAGATCAAACATTGAACTGCCCTCAAGGACACAAGAAGACTGCCAAGATTGATTTTTCAAGATTTAAAAAATGGACTTTTACCTGTATGTTTAGATGTGTACCATATGTGTTCCTGGTGCCCGTGGAGGACAGAAAAGGGCAGCAGATACTCTGCAACTGGAGTTGAGATGGTTGCGAGCTGCCATTTGGGTGCTGGGAATTGAACCCAGCTTTTCTGTAAGAGCAGCAGATGCTCGAGTCTTCTCCCAAACCTGTACTGTCAAGTCTTAGATCATTGTCAGTATTAGTAAAAACTTGCTAAAAATGGATTTTTGGTTAAAATGAAGTAGAAAATGAAGTTATTAGGCATTATTTCATTATTCAGTGTTTTTTATGCCAAAATGACTTGCTATTTCTATAGTTATATGAACTTTGCATATCAGAACACAAATGTCAAGTTTTGAGTTGGAAAGATCTTAAGAGCCTTGTGTCTGCTATTGTACCAACTTCATGGCTGTGGACCTAACAAAGGATAATAGGGCTGTAGAGCCCTATTTGAGGAATCTGAGCCAGTGTCCATATTCAAGTTTCAACAAATATTAAGCTCTTTATAATTGTTGGAAGTCAGACAAATACTGTAATTTCTCCATACCACTTGGAAAGAATTCAGAAAAGTAATCGAATAGCAAGAAATCTGAGTTAAAAAAAAAATGGAGGTGAGTAACGTGTAGTTTGGACTGGCCTTGAGCTATTGATCTTCCTGACAACAGACAAGGCAAGAACCACTGTGCCCAACTTCAGTTGAAAACTACAAGTTTTTGTACATTTCTCTGATATAGAAAAGCATGTGTGTTGCTAATCTGCTGTGACAGTACATAGGGTTGGCTTTCATTGCAAAGATCTGACTAATCAAATGTACCACCCTGCTTTTCTCCTTTGCCCAAGAGGTATCTGCCTATGAAAGTGTAGTGGAAGAGGGACCTCTTGTGGGCAAATGTTTGGGCTAGAGCATAAGGTCGGTGGCCCAGAGGGAAGGCAGCAGGCACACTAGAAGGCATTCCTGCTTGGATGTCATGATGTGTCTTTGCAGGTATAGAGCAATCTGCTTATAACTACAGTCTTGAATAGTGTTTTCAACATTTTTCCAAAAACTGAATCTTAGACACCTGTATTCATCTAAATTTTGTATTAGCATCTAACTTTCCATCAATCCATCAGATTCAATCCATCTGAATCCGTTTCAAACGGGTTTTTCTTGAATATTCTAACATGGCTGTTCATTGGAATTTTCAAGTTTCAGGATAAGTTTATATACAACGAAATGTCCTATTTTAGGTGCACTTTGTGGCTTTTAGCAAATGCCTCACACTCATGAAATCCCATCAAAATTCAAAATATTGTCACTCTAGAAATTTGTTATGCTTCTTAAAACCATATGAAACTAATGTTCCCTACTAGCCATCAATCAATGTTAGAAATCTATTTCAGGTTAAGGGGATTTAAGGTCTCAGATTTCTTCCTGGTAGCCTGTTTTTTTTTGTTTGTTTGTTTGTTTTTGTTTTTTGTTTTTTGTTTTTTGTTTTTTTCAAGGGGGGGTAGGCAGTGCTGAGCTAAAGAGTCTAAGCTAGAGGAGCTGCAGTTCTGGGGTGATGGCTGGGGGTGTGGCTTCAGGGGGCACACCATTCTACCCTTAGGGATGGCATTATTATACCCTGTGGTATGACAGCACCAACTCTGGGTATGCAAAGTTGAGAGCAGAGCATTACCTAGGAACTTGAGTGTTTTCAGGACAGGTGCTCAGCTCTTGAGAATCTTTTTCCCCATCTTTTTTTGTGTTACTGTTTTGTGTAAAAGCCAATTTCAAATGCCGTCTGCTGTTTTTGTTTTTATAGTACTCAATGATAGGTTGGAATCAGTTGGCACATTGCTTGCATAGCAAAGACCTTGTGTGTGTGTGTGTGTGTGTGTGTGTGTGTGTGTGTGTGTGCTCACAATATACAACACAGTTTCACTTCCAGTTGTTTCTGTATTTGACCAAGCCTGCTCAGTCAACTGGTTCTCCAGTGCAGGAGCGAGGATTAAAAAGAGACAATTAGGCAATGCTGCAACATGACCCCAGTCAATTCTGAGAGTGAAGGCGGGTTTTAATAATTTTCAATCCACTTTTATACCATTTTAATTACATGGAGGTATTAAGATCGATAGTACAATGAGGAACAAGCAAGACACAAAGCCCCATGATCACTTCAGTGCTCGCTGTTTTCTAAAGGATGATCAAGATGTCTGAGCCTACATCTTTGTCCTAGCCTAAATTCATAATCATGACTAAAGCCTGCTTCCTTGCCCCACCCTAATGTCAGATTCCTGCCTAAACTTTTATCATGTCTTGATGTCAGATTCTTGCCAAGCAGCCCATTTCCTTGTTCTTGGTCAATGTCAGACTCCTGCCAGGTGGCACAGCACCCCAATAAGGCTTTCTACATATATTGATCACATTTTCCATTTGCATACATTCTTACCACTTGAGTATTCAGGATTCTCTCCTTTAATAGACAAATTTATTGAGCACGGATGATTTGCTCTGTCTGATGCTAGCCAGTTCCCTAGGTTTTGCTATTTTATAAAATGACCCTGTGATGGATGCTTTATCTTCAACAAGAGGATAAAATAGTTTCATACAAGAAGGAAGTGACAAAACTCCACATAAAAGTCCCTGTACTTTTAACTGCTGAATGATATTGATGCATTGAGGCTCTTGCTGGCATACTGGATAGGGATTCAGAAGAGAGAGAATTGTGGTTATAAAAAAATACAGGCAGAGGAGAAGACAGCAAAGCGCAAACTAACATTTTACTTGGGATTAATCATACTTTAAATGTCAACTAATACAGATCTGACTAATCAAGTCTACAGCCAAGTGGCACATTATACCAGCAGGAGAAATGTGGACTTTGAGCATTAGTCTAGCACCATTCCCACTAACCCCCACACAAACTTTAAAATAAAATCTTTAACTCCCCCCAGTATTTGGAGAAAAAATGGCTCAAAAATCTCTAAGCATTAAACAAAGACTGATACATTTGACTACATTTATATAATACAAATGAAAACCAAATGAAAAACTGGGAAGTTTATTTCATTCATACTGAAAAAGTGCTTTGTGTTCCTAAGATGCAAAAAGCATAAGGAGGCACATACAAAGGTTTCCAACTTCATTCAGATGAAATTGAGTTTTAACATACTGCTGAACTACTATTCACACTTAGAAAAAAATCTATGAAAGTTTGACATGTCTTGGTGACTGAAGGAGCAAATTCAGATTTATAATTGTATTTGCCTTTGGGCAGGGCTTTTAAACATTTGCCTCTTGGAGTGTTTTGTTTTGTTTTGTTTTTTGTTTTTGACTATTGGGGTTTTATACCTACCATCCTACTACCCTTCTGCTTGGGATAGCATACAATGACAGGGATTGCTTGCAGTAGGCCTGGATGGAGACATCTCAGAAGCCCGCAGCAGCTCCTTATAAAAAAGGATGGTGTCTGGGACCCTGAGTAGGAGACATATCCCTCCAGGGGACCTGCCATCTGTAATAAGGGACTGCCTGCAGTAGGCCAGGATGGAGACATCTCAGTAGCCTACAGCAGCTCTTTGTAACAACAGTTGTTCCCATTTCTCCTAACCTTAGCCCTGGACAATGCCTCTATAGATTTCATTTGTGTGTGACTACTTTTCAGTTGGCCTTGGTGTGCATAATTATTCTATTATATCTGGCTTTCTTCTTTCTCCTTCTGCTCTGGCGAATTCTGTGAACTAGATGTTCCTTCATGTAATGATTCTTAAACAATTGAGAATTGTGGCATGGGGCACAGCACAGCACAGCTCTAATGGCCCAGGTGCATGCTATGTGTTCTCATCTTGGAAACAATATAATAACCACACAATGGTCGTTCCAGACTAATGCTTGACTTGCAAAAAAAGTTTGAAGAAATTATAAGAAAATGAAATAGAGCCAACACTGGGACCCCAAGAAAGAAAAAAATTATTAAGGTTATTAAATAAGTTTTGCATAATATTTGAGAGGGGTTCCTGGATAAGCAAGTATAGAATATGTAAAATTTTATATTAGTAAAACTAAATCAAAACACTAGGACTCTTAGGAGAGTCACTGTGTGCAGTGTGCAGAAGCAGAAAGCTAGCGAACTATGGAGTTAAGGGTTAACTTGATTCTTTCTGGCCACTGCCTGGCAGCTTTGTCCATGTCATTTATCATTAGAGCTTTACAAGAAAATGCAAGTAGCTGGCCTTGGAGCTCTGAGCTCTGAAGTATAATAAGTTAAAAGTTAAGGTTTAAATAATGATAAGTTTGCAATTGTTATTACTTTGGCTATAAGCCTGGGCATAGGGAATAGGGAAGCTTAATACTTTGGGGGGAACAACTGTAATTCTTGATTCTTTGTGGGATGTGGTTATTCTTTTTAATTTGATTTGGCAATGATTATACAATGTCTTCTTTTTTTTTATCTGCTTTTGGAGTATCAATAAAAGACAGGCAGCCGGGCGTTGGTGGCGCACGCCTTTAATCCCAGCACTTGGGAGGCAGAGGCAGGCGGATTTCTGAGTTCAAGGCCAGCCTGGTCTACAGAGTGAGTTCCAGGACAGCCGGAACTACACAGAGAAACCCTGTCTCAAAAAATCCAAAAAAAAAAAAAAAAAAAAAAAAAACAGGCAAGAAAAAGGCAAAGGAGCATTAGAAGAGCATGTGAAGAGTGCGTGGAGAGAGAATGTGAGGTGTGTATCGTATGTGTGTGTGAGTGAAAGGAGCGTGCATATGGTGTGTGTGTGAAGAGTGTGTGCTAGAGTGAAGGGAACGTATAGAGGTGCGTAAGAGTGGGAGTTCAAGAAAAGCCGATTGCGCAGGAGAATGCAGAGTGTGTGCCGCCTCAAGCTGCGAGCAAACAAGCGAAAGAGAAAGAGCAGAGAGAAGAGAAACTTTAAGCCTTGAAAAATTGCCTGGCAGCTTGTACCCCCCCCCCAAAAAAAAAAAGTAGTCTGTGTATATTTATTATGCACCTTCTAGATAATACTGCTTCCACCTGAGAACTCCCATCCTGTGTCAAGGCTGGACCCGGACACCCTTCCAACCTTCCGACAGTAGGTAGGAGAAAAAGAAGGTAAGAAGGGGAAAATGGCTCTCGGTCTTAACGCCATCTTCCTTGAAACTCCTGCACCGTGAGAGCAAAGTGGCGGACGAAGAGAATGCGCAGGCTGAAGCGCTAGAGAAAGAAGAGGCAGAGGTCCGAGTAAACCAGCCTGTGCACCCACGAACCCTGCAGGAGCAGAGGTAAGGGATGCTCAAAGCTGAGACGCCGGAACGTTGTTAGGCTGTATGCTGTTGTTGGTGATACGTCTCAGTAGAACATCACCTTGCGGAGATCACTTGGGAAAATGACTGCCTTTCTTACAACCAAAACAGTCCCGCTGGCCCTCTGACTTGGCATTTTGGACTAGTTCTGTTCTCTCTTGTGGCCAAGTGTAACTCGTGTACAATAAATCCTTTTGCTGTCAGCTGAAGAATTAAGAAAAAAGGGGGAGGGGGAAGGACATAAATCTTCTTAGACTACTTCCTGCTGATTATGGGTGTGTTAGGTTCCTAGGGGCAAGTCCAATCTTTGTCCTCAGGATATCTCAACTTCGGTCAAAACACAACAACCCGCAACTAGGAGCAGCAGGGAGGCCAGCAGGGTGCTACAAACCCCCTCAGGATTCTTCTATTTATACCTTCTCCAGAGTCCCCAGAGCTAAACTATGTACAGCAAAAATCATGCCCTGTTGCAGGGCATGGAAGGGGCAATGGAAGGCCTGTGATTGGACAGGAAAGGGGAGGCGGAGCTAGGAGTTGGAGAGACTTGAAGAAGTTGCAGGAGGGGTAGAGGAATGGCGGCCAATGTAATGTTATCAAAAGGTTAGAAATATTGAGATAGGCCGGGTGGTGGTGGCGCACGCCTGTCATCCCAGCACTCTGGGAGGCAGAGGCAGGTAGATTTCTGAGTTTGAGGCCAGCCTGGTCTACAGAGTGAGTTCCAGGACAGCTAGGGCTATACAGAGAAACACTGTCTCGAAAAAACCAAATCCAAAAAAAAAAAAAAAAAAAAAAAAAGAAATATTGAGATAAATATTGGAATTAATATCTGGAATTAATGTATTGGCATCATAATTGTGATTATAATAAATCTGATTGGCTAACCAAATAAGCATTAAGAGTCATCTTTCTACCAGGTAATTGGATGGTGAGCTGGCAAACTGTGGGTGCATGGGGTGTTGCGTGGTTGCGATAGGAACTTGGGGTCCCCGGCTGGAGTGGTAGCTAGCAGAGGGATGGCCTAGTGAGATGGCTCAGGGGAGGCCTGTGACCCTGCAGGGCTGGAAAGTTTGCAGGCCCAGCGCCCGGCAGCTCCAGACAGTCGGCTCCAGACCGTTGGCAGCGGTGGCGGCAGGAGCTGGAGCGTGTTCGGAACCCTTGGAGAGTTGGCAGGCCGATCTTTTTTAGTATTTCCCTCAACGATGCCCCTGCTAGGGCATGAGGCAAATCATAATTACCTACTGTGAAGCAGCCTCTTGTTCCATACCTGGGATTAAAACAAAAACATATTGACATAACTGGGTTTTTAAAGAAAACAAAATTCTCACTACACGCTCTTGAGAGTTCACCTTCTGCATTGACTTCTGCTTGCTGAGGTGACCTGCTTTGACCAAAAGGATAAACTTGACACCCATCAAAGACTGAAACATACTTGTTTATTGTGGTTGGTTGATTCTTAGAGCCCTGTGGTTTCCAACATGGATGAATACTAGTTTATCAGGGGATGAGAGGCCATTCGAGAAACCTCAGCGACAGCCTGCTGACTATCAGAAATGTTGAACGCATGGTTTATCCAGATGCAGTTGGGTTGCCGACCATCTCGAGTCCCAAGGGTGTGAACAAGGGAACGATCTGGCTGAGCCGGGCGTGGTGGCACACCCTGTAATTCCTGCACTTGGGAGGCAGAGGCAGGCAGATTTCTGAGTTCAAGGCTAGCCTGGTCTACAGAGTGAGTTCCAGGACAGCCAGGGGTACACAGAGAAACCCTGACTCAAACAAAACAAAACAAAACAAACAAATAAAGAAAAACCAAAACAACAACAAAAAAAGATATGGCTGATCCAGCCAGAATATCTGATCTGGAGAATCGTCAGCTCATAGCAGCTGATTTGCACACTGCCTTTTGAAGTAGTATTCCATGCATAGTGAAGGCTAACAGAAAATAAGATACAATGGCAAAGATATGACAAGACGCGTTCCCCTTTATCAGTTGGAGAGTGGAAAGAGCCGCTCTCCAGGAACGGTTCATAAAGCACAGAGTACCTACACAGTGGACTCGCCACTGCGCGTGGGTGGTTTCCATGGAGTGATTTGCAGGATGTGAAAACAAAACCAAATCCTAAACTGGTACAGAACAGTGTGCAGTAAGCTGCCCTTTTTAAAAAAGAGAATGCTGCTACGTATTCATTTTTATTTTATTTGAGAAAATAGAATTTTCTGAGTGATTGCTGAGCATTAACGAGGCCCCGGGTTCAATTCCAGCACCACAAAATGAAAGATGGCAAGTTAGAGGAAACGAGCAATGACTTTTTAAAAAAGATTTACTTATTTTATGTATATGAGTCGTCTACCTCCATATAGACCTGCCTGCTCAAAGAGGGCATCTGATCACACTACAGATGGTTAGGATCCATCATGTCCTTACTGGGGCCTGAACTCAGGAACTCTGGAAGAGCAGACAGTGCTCTTAACAGCCATCCAGAACCCAGCACTGATTTATTACAGGGAAAGGGAATGCTAGACTGCTTTCTACGAAGTGTTGGAACAGAACTATGTTAAAGTTTTGACTCCACACATCCTAAATGAAGACAAAAAATAGTTATAGAATCACAGTAAAAGTAAAACAAACGAGGCTATCTATGTAAGCCTCTTAAAAACAGAAATCATTTAAGGTATTGTAAAGATGAGTATTTGTCTAGTCATTCTTATTAGGGATGCATCAAGGTAAACATAAAGAAGCAGCATTCATATTAGTAAGTATTCAGAAACTCATATAATTCAGGTAAGTTAAAATACAGTTTTTGTTAATATCAGGAATTAAGAAAACATTCTATCAAAAAGATCCTAAGTGAGTTGTAATCAGGTGTACGGTTTTCTTGGGAAGTAGTATGGAATCATGATGCATTTTCCAGCCCTTGTGTGTGTAGTAATTGATGTGTTTATAAAATGATAAAGAGAGAAGGGGGAGCCAGGCGGTGGTGGCGCACGCCTTTAATCCCAGCACTTGAGAGGCAGATGCAGGCGGGATTTCTGAGTTCAAGGCCAGCCTGGTCTACAGAGTGAGTTCCAGGACAGCCAGGGCTACACAGAGAAACCTTGTCTCGAAAAACAAACAACAACAACAACAACAAAAAAAAAAAAAAAAAAAGAAAAGAAAGAAAGGAGAGAAAGAAGGCGGGATATGTTCTATATGTTCTATGGGTGTGTAGTCAGGTGTGGGGGAAGGGGATGTCTCAGCGGGCCCATGCCAAGGCATCCCTTTCCCCCAGGGATCAGCCTCACCACTGTATAGCATAGAATAGAGTTTATTCAGGGCATGGGGACAGGAGTCAAGAGGGTAGTAGAGGCAGAGAAAGGCAGAGAGGGAGAGCAGAGAAGTAGAGCCAGCCATTAACATGTGGAGGTGGGTGGAAGGGAATGGGAAGGGAGAGCAAGAGCCAAGCTAGAAAGGGAGGAGGGGCAAGCAGCCCCTTCTATAGTGGCCAGGCCTACCTGGCTGTTGCCAGGTAACTGTGCGGTGGATGGAGTTTAAACAGAATGTTAACAGTATAACCACAATTATAGTTTCTAAATGCCTTTCTTGTTAAGAAATAAGGATTCCTTGGAGACAGGCAAGAAGTTCAGAGAATAGCTGGAAACATCTTTTTGGACCTAAAAGAAAGGAAGCTTTTAAAGAATAGTGGCTCAGTTCAAAAGGACTTGAGGGCCAATTCAGAGAGCTTATTCCTTGACAGAAAATGGAAAATAAATATGAAGACAATTGCAGAGCCAGGCGTGGTGGCGCAAGCCTGTAATCCCAGCACTTGGGAGGCAGAGGCAGGCAGATTTCTGAGTTCAAGGCCAGCCTGGTCTACAGAGTGAGTTCCAGGACAGCCAGGGCTACACAGAGAAACCCTGTCTCGAAAAACAAACAAACAAACAAACAAAGAAAAAAAGAAAGAAAAAAACATTAAAAGAAAGACAATTGCAATACATTGAAATTCACGTGAAAAATCCATGTATTTAAAAATCATAGGGGCTGGAGAGATGGCTCAGAGGTTAAGAGCACCAACTGCTCTTCCGAAGGCCCTGAGTTCAAATCCCAGCAACCACATGGTGGCTCACAACCATCTGCAATGAGATCTGACACCCTCTTCTGGTGAGTCTGAAGACAGCAACAGTGTACTTACATATAATAAATAAATCTTTAAAATAAAAAAGAACATTGACCCCAAAAATGGTCTTTGAGAGGAAGTTCCCACCCCATGTTCGATGAACATCCAAAAAAGGATATATACTCTGCTGAACTTGTTCACACGAACTCTAAGCCAGCCTCTTTAGAGGCACAGGCAAGGGGTCATGAGTTCCAGGCCTGTCTGGACAACTTGGATAGCTCACTGAAACTGTCTCAAAAAAAAAAATCATAGACATATTTTGCAGGATGTTAAGACACGCCTTGTTCTGAAAACAGGCAAAGGGTGTTTCTGCTTCCTCTTGTGAGCACAAAGTTTTCGATACAGACGCTTTCTTCTTCACCACTCATTCTACCTAATGAGGAATGAGAATATCAAAACTTCACTATTTTGTGTTCTCTAATGAACTAATCTAAGAAATTAATACCAATGTTTTCTAAAGCGACCTTGGAAAGGTTGGTGAGGAACTTCCTAAGTGGACCAAATTGACAGTTCAGCACACAGCAGGGCTGGCCTTCTGTAGGCGCAGCTTTCGTAGCTACGGGTTCTGCAGCTGTGAGTTCATCCCACCATGGGGGGGGGGTGTCTGAATTGATCATGGACAGACTTCTTCTTGTATTATTCCCTAGACAGTAAAGTATAATGACCATTTGCATAGAGTTGAGAAGTGTACGAGTTGTGCTGCATCAGAACAATGAACACAAGGCTGGATAAACTGGGAAAGGCAACTCCTCCTACAACAGTCGAAGCACTCAGGTCAGAAGGCAAGTCAATGTCCCTGAAGTTGCTTGGGAAGCTGGAGGTTCAGCCTAAAGAAATCTGAGATAAAAAACAAGGCGCGCACACACTGGGATCTCCCAGACCTTTCTGAGTTTTATTTTCAGATCATTTTGAGTATGTCAAAGTTCTTTTGTTCTTTTTTTCTTTTTCTTTTTCTTTTTCTTTTTCTTTTTCTTTTTCTTTTTCTTTTTCTTTTTCTTTTTCTTTTTCTTTTTCTTTTTCTTTTTCTTTTCTTTCTTTCTTTCTTTCTTTCTTTCTTTCTTTTCTTCCTTTCTTTCTCTTTTGGTTATAGTTCTTTTTAACATGGTATGTTTTTAGAAGAAACAAATCAATCAGTGTACAACTTAAAGAAGGGAAATACCCAACTTCACGCTAGCCTAGCAATCCTATCCCACCTTAATGGGGTCAGAAAAATTGAGGAATACATGTGAAGTTCTGGTCCAGGACAAAGACTCACTGAGAGATGGAGACCCAGTCACAGAGCGAGAGGACACTTTTCCCAAACTTTGCCAGTGCCTTCCTACTGTATGACTATGTTACTATGTGATTGTTCACAGAAGTTTCTTTTGTCCATGCATTGTGCCTGCCTACCATGAAATAGGAGTCGTTGCTTTCCAGCCATGGAACAAGCAGTTGTACTAGTGTCCCTCCCTCCCTCCAGCAGTCCTGTTGCTGTCCTCCACTGGTGAAGCTTTACCACTTGGGGGAGGGGGGGCGGGAAAGGAGTAATAAAAGAAATAAACTTGTAACTAGCACCTACATTGAAGTACTTATATAGGCAACAACAAGCCAGGTTGTTTCAAACCAGTCATGAAGGTAAGATGGAAGCATTCACACAATGATAGACTGAAGAGGGATGGTAGAAAGGGCTCAAATATACCCACCACTCCCTTTTCATTCCCAGTATAGCACCTTAGAATGTGAATCGGCACGTTACCGGAGGACCCCAAAGCTTTACCTAACAATCTAGGGTTTCTTAGAATGTGAGGGGAGCTAGGGATAGGCCTCACGTGGATCCCCTGCTGGGAAGGCAAAGCTAGCCCCCTGGCTATTGGGGGACAGAAAGAGAAGTCTTTCTTGGGAAGCCTCAGGCTGGCATCAGGAGGCCGCACAAGCTTAATCCCTACCTTGAAAGGGACTGACCCAGCATTGCATCCAATGCAGGAAGCATTGCACGATTCTCCAGTGTATTTGTAAAATATATTTATTAAAAAGGTGTTTGCAAGCCGGGCGTGGTGGCGCACACCTGTAATCCCAGCACTTGGGAGGCAGAGGCAGGCGAATTTCTGAGTTCGAGGCCAGCCTGGTCTACAGAGTGAGTTCCAGGACAGCCAGGGCTACACAGAGAAACTCTGTCTCGAAAACAAAAACAAAAACAAAAACAAAAACAAAACAAAACAAAACAAAACAAAACAAAAAAAACCAAAAAAGGTGTTTGCTCTGAGAAAAAAGAAAGAGGAAGAAAGAAAGACAGAAAGACAGACAGATAGACAGAAAGAAAAAAAGAAAAAGAAAGAAAGGAAGGAAGGAAGAAAGAAAGAAGGAAAGAAGGAAAGAGAGACTGACAACATAGTTTCCTTGGGAAAGTTTAGGTATACCTAGACTGTTCTAAGTACTGGTTAGTGTTAGCGGTTACTATCTATGCTAATGAATTAATTCCCTGTCAATGAGCCTGTGCTCTGCTGGCAGGGAGATCGGTGCCAGGAAGCATGACAACTTTACACTCCGGATGCTCCTGAGTCCACAAGCTAAGAGAGGGGTGAGTAACCCAGTGTCTGTCACTGTCACCATCACTACTGCTGCTGTTGTCATCCTTCACTGACACCAGACTCCAGCTTCTTCAGATTCCAACAAGACTCCAGGAATCTTCTGCAGCACCAGATTGGGATAGCGAAGGGATCCAGATGCATGGACTGAGGAGATATCTGCTTCTCAGCCTCTCCAGTCTAAAGGTGGATGTGTTTTGGATTACCCAGTATATCTTGTGAGCCAATGTAGTGACTCTTTGTTCAGTGTGTGTGTGTGTGTGTGTGTGTGTGTGTGTTCTATTGGTTCGTTTTCTTTAGAGAACCCTGCCCAATACTCATACTGAATAAAAAAACAAAAACAAACAAACAAAAAACAAAACAAAACAAAACAAAAAAACCAACTCACCGGAATCTAGCAAATTATTATTACACTACAAAACTAAAGTGGTTCCTTAAGATCAGCAGAGGAGAGGCTGGAGAAGGAATGGTGACCTGGTGATGCTAATCGTAGTGGCTGGGGAAGCAGGGATCAACGGATGCAGTAGGAAGGGGGCTGTGTATCTCAAAAGGCATGAGTGGCAGGGATGGAAGGGTGACAGAGCCTCCCCAGCATGGGCTCAGCTATGTCAATCGTGAAATCTAAGTGTTGCTGTAGTAAAATCCCACGACCAAGTACAACTTCTGAAAGAAAGTTCATTTACCTTATGGTCCGATGGGGAGAATCTATAATGATGGGGGGTGCACAGCAGCAGACAGGCATGATGGCAGGAAACTATGACGTCACATTTTTATTTACCTACAGGAAGCAGGGAGGGTGGTCTGGAAGTGACGTGGATTTATAACCGCCCAAAGCCCAGAATTCCTCTGCACATTGCAGGCTGGTTGGACTCTGAGAACGTGGCCAGCTGCAGCATTGAACTGAGCAGTGCAGCGCATTAGAGTTGCTCAGAGTCATCTGACGAGCCAAAGCAGAGGGAAAAGGTCCTGTGCAAGACTGGTCTGAAGACCTGCACATTACCAACCGGGATACTCGTTGCGGGTCCATGTGGTAGCAGTCGGGCCACTGCTGAGTTGGAGGTGAGGGCAGTTAGCGTAGGATGGGGCCACACGCGTAGAGGAGAATCTGGGACCTGTGAATTAGGGGGTGTTCCCAGAATTTGGGTCGGAAGACTGCTCTGCAGGGATCCGGCATGCCCACGTCAATCCACCAGTCCAGGATAAACCCTAGACGTTACCTTTTGAGGTTCTCCCGACTCGCTGAGCTCCAAATGGCTGCCTTCCACACAGCCTGTGATCACACACCTTTATTTTTGTATGAATGTGAAATGAATGAACACCAACTTGTTTTGTCTGTGCATGACTGAAGCTTGTGTTCCTTACCTTTCCTTTCGTGTTTCCTTTAGACTCCAGCATGGTGAATGCAAGTGATATTTTTAAATAAGAAAACACCTTGAAAGAGTCCCCGGCATGTTTCAAGAGCGGTTTGGGAAGAAAATTACTTTTCAGTTTGTTTTATGTGATTTCCACACAAACCTCCTAAAGCAAAATCAATATGCAATAAAACCCCAGTGTGGAGCCGTGGCTCTCAGTTCTTGGCTGCAAACGCGGGACCCAGCCCGGCTTTCCCAGTGTGCTTTGCTTAGCTTTTGACCAGGCTTGCCCTGTCCTGCTGACTTCCTTCCTTCCATGCTAGATCTACCTTGCTTCCTACACTTTTTTTCTGCTTCCAGTTGAAATTTTGCAAAGGTACTTGAATGAGCACATGCTTCCCGTAAGTGTGTACGCACATGCATGCATGCCTGTGCACACATATGTGCACAGGCATGCATGCCTGTGCACACATATGTGCACAGGCATGCATGCACACACACACACACACACACACACACACATACTCCCCCCTCTCCCTCCCCAAAAGGAAGAAGGAAATCAATTGACATCAAGAACTGGTTGTTTTTCCTGACCATGGATAAGGAGAAAAGCACTAGGGGTATGTTCTCCCTACCTCTTCTTAGCTCCTTCCCCTTGTCTAGCCCCCGTCTTTGAGCTTGGGGCCAAGATTAACTAACTTCCGTTTCAGACATGGCAAACCTGACCCTCTGGGCTGTTTGGAGGGCTCCTCCCTCTTCAGTCCAAGGGACTTGGGCCCAGTTCTAAATGCTGCTGCTTGTTGACTGACAGCTGTGTCTGCTGACTTCTCTATTTCTTTCTTCCATAAGCATGCTCACAGTCTTGCTTCACGCTTCCAGAAATTAATAAAGGAAAAGACAAACAGACTACGGAAATTCTAATTAACTCTGATACGGGTTTGTGTGTGAAGTTGGATGAGTCACTGATTTTTAATAAATGGGAGAGAAAATCTTAAAGATTAATGTAATAGCTGAGAACACAGGAACCAGAACTTTGATGCTTGCTTAATTCTGTCTCCCAACCCATGCCATTTGGAGGAAAAAAAAAATATCAAAGACCGTTATGAAGCAGGAAGGAAAAGGGATTATGCAAATTAAAGTGCAGGGGACTTAATCATTACTCCTGTGCAAATGGGCTGCTCCTCCCAGTTTCTCGGTGTTTTAGGGCTGTATTTGCTGAGGATACATTCCTGAAGATAATGAGGAGAGGGGGCATAAGAGAAAAGGGCGTACTTAGGAACTAATTGAGCTCGGTAGGTACAAGAGGCCAGAGAAAGGAAAAGCAGGGCAAGCCTAATAAAATCAGAGGCTCAGGAAGGTCTTGACCTTAGGCCATTTACCCGCGTTGTGCAAATGCAGTGAAGAGTGGGCGAATGGGCAGGGGTCCTGTTTGGAGACTCCTTCCCCCCTTCTTCAGGAACTGTGTCAGAAGGCCTACATCATGGTGGCAAACTTCCTGGCTGTGGTGATAAGGTTCCTTATTAGCTCCAGGGTCTCTGTGCTGCCTCCACACTTGCTGTGAGCCAGGGACCGGCTCCTATTAGACGCAGCATTGACTGAAACGCTCCAGCGCTCTTAGCCCAGGCTGGCGACTCTTTCATTTAATGCAGTGGTCCAGGACTGAGCATCACTGAGGTTAAGTAATTTAGCCCGAAGCGCCCTTCAGCCTGACAGTGGATGGCTAACACATATAGAGATTTATTTTGAGTTGTAAAGATTAAATATTCAGTCTTTCCTAAACAATAAACTGGCACTCTGATAGATTTGGAGCGGTGCACAGAGACTTCCTGTGTTTGATTAACCTTGACTGTGCATGCTTTCGCAGCGCAGGCAGCTGCTTCGAACAAACGTTAACTTCACGTCCTTATAAAAAAGTCATTAATCTTTTATCATCTTCTAAACTAGGAACTTACTATGTATTTACCAATAATGAAGAGACATATGTAGGTTGACATAATTTATTGATACTTTATTTCACACTTGAGTTCGGCGGACAAATATTCATTAATAGCATCCTGTACTGTCTATTTTTCTTTTTCTCACCTGTAGTAGTTTCTCTTAGACAGAGCCATGAGAATATAATGTCCTGGAGGCATTAGAGTATGGCTTCAAAGGGGAGAAAGAGCTGGGCAATCAAATATATACTTGCACGTCATCCATAGTGATGGGCTCTGTAACTTGAACCTGGACCAATGAGAATCCGTTCTTGGTTCATAAATCGGTCCTCTTCTTGGGTTTGCTACATCTGAGGTCACTGACAGTCAACTTTGTTTCCGTGTAGAAAGAATTTGCTGGGCATGAAGTGCAGATAAATGCAGAGCTATCCTGTGAAGGTCCATCTGCCGACAATGGGGGTTCTCTAGGAATCAGCTAGGTTTTGAGTTACACGAGTCAGTAGATCCCCTGTATTGCCCAAATAAGCTCATGTTGGGTCCTTAATGCAATGTAGCATTCATATCAGACCTATTCATATCAGACCTTTCAGGGTCAGAGCCCTGCATGAGGAATAAGCAGCTGTTCTATCAAGAAATACAACCAGAGCCATTTATTTCCCAATATGAGTCCCTATAAATATGAACTGTATTATGCCTGTCTGATGTTGTCATTGGACTAGGACCTATACTTTTCAATTTCTTTCAAAACCATATCTAAAGCCATGGTCATCTGTAAACAACCACCGTTGTGTGAGCAGATGCCAGTGAAAATACATACAGGCTTGGATGTCAATGAAGATACATATGCAGAGTTAAAAAACAGAAGTGTTGTAAAAAGTGAGAGTCTATATTTGTACCTATTGCTATCAATTTCTAAGAGTTCCTCCTATGGACAGACATTATAAAACACAAACGATGCTTTATTTACTTTTAAAATTAGTTTTTAGTTACACATGAAGACTAAGACAGGATCCATGTTGAAATGTTATTAAAAGTACAGACAAAATTTAGCAGAAATATTAGCACTGGGGAAGCTTTGAGCTCTGTTCCAAAGTACTTGCACTTAACTAGGAGTGTAATGAAAGGAACCTTTGAATATTTTAAATGAAAACATGTCTAGAAAATTGCAAGAGCGACTATGCAGGAGAGAGAAGAAAGGGGAGACAGAAGATGAGGGAATCAGTCGGAGGGTGTTGGAACTTGGATGTCCAAGAATGGAGTTGGGTGCGAATTCTGAGTACTTGTGAGAAAACTCCAAGAAGACGAGAGAAACATGAAACTGTTCTTGTAATGGGCTTGCATGCCCCTTCCAGAGGGTGTGGACAGGAGTTCATTTCGGCGGTTGTTATTCCCAGACTTCTGTGAAAACACATGGTTTTGCCGCGTGCAGCTTCTCCTTGTGATTGCCCTCCTCGTTTGTGTGAGTCTTCTTGGCCCTCAGAGTATAAACTTTCTGATGCTCTCAGCGAAGCTGGTGATTGCACGAGACTTTAGCCCCCCTCACTTTCAGGCCCCACTCTCGCAGGTCTACCCTGCCAACTAGAGAAGTAAACACCTGAACAACTGCACGATTTCCATTTGAGATAAAGAGGTGTGAGCAGTAGAAATGGAAAGAACGTGGACCCAGAGAGAACCTAAGAAGGAGGAGAAAGGCAGGGTTGGCCTGTCCCACAGGACAAACAGCAACGAAAGATAAAATAGGTTAGGGAACTGATTCGCTGGGCTGAGAAGTTGTAGGAGGATAATGAGTTGAGTTCTCTATGTAGAATGGAAAAATAACTATGAAATGGATCTGGATCTTGAAAACTGCCTGACCCCATGTTCTACTTACAACACAAATGGGAAAGTAATGTCAAAAACAATAATATTTGTGAGTGCTCATGCATGCACTATACACACACACACACACACACACACACACACACACACTGACACACACAACAATAATCACAAAAAGAAGCCTTCAACTTGAGAATGTGTGGGGACGTGGGAGAGATGAGAGGGAAAGTCTAGAGAGGAACTGGAGGGAGGAGAGGGAGGGGAGAGTGATGTCATTCTATTTCAATTAAAAACATGTTTTTAAAAAAGAACAATAACGAGCCGGGAGTGGTGGTGCACGCCTGTAATCCCAGCACTTGGGAGGCAGAGGCAGGCAGATTTCTGAGTTCGAGGCCAGCCTGGTCTACAGAATGAGTTCCAGGACAACTAGGACTACACAGAGAAACCCTGTCTCGAAAAACCAAAAAAAAAAAAAAAAAAAAAAAGAAAAGAAAAAGAAAAAAGAACAATAATGGTCATCTATATCCAAAAAAATAACGGGTTATTATAAATGGGATATTTTGGTAATGAAAATGGCGACTAATTGTGACAATGTTTGACATTTGACAGGTCACCATGGCTTTAGTAGCAAGAGACTTTAGCAGTTAGGGATGAGTATATTGAAGAACACGTGCCCTGAGCTATTTTAAACTGATAGACTTTACAGCTCGTTTTAATTTTATGCTCACCAAATCAACTTATGTGTAACTTTGCTCTCCACGTACTTTCTACTCCAGAAGGAGATTCCTTATTCACGGGTCCCCTTACATTATCTGTCATTGGTTTGTTGCTCCCGGGTGTCTAATCACCTGCTCTGTCTTGGAGCACAGACAAGATGGTTATTCCTGTCTGTGAGGGGGAAGGCCAGCCTTCACATGGTGGTTGCGTGCCAGGTCAAGGGTCCCTCGGAAGACCTCCTTGTGAGTAGATGGCTGACCTTTCCCCTTGTCAGTTCTTACTTTCCTAGGAACTTTACTCAAGTGAGAAGTTCGTAAGAGGCAACTGAGAGGTCAGTACTGAAGGAGTTGTCCTTCGCTGCCAGGGTCCACAGCTGGGGCTCCCTTTCATTTAAGAAGTGTGGGCTGTTGCTCAGATTCAATCTACTTCAGTTTGGTTTGAAGGATTTTATGTGTGGTTCTAAAATTAGTCTTACTTATAAAAGAGCAGCAACAACAACAACAACAACAACAACAACAACAACAAAGAGAAGGTGAGAGAGTTAGTGTCTTGCCTAGAAGCTTGCTTGTGTTTGGACATGATTTCCCCCAGGCACTTTTAGTTTGACTTTTGTGTGCAGTTGAAACTCTCCCTTATGTGCCTCCAGTCCCATTGTAGACTAGACGTAGCAATTTATAGAAAGAGAGAGAAAGAAGCCATAAACATAGGTTCAGTTTGTTAAAGTGCACCCAGCTTTGGAACATGACTACTGGGATCAGTTACTTTATTGTAACTGGTACAACAGTAGATTTACATCTTGATGTCCTTGATCATCATTAGATGATTAAATTTAGTGTGGCTTTCTTCTGTTAGAGGTACACAAATATAGTTTAGATCTACATAACTGAAACCAGTAATGTACAAGAGGAAGAAACTCAACTGTCTGGGAAACTTAGCTATATGACCTAAACAGACTACTGTCTGGTTAAAAATGGTTACCTCCCCTCAATGCCCCCCTCCCCACACTGTGTAGCAAACACACTCATGGTATGACTGACTGCAATTTTTGCTCTTGAGAAGGGCTCTGCTTGGCCTAAGCTAATTATGGTTGTTGAGTCAGGGTTTTGTGAGAGAGAGAGAGAGAGAGAGAGAGAGAGAGAGAGTGTGTGTGTGTGTGTGTGTGTGTGTGTGTGTGTGAGATTTGCTATGGTAACCAATTCAGGATATGAGCTTGTAGCCATTCCCCCAAATCAGAAGCTCCTAACCTTGCTTTGTGTGCAGTAACAATACGGAGATGGGCGCTTTCTCTAAGTGGTCAGAAGCAGTGTAGTAAAAAGGGTTCCCTTCACCTGTGAGTTAAGATTTACATTTGTGTTTTAGAATTTCTGTTTCCATGTTGTTACTGTGTGCTATGAAGTTGGGTGATGATAGTCCCCAAATTTCGTATTGAATTTCAGTATTCAACACTCCAGCACTAAGAGGTGGGGCTTAGAGAAGGCGGTTGGGACATGAAGGCTCAGGCTCAGGAAGGAGATCAGTGCTCTTCCAGGAAGCTCCCAAGAGAACGGCCCTGCAAGGCTGCCGCAAACCCTAGTTGAGAATGGGCCCAGGTTACTCTTCAAACTCCAGAGTTGGGAGAAATAAATTCCTACAAGTTTATCAATTAGTCTGAGAATTGTGATATCGCAACACTAACAGATGAAGCCATCGTGGCAAAGTGAGCCTGGGAGGGCGGCCCTGAGGGAGGAGAGCAAAGCTAAGCCTTGGGAGGGTGTGCCTGTGCTTGCAGCACTGGGGGGGCTACTGCAGGTGTCTTGCAAACTAAAAAAAAAAATAAAGTTTTTAATCTCACTTTATGTGTGTGTTTTACCTGAATATATATATATATATATATATATATATATATATATATATATATATATATATATATATATATATATATATATATATATATATATATATATTCACCATGTATGTGCCTGGTGCCTGTGTAGGGCTGGAAGAGGGCATTGGATCCGCGGGAACTGGAGATATAGATGCTTGGAAGCCATTGTATGAATATTTGCAATTAAATTTGGGTCTTCTGCAAGAGCATCAAGTACCCTTAACCACTGAGCCATCTTTCTTGCTCCCAGGAATGGAGATTTAAAGCAGTCTGGGTTACACATGGTTTCAAGGCTAGAATGTGCTACATAGAGATTGTGTCTCAAACTAAAACCAAACCACCCCAAACTAAAAGTAAACTAGCTGCTGGGCAGTGGTCGTGCATGCTTTTAATCCCAGTACTTGGGAGGCAGAGGCAGAGGCAGAGGCAGAGGCAGGTGGATTTCTGAGTTCGAGGCCAGCCTGGTCTGCAGAGTGAGTTCCAGGACAGCCAGGGCTACACAGAAAAACCCTGTTTTGAAAAAAACAAAAAAAAAACAAAAAAACAAAAAAGCTGGATTCCTGAAAATTTTCTGGGTCTGAGTTAACAATTGTGATGTCTGTTTAGGCTATTTTTATTTGTCTCCATTTACCTGAAACAGGGAGTACAGATGCTTTCCTGTGGTTTGCTGGAGACAATATGTTGTTAGCGCATAAGGTTTAAGAGTTTTGTGTGGTTCTAAAGCATGGGACACAGGCCTGCTTGTGCTGGAGTCACAGGCAGAGGGTACAGAGGGCCAGCCTAGGCTACTTGGTGAGGTTGAGCATTTGCAGAAGTTGGCATGAGACTGGAGGTTCCAAGTGTTTTCTGTGTTTTTTATGAAAGACTGGTTGCCCAGCAATGCTGACTCTTTTCATTTCCTGAAAGAACAGGTAAGAGTGAGAAAAGCACAGGGTGAGGCAGAGGAGTCGCTGGTAGATAATGACTGTTTTCCATGGCTTGTGAAGGCTGGCTCCATCACGGCAGAGTTAGTGGCTAGCTGGGGAGGTGGCAGAGAAAGGCACAGCTCCCTTCATGGTGGGAGAGAAGGAGAGAGGGAGACATGTGCACACTGCTCTCGTCTCCTTGTTTATGTGCTTCAGGCTTCTAGACTATGGATGCACCACCCATGTTTACAGTGGGTCTTCTCCTCAATTGATTTCCTCTTAAAAATCATAGACACATCCAAGAGTTGTGTCTTATTCATTTCCCAGACAATTTGACACCTAGCCAGCGTGACCATGAAGACTAACCATCACTGACGTGCACTGTCTGGTCCTTCTCAGACTCTAAGGAAAATGAAAATCGAGGGGTTTCCCCCTTGCATTGTGATAGTTTCCATTCCCTGCAGAGCTGAAATACCTTGGCTCCTTCCTTTATCTTTTGGGTTCTTGCACACTAGGTGGGAGTTTTTGTTTTACCACACCCTCCCAGAATGATACCCTGTCCTGCCAAAGCAATGGAACCAGTCCACCAAGGCCTGGACCTCCTGATACTATAAGCCAAGACAAACTATAAACCAAGATAAAATGTATCTCTTTACAGGTTTATCATCTCAGGTATTTTGCTACAGAGATGGAAAATAGGCCAACACATGTTCATGTTCTGCGTTCAAGGCTCCTGTGACGCACACACCTTCTTCCCAGAGGGTGTGAATGAGTCTCTGTGTCCAGGCTGAGGACATTCAGGATGCCTCTGGATTTGAGGATAACTAGTGATGCCTTTGGTCCGGGCTCCTCCATCACTACAAGCCTCTGGCTGTTTTTAGCAACTCTTACTCAGCCGGGTAGGTTCCTGTTCTCCAAGCCAAATGACTAAATGTATATTCCTATAGAATGTATTATTTCTCCGAAAATCCTTTATTATTGCTTTGCCTGCTCCATCTTCCTTCCAGAAATCTGAAGATAGCCCAGATCCCCCGTGAATAACTGCAGGGTCAAGACAATGGACGTATAACAGATCAATTTAATGTTATCAGTAAAATACATATACTCACAATGGAGAAAATCAATCTAGGTTCTAGCGAAGGACCTCACACAGTAAGAAGGAAGAATGAGAGTCAGGGAGCCAAGGGGGGGGGGGAAGAAATGGAAGATGCGGACTGGAATAAAGGACACATTCTATTAGAGAACTTGAGGAATACATTAAAAAAGAAACAACTGCCGGGCGGTGGTGGCGCACACCTTTAATCCCAGCACTTGGGAGGCAGAGGCAGGTGGATTTCTGAGTTCGAGGCCAGCCTGGTCTACCGAGTGAGTTCCAGGACAGCCAAGGGCTACACAGAGAAACCCTGTCTCGAAAAAAACCAAAAAAAACCAAAACAAAACAAAAAAACCAACTTAATAATTAAAAAGGCATGGATGGCAATAAGTAATGGCCTGTCATTATTACACAACATCACATTTTTTTTTTTTTACGAGAGTATGCATAACTAGTTACGTAACTAGTGTAGCCTGTATTGTAGAGGTGACAGAGGGAAGCAAGCTATTAATTGCCAGTAGACACATATAGTTGGAATACATAGCATGATCTTTAGCAACATTCAAAGAATAATGTTAAAGCATAATATTTAAATATTGCTTTGTACTTCCATGGGTAGACACGGCATTCCTTTAGTTACTTCAGATAGCTAGGTTGAACCAAATTCACATCAATCATTTTTTTTACAATCCACGTGAGAAAATAACAGTATAGGAATTGCTTATCCCGAGCGCCAGAAGCTGCAGTATCAGCAGAAAGTCAGTCTGTGGCAGGCTTTTGAGATCATTGAGAGGCAGAGCCTCATGCTGAGAGCCGCAGAGGCCCCCCGCTGGGAACTGGTGAGCTGCACATTTGCTGGGTTGCTTCTATTGCTGGGCTCTCTGCACTATTCTGCAATAAGCAGCCAAATATATGAACCGAGGACAGGTATATTAAGGGTATCTCGTAGCTTTTGGTTGCGCATATTTGAACTGCATATGAACTGTTCATACTTTACTGTGTTTTCTGTGTGCTTAATCGGTTACAAGGTGTCCCTCTGCTTTGTAAAAAAACGATACCTCAGAGACTGATCTCTGCGTTCCAATCACAAAGGGGGTGGGGGCATGTCAGAACCATGATATATGGAGTCTTATGCATATGGAACGGTCGGTGTCTTGCGGGTGGGAAGAAACAGATCTGGAAAGGCTATTTCTTCCCAGCTCAAATCTTTATAGTATGTTTAATTGTGTGCCCTTAAGCAAAGGCCTCTCTCTTTCTGGTCCAGCTAAAGAGGCAGAGGTTTCCAGAGAAAGTGATGTTTACAGACTGCTCCTCTAAGCTCTCTCTAGGAGAAATGCTTGAATGGTTCCCATCAGTCTCCCCCCCCCCCTTTCAGGGGATTCTGATCCAGATGAAGAGAGAGGAGGGTGAGCAGGAGACAGACATGGTTCTCTGACAATGGAATTGTGCTCAGCTAGTTCAAAACTAGTATTAGCCACAGTGCTTTCTTCGGTTGCAGTAGTGAAAGGATAAGGTTGTAAGCTAGGAATCCCCCGTGCCTGAGTCTAGGGTGACCCCAAAGGAGCAGAGGTTCAGTCCACACTTTGTTGGCCTGGAAGTGTACACATATCCCACCCGCCTCCAGGGTCCGACCACGAACCTCTGGGAGTGTCCCTGGAGCCTTTTCCCATCTTGCCCCGCAGAGCAGCTGTGGCAAGGACAAGCACGGCTTGGGCTGGCAGGATCACCGCGGGGGCTGCGGAACTCCTGCGGGGGGGGGGGCCTTAGGTCCCCCCTATTGCCAGTGGGGGAGGGCGAGCACGACACTGCGTGGCGGCCACGTAAGCAGAAATGACTTAACTAGTTCTTCCAGCCTCTGTGAGAGGCTGATAGGTTCTCAGAGAGCGCGGGTTCGGATGGTTTGAACTGATTGGCTTAGAAGCTTGTGGTAGGCGGGTTCTGTTATAAGCCCATAAAAAGCCCATCCAAGCCAGCCCACACGGGCTCACTTCTTTTACCCTGCGTGGGGAGACTGTGACCCCCCAGAGCTCTGGAAGTTAAAAATCCTCTTGCAAATTGCATCAGGTCTGTCTCTCGTGAGTGTTTCGGGGTGCCGGTTTCCGAGGCATGGGGTGCTGGAGTACCCCCGTTTTTTCTTTCGGATCTTACAGTAGCACAAGTTCTTCTTGGACTCGTATGAAGAGACAGTAAAGATGCTGACGGTAAGAGACACGATCAGGCAAAGTCGGTGCAAAACGTAAGATTTTTTTGACAGAGATTTGACTCCTTTCCTCATTTGATTTATTTTAGGAAAAAGCAAGTATTGCTTTTGTTTTCAGGTCTCCCAGAAACACCTGCAGGCTTGTACTCTGCCCCTGTTACCAATCTGACAGAGTATGTCTTTCCTCTGGATCCAGACATCAGTCTTAGGTTAATGTTTGTTGATCTATGAGGACAAAAATCCATTCCTGTCCCTGACACCATGACTCTGATTGACAGAGTATAGGTTGTGACTTTCCTCCCCCAAGTCCCAGTGAACACAACCCCACTCTCACCAGTGCTCTGAGAGTGACCAGTGGCTCTATGAACTTTAAGAAAATAAAAATAAGCCGGGCGGTGGTGGTACACGCCTTTAATCCCAGCACTTGGGAGGCAGAGGCAGGAGGATTTCTGAGTTCGAGGCCAGCCTGGTCTAGCGTGAGTTCCAGGACAGTCAGGGCTACACAGAGAAACCCTGTCTCAAAAAAAAAACAACAACAACAAAAAAGAAAGAAAGAAAGAAAGAAAGAAAGAAAGAAAAGAAAAGAAAAATAAGACTAGAAAACTGAAGTGATTGGAAGACATTCTTTGTTCTTGGATAGAATGACTCAATCCTACAAGTCAGTCAATTCTATAAAATTAATATACATTTTAAGAGTAGGTAAAAATACCAGTGAATTTTCTCCCAGAGTATGACAAATTTAGTTTGAAGATAATTAAAAAAATTAAAAAAGAAACAAAAGCTTCAAGACCACCAAAGAACAGTTGCTAAGCCAGTGGTTCTCAACCTTCTGAATGCTGTGACCTTTTAATAGTTTCTCATGTGTGGTGATACTCAACCATAAACCACAAAGCTATTTCATCTTACTTAATAACAGCAATTTTGCTGCTGTTATGAATTGTAATGTAAATAGTTGATATGAAGGATATCTGATGGTGTGATCCCCCAAAAGGGGTAACAACCCACTGATTAAGAACTAATATGCTAAATAAAGAGCAATGGAAGACACTATGCTTTATTCTGTTAATGGTTTTAATAGTCTATATATGAATCATTATAATATACATGTATTATATACATGTATTCCTGTAGATTCTTCTCTAGAATATCTTCTTAGACAGGTATGTAGATATAAGGATATATACATCTTCTAAACAGTTTTCTCTCTTATATGCTTTTGTGTGTGTGTGTGTGTGTGTGTGTGTGTGTATTTATGTGTGTGTATTTGGGGTTTTTGTCCTTGTCGTGTGGTTCCACTTACCTTTCACCTATGGCAATTTGCATTCCTTAGTCCTACACACTATGATTATAGGTCTGAGCCACCATGCCTGGCTTTCTATATTTTAAATATTAAAGTCTTAAATATTTTTAATCACAGTGTGGTTTGTTACATGTTTTTCTGTATAAATTTTCCCAGTGTAGATTATATAATTATCAGAAGTAGCAGATAGGATTGAATTCACTCTACAGAATGAGAGTTGTGTTTGCTCAAGGTTTGCAGGAGGGCAAGTTGAAGGCGCGCCCTGGATATCGCGCTCTGGATATCGGTAATTGGCTACAGTTTTTCAGCAGGGGAAGTGTGATGTCTTGTTCAGCTTCCATCTTCATAGATCATTAGTTCTTTGTGACCAGAATTTTCAGCCTGGTCATCTTTTTGGAATTGATAAGTTTCTGTATCTCTCCTTTAATACTTCAGAACAGTTCTCAGACTCTGAGTTTTCTTAAAATGCACATTTGATTGAGTTTTCTGTTTTAAGCATTTAGCACAGTGCTTGGCAAATAGAAGTCCTTCTGTTCCACTGGAGTCTTCATCAATTATAGTTTATAGCTTTAACTATGCCTGACCTTATTTGCATAGCTTCATGCAAAGTTCCATACTGCAGCTTTTAATGTATGTTTGGAAATAGTATTGCCAGATGGTTCCAACAGAAATACCAGGATCACTTGAGAAAAAGATGACCAGAAGCCAAAAATACACTTGCCAGGAACAGTTGTTTTTGATGACAATCCATGTTATATCTTCCAATTTACATTAGGTAATTTTAAATAAAAAAAAATTATTGTCTCAGAAGTATTCTTTCTTCTTACTGAATCCTACACCTTGAAAGAGCATGAGGTGGGAGCTAAGGTCTATTGAGCTGTGTTAATTGGTTTGTGTATTAATTATGACCACCACGGACATGGTGGGGCTACTTTGCAGTTCATTCTAGGATACTTTTCGGAGACTTATGTAAGTCAGGACAGGATCTTACAGATGAATTTATATTTTCCTGTGAATAATGTTAACATAACATTATGTGTAGGTTATCTAATGAGTGAATTACTCCCAACTCTGTGGCTGTAAAGCACAATTAGCAGGCACTGCCTCTCTTGGTGACAGAGTTCTTTTTGTGACTCAGGAGAGAGGCTTAGCAGCGGGGTCTGCATTCTGGCTTCCCCTGGCAGATGAGTCATTTGTCCACTGGAGCAGCAGCCACCACCTGAAGGAAGATTTACCAGCCTGGGCCACCCACCAGCAAGGTGACCCACTCACCTGGTTCTTGACAATCCAATTAGGCAATTATTATTATTTAATTTGCAGATCAGAAACTGAAAAGGAGTTTGCCTTGGTCATTCCTGCAAGGAGCTGAGGTTTGAATTAAAGCAATTAGCTCTCAAGCGTGTACTTCCTGTTCTTTGTGGTTGGGGAGGGCGGGGCTTGCTGTGTAACTCACCCAATTTGAGCTCAGCCGGCTGGCCTCATACTTATAATCCTTCTGTTTCAGTCTGGGATTATGGTTATGTGCTTACATGCTTAAAGTTACATTATTTCTAATTTTATTTACTATTTATTCAGATTAAACACATTTTGAGTTTTATAAAAAATTCTAAATTCTAGTCTGTCCTGAGGATTTTTTCTTATTACTATGTTTAGGGTTTAATTTTTAAGTTGCAGTTATTTATTTTGGTATGTGGGAGTATATGTTAGGGTTGTTCACATGGAGGTCAGAGGACAGCCTTGGGGAGTAGGTTCTCTCGGTTGTTTTTTTTTTATTTTTTTTTTATTTTTTTTTATTTTTTATTTTTTCCAGTAGGTCCTGGAAATTAAACTCCAGTTATCACACTTGATAGCATGTTCTTTAATCTTCTGAGCCATCTTGCTTAGCTTTCATCTTCTACTTATTACTTTAAGATTTTATTTATGTCACTTTACATGGGTGTGTGTCGGGAAAGGGCATTAGTGCCCCTGAATACAGGCAACTGTGAGCAACCCATGTGGGTGCTGGGAACTGAACCCGGGTCCTCTCCCAGAGTAGCACGTGCTCTTCTCTGCTGAGTTATCTATCTCTCTAACCTTCATTTTATTACGTTTTGAGTATAGAATAAAGTAGGTAGAATACATTTATGAGCCAACACGTATTCAACACTCAACTGCCAATTCATGCCTTTTCCTATTTCATCTGTCTTTGTCTCCCTTATTTATTTGGAAGGAAATCTCAGACATACAATTTTATCTGTAAATATTTCAGTACGATTCTCTAAAGACAAAGCCTTTTACAATGTAAATACCATCAAGCCAAAAATAATACTTCTTATCATCTATATATGAATCTTCAATTTCCCATTGTAAGTATTCATTTTTAAAAATATTTTTATTTGAACTGCACTTGAAGTCACCCATTAACCAACATGGTTTTAACTTTATTTTAATGAATGTACTTTTTTCTTCTCCTCCTCCTTTTAAATTTTGGTTTACTGGAACTCACTCAGTAGACCAGGCTGTCCTTGAACTCAGAAATCCACCTGTCTCTGTACTGGGATTAAAGGTGTGCGCCACCACTGCCCGGCTTTCCTTCATCTTCTTTTTCCTTCTTTTTCTCCCTTCCTCTGTCTTACAGAAAGATATATTTCTAGGATTTGTTTTAACATAGCTTCACTGTAAATCCTTGTCCTTATCTTTTTGAAAAGCTGACCTCCATGAATTTATCCATTTGTAGTAGTTATTTGTAATACTGATTTTTTTTTTTTTTTTTTGGTTTTTCAAGACAGGGTTTCTCTGTGTAGTCCTGGCTGTCCTGGAACTCACTCTGTAGACCAGGCTGGCCTCGAACTTAGAAATCCGCCCGCCTCTGCCTTCCAAGTGCTGGGATTACAGGCGTGCGCCACCATGCCCAGCTTGTAATACTGATTTTTAAGGAATTTAAAGTTCTTTAATTGTCAAAACCCTAGTTTTCTGATACAGTTGTTACACATAATTTCCAATTTGTTGTTCATCTATTAATATTTTTATTATAAAAGTTAAAAATTTGTATGCATTAATGTTTATTAAATGTTTCTACTATAAATTTGTAACTTGGTACTTTGATTGGAAGAGCCATCTGTATGCCATTATCAGTTAAAATAATTACATGTTTCTAATCATTTTTAAATTATTTTCATTCTTTCACTGATTTTATTTCAGAATAAGTGACCCAGTTATATTTCTAATATTTTTAGAACTCTCACATTGGGTCCCCTGCTTGGAGACTTCTATCCCAGAACATCAGTTACCCAGTGATTGTGTTTTTCTTGCTTCGTTTTCTCTTGAGATTAAACCTGAGAATCCTTGTGGCATCGATCCCTGCCCAGGTTCCAGACACCTCTGATCCAAAGCTAAGCATGAGAAACCCCACCTCATCCTTTGCTTAGCATTAGGTGGTCAGGACCCGAGAGACGGACAATGTGTAAGAGCTCTTTTCCAGAGGACCTGGGTTCAGTTCCTGGCATCCGCATGGTGTCTCATAACTGTTTATAACTCCAGTTTGAGGGGATCCAGTGTGCTCTTCTGTCCTCCTCAGGCACCAGGTATGACAGTGGTGTGTAAACATACATGCAAACAAAACACCCGAACATATAAAATAATACAAAATTGCAGAATCATAAATAATAAATTAGTATGAAATTTCGTTTTTTCTCTTTTTCCCCTTTTATTGGATATTTTCTTTTTTTACGTTTCAAATATCATCCCCTTTCTAGGTCTCCCCTCTGGAAGGCCCCCCATCCTATCCCCCCCTCTCCCTGCCTCTATGAGGTGCTGCCTAGCCCACCCACCCATTCCCACCTCCCCTTCCTGCCCTGGCATTCCCCTACACTGGGTCATCGAACCCCCTCAGGCCCACAGGCCACTTCTCCCACTGATGTCCAACAAGGCCATCCCTCTGCCACATGTGCTGCCAGAGCCACGCGTCCCTCCATGTGTACATACTATACCAAGGATAACCAGATGGTCGTAGTCTGAATTTTTGAATATGCAAAAAAATTAAATTCTGGGGAGTAGAGCACATCTGGAACTAATGGGGAACCTTTGTTGATCTGGCTTTGCTCTGTATCTAAATGTTCCCTCTACTTCACTGAGTTAGTGTCCTCAGGGCATTCAGTGGCTGCAAATATGGCCAAATACTGATGAGTCATGGCTGGAGAAATCACTTATGCCTATAAATACATTTGAAAATCCTAGTGGAACCACACCTCAGTTGTCTGGATTTTGCAGCTTTGCAAAGCCTCCTGCAACAGAAAATCCCCACCACTCACTCCCAACCACTCACTCCCACAAGAAGCCCATTGTCTACTCTTAAACAAATGTCAGAGGAATTTTAACATGTAAAGCTTATCATTTAGTGAAAGGGTGGGAGAAAACTGCCACTCTGCTCCCCTATGTAGAGACAGGACAATAGGAGGAAAGAATTTTCAAGAGATGTGTCCGTTATGCTCCTTCCTTCAGCCAGACTCAGCTCCATGTAAAATTCAGAGGATCTTGTGGGAAAGACCCAGGAGTCCCTTTCAAGGGCGTGGTTCAGGGGCCTGCCAGCTTCCAGGTGATGAACGATAGGGCTTGCTTAGTGAACCAGCAAGGTGTAGGCAAATGCCCTCCATGCAGCTTCAGGTGCCCATTGCTGTGGGGTTCCTTGTCTTGGAGGAGTGTCAGGATTGAGGGCCGGGGTGAGAGGGCTGGAAAAGGAGAACACTCAGAGTGTAGAGCGACCACTGAAACTGTGACCGTTGTGTGAACTTTACTGTCATTCACTGCTACCTCATTGCTACTGTCTTTAATAACAATGGGCCAGGGACCATACTCTCTGTTACCTTGATTCTACGTTGTCCAAGAAGAACAAAGACACAGGCTCCAGGGAAAAGTAAGTAAGGCTCAGAGCCTTGAAGTTACTAAACTCAGATCTTGAGAAGAAGACAAAAGGTCTTATTCAATTTGCATGTTTAGTTCCTGCAAAGAGCAGGCACTTTGGTAGAATGGTAAGGATGCAGTAATGAGAGAGAGAGAGAGAGAGAGAGAGAGAGAGAGAGAGAGAGAGAGAGAGAGAGAGAGAACTTTGAGAAGAGTTACTTTATTGAAGGGGAACCATACAATAAAAATGAGTAAGCAAAACATACAGGATGCTTAATGGTGTACTGTGTGGAAGATTAAACCTGGAAAATGGAAAAAACAGTGCTGAAGGGGGGCGATGGGCAAGAGAGGCGGAATTTTGCATGGGGATGCCACAGACAACTTCATTAAAAGAAAAGCTTTTTTTGTTGTTTGAATTTGCACAACTACTTTACTGGTATTGAAAAGACACCCAATAACTTATTTATGAGGAGTAATGAGAAAATTTGAGTTACCAATGCAAACTAAAGTAAGGAATGTAAGAGTATAACATTTAAGTAAAGTACTGAAGGCCACACGGGTGAGTCCAGCACGAGGAAGGAGACCATTTGGGAGGAAGCAGCAGCCCGCAGAGTGAACCTGAGGGACATCGCAGACCTCAGCATTGCAGGTGAGCACGGGGAAGACTGTTGCGCAGGAGGACCTAAAGAATAGTTGTGTAAAGAATACCTTGTGCAAGAAAGAAAAGTGTGTGTGTGTGTGTGTGTGTGTGTCTGTGTGTCTGTGTGTCTGTGTGTGTGTATGCCTGTGCGTGAAACAGATAGGCAGAGTTCTATATCCCTCAGCAAAGTCAGAGCTGAGAACTTTCAGTCTTGCTGTTTGTTACAGGAAATCAATAAAGGGCTTGAAGGAGAATAACGTGTCCAACTTAGGTTTTTATAAGATCGCCTCAGCAGCTGTGTGAGAATGATGGCGAACCCCATGAACAGAATCAAGAGGGCCTTATAAGATGTTTCAAGGGATAAGGTCATCTGCAGACAGTCCGACCCATCTCAGTCAAGTTCAACATCTGGGATCCTCAGAGCATGAAAGAAAAGATCTGACTCTCATGAGTTATCCTTTCACACACACACACACACACACACACACACGCACGCACGCACGCACGCGCGCGCACACACACACACACACACACACACACACACGCACGTGCACGCGCACGCACACGCACACACATGCAGACATACACATACAGACATGCACACACACATACACACACACACATGTACACACAAGCAGTACTAACTGGACTACGTAGGTTATATTGTAAAAAGTCTTGAGGTTGTGAGGAAGACCTCTCTAGAGGGACGTATGGAAGATAGAGGACAGAAACGGGCAATAAATATGATCATACTTCATTGCATTTATGTGCAAGATT
This sequence comes from Apodemus agrarius, assembly GCA_964023405.1. Lineage (NCBI taxonomy): Eukaryota > Metazoa > Chordata > Mammalia > Rodentia > Muridae > Apodemus > Apodemus agrarius. The sequence goes on from OZ030014.1 coordinate 49,373,537, forward strand.
CTCAATAAAATATAATTTAAAACTAAAAATAAAAAAATGTGAGAGCTAGGAGACTAGTACAGAAGCCTCTCACATCCCAGGAGAGAGGCAACCATGCTTTGGAGCAGGAAGATGGCACTGGGTTGACGGGATGGAAGAGTGAGTGGGTAGGGTAGGCAGGTGTAAGGCATGAGAACGGGGAGTATGGGCTTATCACTGGCTGATACAGTCTATTAATCACTTTCATATTGCTGTGATAAAACACCATGACCGAGGTGACTTAGAGACAGAGGGTTTACTTGGCTTGTGGTTGTGGTTGTACAAGAATACATCGCATGGCAGTTGGGGCAGAAGCTTGAGGGCACACATCTTGAGCCTCACGTAGGAAGCAGAGAGTATGCTGGGAATAGCTTGATACTGTTGAGACCTAACATCCGTACTTCCTTCAGCAAGGCTATACAGCTAGCTCTTAAACCCACCAACTGGGCACCAAGTTTTGAAACATCTGAGACTATTGCGGGATATTCTCATTCAAACCACCAAAGATGGGGAGATTGGATGGGGTGTGTGTGTGTGGGGGGGGAGATCTGGTTCTGATATAGACTTGTTGAGGTGTAGTTATTACTAGACATCAAAGAGGAGCTTAGGAGAAGGAAGAAGAAAATATTGAGTTTAGAGGAACTTTGTGACTGATAGTCACTGGTATGCAAATATTATCTTAAGCCAAGTAACTATATGAAAAACATACATACACAAAGACATAGGTCCAAAGACATAGGAGAATTTCCTCTCCCTGACAAGAATGAGGCTATGTTAACAACACAACATTCAAATGAAAGGAGTCAGAACAATTTGAGTAAAAAGATAATATAATAGATAGTATAATAGATAATACTCAAAGAATAAAACTAACATACATAACTGGAAAAAAGACAAGATGTGAATCTTCTTTAGAGAAGACTGTGTGTGTGTGTGTGTGTGTGTGTGTGTGTGTGTGTGTGTGTGTATTCCTTCAGAAGGTGGAATTATTTTGTCATAGTGATGGCAGGAATTTGTGATTTAATTTAGAATGATAGATTCTGGAAAGAAAGAAAGAAAGAAAGAAAGAGAAAGAAAGAAAAAGAAAGAAAGAAAGAAAGAAAGAAAGAAAGAAAGAAAGAAAGAAAGAAATAGTAATTTTATAATGTAGAAACCTGGCAAATACAGCCTCAGGCCTTATGGACAAATGGCCAGAGACATGTGGACATAGTATATTATCTGACAAGGTGAAATGGGGGGGGCGCTCATTGCATATGTTTCTTCATTGTGAGGACAAAGAAAACTTGAAGACTTGCTACAATACATTTCTTAGTTAGGGTTTTACTTCTGTGAACAGATGCCATGACCAAGGCAACTCTTAAAAGGACAACATTTAATTAAGGCTGGTTTATGGGTTCAGAGGTTCAGTCCGTTATCATCAAGATGGGAACATGGCAACATCCAGGCAGGCATGGTGCAGGCAGAGATGAGAGTTTTACATCTTCATCTGAAGGCTGCTAGTAGAACACTGCCTTCCAGGCAGCGAGGGTGAGGGTTGTAAAGTCCACACCCACAGTGACACTCCTCCAACAAGGCCATACCTACTCCAACAGGGCCATTCCTTCTAATAGTGTCATTCCCTAGGCCCAGCATATACAAACCATCACAGTACACAAGACTGGAAAGGTCACAAAAATCAAGTTATAATAGAACGTTGTTGGAACCGTGAGGAGGCTGGATTAGGGGTCATGATAAATAAATGTGACATCGTATATCAGGCTATATCTTGGAATATTCATGGAAAAATGGGTAAAATTCTAGTAAATCTGGCTTAGTTAATAATACTGTACCAATGTTGGTTTCAAGAGCTTTGACAAATGTACTGTGTTAATGTAATATAGTAATGATTAGGTTTGGTTAATAAGCCTGTATTATCTCCCAACTTTACTAAGAACTTAAAATTATTCTAAAATAGAAAGTTTAATATTAAGGAGGTAGGAGAATGAAGGTGTTTTTCTTATTTAGGAAAGGTCTTCCCTACCTTCATAATATTGAGTGGGGTTCTGATGGATGTAAAAAGTGTCCATTTTGGTGCCAATACACATCTGTGTAGAAGAGGCAATCAGAGCTGATACTCGTTGCCATGGTGACAGGAGAGATGCTGCTTATAGTGAAAACAACTCCATTCTTGATTATGTGCCTCCTTTGATGTGCTTCCTTCTTTGCAAGTTAGGATGTGACTAATTTAAACACGCAATTTATTTTGTGCCTCGGATATATGCTGCCAATATTGTAGTAAGCTGTCATTAATTTTTTTATGTATAAAATGTTTCCATTGTTTAAACAATAAAGAGACAGGTACAAAGAAACTAAATATACTTTAGAAATCCCATACCTCTAGAATGTATTATTAGCAGGACATAGAAAATATTAACAAACTCCATTTCTAACTTTGCAGTTGACTGTAAATTTTTTTCCTGTTTGCTTAAATCCCTTATTCTCAGATTATTTTTTTTGTTTTCATTAGAAATGGTAACTTCGGGGCATGTCACACCCCATGTCATTATCAAGTACAGCAGTTTTTCAGCCTTGCTCAGGTGCATAATACACAGATCACATTCTCATCCAAAACTCCCAAGGGCATGTATACTTTGGAAAATTGTATTATCTCTTGAGATAGAAATATCTCATTCTTTTAGAATCATGGGAACATGTTTGATATAATGTCCTTTGAAAAGGCATCACATATGCTGACAGTAAGACAAAGAGGGTGACAGGTAGGGTCACTCCCGGTTTTTGAGTGTCTACTTGGCTTGGGTTAGCCAACATTTTTGACAGGTAATGAGAACTGATGTTACTTGCTTTTTGTTTTTGTTTTTGTTTTTGTTTTTGTTTTTGTTTTTAGCTGGTCGTATTCTGCAAATTGATGTGGCACTGAGCCTGCATCTTTTCCCCCCTAGGCACAAATCATAGCTAAATTTATACTGATATCATACTTAATATATATGAATTCCAGCTGATGGAGGAAGTTCAAGGTATATGCAGGTCCAAATGTGGTTTTGTGTCTCATTTCTCGTGAGAGACTTCATTTGCAGAATGATACTTATTACCCAATAGGCAATTTTCTAGTGCTTAAGGAAAGAATAAACTAAGCTCAGCTGATGCAGGTCCCACTGGATGGCAGAGGAGACTTTCAACCTGTATCTTCAAAGAAATAATAAAATAAAATAAAAACAGATTTCAGGAGTTTTTCCTCATGGAGTCTTTCCATTCTATTCCCAATCACACTTCCACATGCAGACTTCATTCAGAAAGGACAGATGTACTGTTTGTGTCATATTTTAAATAACAATTTAAAACTCTATTCTGAGGTAGAGGAGAAACAGAAATCTCCCCTAGCTTAGAGGGAAAATGGTTAGCAGCCGTCTCCACCTGGTGGGAGAGCAGGATATTAAGATCTTGCTGTCTAACTGTTCAAAGCCAGGATGTAAGGCTTTGGGGATGGCCAGGGCTTCCGTCAGAAGGATTCCTGACCTTCAAAAACTTTGACTTCTCATATGGATTAGATCTCTCTCACAGCTATGCCCACCTGCATTAAACCAGTGATACTCATTTTTTAGTTTATATTTACCCAGTGTGAACCAGGGGGTGGGGGGTGGGGGGTGGGGTGGGGGTGGGGGTGGGGCAGGGAAGAAGTCATCTGAATATGGCTAGAAAACAATTAGAGAATAATGTTTAAAGGGTCCCAAATTTCATGAAGACATGTATTCGGAATTTGAATACACTGGTTATTTCAAAGTTTTAGAACAGATTATTTTTATCTTTAAATCCTATTTGTCTCTGTGTGGGTGTACACACATGTAAAGGCAGGTGCCAATAGACCCTAGAAGAGGTTCTTGGATCCTTGGAGCTGGAGTTCCATACAGTTGTGAGCTGCTCATGGCAGGTGCTGGGAACTGAACCCCAGGTCCTCTGGAAGAGCAGGAAACCACTCTATCTCTACAGTCTCATATATTATTTTCTTAAAAGATAAGTATTTATTAGCAACTTTATGGATGAGAGAGGTAAATAACAATTAATAGATTCCATTTAAAATATTTTTATCCAGGACTATAAACTAAGACATTTGGAGCACTGGGATAATTAATGTATGTTGGATATATACAGTTAGGCAGGAAGTATTAAATTGGCCATTAGGGTTTAAGATTATTATATGATAATGTGGGTTTAAAACTTGAACTAGATCTATTCATGATATTACAACGATTCACAGACTGTTCAGAATTCTGATTTCCTAGTTTGGTTTTTCTTATTTTTCTGAAGCTTTTCTCTATCTTTTTCGATGTAAAAGTGCCACGTGGCAAGCAAGCATGCATAGTTTAAATTAATGTAGATTTGCATTAACTTAAAACTGTGTAAAGTTTCTTTTTTAAAGACATTTTAGGAATTGCAGAATCAAGGTGGCAATTATCAACCAATAGGAACATGAATTTACACATGCTCCCCGCCCCCCCATGACAATGCCCCAGTTCTAAGGGCTTCAAGGGAGGTACTTTGACAGGAAGAGTCAGTATTCCATGAATTCATTATGGAAGAATGCTGCTGGCCAAGCATAATCAACACAGATGTCTTAATATAAATAACAAAATGTTCTTTCAACACATTCAGGCCATCCTATGTTTAAATTCAGTTTGTAGCTAAGAATCAAGATGAGAAATGACATGAATTCGAATCTAATGTCAAAAGTTATTTGGTTGCCAGACACTTGGGGATTGTTGGTTTGCTTATTGTTTGTTTTTGCTTTGTAATACACTCCATGTCTTCTCATATTAGATTATTATGACAATACAGACTCATTTTCTTAGACAAAAGTATTTCTGTTTCTCAAGGGGGAAGATTTCTTTTGGGGAAAAAATAAAGTTGTAAGAAAAAAAAACAGAAAAGAAGAAAGAGAAGTTATACAAATAAACAATTTCAAGGTGGTAATACAACACTGCATTTAGTTTTTAATCTCCTTCCGTCTTCTTTTCATCTTTATCATCTTTTTCTCTTTCCCTCCCTCTTTTCTTCCCCGTCCCCTGTGTCTCTGTAGTAGCATCGATCTATTTCTTCTATTAAGCATCTTCTTGGTGAATATTACTATCAGGATTCAAAACACACTATTTCAAAACATGGCACGTTGGCATATTGAACATTTTAAATTTGAAGGAGGAAAAAGCCCCCACAACAGCATGGAAGTCACTCCCTGACCCCCACTCCTTTTTCAGGAGAGGCCTCCATATGATAGGGGTCCTTCCTTGTTTCCAGATTAAAGGAATAAATATACAAAGGTGAAGAATCAAGACAAATGAGCCTTGTTATGTGTCCCAGTTTGTCATCAGTAGGCCATGTCTCTCTCTCTCTCTCTCTGTCTTAATCACATGGCTGCCTACTCTTCATTAAATGCTAGCATATAAACATTTTTCCTTGGTCTTCGTGTCTTCATTTCTGAAGTCTCTCATCGATACAAAGGTTACGCGAGATGAGTTTGTTGTGTTTTCTACTGTCAATCTGTTGTTTGTTATACAGCGCCAGCCACAAGCTTTATAACGAGAGAGAAAAGGCATTAACTTTAATGAACAAACATTCCCTCATGGTCCTTAACTCCTTACTACACAAGCTATATTATGACCAAGCAGCATTCTCTGAGTGCGATGAGATCATTGCTGCCCACAGACAAGTGATGCTAAGCTCACATCTTTGTATCTATTATGCTATCATATGCTTTCTTGTTTTAATTTGGTTTTACTTTATAAGCTCAGTTTCAGACATACACTATGACCTTGGATAAAATGATTAGCCTTTCTAGAATCATTTCATTCCAGGATTCTTCATTAAAGGGTTTTCCTTCTCTAAAATATAGTTGGTAGATACATTCAACCCAGAGAATTTATGAATGAGGCTGAAACATATAATCCATTCATTTAGTCATTAATTAAGTGACCATGTTCTTGCTTTATAGAAGAAGTAGTATATCTAAGTAAAACATTTGGAAAGTGGGCTATAATATGAAATAATCTTTGAGAACCAGGAGAGATTTCTGTTTCAGAAAAGACTAGACACCTTTGATTGTAACGACTCTGTTTCCCCCCTAACTCCTTATGGGCACCTCTCACAGACAAGGGTTTTCTACTTTAGTTCTTTTAAGAGGTGCAAAGTTGGCAGAGATGACTGTGTGTCCTTTATGTGTCACGCTGCAATGCTGCCGGTTAAGATGCAAAGCTGTAATGTTTTGAGTTCTTGGGCTCCAGCTTGTGGTGCTCTTTTGAAGGTGGTTGCGTATTTACAGTGTGGATGTGGGGGGGAGGGCTATCTGGCAGAAGTGGATCATTTTGGGTGGGCAATTGGAGACTGTAGCTGCCTCTGGTTCCAATCTATACTTTCTGCTCCCTGATCTACTTTGATATGGTGGCCTCAATGACACTCCTAGCATGGAACCACTCCACCATGCTATGAGGGCTCCCCACAACACCCTCCCCCCCCACCATGAAGCCACTCACCATGCTTCTCTACTATGGTGGACAGAAACCCCTCTAAAAACCATGTATCAAAGTAACTCCTTCTCTCTTAATTTGCTCTTGTCAGGCATTTTGCCTAGTAACCCACCCCCAAAATTAATTAACTTTGGGGACTCTACAGGGTTTTTCTTGGTGAAGATGCAAATAATTTCTGTTTAGCAGAATATATAATTCTATAGGCTATGATTTTGATTATTATACTAAAAATACCAACTGGTTTTGTGTCTCACCTAACCTTCTGTTTCTGTAGCTCATCACGTCTCCAAAGCCTCTGTGGCCCAATTTATCATTCTTCTGGTAGGAGCGAAGTAAACTCTTGTAAGGTCACAGCGATAATGCTTAGACAATCTTGTCTTGCAGTTTTTCTTAGTTTTGCTGCCCTCACTCCCAGCACCTGGAGGGGCAGAGGGTTGGCCAGAGCCCATTGTTCCTCTGATCTCCTCTTCTTCTGGGTTCTCCTCACCACTACAAAATATCTGTTGTGATGGCGGAGTCTAATCACAATCGATTATTGGAATTGGAAGGTTAGACAAACATTTGTAGTTCAGACCATTTTTCCAGCCAGTTAATACATAGCGATTTGCAGTTTTGCTGGGAATGGATTTAGCGGCAGCCTTTGCAGTACTGAATGTGCCATGTACAAACAGGGAGGGGGCGAGAAACAACCTTTGAATTTAAACTTGGCTGTGTCGGTCTATGCTCATTAACATGCAAGCTAGCTCTCCTGAAGTGATAAAAACTTTGGTGTGTGTGTGTGTGTGTGTGTGTGTGTGTGTAAAATAGACTGTAAAAAGAAATTGTCTGTGAGTGTCGCTAAGGGCAGTAAAAAGAGAGTAAAAAGGGCTGAGGAGCAATGATCCCTTACCACAGTTTGGAGGCACAAAGCACACCACGAATTCCCAGTTAATTCAGTAAAGAAGTGTGAAAAAACACTTCTCTGTACTAATAATCACTTACTTAATTAAAATAATATACATATTTCTAAGTTGAAGGAATTAAAAAATAGTATTGGTGTTTCAAGGGTTTGAGGACAGGCTGTGCCATCTACAAGGATAGCAAAGCAGGATAGTGCAGTGGCTATTCCTGGTTGTCAATTTGACTATATCTGGAATGAACTACAATCTAGAATTGGAAGGCTCACCTATGATCCTAATCTGGATTCTCAGAGATATAAGTTTCTGACCTGAATCTTAGCAGGGAGATTTGAAGCATAGTGGCTATGGATTCCAGTTCAAGATCATCTGGGATTAAAGGCATGGAGACACACACCTTTAATCTGGGCTACACCCTCTACTGGAGACATATATATATATAAGGACATTGGAAGAAGGAAGACGGATTCTTCTTTGCCGGCTTGCCTCGTGGGACTGAGCAACTGCAAGATCCTTGGACTTCCATCCACAGCTGCTGCTGACTACTGTTGGGGAGTTGGACTACAGACTGTAAGTCATTGACAAATTCCTTAACTACATAGAGACTGCCCATACATTCTGTGACTCTAGAGAGCCCAGACTAATACAGATAGCAAAAAGGATCACTGAATTTAGGTTCAGAATGTAGGAGTTCAGGGGTTAGTTAGTTCTCCTACTGTTTTGCTAGAAAACCCTGAGTTACTCCTAAAACCCCACAGTTCTTAAAGTCAAAGAGAATGATATTAATGAGTCATCGGACGTTTGAACATGCTACACATATCTATATGGTCAGTCTAGGTCAGTAGATATTAGAAAGGTTCCTGCTCTTAAAGAGTTTCTGTTTAGCGTTGCATGAAGGGAAAGCAAAGGGGGGGAAGATAATTTATAAATAGTAGAGAGTAAGTAAATTATCCAGTATTTTAGAGACAGACCTATGATAGAAAATAAAATGGAATGGAGCCAAATAGGAATTGGTCTCGTGTGTGTGTGTGTGTGTGTGTGTGTGTGTGTACAGATGTAATATTACAGTGAATGAGGTGTTGAGGGTAAGCCTTCTTGGTTTGTCAACATTTGGGCAAAGAATGAAAAATGTGAATTAATGCATGTGGAAATAGCATCCAGGAGGAGGGATGATGAGCACTCAGTAAAGAAATGTGTGTTACGATAAGAATATCCTTGGATCACATTCTTCTAAGACGGTTGAAGTTGGACAGAGTAGGGTAAAGACCAAGTACTTGGGAAGTGATGTTAAAGAGAACAGGACCAGGGTGTGGATGTGGCATGCTGTGGGGGCGAGGTGTGGGAAAGGGGGAAGGGCCTTGAGCACTTTATTGTAGAAGAGTAGAGTGAGAGAGGGAAGGTAGAGACGTAGGAGTCGGCCATGGCCATGTGGAGAGAGGGGGAAGGGGATGGGGAGAGGGGGCGGGGCAAGGGGGACAAGAGACAAGAGAGAGAGACATAGGAGAGTAAGAGGATGAGCGAATAAGGGGGGGGGGCAAACAGCCCCTCTTATGGTGGACTGGGTTACCTGGCTGTTGCCAGATAACTGTGGGGGTGGAGTCCAGCCAGAATACTAAGGGCTTGGGGCACTGCCCTATGTGACTGACGGCCACAGAATTATGCAGTTGAGGGCCTCGTGTCAGGAGCCTAAGTGTCTGGGAGAGTAACTAACGGGGTCCGTCCCTTGTAGATTAATCGACTGGGTCTCCGGAAGTTAAGCCTCACTCGACCAGAACACAGACCGCCTTTCACAGTCCAACAGCATGCTGCTCCTGAGGTGTCTGTTTTATGTCCAAGAGCTGGAGCTTCTGAGAACAAGCCTGGTGCTGGCACTCAGTGGGAGGGGCAGCGTGTTGCCATTTTTAAAGCCACAGCGTGTGGCAATTCTCCAGGGAATCCGTAGGACTGGGATTGCTGAAAGGTCTGAGAGAAGAGCTGGCTGAGAACATGGAAAAGCAGAGAAGTGTGGGGCTCACGGCAGGCCTACTAATCTATCTGTGTGAGGGAGGAACAGGGGTCAGTTGGGCACAAAGCTGCTCACGGGGTGATCAGAAGAAGACTGGGCCCCTTGGGAGATACTGTCTATGCCATTCAGAAGGTTTTCAGTAGATGTTGGGGAAAAAAATCTGGATAAACTGTTTTTTTTTTAATTTAATTTACTTTTAATTTTTACGCATTCACTTTACATCCTGCTTACTGCTCCCCTCCCAGTGATCCCTCCCGCAATCCCTCCCTCTCCCCTACCCCTTCTTCTCTGAGTTGGGGACACCCTGGGTATACCCCCAACCCTGGCACTTCAAGTTTCAGAGAGGCTAAGTGCTTCCGATCCCAGTGAGTGCAGACAAGGCACGCCAGCTAGAAGAACACACAGCCAACAACTTTTGGGGTAGCTTCCACTCCAGTCGTTCAGGACTCACGTAAAGACCAAGCTGTGCATCTGATACACATGTTCGGGGAGGCTAGGTCCAGCCTGTGTATGTTCTTTGGTTAGTGGTTCAGACTCTAAGAGCCCTAAGGACCAAGGTTAGTTGACTCTTTAGGACTTTCTGTGGAGTGGAGTTCTTAGACCCACGGGACCCTATAATCCTTCCTATCTTCCATAGGAGTCCTTGTAAGTTTAAATTTTTCTCAGCCCTAATTTTAAGAATTGTTTTTAAATGCGTTAACCTCTCTTCTAGCGACCATTTACCAGAGGCAGTGGAAAAGAAAGGTTATTAGAATTCGGGGGAAGCGGACCTGTTTAGAAATTGTTCTTTGGAGCAAGTCCCATTTGCTTTGTCAGGAAATTAGCAGATCAGTTTACAGGATTTAGTAGCGGCTGCCCGGCACACTTGTAAATAGACCAGCAGTCCAGTTCAGTAGTATCGGGATCACAGTGGTAGCACGAATCAACCACAGTGGTAGCGTGACCTAGCAGAAATAGCTAGGCCTCAGCCAAATCGGCATGACTCATCAGGAGCCAGGAGTTCTTTGGAGTGCTTCTCTCAAAGAAGTGAAGATCAGCAGAGGCAAGGCCAAGACGCAATGCTGTAGAGCTAGCTACAACAGCAAGCCTTCCTCACTGGCCACTGAGTCCTACTTATTCTCCTTCTAAACATCACTTGTTCTCCATGAGTCTTGCCTCACTATGTGTCTTGTCTTAGCCCATGAACCTGTCTTAACAAAACTCTGTATGAGTCTGTGCCAGCTGACATCACCCTGCCAATCAGAGTCCTTGTGCCCATAGACAAGCACGAAAGGAACCTGGAGTGTTAGACACACAGGATTATTTCTTCAGGGAGGAGAAAAAAAAGACCTGTCATCTGCCCTGAAGCTGGGACCTGATGTATGGCTGGGGACCACACCAGAGCCTCCTCCGGACCTATATGATGAGCTTGTTTTTCTCAGTCACTCTAAGAGTCTCTCTTTATGGAATGTGTCACATCATGCACTCTACAGAGAATTTCCATGTAGTCATGTCCGATCTTTACCTAGCACATACTTTGCTCCTCAAAGAGATTTATCTATGTTTTGTTGTGCACATGGGATTGAGCTAATTATCACAAGAAAAGTCTTTTTTTTTTTTTTTAAAGAATCAAATTTCTAAATATGCCTAACATAAACTGCTTGGCACCAGACTCTTAAAGCTGTGACCGTCAGGCTGCTGAGCTCTGCTGAACTGAATTCCATCTTGTTCTCCTCAGGTTGTCTCCCTGCAGGCCTGGGAAGGTCTCAGAGACTCTTGCATTGGTGGGAATTGAAATCCACGTAGCCGGCACGAGGATTCCATGAAAAACCAAAGCAGTCAAACAAATAACAACAAAATCATGCAAACCAAACCGAAAGGCTTGAAAACATAGCTACCATGTGTCCCAGCTATGACAGTTCCCATGATTGTACCTGAAGAAGTCCAAGCCAGCATGCCGCAGACATACTTGCACATCCATGTGTCCTGAGCACCAATCCCAACAGCTACAATATGGAGCCAGCCCGAACACGCGTGAACAAATGACTAGAGAAAGCCAACGTGGTGTATATGCACAATGAGGTTTGGTTCAGCCTGAAGACAAAGAAGAAGAAATTATGTTATTTTTCAAGAAAATAGATGATCATATATTAAGCAAATTACTCCTAACTCAGAATGACAAATATCATATGCTTTCTCTCATATATGAAATCCATATATTTTAAAGAAATGGATGGTATAAAAGTAGAAGGGACATTATTTAGGTGTGGGAAGGGGACAATGAGAGGAGGGAAGGACTACAAGATGGGGGAACAAGGAATAAATATGAACAAAGTAGAGTATGTACACATATGAAATGTCAAAAAGAAACCCGTTGCTCTGTACAATGAATATGCGATTTTTTTTTAATGGAAGGAAAATATGGGCACAGGGCCTAGCTACCAAGATGACACCTAGTGACCGTCGCCTGCCATTAAGCTTCCTGCTAGTTCTTTGTTTGCTGACTCAGGGCTTAGACACAACGCTGCAGCAGCGAGGGTGCCCACCTTCTGAGGAAATGTATTACAAGTTTCTGTCCTTTCTACATTGCTCTTTTAGGTCGGTCGCTTTTGGTAAATCCACTACCAGGGCAACAAGACTGTCAAGCTAACCTGTGGGGAGCGAGAGAGGTCCCCTCACAACAGTCAGCCCCAAAGTCTAGCCTATGAGTGAACTGTGGTGGAAAGGGATCCCTCACACTTAGTTAAAACTTCAGGGACTGCAACCCTGGTGACAATTGACTGTCACTTCATGGGGGACTGCATGCCAAATCTACCCAGTGAAGCTTCACTGAACCTCCAGTTTCTAAGAAAGAAAAAGGGAGAAGGAGGAGGAAGAGGAGAAGAGAGAGAGAGAGAGAGAGAGAGAGAGAGAGAGAGAGAGAGACTATGCTATGCTCTATAATATACACATGTATTTGTTTTAAGAGATAAGTACTTGTTATTATTTATTATGCAGCGAGCTGTTAATAGCTGAAGAAAATGACAACTAAAATAAGGTAAATAAGGTATTTACCAATGCTGCTCATGGACTTCGGAAGGCATAGGAGGTGGTTTCAGGCCTGACGGAAGGAGACAGTGACAGAGCACTGTCCACGGACCATTTTGTGGGAGGCTAGAATGGTGGGAAAGGCTTTGTGGTGGCTGGCCTTAGGCAAGACTCAATGGTCCAATGAACTAGCTGTGAAGACGTAAAGAATGGCGAGGGGGGTATGTTTGATGAGAAACAGGAAAGAATTTCTTTGCCTTTGATGATGGAGGCGGGAAGCCCAGAAATGGCTTTAATTCTTGGTTCGCTGGTGAACTTTACATATCCCTCCTGCTGTTTATAATTCATAATGGAAAACGTTGAGATCCGAAGAGTTTCTATAATTAGTTTGAGGTTGTAGAGCTAAAGCAGAATTTCATGTTGCCTTCTCTGTTTTAAGATTCTGGTTTCATTCTGACTGTATTTATAGACAGAAACATTTTGAAACAAACATATTATATTTTGGGGGGTATAGTATCAGAGTTAGTTATCTAAGAAACAGATTTGTGTCACATAAGTTTAAATATCCTTTTAAAAGTCCTGGCAGTATCCATGAACATAATGACTTGGAAAGGTCTGATACACAGCCACTGTTATCTGCTCATAAAAAGCTGAAACAGTCTAGTGAATTGAAGAAAGAGCTGGTAATTACAGGCACAAAACTAACTCTACATTTATTGTTTTATTGTTTCTCTTCCTGCATTAGAAAGAACATTGACTTGTGTCTGATACTCAGTATGTGCTTTTAAACATAAGTGTTTGTTAAAAGACTGAAGAGACATGTCTTAGCCAAAGGAAAGACTTTTAGATGAAAACATCCTATGTAAAATGTTCAGCGTAAGAGAGGGGCCAGCGGTGACACTGAAGACGCTCATCTTCACGACGCAGGTTTCTCTGCTTTGCTGATCCACGCTCCAGGGCATCTCATGGTCAGGATGACTTTTCCACACGCTGCTTACTTTCTCCCTTCCAAGTCCTTTAGAGAACCTGGGAAATTCAGGCTTCTGTCACCAGACTAGATTATTTAGAAACATAGAAATAAAAATTTAAAAATCTAAAATAAATGCAACAGTGTCCAGCTCCCCTTTCCTGTAGAGTCAACTGGCATGGGATAGGACTCGGGACAAAGTTTTGTGAAGTCCTCCGGGTGACTTTACTGAATAGGATTGAGACACTACTAATTCTGTAACGTATTATTTTTGCTATAGAAATTTGAACGTCAAGAAATCTTTGCTGTACAGGAAAAGAATGCAGTTTTCACTAGTTAAGTTTTGGACATCAGTGGGGAGGGACTTCCCCAGAAATCACTCTGTTTTAATTGCATGCACCAGAAGAACTGGTGGGTGCCCAGGAATCCCTGGGCATGGATCATGAAGCTCCACAGGCAATCATGAGAGGGAAGAGAAGATCCTTAGTGGAGGAGAGAAAAAAAGACATGAGGGTAGAAAGGATACCCGAGGAGGAGAAAGAGGAAGGGGGTGACGTAAGATCAGGAGGATGTGGGGGACAGAAAAATGAGAATAAAATAGATGTGAAAATTCCTTAGTGATATTACTTGGTGCGCAAATTTTAAAACCAAAGAAAAAGAAGAAAGTAAAGGAAAGCTGGCTGAAGGCACAAGAGGAGCTTCATAGGCTTGTGAGATGTTACGTGCATTCTGATCTCACAGGAAGCGGGGCTATGGCAAATTCTCAGACAATAGACTAATAGCATCGGTCAAAACCTTTTGATCAGCCTTTTTGAACTCGTGAGTTAAGGGATGGAGGCATCATGGACACGTAGGAAGATTGTAGGCTGTAATTTAAGGATGGAAGTTTTATCTTTTCCCATTCTAGCTCCCAAATAATTGGCACAAAGGTTTATCAAGTTTATTAACAAACTTTAAGCACTATGACTAGGGACATATTCATCTGTTTTATTCCTCTACACTGTTGACCTCACTGCACAGGCCCCATGTTGTTTGCAGTTTGAGTGTCTTCCTGGCTTGCTCTGCTCCATGTTTGTCCTCATGGGAAATCCCTTGGTTATCTGCTCATCATGGCTCCCTTCACCTTCTGCCTCATGCCCACATCTTCTCTTCCTCTCTTGTGGTCCTTCTCCTACTACCCCGTCCCTGGGGCCCCTGGCTGGCATCAGAAGTCCAGCCTTCCTGTCTCCTCAGCCCCATCATAGGCTGAATCAGAAAGTGATGGAGAAGAGTATTTACAAAACACGGAGACAGGTGAAGCTTCATAAAAAAAGCAATACCAAAGCCAGCCTGCCCTCGACTCTTAGCAGGTATAGAAATCAGCATTTGAATAGTAGAATGATAACCTTTACACAATATACAAGAAGATCATCCCAACAGAGATGGCTGGGAACTCATGTGGAGAGCAAACATAAATACCATATGTGGTGCACATTTCTTTTTAAGGAAAAGAATACTATATTATCACTGTGCATGAAACATGAAGTTTTCTTTTTAAACAGCATTGGAGTCACAGCCTCACAATTCCTAATACTCTACTCTGTGAACATTTTTGTGTTTTCTCATTCAACAGAGACCAAAATGATTACCCTATGGGAATGTGCACCCTTAAAAAAAATAGAGAAACTAGATCTTTCTGTTTAAAAATGATATGCTTATAGGTAACCTGAAAGAAAGAAGTCCAGAGGCCTGAAGGGATGCGTGGATGAACAGGGCTAGTGGAGAGTGATCCCACAGACTGACAATATAGCCAGTTCTTTTCACAGTGGGAGAAGGCAGAGTTCATACGTGCTTCAAGGGTGTAAGTGTGATGAAACATAAAGTCTCCTCATCCAAGCTTCTGAAAGGGTTCGCTCAACTCATTCTTAATTTAAGTGAGCATAAAAGAAGTTAGACCAAAGAGCCTATTTGGGACTTCCAGAATAGGTAGTTTATCCAACAAAACTATATCTCTGGTTCCAATAAAGGAGTGATTCTCTCTGTCATGAAAATTAATTGGAAGAGCTGTCCATTTTTAGTGGTCCCGAGAAGAAAGTGCACATGATAAACGGCAGCCTTGCCTTAAATGAATGAGTATAATGGCTAACCGCTTTTCCTTGTCACGATTCACTGCTTCAAGCTGACCCCCCGGATGGGCTGTGCACGGGCAGTTGGCACATTCTCCACCAAATCGTTAAGTGTGGTGACAATGACCAACTGCTGTCTGTGACATTGGTTATATATGGAAGGAATTTAGGAGATGTAAAGACAAGGCAGGTAGGAAACAACTATAAAGACCCGAGAAGGAACGTGCCAACACATTTAGCTGCTCAGCTATGCTAGCGAAACGGTGAGTGCCCTTTAGTTTGAGACTAATTCTAATGTGGGCTGAAAGAAAAGGGCACCATGAGAGAGCGGTGCAGTGAGCCCCCGCCTTGAAGTCGTAAGCTCTGGTTCTGAATCTGCGCTGACATTTAAAATTTGTTGATCCTGAGCGAGCCACCTCACCTCTCAGAGCCTCAATTTTCTCACCTGCAACCAGTAAATAACACGAACCCGTGTACTGTTACTTTCGTAAGTTGTGTGGGTTAAATGATCCCATGTAATAAGTATTTCATAAGTATGAGTCACCTTGTAGCCTGTCTGTTGTAATGACAACAGTCATCGGTGGTCTCACTCAGTTCAACTCTGTGCTTCTTAGGCGAACCTACTCAGCTTAACAACCTCTGAGCTCTGAGTTTAAGCTTCCCAGAGATTCATTAGCAATGAGTACTCATTCCATGGCTCAGTTATTATGTGACTTTAGGCTAATGGTAATTTGTGGATACAATTCTACAGCTGTCCATAAAAATAAACAATCTGGAAGAGAAGAAGCAGACACTTATTTGGGTATGTTGGTTAAGGCTGTCAACTTAGTAGAATCCAGAAGTACTCAGGAAAGACCTCTGTCCATGCCTGTGTGACTTGATTATCTTGATTGCATGAACTGAGGTAGGAAGACCCACCTATTGTGAATGGCATCATTCCCCAGATTGGGATCCTGAGGAGTGTATGAGTGGGGACGGGGAGGTGAGTATCATGTATGTGTTCATTATTCTCCACTTTCTGATTGTGGATGTGATCATACCCAGAGGCTTCAGGTTCTTGCCTCCTTGACTTCCCTGCCACGAGTACCCCTGGACTGTGAGTCAGAATGTGTACTCTCTTCCCTTAAGTTGCTTGTTTTCAGAGTATTTTATCACAGTAGTGGGAAAAGAAACTAAGACATTGGGGTGTGGTCAAGCCTACTATTAATGTAAAAGTATTGACTTCTTGGAAGGTTGATAAGGAAGAGGTTTGAAACATTATGGAGAAGTGGAAGATACAGGAGTCTCTAGGAAGGAATAGCTGCCTGAGAGTTCCGTGAACAAGGCAGCAAAGGAACAGTGTGAAGGCCACTAGGATCTGCCGGGGGCAGCAAGTGCCAACTGTGTGGAGGGAAATCCTGCCTCACATCCTGGAAGAGCATAGCACAGGCGATTAAAATCTTAAGAGCGATGAGAAGAATTCGTGTCAGAAGAAGACATTCCAGTCCTAGCATCTGTAATTGTTTACAGAGCACTCACAGTGGAGACTGTGACATCTTCAGTGATTTTTGAAGTCGCGAGTGCCTTGTATCTACTAGTCCGTTGCATAACCATGAGGTAGTTTCAGTTCCCAGCCTGTCAGTATTTGTGGTTTTTTTTGTTTCAGGTACTCACATCCTCGCCTCAAGCGCTGCTTCACTGAAGCCATCCCCGGGCTTGCTCAATATGTATAGAAAATTTGGAGTTTCTGGTTTCATTGCCCTGCCTAGGACAGCCTAACAGTAATTGCTTCAACCTGCTTCCCCCAATCCTGTACATCTGGGGAGACAGTACAGAGTTTTTTATGGATAACAATAAGCATTTTCTTCTCAGCTCCCCTACAAGCAAATAAAGAGGTAAACAACACGGCTTTGTCTTGGGACCACTGTGCAAACCTCGTGCATGACCACTTTGGATTTGAACATCTTTGCATCTTGTACAGCTTCATACCACTCAGTGTGCCTGATCTGGGATTGTTCAAGGACAATAAGCAAGCACAAGCAAGGTTTGCTTTTTCTTTGTTTCCTGCACGAGCTCCAATCTCATAATCTACTTGTTTTCTTGATAGAAGATCCTGGAAAATAAGTGCTTACTCAGGTGAAACTTAAGGAAAGTCAATATTACGTAGTTTTCAAAGTTTAACAGGTGAAAGGAAAGAAAAGAAATAATACAGTGATGAATTGTCTACCTTATTTGTTGGTTGTGAGTATTTTTGTTTGTTTGTCTGTTTTGTTTTGTTTTTAACCAAAGAAACACAAGGTCTGTTTACATCCTCCTTCATCTTGCCAGTATGGTAAGGGATTCGAAGCTGTAGAGAAAGACTGAAGAAGATGCTGCCAAGACTTAAGGCTATCCCACAGGAAGAGGTCAGAGAGCTGGGCAATTCAGATTACAGCAAAATCACAGGAATCCCAGAGAGCATTCCTGTCTTGCCTCGACTCAGCGGCATGCACAAATGAAAGGTCACTATTGGCTTACGATATTGCAAATTGCGGCTGAGTCACCATTCCTTCAGCGACTGACAAAATTAGGATTAGGACAGAACTCTTTGGAAAATAAGAAAACATCCAGTTTTGTAGACCCAGAACAGAGAAATCGTGGGGGGGAGGGAATGATTGGGGAATAGTGGGGGGGGGAGAGGAATTATGGGACGTATGGTGGGGGGGAACTGGGAAAGGGGAAAGCCTTTGGAATGTAAACATAGAATATAGAAAATAAAAATTAAAAAAAAAGAAAACCTGAAATATTCATTTGTTTTTAACATCTTTATTCTCCTAGCTTTACTTCATACTTCTTTAATTCCTCAATCTTAAAATGAATTCAATTCTGATATATAATACTTTTAATATACAAAGTTAATTTTGAAATTTATGTCTTTGATCCACTAACAAATTTCTTCTCTCAAAAGTACAGACCTGTGAAACGAACTTGGTTGCACAGACCAATTGGAAGAGGAGTTATTTCCACTAGTGCACCCGAGTTCCTGATGCCCCTTTGGCTACTAACTCTGTGTACATTTCTGCTTCTTGCATCATGGGTTTCAGATTTTTGTGCAGAGTTTTCATGGTTCCCTGGATCTTTGGTTTTTAAATAGAATAGCGTGACACAATATTTCTTGTATAAGGGGAAAAATTGGCTGCAAGAAGTGTCTAGCAAAAGTAAGGGTATGTCTCCTAACTAAAGCTTGTTTTTAAAGCTTTGGCAACTCAGAGTCACAGCCTGCTGCTTCTCTTGGTGCCTCTCACTGGCTGTGTATCTTGCTCTTCTGCCTGCTCCTTCTTGTCATATCTGTCACTCTGACTCATCATATGTACTGAAACCTGACCTTTGCTTCTGTCAGACTGAAAAAGAAACTCCAGTGCATTACACAATGCCTTATAAAATTCCTGCATATCTTTCCTAGAGTAGTTGGACAGATGCCAATGAGATTTCTTGACTTCAGTGGTTCCTTTGTAAGAGAAACATGGTGCTCTTGTCATATACGTGGCTAAAAAACTACACTTCCTCCACCTTTATATTCTCTTTTCTAGAGAATCCGAGGCTTATTAACAAGCCCAACCTTTCCCCTCTGATTCGGCCTCTAGGTGGACGTATCTATTCCATTTCCTGGACCGCAACTTTCTGACCTGTTTGCTGAGGATGCCAGAACAGCATAAGGAAGGCTCTGGAAGTGAGCAGCAACGGCCCATCTCTTGAAATTGGCAGAGAAAGATGGTGAATATGTAAATATTTTTAGCTGTCAAATAGACTTAGACTAAATATAATATAGATTTAGAGCTTAGACCTTGCATAGGAAGGATTGGTTGCTACCAATCCTTCCTAGTTCCAATGCTTCTTCTTCAATACTTCTTGTTTCCCCTAAGCAGGCCTTGGGAGAAAGTAAAAGCTATGGGCTAGAGGCTGGCGGTAGGGTGTTGACTAGCTCTTCAGAAGAAGAAGAAGAAGAAGAAGAAGAAGAAGAAGAAGAAGAGGAGGAGGAGGAGGAGGAGGAGGAGGAGGAGGAGGAGGAGGAGGAGGAAGAAGAAGAAGAAGAAGAAGAAGAAGAAGAAGAAGAAGAAGAAGAAGAAGAAGAAGAAGAAGAAGAAGAAGAAGAAGAAGAAGGCGGCTCAGGCCCACTCCAGTGGTTTGTGGAAACAGAAGAAAAGAGATGTTGACTACCATCCTAAGTAGAGGCCTAAGTATGGAACAAAATTCTAGGCAAGGAATTCACAAGGAACTCATGATGGGGCAATAAATATGTGTCTTAGTCACTGTTCTATTGATATGAAGAGACACCATTAGCAAGGCAACTTTCTCTTTATACAGAGGACTTAATTGGGGGTGGGGGGGCGTGGTGGCGGCTTACAGTTTCAGACGTTTAGTCTGTTACATCATGGCAGGGAGTATGGTGCCATGCAGGCAGTGCTGGGACGGTAGCAGAGAGAGAGCTCGGCTCTAGGTTTGGCATGAGCCTTCGGAATATCAAAGCCAGACAAAGTTCCTCCAACAAGGCCACACCATTTGTCCTTCTAGTCCCTTTATGAAGTGCAGCTCCCTGGTGACTGAGCCTTACTTAAGACACGTGAGCCTGTCGGAACCATTCTCATTCAAACCACCACAATCTGCATCTTTCTTTGAGGCAGGAAAGAGAGACTTATCAGATACAGGAGACAGCGAACATATGTATGCAGGGGAATAAGGAATCAACCACAAAGGAAGGTCTTTACACTTCAAAGAAGTGCAGGCAGACATGTCCTGGAGGAGCCAAGACGTCTACATCTTGATCCCAAGGCAGCCAGGAAGGAACTGGAAGGAACTGTCTTCTGCAGGGAGCAGGAGGAGGGTCTGGATCATAGGAGACCTTGAAGCCCAACTGTCTCAGTGACACAGTTCCTACAACAGGGCTACATTTATTACAGCAAAGCCCCAAATCCTAATAGTACCACTTCCCAGAAGCCCAGGAGCCAAGCATATTCAAACCACCTAACCCTAACCCTAACCCTAACCCTAACCCTAACCCTAACCCTAACCCTAACCCTAACCCTAACCCTAACCCTAACCCTAACCCTAACCCTGTCTTCTCCCCCAACCCCTAAGCTAAATAGTTCTTAGGTTTGGTTTGCCTTTGTGGGAAATGTGATAACCTCTGTTCATTTCTCAATGTGTGTGGATCCTTATACACTACACATCCCCAAGAGGTGGGCTATTTTTTGCATTCGGGAAAGGAGGCAAAGGCCCCCATGATGAATGTGGAGAGAAGGTGAAAGAATCAAGTCACAATATTTTTAATGGCAAGTCTAACTTCAGTTTTCCTATTTTCTGTTGACTTGGAAAAAGATTCATTTAAGTGAAACTAACCATGATAATCTTGATTACTGTCTTTATCTCTTTACTATAAGGTAAAGTCATATGACATGTCATATTCCACAAAACTGATCAACCACCGAAAAAATTAATACACAAAAACTATAATTGAAAGCTATGCTTATTGAGGGGAAAATAGGAAATATGAGGACTACAAAGGATATGTTTTTTATTAATAATTATCTACTAAAACAAACCTCTTTCTTTATCACTAGATTTCAGTGAGGTACCAGCAAATAGAGTTGGAGGGAGAGTCAGGTTGGAGTGATCCCTTGCTGTGATCATTTATTCTGTAACAGGGAAATCAGAAGCCTGGAAAAATTCTATCAAAAATCAACAGAAGACTGAAATTTCCCCAAGAACATAAATAATCATGAGACATCACAACCCTTCACTATAGATCCCAGGACAGGCAGAATCACTTGGAGGCAAGACAATTGTATGGCTTCTTTTAGAGCATCTTGTTATACTGTACACAAAATTTAGTAAATGATTTATGAAATAACATTTATAAAGCATTTCACAAGACATTCATTTAAAAACCGTTATGCCGAAATATCAGTTTAGGGCATAATTCTGTTTTTTTTTTATGGTTTTAACAAAGAAGAAAAATAACCTTTAGGGTAGAAAAATGTCTAATGTACTTCCTAGTTCTGTTTTGAACTCATCCTACTGAAAAAGTAAGATATTCTAGAAAGTGATTTGATGTAAGAATTTCAATAACTAGTTTATTATTCACAGGACAATTTTTATTAAATACATTTTCAGTTTCATTATCATTTGAAAACTACTTAGCTTCAATCAAAATGAAAATGCCCATTTCTTCATCTTTATTCATGTATTCCTCATTCCAATGCCCTAGAAAGACAGAGATCGTCTCTGTTTTCGAATGAAAAATTCTGGGTCACTCATTATGTGTGAAAGATGGATGGATGTCCTGGAAGCAAACTCAGATCCAGCTCCACGACTGGAGCTCTCCCCTTGCACGGTGTTTCCAGCTCCTCTTTCTTGATTTCAGTGGTTCCTTTGTCAGTGTCATTTATTCTCCCAAAAATCCCTGGGCCCTAAGCACATTGGTCACTTGAGCTTTGAGAAATAATTTTCTCTCCTTATGCATCATAATGAGGGAACCCTTCTGCCCCCAAAATAGCACTACATTGAAAATAAAACTATTCTAAAAACCAAAATTCCTTCTAATAAATATGGATGGAAATGCAAAATGTCTAATAAATCCTGAGGAAACCCATATGTGGTTTGAAAACAAATTTCCTTCCCAAACCATGCTTCCTGAACCTATAATTTCAAATAATAGAAGTCATATTAAAACATGTGAAAATCTTAGTTCCATTCTAAATGTCTGTGTTATTAAAAATATTTATGTGTTTCCAGATGAGATATACAATTGTCTTTTAGCACAGGAAGTCAACACTCTATTTTATAGACACCATCTGTTTTTGGTTGACCTCAATTTTCTGGATGACAGATTTTCTTCAAATATTTTAAGCCATAGCTAAATTTCATTTGGCAGAAATGTTTAGATTAGTTTATGAACAAGAAATCAGATGTTCTGAATCCAAACATGGAATTACATTTCAATAATGTTGAATTTACTTAGTATCTTAACAAACTGCTTTGTAATTGTGTTGATGCTCCTAGGATAAACTCCTTTAAAATTACATATATATGTATATATACATATATATATATATATATATATATATATATATATATGATGTGTGTGTATATGTGTGTGTATGTGTGTATGTGTGTATGTATATATGTTATACACACACACCTTTCTTTCCTTCCTTCTTTCTTTCCTTCCTTCCTTCCTTCCTTCCTTCCTTCTTTCTTTCTTTCTTTCTTTCTTTCTTTCTTTCTTTCTTTCTTTCTTTCTTTCTTTCTTGAGTGTGTGGAGAGTTAAGACTTCAGAAATTCTGCCCACCATCAATTGGCATACGAGGACATCATGGTGAAGAGCAGGCTGGAATAAATTTGCTCACCTCATGATAGCTGGGAGTCTATGAGAGAATTGGAGCAAGGGGCCAGGGTCCTAGTATAATCTTCATATGAATGCTCTACTTTATTGAGATGAGCCACACTTCCTAATGTTTACACCACCCCTCATGAATATCACCATCTGGGGACTCACTTCCTTGTTAACACATGAGCTTATAGAAACATTTTGACATCAAACTATAATAGTTAAATTTTAACAACTGAAAATATTCTCAATCAGTGGTCAAAATTTTTACATGTGGTAAGAAACAGCTGGCAAGATCAGGGGTAGGCTCATTCAAAGGAAGCCCAGGTGCTGCGGAGGGTGCTGTCCTCAAGAAGGTGAAAATGTTAGCAGCCAGAAATGCCTCGGATCAGCAGCAACAATCCATCTGAGGTCAACCAGTCTCTACTCTCAGGGGTGCACAGTGTAGCAGTCAGGGACTGGGGACAGAGAAGAAGAATCCCCTCCCTCTTTTTCACACTCTTCCATTGCTTGTCCTTGCTAAGACTTGACTCAGCCTCTCTTTTCTATATATCCTTTGCCTCCTGGTTATTAATCACAGCTAGTATGAATTTGGCAGCCTGAACCCATCATTTTGTTGTGTGTCTATGGTAGTGTCTAATATAAAGCCAACTACACAGTTGTGGTCAACTAACTATTTGTGCTTGGAGATAACAAATAATTGATGAAGAAGATGATCAGGACATTCCATCCCCAAATGAGTGTGCCTTGTGTGACACAGAGGCGAGGGAGATGGCAGGTGTTTTTAGGTGGTTTTTATTTTTGTCTTTTATAGAGATAGCCATGTGTGAGCATTTGGCTAGAGCAAAGCTCAGCTGTCGGAAAAGACTGGAAGGCCAGGTGGGACATGCGAAGAGGTAATTAAGGAGTACCTGGAGTAATGGCACAGCTAAGCCAGCAGAGCCAGATAGCTGGCACTAGTATGCAGCGGGGAGAGAACTGGGTGAGGGTTCCTAAGACTCAGGCTTTCCTCTCAGCCTAGTGTACCCAGCGGCCTGGCAGAGAAGGCCTCTGAGCCTTGCCCTCTAAACTGCCAAATGGGCACAATTTTGCCTGCTTGGTAGGATTGTTGTACAGAGCAAATGGAATGAATCATGAAACCTTGTTTGGATCGAGAATCTGGGGGTAGCAAATGTCACTGCACAGCTGCCAGTTGCCACTTTTGAGAAATTAGGAAGGACGTTTTCCCTCAAGATAGCGAGTCTCTTAACTTACAACTGATATACTGGGAGCCAGCAGAGGAAATGGTCCATCAATTAACTAGTGAAAATTTAAAATAACCAACAAATCGGGAAACAATCCATATGGCTTGGTGGTAAAAATTGTGCCTTACTGGCTTTTTTACCCCCTATAATTGAGGAACAGCCGCCCCCCACCCCAACAGGGAAACCACAGGTGGGATTGTTAAGCTATCAATGTAAACAGAGCCATTCAAAAGTCCTAGTGTTATTGATTTGGGGCATAATGTGTGTGATTATCATCCATTAACCGTTTGTCTCATGTTACACAATGATAACGGGATATCAGCTCAAGGGTTGCATAAAACTTTGATCTATTTCTTAGGATTTTCTTTTTTTTTTTTTTACAAGTTGATTTGAACACACTGTAGACTCAAAAACGGTGGGATTTAAACTCTTTCTAACCCTTCCCTGTGGTTGATAGAACCAGGACAGCCGAGTCATTTACACAATGCCAATGTTTG
Organism: Apodemus agrarius; assembly: GCA_964023405.1. Lineage (NCBI taxonomy): Eukaryota > Metazoa > Chordata > Mammalia > Rodentia > Muridae > Apodemus > Apodemus agrarius. The sequence continues at coordinate 49,398,132 of OZ030014.1, forward strand.
CAATGTTTAGTAAAAAAAAAAAACAAAACCTTTTTCATGTCTGGAGATTACCTATAGACTCAGTGGACTGGGAAGCAGTGTTTTTCACCAAAGGCTGCCATCTAATTAGATGTAGAACCATGTGAAGAACTTGATAAACACCCAAATCCCTCTCTTCTTGCGAGCTTCCTAAATTGAAGATCCAGAGTAGAGCTCAGAATGTAAATTTTTAGCAAATGCCTTAGGGATTTTTAACAAGTGTCAGAGTTTAAGATTTGCAGAGAATATGGTGTTATTCACTCTATAATAAACATTCTTACTATAAATATGTCTCAAAGGCACCCAGGAATCAATGGGCTTGTTCCTAGCTGAGCTCCGCAGCCTTGGGGATATGGGATCTGATGAGGCTACCTCGTGTAGCCAGGCAGAAACCCCGATGGAACAATAAGGACACCAACCTTCCTACAAAACTTTGGACACAAACTTTATCCTGTCTACAAGAAGTGTAGACATGGGGGATGGAGCAGAGACTGAGGGAAAAGCTGACCAATACCTAGCCCAACTTGAGACCTATTACTGACACTATTAACGATGCTCTGTTAACCTGTCCTCTGAGAGGCTCCACCTAGCAGCTGACTCAGACAGATGTAGACACTCACAGCCCAGCAGTGGATAGAACTCGAGGATTTCTATGGAAGAACGGGAGAAAAGATTATAGGCTCTAAGGGGATAGGAGTGCCACAGGAAGACCAACAGAATGAACTAACCTCGACCTTTGGGGCTTTTAGGCACAGAACCACCAACCAAAGAACATACATGGCCTCAGTCTAGGCCTCTTCTAACATATGTAGCAGATGTGCGGCCTGGTCTTCATGTGGGTCTCAAACAACTGGAGTGGGGGCTATCTCAAAAGCTGTTGCCTGTCTGTGGGATATGTTCTGCTTTCTGGCTGCCTTGTCTGTCTTCAGTGGGAGAGGATGCACCTAGCTTCACAGAGGCTTGAGATGCCAGGATAGGGGGATACCCAGGGGGCCCTCACCCACTGAGAGGAAAAGGAGAAGGGAAATAATGGGAAAGATTGTGGGAGGGGTGACAGGGAGGGAGTCAGTGAGTGACTAAAGAAATAAAGAATATGTCTCAATGCCGGGCGTGGTGGCGCACGCCTGTAATCCCAACACTTGGGAGGCAGAGGCAGGCGGATTTCTGAGTTCGAGTCCAGCCTGGTCTACAGAGTGAGTTCCAGGACAGCCAGGACTACACAGAGAAACCCTGTCTCAAAAAAAAAAAAAAAAAAAAAAAAAAAGAATGTCTCAAAGAATGAAATATGAGGGTACGGTTAGTATTGGGGACTGAAAGACAAATCAGTGAAGTTGACAAAACCTGAAAGTGGTGAAAGCAGAATGAGCTTCAGTGGCGAAGGCAAGAAGACAAAATCCAGCACTGTCAGGACAGCTCTGCCCCTGGAGGAGGTGACAGGACTTCCTATAGGTTATTTGAAATTGCAATATTACTAAGCTTAGTAGTTTGTAGTCTAGAGTTTACATTAGACTCACCCAGAACATCTTAGAAAACATACTGATTTCCAAGAAATATCCCAAACCACTTTAACAAAAATCTCTGCAGCTGGCCTCTAGGCATTGGTTTAAAAAAATAAATGTGTCCAAGTAATCCTAGGTTGAAAACCAATATTGAAAATCTCCCTGTATGTCAATGAAGAAGTACAGGAGATGGAAAGGAAAAAGACCAGTGTGCATCCTACTTAGTAATACCCATGACAAAATAAAACATAAGATTAAGCACGTAGATGATCAAATACCACTGGGGAGAGAGCTGGTCTCCCAGGAGTGCCGACACGCCTGTGAGCACAGGTAACACCACCACTTCTCAAATTCCTGGCCCAAGAGGGATGAGCCCAGTGTCATCAGGACACAGGAACCAAGGAACACCCAGGGACAGGATCCTTCAGGTTTCTGGCTGTACCCTGGAGCTGACCCTATGCTACAGCTCTCCATACCCAAATTCCTCCCTGAGAGAACTAGATTTCCAGGAGTACTGACACACAGGCTTGCAGGAGGGATAAGGCATAGTCAGAGACAGCAAGACCAACTAGCACCAGAGATATGTAGATGGTGAGAAGCAAGCACAAGAACCTTACCAACAGAAACCAAGGCTACTTGGCATCATCAGTACCAAGTTCTCTCGCCACAGTGAACCGTGGATACCCCAACACACCAGAAAACCAAGTCTCTGTTTTAAAGTTACATCTCATGATAATGATGGAGGACTTTAAAAAGGACATAAGTAACTCCCTTAAAGAAATACAAGAGAGCATACAAAAAACAGGTAGAAGACCTTAAAGAGGAAACACAAAAATCTCTTAAAGAATTATAGGAAAACACAACCAAACAGGTGAAAGAATTGAACAAAACCATCCAGGATCTAAAAATAGAAATAGAAGCAATAAAAAAAATCACATAGAAGCCGGGTGGTGGTGGTGCACACCTGTAATCCCAGCACTCTGGGAGGCAGAGGCAGGTGGATTTCTGAGTTCGAGGCCAGCCTGGTCTACAGAGTGAGTTCCAGGACAGCCAGGTCTACACAGAGAAACCCTGTCTTGAAAAAACTAAAAAAAAAAAAAGTCACATAGGGAGACAACCCTGGAGATAGAAAACTTAGGAAAGAAATCAGAAGTCATAGATGCAAGAATCACCAACAGAATACAAGAGATAAAAGAGAGAATCTCAAGTGCTGAAGATACCATAGAAAACATTGACACAACAGTCAATGAAAATGCAAAATGAAAAAGCTTCTGACCCAAAACACCCAGGAAATACAGGACACAATGAGAAGACCAAATCTAAGGACAACAGATATAGAAGAGAGCAAAGATTCCTAACTTAAAGGGCCAGTAAATATCAACAAACTTATAGAAGAAAACTTCCCTAACCTAAAGAAAGAGATGCCGATAAACATAAAAGAAGCCTACAGAACTCCAAATAGACTGGACCAGAAAAGAAATTTCTCCAGTCACATAATAGTCAAAACACAAAATGCACAAAACAGAGAAAGAATATTAAAAGCAATAAAGGAAAAAGTCAAGTAACATATAGAGGCAGACCTATCAGAATTATACCAGACTTCCCACCAGAAACCATGAAAGCAAGAAGATCCTGGGCAGATGTCATACAGACCTAAGAGAACACAAATGTCAGCCCAGACTGCTGTACCCAGCAAAACTCTCAATTAGCATAGACAAAGAAAACAAGATATTCCATGACAAAAACAAATTTACATAATATCTTTCCACAAATTCAGTCCTACAAAGGTTAATAGATGGAAAACTCCAACACTAGGAGGGAAATTAGACCCTAGAAAAAGCAAGAAAGTAATCTTCTTTCAACAAACCTAAGAGGAGATAGCCACCAAACAGAATTCCACCTCTAACAACAAAAATAACAGGAAGCAACAATTACTATTCCTTCCTTCCTTCTTCTTTCCTTTTTTTAAATCAAATATAGTCTAACGGGAGTCAAACTGAAAAAGGAAACTTCAGTTGAGAAAATGTTTCCATCAGATTGTCTAGTAGGCAAAAGATCATTGAGTATTTTCTTTTCTCATTTTTTATGGGTATTAATTATTTTTTATGTTTTTATTGGATATTTCTTTATTTACATTTCAAATGCTATCCCCTTTCCTGGTTTTCCCCCTCCCAGAAACCCACTATCCCATCCTCCCTCTCCCTGCTTCTATGAGTGTGTTTCTCCACCCAACCCAATCCTACCTCCTGCCCTCAATTCCCCTACTTTGAGGCAGCTATCAAGCCTTCAGAGGACCAAGGACCTCTCCTTTGTTTTAAATCATTCTGTCGACCTGTCTGGAAGATTGTGCAGGTAAACCATTAATTCTGTCTTTTACATGGTTGATTTCGGGATTAAGCACTTGAGGAATTGTCAGGTCACACTGAAAGTTTTGTAATCACTAATTTGTCTATGTCTGTAGTGAAACTGTCCTGTTTTCTCATTAACAGGTAATTGCTTGACTGGTTTACAAATTTATAGTCAGCATCTAAAATGGTCTAGGCTTTTTCCTGGACAGAGTAGAGCTTAAGAAGGTATCATTCCTAGTCGGGCATGCCGAGGCTCCCTGGAAATCTGGGCGTTCAGGAAGTGACCAGAGAATTCATTGGAGTTAAGGAGGCTAGTCTGGGCCACAGAGTTCCAGGTCAATGTGGGCTACCTACAGAGATCCTGTCTTCAGAAGAATAAAAGAAACACAAAACCCACAAACAACAAGAAAGTACTAAAAGATAGCATCCCTGAAATGTTCTGGAATTCATTCACTGTTTCTTCCCACAGTCTTTTTTTTCTCCTACATAAACATTTGCCAGGCTTGGGGCAAAAATACAAACGAGTGGCCACTTACTATATATGCCAATGTTTTGAAACTATAAAACAAGTTTACAGTGTGTTAAATAAAGTATGCTCCATCCTCCTACCTTGACAAATACATCGTTAAGATGAGCCAGGAGCTGGGCTCGGATTGAGAATTCTCGTGATCTTCAGAATTTCGAGCTACAGAGACTAGTCCTTCCCTTTTCTTTTTCTTTTGTCTCTGTTCTCTCTCTTAGGACTTCACATACACACAGGGGATTCATAGCAACATGCTCTGACCGTTATTTTCGCCACACCCATACTGCACAGCCACTCATCCTCTTCCTCCCAGAATGTGCACTGGACTGGCTAGCTCTTGGGAAGGTAGAGCCAGGGACCATGTACGCCCCAGGTATGGAAGTCAACATGGTGATTATGTTCCTTGGGCCTCTGATAGAGGAATGCAGTTTCAGAGGGTATCAAAGTGGCACTCATCTGACATGTAGCAGCTATACATTTGGAGTATTATTTTTTTTATCTTTTTATGTGTAAGTGTGTGCAGGAGGTGTTCTCATGTGGGTTGGGACAGTTTGTTGTGTGGGTGCATGTGAACCTGTGTGTGGTAGCAGGGATCTTTCTTGATGGCCCTTCTACTCAGAGCTCCATGATAGGCCTTCTCCTCTCAGCTAGCCAGCTTCCATTGGGACCCTGACCCCATCTCCTGAGGCTGGAATTGTAAACAGGCTGCCATGCCCACTGTCTTTGTCAGGGTTTCTATTCCTGCACAAATATCATGCCCAAGAAGCAAGTTGGGGAGGAAAGGGTTTATTCAGCTTACACTTTGTCACTGCTGTTCATCATCAAAGGAAGTCAGGACTGGAACTCAAGCAGGTCAGGAAGCAGGAGCTGATGCAGAGGCCATGGAGGGATATTCCTTACTGGCTTGCTTCCTCTGACTTTCTCAGCTTGCTTCTTATAGAACCCAAGAATACCAGCCCAGGGATGGCACCACCCACAATGGGCCCTCCCTGCTTGATTATTAATTGAGAAAATGCCCCACAGATGGATCTCACGGAGGCACTTCCCCAACTGAAGCTCCTTTCTCTGTGATAACTCCAGCCTGTGTCAAGCTGACACACAAAACCAGCCAGCACACCCACCCATCATTTATGCATATTGTGAAAATCTGAATCCCAGGTCTCTTGTTTGAACTGATAAGCCATCTTCCCAGTCCTCTGGAAGCCTTCCTATTAAAATATCTATTTTACCTGCTTGATTTGATAACTCATTGATTACTGATTAATTGTAATCTACATGGATGTATGTGTTGGTGCAGAAGAGGAGGAATGAGGAAAAATAAAACCCAAAAGCCTTTCTTTTCTTTTGTTTTCTTGCTTAGTTCTCTCATCAGTTTCCCTGGAGACTGCAATGCCTTTTGCCACAGTTCCCTTGAAGGTTTCCAAGTTCATTCATTATCATGAAGGCAGTACAGGGAAAGAGGACATTCTCTCTTCCTGGCTAAGACTCTCCTAGTGTTTTGGGGCTTCATTGGACAAAGCCTGCCAATGTCAGGATGAGACAGATTCTGACTGTGCATTGTTCATTGCTCATATTACTTGCAAATAGGAATTAGTCTGTAAATTTCATATATAATTTTCAAATATGAGTACTCTTTTTTTCCATCAATTTTCAGATTGAGATGCAATAAATAACATCAAATTCACTTCTATTAGAATATAACTTTGTTTTGTTTTTCCTTGATGATGAGCAAAGGGAGTTCAAAGGTATTTAACCTTCTGACTTCTGGGTCATAATAAATATGCAAATGCTTACTAAAATAGAAATACAATCTGAAATAATTCAAGTAAAATATCATAGAGAAGGTTAGTCTAGCTGGGTGTGCTTTCTACTTGTCTGTTTGCATTTGAGGTCTTGTGGAAAGTGGAGAAAGAAAGACACAAGATTATAATTTAAATTGCACTGAGTGCATACAACCATCTTCCAAACAAAATTGGCTTCTGCTAGACTCTTGGGGAGCTGTTAGGCATTTCATATGCTTGTTGTAGATGTTATATAGATACTGTACAGTGAACCCTCTAGGTAAATGTGAAGTAGGAAAGATAATTGAGGAGCAAATAGTAGTGAGCACTCCAGAAATGAGTGTATTCTGAGAACTAGGAGAGAGAGGTAGCCATGACATACTAAGAAATATCCTCGGGTCTTTTGAGAGAGTGAAAGCAGTCTTTCAGAAGCCAAGCCTCCCTGTAAATTGGATAGGAGATCTCAGAGACCCTGGGCCTTGAATGCTTAGCCTGGGTATTTGTGGAGAGGGAAAACTCTCTGGATACGGTCGTTGAATAATTTAGTTTATCCTTCTGGTTGAGAAATATCTAGGAACACACTGAAAGCTGTGCCCATATGAAGGCCAATGAGAATAATTTCCAAGCTGATTGTGGTTTCCTTTAAATAGATTTCAGCTCTTCTAAGACATGGCTCATTTGACAGTTAAGTAAGTTAATTTGATGAAAATAAGTATCATTTAAATAAAACAGTCAAGTAAAACAAAACAAAACTTCATGAGTTCATAAAAAGCCCTACGTGTACAATTCCCTCCTTGGAAATCAATAGCTAATGTTCGGATGGTCCAATAACAAACACATATACATATTAAAGAGACAAACGGAAGCTCATCTAAATTTAATTTAGTGCAGATTAAAGTCCACATATATGTATTTTTGAATATTAAATTTTAACAATATAAACATTTTAGAGAGAAAGCAGAAATTTGAAAGTAAGCATGATTACTGAATTATAAATTAATTATAAGTTTCTAAGGAGATGTCCCTGGGTATCTGACTCTTTATTCTTCTCTTTGGGTAAAATATCACATAAAAACAAGGCTTTAATCTTTCTCTTTTACTATTTTTTTTAAACATTTTTTTTCCTGCAAGTGGATAAATTTCTTCAGAATATGCCCTCCCTCTGCTTGCTGTGCCTCCTTTCCTCAGGGCTGAGGTGGGAGTGTTTTAGAGGGAAAAGATGTGAGTACAATTGCCCATGTTTCTTTTTCTTCCATGCCTCAAAGATTCAACTTTTCTAATTTTATTTTAATTATAACATATCAGACCTATGGTGAAGTAATAGAGAACACATATATTATAACACCACCAACACAGTATTGGAAAATCAATGTAGAAGAGAGCCTACCATTAATGTAGGTTAATAACATCATAATACTGGTTATTTTATTTTATTATTTTTATTGAAAACGGAAGTAAAAACATTTTATGATAAAATTAAAGATTTAAATGGAAAATATTTCTGACAAATTGAAGAAATATATAGAAAAACACGTTAAAATTGACAATTTTCATGGAAAATTAGAGTAAAATGGTAGACATTAAAACATTGCTAAATTAATTGAAAAAGAAAGTAGAAATTTTATTTTAGAATTGAAGATTTACGTGGAAAATATTTGTGATAAAACTGTAGAAAAATATAGAATAACATGTTAAACTTGAAGATTATCACGGAAAATTACACAGATGAAATGGTAGGCATAAAAATATTTCTAAGTTGATTGAAAGTAGAATTATAAACATTTTCTTTTTTAATTTATTTTTTTATTGAATATCACCTTCATTTACATTGCCAATGGTAAAACCTTTCCCGATATCCTCCCTCCCCTAAGACCCCCAACCCCTCCCCTTCCTCCTTCCTCCTTCCTTTTTCCTCCTTCCTCCTTCCTCCTTCCTCCTTCCCCATGCCACCATGTATATGTCTCTTCACCCAACACCCCCAACCCCACCCCACCCTGTTTTCCCTTTGTTCGGGTCTCTGTTGAGTCTTTACCTGACCAAGGACCATCCTCCCACTGATGCCCAACAAGGTCCTCCTCTGCCACATTTTTGGCTGGAACCATGTGTGCTCCTTGGCTGATGGTTCAGTCTCTGGGAGTCTTGGGGCATCTGGGTGGCCGAAATCATTGTTCTTCCGATGGAGCAGTAAACTCCTTCAGCTCCTCTGGACCATTCTCCAGCTCCTCCATTGGGGACCCCATATCATTTTCTAATAAAATTGAAGATTTACATGGAAAATATTTCTGATAAAATTGAAGAAATATGTAGAAAACATGTTAACATGGAAAATAATACAGATAAAATGGTAGGCATAAAAATATGTCTAAGTTGATTGAAAGTGGGATTATAAACATTTTCTGATAAAATTGAAGATTTACATGAAAAATATTTCTGTTAGTCTATGTCTTTTTATTGGGGAGTTGAGTCCATTGATGTTAAGAGATATTAAGGGATAATGATTGTTGCTTCCTGTTATTTTTGATGTTATTTTTATGTTTGTGTGGTTACTTTCTTTTGGGTTTGTTGGAAGATTACTTTCTTGCTTTTTCTAGGATAGAGTTTCCCTCCTTGTGTTGGCATTTTCCATCTATGCCCTGTGTGCTCCTAGCTGTTCCCCTCCAGAGAGAAGGTGGAGATCTCACCTCTGTGCTCAGAAGTGAAAGTGCTGCTGGGAGATCAATCTCTCCAGGTGGGCCATTCACTGAAGGCTGTGGAGCTGCCTGGCTCCCTTGTGCAAATGGCAGTCGGAAGACCTCACTACTGGTTTTGAAGCATGAAATTTAACTGTTCTTTTTTCAATTCGGTAAAGTTATGAACCTAGGACTTCCTTTATATTTGGTTAAGACCCAGAACATTTTATTTTTGTTTAAGGGCAAGTGAATTGTTTTGTGTTTATTTTCACTGCCTATACTTAGATACAATTGTGTTGTACCTGAAGGGCAGGTTGTGGTTTCATTGGAAAGGATATGTTTGGTTTGAGAGGGTGAATGTTTTCCTTTGCCAGGCATTTTCTACTTGGTGGTAAACATTCCTTGGGTTTGAAAATCATTGATATTTAATTAGGTGGTAAGGAGTTGGTCAGTAGAATGCAGCGCTTCCGAATTCACCAAGTGCCGGAGTAGCTAATGAAAACAATGCCATCTCTAAACCTAGGAACTACTGCAAAATTGGCATTGCTTAACTTTTGCCATTAAAACCAACTGAAAATTTACATTCTATCTTGAAATGCATACAGTCCTTCCAGTGTTACTAATGTAAACATGAAATCTAGTAGTACTTTTTAAATGCGTTGTGTTTACACTGGTGCTTCTCACATCTCCAGTATAATCCTTTTCCATTCCCCTATGGCTACTCATGCCACAGTTGGAGAGGCACTGCCCTGAATGCTAGCTAGTTCTCTCCAGCCATTATGACTTTGTCAAATGCCATTCTGACCCCCCAGGGATGGCATTCTTGTGGGAAATAATTTAGAAGCACTTGAGAATGTTGGTGGCACAAGGAGTCATCAGTCTTCATGATCTCCTTCTTCATCACGTACATATCATAGCAATTCTGATTACACCATTCTCATTTCTGCTCAACTCTCAAACTTTATAGTTACTCAGCTCAGGTTTATGACTAATTCAATGAGAGAAAACTCTAGAAATTGACCTTGATTTATTATCTTAATTTTTTTCTTTAACAATAGCAGAAATTTACTGAGTTATTCCTATTTGTAGAGAATGCTCCCAGGGAAACAAAGAGGAACAGAAATAATTTCTGCCCTTAACCTACACAATATAGTAGGAAGAACAGATCATAGACATGAAAAGATGACATACTACCCAAAGGTAACAATATATGAATGACAAATCAGTGAAGTCACAGGTTATATCAACAAATGCATTCTAAATGTCTTGAAGAAGATTTAGATGGCACCACGAGAGCCCTCAGAGAACTGGACTTTGTCAAAGTTACTGGGAGAAGATAACAAAGTAGAGGATGAGTTAGCCAATCACAGCCAATCAGAGCACACGACCAGAGGGAATGAGAAGGAGTCTTGAGGTAGGAAGAATGAAGGGAGATTTGAGAATGAGAGAAAGCTGGTGTGGATGAAGCCCAAGGTAAAGGAAAGACCAGAGGCTGAGGCCTGCCAATCAGTCAGTGGCTGGAAAACACAGAAAACCAAAAAAATTTTGGTTGTTGATACTAAGAATATATGGATATCTTTATGAATGAGGTTGTGCCTTACAACTTTCCCCTATGCCACATGATTTGAATCACCTTTGAATCTCACTAGATGTATTGGCTCTTAAAGACTAAACCTGCAGGAAAAAGAAATAAAAAGCATCTCCTGCCAAGGGACTAGTGTTCAAAGAAACATGGCGCCATGTGAAAACAAGCAAGTGAGCAAACAAACAAACACACACACACACACCTGACTTTGGATATAGGACAAGGGGTTTAATGTGACTAAAGGAGGCCAGGGTGGGGAAAGGTCAGAGATGACAAAGGAGCACAGTAGGAGAGGGGACTACACAGAGGGAATTCACAGGTCAAAGGAAGGTGAGGTCATGTGTAGAGAGCTTTATTGGGGTGCCATGCCACCTGGCAGGAAGTTGACATTGACCACCTTGAAGTTCCTCTCCCAGCCTTTGAGAGGGAACTCCTGTGTTAGCCATAATCCCCTCCACCTAGGGTGGAACACTCAGACCAAGGTGAAGCCCATTGTTCTTCAGGGACCTGCAGATTCCTGAGAGACACTAGCCACCTGTGGAGCAGCCGAACTGGATTTGTGGAGAAGTTTTCAGCTTTTGGGGGAAGGGTTCTCCCCCGCCTATATATTTGGAGTCCTCCATCAAACTTTGAGACCTTGGGCAGCAGGTGTTATCTTGGTCTCCGTCTCTTTTTGTCTTCCAATACAGCCCCAGCTTCCCTTCCAGGTAACCCCTTCGATGTAACTGCGGGCCATTACAGTCATGAAGAGCAAAGTGGCCAGGAAATCATTGTAGAACTGCGGCACTTGAAGTCTACATGGGAACTGGATTTTCCTGGTAGGACAGATCGATCTTAGAGAAGCAATGAGAGAACAGAGAGTACTCATGGAAAGGGAAATTAATTAGGACTGGAGTCCACTACAAATAGGACAGTTTCCTAAAAGCCATGAGCCTTCTAAACTTCTCTACACCACCCAACATGTTTCCCTCCTCTGATCATTTTCCAAAATGAACTGTATGTGGAAAAAGCCCACTAAAATTTCCCCCAATCTTAAAAAAATAAAAGTAAAAAGAACTTGTAAAAATCTTTGCTAGTTTTTTTTGTTGTTGTTGTTGTTGTTGTTGTTAGACTGGAAGTAACTCCGGCAAGAAGGGGAAGATGAACATTTTTGCTCGCAATGGTGAACCAGCAAATGCATTTTGGGCTGCATGGTGTTTTGTTTATTAAGATCACTGTCAGCCTCTTTATTGCCAGCTGAAGTACAGTAATAGGATTTTGTTCCAAATTTCACACTTTGCCAAAGGTCTGTTTCTCAGCTGCATTTAGGGAACAGCTGTCAGCTCCAAGCAATCTGATTGCTTTTCATGAATGATAAATCACTTTCCTGTCCACGGATTTGTTTAGGTACAATAGGAGGAGACATCTTTCCGCCTAGCATGTCAACAGAGGGAAAGGTAGGAGAAGTGAGAGAGAGCTAGTGGGTGTTTCCTTGGCACTTACTGTTCAATTAGTGTTAATTTTCATTTGAGTGAACACTGGAAAGAAACTCTCTTCATTAGCTGTTCTGAAAGCAGCCGGAAAAAGCAATGGTCCTTTCTCTATGAAAAGCCATTATCAATCTACCATTAGATCTTCCGATAGATAAAATGAGTAGATTCTCCTCAATCATACATTCTTCTACTTAAAGAAGTTACCCATAAAAGTTGGAAGGGCTAAAATAGTGTTAGAAGCCAGAAAGGAAGACTTCAAGTTTCATTAAGGTATCCAATTAGTAAGATTCAACAGACCGTGAAAATATTTATCATATTCCAGCTAAGCGAAGACTTTATCTGCCTGTAATTTTCTTTGGGTAGGATCACAGAAACCCACACTTCTTGTCTCTCATTCTAAAAAATAAAAAAGGGCAGAAGGAAAGGAAGCCCTGCACTAATGCAGCTTGCTACTTGAGTGTCCATTTTAGAAAAATGACGTGAGAGTGAGTTGGAATCATTCTTATCTCTTGATGCTTGCTCGTCCGTGGTGCGGTTATCCTCGTCTCTGATGAGAGAGCCCAGCAACTTACATGCCTAGCTATCTTTCCTGAATATAAGAGAGGTAACTTATATATTACAGATTTTCACTAAGAATAGTAAGTGGCCTACAAGGGCCTAATAGTGTGGTTTTGGCCCTCAATTTGTAAAAGTGTCCTCCTCTGTAAGCAGTGATGGCCTCTGCATGCATCCTGTGCCCTCAATTTCTGTGTGTCCCTGGCCTCTGCAGGAGGTGCTTTGGGGCTGGGTGCTCTATCTAAGTTGGTTCTGTACAATCAGACAGCATAGAAAACCTATTGGCATTGTTCCTCAGTTTGATGTCAGCAGGCCAGGCACTTACTGCAGGATGCTCCTTTATTTTAATAAGTAATTCATTTAATGAGCTGAAAATGGCAAAATGTCAAACGCAGAGACTTCAAGGATAAACAGCACAATTACTTGGAGCGGGGCATCTAGTGGGCTGGCAGTGCTAAGAGTCTTCTGAAAGGTTCCTCCTTGAGCTGAATTCTAACTCAGTTGGCAACTGAATTGGAAGTGGAGCTTTGCCATTAGTTTTGAGAAAGGTAATGTTGCCCATATTGAGTTTTAGAGCTGGTAATATGAAAACAGCAGGGGTTAGGCATAGGACTGTGGAGTAATATGGCAAATGGATGGGTCACATTTTATGAGAAGAAAGAGGTAGACGCTAAACAGCTGGCCCAGTGAGACATGCATCCCCTTGCCAAGTCGCTCAGCTGGCAGCATCTGGGTCTTGCAGTCAGTGTAGGGAAGTATCACAGTTTGAATTTTCATTTTTTTTCTCCCAAAGGCTCATATGTTAAAGGCTTGGTCGTCAATTTGGAATACTGCAGTTGGTGGTGGAACATTGAGTAGGTGGAGGTCAATTGGAAGGCTATTATTGGTCCTGCTGTGCATATGTGCATGCATGAACATATGTGTTTGTGTGCACACACATGGTAGAGGTAGAGTCTTCAAGGGGATGTTAAGGTCATTCTTTTCTCTTTTTTCTGTTTCCTCCTTGCCATGAGAGGACCAGACTTCCCCTCCCATATACTCCTGCCGCAGGTTCTGTGCCATCACATTGTTAAAGCAACAGGGACCAATGACTGTGAACTGACATCTCCAGAGCAACGAGTCACATCACACAAAGCCTCTCCTATATGTGGTGGTTATCGTTAAGTCACAGCAATGCAAAATTGGCCAACACAGGAACCCTCCTTGAACTGGTAGTGGCTTTAGCCCTGCTATCCATTATAGGTTTGTTTTTGTGTGTTTAGCTTTAGATTCTAAGATTTTATGATAAAAAAAAATAGCCCAAAAGTAGTACTTTTTGGTGGTAGTACCTTTTGCAAGGTAATACCTTTTTGCATAGGAAGCTGTGATCATTGTTTTCCTTCGCTGGCCATGATGGTAAGTAGCAATACTTTCATTGGATTGAGAAATCTCAAGCAGATTTGTAAAGCTCACTTCTGGGTGTGTCTGGGATGACTTCTCTGGAGATAATTAGATCATGGGACTCTGATATAATGAGTTCTTTGATCCCTTGATCATTTAGAATATGATGGTCTTGGTAGGAGGTGTGAACAGCGGAGCTCAGCTGTGTGCCTCAGTGGGGCTGTGTACTTATGGGCTGTTGTTGGCGTCTCCCTGTACTGTTCTCTGTGCCTTCTGTTTGCCATCAGAACAGTCCCTGTGGTGGTTTGAATGTGCTAGGCCCATGGAAAGTGACCCTATTAGGAAGTGTGGCCTTGTTGGAATGGGTGTGGCCTTGTTAAAGGAAGGGTCACTGTAGAGGCGGGCTTTGGGGGGCTTGAGCTCTGCCTGATGAGAAGTAGATCCCCCTCCTGCCTGCCTGCACAAGACAGTCTCTTTCTGGCTGCCTTTGGATCACGATGTAGAATTCTCATCTCCTTCTCCTGAACAGTATCTGCTTGCAGGCTGTCATGCTTCCTGTTATGATGATAATGGACTGAACCTCTGAATCGGTAAGTCAGCCCCCAATAAATGTGTACTTTTAAAAGAGTTGCCATGGTCATGGTGTCTCTTTACAGTGATGAAAACCCTAAGACATCCCCCCCCCCCCCCCAGTTAGGGTGCTTATGATGGATCTTACCTACGGAAGCAAGTAACCATGGACTGAGGCTCCTGAAGCTGTAAATCAAGAAACCCCTTTCCCCTTCAAGTTGTTTCTGTCAGGTAATTTGGTGAGAATCAAGAGTTCTTATGAATACACGGCTGCAATTGACTTGTAAGTCCAAGTTCCGTGGGACAGATGAGCTAATTAGCCTGAAGACAAAGGGAAGGTTTATAGTAATTCTAAGTTTGCGGGATGGCTCAGTTGATAAAACATTTGCTCTAAGAGAGTAAGGAAGAGAGTTCAGAGCCCAGAACTCATGTAAATGTCAAGGGGGTGGTGTGACCCACCTATAATTCCAGTGCTTGGAAGACCAAGACACTGACTTCCCAGAGCAAGTGTGCTAGTTAAGATTAGCTATATTGGCAACAAACTGGGGTCAACTGAGAGACCCTGACATGGGAGAACAGTGGAGAGAGACTGCAGATGTCAATCTTGGGCCTCACATATATGTGCATACATATGTGCATAGACCTACACACATGTGAACGCATGTCCATCCATGTACACCAGAGACACACATATGCAAAAAGCAAAGCATACAGTAATTCTATTGATCCAACAATATTTTAACAATTGAGTTCTGGTAGGCACTAGACACTGCCTAAGCAATTACTATGAAGCAATGAAGACAACAGAGCAAACAGCAACAAACTAACAAAAACTCCATTAAGTTAAACTTCTCTATTAATTCACTGAAACACGGTTGTCTTGCCGTTGATTGTGTCTGTTTGGTGCAGGCTCCACCCATTCCAATTAGCTTCTTCTTCCTGTGGCAGAATTTAATTAACACTGGTATTGCTTAGCTTTCTCCTATATCTCTGGAAAGCTCAGCAACATGCTCACTGCTCATAATCCTTTCTTGTTTTGCCCCCGAATCTGGGTTCTGGGCCTCTTTGGCCTCCTGCACGACTGTATGATGCTGACTCACACATGGTGTCGACTGGCTTTGCTTCTGAGAGCGACCATGTGCATGGCTGGGCTCCCATTGAAATGTGGGAGCTGCGGTTTGGGGGCGTAAAGCACTCTATTTTCTCTCCTGCTTAGAATTCTAAAGCTCAATGGCCAACATCTGTCATCCTTAGCTTTGGAAAAATTTTAATTACCCTTTAAAAATGATTACAACTATAATAACATTTATTACTAAGATTTTAGAAAATGTAAAAGTGTAATGAAAAAAATAAAAATAACCCTGACTCTAAGTTAACCATTAGTAGTCGATTTGCATATATTTTATGATAGATGCGGCTTCACTTCCTGCTTATGTGTAGCCATCCACAGTGTATTGTGATAATAACCTTTATTGTTAAAAAAAGGCTGCAGGATCTAATTTTAAAGACTGTAAGATTCAATCATGCTCTTTTGTATAACTTATTTTAATCAATATTTTATTATTGGAAAGAGTTTCTAACTCATTAGTCTTGAAAATTCTGCTGACAGGACTCATGCTACATATTCCAAATCTTTTTTTTTTAAATGAATATCTTAAATTTTTTGAGAAATCAGGTTATTGGACTAATTAGTGTAATGTTCCTAAATCTGATGCTCTCTAATTACTCTCGGGATGGTTGGAAAACTCTCTCACTCAAATCAAGTATTCACGTTTCAGAGCATTTGTATCAACTAAAAAAGAAACCTCACTATTATTTTACAGTCCAGTTTGTTAGAATGTCTTATTGACATTGATGCATGTTCTGCTGGTCAGACTTTTTGTCTGGAGTCTTCAAGGTTTAGTTAGTGCAGATTTCCTAAAGCTGGAGACCAAGATCAGTCCAGAGTGGAAGATACCATGACTGGAAGATACCAGCTATGAAGCAAAGTAGAAGTTTGGAGAGCCTGGTAAAGGGGGTGTAGCATAATAATGGGGTAACATGCACAAAAGCACAGGGTTTGATCTACAGTTAAAAATAAAGAAGACAGGATGAGCAACTCTAGTGAACATCTTGATTTTAACTCAGTGTGAGTTCAGCTCACTGGACTGACTGGATTTTTGACCTCCAGAAATGTAAAACAATAAATAGCAAATAGATTTAAAACTCTAAAGTTTGTGGTATCTATAATTATAGATGTAGTTTGAAACAAGTGTGTCATATTTTATGTTTTCATTTTTCTTATTGATACATAAATAATTTTTTTATGGTTATCAACTTGCCATATATGTTGCAAATATATTTCCAAGGTCATAGCGTGCTATTAGATGCTTTTGTGTGTGGGCATGGGGTGGAGATGGTTCCTAGTAAAATTCTGTAGTTAGTTTTTGATTTTTATGTTACATTAAAGTTTATTTCAATGATATACAAAATTTCAAATTTTATGCAGTCAAATCTCTGTCTCTTCTTTGGTGATATATTCGTTTGCTTTTAAATCAGTTTTATATCTACTGATGTTACTTCTAGCATTTTTATAGTATGCAGTTTTTCATTTATTATTCTTCATTATGATTTTATAATTTCAGTCCTATTTCAAGGGTACCTAGTTTATACTATTAATCTGTCAAACCTTGTGCTATTATCGCATCATTTAAATTATTGTAGTTTCATAAGAGTTTTTATGTCTATAAGGCCAAGTCCACATTCATTACTTTTTTTTAAAAAACATTTTCAAAGCTGGTGCTAACATTTTATTTTCTTGATAAATCTTAGACTCATGTAGATAAAAATGAAAGGCTTCATTTGAAATTTGTAATTATTATGTACATTATTTAGAAAGAATGACATCTTTCAATGAACTTTTATTAGAGAATACTATATTTTTATTATTAATTTTATAATGTAAAATAACGCATTTAGTTGTGATATTTTCATGCATGTATATCTTTATTTGCTCCATCATTGCTTTCCCCAATTATGTTTCCTCTCTTGCTGATCTTTTTCTTCTCTCCAAGACAGACTTTCCTCTACTTCATCTCACTGAAAACTTTTAGATCATACACACTGATGTACTCTAGTTCCCTTTCATGTTTCCCCCATCATTTAGGATTCCCACTACTTCCTAATAGCCCCCATGTAACATCTTTCATCCATGTGTGCATGTATAAATATAAATTTATACTGCCAAATTCTACTAGACATCTAAGGAAGATCAGACACTATACTCTTTAAATTGTTCCATAAAATAGAAAGAGAAGGGAACAGTACGAATTTATTCTATGAAGCTAACATTACCCTGATACTAAAACTAGCTATGGGCATAACAACAACAACAACAACAACAACAACAAACAACAGACCAGTTTCCCTGGTGAACATAGATGCAAATATTTCCAGTAAAACTCTTACAATCCAAACACAAGGGAATGCTTGGAAAGTCATATACCATGTTGAAGTTGATTTCATTTTACTGGTGCAAAAATGACTCAAATTAATAAATGCAATATGGCACACATATATAGACTTTAGGACAGTAATCACACAATTCATCTCATTTAACACAGAAAAAGCCTTATGACTTTCACGTAAGTCAACATCACTTTAATAGAAACTCTGAAGAAATTATAATAGGAGGAACATATGTTAACAAAACAAAGGTTACATATGAAAAACTTATTACTGATGGTGTAGCAAATGGAGAAAAACTGATAGTATTTCCTTTAAAATCAGTAATGAGATAAAGCCTGCCACTCTCTACTCATATTTGATATAGTGCTTGAAGTCTTAGCTAAAGCAATAAGACAAGAGAAAGAAATAGTAGAGATATAAACAAACAAAGAAACAGTAAAAATATTTATATTGATAGAGAAGATTCTAAAGTTATAGTCAGAAAACTTTTAGATCTGATACACACTTTCAATTTACAAAAGTCAGTGCCTGTAAACCAATAATAAATTTGCCAGGAAATAATGAGAAAAATCTCATTCATAATAGTTTAAAAGAACAAATTCAAGCTCAATCGAGAAAATTATGCCTTGATAAGATTGAGCTGTAGGCCACCCTTAGGACATTGTCTTAGTTAGGGGTTTACCTCTGTGAACAGACACCATGACTAGGGCAACTCTTATAAAGTCAACATTTAATTGGGACTGGATTGCAGGTCAGACCATTTTCATCAAGGTGGGAGCAGGACAGTGTGCAGGCAGACATGGCACAGGAGCTGAGAGTTCTACATCTTGTTCTGAAGGCAAACAGGAGAAGACTGGCTTCCTGGTAGCTAGGGTCTTAAAGCCCACACTCATAGTGACACACTTCCTCCAACAAGGACACACTGACTCCAACAAGGCCATACCTAATAGTGTCAAGCATATTCAAACCATCACAGACATTTTCTTAATTATTTATTTATTCTCAATTGTATAACGATTACAAACTCATTCTATAATGATATTGTTATCCTAATACCAAAATCACATTATGTGCATGATGGGCAAGGCTAGTCCACTGTGGGTGGTGCCACCTTTTGGCTGGTGGTCCTGGGTTCTGTAAGCTCAGCAAACTATGAGGAGCAAGACAGTAAGCAGCACCTGCCCATGGTCTCCGCATCAGCTCCTGCCCTGTTTAAGTTACTGACCGAACTCTGATGCACTGTGATATGGAAGTGTAAGCTAAACCAACCCTTCTTACCCAAGTTGCTTTTGGTCATAGTGTTTCATCACATTAATTGAAAATCTAAGACACCATTTAATACCATAAAAAGACACACTATAGAAAATTCACTACAGAATCAATGCAATCCTTATTATAATTCTAATGATTATTATTCAACAAACTAGAAAATAAATCCTAAATTTCATATAGAAGTCCAGAAAATTATAAATACTTGAAGAATAAAGGTTCCTAGGCTGAAAGAATAACACTTTAGGCAGCTTAATACCCTATTTGAAATTATACTACGCGGCCATAGTAGCAAGAAAATGGTGGTACTAACACAACAATCAATTCAAAATGGACCTAAGACCTTAACCTAACACTTGAAGCTTTGAAACTGCTAGAGGTATGGTGTTTGTTTGCAAATTAAAACACCATATTACTGCAAAGTGGTCTTCTTATTTATGTAACTTTAAATGTTATTCAATAAGATTAATTTTAAGGGTTTTACAAGCTGTGCTGTTATTAGGCTTAATTGTTTATGATATATACTAATTTTAAGTGACTTATTAGAAGTGTTTTTTGTTTACATGTCATTTTTTGAAGTTTACTTATGAAGTTTCAGCAATAGATTCTCCTTTTTTTTTTTAACTGTACAGTGAAACTTCATGCAATGGTGGAGATTTTATATAGTGTCTCCTAAAAAAAAATGTCTTTCCTTGATTTCAACCCTTTAAAGTACTGGATAGAGTTCCAGGACTGTGTTAAATATTAAGAGCAGCACAGTGCATCACCATTGTATCCTTGTTGGGCGTTACTTTTAAAGCATTGCTTGTTCAGAGTGGTGATGGTTCTAGGGCTGTCCTATTCTTCCTCTTAAGGATGACATTAATCGATGAAAAGCACTGATTAAAATTATTCTTATTTTCTTTTGTTTACACATTGAACTAATAATGTATGAATGAATTTTTCTGAACAACACACCAACTTATTTTTCTAGCATAAACTCTATTTTGATTATTAAACGTTCTTTGCTGTATTATGTCATAGAGTGTTATTTGATTGTTTCACATTTTTTATCATTTGGGAATCCGTACTTTCCAATGTGACAGCATGGAAATTTTAGTAATATCTTCCCTTCATCATAGTTGGGCCTGCAGTATTGTTTAGCTTCATAAAATACATTTGATGTTTTATGTTCTTTCTTATTCTTCAAGATTATGCTTTATGAAGACTTGAAAGGATTTCCCCATACAACCAGCTGCTTGAGGTCAGCTTTGGAGTTATTCAATTGCTTTTATGATTTTCTCTAATCAGAATTCTTGGTCCTGAGCCATGTGTAGTTATTTATGTATTGATTTATTTTTCTCAAAAATGGTTTCATTTTCATTATGATCTCCGTGAATCAGTTTTCCAAAGCAAGATTGGAGTAACTATGCTTTTAAAACCTCCCAAAAATATTATACAACCATTCTCAGTCTGGAAGCATGGGGACAATGTAATGGCTTGTAGCTTAAATCTGGAAAAGTGCTGATGAAGAGCTAAACATATTTTTAAAAATTAGCAAACATTTCTTTATATACTTTATATTCTCTCTCCTTATATTACTAACATGTGGCTTAATTTTTTCATTAGATTTGTTATAATTTTTCCCAAAGATCCAGTTGTTGGCTTTAATTCATAATTTTAATATGATTTTACTTACTAATTTGATTATACTTGCTTTTATTTTTATTATTTCCTTCCCTCAAATTGTATTATTATTATTATTTTTATTTTTAGTTAAAGTCTTTCTGATCTTTTTGAACACTGTATTTAATCCATCTCAAAGGGAATCATAGGGCTACCTAATAGAGTGGATGGACTAAGGTGAAGAAGGAGGGCAGGGCTAGTGAAATCAGCTTCAAAAGCTGTGTGGACAGGATCAGGATCGGCTGGGAGTTCAACAGCAGAGATTTCATTTAAATAGGCACCACTAGCATTTATCAGCACCAGTGCTGGAAACTACATACAGTACTGCATTGCTTGGGCAATTTTCAAAAGTAACTATTGTTCACCAGATGTAATAGTCATCTCAGAGGTTTATTGCTGAATAAGCTTACCCTTTCTAGCTCTGAACTCTGTCTGGTTGGATCAACTCGGCTGTTCTGGCTCAAACTCCCGTCTAAGATGACTGGTTCAATCTGGCTTCTCTAGTCTTCTCACTGAATTTCTTTGCTTGACCTCAGACTAACTCTGGCATTTTGTTCTAATCTCTTGGTTCCTTCTTATTCTCTGACTTCAACTGCCTCTGCACAAACTTAGGAACAGACTCAGCTCCACTGCACAGCACCCACCTAACTGACCTGAACTGCACTGAACGCAGCTCTTCTGAATGGACTGACTTTCCCTGAGCGGCTTTTAAGTAGCCTTTCCTGTCTTTTCTATCTGTTTTAAGGAGAGTTGGGTGTACCCTATCTCTGACTCACTCTGCCAAATCTTTCTCTGATTCATCACTTTATCTGCCCCTCAATTTGATGTCACTTTTAAATGTGACTGCTTCCTTCTATAAACTAACTTTATCTTCATTGTTTGGGATTAAATGTGTGTACTAAGGGTGTGTCTGTATTCAAGGCAGAGGGATTAAAGGTGTGTCATTCCAGCCAAATCATACAGATCTAGAAGATCTTTGGATATGATTCTTTGCCAGAGCAGCCATGTTGCTTGATTAAAATTCCTCTAGCGCAATCTTACCTTACAGGGTGCCTGGAGTCCATTCTCTTGAGAAAACAGTTATTCTAGTAAATCTAGTCTCTGGTTATCAAGTATCTGTGGAGGAACTACCATGAGTACTGTAGGTGGAGCAATGTCCCTGTGCAGGAGACCAGAACATGCAAGAGGAACAGAAATGCTTTGAGTATTTGGTTGCCAATGGCAACTTAGTTGAAGGGTCACAGGATCTGGAATTAAACAGCTTTCTAGAAGACAGGACTTGGGCTAGATCTGAATTCAGGAATATGTGTAAGGCTCAGCTACAATTAAACAGGTATGAAAAGACTATGTAGACAGAGCCTTACAGAGTATGGTGCGCACCAAGGGCGAGTAGACATTGGCTGAGTATGAGGGGACTCTATGGAAGCCAGCAGAATCGGTGTCTTAGTACAACCATGGTAGGGAGCCACTGAAAGGTTTTGTAGATGAAGTGAGCCAGTGAATCCATTCTTTCCATATGCTTAGACTTATAATACTAGTATTAAGACTGGATTGAGGGGAGACACCTTATTCAAAAGTCGGTTTATGTGGAAAGTAGTAATAGTATGACTTTAGTGATCACCTGGTTATAAAAGAAATGATGATTTTTTTTGGGGGGGGGATTTGGTTTTTTTTTCTCGAGACAGGGTTTCTCTGTATAGCCCTGGCTGTCCTGGAACTCACTCTGTAGACGAGGCTGGCCTTGAACTCAGCAATCCGCCTGTCTCTGCCTCCCAGAGTGCTGGGATTATAGGCGTGCACCACCACCGCCTGGCGAAATGATGATTTTTTAAGGTGACAGATGAGAGTCAGTGAGTGAAAGACGGGGCAAGGTTAAAGGTATCTCTCAGCCTTTCAGATCCAGCGCCTATAAAGGGATCGCATTTGAAATGGTATATAGTGTATCAAATTTTGGATTCATTAGTTTGAGATTGGGGCTGGAGTTCCCTTCAAGAGTGTGAGATGTGAGGCTAGTGAGGGGCTAGAGAGTAGAGGCTGGACCAGAACCCAGAGATGTAGATGTGTTTGCTAAAGAGATAAATGCAAATGAAATGTGGCAACAGAACAGAGCACTGGAGCCACAACACGGTTTTGGTGCTTGCTGGAGATGGACGCGCATAAGCGCTGAAGGTGGAGGAAACGTGTGGGAATTGCAGCCACACGGCATAAAGTAACGGGCAGAGCTCATTGTGAAGTTAAAGGACACGTGCTGCTTGAAAGAAGCAAAACTCAGGGCGAACAATAACCTTAGTAAGGATGCTAGCAAAGTTTCAGTGGCTTGTGAGCACTGGCTTGTATTTAAAAGTGTGAGGGGAAAGGCAGAGAAGAAGCTCTGTGAAGAAAGACTTTGAAGCAAGGAGGAAGCTTTAGGCTTTCTCTGAAGTATGCTGTGCATGCTGAAGCAAACACATTAATCAAATGGAACTGGAAGAGGGATGAAGAGGGGTGAGAATTTTCAGAGGGATGCCTGTATTCAGTGCAAGTAAGCACGGGGTGTCTGAGAGGAAAGACGCCCGACGGTTGACACCTAAACAGAGCAAAGATCATCCTGGCAAGCTGTAGACTAGTTAAGATTCAGGGTTAATCTGTTCTTTAGAAATACCTGGATAGTTTATCAACAGTGCCGCCTGGGTGGCCTTTCCGTAAGTGGAATTTCGAATCTTTGAAGTCCCTAAATCAAAGTGACTTTGATATAAGGGTCTTTAGAATAATTGAAAAACCAGTGGCCCTGTTCATTTTTCTTTTCTCTTGAGTTGTTACTTGGAATTTGCATACTTCTCCAGCATAATAAAATTTAATCCAAAGTTCAAGGTAGCTACTTATATTTTATTAAGCCCTTAAGTTTATGATAATATTCCTCGGACTGATGATTTATTTACGGCTGAAGACTACAGGGGAAGAATCAGCTACATAAACCTTTTCTTTCTTTTCTTTTTTATTAGTAAGTGGGAGGCTGGAAAGCCCTAGAAGAAACAAAGAAAAAAGTCTTTTTTTTTTTTTTTTTGATGTGTGGAAAGAAAAATAAAAATGCAGATCTTGAGGTCAGACCTAAGAAGCCTTGCTTCGCTCATGCTTCTGACGGCGGTGGGTAGGATGGAAGGCTGGAGTTAGAAATAATGAGAGGGTGCTTGAAAATCAGCTCACCCAGCAGGAGACCAGAGCAGAAAGCAAAGTGTGTGGGTTCCTAGATGAAAATGAAGAGCTGACATAGGAGAAAGAGACAGGACAGAGGGAGCGCCTAGGAGAGCCTGTGGAGTTCAGTGTTTTGGACAGAAGAAGCTCACAGGGTGAAGGAGCCTATGGGGGGAGAGGGGGAGGGCTGCAACAGTTTCCTTAGCTGCCAGCGAAACATTGTCTCAACAATTCCTCTTTAAGACAGAGGTGCTATGCTTTCTCTACAAAGGCTTTCTCATTTCCTCATTTTGCTCCTCAGTTTGGAAATAATCTTTGTAGAAAAGAATGATTGTGTTGCATCTGGTCAGGCTTAAGAGGCACACCCTCTGAGCTCCTGGGATGTTGTTCAGGATGAGGATAGAGGGGAATCTGGGGCAGGCGCCCTGCTTCCCTGGTTCAGGAATGTTCTCAAGTGAACCACTGTTCTGCGGTTCATGGGCAGTGGAGGTCCTAAGGGTCATGAATCAGAAGAGGCACTTTTCTATCAGGAGTGGAAATTTGTAGTGAATTTTATTATGTTGGACTAAGCAATTCAGTCTCTTGACTTTGAGGTCAGTTTTCCATTATAAAGAATTCTGCCTACCTTTAATATCTTTTATGGTTTTGTCAAAAAATTATCCTTTTTTTTCCATTTAAAATGACAATGATATTTTTCACTTTCCATCTGGATATTATGTTTCATACTTTTGTTCTTGTGCAAAGATTAAAAATAACGATCTTTGACTCACTGCTTTGGTACAGCTTAACCAATTCAGTTCAGGAAGTCATTGTTGTCCCCAAGCACAGAGGCAGCTTCTTCTTTTAAATGGCATTGCACTGACTCACTTGCTAATTAAAAGAAATAAATGTAAGAATTTCCAAAGGAAGGAATTTAACACTGGGAAATTTAGAATACATTTTTTTTTTTAGTTTATATGGTATTCGAAATTATAAATAAAATGTCTGATATCAGTGATAGAAAAATCTAAAAAGATTAGAAAAGGATGTAGTGGAGAGATGGCTCGTCAGTCAAAAGAGGAGTGGAGCTTGGCTCCTAGCAAGGTGAGAGGCTTGCTATAATTCCAACCGCCTCTAACTCTGAGAATTTAACAGCTGCTTCTGGTCTGAAAAGCCACCTGTACGCGAGTGTGCGCCACACACACAACCACACACACACACACACACACACACACACACACACGCACGGCAAACAAAAAACACAAAGATAAACAGACTTCACAAAAATAAATCTCTAAAAAGAGTTGTTTATGTTCTGAGTCTTCCATAAAATTGCTGCGGAGTTCCCACCTGCTTGGAAAAAATCCTGGAGGTTTCTGTGACTTTTTCTTTTTTAACAGGAGTTGAAATTATAGCAATGTTATCTATCCCTTCCATTTATTCTCACAAAGCCAGGGTTGAGTGTCTGCTTGTGTGGGCCAAGGCACCGTTCAGGGCATCCAGGATGCAAAGTTAGATGAGGTATGCGGGGAGAAGCTGCTTGTTTGGGGTGGGAATAAGAAATTGCTGGTAACTGAAATTCACGACACGATGATTCACTAAATTAGAAGACGTGTCTGTGGCTGCAGGTCTAAAGCAAAGAGGGATCACCACTTAGAGCTTTGAGATGAGGAAGGCTGAGCTTTGGTGAGTAATGTCAGACGCAAAGCCCAATGCAGAAGGATGCAAAGAAGGCAACGAGACAGAAGACCCTGAGGTAGCGCTGGGCGATGCTGAGGATGAGGAGAGGTCAGTTAGAGCAGGGCGTTGCCTCCAGGTGGAGAGTGTGGCGGGAGGACAATGGGATGGGAGGGGGGACCTCCCCCACCCCAGCATCATCTGGATAGAATGAGGATTTGAAATGCTCCTGTAGTAGGACTCCTTTCTTTCTGGTAACTGACTGTACCTGAATATTTGTTTAAACACTACACTGAGGTATCAGAGTTATGGGATCTTGACATGATTTAGATCCTTAGAATCTTGGACTTTCTAGAAATAAGCTTCCTTTTCAACTTAAAAAAATATTTATTAGTTAAACTCTAATCCTCAGTTAATCTGAACTTCTCTTTTTTTCATATGTCCACACTGCTGGACAAGACCCCTTAACTCTAAATGGTGTTCACACTAGCTTAGCATAGAGTTCCGAGCATGAGTAGTATTTAGAAGCCATTTATCAACATCATGATATTGTTTAGAAATCAGACAACAATGAACCAATATTGTTTTTCATATATTTGTCATATTTTCCTAAGCACTAAGTACTTTTGAGAGTTGAAACAGTTGGCTATTATATTCACTAGATACTTCAGTGTGGTGCTTTACTCATTGTGGGGATCCTCCAGACACTCTTGTCTATGACATGAGCTGAGAAGCAGACAACCAAAGACAGCCAAATGCACTGTCTATGTAAGTTAAAAACAAAACATAACAAAGCAAAACTCTTTGATTCTCCCCAATACATGATAATGAGAATTGAAATTTTTTTCTGAAATATTAGCTGATGGCTGTTTAGGGCATGGCTTCTGTCTCAGGGCACCAAAATGCCTCCATTGAAAGCAGATGGTGGTAAGAGTTTGTAACTTGAAATTTAACCACACCATTTAATTAGCAAGTATTTCCGATTTTTTTTTCTCCATCAGTATCTGCCCACGGTGGTTACAACATGGCCATTTGAACCAAAAGATTCATGGGGAGAAAGCCAGAAAAATCTTCAGTTGCAAAGTGCAAAGAAATGAGACGTTGTTTCCTCCAGCTCTCACTTCATGTTACCATTTAAAAGGAAGCAGCCCTGAGATTTACACACACACACACACACACACACACACACACACACGGTTGTGGGGGGAATTAAGTCTTCTTGTGCCTTACAAAGCAATAGTGAAGAATTTCTAGGCAAAGAGGCAACACACACACACACACACACACACACACACACACACAAACACACACATCAGCTGTCACATTGTTAAGGTCCTTAGTATTGTCAAGCATTTCTGGAAATCCACTGTGCATAATACTCTGGGCACTTTGGGAGGTGGTAGGGAGAGATGGCTCAGAGGATCACTGCTACAGCTATGCAAGCTTGACAACCTGAGTTCAACACCTCAAAGTCCATGTACAAAGCCAGATGAGGTGGCTCATGTTTGTAATACAAGTACTCTTATGGTGAAATGGCAGGAAGGCAAAAGGGAGTCTCCTGGACGCTCACTGGTTTGTTACAGAGACACTGTCTTGCAAGACTGATGGCTGAAAGTCCCCTGTGACTTCCAGTACTGGGAACAAGCAAAAGGAACTTATACTAAGTGCTATGATTTCATTTTCAGACTCCATTTAATCGGAAGGAGAATGACTAATTCAAGGTCTCAGGCCCTGGGGGAGCTGGAAACTTCCCTATAGCTGAACAGCTTCTGTTGTAAACAGTCGTCTGAGTCCAGCCATCTCAAGGACAACTTCTCTGTCTTCCTGGCAGGATTAAACAAGTTCATGTTCTTAGGCCTAGGAACAAATACTTATCCTACTTTTCCAAGAGCTCTTCTTCTTCTTCTTCTTCTTCTTCTTCTTCTTCTTCTTCTTCTTCTTCTTCTTCTTCTTCTTCTTCTTCCTCCTCCTCCTCCTCCTCCTCCTCCTCCTCCTCCTCCTCCTCCTCCTCTTCCTCTCTCTCTCTCTCTCTCTCTCTCTCTCTCTCTCTCTCTTCTTTCTTTTTTTTTTATTTTTTTTTTTTGAGTCAGGGTTTCTCTTTGTAGCTCTGGCTGTCCTGGAACTCACTTTGTAGACCAGGCTGGCCTCGAACTCAGAGATCCACCTGCCTCTGCCTCCCAAGTGCTGGGATTACAGGCGTGTGCCACCACCACCCGGATTCTCTCTCTCTCTCTCTCTCTCTCTCTCTCTCTCTCTCTCTCTCTTTCTCGTGCGTACAATGTCACTATCCTCATACACACCAGAAGAGGGCATCAGACCCATGACAGACGGTTGCGAGCTACCATGTGGTTGCTGAGAATTGAATTCACTGACCTCTGGAAGAGCTGTCAGTGTCTGAGCCAGATCTCCAATGGGCACTCCCTTGTTTAACCATAAAGTCAAAATACAATTAGATAACCCTGAAGCTCACCCCAGCGCACCCCTCGCCTTGTGTCCCCATCCTTCAAAACTGCACAGCCTCCCTTTGGGAGTGAGGTTCAGACCCTGAACTGGTTGCCTCCCTGAGGACTCAGAAAATAGAGCTTTCTTTCTTTCTTTCTTTCTTTCTTTCTTTCTTTCTTTCTTTTTTTTTTTTTTGGTTTAATTCATTTTATTAAGTTCACATATATGGATATTAAATTTACATACAAACAAATTAATAAATAATAGTCATGTATGTTATGTTGCTCTATTCATTTTGTTAATTAAATTTGTATATATTCAAATATTCTGCTTCCTTTTCTAACTTTCAAGATGTTACTATTATAAACTCTTCATTTTCTTTTTTAAAATTAATTAATTAATTTTTTTACACTCCCTATTTTATTCCCCCTTGCCTGTCCCCCATCCCCCGTCTACCCTCCGACTGTTCCACATCCCATACCTCCTCCCCACCTCCCTGCCTCCACATGGATGTTCCCACCCCCCACCCCACCTGACCTCTAAACTCCCTGGGGCCTCCAGTCTCTTGAGGGACAGGTGCATCATCTCTGAATGAAGGGAGCCTCATATCAGCTGGTGTATGCTGCCTGTTTGGTGGTCCAGTGTTTGAGAGATCTCAGGGGTCCAGATTAATTGAGACTTGCTGGTCCTCCTATAGGGTCACCCTTTTCTTCAGCTTCTTTCAGTCTTCCCTAGTTCCACAACAGGGGTCAGCTGCTTCTGTCCATTGGTTGGACAAATATCTGCATCAGACTCTTTCAGCTGCTTGTTGGGTCTTCTGGAGGGCGGTCATGCTAAGTCTCTTTTTGTGAGCACTCCATAGCCTCAGTATTAGTGACAGGCCTTGGGACTTCCCCTTGAGCTGAATCCCACTCTGGGCCTATCTCTGGACCTTCTTTTCCTCAGGCTCCTCTTCATTTCCATCCTTGTAATTCCTTCAGACAGGAACAATTATGGGTCAGAATAGTGACTGTGGGATGGCCCTCCTCACCCTCATTTGATGCCCTGTTTTCCTGCTGGAGGTGGGCTCTATAAGTTCCCTTTCCCTACTCTCAGGCATTTGATCTAAGGTCTCTCCCTTTGAGTCCTGAGAGATTCTCACCTCCCAGGTCTCTGGTGCATTCTGGAGGGTCCCCCCAACTTCCTATCTCTGGCCCTCAGGCCTTCAGTCCTTTTCCCTCCCCCAAATAACAGATCAGGTTCCCCTCCCCCACCCCCACCCCCCACATCCACTTTCCCTCCCAGGTTCACTTTTAAGCAGTATCTCAAGTGAGTTTTCATGGCTTCCAACCTGAACCCGAAACCAAATGTGCTCTGTGGCGTGAACCTCTCTTTCTCTTCTCTCTCTCTCACACTTTTTCTTCCCCTCCCTTTCCACATCCCAACACCCACAAAGCATAGGAACTTGGGGAAAGCCAAAGGTAAAATGAGAAATGTATAATCCTTCCGCTTAAGGTTTCGAAATTTTAAATGGAAATAAAAAAAAAAAAAGATCCCTAAATAAGTAGTAATGCTCCACATCTGGATAAAAAATGTAATGGCATTAATGGGAGGAAATAAAGCAGATTAACTCCACTGGAGGAATTGGAGAGAACCTCCCGGAGATGTCGGATGTGAGCAGGGCTGGCTTGCTGGGAGCGAATGAGAAGGATGTAGAGACAATGTTCAGAGAGAGGATCCGTAGCAGAAGGGAATGTGTGCTGTGGGTAGTGGCCTGGCTTGAATGACTTCAGGAGAGGGTCTCTAGCTACTGTGCTTGGGAAACAATGGGTGGGGTGCATTCGTGAGGTCAGGACCAAGAGGACGACTAAACTCCCTTCATTCTGTTTTCATGGTGCTCTGTGGACTTGACCGTGTGCCCCACCTGACTGTGGCCACGACACTCATATGCCTGCAGTGCGGCTAGAGGAGCAGTACTCTTGAGAATAGTATTTTGTTATTTTATTCTCTTAGTGCTAGGGAATCCTTATCACGCTTGCCTGCCTCTTCCTGCAACCTTTGTGTTTGTGGGTACTTAGGCAAGCATTCCTTCTTTCTGTAGCTGCTGAATGTAAAGGAAAGAGCCAGATATGCACGGTTTGAAAGCCAGGTGAGGATGTGTGGGTTTGTTTTTTTTTTTTTTGGACACAAGGAAAGAACTCTGAAACTTGGAAGAAGGAAATATACGATTGAAACTGTGTTTTCTGAAGATAGCACAAACAGCAGTATGTAGGGAGCAAAAACAAATTACCGAGAAGAAAAGCTCAAGACAAGGAGACCTGTCAGCCGTTGTCACAACCCTCTAGGAGAGTGGGCAGAGCCTGGGCTGAGGGTGCGGAGGCCGTGGGAGTTTAAGAGAGAAATAAACTCAATTATATCTGGCGACATCCAGATGCAGAGGATGCAAACAATGAAGAAAAGGGCCTGGGGCCAGAGTCGCCTTTCAAACTCAGATTTCTTAAGAACCTTTCAGGCAATTTTGACACTTTTATGTGATTAAGTAGGTTTTCTCCGACTGTTGAGCTCTGATATAAAATGTGAGTCTTGATATCACCCTCCAATCATTACTGCTGTTGAAAAAGCTTTGATGGGAACCTTGAATGTGGGAGGCGCGTGTCTGAGTAAAGCAGGGCTCCAGCGGGGAGGATTAGGGTTTGTGAACACAGCAGCTCCTGCCAGTTTGCTGGAGAACGAGGAGAAGTGCCAGCTGCACCTCAGAGATGTGGGGCTACCTGCCACCCAAGTTCAGCAGCGACTCAACTCCATTGTGCCTTTCAAGAACTTCTAGTTGAGGCCCTTCAAGATGAACAGGACTGTGCTATCTGTGTTGAGAGCTTCCTGATTTCCTCTTGACATGAAAAGTCCTGTAGGACATCAGTGCCATGTACTTGACTATAAATTGTTCTTTGTGTGAGGAATACATTGGCGGTTGTCATCCGCGTCGGCTCTTAGGAACAGCAGAGCCACTCATAGCACGTGTCTATTGTAGCCTGTCAAACCAGGAATGGCTTCTGACAGAAGGCCTAGAAGGCCACCTGTGACTCCACCAAGGACTTTGCAGTGGTTCACAGAACGATACAACTCCAGGAAAGCACCTTTTGACAGCCTGTGACGTTTATGCAGGATTTTTACAGAATCCACAGGTGCACTTCGTGTGAAAACTATGGAAAGGAATTGCCACACATAGCCACACCTGTCAACAGCCATAGCATCAAAACATTTCCAATTCCTGTGGAGTGTTGGAGCCCAGTGACGTCAGAGGAGAGAGGCACACGAATCTCTATTCTTGAAGGGCTTAGAAGGGGCGGGGGGAAAGCTGAGTGAAAGCGCATTTGGGAAGCATCATGGCAGACTCTGGCATGAAGCATCATGGTGGAGTCGAGCATGAAACATGTTCTAGAAGGTAACAGGCTTCTTGTCAAGTAAGCAGAGAAAAGTATGTATGCGGATAGAAGGAAGAGCCGTTTGGCATTGGAAGTGTTAAGCCTTGAAGAAGAGCGAGCCTTTCCTTTTTTCTGGCATATTGAGTAGACGGTGGAGGAGGAACTGGAATAAGAATCGTCAGAATAAATATTCATTAGCTAAAATATGTTTTATTATCAGCAAAGCAACAAGAATTAATTCATTCAAATGGCCTCTATTGAACATTTACTTTGTAAAACACAACAATAATACAAAAAGAGAGAATAAATTATTTTCTGAGAATCACTGTAATGACTAAATCATTACTTAACTTGGAGCAGAGTTGCCCTTTGGTAAAATTGGAATGGAATGACTTTCAAAGTCCTGGCTTTCTTTCTTCTTTTTTTCCTCCTCTGCTCCATTCTCCTCTTGCAATTTTTTTTTTTTTTGTACCAAGTCTGTTTGCTCTTTCACCCATTCCCATCTTTTGAATGCAGGAGAGAAGGTGATCCTTCCATGTGCCCTATGTCCTCAGTCCCAGCTGCACATTAGAGCCCTGGGCCTGGCTGGGTTCTCCAGGGGAGGCTCAGATTGCATTTCCCTTGCTGGCTTGAATTCAGGCATGGATGAGAGGCAAGAAATCTTCGGACCGCTTCCGTCATACACACTCCAACCTAATTCAGAAAAAGTACCTTTCAATGTGTACATTTTAATCTTTTACATTTATTTTGCTTCCTCCTTTTCTACTGTGTGTTTTGTGTGTGTGTGTGTGTGTGTGTGTGTGTGTGCTTGCCACAGTGCAAATATGGGTGTCAAAGGATAACTTTCTGGAGTTGGTTCTCTCCTTCAACCATGCTCATCCCGGGAGAGTGGAGTTCACGTCACTCGGCGTGGTGGCGAGCATTGCCACCTACCGCACCCCTTCACTGCCTCTCTTTTCCATGTTTTACTTTATTGCTTATTGTTGGAGAATTTTATGCATGCATGCAGAGTGTTTTGCTAAAAATCCATCCCTCGTTTCCTCTCCCTGTTCTCCACACCTCTATCCCATCAAATTTCTTGTGTTCTGTTCATCGTCCCCCCACCCCCATCCCCCACCCCCAAGTCCACTTGGTGATGCAATGTGTGTACGCACTACCTACTGGAGCATGAGTAGCCTTCCAGGGGACACACGCCTGAAGAAAACCGACTTCCTTCCCTCAGCAGCTGTTACCTGCCAATAGCACCTCACCTAGGGGTGGAACCTCCCTGTTCCCTCCCCCACCCATGCTAAGATCTTGCCAGACTTGATCTTGTACAGGCCTTATCCACACAGTCACTGCTGGGGTGAGTTCTTGTGTATGTTCTTTTGTACTAAGTCTGAAGATCACTGTGTTTTTATACGGATAGCACTTCTCAAGTCATGCTAGTTGCATTTCTAAGGCTCCGCAGCTGTCCGTGCTTAGTCGCCCTTGTACTTGGTAGTGTAGATGGCTGTAAGCATAGGGAAGTAATCCCACGTTGGATGGAACTGGATGAGTTCCATTACAATATGCTTATGATTCTAGGATTTGGACGGCAAAGGCAGGAGGATTGAGAGGTCAAGATTAGCTTGAGCTACATAAGAGTATGATCCTGTCTCGAGAAAACAGAAAAGGAAAACAAATCGCTGTGCTGCAGAGGTAAAACTAGCTTGGAAGAAGAGATGCAAAAACAGTAATTTGCATTTTGATAAATAACCTTCTTTACCCCACCTCACACATTGTATGAAATCTGGCATTTTCCTGAAGTTCTAATTAGCTACTGATTTTTGCAGTGTGGAAACGCTTTTCGGCAAATGTGTCATGATACGGTTCTTATCACACTCTTAAATTACATCTGAAGTAGAATAATCAAGCCTATTTTTCAGTAGAACACTGATTTCCTCCAGCTGCTTATTAGTTGTATTAGCTCCCTCTAATCTGCAAAAATCAGTAATTTCAGATTTGAGGTCTGATTCTTGCTCTCCATACCCATGGCAACTCGGGCCTCTTCTTCCCACTCCATATCTCTGTCTTTGTTTTCTCCACTTTCACTCTTTATTACCACTTGCTTGTTCCTCCTTTTCTGACCATTATCAGCCCCACACTACTCCAGACCAAAGCACATTCTGTTCTGAACAGGTACAGAACCACTTCTTTGTTGCCAAAGGACTCTACTTTGATGCGAATAGGACAGAAACTCTCAGCACTTAGCAGGTACCAGAATTATCTGGAGTTCTTGTTAAAAATCCAGAATCCTGGACTCTGACCCCAGAGTTTCTTCTGATGGAGTCTGGGGGTTCAAAGTTTTATCAAATCCTCAGGAGAGGCGGGAGTGGCTGTTGGGAACCTCACTCTGAGAACTATGAGAGTAGAGTTTGGGCTTTGGATCCATCTGGTCAGTAAGCTTTATGAGAAGCCTTTCTGATAAGGGACAAGAAACTATGTTCTCTTCTTCTGCTCAGTTTCCTGCCTTCCTGCTTTGAAGGGTGTCTTGTCTGGGAGAACTGAGCGCTCATGTTGTCACCTTGAAACAATGCAAGGGCATCCAGGAGATCTCTGCAGTGAAATTTTGGCTTGGTCTAAGCTACCTCAATCCATGGTATGTGAAACGACTTTGTGTTTACAGTCTAGACCTCACGTCTGGTTTTCTGTTGTTTGCTGTGACTGCTCCTCTCAAACCACCTTGCTGTCTGTCCTCCACACGACTGGGAGAGTTACTTAGTATCACAGAACTATATCCCCCAAATGAAGATGCCTTCTCTTCATCTTGGGATACAAGACAGGTAATTCAGGTAAAGCGTAAGGAAAGGGTGCGTAATCTCTGTTTGTAGGTTGAATCTTAACAGGATGAAATAATAGACTGTAATGTACTCAAGCTGCAGAAACGCATTGGAGACTAAGTGGGGAAGATCTTTCCATCAAGTTTGCAGATGTCATAGGTTGGGGAAGGTTGGAGAATATGTGCAGTGTGCAACATTCTCTGGTGTAAGAGGAATGCTGTACTTATTCCAGGACATTTTAGACAAAGAACTACAATTGGAAGAGTTATAAAGTTCTCCACCAAGAGACATGCTCTCGCAGTCAGAGAATATGAATAAAGAAACACTATAAAGTTGTGAACTCTGGACTCAGCTGTGCGGGTTAAGAGAGACAGTACTTGCCACATAGTTAATACCTTGGCAACCTGACTGGATTTGGATCCCCTTGGAGACAAATCTCTAAGTGCATCCGTAAGGGAAGACATACCATAACTGTGGAGAGCACCATCCCGTGGGTTGATGTCCTGGATTCAATACAAGGAGAGAAAAAAGAAAAAGAGGGATCCAAGGGGTAGCAGTATTTATCGGTCTGCTCTCTGCATGTGGACACGACGTGAGCAGCTGCTTCTTCTCCCTGGTGCCACGGCTGCTTTTGCTGACATGTCTTCTCTGACATGGTGAACTGCACCTTCAAACTATGAGCCAAAATAAGCTCTTTCTGCCGGGCGGTGGTGGCGCACGCCTTTAATCCCAGCACTTGGGAGGCAGAGGCAGGTGGATTTCTGAGTTCGAGGCCAGCCTGGTCTACAGAGTGAGTTCCAGGACAGCCAGGACTACTCAGAGAAACCCTGTCTCAAAAAACCACCAAAAAAAAAAAAAAAAAAAAAAAAAATAAGCTCTTTCTTTCTTAGGTTGACTCTTTCAGGTCCAGCTAGAGAAAAGTAATGGATAGAGTTGGTGCTCCCTAAACACACCCCGAACAACTAGGCATGTGCACATCCATTGTAAACACCTAATGAATCTCTAAGCATTGAATGATGACCCCATCTTTTAAGCGCGACCCAAATGGGATCTTGTTTTACTGAAGGAGAGTGGAAGCCATGTTTTGGTGTGTGTGTGTGTGTGTGTGTGTGTGTTTCCAAATGTCTACAAAAGATTAAAGCTGATGAAGATTTCAAGGCCAGCCACAGGAAAAAGTAGACACTTTCAAGAGCGAGCAGGCAGGAAGCAAATTCTAGTTCCTCAAAATGCCCCCAAAGAAGGTAGAACTATAGATTCACATTACTTTGCTGCAAGACCCGATGATAACCGTGAAAAACTACATCAAAAGGAAATACAAAAGAAGGCAGAAGGCAGATTAGACGGGCAACCGGGAGCTGTGTTATCACAGGTCCCCGAGAAATCAGCGAGACCAGAAATAAGGCAGGCTGCAGGCAATTCCAGATTGTTATTAAAGTTAAAAATATGACCCATAGTACTGCTGCTGTATTGCTTTAGGCTATGAAAGTGTCATGCTGCCAGTTGTGACACAGAGCATACATGGGAGAGGACAGTCAGAATTCTATGCTATTTCTGCATTTTGTAGTAAAAAAAAAAAAAACCCTATACAATTTCATATAATTAAAATAGGCAAACATAGATTGCTTTTCAGAGGGAGAGAAAACAGGAGGTCCTGGATGTGCTTGAAAACGCCATCCCAATGGCTACTTCCTAACTGCTGGGGCATGGGGTGATAACGTAGCGAGCACCAAGAACAGCACGGTCTAACTCATTCCTTACATCTCAAAGTCAAGAGCTGTGGACACTAGAAAATACAGGTATTGCAGTTGGTGAATTTAATAAAATGACTAAGGGATTACGGTTAAATAAATAACGCTTCAAGTCGGTGTTTGGTGGAAGATGCTGAAAAAAAAAAATCGCAACAATAGAAGCCTTAGAAGAGAGAAGATTGGCTTCTGAGAAAGAGCGCCAGGACCAAATGAATGCCGAGGGGCGTGCCCGCTACGGATCCATTCTTTGTGTAACAATCGAACCTCTTACTTCTCAGGGTGGCAGAGCACAATTTAACTTAAGAGGGGTAAACGTGCTAAACAGAAATGATTTGGTAAAGAAGAAAGGGTTTTCTTTTTTTTTTTTAATGTCAAGGACAAAGCGACATGTAATTTGATTTTTTTAATCTGCAGACAGTAGGTAGCATCAAGTCATCAAACAGAGCACAGAATAGGCCGCTAATTGAAACAGAACGTGGAAACATTAGCGAATTGATTGGAAGTGACAAAGCAGCTGGATTTGTCAGCATTTTAGCAGATGGAATTGCTCTGATTGATGAAATGACAGGGCTCTGAAACAAAACTGGAAATTAAATGTACAGCCAGCTAGTCCTGGCACTGAGAAGATGCAATTGCATAGACTCGGAGAAGCAGGCCAGGAAAGGATCTTGAGAACGCACGCCCCTGAATGATGCTGGCGCGTGCGATTGTTTGTCGCTTGGCTTGAACCTGCCTCTTCCGCCGACTGCTAGGAGCCTGAGAGTTGGCGTAGAAAACGTTCGATATCATTGCCGGGCATTCGATGGCAGAGCTCAGACAACAGGACTGCTTAGAAAGATGCTCCCTGGGCGCTCGTTTGCAGCTCCGGCTGCCCGGGCTCTGTCATATTAAACACGTGCACTCCTTTCCGATCTGTGTTCCTTGAGGCTCACACGAGATGGGCACAGACACTATGAATAAGCTCTTTGGTCCAATTAGTCAGGAGACTTTATATGATAACAGTTCACTAATGAAAAGTTCCAACTCACATTACCATAGCAAAGTTCCATAATAAAGTGAGAATTTCCTAAGCTTTTATGTTTACCGAAAATGAAATTTTAAAGTAAATCTAGAATAGTGCAGGGGGTCTATTGCTCTTTGGAGATAGGTTTGGAAAACATTACTGTGGCCTATCAAAACCACTCCTGTACCTGGGCTCTGGCAAGTACCTACTGTTCTCTGGGAGAATGGCTTAATCCTGAAAGGAATCTGCCTCACTGTGGAAATCTATCTTTGCATGTATGTGGGGGCATGTTTACCCTTCCTGATGGTAGTCCTTTGTGTTACAGAGTCCGCTCATCCTGATGACCATAGACCATCCTTTTTTTTGTGTGGAGGATATTTTTCTCACAATAGGTGGAATTATGGGTAAGAAAATTAGTTACTGGTGATATATAGTTGGGATAGGACACAAGAGCAACTCTCCAAGTTCCACCTTTTGTATATCAATACTGATCGGAATACCTTCTGATTAGAATGAATATTTTTTTCTTTTCTTTTTTTTTTTTATGATTCTGAGAATTAAACTGAGGACTTCAGATATCCTAGGCAACTACTCGCTCTACCACAAAGCAACAGCTTAGCTCTTGCTTGTTAGATGTTTCACAAAATCGCTCCTGTTGGTCTTGACGTCTTCTAGGCACAGCCAGGCTTTCTCTCTTCATCCTCCCGCCTTGGGCTCACAGGAAGCTGGGATTATAAACCTGTACCGGTAGGCCCGAATAAGTTTTAAAATTAAAGCAGCTGTCAGAAACGGTCCTGTGACTATTTCCCCTAAATTCATAGAATAAACTGAATTTTAAATGTCTTTAAAAAGTAACAATGCGTGTGCCACATGACATTTAGGGGCATGATCAGAAGCCATGTAACTAAACAACGACGGTCTCCAGTTTAAAACTAGAAATTCACTGAAAACTAAGGCGACTCTCCAAGGAAGCAGTTCAGAATTTAAATTGATATCTTATGAGTGAGTTAAACCACCGCATCTTATATCCTTTCTGACCCATTTACAGAAGCCAATCTTGAGGAATCAGCGCTTCCGGGGCACACGGCTGAAGGGACTGCTTTTCTAAGCAGTTTCTTGGGCATCTTGGCTGTGACCGTGTACTGCGGATATCCCACGGAAGACTGCCATGTGACTCCTGAGGGACTTCTCTACCCTACCTGCTTCCTCCTGATCGCAACGTGTCTTCCATTTTGTTGAGGGAATCTTTCCGCAATAAGCGTTCCGATGCCAATGCAAAAAGGAAGAGAGGAGATGTTGTTGTCCGTGGATCAAAGCCAGGACGGCTCCTGAAAGGCTTCAGCACTGGGTCTAGTTTGTACTCTCATTTTACACTCTAACACCACCGGGCGGGGGCGGGGAAGCTAGCCAGAGTAGTTTACGGACGCCTCCGCGCAGTCACCAGGTTGTTAAGGTCAGTTTCACATTGTTTCAGCTATTTTCTCCGCGTTAATCTGCTCCATGTGGCAAGTGAAATCATGCTTGGCACACAGGTAGTACAGTGCCTATAAGCAAATAGCTAAATAAATCAATATCTAATAACTGGTCTTTTCTACCTTCCTCTACATTTTCTCTCTCTCTTTTTTAGTAAACTCTCTGACCTAGTTTCAGACATTTTATCTTCTAGCGTACATTCGGGGTTTCGGAATGATAGTTTCTGTTGTCCTGATTTTCCTCGAGGCTTTAACCTTGACCATTAGAATTGAGATTGAGATCAGTCAGAAGTCCACTCTCAAGAAAGTACGTCTCCTGAATGGGAGTCACTTAATAAAATATCTCTTTAGTTAAATTTTCCTACAAGGACAGAGGTTTTCCTACAATTCCACCGAGTAGGGATTAGGGCGGATCCTCCCTTTCAAACGTGACTCAGTCTCTCAGAGCATCAGCAGCCCTACCTGCTGGACGTGTGGTTTTACTGATGACATTTTCCTGAAAGAACCTGGCGAGTGACACACAACGGGCCTGCTCAGACTGCCTCTTGGATCTGAGCACTGATGTTCCAGACAATGGTACCCATGGCTTGCTGACCAGTGTGCTCATTCGAACTGCCTCTGGGGCGATAAAGGGAAAATCATAGTTTGATTAAGATCAATATAAGAGCATGAAGGAAAAGGAGAGGGGAGAGGAGAAAGGTATTTGACCACTAAAGCACTTATTGATGTGCGTTTTCAGTGGTTACATGTCTGAAACTGGGCTGAGACTAATATTAAAATCAACGGTCAAAAAGCATTGCTTGGTTTCAGCAGATACACACAGACACTGGCTAGTATGGAAAAAAAAATGAGTCTAAGTTAGAATATACTCTGGTGGGCTAGTCACAACCAGGCTATTCCCCTGGTTAGCCTAGCATTGTTTACCAAATCTGTGGGTGCTGAGGTAACTCCTGGGACCCAGTAACTGAAGCTTACCATCAGTGACTGTGTGGTGAGTCACGATTGTCAGCTTCATTGGGTTGAAAAGTGTCTAGGGATTAGAAAAGCACACTCCTGGGTGAGTCTATGAAAGCATTTCCAGAGAGATTTGAGCTTAACTAAGGGGTAGCCAAAATCCGGTAGATGGTGCCATCTGGCCTGGTAGAAGAGACTGGGAGTGGGAGGGATCCCAAGAGCTCAGTGTTCTGTTTGTCTGCTTCCAGGTCACCTTAGAGTGAACCACTCTGTTTTTGAACCCTCCGTGAAAGCTTTGAAACCATGAACAAAAAACCAATTTATCCATTTATATTGTTTTCTTAGTAATTTTTTGTCCTAGCAAAACCAAACCAAACCAAACCAAAACATACAAAAAGAACCAACAACAACCAGAAAAAATTTTTTCCAGAGATAGTGGGATGTTCATTTTCATGACCCACAGAGAAGACTGACACTTAGGAGCTACTCAGCTTTGGGAAACAACACAAACTATTATCAAGATCACAACAAAACAGGCGTCCCCACACATAGAGTTTTCTAAAAACCCAACACTGAGAAATTTGGGTTGCAGGGCACATCAGGACAGAAGCAGTATCTGGTGCCCTGAGACTGCCTAGGCAGAGAAGCTTTTCGTGGAAAGTGACAAGCTGTCAGTAAAAAGTGAAGCACTCTTCCTTATTGGTTTCTAAGAGTTTGGCCTTTTAGAGAGATTCTCTACTGAGCTGAGATTTGTCTGACATATCTTATTCTCTCCACAACTTACACAGGATGAAATGCTGCCTTAACTGGGTCAGTTGGACCGTCCATGGACCAACTCTCACCTGACAAGAACTTTTGTCTTAGGGAATCACAGGGCTCTTGTATCCTGGTTCTGCCTGTTACAGACTGAAGGCACACCCTCGTGGGGGCTACCATAGCCATATCCTGGGAATAGCGTTGCTAGCAATCATGGCTGAGTGACATGAGAGAGCTTGAGGCACTGGGAGGAACGGAGTTTTTAGAATATTTCTGGAAAGATCATTTCTCTACCAATATTTCTCACTTTCTGTAACTATGGAAACTACATCTTTTCAGGACTGAAAACTCCTTGGATCAGCTTATCTGATGAAGACTCTCTACAACTGGATATCCCCATCCCTTTTGCCTAATGATTCAGTCAAGGGGACAAAGGGTTCCAGCTTCTAGTCCCTTCTCCCAGCACCTTCCTTTGATTATTCATATACCTACATAAGTTGTCTTAAATTTTTGTTAGAATTTCATTCTTTAAAAATTGGAATTCTTTTTAGGATCATGACAAAGGGAGTAATAACAGTGTGTGCGGGTAGGATTTCATCATGGCAGACCTCATCATGGCAGGTTGTGAAGCTCTGAGACTGGCAAGAAGGGAAAAAACATTGAAGAAAATTATGAACATTTGGGCTTAACCCAGAAAGGCAGGGTAGCCAACTCTGCAGATAGGATCTTAGGGTTTTATTACTGTGAAGAAACTATGACCACTGCAACGCTGATCAGAGAAAACACTTAACTGGGGTTGGCTTACAGTTCAGAGACTTAGTCCATTATCATCATGGTCAGAAACACGGCAGAGTGCAGGCAGACATGGTGTTGGAGGAGCTGAGAGTTCTACATGTTAATCTATAGGCAGCAAGGAGAGAACTGGCTTGAGCATCTGAGCCCTCAAAGCCCATCATCTATTTATATACCACCTTCAACAAAGCCACACCAATGGGCCTAGGGGCCTATTTTCTTTCAAAGCTCCATAGGTAGATTGAGATGAGAGTCTCTGTTACTGTATCTGTGATGGTCACCACATACCCAAGAAAGTCAATTCAAGGGAAGACAATGCTTATTTTGGCTTATAGACCCAGAGGTTGTTTTTGCAACATGGTGAGTAGGGTGTGGCAGAGCAGGGTGGCATACCTGGAAGCAGGGAAAATAATACTCTCTGGGCTTTTCTCCCTTCCTCTCGCATCCTGCCCAAGTTTCTGACTTATGGGAAAGTACTCCTACATTCACCGTGTACCGCTGTGTACCCCTTATTTCTCTCTGGAACATCCTGGGATTCTGGCCCAGATGTATGCTTTACTTTCCATTCAAAGCTGATCAAATTGACAAGCAAGACTAAGTAGCATAGATCTGTACGAAGGATAGGATGATGGGCTTGATTCTGCACATTCAATCGAGTGGAATCTGATAAGGAAGTACAAACAGTCTGAGTTTTACCTGAGGGCTTAGATTTGCCAAACCAATATGGAATCATATTAGTGTTTGTCTTAGTTAGGGTTTTATTGCTGTGAACAGACACCATGACCAATGCAAGTTTTATAAAAGACAACATTTAATTGGGGTTGGCTTACAGTCTCAGAGGTTCAGTCCATTGTCATCAAGGCAGAAACATGGCAGCATCCAGGCAGGCATGGTACAGGAGGAGCTGAGAGTTCTACATCTTAATCTGAAGGCTATTAGTAGAAGACTGACTTCCAGGCAGCCAGGGGGAGGGTCTTAAGCCCACACCCACAGTGACACACCTACTCCAACAAGGTCACACCTCCTAATAGGTTCACTTCCTGGGCCAATCATATACAAACCATCATATTCCACTCCCTGGCCCCCATAGGCTTGTTCAAACATGAGTCTATGGGGGCCATACTGAAACATAACATAATGCAAAATACATTTAGTCCAACTTCAAAAGTCCCTGTAGACTATAGCAGTCTCAACAGTGTTAAAAGTCCAAAGTTCAAGGTCTCTTTTGAGATTCATTCAATCACTTAACTGTAATCCCCCAAGCAAGACAGGAAACCAGCTGGGCAAAGTCCAAACTCTGCATCTCCATGTCTGATGGTAATGCAGTCTTCAGATATCCAACTCTTTTTCATCTTTGTTGACTTCAACAAGGTTCTTTCTCCTAGGCTTGTTCCACTCCCTGTTAGCACCTGTTACCCTGTTGGCAGGCATCCTGTGGCTCCTGGGGTCAAATTAAGTTGTTATCAGGGCTGTCTTTCTGGAACCCAGGATCTTGCATTTTCTCCTTGCATTTTTCTTCCTCAAGGTACCACCTGCATTCCTTAGCCTCTGGATCCTTCTTTGAGATTTAAGTAGTAAAGCATCGTTATAGATTTCCTCAATTGTTGCTTCCATGACCTTTCTTTTATAAGGATCTCTGTGATTATATTGATTCTGTCCATGTGCAAATCCATTTGATCATTTGAGAAAACCTGTTCTAGTTTGGGCTCCAGGAATGTGCATGTCTTTGAAATGACATTAGCCTGTCTGTCTCAAGAGACATTTGCAGAGAGTCAATAATTGGATTATCATTCTGTATACCCAAGGGGAACATGGGTAAGAGGAGAAGAGCAGAGCATCAGAGACCAAAGCCTTTGAACTTGATGTCTGTCGTCACCCTTTCCTGTGACCTCTTCCCCTTTCTGCTTTCAATGTCAGTGTAATTTGTCCTACTGTGTCACCCCCTGCCCTCATCCTTTGTTGTTCCTACGTGCCTTTATCAACTAAGGCTTCATTGAGGTGGCATTTCTCAAGCTAAAAAGAGGCTTCTGTATTTCCTTTATTCTCATGCTGGCAACACACAAGGACTTCTTTAAAAGAAGAGGAAGCCTTGTGCTCATCTAGTCTCAGGATGGAGATCTGTCAGTGACTATCCTCAAAAGCATTTTAGTTGTGCTACTGTTAAGTAAGTAGCA
The DNA here is from genome assembly GCA_964023405.1 of Apodemus agrarius. Classification (NCBI taxonomy): domain Eukaryota; kingdom Metazoa; phylum Chordata; class Mammalia; order Rodentia; family Muridae; genus Apodemus; species Apodemus agrarius. Next base: position 49,441,283 of record OZ030014.1, read on the forward strand.
TCCTTTCCCTCTATTTCAATAATGAGGAAATAATTGTGCTTTCAATATTAGAACTGAACTGCTGTGTTATTGACAAAGTCTTAATTGATTTTTGAAATATGAGAGAGCTCATGCCCTGCTCTGAAATAATTGCCTAAGACCCTTGAGGCCTCTACCTGAATTGAACTATGCAAATGCCTTCTGAATGCTGAGATCCTTTTGGGTCTCTGCTCAGTGTTTGACCCGAGCAGTGATTTGCTGTAGGCTAGAACACCACTTAACCCACAGAAGCAGTGCTTGTGGGTTTCAGAGTCTATACCCTTTCGGTTGATCTCTGGATATACTGTTCAGGGTTTCCTCTGATGTGCTGGGCACTGTGTTAAACACTGGGGATAGAATACTGAATAGATTAGAATCCACATTAACTAAAGTAATTATAGTCAGTTGTTAGGGTGGGGATCTAGAGAAGGGTCTTGTGGTTTGAATGTAAAGTGCTCTCCAAAGGCTTGCATGGTTGAATACTTGGTCTCCAGCTAGCAGTGCTGTTTCAAAGGCCGTTGAGACTTTAGGAGGTATAAACTTGCTTACAGACCCCTCCCGTTCATTCTGTGCTTTCTCAAAGCCCATGCAAGGTGACGAGCTGCCTTCTGCTCCTGCTGGACATTCCTTCATTATGAAGACAAAATATACCACACTGAAATAAAGCTGAAATAAACCCTTCCTTACATTGCTTTTTGTCTGGTACGTCACTACAGAAAAAGAAACAATAACCACTACAAAAAACAACGATATCACACAATGTAAAGTGCTGTGGGGGGGGGGGGCGAGTGACTGCACTGTATGGTGACAAACAAGAGTGGCTACTACTCAGCAATTAAAAATAATGAATTCATGCAATTTGTAGGTAAATGGTTAGACCTGGAAAATATCATCCTGAGTGAATTAACCCAATCACAAAAGAATGCACATGAAATGCAATCACTGATAAGTGGATATTAATGAGCCCAGAAGCCCTAAATACTCAAGACACAGATAGCAAGTCAAATGATTCCCAAGAAGAAGAAAGGAGAGGACCCTGGGCCTGTAAAGATTGCATCCAGTTTAGTAAAGAAACCGAGGGGGGAGGGGGAATGATTGGGGAACAGTTGGGGGGGGGGAGAGGAACTATGGGAACTATGGTGGGTGGGAACTGGGAAAGGGGAAAGCCTTTGGAATGTAAACATAGAATATAGAAAATAAAAAAAAAGAAAAAGAAAAAAATATCAAATAAAAAAAATAGTCTCAAACAAACAAACAAACAAACAAACAAAAAAAAAAAGAGTGGCTCAGCACCGGTCCAGTCAGAGGAATCCATAAAAGGCTTTCTAGTGACAATAGTATATAGTTGAGTCCTGGGAGACCTACAAGAATGTTTTAGGCAAACATAAATAGTCCCCCAATTTGTGATAGGCTGATTAAGATTTGAGGCTCTACTTAAATAAAAAAAGGGATATATTTTTCATAGAAACCATACTTTGAGGTCTAGGATATGGCTCAGTGGTGGAGTACTTGCCTAAATATATGAGCTCTGTGTTTGATCTTTGATGCTGCACACACGCACACACACACACACACACACACACACACACGGACTAAGAAGCCCTACTTTGAGGTATGTTTTCTCCCAGGGTTGGCTGCCGACGCTAGCACGCTATGCTGACCCAGAGCTCCTCTTTACACTGGCCAGAGGAACGTAGCCCTGGGTTGCTAAATTGCACTATCCACCAGTTAAATGTTTTAAATCCGTGTATATTTATATTCACATCTTGGATGTTAGCCCATAGTGGGCCAAGAAGTACCTGTGTAGAGATGGGGAGAGGTCTCTGACCTTTCTTGGGAGGAGTGCTGTCAGGGTCAAGAGATGACACAGGAGAGAGCAGGGTTGAAATCTTCTGGGATTTAATCTTTCAGGATCCGAGTTCCTTTAGCTGTGAACTGTGTGCTAACAAACATCCCAGGAAATCCCCGAGGAAGTGAACTGGGCTTTAAAATGTTATCTAGGATGGAGACAGGAAAAGTCCATTTTCCCATGAGTTAGGCAGAAGTTAATCAGAAACCCGTCCCCCTTTTATGACAAGAATCTAAAACTCAAAATAATAAACATTGTGCACAGTCTGAAAATGTTCTATATATCTTCTCTCGGATCAGTGTGAGAAGATACATCAGCAGCGTGAATGTAATTTGGGTGATTAATGATTAACAGTGATTTAAATTTATCGGTAGCAATTCAAATAGTACTCGGATCACTCCACTGTACATTATTTTTAACCCTCGTTGTACTTTTCTTTTTCTTTGATTTTTCAAGACATTTTGGCAAATTACACAAGCACATGCCCACCTGATTTAAAATAGACTCATCATGGACCTAAAATTACAACATGTCTTTTCTCTGATTTCTTTAATGAGTTTTTGTAGGAGGTTTTCTTCCAGAGAGCCAGTGTATCAAGCTGGAGTCTCTGCCTGATGCTTCGTAGCAGCTGGGGGTGGTGGGAGGCATCACTTTAAGAGGCGCCGTTTAATGGCACTGGCCGATGAATGCATCCTGCAACTGAGAACAATCTCTCATCTGCACTCATTCTCACCACCGGTCATTCCTGTTGCTGTAAGGACACAGAGATGCTGGGTACCATGCATTTGGAAGGTGTCAGAGTTTGCAGGAATAACTTCCTATTCTTAAGTCAATATCTCAAATACATCGAAAATTGAGAGAAAGAGATAGGGTGGAGTGAGCCTTGAAGTCTGAATGAAGGCGTTAAGAACAGGTCTTTTATGTCAGAGAGACATTGCTTTATAACAATGGCCCCATCAGACATTAGATTGTCCTGGAAAACTCTGGACCTCAGCTTATTGATCTGTATAGTGGGCATATGGGCAGTACTTTCCTCTAAGAGCATTTCAGAGAATAAAATGAAGTAATCCATTGGAGATAAGTCTTTCCGAAATAATGCTCCCTGAGAGATCCACATTATTAGGTATCATTATCAAAGTTAATTTTTCTGTTCAAGGTTAGTTTGTGTTTCATGATTGAAAGGCCCTTTGGCAAGAAAGCGGGCAAAGAATAAAATCATTCTTTTAGTTCTGTGGGGTCATGTCCAAACTGAGCGTGCAGTCAGGAGATAGCAGTGAGCATATAATCCCAGAAGCTGTTCCCAATGTGAGAGCGGTGGAAAGGAGCTGGCTGAGGGCCTACTGGGGAGTGCAAAAAAGCCAGGGGGAGCAGGTGTCCATGCTCTCAGGCTGGCTTGGGGTCAGGCATATGCTGTTTGCATAATTATACAGACCACGGAATGTCAGTCCCCGAGTAGAGAAGGAGCCTCGTTGCAGGGATACCATTCCGAATGCCAGACCCCAAAGAATTGTCTAAGCTGTTGCCTTTTGAATATGATTGTATCTTAATAAGCTAATTAAGTCTAAACGTGTGAAAGGGAGTCAGAATGTGCACTTATCTTTGACTCCTGTCTTAGTTCTTCACACAAGCGCAGGGCTCTCTGTTTCACTCTCTGGAGAAGCATTTCCCAACTAGAGTACTTCAGAAGAGATTGCTCCAGCTACCTCCATTACTACACCATTCCTCCGGTGCAGATGCAGCCTGATCTGCACACCTCGGAATTAATGAAGATTCACTCCCAGTCACAGAGGCCACTTGCTAATATCCCCCAGCCTTTGCTTTTGCTTTAAGGACCGCACTGATCAGGGCTGGCGAGTGGGCACACTTAATTAAATGGAGGCCCTTACTTTTAATAACATTCTATTTTTAACTCCGAGATGTTCTTAATTATGAGACAAGCCCACTCTTAAAAGCTCCTTAGATAGGACGATGGAAATGATTTGGGGGAATTTATCTGGTGTTATCTAAACTGATAATAATCTGATTTTACAAATCAGAAGAAATTGAACAATTACCCAGGGGATCCTGAACAAGTATCACATTAGGTCTAAACAGACTGCTGTTTTGTTTGTTTCTTTACAGGGCTTTGCAGGTCTTTCTGCCTTTGAAGGAGTGCTTCACTAGCAGAGAGGAAATACCAACACAGATCCACGCGGCAATGCGCTACAAGACCCAGATCTGAAGACCTCTAGCCTTCCCCGAATAAAGGCTTTGTGATGCACCATTGCGGACAAATACTTCAGGGCTTTATAAGCCTAATTAGATATTCATTAACTTAATCATAAATTACCTCTGGCACGGGTCAGCTTGTTACCTTTCCCTCTCAGCTTGGATTTTGACCCATGGCTTTCCTGTTTAATGTGGCAGCTGCTACATCCTCTGTGAAGGAGATGTTCTCCACCAAGGCGCCATCTTCCACTCTCTTTGAAGTGTACCTGGAAACGCTAGAGTTTGCTGGGAGACAGAAAACTCAAACGCTGCAGACAGTGCAGTCCACAGGGTGACATGGGAGGCCCTTTATAGGAAGAAGAAGAGAGGTTGCCTGTGTGCCAAGGGCGTTTGCTCCTCAAAATGTCAGCTCTCATTTCAAAAGACTCCATGCAGTTTCCTTTTCCTCTTCTAAAGTTTTAAGATTCACTCGAATTGAAGCCAAGAAACAGACAAAAATCAAAAGTAGAAAATGTCACACTTAAATTTACCAGGCTACGGAAATGGGGCAATACTGAGTGTGCATTTGGAGCGCTCCCCAGAAGACCAACTCCATGCGCTGCTCAAGGGCTCGAGTCCCCAGCTCTGAGACGACACGCAGCCTGTTCTAAGTCTTACAGTTCACAGAACCTTGTGAGTACCTGATCCGACTAATACATGAGAGAGGATTGTAAGGGGAAGAAATACTACAACCGTTAGGGGTGGATGTCCCCTAAGTGGGTGCCGAGATGGCGGCTGAGTGCTGGTGCAACGCAATGGTCTTTCAAATCACAAAACTGTTTTGGTTGAAAACACAACTCCAAATAGTGATGGAGCCCTTTATTAGCGTGGCTGGTCCATTTTGCGCTTCAGTTTGTTTGCATCTTTTATTGCTAACATCTCGTCTTGTTTGATTTGCTTGTTTTGTGCTAACAGCAATTATCCATATGCAAGTTTTTCAAAAAGTCAAATGATTCTTAAAAAGTTGTTGAGTAAATAACTGGAATCCTTTGATTGTTGCTTTACTTTTTCAAAAATTTCTTTATTTTTATTTTAAGTTTTATTTAACGTTCTGCTTGCTTGTATGTATGTATGTATGTATGTATGTATGTACACCATGTTATGTAGTTCCTGGGGAAGCCAGAAGAGGGCGTCGATCTTCTGGAACTGGAGTTACAGACGGTTGTGTGCCATCATATGGGTGCTGGGGTTGGAAGTGCAGTCTCCTGCAGGAGCAACGCTTGCTCTTAACTGATGAGTCTTTGCTCCACTCCCTCAAGGACTTCAGATGTTCCTTTTAGTGTTTATATTTGATGGCTTCAATTACAGTTTTAATTGTGCTCAGTTTCTATCTCTTTATTCATCTGGAAAATATGATGGCCCAAGACCAAGAGTCTTTTAGAAAACTTGTTACTACTTACTTATGCATATGGGTAGGGGTGTGCTAAGGTGTCTGTACAGAGGTCGGAGGGCAGCTCTGGGGAGTCAGTTCTCTTCATCCACTGGGAGGACCCTGGGATCAACTGCAAGTCTTCAGATTTGTTGGTGAGTGTCTTTCCACAAAGAGTCATATCACTGCCAAGATTTCTTAAGCTAATCAAAATTTCTTGTTCTTCAAAGAAAACACCACTTTTTTTTTTTTTACTTTTTTTTTTTTGATGAGATTATGGACATTGAATATAGAGTTTCATCTGTGCTAGGCAAACCTACCACAGAGATGTATCATCAGTCTTTTTATTTGTTTACATTTTTAGGATCTCACTAAGTTGTTCAGGGAGGCCTTGGCTCTGTCCTCCTCCTGGGTATATGGAATTTTACTTCAGCATCATCATATCCAGCTAATGGACTCTAAAAATACTACATTCACGAACCTTCAACAACACGGCTGCCTAACAAGACCTGAGCAACTCCAACACCAGCTGACATTCCAGTGTAGATGGGGGAAATCTCTTGGAGCCCCATACTAGATGAAAACCATTGCTCAGTCTTTTCCTGGGATGAAACTCCTGACTGGTTATCAGGGACGAGCTACTGGTTATCAGGGATGAACCTCCTGACTGGTTATCAGGGATGAACCTCCAGTGTTTATTTGGTACTGATATATTAATATATAGAACACTGAAGGAACCTAGTAGGTGGCTGTATTCATTTATTTGTGTATATAAGCACAGATGGTTAAAGAAGAGGAGGCAGTAAATTTGGGGAAGGGGTTAGTAACTCATGGGAGAGAGAAGAGAGGGAAGAAAGAAATGATGTAACTATATTTTAAATTAGTCATTAGGGAAATGCAAATCAAAACAACTCTTGAGATTTCACCTCACATTGGTCAGATTGGCTAAGATAAAAAACTCAAGAGACAGCAGGTGCTGGAGATGTTGTGGAGAAAAAGGAACACTCCTCCACTGCTGGTGGGATTGCAAGCTGGTATAACCACTCTGGAAATCTGGTGGTTCCTCAGAAAACCGGGCATAATACTACTGGAGGACTCTGCTGCTATACTACCTCTGGGCATATACCCAGAGGATTCTCTAGCATGTAATAAGGACACATGCTCCACTATGTTCATAGCAGCCCTATTTATAATAGCCAGAAGCTGGAAAGATCCCAGATGTCCTTCAACGAATGAATGGATACAGAAAATATGGTATACATACATAATGGACTACTATTCAGCCATTAAAAACAGTAAATTCATTAAATTCTTAGACAAATGAATGGAACTGGAAAATATCATCCTGAGTGAGGTAACCCAATCACAAAAGAACATGGTATGCACTCACTGATACGTGGATAGTAGCCCAGAAGCTTGGAATACCCAAGACGCATCTCACATATCAAATGATGCCCAAGAAGGAGGAAGAACAAAGTATGCATCCTTGGGTCCCTTGTAGAAAGGGGAAAATACCCACAGAAGGAGATACAGAGACAGAAGGTAGAATAGAGTCTGAGGGAAAGACCATCCAGAGACTACCCCACCCAGGGATGCATCCTATATACAGTTACAAACCCAGATACTATTGTGGATGCCAACAAGGGCTGGCTTACCATAGCTGGGTATAGTTTTCACCTGGGAGGCTCTCCTAGTGCATGGCAAATATAGAGGGGAATACTCTAGGCCAACCATTGAAGTGAGCACAGGGTCCCCAATGGGGGAGCTAGAGAAAGGACCCAAGGGTTTGCAGCAGCACAGGAGGAACAAAAATATGAGTCACCCAGTACTTCCAGAGCTCGCAGGGACAAAACCATCAACCAAAGAGTACACATGGCTCTAGACACATAGGCAGCAGAGGATGGCCTTGTTAGGCAGCAAAGGGAGGAGCGGTCCTTGATCCTGGAAAGACTTGATGCTGTAGTGTAGAGGAATACCAGGACAGGAAGCGGGGTTGGGAGGGTGAGGGGGTGGGGGGAGGGTTGATTGGGGAAGGGGAAATGGCTTATGGGATTTTCAGGGGAGGAGGGAACCAGGAAAGGGGACAACATTTGAAATGTAAATAAAGTTATATACAAGTAATAATAATAATAATGTAAATAATAATTTCTGTTCATGGAAATGCAGATCAAATTTCCTTGATAGAATGAAATATGGATTATATCTTTGGTATGCCACACTCCCTTTGAGCATGTGGCATGCGCGTTCTGATCCTCCCTTTAAGCGTTGAGCTGAGTAAAGTCTTCCACCTGTCTTCCTTTTGTCCTGGTAAAAGGGTGATGACTACTCTCTTTTTTAAACATCTTTTAAAAATTATTTGATGATTTAAAAACCTGACTTATAGTTGCGTCTAAAGTATTTGCTTTTTAATTGGGGAGATAAGACATGAGACAGTTGGCACACCTGTCTGAGCTCAATGAAGATGATTCTAGTATATTTGCTGTGAACTCCTGATCTTTCTGCTTTCATCTATAAGCTGTTGGGGTTATAGATGTGAACCACCATGCCTAGGTTATGTGGTTTTGGAGACTGAACCCAAGGCTTTTGTGGTGGTTTGAATAAGTATGGACCATAGGAAGTGGCACTATTTGGATGTGTGGTCTTGTTGGAGTCAGTATGGACTTCTTCGAGGAAGTACGTCGCTGTGGAGGTAGGCTTTGAGGTCTCATATATGCTCAAGCTACACGCAGTGTAGAAGACACAGCCTGCTTCTGCCGCCTTTGAACCAAGGTGTTAAACTCTAGGTTCCCTTTCCAGCACCATGTCTGTCTGCACACTGCCATGCTTCCCACCATGATCACAATGGACTGACCCTCTGAAACTGTATGTAAGTTGGCCCCAGTTAAGTTTTCCTTTATTGTAAGAGTTGCTGTGTTCATGGTTTCTCTTCACAGTAATAAAACCCTGACTAAGACAGATTCGTATATACTATGCACGCACCCCACCAACCCAGTCTTTCTGAATTTGATTTTGAGATTTCTTTAGGCTATTGAAAGCTCAGTAATTTTACACCTTGCTAATAATATCTTCACTTCTCAGGTCTGCCATGTGAGATTGTGACCCACTAGCGGCTGGGCCCTAGAGCACCCAGTAGAATACAATTCTGCTGCCATCTTGATTTCAGCTCTGAGAGACGCACCTCATTTTCATCCCGGCACCATGAGAGAGTGCATCTCCATTTCTTACGCCACTACATTCATCGCAATTATTTTAACATTCGTTTCAGAAGGCTAGAACACATTCAGATATTTTCAAGGATCTGTTTCCTGTATGTGTATTCATATATCTGCATATGTGTATGTGTATATGCACATGGGAACCCTTGGTGGGAGGTTTGAAGCTGGGCACCAGGTTCCTTGCGGTTGGAGCCGCGGGTAGTACTGAGTTGTCAGGTGTGTGTGCTGGGAACTGAACTCTGGTCCTCTAGAAAAGCAGCAATCACTCCTAACCCTGGGTCTTATCTCTTTACCTCCAGAGTTTTAATTCTATAATATAGCATCATATACAGTCTTTTGCAAACAAAGCTTACAATGGGTAACTAATTGTTTGCCTAATCGTTCTTTTATTATTGGCTTTTTACAATGCTTCTATTAAATGATAATCAGTAGGATCTTTGGACATACGATATAGACTCTCAGAAAGAACTACTGTGTGAAAGGGCTTTTTTTATTGGATATTTTCTTTATTTACTTTTCAAATGTTATCCCCCTTTCCTGTCCCCCTCTCCCCCCCTCCGCCGCAGAAACCCACTATTCCATCCCCCCTGCTTCTATTAGAGTGCTCTTTAGGGTAAAAGAGCTTAATACAGGGCAGAAGAGAGATTATAGAGTCATATTTCTGACCACAAGGATGTGTTTTTAGCATTTTCTAAACCCATTCACAATGATTAAGGAAAAATACATTCTCCCTTTTTCCTAACTCATTAGGTTACTTACTGTGGTATAATACAAAGGGAAGAAGGCCATAAATTCTGACGATGTCAGGAGAGGCTGTAGATCCAGGTAGAGAACACTGCAGCATGATCTCATTAACCTCAAGAATCAGGTACCTGGCTGAGGCCCAGATTTTTAGCAGAGCTTGTTAGAGAAAAACAATCTCTTTCAAATGCAGTTAGCGTCGTCTTGGACAGTGACTCATTCACGACACTAAACATCTTGAAATGGGGTCTCAGAGGGTGCACGGCACGGTTTTCAGCGTATTCTGAGCCTGGACCCTGATGCTTCATTTGGTGTCGAGGATTTGCTAATACCATGTAAGGTAGAAATTTAAAATGAATGTTGCAATAAAGCGTAATTGTAAACATCTTTCTTACAATGAGTTGAACTGCATTGTAACCTGTGGTGGTGAATTAGTTAAACCTCCTCGTGCTCCAGGTGGGTCACTTGTGCATTGCACCCGCCCCAGGAGCTCTCTGGATTCACGGATGAAAGACACAAACGCACACGCACACGCACACGCACATGCACACACCCGCACGCACGCACGCACTCACGCACGCATGCACGCACGCACACCAGCTCATTTTGATATGCCTTGACTAGTTCAGTGGCTGGATATTTCTAAACCTGCTCATGGCCAGCACACACTTCCCCCCGGCATTCCTAGCTTAACACCTTCTGAATCTGTATTTTATCTTTGTTGCCCTGTTACCTTATGGGCACCCCCCCCCCAGCCCCATAGGGCCGCCTTCCCTTTCCTCCCACAATGCTGGATGCTTTCTCTCCTACAGCTCTTAAATCCCATCTCTCTGCCTCTGAGTCATGGCGATTCTCCTACAAATCTCACTTTACCCTGCAGATTCTGCGGTTCCTAATGATTCTTCTTTTTTTCTTTCTATTTTCACAAGGGGTTTTAACAATGATCCTGTCTAGACCATTTTACAGAGGGATGTCTGACAAAGCAGTCATAGGACAAGTACATGAGAATGCTTGTCCTGGATTGTGCATCCCAGACAGTAATAACCTCCATCTTTTCTCCTTCTCATATCCACAGCGAAGATCGCCGACATCTGAGGGTGCTGTGCAGCTGGGTGATGTGTTGAACATTGTATGCTCAGGAGCTAGACTTTGGGAAAGAATAAAATAATGCAGCTAGTTGAGAGAAACCCAAGAACGTGTGAAGTATTTCAGTTAGGTCTTTCTAGGACTCCCATTAGTAGATAGGAGAATTTAAAATTCGAAGTCAGTCTTAGTGAGATGAAGGAGCCACGGCTCTCAGATATCCAGGAGAAAGTAGAGGGAGCCGGGTAGAAGATTTCAAGGTTCAAGTCTAGTGTTGGTTATTGTATTTTATTTTTTCCATTTATTTAAAAGTTCTTGGCGACGAGTTCATTATCTCTTTAACTTCGTTTCCAGATCATTTAATTTAACATTCCAGGAGAAGGTGGATCCGGACAGGCTGCGATGACTCTTAGGGGACTTTATGGACTGAGAGGTGACCTCATGGGAGACGTTCCCGTAGGAGTGATGCTCACCATTAAACAGCAAGACAGCCGAGTAGACGATGTGTCATCCTGGGGCAGAGCTCGTCTTTACTCCGCTGTGAACTGGAATAAAATTAGAAAAAGACAGCATTAAGTGTTGACCTAGAAACATCGGGAAAAAAAAAAAAGGCTATTATTTCATTAGGATACATTTTCTGCCTGGAGTAAGTTTTATATGGTACAATAAGGAAGATGGAACCCATTACAGATATTTATTTAAACTATTGGGGATAATAAGGAAGAATGCAGAGTAAAATGGCAACAATTGCTTAGGAGTTAGCCAGCAGTAGCTCGGTTTTATTTTCCCTGGGTGAGGACATTTGCTTAGAATGAAATGGATTTCCAAATAATCACTTCCATTCTAAATGAGTTTACCTAGCAGGAAAAAGCTGTTAAGGTGTCAGTGCGGCCCCTCCTCTACCCTTACCTGGGAATTTGAACGAAATGTTTACCAATCAAAGACCCCATTTCCAAAGGAGGCCTGTAAATTAATAACCCTGCCTCCAGAACTTCAATTTGCAAACATATGCCAAATATTTGCCTTAAAAACTTAAGTCCTCAAAATAGCAACTGTTTGCAGATAAGATTCGGAGGTCCAGAATGCTGTGTAAAGAAATATACCATCAGGCCACTTTGGAGATGTGAATCTGCGAAAATATAATGTCTGAATTTATACTTGTTGCCACATTCCGTGTGTGAATCAATTAGGTATTCCAAGTCTTCATCTTTGCTTTGCATATGTAAATATGGTATTTTGTTCCTGTGGAATGTTTAGATAATTAGAGAGTTGGATTGAGAAAAATCAAATCTTTCAAAGGCATATTTGAAAAAGCAGCAGGACTTTTTGTTTTCTTTCTTTCATCTTTGCGGGTCTTTTGGTTTAGGAGGAAAGCAACGTTCCTTTGGTCAGTTTAAATTATGTGCCTGCCAACCTCTCAGAGGGACATGGCAGTTTGTATGTGGGAAGTAATGAGTCAGGGAGGAAAAAAATAAATGGTGATTAAGGAATGAGAGTGAGATTAATGTGGAAAGATGTCAAGTGGTGCATAGGTGCCAAACATTTCTTCTGCTGGGAAGTTTTAGGGCATGTGTGCTACAGGGGAGGCTTAGGTAAAAGGTTGATTTATTCCATAAATATCCACTGAGTTCCTAATGGATGGCAGTTAGGTTCTGGAGTGAGGGAGACAGATGACGCTCAGGGCCAGTGGGGTGTTCAGCAAAGCTCTGTACACCAGGAAAGAGCAGTTGCGGTGTTGACAGTAGGGGGAAGCGTGACACTGGGTTTCAACCTAGTAGGCACCCTATTAACTAAAGAACTGTTCAAAAAGTCCCTTGGGATATCACCTACCTCACATCCTTACACCTCCAGAGCAGGGCTTAGGGCTACAGCCCACACTCAGAGACTGGATCTTCCATAGACGTTCTGGCTGTTGGTCCAGGTCTGGTGTTTCTAAAGCAGAGTTAGAATACTCACTCTATGTTAAAAGAATTACTCGACTTCTCCCAGGCTCAAGACATGGAAGCGTGCAGGGGTGATGGAAAGCTCTTAGATGGAGCAATGCCCTTCACGGTGCATCCGCACTTGTGGAAAGACACAGACAGACACCAATCAAATGAAAATGGGAAGAAATGATCTCACTGTAAACTGAGCAGTATAAGGCTTTGCAGGAGCACAGACCCAGCTTTCTCATACTGGTTTGTGATCTGATGGGGAAGGTGGGGCTTATCAAGGGAATGGTAGGGGAAGAAATGCTGCCTGGGACTGGGACTGGGGAGGAAGAATTTATGGCTAGCATTCAGAATAGAGGTCAAATGAGAATATTCAGGGAAGGTAGGTGCCAAGACATGACACTCTCTTGGGTCCAGCTGGGTTGCTGGGGACTTTGAGAAGGCAAGAGATGTTCAAGTTCCCATGTAGAAAAGACGACAGGGTATTAGACTTATTTTGATGTTTAATTTTTGCGAGTCTATTGGGCAGATTTTCTCAATGGGAGTAGTTTGTTACAACAGTACAACTCAAAAACAGCAAGATGCCACGCCAGTACGCCATTTTCCAGTTCATCCACATCCAGCCCTTTCATGAACATGAAGGACTGATTTAATAACACATTTCTTACAGCTCAGCACAGTGCCTGCCTAGAGTATGAACCATTTTTTTTTTTTTTTGGCCATTAAGCTTAATGCAATTACAATATTTATTAGCCTCTAGTCTACAATCTAGTGAACGATTTTACCTATGTGATGGGAATCGAATGATTAGGTTTCTATTGCTGTGATGAAATACCATAGTTAAACGAAAGTTAGACAGGAAAGGGTTTATTTGGTTTATTTACATTTGCACATCATAGTCCACCCTTGAAGAAAGTCAAGGCAGGAACTCAAAGGGGCAGGAACCTGAAGGCAGGAGCAGATGCAGAGGCCACGGAGCGTGCTGCTTACTGGCTTGTTCCTTGTGGCTTTCTAGAATCCAGAATCACCTTCCAGGGGTGGCCCTACACACAATGGGCTTGGCCTTCCACATCAGTCACTAATTAAAAGAAACTGTTCTATGAGCTGACCTACAGGCCAGTCTTATGGAGGCATTTTCTTTCTTTCTTTTTTAATTGAATTTATTATTCATTTACATTTTAAAGGTTATACCCCTTCCCGGTTTCCCCCATCCCTGAAAACCCCCAACCCATCCTCCCACACCCTGCCTCCAAGAATATGCCCCTCCACCCGACCTACTCCCACACCCCCCTCGATTTCCCCACACTGGGGCCTCTATTGAGGCTTCACAGGACCAAGGACCTCTCCTCCCACTGATGCCCAACAAGGCATTCCTCTGCCACTCTTCTGGCTGGAACCATGTGTACCTCTTGTTGATGGCTTAGTCCCTGGGAGCCCTGGGGCATCTGGTTGGCTGACATTGTAAGTAAGGCTCCCTCATCTACAGTCACTTTAGTAGAGTTGACCCAGAACCAGCCAGCTCAGGTGGAGATGGGGAAGGAGAAGAGGATTTCATAACTGAATAATTTGTCTTCCAAACCATAATTACCTAAATTTTGGACTCTTTCTTTCCCATAATTACCTAAATCTTGGACTCTCTCTCCAAATCACTGAAATTAGGGACAATTCAATGGCATCTTATCATCGAAAATCATCAGATTGCATGATTATGAGTATCTTGTCTAATTTTTTTTTGTCTTCAAAAAACGATCTTGTCTGAGAAAATATTTCAAACTCACTAAAGGCTCCTATATGTTCCTGAGTGTTTTATAGTCTGTGTTCTGTTATCAGGACTCGTGCACTGACTTAGCCCATGTCTAGCTTTGTTTGGATGTTTCTCTTTATCTTGTTGGATTTAAAGCAGCCTTGCCATTGGCAGCCTTACAGGAACTAGTGCTTTATCCTCAGTGGCACACTGAGTGGTGTTAGTGCTTCTCCTCTCGGACAGCTGCACGTGGACTGGGTGTTAGAAGTTGGCGCCATACCAGTGATGAGATCACAAGAGCTTCTTTCTCGTCAATGAATCAAAGTGCTCATAAAAGTGGCTGTGCTTGCTCTACTTTTTTTTTTCTGGCTCAGAGAGGATACAATATGTCTCCCTTTGGAGATATACAGCCTTCAGATAACCATGGTGTAGTCTTGGCCTCAAACTTATCAGTTTTGAGAAACATGATGACCGTGTCTGGGTTTTATAAACAACACAGGGTGTGCTGTGCTGAAGCAGGGGCATGAATGGACTCACACAGTGTGTATGCTTTCTAGGAACTGTTCTGCAGGAGATTGGCCACGGGGCTATGTCATTTTCACAACCTTTCACTTCTAGTCTTTGTAAGAAAGTCATACTCCTAGTCCCTTCCTCCTCTTTTACCTTACACAGTACAGTGGTGGAATTCCAGAGGAACTTACTCCTGTAAAACCAGGGCAGAGAAAGCCTAAGTAGATTTGCAGAAGCATAATGAACTCATTTTCATATCATGTCAGTGATAAACTCATGTCTTTCCCCCTCAGTCTAATGGTGAATTTTGATTTATACATAAGGATGTATGTGATTATTTAAAGTAAACGAAGGACCCAGTGATTCTCTATGAGAAAATAAGTCTTATTTGGTTATTGGTTTGATAGTGAAGATAAGCTTTCTTAGGTTCCTGATGGACAGTTTCTATAAATTTAATGAAAGAGACCCCCATAAATTATGTCCTGGCATAAAGGCCAGCACATCCTTTACAATAATTGGAAGTTATAATAAAAATGTGAGATCTCAGCTTAAAAATTTGAGAAAGAATCTAGGACTTCCATGCATTTTAGATTTATTTATTTTATGTATTTGAGTGTTTGCCTGAGTGTATGTATGTGTAGCACACATGTGTGCGACAGAAATCAGAAGGGGGCACTGGAGAGCCCATGGTTGGAGTTTCAGATGGTTGTAAGGCTACATTTGGCCACTGGGAATAGAACTCAGGTCCTTGGCAAGAGCAAGTGCTCTTAACCACTGAGCCGCCTCTCAGAACTCCATCCAGTTAGTTAATTTTAAGTGTTTTGGTTTTGTCAATCATGGATCTCAAACCTTACCTGTTGGAAAGATGAGATACTGTGGCAGCCCAGGAAGGGAAGGTGTCTTCTAACCTCTCGCTAGAAAAAAATGACTTAGCAATAGCTAAACAATTCAAACAGTAAGAAAACAGGTTCCTGGAAGTTCTATATAAACATACATGTATATGTGTTCATGAACACGTTGTAGCTGGCCCACAGTTGTTCTGGGGACACATGATGGATCCCACCAGTTGTTCTCAATGTCCTAGCTTGTTCATAAAGGTTGTTTTTCAGAGCCCAGGAAGCGAATTTGTTATTCTGAATTTTAAACATACTCTGGAATTAGTACCAAGAGAAAAACCACATTTTGACCCCATATTTATTCCCTTGAGATCTATTTTCTCACTATAAAGTTAATATTCATGGCAAGAGCTTTTGAAAGGTCAAAGGGCGTTAAGAAAACCAATGTGGCAATGGATTAACATTTGGTTGTATTTCCAGTCTTTTTCATTGTCAGAGTCTTTCTTTAACAAGTTGCAACTGCCTTCAGCCTCATCCACATATTCACATATTATCATCTCACCATTTCATTACATGTTTCCTAGGTTACGTCTTGTGTGTGTGTGTGTGTGTGTGTGTGTGTGTGTGTGTTGCACATGACTCTGCATTTGTACATGTCCAGCCTGGCGGAGGACTTTGGCTATCTTTCCTGTAACGTTCTGCCTTACTTCACTGAGCTAGGGTTTGCCTTTAAACATGCTATTGTTTGGCTGGGGAGCTTCCTGGGTCCACTGGTCTCCAAGACCCACTACTGCGGTTACGAGCACCTTCGCCTGGGCTTTTGCATGAATGCTGGGAATTTGAACGTAGGTTCTCCTGTTTTCAGAACACATGCAGTACTCCTATGCATTGAGCCATCTCCCAGCCCCTAAAACATTATTTGTAATGGTATGCTACCACATGAGAAAGAAGTTCTATGATTAAAGAAGTCCATTTCAAGACTTGAGCAAGAACACAGACTCTTTCCAAAAAGAGAAACATATTCCTATGCTTTTTACAGGGCTCATATATTACTTTATTATGTTCTCATGTAGAAACACTGTGTAGAAACAGAATAATAAGATAAATTCAAGGCCAAACCTACCATTTAAGATTCAGATGTAAAATCAGCCTACTTAACGTTCCGACAGTCCCGTGGAGTGGTGGCAGAAGTTCGAGAGCAGACCGCATCGCTGTACATTTTTCTTGATTTTGACCCAAGGAAACAACTGTTGTGTCTTTGTTATTATATCTTTTTTGTTTGTTTGTTTGTTTGTTTGTTTTTGAGACAGGGTTTCTCTGTGTAGCCCAGGCTGTCCTGGAACTCACTCTGTAGACCAGGCTGGCCTCGAACTCAGAAATCCGCCTGCCTCTGCCTCCCAAGTGCTGGGATTACAGGCGTGTGCCACCACGCCCGGCTATTATATCTTTTAATAACAAATTTATATCAAAGGAATAGTCCATTACTTTCCTGGGTCAATCAGAAATTGTACCTCAGGATATACTTTAAATGCAACTTTAAATAAAACTCTTTCCCACTAAATTTATTCTTAGTAGATACAAAGATGGCAACTTCCATTGGCGTCAGTGTGACATTAACAGCCGTTTACCCGGCGACACTATGGTCCAGGCTGATGCGGAGAGCTCGGACCTCTTTGTTCTCAGGCGTCTCCGCCCTCCTTTGGCATTATTACCACTATAAGCACAAGCCCAGGCTGCGAGGCCATCGTGTAACTGAAGTAATTTGTCTCCTGATGATCCATGATGTCATTACCTTGACATTTTAAAAGCGTAGCTCCCTAAAGCAATAACATTAGTTTAAAAAAATCTAAACAAAACAAAACAAAACCCTCCAAAATTCAGATCCTCAAGTATAAGATTTTGGATCCTTTACCAATTCTAAATTGGCAAGTCTCTGATTCTCTGTGTCTTGATATCTGGCGTAGCCATATATTGCTACATCAATAAAATGTTATATTTTAGTAACTTAAAACAACACCAACATCTTTCATTTTGGAGAAGAGGAAGCCTAAAATCACAGTGCAGCCCAGAGCCATGGCCCTTTGGGAGACCCTATAAGTAGTCTGTTTTCCCCGTTAGCCTCTGGGGCAGTGGGTCTTATCCTTTCTAATACTGTGACCATTTAATACTGTTTCTCATGTCGTGGTGACTCCCAACCATAAAATCATTTTCATTCCTACTTCAGAACGGTTATGAATCTTAATTTAAATGTCTTTGAAGATAGAGGTTAGCCACGGGGTCAGGTCCCACAGGTTGAGAACTGCTGCTGTAGAAGCCGTCTACACTCCAGAACCGCCGCTGTGGAGGCTGTGGTCTACATTCTTTGGCTTGGCACACCTCCTTTGCTTCCAGGAATCTCTTCAACCCCTGTTGTCTGATCACTTTTTAGGGTTTTGAAGCATCTGCTTTGCTCTTATGGGGACTTTTGTAATTACTTTGGTCACATCCAGAAAGGCCACAATAAATCATTCCACCTCAAGTCCTTTAACCGAGAGACTCATCTATGAGAAGTCCTTTGTATCATATAAGGTCACTTACAGGTCCCAGGGTTAAGGACAATGGCACGTTTGGGGATGCCATGCGTATGGAGAGCTATTCATGTAGGAGACAGGATCAACTGCCGACCGTGGTGCTCATCAGCCTAGTGCTGGAGTGCACAAATTACAGAGCATTTAAAAACCATTTCTCCGAAAGGGCTGATCCAAACTGCACCCATGTACATAGGACATAGCAAAGATTTCTTGTCCAAGGATCGACACGGTATTATTTTTGCAGAAACGCTTTGCTGTTTGGTAACACAGATAATTCCTATTTTATTTTATTTTTTTACTGTGATTTCATGTTGTCTCTTTTGATGAGACTGAGTATCAAAACCACGCAGAAGGTGATTGTAAATGCACCAGCGTATTAACCTACTTACTTGGAAATGGTACTCAAGACTCTGTTTTCCAGTGTTTACTGGGAGCTTCTGAGGTTGCCGTAGGGAAGGGATGGTGGGCAGCCGGGGGCGGGTGGACGCAGAGTTCTCTGAACGTTTCAGAATGTTTGGGACAGTGGGCTCCAGGCTGTGAGAGTGGACCTGCCCTTTGGGGCCATCCGTTTACCTGGACTCAGGACTGGCACAGGTTGTGGAGACCTGCAGCGCGCAGCATGTCTCTGCCGTTCCAGACGACGCTCACTTCTCTCGCAGAGGAACATGGCTACCAAGCAAAACCTAGACGTTTTGCTTAAAGGCGGCTGGTGTCTAAGGACGGGCAAGGTGGTGTGAGTGGCCTAAAAAGCTTCCAAAATAGGTAAAAATTTGAAAGCCTTTTATAAAATGTTCTATTACACAATTACTGCTTGCTAACTGGGAGAAAATTAAATTGTGGGCAATTAAAAAAAAAAAAAAACAAAACCAAACAAACCACAAGTTATGTTGAAGAAGGAAGATGTGCTAAGGGCTCCTTTATTCCCAGAGAATTTGGCATCCTGAGGCCTGTGGTGACAGTAACAGAAAGTCTAAAATGGTAAGATTGAGCACACGCTATAAAATGAGGAGGGTTTTATAGTGGCTAGATTTTATTTGCTTATAAAGCCTTTATCCTTCCTGCCTCTTAAGAACACTTGTTGCCACGTTAGAGCATCCAGACATAATGTAAGGTAAGCCCCCAAGGAAATCATGCAAAATGCTGCTCAGAGGGGTTCGGAAAGCCTAAGGTTTCATTTCTCACTTAATGCAACTGGGACTTCGCTTTCCCCGAACAAGACAAGTGTCAGTGGTTTTCCTCCCTAAGATCTGCAGGAGGAGGCTGTTTTTAGCCGAGAGCGGCTGCTTTGCCTATCACTGAAGTGTGGTTGTAGGATGCCGGGGAGAGAAGGCAGCTGGAGAGGAGGAAGGAGGAAGCGAAATGCGTGCAGCGAGCTCAGGGCTAGCAAGGCAATGCGCTAGGGATGCAGGGGCAGCTTGGAGGCAGGCGGATCAGGGTGGTTTTTTTTGGGGGGGGAGGGGCAATCTTTAGCCTCTTATGTTCTTCCATTTGTTTCTTATTCTATGGAGCCCTGATTTATTTGTACCATTTCACTGTTATTGCGAGGTTAAAAATATGTTTCCGTGTGTACAGCAATTAACTGCAGACTCTGCAGAGTGGAATATTCCAGGATTTTAGGAGACTGCTAGACTTTTATTGGCTCTAGCCAGCAGATGGCGGTAGGGTACCATAAAAGAGCGCGGGGTGCGCCTGGTGAAGCCGGGAGGTTGAGTTTTGTTTTGCTTTGTTATTTAAGCTCGACAATACCCATCTATATATCCTGTGGGCTCACAGGGTTTGAGCCTCATCTAATCTTAAACTTGTTTTATGATGATATCATTATTTTTTACTGCTACAAATTAACTGTCGGGTTCAATCTACCCTATATTTCAGCTGCCTTGGGGGATCATCTTGTCAGTTGTGTGGCTTTCCAATTTTATGACTGAGATCAAGAGTGATCCCTTAAAGGCACATGGGAAACAATGAAATGTGGGGTAGCAACCGGGAGCTCTGTTTGGTGGCCACTCCCGGAGGTGATCGGAACGGTACCGAAGGGCAAGCGGGCCACGAAGCCCACAGCTCCGTTTGAAAAGTGAATTTCTTGACATTTACCCAGGCTCAGCCACTCATTTAGGCATGGCCCTGACTTACTATCAATGGAGTAAAGTGGGGCTACACGAATCCCAATATTATCTTACAGAGTTATGTTCAAACACAGGAGAAAGTAGAGAGATTCTAGGGCAGGGATGTCTTCTTTCGCAGGCACAAAAAGCACCTGCATCCAATCACCCATGTACTCTCCCTTGAGTAGGATGCTTTCTGGGGGCCTACTGGGTGCTTGCCTTTGTGTGAAAAGTCCTTGTGAACTTACAGGTCAAAAGCTCTTGATTGCTGCCTAATCTTTTCTTGAAGCGTAAGGGCAAAAGAGATTAGGATCCTCTTGATAGAGTTGGCAGAGCACCATTGATTGATGATAAACTTGAAGGAGAAAGGGGTCACATTCCAGCTTGCCCCAGTCAAAGATTTCCGACAGCCAGCAGCACACGGTTGTAAATCTCTTGCCAGCCAGCATACTGTCTGTGGGTGTGCAGAGGCAGGGACAAAGCCCAGAGGCTGTGAAAAGACCAGGCTGCTCTTGAAATGCTGGGCGAACAGAGTAACTGTGGGCTCAAGCTCCCTCCAGAGTCATCTGTTCTTTGCGTAACGACTATTTTGGCTTCTTAAGCAATCTGTGACCCACTCATCTCCCCCTCCCCACCTCCTGCACATTCATTTCCCTATGCAATTATTCTTAACCCTGCTTCTCCAAGTAAACCTAGAATTACTTGGTGATTTTTTTTTTTTAAATAAGAATGCTTTAACCCCAGCTCTAGAACTGGTTGGTTTTTATTACAATAAGTAAAAATGGCTACCCTAGAGCATGTCCAATATGAACTAAGTCTCTTCCAGGTTTTGTGTGTGTGTGTGTGTGTGTGTGTGTGTGTGTGTGTGTATAGGATAGGTATCAGATGTCTTCTTTTCCCCCCTCGGATGTCTTTCTCAATCTTATTTTCTAAAATAAGATCTCTCCACCTTATTTTTTTTGAAACAGGTCTCGCACTGACTCTAGAACTCACTCTTTTGACTAAACTAGCTGGCCAGAAATCCCCAGGACTGCGTCTGCCTCCCCAGTGCTGGGATTACTGATGGAAACTGCTGCTTCACATGGGTGCTGGGAAATCTGAACTCAGGTCCTTATATTTATTTGGCAAGCACATACTTTCTTGAGTGACATCTCTCCAGTTCCAATGTTAATTTTTTATGGCACTCATTCAACCTGGATGTGCTGTTTGCACTCTTTCTGTTTGATATCTGAAATCTAAAGGTTGACTTTTCCTACCCAGGCCAAACTGGAAACAGAAGCAGGATGCTTGTGCTCCTCCTTCTGTGGGCTCCTCCCTCTGTGTGCTCCTCCCTCTGTGCCCCTCCCTCCGTGCTCTCCTCCCTCTATGTGGTACTCCATCTTTAAAGACAATGCTTGCTGTAACTGCTCTGCGTCCTGGACAGGTGAGACAGAGAGAGGCAGAAATGGCAAGGCTTGTGCAGAGAGACTGACATATCTGCAAATGCGCCAGGCAGAAGATTCAATATACAGAGGCTTCAAGGTTTCCAGAGGCTGGATATGCAGAGGTTTGGGGTATTGGGAGTCAAAATCAGGAGACTCTCCTCAGAGATTTAGCCAGCAGAGAGGGGCTGATTTATTCCAAGCCTGGGCTTCAGAGCTCCATTCAAATTGTGCACTTAAAGGCACAGAGGAAAAACACTCTTAGAACTGCTATGCTGGCCTGTCTTTGCCTGGATACAGGGTGCAAAGGAAGGATGCTAATGCACCGGTCCTTTTGGCTGTCAGGCAAGGATAACAGCAGGCGTGTCAGCAGCGTCTTACAATGCAGACAGTCACAGGTCTTTTTTTTTTTTTAAATGAGAAAGTGTACACACTGAAGTGAGTGCACAGGAACACGTCGAACACTGAGCACAGTTCAAATGGGCCCACTATTGATCCTTAGCGGAAATGTTCATGTCTGCCTTATGAACAAATGTTACTCCTGAGACCACCTTTAACAAAATATTTAGTCAGACCTCACCAGAATGCATTTACAAGCTCATTTCTGTCCTCTTTTCACTGTGCTGCAGACTGGGGAGCAACATCGGGAGAATTTACTAGAAGGCTTTCAGACAGCGCAGTAGGTTTCCATGCAAAGGCATGCTGGGAGTGCAGTGGAGGGGGAATTAGACATTGCAGGGAGTTAACAGACAGGGAAGGGCAAGCAGATTAGGTAGTAACATCAGTTGCTGAGGGAGACTGTGGACTGTCCAGAAGCAGTGTTGTCAGACTGCCTGTTGACCCCAGTGTAGCTTCTCCATATGGAGATAATTCAGTCTATTGTGGATGCGGACACAGCCAAGTGTGGAGAACCACTTAGGGCAGTTTAAGAATCCATTAGAATCATTAGATCTCCTCTGAGCTAGCCAGAATAATTAAATCTGTGTCCAAGTGGAGACTAGTTTAGCTGCCGATTTTAGATTTTACTTACCTTTCAAAAGAATTGAGAGGAAATTCTTATGCGCGAGCGATTCACTCACAAATGCCTTCTAATGGCTCCATAAAAACATTTGACTCATCTCCGCTCAAAATGGTTTCATATTTACGTTGCTGAAGGCTGTTTTCAAAATGTATTGTGACTTTGTTTTAAATAGTCTGTGAACTCAGGTTACTCACAGGATGGCTGGGAATTCAGCAGTCTGTGATTACAATGATGTTTTAAAGAAATCAGACTATGAACTTATTTGATTGCTCAAAGTTCTCGGTGCATTATCTGGATAGCCTGTCAATTTTTGTCTGGGTTAGTGTCAGAAGTTTTCAATTGCAAGTCCCTCCAGGGTAGGACTGATGTCATCTCCATCACTTTGAGAGCTCTAGGCTCTTCATCCCATAAGCATTTCTTGAGTGGCCATTACGAGACTGGACTTCTCAGCTGGTGAAGAGAGTGAGTGCCTGCATTTATAGGACAGCACAGACCTCTGTATGAACAGGTACTGAGCATCAAAACAAGCTAGTTCCATTCTTCCCCATATCTGTCTCTTTCTAGATCTCTTTTCTCTACTTCTTTCCAGCTTGCTTTCCCCAACTCCTGACTCTGTGGCAGCAAGAGGGAACAAAGATATGTTGATGTTTTTCAACCTTGAGCATTCCTTCCTAGGCTAAAGTTGGGTTAAATATAGACCATTTAGGTGCTGGGGTGCTTGCCGCAGTGTGGCAGACATTTGGTTGTATTCATTATTTTTTTCTCTTCTTTCATCTCATTTTTTTGGGGGGAAACACATTACCTCTTCTCGATGACCATACCTCATACAACCTTTGCTTCTTTCCCAGTCTCAAGGTCTCCTACCGTGGGCGTGGAACATTTTTTTGACCAGCCAGTTGCCCAAGGCCTGTAAGCATGCGTTTGTTTATTGCAACTCAAAGGTGTCAATCAAGACTGCTAGCTTCATGGGCTTATGCTTATAGTTGTCTCAACAGAAATGTAATTGGTAGGACAGTATGGACATATGAGTATAGTGGGTGGTTCTAATGCTAAGGTCCTGTTCCACAGTTGGTTCTTGATCAATCAATAAAGATATCTTATTGGCTCAGTTGCTGGGCTCTTCTAAGCCTTCCTCAGGTATCTTGTACCCAAAAAGGTGACCAGCCATGTGAGATCTCGAGTGGAGCAGCCATAGGCCACTTGCTTCCCCAGACAGGAGATTAGAAATGCAACAAAGTGGAGGGCAGTTTCGGGTTGCTGAACAAGAAGAAGGTAAAGTTGAGGGAAGATTTAGGGTGCTGAGCTGGGAGTGAAAGAAGTGTGCAAGATAGCTGAGGAAAGCTTAGAAGAGGCCAGCAATTGAGCCAATAAGGCAGGTTGAAAAATAAACGTGTGTGTGTGTGTGTGTGTGTGTGTGTGTGTTTCATCCATGGATCCAAGGGAATCTGGGTGGGGCTAGTAGTGTGGTCTGCCTGGAACGTAAAGAGGGGTAGCAAAAATTACATGCTACATAGAAGCATGTAGATATCAATGATTTATATTTGTAAAGAAGATACTGAGTTATTATACTGTTTTGTATGTGTGATATGTGATCTGCGTGTTAGGGTATATGTGTCTATGTGCACATATACATGTGATCTGTGTCTAAGGGTATGTGTGTCTATATGCACATATACTGTGTGTCTATGTGCACATGTACATGTGATCTGTGTGTAAGGGTATGTGTGTTTATGTGCACATGTACATGTGATCTGTGTGTAAGGGTATGTGTGTCTATGTGCACATGTACATGTGATCTGTGTGTAAGGGTATGTGTGTCTATGTGTACATATACATGGTCCAGAGTAGAACATTAGGTTGCTATTCTATTGCTCCCTGCCTTAATCTTTCAAGACAGGGTCTCTCCCTGGATTGGAAACTTGCCCTTTCTGTTCATCTGCTAATCTGCTAGTCAAAGAGCTCTCAGGATCTACCTGTCTATGTGCCCAAATCTGGAATTACAAGAACATGAAGCTATGGCCATCTTTTTTTTTATACTAGGATTAGGTAGTTGAACTCAGTAGTTTGTCAAGAGTGCAGAAGTGCTTGTGAGCACTGGGCCTTCTCCGTATCTCGGATGCTGTTTTCTAGTCACTGAACTGGAAAGTGTTGCTAACGGTAGGGCATGAACTAGGATGAAAACCTTGGAGAACCAGGCTCTCAGAGCTGCTTCGGAATCTTCTAACTGGAGCCAGACACTCTCTACAAGTTTCTGAATCCCCATCAGCTAAATCAGGAGTAATAACCCCTCTCTAGATTCTCCTTAGCTGCACAGTATTGAAGAGATGTATAAGTATTTACAACTGAAAGCTGTGTTAGAAGCATGGCTAGTAGGAGAAATTGTGCTTATTGATGTACTTCTATATGAGACAAACAGTGTTAACGCTTAAAAAGTAGGGGGTGTTACCTAAATAGTCATTAAATAGATCCCATATAAAATATAGCATCAAAATAGGAATGATAAGTCAATGCTTATTTCTTGGTTAAAACAAGGAACCAACAAGCAAATATGTGTTAAATTTTTTCTCTGCCGTTTTTTAATGGAAAAAAATAAAATTCTCATTCATAAAGTGAAGTTAATAGTTTTACTTCATGGAAGTAGGAGATGGATTAAGGGGGGGCGTAGTAAGCTGGAATGCATAACATGCTGTGTGTATGAAATGAACACATTAGTTAGGGACTGGCATATACTTCTACATAAACAGTAGTTTCGATTTGCTTTATATGAAATGTGCCCTCACTAAAGTATTAATTTATGATTTTAAAAATGTATGGAGCTGGGCTTGGTTTAGGCCTGTAGTTCTAGCTCCTGGGGAGGTGGAGGACCACATATTTAAGGCCCCCTGAGCTACACACAGAATTTAAGCCTAGCTTGGGCAACTAAGAGAGATGCTGTCTCAAAAAAGAAAATAAGAAGGGGACCAGGGATAGCCCTCAGTGGTTGGACACCAGCTTCTTATGTGGGACCTTAGGTACAAACATAGTCAGGGGTGGGTGTCATATGTGAGAGGCAGGGGTGGGTGTCTTATGTGACAGTCAGGGGTGGGTGTCATATGTGAGAGGCAAGGGTGGGTGTCATATGTGAGAGGCAGGGGTAGGTGTCATATGTGACAGGCAGGGGTGGGTGTCATATGTGAGAGGCAGGAGTGGGTGTCATATGTGATAGTCAGGGGTGGGTGTCATATATGAGAGGCAGGGGTGGGTGTCATATGTGACAGTCAGGGGTAGGTGTCATATATGAGAGGCAGGGGTGGGTGTCATATGTGACAGTCAGGGGTGGGTGTCATATATGAGAGGCAGGAGTGGGTGTCATATGTGAGAGGCAGGGGTGGGTGTCTTATGTGACTGGCAGGGGTGAGTGTCATATGTGACAGTCAGGGGTGGGTGTCATATATGAGAGGCAGGGGTGGGTGTCATATGTGACAGTCAGGGGTGGGTGTCATATGGAAAGCTAGTCTATATCTTTCCCCCTTAAACTCTCTAACTGAGCAATAGGCTTCCTTCAATACTGCCTTCAAAGATGTTGCGTGGTCAGCTTTGCAGTAACCAGTAATCGTATCCTAAGTCCCATGCTTTGCCACAAGTTGTTGGCCAAAAAAGAATCCATTAGCATCTGGTTGCCTTGGAGCTGGGCTCCACAGCCTGCCACATGATGCCATCCCCAGTCCAAGGCAGGGGTAGGGGTGGGGGGGCAAGGGGGTTGTGTGTGTGGGAGTGTTGGCTCCTGACATGTTAAAATCTATTTCCATTTGCCACATTTGCTCGATATATGCAACACATAACCTCAAAACACCCTGGGAGGTGAGGATTTTCTTTTTTAAAGTGTTATTTTCCTATTGATGCAGAATATTTGACTGAAATCTACCCGCTTACTAAACTTCACAGTCCTGTTAGTGACGGATGCGATGCTCAGTAGTTCTCGAGAGCTGCTTCTTCTTCTTCCAAATTTATTTTATTCTATTTTTTTTTTTTTGTGAATTGGTGTAAGTGTGTTAGGTGCTCTGGAGTTGTGTGTGTGTGCTGGGCGTTGATCCTAGGTCCTCTGGAAGAGCAGCCAGTCCTCTTAACCCCTGAGTCATTTCTCCAGCCTAAGAGATTCTTTTGTTTTTTGTTTTTTGCTTTTTTGTTTTTTTGTTTTTTTGTTTTTGTTTTTTTTGAGACAGGGTGTCTCTATGTAGCTCTGGCTGTCCTGGAGCTCACTCTGTAGACCAGGCTGGCCTCGAACTCAGAAATCTGCCTGCCTCTGCCTCCCAAGTGCTGGGATTACAGGCGTGTGCCACCATGCCCGGCTTGTTTTGTTTTTTTTAATTGTTTATTTTATGTATGTGAGTACACTGTTGCTGTCTTCTGTCTTCAGACATACTATTCATGTTCTATTACAGATGGTTGTGAGCCATTATGTGGTTGCTGGGATTTGAACTCAGGACCTCTGGAAGAGCAGTTAGTGCTCTTAAGTGCTGAGCCATCTCTCCAGCCCCAGAGCTTCTTTTGTAATGCTGGATTTCTATCATTGCTCCCCTTCAGCCTTGGATGACCTCTGTTCTCTCTTCTGTTTCTGTAAGTTCAGCTCTGAAGAGGGCTAGTGAAGATGGGGCTGCCTTTGCCATTCTGTGACTCGCTTGCTCCGCTCAGCAGGATGCCACCAACTTCATCCATTTTATCAGGATGGAATTATTTCCTCCCACTTAGAGTGGAATAATTTCTTCATTCCCCCCCCCCCATTTTCTGGTGTGTGTGTGTGTGTGTGTGTGTGTGTGTGTGTGTGTGTGTGTTGTGTATGACTATATAGTTATATTCTTGCATGTATGTGGAATAACATACGTGTGTGAGTGCCTGTGGAAGCCTGCAGTTGGTGCTGGAAACATCGTTTCTCTTCTTCCCCTTTAGTCAGGGGCCTCAGTGTAATGCAGAACTCACTAGAATGGTAAATCTTGCTAGCTTGCCTGTCCTGATGGCCCATGTCTGCTTTTTGAGCCTGGGATGATGTGCAGGCTGCCATGTCTCCCTGCCATTTAACGTGGGTTTCTGGGGAATCTTAACTCTTGTTCCTCATATTTGCATGACAAGTGCTTTAATGACTGAGCCCTATCCCCAGGCCCCAGGCCGAATGATTTCTTATTGTATGCATAGAGCACATACAAATATCTGTTTATTTATCAGTGGCCATTTAAAGTTGTTTCTACATTTTTTGCATAATGCTGCAATGAACATTGGAGTGCAGATATGTCTTCTTTTCTAGAATGAAAACGAGCTGGGGACTATTTTTAATACCTATCTTAAAATGAACAAACAGAAACACTGGGGGAGGTTTAAATATATTTAAGAAGTCACACAGCTAGTAAATATTTCAGCTGGGCTTCAGTCCCACACATGAGTTTGGGGTTCCTGTTCTGGAAGTGATAACACTCGAATACTTGAAATCTTAACAGTGCCTGGCGCCTGTATAAACAAAATAAATGTCTGCTAATTCTATTAACAAGGAGGCTGTGCCTCTGGCTTTGGGCTTTTGTCTACCTGCCTTTCATTTTCCTTGGTTGCCTTTCTGCAGAGGTGACGTTTTCTGTTATGAAAAAGAACTTGTGCGTTATGGAATTATATGCAGGCTGCCGTGTCTGCTGCTTCTTAAAGAGGTGATTTCTGTAAGTGTTGACTTTGAAATTTTTGTGAACTCCATCATCTTAGTAGGAAGTTCTCCATCTCTCCTCTTTCTCTTCTACTTGTACTTCATAAATCCAAAATTAATCCTCTCCCAAACAAATAAAAACAATGAAAACAAAGTATGATTTTCTTGTACCAATAAGAAAATCAAACAGTCGTCTTTCATGCTTTCAAACCAGAATTTGAATTCACATAGATCATATAGTAACTGTCGAAACACCAACAAAACCGAGCCTACTGCTGCCCGTAGGGAAGGTCCAAAGGCAATTGCGCCTGTGAGACTCACCGCTGAATCTTGCTGTTAAATAGCACTGACCTGGCTAAACCCTGATAAGACACTGAAGAGTCCATGAAAGCTAATGACAACTTGCAGGTCTTGTGTGCATTGCAAATCTAGACCTTGGAGGACTATTTCTCTAAGGAGGTTAGCTGGAGCAGAGGAGGACGAGGAGGAGGACGAGGAGGAGCAGGAGGAGGAGGAAGCCAGACTGAGAGCTCTATAAGAGCTCAGAGCTGCCCCGACACCGGAAGTCAATCCACCACAGCTCTCCTTTCACCGCGCCTTCCCCAGGTGGTGATTTTTCACAGCTGCAAAGCATGCGGCTGCTTCTCTGTCACAGAAGGGGCAGCTTTTCTTATCTTTAAGGTGTCTCAATTTAGTGGGAAGTAGAATCGAGTCCACTGCCCACTCCCTGTTCCAGGAATGTTTTTCCCAAAATAGGAAATATATAATGCGTAGGCTGGATGGCTAGAATTAGGTTGGATCAGTATGAGGCAGAGAGACTTGTTTGCTTCAGAAAAGAAAAAAAAAAAAAAAATCTCCCACTGCCTTAGGCTGGCTGCCGAATCCAGGACAAATATCTGCTCTGTGAGTCGTAGAAATCAAACTGTCTCTGTTGAAAATAGTGCCGATGACCCTCTCCCTGGACTCCCGTGCCCTTCGAACAAAGCCTTTTGTGATCAAGTTGCCATTTCCAGTTAAGATTTGGAAGCCACTATATTTAATCTGGTGTCATTGATTAGGTCAGAGGAGAAAGAAACAGACTTTATTATATAGGTAAATCTTTTCTTTCCTTTTTATAATAAATTAAAATATAAAACTGACTGCTCTCTAGATGTCCAAGTGAAATTAATCATCCCAAAATGGAGAGGAGGAAAAGTCAGAAGTTAGAAAGGTATGTCTAAGGTTTTTTTTTTTTCTTAATTATGTGTGCAAATGCGTGTATGTGTGCATGTTGCATGTGTGTATGTATGTGTAGCATGCAAGTCTCTGTGTATACACATGTGTGGTTGTATGCAGCATCAAAACACTCATCTGTGACAAGGCCCTACCAAATTTATTTTTCTTCAGCCTTTTGGATTCTTATTTCCCATCTACCTGTTTGGGTGATAAAGGCTTAGACTCGTTTTGATTGCCTCAGAATACCGCAGAGCAACCGTAACACAGTGTGTTACCCCAGCTCTCCAGCATAAAGTCAGAGAGGCAAGAAGGGAAACCCTCCTGCAGTGTGATTACAACCCCCAGTGCTCACCAGTGAGAAACAGGGAGGGTCACAACATGTGCATTTCAGGCTGGGTGAAGGATTTCCATAAAACAGAGCTCATCAGTGACAAATAAATTCTATACTTTAGAAAAGGTAACTTCTTTCTATGCCCCAAATCCCTCCACTGGAAACTCTATCCTTCCATTAAAAAGAAATGCTCTCTGTGACTTATAAAGTGCAATTCTTTTGCTTCGAGTCCAATGTTAGCCTTCTGCCTTATGCCTTTAACTTAATGGGTATTCTCAAAACTGGCAGCTTTTCCCCTCATGCGGGAAGAAGGAATAATTCTGAATTAAGAGCACCAAAATAGGTTAAGGATACATTATGTCAGGGGCTGTAGACTGTTAACAAGCAACGGAAACACAAGTCATAGGGCACAATTCAATTAAGGGCAACCAGCTAAGATTGCCAGGCATTCATCTCAATGACTTCACCTGTTGATTCTTGAGGTGACCCTTTCAGGATGTCTAAAGCCTGGCTGAGCTCTGGATGGTTTCCTAATTTATGAGTGAATTGTTGTTGGCAAGTCTGGTGGAACCGTCCACCAGTTGGGGCTGTGGTGGATGCTGTGGGCATCGTGTGTGAGTACTCTAAGACCTGTTTATTCCTCCTTAGCTGGGAATGTAGTACGCACTACGTGTGGCAGGTATAGACCTTCCAAGGGCTATGTTTTCTTTCCCAGATATGAGTGTTGGCTTGTTAATGACCCATAAATGGCCTTTTTGAGAGAAGGGCTGATAGAAACTGTAACTCTCAGGAGGTTATAATCCTCCCCCAATGAAGGAATCCCAGTGATTAATGGGCAGGGGCCTACCAAAGGCTCCCTTGATAAAGGGATCAATAATCAATTTTATGGTGTGGAATCATGGGTCAGGTCAAACCTAGCATTGATATAGGACTACACCCCTGCTTGTCTCATCCTCTTGGCTCTCCTTTTTATACCTGCACCCTCAACTTTGGCTGATTTTCCCTCAATAGCCTCCTTTCAGTGGATTTCAGGTGTTATCATCGTACTAGGATCTGGCCTGTGTGTGCATGTACTGCATATCTGTGTTTGCATATGTGCATGTGTCATGTGAAGAGGCCAGAGGTCAATGACAGGGGCCTTCTTCAACCACTTCCCACTCGGTCTTCTGAGACACAGTCTCTCACTGAACCTGGAGCTCATCAAATCCAGCAAGCCTCAGCAATCTCTCTGAGTAAGAGTTGGGATTACAGATGCACACGGCTGTGTTTTTATTGTGTATGCACTACTGATCTGATGAAACTCATGTTCTAATGATTCTGCAGCAAGCAAGCATTTTATCAACAGAAGTACCTCCCCAGCCCCGCTGGGCTCTGATTATTAGGGCACCAAGATGTGAGATAGTAACTTACTTTTAACTTACTTTATCCTAATGAATTCAGTGAGACAAGATCATTATCAACTAGAGATCAAGCAGAATACACTATGCCATACTTTAAATTGTTGAAGTCTATTCTATTGACCCTTAATAAGCCTTTGAAAGAGAAAACTCTTGTCAGTTGTGTAACATGATCTGTGCAGCCTTTACCCAGCTGCTGATGAAGAAAAGGCTGGCAGATAATCAAAGTCACATGGCTGGAAATTTCAACTCTGACTGATTCATACCTCCTTTACCCCAATTTTGCTAGTTGCCTAAAGCTTGACTATTTATAGTAGTCCTCTCAAAAGCTTGGCTTTTCAAGTTACAATGATGCCCTGCTACAATAGGAGTAATTATTATGGCCTTCATTTCTGATAGTCATCTGGGTGACACAGGAAATGATTTTCATTTGGGAAGAAACCGACCATCCAAGTCTGAAATAATATCTATTTTCTGGACCCTCTGTAATTAGAAATGTGATTGTATAAATGTCTGAAAATCTGTTCTGTTTTAAAGAAATTGGCCCGGAGCCTGTTCTACTCAGGACACAGAGTTGCAGAATGTGAAGGTTTCCTTGTACTGTTACCAGCTAGTGGTGTGAGGTGGGCTGAGTCAGCATGGAGAGAAAGGCGATTCTAGCTGACAGACAGGGCTGATCCTCTAGGAAATGTCAGCCTGACCCCACTGGTAGAAAAAAGGAGCAGAGAGGGGATGAAAAAGAACTCCAGGTTGGAAATATTTTAAAGGCATCATTGCTTCTGTGGATGTATGGGAGTGTGTGCTGGGGGTGGTGGTGGTGGTACATAGTCACACAGTGAAGGGATTGGAATAATTTACATACTTCACAGCTATGCTCGGTAGCCAGAGTGATGTCTGTGCATGGGGTTGGGTATTACTGATTCTCAACACTATATCTCAGTCTAAAGGAATTAGCTCTTTATTTCCACCATGTTATTGCTTATTTATAATCAATACCTTCTAATTAATTCTGAAACACCCTTTTAAAAGGAAGCAGGTGTTTTCTATTTTCTATTTAGACATCTGATGTTCATTTCAGTCTGATTGCTTCGTGTTTAGAAATGATTTCTGCTGGATTTGTGGGATGGGAAGATAGCATTTGATCTTTGAATAAGATGCATCCATTTGAGGGTCAGTGCTGAAAAGTCAGAAAATTACTTTTAATTTTATGTAATTTGTGGTTTATTTGTGAGAGTCACAGAATTGCACATTCTAAGACTATTTTTTTCCTCAGGGATTACATTTCTAAATGGCCTCTGCCTTTTACAGGAAGATGAATACAGAAAGCTTGAAACTTGCCATTTAGTACCACAAAAGTGGAGCTAATTGGTGTCAGTTGCTAATGTATTTGTTCATATCATTACATGATCCTCACAGTGAGCAGGATGGTGTCTTTGCCACATTTCCCAAGGCTGTGACAGATTCCCAAGAATAGCCAAAGGAAGGGAGAAATTATCTTGGCTCATAGCTTCAGAGGCATCAAGGCTGTTTTCCTTGGCGACACTGTTTCTGGGACAGTGGCGTGGTAGAATAACACAGGGGAAGGGTCATGTGCCAGAGCATGCGTGCTTCGTGGAGGACAGTAAAGAGAGAGATGGGGGATGGAGGAGAAGAGAAGGAGGAGGGAGAAGACGACGAAGGACCCAGGCGGGCAGGCAGATTAGCTCTAGGGACATACCTCCAGCACCCTCCCACCTCCTGCTATACCCCAGCTCCTACTGCTACTAGCTAGGACTACGTCTTCAGCCATGTACTTGAGCGCTACGTTCCATATTCAAACCAGAACAGGCAGTGTAAGAAGTGTCCTTGATAGCTGGGTCTTTTCTGTTACTGTTTGGTATGAGAAAAGCAATACCTGGGGAACAATATCTCTTCATAAAAAATTCAAGTAACCATTAGAGAGCTTAAATTATTCTCCACTTGTTATCCCTATGCTATCTCTATCTGAACAACGGCACCGGCTAAAGTCTTAGGAAACGAGATGTGTCACTCCAGCATGGTTTTCCTTAGGTTTTGCTATTAGAAACACTTGGGAATATGTATTTTATTTTCAAATATATTGTGATATAATTATAATATTTTGTTCTCTACAAGGAATTTTATTGGCATTTGAAAGTTTTAGATTCCAGGAGAATAATTTTGACTTTAATTATCACAAGAATATTTGTGGTGTGTGTGTGTGTGTGTGTGTGTGTGTGTGTGTGGTATATGTGTGAGGTGTTGTGTATGGTGTGCAAGTGAGTGTGATATGTATGTGTGTGTTTATGTATGGTATGATGTGTATAATCTCAGACACTCTTCTTCAAGAATTGCCCACATTTTTTTTTTTTTGTTGTTGTTGTTGTTGTTGGAGATAAAGCCTGTATTTACCAGGTAGCTATGCTACTGGCCAGTTAGCTCAAGCAACTCACCTGATTCTGTCAACCCAGTGGTAGGGTTCCTGTGTGTCTACCCACAAGAAATTTTGTCCCATGAGTTCTTGGATTTGAATTTGGGGCCTTGAGTTTTCAATGCAAACACTTTGCAGCTTGAGTGAGCTACATAGCTCTCGAAGAACATTTGTGGAGTTAGAACCTGTCCAAATAAAATAAACTAACAAAAAAGAAATCAATGACTAAGAAAAAAATAACAAGGATATTTGTGTAATGCATACTTATGAAGTCTTTATAACACTTTTATTAAGCTATTCTGAGTTGCTTTAAATTTTTTTTTAATTTTTATTTTCTATATTCTTTGTTTACATTCCAAAGGCTTTCCCCTTTCCCAGTTCCCCCCCACCATACGTCCCATAAGTCCTCTCCCCCCCAACTATTCCCCAATCATCCCCCCCCAATTTCTCTGTTCTGGGTCTATAAAACTGGATCCAATCTTTTCAGGCCCAGGGTCCTCTCCTTTCTTCTTCTTGGGAATCATTTGACTTGCTAATTGTGCCTTGAGTATTTAGGACTCCTGGGCTCATTAATATCCACTTATCAGTGATTGCATTTCATGTGTATTCTTTTGTGATTGGGTTAACTCACTTAGGATGATATTTTCCAGATCTAACCATTTACCTACAAATTGCATGAATTCATTATTTTTAATTGCTGAGTAGTATTCCATTGTATAAATATACCACATTTTCTGTATCCATTCCTCATTTGAGGGATATCTGGGCTCCTTCCAATTTCTGGCTATTATAAACAAGGCTGCTATAAACATAGTGGAGCATGTGTCTTTATTGTATGCAGGGGAATCCTCTGGGTATATGCCCAGGTGCTTTAAAATTGTAATTCTTTCTTTGATTCTCTTTCCCTATTTATTTATGTATTTATTTATTTATTTGCTCATTTCTAAAAATAAACTATAGTTACTTGAACAGGAAGTAGTTTGCTAGTAACTCTGACCTCTCTTTGTTGTTTGACTAAACAATTATGGGTGATAAACAGAAAAGCAGTCCATTGGATTGCTGGAAGTTTTCACATACAGTTAAACTTTGATTGCCCACTTTAATAAAAACACAGAGACAATCTGTGAGACATTTCCACATTAACATATATGTATTATTAGCATACATTTATATTATTTTATAGATTTTCATCTACCATGAAAAGTTTTAAGATGGATATCAAACAAAATTTATTTTCATTCTCTGATTTTCCAATCAATTGCTGACATAGTAAGCCATCTAGCAATGGTCTACATGTTAGCTGTCAGTCTAAAAATAAGACATTAGTTGTCTTTAATTCAGTGAGTAAACCATAACTGGAGAGTTTCAGATTCATTTTTAAAAGAGAAGAAAGTTGCAGATGATAGAAACTTCAAATAGTAAGAAAGTCCCCAGAAAGTGTCTTTGCAAACATAGAATGGTGAGTATTTAATGTAAATAGAGTATAGAGTATTTGCTAAATTAAATTGCAAAGATTTCCAAGTCATGCAGCTGCACTGAGAAAGGCACTGCTCTGTTCATCTCAATAGCAACTGCCTCACACAGTCCAGAGGCTTCCTGTCAAGCTGTTGTTCAGCGCCTTCTAATGTTCCTTCCCTGATGTCCTAGTTGGGCAAACTTCAGAGACTGGAGACTGTGCTTTCAGGAACTCTCTACCTCAGAGGGCCGCAGTTTAAAGAGTGAATAGCCACATCCTTAAGGTGTTAGCATAAATTCATGACCATTAACATTTTGTGTAAGAGCTCTCAGTTTCAAAGCAGCAAACTGAGCTCTGAGAAACAGCAGTCCGCTCATGGGCTCTATGCGGAGTAAATGCAGCTGGAAGCCGAGGTGGTTAACATTGCTTACAGCGCTCATATGAACTGATGAAAGTGGGCAGCTTGTCACTTCAGGAGAAAAATGGAATCCGGGAATTTTTACTGGAGCACTAGGAACTATGAATTATGACTAGTAATGTAAACCTATTTTTTAAAGTCTAGTCCTCGTCAAAGAACAATGAAAATAGTGGCTGTCTCATTGCCTTTTTGTTCATACAAGAAACAGATAAGAAAGCATTGGTATTCTAAAGCCATAGATCAAACACTGTAGCTTAAGACTTTTAGAGTGGCCATAATTAGAAAGACATGCATCTTTTGTGGAAAAGCTAATACTTATTATTTCTTCTGTGTTGCTATGGAGAGAGATGTAATGATCAGAGGGGTGGAACTCTGTCCCTACTCTGAAGCAAAGATGAATGCCAAGTTTTATTTTAATTTTAATCTGATTTTTTTCTTTTGCTTTCTTATTTTCCTTTCCCTCTCTCTCTTTCTTTTTCCTTTGTTCTCCTTCCCCTTTTGGTACTCTTCCAAATCCCCTTGGAACCCTATTGGGTCTAAATAGATCACTTCCTTTATGGGTAGTTACTTCAACTTGCTCTTTGAGAGTGAAATTAATTGATTCTCTCTCACAGCAGAGTCTCCTGGAGAATCCATCTGTCCTAAGAAAAGTAAGTGTCTCAGGTAGAACAATAGATCTGATGCAACCTCTGTCCGTGATTTAAAAATCTCTGGGGATAATAATTTGTCTTTGTTTCAGGAATGGATTCACTGCTAATGAATGAATTTGCTGATGTCTTTGCTAATTCTTAGGCAACTATTAAGGAGAACAAGCCCCACTTGTATGTAGTTGTGACAGTGCTACAGATTCAAATTGTCACTAAGGAAAGGCCCAGGAGATTAAAAGAAATATGATTTTATTGATTGGTCATTTAAATTTAAAGAAGAAATATGGAGATGAATATGCATTTTTTATGATTTTTTTTCTTGGACACATACATAAGAAAACTATTAACGGTGGTTATCACTGAAGTGTATAGGTGTGCTGGGTTGGGGAGATACCTCAGTAGATGAGAGCACTTGCTAATTCTGTAAGCAGGAAGACCAGAGGACCTGAGTTTGAATCCTTAGGTAAAAAGTCAGGTATGTCTTATGTGCCTATAACCCTAGCATTGGAGGGTGGAAACAGACAGTTTCCAAGAACTCTTGGACCTCCACCCTAGGGTTCAATTATGTGAAACAGCATGTCTCAAGGCAATAAGGCAAATACATATAGAAAAGTACATCCAATGACTTGATCAGGCATAAGTATCTGTACCTTCAAACTCCACACACAAATATACATAACACAAACACAGGAGATACTTTGGCTTACAGTTTCACAGGTGCGAGTTCATCATGGTGGCAAAGGCTTGACAGAGAGGAGGAGTTAGTCTCTTGGTGGGTAGGAAGCAGGGAAAATGGTAAGAGAGGAAGATCACAGGGCAAGATACCGCCCTCAAAGCTGTACTTCAGCGAGTAATTCTAATTAGGCCACACCTCCTACCTTTCAGAGCCTCTCAGTAATGCTTTGATATTATGAAGTACTTAAGGGATGATGCCATACATTTGACCTTCAGGATCTGTGTTTGGAAGCATCTCTACTAACACGTGGCGCTATACTCATCTCCCAGCTGTCTT
Organism: Apodemus agrarius; assembly: GCA_964023405.1. Lineage (NCBI taxonomy): Eukaryota > Metazoa > Chordata > Mammalia > Rodentia > Muridae > Apodemus > Apodemus agrarius. Next base: position 49,478,506 of record OZ030014.1, read on the forward strand.
TCAATCCAGGCAAGTAGACAGTTAAGATTAGTGTGATGACAGGGTTGGAAGAAGTGGGGTTTAAACAACTTGTTTGTTTGTTTTTCGAGACAGGATTTCTCTATGTAGTCCTCACTGTCCTGGAATTAACTCTGTAAACCAGGCTGGCCTCGAACTCAGAAATCTGCCTGCCTCTGCCTCCCAAGTGGAGAGATGGCTCAGCCGTTCAAGGCTAGGCTCACAACCATAAAATAAAAGGGTTCAAACAACTTAATCCCCATTAGCGCATCTTTGGGTCGTGTTACTCAGGATGTTCCTATGTTCGTTTATGGATGCGATAAAATTCACAGATGGCTTTCAGATTTCCATGCCTCTTAGAGAACGCAGCGCACATAACCCCTGGCCTATGTCTAAGCCACTGTTTGTTCATACTATTATAAATCAGTTTGAGAGAGATGATCTGTGGGCCTGACTTCACCATAGGAGACTTTTAAAGACATGTGATTTTCTCTTCCGGTCAATTAAAAAAAGATGAAGACAGAGGTTTAAAGCATGGGATAGGCCGACTGTGCCATCGTTTGCTTGCTGGAGATTTGGTTAAGGATTTTGGCTGCATCTAGGAGTGAAGACTATTCCCCAAGTGATATCCAGCAAGGGGACAGAGCAAGCAGCCTCTCCGTGCAGGGATCTGAACTCTGGTGGGATCAGAAGCTGACACCTCACTTTCAGGCTCAGATGCCTTGAGCAGGGAAACCAGCCACACCATGCGGATTTCTGCCCTATAGAACTGTGAGCTAATAAAAAAAAATCTGTGTGATGTCATTATAGCACAGAAACAGGAAAGTAATAGTTTTCTATAATATTTGTATTTAGGAAAATCAACACAGTAAGGCTTATCAGATAAGTGAAATTATATTTTTCTACCTACTTAATAACATTTAATTAAATTAAAAAGCAATAAATATAAATTTTAAAACTAATAAGGATAACAGTGTACGGAGATCTCAAACCCCATCAAAATTAGATATAAAGGTACAATACCTAAATCTGAAGAAGTAGTAGTATTTCCTCATTAATTTCCATTTAATAGTTTCATTTACTCATTGCTGTCATCCTAGCAAAAATATTACATGTCACTATGAAATTTTCATGAGGGAAAATTCCAGAAGTGAAACATGCGTGCACACACACACACACACACACACACACTTCCATGCCTTTAGCGTGGGAGTAAACGAGACAGTAGTTTATTTCGGGCATGGTGGGGCCCAGGGCTAGGAAGAGCAGACCTGCTGCTTCACTTCCATATAGCCTGTGAACTCAGCACCCCCCTTGGGTCTTGGCATAGAGTCCGTGTTCGATCCTGGCCCATCAGCTGAGACAAACGAAAGCACTCGCTGTCAGTGCTGACTTTTCAAGACTTTGTAGGTTCTTTCGCTCAGTCTCTCCTGTCATTCGGTTTTACTACTTTAGAGCAGTGAAACTTCCCATTTACACAGTTTTACTTTGAAAGTCCAATCATCTCCACCCACCACCATTTAGCTTCCTTCTCTCTCTCTCTCTCTCTCTCTCTCTCTCTCTCTCTCTCTCTCTCTCTCTCGGTATTTACAGAATCTATTATCGTGTCAATGGTTATGACCCTGGACTACACACGTAGAAGCCTGTGAACTAACTGCACCAGGAGGTGGAGCCTTTAAGGGGTGATTAGACCAGGTGGAAATGATGTCTTGGGCCTTCTATCATAAGCCAGAAAGTGAGGCCTTCAAAGAATCTTAATCTTCTGCTAGCCCATCCTTGGGTTTCTTTGCCTTTAGAACTGTGAGAAATAAATTTCAGTTGTGTATGAGCCACCTAGCTTCTGGAAGGTCTGAGAAAGTAAATTTCAGAGATAAGCTCCAGATCTACCACTGGGTGCTCTTGACTGACTGCGTGCACATTGGTTCTGTGAGAACAACCAGCACTTCTCTCTTGATTTGCTGGTCCCCCCATTCTTTGCTACAGTAAGTCCGCATTCCCTTTAGAGGGAATCCTCCACTCTGCATCACAGTCTAGAGACAGAGAGTCCCTAGGTGGCACAAACAATACAGGTCTGAATGCAAATGCCCAATAAACACAATTAATGTTAAAAAATAAAGTGAAATATGTATTGAAAAATGCATTTAGCAGATAAATATTCTTTATGATGATTGGATAATTCATGCTTAACTAATTTCATTTAACCTTTGTAAAGTCCAGCTACAAGGTAGTTGGGAAGACGACCCCAGTGTCTGAGAACAAAGAGTAATGACAAATATAACCAGGAATGTTTTAATTTTCATTGCTGAAATGAAATCCTTGACCTAAGCAAGGGAAGCGTTATTTACTTAGGTTCAAGGTCATAGAGGTCCTTTGTCCTTGGCTTTATCAATTCAAGACCCCTGGTGAAACAGAACCTGAATGCAGCAGGAGATGCCCACTTTACAATGAGGAAAACCAGGAAAAGCTCTACAGCACTGGTTCTCAACCTTCGCAGTGCTGGGACCCTTTAACACAGTTCTTTATGTTGTGATAAAGTCCAGCCAAAAGATTAGTTTTATTGCTACTTCATAACTGTAATGTCGCTACTGTTATGAATCATAATGTAAATATCTGAATTTTCTTATGGTTTTAGGTGACTTCTGTGAAAGGATCATTCTATATCCCCTAAAGGGGGTCTCAACCCACCGGGTAAGAACCACTACTCTAAGCCATGTCAAGTACCTCATTTCCTCCAGCAAGGTGCCACTTCCCAAAGTTTACATTACCTCCTCCAAAAGTGCGATGATTTGGGATTCAATTTTTCAACACATGAGGCTTTGTTTTGGAGCAAAATTCATATTCAAATCACAGCAGTGAACTAAGTGGTATACTAAATCATAATCAATATACTTCATGTGCTTTCTGTGCTTAAGTTCAGGGCCATCCCCTAAGCTGTGATACTGCATATCTACATGCATCCTAGGGTGGGTACTTCTTCTTTTTTGTCTAATTTAGAAACTTAGAATTATTGATTTAAAGGCCCTAGGAAATTTAATTTACCAAGTAGGGCTTATTCACTAGACTATTTCCTCTGTGTCCTTAGGGTTATGAAGATAATTGCCATGCAAATAGCCCTCAGAGACCCAGCTAAGCCTTGCCCTTCCTCAGAACTACAAGTGGTTGCAAGCATGAAAGGTTTCTTTTTAACAAAGGACACCATGACCCTGTGCTAAATCTGTATCAGTTTCTTTCTCCAACTCTGAGTTTTGAAGGCTCAATTTAGCATCCAAAAAAAAAAAAAAAAAAAAAATCGAGGCATGCTCTTCCCCTTCTGTACCTCATTATCAACAACGACGAGTCGAAGAGCAAATGTTGGCTGGCAGTTTCACCATGATGCATGACGGAGCAGAACACAGACTTGCTTTTTGTCATCTGGAGGGTCTCCAAGTTATTGACAAAAGCAGATATTTTTCAAGCGAAATACAAACAGGAAAGAATCTTCCCATGTTTAGTGAACCAAGGCTATCCATCCCTGACATCTGGGGGTGCTGCAGGTAACTCACACATGTCCAGCAATGTTGATGACAAAGGACGATGTCGTCTCACGAATGAACATGTAATCACTCCAGTGTAATTGGTTTCTGTTCCCTTATCACATCAAATATACATCAAGAAGAGCAATCTTTTAAAGCATCCAGAAAGCAACAAGAGGGAATGATCTTAAAAGATCCAGCAGGAATAGTTTTGCACTTTATGCTCCCTAGGAAGGTTTTTTTGTGTGTGTGTTCTTAAGGAAAATCTGATCCTATTGCTAGGTTTCTGTTCTGGTGTTTATAGCTTCAGGAAAGCACAAAGAACCCCAGAGCCTTCCTCTCTTGAGATCAAAAGTCAGAAACTGATGGTCTGTGCCTGGACCACATCCAGCCAACAAGTATTGATATTTGATGTGTACAGTATGCAACTGCTTAAGATCATTTGAACTACTTGCCAAAAATTAAAAGCCAGGAGATTTTTTCACGTTGTACAGAAATTCAAATTTTGACCCTTTCAGTGAGAAGTCATCAGTTGCCTGGTTTTTCCATACAGCAGCTGGCGTTGGCTAGCCTTTGTGGTTTGAAGAACTCCTTTGTGAGAGTTAGGGAAAGGCATGCCTCCTGGCATGCAAGTTGTAAGCTTGCCCCATCAGGACGCCCACGTGTAGTGGCTTTGCCACAGCTGGCACTACCTGCTTAAGCTGTTTCACGTCTGTCAGAGCCCTTTAGACATTTAAGTTTGTGACCGCTGCCAAAGCCTTTGGCGGGAGTCGCTGCCTGCAGCGTACTTCTTGATGATTGAGTGCTGCCTAGAGGCGGTGCTTTGATTATTTGGCCTATAGAGTTGGAGGTTCAAGCATTTGTCTGACCTAGCCCTGTTTTTTTTTTTTTTTCTGAGAAGAAAGCTTCATAGTAATGTAGAAATTACATTCACCAGAAGGGCTGCATACCATCACAGCCCACCTACCTTCCAAACTCTTCTTTCCTATCCTGTGCTAATTTTGCTCTTTTTGTCAGCCCATGGGGGAGGAGGTATCTGAGCAGATCATAGCAATTTCTCAGGAAGGACAGAGGAATGTGATTCCCAACACATAAGTTTTGAGCTGGACCTCATGAGCCATCTTTGAAGAAGCAACGTGCAGGATCTATATGTCGACAGCTCACTTTGATTAAACCTGGTCCCAAAGTGAGCCCTGCCTTCCCTGATAATGGATGACACAAGGGCCTAAGGAGTTCCTCTGTGACCTTCACAGATCTCAGAATAGTTTTCTCTATAGTTTTCCAAAATCCACTGGGTCTGCATGATTTTTAAAGTACTGGAATGACAATCACGAGGATCATTCATGGAGTGCAGCTGTCTTTGATGCTATAAAAGTGACACAGTGACGTGAACGGCAGACTGTCTGAGAGGTTATAAAGCATGTCATTGTTGGGGTTTGCTCTGTTGCTATGTATTGTAATGCTCAATTCTGGTTGCCCCTGGGGACAAGGAGATTCTCACATATGCCAAGGAACCTTGTTCTCTAATTTGAAACTGTTGGTTGAATAAAAATGCCTATAGCCTATAGCTGGGCAGAAGAGAGGTAGGCAGAGCTTTGGTTTCCAGGATTGGAGTCTGAGGTAGGAACCACAAGGACAGAGAAGAGGGTGAAGAGAAGAGAAGATGGTGTGGGGTAGATGAGTTCTGGGAACATAGCTAAGAGGGCGTGTCCCAGGTAGAGTGTGGCAAGTTATCTCAGAGTTATCGGCAGGGAAGTCAGAAAATAGCTTAGGGTTGATATCCGTTCAGCTCTAATGCTGTCTAAGGCTTATTATAAATATACAAGCTTTGTGTCTTTTATATGGGAACTACATGATCTAAGGCAGGATAGAAACCTCCAATTAATATTAAATATTTGCCACAACAGTTCATAGCAAGCACAATCACGTCACAGCTAGGAGTCCATTTTGGCAGAATGGATTTCAGATTGTGATTGAACACTGGCACTATTTAGTGGTTAGTGGTTATGTTAACTTGGGCAAGTCATATGCCACTGTAGCCCTCAAACAAAAACAGTTAGTCCCTATATCCATGCTTCTACACCAATAGGTTCAGCCACGTGTCAAAAGTAACAAGAAAAAGAAAACAAGTATGAAAATATAAAGATTTTTTTTACATTCTAAACAATTTGGTATAAAAATTCTTGTGTGAAATGTATGTATTGTTAGGGCTTGAGAGATAGCTCAGCAGATAAGGGTGCTTACTACTCTTACACGAGGGCCCAGGATCAGCCAGCACCCACAACAGGCTGCTTACAAACACCTATAACTTCAATTCCAAGGAATCTACTGCCCTCTACTTCCCCAGGTACCTGCAGACATGTGCTACCATAAGCCAACACAGGCACACATACACATATGCACAAATAAAAATAAATAAATATTTTAAAAATGTGTGTGTTGTATTAGAGAATAGTGATCTAGGGGGAATTTAAAGTATCTAGGAGGATATGCATAGGTTATATGCAGATAGTATGCCACTTAAAACATTCTTGGATTTTGGTACCCATAAGATGGAGAGGCTGGGAGTGTTCTCAACACATCTGAGAGACACGGTCGGTATCTATGTATTTAAATGAGAACGTGATGAATGTTTAAAAATCTGTGGAGTCCCTTCTTTTACCTTACCAGGTGGAGTAAATTAATCACAAACATCACAAGTTCTTTCTGCATTAAAATAAAAGAGCGAGCCGGGCATGGTGGTGCATGCCTGTAATCCCAGCACTTGGGAGGCAGAGGCAGGCGGATTTCTGAGTTCGAGGCCAGCCTGGTCTACAGAGTGAGTTCCAGGACAGCCAGGGCTATACAGAAAAACCCTGTCTCAAAAAACCAAAAAAAAAAAAAAAATAAATAAATAAAATAAATAAATAAATAAATAAATAAAAATAAAAGAGAACCAGTGCTTTCCCAGTAGGATTCTGAATAGGTGAGATCATGCTTGCTCTAGTTACATAGAATTGCTAGACATTGGGGTACTCAATCTGAAGTCAAGAAACTATAAAAAAAATTATTGGTTCTTTCTTTTCTTTCTTGTGTATTGCACAGAGCATTTTGGAACGTCAGCAAATGAAAGATAGTAAAGGTTGCTTTGCTGTATAAATATTTAACAAATTGATTTTTACAGTGGAACATATATAAATATGTGAACATCAAGCCATTTGCTGAAGGTGCGACTTCTTAATTGGGGCCATTTGTGCTCAGAGTAGTTAAAAATAATTTTAGAGTTTCAAATACTGCAAGATAACGCAATGGTTAAAATAAAGACTAAAGTATCTGTAAAAATGTGAGGTTTCTGCCGGTCCCTTTCAGGAAGGAGTTGCTGGCTGTAGAATTCTTTATCTGGACACCCGGATCAAGCCGCACAGAAAGGTCGCAATGCCAATTTCATCGACAATGTGTTTTGCAGCGCTGGAGTCTTGGGTTTTAGGGAAGGACTTGTGGTTGCTATGGAACTGTTAATAATGATTGCCGCCTGCACCTCCATTCTTCATACTCCCAATCTCCAATAGAAAATCACTTAGATTTGGGCTGTAGGGCAGTAAACAAACTTTCCAGCAGGAATTAACTGGGCTCAGGCATTAGTGTCTTAATGTAGGAAATGACTTTCATTATAACCTTTACTTAACACTGGCAGCTTAGCTATGAAGGAGCCTCTCTTTTCTTACCGTGGAGGGAATCATACAAAGCCAAACCTTCACCGGGATGGGCACTGCTAGAGGCTTTTCAGCAGAAAATTAGTCCTGAAAAAGTATGGATTTATGCAGAACTAATTTTTATCAGAAATCTATTTTTATCTTCCACGTATAAAAGGAACTAGATTAATTCGTCAAAAACTGAGTTCTTAAGTCAGAGAAGACATTCCGGTTGAACTATCTTTGAATTTAAAAGAAATAAATCTTGTAGAAAAATAACATTTTTGCTAGTGTGTGTGTGTGTGTGTGTGTGTGTGTGTGAGAGAGAGAGAGAGAGAGAGAGAGAGATTTGTGATCCATGTAATAGATGCTTCTAACATCTAGCCTGAGTCCTGTTTCTAAGATACAGATCTCAGTCCTTATTAATGTGTAACTGATACTCGGGGAACAGTAATCGAGTTCTTTAGCTCCAGGCACATAAAGTTAGGGATGGTTTATTGGATGGGTGGGAAGAGGACATATCTAATTTGGGGCTTCGCAGCCTCACCAGTATGCAAATAATTCAACAATAATACAGAACAAATAAGTTCTATCTCAACAACTGCTACTTGCTCTAATCCCTATGGTATGTGTTTCCCAACAATTATCTGGCCTAATTCTCTGTTTTATTGCATGGGATTTTAGAGCTTCAATTGTGGAACATAGAATAAATGTGATTGTTCAGTAAAACTTAAGATGTTTGCATGCAGTTTCCACTGACAAGTACCTAGTGTATAGGAATAAATGAGAAAGTATTTTTTTTTCCTTTGCAATTGGAAGTAGAAATGTTTCCTGGACTGATGAATCCCCACCTCTTCAGGCACAGTGACAGTCACTCCATAGAGGGTGCAGCAAGCCAGCTTCGGGGGCTATGTGATGGTGTCTATGCAGTCTATGGCACTGTAGAGGACAAGAGTGTACCTGAGGGACTGAACGGAGTATAATAAAAAGCTCAATAGATTGAGGCTTGCAGGACCATTGAAAGCGTTATAAGGCCTGTGCAATACTATCCAATGCAGATGGAACTGTCGAATTAATCAAGCTGCTGCAATAAATTCAGATGCCGTAGAGGTGGCAAGGCAGTGTCAAGAAAGTTAAATTTGAAGAATGAGTGTTGGGCTTCTCAATGAGATCAAGGGGGAAAGGAAAACAGAGTTAATAGGGGAAATCAAGACTGACCCAATCAGCAGGACTCATACACTCAGAGGAGCATTTTAAAATCAATTTCTTCTGCCTGCAAGAGTGTTTTGCCAAACACACTGACATTGTTATATACTTTTTATTTTTGGTTTATTTAATCTCCTTTCACACAGGCGTTGTTAGTTCAACAATTTAGTATTTGGGGTTACATGAATTGAAAATAGGAACACAGCTGAATAGGTTACACCATCAACACTCAGGATTCATCTCACCCCTATTCTGAAAGTGAGACTGTAGCCTGGGACTGCGGCCTAGCCGCCCCTGTGTGCAGGGTCGCTTGTGCTGCTACCGCACAGTAAGAATCGAGAGTTTGAGCCCTGGGTCTCCCATCTTCAGACTGCAATATAAGAATGCATTGACATTTTGTAATGAAAAAATAGATAAAGCAAATTTTTAGCATGTTAGAACAAATGTACACATGAAATAAAGCACTAGCAGGCTTTTATAAGCTAAAACATTAATATCCGGTGAAATTAATGTATAAATAAAATGTTACCTGGAATGAAATTACCATTTTGTGATTTAAAAAACCCCAGCATTTTATAGTTCTTAAAACTGCAAGTTTGAATACCTCATAAACCTATATCATATTTGGAATGGAAAGGTCACTTCAAAGTGGAAAATATTAAAGAATCATTTGATTGACGTTCCCATAAAACAGTACATACTACTTATTTGAGACTTAATATTTGTTCCAATGTTAAAGAGACAATATTATTTTGAGCTTTTTCACAGAAAGATGTGTACTGCCATTTATTTAGTGAAAACAGCTATAGTTTCTACACTAGAATATCTGGTTAGGTTATTTAATACTAGACTATAAAAATATTGAGAAGATAAGATATATTCTTGTAAGATATATGGACTTCTTTAGTATTGTTAAAGAGCAAACTAGGTTTAAAAGTGCCAGTGGTTGACTTTTAAGCACGTCGTTTTTCCTCTTTGCCGTCGTTCTTTTAGGCATCCTTCGCCCTCCATTTTCCCCACTTTGCAATCTTTTCATCTTAATTTTCTATCTCAGCAGTCCTGGCGCTGTTAGTTCGCACAGCCTTTCAGCACCCTTACACCAAACAATGGGTCCTATAAGAGAATGACCAGCGGATTCTTCTGCTCTATCTTTTGTAACTGTTTTCTACTTAAAACAAAGAGTTATATTCTCGGGTTATAGACTTATGTATACTCCATATCACATACTGGAAGAATAAACATTCACAGAATACAGTAAGAATTCACTACATTACTGCTACACTATTCAGCAAGCTGATAGAATGACCACACACACACACAAAACCACTTTTTATAACTACCATCTAAAATATCCTCTATTTTTTCTGACTAAGCCAAAGAGATAGCTGTTTTGTTTTGTTTTGTTTTTTAACTGCTCCATTTCTTTCTTCTTGCAATCTTGGAGAAACTCTACAGAAATAGAATCTACGAGCAAATTAGAAATGGGATCCCTGGCAGTTTGCTTCTGTGATCCCATGCATGCTTGAGGCTACCGTATGGTCGGTGACTAAGGCCTGGACAGTCACAGGAGGGGGCAGGTGAGATCAGTAGGGAGAGATGAAGAGACGCAGGGTGGTTCCCACGACGTGGATGCTCCTGAGCGAGCCGCTGAGGGCAGCTGGCCCAGGGTTCTGGCTGTGCGCTCAGGCAGTCTGATCCACACGCAACACAGCTGGCTGGACCGGTTTCTCGCTGGATTCCTCCATCTCCTCCGAGCTGAGCCTGTAGCCACTCTCATAGCGCACCTGCTGGGCCTGCTGCAGGGCCGCCGGCTCCTCTTCGTCATCTTCCACAATGGTCAGATCCGCGTTACTGCCCACGCCTGAGCTGTTCGCTCTCAGTGCCGACTTCTCAGCATCTTCTGCGCTGCCCTCCGCCAGGCCGCTGGGGAGGGATGCTTCAGAAGGACCCTCTGTGAACGAGCCCTCCTCGCGGTCGTCCTGCATCTGCTCTTCCAACTTGGTCTCATTTTCCACGGAGCTTTCTCCCTCTCGGACTTTCTTACGCCCAAAGGAGAGGGGAGAAACCTTGAAGGGGGAGCTTTTCCCAGAAGATGCTTTCTGGTGGTTGGGTGTGAGCGATTTCTTAATCTTTTCTCTCCTCTCAACGGATACGATCTTTGTTCCCAGCTTGTTCATCTTTTTCTCGATGTTCTGGCGGGAAAACGCTTTCTTGAGGCTATCGACTTTCTTGAGGCTGGATCTTTTGAGTTTTTCGGCCCTGCTTTCTTCCATCTTCTCTTCTGCGCTATCTTCCAGGGCTTCCTCATCGCGGGGCAATTCGTCATCGGAGGAGAGGTCCACGTTGTGCAGAGTTTCCTCCAGGGACTTGTTCTCATCGGCAAGCTCCTCCTTGCCTTCTGCAGCGCCGCCGGGAACTGGCTCCTTCACAAACACACCGGCAGGGATCTCACTTTCTTCCTGTAAAGAAGGGCAGTGTGAATTTATGATAATAGCATATTGAACAAACAGCCCTGAACTGCTGGAACTTGGGGGTGTGTGTGTGCGTTCTAGGCAGTACACATGGCAGAAGCCAAGGGTGGCTTTCCAGAAGAGGAAGCAGGCATTCTAATTTGGGTGCAGCCGTTCACCTTGGGCTGGATAAGGCCAAGGCCTGCCAGTGGGAATACCATGAAGCTTAACTGTCAAGGGACTATCGGCGACAGGCAGAGGGAAGTGGCCTGGCTCGTTCCTATAGGCCAGGAAGCTGCCCAGATAAAGGAAATAAAGTGAGTTATGAAGCTGTGAACCCAGAGGCCTCTCCTGCCTTCCTTCACATCGAGGGAAGGGGGTGAGGACAGGGAGGGACTTGGGCACAGCTTCTGTGAAAAAAAAAAATCCCCCTACAAAGGAACACAAAAGTCTGGCTGGGAAATATATAAGAAGGCAAGGGAGAGCACTGGGGGCAGGGGAGGGGGTGGGGGTCGGGGGTCGGGGGGTGGGGGTGGGGGTCATTAGGCCTGCTCACGAAGCCTTGTGGTTCAGAATGTGCTCTGTGGCAATCGGTAAGGGATGGAGATGAGGTAGGATGTGTGGCCAGGAAGAGCATCAAGCCCATAGTATGAAGTATCGTCTTTGGGCCATAAAGCTCTGGCCTCACACCCAGCTAAGGGTAGAAGCAAACCTGTTCTCTTCAGCCTCCCCTGCTTCTCATGTAGTCAAATGCCGCCTTCTATTAGAGTTTTGGGGGAAACAGTAGAGACAGAAAATTTGTCCCTGAGGTATAAAGCTGCTTGCTGAGAGATTTGAACACAGACAGGTTTTGGCCACATGGTGTAAGAGCACCTTTGAGTTTTAAGTGTTTTCTTTTTCTCACTGTTACATGGGAATCCATTATCATGGTACTTACACGTTTTTCATCAAAAAAAAAATAATAGCTCATGATGGAGAACTGTGGCAGGAAGCCTGGAGTCTTTGCTGTCCTGCTAAATGGCTCTGTGTCTTCAACAAATAGCTTAATCTCCTTGGGTTCCTATTCCTTCCAAATATGAACCAGAGGATTTGACCTAGATTAGTAGCTTTCGAAATGCACTCCCAGGGCCATCAGAGGGTCAGCGAGAATCTGAGCAGGGCGCAGATCCAGACTCCTTCCCACCTATGCTGCACGCAGAGCCTCCAGACGACCTGACTGCAACTCAGTCAGCCCAGCACACTTGGGGGTTGAAAAAAAAAAACAAAAACAAAACTGCGGTCTGTGGATTTAAAAGTCTGTCTGTCCTCCCTGATTGCTGTCTTTCACAGTGCTAGAAGATGCTACCCAGGCTAGTGTAAGAGAGAAAACACATCAGTGGTCTTATACAACACTGAAGTGTGCATCCTGTAACACCAGCCTGCCAGACAAGGTCTGGTCACTGACACATTAGTGGGTATGGTGGTTGTGTGAGCCGCTAACTGCTTTCTGACTTGATTTCAGGCCTGCTTCACAGGAAGGACTTTTGTTCCTGGTACTGTGACTCTGGCTTGGGGAGATGACTGCTCCTAGTATTCTGCTATTATTATTTTGCTAAACGGTCATGGTGTCAAAGCAGCTTTTAAGTATTGATGTTTGTGACCCTAGATCAGGCCCATTCTCATTCTTGGTCACAGAAACTTCTCTTTGCCCTGGGCAGCAGTCAATAGAAAGATACAGAACTGTTCACAGCACTGAGACTAGGAGACGGAGTGCTTGGTTAGATCTAGATGGGAATCTTTATAAATGTTCCTCCCTCCTCCAAGGCTCAGATGACATGGAGGGAGAGGGGTGGAAAGAACTTACGTGCTAGAGGACAGGAAGACGTGCTGTGACATCCGGTCTTCTGTACACGTCATAGCTACCATGCCCATGGACTCAGAGCAGGTGGTGTGACCTGCACTCGACCTGCCAAAGATTGGCTTACCCCAGATTTCAGCTCAGTGTAGCTGATCTATCTCCTGGGCCCTTATCCTATTGGCAGTGGATAATTCCCAGGAATTCTTTTGAGTGTGGACTTTTGAGGAGAACAGTTTGCCAGGCTTCCAGCTGAGGTTGATTCGGATTCATGGGCATATACTCCCTAGAAGGATTTTTTTTATCATTTCTTCATCACTGTGTCTCAACAGGTCAAGCTTAACGACCACTCATTAAGTGAGCACATTGGGTAAGCTGGCTTTTTAAGAAGGTCACAAAGGTATCTGAAGTGTAGACGGCTCTATGGGGGGGGGGGCAGGCTGGAGAGATGTAGGAGAATGGGCCCGTTTAGTTCTGTGTCTAGAAGGAAGTTTGCTGAATGTTGGTGACACTGGAGAAACCAGAGAAGCCAAGGCCTGAGGGGCATTTTCTCCCTCTGAAAGAAGGATTTTCTTCCCAGTGGATGGGTGAATATTACAGAAAGAGGTAGACTTACAGAAGTAGTCAGGGCTCTGATGGCTAGTCCTGAGGCAGAATTTCTCCTGGGGTTTGATTAAGAGCATTGAGGAGATTTAGCAGTCGTTGCTTGCAGGGAAGGATAAAACCTCAGTGAAATGTTATTAAAAGTCCTCAGTGACGAGAGAAGGGATTCTGGCAGAAATCCGGACAAACTAAGCCTTAGGGTGCGTTGTCTATACCACAAGCTCTCGGGGAAGTCAAAAGCTGTAGATCAGATAACTTTCCACTCTTCAATTTTAACAAAAGGGAGAATTAAAATACATTTTAGTTTTTCTTAAATGGAAATTTTATTACCGCCACAGAGCTCCTACTGGGTCTTTGGTTCCTCCTCTCAGGCATCCTTCAAGGATAGCTCTGAGGAGAGCACCTTAGAAAGTGAACTGGAATCAGTGGTAGATGCAGGCGGAATGTGGGGGTGAGGTGGGGCGCGAGGGAAGGAGGAAAACTAGCAGAACTCTTCTGTGAAATGTGAAAATGTATAGGAAAATTTACATGAGAGCTCTTTGATGCCAGTTATGGAATTAACCCAGCAAGGGCAGAGATAATCCAGAATAAGTTGGCTGCGTCTTTATGCAACTGGAAACTCGTGAGCAGACTGACTCCTCAGCTAGCCGAGTGGGCCTCAGCTGCCATTTTAATTACCTGGGAAATATTTTATCGGCAAATATTTTATGTTGTGTCTCCTGGACAGAGTGTATCTTGTGGCTTCCTCTGGCATCTTTTTTGAAGGCAGCCCTTTCCCTTTCACAGCTCTTGTAAATTTACAAGCACACGGATCCTTTTCTTTTTCCAAAACATTTGTTTAGAATCAGAAAAATACCAGTTCCCTTCTTTCCAAGTCACTCCCTTATACAGAGCATATGCTGCATGGGGTTGGGCTTATTCGAGTGGTGTTCTATGCGAATAGGATCCGCTGCAGCTGCTCCCTTACCAGTGCACACTGTCTACTAGGCAGTCCTCTTACACGCCGCCACGAAACACCTCCAACTTCACATGTCTACAAGTGAGGAGACACCTCCGCGTCCACCTCCAGTTGTAGCGTTTGTGACCTGCTTTCTTTTACAGGTTCCCAGGCTGGCAGCTACTTTAAGGGTGAGGCTAAGCACAGATCCATAACTCTGGACTGCTATGCTAGCTACTGCTTGTCTATGTGGGATCTGGGACTCCCTGAAATGGCACAGAGAACCCCTGCGGTTTATTTCCTTGGACAGCTCTAGTGAGGAAAAGCCTCTAGGAGCAGGTGGGTATTTGTCCTTTGTTTTCAAAAAAGGTCCTCACCTACCACTGAAGTAGGTGTTCCTGGTTCTGACCTTTCACAAGGACCCTTAGGAGGTTTTCAAAGAAAGGGAATATTAAATAGTAAACTTCTAACATATATGATGGATATGTTTGTAGCATACATGGGGAAAGGAATGGAACAAACTCTTGAGAAGTAGCATTTTCCTTGCACTTCAGCTTGTTGGCTATTTATATTGATCCTTCTGAACTAATAGTCCCAGTCGTGCATGGAAATCCAACGCAGAGAAACCTGCCAGCTTGCTGGATACTTTTTGGTTTTAAGTTGGTGATACAAATCTCTGTACATATACAGATATGCAAACTTAAAAACAAAAGGCTCTATGACCAGCATTAGGAAAGAAAGCCAACGTTAAGTCATTTAAAAGCCCCAGTAAGAAGAGAGAAGCCAGCTGTTTGCGTTCCTGCCACTTACAAAAATAACAGGGACACAGTGGCACCCTGCTGGGGTGTGACGAGCACACATTTGTGTCCATGGGATATTTTCTTTAATAATCTCTAAATACCAGTTATTAAAATGAAACTATACTACCTGACATTCTGATTTATAGGTCTCCTTTACACATTGATGGTTTTCTCCAATTTGTGTTTCTGAGGTATAGATTGCCAAGTGGATAAAGCCATTGATTAGAACTGCACCCGCAGGGCGGCTGTCGGTGGAATCAGCAAGTCATAAGAATAAAATGCATTAGGTAAAATCCCTGGGCACTCTTTCACATTCTGGAGGATTTAAAAGTCTCATTATTTTCAGTGTTATCAAGGGTTCATTTTTTTTTTTAAAGATCACATTGGTTAGTTCTTTGTTTTACACACACACACACACACACACACACACACACACAAACATAAATATAAAAAAATTAAACCACATTGAATTATTTAAAAGCTGATCTAGTAAAACTCATAAACATGAACTTCACCACAGTGACATTATAGCTTTTACCTGTTTCACAATTCTATCCTACAATTTCTCTTTTATCAATGAAATGAGACCTCAACAGTTATTTTGTTTCTCAGAGCCTCTGTTTCCTTCCTATAAAATAAGGTTAAACTAAATGATTATTAAGAGGTCTTCCAGATAAAAAATATTTGATTATTTGATTTTAATCTATGTCCCACAAAAAAAATTACCATCCATAGGAACAATATCATGGTGCACCCATCCACACCAAATGTATTTAATTCCACAAAGGAATAAAAATCATAGGAGCTAAGTTGCACTGAAGAGCCTTTAAAAGGTGGGAAACCTAGAGAATGTGTAACTGACATAGTCTAGCATATATATATTTTTTTTTCCAAAAATAAATATCAGCTATAATCAGTTATTCACTTCTAGTGCCAGGAGCAATGCTGACATTTTCTAAGTGTAAATAATAACAGTAAGAAATAGTATTTTTTTTTTTATCACAAACTAAAAGGGCACCGGATAAGTAACACGACCAAACCAATATCCTCTTAAGGAAACATTGACCTGTGATACAAACATGGAGGGTTCTCATATCAAGGTATCTTTGATAACTCATATTCCCCTTTCTCTCCAGTCCATACCAATTAACTGAACAGCTTTTAGAGCAGTGCTTTTGGATAAAGTACTGTCTCAAAGTAATTTAAAAACCATCAGGAGATTTAACTTTTAGCATACTTCTAAACTTCTGGTCTCATTACGGAACCCAAGCGATGACTGTTTAGGCACGCTTACAGACTCCTGCTTTCAGAAATCCGTCTGCCGCAGGTAGGTACCCTCGCTTCGCTCTTCTCCTCCGGGTCCCCAGCTCCATGTGGAGAGCAGTACAAGCTGCTAATGCACTCTCTCATTTTGTCTCCTGGTTTTGAAATCATTCTCAAGCTGCTTTTTCAAATACTCATTCCCAGAATGGTCATTGACATGAGGCCCCTCACCCCAGAGCCGGGGACTGTGAAGCTCATGCAGCCCCTCGGCCGACACAGAATTTTCTCTTAACTCTACTTTATAACTTCTGTTTTTAGAAAAAGATAGGCATGCTTCCAAAAAAGTGTTAAATGTGGTATTCCTTTGGCGTTAATATTCCCCTCTCCCCTGGTTTTTTTTTTTTTTTTAATTTGTTTGTTTGTTTTTGTGTTTGTTTTGGGGACAGAGTTTCTCTATTTAGCCTTGGCTATCCTGGAACTCACTCTGTAGACCAGACTGGACTCAAACTCAAAGATTTGCCTGCCTCTGCCTCCCAAGGGCTGGGATGTGTACTACCACTGCCAGGCTTACCATGAATATTTTGAGCGTGGATACCCATAAGTCTTATTTATTCTGGTTTATGTCTCATTATATTGTGTCTCATTATATACTGAGTTTATGTACTCAAATATTATATTAAACTATTGCCAAAAATGTTTCTAAAAATTGCTGAATTTCACTGGGATTTTCAAATATATCTCTGTGTTCAAAGGGGGATAGTTTCTTCAATTCTTAGATACTGATGGTTATAATTTGAAGTTATCACTAAGAAATTAGATGCCCAATAGCTACAATAGTGTGGAACTCAGTTATTGAAACTCAGATTTCAATAAATACATGACACGTTTTTAAGTAGGATGGATTTAAAACAAAGTTAGGAATTAAAAATCCAAATGTATAAGAGTCTTAAAATCATCTCTCTCTCTCTCTCTCTCTCTCTCTCTCTCTCTCTCTCACACACACACACACACACACACATACACACACACACTCTCACTCACATTCATACACATTCACACTCTCTCAGAGACATATTACTCACATAAACTCACACAAACATACGTACAGATACACACTCACACAGATTTGCACACACAGAAATGCATATGTACAAGCAGACACACACTCAGGTAGATTTGGAATGCTGTGACAGGATCCCACAAACTGTAAACATAGATCTTCTTCTCAACACGACAGTACCAAATATGCCTAAGTCAAGGGACAGATTATCTTTTTGAACATTGCTCTTATTTTTAAATACTTATCACCCTAAGCCAGAAGCCATAAAAGTACTGAAAATGACAATATTTTAAGACACAAAGTGCTATCAGTACAGTGTATGACATCCACATTCTCTGTGGGTCTGGGATAGTCCCCTTCTGCCAAACTGTGACATATGTGCTGATACTAGAAGGATCTATTTAGAGTAGGTATTTTGGATAGTCCTTTGTTCTCATAGATTATGATACAATGCTCATACTGACATGGTGGTAGCCGTATAATGTGCGTGTGCATGTGTGTGCACTAGCAAGCCTCAACCAAAAAGGGACAAAGCTATTTCATGATCCTCAGAAGGGTGGGGTCAGTTCTGGCCTAAGAACAGCATTTCTAACTCAGTAGAAGTGGAGCTGCCTGTCTCAGCCCTGCATCTCAGAGCCATGGAGTAATAGAGTCTACTCAATGAGTGCTTCTACCAGGCCAGTCTGTAAGAATCATTTTACATATATCATTTCCTTTACCCTCATTTGTGGGAGAGATAGGAGCCAGGAAGCACTACTGTTTAAAAGCACATGTTCTGGGACCAGTCAAACGTGGCTTTGAATGCCAACCTTGTCACTTAATGTTCAACTTCAGACAAACTACAAGCACATGGAGGGAGTCTCAGCATTTTCACCAGTAAGCTGGGGGATAGGCAAGGAAGCAGGAATGGACGGGGCCTTACAGGGCACGCTGGGTTTATCAAGCTATTTCATGCTCTTATTAGTATCTTCTGTGGATAAGGGGCTTCCAGATATCAAATGTGTCAGTGATCAACAGAGTGGGCAAGTGACCAGCTACGATGTGAGCCAGTGTCTGTGTGAAAATTTGTCTTCCCACTCACTATCCTGGACTCCCACTGTAATAAAAACCATTGTTTCAGCCATTAGCATAATTGGTACCCTATTCAAACCCCTACTTCAAGAAAGAAAAGAGACAAAACGCTGAAGACGACTGCAGTTACATTTTGCTTTTCAAATAGCCGTCTTGTGTCCTCAGAGGTGGAATTCTAACTCCCTTGAGCTAGCGAGGACCCCCTCTGGGTAGGAAAAGGTCTAGTCACGGCTTCAGGTACCCTGCTTGCCAAATTATTCTCGACACCCGTCGGAGGTGCTTTTTAACAGGCCTAGAGCAGCTCCAACGCTTTGCTTTGGCGTTCCCATAGTTTCCGTTTTGGACTTGAGCTCCCTTGCGTCACCATTTCGTCACTGTGGAGGAAATTTTTTTTTTTTTTTTTTTTTTTTTTTTTTTTTTTTTTTACCATTTCTGATGGGGTGTCACACCCGTCAAGTCAGTGAAACAAAACAGGTGGCTTTGTCAGGTCCCCACCAACAACCATGCCTTTAAGATCCCCAATAGTCAGACTCACAGTTCTCTTGAACGTGTAGTCATTTATCTCCCCACCCCTCCTTCTCGCACCTGTAGAACATTCCTATCAAAGCAGAAACTAAACCTTAAAATCCTTATTTTCCTTTAATAGACGAACACTTTCCCTCCTTCCTTAATGAATAAGGTGAGATACGGTTTCCCTGATTCATACTGAAGTTTCCTCTGATAGGCCTGTATAGGTTCTGTTTTGTTCTGAAATCACTATTTAACTTAGAAATGTCTTCAGAGCTATGGCTTCTAGGATCTCGTAGGCTAATAAAGGTAGGATCGCAGATCCAGATGTGGCTGACTACAGCTTTTTCAGCGGCTTCCTGAAAAGCGATGGCATCTGCATTGAAAGCCTAAAAGTTTCCCAACTGCAGAAAACCTGTGAGATCCCAGGAGCACCACTTGTTTGGACCTCTCAGCTCTCAAGTACAATTTGGGGAGGACACAGAGGCAGCAACATTCGTCTTCCCTTTTATGGAGATAGGCAGGCCGGAGTCCTAACTTGGCAGAGTAGATTCATTAGGAAAAAGAAGGCTCCTATGGTCTAAGTCCCAGTTTCTAAATGTCTCTCGGGAGATGAAGGCTCTTCCTGTATGCTTTCACAATCTGTTGGTTAGAGCCTCTCCCCTCCATGGCTTTGAAAGTCTCTCCTATTCACAGGATCATAAGGAGACAGCCCCGAGGCAGGATGGCCGTGCTTCCTGGGGCCTGGCCTGGCTCAGTGCCATCCATGGAAGGGCTTCCAGCATTAGGCAGGGCAGCCCTTAGATTTACAGATGCCCACCACTTGGCAAAGCAACAGCTCCACGCAATCGTCCTGTCCCCAGATAGCCTTTGCGCGACATAAATTGCATCATTGATGCATTCAGAAAAAAAAAAATTAAGTGTCCTTTTCATGGTAAGGCAACTATTCGAAGGGGAAGATATTCAAAGTGCTGGTCTTTGTGACAACCACTGATAACGTTTCTTTTATTTCACTTTGGAGTTACGTCCTGAGCAACAAGGGGACATATTTAACACGTTTGTAAGGAGTTATACTTCGCTTCTCACTTTCATTTGCATCATTTTCTAGAAAAGAATTGGGGATTGCTTTGACAAAAGATGACTGAAAGAACAAGACTAGTTCAACTTTACTGTCTGGTAATTTCCCCCAAACCTCGGGGGGCCAGTGACAAAAGGATGGTTTAAAGGTTGTGTGTGTCTTGGTCAGAGCAAAAGAAAACAAATCCTTCACATAGTTACCTCACTTCCACTAAGAGTTAATAAACAGCCGCTGGATTAATTTGCCCCGTCCAGCTAACAGCTGCAGCCTCAGCCGCAAGTTCCAAATGAAAAGAGACAAATGGATTTGCCTAGAGTGGGCGCCTGCACCTGCGCTGCTTCCCACCCTTAACCAAGTGCAGCTAGGTGTTCGCTGACAAATGTCCCCAGCCTGCCAGGCACACAGGCTTTGCCTGAAGGATGGGGGGAGATTCCGATCCTTACAGCCACATCTCACAGTTGCCCGCAGCAGACAGCTAGAGGACAAAGCTTTGTGTGTCGGGGAAGCTTGACTGGCTGGCGGGGCAGATGGGAAGATGGCCTTGAGAGCTCGGAGGACTGAGCTCAAGTAGGTGGAGGGGGTATGCTGGGGACACTGACCTGGAAGATGAGCACTTTGAAGTGGTTGCGTCGGAGGAGTTGGGCGTGGTTGTTCTCCAGCCTCTTCACCTGGACGCACTGCCTCTCCAGGCGCTCCCGGACAGCCCGCGTGTGAGCGCTGACCTTGCGAGACTTCTCCAGCAGCTTGCTCACCGTGTTGCTGGTGGAGGCCTGGTACTTGGAGAGCTTGCTGAGGTCGTTCTGGATGCCCTTCACCGAGCCCTCCAGGTTGATCTGCCGCTGTTCCATGTTGTGCTGGTTTTCCCTCACGACGTCCAGCATGTTGACCAGCTTGTCCAGGAGCGTGTGCACCGTGACAGCATTCACCTGCGAGTTGTCTCGGATGGCCTCCTCCGCGGACCCCAGGTTCACGCTGGGGCTCGGTGTGGAGGAAGGCATAGGGCTGGGGCTGGGTGGCTTCTCCTGGAGCATGTCTGTATTCGGGTGCTGGAACTTTTCAGCCTGTGCAGCGTCCTCTCCCATGGCTGGGCAGATGGAAACCTACTTTCCCCCCTCGCTGGAAACTTCTTGCTCTTCAAGAAGCACAGGAGGCTGGCTGGTCTGAAGGGAGCAGTGCTCTCTAGGGCTAGCAGAAGTTCGGAATAACTGGCTAAGCTGATCAGGGAAACTGCATTCCGCTGCTCTTAAAGGACCTACTCCACCCACTGGAAGGCAAAGGTTACAGGACCCACTCAGGGATCAGTGACAAGCACACACACTTCCTAACCACTCTCCTCACAAACCCGAGCTCTTTTCTGCAGTAGCTTCCCCCCTCCACACCCCTTCCCTTAATAAAAAAAAAAAGTTCAATGCCATATTTCAATCATGAGTTCATTTAGAGGCGGAGAGAAGCATGTTAACTTGGCAGAGCTCCCCAGCCTCTGATTGGCTAACGCTAGTAAACTTTTCTCTGGCTGCTATGTTACAGAGCGCCTGTTTCTTTTTCCTGGATACAAGTTATTGTAACAGAAAGAATTGTTTGCTCTTGCCCCAGAGCTGACTGATAGGACGCAGAACACCGAGTGCCCTTAGGGGAGGCGCAGAGTTGAGAGGGTCTGCGCTGCCGGGTTCTTGGTGTTAGTTTCTCATTTGCAAAGCGCAGGGGATTATTAGGATACTGACAAGGAACCCAGCTTGGCGTCCTGTCCTCTCTCGCAAGATGGAATGCAATGCAATTGGAAAGAGCTTAGACTCGGGGATGTTACAGCAAGTCAGCAAGTGGCGTTGCATACTGTGAACCATTCTATAAGAGATGGAAGTCTTTCGAATGAATGGTTTTTTTTTGTTGTTGTTGTTTTTGTTTGTTTGTTTGTTTGTTTGTTTTTTAGAAGATGGAAGATAGAGCCCCTCTCCTCAAGTAGCCCCTTTAACAAAAACAAAGTCCTGGTTTGCCTCCGGTAATTCTGAATTCCTGCGGAGCGTTTCTCAATCCCCATCTTTTCGAGGCATTTCTTGACACAGGTCCAGGAGTGTGACTGCAAGCCAGGTTGAGCTGGGGTGGTCCTGATGCTTGACATTTCCAGATTCTTGCTCAGCGAAGTGGCACACCTGTTCTCACAGGTGGCCCTTCTTAGCTGGACCCTTGGGATGCGGGACTCATTTCCGAAAACGACTTTCCATGCTTGAATTGGTCTTAAATGTATCCAGCCTGTGAAAGTGCTTTTGGCAGGGGGTTTGTGACAGGCATGCTATGAAGGATTTCAAGAACAAATGTCAGCTAGTACTGGGTCCGGGACTGATCATGGGACAGTGCCTTTCTTAATGGCAATACCTCCATGTGAACCGAAGAAACAGTCGCTCTTATGGTTGTATATTCATTGGTTGCCTTAACTGTTGTCATATGGAGCATTCACAGAGTGTGTGCCAGGTCCCTCAGTGAGTACCTGCTCATTAGGAAGATGCTTTAAAGGCAATATAGAGGCTCCCAGTTTCCTCAGGTAATCGGTAGCCCCCACCACACACTTAGACAAAATGCCAAAAGATTTGATTGCTTGTGCCTTTTAAGAATTTTAAAAGTTTTCTGAAACAAACAACTTATATTTTGTGTATTTTAGATGGACAATGGATGTGTTAAATATTAAAACAAACAAACAAAAAACCCCCACGAATCTGGTGTTGATTTTCATAGGCTTAATTTTCTAACAAAATGATATGGTACTATGATACCACATTCTTTTACATTTGGCTTCTGTAGGCAAATCATAGAGTGACATTATTTCAAAAATTTTGGAGGGCTTTAATCAGTTGTCCAAGGGCATCTCCTACATGGTGACACCCCAGTCATTCCCTCTGGAACTTTCGTCCTGCCGTCATTCCCATAGATTTCTTCTCCCAGATGTTAACTATTGCAGCTGCAGAGTCTCATCGGCTGTGGGAGCTGCCCACAATTCAAGGGCTCCTCTGACATTACATTCATCAATTTTTATGATTTCATATTTTGAAAGATTTGCAATTTCACATTATAATCACTTCACTCTGATTTTGCATTGATTCACACGAGTTTTGCACTGCATTGTTGGATATTGTACAATCAGATAGAAGAATCAGAGGGATGGGTGTGAGATACCAACGCGCAGAGGCTCTTTCTTAAATAAGAAGGTTCATAGGTGGATTATTGGTTTGGTTGAGACTGGTTTCTCTCTGTAGCCCAAGTTGCTCTAAAACTCAAAGCAGTGCTCTTGACTCAGGCGTCTTAGACAGGACTTATAGGTGTGAGCCATCATGCCTGCCTCTGAACTTACTTATGTTTTAAGTTCATCTTGAATAACACAAATGGTATTTCAACCAGTGGTCTGTGAGTTTGTAACAAGCCAGCCTAAGACTCAGTGGTTTATAGTAACAACCTCATCACTCACTCATGATTTTTTTGGTCGTCTTGGCAACACTCAACTGGAACAGTCACCTTTGCCCTGCTTGCTCTTTCAGCTGCAGTTTGAGGTGAGGAATCCAAGATGATGGCTTTATTCATACCTGGTGCCACTGCAGGGCTGACTAGAACTCTCTTTTCAGCTATTTAGGTTCAAGAAGCTGTTCTATCTCTCTAGCAGGGAAACTAGATTTCTTAATGTGGTGCTTTAGCATCATAAGGGATTAAAAGCAAAAGCTAGGAACAGTTTTAAGGGCAGGATTTGAAACTCCCAACTTGGCATACCCACAGTGTTCTGTGCCCAAGCAGGCCATAAACCCAGCTCAGATTCAGAGATGGGGCACTGACTCCACCACTTTCCCACCTTCTAGCAAGTGTGTCACAGGAGAGATTATTGTCACCATCTTTGGACAAGATCTACCATGGTGTAAATGTACTCTCCAAAAGGGCTGTTGCACGTAAAACTGAAGGCTGTGGTCATTGTGGGAATTATGAAAAGCTTTTTAAAACAAAAAACCCTTTTGTACTAAAAAAAAATAATTACAGAATATAGTACCAACAGTAAGTTAGAATTTGAGATAACTCGGAGCATCCAAACTTTTCTCTTGTGTTGCCCCAAACCAAGTCCCATGTCTGTCTGAGAGAAATTGGTTTAGAAGTTTTAGAAGAACTTCAGCAACATAAACCTTACTTTTTGTGCAGTTCATTACAAATTAGGTAGTAAACTTAGAGTGCAATGAACAATGAAGGGGATCTTGAATGTTTCTGAACATGTGAGAGACATGATCAATAACAATTGTTGCAGCCATTAAATGTAGGATGGGGAGTTTATGGTTAAAAACAGGTGTTGAATGGGAAGTGAATGCTAGGCCTTGGAGTGCGCAAAGACGCGTGAGTGGCACCTGTGCTCTACTCTTAAGCGCTTCCTTAGTAGGAAAACTTGGCAGCTAGAGAAATATAATGTCTACACACTGCATAACTTAAAGAAAAGAAAGGTTTATCTGACCTCACAGTCCATCCTGGAGAAGAAGCCATGGTGTATGTATAGCTCTAGCTGCAGGATCTAGAGCATGAACAAGCTAGTCACACTGCAACCAAAGTGAGGAAGCCGTGAGAGAGGAAAGGTAGGGGGGTGGGTGATCTTTGTTTTCTCCTTTTTATTTAGACCAGGACCTAAGGTGGGAAAGGTAAGCACAGTCACAGTATATCTGTACTCCTCAGCAAGCCTTCTGTAACCCACTCCCTATATGGTGTGTCTCCCAGGTGATTCTAAATTCTTTCCAGTTTAATCGTGTAAATCCAGGTACAGTGCATAGAGAAGGGTGATTGTTTCTATTGCAGCCAACATGTGAGAGCATGCCAGGGTGTGATTAGGACTTCTAATTCTCTGCCTGACCAGCCGCCTACCAATACCTCAGGCAGCTAAGTCAAGCAAGCTCAGGAGTCTCTGTAGGAAAATGACTACTTTACTACTAGCTAGGGCCTTGATCCCAATCTCTACACGTTAACCTATTTCATACACAACAGAATTCTTGCTTCATTGTGCTAGCAAACAGCTAAACCAGGTTCAGGTCAATGATGTTTTAGTGGGGGAGAAAGATGGAACATTTAAGGGCTGCAGGAGAGATAGCCAATCTGTCATGTAATAATTCAATGGCCACTTCCAAGATTTTGCCTGGGGTAGCAGGTAATAGGTTTAGGAGTCTCTGGCGTACTGGAGGGGAGCATTTGCCATCAGGGGAAGGTTTAAGAGTGCCCAGCCAACTGGTGTGTGTGTGTGTGTGTGTGTGTGTGTGTGTGTGTGTGTGTGTGTCTTCCATTCTTAAATCCAGATAGCTCCTGGGTGGGTGTGTGGCCTGTTTGACCCACTGGGAGCCAAAGCAGTGTAGCCAAAATTACTGCTACAGAGTGACCAGGGTATTGTCATCTGTAAACCAGGACAGAAAAAGCAGAGCTACTGCAAGTAGCTCAGAAGGAAGGAAATGGGTCTGGAGCAATGTGTGTTTTAATTGGGCATGTGTACACCCACCTAACGACTATACATTTTTTTGTCCTTTTTCTTTGTTTGTTTTGTTCTTTGAGCTCTCTAAATTTCTATTTAAGGGATATGAGAATGATACTTCCAAACTCTTCCCTTCAAAGAGTTAATTAAATATATGATCCTGCTGGGGCTCAGAGAAGAATACCCTCAAACCCAGAGCTTTGACAAGCTGAGAAGGCTTAGCACCTGCCTTAGAATTAAGGACTTTTTGGCACTGTCTTGTCATCCGCAAGCACAAGGAGTGTTTCGTGGTTGGGTTTGTCTGTGTGCTTGTTTGTTTGTTTCTCAGGAAAGTCATCTCATGAATCTCATGGGATCCACCTACCGAGGACAACAATCTTCTGCCTCATTGAAATTGTCTTAGCTAGAGACAATATTGGATGGGAAGAAAGACTGACATCTTCCAACACACCTGGACAGACTTTTCTTGAATACCTTTCTCCTCTATTAGGATCTCGCAGAGAATCACTTAGACTCTATCATCTGTTCTAATGCCAGGTAGACATTGTCAGGATGGTGTATATTTCCCAAGCCTAAATGGTAAACATGATTTTCCCTAAAAATCATTTTATTATTTCCCTGAAAATTGTTTCTACTCTCCACTGTTACTGTTCTTAGCTTCTGAGCCAAGCTGAGCAAGATGGAAAACCTACTCCTTTGATTTTCCTCTTTTGCATATGAATCAGTCTGGATGCCTTTTCCCTATACGGTCTATTTATTGTTGGCCCATTCAGCAAACCCCAAGATTTTTGCCCTCTCCACCCCTCAAAGCCACTGGTCACTACTTTCTTTTGTCCATATTTTTTCAATAGACGCAGGAGTTGACCTTGGACACAGAAATGGAAACTATTGCTTCCTTCTTTCCTGATCCATCTTTTCCTCTCAGGAAAACAGAACAACTATGGTCATGAATTCTCAAGCCACACATCCCAGGTCACATTTGGGGAGTGTTGTATGTTTGACCCTGGACAAATGGATCTTCTTGTTTGACCCCAGTTTCTTATTACGAAATGAGGATAATAGTAATCCTCACAGTTTTGAATTGTTATGGTGAATGAGTCAATGTTTGGTAAATGTTTGGGCCAGGGCTTGGAAAGTAGCATATGTGCTAAACATAAAAATCATTAAAGGGTCGTATGAATTCAACTGTCTGTCTCATTCTCTTGGCTTTGAAGAGATGATTTTATATTTTGAAAACATGTGATGTCTTGTTGGATATTCGGAGTTAATACCTCTTCAGTTGTTCTCTCCACTGTGCTCATTCACACATACGATGTGGTAGATGTCAGGAAAATATATGCGGGTGACCAGCTAACTTACAGATAAATTAATCTACTTTAAATGAGTCTAAAGTCTAAGAATATGCTCAGCACAATCTTAGACTTTTAGACAATGTAAAAGAAACAGAAACCAAGATCATAATCCTCAAGAAGTTCTGAGTCTTCAGCTGGGATAAGCAAGATTTATGCACAAGAAACAATTAGAAGGCAATACTAGGCAATACCTAATGACGTGTTGAAGTTGTGTCTTTCAGCTTCCGGAAGCCACGATCATCACTCTAACTTGTAGTTTTTACTTTCCTTGTGGCAGATCCCTGAAGCAAACAGGAACTATGGCAAAGGATGTTAAATAAAAAGGCTATCTTAGTAATAAAAACTTTCCTTACAATGCAGTGCTTGAATAGATATTGTCCCAAAGTATTTTAAGACTATTAAAAAAACAATCCATCCGGGAAGTCAGCAGCTATTCCAGCGTTTCTGCAGCTGAGCTGACACTTGGAGAAGCGGAGGGCTCTGGACATCACTGGGAGATACTTCCTTCTTCTGCCTCACTTGCTCTCATCCTCTCCCACGGTGCTGCTTAAAGCACCTGAATGCTCCCCATGAAAGGAAGTTTAGGGATTCATTAGGTCACGCATGTTTCAGAATTTAATAGGGTTTATTTTTAAATTACCATTTCTGAATATGTTTTGTAAAGTATGATGAGTGGTCAAGAAATGTAATTTGTGGTATCGTTCAAACAAACAAGGTACCAAACACACAAGCGAAGCCCCAAATTAACAACACAGACTTCTTACACCGTCTTAAAAGGAAGTTATATTAATTTGAGAACTAGGGAAGGAAATTCCAAAGCCACTTTGGTAACCAAGCCTGCTACTTGTCAGGAAGCTCCTCTTCATAGATAATTTAAACCCTTATCATAGCAATATAAAACCATTTCCTTCCATTCTTCTGTTTTTGAGTTAATGAACATTCCATAATGGATTTCTATAAATTACATATAAATCATTCTCCTGCAATTTCTGCATTTTCATGCTGAAACTTAGGCCCTCTGGTTAAAGTAGAGTTATGTCTCTAGAGCAGCCACAGCTACAAATACTCTTTATCAAAAGTATTTTGGCAACACAGTGCAAGATGTTTTAGCAATAAAATATCTTTGTAGGCAAACACTGGGGGTGGCGAGGGATTTTTGCCTGTTGTGTTACACTTAGAGGTACTTGAACCATCTTAAACTATATCTGAATGCCAAAAATGTGTGATTCCAAATTCCTCTCTCACATGTATTGGGCTCAAAGAACTGTTGTCTTAGTAGCAGTTGTAGCATTTTTCCAATAGAAAGAAGAAGAAAAAGAAAAAGAAGGAGGAGAAGGAAGAGGAGGATGAAGAGAAGAGAAGAGAAGGAAGAAAATGAAGGAGAAAAAGAAAGGAGAAGAAGGAGAAGGAGAAGAAGGAGAAGGAGAAGAAGGAGAAGGAGAAGGAGAAAGAAGGAGAAGGAGAAGGAGAAAGAAGGAAGAGGAGGAGGAGGAGGAGAAGGAGAAGGAGAAGGAGAGAGGAGGAGAAGGAGAAGGAGAAGGAGAAGGAGAAAGAAGGAGAAGGAGAAGGAGAAGGAGAAGGAGAAGGAGAAGGAGAAGGAGAAGGAGAAGGAGAAGGAGAAGGAGAAGGAGAAGAAGAAGAAGAAGAAGAAGAAGAAGAAGAAGAAGAAGAAGAAGAAGAAGAAGAAGAAGGAGAAGGAGAAACAACCCCTAATACTGAACAAGTAGAAACTACGACAACAGGCACAGATGACAAGAACTGGGGAGGGCATGGCTGTTTTATCACCATATACTCTGAGGTTTTTCTTTCCAATATAATTGTGAGCTGTGACATAGACATAACCACTGTAGCAGACCTCACTGATTACAGACATGATGGGTTAAAATACAAAAGGAGAGGCCGGGCAGTGATGGCACATGCCTGTAATCCCAGCACTTGGGAGGCAGAGGTGGGTGGATTTCTGAGTTTGAGGCCAGCCTGGTCTACAGAGTGAGTTCCAGGACAGCCAGGGCTACACAGAAAAACCCTTTCTCAAAAAATCCAATATGTGGGCTGGAGAGATGGCTCAGCGGTTAAGAGCACTGGCTGCTCTTCCAGAGGTCCTGAGTTCAATTCCCAGCAACCACATGGTGGGTCACAACCATCTGTAATGGGATCTGGTACCCTCTTTTGGCCTGCAAGCATATATGCAGGGAGGATACTGTATACATAATAAATAAATAAATAAATAAATAAATATCCAATATGTACACACACATACACATACACACACACACACACACACAAGGAGGTTAGAGAGATTAGGTTTTCCTTTCATTACTGTGAAACTAGTATATTGTATCTCCAAGGCCTTTTCTATTGTGACCAGTTTATAATTCAATGATTACTTTAACACATTTTTGCATAGTAATTATGTTAGTATTATCTCAAATTCTTTAAAAACAACTTGGACAAACAACAAAGCCTCCTTTGATCATGGAGTCTTACCACTTCTCCCAGCTGAGAGGTGGTTTGACACAGTGTCATGTTCCAGAGAGCTGAGAAATCAAAGGAGTTGGCCTTCATTTTCCAGTCCCTACTCTTATCTGGATGGCACTGTGCAATGGCCATGTGAGGACTGGGATTCTTCATTTGTGACAATAAAAAAAAAAAGGTTTTAACTATAGGATTTAATTAATTCTGTAAACATTCTTGTTTCCTATATTTAGGACCCTTTAAACAACCATGAGTGAGAAAGTGAGAAAAACACAAATAGACATTAATGTTGAGAAGGAACTCTCCTTGGAATTTAAGTCCAGCGGGACAGATGCAAGGATTAAATACTACAATAGAAGATTTCAGAAGCAAAGCAAAGCAAAACAGGAGACCAGCAAGCCAGTATTTTAGGAGCCCTAGAGACAAAGGATAAACAGCTGAGCCTTTGAGTATCATGAGAGATGTCCACCTGCATCTGGCGGGGACGGGACACGGGACACTTTTCAAGCAACCGCTCAGCCTAGTGCACACAGCTCATTGTAGCAGCTACTTCAGAACTATAGTGTATGGCGATTGGGCATGCCCATTTCTCACTGCTAATTTCATTCCTCTGCAGGGTGTAAGAAATAAAAAAACATGGGAGATAGAGTTTTTCCAGTTCAGGCTCTGACCTTTAAAAGAATCAGGGCAGAAAGAGGGTAATAAAGCTAGTCAAGGAAACTAGTGTAACTATCCCTGACATAAGACAGAACTAACTTAACTTAAATGTAAGGATGTCTGATTTAACTTAGAGAAAAATATTATGGAAATTATAAGATTGTTATTTTAAGAGAAATGTAATTATATTATTTCCAAGGGTATGTAGTAATTTGGGGAGAGGATATGTAGTAATTTAAAATGATTGCTAGAGAAGCATTTTGTGGTTTAAGTGTTAATATACACCTCTTTTAAATGAATTGGGTTGTGTTTCGTTGGGGATATCTTTTTTGATATATACCATATACATTATGTGCTAACGTGTTTAATATAAAATGACTAATGAAGTTCCTTACATTTTTAGCATATTATTAATTTGTTTATTTACTTTTTATATAAGTAGTTCAGAGGTAAACAAAGTCAGGCTCTAGTTTTCAAAATCTCTAAATGAGATCTTGGGAGCTGAGGAATAGCACACACTCTGATCCTTGACTATGAGACAATGTTCCTTCAGTACAGTCAGATAATTATGATGTTGCCTTAAAAGTTGTGGTTAGAAGAGCTTCTGGGTGGTTTTCTTAGTCAGACAGACAGTGAAAGCAATTGGAAGAGGGAAGTGATAGAAAGTGGTCAAGAGAGCCTCTTAGGGCTGCTGCTGGAACTAGGCTCAGGGGATGGGAGGTAGAAAGGTCAGAGTCAAGCACAAGCCAAGGAGAAGCTGAGATGGCAAAGATGAAAAGGCTTCCGGGGAGGGTGAGTAGTCCGGGGCCTGACACACTGAGGGAGGAAACTGCATGGGGGAACTACAGCTGGTCCCCAGCGTGCATACTGCTCAAGGTTCTCTGAGAGCAGCAGCATCTGCAATATCCAATTCTTCAATTTGTGGGTCCAGAAATGTAATCTTACTCATGCTTACGTGATAAAATTTTGGGGAAGTTGACTTACTGTGTTTGTATTCACTGGGGAACCATTTATGAGCCTGTACTTACCCATATTAATCAACAGAGAGATAATGCTGTCTGCCTTGCCAGACTCTGTGGTTGATCTCTCTGTGCTGGTAGAAGCTGAGAAGGTGCTAGAACAGCACAACACAAATATCCAAAAATATCTTGGAGGTGCCACTAACTGCACACAGTACTCA
Organism: Apodemus agrarius; assembly: GCA_964023405.1. Classification (NCBI taxonomy): domain Eukaryota; kingdom Metazoa; phylum Chordata; class Mammalia; order Rodentia; family Muridae; genus Apodemus; species Apodemus agrarius. The sequence goes on from OZ030014.1 coordinate 49,509,626, forward strand.
TTCATACCTTGGGCATGTTTACATGTGTTTTCCAATGCTTGGCTAAGGAGTTTCATGAACCTGTAGTGAAAATGCCCAAAAGAAAATCAATGAATTCATCACACTAATAACACTGAATTTAAAAGAGTGTACTTTATTTTGTGATCATTTCACTGCTCTTTTAAAAGTGTGTGTGTGTATGTATGTGTATATATATATATATATATATATATATTCGTATGTTCTTAAGACAGAATCTTTGATATCCCAGGAGGGCTTTGTCCTGTCTCTATTTCCCAAATATTGGAATTACAGTTGTGCGTAACTACACCAATTCATTGTTACTTTTATGTTAAAAATTTTGACTTTGGGGAATAAAAATCCTACTACCTTTGTGATATTTTAAGTTTGACAGAGTGAAAATACTGTTCCTAAGTTTTCCCATTTTGACGGTAATTTAATGGTAGCACAAAATCCAAAATTCTCTGACTTAGGAAATGGAAGAACAATATATCAATTGCTTTAAAACTGATCCATAAAGGGCAACATTTCAAAAACTACATGCTTACTAACAGGAACATAAATATATATTTAGAAGTTGAGAGCAGAAATAATTTTATAAAACAGTATTAAACCTTGCCTCATACAACAGACAATCCTTCTTGTTGAACATCTCAGCCAGAGTCTAATAATTAGATCTCGTGACCTGCTAATGGACCACAACTTGGAAAGCACTGTGGAAGACCCCAGGCCTCCCTTCCTGGCAGGCTGAGTAAACACTGACAGGTGTTTCCTTTGGGAATCTGCATTTCCACATTCCAGAGCATGCCCCTCCCATTGGCTGAAAGTGCGGTGGGTAGTTACATTCTAATTGATTCAAAGAGGAGGCTTCTTTACTTTTTTGGGTATATTCCCTCCATTTTGCTGAGGATGAGACATACAGGACTTCATTTAGACCAGGAGACTCTTCCTTTTCTTGCAAGAAGAGGACCTCCCCTGGTCTCATTAGCCTCACATTTACAAAATACTTCTTTCAATAGGTTATTTTGCAGGCTACTGAAGCCACACTGGCTTTAATTGATTCTATTAACTTCAATTGTGAAGCATGACATTTGAATTACAAGTCAGAGTTGAAATTGTAAGAGGAGCAGGAGGGCTCGCCTCAACCCAACCCCCACCCCAACACCTACCAGGCCCCGAGAGAATGAGAGTCCACCCGGAAGGAAGAAAGGCAACTGAAACTAATTAAAGAAATTCACGATTAGGGATGAGTTTAAAAAGGTCCAAATATAATTAGTTTGGCTATACAAATTTGCCACAGTAAAAGAGAACAAGAAATATGTCAGGCGCATTTGCAGCAATTATGGATCTCTTTTGGATCAAAGGGCACAGGAGCATAGCGTGGTGGCTCACAGTGTGCGTTGTGGTGCCGGACAAGCTGCGGTCACATCCATGAACTAGTGTCTTTGGACGGAGGGACTAAGCCTCAGGGAGGTCGAGTGGCCTTAGGGGGCTTAGCCTCTCTGATAGTCTGCTAAAACTGAACAGTGAAATGAGAGGCAACAGCAGCGATTGCAAGGACCACCCTGTAGCTTACGTAGCTTGCCCAACACCTGGCACGCTGCGGATCCCCTAGACATTATTATATTGTGCTGTAACTAGTTGCTGACAGCCTGGGCCTTAGAGTCATTTCCTTGGATTCAAGTCCCTGATCCCATCCTTACAATTTTTTTTTTTTTTTTTGAGAAAACATCAGTCTTTTAAACCACGGATCGCTTTAAAAATAGTGATGATAGCACTATCATATTGTTGAATGTTTCATGGGTTTATGTTGGAGACAAACGCTCAAATTAAGGGGCTGGAGTGCAACCATCTTACAGGTACTCCCAAGTCATGTATGCAACCGACTCAGCACCATTCCTCACCCGCTGTTCCAGGAACTAGCTAAACAATAAACTGACCAAATATTTAGTCACCAGAACCTTATACAGGAACTAGCTAGTCAATAAACTGACCTTTACTCAACCTTTACCCAACCGGCCTCACCCTCGCATTCTGAGGATATTTCTTTCACCTGATTGTTTCAGATTTATCACCTTCTCCCGTTCCCCCTTCCTTACTGCTTAAAACCTCCTGCCCCCCACCCCTACAATAAACAGACCTTGACAACGATTTTGCTTGGTCTCATTCTCCTATCTCACCCGTTCTAATTTTCAGGCCGGATCCTCCTCAGACCCATGAATAACTGAGTCCCTCGGGATGGGACAGGTTTAGGGACACCACACACTGTATTTTGCACACACTGTATTTTGCATTTTTGTATTTAGTATTTTACTCAGTTAAGTAATGGAAACTAGCCAAAACATGCCAAAGCCACCTCACTTTTGCTATGCTTATTACTGCAGTTCTGTTGCCTTTGTAATAATGCAGATCCTAATGTATCCATCAGTCGTCTGGGCAGAGCACAATTTAGTTGTTCTTTATTGTTATGTCTTCCTCATAAGGAACAACATTCCACACCAAAAGAATCAAACCAACACCAATCTTTAAATGCAGTTGACATATCCCCAGCTCGTTATCTGTCCTTTTGCATTTCCATTGTGCAAAGTACTGTCTTCTATAAGGAGCATTTCTGCCTGGCAGAGGTGGAAGAAAAGCCAAATTTAAAAGGCTACTATAATTAGAACCTTTGCTAATGGCACTTAAACTGATTAATGTCCAATAGTACCCACTCTCCTGAAGCATATTTTTTAGGCAGTTATACTTTTCTATTAAATTAAATCTTCATTAAATGAATGAGCTTGTGGGACAGCACCTCCATGAAACCCTTGGAGTTAATTCTGTAATGATATGGCCACCAACATGGAGGGCCTTCTCTTTTGCCATTTCCTTCTGCCTGGAATGCTCTTTCCACTTATCTCCTGTGGCTGACTTTTGGGTTTGAGTGTACTCCTGGGCCGCTCTCCCCATCCACTCTCTCTCTACTCTACCAGCTGGATTTTTTTTTTTCTGTTGCACATATCATTAGGGAATTCGCAAGGAAGTTGTTGCTCATATTCCCCAGCGAACTTATAGCTGCTCTTTGTGCTGTTCACTCTCTGTATTCATAACAACAACAACAACAACAACAAAGCATAACAAGTTACCACAAACTCAGCAGTTTATAAAACACACATTTCTGGACTGGAGAGATGGCTCTACAGTTATCTACAGTTAAGAGTATTGCTGTTGCAGAGGATGTTAACTTACAGGCCATTCTGCTAAGCTCCTCCCCAGGACCAAGCTTACATCATCACCTGCTGACAGACATTACCTGTAGCTGCCAGGGGCAGGAGTGGGGGGTTGGATAGCGGGTGGGGAGGGAGGGGCGCATATAAAAGGACCACCCCAGTTCTTCCTGTGTTTTCCCATGTGGTCTCTCCCCTTTCTGTTCTTCTCTGTGCCCCATCCTCTTCTCTGCCCTCATGGCTCTGCTCCCATCTGTCTGTCTGTATACATGTCCACTTGTCAGCCTCTACCCCATTTTCAGGTCCTCATTCCTCTCCCCTCAAATACACCCCTTTATACAAGATCTGTTGCATAGTGTCTGTACTGGCTAGTTTTGTGTGTCAACTTGACACAGGCTGGAGTTATCATAGGAAAAGGAGCTTCAGTTGGGGAAGTGCCTCCATGAGATCCAGCTGTGGGGCATTTTCTCAATTAGTGATCAAGTGGGGGAGAGCCCCTTGTGGGTGGTACCATCTCTGGGCTGGTATTCTTGGGTTCTATAAGAAAGCAGGCTGAGCAAGCCAGGGGAAGCAAGCCAGTAAGGAACATTCCTCCATGGCCTCTGCATCAGCTCCTGCTTCTGACCTGCTTGAGTTCCAGTCCTGACTTCCTTTGGTGATGAACAGCTGTGTGGAAGTGTAAGCTGAATAAACCCTTTCCTCCCCAACTTGCTTCTTGGTCATGATGTTTGTGCAGGAATAGAAACCCTGACTAAGACAGTGTCATTTCTCAGGGGGACACCTGGACATGGGCCTACCAGATGCCTCCTTGCCGCACTGTATTTCCTAAGAGGATCTGGCTTTTGTTCTCAGCACTCCTGTCGGGTGGCTCACGATTGTTGGTAGCTGCAGTGGGGATCTGACACCTGTAGACTGCACAGGCCCCTGCACTCACGTGCGCTCGCCACACCCACTCCCAACACAGTTGAAAATCTTTAAAAGGGCGTGCATAGATGGACTGTTTCAAGTCATTTTCAAGGACAAGTTCAGGTTTTTCCCAGGTAGAATAAAGATGTGGGCTAGATTCTCATCTAATCTGTGATACAGTATCTTCTAACAGCTTTCAGTCTCTGGTGGATATGTCACTGAGGTTTGATTTAAAAGAAGAAGAAGAAGGAGGAGGAGGAGGAGGAGGAGGAGGAGGAGGAGGAGGAGGAGGAGGAGGAGGAGGAGAAGAAGAAGAAGAAGAAGAAGAAGAAGAAGAAGAAGAAGAAGAAGAAGAAGAAGAAGAAGAAAAGGGAAAGAAACAAAGACGATTCAGTGTAATCTCTCTTTTGGGAGTGAGTCCCAGGATCCCATCTGCGCAGATTCTGTTATGGACATTAGGTTTTCCTGGGAAAAATCTGGGGAGTCAGTCTCAGGGGTGGAGTCTGCCCCTTGAGAAGGCTCATTGGGCGACAGAGTCTGGCTCTGTTCCATTCGGTTATAGCTCCACATGTGTGAGAATCTGTTCTCTTGCTCTGGAAGAACTGTGCCTTGGAGCTGATTTTTAACCCTTTAAAGGACAAAGTTGTCTGAGACGCACCTGAGCTTCCCCCTCATGCCACACCGCTTCTCTTTTGACTTAGTCACTGGGACTCCACAGGATATGAATGGTTGGTACAGGACCCCAACATGCCAGTCTTTACAACTAATGTAGTATAAAAGGGGAACACTACTTCACTCAGGGCTCTATGTCTTTGACCTGTGACCCTGCACACAGTGTCCAAGTATTTTCTCATGTCTAGTTTTCAAATATGGTTCAATTATAGACCTATCTTGAAACCATCAAATAAAAACAATATAGTAATTGGATTGAATCTTGGCATGTGTAGGCCCTGCATCTCACTTGGTACACCCCCACATTGATTACTGGGTAGTTTTCATTGTATGTGCAAATAATAAAGGTAAAAGTTGGGATAGCACTACTGGAAGAGCACAATGTGTATTCAGGAGGTTTGACAACCTTATAATTACTATTTTTCGCCTTGCTATGCTTGGATGTTGTATCTTAGCTGTCGGCTTGAATGCATATAGAATCAACAGAATGACATGCTGCTGGTCACATCTGTGAGGGTTTTTTCTCACCAGGTCATTTTAAGGGTAAAGAATTCCCCTAAATATGGGCATCGTCTTTCCACTGAGGCCCAGCTAAAGGATGGAAGAAGGAAGATCTTTGCTGCTTTGGCTTGCTTTCCCTCCAGGCCAGTTCATCTACTCTGTTGCCGCTACGGCAGCATCAACTAGATTCCTTTCCTGATATCAGAACTCAGCTTCTACGGGCTTTTGGTGTAGACCAAGAGGCAATGGCTCCCTAAGAATCCTTCATGGTTAGACTACTTAGGCCATATCTGGTAGTCTGAGTGGTCGCGATGGATAAGCAGGGAACTCCTCTGGGCTCTGCTCCTTCCCCTGCTGCCCCTTGTGCTCTGGCTTTGTCTGCAACTCTTGTGTCAGACCCCTGGTTATGCTGGGTCCTCAGAAGTGCAGCTTCCCAGCCTCACAGGGAGGAGATTTGCATTGGCCGCATGACTCAACGCATTTGTCCTGGTCTTTGAACACCCCGAGAACTCTGCTGGTGGCACAGATAAAAGGTATGCCACACTGGAAAAACTCCCTCTAGCCTGAGTTAAGATTATTATAGTATTAAATTCTCAGGGGAGACAAAGAATCAAGCTCAAGACACAGAGCATAACCAGGTCTCTGTGAACTCCTTTGGCATAATGTGAAAAGACATGAAAGGGACTTCTTGGGTGGTAAAACGCCGACATGAGAAGTTTCATATCTCGCCGACATGAGAAGTTTCATATCTACACGAATCTAAATATTATCTTCCACTGAGGCTACTTACTCAAAACCATCACTGCCTTATTCTGAGTACTCTTATCTTGTCTGCATGCCGTTGGTTGTCCTTGCGGAATAGTATTAGGGGTGTCTAGGAATTATTCAGTCTCAGAATTGCATGTGGATGATTCTTAGCCACATTATTTATCTGACAAATTCTATTAGGCATTGTTTAATGCACTTGGGATAACTCAATAAACATGACAGGCCAAAAGTAGGAAAAAAAATCCTTGCCCTTATGACCTGCATGCTTAGTTAAGCATGTGTCATAAAATTCAGGCAAGTTTCTATACTTACCCCTGAAACCCAAGTAGCTTACTTAGTACTTTGCCTGTGGGATCAGCGTTCACATTATTCAGGCAGTAGAGCGCCTCCTGAGAGGGTAAAAGTTATGCTGCAGGCTGGCCTGATAAGAGACACTTTGCTAGGCCTCTCTTAAAACATGCCTGGGAGAAACCTTCTACACATTCCGTAGGTGACACGCCTTTCATCTGGAGCTGGGCTGTGTCACCAATGCAGTCCTACAGCCGTCCCACGCCAGTTTGCCTGAGTAGTGTGTTCACAGTGCCTGCCAGAGCCACCATGTCCATTGATTTTTCTCCAAACAAGACTCAAAAGCAGCTAAGGAAATAACATAAGACAAACACATGAACTGAGAGAAAGCACAGGGTCCCATTTCCAGGAGTAGCAAGCAGTTTATCACTGTATTCACTAGTAAGAAGAAGGAGTTTAGGCATAGACTCTAGACAAACTAGGGAGAATTGATGGTCATTGCTTAGGAGACTTGGAAAGTAAATAATTAAGCTTGGATTTGAAGTGACTGTTAACATATACATAATCCATGTTACTCCGTGTCCTGTGTGTATGTGCCTATGTATGTTTTAGGAATAGAAGACTGCCAGCTGTGGTTTGGGAGAATGTGAAAGATTTCCAGGCATCAATACCCATAATCTCTCACATGCTTTATAAATGCATGAGCTGCTCCTTGGGCTGTTTTTTTTTTTTTTTTTTTTTTTAAAGACTCTGAAATAGCCAAAGCTGTTGTAAAATCACAGGGAGCCAGACACTTACAGTCAACAGCAAATCAAAGGGGACTCCTCTGTGTCGGTTTTTACTAATAGCCATGGGAAATGTTTTGACTCTGCCAGATCTGTATTTGCTACCTTGTTACCCAAACCTGCCTGCATAATAAGCTCCTGCCTTTCTACCCTTTATTTCTCCACCTCGTGGCCACATTAAAGGTTGGTAAAACCCCTCAGGACAGGAGATGGCTTTCAGCATAGGCTGGAGTAGTTCACTGAGCACACTTGATCTGTGTTCCTCCTTAGAGTCCCAACATACTGAGTCCTGACATCAGAACTGATTTCTGTCAGCTCTAATGTGCCTGAGAAATTTCTTTCAAGGCAGTTTCCTCTTCTAACACATCCCTGGGGAAGTTCCCCTGGGGGCTGTGAGGCAACCGTGGAATGTGACGATGATAAGGCATTACCATGCTTAAGAGTTCTGTATGAAAAGCAGCACGCTGCATCTGTTGTTTTCCTTATTTAGGGTTCATTTCACACTGAATGATACTGGAACACTACCCAGGACTCTGTCTTGACTCCCCTGCAGTCTTGTTCTTCCTCCTCAATGACAGCAGATCCCGAAACACTTAGTGACATATGGCAGCCTTACTGAAGAGTACTGAATGCCATGCATTTGCTTTCTGGCTCTGGAGTGCTGCTTTTCATTTTGGGCAGCATATTTCTTAAAGTGATACTGACTAAGTGGAACTCTCAGGGTCTGGAATCCCGTTCTGGAACAGGGTAGGTGGAACCCTAGTCTCTGAACAACTAGCTCATCCACAGTAGAGGGCAAAAGGGACGCAGGGGGGGGGGGTACATAGCAGCCTTTCATGAGAAACTGTTTAAAGAAACGGGAGGTGTTCAAGCCTAAAATGGTCAATTATTATTGTTGTTATTGTGTTTTAGAAGAAGGTCGTAGCTGTAACTCAAATATTTGAGAAGTTGCCAAATACAAATAAACTGTATTTCTACACTTTCAAAGGTAAACATTTTCATTCATAAAGCAGATTGTTCTTCCAGGACAAAACACAGGCACACAAGAAACAAACCAACAAAACAACAACAACAAAACAAGCTCACAAGCTCTTGTAGATTGAGAGACCTCCTGCGTAGAGCATGTATACTTTTTCCTCTCTCTCCCCATATTTAGCCTGGGAATCAACTTGGAGGCCAGGGGCATGATAGGTAAGTGTTCTACTATGGACTATACTCCCAGCCTCTGTAATTTTGTGAATTAAAAATTTCTTGCTTAGCTAGGCATGGTGGCATACCTGTTTAATCCTAGTACCCAGGAGGCAGAGGCAGGCATATCTCTGAGTTTGGGGCCAGCCTGTTCTACAGAGCAAGTTCTAGTACAGCCAGGGATACACAAAGCAAACCTGTACTAAATAATAATAATTATTATTATTATTTGCTCAATTTCCATTTTGGCAGAGAATTAATGAAAGGCTGGGGGGGGGCAGGGAATCTCTTTTCATGGAGCCCACTAAGGTATCTTGTCTTCTTTTTTTTTAATTTAATTTTTATTTTCTATATTCTATGTTTACATTCCAAAGGCTTTCCCCTTTCCCAGTTCCCCCCCACCATATGTCCCATAAATCCTCTCCCACCCAGCTATTCCCCAATCATCCCCCTCCCCCCCGCCACGATTTCTCTCTTCTGGGTCTTCAATACTTCTTAACAGTGTTGGCCTTACTGTCTTTAGGGCCACAATCTGAAATGGAGGAAAGCTCACAACAGCAGCTAAGAGTCCTGCTCCTTATCATAAGCCTGTACAACTGTTGAAGGTCTAGCTGAGGTTGGATATTACTGTGCTTGCCTTAGAGCTAATCTCTCAACTTTCCTGCCATGAATGGAATGCTATTTCCTCTGATAACGATGTTCTGCTTTCTCTTGGGAACCACACCTCTCTCCCGCCTGGCCTCTGGTCAAGGATTCTAGTCTTTGTCAGGCATGCTGGAGTGAGAACACACTAAGGCTTGGTCAGTCCCTTCAGTCTTGGAATCTGAGTGTTGAGTGTTATGATAGAAGTACTAAGAAAGGGTGGGGGCTGTTTCTCTACACCCCTGGGAAGCAAATGCTGTTTAGTCCGTGTTCCTTAGACTCACATGCAGATGGCAACTCGATTGGGTGAGTTGCATATGTCTGTGGCATAGCATATTGTTTGATTGTTAGATGAGGAGTTTGGATAAAGATCTAGAATGTGTGATCTTGCATGTTTTGAGCGAGAAGGGAGAATGCAGTATGCACAATCAAGTGGTTTTTTGGAGAGTTTTCCAGGGGCTTGTTTTACTAAGAGGCCCGAGGGTGTGTGAATTCCTGTTTCCTGAAGTGTTGGGAAGTGAAGGTCAAAAACTGGCTGTGCTTCAAGTTCTGAGACAATACCATACAATTTCAAAGCTGGTGCTTGTGTGTGCGTGCAAATGTGTGAGTACAGAATCCAAGAAGAAAGGCAGTCTCTAAAAAATGTGCTTTGAGAAATGCCAAGTACTGAGCTGCATGTTTGAGATCTCTCCGTTTTTTTTTTGTTTTGTTTTTGTTTTTTTTTTTTGTTTTTTTTTTTTTTTTTTTGATGAAACCTGTCTCTTTGGTAAACACAAGGCAAAGAAGGGCCCCGAGCCTGTCCTCCTGCCCTGCTGTTGAACTTTTGTTCAAATCAGCAAGTTCCCTCACCTTGGCTGTTGAACTGCCCTTTGTAGTAAAACTCACAAGTGAACTGGCAAGAAACCATGGAAAGAAAGGGTGTGCTGGAGTGGACTGCATTTTTCCTGAACACACTGAACCATCAGGATGTATGGACTATGAGTCAGCACTTTCTGCTGGAAACGGTCATGACCTTTACAGAGTAGGCCAAATTCCTCCCAAGCTGTGCTTCTTCACACCCCAGTGAATGACAGCAAAGGGGCAAATCCGAGGGAGGCAGAAGCAGATTCCTGTTTTTTTTCCCTTGCAATCTGTTCCTTGTTATTGTCTTTTTTTTTTTTTTTTAAACAAAAAACAAAAAACAAAAAACACTTTGCTTCCCAGGATAGCACTAAAGGAAGATGTGTGAGAGACTAGCATCTTGTTTGAACACAGAGCAGTGTTAGAATCAGGACAATAGGATACGGATCTGGGTTTTGCCAAGGATTTAGATGTGCCTCTAGGGAAGAAGGCCACATTCAAAATTGTGACCCCCCCCCCCAGGCATTGCAAGCTGGAATTTGATGAGCTATACTAGAGAACCAGGAAAAAAATATAGCAGTGATCTGGCTGGAGGAAACTTTATAGAGGGCCAAAGAGGCCATCTCTATAGGTGCTGTGATTTTGAACAATGTCAGAGATTTTAAACTCTTAGGAAAAACTTTATTTTGCATACACTATAATCTTCCTCCTCCTCCTCCTCCTCCTCCTCCTCCACCACCACTTCCTGTTCTTCATTTGTGTGTGTGTGTGTGTGTGTGTGTGTGTGTGTGTGTGTGAGTGCGCGCGCGCACACTCAGTTAGGATAAAGGACAACTTTGTGATGTCGTTTCTGCCCTTCCATCTTTATGTGGGTTCCAGAGATCTCATTCAGGATCACAAGGATCGTGGGGCAAACACTCTATGCTCTTAAACACACATGGTTTAAGCATCGTGAAATAAGGAGGAAGAGGGGAAAACTTCCTAGAAAGAAAACTTTGAGTCTTTGGAAAATTTGGATAGCCAGACTTGATGGTATGTGCTACTTAACCATGGACCTCTTGTCAAGGAGGCCTAAATGTTCAGTTTGGGTCAGATTAAAAATGTTTGCATCGAGAAGTTGTATCTTTGAAGGGAGCAAAAAAAAGTCTCTGCAGTCAGGTTCATGGACTTTAGTGAACAGGCTGGCTAACATGGATTCTTGCTTTTTGGAGACCTTTGAAAACATTTCTCTGAGGCTTTTTCTTATCCATCTTTGGCTTTCGGTGGTGTCCCAGACATTTGAAGCTATCAGAGAAGTGACCCTTAGGTAAGTACAGAGTCATTGGGACTGCTGTTCTTCAAAGGTTAGAAAACAAATCAAGTATATCTATTGCCCAGTTGGGAGTTGTGGTCAGCTGCTTAGACGGCTGAGGAAGGGAAGGAAGGTACTTGCAGTCAATAGCATAAGCTCCATTTCCAAACTAAGTGTTTATATGACCATAAGTGGCTTGTCAACATAAGGAATAACAGGAGACAGGTCCTAAAGGACACTGCATATTGGGACAGACAGAGTGTGCAGCGTGGGTGTAACAGACAAAGTGGGAAGGAGCCTTATGCAGAGGACAATGAGGAACCCGTCACCAAAGGGTGGCACTCTGGGATTTTAATTGAGTTACCTGTAAAATCCTGAATGACCTGCTCTTTGTAATTATCAAGGACTTATCAAGGACTCAAACACTCTGTAAAACTTAGAATATCTTAGAGGTGGGAGGAGGTGTGCTCATTCCTAATACTTTATTTTAGAGTAAAAAATATAAACTGAAAACAAGAATTTGTGTTCTTGGGTAAACTGACACAAGAAACCAGCCTGATTCCAAAGCCAATGAAGCTAAAGCTCTTTTTTTTCTGTACTATAGTGATCCTCAGCGTAAGCTGCTGGGACTATAAGAAAGGTTTTCTGCTGTAAGTGGACACCTTGCTAATTTCTGGATGGAAAACCCTGATATAGTAGGTTAATTTACTGGATTCAAACAAAAGCAGGCAAGTGGTCATCTATGAAGAAAGACAATATGATTCAGAAAAGGTTTTTTTTTTTTTAATTTATCATTTTACATATCTGTAGATGGCAGGACATACCATCAAACCAAGCACAAAAAGAGATACAAATGATGGAATTCGGTCATTGTTCCCTGTATACCTTGAGAAATTGATATCCAGGTAGAGGATGTATTATTACTTCTATACCAGGGGAGAGGTTGCTTTTGCACAGTTATTTCCATATTAAACTGTCAATATTACAGTTGGTTTAGCAGTTGTCCAAATGTTGGACCTAAATTTACTCTTTTGAGGAGACACCTGGAGAAATGATTCATCAATCATGTTGCCAAGATTAATTGGACGTTTTGATTGTGTTAAGTGGGTTTTCACACTGTGTAAGAATCCAGGGGCTTTTCTTATTGGTCTTCTTTCCTTCCTTCCTTCCTTCCTTCCTTCCTTCCTTCCTTCCTTCCTCCTTTCTTTCTCCTTCCTTCCTTCCTTCCTTCCTCCTTTCTTTCTCCTTCCTTCCTTCCTTCCTTCCTCTCTTTCTTTCTTTCTTTTTCCTTCTTCCTTCCTCCTTCCTTCCTTCCTTCCTTCCTTCTTTCTTTCTTTCTTTCTTTCTTTCTTTCTTTCTTTCTCTCTTTCTTTCTCTTTATAAGCAGAGAGGAAGAAACAACTAACTAGCTGCAGACAAGAGTTAGGGAAATTCCACATCACAAATGGCTTTCTCAAGATGAGTAGAAATGCAACAACACGGTTAACAGTCCATAGCTGGATGGCCGCTGTGCATGTTTTTAATTTCAGCACTCAGAAGGCAGAGGCAGGCAAATCTCTATGAGTTTAAGGCCAGCTTGGTCTACAGAGCCAGTTCCAGGACAGCCAGGGCTACACAGAGAAACCCTATTAATCCTATATTGTTCCTTATAAATTTCTCTACTGGAGGAAACAGCCACATTTTGTTCTTATTTTTAAACAATCCAAACTATTACAAAACATCCTAACCACACACACACACACACACACACACACACACACACACACACAGAGAGAGAGAGAGAGAGAGAGAGAGAGAGAGAGAGAGAGAGAAAGAGAGAGAGAGAGAGAGAGAGAGAGAGAGAAACACACATTTTCACCATTTTTATGACATGCCATTTGAAATTCCCATAGTTGATGTGACATATCTCCTGTCACAGAGTTGCAGATGTTCTCTTGAGTCAGGGTATAGGACTTGCTCGGTCAGTTATAGGGGGTTTTCCATTTTCTGTATGCTGTAGATATTTTTCCACTTATCACAGGCAGGGTCTTCTGTAGCTACAGCTGTCTTGGAATTGGCTTTGTAGCCAAGAAACACATGGAAACTTTAGGCCCTATTTCTTTAGCCTTCCAAATGCTGAGATAACAGTTTACACTGCCCCAGTGCCAGGTTTAGGTGGCAGGACCCTGTGAATGCCACATAGGCAAGAATTCCATGAACTAAGCAACATCTCCTCCATAACTTTATCTGTTCTTGTTTAGTGACAGCTTCACATAGTCTAAGATGATGGCAAATTTCGTGGTTGTAGTAATGTTTTTTCCAGTTTTTATTTCAAAAGAGTTGTCTTGTTGGGATACTGTCTCCCAAGCTCATTTGCTGGGGATAAGTGTTGGTGTTCTTCTCAATACCACCTCCCTCACTGTTTCAACTTCCTTATAACCAAGAATCTTATAATTCCATTATATAATATATAATAAGCAATCATTAAGGCCTAGGTACTAACTCCTACATATATTTTCATAGGAACACCTTTGACAGCCAGAGGAATGTGTCTGCAATCAGATAAATGTTAAGCATCGCAAAGGAGTTGAGGCTTTATCCCACTAGTTTCATGGGGCTTTGCAGAGGGTGAGACTTCTGAACGAGAGACAGAGGCAACTTTACTACTTGAAACAGCGTCAGAATCCACACACTGGTCCCAGTTCGCAATAGGGTGATGTGGGAAAAGGACCTTTGATACTAATGCATTCAGAGAGGTGTGGGCTTAGTTCACCCACGTCCTCATCACTGAAACGACCTCTGCCTGCCTGCCTATTGCTTCAGACAGGGACCGTATCTATCGCCAAGCTGTTCATAAAGTAAACATACTAGGGGAAAAACATATGCAGAAGCAGAAGAGACTCAGAGATGTGTCCCCTAATGAAAAGGGCAGATCAGTGTGAGGAATGGAGGGTCATTGAAGGAACTCACGTTTGGTAAATTTTAATTCTTGCTGCAGTCAGTCATGTCGGTTTTCGGTTTTGGTTTTGGTTTTAAATACAGAGTTTCACTTGAATTATCCAAATTATCACAAAAAGCTAGGTTTTTTTTTCTACTTTAAGTATGTTTCTATCAATACATGCATAATTAAGATCTTATTTTCCCTGGAAATAAAAGAGATACATGATCACTATAGAATATATAGCAAAGCATAAAAAAAAAAACTATTAAAAGCACCCCACCCCCCCTCCCCGAGATAGGGTTTCTCTGTGTAGCCCTGGAACTACTGTCTGGAACTGGAACTCACTCTGTAGACCAGGCTGGCCTCAATCTCAGAGATCTGCCTGCCTCTGCCTCCCAAGTACTGGGATTAAAGGCATGTGCCACCACCGCCCAGCCAGAAAGCACTTTAAATATTACTATGTAGAGGTACTTTATTAAAACTTTGACTTGTGGTTTTATTTTGTTTTTTAATTATGTGTGCGTATGTGTGTGTGGAGGCATCTGACCTTGAGCGCTGTTACCTTTTGAGGTCAGAAGAGGGTGTTGAATCCATTGGAACTAGAGACACATGCAGTTGTGAACTGCTCGACTTGGGTGTTTGGAACCAAACTCTCAGGTTCTCTGGAAAAGCAGTGACCACTCCTGAAGCACCGAGACCTCTCTCAGATTGGCTTCTAAAATATCTCAATACGTACACTTCTCCATTCGAACTGTGGTAATGCTGTGCACTTATGTACCATAATGCTTTTCTTATTTTTTATATACTGAAAGCATCATTCCAAGACATGTTTGTGTCTTTAAATTGTGATTATAAAGACAATCACACAGTGTTCCATCATGAATTTACCAGCTGTTCCATCTATTCTCTCAGTGTTAAAATGCTACGGTGTGCCTGGCATTCCAACGCCTTTTGGAAGACAGATTATTTAGTTGGAATGTCTAATAGTACAAGAAGTTTGTTGATCATTATTACCACTAGACCAGCCTTAAGAAAAATTACCCCCAACTTACACATAGCACACAATTTTGTGTGTGATGTGTATGTATAAGCAAGGACATGTGTGTTTGCAGATGGGGATGTAGGTGTATGCATGTGGAGGTTAGAGGACACAGTCTAGTGTCATTTCTCAGGAACGTTTTTGTTTGTTTGAGACAGGGTCTCTTACTAGCTTGGCATTTTACAGGTAGGTCCGATTAGATGACCCACGGACTTACAGGGGTCATCTCTTTCTACCTCCCATCTTCATAGTGATGGAACTATAGGCAGTCTGCAGTTCTGTATGGCCTTTTACTTTTGAGACCAGGCTGGCCTCCATGCAAGGCAAACATAATACGACCAATGACCCTTCTCCCCAGCCTACATGGTACAGTATTTAAGGTCACTTTCCCTCCATATGTTCATTGCAATTAAATGCTTCGGCTTTTGAAGTATTTCAATAATATAGTAAAAAATGTATTTCTAAAGCTGGTGTTTGATTTTTAGTAATACAGAGATCCTGTTGTCCTTTGCTGCATGGGAATCTGGTTTCAGAAACTCTGTGAATACCCGAATCTGTCCGTGCTCAAGTATGGTGTAGCATTTGCATATAGCCCATGAAGATCTTCCTGTAAACTTTACAGAAGCAGACTCTTTAGTGCTCTATTACTGCGCAATACAATGTAAACTCTCTGTAAAGTGTTGTTACCTTTTGTGCTTTAGGGAATCACGACAAGGGGAAAAGTCTGTACATACTTAATGTAAATCTGAATTTTCAAGAAAAGTATTTTTGGTTCAAGTTTGGTTTAACTGTGGCTGTAAGAACATTTAACTTGCATGTTAATTGGTCATTTATATTTATTTTAAAAATCTGTTTATTCCCCATTACAATAATAATGTGTGGAGGTTTTTTTTTTTTTGCATTTGTCTTACTAAATATAAGCTTTCCAAACCTTCTAGGTAATATGTGGCAAACTAAATTTTATGAAATATATCTCTAATATATATTTTAATTAAACCTCTCTTATCTGTAAATGTTTGGAGATTAAAAATTACCTCTTAAAACAACTAACCATTATCTATCTGTCTTCTACTATTCACTAGAAACTCTTATTCACAAAGAAAGCCAGTATTTATTGTATTTTCAGGTATTTTTAACATTAATTTCTTTATATCTGGGTAACTGATGATATTCTATTATATGGTGTAGATAAAAAACATTCCCTTTTGAAACAGCCGATTTTTCTAGCTGTGAGCTGTTGCTACTCTCTTAGTTGTGGTGCTTTTTTTCGGCCATGTAGTAATTTGAGTGTCTGTAAAATGTGATACCTGAAGTGTATCATTCTTTACACATTTATTATTGAGTATCAATCTCACCTTAGGTACAGGCTGCAACTGATTGATGCTCATCTCCTAGGGCCTGGCTTAGATCTATTAGCAATATTAAATTTCATGCATTTGATATAAAGGAATAAAACATCAGAATAGTACTAATACTTGTTGCAGTTCCAACATATGCTCCAGAATTTTAAGAATAATTTCCAAAATTTAAGAGTACAGTTAATGATGAAATATGCCATAACTTTTGCCAGTTTTCTGTTCTTAAAGGATTTTTAATCTGTTAAATTTATAGGAGATAAACACACACACACACACACACACACACACACACACACACACACACGTTCTCCCAGTGAATTGCAAATCATCTGTGGAAAGTATTGCTCTTTAAGGAGCAATAGTGCCTTTTGAGTGTGTGGTGTGTGGCAGGAGCAGGGATGGAGATGTTCTTAGGAGACTCCACATTCTTTGGAAGTGGTATCCACAGGGAGGAATATACACATCGGGAAGGAAGGAAGCTTTTACTCTTTCTCTCTTCTTCCAAGCCAGTTAATAAAGCCAAAGCCTGGTTTCATGCACAATCAATGAGTGTGAGTTATTCTGACAGAAATTTAACATCCTTCACTGATCATGCAGTGCTGCAGATAATAAATATTTTAAACCAGTACATTGCTGGTAATTTATTAGGCAGCATAAAATAATGAACACAATACTGAGGTCTAGAGTTGAAAATACTCAGATTGGTGAAATGGAGGACCTAGGGAGGCTGGGCAGACCCCAGGTTTCCTGTAGGTAAAAAACTTAGGTGCTAGGTAGAGTGGTACATTCTTATTTATTTTAGAGTTTTCTTCCTTATATTTTTCTATTTTTTGACAAAGATCATTCTTTTCTTTCTAA
The DNA here is from genome assembly GCA_964023405.1 of Apodemus agrarius. Lineage (NCBI taxonomy): Eukaryota > Metazoa > Chordata > Mammalia > Rodentia > Muridae > Apodemus > Apodemus agrarius. Next base: position 49,526,888 of record OZ030014.1, read on the forward strand.
ATACTTCGTCTTGTCAAAAGTCTGCTGTGGAGTTTATTTTTCTATTGCATCTCTATTATATTCCAAATCTAGACAACATGTTCACATCTCAAAGTTCATCTGTTGCTCATGAGGCTCAGTGGGGGGGAAAATCACATTTTAGAACGAACACAGACATTCTAAGATTATCAAGCTCATTCTGAATAGATTTAGTTCTTTTCCTCTACAGTCTAGTGGGTCACTAGCTGCTGACCTCATTCTGGGTAACACACATGCCGAGGTGGAGCCTGGGATGGCTGAGTGGAAGGTGCTTGGAGCTTAGGGAGTGCTGTAAGAGTCAGACAGGCCAGTGAATGCAGCGAGGAATACATTTATAGAAGGAATACATTTCCGCATAGTTTGGACAATTTCCCTGCAGCACGGAGAACGAGTGGAGCCATTATAGTGACTTCCCGGCTGGTGGATGAACCTCATGTAAAAGGCTGGATATTTGGTTCACCGGAGAAAGCAGTGGTTCTGTGTCGCAGGAGGAGAAAGGCACAGTAGAGCTGGGGCGAAGAACATGGACTCTAGATCCCGGTAGGTGGAGATCTGTCCTAGCTATGGCAAGCAGTTGAAACCTGTGTAAATGACCTGACCTCCACATTTAAGAAAATTGATTATTTATTTGTAAAACGAATAATCTTTATATCAGGGAGCACTGCTGTTAGGATTAATGAACTAATATGTGTGGTGTGCTTATAGTACGTATAAAACCATGATATGCATATTCGTTAAATTTAACGAAGTCCACATTTTAGGAAAGCTAAGAAAGCAGAAGAGGGAGAGCCAAGTACCTCCCAGAGACCCAACCAAGCCTGAAATGAAGAAATGGTGCAATGGTGAAAGAATAAAAAGAAAATGTCTTCAGATGCCTCTGCCAGCCTCAGTCAGAGTTTACATTTCCTTCACAGGATGACATTCTAAGTGAAGAGGCTGCTTGTGCACGCAGAATGGATGAGTCTCCTCGTGCTGGTTCTGGGTTGGTGTCTTCCTTGTTTAACCTTTGGTTATTCATGCATTTTATGGCAATTTTGCTTATTTTTGAAAGTGAGTGACTATAGTCTGTTACTTTAAAGGGATTACTGACAGAAATTGTTTTTAGTGATAACTCTTGGTAGACATGAAAGCATGCTTAAAAATCAAGTTTGGAAATGTCCTTACAACTGCTTCTTAAGAGACAAATGAGTGTCTTGGAAGATATCCAGTTAAATAAAATAATGGATGTGAAAGACCTTGCAAAACACTAATGCCCCGTGGAAGTGGAAGGTGCAATCATCATGTACTTTGTGTTTTAAAAAAATCTTGCAATATAATTTTTTTTTGTAAACCACACTGAAATATGGGCTGCATGGGAACACTGTGACGTCACCATCGATGTGTGGCTGTTCCCACAGCAAGTTGATTAATGTGGGATGTTAACCAGAATCTAGACTGCTTATATAATGTGACAGGGTTTTGTTTGTCTGTTTGTTTTGTTTTTCTTGCTTTGTTCTTTTCTTATGTAAATTGTTGCTCAGAGACTAATGAGGAGACGAATGGAGGTAAGCTATTTGGAGGTTCACCTTTTGAGTCGACGAACTTCAGATAGGTTTGTAACTTGCCAAGGTTGCAATATGTTGACTTGATAATAGGTAGCAGCTATGAACAGCCTAATTTTCAGTAGCATGTGTCCTGAATGAAAGAGGCTGCATCTGAAACCAGCAACTGGAACGTAGGAAACCTGAATCCAAGTCACTCTGCTTCATGATTCATCATTAAACAACATACGTGACTCATATATGAGCATATCTGAATGTTAGCTTTTCTAGAGATGGCACAGTTACTATTATCCTTTTCATTTTATAAAAGACACTATGGCAGAAGGAAATGATGCAACCTGTCCAAGGTCACACAGCTAGCATATGCACTCAGACTCATATAGTCTGGGCAAGCAGTCCAGGCCTTCTGACTATTATGTTATATTCCATCTTCTCAGTAATTTTTATCCTTCAGTAATGTGCCACAGTTCACCCAGTGAAATCCGAAGTGCTCCTTGACAGCCTGGAATGAGATCTTCTTTAAGGTTTCAAAGGAACCAGGGAACATCTATGTTCAGTTCAATTGCTGCTCTGTTGACCTTCCCAGGAGTATCTATGCCTGAAGGCATGCTTTGTGACGTCACCAATTCAATCCTAGACTCCTAAATTCTTCCCTCTGGTTCTTTGTTTCAGACAGCATTCTTTCCTCATGAAATACATCCCTTTTCTCATTATATCTTCCCATAAAACTTTCATCAATTTGAAAATTGTAAAATGCATTTCTTTTTATGCAGTTGTATAATTTATGTATGCTTAAATGACAATTGGGCAATATATCCTCCTGCATACCCAAATACCATTCCCAACTCTGCAGTGGAAAATAAATTGATGACCTGAAAATTGGCATAGGTTTTAAAGAAACAGCATCTTCTCAGTCATTGGCTTTAGATGATGTTTATCTGGAAAGCAAACTGGTCCATTCAGCAAATTCTGCTTCAACAAGATTCAGATAGATCCACGATTCTCTCCTGTCTGAATTCAAGCTCTCCACGGACAAAAGGGTAAGCGCTCTCCCTGTGTGCATAGATAAAGCCAGAGCTTGCCCTCACACACCCAGACATGCTGCACTTGAGGATATAAAGGTGTTTTTGCTTCATACCCAAATGTCAGAGCAGATCTAATTTTTCTTGATTGGCCCCAGGTGATGTGGATAGGGGTTCAGGAAATTAGTTAAATCAGTCTATCTTTAGAGACTTCTTTGAAATGACAGGATCTGAATTGAAATGTAGGATATCATTTTCTAGTTTAAGCCTTGTTTCCTGAATTTATGTAGCTCCCACTTTACAAAGAAACAGGTAAACTAGCATTTTTACTTTTCTTCCTTTCGAAAGCCACAGAGCCAAATTGTTTCCAAAACAACCTGACTCCTACTTACTGGGTTACTACATGGTTTGATTGTTAGCCATTTCAGTGAGACACAGAACTTACACATTAAGAATAAGATATAGAACACAACTCACAAGTGAAGAATAGACACTGTCTCTGAGCGCGGTGGGCATGTGCTCACTGCATAAGCACAGTGATGCCTGGACATCCATTGACTCCAAAATCTTTGAGATCACTAGGGAAGCAAGGCTCTTGAACAAATACCAAACATACAGGAATCTCCTCAGAAGCAAAGAAAAACAGGAGTGATCACAGGTTTAAGGCTGGGGACATTGATGTCCTACAAAGCAACGTGGGGTAGAAGACTAAGGATCGACTTTTGCCTGGAAACATGTCAGGAATATAAAATTTTAGGGCATTCCATCAACTCTTAAACCACAATTTTAAGGTATTTTTTTTTTTTTTTTTTTTTTAGCAAGATCATCAGGTAAATCTCTACATATATTAAAGGAGAAATCATTCTGGTCCTAACCTGGAAGTTTCAGTCTTAGTGGCCAGCTGTCATAGGCTGGAAGGTGCTATGTAGGATCCTAGAGGAGAAAAGTCACAATCATCCTTACCCTGCTGTGGACCTTTCATATGTCAAGGCTTGTGTGGCAAGACATGTCCACTTACGCAGTGGCATGAATATCATGGGAGTAACCGACCTTTTTCTGGGGGGATTTAAGCCTTCCCTCGCAGGTTAAAATCCCTAAGGAAACTAGAAACTGTTGTTAGGCAGATTGTAGGCCCTCTGGGAGAACCTACTACTCTTATTCTGTCAAATGGACACATATTAAACTGACTCCAAATGACTTACTGTTAAATACATAGTTGGCTACCTCTCCCAAACATTATCTGAGAAGCTTCTATTTGCAGGAAATGGTAATTTACACACAAGTAGCAAAGGTTCAGAGACTAAGAGACCAGAGTATTACCAGCCATACAAGGAGCATGTATGCTGTAGCCCTTAATCCCCAGGCTCAGAGATCATTGTAGAAGAAAGGGCAGAATGATCGTAAGAGCTAGAGACTACAAAGAAACAATATATATATATTTGAACCCGGCAGGGCAAGACATATGATCTCACAATGGTTTTGACAGCATGCACAAGATCTGTAGAAGCTCAAACCAGTCAAAATTACAGCGTGGAGAGGTAGGAGGTGGGCATGAAGTCCTGCCCCTAGCTGAGGAGCTGTTAGTAATTGACAGCTGCCGGGAGGGAGAAAGTCAGTTTTCTTTAAGAGCATAGTCCCTGGTAGGTTAACCATGTTTCAGCAGAACGCCATACATCCAAGAAAAAACAATATAAATGTATATATATCAGCACCATTTGAACTTCATGCATTAAAAAAAAAAAATACACAAACTTGGGCTGGTTGGTAAGGGGGAGAGAATCCGGGAGGAGGAGAGAGAGGAAGTAGATATGATCAAGACACATTGTATGAAACTCTCGAAGAACTAATTTAAAAAAGTTTCAGAAGTACTATTTTAAAAAATTCTAAAAGTGCCATTGAATAATTGCTGTTTTCCAAAACCGTTGTCACTTACCAGGAGTCACGGTCATTCTTAATTCGCAATGGGGCTATCATCCCGTGGTGAGAAAACGCTCACATTTATTGCTCTGGGAAGATAATGGCTGACATAGAATCATTTCTCCTGGAGGAGCAGGAGCAGCCACGGGGGAAGGAAGTGCTGCTCATCTCTCTCAGTGACAACAAATGCCAGCTTGACCCGCATTGTTATTTCTGACATATCACCTGCTTTCTCGTCACATTATGCTGGTAGATTTTTTTTTTCCTTCTTCTTCTTCTTTTTCCTTTCAGATTTTATTTTTGGGCCAGACAAGGCAACTGACCTAGAGGTTGCTGCAGGCATTTGAAAATATCATCTTCCTTGTCTTTTCCATTGGACTGAGCTGTCTACTGCAGGAATCTTTACCTGGGTGATTTTAAGAGTTTTTCAATCATGAGGATGTTGAAATACCAGACCCATCAAACAGTCATGTCTCTCATGACATGGGAACTTGTGTGAATAATAAAATAAAGCTGGGGTAGAAAATGTGTGTGAGAGCTAGACATCAGAGGGGTGCCCTGAAGGGGTGAAGGAAGGGGTGAAGTTGAGGAACGCTGTATCCCCATTCACAAGGAAGAATATGGAGCAGATATCTTTAGCCAGCACTACTGATGAGTAGGAAATACCCACCAGTCATTCCACGCTTCCTGGAGGATACCTGAAAACACAGACAGTGTCTTTGACCACACACTTCCCTGCCTATTGTCCTGGAGAAGGTTTATGCTCAGTTTATCAGGAAAGAAATCACAATATGGCTATCACATGTAAAGAGTCTTCTTCCAACAATTCATAAGAGAAGCAGAGGGCTGTAGTAGGCTTTTTTTCAATTGAGGATTATTTGTGAATTGAGAGAACTAGAGTCCCAAAGTCCTAGGCAAGAAATCCATTAAGGCTGTTAGTCAAGTTAGTCACACCGTCACAATTTAGTCCCTGTCTGTCATACATGAGGAAGATGATGGTATGCCTAGAAGGGTTACCAGGGAGGATTGGATGCTTTCCAGGGGCACAATGTCCAAGTTCTCTGTGTCTCTAGCAAAGAATTGAGCGAGACACAGAGTAGTAGTGACAACTTACAGATTTATTAAGCACGAGAGGAAAGCATTTTATACATTCCATAGGATGGCAAAGGTTCAAGGACCCCTTGTTTCTTAGTCCTATGCCTTCTTTATAAAAGGGAAACGTGTTGCCTGAAATGGATGGGACATTTGACTGCTCCAGGACGTGGACTCTCTGCTCGGCGGGATTTGCAATGGTCTGGACAGTTCACGTGACTGTCTTTCTTGGTTGATGTGTTCCACAGTTAACTCTTGGCAGCCCATCTTTTCCCTCAGAACTTCTGTGTTACCTGAGTTGACATGTTGGGGTCTAATGAACTGAAAACCATATGATCTAAAAATGTTTTTTTTTTTTTTCAAACAAAGATGGGAATAGTTCCCAATTCAGAATGGAAATAAGGACCTTATCAGAGGCCTTTCAACTTTTCTTACCCCCAGGAACAAACCTCATCCACACCTCCTCTTTCACCGAATGTTCTGCAGACGTCTGTGATCTGCTTGGTCTCTGGCTTCCCATCCTCAGCACTTCCTGTCTGTTCTTCATACAGTTTCATTCCAAGTTGTGGCTCAGCCATGTCTCTCCTAAACCTTTCAATGGTTTCTTATCTCTTAGCAGCCACTCCCTGAAGATGTGACTTGCACCCATCCACCCATTTTTTTTTCTTGATTCTGTTTTTCCCTCATGTCTTTCCTCAACCACACTCACATCTCAGTTCTAGGGTCTCTGTTGGAACTCTTAACTCTTTAAGATAATTTATCCTTCACCTGCTTTAAACGTCTTTGCAAAAGGTGCCTTATCAAGCGGTTGTTCCTAGCTATGTCCTAAAGCCTCTGTGTGTGGACGCTACATTGGTTCAAACGAACCGGCACATCATTTTTCGTTCTTTTCAGCTTAAGTCTCCTTCAGCTAGAGCACAACTCGGTGCAGGCTGAGCTCTTGTTGGCTTGTTTGTTTTGCTTTTGCCCCAGTGCCTCAGAAATTGCCAGAAGTATACTAAGTGGCCTCCTGCGTTGGTATTTGTGGGTAAATGATTTCCAATGCTTATCCGCATGTCTGCCCTCCACCTGCTTTCTCACTCAGTTTGGCTGACAAGCCACTTCCGGCCTTCCTGGTTTTGTCTGGCTCCTTCCTCAGGCTGTTGTGCCCTTGTTGTTTATGAGGACTTTACATTCAAGTCTCTCCTTTTCCTAAGACTCTCATTCTCCAGGAAGCCTTGCATTGTTCTGCTCTCAGAGCTGAACGTGTCTCTTGACTTTGATTGCATTGTTGCTTGTGTCTCTCGTGTGTTTCTGTCTTAATCACATACATTGTTTGGTGATTCCTTTCCATGACTGGGAACTATCCAAGTTGTGTTCCTGACTGATTTATCTTCATCCCTGAGGACCCAAATGATACTCACTCCCTGCTTTACATGGAGGAAGGACTTCATGCATATTTTATTCACAAATAATGACTGTTTTACTCTGGCAGTGTTGATTTGGTGGGATGATACCTAGTGAGAAATGGCCAGAGAGCTCTTGCAATTCTGAAATTTCTGTTTCCCAAATTTGCTCTTTGTAATTCTTGATCTGATGTTATGTGGACAGTGAAGGATGCATAGAAGAAAAAAAAAAAAAGCTCTTTGCTGTGATCCTGTTGCTTTAATACATGCTGAAAGAGACATATATAAAGAAGTTACCTAAGAAGACTATGTATTGTTTTACTGAGCATCCACATTATTTTCCTTCCTCATCGAGTTGGTAACTGAGAGGAAGTTATAGTTATAGGAAATTTGTTCAACATCTTTCACATCCCAAGAAAACACTCTCTACCTTTCTGTTAAAATGCAATTCTGCTCTCTAGTGGGAGAATGGAGAGTGGGGGCAGGGAGGGGTAACTGCGTTCAGAAGAGCGCCTGGCTAATAGCTTGATTTCTCTCTCCATAGATTTCTAACTCCAAGCTGTCAAGACTACCTTGGAAGCTCCCAGAATACATCTGTGCAGCCTCTGGCCTAATTGGGAAGTTTGGCTGTGGTGACATTGGGCTCATTAGGTTTCTCTTATCAGTGGTAGAAGCTGTGAGATTTCAACCAAGCAGAGAGTTTAGATTCTAAATGAGAAATATAGATTAGCATTTCCTATAATGAAATAATGCACATCAGTGTTACCTTTCTAATGACAAAAGCAGGAGCTTGAATGCATTGTAGGGCTCCTTGTTTAATCAATAAATAAGGGAGAGACACACAAGATTTATTTCTTCTGAGGCAACAAACACCATCATTTTTCTTAATTATCTTTATGTTTGCCTTTCTGACTTTTGGATTCTTTCCAAGTAAAAAGCCCTCTACATTAAGACAAGACACCCCCTCCCCCCCCACACACAGAACGCGGGTGAATGCATGCCCCCTTTCTATTTGTGTATGTGTGTGCATGTTTCTTTCTTTCTTTTTTTTTTTTTTGTACATACATGTTTTTTAAAAACTGTAATACCTACAGTTCTTAATAAAAACCTAACAAGGTCAAAGATTTTGCAAGGTTGTCCAGGTTTCCTTAGAGGCCAGAGGTTCCAGCTGAGGAGGAGAAATATCAAGGCAGCTGTAGCAGCGAAAACAAATAGTTTGAACTTTGGATCCACAGATGGTTGTGCCTGCCAACTGTTATGAGCCAATGAATATCTAGCCTATCATTTGTCATATTTATTGCAGTACATAATGCTGTAATTTCTCATGGCACAGCTATTTATCTTGCTGTGTTTTCTGTACAGCTAAAACCGTGGCCATGTTGGAGCATATGTATAGCTTTTGGGACTCATCTTTAAATAGCAGTCATGAGAACTGGCACAGGTCTTCCCCTCCCAGAGCTGGGATCAGGAATGCTTCAAAAGCAGCGAGGAGGAAGAAGAGGGGGAAGGGCTGATGACGATGGACATGGTGATCAGAGTCTTGTTCCTACCTGCTTAGCTGAAGGGTGTGAGAGCATCTGAGATTCTCTGCTGAAGTTTCTCCCTTTTTAGTTGGAGCAGGGTGACATCCCGGAGTAGAAGCTTTGAGAGTGAGAAGCATCCTACCAAGAAGGCCCTCCGGAGCCTGGTGGGACTCCTCCACGATGACAGAAAAGAAACTGACTCAGGGGACAAGAAACTTGAGAGTGGGAGGAAGAGGCCTGCTGCTGAGTTGCTGGTTTCTGAAAGCATTCATGGGAACATCGGGATATGGCGAAGAGCAGCAGGAACACCTGTCTTTACTGGCATCGCCATGGCTGGTGGTGGTGAGTCAGTGAACGGAGGCCACATGACGCCGAACAACAGAAGGTGTGACTCATGGGTGGGCTGAGAGTATACTGGTGATCACCTGGCATATCTCAGCATCCATGCTGGCTGAATCACTGGGTCCAAAGAGGCTTGGACTTAGGCCGATTTCAGTATACTTCGCAGCTTCCTTGAAACACACACACACACACACACACACACACACACACACACACACAACCAATAAAACAGGATTGCTGCCCATTCATACTGGATCATCTACACCTACTTCCCTGTATGTCAAAACTCACACTTTGTTTTAGCTTGCTCTATGCATTGCAGGAAAGGAGCTCTTAGCTACTGAGGCCCATAGAATATGAGCCCCACAAATCTCTTTTCTGCAAGGCAGTCAGAGGGCATACAATGTTCAGCAGAAGAATGAAAAGACTCTAATGCAGTTTGCATTATTTCTAATGTTAACGTTAAACGTCTGGACGTTAGGATTCTAAATCAACCTCTGGCCTAATCAACTGCATCTGTGTAAGGGTACAACAGAAGTCCTCCTTTGTGTCTGAGCAACGTCTTTCCTTCCTCTGTTGCCTCCATCCTGGACTATGCATAAGTGAGAATGCGAGAAGCCTCAGTGGTGTGCTTCTCAAAGCAGCATTCCAAATCCCGTTTTCTTCCCTTGTAAAGATGAAAAGTGTCGTATCTCTCACAGCTCTGATGCTAAGGAAGGCCAAGCACTTAGGCTGTCTGCAGTTGAAAAGGCAGCGCTCAGAGCAAAAGATCTGGTCCTAGTGCGAAATATACATAGACAGCTTCGTAAGAAAGTCAGAAAGGCTAAGACTCAAAAAGAAAGAAGAGACTTTTGAAAAAGTACCAAAGGAGAGAAGGACTTTAAAGCTGTTGTCAATGCGTAGGGCTTTGAGTGGCAATCCAAGGTCATGGACAGCAATAAAAAAGCCACTATCATGACTGCTCATTTGCATCTGTCTCCTACATTAAGCTTTTAAGACTGTGAAAGATGGAAGGACTAGAAGTCTTGATATGGAAACAGGCCATCAAAGAAGCTGTTCAGATTTTCAGGTCTAGACTTTGGTGTCTAGATCCTAAGGAGACAGGAATCACAAGGGTAAGAGAGAACAGGAAGTGTTAAAGTGTCTTCAAACTGAGTAAGTGTTCTCCATTTTCCAGTAGGGGTTTGTGATTTAGCAAATGATTTGGGCACATTTAATGAGGAAGAAAATCTGGGAACAAGCGCCAAGGTCAAGAAAAAACATTAGAGACCAAAGGGGGACTCTCTGAGCAGTGAAGAGAAACTGAGTTTTGTGTGGTGAGAACACCAGGAACTAGGACAGCAAGCCCGGCTCCACCCGAGGCCATGTATGCACAAAGGATGGAAGGCCTTAAGACACAGCCACACTCCAGTTGTTGATGTAAGCCTTGCAGACCGATCAGAGGTGAGATTATACCTTTCTCAAAATCCCTCTAAGGAAGTGTGCTCCTGCCTCTCAAAACTAGCCATCTTTAGAGGACCATCAGCGCTTTGCCCCTCCTCCCTTCGCTCATCTCTTTCCCAGCTTAACCGTGGGCTTCTGCGCTTGGAGGAAGGGCTATGTGCGTTGGAAAGAACTTGGGAGGCTTATTATGACTCTGTTAGAGTTAGGCAGGGAGAAGAAACAAGCATTTGCTTCTTGGCAGTGCGGCACAAGTGGACAGCTCAGATTCACTTCTCTCACTCTGGAAATGAGTTAGGGAGGAGTCAGGGCACTCCCCTCCAGGGCTCCCCTACTCCCTGCCCGGATTGCATCCATCCTCCTCAGGGCTTTCTGTGAATTTTATTTCAGGTTTACAACACAGCACATTTTATCAGAGTCACAGGCATTGTTGTTTTTTTTTTTTTGTTGTTGTTGTTTGTTTGTTTTTTGACTACTTTAAATAAATAGCAAACTCTCTTAAATCACTGAAATGTGATGAGGAATGAAACTTCAGCTCAAAATCAAGCAGAGCATTAGGTTTAGTTGTGTTCTGTTGAGAACAGCATAAATAAGCTGAAGGTGCCCTCCCGCTGGCTGCTTTTCTCATAGTAGCCCCCGCCCCCATGCAGTATGGTTGCAAGACACTGACTGCAAAGGGGTGCAGCTTCTAGCAAGAGCCTTGCCACTAATTAGCAGTGTGACTTTGGACAAATCTCTTTCTCCATCTTGGCGCTGTTTCCCTATCAGTGAACTAAATGGGTTGACCTATGTTATCTCCTAGGTCCTTTCCAACTTTAGAATTTTAAAGAGCACATGATTTCAAGCCAAAAGCTATATTATGGGATGAGCAGACAGCATGCACAAGTGCAAGTTGATTAGGGAAATGGCATAGGATTTATTTTTTAAATTGCTTTCACAATAATGAATCATGGAGTAATGCTATAGAGGAGCTACATTTAATGTAAGTGTCTGAGGAAGCATGGCATATTTTAAACAATGGTTGGAAATAACCTTTCATTCTTTGCCCTTATATTTATCCTAATGGATGACATAAAATGGATGTTCAGATGGAATAGTGGCTTTTGTTCAATTTGAAGTCACCCCGTCTTGTTGTGCACTGCTGCTCTCTGTGGTAGCTGATGTTGTAGGATGCAGCACTATGCAGAAGGAAGAGTTAGAAATGTGACACAGTGTCAGAAACAATACCTACCTTTTACAGACAGGTTATCATTTAAAGGTTGGTATTTAGAACCATCCTTAGATAATTCAATATCTCCCCGTCTCTGCTAGGGAGGATGTCAACCCGAGTTAATTTTTTTTTTTTGCTTATCAGATATGATGAGAGAAGATGACATTAAAATGTTTGAAAGCAATAATTCTGAATGTATATTTTAAAAGTCAGGCAAATCTTTAAGGTATTGCTTGAACTGATTTCCTGAAACCATAGGACTCAAAGATAAAACGATAATGGTCACAGACCAATGTCCAGAATAAAGCCAGATCTTTCCAATTTTAACATAGGTCTCCCTTTCCCACTTTTGATTGTAGCAGATCTTAGGGAGCGAGAACTGTTTTATTTCTTCCCTGTGTTGACACTGGGTAATTACTATGTGGGTGACACGTTGTTCTTCAACTATATTCTATAGCCCAGCACTGTAAATTCCAGTGACTACTGAAAACTTGGAGGGGCCTGCTGACTATCCTGTGGCTGCTCTACTCACCTAGTTAGACTGTGCAATTTCCTGATGGGCACATAGGTGATTGACAAGTCAGCCAGTGAGGCTTTCCTCTTTGTCCTGGGATCCTCTCCCTCTCCCTCTCCCTCTCCCTTCTCCCTCTATCTGTATGTGTCTGGTAACCAAAGTCGAATATTGGGTTTCTTGTTTATCTATCTTAGGTTTTGAGACAGGGTCTTTCACTGAAACAGGCACTCACTGATTAGTTAAATTGGCTGGTTAAGACCCCTAGAGGGAGCCTGCCGGCACCCTTCTCCAGCACTGTATACCTACCTGATGATGCTCAGTAATGAGTATGCTGATCATCTGAACTCAAATTATCATGCTTACATGGCAAGCACTTTATGTTCTGACTCCCCCCTCCAACCCCCAGCTCTTCACTGGGCTCTTTAGGTTGTATAAAAAGTGTTCCAGGTTCTTTCACCCACAGGAAGTTGTATGAAGTAGCCTTTGAAAGCCCTTTCTTCATCTGGAAGCTCTCTGTCTTCGTAGGATACAGATATTCTGAGGGAGATAATTGAAATGTGTAAATGCCAACCTGAGTCCTGTTTGGAAGGCATTTTATTCTTTCTGGATTTTTTTTTCTGGAAAGTTCTTCATCCCCCTCAAGCAAATAAACTTCTGTCAAGTTCTTCTTACTAGTCTGCTTGACATGTCCAGTGAAAGTTTTCTAAAATGTAGTGGCAACATATGTTCAAGTTGAGGTTCCTGGAAATGTTTATTCAACAAATATTTCTGAGCATATTGTGTGTAGGATATATGTTCTTTCTTTTTTATTCATTTCTTCTTTAAGGATTTTTCTTTTCTCTGTGGAAGACTGATTTGAATTGGAGGAATAACATTTAGGACTCCTTTCCTCAGAGATCACAAAACTATCTTCAAATAAAGCACAATTAGCAGAGAAAGAATGTGGTTTCTCAAGCTCACGAGATTATACATTTGGGAGGCTCTTATGAAGCAACTTTGATTTATGCAAATGCTTAGACATCTTTGTAAAGGAATTAAAACATCTATGAAAATACAGATGTATCTAAACTCTAGACACAGCTAATGACAGATAAATTATAGTCTTTCTTCCTAGTGGTTTTGCAGATATATGCTTGTCCAGTGAAAGTATGCTCTGGATGTTTTAGAATTATCTAGTCTTTTTATTGATATGTATCTTAGGATTCTTACAATGACTTATTTTTCAAATACACTTTGCTACAAAATTGCTGTAGTATATTTTGCATGATAAACTGGACCTTTAATATTTATTCCTGAATAAATATTTCAACTGAAGTTACTTGCATTTTTTAAAACAGAGATTTTTACTTGTGGTCCTTGTCTATTTATGTGATTGAACTACAATGCTCATTTAGAAATGGCTAAGTCACTGATGTGTTTTATGTAATTGTTCACATAAAATTCTCAATTCCAATAAAATGCCTATTATTTTTTCCCTGTAATATATGGTACTACTTAATACAAATAGAAAAATATTGCCCTTCTTATCTGGAAAATATATTACTGACAAAGATATGTAGAGATGTAGCTAAGAGATCAATACCTGATCAATAGTTCACTGCATGCAAAGTGGGAAATACTATAGTTGCTATCGACAGAATCTCATGTGGTTTGTAGTTGTATCTTGAAGTTGAGGTTTACATGTACAAATCAGTATATATGGACTCAAATAATCGATTGAGAGAGAGAGAGAGAGAGAGAGAGAGAGAGAGAGAGAGAGAGAGAGAGAGAGAGAGAGAGAGAGAGAGAGTCTAATTGATACACATGAACAAGTGGCACCTTGTCTTACGTCAGATCAGACCTTTGGGGTGTTCTGCTTCTGACTTTATAGACATTGTGGTAAACCAAAAGTGTGCCTGTCTCTTGTTTCTTCTCTTTGAGGGTTATTTTTTCCCTCTCTGAGGGTTACGTTTGGTGCTTTGGTCTGTGGAGGTGAGCCTGTTATGTCTCAGCACCCCTCGTCCAGTGAAGCTGTGTTGCCTTGCATTGACTTTCCATACCGAAAGCTCACAATCTCAGCTTTTCACTCTGAGGTCAGACATCACTGTACACATTCTACAACATGACATTGACCCGAGGCTACAGAACTGGATTATTCTCTTGCAGCCAGTAAGGTATATTGTAGAAGGTATCTTCTGCATTCAGTAATCTCATTTGGTGAAATAATGGCATGTAAATAACACAAAATATCTCAGAAAATGAGTGTTAGTTTTTCAATCTTTGTGAAGAGACTATAAGGTAGGTAATATTATTAGATTTATTTTGTGGGCAAGAATCCTGAAGGGAAGAGAGACGTTGGAAAACTCATCTAAGCTCATGACGTGCCATGGTAGAAGGGAATTTTGTCCTAGAATTTGGCTTCAGAGTCTATGTTTATTGCAACCACAGCATTAGCCCCCCTTTTATTTTGGAGTTACACCTCTACCTTGGCAAACATATTCATATAAGGATAGTTAACGAAGACCAAAGGAAGGGTCACGGTTTAGTATATAAAACTGAGGAACTGAGGGGAAAAGAATTTTTTTTATATATTAGATATTTTCTTTATTTATATTTCAAATGTTATCCCCTTTCACCCTTTCCTCTCCAAAATCCCCCTATACCATTGCCCATTCCCCCTGTTCAATAACCACCCACTCCTGCTTCCGACCAAGGGCCTCTCCTCTCATTGATGTGCAACAAGGCCATCATCCTCTGCTACATACGTGGATTGAGCCATGGGTCCTTCCATGTGTACACTTTGGTTGGTGGTTTAGCCCCTGGGAGCTCTTGGGGGTACCAGTTGGTTCATATTGTTGTTTCTCCTCCTATGGGGCTGCAAACCCCTTCAACTCCATTGGGGACCCTGTGCTCAATCCAATGGTTGGATGAGAGCATCCCCCTCTGTATTTGTCACTAGAGGCACTAGCAGAGCCTCTTAGGAAGCAGCTATATCAGGCTCCTGTTAGCAAGCACTTGTTGGCATCCACAATAGTGTCTGGGTGTGTTAACTGTATATGGGATGGACACCTAGGTGGGGCAGTCTCTGGGTGGTCTCTCTTCAGTCTCTGCTCCACACTTTGTCTCTATATCCTCTTATAGTTATTTTTTCCCCCTTATAAGAAGGACCAACGTATCTACACTTTGGTTTTCCTCCTTCTTGAGCTTCATGTGGTCTGTGAATTATATCTTGGGTATTTCTAGCTTCTTGGCTAAAATTCACTTATCAGTGAGTGCATATCATGTGTGTTCTTTGGTGATTGGGTTACGTCACTCAGGATGATACTTTCTAGTTCCATCTACTTGCCTAAGAATTTCATGAATTCACTGTTTTTAATAGGTAAGTAGTACTCCATTGTGTAAATGTACCACTTTCAGTATCCATTGCTCTATTGGGGAATGGGTTCTTTCCAGCTTCTGACTATTATAAATAAGGCTGCTATGAACATAGTAGAGCATGTGTCCTTATCCTTATTACATGTTGGAGCATCTTCTAGGTATAAGCCCAGGAGTCGTATAACTGGGTCCTCAGGTACTACTATGTCCAATTTTCTGAGGAACCGTCATACTGATCTCCAGAGTGGTTGTACCAGCTTGCAATCCCACCAACAATGGAGGAGTGTTCCTCTTTCTCCACATCCTCTCCAGCATCTGCTGTCACCTGAGTTTTTGATCTTAGCCATTCTGACTGGAGTGAGGTGGAATCTCAGGGTTGTTTTGATTTGCATTTCCCTGATGAGTAAGGATGTTGAACTTTTCTTTAGATGCTTCTCAGCCATTCGATATTCCTCCTTTGAGAATTCTTTGTTTAGCTCTGAACTCCATTTTTTAATAGGGTTATTTTGTTCTCTGGAGTCTAACTTTTTGAGTTCTTTGTATATATTGGATATTAGTCCTCTATGGGATGTAGGATTGGTAAAGATCTTTTCCTGATCTGCTGGTTGCCATTTTGTCCTATTGACAGTGTCCATTGCCTTACAGTAGCCTTGCAATTTTATGAGGAGTCAGGAAGAGTCTTGAACAGAGGCTCCAACAAGCTGAAAACAGATTCAGGTCATCCCTGATGGTACCCTGAGACACTGTCCTGTTTTTTTTTTCTGTTGTCATGGCATCTAATGGTGCTCAGTCTTTAGCTTTTTATCATATTATATAAGTTTCCCTACATCCTCTTTTGAATCAAAAGATTAACAATTGTTATTTTTGTTTGCCGAACTCTAATCAATTGTTGAAACAGGTGAAATGCCATATTGCAGAAGAGTGAGGTCATTATAAAAGTTCTGTAAAGTACAGTGACCTTTTGACTCTTAGAACAACACTATTTAAAATGATTCTAGTATGTTCAGGTTTACTATTTTGCTATATTTAGCTTTATTTACTTATTTATTAATTTATAAACCTTTTTTCATTGGTTGTCACAAAATTATTATTATTTGGTTCTAAGTTAATGAAGAATGTGATAATGTCCTGTACCAATGAAGGCTTTTTTTTTCTTTTTTTTTCTTTTTGGTAATCTCTCTTTTGATTTACTTATCCCAAATATATTCTTCTATGAAGAAAAAAATGAGAATCAAATAAGGAGCTAAGTAAGAAAAGGTCAACTGAATTGAATTCAAGTGTTCAGTTCATCGACAACAAAACTAATCTATTAATTTTCATCCCTTCTGTCTTTATCTTGTTCTCTTTCTCTTGAATAAACACATATTTCAATGAGAGTAAAAGCCTGAAGGTTATGAAATGTTAACTTAAAAGTTATCTTGTTTATTTGGAAACCAAGGAAGAAATGTAGGAGCTTCCCTCTCTGCTGAGTCCAAGAACGCTGAGCTCTGATATGATTTAGTGATGAACACAGTTGTTTTTGTGTGAGAAAGCAGCAAATTGCATATTTCCTTAACCTGAAGGGTATTTATTAGTGACCTTAAATCCACTTGTGTCTAAAATGTTATCACTAAAGACTTATTACATATCAATTAATCCCTTCAAATATATATCAGTCATTCACCAAACATAGTGAAGACCTGCTGTATGTCAGCTGCTCTCATGGTTCCCAGCACTATGTTAACAACGAACTAATATATTCTCTCCAGGGAATTTGGAATGGGTGAGTTTTCCAGGGAAGCTATTGTCAGGATGCACTCAGCAGTGAAAGAACTGATTGGGGTGGCAGTGTTTGTTAAATTCTTTCACGTTCTGCATAGTTCCTGATGCATAGAAAATAGCTGGTGTAAATCTAAGTGATTGTTACCATTACTGATCCATCCTTTTATCAGTTCTATAGATTTTACAGGTTTGTCCCTCTGACCTTTCTGCAGTAGATACACTTTTTTTTTCATTTTCAAGATAATATTTGAATCCACATATTTGACTTCAGAAAAAAACAAGCCACAATCTGGACAGGGAATCAACGAATTGGATGGTTGAAATAGCACACAGGTTTTAGTAAAAGTAAACTGTAGAATGTGGCAATTGTAGAACCCCATTTCTTAAATGGCTTGGATGGGGTCATTTTGTTCTCTCCTCAGGGAAGATCAATTATCCAGAAGTCAGATTTCTGACACGTGCTCTCTTCTGAATCCCTCTCCTCTGATTTTCTCATTTCTTTTTCTTTTACTGTTGCATTTAAAAAGAGTGTGTCAAATCCTGTTCCACATACCAGGCTTAACACGCCACAAGGTCAGGTGAACTCTTTCTGCTCTCGGGAGCTATGTTCAATGTCATGACAATATTATTACTTATTCCATTATATTGTTCCCACCCTCTTTAGAAATCTCTCTCTGTATCTTATCTTTCATTTTCATTTTTAAATTATGAAACAGTGTTCTGAAATATTTGTTTCTTGGCACACATCTTTTTGTAAAAATATACTCTTTCAGCTTTATCATGATACCTTAATTTTCTAGCCAAAAATTTTCAAAGGACTTAGAGCATGATTTATTTTGTACAGTCTTATTTTTGATAGAAGGCAGATCTATTTTAACCTGTGACTTGAGTTGAAATTAACAAGGTGTGTTCTCTTTGGGTCTATTTATTGTTTATCTAACAATTTCTTCTCCTTTTCTGTTTTCTGACAAAAATAGATGTTGTGGATTTATGTTGATATGTTGATTAATTGGCAGATGAGGGAGAGAAAATTTTCACACTTTAAAAACTTGTTAAAGTAGTATCTTGTCAAGAGCTTAGACTTTATCTATGATCACCAGTGATCTCCAGCATCATGTTTACCTGTGATCTCCAGTGATCTCCAGCATCATGTTTACCTAGGATCACCACTGATGTCCAGCATCATGTTTATCTAGGATCACCAGTGATGTCCAGCATCATGTTTTTCTAGGATCACCAGTGATGTCCAGCATCATGTTTACCTAGGATCACCAGTGATGTCCAGCATCATGTTTATCTAGGATCACCAGTGATGTCCAGCATCATGTTTATCTAGGATCATCAATGACCCCCAGCATTGTGTTGATTGTTCTCTCTTGTCATGGGTGAGATTATTGTTTCATGTGATGAGGAACTGTTTACATTCAATTTCCATGAAGTCTGCTTCTGTCCTTTGTCCATTTCCTTGTGTTAATTGTTGTAAATTATTTAAGTCAATTTAAAGATGTCATGTATAATAATATACTTTTCTATGTTAAATGGATTGTAAAGTTTGTCTTTTGTTTTACTTGTATTTTTGTTTGCCAGTGTCTTTTTTCCCAATCTACAAAAGAATAATATGTCCCTAATTCTGGAACTGGGTAATAATTTGAAAGAATTTGAAACACAGTTTATAAATAAATCATATTTTTTGGTGATTTAACAATTTGATTGACTTAAAATTGGTCTTGATATAACATTAAAAAATATTACTAAAATTATCTTTCAGACGGTAACCCCCAGAAATAAGAATATGGTGTATAGTCTCTTGATTGATGCATTTATTTGATCTTATGCTAATAGATAGTCCAAAAAAAGAAAAAAAAAGGATGTATACCATTTTTTAATTTCTTTTTTCTTCTCTTTCTTTCTTTCATTTTTCTTTTTGGATAGTTTTTTAATTTACATTTCAAATATTTTCTGCTTTCCAAGTCTCCCCTTCGGAATCCCCCTGTCCCATCCCCCCTCTCTCTGTCTCTATGAGGGTGCTCCCACACACACCCATCCACTCCCGTCCTCCTGCCTTGACATTCCCCTACACTGGGACATTGAACACCCTCCGGTCCAAGGGCCTCTCCTCCCACTGATGTCCAACAAGGCCATCCTCTGCCACATATGCAGCTGGAGCCATGGATCCCTCTGTGTGTATTCTTTGCTTGGTGGTTCAGTCTTCGGGAGCTCAGGGGAAGGGGTCTGGTCAGTTGACACTGTTGCTCCCCCCATGGGGCTGCAAATGCCCTCAGCTCCTTTAGTCTCTTCTCCAAATGCTCCATCAGGGACCCTGTGCTCAGTCCAAGGGTTGGCTGCAAGCATCTGCCTCTGTATTTGTCAGGCTCTGGCAGAGCCTCTCAGGAGACATCCATATTAAACTCCTGTCAGCAAGCACTTCCTGGCATCCAGGTTTGGTGACTGTATATGAGATGGATCCCCAGGTGTGGCAGTCTCTGGATATCCTTTCCTTTAGTCTCTGCTCCACACTTTATCTCCATATTTCCTCCTGTGAGTGTTTTGTTCACCTTTCTAAGAAACACTGAAGCATCCACATTTTGATCTTTCTTCTCGGGCTTCATGTAGTCTGTGAATTGAATCTGTTGAGGGACATCTGGGTTCTTTCTTGGGCTTCATGTAGTCTGTGAATTGAATCTTGGGTATTCTGAACTTTTGGGGGTAATATCCACTTATGAGTGAGTGCATACTGTGTGTTCTTTTGTGATTGGGTTACCTCACTCAGGATATTTTCCAGTTCCATCTACTTAGCTAAGAATTTCATGAATTCATTGTTTTTAATAGGTGAGTAGTACTCCATTGTGTAAATGTACCACATTTTCTGTATCCATTCCTCTGTTGAGGGACATCTGGGTTCTTTCCAGCTTCTGGTTATTATAAATAAGGTTGCTATGAACATAGTGGAGCATGTGTCCTTGTTACATGTTGGAGCATCTTCTGGGTATATGCCCAGGAGTGGTATAACTGGGTCCTCAGGTACTACTATGTCCAATTTTCTGAAGAACCACCAAACTAATTTCCAGAGTGATTGTACCGGTGCAATTCCACCAGCAATGGAGGAGTGTTCCTCTTTCTCCACATCCTCTCCAGCATCTATTGTCTCCTGGGTTTTTTGTCTTATCATTCTGACTGGTGGGAGGTGGAATCTCAGGGTTGTTTTGATTTGCATTTCCCTGATGATTAAGGATGTTGAACATTTCTTTTTTTTAAATGTTTATTTTCTATATTCTATGTTTACATTCCAAAGGCTTTCCCCTTTCCCAGTTACCCCCCACCATATGTCCCATAATTCCTCCCCCCCCCCCCGCTATTCCCCACTCATTCCCCCCCCCACACGATTTCTCTGTTCTGGGTCTACAATACTGGATCCAATCTTTACAGGCCCAGGGTCCTCTCCTTTCTTCTTCTTGGGAGTCATTTGATTTGCTAAGTGTGCCTTGAGTATTTAGGGCTTCTGGGCTCATTAATATCCACTTATCAGTGATTGCATTTCATGTGTATTCTTTTGTGATTGGGTTAGCTCACTTAGGATGATATTTTCCAGATCTAACCATTTACCTACAAATTGCATGAGTTCATTATTTTTAATTGCTGAGTAGTACTCCATTGTATAAATATACCACATTTTCTGTATCCATTCCTCTTTTGAGGGATATCTGGGCTCCTTCCAATTTCTGGCTATTATGAACAAGGCTGCTATAAACATAGTGGAGCATGTGTCTTTATTGTATGCAGAGGAATCCTCTGGGTATATGCCCAGGAGTGGTATGCCAGGGTCCTCTGGAAGTGGCATGCCCAATTTTCTGAGGAACCGCCTGTCTTAGTCAGGGTTTCTATTCCTGCACAAACATCATGACCAAGAAGCAAGTTGGGGAGGAAAGGGTTTATTGAGCTTACACTTCCACACAGCTGTTCATCACCAAAGGAAGTCAGGACTGGAACTCAAGCAGGTCAGAAGCAGGAGCTGATGCAGAGGCCATGGAGGGATGTTCCTTACTGGCTTGCTTCCCCTGGCTTGCTCAGCCTGCTCTCTTATAGAGCCCAAGAATACCAGCCCAGAGATGGCACCACCCACAAGGGGCCCTCCTTCACTTGATCACTAATTGAGAAAATGCCCCACAGCTGGATCTCATAGAGGCACTTCCCCAAGTGAAGTTCCTTTTCCTATGATAACTCCAGCCTGTGTCAAGTTGACACACCAAACTAGCCAGTACACCGCTGTAGGTCGCGTGTCTATCTCGCCAGCAAGAAAGACACGAGACAGTCAAGATCCTTCCACAGACGTTTATTGCGGGGTTAATTGTAGAGGCGAAAGACGAAGAAGGGTAGAGCGGTGCATCTTAAATAAGCCTAGGCAGGATGTGTTCTACCTGATTGGTGCACACCACGATGCCTCATTAGTATGCTCCGGGTCTGAGCTGCGACCCGCCAAACCTCTACCCGCGCATGCGCAGTAGGGCGCGGAGTGGAGTAAACAACAGCACATTGCTGATTCATCACAGGAAATGGGCGCCATCTTATAATGGCGAACGTGGCTTCCTACAACTCCCCCTTTTTTGTTTTATAAGAAACCAGGCCTAGGGCTGCCGATCAACCATCAGGTTCTTGTTGGACCATCAGGGTTCGAGGCAATCCATAAATGAACTCATGACCAACACCCTCTCACGTGCAATGAGATAGTCTCTGTGAGGTGCAAGGGCTGTGGCAAACAGCACGTCACCCATCCCGGTGCAATGTCCTTTCAAGGACTCGGGGTACAAGGGCTGACTTCTGCATGAATAAAACTAATTCTTAAGCATGGACAGCCATGCTTCAGGGGAAGCACCATTTTTCAATGCAGCGAGTGCCTGTGTAAACACCACCTTGTCGCATTTTTGTTGGGCACGTAGCTTGCACAGCAACCATAGCAGAAACACTCCTCCACAGCATATTAGGGCACCAAAAAGACAAACTCCCGCCCACTCTTTAAAGTAAGAAAATGCAGAAGTAAACCAAGAAGTGAAATCTTCAAAGGGAATGGGATCAGCTCGCATTCCGCTGAGGACAGTTTGAATTTGAAGTTGCAGCTGCAATTCTTCCAACTCGGCTGTCCAGTGTCTCCTCTTCGGTGTGTACTGCGCGAGTTAGTCTTGCAGGTACCCAGATAGGATTGTCTTCACTCTGTGGAAAAACACAGATAGCTCCCCTGGATCTTATTAGAATAGGATCCGGGCCTCTCCATTTGTTAAGCAGCACATCCTTCCATTTTACCATCTCTTTTGGTGGAGCCGGCCATTGGCCATGACGTTCAGCAGCAGAACGGCCTTGAGTGTCCAGATTTAAAAAATTCAATGTTAGAAGTGCTATGGATATAATGGTTCTAGGGGAGGAGGGTGATAAGCCCTCAATCCCCCCTTTTTGTTTTGTAATATATTGTTTAAGCGTACGATGAGCCCTCTCAACCATGCCCTGACCTTGGGGATTATAGGGCAAACCAGTGATATGGGTAATTCCCATATGCCGGCAAAATTGTGAGAACTTTGCAGAAGTGTAGGCAGGACCATTATCTGTTTTTAAAACATGTGGGATACCCCACATGCTCCAGGCTTCAAGACAATGTTGAATGACATGAGCAGCCTTCTCTCCTGACAAAGGGGTGGCACATATCACGCCGGAACTTGTGTCCACAGAGACATGTGTGTATTGAAGCTTACCAAAAGAGGAAATATGAGTAACATCCATTTGCCACATTTGAAGGGGACGTAGGCCCCGTGGGTTAATCCCAACATGAGGCATAGATAAGAAGTCAACACAATTAGAGCATTGGAGAACAATATTACGAGCCTCTGCTCGACTAATGGAGAAACGGAGGCGCAGGGTCTCCGCTGGGACATGGAATGTGGAATGAAATTGCTTTGCTGCGGTAACGGGATCCAGCGCTACATAAATACGTTGGCGAGTGGCCAGATCAGCAAGTGCATTACCTTGTACCAGAGGTCCTGGTAAGGATGTATGTGCCCTAATATGGGTAATAAAAAATGGGTGTTGCCGGTGAATTAATTGTTGCTGGATACCTTTAAATATATGAGCAACCTTACTGGATGATTTGATGACTCCCGCGGTTTCCAGTTGTGATACCGCATTAACAACATAATTAGAGTCTGAGATTATATTTAATGGGTCCTTAAATTGCTTTAAAACTTCTAATACCACCTGACATTCTACTATTTGAGGTGAATCAGGGGTACATTGTATGGTAGTTGTTTTTCCATAGACAACATAGGCCCCCGTCCCAGTCTTAGAACCATCCGTAAATACATTCAGTCCTTCAGGGACGGGTTGCGTACGGGTTACCTTTGGAAAGATTATTGGATGCATAGAACAAAATTGGAGTAGGGGATGTTTGGGGTAATGATTATCTATTTCCCCATTAAAGCTGCATTTTAATATAGCCCATTCATCTACAGCTGCAGTGAGTACTTGTACTTGACTGGCTGAATAAGGTATTATAAGCCTAGCAGGGGCAACTCCAAAATGTAATATAGACATTTTCAATCCTTTCAGAGCAAGGGCGGCAACTGCCGTGGGGTAATGTTCTATAGTTCTATTAGGCGAAGCTTGAGGGTGGATCCATAATAAAGGGCCTGATTGCCATAAGACTGCTGTTGGTAACATGATAGTTTTAAATATACATAGATCAATGGGCACCTTGGGATCCCAACGCAAAAGTTGTGCCTTTGAAATCGCATCCTCTACTTTATTTAAGGCGAGAGATGCTTCTGGGGTTAAATTTCGAGGGGAGGAAATATGTGCGTCCCCCTCTAAAATATCATATAAAGGTTTTAATTCCGAAGTAGGGATTTTAAGATAGGGTCTCAACCAATTGATGTCCCCTAGCAATTTTTGAAAATCATTTAGGGTTTTTAAGTGATCATGGCGTATTTGTATCTTTTGGGGCCTAATGGCCTCTGGAGTGATTATAGAACCTAGGAATTTACCTATTTCTGATTTCTGCACCTTTTCTGTGGCTATGTAAAGGCCAGCTCTCTCCAGGAGCTTAGTTACCTTTAAATACACTTCCTCTACCTCTGCATGGTCTTCTCCACATAAAAGAATGTCATCTGTATAGTGGCAGACCTGGACTTTGGGATGACCTGCCCTAGCAGGAGCTAATGCCTTATCCACAAAAAGTTGGCACATAGTGGGACTATTAGCCATGCCCTGTGGTAAAACTTTCCATTGGTACCTGTAATCAGGACCGGTATGATTAACTGTAGGTAAAGTAAAGGCAAACCTGCATCGATCATCTGGATGCAATGGGATAGAAAAGAAGCAATCCTTTACATCAATAATAATTATCGTCCAAAATTTTGGCAAAGTAGATAATAATGGTAACCCTCGTTGAACGGGTCCCATAATATTCATTTGTGCATTGATGGCCCTTAAGTCATGTAACAGACGCCATTTTCCTGATTTCTTTTTGATGACAAAGACTGGCGTATTCCAGGGTGATTGTGTAGGTTCTAGGTGTCCTAATTTTAGCTGTTCTTCAACTAGCTCTTTGGCTGCTTGTAGCTTCTCAGAGGAGAGAGGCCATTGAGGCACCCATACGGCCTCCTCTGTGCGCCAGGGTATGGGTAATGGTTCCTCAATGGCCCCTAGGAAAAACCCTGTCCTTTTCTGTCTGCCTTTTGTTTTGTTTTTATAGGATCAATTTGGCTCTGATGATATTTCCCTATCCCTTTTTCAGGTACAGACCCCATGGTATGCATCATGTTTCTGGCTACTGGAGGATACTCATTAGTCAGGCAAAGGTCTAGTCCGGTTAACACATCTCTTCCCCATAGATTGACAGGAAGAGGGAGTACGTATGGGGTAAACCTTCCAGATTTTCCTTCCTGACTTATCCAAGTCAATGTTTTTGAGCTAACAGATGGGGAAGACTCGTAACCTAATCCTTGCAATGAATGAGCTGATGATGTAACAGGCCAAGATGTCGGCCACCAGGTAGAAGAGATAATACTTTTATCTGCTCCAGTATCTAGGATACCCTCAAAAAATTTTCCTTCAATTTGTAGGGTTAATACAGGTCTATTATCCAAATGCATGGCCAGGTAGGCTGAATCCATGTTGGATGACCCGAATCCTTTACTACCTCGACGGGTGTTTTGGAAGGCAAATTTCTCATGCATACTGGGGAGAATGAGCAGTTGAGCAATGCGATCACCTGGAGAAATGGGGAATATTCCTCTCGGTGAGGAGCACATAATTTTTACCTGGCCTGTGAAATCTTGATCTATAACTCCAGGGTGAACCATAAGGCCTCGCAATGTGGTGGATGAGCGCCCCAAGAGTAACCCTACGGTGCCTCGGGGTAATGGGCCCTTAAAATCAGACGTGACTGGTTGGACCCCCATCTGGGGAGTCAATACGAGTCTGGTGGTGGCACGGATGTCCAGTCCTGCCGAACCTGGAGTGGCTCGGCGCGGAGGCTCCGTGGTTTCATGGAGGGTGTACTCTGCATTGCCCCATACATTTGAGGGCCCTGGGGACGGGGGCCCCGTGAGGCGTTTTTTGAACCACTTTGCCCTATAGGATTACCTTGTAGGTCCTTAACGGATCTACACTCATTAGCCCAATGCTTCCCTTTTCTGCATTTTGGACATATTCCAGGCACCTTTGAAGGCCCAAAGCATGGTACACTTCCTCTGCATTGTTTTTGCATGTGACCTGTCTTGCCACAGCAGTAACAGGTCACACTGTCATTACTTCCTCTACCTTTTCTTTGGGATTGTAAAATGGCTGCTGCGAGGCCAGCATTAGTGAGTGGTCCTCCAATCTCCCGGCATGCTTTTAACCATGCTTGGAGCCCTTTTCCTTTCCAGGGTGTAATAGCCTGTCTACACTCTGTTGTGCATTGTTCATACACCAACTGTTCTATCAAGGGCATGGCCGTGTCTGAGTCGCCGAAGATCTTCCCTGCGGCTTCAACCATACGGGCTACAAAGTCTGAGAAAGGCTCGGTGGGGCCCTGAGTGATTTTTGTTAAATTACCAGATACCTCACCTTTGTTAGTTAGAGCCTTCCATGCCTTTATGGCACAATCGTTTATTTGTCCATAGACATCTGCTGGGAAGTTGATTTGATTGTTTACCCAATGCCCTTGGCCTGTTAACATCTCAAAGTTCCATGCCGCTTGGCCAGCAGCCGCATTAGCACGGGCTTGACCCTGGCTGATATCATGCCAAATAGCTTTCCATTCTAAATATTGGCCCATAGTCAAACAAGCCTTGGTGACGAACGACCAGTCGCTAGGAGTCATGGCCGACGCCTTGAGTCTCTCTAATTGAGCTTGGGTAAAATTGGCGTTAACTCCATAAGTCCTAACTGATTCTGCCAACTCCTTAATGATCTTGTGCTCGACTGGCTGATGCAATCGTACTCCGTCCTCCTCGAAAACTGGGAACATCTGTTGTATCCTTTTTCGTGTGCGAGGCAGACAAAAGGAGTAGCCACATTCTACCTCCTTGGACAGAGGAGGAGCTGTTTTTGATCGCTCCGACCTAACTCTTACGTCTTCCTCGGAGCTCTCATCTGTGGGTTTTTCCCTTTCAGAGTCCTCCTTCTCTGAAGAGGAAGAGGGCTCTGTTTCAGAACTTAAGAACTTTAAACGTCCTAGCTCTTTTGTAGGATACAGTGAGTTCTTATCATCGACCTTTGTCTTATCAGGTCGGGGCTCTTCCTCCCTTTTGGTTTTCTCCTTTTCTTTATCCTTTTCTTTTCTTTGTTTTTCCTTTTTGCGCGCTCCTAACCTTTCACTGCGTTCTGTTTCTGATATGCTATCCTGTATTTCTTTTAAGATCTTTTGTCCTGCATTTACAACTTTCTTACATTTAAAGCAGAGGCACAGCAATAAGAAGATGCCAATCGTCCAGTCAACAATCACCGTTGCCCAAGCCGAATCTATTTCAAATGGAAGCATATCTCTCAGAACTTACCTTACTCCTTTTCCCCCCGTCTTGTGGTTCTGGATCTTCCTCAGGAGAGGCTTTCTGAGGGGTCTTCGCAGGCCGTTGATGTAAAGATTCCCGGGATTCGGCACCAGATGTAGGTCGCGTGTCTATCTCGCCAGCAAGAAAGACACGAGACAGTCAAGATCCTTCCACAGACGTTTATTGCGGGGTTAATTGTAGAGGCGAAAGACGAAGAAGGGTAGAGCGGTGCATCTTAAATAAGCCTAGGCAGGATGTGTTCTACCTGATTGGTGCACACCACGATGCCTCATTAGTATGCTCCGGGTCTGAGCTGCGACCCGCCAAACCTCTATCCGCGCATGCGCAGTAGGGCGCGGAGTGGAGTAAACAACAGCACATTGCTGATTCATCACAGGAAATGGGCGCCATCTTATAATGGCGAACGTGGCTTCCTACACACCGCCACACTGATTTCCAGAGCGGTTTTACCATTTTGCAATCCCACCAACAGTGGAGGAGTGTTCCTCTTTCTCCACATCCTCGCCAGCACTTGTTGTCTCTTGAGTTTTTAATCTTAGCCATTCTGACTGGAGTGAGGTGGAATCTCAGGTTTGTTTTGATTTGCATTTCCCTGATGAGTAATGATGTTGAACATCTCTTAAGGTACTTCTCAGCCATCCGAATTTCTTCTGGTGAAAATTCTTTGTTTAGCTCTGTACCCCATTTTTTGATACGGTTATTTGGTTCTTTGGGGTCTAACTTCTTGAGTTCTTTGTATATATTGGATATTAGCCCTCTGTCGGATGTGGGGTTGGTGAAGATCATTTCCCACGTTGTTGGTTGCCGTTTTGTCCTTCTGACAGTGTCCTTTGCCTTACAGAAACTTTGTAATTTTATGAGGTCCCATTTGTCAATTCTTGATCTTAGAGCATAAGCTATTGGTGTTCAGGAACTTTCCCCCTGTGCCCATGTCCTCCAGGGTCTTCCCAAGTTTCTTTTCTAATAGTTTCAGTGTGTCTGGTTTTATGTGGAGGTCCTTGATCCACTTGGAGTTGATCTTAGTACAAGGAGATAAGAGTGGGTCAATTTGCATTCTTCTGCATGTTGACCTCCAGTTGAACCAGCACCATTTGTTGAAAAGGCTATCTTTTTTCCACTGGATGGTTGTGGCTCCTTTATCAAAGATCAAGTGACCATAAGTCTGTGGGTTCATTTCTGGGTCTTCAATCCTATTCCATTGATCTACCTGCCTGTTGCTGTACCAATACCATGCAGTTTTTAACACAATTGCTCTATAGTACAGCTTGAGGTCAGGGATATTGATTCCCCCAGAAGTCCTTTTATTGTTGAGAATAGTTTTAGCTATCCTAGGTTTTTTGTTGCTCCAGATGAATTTGAGAATTGCTCTTTCTAGGTCTATGAAGAATTGATTTAGGATTATTTCTTTAGGTGTTTCCCAGCCATCCAGTATTCCTCAGTTCAGAATTCTTTGTTTAGCTCTGTTTCCCACTTTTTCTTTTTTGTTTTTTGTTTTTTTTGTTTTGGTCTTTTGGATTTGGTTTTTTTGAGACAGGGTTTCTCTCTATATCCCTGGCTGTCCTGGAACTCACTCTGTAGACCAGGCTGGCCTCAAACTTAGAAATCTGCCTGCCTCTGCCTCCCAGAATGCTGGGATTACAGGTGTGCACCACATTATTTTGTTCTCTGGAGTGCAACTTCTTGAGTTCTTTGTTTATATTGGATTTAAGCCCTCTCTTGGATGTAGGATTGGTAAAGATCTTTTCCTAATCTGTTGGTTGCTGTTTTGTCCTATTGACAGTGTCCTTTGTCTTACAGAAGCTTTACAATTTTATGAGGTCTCATTTGTCGATTCTTGATCTTAAAGCATAGGCCATTGGTGTTCTGCTCAGGAAAATTTCCCCTGTGCCCATGTGTTTGAGGCTCTACCCCACATTTTCCTCTATTAGTTTCAGTGTGTCTGGTTTTAAGTGGAGGTGCTTGATCCACTTGGACTTGAGCTTTGTACAGGGAGATAAGAATGGGTCGATTTGCATTTTTCTACATGCTGACTTCCAGTTGAACCAGCACCATTTGTTGAAAATGCTGTCTTTTTTCCACTGAATGGTTTTAGTTCCTTTGTCAAAGATCAAGTGACCATAGGTGAGTGGGTTAATTTCTGCATCTTCAATTCTATTCCATAAATCTACCTGCCTGTCACTGTACCAGTACCATGCAGCTTTTATCATGTTGCTCTGTAGTAGAACTTCAGGTCAGGGATGGTGATTCTGCCAGAAGTTCTTTTATTGTTGAGAATAGTTTTCACTATCCTGAGTTTTTTGTTATTCCAAATGAATCTGAGAATTTCTCTTTCTAACTCTATGAAGAATTGATTTGGAATTTTGATGGGGATGTCATTGATGGCTTTCAGCAAGATGGCCATTTTTATTATATTAATCCTACCAATCCATGAGCATGTGAGATCTTTCCATTTTCTGAGTTCTTTTTTGATTTATTTCTTCAGAGACTTGACATACTTGTTGTACAGATCTCTCACTTGATTGGTTAGAGTCACACCAAGATAGTTTATATTGTTTGTAACTATTGTGAAGGGTGTTGTCCCCCTAATTTCTTTCTTAGCCTGTTTGAATTATACCAATTGTTAATATGTCAAAATTTATTATTTTTGATAACATTAAATACCTGGAAAACCAAAGAGGATAAGATAAAATACATGAAATATGAAAGAAAAGCAAAGGATGTTATTGAAAAAAAAAAGTGACCAAATTAAAAGATATGCTTTGTGGCTGGAGAGTAGGCTTAGTGGTTAAGAGCACTTGTTTGTGTTGTAAAGGTCCTCAATTCAGTATTCAACACACAGGACAAGAAGGCTCCCTCCTCCTCTAGGAACAGCACATGTGGTACAGAGATATACATGAAGGCAAAACTCATATACATAAGATAATAAAATCTAATTTAAAAAAAAACAGAAGAAAATTATGCTTTGAATGGAAACAATCAATAGGGTGTCATTGTCTCTAAGTTAATTTTTAACTGGCATCCCAGTAAAAAGAGCAATATTATTTCTGCAATATTCAGGTTGATACAAAGGAATAATGAGAATGATAATCATAGCAAACAAAATTCTGAAAATGAATATTAATAGGGACTAATAGAGACACTAACTTTAATTTATAGCACTTTAGGATTTAATGCAGAATGCTACCAGCACATAAGAAGATCAGAGAAATAAATGGGAAGTTTGCAAGTAGACGTTTACAAATTGTAATTGTGTGCAGGAGAAAGGTACAGTCCCAACCTAGTGGGAAAAAAGGTGATTTTGGATCAACATACTTATTCCAAACTACAAGTTGTGAATCATTGTATAGACATAATGGAATTTCTAGAATGCAAGGCAATAATTAGCTCAGTGTCTTGGGAAAACTAATGAGACTGAAAGCACAATGGACTCTGATTGAATCCACAACTTCAGTAAAGAAGTTTGCTTGTCCTATGCCAATGAGGAAAGGTACTAAATTCCATCTCATCAGGACAGATTTTGTACACACACTCCTTTCCCATTTCCCAGTGGGTAGGAGTTACAGGGAGGGGAAGGAATGATTCCTTTGACAAGAGTAAAATAGACATAACCTCTACAACTCACGTATAATAACTTAACTCCGTGTGTCAAGGAAACAGGTTGAAATGGAATGCCTTATAATACTATTTTACTGAGTATGGAGAACTCTAGGATGACAGGGAAGTTGGCTTACTACCTTACAAGTAGTCCTGCTTTATTCTAACACCATCAGGAAGGAGATATGTAGGCCATTTGTGAGAGCACCAGCACGAAGAATGTGGATGCAGACAGGCCGTGCAAGTGCTAATTGCTTTCATTAGCACTCAGGAATTCTTAGGAAAAGAGCTTGGCTCACAGACACAGTTCCGGGTTTTTCATTTGCAGGTGTTTTTATTCTATGCTTGTTGTGTTTTTATTGCCTTCTTGCCTAATATTGCTTCCACCCATTTGCTAGGTTAAATTTGAATAAAGCTTCTACAGATCTTTCTGCAATTTTGGGCAAAAAGAGCCACATTGGGTAGATGAACTAATTTGGGGGCGTCTTAAAGTCATTTGATTCAGGGTGCAGTATAAATGCAAAGCAGGATGCATCATAAAGCAAAATGCTAATTATTGCAGGCAATGCAGATGTTACTCTTCAAGGTACCAGCTGTGCACCACCTCTCAATATCATGGGTATGCTCCTAGAAGAGAACATAGGACCCTGAGTGGTAGGCACTGAGGCCAACAAATCATTCAGAAAAGAAAAACTACTGGGAAAATAAAATTGTAATTATCATCAGAAAAGTAAAACTTTGAGCCTTGGGAGATGATTCAACAGGTAAACTGCTTATAGGACAAATATTAGGCTCTGAGTTCAGATTCCTAGACTTCACATAAAAAGCTTGTTGAGGGAGCAAGCAGAAACCAGTACCTCACCAGCCGGCTAGTCTTGCTGCATTGGTAGCCTCAGGTTCAGTTAGCGAACCTGTCACATAAGAAAACAAGGTAGCCAGTGATGGAGCAAACACTCCAGCTCTATCCACAATACACATGAGCATGCATGGGTAATCGCACTGATCCACGTATAAGCATATACCACACATATACCACCACCACCACAACAACAACAACAATGACAACAACAACAACAACAACAACAACAACAACAACAACAACAGAGAATGAAGAGGAACAAGTGGACAATTCCACTTCGTGGAGGACAAGTCAAATCAGCAACAAGGACATGGTAGAAACAGCCAGGCCTCCACAGTTTCCAATGCACTGATGAATCAGGCCCTTGTTCGTTTTCTTTGCACGTGGTTTTAGGGTTTGGAATGCCACTTAGTAGATTTGGACATAATTTAATTTGAAACAAGAACTCGTCAAGATAATTTTTTTCAGTGTCGACTCAAGATGTTGAAGCAAAACAGTATTTCATTCATCCAGATTTATTACTTAATATAATAGCCAGGGAAATGTATTCATGGAGAAATCCAATTGTTCTCAACTACCCAGGAGGTTAAGGTAGACTTTTATTTAATTATTTTGTATCGTATATGTCTTAGTTACTATTCGATTACTGTGCAGAGACACCATGACCAAGGCGACTCTTATAAAAGAAAGCATCTATTTGAGGCCTTGCTTACAGTTTAAGAGGGTTGCTTCATAATCATCATAGCAAGATACATGGCAGCCCACTGGCCGGCACGTTGCTGGAGAAGTTGCTGAAAGCTTTACATCCTGATGTACGGGCAGCAGACAGAGAGACAGTGGATGTGCTGTGGTCTTTCGAAACCTCAAAGCCCATCCAGAGAGGCACACCTCCTACAAGAAGGGCATCCCACCCCACCCATGCCATACCTCCAAACCCTTTCCAAACAGTTCTACTAACTAGGGACAAGAATTCAAGCAGGGAAGCCTAGAGGAGCCATTCTTCAAACCTCCACAATAAAGCTCACGAAGACATGCTTATAGGGTACATATTAATTTGAGTTAATGGATTAGAACATACATGTAGAACATACATACTACCTACAAAACACACGGCCACAGTATTTCCGAGAAGGTGTAATAATTTCCCTGTAATAGTGCTGAGGGAGGAGAGGGCTGCTCGGATGACCGTGTTTTGTTACCAGGATGGAGGCATGCTAGCTCTTCATATGAAATAATTGCAGCTTTTATTTTGGATGGAATTTAATGCATGAGGTTGAATGAAGAGACAACGGAGCAACACATAGCCTTGTTTTAGTAATAGTCTTACTACAAGATAAAGAAGGCTGTTTCCATGAAAGTGAGTCCCTTCTGAAACTGTAGCATCACGTGATAGAACATGAGATATGTAAAGAATCTTCAATAGCATACCTATTGGCTTTGGGCTTTCGTGTCTCCAAAGTTCAATGTGAATATAGGAATAAACAATAGCAAATATTCTAGAAGATCTAAAATCCATCCTATAGGCAAATACATCAGCATTTTAATAAAATTAGTTTGATGTCAGAATGCATTTTTAATTTTTAAAATTTTTTTTTCTGATAAGCTCTGTTACCATGTGTAACTTCATTTTGTACAGCTTAATTATACGCACTACATTTAATATCTTGCTATTTCTTCTACAAACAAAATCATATTTATGAGAAGCTTCTATTAACAATTTGTAAATTCCGGGCACTAAACTGAGTCCTCAGAAAGGTCTTTGTATAAAACAAAGCAGGTTACAACATTTTTATGTTTAAAAACACCCAAAGCCTCCCGATTCTCTCAAGAAGAAATCTAAACTCTTTGATATGGCTTACCAGCCCCTACATGGTCTCATTTTCACCTGCCTCTCTGGCCCCATTTTAAAAGCTCCCTCTCCCCCAGTCATTAGCAGTCAACTTCCCTTCTTCAGCACGTGACACAAGGCACACAGTTTAGGACGAATCTTTAGTTTTAAACTATTGGGTTTCAAATCCTAATTTTGCCACATGATAAAATTGTGGATTAATTAATCTGTTTCTCATTATGGGGTGACATTGGAATTATTAAATCCAAGATTTATTGGGAAACCTACAGAGTATTGCTGGGGAAACATCATATATTAACCTTTACCAGGAATTATACTGGATCGCCACTGGCCCCAGTCTCTGGAAAGACAGTTTGAACAGTTTGAATCTTACATTTGTGACTCAAATCAAGACCATTCAGAGCTACATAATGTATTTTAAGCATTAAGCAAGTCTAAGGAAGATATGCTTCCCTCAGTGACGGCTACATTGTTGTTTTTTTTTTTTTTTAAATAACATTAAAACAGAGAAATTTGTTTCTCCTGTTTTTTTGTTTTTTTTTATTTTTTATTTTATTTTTATTTTTATTTTTTCTGGTTTTTTGAATCTTCCTATATAGACTATGACATTTTAAAAAATTTAGTAAATGGTTTCCTTCCTTCCTTCCTTCCTTCCTTCCTTCCTTCCTCCCTCCCTCCCTCCCTTCTTTCCATTTTCTTTTTTTCTCAAACAGTCTTGTGAATTATCACCGTTGCTTTTTGGCAAACTCTTCTCTGGTCCGAACATTCTAGAGCAATGGCGCTTTCCTTAGAGCATGGCTTTGCACACCATATCCCTCCATCTCCCCTGACACTGCACAGCATGTTTCCTCTTTACCTGTCACCTGCCAGCTGTTACCTTGTCCGCAGCTTTCATTTTTGTCTTCTCCGACTCACTAAGGGCTGGGACCTCATTTTTTTTAAAAAAGGTATCATCTTCACAAAGATAGTACAGAGCTAAACAAAGAATTTTCACCTGAAGAACTTCGAATGGCTGAGAAGCACCTTAAGAAATGTTCAACATCCTTAGTCATTAGGGAAATACAAATCAAAACAACCCTGAGATTTCACCTCACACCAGTCAGAATGGCTAAGATTAAAACCTCAAGAGACAGCAGGTCTTGGCGAGGATGTGGGGAAAGAGGAACACTCTTCCACTGCTGGTGGGATTGTAAGATGGCAAAACCACTCTGGAAATCAGTCTGGCGGTTCCTCAGAAAACTGAGCATGACACTTCTGGAGGACCCTGTCATACCACTCCTGGGCATATACACAGAGGATTCCCTGGCATGCAATAAGGATACATGCTCTACTATGTTCATAGCAGACTTATTTATAATAGCCAGAAGCTGGAAAGAACCTAGATGTCCCTCAATGGAGGAATGGATACAGAAAATGTGGTATATTTACACAATGGAATACTACTCAGCAATTAAAAACAATGAATTCATGAAATTTTTAGGCAAATGCTTGGAACTGGAAAATATCATACTAAGTGAGGGAACTCATTCACAAAAGAATACTCATGGAATGCAGTCACTGATAAGTGGATATTAGGCCAGAAGCTCTGAATACCCAAGACACAATTCACATATCAAATCATTCCCAAGAAGGAAGGAAGGAGAGGGCCCTGGTCCTGGAAAGGCTTGATGCAGCATTGTAGGGGATTACCAGGATAGAGAAGTGGGAGGGGGTTGATTGGGAAACTGGTGGAGGGAAGAGGACTTATGGGACTTAGGGGGAGGGGAGAAGGGCAGAACCAGGAAAGGGAAAATCATTTGGAATGTAAACAAAGAATATAGAAAAGAATAAAAACAAACAAATAAATAAATAAATAAATAAATAAATGCCATTGATTTTTTTCCTGCTTTTTTTTTAAAAATTTTGTTTTGGAAATTGTGATTAGGCCATGTGATTCAAAATCTAAAGAATTACTAATGTGGTTTTGTTGTTTTCAAATTCAAGCAGTAGAAATGAGGTGCTGAGCCTAACAAAGACTTAAACCATTTTCACAGTGTGGTGGAGCATTCTCAGTGCTGTTAAAGACGACCAGACTTTTGGATCTACCCTAGAATGGTAGGAACCTCAACCTGGGGATGTCTGAGAAAGAAGGAAGTGTTGATAGTGACTCCCCA
Organism: Apodemus agrarius; assembly: GCA_964023405.1. Lineage (NCBI taxonomy): Eukaryota > Metazoa > Chordata > Mammalia > Rodentia > Muridae > Apodemus > Apodemus agrarius. Next base: position 49,562,499 of record OZ030014.1, read on the forward strand.
AATCATGATCTCAGAGGAGTTCCTTGTTCCCTAGAGAGAATGGTTCCCATACTTCAGACTTGGAGGCCCCTGGCAGGTCTCTGCTTTCGCTTGGCAGTTAGGCCTTGAGATTGCATCTCAGCGTTGTACATTATTCAACTATTCATAAGTTCTTCCTGGGAGGCTTAGATTGGTGTCCGCTCAGGCATGCTGTGATCCACAGAGACAGAGATGGGACTGTCCCACAGAAGCATGACCCAGGCTGCTACCAAGAATGCTTATAGCAAGGGAAATACAGTTCTGGTCCCAGGATTTGCAAATGGCCAGGGTCGTGTTTCAGCCCCTGTTTCTCCGGAGCTTCCATGCTCCAGACTTTCCATTTTCACTGTTGTGAGATGTGGCAGTCCCTCATCCTGCTCATGCTCTGACACCGGCACAGGACACCATTGATTCAGTATGATTATGTCCCCCACACTCTCAAGATAGCCTTCTGGCAATCAGCTGTGCATTTATTCTAATGAATAAATCAGTAATAGAGAGGTCACATGACATTCTATAGTCTGATACCATGAAATTGGAACCTTGGGCTCTTAAGTATCTTTCTCTGTCATTTCCCCTAAAATAGGGTCCAAAAGTTTGCATTCATGCTCAACTTCCCTATTCCTTCTCCCTGTGCTGTATTTTAGCCATTTCCAAATGTAATATTAAGTAATACTACCTTATGCTTGTTTATAGTGAGCAATCTCATATCTCCATTTCCTGCCATCAGATCTGCTTAGATCGTGCTGCATGTCTGTTATTCACCAGTGAACTCTGCTAAATCAGCCGCCACCTGCTCCATCTGGTCCTCTTCGCTATCACGTGATTTCTATCACCACTCTCACCACCATCCCGACTCCTCCGAGTCTCAAAGTAGAGAGTCACCTTACATCTCAACAAAAATGTCATCCATTTTCCTTACAGCAGTTTGAGAACATGTGGCTTCTTGTCACAGGTCTGTACTCCCAGCGACTGAGGAAACTGATGTAAGGAGGAGGAGGAGGAGGAGTTCCAGGTGAGCCTGGGACATTTGTCAACACGTGGTCTCAAAAGAAAAAGTGTAAATAAGGCTGGTGGGCGGAGCTCGGTGGGAGAATTCCTGCCTAGCATTCAACAGGCCCCAGATTGGATCGTTCAAGTTTGGCACTTGAAGGGCAGAGGGCAAAGCTTGTTCACCATAATATTTCTATCCCCTCCTTAGAGTAAGTACTCAACAAATATTTATCATGCAGATGAGCTTGCAGTTTCCAGGATGGCTCACTGACGTTGAATGTGTATATCTTTCCTTTAAATAGCCAGCCCCGCTGAAGGCCCTGAGTATCTGGAGCACACTGCACTAGGACTGTCATTTCGGGACACTATTAATTTGAAAGCAGGTACAGCTCATCTGGCTGCCATTCTGCTCACAGCACTTGTGTTGGCCTCTAAGGCAGAACAGCTAGGATCTGGCAAAAAACACTTCTACTTTGTAAACTGGGATGCTGTTCTCTTCGGGCGACATGGCTGCCAATGTCACCAAGATGGAATGAACTTTCGACTGTGAGCACTGCACAAAGCATCAAGCTGTTCCCCGTAGGAGCCCAGAGCTTGGATGGAGCTGAGGACATTAGAGGCTGCTGTTAACGCTCTTAGGCAGCCTTACATGTATTTGCCTCTTTGAGAACATCTGTACCTAGAAGAGCACAGAACAGCTAATGATCACAGATTGTTTTGAATATGCCATCCAGGATGCCTGGGTGTCCGGGTGTGGAAACTGTTGTCTGACAGTTGCTCTCCACTCCTTCCTGTGAATAATCCCCAATAGCTTTGTCTTCTGTATATTAAGACACCGTGTCCTTGAAATGAGAGCTTCATCTCTGTACGTGAGCTGTATTTCTTAGGTAGAATACTTTACAATACCATTTAACCATTAAATAATTTCACAATACCATTTAATAAAATACCGGTCTGGCCAGAAAAAAACAACAACTCTGTTTTCGAATGAAGCCTTTCTTTCCTCCCCAAGTATCTTTTCAGTGAGAAAACCAACAGAGCCATGGCTACTGACCTGAAAGATGAAATGTTTGACTCTGTGTGCTGTGCATTTTCTCAGGAGAAGGTTATGCTATTTTCCTGGTCCTTCTGTGAAATCTGATGGCCCTCACTCGGGTAGAAATGGTTTTGATTTTAGATCCACAATGTCTCAGGGTTTTTGTTTTTTTTTTTCTTTCACCCCCACTGCCTGCAATTTGTTTGGGAGCTAGAACGTGAGTGGTGTGAGTGCTGTTTGAGCAGATTTCTTTGTTGTGTTCCATTCTCATTTTTGAAAACTGTAAAAATTGCTACTCAATAAAAAATAACACTGGCGTTTCATTTTAGTGTAGGTCTAGTAGCGGCAGCCACGCACCCTGCGGCAGGCTCCGGAGGAAGCTTTCGGGAGTCTCGAAACTTCTCGCTGCCCGCAGCTGCTGATCAGTTTGTGTTCTGATACTTTCCTATGAATAGCCCTCAGAATTCCCACCTTAGGGTGATGCATTCTGGTTGCCAGCATCTGAAAAGAAAACCTGCAAGGTGATAGTGTCTTCAAATGTTTCTCTAGTGGAACCGGGAAATGCTGTCCACAGGCCCGTAACCTCTTGTTTACTAGAAAGAGCAGCCTCCCTGCCTGCAGCATCCAGATGTGGCTAAAACCTCCCCCACGTCACCATTTACGGTCTATTTATGATTTCATTCTATCTCCTTTTCTTAAGATTTATTTTATTCAACCACTTAACGATCCTATCATTTTGGTACTTTTTATTCATGTATTCTTTTATCCCACACACATCTATTAAGCATCTTTTATGTGCAGGATATTGTGTATGATAATTGCCCCTGCAGTCCTAAAAAAGTTTTGATTTGTTTTTGACATCCACGGTTTACAAGCTGATAGGGTGGGTAATAACTGAATACAGCAAGTGTACAATACAGGATGATTAAAAAGACTTTCCTGTTTCAAACTTTAAGAAACCAATTTCCAAATCACTTCTACCTAGATGATCTGATTAAATGCATGCTTACGCCACTTGTGAGGCTGGGATGAGAATCTGCGTCGTTGTTCTTCAGTTCCTATGACTGCAGCTATGCTGCCGTCCGTGTGCAGCTTGTATTTAGTTAGCACTGACACGACAGGATCCATTGGCCTTTCTGCAGGCTTTGCAGGAGCATTCACAAGTACAATCCCTTCCGTCCTCCTATAGCCTCTGTCATCAGCATCCTTCACTGCCAGGCTAGTCTCTGTGGCTCTGAGCCTCACTCAACCCAAGAGCAGTTGGAAGGTGGGTGTATTATAATCAGAACATTCCCTGGGAAGGGTTGAGGCCAGAGTGCTATTTAAAAGGACTCACGGTAGGACTCTCAGCCAGGGGATGGCTGCCGAAGAAGGAAGTGTTCATAGTAACTCCCCACATCCTGGTCTTAGAGAAGTTACTCCTTCTGGTCCCTGTGTTTCAGACTTGGAGGCCCCTGAGAGGTCTCTTCTTTCACTTGGCAATTAATGTGGCCAGACTCGATTTCTGGTCAGGTATTGGCAACAAGAGAAAAACAACATATCTTAAACGGTACTGGAAACTATCATATGAAATATGTAAAGGGAGAAAAGAATCCCTTTGTTTATGAGATATGGTTAATTTTTTTTTTTGAAGAGGGGGCATAGCAATCCAGAGCAGATTGCCTTGGCCATTTAATTTACCAAAGGGAAAAATAAAATTATATCTCCCAAATAAACTTTATTTGCAATTATGATCTCTGTGGTCTCCTCTTGCTCTAAAATTTGATGATACTAATTATGTGTTGCGTGTGTTTGTGGTTTTTTTTTGGTGTGTGAATGTGCTTTAGTTTCTATGAAATTATAAAATTCAGGTTGAAGTGAAAAATACCAAGGTTATGAGTTAATATGATACAGAGAGAGAGACAGAGAGAAAGAGAGAGTGAGAGAGACAGAGACAGAGATAGAGGCAGAGACAGAGAGAGAGAGAGAGAGGCAGAGACAGAGACAGAGAACAAGGTCAGAGAACATCTCTTTTTCTCTTGACTTGGGTCAGTTTATTTTGCATCATCACACAGGGATTCTATAATGACAGCTACAGAATGACAAATCATCATCAAAAAATTACCCCACAGAGGGTTCTTACAAATAGTAGCACACCAAATCTATTATAGTGACAACACATAGTAGGTCATCAAAGTCTACTAGAGTGACAGAAAATTTTTTATCTTAAAGCATTTGTATATATGATCCTATCTTCATTGTCATTAGAACTCGATGACAGAGGGATATGATTATTAGAATAACCAATGCCAGAAGTTCTAGAAATCCTGCTTTTTCTTCTTCCTAATATCTGAGACTTCAGGATGGTCATGGTTCTCACCAGGAGGCTTAACCTGCTCTCTGGGATGCTTGTTGGAAAAGTGAGGAGAAATTTAACTTCATTCTCAACTAAGAAATACTGTTTCTCCAAATTCTTTTCGTTGTAAATTATTTCTATCAGGTCTCTTGATTATCTAGGAGTCCTAGAAGCATTTGTTAGAGGATCTCAAGGGATCTGTCAGATATACACAAGTGGAAAACCCTTTGGAGAGTTCTGTGGTCTCTCCTGCAGGACCCACTTGTGTTAAGTGGTCTGAATATAAAGGTATGTGCTTTCAAATTATATTGCAGGGAAAGCTCCTGATTACATGGGCATCTATGTGTGGTGCATTCTATAGTATTGTCTTAACATAGCATATACAAACTATGTATATGCTGTTTGTTGTTGTCTATGGTTGTTGTTGTTGTTCTAATTGTCAAATTGGCACAAACTAGAGTCATTTGGGGAAAGAGCACTTCAGTTGAGACATTGCTTCCTTAAGACCACCTCATTGGTAAGCCCATGGAGAATTTTCTAATGAATGACATGAGTTGGCCTAGCTCACTATTAGTGGTACCACCCTAGACAGGAGCTCCTGGGATGTATAAGAAAGCAAACTGAGCAATCCAGAGGGAGCAAGCCAACAACCAGTTTTCCTACATGGCTTCAGTTTCAGTTTTTTTCTTCCAGGTTCCTGCCAGGTACTTCTCTTGGCTTCCCTCAGTGTTGGAGTGACATGAGAGTTGCAAGATGAAACAAACCAGTTTTTTTCCCAAGTTGTTTTTGGTCATGGTACTTTCTCACAGAAATCCTAATGAAGACTCTATGTTTTCTTACTTTCAAGATAAGAAATAATGGAAACACTTGAAGAATGTTGACTGATGTTTACTGTGTAATAGTAATTTTTTCTATAAAATGTTTTTGTATTTATTAATTTATTTGTGTTTTGTGCCTATGTGTATACCATAACGTAAATATGGAGGACAGAGAATAACTCTGAGGAATTTGTTTTCTTGTTCTACCAATCCCAGAGATTGACTCAGGTCCACAGGCTTGCCAGCAAGTGCCTTTACTCTGAGCCTCTCACAGGCCCAGGATGGTAATCTCTTTTCAGACACTAAGAGTGCTTTTTGAGGAACAGAGAACACAAGACATAATGAGGATGAGTAGAATGTAAGAGAAAATAACTTCCAGTTGGAGCATTAGCTCAGGATAACCAGAGAGAGAGAGAGAGAGAGAGAGAGAGAGAGAGAGAGAGAGAGAGAGAGAGAGAGAGAGAGAGGGGAGGAGAGGGGAGGAGAGGAGAGGGAGGGAGGGAGGGAGGGAGGAGGAGGAGGAGGAGGAGGAGAATGAAGAGATTGGGCTCTGCTATATGTTACCAGTGGCCTTTGATGCAAATTATTCCTGATTTATATAGAAACATGATGGGATGTTTGAACAAGGAATGCTGGATCTTATGTTTTCCAAAGCCAGTCTTTATCCATGGAAATAGCAATGCTTAACTAGAAGAATCGTGCAATGCTTAAAGTGTTAAGGGCAGAAGTTAGCAGGGCAGATTCTGTATGGAAGCAGCAATGCAGAGACACAGTGAGAAACCTGGAAGCTGATTGTGTGCAAATTCAGCATGGACTGAACAGAGTCAGTAATAAATGGAAGTAGGCTGGCTGTTAGCAAATACAATGTACTTCTCTATTGTTACAGTATTCATGTTCTGTTCATAAAACAGTTTAAGTCATAATTCACTTCCAAAATTAGAAAAAATATGGTAGTAATGGTGAGAACAGGAGATAAAACCTGGTCAGGTGGTTGAAGGCTGGGACCTTAAAAATCAACAGTCTATTCTTGTCCTCAGCCAGAAGCCATTCTGTCTCAGGCATGGCTGTAAAATGTCAGAAATGTTTTTTTTTGGGGGGGGGTTGTTTCCAGTCTAACCTTATTGATTATAATCTTACAGTGACATTACTCGTCTTTGGACCTTGTGTACTGAACTGCTGCCCTCACTTTATCTCCTCTTGTGTATAGGGGACACATATTCAGATGGTTCTGTTGAAATCTAACTTCAACTAACTGGGTCCCCTTGACCATCTTCCAAGGCTTGAAAGTAGCAAAGAAGGGAGACTTTCAAAGTCTTAATTTCAGCTCAAGTCTGAAATGATTTCAAGCTCTCAACGTGTGTGTGTGTGTGTGTGTGTGTGTGTGTGTGTGTGTGTATGTGTGTAAATGTTAAAAGGAGGCTATTGAGGATGGACCCATTCCTCATTGTAGTCTGTGGATTCCACTGTCTGTTTTCCTAGTAACATTAGAAAGAGAAATAGCACAATTTCCCCTCCATTGGATTTAAAACATCACATAAAAATGGAAGTATCTATCATCTTTGCTTTGTTGAAGCCCTTTGACAGAGAACAAACTCCTCTTGATGAAAAGAAAGACATTTGAGTTATACTTCTGGCCCTAATGGAGACATGACAACCTAATTTTTTCCAAAGATTAGAATATTACATATGAATTGTTTTTTTCCTTTAAGAGGAAGCCTGCATGTAAGACTTGAAGAAAAAAGACATTGAGCTAGAACTGACCAGGAAGCCTCTTGCCAAGGGTGAGCTTTCATTGTATCTGAAGATGTTATACAAGCTGCCAAGGGAGAAAAGCAGTCAATAGCCCTACCCCAGTGTAAAGGCTAGAGACCATACCACTGAATAGCATGGGAAGACAATCCCAAGGGCACTTAGGTTTGGGGAAAACCAGTAGCTTAAGCTTGGACTTAAGGATCTCTTAGTAGATAGGAATTCATTCCAGGAACTACAAACCTACCCAACTACCTGTGCTGAGAAGGTCATGAACCTAATGGAGAATCTGCTATTGGCACTTTTCTAAGCCAGCGTAATTTCTAATGGCACTCTAAAAACATATACTTATTCTGAGTAAGTAGCTCTTGCCTATCATCAAAGAAAAACATTTTCAGCAGATGGAGACTATTACAAGAATCTACAGCCAGTCACATGCAGATAACAACTGACTGGGGAGTGCCTAACCCAAACTGATACATGTACAGTACAATTCCTACACCTAAGGCTCAGGGAGCATCCCAGAAAAAGTGGCAGAAATACTGTTAAGAATAGGAGTCCAGGATGTCTGTTGTGAGAAGGTATCTTCTTTGTACAGAGAAGACACACCCATGAAGTCTCAAAAAATATGGTTGCCTGGACAAGCTCTCCACAGAGACAACACCAGTTGACATCTCAGTGTTGATTGGAGATATATCAAAATTATCAACATATCAATTCTCCTGAATGAAATATGGGCAATTAATGGCTGCTGAGAGAGGAAGAATCCGGCCTCTCCATGGATAAGGCCCCAGGTTATCTAGTCCCAAGCAGTCATCCCTAAAGAACTACCCACACGAGCAGCACTAAACAGATCCAGAAAGTTGGAGTCATATATACGTGTGTGTGTGTGTGTGTGTGTGTGTGTGTGTGTGTGTTTGTAACAATAGTTAAAGAAGAGTTGGGAAACATGGGAAGTGCTGGAGGAGGAGAAGGAAGAGTGTAATGACATCAATATAGCATTCATGCATGCAATGCTCAATTCAATATTCAAAGAGAAAATCACAGTTAATCTACCTGGACCTGTCAATTACTTGTCCTGAAGACTATTCCTCAAGAAATAGATTCATTTGAAGGCATACTAAGAAGATCAGAAGAATAAGTAAACCTTTAATGATACAGCACATTTGCACCTCCCAGGATTTGAAGTACAGCCTCAATGTACTTCATTGTATGCACCATGCGGCCCCGCTAACCCTGTCCTGACCCTAGTTCTTTGTTCTAACTGAAAAAAGTCCAACTTTTTCTATTTCTTCTTATCTCTCTTTCTTGAGATACTGCCTAAACCTCTAATTCTGCTTTTCTTCAGGGCTCTGGCACTCTTTCTCTGAAGCCCCTGACCTTCTGCATTGCAGCAGCTTGCTATCCTGTGGAACATGCTAATGGTGCTGAACATGCTGACCTCCCTAACTCAAATGCATGGCTTTCTTCCTTCCTTACCTCCGAGTAGTCCCTGAGATTTACAGCCGGCCTGTATTGTTGCTTTTCTCTCAAACTCTAATAAAATTGTCCTCTAACTTTCTTAGTCAATTTCTACATTCACCTATCAACATAACTAAGAACCCCAGGGAAAGCCCAGATATCCCTGGTGACAGAAACGGCAAATGGAATCAGTGGAACAGATAGGAAAGAGTTAATAGACAAAGTTGTCATCAAATTATGGGATGAAAGAGAAAAGGGGGTGATTTCAGTTTCGTACTAGATAAATACTGAGATAATGATATTGTTCATGGGAACAGGTCACAGGAGGAGGAGTTCTGGACGAGGGGAATTTGAATTGGTGGCTACGAGGCAAAGCACAATGCTTGCCAGTTCAGTGTCCATCATTAATGCTCTCCAACAGGACAATGAGAATTTGGGCCCGAAGCTTGTAGAAAACTGTTTCCACAGTGGAAAGAGTTGAAATGACAGAAATGACATTATATCGCTAAAGAATATAAATGACAGCTGTGGTGGAGATGCAGTTCTCAAACAGGAAAGCAAGAAAGGAGATGGGGGACTTTGGAGAAAACACGGAATGCGTATAGCTGATAATTATACTGAGTAGCTTTTGTTATGTGCCCAGATTTAAAAAAAAACAAAAAAACTTTGAAACATATAACATCACTAAAATCTGGTGCGTATGTGTAGACATGCCTGTATGTATATGTGTATGTATATGTGTGTGTATACATGCCTGTGTGTATATGTGTGTGTATGATGTGTACATGTGTGTGTATGTGTATATGTGTGTACATGCATGCCTCAGTGTGTGTGAGTGTGTGTGTTTGTGTGTGTGTTTGCGTGTGTGTGCTGGGCTAAGACTAACATCTAAAAGTGCCCATGTCCCACTTCTTAAAGCAAGCAGGATAAAGGTGACAACTTATGCATCATCATGCAGTCTTGGTCTACGGCTGATTCTCTGCTAGGGAAGCCTTTCTCTTGTAAAGATGAAGAGCGAGCAGAGCAGGGAAGGCTCGGGGTTGGTACACAGTTAGAACCTCCCCTGGCTTATGACACGCACACTTCCCGTTTAGCCAGTGACCTCAGACTTGACTCAGACGGATTTACCATAAGATGAGAGATGAACCATTTCTGGTTCAGCTTTAACTTTGGATCCGTGTCTCTATGACGGACTGCCGGGTGAGCTTGGTTATATTCAGACTCGCAAAGTCTCACACTTCCAGAAAGTGTTTCCTTAATCATTCCACTTAGGTCCCCAGCTGGACAGAGACAAGAGCTCCAGTGTGGAGATGCTGAATGCTGGAGGCTTATCAGAGCCAAGAGCCCCAACGGGGAGATGCTGAAGGCTTATTCGTTTTGTCTAAGGCTTAAGGGATTTTACTGCTCCCCGGCTTAGACTTCTGGCTTCTGCTGTGCCCTTCTCCCTCCCTTACCATTTTCCCTATAGTATGATGAATAGAGAGGCTAATGGATGCAAGGCGCCCATCAGAGACGCTGAAACATCCCTCACGATTGCTGCTCTCTTGTGGGCTTTTGGCAGTCTCTGTCTTGCTGTACCTCTCTCTCCAGCTCCATTTCTTTCACAGGCTCCCCGTGTCCTCTCCCTCCGGACAGCCTATTTAGTACTCTGTTTTCCCCAGTGGAGAGAGTGGCTCAGCACAGTGTCATGCTGTAATGGAAACTTGATCCCATGGGTGTCCACTGCCTGTCCCTGAAAGCTTTTTCATCTTGTCCCTTGTTACCCCCAGAGAATAATTACTTCAAAGGCCAGTCCTTGTTCCTGGTCTCTCAGTGCATCCCATTACCTCTGGTTGTCTTTGCCAGGCCCACCGGTGATGCCAGAAATCAGATCAGGGTTGCTGGCAGTTTTGCCTGCCTAGGATGTTCAGCCTCTCCACTGCCCCTACATGCTAATGTTCCCTGATTGCAAACCCTGTCATCATCGTCTTTGAATTAGCTGTGCCTCCTGAAATGGCTTTGCAGTGCTGGAGTGCTGATGCGGAATCCTGTTTTAACTGTCTGTCAAAGCCCAGGCTAATGAATTCTATTAGCATATTAGCTTGCCAGCTTTGGGAGGCCAGAAGGAGCTGGGCGGCCAAACACAGTTGGCAGGGCACAGCTGCAGTGCCTCCGAGCACTCCTTGGCAGTCGTTGCACCAGGGACTCCAGCGATGTACATGTGCAGACATAGTGCTTATGGAATTAGAAAGGTTATTTGTTACAATGTACTTCAGCAGCAGAAGATGGGATGAAAGGCGACACTTTTGTGACTGGGGGGCCTACCTGGGGCATTAAAAAAAATAGGATAGTCTTGGGATTGCTCCAAGGCACTCATAAGTTAACCTTATATTCTGTTGGAAATTATAATATATGGAGGCGAGGTATACTTTCCACATGATATTTTTAAACCTTGTGATGGTTATCTGACATTAAGTAATGTAATCTGCGATGGACAATTATTGGCATCATTGCTTTGATAAGCAGGCATCAATCTTAGAACTGCTTGTCAAAAGTGCTCGCTTGGTTAAGGACCATGATACCACCTTCTGAATCCTTTCAATGAAACCTATTTCCGTTGAATAGCAAAATTAGACTCATTAATACCAGAAAAGGTACATCCTGTCTTATAAATAAAGCCAAGTGCATAGTTACTCATAATGGAGCTTACATGAGTATTTAGGACAAACTTATTGTAAGTGCAGATACCCGGGTTGCTAGGCAACCACCAGCAATGATCATGCCTAATATTCAGTCCTTAAAGGGTATGCTTAATGGGCATAATCTTTAATTTAGTTTGAGATTAATTTGAAAGTGTATAGCTTGAAATGGTTTATGTCAGTAAACTTTTAAACTCTGCACCTTGTGGTCTGGATAGACAGCCCAGTGGTCGCAACACACGCACCAGCTGCTCTTACAGGGGTCTGTGTATGATTTCCACCGTCCACATCTGGAAGCTCACGATGCCTGAAACTCCAGCTCCAGGGGAATCAGACGTCTCTGGCCTATGAAGGCACTTGTGCTCATATGCACATATTGTGCCCCCAATATGATTAAAAATAATTTTTCAACAAATTATTAATGCTGAGTGAGTCACAGGCCTTGAATTCCTGAAAGGTTTTTCAAAACTGCATTAACTTGTGATTAGAGCTAGATTATTCTTCCTGTGAAAATAACTTTTGAATAAATTAACAAATTAATTAGGCTTATCCTCAAAGACTTGGTGAAAAACTGTGTGTCTCTATGAAGGACTGCATAGAACCAGCAAATATAGTTATGAGGCCAGTCGCTGAAGTTCAGGTTTGGGCTGTATTCATTAGGATCTACCATTGTAAGTAAAATCACATGGAGGGCTGGGGAAATGGTTTACTTGGGAAAGTGCTTGCCCAGAAACATGAGGACTGCAGCATCTGTGTAAAAACTCATGTGATACTATGAGCCTATAATCCTCAAAATAAAGGACAGAGAGAGAGGGAAAGATACCTGCAACCACCTCTGTCTACACACTCATAAACACACACACATACATACACACTCACATTCACACATTGACATATGTACACACACATAGACACATGCATACCACATACAGACACACACTATACACACACAAACTCACACACACACATATCATATACACATACCATACAGACACACGCACAGATACTCACATACAACATACACACTATACACACACTACACAGAGATGAGTGAGTGAGAGAGAAGATAGCGAAACCTAGAGAAGACAGTGAGACAGAAAGAGAAGAAATACGTAACCAGTTGGACTCACCTCATTTGATGCAGAGAAATTCTAATAATTATTTTGGAAAGAATCCACAATAATAATAATAATAATAATAATAATAATAATAATAATAGAACATATTTTTTCACTAGAAAACTACTATACTTCATGAGATTTATTTTTTTTTAAAGATTTATTTATTTATTTATATGAGTACACTGTAGTTGTCTTCAGAAGCTACACCAGAAGAGGGCATCAGATCCCATCACAGATGGTTATTAGCCACCATGTGGTTGCTGGGAATTGAACTCAGGACTTCTGGAAGAGCAGTCAGTGCTCTTAACCACTGAGCCATTTCTCCACCCCCTTAATGTGTTTTATGATATTATTATAAATTGTGTCCCCCGCTGCTCATTTGCTTTTTTTTTTTTTTTTTTTTTTTTTTTTTTAAGACAGGGTCCTCTGAATAGCCCCTGGTGGCCTGGAACTCACGCTGCAGACCAGACTGCTGTGAACTCTGCCTGTCTTTTGAGGGCTGGAATTAAAGCCATGTGCCACTATTGCCTGGTATTGGGTGAGGGAAAAGGACTAAAGCTCTGAGGGCTAGCAGAAAAAAAATGGAAACAGGCAACCTCGGGAGTTAGGAGGTTGGGGGGACCCTCCAGAATATACCAGAGACCTGGGAGGTGAGAGACTCTCAGGACTCAAAGGGAGGGACCTTAGATGAAATGCCTGATAGTAGGGAGAGGGAACTTAGAGAGCCCACCTCCAGCAGGAAGATAGGGCATAAAATGAGGGAGAGGGGAGCCATCCCACAGCCACAACTCTGACGCATAAGTGTTCCTGTCTGAAAGAATTACAGGGATGGAAATGAAGAGGAGCCTGAGGACAAGAAGGTCCAGAGACAGGCCCAAAGTGGAATCCAGCTCAAGGGGAGGTCCCAAGTCCTGACACTATTACTGAGGCTGTGGAGAAGGGCAACCCTATAGGAGGACCAGCAGTCTCAATTAATCTGGACCCTTGAGATCTCTCAAACACTGGACCACCAAACAGGCAGCACACACCAGCTGATATGAGGCCTGGAGCACACCTATAGTAGAGGACTGCCCGGTCTGTGTTCATTCAGAGATGATGCACCTAACCCTCAAGAGACTGGAGGCTCCAGGGAGTTTAGAGGTCAGGTGGGGACATCCATGAGGAGACAGGGGTGTAGGGAGGAGGTTTGGGATGTGAAACAGTTGGAGGGTGGACTGGGTGGGGGATAAAATATGGAGTATAAAAAATAAGTAAATAAATAAATTTAAATAAAAAAGAGAGAGGAAAGAAAAAGTAAATATAGTGATCTGCTACTTGTAGAAAACACATTTGGTCCTTTGTTTATATGAGCCAATGAGATGAAAATAAGGTTCTTGACCATTGGGAATGCTGCTGTTACTCATTTCATAGCCCATCTTGCTTTGTCCCACTCTCCAGCCTCCTGATTCAGATTCCTTTCCTAAGTCAAGCTCCTAAAAGACACTGAGACTCACCCCCAGGCTGCACTGTGACATGGGTCTTGATTAGCTTATGGCAGTACCACTTGGGTTAATTCAAGCCCTACTGACTTTGTTCTAGTCGTGTGATATAGCTATGGCCACAGAGATTGGAAAGAAACGGGAAATAAGTGTGAACTCTGCTCTCCAGTGCAGCCTTGGAACATGATTTGGTGACATGATCCTTGTAAAAAACTTCACTGAAAGCCCACTCATTGGTGAAGGAATGGATTATTCAACTCAGAAACTTTGGGCTTCTTAGGCAAGAAAATGCATGTTCCCAATTGCATATGTGGGAATGCACGTTGTCATTACTTTGTTTTTGTTAGACGTATGCAAAGAATGATGTCTATGGTTTCTCACATGTTTTAGAATCTTAGATCATCAACATTGCAGATAATGTGCAATATTGTCCTCTGCTTCAACTGGCTGGGTCAACAGCACTTGTAGACGTGAAGTGTAGACATGAAGACATGCTTCCACTTGTCCTCAATGATACAATCAGATGAGCCGGTTGATTGATTGCTCTGTTCATCAGTCAATTGTAGGCAAGCCTCTCTGCCAGCTACCTAGACACAGGTATAAAGACAACACAATCCCTATAATCAAAGGGTTTTCAAATAGACCGAGTTACTTATTTGGTACACACTGAAACTGCCTTTGACAGGGATAAAAGAAGATGACATAGAAAAAAGGGAATAAAGAAGGAACTTAATTTATGCTTTTAGCAGTAAGACATCTTAGTAATTGCATTTCCTAAGAAATGGCATCAGCTTCTTCAGTGTCAGTTTTTCTTTTAAGTGTTTGCAAGCAAGTTGGGTAGATGTAAAGCTGAAAGTCGATTGTGCAACACACATATTCCTGACCAAGAATGACAGATCTTCGTGGATATTAGAATGTAATTAGACCTTCAATTCATGCTGCAATTCAGACTGCAAATTAGGGGGACTCCGACACACAAATCACTAAAGAGCCCACATGCTGCAGGTGGATGGATAGAATGTCCTCTTACAGAGTAGTGATGTCTGCAGTGCCTCCTTTCCATTATAGCCATGACAAATGGTTTACAGTTTCCAAAAAAGTAAGTAGGCTATTCTCGATTGTACCTTCGTATGTGCTTCAGTCATTAGTGGGACGATTGGCTCAATTTGGTATATTCTTCAAAAGCATTTAAGCCATGAATATAAGCCCGATTTATAATCTCCTATAAGGTTCCTTTGGCTTCGTGACCACCAAATCTTAATAATCTTTAGATGCATGTATCTTCTGCAACATTACACTTTCACACTGCATGGCAATGACTGTTTTCTCTTTCCCACCAGTTGGGGGACATTGTGATTGTATCTTATTTTCAATGCCTAAGACAGTAGCAGACAATTCGTAGCAGCCTTTACACAGGGCCAGTATGGTATTATTACCTGACATGGTTTTTTAACACTGAGGGGATTCAGCTCTACTGTTGCATAGGTACCTACACTCTTTGTTGGCACATTTGCCATTTACTCATATGTATAGATGAACTGAGACAGCTTCGGTATAACTTTACTAATTTTAGGCTTATTTATGTCTTTAGATTCTACTGAGCATCATCTAGAGGTTTTAGGCACTGATAAGCGATAAAGACAATTTTAGAATGGGACGAAAAAAGAAAAGATGAAGATGAGAAGACAGAACGAAGAAGTCTTTACTCAGAGTGCTGTGAGGGCAAAGGCGAAGTGAAACTTAGAGGCAAAGGTGAAAGTTTCTTTTACCTCTTAGGTCTGAAGCTTAATTGTCATCGACCCTTCCCACTTGGGATAATAGGCAAATGACATTTGGTACCACGCTTGTAGATATGATGGGAGCTGTTCCAAGGAATTCCACTTTGTTTTGTGATTAGGTCATGTATCTTCCCCAGTATTGCTTTCGAGGAATACTGCCCCACTTTCTTCTCGTAATGACCCTATAGAATCTGTGGATTGTTAGCAATCTTGTTGGCTGTCTGCGAAGCAGAGCTGTTAGGGCCGAATGAACTGAGAAACAAATAAGGGAATATTGATGACCCTCCCCCATTTAATTGCCTCCTAAATCCATGGTAAAGTTTTCAGTGATTTTTTTTTAAACTCTGAAAGAATAGCAGACTCATTGATTTCTGTAATTCATTTATTTAGGGATTTCTATTATCAACTGAATTTGATTGATGGCTTCATGACAAATAGCTGTGGGCTCAGCACATACCAGCTTTTGCAAGCCCACTCAGCCATAAAAAATGTGTGATATAATTCCTGGGTTCTTCTGCTGAGTCTGTATCTGCTATTTAGGGACAGACTGATTGCAATTCCTTAAATAAACGAGGAAAGGTGAAATTCCCACTTGGCTCCCTGGGATATACGTATATATACAGATAAACACACACAGGTAGCCGCCATCTTTTTATGTGGGCTCTGAGAACTCTTCAAAGTTCTCTTTTGAAATTTGTTGGCCTTCTACTACAAACTATTAATCCCTTTAGTTATTTAGAATACATCACTCATTTGCATACTGAAATAATGATGTGTGATAAGAGCCTGTCTCCAAGTCTGTTTCTCTCAGACATAAGAGGTGGTAGGTAGAGAGATGCTATGTCCTCATCAAAAATTAAGCTGGGAAAAAAATTAAGCTGGATCTCCATGAATCTCTGTAGTCAGCTTCTCATATAGGATTCTAATTAAAAAATTCTGGGAAGACAGAAATTAATTGCATTTTCTATTTTAGAGAAAATAAGAAGTCATTATATAAAATACAAAACTTGAAGAGAATTTTTTCCCCAATGAGATATTGTCTTCTTTAAATTTTCCTTCCAGATTACATTAATGGGAATTTGTGGTACACATTTAAAACATTTTTGATGCTCTTCCTAGTTTTAAATAAATTAATCTATATTAAAGAAATTAGAATAAAATCTTCAATAAAATCATTCAGCAGAATTCACCTCTATTAACATTGTAGCTAATTAGGTGTTTTAATGGAATAATTTTCTTCTTAAAACACCAGGCATGGAAACAATTTTAGACAGGGGTTAATACAGGTCATAACCCAGAGGTTTTGTGTTTTGCTATTTATCAAAGACCTAGCATGCAGCATAAAGACTGAGCCTGAAGCAAAACTAGGCCCATTCTGGCAGGGTGGCCATGTTGTGAGTGACTTCCCTTACCTACTGTGGAACGGGTAAAACCGACATTCATCTCTGCTCCAGGAAGCAAGAATCTTCACTTTTTAATCTCACTCTTGACTTCATAGTTTATAAATTTGAAAAAAAGAAGTGCAGGTGTCTAAAATGCAAGTGGAACTGAAGGGCACAAAGACTTTTTGTCTATTCGCATATGCAGCATGAAGACCTTGCTATTGGGGTGCGTCGTTCAGAAGCAGAGCATGAAGACACGGCTGTTTGGGTGTGCTGACATGGAATCAGGAAGTGCTGTGGTCGTTTGCGGTGAGGTCAAACAAGCAGAGACCTTGATAGACAGCGCTCCTGCAGCCATCTAAACTCAATTTCAGATGAGTGTCCTTGAGGATAAAGTAAGCGCTCTTGGTTATTTGATGAAATGACTTATCCATCCACCATTCAGTTTTCTTGGGGTTTAGAAGAAAATACTTCAGTTCATTGAAATAATGATTTTTATAGAGATATAATGTATATTTCAGAAGGAATAAAGGGTTTAGTCAAATAACACTCATGAAATTACCAAAGCTTTTAAGGAAAAAACTAAGGAAAGCAATTTACAAATGCTAATTTTCTAATCATTGCTGAATTAGACTCTACATGGAGATAATATAGAAAAATCAGAATGTAAATGTTTGCAGTTTTTGATAGGCATGCTTTTTACACAAGCTCTAGTTTACAGCCTCATAGTTTGTCAGGCTATGGTTTGTGATATTGAATTATGTAACTGAACGATTGGTCTCATTACAGTTAATGCTAAATTATAAGGAAGAAGAAGAGTGGCACCAATGCATTAGAGATAAAATTAATCCAATAAAGCTCATGTGCTTCTCCGTGCAGTCTACTGCTTAACCCACAGACAGTACAGAAAGACACCACAGCAATTTTTATTCTGTGCTCTTAAGTTGTTTACAAAAGCTTCAGATATGATTTCTAAGTACACATCAGTGGTCACCAGTAACTTGGAGTAAATCTTACTAATTGTATTTTTTTCAGGAGTTGAAGCTGTTCCATTTCAAGGAACAGTCCTTAGCTCTAGGAAATGGAGGATAAACCCATTCAGCCACTTTAATGCTTTTTATTCAATAAGATATTATTCAACATTTATAATACTACAGCTCTAGAGCTTTATGTTTTTACATTTTAAAGTTTTGTTTGAGTCGTTTTTGATAATATACTCTACCCATGGCGGTAATGTCTAGCTTCCATCCTGCTAGGTTGAATGACCATTGAGTTGTGATAGCTAGAAAAACTCGATACTTTGCTGCAGTGGAATCATGTGAAAATGTCACATGTCTAGAACACTTTTTGCCCCCAGTGGGCTCAGCCCTGGCTTTCTCTTTAGCCACATAAGTAAAAGATCGGTCTCCAGGATGGGTTGTAGTTATTTAAAAACTTTTTATAGAATTAAGTTATTGATAAGATTTCATGTCTTCTATGTATCTTTCCATATTGAGTAATTGTTTCTCACCAGGACATATTGAAGATTGTATGTTATTGTTCCTTCTACATGAGCAGGATTGGGAAGGGCTGTGGGCATTTTCACCCTGTAGGCTTGGGTAGTTAACTACAGAAGTAAGTTTCAATCACCTACACTTGATTTTTCCATTTGGTCCTTTTTCAAAATATTATAAGTAAGTTTGGCTCATTAGGGACAGCACAATTAGCACCTTGTCATCCAGAGACATTTTTACTTACCTTTTGTTGAGTTCACTGGGTTGTTCCTTTTCTGTGAGAAAAACTCTTCCTAGCTAAAAACTACTTTGTGTGTGTGTGAATGTGTGCTGTGTGTGGGTCTTAGTGAAGGTGTATTTGGTTAATTGCTTTTACATTTCTATATGCTTCCTTAGATTAACATTTACTCATACTATAACATTGTTCAAATACATAAAAGACAAAATAAAGAGATAATAAATTATTGTGTGCTCATCTTATGAAAAGTTGCCTTTTTTGTTACATCTGCCACTCTTCCGAAGTATTTCTTCTTGAGTGTTTTCCATCAAATCTTGCCCACCATGTCATTTGTGAATATTTGTTCAGAAATAGTTCAAAACTTAAAAAATAAATCTCAATAAATTGTTACTGTTTCTGAGTATGCGGTTCATGCTTCCAAAGCCATTGTAAAGTATATTTCCTTAGCCAAGACTGTGGACCCCTAACTGCCTTGGACATGTAATCTCTACTCTTGATGCAGATTCCACGGCCTAACATTAGAAATCCTATTGGTGGAATAGTTTCCCTGGGCGTAGCCATCCTCTCTATGCAGTCATCAGTTGGAAGACATCGTAGGTTGTTACCATTTTTCAGATATGTGAAGAGTACAGAATAAACATGAGGAATAGTTTTTTGAGTGTTGGATTTTATATCTTGCACACATACATAAATACTTGCATAATACATAGTCTTTTGCTTGTAGATATTTAATTTTTCAATGTCATTCATTGAAGAGATTCTTCTGTTTTATTGACCCAGTGTCCCTTCTTTTCTGCACAGTGTAGTACTATTTTGATAACCACAGCTTTGTAGTGTATTTTGAAGCCAAATAATATAATGTCTCCCACTTTGTTCTTTGTATTTATGTTTTTTGAATAATTTGGTTCCATAAACATTTTAGGATTATTTTTTTCTACTTCTGTGAATAGCACCAGTATTTTGGTGGTTTTCACATCAGACCTGTTGGTAGTGTGGAAATTTTATCAATATTGTTGTTTCTTTGAACTTGTGTTCATTTTTTTTGCCCTCTTTTATTTCTATAATCAATGATTTATGTTTTTCAGCCTTTGTTAAATTTATTTGCAGATTTTTTTGTAGCTAGTATAAGTTTTTTTTTTTTTAATTCTACCTCACATAATTCACTGTTGGCATAGAACAATGTTACTGATTTTTGCATAGTAATTTCGTTCCCTAAAACTTTACTAATCTCATTTATTGATTCCAACAGGTTTTCTGTTGAGGTTTTTATTATTATAGTAATAATAATAATTAGTAATAATAATAGTAAATAATAACTTTGTGTGATTCACATGTATGGAATGCATGTCATATATGCTACAATTTCTGTGTAGAAGTCAGAAAACAACTTTCAAATGTCAGTGTCCCTGTCAACCATGGGATCCAGTGATCCAGCCTTGGTCCTTATGTGGTGAAGAAAAATATTTTTCTTGCTAGTCCATCTCTCCAGGGCAAGGTTTCCTTGCTATAAGATAGTGTCCTTTGCAAGCAATAGCAACTTGATTTCTTTGTTTCCAATTTGATTATTTTTTTTCTAGTCTAATTGCTCTGGTGAGAACTTCCAGTAGTGTGTTTGATAAAAGTAGTAAAAGTTGGTATCTTTGTATCTATAAAGGTTTTAGAGAGAAAGCTTTTAGCTTTCTCCCTTCATTATTCTGTTAGCTGTTGCCGTGTATAAGGGCTTTATTATGTTAAAGTATGCACATTTTATATCTAATTCATTCAAAGTTTTTATCATGAAGGGTTTTTGGAGTTTCTCAAATGCCTTTTCTGGCATCTATTCATGTGATTATATACACACACACATACACACACACACACACTCATTCATTCTCGATATGTTTTTATCATGTTTACTAATTTGTGTATGTTTACCCACCCTTCTTTACATCCCTGGCATATATCCCACTTTATTATTGTGACTAATCTTGTCATTTGCACCAACATGAATAGAAACCGCATTATTATTTTAAGTGAAACAAGCCAGATTCAAAAAGACAAGTACTGTATGACATCACTGACATCAGGATATAAAAAAGTGAATTTCACAGAAGTCAAATATCAAATGGTGGTTACCAGAGACTGAGTAGGCATGTTGGAGTAGGGGTAGAAATTGATTAATGGCCATTAAGTTATAGTTAGGTATGAATCATACGTTTTGAAAGTAGCTAGAGTAATAATGATGATAATAATAAAATACTGTATATTTATAAAAAATGAGAGAAAAGGATTTTACATGCTTCTAACATAGAGAAATGCTAAGGTATATATATTTAACCCAATTTGAATTCTACATAATGTACATATGTATTACCACATCACATGTAACCCCATGATATGTACAAATTTTATTTTATCTATCATTAAAATAAAATTAATTTAGTCATTCACAGTGTTGAATGACTAATGTAATCTTAGCATTCAGTATACTGAGGCTATAAAAGATGATTGTGGCTTTAAAGCCAACCTGGGCTACATAGAAAGTCAGAAGTGTTATATAGTGAGACTAAAAATAACTTACATACAATTAAAAAGTAACCTTTTAGCTTAAAAGAGTCTGACTGAAGAAAATTTTTCCCCACACTCCTGAGCCAGGAACACACTGTCAGGCTGCTCTCAGGAGCAGTTAACAAGAGGTTACATGTTTTGTTTACAGTTTTCTATTTTCACCCTGGGGTTCTTCCCAAAGTCTTGGTTGATGCCATCTGGTCCTGGAGATGTTTATTTACATTTAGTTCATCAGTTAGGTCTAGGAAAATTCCATATTTTCTACTGTTTGTTCTAACACCTTTGACCTGTGTTTTTTTTTTTTGTTTGTTTTTTTAAATATGGAAGGGAGAGTCTTTCTAGAGTCTTCTTTAGTGAAGATTGAAGCATGATTCAGCGTTTCTCACCACATAGCCTTTGTGTTCCCTTGTCATCTTGCCTTTCCACTTGGTTTTCTGGCTTTGTTGTGCTTAGAGGTGTTTGTGTCTTCTGCTTTGCTGTTCCTTAGGAGGAATTCTAGTGATTTCTTCACGGGCCAGTTGTTTTCGGTTCAAATCTGTCCTGCCCTACATTTCCTTTCCTGGACTACAGCAAATTTTGCCTTTGCAAACCATTATGTGGCCCAGGAACATTGCTGGGTGGGCATTTGTGTCTTTCGTTTCTGTGCTCTCCGTCTTCATTGCTGCACACACTTTCCTGGCTCACAAGTCCTGCTGCAGCTTCTAGAGATGCTTGTTTATTTAAAAAACAATTTTCTTTTTTTATATACCTACCTTTTCATTATCATTTCTTTCTCTTTTAAGATTGAAAATGCACAAGAAGAAAGTTCTCCCTCTTGTATGTCTAGAGCATAAATGTATTTGATCTTAAAGATTGATTCTCTAACAGAATGCTTTTGATTTTATTTCCAAACCTGCTCCTGGGATGCCTATGACCCATGTCTTCTGTTGGGAGGCTCTGAGAAGGTCCTTTCCACAGCTGCAGAACTGCTTCGCAAGTCTTCTGTTCTTTCCTTTAACTGATGGATCAGTGGAGGGAAATTGGATTGGGGGGATTTAGAAGGAGCTAATTTATGAATTATCATTTATGTGTATTACTAACACACCACAGAAAATCAAAGCTTGATCTTATATATTGTTTAAATGACATAGGGCATCACTTTGTGTCTAATAGAAAGGCCACAAACCTTATACACCAAGTTTAAAATACCCTGGTTGCCATTTTTAAAAAAATGAAAAGCAACTGGTGAGAGTAGCTGTAATAGTACATTTTATTCAACTCAAATAGCTAAAGTAAAATAATATTATAAATATTATTTAATATTTAACTAGACACATTACAAGCACTCAGTTCGTGACTCAGACAGTGGATGTCATATTGGACACTGCAGCTCTTTCATGGGTTTATATAGGGACTTATTAGAAAATAATAATCTAGCATTTAAGTCTCTATACAAGTCATTCTGAATTTATATATTAATTGTACCCATACCTCTGATAGCACATTGGCAGAGCAAACTTTGGAGGAGGCATTTTAACTGACAAGAAGTTGATGAATATATTTGACTGTATTACTCTAATATACTTGCTATATCTCTTCTAATTAAAATAAGATTATCTTACAACTTCTGAAATGAAGATCTGGCATAATAGACTAGAAACATGATGAAAATGTTTTCATTAAATGCAAAGATACCCTGCAAGGCATAGTATTTTATCTCAGATCTCTAATAACATTAATATACCCTTTTAATTTCTGAAGCATTTAAAACTTAATAGGAACTCCTTAAAGAATGACAAAATTATAAAGGTTGTGAAGTTACTTTAACTTGAAAGTACTCACAGTTCATGGCTTGAGTAAGTGAAAAATTCTTCACTGCTTAGTGCCCATAGTTTTGTTTATTCTTTCACAGGTTTAAGAAGCCACATTTGTTGGGATAGGACAGCAATATCCAAAATAGAGCAGAAGTGGGGTTTAATGATTTTACTAAGGATTGTTCTTGATTTTGGTAGAAGCCCTTGACTTTACTGCTCTTCCTACAAGAGTTTGTGTGCAGAAGTGTAGGGACTTGGGGGCAAGGGATGTGAAAATTTCATCTCTAGTTCACAGATTGAGTCATGAGGATATTGTAGCTGCTCAGTCATTAGCTTCTTTCACCTCATTCTTTGCACAGAAGTTATTTGTCGCACATGTCTTTATTTGTTGCTTTCCTGTGTTAGATGAGCTGATCACCAATAGTAAACATTATTGTGTTACTTGTATTGTTACCTGACTTCTTTTCTATTTAAATTACAGACAGCAATATTGGGGTGTTCCCTTGAGTGTTTTATTTATTTTTTTTTATGCTTGATTTGAATCGATAGAACAACATTCTACTAAAGTCTAGAAGGACAAGATTCTGTTCCTCTCTGTTTTAGGGGTTGATATCTGTCCTGGGTAACTTGAAGTTTGTTTTCTCTTTTCTTATTGTTAAGGCCATTTTTTTTTTTTTTTGTATAGTTCAGAGATGCTTAGGAAAATAATTCAGAGACAAGTGTGGTGAGATGTTGCTGCTCTGGTTAGAAAGGTATATTTCTTGGAGTTTTTCCAGTGTTTCCTTTCCAAACATGACACCACCCACCACTGGAGTATGGGGGTATTTTTCATGTCACTTGGTTTTGTAAGAGACACACAGTAATCGGCATATTATCTCCTGGGAACCAGCATTCTGCTAGACCCAGTAAGGTGGCTCACTATGACCTAATTTGATAAAATGAGGTAGGAAGACAGGAAGGAGAGCTGACCAACACCTGCAGGGAGAGCCACTTCCACCTAGGGATCCGGCCTCAGGGGATACGGACAGAAACGACTGCAGAGCCAGCCCTTCCTTAGGGAGCTGCATTCAGTCTTCCTTGTAGAATCGAATGAATTTGCCTTCAAAACCAGGGCTGGACCATGTGAAGCCAGCACTGCAGAGAAATAGCTTGGGGAAAGGTCGCCGGAACAGCAGAGAGCCCACAAGATTCTTACGCCCAATGCTTGAACCAGTATAGATGTGGACTTGTTGTCTTGTTATCTTTTTGAGTCCTTTATAACTTCAATTTCTGACTGTACAACTCCTCCATTTTTCCCTCCTCCTTTTGCTATTTCTTCTAAAATAAATTAGAGCAAAGAAAGCTTCACACTTATTCCAATACTCTAGTTCATTGAGGTAAAAGCCTTTATCCCCCAACCCCTGTGTCTGATCATGCATATACAAGGCTTGTCTTTGCTTTTCTGTTTTGGTTCAAGCATCCCTTTGCACTGGCCAGCAACCTCAGCCAGTTGAACATTCACTATAACAAGCTTTCTATTTGTTTGTTTGTTTGTTTGTTGTATTCTCTGCCATCCATATTTGAAACCTACACAAACATTGAACACTCCTGATTCTCAGGGTGTTTGTGAGTAAATCAGGCTAACTGAACTAACCGTAGGGTTTTACTTTTCCATTTCTAATGTTGAGCACCTGTCTTTGTAGCCGTGGAATAACAGAAATGTTCTCAGTGGTGAAGGTTGAATGGTGTGTGCCCGACACACAGGGTTGGTAAAGGGCTGCAGTTCTTCAGGGAAATTGTTCAGTAACAGCATCCTCAGAGCTATCAAATTTGTAGCATTGGAATCAACTTGCTCTCATGGGCCGCTACTGAATGTGTTTTAAGTGGTAACTGTTTGTTCAAACAAAATATTTTACTGCTTCATTTACCAGCGTTTAGAATTCCCCCCCTCCTACCCGCTGGCTGTTTCTGACCTTTCTACTCTGTATTTTAAAGATCCCTAGACACCCAGGCTGAGGAGTTCTTATGCTTAAGCTGACCTGTTAGCCTTCTGGGAGTGCCCGTTGCCTGTTTGAACTTTCAGTTGACCCACCTTGCCCCTCACTCTAAGCCGCAGGTCAGAAGTAAATCCGTTTGGGCAGCACAATGACTTGGCGATATGAGTGGGTTCATACAAGTGCGGAGGATCTGTGTCTCTTCCGTTAGACATGGCTGGTTTAGATTCTGAACAGCCTTCAGTTTTTTACAAGGATATTGCCCTGGTGACAGGCAAGTGTCTATTTTTCAGAATCACCTGGGGCTGCTTATTAGACATTTAAATTCCCAGGCCTATTGTGGGAATTCAGACCAAATAAGTCTGAAAATACAGAATCAGGGTGAAGAACTTTCTTCAGAACAAATCTCTCAGATAATTTTCGTGCATTCAAAAAATTTCATATATGGCTTCAATTGCCAGCTTCCCTCCCTCCTTCCTTTCCTCCCTCCCTCTTTCCTTCCTTCCTTCCTTCCTTCCTTCCTTCTTTCCTTCTTTCCTTCCTTCCTTCCTTCTTCCTTTTGTTCTTTCTTTCCAGTGTTGAGGATGGTACTCAAAGCCTCATAAGTGCACTGCCCACTGAACTAAATCCCCAGACTTTTTATTTTATAATTTAAAATCCTTCTGAGGCATTTATCAAATGTGAAGCGAAGGATAACAACAGTGCACACTCTTTCAGCCCAACTTCAGAAGGCCGCCGAGCACATTTACACAAACGCAGGCTTCCCATTTGTGTCTAATAATCTCTGAATTAAAAAGCATTGAGTCCCTGCCAAGGTGTGTTTGACTTCTTCACTACTGTGACTGGTCTTTTCCTTCTGTTCTTTAGTGTGAATGCGACTAGGATGTCATAACTTCCTATCTGGCAGCCACGCACTATGTGTACAAATTCTCATTATAAAAGGATGAAACTCTTATTAAAGGGAAAGTTGCATTTTCTCTTCAAGGTCAGAAACACCGCCCCAGGTAGCCTTTTTCCTGAGTGGAAAGTCTTTGAACCATGTGTGTTGCATGGGCAGAATTTGGAGACAGTCAATATTCTTAAGTAAAAACAAGGTACCTATTTGATTAGCTCAACTGTCAGGGTCACAAGTAATCATAATAAAGAAAAAGTCCCGATTGCCATAAGTCATTTTCAAATGTGACCTAGTAGGGATGCAAGAACCTGGGAGCACACTAGGTCTGCACTATGGACCATATTGGTGTGTTATCAGATCTATGTACTTTTGATTAACTAGTGAGTCTTGATTACTTGACAGGATACCATGACACTGGTCAGTTGGAAAAATCAGAGGTAAAAATATGGAGGCAAGGAGTCCATTAAGGAAAGCTCAGTGGCTGGGCTGGTGGCCTGCTGTTTCCTTTGAAAACTGTCTGTATTTTTCACTGCGTGATACTACCCTCCTCCACCTGATTATTCAACAAGAGGAGAGCTAGCTTGAGCTTAATCAATTGTATTTCTTTGAAAACTGCGTCATTAAAGAACAACAGACCATAGAGAGGAAGTTGGTGGCCCTCATTGGATTTCTGGTAGAGTCATAGTCATTCAACCACTTCTTGCTCTTGACTCTCTTTCTTTCATATCTTTTCCATTAACATCTTTCTCAAAATTTTGAAATTAAAGGAATTTAGCCTTATACTCTACTGGCTGGTTTTGTGTGTCAACTTGACACAGGCTGGAGTTATCACAGAGAAAGGAGCTTCCATTGAGGAAATGCCTCCATGAGATCCAGCTGTAAGGCATTTCCTTAATTAGTGATCAAGGTGGGAGGGCCCATTGTGGGTGATGCCATCTCTGGGCTGGTATTCTTGGGTTCTATAAGAAAGCAGGCTGAGCAAGCCAGGGGGAGCAAGCCAGTAAGTAACATCCCTCCATGGCCTCTGCATCAGCTCCTGTTTCCTGACCTGCTTAAGTTCCAGCCCTGACCTCCTTGGGTGATGAACAGTGATGTGGGAAGTATAACCTGAAGTGTAATCCTGAAGTGAAAGGGTTCCCTTTCCTTCTCAACTTGCTTCTTGGTCATGATGTTTGTGCAGGAATAGAAACCTGACTAAGAGAAATGGCAAGATGTTTGTAAAGGATTTCTTTATATAATTTATATAAGTGGTATAGGAGTCAGATAGCTGCATGGCCCAGCTGCTGCTTTGCTATAGAGCAAGCTGTTGATGAGAGTCAGCATGTGTCTGGAACAAAGTAGGTGTTGATTATTTCCACAGCTCAGCATTCGTATAAGACTCAAAGAGCTCAGAACCCGCCTAGAGGATTCATCCATAAGATTCTATTCCTCTGAAAGACCATCCAGAGACTACCCCACCTAGGGATCTATCCCATATACAGTTTCAAAACCCAGACACTATTATCAATGCCCACAAGTGCTTGCTGACTGGAGCCGGATATAGCTGTCACCTGGGAGGCTCTGCCAGTGCATGACAAATATAGAGGGGGACACTCTCAGCCAGCCATTGAACTGAGCACAGGGTCCCCAATGGAGGAGCTAGAGAAAGGAGCCAAGGAGCTGAAGGGGTTTGCAGCACCATAGGAGGAACAACAGTATGAGCCACCCTGTACTCCCACAGCTCCCAGGGACAAAACCATTAACTAAAGAATACACATGGAGTTACCCATGCCTTCAGACAAATAGGCAGCAGAGGATGGCCTTGTTGGACATCAAAGGGAGGAGAGGTCCCTGGTCCTGGAAAGGCTCAATGCAGAAGTGTAGGGGAATACCAGGACAGGGAAATGGGAGAGAGTTGATAGGGGAACAGGAGGAGGGAAGAGGGCTTATGGAATTGGGGGGGAGGGGACCAGGAAAAGGGACAACATTTGAAATGTAAATAAAAAAACATACCTAGTTTAAAAAAAGATTCTATTCCTCTACAATGAATGTCAGAGTCCACTTCTATGTATGTTCTCTGTTGACCTTTAGTATATTATTCTAAAACCTATTTGGTGAAACCAATGACTATTGATTATATCATAATTTTTATGGGTCAAGAGTCTTCATATTACTTTCTTGGGAGGGTCTAGCTTAATGTTTGTCACAGGTAATGATGAATTTATTGGCTGGGACTGCAGTTATCTAAAGGGTAAGTAGGAGAAGATCTATGTTCAAGCTAACTATTGAGAGGTCTCAGGTCTTACTTCATGAACTATTTCCTATCACTGGCTTGTGATTATGCTCAGTGACTTTTCTCAGAAGAACTCATGCAGGGTCGGCCCCAGTTTTTAAAAGCCAATATTGACATGTTTCATTCATTTGAAATCAATATGTGTAGCCATCAGTCAAGGGCAGGCTGACCCAGGGCAGCAGGAAGGTGGGATCATGGAGCTTCTTATGCTCCCTTTTCTTTTTGTTGTATGTGACACTTGAATTATTTTGTTATCTAAAACTATGCAAATCCTTTTAATGTGATGGAAGTACCATAGCCTAGGAAAGAGCATGAGTTCCATGGGGGTTATGGGGTTCTGAAGTTAGAACTGATCATGTAGGACAGTTGTACTCATTTAAAAAAATGAGTTTCTACTCCGGCCCTTGTGTTTACTCAGTATGCAAGATGTGATTTCCACATCTCCTCACGGATAACTATGTGCTGGAGTAGATGGCACACGCACGGTGGAGTCATATGTAAGATTAATAAAGGGGATGCTTTGAGAGGGAAAGGCAATATTAAAGGGATAGCCAAGGGACTGAGGTGGAGTAGATTTGCAATATCTAGGGACAAAGGGGATCTGTAAAATATCTGTCGTTGGTCAGATGTTTTGATAGGACACAGCAAACCTGCTAGGACAGGACAGGGCTAGAGTAATGCCTGTGCTTGGTTTTTCTCTCCCAGCTCTAAACTTGAGGTGAATTACACATAAGCTGAGCCTACTTAAGAGCTAAAGAGACAGTCCGGAGTTATCAACTTCCCAAGCCACAGGGAGGCCTTGGGGCAGAGTGTGGATTGCAGGAAGCAGCTTTGAGGGCAGCGGGGAAGTTGTTCTGCAGAACAAGCACACACAGCAGCGAACAGCAGCCACATGCACCGCGAACAGGTGCGCAATTAATGTTAAGTATTATAATGATTATCATTGCCTGCCAAAGGGCCTATGAATGCTGACTAACTACATTAGAATGTTTGTGTGGGAGAGACCACAAAGAAACCTCATTTTCCTACCTACAAAGTTTGAATGCGAGGATCTCTGCATTAGGAGAGAGAAGCGCGCGTTATCGAATTGCCTGGCATCATTTACATCAGGCAAAATCTCATTCAATACAATGCTCTACCCACTGCCCCATGAATGGACCTCCCCTCTTCACTTTCTCATTGGCACAGAACGGTAGGAAGCGTCCTACATTATATGTTCTAGCATCTCTCCAGATCAGACGTCAGCTCCCTCCCGAGAGCCAGCCTGGCTCGGCCTGGCATGCGGCTGCAGCAAGAGCTCTGCCATCCGACTTCCCTCCCACCCAGCTGCCTGCCTCTATGATCGCCAACAGGCACAAAGGGTGCCACTCCCACGTCATTCGGCCTCCAGCATTCAGAGGGTTCCCGAGCATCAGGTTGGAAACCAGCAACAGATGGAGCGACGTGTAACATGGAGAGGTAGCAGGGAGAGGTGGGCAGCGAGGCAGGGAGCCAAACGCGCGGTCTGGGCGGTGAAGGCGCATCGTGCAGGGTGGCAGCTCCTGGTGCCCATGCGGAGATTCCTTAGGCGGCTGTGGTTTTCGCCTACGCTCTCTTCCCTTTTCCTCTTTTTCTTTTCTATGACCAGTGTCCAAAGGGAGCAAACCTTGCTGCTCATGTTTTTTATTTTGTTTTTTGTCTTTTGTTTTTTTCCTGAAGTGTGGCATGTCTTCTCTGGCCCCAAATCCAAGCATCTTTCCAAGGCTGAATTTCAACAACTCTATTATCCTTTGAGGAAGACGCCAGTGTGGCACAGATGGTATTTTAAATGTATTTGTTTCGGTGTCAACTGCTCTGTTCTGAACATAAACATCAGTTCAGTGCCTTCGCTGTTGTAAGCGATAAGCTGCACCAGCATCACTTGTTTCTGAGTTAAACGACAGCAACAAAATGAAAAATCACCATTAAAAGGCTATATTTGCATATTTTATGCTGTCAAAGAACACGACACTAATATAGCATAAGGAGAATTCTTAAACAGAAACAATACAGTTTTCAAAATCTAAGGAAGATTTTTTTTTTTTTAAATGCTGAAATTTCACGTATAAAAGGAAATGGGGAATGTTTATTTCACTGGCAAAATAATAAAAGCACTTTTGGGTGACATTTTTAATAGCATATTAATTTGAAATTGTAATTTTGAGGAGCAATTTCATTTACATAAACACCACCAAATGCATTCTAAATGCTTGGTATTATCATAATGACTGGAAATTAAATTAATAATGATAGGGAAGTTAAAATCTGACATAACCTTCTTGAAATTCTTTATTTACTTCTATTGAAGTCACTCACTGGACTTCATTTGTTGTTTTGTCTTTGCAGTTCTTCAAATTTGGGAGTTTAAATTGACTTTCAAGAGGCATTTAGAGAAATATGAACCAATCAAGCATTTTAACAGCTGCATGGCCTGATGGGTCAATGACACACACACACACAGACACACACAGACACACACACACACACACACACACATACACACACATACACACACATACATAACACACACAACGCACACAAACACACACATACATACACACACATGCACACACACACACACACACTCCATAATGTTAATTACTTTGCTTCTTTTAATCTAAATTATAGCTAAGCTATTGAATAAAATTAAGACATCCACCAGACAGGGAGACGGTTTTTTTTCCCACCCTGAAGAAGTATACAGGCACTACTGCAACTGGTTCTAGTTATGGGACTCCTTAGGGTGGGTTATTCATTTTGTTTCTTTTCTCCTCTTTCAAGAACACATCATGACGGCGAGCAAGTCTCACCCTGCTGAAGACTGTCGGCCCTGTAATGAGACACGAGGCAGCATGCAGTCTTGATTCAGAAGGTTGACACTATTTGGAGATCCAAAGATTGAGAGGCAAACCTGGAATGTGTCTGATGTATGAGTCATTTATAGAGTGGACAATTCTCTCAGGAAGTGTAAACAAGCACCCAGTCATGCCTGCTGCTTGGCAAGCCTTTGTCACTATCATACAAGGTTTCGATCTCTTTGCTTCCTAGACTAGACTATGACAAGAAAGTCATGAGAATATGCCACTGAGTCTAAAACACTGGGCAACACAAGGCAAATTATGCTCCACCCAGACTCTTTCACTACCCCAATGTTCTGCTAACGCGATTTCAGCATGCCTTGGCCATAATATCTCAGGGTATCCCACTGCTTGGACACAACTTCTCAAATGGCCCAAAGAACAGCCATTTTACCAAGATGGTGCTCGCCCTGCCAATCCTAGTGACACTCATTTCCTAAGTTTCCTTTTACCCAAGCATCAAAACATTAACTAGAAGGGAATGATAAGATGGATTTCCACAATTTTATTAAAATTATTTATTCTGAGATTTTAATGTAACCGGAAAACCACAGTGTATTCCACAGCAACAGAATGAACCATCCACTAGTAGAATACGTTGCTTGGTGTCAGAGATCATACAGTTCGTTTGTATAACCATTTCTACCCAGAAATTGAAAGTACTTGGCTTAGCTCCCTGTTGGGTCCCCTGTACTCAATGTGGAAGGTCATAGAGTTGGAAAATTCCTTTATACTTAGCTAAGGGTGTCCTTGCACTCAATTTGTTGTTCCTAATATAGTTCCATTCCCACAGCCTTTTTCTGGAGTAGTTCATTGGACCCGAGACAGATTTGAATGGGCTCAATGGAGACAACAAACACAGCACAATCAAATACCACGGGAATATCTACTTTGCTTTTCTTAAACCAAGGAAGATCTGCAGTTAAAACCTGTTTATTCTCCTCTAGTATCTTATAGGGCTGCCCCCAATACATTTGATCTGACCTATTTAAGGTCTTCTCCTTTCAGGCCATATTTATTCATCATTAGCCAAGCAGGGTCTTTTTATCTGAAAATGTAAAGCATTTCGGTTTAGTATAATAAAGACATCTTTGCAAGTAGCTTTCCCCCCATCTCCTCTCTCAACCCCTCCAACTGGCCTAAAAAGCTTGGAAGATGAACTCCAACGCTGCTGGCTGTGCTGAGTGGCCTCCCTGCTTGCCATTGCTCAGGGAATTTATTCAGAAAACAGTTCTTTCATTTGCAGCTGCCCCCCGTATGAAAGGATCACTTTACAGTTCTTACCTTGGTAGCTTTGGAATTACTGCTCTTCGGTGGCTAAGGTTTTCTTATTGTGTCCTTGCAAATGGATAGGCACTGATAGACTCGGGCCCTGAGACTCAAGTCTGTGCTGCTGCGTCTTCCTCCTCGCTGTCTAACTTCATGTATGCTTCGGTTTTAGCCTGTACCCCAGAAATGGCCTTTTTGCCATTTCTGATCTCTGACTCACAGAGCCAGATACAAAGCTCTTCTTTCTTTTTTACAAAAGAAAATCCCAAGGCAGACTTATTCTCATCATGGCTGTTCAAAAGGTTTGTGTCTGACACCTGCCACACTGCTTCCTGCATGAGCTCTCCTGTGCTGTCCTTTTTTTTCTCTCTCTTTGGCAACTGGTGTTTTACAAAGCCCTGTTTCTTCACACTGTCTGTAAGGGGTGCTGGAGGGATGGAAAGAGAGGCAAGGAAAGATAACAGTTTTGTAAATGTGTCTTGGAGTTCAAGTGCCTTTCAGAGAAGTAGATCATTTTTAATCTGACATCTCCTAATTAAACTGATTGGGAGATAAAATGCATCCAACAAGTGTCAGAATTATAGAAGTTAAAAGGCTCGGGGAGTTGGCAAAGCCATTTGAGCTCCTAAACTTCAGGAGACTGAATGTCCTTGAATGCTCTCCTAGCAGGGAGTTACAAGCCTCAGCTGGGGGCCTGCTGTCATGTTGTAATCCCTGTAATTTATAGCACACCAGCTCCATACCCTTTGCCCCACCAGGGAGCCACCTGGAAGCTAAGTCAGCTTGATGCAAGATCAGAATAAAGAAAAAGGAAAGGAAAAAGAATGCTGACCCCCCTTAAAGACTGCACAATCAGTGTGCACTTTAGGGCATCTTTTTGAGGATTAGCTTTCAAAATGAACACATCTTCAGTTTCTGCTTCTATGTGCTATTGGAGGGTGGTTATCATATGAATAGAGCAATTTCTCCAGCATCTTTGGTAGAAGTTCAAAATGACTTCAGTTTTGTTCATTCATTCATTCATTCATTCACTCACTCACTCAAACATTAATTGGAGTCCCACCAACTCACTTATAACAAGCCAGGTTCTAGATCTTAGGAGGGTGAACACTTCTTGAGGTAATATTGGAGACAGGAAAAAAAGGTAAGTATGAATGTGAATAAGATAAAGTCTGGGATTCTATCACTCTTGATGTCTGGAATTATCTTGTTCAACTCTTGCTCTTGGCCCCTGCACTTTAGCTAGAAAGAGACATTGTATTGCTAAGATTATTCAGATTGGGGGAATGGGCTGGAGGTGAGAGAGGAAAGGTAGAAACAAAAGAGCCAGGAGCAGGGTATGTTAGACAGGATGGCTTCCACAGAAAATAGATAAATTGTCGGAGAAAATATATAAAGTGTCAGCAGCACTCAAGATAAACCCTCACTTGCTCTACAGGTGGCCACGAGAGACACACTTATCCTCACAGGCAAGGATACACACAGTGGGACAAAACAGGTTTGAGGTTGACTTGGATTCCCATGTTGACATTGCCTTCTTCTAGATCCGATACTGGGTAAAGTCATTTGTAAATTTCTAGTTGTATTACCATAAAACTGATATTGTTATAAGATATATCAGAGACTGGCTATAAGAAATAAATGAATGAATATCCACAGAGTAATAGAAATAATTCCTGCCTCTTAAAAAGATGAGCAGGAACAAATGCTTGCAGTTATCTAGTTTATCTCTCTTCACAAATTATAATTTTTTTGTGTGTATAACGCATCGTTGCAATCCATAAGCTGTGGTAACGATTTCTTAAAATTCTCCAAGATGACTAGTAAGTCTACGTCAGTGACTTGTGTCACATCCTAAAATTACTTGGGTAGAGTGCTAATGGGGAACTATTTAGGCTGAGTTGGATTATTCAAATGTCTTCAGGTAGTTGCTTTGATTGTTAACTGGGGTGAGAAGATGATCATGGCAGAATCCAGGCGGCACCACGTCATGGCTTGGGGCCTGAACTCTCTAAGAATGAAGAATGTGGGCTGAGTATGCGCAGCCTGGCAACCAAGCAAGATGCCCGTGCTTTCTGTTTGTTCCTGACTGTGGATGTGAATTGGCCAGCTGCTTGCGTTCCTGTTGATGCTCCCGAAACTCTGGACTGCAACATGAGATTATAATCTGAATAAATCCTTCCTGTCCTCAGTTGCTGCTTATCAGATATTTTCTCACAGTCACAGAAATGAAACCAGGACAGGACAGCTCGCTGCACCACCCCCAAGCTCAGCAAAGGGTCCTGACTGTCACAGAAGAAGGGTTTTGATTTGTCGATTTACTTTCGAATCCAGCAGCGCTCCTTTGAGCCTGACCACTCTTTAAGTTTGAACTTTTAAGGTGTTTGGTATTGTGAAGGAACAACGCCATGAAGGATCAGAGAATGGAACATTCAAGGTCAACTCCAGCATTTCAAAGGAAGGGTGTCCGAGCCCTGGGAAGAATAGGAACCTGTAGAGCTAGGGAGGTAGCAAGGTTACGAGAATATAATCCTAGCCCTTGACTTGAAAGAAGCAAGGCAGACCAACACAAATCAAGCATTGTATCTCTGCAGTTTGGCCGGACCTCTGACAGAGAAATCTGTAAGGATGAATAGAAGGAAGACACAGATGAGTGGAAGGATTTTCTCCTAATTCCCCCAGTGACTTCACATTATCTCTAGATGTTCTAAAGAAATCTTGTGAAATCTTCCTCACAGAGAAGCCTTGGGGAACTCAGACCTGAACATGCTTCTGCACGTCACGTTTAATTGCAGAATAAATGGCAAGGATTCTGACAATGATTTTGTTCTTAGATCATGCTTCTTTATATCAAATGCAAATCACAGTGAACGGACGTCCATTAATGTCCTTCCACAGCAGGGTTTGATGAGTGGTTGAGTAGAGTCTAGACGTAGAGCTGCAAAGGTGAGCCACCCGCCTCAGGATGGGGGTTCTCTGTTTTCAACGCATTGACAGCAACTCCAAGTGGATCAAGGACCTCCACATAAAACCAGACACACTGAAACTAATAGAAAAGAAACTGGGGAAGACCCTTGAGGACATGGGCACAGGGAAAAGTTACTAAACAGAACACCAATAGCTTATGCTCTAAGATCAAGAATTGACAAATGGGACCTCATAAAATTACAAAGATTCTGTAAGTCAAAGGACACTATCAAAAGGACAAAATGGCAACCAACAAATTAGGAAAAGATCTTCACCAACCCTATATCTGACAGAGGGCTAATATCCAATATATACAAAGAACTCAAGAAGTTAAACTCCAGAGAACCAAATAACCCTATTAAAAATGGGGTACAGAGCTAAACAAAGAATTTTCACCTGAATGAAAAATTGAATGTCTGAGAAGCACCTTAAGAAATGTTCAGCATCATTAGTCATTAGGGAAATGCAAATCAAAATTACCCTGAGATTTCACCTCATACCAGTCAGAATGGCTAAGCTAAAAGCTCAGGAGACAGTAGGTGTTGGTGAGGATGTGGAGAAATAGGAGCACTCCTCCATTGCTGGTGGGAATGTAAGTTGGTACAACCACTCTGGAAATCAGTCTGGCGGTTCCTCAGAAAACTGGGCATGACCCTTCTGGAGGACCCTGCTATACCACTTCTGGGCATATACCCAGAGGATTCCCTGGCATGCAATAAGGACACATGTTCCACTATGTTCATAGCAACCTTATTTATAATAGCCAGAAGCTGGAAAGAACCCAGATGTTCCTTAATGGAGGAATGGACACAGAAAATGTGGTATATTTACACAATGGAATACTACTCAGCAATAAAAAACAATGAATTCATGAAATTCTTAGGCAAATGGTTGGAACTGGAAAATATACTAAGTGAGGTAGCTCATTCACAAAAGAACACACATGGAATGCAGTCACTGATAAGTGGATATTAGCCCAGAAGCTCTGAATACCCAAGACACAACTCTTGTATCAAATCATTTCCAAGAAGAAGGAAGGAGAGGGCCCTGGTCCTGGAAAGGCTTGATGCAGCATTGTAGGGGATTATCAGGACAGAGAAGTGGGAGGGGGTTGATTGGGGAACAGGTAGAGGGAAGAGGGCTTATGGGAATTTGGGGAGGGAGGAACCGGGAAAGGGAAAATCATATGGAATGTAAACAAATGATATAGAAAAAAAAAATCTCGTTTCTGATTCTGATCTGTAGTCTTTTCCCCAATGCTATCTGCTTAGAGTAGATCACGCTCTTCCCCACTTTCCTAGGCGCTCAATGGATAACTTGTCTTTCTCTTTTTCCCTTGCAAGCCTTTTCTTTAGTTACTTAGATCTCTGTGTACTGGGCGAGAACAGAACCGAGCGACTGGTAAAATGAAATTGGCATCGTTTGCGGTCAGCCAGTACAATGAGCCTCCGAGAGCCTTGAAGTATTTTTGTGTAGTCTTCCCGAGAAGCATTTTTTACTCGTTCCCACTGAACTGATAATGATGAAGCCTCAGTGTCTGTCGCCTTCAATCATTTTCTTATTCTGCCAGCTCAATGATTTTCTTCAACTCCACTCCTGGCAGCTGGTCTGGCTGGGGCGAAAGGGAGAAGAAAACACCACCTCCAAACAGAAAAGAAAACAAACAAACAAAAACCTCCTTTTGGTGAGGGCTGTAGAAAACTTGACTTTTAGTTTCTTCTTAACATGTAATTGGAAGTGTTTCTCAGAAAAAAAAAGTATTATATTCATGTTCATAGCCAAAAATAAAAAGAGGACATAGAAAAATGACAGAAATGACATGAAAGAAGCAGAGGTGTCAGAGCAGAGACAGACGCCCTTTAAAGAAAGCATTTCCTCCTCACTGCCCTCGTGAGCTCAGAGCGCATTCTTTGTCTCTTTGAGATTCTCTACCCAGAGGCTTAAGCTCAACCCTGAACAGAAAACTTCTGAAATCTAGATCCTTCTTTGCTACAAAACAGCTCAGCTTACATGATCACATTTCAGAACGGAACCCCTGTCTTCTCTAGAGTAAGACCAATGACTTAGTTTACACATAATGCCAAAAGAAAGAATGATCCCTTCAGTCAAGATCCAAGGCTTGATGAGTTCCTTTTGATTATGGTTGGACCACTCACTGCTTGTCATGGCGAGGCTAAATGCCAAAGCATGTCCTGCTCACTGAGTGCAAGCCTTCCCCCAATCTCTGTGTGCCTGTAATTAAACAGGAGAGTTAATTTATGTAAATCATGCATTACTGTAATTGGGTGCAAGCATACAGTCATGTCTATCTTATTTAAAAGTGAAATATAATGGTATTATGTGGATACTGGGGCAGTAGAGCTTCATCCCTCTGGGAAGAAGTCAGCAATAATAAGACTCACTCTTTGGTCTGGGAGTTTGATTGCAAATCATCTAGCTCTGCTTTGCACTGCCCTGTGAAGGATAAAGCCACCTGCTTTTAGGAAGGCTGAAGGTATACAACCAGGGCTTTCCTTTCTATTTCTCTCTTAACCTCCACTTGTAGAACAGTCATTTTTCTCTTTCTAGTCATCTTTTCAAACCCAAACAGTACTTTCCAATGGCTGGCTTCGCTTGGCAGTCCCAAACCATACATCCCCAGGCAGACTACAGATGGATTTGTCTTCTGGAAGCAAGAAGTAGTCTGTTTCCTTTTTTAGCCTGTCTTTTCTAATGCGACTCAGGATTGCTTTATGATCCTGGGATTTTGTTTTCCAAGGGCAGGTAGATTAGATCCCATCCAGCAGTCTGTGGGTGATTGCTACCACTCCTGCACAGGCCGGGGAGAGCTGAGAGGGAAGCTGGCCCGGGGTGCAGGGCCCTCACAGTTCCTCTATTCTCTATCCAGGCAGCTGATCTAGGGCTTTGGGACAAGGTTGCTCTGCAGAATATAAAGCATCTAATCTACATATCTCAAGGTCGAGATTTGTGAGGAAGAAAATATGCAGAAGACCGACTGTTTACTTTAAATACACGCTGTCCTCCCCAGAAGCCTGAGCATTTTATTTTAGGGAGTTGTGCTGTGGCTTCATTCTTGCCTAGCTTGCCAAGCCGGGTCTTCTGCCTACAACCTCAGGGGTCAGAGGCTTATCTACTCCAGCCTCTGGGTGCCCCTTGTGCTCCTTGTATTCTGGCTACCATCCCACACCCCAGAAACCCTGACAAAATGTGTCAGGTTCCTTTCTTCTGGAGGGAGTGTATGAGTAGACAGACTCTTCGGTCTCTTTTCTAACAGTCCCCTTCCTGCTCACCCTCCCACCACCCTTACTGTTCCACCCAGATCGTCTCTGCTCTATGTGGTCAGTCCTTCCACGCTATGCCATCCATCTGGAGGATATGAATATGGATAAGTAAAATGGCTTCTAAGATCATGCTTTAGTTAGTAAGGAGGGAAGTGTGTTCCCCGTTGGCCAAAATGTTTTATCTTAATCTTTGTTCCTATAAACAGACTCGTTAAAATAACATGCGGCACAACATTATAGTAGTAGAATAAAAACGTCTTTATTAGACCAGTTTGTTCAGTGGAGTTCAATGTCTTTTTCTATCAGGCGTCTTCAGCTTGGTCAAGGAGTGGCAGGCATTTGCCTATTCCTTTATTTAAGTAATATATTTTTGTATATATGTTCATGTATGTGCATGTGTTCTTGCATGTGTGCACACACATGTGTGCCTGTGTGTGTGAGGCCAGAGGTCCTTCTTGGTACTGTACCTCAGGTACTATTCATGTTTTTTCCTCCTTATTTTGGAGACAGAGTCTCTCAGTGACCTGAAACTCAGCAAGTAGGATAGGCCGGGTGACCAGTACAACCCATATGTCTGTCCATCCGCATATCTGCAGCTCTGGAATTACAAGTACTTGCCACCAAATCTGGGTCTTTTAAAACGTGTTCTCTAGGTGTTGACTCAAGTCCCAAAGCCTGCGTAGCAAGCACTTTACTGGCTGAGTTATTTTCTCAAGCCCTCTCTATTTTAATTTAACTTAGTTTTATATTATGTTCATGTTTGAATATATATCCATAGAAATGACCAGAAATGATATCCACAAATGCAATGGTGTTTTCTCTTGGTCTTGGTATGGTTATCTTTTGCTTAGGTTTACTTACATATTCTAATCTTAAACATTAACCAAACATAATTTCTTAGTATATTTATTAATAATCTGATATTCAGTGATGACAGTATGGGACATGGCTCTGTGCTTCAGAAAAGCTAGACTCATATGGAAGATTCTTATTCTCAAGGTCTCTCGGCCCCTGCAGGAGCACTATGCTGGACTGTGCGATGAAGGCCTGTACCGAGGGAAGGATGCTTCCTGCAGTAAAGAAAGGAGAGAGAGCATTCGGAGACGGGGAGGAAATCCAGCCAGAGGAGACATCCACAGGCTGGAATCACATGGAGCCATCTCAAAATGCAATTTGATTGTGGGGGTTTTGAGAGCTGCTTTCCTGGGGTGGTTCCTATGCTTAGGCCTCTTATAGAGCCAGTGCTTTAATGGATCAGAAAGGCAGGAGTATTTGTCTAGCACACAAGCCTGGCTCCATTCCTGGTTCCCTCCTCCCACAACAACTGATTTTGCTTTGAAGAACTCATCTAAGTTTTTGTCCTGCTTGGATTAGAAACGTAAGGCAAACACTCATTTTTTCACTTCTTACCCGATGGGAGATTAATGATGACAACTAACTGAAAAGTTAAACGTACCCAGGATACTCAAATTAGCCCATTTGTCCTTTGTGGGGGCTCCACCAAGGTTGTACCCCTGGAGCAGGCCAATCAATAAAGCAGATTTCCAACCATAGCGAGACTGGACCAGCAGCACATCTTGTATACGGTCCTGATACTGACTTCAAGGGACCATGGACAGTCTGATTTATGTGATGGTTATAGAACTAATCCCATTACTTCCGATAACCCTTCATCCTTCCTCTGTCTTTTATGGGTGCTTCCTGTGGATGCTCATATAGAGATACCAATTAATTCAATGAAGAAGCTTTCATTATTGATATCCAGATGATTAATTATGTAAGTGAAATGTCTGCTGTAATTGAGGGAGAGTGGTCTATACAGGTGCAGCCTGATTTGGCAAAGGGAAACAGCATCCGAGGCCAAGTATTAGCAGGGTCTAATGTGACTTTGAGATAAGCTTTGTCATAGTTCAATAGTCTGCTTCTCCTCGAGGATCCGCTCAAAGAGACTGCGGAGCTGCAGAGTCACAGCGAGACCAACTCTCTCATTGGAAAGCACAGGGATCCAATGCTATGGTACATTAGTAGAATTTTAAAGGAAAAGAATGATGCCCCCCTTTTCAGACATGATACTAATGGATGAATTTGGGGTGAATTAGATGAGTTTGACTGGTTTTGACTTTGACCTCTTTATATATAGCCTTCATTTCCCAGAACGAAAACCACATCCTTGTCTCTAAAGACAAAAGAAGCATCCCTTTGAGTGACTATGATTGCTGGACTCCAACTAACTCTGACCATATGATTCCCATCATGCATCACTCTACTGATAAAATATGGTTTGTTATAAATATTTACTGTTACCATAAGTATTTATTGTAGCCATATGAAGTATTCCCATCTATTTCCATGTTACTTTGTGCGTGCTAGTGCTCCAAGCTCAAACACTGATTGCTGTTTTATTTCTCAGAGTAGACACATTATTTGTGTGGAGATGCTGCTCTCGTCATTGTAAATAGGAGGCAAAGGGAACTCGGGCAAACTGCCCAAGCTTAAGTTGGTAATGAAGTATCCTTAAGCTGGGACTCACATCTGCCTCATTTCAGAGCCAAAATTTAAATATTACATTCACTTTGGAGCTATATTCTAACTAAGTATGATGGTACCCCTGAAATACTTCACCGTAGTTTTAATTCTTTGACCAGAACTTAAGTTGTTTTGATTTTATAGCTTGACAAATCCGTGTCTGTCGCCTTACCTCCCCTGGAAGCAGAGACTTGTTCCTACCCCGTACTACCCCACAGGCCAAGAGTAGTGTCAGGTAGTGTACACACATGTCGTAAATGTTTGTAGAACAAATGGAAGACATTAGAAAGCCTTGGATCTTTAGATTCACATTGATTCCAGGCTAAGAGAAAGACTGACTTTTGTAAATAAATGTAGCACGGCATAGGAACTCCCAGACCAGAGCCAGAGGGCTGGTGGTTGGAATAGAGGTTTCCTTGAGAATCTGTTACGTCTCCGAGCACTGTGAAAACAAGGGGACATGGATGGTGTGAAGAATACAAAGCTGCAGAGATGAGACACCAGGACATGTGTAGAAAGGGAATCTATGTATCCAGGGCCATCAGGAGTCCCATGAACTCGGAACTGAGTGGTGGGGCAGCCTCTGCTACTTTCTGTGTCATTTCTCATTCATCACGAAACCTCCCTTTGGGTCTCTGAGAACTCCAGTTCAAGGAACCAGAACGAATTGAGAGTTTCTTTCAGGTAGGAATTCAGTTTTTTTTTTTTTTCTTTTTTCCGGATACTTTTCAATATCACCTCACCGCCTAGCACAGGGCTGATAATTGGTGACTCTCAGTAAATATATAATGTGTTATAAGTATATACTGAATATGTGAAGTGGATTTTTAGGTGTTTATTTAAAAGCAATCAGAATTTATGTTTACAGTAAACACACATAATAGTTAATGTGTCTCTGAGAGCAATCATAAAAACAGTGTCTTTTTTTTTTCTGAACATGTACAAGCTTAGAATTAAGATGACTGGGTGGTCTAGAGATGACAGAATTCGGTTCTAAGATGTCAAATATTTGCTGAGGGACCCGCAGTTATACTATGGGTACAAAAGGCGCTGAACAAAGTAGTGGGTATGATTCTTAGAATTTGCTTCCTGCCAGTTGTTCTGCATATTGGACTGGTCGGACCACACTTTACAAGATTATGCCGTGTGAACCCCATACTTTGACTGGTGTATTGGCCAAGTGGAGTCTAGGTAAAGTCGGGAGAAAATGATGTAGACGCCAGGGGAATGTGGGAACTGTGTCACATGAATCGCAGAAGAGGAAATTGGGAATGCTTGCTTGGAGAAGAAAATAACTGCAGAATTCTGGAGTGAAATAAGAAAACACGATTTCTGTCTTTATATTTGAAATACCGATCATTGTTCTTTTGTCCTGTAGAGGAACAATAGGAGTCAAAGTGCAGAGAGGTGGGTTTGAGCTCAGTGTGAGGGAGAATTGTTTAGATGATTGGAATGGTCCAAGAATGAAATTGCAAATGATGGGAGATGTGTTCGCAGAGGCCAGATGATTCCTTTCTGGCTGGATTGTGAGTTCTGATGGAGGGGGCACCAAGTTCTATTTGTATTTCCCTTGGAACTAAAATAGCACCTAGCATACAGCAAATCCTCACTTAGGATTCATTATGCAAGTTTTAAAAGTAGTCTTCTTTCATGGCATAGGCCAGCATAAATGTGGGTAGAAAGGTATAAAAGACTCTCTCAACCCTTAGCTTTATGATCTTTGATAAAAATGTAAATATAGTGATAAACATGTAACAGAATCAGTCATTTCATATGTTTGTAAGCAAAGGTCATTGAAATTGTTGTTTTAAACCTATGCCTCACTATGAACAGTACATTTCCCCCCTCTTCTTTTGGGAGAAGGAAGGGTTTATTTGCTACAGCTACAAAGAATACTAGGGCCACTTACATCTCTGTGCAGGTAATTTGTGTTAAACAAATTACCCAGATTAGCAGGGATTTGTCTATGTAGCTATCAAGAGACTGATTCATAGAAACACTTGCATGATGGTTGTGTCAACAATGTCACACTTTTCAAATTTATGACTTAATTTAGCAAAACACAGTTTCCAAAGTCCT
The DNA here is from genome assembly GCA_964023405.1 of Apodemus agrarius. Lineage (NCBI taxonomy): Eukaryota > Metazoa > Chordata > Mammalia > Rodentia > Muridae > Apodemus > Apodemus agrarius. The sequence goes on from OZ030014.1 coordinate 49,605,555, forward strand.
AAGTCTTACGTAGACTGTCACCTTTATTATATATTAACAGGTAGTTTAAATTTCACCTCAGACCCTTATTTTTCATAGAATATTTTATATCCAGAACATTTGATTTGCTACTTGCATTTTGGTTTCTAACAAAGGAAGGGATGCCATTTTTTTTTTTTTTTTTTTTAGTCCATGAAGAAGTCATTTGAGGAAGACAAATAAATCTTTATTTATTTAAATCATCCATATGTGCCATAAGAACTCCTCGAAGGTGAACGATAATAAGGAGATCATTTAATTGGGTACTTCATCTTATTCCTTGAGAATGTTCACAATTTACTTTCCCCAAGCAAAGTGACCATTCATACCTGTCTGCTCATACCCCATAGGGGTCGACAACAGCTCTCATGAAGGTCCCTTAGACTCTCAGGGATTTTCTTTCTTTTGTAAATATGCTTAAAACATATTTCTCCATTGTCATAAAACATTGTCTTTCAGTTTCAAACAACAGTACCCTTTGGGCCATAAACTGTTCATGGAGGGCACTTGTTTACTAATCTAACTTCTTTTCAAATAAGATACAAAACACAGCAAGGGTCTTCTAAGAAGTCTTCTAAGAAGCCTCGGTTTGGGCTCATACTTACTGACACAGTTACAATGTTCTCCTAGCTGTTATTTCTGCTTGCAGAAAAAGAAACAGAATAGGTTTGACCACTGTTTATACACATAACGGATACCTTTCTTAGAACCCCCAGGGTAGATTATTTAACTAAGATAGTTATGTTGCTTCCCAGTAAAGACAAGTAGCTTTTTTTTTGCATTTTATTTTGAGCAGTAAAACACTTCCTTTCTTCCTTTCTTCTCTCCTGTAACTGATATGCCAGAGTTTTTTTCTGTTCTGGGAATGTCAGTGAAAGACAGGGAAGAAAGTAGATGAGGCAGAGGTGATTTGAGGATATGACACATCGTATGTTTCTTCAGTAAGATAAATAATTTTCTCCTTTCTAATAACCAGTATATCCCTTGATCTTGGAGTCACTCAAAACAAAGCTACAGATTCCTGCACAAACTAATGTGTTATCTGGAGATGCACAGAGGGATGAAATAATGCTGTCTGCATAGCCCATGACAGTTGGACTGTGTTTACAGCTATGAATTACTGCAAGTTTAAGAATGCCATTTTTTTTCTCATCACTGAGTATTTATTATATATAACAAATACATGGGAAAGAAAAAACTATATTGTGTGATATAAATAGTTTATTTACATTACAGAAAAAACATCAAGACAATGTATACTATTTCAAATATATCCATACATAATCAAATATAGCTGTAGTACATGTTTTCATTGGTGTAGATTACCACAAACGCAAGGCAACATGTGTAGATCTTGTATTATTCTTTTGTCTCTAATACTGTGTTGTGTAGTCCAAGCTGTCGGTTGTCCGGCCACTGGGAAACATGCTCCCTCTAGATTAACCGTGTGGATGCTCTTGTTGTATTGTCTGAACTGTAGTGCCCTGTATTTTGCTTCTGTCTGTGAATTCTGTTGCTTCTGGGGCATTTCCTAGAAGGTTGGAAAGTTTACAGATCTTAGTCTAATGTAATTACCTAAAGTTTGCTCCTACAATCAAAGAGTGAATCTTTAGATGAAGTAAATTACTAGAGTATTTCAGAGCAAAAAAAAAATGATTACAGGTAGAATCTGGTTACTTGTATATGTTATTAATTATTATGATTACTTTTCTTCTCCTTACAGTTGTCTTTAAGCTTCTGTCAAGAACTGAAGAACAGAAGTAGAAGTTGAAGAGAAATATTCTTGCTTTGCCCTTCACTGTTCATTCTTTAAGTCTGTTTATTATATTGTGTGAGGAACAGACTCAGGGCAGGGCAAACAAGCAGTCACAAGCTCATCACAGCTCACTTTAGAGGTCTTCCGCAACTTTATGTCTAAATGTCTTGAGTGCTATATTAACATTTCAATGTTATAAGTTAAGATTCTATCACAGCAGAACAAACCAACTGATAATACCCAAATGTAAGTGCAAAAGAATATTGCTTTGGTTTAGCCTAGTATCATCATTTTGCATTAATGTTATAAAGCTAGAGATATAAATTGACATCAATTGTGTTGCTTCCATAAAAAAAATCTAGTATTCAGTCACATTATCTGAAAATCTTTGATCTAATTTTTTTTATTATACAGAAGAGATTTCTTTAATGATATAAGCAAGAGCAATACAAAGCTAGTAAAATTCTATTACTACTAAGGGTGATACAGAGGGAAATATGTGAATGAGCATACATACACAGTCATACACATACATAGTAGGTCTCAGTGTATTCTTGTATAGTTGCTGTGGCTGACATATCTGTCAAAGACAAACAAGATCTAGAAAGTCACACTCTCAGTGAGTGAGAGATGGAGCTGAAAATCCAGCTGAAAACAAGCTGAAAATCCAACTTCTTGATGGGACAAGATGTAGTCATTTTTTTTATGAGATATCGCTCCAAAGGCAAGTAATTGGATAGGAAAAATTGAATAGACAGAGGGGAGAGAGAGAGAGAGAGAGAGAGAGAGAGAGAGAGAGAGAGAGAGAGAGAGAGAGAGAGAGAGAGAGAGATATTGAGAGATAGAGAGAGAGATTGAGAGAGAGAAAGAGAGATTAAGAGAGAGATTGAGAGAGAGAAAGAGAGATTAAGAGAGAGATTGAGAGAGATTAAGAGAGAGAGATTGAGAGAGATTGAGAGAGAGATTAAGAGAGAGATTGAGAGAGAGAGAGATTGAGAGAGAGAGAGAGATTGAGAGAGAGAGAGAGAGAGAGAGAGAGAGAGAGAGAGAGAGAGAGAGAGACTGGTAAGATATAAGAGAAAGGAAAGAGAGAACAGAGAACAGATACTAAGAAGAAATTGAAGCGATTGAGGGGATTGAGGCTAAGAATAATTCCGTAAACTGTCTCACATTTTGGAACAGATCTTGACAAACAAGGAAAGCAGGGTATCTTGGGGGGTGGGGTGGGTGGTCAGAGGTGGCCCTAACTGGCACTAATTTTTATATGAATAGAATGAATCTACGCTGGATACTGGTGTAATGTACAGATTTATACTTTTCCTGGAAAGTAGCTCAAAGGTTTGGTTGTACAAGGGGGTATTTATATAATGCATTATGTCAAGGTTAGTATGTTTGATGTGCTCTTTTTCTTTCTCTAAAGCAGATAGAGAATAAGTTTTATTTAGTTTTAGAATGCAAAATAAAGAAAAAAGCAATATACTTTGGAAACACAGCTGATAGAGCTTATTCAAACTGGGAGCTTCACATAGGTAGTCAATTTCAGAAGAGCACACACAGTCGTGGGAAGCCAGGAGCAGATGAGCAGGGTGAAATGTGAAGCTACGTCAGTAGACAGACGGGCCTCCATTTTTGCTTCACTACTCAGCTGTGTAATTTCAGCATCAGGATCTCTGCCATGAAAGTTATGATGAATGAATGAGTGAATGAATGAATGAAATAACTGTTCACTTTTTGTAATGTTGTAAAGTGCGTATACACATGCATTTGTGCACTCAAGTGAATATATAAATATATAACAAAATTATAACACAAATGCACAATTTTTGGTAAAATAGTGTATATATTTATTCCATTTTTAAATAATGCATGGGGATGAAAATGTGATTAATAGCTAATTTGGAGACATGTTTGAAGTACTGAAGTTTGGGCTTTCTTCACTATATGAAACAGTTATCAATTTATTACTGTATGAATATGAATACGAATCTTATTTTTCTATGTGTGCTTAGAAAAGTATGGTACAGTGTTTCTATGACCTAGATTCTTCTCTATCTTTTCTTTTTAAGCTCAGAATATTTTGTTTTTGAGTTGGTTTTATGTTCTCTGCCTTATTTTTATATATCCAATGGGTCACTGGGCATCTAAACATCTCGTCTAGTTAGCGGACTCTAATCCACTCAGGGTAGCACCAAGCTCCGATAATAATCTTTCCTTATGCCTGTAGGCCAGGTGAGGATTTATGAGTCCCATTTTGTCTTTTCCAAGAGAAGATTCCCCCACTTGTCTTTAAAGATAGTGCAATGCAGATGCCAGGGTACATTAGAGTCTTTATGTTTTAATTTCATAATGGTTCTTATTTCTGAGTTTTTAGAAATAATTTGGGAGACTTTCTCTAGTGAGTATAAGTGAATCAGAGTCTTAATGTCTTATGGATTTGATTAAAAACCTTAAAAGGCTTCTCTGGAATTAAAAAAAAAATAGAATTAATTCCGGTTTTTTTTTTTTTTTTTGAAAACAAGTATCTACATTGGCCTTTTTAGCTGCCAGAGGATATGAAGGATGTATTGGCTTCAGAGTCTAGTCCTTGTATACCACATGCTTGCACATCACGAGGTCCCTGTCTACCACATGCTTGCACATCACGAGGTCCCTGTCTACCACATGCTTGCACATCACGAGGTCCCTGTCTACCACATGCTTGCACATCACGAGGTCCCTGTCTACCACATGCTTGCACACTCACGAGGTCCCTGTCTACCACGTGCTTGCACACTCACGAGGTCCCTGTCTACCACATGCTTGCACACTCACGAGGTCCCTGTCTACCACATGCTTGCACACTCATGAGGTCCCTGTCTACTACATGATTGCACACTCACGAGGTTCCTGTCTACTACGTGCTTGCACACCTACGAGGTCCCTGTCTACCACATGCTTGCACACTCACGAGGTTCTGTCTACTACATGCTTGCACACTCACAAGGTCCTTGTCTACCACGTTTATACTTGCAAGAGGTCAAAAATCCCCCTCTTTGCTTCTTTCCTCAAACTGAACCTCAAACACCACTCAGGAGTCATGGTTTGATTCCCTATTGACACTGGATGAAATCTCTATTCTCTTTCAATCTCATCCCTGTTAAAGTAAAAATTACCGTTTTACGAGGTAGGAATTTGCTATTAAGGTGTGTTATCCACTACATGTTTCAGAAATGTATCAGATTTTCATTTACCACAGCACAACTTTTCTCATTCCACTTAAAATATTGTGAAGAGAACTTACCATCTTAAAGTTAAAAAGCTATTGTTGCTTACACCAGGTATGGTAACCCTGATGGTATTTGAAAGTTCTACTTGGAAATATAAATGTTACTAATTGGAGCTAGCGTTTGAGCATTTCTATTATATATTAGACCTTATGTATTATCTATTTTCACATTTGGTGTAGTGATGCTGGTAGGTAGATATGCTGGTTCATCGTCAGAATAAAAAGTAAGTTTTTGCAGATTAAATATAATATATATATATTAGAAAGACAAATAAGTAATCTTAGGACATAAACAATCCTCATAACAGTGTAAAGATGAGGAGAGTAGTGAGGAAAATCCATGCCACTCCACTTGGCTATTGAAAGGTTCTTATGGTGATGAGCTAGGACTCACGGAGAAGGGATGGCTGCAGCTAATCCGCCAAGGGACTCAGACTCAGGGTCAGAGGAGGACTCGTGCTGCCTTAGCTCGGGTCATGCCCAAGTCCTGTTACTGACCTTGTGATGCAGAGGACCACCACGCAGATGACAGCAATCTGAATTGTTCCAATCACAGCTGCAATCAAGACGTACTGGAACCGGACAGGGCCAGGAACGACGTAGAGAACACTGTAGTCCTTCTTTTCACAGTGTTGACCAGTGTAACCAGCATCACATCTGGAAGGAGGAAAACATCTTCTCACTTGTGACCCAGAACTTTAACTTGATACTTCAACCTAAGTTAACATGTTCACTTATTGCTTAATGACACAGTACCAAAAAAAAATCTATTTGCTTTAGGCATTTTATATGCCATTACAGATGGTTGTGAGCCACCATGTGGTTGCTGGGATTTGAACTCAGGACCTTCAGAAGAACAGTCAGTGCTCTTAACCACTGAGCCATCTCTCCAGCTCTCATTTTATATGCCAATGTTGGAGAAATGTTGAAAAAAATACTAGAATGAGAGATACAGCAAATTTCTTAAATTTGCTGGTTATAAAGTTCTGAAGAATTTTTTTTTTTAAAAAATTATGGTACAGTCAGTATACATGTAAAAACAAAACTCCATGAGCCTTTCTTGATAATGAATTGTGTTTCTCACTTCCTCAGCTTTCCAACAATACTTATTCAATCTGCATACTGAAATGAACATTGGATGTGAAAACATTAAAATGGATCAGTAGGTCATTGTTTTGTGGAAAGCTTCTAGTACTTGTCTTTGAATTTCTTGTAACTACATCATGAGGAACTTCCTATGCACATCCAGAAGATTTAATTTAATAGCTGTTGAGGAGGGAGGGGCAGCCAAACTTTCTCTGTCATGTCCACTCTGTCTGTTGAAGAACAGGCAGGTATCAGGGTATTCTGTGAAAGGAGAAGAGGATACACGTCGAGAAGACAATTGTTGATAAAAGGTAGGCCGGGACAGGCAGACAGAGAGAGGCAGAGGTAGAGGGGCAGGCAGAGACAGAGACACATGTAGTGATGTTTTTGTATATTTCGATATCATAATCAATTTATTTCACCCTATGCCAATTGTGCATTAATTCAAATATAAATATATTTTCATTTTGATTTGCCATCTCAGACATGTTAGTTCTAGCCATGAGTACTCAGCAGATATTTATAAACTAAAGCCAGATGAACAACTTCTTTGCATCTGGGCTTGAAACTGGAGGTACGGCCAGTCATCACGTGACACCAGAGTATAAGAGAAGAGACTGAGTACCCGAGAAAGCCATATTTGATGATATTTCATAGAAGATATGGAGGATTTTGGAAATGATAACCGTGCCAAAGTAGGATTCACTTACTCAAGAAACACTGAGAAAAGTGCCAAGCACAATTCAGGGGAAAGAATGATGAATAAAAAATAGAACATGTCCTTTAAAGTATACGTCACGGACAGCATGATATGCCGTGCAGAGTGAAGACGGTATACATGTGTTCTGCTCTCTCTCTCTCTCTCTCTCTCTCTCTCTCTCTCTCTCTCTCTCTCTCTCTCTCTGTATGTGTGTAGGAGAGACAGAAATTTTGTTGCTGCTCCCTCTTTAAGCAGAATGTAAACCACTCCCACTAGCTCTCAAAAGCTAGTTTTCCCATTTTTACTTTATGCTCTTTAAAAGCTTAAGAAAGAAAATGTTACCTGCAAGATGGCTCGGGCATATTGAGGGAGTGCTCACACTTCCCATGCATGCAGAAACCATTGTAATGTTCTGGACAAGGTATGTGGTGTTCTCTGGCACTTTCTTCTAATTTGTTAGCATTCTCTGTGAATACAGACAAAAGCAAGTACCCCCTGTAAATACCTTCTATGCTGGGTAAGACCAACCCGTGCATTAACAAGCAAAGCTACAGTAGGCAAAGCTATTTAAAAAGGGCAAGAACTAAAAGACCATGCTTCAGAAGAAAGAGGGAGAGAGAATTGAAAGGCAAGCATCCTTACAATTATGTTTAGAGATGAAACTGCAAAATTACCCTGTGCTTTTCATGCTTTTACGCAATTTCCTACTTCTTTAAGAGCCACCGATGTGCCCATGAGTTGTCAGACAGCTTTAATTTTACTTGCATAGAGACTATAGGTTGGTCATAAAATAATTTAAAAAGAAACCCTCTATTCTTTGAATTTTAAAGCCCAGCATAATGTTTCGGAGTGAAAATTGCTAAAATGCATCGATACTTTCTGAACCTGAGGGCTTAAAAGTTAAAATGTGGCTGTGTTCAATTCTTAAACATTTTTCAAACCACATGCAAATTTTAACAAATGCATTCTGTCAGGCGCTTTTATAATTTGAGTGTGAGGGTTTTATTTTACTAGCACCCATACTTATTTTTTTTAATTGCCACAATAATGCAATTAAAATCAGAAAGGTTGTTTTAGGATCACTTGTATTGATAGCTACAGAGTACATGTTAAATACTCTTAAGTTTACTTTAATCTATACAATCTGCCTGTGTTAAGAACGCTTTGTGAAATTAAAGTTAAGAAAAAAATGCCTTGTATTCTAAAATGACCGCTTCCACTGTCATTAGGAAGTTTTGTTTTCTAATACTTTTATAAGAATCTGTAAGTGCTTTTGGCTTCTCTTTGTTCAAATATGTTGACTACACATTTGTGATACCATCTCCATGCAAGTAATTGTTCAATTCCTTCTGAGTTTGTTTTATAGTGTTAGAAGCTCTGGGATGGAGAGAGCTCAGTGGGTAAGAGTGCTTGCTGTGTAAGCACGAGGATTTGGGTTTTGCTAACATCATCAATGCAAAAAGCTAGGTGTGGCTATGTGCATGCATGTAAGTGCTGTCAGGGTGGGGCGAAGACAGAATTCTTGGGCTCCTGAGTTTGTCCTTCTGTTCTGTGTTCAATGAGAGACTCTGACTCAAAAGAGTAAGGCAGATCATGACAGAATAGGATGAATAATATCATTTTCTGGAAGACACACTCACAGAACTCATGCGCGCGCGCACACACACACACACACACACACACACAGAGTTTTGTCTTTATTGTCGCTTTTGAAATCTGATATCCTTAAAAATTCCTGCCTAGATAAACGAGAAATACAACTTTATCAATCTCAATCTAGTATGTATTTTTAAATCTGCAAGTATTCTTCGACACCATTGTGACTGGTCAGCATTAACGGAAGATTGCAAGTTAATTACTGTTTTGATGGAATGGATTACTTCCCATTATCTCTACACAGGGGCACCGTGTTTTATTATAGTGTATCCTTATAATTGTCACTGGCAGTCATGGGTGATGAGCACATTCATCAGCAGAAGGACGTGTCTTTGCCATTCATGAATTAGATGAATGCATTATTTATATTTAGTCAGAGCTGTAAAATATCTTTCTATACATTTTAAGATCTAGATGCCATCTGCAAATCATTAAAGTTTGAAGCAAACTGTTAAAATATTTAGTGCTTTCTTTTGTGGGGACATTTATGTATATTGCTCCAATGGGAAGTATTTCATGTGTTATACCTGAATTTGTAAGGTATAAACTGTAGTGATAATAGATAGATATAGCAGGTGACATTTCAGCGCCTCACTCGTCTTATGTCTGTGCCATTTTAGCTATGTTGTGGTTGATGATCTTTTGTATGGAGGTATTTCTACATTGAACATTGTCATTAACGTTAAAATTCATGAACTGTTTCCATAGACGAGATTGGGAAGATATGGGGATTGTTTTGGTTTCTCCCATTCTTTTAAGCATTGTTTACATTTTTTTTTTTTTGCCTTTTGGGGGTAGCAAATTAAACTCATAATAAGGACACACAAGAAAATCAAGGTAAAAACAAATGATACCCCCCAAACCAAAAGTATTGAGTAGATTCTGAACAAAATAGAATCAGGGTAGACATTGTATTTAGATGCACCTTGTAATGCCCTGGTTATTCAAGACTCCATGAGAAGAGCGGGCTTACTCGGTGCTGGGTCCAGGTGGCAACCACTGGAGTAGCCAAATCATTTGCTTGCCCTTTAAAAAGGATTTTTAAGCAGTGGGGTTGCGAAGCCCATGGCCCATGCAATGAGCGAGCACTGATTTCCACTCTTATTTCTATCTTCTTTGCATAGCAAACTATTCAACACTTCTGTTTGGTGTTCATTAGTTACACCTCAGTGCTTCTGCACACCTGTGTGCGGGGCGCTTCTCTCTGACGTCCCCGAATTCCAGTTGCACAGGGCCTTTCTATCAGAATAGATCTCATCCTATTAAAGAGGTTGCTTTCTTTCTGCTAACAATAGAAGAAGATCAAGTATTTTTATAACTCAAAACCCATTCTTGAGGTTATTTTTGTATTGTACCTCACTGCCAAACTGACAGTTTCTGTACTTGGACAATATCCACAATCTTAACCTGAAGACCACATGCTAAATAGGACCAAGTCTGAATGAAGGTATTGCCTTGAAGTTCTCTGTTTACTGTCTAAGCCAAATGATAACATGGAAAGGGAATCGTCTCCGTCATAAAATATGCTAATTAGTTTATACCAGTTCTTGCAAGCTTAGAGTGCTCTGTTTTGCTGTTCATGTTATACTGTCAAATAAGAAGTAGAGATACTGGAAAATAGATGAGTAAAAGAAACAATCTCTGGGCAAGAAAATGAATAGTCATCAATATATGTCAAGGGATTTATAGTCAATCCAACCAAGTAAACCTGAAAACTCGAATATACAATCTAGTGATTTAATAGACATACTTCAGAAATAATATTTAAGTATATTAAGACAACCAGAAACACAGAAGTCTAATATCTCAAACAGATATATGTATGAGGTATGGTAAATGTTTTTGAACCTGAAGTTATGTACACTAGATAGTCAAGCAACCATAAAGCATTTGAAGATTTGAAATTGTATAAATATGACACTTTGGGAGTGTATATCTTTCTTCTACTGGCTGACAGCTTAGAATTAAGTTCTTGGTTTTTCTGCTTTAATAAGATTTAATGTAAGGATTATGCTCTGTCTTCTAATAAGATTGTGGCTATGATACAAACTGTGTCTCTGATAAAATCAGCACCTAGTTTTCTGTGCAAATGTTTACACATGGTTAATTCAGAGAGAGAACTCGACCCTTCTAAAAGGATGTCACTTGTATATATTGAGTTGTTTGGAGCAGAGCTAATACAGCCACACACCCACTGCTAGTCAACAACTGTGAAGAAATACTGAGGAGGTCTGTTCTTTAGCACAGTTACATGTACTGGCATTCTTAGGGGAAGACAGACATGTAAAGCCAAAGGGAAAGAAAGGATGGTATAAGGCACAGTCTTATATCAGGCCACAATGAAGTGGGTAGAAAGGTAACAGAGTCAAACTGAGTGGGTCCTACTTGAGTCAGTGCTGCTTGGCGTGGGCTGTGTTTGTGTGTTTACCTTCTGTTCCACATTCTTCCCCAGCCCCAGCTGGAAAATACAATATTTGGTGAACTCTTCTGTAAAGCAAGATATTATTTCTTAAAGCAGAAACACTACAGTGTGAAATTTGACCCAAATCAACCATGTTTCTGAATAACCAATGCCTTTCTTTGGGTGAGGGCTAGAGACTGGCCAAGGAAGTGCTGGAAATCAAGTCACACCATCTGTTCATGTGCTCTCCCGGGAATGTGTGTCCTGAAAAGCTAATTTGAAACAGGAAACTAAGAGTACTAGTTACCCAGACAGGCGGGGCATACTGTTCATGTGTGATGCTGTTTACTCTTTTGACAGCCATTCTCTTTCTCTTGTTCTGATGCTCTACTCCATCTTCTTGACATCTGGGTCTACAAAGAGGGAGTTGCTCTGAGAGAGCAACAGCGAATCGAGTCCAGAGATAGTTGTATATTTCATTTGAATCGACTGGTTTCGAGTCTCTGGTTACTTTCTTTTGGCATGTGCAACTCATCTTCCTTTAGCTTGCTAGTTGAGGGGCATTGTAAGACCAAGTATGAATGGGTCAAATATACTAAAAGATTGAAGATTAACCAATGCATAATGGGCTCCCCAGTTGAGAAAATACCTCCTTAAGATCCAATAATTATTGATGATGGCGATGCAATCTCTGGGCAGGGGCTCAGCTCTGGAGTCTATGAGAAAGCAGGCTGAGCATGCTATAGGAGCCAAGCTAGTAAGCAGCACCCTCCAGGGCTCCTGAATCAGCTTCTGCCTCCGGGTTCTTAACCCTGTTTGAGTCTCTGCCATGACATCCCTCAGAGATGGACTATTGCCTGGGGGTATGAGCTGAAACAAACCCCTTCCCCCCAAGTTGTTTCGGTTACAGTATTTCATCACAGCGATAGGAACCTAGGACACCCACCTTGCCCAGAACAGAGAAATCGTGTGTGTGTGTGTGTGTGTGTGTGTGTGTGTGTGTGTGGGTGATTGGGGAATGGTTGGGGGGGGAGAGGAATTATGGGACGTATGGTGGGGGGGGAACTGGGAAATGGGAAAAGCCTTTGGAATGTAAACATAGAATATAGAAAATAAAAATTTATAAAAAAAATAAAGGTTTTTGTTTCAAATAAATAAAATCCATGGGTCAAAGTTCCCTAGGAAGGAACTGATTCTGGGTAGGTAATTTAGAGTAAATTGGGAAGATCCTGAGGATGAGATAACACCAAGAATTTAGTGTCTATTAAAGCATCTTACAGGGAGGCAGACTCCGGCTCACTGGAGAACAACCAGAGCTGTGGATAGGGAGTCTCTGGACTATGAAGAAGGAGCAGGACTTCTCTTTCCTGATGCCGGAGGATGCTGCTGCTGTATCCTAGGCTGGACTACTCATACATCTAGATTCTCCAAACTCTGAAAATAATTCTTATTGCTATATGTAGTTATAATAAATTACTAACCGATATTTGCTTTTATTGTAAATATTATTCTTATATCCTTAGAGAAAGAAATGACCAAAAAGAGGCATCGAGTATATTAAACAAAAGAAATGTTTTTTTTTTTTGTCTTAGTTTTGGGGACATCATACTTTGAAAAAAAGTGTAAAATGTTTTAAATTTTGAGGCCAGAATTAAGATATGTCACAGAGTGACCTTTTCTATGCATTATCTTCTCTTAGGGAACAATATATTTTGTGAATGGCACAAATTCAATCTGTGGAACCATTGTTTGGTATCACAAACTATCTTGGAAAGCACATACATGTGAGTAACTCAGAGTAGATTATCACCTCTTAACCTGTCTCTTCCTGTAGGCTCACAAAGTCTACCTCGCTTTTCTAGAAGATCAACTATCTCAGTGTTGAATGCACATTATATGGGAGTTTTAATTTACTGTTAGTCTAGACAAACTCACACAGAAATCCCCATATTCTCACACCTATCCTGAAACTTTCTTTTAATCTTTTCCTACTCACAACCTTATCTACCAAGCAATTTGAAAACAATTTTATTTAACTAAGTTAGAAAAGAAAAATACTAAACGGTGCACTGTACATTGTCTGAGACAGAAATAAATTACGAATCTGAAGCTAAGTTGTGATTATTCCTGTTGTCGATTACGTCAGTCTTAGAGGAGATTTTCAATTCTTGTGATTTCCTTTCTTCATCTTATCAAGATAAACACGTGAGGTGGCAGGAAGCCTCTTATCTAGTTTGAATTGCAATGGGAGCTTTTAGATTATAAAGGTGTTCTTGCTGAATGAGTTCTGAGCACAACAACTATGAGGCAAGTTCTTCCACTATAACAGAGTCCATCGTAGGCTCAGCTGCTGTCACCGGCTTTGTAAGTCATAGACACATGAATGAGAACAGGCTTTACTTTTCCAAGGCCCTAAGCCAGAGTCACTGCTGGGCACACAGGGCGGAGGCAAGTACAATCAGCTCTTGATTTGTAAGGGAAGGGTCTTAGCATACTTATCTCTGTGAGTGATTTGGAAAAAGATACTCCCCCAAACTATGGAAAACAGTGACCAAGTCCTTAAAGTGCTACAGAGGCAATATTGTCCCCCCCCCAGAGTTAAGCATAACTCCTACTCCCACCCCGACCCCAACACTAACTGACAAGGCTTATGGGAAATCCCACGTGGAGCGTGCGGTGGCTGGGGAAATTGAGGACGCCTCCCAGGACTATTAGTCTCATTAATGAAAGAGTTTATGAATGGACTCAGAAGATAGTTTGAGGATATTCTTATGAGAGTTTAAAAGAGAAACCACAGAGTGGGCAAGCTGTAAGTTTTGGCAACTGCACAGAGAAGGGAGATGGGGCAGAGGAAGAGGGAAGTCTCTCTGAGTTAGGCATGGAGGTTTGACAGGCAGCCAAGCGGCAAAAGGGAGGTAGCTTCAGAGGACGAGTGGCGAGGTCCAAAGGCCCAAGACAAAGCACACTTAGGGTCTGACTGCAATCAAATGAAAGAGACAAAAGAAAGAAGAAATTGTCTTCTTGCGTCAAGTTTGAGAAAAGCAGGCCGACCTAACGGGGCCTTATGGTAGGTCCACAGTGATTGCACAGAAAACATGGTTTGGGGGAAGGAAAATTATGTTATCTCATCAAAAGAATATTCCTTTCATCTCTTTAGCATAACTTGAGGTGAAATAATCTTCTTGGCCAGAGGACTGTCAGGCCTGGGTACATTAAGTCTAAAGTTTTGGATAGCTTGGAATGTTAGGTCTCTAATCAAGGTTACAGGTAGATCCTGTTCCTTTGTCCAGAAGAAAGTAACTTTCTCTTAATTGGCCTCAACAGAGTTCTGCTCTACAGTAACACTTAGATGTGAAAGTTTGCTAGTTGGGCTGTGAGGAGAGGTAGGAACAGAATGAATAGGAATGTAAAGAATCATTTCTTGTTCCAGAATTGATTAGACATGGTTAAAAAAAAAAAGTGGAGACAATCATCACCTCCTACGAGAATTCTTACTGGTCATAAAATTAAAGACAGTAGAAGAAATCTATTTTTCATGTTACTTTACTCACAAGCAAAGCGTTGATGGCACATTCAGAATTTTATGAATTTGAGTGGGAAAAAGTAGCAGAATCTATGAAAAAAAGTATGCGGTAATATGTGGATTAGGTAATTGAAATCAAAGAATACTATGTAGCTGTTTCCCTGGACTCTTACTATTTATGTATCTAATTGTCATGTATTTATAAAGACAAATATTGAGGAATCGGGGTGGCCACTTAATATGTAATATTTTAACTACGGCATCTAGACACAGTTATTGAAATTCAAGGATTTCCTATAACAAGGCTCATTTAGAGTTAACCGAAAATCATGGTTGCTAAGGAAAAAAAAATTGATGCTTTGCTTATTATTAAGAGCAAATATGCAAATTGTTAGCCATTTGCTTTCTTTGAGTCAGACTTGGCAGTCCTCGTTCATGGAGAACGAACAGTGGAGACAGAAGTTCTGTTTTATCTCTAACGTGCCTTCTGCAGTTCAAGTCAAGAGCCATCCTTCAGCAAGTAGGTTACTCGGAGGTTTAGAGGATTTAGCTTGACGACCTTTTAAAATCAGTGTTTCTGTGGAGCTTTAGATGGCTTTAACAACAGTTTGGTCAATATAATGCCTTGGGAAGAAACAGGGATCTGTGATTCCTTAGTGTCCTGGGCATCTTGAGGTAGAGTGGCCTTGATATTATGGGACTAGTTTGCTCTAGCCCCACCCCCTGGGCTGCTATGCCATCTCTTGCTGCAGCGAATGTTCTCTTCAAAAGTCAAAGCTTCCTAGGAACTTTAGAGAAAGAAAAACTCAAGAGAAGGTATTTCAGACAAGAATATTTCCATTTCTTTTATGTTCAAATAAATCTTTGCATTTCTGGCTAAATTTATATGCTTAGATCTGGCCACCCTTTCTCACTGAGACTTTTTGGGTTAACAATTCTGAAAATGATTCTAAAGGACAACAGAAAGAAGCAATGGGTTGAAGCCCATCTATTTTTATCTGCCTGAGCTGGGTGTCTAGCTATTTCCTTGTCCTTAGGCTGTGTATGAGGAAATGGATAAACAGTCCAGATAAACATTATTAGGTAATGTATTTGTTCTTCCCTGTGACCTGAAGTTAAAATCCCACAGAGTGTGATGGGATGGAGACTGGAGCATTTCCTAGGACACAGTGACACTTTAGCAAGATAGTGATTGCAGGGATACTCGAGCATAAAAGCAAAACCCAAACCACAAAGCCAAACATTTTTAATCTGTCTGTGTAATATGGTATATCAGTATTTCTCATGTCACTGCTGTGTCTAGCACTACTACATGCTATATATAATATGTTATATATAAATTTTGAATTTTTATTGTCCCTCAGTGGGTTTAGTTGATTGTCTTCTAAACACAGTCAGGAAAAAATTGTTAAAATGATAATAGATAGATCTATAATTACTTGAGAATTCATAATAAGACCATTGCTGCTTTAATATGTAACACAGTAAAAATATGTTCCTTGTAAGAGCCCCTCACGGAAGACTGATAGAACTTCTATTTTATGTAGACCTGGACACCAAAGACATTTTTGGGAGTTTCCATAGCAGACAGTCTGTGGATGTTATGGTATCAGAGCTCATTCCAGCGTCACATGCAGACCAACTGGTTAAGAACTGGGTAACACAGGACACCATCTGACCCTTTCTCCTTTTGTTTCTTTTCTGTCTTCAAACTCCAGATGCTTTGTTTCACTCTGACAACCACTTCTCTTCTTCTTTATTCCATTGGCTTTAGTGGAGGTCCCCCATTGTGATCCCCAC
Organism: Apodemus agrarius; assembly: GCA_964023405.1. Taxonomy (NCBI): domain Eukaryota; kingdom Metazoa; phylum Chordata; class Mammalia; order Rodentia; family Muridae; genus Apodemus; species Apodemus agrarius. Next base: position 49,621,760 of record OZ030014.1, read on the forward strand.
TCCTCTGTCTTCTTGAGGGCTCTCTATCAGATTTGTCTTGCTCTCCCGTGTCTTCGCTTCTCTGCTCTATCAGCGGCTAAGCATGTAGAATGACACTATGAAAATAAAACTGGAATTTATCTCGATCCACATCTCCCCACAGCATTGTCTAGGTTCTTTCTTCACGTCCTAACTTGACTCCACTCGGTGTTTTGCCTGCAGCTCTTCAGGGACACTGCAGTGGGCAGGCAGAGCAGAACTGGCTTGGACTGTCAGTCTATTCACATCCAGCTGTTCAAGCTCTCTGGAATATTTGATATGGTTGACTACTTACTTCTTTCTGAAGTCCTTTGGCCCTGACTTCCATGGTAGCACTTTAATATTTGAGTGGTGTGTGTGTGTGTGTGTGTGTGTGTGTGTGTATATGCATGTGTGTCCGTGTGCATGCATATATGTGTGTGTGTGTGTGTGTGTGTGTGTGTGTGTGCATGCTGTTGTTCCTTCCCAGTATATTTTGTAGGCTCCTGCTTTTGAACTGATTTTTATAAATCAGAAAGAGAAAAAAATCAGAAAGAGAGAGAGTCAGAGACAGACAGACAGACAGACAGACAGACACACACACACACACACACACACACACACAGAGAGACAACAGCAGCTCCTTTATCCAAGGATTACATTGTCACCTAAGGATCTGTAAAGGGTAGACAGTGGTTCTAAAGTGAATGATTTATAGACACTTTTATTTAACAATTAAGAAATTGAGAGTTGACGTGTGTAAGCCATATTACAAAACAACACTGAAAACTTTGTGCCACTAATTCTAACTTGGCCTTGTGTCTGTGGTATTGTGGATGAGAACTCCTGAAAAGAAATCTGAAATAACTGAGTACATAATTACAATCAATACTGTGGAGAGATTGGACTGTTGCTGGTCCAAAGGCTTAGCTCCCCTTTCTTGGGCTAGTTTTAGCACCCTAGGCATCCCTTGTCCACCTCTGTGTTGGAACTATTGTCTTAAGATGAACAAAAACCTTTAGAATTCATTCACATAGCAGACCACTGGTCTTTACCAACCCAAATCTAAGAACACCATCAGGTAGCATCTTAAGCCATAGGAAATCTTCCCTGCTGTGCTCTACCTGCCTCTCTGATGTACCCTCCAATGTATTTTAGGCTTGCCTTGATTGGTGGCTTTCTTTGTTCTATAAAAAGTTCATGAAATTGCTTCCATATCAAAGCATGGAATTTGGGGTAGCCTAAACCCGTGTTCCTGGGTCACTCAAATAGCTCCAGAATAAACTATCTCTTCCTCCTTTTAGAATTAGAGCCATGGTTTTTGTGTTGATAGTATTGTCCGGCAAAAGTTTGACGTTTTAGTGACAGGAAGTAAGTACATTTCTATTACCGAAACAAAACAAAAACCAGGCATGTGTGTTCAAAATAGAAGCCAGGCATTGCTTTCATTGTCTATTTCTGCACACAGTCATTCACTTATTCTCATTTGTAGCCACACCAAAACAGCTGGTGCTGACATACTTGGTAATAATGGCAGTGACTGAGGCTAGCAATCAGCTAACCTTTTCACAAGAACACTTCACGAACTGGAGAGCTTTTATTATTTCTTCAACTAAGAAACAAAGGTATAGCTTTTACTCCTCAATATGCTTTCATGACTTGAGCCACAAAAGCACTTTGAGAGAATATATTGGGAGTAACATGTATCTGTGGGAACTGGTTTACAGCTGAACTTCTGGCAAAAAAAAAAAAAAAAAAAAAAAAATCAAAACCAAAAGGGAATAAAAGGCTTATTATAACTTTAGTGGTGTTGGGAAATGGTTCTAATATTTTGTCTTAATTCAGCTCCCAAAAGCCGCGCTTTCAGACGCTGAGGGTCGCTGCCCCCAGCTAGCTCTGACTGGTAATAAATAATTGCTGTACAGCTAATGGCTGGGCAGGGAGACAGAGAGAGAACTTTTAGATTGCGTGGGCAAGGGACTGAGGAGGAGAGAAAGGAATCGCCATGACTTGGAGGCAGAGATCAGATTTGAAAGCTGCAGGAGAGAAATCATCGAGCTATGTAGATAGAAAGGGAAAGTGGCCCTTAGGGCATGCGGCCCAGAAGGTAACAGGGCAACAAAGATAAAATATAGATTAGAAGGTGTTAAGCCAGGAATACTGGAGGGGAGTATGTATTATCCGCAGGGAGGTTTGGAAGTGCCAAGCCATTGAGCAAGTCAAGACTTATCAAAATTAAGCTAAAATTGTGTGTGTGTGTGTGTGTGTGTGTGTGTGTGTGTGTGTGTATGTGTGTGTACATGAGCGTGCATGTGCATTTCATTTGTTAATCCAGAGTTCTTGGGCTGGTGCAGTGCTAGGACAACCCATGAGGATCCAGAGTGGATTAACAATTCAAAGTTATATAGTGGGAAAATAGCTTCTAATGATTATGACTATTAAGCATTATTTGAATGGAATATTCAAGTTGAATGCTTAATTCTAAATACTAATAAACTGTTTAGACAAGAAATTGTAAACAGCTATGATTATACATGTTATTTAATGCAGGTAAGTGGATCACAACTTAGCATCTGGCTGTCACAGAATCTTAGATGATGCTTTTGTTGCTCAAATACCTCTCAATGTGTTTGTGTGTATGTGTGTGCGATTGTGTGTCTCTGTGTGTGTTTGAGTGTGTGTGTGTGGGTACACCCATCTGTGTGTCTGTCCATATACTTTGTATGAATGCAATTTCATGATTTTCTTTTTTTTTGTATACAAAATTTAATAAGATAAATACTAAACTGTAATTCTCTGTTAAGGCAATGCTGCCTGTGTTAGGGTGGTAAGAATGGATTTTTTTTTTCTGGTTTAATTTCTGGCTCAATCAGATCACCATTAAGGGGACCGGATCTGTAAAGAATTATTCTAGGTGATTCTATCACTCAAGCTGACAAGACTACTGTCCTGACCCAGTCTCCACCTCGATGTCTTTGTTTTGGATCATCAGACCAGACCGCTTACCTTCTACACCTCTGTGTTGGCTGAATTCTGAGCTATGCAGAGGCACTGTCTGCCGTGGGCTGTGACCACACAAGCTGAAGTTTGCCCTCTGCTTCTCTCCCTGCCCTCGTCACAAGAAGCCCCCAGGGGCTGTTAGCTTGCCAGTCCCTTTTCACCATAGGTGGGCAGCCAGAAGAATTCAACTTAAAATATCTCTAAAAGCCAACTCTCAAAGAATATGCTGTGTGCCTTTAGCAAGTGAAGATGTCTGTGGAAGCCTTCCAGACCCCGTTCGGTCTAGACTCCTTTAAGGACTCTGTTAGGTAACTAGCAGAGCTCCACAAGAACCCCTTGTGTGAAAGCGAATGAAGCGTCTCTTTGGCAGTAGGCATGAGGAACACAGCTGAAAGAGGCACACATCGTGCCCATGTTTAGGAGAGCTTCAGTTTCCATGGGGCAGGGAAGGAACGCTGCTGATTGCTATCTGAGTTTAGCTAGTCTGTGGAAAAGGCACTGTAACACACGGCAGTGAGGAGAGCAACAAAGGCAGACGGGGAAGTACACTGGAGCACAGCTATCATTTGTGGCCACATGGTAACTGGGAGAGGGCAGGCTGGGACGAATGACTTGTTTACACTGTGAAATGCTACGAAAGGACATGTCTTATGCAGAATTCCTACTCACTGGCTTAAGTAGCCTCTCCTTTCCTTATCCCTTTACTTCCCTTCCCTCCTTCTCCAACTGGAGATTGAATTTAGGGCCTCTTTGAATGTCACCCCTGAGTCTCTTTTTTACATTTTATCTTGAGACCGGTTGTCACTAAGTCTACCAAAAGGACCTTAAACTTGCAGTCCTGACATGCCTAGGGTATGAAATTCTCCTGCCTTAGCCTCCTTTTTTTTTTTTTGTTCGATATATTCTTTGTTTACATTTCAAGTGATTTTCCCTTTCCTGGATGCCCCCCTCCCCGAAAGTCCCATAAGCCCTCTTCAGCCTCCTAAACAGCTAGCTCATAGGTCCTAGCCTACCAGAGCTGGCACTCCCTCTTTTTTGAAGAGCAGCTAGAAACCATCCATCAGGCTACACTCTGGTGACATTGTACTGGGTATGGCATCTCTAAATGTTTTTCATCACGACATACATAAAACATAACATTGAGTTATCGGTACAAGGAGATAAAACTGTCCTGAGGGCTTAGTCACTTGCCTTCCTGAGTGCCAATGCATTAGAACGTCTGTTATACATTAGGGACGAACAATAAAGCTTTGCATTAGGCTCCTCTGAGTCTAACTGTATTGTTTGGTGGGCTATCTCAGTGGTTTAGGACATGGACCAACACAAAGTGGGTACTCAATATTTAACATGAGTAAGTATTAAAGGGATAGAACGCATATTTGGCAACCAACCATCTGTGCCCTGATGGAGGAAAGAGGCTCTGACAACATTTATGCTTTCAGATATCTGTTTCTAAGAACCAGCTGCATTTCAGTGATGTGATTTTCTTCTCAAGATTCCTATCTCCTATCTTGGTGGAAAAGCAGAATATGGGGGAGAAAGAGATTTTGCTCAATGATGTGTCTGTAGTCATTGTATCAGGAGTAGGTGCTTATAAGTTAATACTGTATTTGCTATATACTGCAGTCTTCTTCAGTGAAATGCAAAAAAAAAAGGGCAAAATTGTTCTGCTAATTGTAAATGACAAAGAAGGACAGCTATAAATGAACTGAGAAGCTAGTGTAAGCAAATGATGGGTCTGCATATTTCTTCTAAATGATGTCATGGCCCAGAAAGGGCAGTTTGAGAATTTATAGCATGGATTTAGTTTCATTTACAAGTCTGGAATATTGCCATATGATGGTATGTGACTAAATTAATGTAAGGGTTCCTCACTGAAAGGACAAGAAGGTAATAGACTTGTGTAGTCAAGGATAAGGCAGAACAATTTAAGAAGGATATATAGCTGATGGAGCAATGAGTATTTTTAAAGATGAGTTTGTCATCTCACACTAGGAGTCTAGATAAAATTGTTTTTTTTAAAACATCTGGAGTAGGCTCTAAGGCAGAATAAGGGAAATTCTGTGAATAGTTAGCTTTGGAATGGTATAGCTATCAAACAGTTTAATGTGTGGAAAGTTATATTGCTTTGATGTCATTTCTCTTAATACTTACCAGTTAATCCAACATATTTGTGTTTTGGCACAAGAATGTTGTTCAAGGAGGTATTGCTTTCTAAGTCAAAGTTTTAATACCAAAAGAAGCTATCATATAGCAGGGCGGTGGTGGCGCACGCCTGCAATACCAGCACTTGGGAGGCAGAGGCAGGCAGATTTCTGAGTTCCAGGCCAGCCTGGTCTACAGAGTGAGTTCCAGGACAGTCAGGGCTACACAGAGAAACCCTGTCTCAAAAAAAGAAAAGAAAAGAATCTATCACAGATCTCTACATGGCCTTCTACAAAGGTCAACCTGCTATAGAAACACAGTGTCAGTAAACATAATCTTTTAAAATTCATTGCTAAATCTTATGTATACCTACTGATTAATGATATTTTAAAAAATAAATTTTTTTTGTGGCTTCTGTACTAGATCACAGCGTGTTCCCTCAAAGTAGGTCACATGATGATGGCAGCAGAAGTCGGCCTATGAACTAGTACAAGAGGAAATATCAACCAGAAAGAGGCAAAGAAAGATGCCCTCTTTGAGTTTTTTGGTTGAAGTTGCTACTTATACATTCTTGACTTTTGAGTTTTGGGCATTTGGAACTGTGTGATAAATAAATTTCTGTTAGATCATCTGTTTGTAGCAGTTTATTGTGGAGCTATACTGTTAACAGTTGTTAACAATAAATTCTTGCATTGATGGAGACAATGAAAATGAATTAAAGATTGGTTCTAGTTGCCAAGTGACCCGGAGAGTGTTAGTTCATGTCTACTTTCCCAGCATAGTTCTTAATAGAATCCTGGTCATCCTTAGACATTTTTTAAAATGTATCTGATAATCTTAGTTTAAGCTTATGCTAAAGTATTTGTTCATCTCATTTGTGTTGCAAAATTATGTCTGGAAGGTATCGATTCTAATAGCTCCAGTAAAGCAGTAAAGATCCTGAGGAAACTTTTCTCAATTGCTTATTTATTTATTTAATTTTTCATCTTTTAAAAAGACCATTGTTTATTATTCACTCTGCCACAGAACAAATAGCTCTACATTTTATCTTTGTTGCTTCAAAGTAAATGATCAAAAGCTAACTGACATCAACAACCTTTTCAGCAAACGGATTCTAGGTCACACGTAGGGTCTGTCTGTTCAGCTTAGCTGTATGTTTTCTGCTCAAAAGCTGATGTTTCACATGGAATTCAGACTAATTAAGAAAATGTAAGACACTTTATGGGCATATCTTGTTTAGGAAGAATTTATGTATTCCATTAAGAAAATTTGAAATGTTCTCTACTTCATTAAGAAAAGTTCAACATGTAATGCTTTGTTATTTGATTTAAAACATTTGAAAATAAAATGCTTGTTTTTCTATTTGATCAAGAGAAGTTCAAATTAAGATAATCGGGTATTTGAAATGCTATCTCTCAGTTAAATATATATATATTTATATATGCATTCATACACATACAGAAATAATATTTAATAAACATAAATACATTTAATATATATTTAGCATAATATATTTATATTATATATAATATATACATATTATATATATGAACACACAGTAAATTGCATACAATCATCAAGTATTTTAAATAGCCAGGGACTTCTTTAGTTTCCTGTTTTGAACAATGGTTTGTTTCTGACTTTTAGAGCCAATGATAGCTTAAATAGTTAACTCTAGATGGCTAACTCTAGAAATCGTTAAGGGTGTTGTGTACTTCCACACAATTTCTTTCTACCTAGACACTATTTAGAGTTTGAAATAACTTATCACTAGAAGGTACTTTGTGATCTCTATGCTAGTTTGCCTTTTCACAGGTCTTATCCCATACTCAGGATATAATTTACACTCTTCAGGTACATGATAAGTCACTCATGGAATTAATAGAGGTTATAGTACATGTACAGTTTTGAATTTGTAGAGTCAAATATATGTTTGGTCTATTGAAATAGAAAAGCTGACATTACAGTTGCAGTTGACATTTATTTAGGAATAGAAATACAAGATGAATATATTCAGAAATAGGAGTATAGTGAGAGAGATAATTAAAACTCCTTACTTATGCTTTAATTGATGCTGTTTATATCAACCTATGACTTTTGGCTCTTAGAATTTGACTATTTAAATTTTTGGATCTTAGACAAGTGAGAAATGAAGTGTCTAAATTTACAACAACTTCAACCTGACTGATACAATTCATTCACCTGATTCTCTTAAAATGTTGACTTATTTCCTTCTATGTAGCTAATCTACAAACATAAGGTGTGAGTGGTAAGTGCCAAAGTTTCTTTCATACACATTAGACAGTGAGATAGACAACAGACAAAATAAATAAATGAATAAAACAAACAAACAAACAAACAAACAAGAAAACAAACTCCCCAAACTCAACATGCCAGGTTGAAATGTTATAGGAGAAGCCCAGGATGTTCAGATACTTCATAGTGGGCCTAGAGACCTATTTCAGACAGGTGTGTGTAAGGTGTAGTAAAGAACAGCTGTGAAGAGCAGGCCAGATAAGAGTCCAGGGAGTGCCCCTGATAGAGAGAGTGAAGCAAAGACACAAGGTGCTCTGTCAGAGCAGAGAAAGCCAGGTGAAAGAGGAGGAGGAGGAGGAGGAGGAGGAGGAGGAGGAGGAGGAGGAGAGAGAGAGAGAGAGAGAGAGAGAGAGAGAGAGAGAGAGAGAGAGAGAGAGAGAGAAAAGGGAGATGGATACAAAAGGAGGATGAATAGGTCAACTAAGATCCTCTCTGAGCAGATATCTAAGTATCATGAGGAGGATTTCAAGGGCAGTGGGGAAATATCTAGCATATCTTGCCAGCATGGAAAATGGATCAATGAGGGGACTCAGAGAGAACAGCAGATAAATAGGACATCAGAATTACAGCTTAGGTGATTGACATTGTCCAAGTCTTGGACATGGGTAGGAAGGGAGAAAAACAGTTATATTACGAATATATCTTAGATGACAATTGTGCATGACCCATTCATGTGTTGTAAGTGAAAGAAACAGTATTAGGTGGTGGTAACACTAATGATTCTTGTGCTTTGGCTATTAAGGCAAGAGAATCACTAGCCTGAGACCAGTACATGCTAGAGAGGGAGACTGACTGCCCTGGTTACTGTTCTATTGCTGTGACAAAATGCCATGACCAAGGGAACTTACATAAAAGGAAGTACTTAATTTAGGGCTCACAGATCCAGAGGATCAGAGCATTGTGGAGGGGAACATGACAGCAGGTATTCATGGCACTTGGGCTGTAGCTGTGAACTCACATCTGACCTACTGGGGGGGGGAGAGGGAGGGTTACCTGGCATGGCACAGACTTTCAAAACCTCAAAGCTTGCCCCCAGTGACATACCTCCTTCAACAAAGCCATACATCCTTCCCAAACAGTTCAACCAATTAGGGGCCAAGCATTCAAATGTATGAGGCTATGAGGGCTCTTTTTTTTTTTCCCATTCAAAACACCACAGAGACCCTATCTCAAAATAAAAAATATAGAAACAAATAAAAGATTAAATTTTGCTGTAAATAGCTAACTAATTCCATTTTGTATCATGGAGACTTTGAGGAGAAATATTTTAGCTTCAATACAAATATTTCAAAATCTCTTGTGATTTTTGAGAAAACACTGATAATTTTATGGTTATGGTTCAGTATGTATACAATAGAATTGTTCAAACTGGAAAGAATTTATTTTTAGTAGAGAAATAGGGGATGAAATATTTAATACTAATTAATATTAAGGAAATTACCTAGTGATATATGATATATGAAGTAGGAGAAAGAACATTGGTAATTATCTATAGGACATTTGGAGAAGCAAGTTTAAAAGGCTTGGTCAGAAACATGAAATGATGAGAACTGAGGCTATGAAGAAACATCACTGAAGTTTTTGGAAAACTTAACACCAGAAAATGAGATTCTTTAAAGAGACTAAATCTGTTGAATTCCTTCAGTTTGTGTTATGTAACACCGGTCATGTATTGGTCAAAAGATTATTGAGTAATATTATTATTTTATGATAATTTAATGCTTTTAAGGTGTCATTCTTGTATAAAGACTGCAGCACTGCACATGATAGTTAATGTATGCATATAAAACAAATATTTTTACACATATAAACATATACATAAATATACATGTTACTCTATAAACTACATATACACACACACACACACACACACACACATGTGCGAGCACGTGCACACACACACACATACATGCACACATAGCCCTCACATATACCTACACCTTTCACACCTTTGATAAGTTGGAGGGAGGTGGCAGAGATGAAGTCAGTTCCCGTTGCCATCCATGTTGAAAGCAGTAACTAGCTGCACAGGCCATGTGTAACTCTTAAACTCCACTTTAAAGGCGATTCAGATGCAAGATTGTCAAGAGAGTTATCAGGCCTCACATCCGTCTTTTCTGTGTGTTCTCAGTTTAATCTGGGGTTTCTCTTAAAGTATCAACAGTAATGTCTAAAGTCTTAGAGTTGAACATGCAGAGTTAGGGGGGAAAATGAAAGAAGCAGTCATGTGGATAATTTCAGCCTGGAAAACAATTTTGTCTGAAGGTTCAGATAATTGAGACAGAAGTATGTCTTTGCCTGGAGTGATCCCCGAGATTGCCTTACTACTCCACTTGAATCTGCAGGTACAGTCATAACCATAGGTGTTTCACCGGCTAATAGAAACTGTACCATTCAACGTGAAGAATGTGGTTTCCCGAGAGAACTAAATTGCTTAGTTCTATGCTTTTTTCTTAAAAATAAAGCATATTGGATATTTTTCATTATAAAAGCAATTCACATGGAGGTGACAATAGTAAAAATACATAGAATATAAAAGAACAAAAGAAAGAACTAAAAATTTACAGCCTAAAGAAAACTGCCAAAACATTGTGTGTGTGTGTGTGTGTGTGTGTGTGTGTGTGTGTGTGTACTTTTAGAATTTGGTCATTTTAGACTATGTACACATTGCCTAGCTCACCCTTCTTTCCCCCCTTACCCACCTCTCACATTCGGTTTTCAGAGGCTTTACCTCAGGCCATGACTGAGATCTGCTTCTAGGGAACTGAAGTGGCAGGCTCACTGTGATCAGCTTTTACACTTGCCAAGGGAGAACTATGGTTGTTAGGAAGCCACAACAGACTTTATCTGCTCAGTGCTCACTAGAGAAGATACAAGCACTTAAGTTGTCATCATTAGGACAGAATATTCTACATACTTTCAAAATCCATGAATTAAAAAGCCTCAAAAGTATGCAGAGTTATTACTAACATTAAATATATCACTTAAAAGTAAAATTATATAACATTTAGTAACAATACTAAATTGCAGTGTAACAGAAGGATAGAATATTATCCAACTAGAAAAAAAATATAAATTTCGATGGTACATCAAGGTGGATCCCAATTCCAGCACATACACACACACAGGTACACTTACACCTGAATATGCATACACATATACATACATCACATATGCTCTCAAGTATACATGTACACATGCACACACATAAACATATATACACACACCCATATACATATGCAAACACACATAAATACCTATAAATACTACAAACAAACACATATACATATCCACATATATGTACAGGATTGAATATGTACACAAATAGTATGTGAAAAATATAAAAAACTAGAAAGAGATTCATCAGGTTTAGAATAAACCTCATCATAGGTTTCAAAAATAAACCTGCTTTTACATTGAAACATATATATTAACTGAAAAATAAGTTTCAAGTAACTTATGTTGGCCTGAAAAGTAATGGTGAACTCTTTCTTATTTTAAGTATTTTACTCTTATTTATTTGTTTAGATTTAGTAGATCCAGAGATTTTCATTATTCATTAAGAATCTCTTATAATTAAAAAACCACAATATTGTGTCTCAATTTTTAAAATTCAGATCTTTGTCTGTTACCCTCACAGCCTTGTACAGAAAAAGAGTTTCTTTTGCTGGTGTGTCAAGAGGAAGATGGAGAGCAAGGGAGGGAATGAGAAAGGGGGATGGGGAAAGAGAAGAAACAGATGTTGTACTTGGAAAGTTCAAGTGTGGCTAGTGGCTTTGGAGAGTTAGAATTTCTGCCATGTTTTGAATTTCTAGAGTACTGTCAGGCTAATAATCCTGATGTAGAGCCCATTGTCTACAGTTTGGAAGAACGGCTCATCCACTGGACAGAGATGACTATTGGTGTACAGAGAAGAGGAGGTTTGCATAGCACAGGAACAGCTGTATGGAGTCTCATATACCACATGACTTTCTACCACTAACACCCTCATCATCTTTTAGGCTATAGTGTTCCAAAGAAATCAAGAGCATAGTTTGAGTTGGAAGAACCTTATGTACAATCTTTTATATAACTCTCTGAGTATTTTGTGGTACTAGGTAAAAAAATCTTACACACAAGGAATGTTTTCTGTAGTCTCTTAATATGCAAGAATACATTTTACGAATAGGATAGTATGCTAATAGACAGTCTATTTTTGCAACACTGAGAGAACTTTTTCTTGTGAATGAAATTATCTCGTGATCTGAGTTCAGAAGCTTGTTTTCCTCTTTACTTGTAGTAGGACATGAGGAAATTCCTGAATACCTTTGTAGCTGTTTTGTCGTCTCTAGAATGAAAGCAGGAAGCTCATGTTGGTCATAGAAGGACGCTTGCTGAGGTTCTGAGGTGAAGGTGAGGAACAGAAGACCTTAGCTTAGGAATGTTAAAAAGCAGAAACCTATTTTAAGATTCTTTAACATCAGGAAAAAGACCTGCAGAGATATCTGTCAACAGATGTAGTGGTGTCTATGCACAATGAAGTTTCACGCAATTAAAAAAGACAATTGACATGTGCAAAAAAAAAAAATGGATGGAACTAGAAGTCACCACGTTATGTGTAATAAGCCAATAGTACATGGTTTCTCTTATACATGGAACCGAGATTTAAAATGATATTTATGTACATATATGCATAAATATGAGTTTATGATGTGGGGAAAAGAAGGAAACTAGAAATGAGGGTCATGAGAAAGAAGGTGTAAGTTTTAATGGAGCAGGAGAAAGAGTGGGTTGTTTGAGATTGGTTCTAATGCTTTGATTCAATAGGGAAACGGTGTGTCCAAATGCTAAAGGTTCTTGTCCCCAATTGGTCTTTGATTTATCAAGAAAGATGCCAGCAGCCAGTGGTTGGGCAAAGAGAGATGGCGCAGGACCCTTAGAGTTACACAGGCTAGGATGCAGAGAGGAGGAGACAGAGAATCGCCATGACTGGGGAGAGAGAGATGAACCAGATTTAGAGCTGCAGAGGGAAGATCATCTGAAATGCAGGAGAAAAGAGAAATTTCCCCAGGAAGCGGTGCCCAGAAGCATCCTGGATAGCAAAGGACAATGGGCTTCACAGAAGGTAACAGGGCAGAAAAGTTACAAGTAGATTTAGAAGCTGTTGAGTCAGGAGTCCTGGAGAGAAAAACATGCTATCCACGGGATGCTTAGAGCTGCCAAGCCCTTGAGTAGCCAAGGCATATCAAAAATAAGCTAATGTGTGTATGTATTTCATTTGTGGATCCAAAGAGTTACTGGGCAGGTAGCAGGAAGCGCTATGGTGGGTAATACAATACAAGCGATATGAAAGTTGAAATGGAGGAGAGGAACCAGCCATGGTGAGCCGGGGAAGGCAGTGTATGAACAGAGTAACTGAACAAAATTATGATGCAAATGTATGAAAATGCTGCAATGAAACCTTTTATCCTACCCTTCTGAAAAGCAGGACCTTCCTGGAAATGTTTGTCCAGAGCTAAGGTAGGCTGGGGAGTTTGCTTGGCCTTTTCATCTTTTTCTCTCAGCATTGTGACTATAGCAAGTTATTATCCATCGTTTATGTTTGTAATATTTGTAGCAATGTCTGAGACATAGGAGGTACTCAGCCCCTTATAGCTGTTTTAAATGAAAGAGATTTTAGATGTAGGTATGCTTTGGAACATGTTGGCAGAGCATAATAAAGCATTCAGCAAGTCAAAGTGTCTGTTCTACACACCATCATTCACAGCACAAAGATGACATCCAAACTGGAGCGAGAATTTGGTAAATGAAGAGAAGCAGGGTTGTTTGATGTTAGAATAATTTACAAATCTATAAGAAGTCATGTGACATTAAGCATGGCTCAGAGTAATTAGATATCTCTCTGCACACAGACAGGGATGAACGCAGGGTACGTGGTGTGAGTGCCCAGAAGGAAGAGCTATCAAACTGCTCTGCTACCAAGTGGGACACAGAATTCTGTGATCACTTATGGACAACCTGCAGTCTACTGCCAGACTTGTCCTAGCCTTAGTCACTCTTGGATTATGTGTCACTGTTGGCTACCTGCAATTGATGGAAAGGACTCAGCTACATTCAGTAGTGGGTTCTTATAATAGCCACAAGTAGCTGATGCAATCCTTAATAGGAAGTGAAGGTTAACCAAAGTTTATAAAGTAGATAGAGACAACTTCAATTTGACAGGCTATGAAGGAGCCAAAAGTGATGGTGTCTTTCTATCTAATAAAATCATCTCTGCTCCATAAAGTCTTATTAAAGAAATAGAATTCCATCTTGGCAAAGCACATATATATCAAGTTTAGGTTGTTCTTCAAACTTTAGCCAATATTAAAAGTATAATGTGGATCATTATTAATAGTGATGACCATGACTTGAAATATAATCTAAGCTCTTAGATGCATGTGTTGTTGACTCAATATGGTCTATCATGATAGAAATTTGCTATAATAAGATAATATACTGATTCTTCTACTTAAAAATAACTATGTTTTTTAATGGTATGGTGAGATTCTATGCAGTGGGAAGAGACATGCATGATATTCATTTATTGTGGCAGTGTGTCCTAATTATTCAGCTTTCCCTTTTTATTAATAATTGAGGACTGTGAATAAAAACATACTAATATGCACCAGATGTTCAGAAAAACATAAATATCCCCACATGTCAGCACATTTTAGCAGAAAGTCAACAAATTTTTCTCTACTTCTTTTTCCTTTTTTAGTTTTTGAAACATGTTCTTTGATATGATATTTTTATCCTCATTAGGGACTTGCTTTGGCTCCTTTAATATCTGCCACAAGGGACTGTGTATTTTCAGATGTATCCAATGTGCTTCTCTCTTTTCCTGTTACTCTTTCTGCTCAGACATAGGCAGCAGTGGTCAGGGCCAAGGAGACTTCTCTCTGGCTAGAGAGAACGCTGTCCGTACATATTCTCAGCTTCTCCAATGGAAGACGGCCATGGATGAAGTTCTTCAACTTTCTGATTCAAATTTAAAATATTTTCAATGGTCACAATAACTTTTATACTGAATGGTTATTTCAAAGAGAAACACTAATAAGCTGCCAAACAGTTTTCTATATTCAACAGTATAGCAATTATACTGATGCATTTTTTTTTGTTGTTTTTTGTTTTTTTTTATTTTCTATATTCTATGTTTACATTTCAAAGGCTTTCCCCTTTCCCAGTTCCCACCCACCATAGTTCCCATAGTTCTTCTCCCCCCCACCTATTCCCCAATCATTCCCCCTCCCCCCTCGGTTTCTTTACTAAACTGGATGCAATCTTTACATGCCCAGGGTCCTCTCCTTTCTTCTTCTTGGGAATCATTTGACTTGCTATTTGTGTCTTGAGTATTTAGTGCTTCTGGGCTCATTAATATCCACTTATCAGTGATTGCATTTCATGTGCATTCTTTTGTGATTGGGTTAGCTCACTCAGGATGATATTTTCCAGGTCTAACCATTTACCTACAAATTGCATGAATTCATTATTTTTAATTGCTGAGTAGTATTCCATTGTATAAATATACCACATTTTCTGTATCCATTCCTCCTTTGAGGGATATTTGGGCTCCTTCCAATTTCTGGCTATTATAAACAAGGCTGCTATAAACATAGTGGAGCATGTGTCTTTATTGCATGTAGGGGAATCCTCTGGGTATATGCCCAGGAGTGGTATGGCAGGGTCCTCTGGAAGTGACATGCCCAATTTTCTGAGGAACCGCCAAACTGATTTCCAGAGTGGTTTTACCATTTTGCAATCCCACCAACAGTGGAGGAGTGTTCCTCTTTCTCCACATCCTCGCCAGCACTTGTTGTCTCTTGAGTTTTTAATCTTAGCCATTCTGACTGGTGTGAGGTGGAATCTCAGGGTTGTTTTGATTTGCATTTCCCTGATGACTAATGATGTTGAACATCTCTTAAGGTGTTTCTCGGCCATCCGAATTTCTTCTGGTGAAAATTCTTTGTTTAGCTCTGTGCTCCATTTTTTGATAGGGTTATTTGGTTCTTTGCGGTCTAACTTCTTGAGTTCTTTGTATATATTGGATATTAGCCCTCTGTCGGATGTGGGGTTGGTAAAGATCTTTTCCCACTTTGTTGGTTGCCGTTTTGTCCTTCGGACAGTGTCCTTTGCTTTGCAGAAACTTTGTAATTTTATGAGGTCCCATTTGTCGATTCTTGATCTTAGTGCGTACGCTATTGGTGTTCTGTTCAGGAACTTTTCCCCTGTGCCCAAGTCCTCCAGGGTCTTCCCAAGTTTCTTTTCTAATAGTTTCAGTGTGTCTGGTTTTATGTGGAGGTCCTTGATCCACTTGGAGTTGATCTTAGAGCAAAGAGATAAGAGTGGGTCAATTCGCATTCTTCTGCATGTTGACCTCCAGTTGAACCAGCACCATTTGTTGAAAAGGCTATCTTTATTCCATCGGATGGTTGTGGCTCCTTTATCAAAGATCAAGTGACCATAAGTCTGTGGGTTAATTTCAGGGTCTTCAATCCTGTTCCATTGATCTGTTTGCCTGTTGCTATACCAATACCATGCAGTTTTTAACACAATTGCTCTGTAGTACTGCTTGAAGTCAGGGATATTGATTCCCCCAGAAGTCCTTTTATTGTTGAGAATAGTTTTAGCTATCCTGGGTTTTTTGTTGCTCCAGATGAATTTGAGAATTGCTCTTTCTAGATCTATGAAGAATTGAGTTGGGATTTTGATGGGGATTGCATTGAATCTGTATATTGCTTTTGGCAAGATGGCCATTTTTACTATATTGATCCTGCCAATCCAGGAGCAAGAAATATTTTTCCATCTTCTGAGGTCTTCTTCGATTTCTTTCTTCAGGGACTTGAAGTTCCCGTTGTACAGATCTTTCGCTTGTTTGGTTAGAGTTACGCCAAGGTACTTTATGTTGTTTGTGGCTATTGTGAAGGGTGTTATTTCCCTAATTTCTTTCTCTGCCTGCTTGTCCTTTGAGTACAAGAAGGCCACTGACTTGCTTGAGTTAATTTTATAACCTGCCACTTTGCTGAAGTTGTTTATCAGCTGTAGAAGTTCTCTGGTGGAGTTTTTTGGGTCGCTTAGGTAAACTATCATATCGTCTGCAAATAATGATAGTTTCACTTCTTCCTTTCCAATTTGTATCCCTTTGACTTCCTTATGTTGTCTAATTGCTCTTGCTAGAACTTCAAGTACTATATTGAAAAGATATGGAGAGAGAGGGCAGCCTTGTCTAGTCCCTGATTTTAGTGGGAATGCTTCAAGTTTCTCTCCATTTATTTTGATGTTGGCTACTGGTTTGCTGTAGATTGCTTTTACTATGTTTAGGTATGGGCCTTGAATTCCTGCTCTTTCCAAGACTTTTAGCATGAAAGGATGCTGAATTTTGTCGAATGCTTTTTCAGCATCTAATGAGATGACCATGTGGTTTTTTTCTTTCAGTTTGTTTATGTAGTGGATTACATTGATGGATTTCCGTATATTGAACCATCCCTGCATCCCTGGGATGAAGCCTACTTGATCATGGTGGATGATCGTTTTGATATGCTCTTGGATTCGGTTAGCAAGAATTTTATTTAGTATTTTTGCATCTATATTCATCAGAGAAATTGGCCTGAAGTTCTCTTTCTTTGTTGGATCTTTTTGTGGTTTAGGTATTAGCGTAATTGTGGCTTCGAAGAATGAGTTGGGCAGTGTCCCTTCTGTCTCTATTTTGTGGAATAGTTTGGAGAGTATTGGTGTTAAGTCTTCTTTGAAGGTCTGGTAGAATTCTGCACTAAAACCATCTGGTCCCGTACTTTTTTTGGTTGGGAGGCTTTCTATAACCCCTTCTATTTCTTTAGGGGTTATGGGACTATTTAGCTGGTCTACTTGATGCTGATTTAATTTTGGTATTTGATATCTGTCTAGGAAATTGTCCATTTCCTCCAGATTCTCCAGTTGTTTTGAGTATAGGCCTTTGTAGTAGGATCTGATGATCTTTTGAATTTCCTCAGTTTCTGTTGTTATGTCTCCCTTTTCATTTCTAATTTTGTTAATTTGTATACTGTCTCTGTGTCCTTTGGTTAGTCTGGCTAAGGGTTTATCTATCTTGTTGATTTTCTCAAAGAACCAGCTCCTGGTCTTGTTGATTCTTTGTACGGTTCTCTTTGTTTCTATTTGATTGATTTCAGCCCTGAGTTTGATGATTTCTTGTCTTCTACTCCTCCTGGGTGAATTAACTTGTTTTTCTTCCAGGGCTTTAAGGTGTGCCATTAAGCTGCTAGTGTATGCTCTCTCCAGTTTCTTTTTGGATGCACTTAGAGCTATGAGTTTTCCTCTTAGCACTGCTTTCATTGTGTCCCATAGATTTGGGTAGGTTGTACCTTCATTTTCATTGAATTCTAAAAAGTCTTTGATTTCTTTTTTTATTTCTTCCTTGACCAAGGTGTCATTGAGTAGAGTATTGTTCAGTTTCCATGTGTATGTGGGCTTTCTGTTGTTTTTGTTGCTATTGAAGACCACTCTTACTCCATGGTGATCTGATAAGAGGCATGGGATTAGCTCGATCTTCTTGTATTTGTTGACATCTGTCTTGTGACCGATTATATGGTCTATTTTGGAGAAGGTACCATGCGGTGCTGAGAAAAAGGTATATTCTTTAGCTTTAGGATGAAATGTTCTATATATATCTGTTAAATCCAATTGGTCCAGAGTTTCAATTAGTTTCACTGTGTCCCTGTTTAGTTTCTGCTTTCCTGATCGGTCCATTGAGGAGAGTGGGGTGTTGAAGTCACCCACAATTATTGTGTTAGGTGTAATGTGTGCTTTAAGCTTTAGTAAGGTTTCTTTTACGAAGGAGGGTGCCCTTGCATTTGGAGCATAGATGTTCAGTATTGAGAGCTCTTCCTGGTGGATTTTCCCTTTGGCCAGCAAGAAGTGACCTTCTGAGTCTCTTTGGATGATTTTAGGTTGAAAGTCAATTTTATCTGATATTAGAATGGCTACTCCAGCTTGTTTCCTGAGACCATTTGCTTGTAAAATTGTCCTCCAGCCTTTTACTCTAAGGTAGTGTTTGTCTTTAACACTGAGATGTGTTTCCTGTATGCAGCAAAATGTAGGGTCCTGTTTCCGTATCCAGTCTGTTAATCTATGTCTTTTTATTGGGGAATTGAGTCCATTGACGTTAAGAGATATTAAGGAATAGTAATTATTACCTCCAGACATTTTTGAAATTATATTTATTTATCTTATTTATTTTTTATATTCGAGAGGTTATCTTCTTTTGGGTTTGATGAGAGGAGGTTTCTATCTTGCTTCTTCCCGGGTGTAGTTTCCCTCCTTGTCTTGGTGTTTTCCCCCTATTATCCTTTGTAGGGCTGGGTTTGTGGAGAGATATCTTGCAAATTTGGTTTTGTCATGGAATACCTTGATGTCTCCATCAATGGCAATTGAGAGTTTTGCTGGGTAAAGTAGTTTTGGCTGAAGTTTGTGTTCTCTTAGAGTTTGCATGATATCTGCCCAGGATCTTCTAGCTTTCATGGTCTCAGGTGAGAAGTCTGGTGTTATTCTGATAGGTTTTCCTTTATATGTTACTTGGCCTTTTTCTCTTGCTGCCTTTAGTATTCTTTCTTTGTTTATTACATTTGGAGTTTTGATTATTATGTGACGGGATGTATTTCTGTTCTGGTCCAGTCTGGTTGGGGTTCTATAGGCTTCTTGTATATTCATGGGCATCTCTCTCCTTAGGTTGGGGAAGTTTTCTTCCATAATTTTATAGAAGATATTAGCTGGCCCTTTAACTTGTAAATCTTCACTCTCGTCTATACCTATAATCCTTAGGTTTGGTCTTCTCATAGTGTCTTGGATTTCCTGGATGTTTTGGGTTACCACCTTTTTGCATTTAGTATTTTCTTTGACTGTTGAATCAATGGTTCCTATGTTATCTTCGGCTTCTGAGATTCTGTCTTCTATCTCTTGTATTCTATTGTTGATACTTGCGTCTATGGCCCCTGATTTCTTCCCCAGGTTTTCTATCTCCAATGTTGTCTCCCTCTGTGATTTCTTAGTTGTTTCTACTTCTGTTTTTAGTATCTGGATGGATGTGCTCAGATCTTTCGCTTGCTTGATTGTGTTTTCATGTATTTCTTTAATAGATTTTTGTGCTTCCTCTTTCATAGCTTCTACTTGTTGGCCCACGTTCTTCTGTAGTTCTTTAAGTGACTTTTGTCTTTCTTCCTTATTGTCTTCTTCTCTTTGATCCATCTTCTCCTGCATTTCTTGAAGTGATTTTTGTATTTGCCTTGTAAAGGCTTCTAACTTTTGATCCATTTTCTCCTCTATTTCTTTACGAGATTTTTCTATGTGTTCAGCTACCAGCATCCTGACCAGTGATTTTATATCCAAGTCTTGTTTTTCTGGTGTTTTAGGGTATCCAGGGATTCCTGTTGTTGGAGAACTGGGTTCAGATGCTGTCATGTTGCCTTGATTTTTGTTAGTAACGTTCCTTCGTTTTCCTTTTGCCATCTGGTTATTTCTGGTTTTAGTTGGCCTTGTTGTCAGTGGCTGGTGTTTGAATCTCCTGTGAGGCTGGGCTCACCTGTTGTTTCTCTGGGCCTTTCCAGCTGTGTCCTGGTTGCAATATGGAGGCCCGCCGCTACACCGCTGGTCTAGGGGCCGGCGAGCTGGTTGCAGAACGCAGCTTAGGTGCTCACCCGAGGGCGGGGATGTCCCACAGATCCTGGGCCTTTCCAGCTGTGTCCTGGTTGCAATATGGAGGCCCGCCGCTACACCGCTGGTCCAGGGGCCGGCGAGCTGGTTGCAGAAGCAGCCTTGGTGCTCACCAGAGGGCTCGGGGATGTCCCACAGAGCCTAGGCGGGACTTCGCCTGCTTGGCTCGGAGACCCTAGCAGATACCCCCGTGAGTGTAGCCCTGGAAGGGGTGTTTACCTGGGCCTTTCCAGCTGTGTCCTGGTTGCAATATGGAGGCCCGCCGCTACACCGCTGGTCTAGGGGCCGGCGAGCTGGTTGCAGAACGCAGCTTAGGTGCTCACCCGAGGGCGGGGGTGTCCCACAGATCCTGGGCCTTTCCAGCTGTGTCCTGGTTGCAATATGGAGGCCCGCCGCTACACCGCTGGTCCAGGGGCCGGTGAGCTGGTTGCAGAAGCAGCCTTGGTGCTCACCAGAGGGCTCGGGGATGTCCCACCTACTGATGCATTTTTAAGACAATCCTCGTTTGTTGGTTTTCTTTGACAATTGGATTTTTCTGTTTTCTTCCCTATTGCTGATAACTTACGCTTACTAAAATAGGTTTCCACCCTAAAATTCAAGCATTTCCCTTTAACTATCGTCCTCGAGGCTAGTTCTCTCAGCACCAGCCCCCATATAAATATCTTGTGTAGGAGCCAGGGTTTGCGCTGGTCTACTTATCTTAGTACCTAAAATTAAATTTTGGTGCAGGCTCTGACTGATAAACTTCAGTCAGTTCTCACTGGTACAGTTTTCTACTGGGATTCCATGAAATGGTCAGTAAAAATAATGTAAATTCATTGATTGATCTTTCCCCGTTGTGGCATAATCAGGGAGCACTAAATTATAATAAGGCAATGGGATACATATGAAATTGGAAAGACGTTAAAAGTGAGGAGTTTTTTTGTTTATTTGTTTTTGTTGTTCAACCTTTAGAACTTCATGTAAAGAAAAACAACTACCAGCCTGGATTATGTAAAAGATCTCAGACGACTTTGGTTTCCATGTCAGTATTTGGAAGGAAAGCAAGTTCTTGATAGGGAGTTGTCAAGACCTGATCTGCAAGTCCCTGTTCTTTTAGCTGGCTGATCTCCGTTTTCCTTCAAGCAGGTAGGATTTGATTTCATCAGGGCTTGGATTTGGTGTGGTTGGTCTTTGACCTGGAGTGCTGCTGCTGTTAGAGGCAGTGAAGATTTGCTCTCTCTTCTACTTCTTGACACATTGCTGCTTTATTAGTTCACTTTACTTTGATATAGAAATTGGCTAACACTATACAAAGTCTCCATTCCTTGGAATGCAGAGAGCATCTTATTTATATGTAGATGTAGCTATATGACATTTTTCAAATGCCAGACATTTGCATATGAAGGTCTCTTTCTTCCCCCTTTCAGTAAACAGTCTTTCCTATTACTTCCAAAGTAATGTTTGAAATTAAACTCCCTATAAAAGTTTGTCCTTAAAGTGTTTTAAAATGTCCAGTGGAGATTAGAAATTAAACTCCCAAACTGGAATTTGGGAGTTTTTTCTTTTTTGAGGAGTAAAAAAAAAAAATGTATCTATAATTTATGATACACATACCTATACACCTTCTGCTTGTGTAGCTTTGTACAAAAAGTTTTTTAAATTTTATTAATACAGGTAAAATTTCTTAAGAGGAAAACAGGAGGATGCTACTTTTATATGCGGAGTTCTCTAAAAACACACTCAGTTCTGCTTCTAGAGCAATGACCTCTGGTCTTCATGGAATGGTTGTAGGGTGCTGACCATGCTATATCAGGCATTTTTCTAGGTGCTGCATTTATAATAGGGACCAGGGTGGTTTTCTGGCCCTCATGGAGTTTCAATGATAACTAAAGAAGACAAGGAATAAAAGGTAAACCCCAAACGCACCAACAAAATTCTGTTCACATTAAAGACTGGGAGAAATAAAGTATGCCATTTGCAGAACGTCTGGAATGCAGGCATGGGCGACTGGGAAATCTCAAGAGGCTCACGGCAACAGTGTGAAGAGAAAGGAGGGAGCACTTTCTCCATACACAGAGACCAGCGAGGACAGAGAGTGAGCTATACACATAACTGTACAGAAAAGTAAGCTTTAGAACAAAAGGGATATTTTTAGGCATAACACTTAAAATGAAATGAGCACTTTTTTAATTCTAGAGACAAAAACCTGAAGCAGGACACAGGGGAGAAGGCAGTGACAGGAGTCTCTGAGGACCCCACCTCTGTGGGCTTCCGGGACTCACCTTTACCACCCACGGGTCCCTGTTTATTTATCTGGGGCCACCTTTGCTTTGTCTCCTCTCGACCCTTCAGCCTCAGCCTATCCTGGAGGGTCACCACATCATCATTTTCCTTTCCTCTCCTTGCAGACCCTCAGGTCCATCTCTGTGTTGATGTATCCAAAGGGACACGTCAGGCATGGTTCATCATTTTGACCACACACAGGCATTCGTATCTAGACAGCGAATCTGGTAAACATACACATCCTAAGTCCACCTAAAATATATTTCCTTCTCCGTCATCATCAA
This sequence comes from Apodemus agrarius, assembly GCA_964023405.1. Taxonomy (NCBI): domain Eukaryota; kingdom Metazoa; phylum Chordata; class Mammalia; order Rodentia; family Muridae; genus Apodemus; species Apodemus agrarius. The sequence goes on from OZ030014.1 coordinate 49,644,487, forward strand.
CACATCCCATCCTCTTTATTCCACGGCTTTCCTCATCTGCCTTGCCATGTGCTCTTTTCTTCCCTCTGCTAGGTTGGTTTTCCTTTTTTTTTTTTTTTAAGTATGACATTATTTAATAAGAGCTCAAATTATAGCCCCCTAGCAAAGAATACGTTTTCACACCACACTCATTACAATTAAGGAAGGAGCTTGGCTGACCTATAAACCACCATTTCCCCTTAGCTTTATTTCACCCTCTCTTCTCCAGGCCATGTCACCCAGCCACCAAACCCTGTCTGCCACCTTCACAATGTTCTTTTCTCTTCTCTGCCAGGTAAACCTGGTCCTGACCAAACCCAAACCCAACACCAAAACATAACACAAAGCAAGTCAACTTTTTGCCCCCCCTTTTTTTTCTTTTTTTTTTCTTTTTTTCTTTTTTGGTTTTTTGAGATAGGGATTGTCTGTGTAGCCCTAGCTGTCCTGGAACTCACTCTGTAGACCAGGCTGGCCTCGAACTCAGAAATCTGCCTGCCTCTGCCTCCCAAGTGCTGGGATTACAGGTGTGCGCCACCACCGCCGCCCGGCTTTTTTTGGCCCTTCTTACTGGCAGTCATGCTCCTCCACTGGTCTCCTCAGTTCTGCTACGTCAGTCTGAGCTGCACATCCTCACTTCTAAGACACTTGTGGATTGTGTACTCTCAAGGTAGATTCAGAAGGGGCAAGGCAGCATGCTGTCTAAATGCAGGGTAAACAGAAATTCCTGTGATCCTATTTCTTTAATCATTTATTTATTATATGTCAGAGAAACCATTTGCATAATTGTGCTTTAGTATATGAGTATTTATTAGTGTTGTATGAGATTCTGAATTTGAGGATAACAAGAGGCTTAGGCGTCTGTTCCTTGGACATTCTTATTTTTTATAAAGCCAAAACAAATATTTTCAGTCTTAATGATAAACTGACCAATCCTCCTAAGACCCTCACTAATGAGGGTCCAGAGGTGTAGCTAAACTGTAGACACACATAGGCCTAGGTTGGATTGCTACAACTCATTTAAACCTTCTCCAATGTTCTCATTAACACAGATGAGACATTAACACAAAAGCTAAGAAAGTTACAATTTCTTTAAGACATTTATCTTCCTTATGAGTAGATTTTGTAGCTCTTGGGTCCTGTTGTTGTATCTGTTGCTTCATCGTCCTCGACATCAACAGTTACAAAATAGGCAGCTTACTTCATGGGTGTCACAGTTAAACTCACTCCACTTGGTAGTGGCTGAAAACAGCTGGTACTCCTCCAAGCCTGGAGCTTATCACTTTGGTGAGCTCAGGCTAGCGACAGGGCTGTTCTGCTTATTTTCGTGATTGCGCATCTCAGAGAAGGGCACAATTATTAAGGATAGAACATTTCATTCTGTGGCTTTATATGCGCCACGAATTTGCATAACAATAGGAAGATAGACTCCTGAAACAAATATTGGAGCTCTTTTGACATCTACACTTTGCAGATAAAAAAAACAAAAAACAAAAAACAAAACAAAACAAAACAAAACAACAACAACAACAACAAAAACTAAGACTCATGGAGCTAAACATCCAGGGGAAGAGCCAGCAGCACAGTCTCCCTGAGCATCACTGCAGGGCAGCGGCTAGAATCACTGAAGTTCTGGAATTTTCCCACCTATGGTGAGATGCCCTCACTGCTCAGAGATCGGAATGTATTTGCTAAGCTGTTTTAGGAGCTGTGGCGGTTGTGCTGAGTGACAGCTGAGATAAACCATCATGAGCTCTTGGTGCGGCATCGGAATTTTTATCAGCCTTTGTACTTACAGTCTTAACTAGTGCCTAGTATGTTTCTAGGTATTCAGAACTGGCAGCTTTTTATCAGAACAGTAATCGTTGACTTCCTAACTTCTGAAGGTTTGTTTCGTTTGTAAGCTGTGATTTAACCTCCTGGAATCACGGTATGAGATTTATAATAAAATTCACTAAAAATACAATTCATTGAATAAGAAAACAGACGGAAGTAGAAATTTTGGAAGGCCACAGGGACCTGGAATGTCTGCCTTTTTTTTTTTTTTTTCTTAGACGTGAGCCATAGTAATTTCTTGGGGGAAACTCTGGCTGCTGTCTCACCCACTTCTGACAATTTTGAAACATCTTCTGCTCTCGTGCTCTGAAAACCACAAGGAGGAGATGGCCAGTAACGGTCACTGGTAGGTCTGCATAACATGACAAATTGGATGAACTGACAGGAAGGTGATGAATAATGTTAACGTGACCCTAAAAATAGTGAAGCAATGTTTGCGCATTGACACTTCTCTAAAGGCAGACGGATATGCATGACCTGAGCTCTCAGACAGGTGTCAGGGAGATTGATGGGTGGTGTGAGGATGATCATTTTCTTGGCAGTGTTGCAGCAGACAGTCTGCATGATTAATGACGCATCTTAGTCTTTTATGTTTTCCACCTAGGGCAAAAAGGGAATGTGAACCTTTGTCATTCCCTGGAATGTAAGACTCCTGCCTGAAGGGTAAGACGAGAGAATGTTACATAGCTGAAAGTACCATGCTTGTTTGCTAGGTTGAAAGACAGATGTAAAAAAATCCTCATGATCTCGACACATAAAACAGCTGTGCCTGGTGCCTGATCAGATCTGGCTTCTTCCTGAAGGGCTCCACCCAGGGCACAAGAGCTTGCACCCCCTGCAGTATCGAGTGCAGTGTGCTTGGGTTCTGACAAGAGCAAGAGTACATACACTGTGTCTTTGGGATGCATCTGCACACATGCACACTTGGGATGAATATTAAGAACCGCTCAAAGGAAACAGAACAGGACTAAGGCAGGAAGCAAGAGGTGAGATCATCTGCCTAATGTTTATATTCATTTCAGGTTCTCAGAGACAATTTTCTGATTCAAATCAATTCAATATTGTTTCTAAATGCTGAATCTAGTGAGAAAGAGCTTTTCTTTCCTAAGAATAATACTGTTTGCTCAGGTTTTTAAAATGTCACATGCAGCAGTGAACGAACTATGCTATTTCAGAGCTCAAAATTAAATCCAAAGTCTAATAATAGTCTCTGGATGTATTCTGCTAAACCCTAGGTAGCCAGCCCATTTACTGAAAATATTATGGTGGGTAATGGTAACATAGGCTATGGAAATAAGCTACCAATGTGTGTTTTCTTTTCTTTTTCTTTATGTTTTCTTTTAAACAAACAAAGGTACCCTTGGAATTCAATTGTCCATGGACAATATTTAAAATGAAAAAGTATATTCATTTTGTATTCAAAGATTAGGTTATCAAGAAAACTTAATCTATCTAAAGCCATTTAAAAAATAGGACAAAGTCTCAGTTATATTCTGGGAAAGAGGTAGAAAGTAATTTTGTGAACATTAGTGACAGGCTGATTATTACTTTATTTTTCATTCATGAAGACTGGTGGGTTCAATAGGAATGGTTCTCATCCTGGTCACTAGTTGGTGGAACTGGTTGGGAAGCATTAGGAAGCGTGGCTTTGTTGGAGAAGTTATGTTGCTGGATGCAGACTTTGAGGTTTCCAAAGCCCATACTGGTCACAGTTACTTCTCTCTATCGTGTGGTAAGTTATGTCTTAAGATGTGAGCTCTCAGCTACCATTCTACCACCATGCTCCCCACCAGGATGGCCATAGACTCACCCTCTGAAACTGTAAGCTCAAAATAAACTCTTCTATGAATGGCTTTGGTCATGGTGTCTTATCACAGTAATAGAAAAGCAATAAAGACACTAAGAGAAAGGAAGAGATTTTGAACTTAAAATTTCTCTTTGAAAACGCTAGAATGCGAATTGACCCACTCTTATCACTACGATCAACTCCAAGTGGATCAAGGACCTCCACATAAAGCCAGACACACTGAAAGTAATAGAAAAGAAACTGGGGAAGACCCTAGAGGACATGGGCATGGGGGAAAGTTCCTGAACAGAACACCAATAGCTTATGTTCTAAGATCAAGAATTGACAAATGGGACCTCATAAAATTACAAAGTTTCTGTAAGTCAAAGAACACTGTTAGAAGGACAAAATGGCAACCAACAAACTGGGGAAAGATCTTCACCAACCCCACATCCGACAGAGGGCTAATATCCAATATATACAAAGAACTCAAGAAGTTAGATCACAAAGAACCAAATAACCCTATTAGAAAATGGGGTACAGAGCTAAACAAAGAATTTTTACCTGAAGAAATTTGGATGGCTGAGAAGCACCTTAAGAGATGTTCAGCATCATTAGTCATCAGGGAAATGCAAATCAAAACAACCCTGAGATTTCACCTCACACCAGTCAGAATGGCTAAGATTAAAAACTAAAGGGACAACAGGTGCTGGCGAGGATGTGGAGAAAGAGGAACACTCTTCCACTGTTGGTGGGATTGCAAGATGGTACAACTGCTCTGGAAATCATTCTAGCAGTTCCTCAGAAAACTGGGCATGACACTTCCAGAGGATCCTGTCATAACACTCCTGGGCATATACACAGAGGATTCCCCTACATGCAATAAAGACACATGCTCCACTATATTCATAGCAGCCTTATTTATAATAGCCAGAAGCTGGAAGGAGCCCAGGTGTCCCTCAAAGGAGAAATGGATACAGAAAATGTGGTATATTTATATAATGGAATACTACTCAGCAATTAAAAATAATGAATTCATGCAAAAGGCAAATGGTTGGATCTGGAAAATATCATCCTACGTGAGTTAACTCAATCACAAAAGAATACACATGAAATGCAATCACTGATAAGTGGATATTAATGAGCCCAGAAGCTCTGAATACTCAAGACACAATTAGCAAATCAAAAGATTCCCAAGAAGAAGGAAGGAGAGGACCCTGGTCCCAAAAAGACTGTATCCAGTTTTGTAGGAGAGTACCAGAACAGAGAAATGGTAGGGGGATGATTGGGGAATGGGGAGGTGAGGGGGAATAGGACTTATGGGACAAATGGTGAGGGGGGAACTGGGAAAGGGGAAAGCCTTTGGAATGTAAACAAAGAATATAGAAAATAAAAATAAAAAAAAAAAGAAAATGGAGTACATTGAATAGTGTTGTAAGAGGAAATCAAGACACAATGTATACAGGTATAAATTTCAAATGATTAAAAAAGTTAAGCACAAAAAAAAAAGAGAGAAAATGCTAGAAAGGCTTATGTAATTTCTCTTAATTGTAAAAATCTTTCAACAAAATCCAGTATCTTGAATTGTGGGAGTGAAGAGTTCTGTGTTATCTGGAATATGCTCTTAACATCTTTAGTTTTAGAACTTGACTTGGCATGTGATTACACGAAGATTCTCTAATCATTGTTTTCTCATTGCCTAGCAATATTGCTTTCAGCTAGTATACTTTTGCTCAGCTTGTGAAACACTCCATGCATGCTGAGAAAGTGCTGGCTTTCATCTCTTTGTCACAATATAAACATTTTACCGTAAACAACTCTCACTGCTCTGGAAGACCAAGTCTGAATGAAACTAAAGCCAATGGATAGGAAGCAGAATTACCCAGAGTATAAATTCTGAATTGATACACAATAAAGAGACGTTAATGATTAACAGATTTACCATCTAATTTTTATGTTATCCAATTAATATTCTGATACACTGAAATGGCAATCTACAACTAAAAAAATCTTCAGTAGAAATATTGTTATAACTGGATCAAATTTTACTATGCAACTTAGGGAATTACTTCTCTCTAGAAGTTAATCCAAATTCTGGAGCCACTGTAAGATCAGCAGCATGCACATCCAAACGGGTCAATAATCCCTGCAGAGAAACTCTCCTTATATAAACGGGCAGGAAATACATGATCCTCATTTCCAAAATTCTTCAAGGGCTTCCAGATATTATGAGGTTTTTTTTTTTTTTTTTAAAGTAGGTTTCAAATATAGGTCTTTTGAAAACTAGTATTGTGTGCTATGCATAAGAAAACCGTCCTAGCAGATAGCAGCCAGTTACATAGAGACTAACATTCGGTGGCTGGCCTTGAACTTGAGATCCTCCTGCCTCCACCTCCTGCAGCAAATCCTACCAGCATGTGCTACCACAACCAGCAGGATATAGATTTTATTATTTACCTGCCTGTGCCAGAAAGATTTCCTTCAATTTTCTTTTAAATTACTTAAATGTTTTTGAGAAAGAGTCTTATAGAGCCTTGGCTAGCTTCAAATTCTCCCTGTACCTATGGATAACTTTGAACTTTTGGCTTTTCCCTCTCTACTTTCTGTTGCACTGGGTGTTGAATCCAGGGCTTCATGCAAGCTGGGTGTAATTTTAGTTTAATTGTCATTTTGCAAAATCTTGAGTTACCTGGGAGACGGGCCACAGGGCATGCCTGTGGAGGATTTTATGGCTTGAGTGCTATTGGGAGACCCATCCTAATTGTGAAAGAGACCATGCCCTGTGGATTGGTGGGGGAGGGGGGAATCCTGTCCCATAAAGTGGAGAAAGCAAACCGAGCAATAGGAAAAACAGCAAACTCTGCCCTCCCTTTCCTGACTGAGTGAATACCAAGGGCTTCAGGCTCCTGCTGTCTTGATCTCATCATGAAAGGCTGCTTGAACTGTGACCTAAATTCTTTCTCCCTTAAGTTGCTTCGGTTGGTCAGAGTACCTTCTCTTAGCAACAGGAAGGGCAACAGGTAAGTGATTTAATGGCGCAGCTACACGCCCAAGTCCATTGATGCTTTCTGCATTGTACGAAACTCTTAAGGGGGACAAAATTGAGACAAAACCCAAAGGATGGCATGAATATTTCAAAACACAAGTTTTCTCAGGCAACTTATTTACCGGCTCTTCCTAGAGATTTCTCTCCAGTAGCAAGAACAATGTAGTGCACAGTAAAGAGCAGGTAGCAGTATATTCTCCGACGGAAAAATAACATTACTGAGAAAGTTAGTTATTTGTTGCTATGCTAAAGTAATTACTGTAGCAGAGACTGCCTCATTTATCATTTCCTGTTGTCTTTGCTATTTTCTCAAGTTGTCTTTGTAAACAAATACCCTCATTGTCCTTGCTGCAAAACCAATAACTTTATTTCACTAGGTAAGACTCAGCAGGGTTTGTTCCCAGAGATGGATCGGATCCTCATCTGTCTCTGGGAACCACCTGACAGGATTGCACATTTGTATCCTTCCTTGGAGGAGTTGGCACAGGGTCGTTGAGCCGTAATCAGTTAGAGACATAGTTTTAAGGTCCCTTCTCTTCTACCGCAGGAGTTCCCGTCAAAGTTTGTGTTCTAACACAGTCGGACACTCTGTTCCATGAACATCACAACAACTTCAAGTTTTAAAGGATTTCCGTTGAACGCTTCAATAGCATTCAGCTAGCTAGCAGTATTTAAATCTATTTCTGTGAACCAACTGTTACAAAAACTTATAATGAGAATGGGCCTAGATAATAAAAGGAAGCTTTGAAAGGAAGCTGCCTCCTCGAAGAACATCAGTTAAAAAAAAAAGAAAATCTTTAAAACAGGCAATGTTTGGTTCAGTGATTTAGTCTGAGTTTGTATAAAACATCTAATGTAAGCAGAAATATGTCAGAGCTTTGAACAGGAGCAAAACAGAGCCCCAAGTTATGAGAACCCTAACTGAATAGATAAGAGACCCAATTAGGTAGACGAGGCTCCCAGTAGTATAAAAAGTACAAGGCTCCTCGAAAGCATAACTTCCCTCTTAGGAGATGAGACTCTTTCATTCTTATAAGTTTGAGAAGAGACAGATCCCCATTTTACTTATGGAACTTTAACAATTCTAGTATGACTCAACTCTTATTTTAAAAACAAATATATGTATTTGAAACAGAGAGATGACAAGAACCTTGATACACCAGTGGTCCTTGCTGGCTGATTGTATCTCCTTCTGGGAAACAGAATTGGGTTATCACCTGATTTCTACGCATGATTCTCACAGTTCGTAGCTGCAAAGGGCAGTTTTAAGCCTTAGGACAATTGGTGTTTTGAAATGAAGTCAATAGTTTATATTCTGCTATGCCAAGCTCTTTCCCCTATAAAATTCGCTTGGTAAGTCATTTGCTCTAAAATTCAAATGAAATTAAAAAATAAATATAATTATCCACATCATTGGAGAATAGTCTCTGGGAGAGTCCAAAAACAACAGACAGTGCATATAATTTGTAGTTTGTTTTGGAATGAATTGAGTGAGTCTATTTCACTGGTACATTTACTAATGATGATGATGTTGATGATGATGATGATGATGATGATGATGATGATGATGATGGTACTAATCCTGATTGTAATGAAGATAATCGTTTCCTAAGACAATATTACAATTAGCTTTTTCCTGAGCATTTATCAATTCATGGAGGAGGTAAGGAGCTGAGAAGCATTTAAAGTTGTAGAAAACATAGTTTCAATATCGACATACAATTCTTTTATTTCACATTCATGGGTAAGAATTAATGGTTTTCAAGCATTGTTGATGGGATGCCTTGATAACTGTTGATGGTTCTTTCTATAGAAGATAAGTGGCAGCTTATTTTAAGTGCTTTGTTAATAAGTTTCTGTTCTCTGCCTGTTGGTTGTCCTCATGTCTCCACAGAAGAAGTAACCAATACCAAGCAAACACGTACAATAGTGTGGAGTGTGTAAGGGGACAGAGGTGTGGGGACATGAGGGAAAGTTTTCCAAAGGTTACTTCAGTTCTTGGGCTCTTTAGTTAAACCTGGATTGAACCCAGTGGTACAAGAGTGTAGAATAGATTCAGGGCATAGGGCCGACCAAGCTGCTGCCGTGAACCTAGATGGGTGCTCCCCTACAAAGCACTAATAGTGTGATCCTTCTGGAATATTTCATTTCTGGAGAAAAAAAATGGAGATTATCATCAGTCTTCACTTAAGTGGAACGTTCCAAACATAAGACACCCAGCTTTGGACTTCTGAAAATGTAATTTTTAAGAAAAGTATAACACTAGGGGATTTTTTAATAAGTTGCCTAGGAAATGCTGTCTAGAAATGTTTTGTAACTCTACCACATATTAATGATGCAGTAACAGCCCCGTGCAGAGTCCCGCATCTCAGTATTTGTGGGATAATATCTGACATGCTTTTCTGTTCTATGTGACTAAGTAGTAGCAAGTTCATGTTCATGAAGATTGTGTTAACAAAAATGCTAAGGATTGTTTTTACAAAACCCCCAAATATTAAACTTTCTTTCTAAACATATTCATTTTACTTTGTTATTAGTCAAAATTCTTTTGGTTTGTTAGTTTTAAAAATAACAATTTTAGTAATAGCTTTTTGTAAAACCTTTGGAGGTCTCATAACACAGAAGGGCCTGTCCTCAGTACAGCTTGAGGTCTACAGTGAGCAATTCTATGGAGACTGTGAGTGGACGCTTCTAGAGAGCCCCAGGATTGCTCCATGTTTGTCTAGGAGAATAAGTTTCCTGGATGGGGCCTAACAGAAACCCAGAGAGAGGAGCTCACAGATTGTTCTAGCCTTGGGCATGTTCTATTGACACTGATTTGAAGGCAAACGTGCTCCTATTGCCTAGATGATTGTACCACAATCCTTAGCTTCGTGTCTTGAACAGCTACAGACTCAGAGAGTAGCCTCATTTCTGTTGGGACTTCCACCTAATCTGTATAATTAGTTAGCCAAGGGAAGCCCTGTAGGTGATTGCAAACCAGTGTGGAGACATTAAAACTTTGGCTAATGTGACTTAACTCTTAGAGAGTTCAGGGTTTAGATTTCTGAGTCTGCAAGTGTGATAGCCCTGCCTGCCTTCCATAAAGGTAGTCACAATCCTGCCCCAGTTACCAGTCTCCAAGAACATTGTGTGCTGCCCTCTTGGTTCAGTGTTTCACAAGGCCTATCATTCTGGTCCCAACATCCACTTCCCAGAACTGCGCTATGCTTATTCCCCAGTTTTGCACCTCAGGGCTCAGAGATAGTGTTCTAGACAAGGTAGTCCTCCTTACAGCTTCTAGGGAATTTCATCATCCCTTTCCCCAATTCAGCGCTGCTTCCCCACATTCTCTATGCCTGGAGTTTGACTCCTCTCGATCATATTTGATTTCAAACTAAGTGTGTATATAGTTGTGTGTATGTGTGTGTGTGTGTGTGTGTGTGTGTGTGTCTGTGTTTACATGAACAAGTGGTGGAAACAAGCTATTTCCATGACACAGTATTTGAAAACGCTGGTTCTATGAGAGACTTACTTTTACATGTATTTAAAAACACCTCGGAGTGATTCTGTTTGCATATGGTCAAAGCACCAAGCTATGATGGATGCATTTCTAATGCACTGGTTGAGGTGGGCACCCATGTTGGGGGTCTAGCCAACACATTCAGGAAAGATTCAGGGCGCTCTCAGCATGTTTTTAAACAGTATGAATTTTATGGGAAACAATTTCTTTTTTTTTTTCAATTAAACTTTTTCAAGGTATTGGGATGTGTCTATTGTTCCAGGACCATGCATTAAATTCCTACCAGTGCTGCTCCTCCTAGCAGGATAAGCAACAGCAGGGGTGGAGGTGCTAAGGGTGAATTTGGGAGGAGCACTATGGCATTTTCACTGACAATAGGAGGACATTTGAGTTCAGAGATGTCTTTCTGCTGTGTTACCAGTGCTAGATAGGGCTGTCTTTTCTTTCTGATCATCCTGTTGAAAACATTTATTTTTCCTTCAGGATGTGTGCACATGTGTGCACATGTGAGCACAGACATCTGTTTGTGAACAACGTTTTATATCAACAGGGATATACTATATACTATGTTCTTGTAAGTTTTTCTTGGTCACGCATTCCATGTGTTTTTTTTTAATTAATAAATGCACAGGTCTTTTAAACACATACCTTGAATTATAAACAACTAATTTTTACAGTCAAATTGATATCATAATTTTCAATTCTGTCATATTTAGATCATCTTATAAAAGTGTTATATACATCTAAGTTCATAATGATCGTGTAATCATATTAAGTTATTGAAGTATTCAGAAAACCAAAAAAAATGGCTGTGTGAAATTTAAATATATTATTGTACTGACAGTGTAGACCTAAGTGATTGAGAAATATTATTTTAATATTTGTTAGTTGAAAAGTTGGCCAAAGGCTTTTGCAACAGTTGTTGAATGACTTGAACAGGAATGGTTATGCAAGCCTACTGTGCTTAAGTTCATAGATGGTGAATTTGCATTTAAAGCTTGGACACAGGCCATATTATGAAAAACGGACCATAAAAACAAATTCATTTTCACTTTCAGACTGAAACAAAAGACTAAGACCAGCTATCTCATTAATTTCTGGTTAGCAGCTTATATAATGTCTTTTAACGCAAAATATACGTGTTTGGATTTTGGGCATGATGGAAATATGTTGTTTTCATCATTTCCATTGCACAGACAGATAAACAGGATCAGGAAAGTCAGAGTCAGCTCAAGTTTAATAACCGAGCACGGCACGACCAGTGCACAAACTCAGTTCTCCTTGATTTTACAGCAAAACCCACCAAAACAGCCGCCCTACATTCGTGGAAGAGAAAGGTCGATGGAGAGGTAACACCTTCAGGTGGGAAAACTGATTCAGAAACAGGCATTGCAAACAGGGAATGTGCACATAAATAGTGCACATAAATAGTGCAGAATGCATTTACGAACTGGGGCATAAACACAGTTGGCTAGAGTGTCTCTTAGGACCCAAGGCAACTTTTCAGCCCAAGCCTTCATCCGTATTGCAAATACTGCTTCTTTATCTATAGCCATGGACATAACATAAGATTACAGGTGACCGGCTACATTATTTTCCAGAGGAAATAACGAAAGCATAGAGCTCAAGAAAGCAGGAACATTATGAGTCAGAGTTCGCAGGCTTTTAGAGACTTGCTGCAGTCTTACTCTGAGTCCCAGAGGGGAACATACTTGAATTGAGACGTTCTTTCCCACCTCAGAAATCTTGACATGTAACTTCATTTCCCGGGCTTAAATATTCTAGGATCGTCTAGTGGCAAACGTTTTTATTTGTTTCAGTGCTGATACCAATATTTGTGCTACAAGCTGCTGCCTACATTTTCTGCTATTTATTTCCTACAGATCTGGTTATTGGCCCAGATATAACATGTTTTCCAGAAAAGTGTTCTTTGTGTTCATGAACAAATGGAAAAATGCTTCCATTTTAAATGTAGATTTTTTTTTTGCCACATGACTGAATTAATTCATGTTACAAATATGACATGAAACCACTTGATATTTCCGCCTTTAGACCTGGAGTAGAGGAGCCATGGAGGCAAATATTTAACAAATCAAGTAACTGCCCCATTTGCACAGGTAGGTGGACAAAATTAAAACACTCTGGCCAGTTCCAGGCCAGCCATTTATAACTTTTTGAGCCTCCTGGGTATTACTCCTAGCATTTGTAACCTTGTTTTATAGGCTGACATTAAAAAAAAAGGGGGGGTAATGTAAATGAATCTTTGTAAACTTCAAATTATCGCAGAGAAGCTGGGAATTTTTTTTTAATCAGTGGGAGATTTATTGGTACATTACTCAGGATTCTCTGCTGCGCAAAGAAACAGGAAACAAGAGAAGGGTTGTGTGTGCCTGTGAGTGTGTATGTGTTTGTGCACACCTGCATATCTGTTTGTGCATATGTACGTATATTTATGTGTGCATACCTATTAATGTGTGCAGGCATGTGGAGACTGAAGGACAACCTCTCCAGTGGTTCAGGAGAAATTGGCCAGCTTGTTTTCTTGAGACAGCGTCTCTTGTTGGGCTCACCAAGTAGGCTAGGCTGGTTGCTTGGTCAGTGAGCCTGAGGGACTTAGGGATCCTCCCATCTGTGCGTCTCCAGAGCTGAGATTACTACTACACGTCTACTTTTGTCTACACAGCTTCTGAGAATCAACTACATGCACGTCATCAAATTTGCAACGTGAACGCTTTACTGACTTAGTCTTCACCTCAGCTTGTGGGGGGATATTTTAAATTCAAAGGAAATAGCACTTAGGGATGGAGAGGGGGTATGGACAGATGATTTCAGAGCAGCCTCAACAGCACAGCAAACCGCTCTTGAATTGGACACTCTTAAAGGGTTAAGTTCAGGGTGTAGCGTCCATTGTCCCAGCTCCAGAGTTTAGGCAGATAAACTTTTCTGGGGTCTCTAGCTGCTCACACTTGCTGGCTTCTGCAATTAACGGTGCTGTCTTGAACCTCAGCTCTGCCACATAATCTCTTTCACTTAAACTCTTTGAACTTCCATTTCTCACCTGTCAGATCCTTCTAATACCTCTTCACATTTCCGTTGTGAAGACCGGAGGAGACAACATGTGTGGAAAGGCTTTGTAAATTGCGATGGCTCCCACAAAGAACAACTTATTTGGCAATTCACTTAGACTACGCTGATACCCTTTTAGGATGTCAGTTTCTTCTTTGTGTGGAAAATGGGTTGACGGGATACTAATAGGCTGGAGAGGATTTGGCTTGTAAGTCTGGATTCTCTCTTCCACATTTCAGACTTGTGCATGATATCTCAATTATTGTTTAAAGAGAAGCACATCTCTAAAAGAAATGTTTCCTAACACATAAGACTTCCCAAAGCAACCAGAGATGGCGAATTACTACAAAGCAACTCTCAGGGCGATAGGTAGATTCTGCTTAGTTCTAGACCCAGAGGATGGAGGCCCTGGTTTTTCTGAAGGCACAATGATCCTGGGACTTTCCTTTCTCATTGACCAACATGAAAACCAGGGGACTTCCTCCAGGCACGTGCACACTGTCACCGAGCAGTGTCTATCCAACCCAGGTTCTGCCTGTCCTTATAGATTCTATCAGTTTCTTCCTGTGATATTAATCCCTCCCAATTTTGGAATATTCATGAATGGAACTCATTACTTCAGTCAGTCTCAAACACTGTACCATTGAGATGTACATATCTTACTTTATGTGTGCTAGAATTTTATAAAAAAATTATTCAAAAATCCTCAGCTATACAGAAAGCTTCTTGGGATATTTTATAAATATCATGGTTGAAGAGTCTATCCATTTATGTTTCCTAGTTATGGTTCATAAAAAGATCTGTGCTAAATATTTCGCATATAATTTAGCAAAGTTAACTTTCTCTTTGGTCTCCAAAATTATTTTTATTCATTTTTTCCAGATAATGAAGACCCAGGTTCCTTTCACAGACGACTGAGCCTTCTGTGCTGCTTTCTGTAGAGTCTGGGACAGCATTGCTGCATAGCAGGACCTTCCGGATATTTGTGAAATAAACCGATTCAACCATAATTTCTTTCTTATACTGGTTGCAAGGAAGCTTAGGGCTAAGTGCTTTAACAGTAATAGCCACACTCAGGATGCATTTCTTTCCTCTAAAAGTTCTGCTTTTCATGTTTCCAATCTCTGTTTAAAGATCCTCATTGACTATAGTTTAATTATAAAAACATCGCAAATCCTTTTGGAAACTGGTAAAGGATACCACAAAATAAAATACATTTTATTTTTTAGATGATAAGAACTGAAGTAGTTGAAATTTATGGGTTTTTCTGAACATATAACAAGCTATAAAATTAAGTACATTTTCACTGGAAAAAATATGTGACCATGTTTTCCAAGGCTTTATGAGACTCTTAGCCAGACAGAAACCTATCAGAAGACACATATATAGAACCACATTGGACACAGAGAAGCACAGTTTTAAAATTCATTTTCCTTTTAGTGCAAGACTTGGTGAGGATATATATATATATATATATATATATATATATATATATATATATATATAAATGTGTGTATGTGTATATATATGTGTGTGTGTATGTGTATATATATATATACACATACACACACATATACTGTGCCATCTTACATGTTCACAAGGAAAGATTAATATTATATGGTAAAGCCAGGAAGTCTGGCTTCCCAGCTTTGTAATTTAGAAAATCCATGGGTTCAGACTCTTTCCGTAGTGAAAAGACAAACCTAAATCTTAGCTTATGGAATGGTATCAATTGGTCTGTTCTGTTTCTATGGCAGGAACTTGTCATTGGGCCTGGAACACAGAGAGGCAAAGCCTCTGATTCAAGACTCAGAAATGCCTCAGGTCTCATTGAAAGAGAGGATAGGAAGGTGATTCCAGACAGCCAAGCAGATAGGAATTCTGCTTGGAACACGATGGAAATTTGTTTTTCAGTGTTCTGTTGTAGACTATACTTTTGTGTCTATGAGGATCATAGATTCCCGTCTCTGTACAAGGTAGACATGTTCTAGCTTCTTGCACATGTTACATTCGTTTCACATAGTATTTATTTATTTATTTTTATATTAAAATTGTAATCCAGTCTCTCTTGGAACTGGCTGAAGCCTTTCTTTTAGATGTTATTTCAAGGGAGGTTTAATAAATTTATTTTAAGATTCATACTTTCTTTAAAGATGATATCCACTTTTGTAGTTAGAAACAAGTGTTACCACATTTAAAGTAGGCTCAGGAATGAAAGGGGAAGACGCGGTAAAAGTTCCTAAGCTTATCGTGTTCATGTCACATCTGGAAAAGTGTGTGAGCTACAATCGCTGCTTCCTTCCAGTGGGAGCGTCCATGGACATTTGTTTAACAAGGGAAGTTGCTGTGACATCAAATTAATTGTGAGCACAGGGCAGACTTCTAGGGATGTGAGTCATACAGTTCCTGTTTACCTTCCTTGGAGAGTTTATAACATGTAAAATATAAATCAGGACAATAACATTATGATTATTCATTTGATTCTTTTAGATTTTCATGTCTAGGTCCCAAACTTGGGAAAATGGAAATCCTACTGGATGCTTGGAAATGTGGAGAAACATGATTATTTCAATATTTTCTAACAATATATTTCAATTAAACCATGTATAAAAAAACATGTGAAGCTGAAGTAACTTCAGGGAGGACTTTATTGTATTCAGTCCATGTTTAACTATGAGCTGCAAGTTCCAATGAACATTTTCACTTCTATATTTTATTAAATATGCACGTTTGAACAATTTGAGATTGTTGCATTTGTTTCTTTATTTTGTGTGCACTTATTGTCTCTGTATGTGCTTGTGCATGCTCAGTATCACTGTGGAGATAGGAGCTGGAGGGAGACATGCAGGAGCTGGTTTGTCCTGGCGTCTGATGGGTTCCGTGGACCAAACATTGATCATTAGAGTTGGCAGCAAGTGCTTTTCCCTGTTCGCTCTGCCTGTTGCTCCTCAAGCATGACAATTTGTATCTTACAAGACTTTCTGTTGTCAAACGAGAGAAATCTGAAGGAGGCTGAGTGACCCGATCATTTTCACTGGGAGATGTTCTTTTCTTTGTATGTTCATTAAGGAGATAAAATCAAGGATAGAAAACAATCTGTGCAGCTCATATGTGCTTAGGTGTGGAGCCATCAATTGGGGCCTGGGAAAACCAGGCCACACCCCCGAGGCGGAGCTACCCTCCCTTCCTCAGCAACTCTCCACAGCTGGACTCACTGGGTCCTAAAACCAGGAACAAATGATCCGTGTGAGGCTTGGGGGGGGGATGACAAGGCAGAGGTTACTGGGAGAGGTGGAGGGAGGTATTGGCGGTTGATACGTTCACAATGGAGTGTTTAAATGCATGAACGTTTCAAAGGAAAGAACGGATAAAAGCACTTTAAAATAAAAAATAGAAATCAAAGTGAACTGAAAATAGTGGTAATCAACAACAGAGGCTCACTGCCTGAAGTCAAATCTGAATGAGTTCAGGGTAGAAATGCAACCCACTGTTTTTACTTTTTTAAGGTGAACTGTGATGTGCAGTGTGAACGGTGACCCGAGGGGAACACACATCCTGTCCAGATGAGTGCACGCATAGCATCGCACAGGACGACCATGAACCTCCAGGGTTCCTTGTTGGGGAAGAGAAAAGCCTCAGGTAAAGACCTGGCTCTGTGGTGGACGGTTCCAAGGATACTCACAGATGAAACCGTTTCGGAGATTTTCCCAAATGAATTAGTTTTTTACAGGAAATATAAAGTCATCGTACATGCATTTAACAGAAGTAGCTTATAATACCATCAAGATAGTTGTTTAAAAAATATAATATTCTTATTTGGTTCTCTTTAAATCTTAAAGCATAAAGTACCACTCTCTGATATTATAGGTCACTATTATATTTTATTACTTTTAATAATTTTCTGTGGCTCAACATATAGGTGGAGTACAGTTTTGGGAACACTGGTCCTGCCAAATCTTTTACAAAAAATGTGCTATTCTTCAAGTGATTCTGATGCATATCGTATACTAAAGAGGTTTGAAGTATTTAAGAGATGATTATAGTGCTGTGATTTTAAAAAAGCATTTCTTTGAGATGTATGATAAAATTATGAGTTTTGACATTTTATTGGATCTAATTATACAGGTGGAGAGAGGAGGAGAGGATGTAGCTATGAGTTGATGTGACTTTTTCTTTAAGATAATTACATGAGGATTCGTGATATTTTCTACATGCATCTGTGTGAATTTCACACATCAGAAATTTTAAAAAGGTAAAATAAAATGGCCGTCTATATCCATGAGCGCTGCACTCGTAGCTTTAAAAACATATGTGAAGTGCTTGCATCTTCCAGGATGTGTACAGAGTTTGTAAAATCATTATTCCTTAAGCAACACAATACCACAAATGTTTTCATAGACTTTACATTGTATTAAGAATTATAAATTACCTAGCTATGACTTAAGGTATAGAAGAAGATGCACATGTGGAATATATAACCTTCACTCCGGTTTAAGAGAGACTATAGTATCCTTAGATTTTGGTGTTTGTAAAGGGTTGGAACCAGTCCCAGAATCTACTCTCTGAGAGATGATTTTACACACACCGCGCGTATTTGTAAAGCCTGGATAATGGAAAGAAGGGAGGGAAGCTGGGGAGAAGACCAATTGTTTATGGGAACACTTCCTAAACGTACTAAATGCTAGTTTGTTCAGCTCAATAAGCATCTGTTAACATCACCAGTGGTGTTTTGAGAATGGTTATATACACATATAATAGACCCAAAGTTAATATATTGCAATAACTGGTAGTTTCAGACATTTGGAATACATCAGACTTATCTAGATGCTGAAAACATTAAGACAAAACATGCAAAAGTTAAATTCCTCTTATGTTCACATTCTGATACATGCAAGTAATTAAAATATTACTTAAATATTAAATATCTCTTAAACCTGAGTGATGGTTATATATTCCCCGTGTGCATCTTCTATACCTTAAGTCATATCTAGGTAATTTATAATTCTTAATACAATGTAAAGTCTATGAAAACATTTGTGGTATTGTGTTGCTTAAGGAATAATGATTTATAATAGGGCTTTGTTCACGTATAAACATAATGACAATTATCATTAAGTAAAATAAAATAATGAAGTCAGAAGAAAAAAATGGTAGCATATATTTTGAAGGACAAGAACCAATTGATTTGGTTTGAGTGCTAGTTATAAAATTGGTTACAAATGTTCAGTAGCTAAATGAAAAGTTGTGTTTAAAAATTCCTTGAAGCCAGACTTGGTGGCACATGTCTTCAATCCCAGCACTAATGAGTCAGAGGCAGGTGGATCTCTACAATTTTGAGGCCAGCCTGGTCTACATAGTGGTTTTAAAAGAGCCAGGGTTATACAGAAAAACTTTGTCTAAAAACAGTAAAACTGAATGTGTAAATAAGCAAATAAATATTCGTGTAATACTTTTATAGAATGCAATAATTTTATTTTTATAATTTTACCTTATATTCTCATAAATTATAGTTTCTGATAGTATGCTAATTGCATTCCCATCAATTGTTTCTAACTATTGAGTTAAATTAGGTAGCATTTTTATTACTCAAAGTAGGTTGCATAGTTGCTAAAGAAGATTTATACTTTCACATAAAGCTTATTATAACTTTGCATGTCTGAGAAGCCACACTCTAGAATCTAAATAAATGAGACATGTTAGTTTCTTTAAAAACTAAATTATGCATGAATTTTAACTCTGCATCTTCACAGTAGCCTGTGTTAGCTCCTGCAACTCTCTTTATTTTTTTCTTGTCAGAGATCAGCCAACTTTCCACTGTTGACTTTTATGAAAATTCAAACAAGAACATTTGCATTTATTACAATATACTGCCAAACCTTGCATTAATTTCCATTGATGCCCATTAATTTGATAAATGTTTTGTCATTTGTACCATTTACACTGTCAAAACAAGTTAATTATATCTTACTGACATCTTTGACAATTGCTTTAACTATGGCAAAAAAAAAAAGTGTGCCTTATTTGGTTCAATTAAAAATTCCCTCTTGCCCACTGAAAGCTTGAAGTAAGAAGGAGGATCAGTGCTTGCTCAGGTTAGGACAACAGGGACTAAGCAGTGGTGCTCAATGTGCAAACAGTGGTGGACAAGGCTCTCATGAACAGGCTCTCATTCCAGTGGTAGGAAATTTTACATACCTGCATAATCTGTTCTTGCATAATGCCCATCTTCAGATTTAGTGGTTGTAGTTGTGTTATCTATGTTAAAAATTAACAATAAAACCCAGTTAACCATTTCCTATATGTCTATTAAATTTGCTCTTCCAAAGTATCTTCATTTCTTCATGGTAGTTAAGGTTTGTTGCTTTCCTCAGCAACAGCAGCAGCAGGAGCAGCAGCAGCAGCAACAACAATAACAACTAACTTATAGTTTTGAATACTCTATACAGATTTTCAATGCACATTTATGTCTATATGAGTAACAGAACAGTGTCAACTTTCTGAAGCTTGGGACAAGAGGGTTCAGAACTGTAACTGAGATACAATGATAAAAGAAAATCAAACCCAAGCTCCCTAAGGCATTTTTTTTTCCTGAATAACAAAAACAGAACATTCTATCCTGTTTGGCTTTTAAGGATGTAGTTAAAATATTTCTATCGAATCAATACATAAAAAGAGCAATTGCTTTTAATTCTAAGATTTCTAATCTATTCTAAAATTCTTGACTAGACTTTTTCTTTAGCCCCTGCCAGGAGAATTTCTGCTATCTTCTGAATACCGGCTCCCGTGTTCATAGCGCTGTAACAATACAGCCCCATTACATTGAAAAAGACATGCACTGTTGCTGATGGGCCCTCAAACACCCATAATCAACACAAATTCTACAGCTGACTACACGATCCATTGTGAATCAGAACTGTCTTTTCGGAAATGAAATAGGTGCCTAATAATGAGCTATCTTCACTTTTCACTTCTGCACAGAGACTAAAAACATTGGTTTTTTTTTGAAATGAAATTTTGCTATGAACATTACCTTGACATCGACCCAGAGACATGACTTCAATTTTCTCCTGTTTCTGACATGACGCTTCTTTGATTTGACATGCATTATCATA
Source organism: Apodemus agrarius (assembly GCA_964023405.1). Classification (NCBI taxonomy): domain Eukaryota; kingdom Metazoa; phylum Chordata; class Mammalia; order Rodentia; family Muridae; genus Apodemus; species Apodemus agrarius. The sequence continues at coordinate 49,664,850 of OZ030014.1, forward strand.
AGATTTCCCATCAGAAGCACAGAGGGGATTGAAGTTGGTTTGAGAACAGTCAATGTTGCACACACACCTAAAGAAAGAACAAAATAATGTATGGAACGTCAATAAGGGTGTCACCACACCGTAGGCGAACTACAAATGGACAAGTGGCCAGCTGGGCGAAATGCAGAAGAATCAAATTGTGCTTTTCCAGATACGTTCTGCCAGCTGTCTGAGATGAAAATGCAACACAGACCTAATAGTAAATAATCCAAAGGCCGCTGCAGTGAATCAAAAATAAACGTGCATAAACACCGCGAGGCTGTTTGAAGAATACAGATAGGCTACTATGGCAGAGTGGATTCAGAAGTGACTCATGGGCACTCTGACACTTTCTTCATTGGATGGCTAAGTGGGGAGAGCTTGAGAAAAATTTCCCAGGGGCCAGCTAAACAGAACACAATCAAATACGCTCTTTGGAATGCCATCCGAAGAGGTATTTCTCCAGCACACAGGAGAGCGTGCATGAGGAGCAGTAAAGGGGGAGGAAACTTCAGTGGTCCTTAACCTTTTGGAATGCCACAGATACCCGTCCAGAGTGAAAGGTGCAGGCGGCTTCTCAGAAATGCTCACACCCTATAAACAGCATTTACATGAAATCCTGCGGGGTTGTCAGGTTTCTTACTGCATATCCCAAGCTTCCTTCCCAAGGTACACAGTTTCTATTCTGAGCTCCTATTTTACACAATAAAGTGACAAATTCAAATTGGTTGCCACATATAGCTTTAACATTTTTTTTTCCTATAGGCTAAAGAAACATCTGGTGAATTAAAGCGAATTAGGTCATCTAAAGCACAATTAAACACTGTAAAACAAACTTTATAAATTTATTTTTCAATTTTCTCTTAATTCTCTGTTTTACAATTTACTTTGTTATTTGGGATATTATATTTTGGTTAAGAGCAATGGTAGCTCTTGCAGAGGACCCGGACCCACATGGTGGCTCACAACCATGGCTATCTCCAGTTTTAAGGAACTTGACGCTCTCTTTTGGGCTCAGCAGGCGCTGTATGCATGTCAATGCACATACATACATTCAGAGAAACATTCATAAACATTAAAATAATAAATAAAAGTAACTAATATGTTGCAGTTTTGGTGTGAGCAAAGTTGTATAGAATTAAAATTTTAAATATTTTTATTTATATTTGTATTCATTACTCTATATGTTTTCCTTTAAGTTGTGAATCACAATTTTACTCTGGAATACACTACATGCATACATGTGCACACATACACACATATACATGCACACACACACATAGTGATAATAGTAATTACTCACTGCATACTGGCTGTTAAATTCATTGCTTCATTTAAACTTTTAGTAGCCATTACACAGACCACTATATTAGACAATACATAAAATCAAATACCCAATAAAGTATACAGGAGAGGTACACACAGATGTGATATGTGAGGCCTAACTGTTCCCCTTTTATACTACAGCCTGCAAATTAGGATTGCCCCTAGAACTTTAAGAGTATATTGACAAGCAGATTCTTGTGCCCTGTGGAAGCTGAGGTCCTACCTAGAAGCCTAGACTCCTTAATCCTTAAGTAGTAACTCTGGGACCTGAAGATTCACTGCCTGAAAATAGTGATTGATCAATGAAACCCAGCAAAGGCGCTTTTATACACCAGGTCGTTTCAGGATGTCGTCTCGAGACCATCTGTGTCAGAACTACCTACACCACTGCCATAAATATTGGCAGGAAATACATTAGTGTGCTTAAAAGTATGTTTTTGTGCATGTGGAAGCATTTCCCTAGTAGTACTCGATTAGCTTTATATTCATCTATTTCAGAAATAATAGTGAGGACAGGTGGCAACAGTCTAAATCCTTAACCTCCCCACCCTCCCCACCCAGGATGGAATTCCCCCTCTGATGTGATGGATAGGGGCCCAGTGTTGTTGCCTCTTGGTATATGAGCATCTGAGGTCAGGAGCTTCCTGAGATCTCAGAGGGCATGGTTCTCATGATGGCCCTTAAGAAGTGGCCCCAACTATCAAGCTTACCTAAAACACTGCTCTTTAAAAAACAAACAAACCAATAAACAAAAAACAGAGCGGTGAGGGCCACTTGCCTCGCTGTGTAAAGAAAGTTCCTGATGGTTTAAAGGTGGTTTGGGTTTGAACTCTTGGTCAAAATTTTCCAGTCTTAGAACGTTTTTATGCAAGCAGAAGACCAGACTGAATGGTACACTGCTTCATCTGTCTATAGAAATGGCAGCAGAGGTGTTACAGAGGAGCTCAGGAAAGAACAGTTTGGAGTCAAATAATTAAAATGTCTGAAATCCATTTACTATCAAACTGAAAGACGAAATGAGAGCAGCAAGGGGAGGAGACTATTTGATGGAGTTGACTCGCCCCGCCCCGAGTCCGCATTTCCACGGGGCCGCAGCACCTCACTGACAACTGACAGGGCATTTGATAGGATGCTCTTCCCCAGGAGTCAGACCCCACCCCACCCTATATGACTCATCAGAATTTGGTCCACTCTTGCCATTGTTCAGATCCCGTGTCCCTGAAGATGTCGTTCTTATTACCTCAAATCAATCAGTTTTGGGGGCTGGCTATGAAAAAGTATGTATGTCGTCATTTCATTATCACTTCAAAAGGAGCTCAGATTCCCGTCAGTGAAAGTGAGAGGTAGTTTTCACCCCATCTCCAGAATCTAAGCTTGACAAAGGGTGTGCGGTGCTGGTCTTTCCCCATGCTCTTCGCTACTCTCTACGCGACCACCTACGGCAAGCACGTAAAGTTCCACCTTCTTAATCTCAAGATTGATTCAAATTGGAAATCTATGAAGAATTATCCTCTCTCCCTCCGCCATGCCCTCATTTATCCCTCCTTCCCTCCGCCCCTCTCTCCCTCTCATTCCGCTTTCCCACTCCCTCCACCTCTCTGGCAGAGTCTTGTGTAGTTCAGGCTGGAATGGCGCTCCTGGTATAGCCATGGACGTTAAACTTCTGATATCCTCCTGCCTTTACCTTTCAAGTGTGAAATTATAGGTTGATGACACCATTTTATGTGGCATGGTGACTACATTTAGTGTTTAGGGATAGACTTTCCCATCTCTTTTTTTTAATAAATGGAAAAGCTTCAGAGACATGGTAATGTGGTTTGGAAACTATGTGGTATGGGGAGAGAGAGAACCGGGTGGATTGTGAAGACCTGTTCTGTCTACGTTTCCATGACAGCAACAAACTCTGACTCTACAGCTATTACTACTGCATTTTATGTATTTAAGTCTGTTAGCTTTATAAATTACAACAAGAGGCAGGATCCAAGACCTTAGAATGAGTGTCTGTCATGCTTTTTTTTTTTTTTTTGTTAATGACTTATCTCTTTGATTGTTAATGAATTATCTTTGCTGTCTTCATCTTATTCAGTATTTTAGGTATGCTCAAATTTCAATAACTACATATTGATAAACAAATGGAGTGAAGTAACTGCTTAATACTTTGCAAAGACAGGGAGCCACTATTACTATCTCCATCTAATAGGTAAGAAAATTGAGTCTTGAGGAAGCCGTACAGCTTGTAAGCAGAACATAATTTTCCATCTAGGCAGTCTGACGCCAGAGGCTGCACCATTCTGCAAATTGAAGTTCAAGGAAAACCAAGACGGATGCACATTCATATCATTACTGATGGAAGGGATACTGTGGATGGATCGGGTTTAAAAAACGATGCTGTGTCCACTCCTGGCTATTTATTACAAAATATTTAGTTTATATTGATTCTTAATCTTTGACCATGTGTTTTACCAGACACATGATCAAAACTTTTTGCAACATTGGCACACTTTGTTGAGGGGGTACTTTTGAGAATCTGTGAGTCGGCGCCAGCTATTAGAATGAATTACTAACCTAATGGGTATTGAGTTAATGTTACCACTTAAAGCTATGAATGAATAAACTCAGCTAAACATAAACAGTTGAATAGTTACACAACCACATGAAAACATACAAGCCACAGAAATAAACTCAAATGTGCATGTGTGTTTGTGTGTGTGTGTGTGTGTGTGTGTGCATTTGTGTGTGTGTGAGTGTAAAGTTGAGTGCTTTAGCAATCTTACCTGAGTTTCTGCTTTCTGGGATAATGTTGCTTTCTTTCTTAGCAATGATGAATCTGTTTCTAGGAGGCTCGTCTACCTCACAGTAGCATGCACTGCCTTAAATAAATAATGTTTTTTATTTTTATTTTATATTTATACTCTTCTTTAACCTTTTCAGGACCAAGGTATCCCACTTATCTTTGCATTTCTGATATTTAGCACAGTGCATTAGAACAAATCTTCAATTAAAAAAAACCCTTGTTGAATGAATTACAGAGATGGACTTGGAAGGAATTCAAGAATACAGTCAGTGTGTCTCGACACCAACACTGATGAGAAAAATATTAGAGATGTCCTAAATTAAAAGGCCTGGAAACTGGAGAGGAAATGGGGCCAGGGAGGGTGATGAGTTAAGTAAGGAGCACGGGAAAGGTTGCACATTCACCATGTGCCTGTTTACTACATGGAAGGGCCCCGTATAACTGGCAAAAGAACCTGCCGGCTACTAACACAAGCAAGCCAAAGCACCGAGGTCTTAAGCTTAATGGGCTGCCCCAACTTGAAGTCATTTCACATTTTCATCACTGAACAATGCAAACTCAATACGGAAAAATTATCCCTTACTCCCCTACTTTTCTATCACAAAACTTCTGTTTCTAGGCTCACGGAGTCTCAGGTGCTCCTAATTTTACTGCTTGTCATAGCCAAACTGTTCCAGGATTTGGTCTCTTTTGTCTCTGATACTTCTGTTTTGAAAGTTTTGATTTGACAGAACTTGGAGAGGATATCTATTGATAAATGAGTGCCACTGTACCAGACCACGCTGCTTGACTCGTGAGCCGTGGAGACGGGGCCGTAAGATCCCAGGCTCTCAGCCTCCTCGTTTGTCTTTTCATGGCTGAAGAAAACACGATCCTAATCCTTGATGACCCCCAGGGACATAGCCATCCCACTTGTGACAGGAGATATTTTCACTGGCTAGCCACTGCTTACATTTTGTGATATTTTGTTATATAGTTTTAGGTACTGATATAATGTGAACATGGGAGCAGTTTTACAGTTTATTGCTAATTCAGACCACTGAAAAATATAGAAAGTTCTTGTAAGAAGGTGGCAGAATTATCATACAAGGTAATATTGAAGATGAAGCTCACTGGCTTTAGCAGAATATGCAAATGGATCCAGTATTTTTTTTTTTCTTCTTCTACAGAAATGAACGGCATTCATTTTTAAAACAGAAACTATCCCTCTTCCCTGCTTTTGGCAAATAATTGCGTTATTATTCATTCTGAGAGGAGTAACTGGTTAATTACAGCATGCCACGAGCATTACATGCAAGGCCCGGATTTGGAGGGCTGAGCACCGCACACATGCCTTTCAGGGTTTGGTTTTATTTTGCTTTCTTTCCTTTTCTTCCTCTCTTTTCTGTGTATCTCAGTCTTTTGACATTTTGACACTGCAATTATATAGTTCTCTTTTCTTCTAAGCTACAAAGACAAAGAATCAGCCATACTTGAAAATAATAATTTCAGGGTCTCTATGTAAAATGACCCCCCCCCAACTGCTTCAGATACAGTTAACACTGACTGAAAACCTTAGCTCCCGGAATCACAGGGAAGGAAAGAAATAACTGCAAAAGAGCACAGGATGCCATAAAATGCCTGGAGTATAGGAGCTGAGCGGTGGTACCTAGGAACTGAGCGGTGGTACCTACGATGACCAGCATACAGTTCTAATTGGCTCTAATGAATACTTGGGAAGTTTGAGATTAATTTAGTTCCCCGCCTCACCGAAATGACCATTGTGAGGTTGGTCTACAGGGAGTTAAATGCACTTTTCCATGTGTTTAGGAATGCCTGCCATCTCCTAAGTGTGAGGAAGCAAATCCTGCCAGCTCATAGATTACTTATTCATGTGTCTGGTTTGTGGTCGCCCTCTAATTTCACTCGATTTTGTTTCATCTATTAAACATGGCTGACACATTCCTTTCTCAAGGTCCTTGGCTCAGTGTCCATGCCATATTTTGACTGTCTAACATTCCTAAGAGATTTGAAAGCACCCAGTTGCTCAGCAGCCCAGAGTCTGCCTTTCTGGGCTGTTTTGGGTCTTGTCTGTTTGTTTCCCTTGAGCCTGTCTGTCTCTGAGGCTATGAAACAGACCCACGCTGGCCAGACCAGCGAATGAGGCCTCTGCCTGTGCTTGCTGTGATGGATGGCTGCATTACATTAATAACAGTAAAACAGCATGTACCTCTCATTCGAGACTCTTGTGATACTTTAAACCCATTTACTCATTAGCTCTCGTTTTTCCTTTTGATGGAACTTGATTATGAGTATTTTTATCTGTAAAGAAACTTCAGTGCAGGAATGATTCTGAATTGTGAAGGGAAAAAATGAGGAAAGAAATGTGAAAATGTCCTAGAAAATTAAGCTTTATATATGAAGGGCAGAAAAATGTCAACCGAGAGTATAGCTGGTTGGTCTTATATTGTCACTTGTGATTTTTTTTTTTTTAATGGTCATGGCAATTCTTTTAGTTTAAAACCTACGAGCAACATCCATCTCCACGAATATTATCCAGGATGCACTGGAATTTTACAAGGATGATAAGGCATGTTTTAATTTTAAAAATTGATGTGTGTGTGTGTGTGTGTGTGTGTGTGTATGTGTGTGTGTGTGTGTGTGTGTGTGTGTGTGTGTGTGTGTGTGTTTGCCTGAATGTATGTCTGTGCACCACACACATGCTTGGTATGTACTAAGACCAGAGAAAAGGACAATGTGTCTCCTGAGTCTAGAATTTGAGACAGTTGTGAGCTGCCATGTGGGTCCTAGGACTTGAACCTGGGTCCTCTGTAAGCGCAGCCAGTACTCTTTATTACGGACCCATATCTCTCCGTGTCTCTCTCATCTCTCTGTCTCTGTCTATCTCTCATTAATGGTGAGACATATATTATACGTGGAAATGGCTTATTTGCTATTAGTGTTGGTAACTTTGTAAGGAAATAAAGAATCATAGAAGTTGACCTACTACAGGGAAGATCTTGGAATATAGATAAGAGCCAAGAATATAGTCAATAGGAAACTGAGCTGAAAAAAAATCCTTCTAGTAGGTGCTGTCAGAACTTTCCTAAACAGACTCTTATGTTGAATAGAAGGAATTTCTGCTTGGGAAAAGATGGGTGCCCACATATCAGACTGCTCAATGTACTAAAGTTGGGTAGAGACTGTGGTGTAAAGCTGGGGTTTGGTATCAGGCCTATGTATGACCTAGACAATTATTTACAAGCAGTGTGGCACTACACTAGTTATTTAACTTCTTCAAGCCCTAGAATCTGTACCTGTGAGAATGGAGTGAATGTAGTATTGTAGGAACTAACTGGAGTGATTCATATATTCCTTACTTAGCAAAGACTAAATTTCTGATATTGCAACAAATGTTCGTCATCATTAAGTTTTCCTACATAACCAGGACTTCTAAACCTGATGCAGATGAATGTTTTGTAGAATAGTTCAGAAGCCTAGAAGATTGGGCTGAAGCCTAGAGGTTCTTGGCTGTTTTGGTGTGAGATCCAGGGAACTGGCTCAAATACTATTGGCTATTCCTATTCTGGGGGTGGCCTTGGAGTTCCGATGAGATGAAATGCACTTTAGCACCTTTCAAGGCTACCCAGGGCATTTCCCTAAGATTTAACTTGAGCCACTCTGAAGCAGAGGTGTAGGGTGGGGCTCTCCAGGTAGCATTTGGAGCCAGAGTTTCAGCTTTCCAGTCTAGTATAGCATGGATAACCCATTGAGACATCTTAGCTACAGCTGGTCCCACACTTCCTTTCCTTTTACCTATATCATATCCTAACGAGTTTAGTAATGCTTTAATAAATGACATTTAGTGATACACTATTCTGTGGGGTGATGCTAGGTGACAGAGTTTGGTAACTAAATGTCTTGGTTCAAAGCACCATGGAACATTGAGTAGAATTGGTTCAACAAGTAAACCAAGACTAGCTAGTGAAGAAGGAAAGGGAGCTGAAGTAGCTAGCATATTTCTTTGTGTGTGGGTCCTTGTTTTATTCTCCTTCTGGTCCTCCTGACTCACCAAATGAGGAGGAATTGGTAGAAAGTGAAATGTCTAGGAAGACATATGTAGTATTTAGATGGGGACAAGCAGTGGGCAGAATGACATGGGGGAAAATGTACAAAGTGACAGCTTCAATCCCAGGAGGTCTATGGCTAGATCTGTCTGATTTGAATGAGCTCTTTCTGTTGAAAGGGAATCACAGCTATGAAGGTAGACTGAAAGGGAGGTCAATTCCAATCCAAGGAGTGGCCTTCATCTTTTGGGCAAGGGTGAATCCTGAAAGCTTTCTGAGCTCAGGGTGAGGAGAAGGTCAGTATGCTCAAAGCTGTCCTTCCAAAGGGTAATGCTAGCTACACAACAATAGACTACGACTTGGAGCCACAAACTAAAGGCACTGTGATATAGAGGGACAAGGACACAAAGCTGGGCTGTGATACATTTGTTATATAGAAGAAAGGGGAGAATCAATAGGGTTAGAGGATTGCTACTTAAGGCACAGCAAAGGGCAGTATTAGGGAACAAATGTGACCACAAAGTCCCTCCTGATCTACTTTTCCTTGTTTTCTTTACTGTCCCATGTTGTGATCAATATTTGGAATCCAGAGGGACAGGCAGACTCGGGGAGGAGCTGAGCAAGTGACACAAGAAGGCTTTCCTTTCTTATGCTTTTGCTGTGGGGACAAGGACAGAGCAAGTTCTATTTAACAGTGACACCAGGAAAACAGCCATAACTGCAGACGAATCGTTCTTTGTATACACAGTATGGCTCTTGGAATTAAAATAAAACCCAGTGGGAATGGACACTTAACTAATGACAATGTTATATTGACCAAAGGAAGGAGGGTCCTGCAGTAGAAAGAACTCCCACACCCCTCCTCTATGCATAAAATAGAACCATTGCAAAAGCTAATTATTGATCTGCTATTATGGATCACAGTTGCCCCCCTTTTTTTCTAGATAATTATTTTTCCTCTTCAAAGCAGCTGCATTTACATCTTTTTTTTCTCTCTTTTTTTAAAAATTTATTTTCTATATTCTTTGTTTACATTCCCTTTCCCGGTGCCCCCCTCCCCATAAGTCCCATAAGCCTTCTTCCCTCCGCCCATTCTCCAATCAACCTCCTCCTACTTTTCTCTCTTGGTAATCCCTTACAATGCTGCATCAAGCCTTTCCAGGACCAGCACCCTCTCCTTCCTTCTTGGGAATGATTTGATATGTGAATTATGTCTTGGGTATTCAGAGCTTCTGGGCTAATATCCACTTATCAGTGACTGAATTCCATGTGTGTTCTTTTGTGATTGGGTTACCTCACTTAGTATGATATTTTCCAGATCCAATCATTTGCCTAAGAATTTCATGAATTCATTGTTTTTAATCGATGAGTAGTATTCCATTGTGTAAATATACCACATTTTCTGTATCCATTCCTCCACTGAGGGTCTTCTGGGTTCTTTCCAGAATCTGGCTATTATAAATAAGGCTGCCTTAAAATAATCAAAGTAAACAATTCCTATTACTCTTGTACATCTTTAAAAATATCTTGGAGCAACACTCTTCATTAGCTTCATGTGCATGCTGTTTGCCATCAAGCCTGAAAACATTCAGTAACTAGTGGTGATTGTGGCTCTGCCTGTGTGGGTCATAACCAAGAAGGACTGTGGTCACCAGAAGTGTGGCTGCTTTGCTTGGATGGTCTTTATGTGCACAGAGGCAGAATGCATGAAATTTGGATTATCAAAAATTACATTAACGATTAATATTGTGACGGACTAAAACCTCCACTTTTACCCTCATGTCAAGATCACATTGAGTGATATCTTCAAACAGAGTTCTGGGGTTCCCTCCCATTTCAGCTAGTATTGGGTTTCCTGTTTAGATTTGAAGCTTACCCTTTGGCACACTTTCACCCAAGAAAAGGTTAATAGGAGCCCATGTGTATGGGCTTCATCACAGCCTAGATTTCCAGGAAACTACAATTTTCATCTCCTGCTCTTGGATTTTATCCATGAGAGACAAGAAATAGGACATGAGTTATAGTTCTACATTTTTCTAAAGATGTTAGTTTGAAAATTTTGTCCATTACATCGTTCAAGCGGTTTCTACTTGCTTGGTTAATTTCTATTTCTGTCTTTATAAGAAGATCCATGACCACTTTCTTTAGAGGAAAAATAATGTACTCTCATCTGATGACACATCTAGATTTTTCTTTTAGAATTTGTTTTAATTTTATTTTTTTTAATTTTATTTATTTTAATTTGCTTGAGTCCTTTCCTGCATGTCTGTCTGGGCACCACATATGTGTCTAGTGTTTGAGGAGCCAGAAGAGGGACTTCAATCACCTGTAACTGATTTATAGGCACTTGTAAGCTGCCATAAAGGTTCTGCCATCTAGGTTCAAACCCAGGTTCTTTGGAAAAACAACTAGTGCTCTTGATGGCCAAGCCATTTCTCTAGCTCGGACATATCTATGTTTTTAGATTATAAAGTTGTGCCACTAGATCTGGTTATAGCTGGCATATAAACCTGCTGCTGCAGTCTCAGCAGACTGAGACACTAAAATTATGAGCTCAAGACCAGCCTGATCCATATAAAGTGTTCAAATAACTTATTGAGAACCTTGACTCAAAGTAAAAGTAAAAGTAAAAGTGGGCTGCTGAAGTGGGTTAGAGGTAAAATACGTGTTTTGGATGTGTAAGATACTGGGCTCCATCTTCAGCACTTAAACAAAAACAGAAACAAACTAACAAGAAGGCATATCTAACCTTTCCTTATTCCTTAGCTATGAGCGAGATCAGAGATAAGCAGTGAGTATGTGTGCATGGGTATGTTGCATGCACATGTGTATAAAACGAATGACCATGTCCAAATGTGTACTGGAAAACGTCCAAGATAGATACGCCAGTGGTAACATTGGAGCCTCCTTGTCATGAGTCCTCATGGAATCGATGAGGAGCTGATGCTAGTGTTTCTGTACCAGCTGCTCTCTTGGAGTCACAAAGCTCATGCTTATGGAAGTGAGCACTGATTAAATTACGCTGGCATTAGCTAATTGCACAATCAGAGCTCGTACCAACTGGTATTCTTTTGTGATCACCCCACACTTCAACTTTCCCTTATGAATCTGCAGGTCAATGGTATGCGATTTTCTTTCAAAATAATATTTAGCAGTGCAGAGGTGTCTCAGAGGTTCAGAGTTCTGGCTCCTCTTCCAGTGGACCTAAAGCTTGAGTCCCCCAAACCCTCATGGCTGCTCACAACTTTCTATAACACTAGTCCTAGGTGATCTGATGCCTTCCTCTGGTCTCCTTGGACACCAGACATGCACAAGGTAAACAGACATGCATGGAGGAAAACAGTCATAAATATCAAATAAGTAAATAAACTATAAAATAATATTCAATATATTGTAACATGTGACCCTACGTTTTATGGCATGATTAATTAAAAAAACCATTAAAATATTCATAGGGTACTACACTTCAAGTCTGCATAGAAGAGGTAGGAAACAGTAAAATAAGGCAAGGAGATGCCTAAATTTTATTTATAATGCTATATTTCTTCAAGAAGATCAAAGAGGGTATAGTGGCACACCCTATTAATCTTAAAGTAGGCAGAGGCAGGTAGATCTCTGTGAGCCCCAGGCCATGCTGGTCTACTCAACAGATTCCAGGATAGTCAGGGATCTATAGTGAGACTCTTGTCTCAACAAGAATAGAACAAGCAAACAAACCAATCAGCCAAAATAAATCAGAAGAAAAATGCTGGATATTTATATTTATTAAATCCACCCAGGGATGAACAGAGATAGATTACTTCTGAAATGCTCCCAATAATTAATAGTTCATAAGAAAAAATCTTAGCTTTTGATGTTTTTATGCTAGCACAACTACTAATCTTGGTACTTTCTTTGTTTGCACTGACTTTGATCTATCTGTATTTCTAAAATTTAAACAAAGTTTGTAGAAGTGTGTGTGTGTGTGTGTGTGTGTGTGTGTGTGCATGTGTGTGTGTATGATGAGATTCCAGTGAAATAAGGTAATGTTTCTGTAAAGAACTGCTTAAGATTGAAATTACATCTCCACAAAATGACTTTCAACCAGTGTTTATCACATGAAAGACTCAAATCTGTCTCTTCCCTGTTTCTTCTTTCGGTGTTAGCCCGCTGTAGTGCTGTGCACAAGAACACATGGTGGCATTTTAGTTTGCAAGCTCAACACAGCCATTCGTGATTAACTTCCTGCAGTTTTACCGGTGAGATGTGATTGCTCTGAAGTGAGTCTGGAATGAGGATGTGGCTGTGCTGTCAGCCAGGAATGGTTATTCCCAAATCCTTGGGATGAAGAACTTTATGTAGAAATGTTTAAGCATTTTCCCTGAGCCTTTCACCCTTAAATATTAGGCTTTAAAACGTAAGAAATGGCAAAGAAACCCTGTTTTGAAAAACAAAACAACAGCGAAATAAGAAAAGCCAGGGTAGGACTGGGTGTGGCCGAGTGAGTAAGGTGGACTTGAGTTTGGATGCCAGAACCCATCTTAAGGTGGATACTGTAGCACACATTTACGATCCTGGGGAGCCAATATAAAGATAGGAGGTAGAGAAGGGAGAATTCCTAGAAGCTAATGGGTCAGCTAGCCTGGCATATGCAATGGTAAACCATAAGGTACCCTGTCTTAAACCAGGTGAAAGGTAAGGATTAACACACAACCTACACATCTACACATTAACACACAAAGACACACATATATAGGCACATACACATAAGCAGAGAGGGGGTTCACAAATGGCTCCCTCACAAGGTCGCATGAGGCCTCTTGTTGGAGGTCTTTGTGGGTCTGCAACTTTTACTGCCATCCTTTTCCTCCACCTGGGAATATACATTTGCACTTACTACAGATCATACTTAGTTTAATGCAGACCCATGAGTGATTTTGAGCATTTACTTGGAATCAGTTACTGTCCTGATCTAAACTTTAGAATGGCAAAGATAGCCTCTGTGATCTCAGCTGGCAACAGAGGAGTTGTGATATCCATGATAGTGTCATCAGTGCCAGGCCGTGTAGGTGTAGACACTGAGATCCCTGAGGGTTCAGAGTTATGTCTGGAGGATAGTGATGAAGGGCTTTACCCATGATCTGATGCTGCCTAGACTGAAACAGCCATGACAGAAAGATTTCCATAGATTTCTGAGGGTTTGTGACAAGAGGCTTCTACGTCCTTTTCTCCTACTGAGGAGTCCAACTAGCAGTGGACTCCCATTCTCTTCCATCTGTTGATCTCTGTATGCTCACTGATTTAGAATCCAATAAGCCAAAGCCTGTTTCTCTTCTGAAATTCTTACTTCTTGTTGCCTCTAAAAAAAATGACATTGTCATATCCTTAATAGACCTTGCAGATTTGAAGGTTCACTTTCTAGCTGTGGATGGGTAGCCTCGGGATACCACACGTGTACCTATGCTGATCTTTAACATGCATCATTTCCTTTCTTCATAGTGACACCGCCAACAGTTTCTGTTTACTCAGTCCATCCTGCGCTTCTGAGGCCCTTGTGGCCCTTGCTGATGTTTCTCTGCTGAAGCCTCCATTAAATGAACTGAGCATTCATCTGCTGTCTCCAATCCCCAGCACAGGGCCTAACACATAATCATCATCCCATATATGAAGAAGCCACAGGGGACTGGAGGTTTGGTTTTACAGCATTATCCTGGCACCCACTCATCTGTGGATTCCAGATGATTCCTAACTTGCCTGGCCCAGTCATTCTTTTGTCTTCTGCAACAATTCCTTCCTGATGCTACTTACTGTCACAGGCCGCTCTCTCCTTCGCCTTCTCTGCACACAGTAACTTAATCTTCAACATGTGTGTTCACTTGTCTTTGCAATTTAGTGAAAACCACATGAGCCTAGATCTTGTAATTAGGGCCTTCACCTATTATTGGCACCTAAAGTATGCTTAGTGAATCATCGTCTATACTGACTTAAAAAATCACAACTCTACAAGCCACAGACTCCATCATGAAAAACAGGACCCAGTTTATCACATATATAGAAGAGACACCCTGGTGTACAAGGGGAGAGAAAATAGTCACTCTTATGTAATGTTCCGTGACTAAGAGGATTCTGCTGCCTTCCTTGCGTCAGAAAGCTCTTTCTCCATTCTTTATTCTATTTGTCTAACGATCCAGGCCAAGCATAAAACTGCACTTGCTTCTCCCTACTCCTTAATTTTGATTAAAGAACTACTCAGTGTGTGGACTAATCTACAGTCTGTAAATTCCAGGGTTGTTTTTGCCACATTTGGGAGTACACATAGACTGATCTCTCTTTTACTTATATGTTTCAAAATATTAATAGTATCTCCAGGTATAAACATGTGATAACTGTAACTCTCCTCTAGTTTTTAATATATCTATTTCTTTTCTCTAAAACATAGATGCTAGTTACTTATTTATCTAATGTTTTAGAAATTCTTTTGAAATCTTAGAATACCACCTTAGTAACATGTTAACAATGTTAATTTTTATATTGTTAATTTAATGCATATGAGTACAGTGTCGCTGTCTGCAGAAACACGGGAAAAGGGCATCAGATCCTATTACAGATGGTTGTGAGTCACCATGTGGTTTTTGGGAATTGAACTCAGGACCTCTGGAAGAACAGTCAGTGCTCTTAACCTCTGAGCCATCTCTCTAGCTTATGAACAATGTTAATTTAACTCCTAATTATGCGTGGCCAGGATTCATATTCATTCCTCTTTCTTTTTGCTTTCTCTCTCTCTCTCTCTCTCTCTCTCTCTCTCTCTCTCTCTCTCTTTCTCTCTCTCTCTCATACTTTTCTTCAAAATATTCAGTAATATGTATAGCCTAAGTGTTTAGGGAACATTTTGTTGTTGTTGTTGTTTGTGGACCTCAGCCTTTAGCATGGAAACATCCTGAAAAGGTTCAAAGTCTCTGATAATAATATAGGAAAATGGCTTTACATATTGTCTGTAAGGACAATGTAAATATGCTATGTATCTATCTGGTTAAATAAAATGAATGAGATAAATCCATCTTGTACTTTGGGACATGATGGAAACCAACTCCATTTATAGATTTTTAGATAATAGTACATAACAACATGCTTAAAACAGCAGAGAATTCCTTCCTCTCTTTCACTTTTTCATGGTAGAGTTATTTGCTAATGGTGCTATTCTTTTTATTCTATTAAAATGTCTGTATTTCTGCTCCTAAGCATGGCTGTACAAAATGTTCCTGCTTTTGGCTTTATCTCAGTAGACTTTAAAAATATTTTTATTGAATCTTTGAAACTTTCATACAATACACGTTGATCAGTTTCACCCTCACTTTTTCTTCAACTCCTCGGAGACCTCCCCATCAAATTGCCTACACCTCCATTTTGTAAGACTTTTTCTTGAACTCTTCCACATCGAATTGCCTACACCTCCATCTTGTAAGTGGTTTTTAGATTCCAATTGAGGCTGCCCACATATTCCTGTTGCAGGTGACTACTAAGGGCCACATCAATATAGAAAACAGACTTTCCTTCCCCAGAAGCTATCAATTAGCTGCAGTTCCTTAGTTAGGGTTGGGAACTCATGACCCTCTTTTCCTGCATGCTAGCACGCTGACGCTGACTGGCTTGATCTTGAGGTAGCTTTGTGCAGGCAGGCTCAGTTCATAGGTTCAGCAGCCCTGTCTTGTTCACTGTGACACCCCCAGACCTCTGGCACTTAGAATCTTTCTGCCTCCATTTCTGTAATGGTAGCCTATGAGCTGCAGAGGCAGTGTGATACAGATGCATGCTCTGTGACCGAGTCCTTGTCCTTTGGACTTTGACCGGTTGTGAGTTCCTTCATTAACTCGTTGCACAGAGATATTCTGTGTCTCTCTACCCACTAACCATAGATAAGTGCAATTCTCAGACCTTGGGAGACTTTTAATATTGCATAATCAAATTATTTTTTGCTTGTTTGTTATAGTAAATGGCCACTAGAGAAAGATAGTTTTTAAAAGGGTATTTTGAATTACTTCTAGTCGAAAACTCATTTTAACAAAACTTATAAACCAATAACTTACTAACAAATTCAGAGTCAGTGTTAGCTATGATCTAAAACTGGGCAACAGGCTCACTATTTTAACACTCTGGTGAGGACTGTGCAGATGGCTCTGTGGGCAAGAATACTTTCTGTGCAAGAATGAGATTGAATGCCTAGCACACAGAAAAGTCTGGCATGACTGCATGTGCTTTCGACACCATTATCACTTTGAACTAGCAAGATCAAATACATTTTTTCTTCTATAAGTTGCCTTGGTAATGGTGCTTTATCACAGTGATGGAAGAGACCTAACTCAAGGATCATGGGTCCATGTCCTTGGAAGCTACATCTTGCCCTGGCTCCCTCCTATTTTTTTCCTCTCTGGCCACTACAAAGCAAACAGATCTAACCCACCAGAGCTTTCTGCTGTGCCATTCTGTAAGTCAAGCAGGAACTGAGACCTCAGAGTTGTGAGCTAAAATAAGCCTTTCCTCCATTACGAGGTTTCTTTCATATGTCTGTCACAGCAAAGAAAACAACATAAAACAAAACAGACAAGCAGACAGACAGACAACAGAAACCAGACCCACCATTTCATATTGATACATAATATCTTTACCTTTCTATTTAAATAAATCAACTTACAATTGATTACAATGTAAAATGTAAAACTAGGTAGCAATTTTGGTTTGCATCTTTGGGCAACTCCTGCTCAACATCTGGGATGTTTATAATAGGAAAATCATTTGTTTTCCTATGCTTGAGAAAGTACTTCTTAAATATGAAACATTGATAAAAGCTAATGCAATTTAAATTACACAAGCTATTTGTACAGAAATGTGCTGACTTTGGGCCGGGGAACTGGCAGTGGATAGAGTGCTTGACAGGCATGTAGGAAAAGCTGAGTGCAGCACTCGCATAAAAAATGAACACCTGTTGCAAGTTTCTAAGACTAGTGCTGGGCAGGCAGTGAACTGGGGCATCTGGTAGCTTGATGGTCAGTCAGTCTAGCTAGTTCCAGATTCAATGGGTATGTTATTTTTCCTATTGCTGTGACAAATTAACCTGACCATAGCAAGGAAAATATTATGTTCCAGGCATAGTTCATTACTGGAGAAAATCATGGAGTCAGGAACTTGAGACAGCTGCTCCCATTGTGTCCATGGAAAGAGAATAATAGATTACTCATGATCATTGACTTGCCATTAAAAAGTCAGTCCAGCTCTGTACCCCCTTTATTAATAGCGTTATTTGGTTCTCTGGAGTATAACTTCTTGAGTTCTTTGCATATACTGGATAGTAGCCCTCTATCAGATGTAGAATTGGTAAAGATCTTTTCTTAATCTGTTGGTTGCTATTTTGTCCTATTGACAGTGTCTTTTGCCTTGCAGAAGCTTTGCAATTTTATGAGGTTCCATTTGTCAATTCTTAGAGCATAAGCTATTGGTGTTCTCTTTGGGAAAATCTCCCCTGTGTTCATGTGCTAGAGGTTCTTCCCCACTTTCTTTTCTATTAGTTTCAGTATATCTGGTTTTATATGGAGGTCCTTGATCCACGTGGACTTGAGCTTTGTACAGGAGATAAGAATGGATCAATTTGCATTCTTCTACCTGTTGACCACCAGTTGAACCAGCATCATTTGTTGAAAATGGTGTCGTTTCCCACTGGATGGTTTTAGCTCCTTTGTCAAAGTTCAAGTGACCATAGGTGTGTGGGTTTGTTTCTGGGTCTTCAATTCTATTCCATTGATCTATCTGCCTGTCACTGTACAACCACCATGCAATTTTTATCATGATTGCTCTGTAGTACAGCTTGAGGTTAAGGATGGTGATTCTTCCAGAAGTTCAGCATACTTTACTGTCCTGAGATGTTTGTTATTTCAGATGAATTTGAAAATTGCTCTAACTCTATGAAGAATTGAGTTGGAATTTTGATGGCATTGTATTGAATTTGTATATTGCTTTCATCAAGATGGCCATTTTCACTATATTAATCCTACCAATTCATGAGCATGGGAGATCTTTCCATCTTCTGACATCATCTTCTGATTTCTTTCTTCAGAGACTTGAAGTTCTTGTTATACAGATCTTTCACTTGCCTGGTTAGAGTTACACCAAGGTATTTTATATTACTTGTGACTATTGTGAAGGATGTTGTTTCCCTAATTTCTTTCTCAGCCTGTTTATCCTTTGAGTAGAGGAAGGCCACTGATTTGTTTGAGTTAATTTTATATTCAGCCACTTTGCTGAAGTTGTTTATCAGCTTTAGGAGTTCTCTGGTGGAATTTTTTGGGGTCACTTAAGTATATGATCATATCATCTGCAAATAGTGATATTTTGACTCCTTTTCAATTTGTATTCCTTTGACCTCCTTTTGTTGTCTAATTTCTCTGGCTAGGACTTTGAGTACTATATTGAACAGGTAGGGAGAGAGTGGACAGCCTTATCTAGTCCCTGGTTTTAGTGGAATTACTTCAAGTATCTCTCCATTTAGTTTGATGTTGGCAACTGGTTTGCTGTATACTGCTTTAACTAGGTTTAGGTATTGGCCTTGAATTCCTGATCTTTCCATGATGTTTATCCTGAAGGGGTATTGGATTTTGTTAAATGCTTTCTAAGTATCTAATGAAACTATCATGTGTTTTTTTTCTTTGAGTTTGGTTATATAGTTTATGGGACTTATGGGGAGGGGGGAACTGGGAAAGGGGAAGGCATTTGGAATGTAAACAAAGAATATAGAAAATTAAAAAAAAAAAAGGAATTCCCAATTGAGGGAATATCGAACAGCTGAGAAGCACCTAAAGAAATATGCAACATCTATAGTCATCAGGAAAATGCAAATCAAAACAATCTTGAGATTCTACTTCACACCAGTCAGAATGGCTAAGATCATAAACTCAGGTGACAGCCGATGCTGGCTAGGATGTGGATGAACCAGATGTCTCTCAACAGAGGAATGGATACAGAAAATGTGGTACATTTACACAATGGAGTACTACTCAGCTATTAAAAACAATGAATTCTTGAAATTCTTAGGCAAGTGGATGGAACTAGAAAATATCATTCTGAGTGAGGTAACCCAATCACAAAAGAACATACATGGTATGCACTCACTGATAAGTGGATATTAGCTCAGAAGCTAGGAATACGCAAGATACAATTCACAAATCACAAATCAAAGTATGGATACTTTGGTTCTTCTTAGAAGAGGGATTAAAATACCCATGAGAGGAGGTACAAAGTGTGGAGCAGAGACTGAAGGAAAGGCTATCCAGAGACTGCCCCAGCTGGGGATCCATCCCATATACAGTTAACAAACCCAAACACTATTGTGGATGTCAACAAGTGCTTGCTGACAAGAGCCTGATATAACTATCTCCCAAGAATCTCTGCCTGTGCCTGACAAATACAGAGGCGGATGCTCTCAGCCAACGATTGGACTGAGCACAGGATCCCCAATGGAGGAGCTAGAGAAAGGAACCAAGGATCTGAAGGTGTTTGCAGCCCCATAGGAGGAACAACAATATGAATCAACCAGTTCCCCCATAGCTCCCAGAGACAATAACATCACCAAAGAGTACAAATGGAGGGACCCATGGCTCCAGCTGCATATGTATTAGAAGATGGCCTTGTTGGACATCAGTGATTGGAGAGGCCCTTGGTCCTGTGAAGGCTCTTTGCTCCAGTGAAGTGGAATGCCAGGATAGGGAATTGGTAGTGGATGGGTTGGTGAGCAGGAGTAGGGAGGATGGAATAGTGGTTTTCAGAGAGGAAACAAGGAAAGGGAATAACATTTGAAATATAAATAAAGAAAATATCTAATAAAAAAACTTCCATGATCCAAGCCCAGGGACGTGTTGTCTATTTAGTTACAACCTACCTCCTATCTCAATGAACATAATAGAGAACTCCTTCACAGGTGGGTCTACAGGCTTCTTTCATAGCAGATTCTAGATCTTGTCAAGCAACAGTGATTATTAAGAATGAGACAATGTGTTTCAAAAGTATGTTCCAGCATGATTAAGAAAGGCACTGAAGCTTGAATCCTGGTCTCTGTTTACATGCTCACTTGTGTATGTGAACCATCACATGCATGTGCTCAAACATGAGCACACCAAGAACAAGTATGCACACATATACACACAAAAGAAATGTGCCAACTTTAGCTTCCGTAGTGTCCGTAGTCACTTAGATTATAGCAAGCTGAAGCACTTAACATAATATGCTGACAGGAATTATCAGTATGTAAACTAGAACCCAAAGGTATAGAAAACTTGGTAAAAGAATACACGTTTAAGGAAACATTCCCTGGCTATTGAAAGAAAATTAGAGACTTTTTCAGAGTTAGGATAGAAAAATACTCAGGCATGAAAACCAGAGGAAGATGAGACTGTGCTTATGAATAAGCAGGGGAGGGAAAGTGTCTTTGAGTTGCTTTTCTTGTCCTACCCTGCCTTTCCTACCTAGTGTCAGGCCATGCTGCAGCCTGAAATGCATTCTTAAAACACAAATAGTGCAAACCACCCCCCCTTTGCTCAAAATCCACCAAAGAATTTTGCCATGAGAATAAAGCTTATACATTTTTCTCATTGCCGTGAGAGTAAAACATATACATTTTTCATGGCTCATGCAGTGGGATTGGTCCTTGATAATCTACAAGTCACCGCTTAGCAATGTTGCATTCCCTTCCTTCGTTGTGTCTACAAAGGGATTTTCAGCGCTCCTCTGACCTTTGGTTTTGCAGAAAAAAAATTCACTTGCTGCTCCTTCCTGAAACAGTCTCACTGGTAATACTTAGAAGACTCAAAGTCTATTTTCTCAGGTACCCTCCCTGGACTACCCTGATCACCACCCTATTTGTCTAAGCAGCCTGCTGTTTATTACATATTGACCTTTCTTTGGTGTTTCTTTTCTCCTAGGATAGATATTATGAGTAGAGAATCACGTTGTCTGCCTTGCTCACTATTGTACTTTTCAAGCCAAGAAAAATGCTGGGCACACAATAGAAATGTAAACACTTGCCAAATACGTGAGTAAATAAGGATCACATTTCCAACTGGAAAATCTGCTTAGATTTCACTGATAGACATAAAATTTTAATTTGAATTATATAGCTAATTAGATCAGTGCATGTTTCTTTGCTTCAGTTATCAAGAAAAGTGTTTCTTCATATACATAATAAATATTCATTAATTTTCGTTAAATACTTAGCTCATAATGGATGTGCAATGAACATTTTTTTTTAACAAATAGAGTGTCTACATATAAAATCTATTAGATATTTTGGTGCACAATCAGCAGACCAGACTAAACTCTCTATATTAGGTAAAATGGGTAAATTTAAATATAATGATGAATTTTGTGTCCCAAGGATCAGTTTTCATTAACTATTGTGAATGGGAGAAATATTCCATACTCTGAGAGATCTATTGCAAATAAAGCATAAGTAATTAGTCTTTTAATTATCTTTTATTTTAGATTTAATTTTTACTTGCATTTCCATATGGGCATTGTCCATGTGTGAGCTATTGAACATGGGTGCAGGTTGCTATGGTGGCCAGAAGAGGGCATCAGATCCACTGAACCTAGAGTTTCAGGCAGTTGTAATCCCCTATCTTAAGTGCTGGAAACTGACCACCTGACCTGGAAGCAGGCCTTCTGGCTGAACTCCTAACTGCAGCCTTTCTCTGTATGTTCTCACACTAATATTTGTATTGTAGAACTATAGTTTTGTAGTTGCTGCTGTTTTACAATGATGTTCAGAATAGTTAAGATTCTGTTTGAACCTTCTTATTCTTAACAAAATCTCAACAAGCCTTGTTTCTTTTAACATTTACATAGTTTGTGCTAACTTTGTTGTTTCTCTCTTGAGATCAACTATCCAGAAAAGTGTGTACATCAGTAGGGAAGGACTAAAGGGCTGTCTGCTCTAGCCCTTGGCTGGTTGGCAGTTTCTTTGTCTACAGGCCACTTAGTATGTGTCTGATTTTGCTAATTTGCTTCAGTTGCTTACAATTATACTTATATCAGTAGATCCATTTCATTTCAGAGATGTACAAGTAACTACTGAACGCTGAACAATCTCTCGCTTGATTTGGTTGATAGGACTTTATGTGGGTTCAAATATTTACGTAGATCAGGGGAATGTTCATCAATTATATTCTTATATTCTACACAACTATTACTAAATAATGAATTGCAGATAAAGGCTTGTTAAATATTGAAACAGACACTTTGGAGTGAAAAGCCTACATTTCACAGGCATTATTTGCATGGTGACTGTGTGTCTGGAAACTGCCAAGAGGATGTATGTTCTGTAGCACACGCAGTCAGGAATGCAGTAAGAGGCAGGCCCTCTGCGCTGCTCTTCACTCAGTAAGAGCTGCTAGCAGCAGTGTTCCTATCTTCCTCCCATACACACTGGACCTCATCACGTAGCATACTGCTGAGGCTAGGTAGAGTTAATATTACACACTGTGCTATCTTTTTAACTTATATGTATTAAAACACATGCATATAGGAACTAAAAGTATCTGTGATTTTTCAACGGTCTATTTCTACTGCAGAAGGACATTAAATGGTTCAATGCCATTCAAGATGCTGTCTTTAAAGATTTTTTTTGCATGTCTGAAAAGGATTTAGATGCTTCTAAGGGCTTTAAATGCTCACTCTGTCATGATTCATTTGGCTATAGACTCTATAGCATATATTCAGCTTGAAAATACTGTGTGATTAAAGCCTGAGGTGTGACTTAAAAATGTCAGATTATATATATATATATATATATATATATATATATATATATATATATATTAATGGTATAATATGTGTATACATATATTATATATTAAAGTCCAAAGACTGATCAAAGTTGTGATAATGGTTTTAAATAGTTGTAAACTCAAGTGGCTGGATATAAAAGTAACTCAAAACAGTGGCCTTCCTCTATTCAAAGGATAAACAGGCTGAGAAATTAGGGAAACAACACCATTTACAATAGTCACAAATAATATAAAATACCTTGGTTTGACTCTAACTAAGCAAGTGAAAGATCTGTATGACAAGAAATTCAAGTCTCTGAAGAAAGAAATCGGAAGATGATGTCAGAAAATGGAAAGATCTCCCATGCTCATGATTGGCAGGATTAATGTAGTAAAAATGGCCATCTTGCTGAATGCAATCTACAGATTCAATACAATCCCCATCAAAATTCCAACTCAATTCTTCATAGAGTTAGAAAGAGCAATTTCCAAATTTACCTGGAATAACAAGAAACAAAACAAAACAACAACAACAACAACAACAAAAACACCCAGGATAGCAAAACCTATTCTCAACAATAAAAGAACTTATGACAGAATCACCATGCCTGACCTCAAGCTGTACAGAACCATAGTAATAAAGACAGCATGATGTTGGTACAGTGGTAGGCAGGTAGATCAATGGAATAGAATTGAAGTCCCAGAAATGAACCCACACACCTATGGTTACTTGATCTTTGATAAAACCATCCAGTGGAAAAAAGACAGCATTTTCAACAAATGGTGCTGGATCAACTGGTGGTGAATGAGTAGAAGAATGGAAATTGATCCATTGTTATTTCCTTGTACAAAGGTTAAGTCCAAGTGGCTCAAGGACCTTCAGATAAAACCAAATACACTGAGTCTAATAGAAGAGAAAGTAGGGAAGAGTGTGGAGCACATGGGCACAGGGGAAAGTTCCTGAACAGAACACTAATAGCATATGCTCTAAGATGAAGAATTGACAAATGGAACCTCATAAAATTGCAAAGCTTCTGTAAGGCAAAGGACACTGTCGGTAGGACAAAGCAGCAACCAATAGATTGGAAAAGATCGTACAAACCCTACATCCAACAGAGGGCTAATGCCCAATATATACAAAGAATTCAAGAAATTAGAACCAGAGATCCAAATAACCCTATTAAAAATGGGAAACAGAGCTAAACAAAGAAGTCTCAACTGAGGAATACTGAATGGTTGAAAAGCACCTAAAGAAATGTTTAACATCTTTATTCATCAGGGAAATGCAAATCAAAACAACTACCTAACATTAGTCAGAATGGCTGAGATCCAAAACTCAGGAGACAACAGATGCTGGCAAGGGTGTGGGGAAAGAGGAACACTCCTCCATTGCGGGTGGGATTGCAACCTGCTTCAGCTACTCTGGAAATCAGTTTGGTGACTCCTCAGAAAATTGGACATAGTGCTACCTGAGAACCCAGCTATACCACTCCTGGGCATATACTCAGAAGATGCTCCTACATATACTAAGGACACATGTTCTACTATGTTCATAGCAGCCTTATTTATAATAGCCAGAAGCTGGAAAGAACCCAGATATCTCTCAACAGAGGAATTGTTACAGAAAATGTGGTACATTTACTCAGCTATTAAAAAATATGAATTAATGAAATTCTTAGGCAAATGGATGGAGCTAGAAAATATCATCCTGAGTGAGGCAACCCAATCACAAAATAACACACACTGAATTGTATGCATTCAGTGATAAGTGGATCATAGCCCAGAAGTTAGGAATACCCAAGATACAATTCACAAATCACATGAAGCTCAAGAAGGAAGACCAAAGTGTGGATACTTTGGTCCTTCTTAGAAGGGGGATTAAAATACCCATGGGAGGAGATACAGAGACAAAGTGTAGAGCAGAGACTGACGGACAGGCCATCCAGAGACTGCCCCACCTGGGGATCCATCTCATATACAGTTAGCAACCACAGATACTATCGTGGATGCCAACGAGTGCTTGTTGACAGGAGCTTGATATAGCTGTCTCCTGAGAGGCTCTGCCAGTACCTGACAAATATAAAGGGGGAGGTTCTCAGCCAATGATTGGACTGATCACAGGGTCCCTAATGGAGGATCTAGAGAAAGGACCCAAGGATCTGAAGGGGTCTGTAGCCCTATATGAGGAACAACAATATGAACCAACTAGTTCCCCCATAGCTCCCAGGGATCAAACCATCAACCAAAGAGTACACATGGAGGGAGCCCTGCCTCCAGCTGTATATGTAGCAGAGGATGGCCTTGTTGGAAATCAATGAGAGGAGAGACCCTTGGGTTCTGTGAAGGCTCTCTGCCTCAGAGTAGTAGAATGCCAGGACAGGGACATGGTGGTGGGTAGGTTGGTGAGCACTGGGATGGGGGATGGGATGGGGGTTTTTGGAGGGGGAAATGATGAAAGCGGATAATATTTGAAATGTAGATAAAGAAAATATCTAATTAAAAATAGTTTTAAACTCAAGACTGCTAAACATAATTCAGTTTGAAGGGCTCATATTAAAGATATTCCTACTAAATATAAACAGAGCCATGTTGTTTTACAGAATAATGTGTATACCTTAAATACCGATATTAAGTATTCAAACATCTCAAAGCATTTGAATAGGAAGAGTGGCATATAGAAGAAGTCTCTTTGCCAGCAGAAGGTACTTACCATTGTACCTGTTACACTCAAGAGAGTGGAATCAGAGCCATGAGTTAAGCAATGAGGGCCCAGCTGCCTTTTGCCCAAGAACAGTGAGTACCAGTATCACTTAATGCTGCTATCATCTCACTATATAGTAAAGCAATGTCATAGTTCAAGCAGTGTCAGCGTAAGCTGACTGAAGTGTAGGTTTACAGTCATAGTGGAATGTTTCACAGGAGACATTTAGTATGAATATGACTAATAAAGGTTCTGTGCAGAGGTGAACTGATACATGGTCTCCACATAGGTGAACGGGTATATGCACATGCTAGTCTTACAGAAAGTTACTCACTTTATATTCTATAAATTCTAAAGATTGCTTTAAATGGAAGATGATGATGTTATAATTTTTGTAGTTAGAGACCTTACCACATGGGAAAATTTGTTTATTTTTTAAATATAAATCCCCAACTCCCTAAAACAATATCATCAGTGTCATTGTGGTTTGCTGCCTTCCAGAATTTGGATAAGACCCAAATACTGGAGACACAACAAGCTCTGGTCAGAAGACACAGAAAAACTAAGATGGAACTGGGATGGAACCTTCCTCCAAGTTGTCCAACCTTCACAGAAGCAGAAGGTGCTATGCAGGCTACTTGGGGAGAATTGTCACCAACAGTTTTAATAATGTAGACCATGTGTGATACATTGACGATCCGGCAACACAAGGTATGCCCACCAATGCAATGGTAGCAAGTATTAGGGGAGTAACTAATCACTTTCTCCTTGGAACTAAGGCCCACTTGATAGGAGAGAACTCATGTCTAGCACAGTAAACCTTGTCACAAGCACATGCCTAGGGAGGTCATAGACTCTAGTATGAAATGGTAGCTGCTCTGGTTTGTTGTTTGTTTTGCTAAAGGAACATGATGTGTCTATAAAATTCCCATCTAAATAATGATGTATATCCTTATAGATTTTTACTGCTGAAAATTTTGGTCAGAGAAATTTTGTTTTGCAGTGGGTCACAGTAATTGCGGTGACTTGCGGCTTGTTAAGATGCTGAGAATAAGTGACTGCTAACATACCTGGGACATCTATCGAGTCTCAGGAAACACTGTAAAAGAGAGACAGGAAGAACCTGTGGGCTGGGTGGGAGATAGGAATGGATCAATTCGCATTCTTCTGCATGCTGACCTCCAGTTGAACCAGCACCATTTGTTGAAAAGGCTATCTATTTTTTCAGTGGATATTTTCAGCTCCTTTGTCGAAGATCAAGTGACCATAGGTGTGTGGGTTAATTTCTGGGTCTTCAATCCTATTCCATTGATCCACCTGTTTGTCACTGTACCAATACCATGCAGTTTTTAACACTATTGCTCTGTAGGTCTGCTTGAGGTCTGGGATACTGATTCCCCCAGAAGTTCTTTTACTGTTGAGAATAGTTTTAGTTATCCTGGGTTTTTTGTTATTCCAGACAAATTTGAGAATTGCTCTTTCTAACTCTATGAAGAACTGAGTTGGGATATCCCTTGAGTATAGGAAGGCTACTGATTTGCTTGAGTGGAAAGTGAGTTATAAGGCCCTACTCTTTTATAAGAATTCATAGGCAGATAGTGGTTCCTGGGTGGAAGGAGATACATTTGCTTCAATGGTGTAGCCATTGGTAATCTGCTCATGCTTTTATGAGTAATTCCATACTCCTGCTCCTGTAAGCATTCTCATGAATCTCACTGGGTTGCATAATCGCCCTCCCTTCCTACACAACTCGCCTACTTAGGACATGTAACACAGGATAGTGGAAGGGACTGGTTAGAATAGAAATCAGGTCAGTAGGAGTGTGAAAGGATCAACAGACAGGAATACAGTGAGTCCCACTAACATGTACAATCAATATACCCTAATAACAACAACCATAACGAAAGTGAAATAGAGAACTTGTGCATGGACCAGAGATGGCAGAATCTTACAGGTTAGCTTAATTCTGCTAAATTTGTTTGAAATGCACGACAAACATAAGGACATAAGAAGCTACATAGATGATCTTCTCTTGTACCAATACCGACACATTAGCTGGTAAATATGTCTTCCTTTTTCATTAACAATTCATAATTAGATAAGATTGGTCAGGGTCATTTACACTGAGCTCTTTTTGTATGATACAGCTCAACTACTGGCTGACCAAAACTTTTCACCACCTGCACAACACACTCAAATGACTAGTATGATTTCAGTGCTATGCTTCACCAACGGAAACCTGAACTGTAAATAGTATTACTCGCTCTCTCTGGGTCCTAGCGAGTCCCACTCTCCACAGAGCAAATACACCTAGGACCTATCCCCTATGCCTTTCTTCACTCATGAGCTTTTAGAACTACTTATTAGAAGGCCAGAAGAGAAAAAAATCAGCATTTCTCTGTATCAGGCAGCAGATGAGAATCAAAGCTCAAAAGATGCACACTACAGCTATGGTCAGGAAAACATGGTAAAATGGGTTTTCCTAAGTGTTGTCAACTATTGTATTTTCTAATTAGGTAATGAGGAAGTATGGTAGAAATGTAACATGAAAATTATAATGATATAAGTTTTTGTATTTTCACTCATTCAGACATTTCTTAAGATGTAATATATGGTATCCATTTTTAAAATAATGTTGAGTGACACTACTGCACAGCTAGGAAGAGAGGAAAGAACCCAGTGTTTTGAGAGGCAAATGTAAGGCTTTTTTTTAGCAGGATCATTCGCTAGAGGAGTACTGGGAACTGAGTAGGTCTTAGTTGAACACAAGATGAGGACATTTAGCTAACAAGAGCAAGCTGGTGCCCACACACAGAAGCCTTAAGCTTTCACCATGGAACCCGAGGTGACTCAGTGTAGTTCTGGGAAAGGCCTGGAGTGAGGCTGCAGCAATGGGCGGAGGCAGATAAGGACGCTGGTTTTAGAACATCATCTAATGGTGCACAGGCTTTGAAGAACAAATTCATAAAGTGACAGGCAGAGACATCTGTCTGCTTATGAAATGCCATCAGTCAGGAGTAGATGGAAAGGACTGAGACTATTAAGTTAAAAAGCCCCACGGTCCTTCTCCTCTCAGGCCTATCACAGCCTCTTACATCTCTGGGATCACTTTCTTTTCTGCTACCTGAGTCCCTCGGATGAAGATGGCCTCTGGCTTATTTACTCAAAGCAGGGCACAAGTGGGGGCAGGGATCGTACCCTTTGACTCTGTGGGGATATGTTCCATCAAAGTCTGTAAAAATGCAAATCTCGTTAAATTAGTTTGCGTTTCTCTAAGACTCAGAATTTTTAT
Organism: Apodemus agrarius; assembly: GCA_964023405.1. Taxonomy (NCBI): domain Eukaryota; kingdom Metazoa; phylum Chordata; class Mammalia; order Rodentia; family Muridae; genus Apodemus; species Apodemus agrarius. Next base: position 49,693,810 of record OZ030014.1, read on the forward strand.
TCTTAGACAAATAAACACAGTTTTTTTTTTTCTAATTGGCAAAAATCATCCAAGATGGCCAGTGGGGAATGCTTTACATAACCACGTCAGAAGTTTTACTCAGCAAAAAGTTAAAGTGGATCAACATTTTCCCTTTGCGTCTAGTTCCTCCCTATTATCCTGCTTCTTTTTATCTGTAAAGATTAAGATGCTGTAAATGACTCTTTCCTGACTCCTCTTCCCCTCAGCCTTGCCTTGCAAATGGTTTTCTTTATTCACTGTCATCTGTGAACATTTAATCTGGCGTGTTTGTCTTTCTCCCTCTCCTTTTATTATCCTCAATTATTGTTTAAAGGGGAACTTGATTAGCTTTGTCTTGGTAAACTGGCATCCTGTGGCTGGTCATGGCAGCTGAAAGTCAGCTACAAAGGGTGTGAGACTTGGTTTCCCCTTTCTTTACTTCTCCTGTGGAGTCCCCCCAGTTTCTCAATAACGTAAGTGGAAAGCCCCGAGCCAGCACACTCACAGGCAGAAACGTGTATTTAAGCATTTCGAAGGGAAGGATGTGAAATCCGGGCATGGACTGGCAGACGTGCACTGCCCATGATTTTACACAGATGGTGCTCTGTGGCCACTCAGGGTATTTTCTCTATCGTAAGCTTAATGAAGTAGCCACGATACATCTTTTAATTATTTCATTATACTTATATAATCAAATTGACTTATTCTAGCTACAATATTATCAATGATATTACACAGCAGTTTGTACAGTTTGCAAACACTATCTAGCATAATGTTTAGAAGGCAAAGCAAAACCTTCTTTGAAATGGTTTTGTATCTCTTGAATTGATAATATAAACAAAATGAATGAAACCAAAGTACGTATATATTCACGGGATATTTTCTGCTTATCATTAGATGACCGTAACTTGCACTGTCCCTAAACACTGCTCAGAGGGTTATCATTCTATTAATTGTCACATGACAAGTGCTGGCTTTAGAGAGACAGAAACTGTATGTTGTGTCACTTTTAACATGTTTACTTTTGCAACTGACAAAGTATGCAGGCTGTTCATAAACTTCCCACTCTTGTCCAGCAGAACGACTGTTAGTTCTATCAGGCCCATCGCCACGTCAATAAGCTGTAGAGAATGTCCCCACGGCCCACAGTGTCCTCTCACACAAATGAATAGGCATTCTCATTTGGTTTTGGCTAAGCGATTTATGTTAACACAAAAACATACTGCATAGCAGGAAATTAACTTTGACTTAATTCTGAGTTTAAGGAAGGAAAAGCTAACAGTACCAGAATGGTTGTTCATTTAGAAAAAAAAAATAATGAATGTCAGTATAAAAATAGCTTTGAAAATTTGTTTTCTGAATTGCTTCCTTCCTCTGCAGTGATGATCATAGCAGGCACCAGACACCACATTTTAAAGACTTGGCTTTGTTTGTCTCTGCCTCAGGGTGTTTGTGCTTTGCACTGGGTTTTCATGATGGCACACCTGTATCAATGTGTGTACATTTTTCTTCACTCAGATAAGAAGGTGCTATGAGGCTACTGGGTAGTGATTCAGTAGGACAGATAGGTTAATTAAATAATAGAATGTGGTGCAAACTCCAGATGATCAGAATACCACACGGAGAACTGATTTTGCATCATGAGAATTATTTTAAAGGCCTGTGCATTCTATCCTATGAAAAAGATTTGCGGTCATACTGTTTTCCTTGTTCTTGCAGAGAGTGTTCTCTCTGGAAGTGGGCTGGAGGAATTGCACTTGGAAATAGTAGGTTTTACATTATGCTTCTAGGAAACTATTCTGTCGGGAGCTCAACCAAGATGTTCTGTTGCTAAAAATAAAATAATAACAGATTTTTCTAAGCTCTGATTAAAAACAAGTTAGGGAAACTACACTTTTCCCTGAATTTCAAGCTTCTCTTCTCTGTCATTTTTCTGTCATTTCTTCAGTTTGTCTACTGACATATACTAGGAGGGATGAAGGAGACCAGAGGACACACCCTATGAGACAAACCTGTCATGCCAACTTTCAGATGTATACTCTCAATCATTATACATGAACAATCCTATTCATGCAGCCACATTTCTCCTTAATTCTTTTAATTTAATCTCTTTCATATACATTTTTAATAATATAGTTTTCAAGTGTTTAGGTACATAAACCCAACTGAAAAACATTGAAATAAAATGCTATTGTTGACTAGTTTATGTTTATGAGTATAAATAGCAAGATTTTGAAACATAAAATCGGGGAAAAATCTGATGGCCAGGCTTATATTCTTCAGGTTTATGAAATATAGTAAAGCACACAAAGACGTGAGAAAACACATTATCCCGTGTCTGTGCTGGCAGAGTAATTTTCAACAAGTAAGTGATACTATTAATGGCTGCATATCTAATTTAACTAGGGACCTTGAAGATGGCCTCTAGTTTGCATTCCATTAAGAGTTTTTAATAAGATTTCAACAAAAAATAATAATAAAAGCATCCCACTTCACCTTCGCTTCTCCTTAACAATTCAAAGTATCAATTATAATATAACCTTCATTTGACTTGCAACCATCCCTGTACTCTCAACAGCGTATTAAACTGTGTGCCAATGCTTAAAGTGCAAAATAAATGTCTTGCTTTATCTTGTAACTTTAGTTCCATTTTAAAGTGACCTCTCAAATGTCTTAACACTCAACTACGCTTTCTGTAAGAAACAATTTTTCTAAACACTGGGCATTTTTAAAAGCTGGAAGATGCATTTTACCCAATCTTCAAGCAACACAGTCTCTCCATGCATTCTCTTGATTTTAATGTGCTCACAGGGATGCTATTCTTGGGATAGCACAACTGCTCTCTGTCTGCAAGCCATATCTAGGGAGTCCTGACCCCAGGGCTCACAGAACAAAATAGGCTGAAGCCTGGTATCAAAGAAAGGCAAGACTTACAGAACCTTTCTGAACTCTGTCCTCCTTTAAAGAGGAACAGAGATTAATAAAGGAAACAATAGAAATTGAAAGATTAAGAAAAATGAGAGCATCCAGAAAATGCCAGAGGTGAAAATCGGAAAGCACGTGACATTTTGAAAGAGATTTCACAGCACTGAGGAAGGTCTCTCACACCCATCCTTCCTCAGATGATCAGCAATAAACTGTCTTTTTCCCCAGCTGCATTTCCCAGTATGCTGCAGAGGATTACATGAAAGTGTCTGAGTTTTTAACCCACAGGGACTGTTTACTGAGAAAGAGCCTTTCTTCTTCCCCTGGAGCCCCTTAACTCCTGGAGAACAGCAGCACAGGGGTGTGATGCTTCTGGAAGGCAAGCTTTGACAGTTCGTCTGGAGGGTTATGCATGTTTTGGTAACTTTTTAAAATTGACTATGTAGAAGACATACATACAGAATTTGTATTTTGCTTTACTGTCTGGACCTTGGAGAGAACCATTTATACGCAGTGACCTATGACAATCAAAAGAAAGGTGATACAAATAAATGACTGCAGTACAAGTAGTACCCATATAAAATGATTTGTACACCATTTTCCTTAATTATTTTAGAAACAAGATGTATCTTGGCTGTATGTGACATGCCTCTTCATAAAAAAGGGACTTTTTTTAAAAAAAATAAATATTTAACTAATAAATCAAGTTAATAAGTTGGTTACCTGGCAAACAAAAGCCAAGGGAGTATATATATATATATATATATATATACACACACATACATATATACATATACATACATACACATATGTATATGTATATATATATATACTCTATACTTATACACATATATACCTATATACAAATACATGTATATATAAAACTCAGACACATACATACAAACATATATACACTATATTATCTATCTATCTATCTATCTATCTATCTATCTATCTATCTATCTGTATAAACTGCCTATACTTTGGGGGATGTGTATGCTAATTGATGTTGAGAAAAAAAAAATGTTTAGGAGCCCTGACCTAAGAGGCAGTTAGACAAAAAAAAAAAAAAAAAAAAAAAAAAAAGGGATTTTGTTAGCAAATATGGCTTGGAGGACTTGTAGACAATCCTTTTAGGTACCAAGATTGGGATATTCCTGTACCCCAGATAGAAAGAACCATGGCATATGGGAGATCACTGTCGAAGATGACTATGTCTAGACCTGAAATGGAAGAAGATACAAAGATAAAGTTGATGAAGTTTGTTAAAGTATAATGCGTGGCCATAAGCGACATCCTCTGCACGCTGATGCACCAGCACAAGTGTACTTTTGACCTGTGGAGAGGGATTTCAATGCAGAGAAAGTGCAGCCCAGGAAGTATACCAGCCTAAAGAACTGGAATCTTAGTGAGGTGAAGAGGTCGGGACCTTCAGAAACTATATAAATACCCAAACAGGAATTAAGTCCTTCATATAAAAGCTTAATAATTCCCTCATAGAAAAGCTTCATTCTTTGAAAATAAGTGTCCCGAGTATTTTATTCCTATCATAATGTATGTATTAAAAGAAGAAAAGAGAATCCTGAACTTTTTCATTTTGTTCTTTTTGTAGATAGACAGGTCCAATTATGATTGTTCAACAGGCCCCACCTTAAATGATCTAGACCAGTGCAGGAGATGGATGCAAGAACTGTCTGGAAGTAAAGCAACAGCCACCAGCAAGTTCATGGAGGGTTCTTCAGGAGCCCCAGGTCACATGGCTATTGTCACTGTTAGTGCCTCTCCACCGTCACAGGGAAGTAGCTTGGTGCAGGCATTTCAAGTTCCCAGTAGATGTCCTCCATCAGAGGCTCTGAGCCCGTCAGGATCCAGGTGGGCATGCTGTCCCATTGAAACAGGAGCTGCTTTTTTATACAGGTCATGATGCTCACTGAGGTAGGAGATAATGGGAGACATATGTTGCTCCATTCTATCCTTGTATGGCCAGCTTATCCTTGAGACTTCCAGTTTATACTTGCTGTCTTACTTGTCTAATCCCTGACTACTTTGACGCCCTGTAACCACTCTAGAATGAACACAAGGTATAGAGGCAATATCCTTCTCTATCCTGTTTCATCAATTCCTACATAATGTTATTAAGAAACTCCAGATTTGGAAACATTCCTAGCAGTTCTGTTAGGATGCAGCCCTTCTGAGAGTAGTTGATGTTTCTGTACTGAGATGTTTGTCAGTGTTTTTTCATCTTCTTTCTCTACAATAACAAAATGTTTCCTGAGATTTGTCTTGGACCAGTCATGTTTACTCACTGATTTTGTATATCCAGTCTGTTAACTTTTGTCTTTTTTTTTCCTTCTTTGAGATAGGGTTCCTCTGTGTATCCCTGGCTGTCCTGGAACTCACTTTGTAGACCAGGCTGGACTCAAACTCAGAAATCTGCCTGCCTTTGCCTCCCAAGAGCTGGGATTAAAGGCATGAGCCACCACCACCCTACTTACTGATTTTGAATAGGAGTCTTTTCTTTTCATTACTTATATATAGAATCATAGTTTTCAAATTACCCCACCAATGCTAATTAGTTATCAATAATAAAATTCTTTATCGATCTCTACTATTTCCAGGGCTATTCCAAGTACTTATAATAATATCATATTAAAGAAACAATACTATGAAATATGTCATCTAGTGAGTCACATGAAGTAATCTGTTGGCTCTACACATGTTATTAAGGTTGAGTAATAGAAAAGGTGCCGAAAGAGTCAGCTTGGTGTGTTTGTTTACTCACTTTTGAATGAGTTTCACCTACCCTTAATCAGCATGTATATTCTGATGTATGTGGCTTCCTCTTTATTTGTATATTGTCCATATTCCATTTTCATATCTAAAGCAGAGATAGATACATTGACAAATTCTTCTTCTAGTATCTAGGGCTGAAGCTTTGATCTCACATGACCAGCCTTTCTTCCTGACGATCCAAAAGTCCACTACTGTGAAGATATCCAAACTCAGGGTCGTATGTTTTCTGTCTCTCTATGCATAGCCTTTTTCCTTTCTTGTTGAAACTATGTCAGCAACAGGTACTTCCCACTAGCCTAGTCATAGTCTTAGAAATATTTCTGTTTGCATTTTGAGCATTTCAGTTGTCTCTAAAGCAGATTTGATCTCTCAACAAGGTGCATACAATTTTCTGACTAGGGTTGTCTTTATGCTTTTCAAAATTGGGTGGATCTAGGAGTGAGAAGTCATTGTTTAGTCAAAATTTAGGGGGTTTTGACTGCATTTTTAAATCTGGTTTCATTGGCCAGTAAAATATCTGCAACTTTTGGTATTTTTTAATGTATGTACATGTGTATGTATGTTTGTATGTATCATCATCATATCTATAATCTATCAACATATCTATCATTGATCTATACCTATATCTATTATCTATCAGCTATCTATCTCTCTATCATTTATCTGAGATTTACTCATATGCATTTATTGTTATTAGAATTATTCTGTTAGATCTGCTAGCTAATAATTATGTTTACCTGGGAGATGTTTCTTTTAAGTACTTTATATCTGTTTTCCATGATGTTTCTCTATTAGCATTAAGAGTATCTAAGTTTGGGATATGCTACATTTGTAGGATCTAGAAGAAGACTGAATGACTTCTACTGATTAAGAATAATCACATGATCCAAAAGTGAATAAAGGCACATTGAAAAAGATTAACGCTCAGTAAAGTCTTCCCTTTGAAATTCTGTGAAAGAACAAAGAATGCTGTGTGGGAGGAGGGTTGGGTTGAAAACATGATCTACTTGGATAGACTTTGTGACAGTTACAAATCTCTAGCATACAGATTTATTATTTCTAAAGTACAATACTGCTGTATTTCTTTATTCATGAAATGATTTTGAATGCATTTCCCATACATAGGGTTTTCCATAATTGATTTATCATAAATACTGAAGTGGATTATATTTTATGGATACTTCCTGCTCTTCGTTTTTACTACAAGCTGCATTAAGTCAACAGATGCAGTATTAAGCCAGCACATGACTTCAGCTTAAATAGAGCATGAGACCGTAGTCTCTGCAGCTCTCAGGACTGCCCCTCAGTACTTTCTTTCCATTATTTTGTCTTGTATATGATGGGCTTTTGCTTTTAGATAAACAACCTCAGAATGAAGTTGTGAAATTTACCAAATTAAACGGGAAAAGTATTCTGTTATCATGCACACAGAGTTGTGGCAGAGAGCATGGGCAGTTACTGTAAAATAAAATTCAAAATGACAATTAGAACTTAACTTCATGTATTTATTTGCTCTTCATTATTTTAAAAGCAAAACTGACTACTTTTAAGGTTTGTAGATCAAATACATTTAGCAATATAAATTCATTAAATTTAAAATCCATTTTAACTTGAGCACAAGTAGTTGAGATTTCATGCCTGTTTTTTGTAGGATAAGGAAGATGGATGCGAGAGTGTTACCTGCTTAATCACTTCATTTTGTCACTATTCTGCGCTTTCCTTACCTCTTTTCCAGTGATTTCAACAACACCATTTTCCAATCATTGCTTCTTTCTGTATCAGTGACCATCAGCGGAAGGAGACTGGGTTCTGACAATTCTGCCACCCCTTTATGCAGCAGAATTTTCTAAATTAAGTTCATTGCATGGCTAATTTCTTATAACCAGAGGGTTCAAAGATGGCTGGATGGCTGGGAGGAGATTAATGAAAAGTAGAGGCTTGGACAAAATGGAAATGAATGAGTGAGTGTGCTAGTCTAGCCCCAGAGAAACAGATGGATACCCAGACAAAGGGAGGCGATCAGAAGTTTACTCACTCAAGACTAAATAATTGATAAGGAGGAAATGCCTTGGCCATCAGTGAGAAATCCAGATTTCTAGCTATATTGGGTACTGCATTGGTGGAGTATGGATGGCTGCTTTGAACGAATGATACCCATCTTTCAAGGACTCTTAATGCTATGTTCAATTTCAATTTAAGGCATTTCTATTGAGCATTCAAATTATTGATCAGGAGATGAAGGATGCGCTTACAACCAAGTGTGAAGTTCCTGGCTATGCCTGTGCTTTTTTTTTTTTTTTTTTTTGGTTTTTGCTTTTTAAATACAGTTGGTTTTTAAACATGCTTAACAGAAAGACATAGAAAACCATCCAATTTAAATTCAAGGAGTTAGGGAAATTTTCATTTGGCAAGAGCTATGAAGGGTAGGAACTTTCCCCCTCCCACTATGTAACAATAAGAAAAGCTTCAGCAGCATATCATCAAAGTTATAAAAGTCAAATTTTGCTTATTTTCCCCTCCTGATGGGAGGAGACGTGTGCAACAGCACTGAGACGTTCTATCTGGAAGCAGGACTGAATTTTGGCATGTATCTTTTTGATTTGGATGATTTGGAACTGTGTAAACAGATCCTTTGTGCTTCCTTCCTTCCTTTCTTCCTTCCTTTAGGTGTGGCCGTAAGTCTGAAATGGGGCGGGGCATGGGATGGGTCCTGGCTTGAATGGCAGAGACAAGCCACAGGGAGGTACAGTGTCTGCATGCAAGGCTCCGTCACTGAGCCACTGCGTTTGTATCTGAGCACAAAGAGAAAACTACATTCCCAGCTGAACTATTTAACCAACACATTTATTTTTAAACTGCAGTTGAACTGTCATTTGGCTAGTCATACATTCTTACATAAAGCACGGGGGAACATAATGGCTTTATTGCTAAAATGCTGGTAAGCAATTGGTAAGGAAATAAATACAAACATGGCTTGTGAACTTCCAGCTCCCTGTTACTCCGAGCCCTTGGCTGGCTCTCACCATTGCTCAGTATCACGAAGCCCAAACAGTAAATGTCAGTCCTCTCTTGATTGCACATTAGCCCAATAGATATTTTATTGGAGCTAAATAGGCCACCAGGAGGACACCAGTGGGTCTGCTGCTGGACTTGGTCAGGAAGGGGAGGAACAAAGCTTTGCTTTGCTTGGGAGGAGGAGGCAAACCCAGGAGCAAAGACAAAGGTGAAGGAGGGTGCAACACTACAGAGGCTCAGTGTGGGGACTGTGTTGCTGTAATAGATGACTATGTGTCAATGCACATTAATATTTGATGAGCATGGCCGTATTATCTTTTATGTGCACTTTCACACTGTTGTGAGGCAGCGAGGTTGCTTTAGACAAGGATTGATATGGGTAGGTGCAGTGGCTTTTACTTGGTGAAATTAGCACACGTTCTGCTCTTAGGATGTTAAAAGGGATGCTTCTGTTTATATTGCATAAACAGGCAAAGGCTGGGTCTAGCCTTCTTTAAAACACTATTATCTTGAGTGCATAAACAAGGCTGACAAAATAGTTTCTCTTAAATGGCACACTGATGCATTTTGTATTCTGCTCCTTGGAAACAAAGATTCAATTTCTGTCATTATAATGGACCCCCGAAACAGATCTGCAAGTGAACGCTTAGGCATTGTGGAGAGACCCATGAAGGAAACACTTAGATCTACAAAGGCTCCCGCTCATGTTTTTATTTCTTTTTCTGAAAACTGAATACAACTACTGTGCAGCATTATTTGTTCACATAATGAACGACCACATGCACATCCCATTCAAAGGGCGTAGCCTTCCAACCGTGCCATCGAGAAACAGAACCAACCCCCTCCCAAAGCCACCCCCAAACATGAAGGCCAGTGGAGCACTTTCTGCAGGCGGGCTTCAGATGTCCTGTCTCACTAGCCTTCTCACGTACAATGGTTCACTCATGACAATAACCTAAATAAGATATTTGAAGAAATCAGAAGGAACTGATGCTTATAGGGAAGGCAGTCCATGACCACACAAAACATAAAAAATGGGGGAAATTAGAGAATTTGGCTAATGGAGAGAACAGGCTCTGGAATGATGAAGACTGCCTGTCTTAATCTTACAACATTTGATGAAAATGTAAAAGCCATACCTCATACTTTTTATTTTCACAAAACTTCTCAAAATTAAAATTGAAGTTCTATAGAATAATTCATTTATTTACTTACAGAAAAGTGTACATTCAGTGCTTTATTAGTAGCATACGATATGCATGGGAATGTCAGGTTATATATCAGGAGAGATTTAGTCTACAACATAATGTGAATATATGTAATCGTGATGGCTAATCTTGACTGTCAACTAAGTCTGGAGAGGAACCATAACTCAAAAATTTGCTTCCATCAGATTGGCCTGTGGGTATATCTGTGGAACATTTTTTGATTGCTAATTGATTTAGGAAGGTCTGATCCATTCATTGTGGGTACCAACATCCCTTAGCAGTTGGGTCAGCGCTATATAAGGCAGCTGAACAGTCACTGGAACAAGCCTCCATTACTCCTGCCTTCAGGTTCCTTCCTTAAATCCCCACCCTTTGTTCTTTTAATGGTGGTCTGTCACTTAAAAATGTGAGATGAAATTAACCCTTTCCTCCCCAAGTTGTTTTGGACAAAGTGTTTCATCACAGAAGACAACAAATAAACAAAAATCTGGAACAGAAAAAGTCCATTTTATCTATCTATCTATCTATCTATCTATCTATCTATCTCTATCTATCTATCTATCTATCTATCTATCCATCCATCTACTCACCTACCTACCTACCTACCTACCTACCTACCTACCTACTTATCTATTATTTATTATAAGGGAAAAAGGAGTGAGTTCCAGATGTAAGTAAGTGGTTGTATCAATTACCTCTGCCTCTTGGCATTGTTTCTCTTCTATAGTTCCATCAGCTTTAGTGTGGAGCTGGTCCTAGAAACTTTTGTACTACAGTAAAATTGATGGACAAGACAAGCTTCACAGAGACATGGGACCTGTGCATGCATGATCTGTATATATTAAGATCCATTTGGAATTCTTAATTATTATCTTCAAGTTTTGTAAGTAACTTCAAGTGAAACAGCGGATTGTTAGGACGACTCTGCAGATATATCCAGAGGTAACTGCCAGACTTTTCAAGTAGGATGTGTTCAGGGCTCCAAGCACATAAAGCTCCAGAAGCAGTCACCATCATGGGAGTTTGCTGATGCTCAAGACAAATGTGAGGTAAGTGGATTACTTCTATAGTCAATTACAGAGTTATGCTGTCAGCTTCAGGAGGCCTATTCTATTCAAACTAGAGGATACTTAGAAATACATAAAGCCATGTCCTAAGAAATGCAAATGGCAAAAGGACCTTATGGTTTGGGTTTATTACTACTTCCCTGAATTTTCCTTCCACTTATTCTGCAAATTATGGTAAAGACAAAAGAGGAATGATTAGGAAGATTTTTGCTCATCATGGTAGAAAGGTAGTTTGTTACTTCAGAGTTTTGCCAGGTCAGGAACGGGGGCATCGAGGATTTCCTTCTTGCCTTGCCCTAGCCCTTGAGAAGAACCAGGAGATGATGAAGAGAAAGAGGAGGAGAAGAAGGGAAGACACACATTACACACAACACACACACACACACACACACACACACACACAGAGAGAGAGAGAGAGAGAGAGACAGAGAGAGAGAGAGAGAGAGAGAGAGAGAGAGAGAGAGAGAGAGAGAGAGAGAGAGAGAACCACTGAATTCTTCTTACTAGAAAGGGCAAACTAATGTCAAAAACTCGTGAGTGTTTTCATTTCACTTCTTGGTATTCACATTCAACCAACCCATCAACCGTCTGCCTTTTAAACTGCTTAGTTGTTGTATGATTTCTTATGCAACAATGGAAACCTGGCAGAGATGTATTCACTGAATTGAGGAAGAATCACCAAACAAGGACTTTATCATAACCATTTAGGAAGTGTTCCTAATGGTAGAGACACTGAGTGAGGATCAGCCAGCACTTCTCCAGCTGTTGGTTTACAATATCCCTTTAGGGTCGTAAAATCATTGAAGACCACAAGAGCTTCTAGTTACATACATTACATGTTTCAATATTTACCAAATGTAAAACTAAAAGAGCATTGGAATCTTTAAATAGTTAAATTCATTTGGATGCAGCAATATTCTACTATTTGTTGATATATACTATATTTTAATGAAAATGGATACAATTTCTAAAAATAACCTTGGTGAAAAGAATGACAATATGTACATTCTTGAAAATCCCTTTAGTGTCTGCCTTAAAAGAAGAAAACTGGATTCTAATACTGTCTTTTGCATTGAGTCTGCTGAATAATACATATCAAATAGTCTTTTGAGAACTCCACTGTGCATTTGTATGAGAATGAAAAAGTCAAATAGTATCTTGGTCCCTGGACTAAACATTGAGACCAACTGATCTAGGGCCTGAAGACAAAAGAATATGAAAGACAAATGGATGAGAAACACAACATCAAAAGAAAAATACCTTTCTCTTAAACACTTGCATATACACATAATTGTTTATTCAGTAGAGGATTGGGCAGGTATTATCTGATATTAATTCAAAAGCCACTTTTCCCCTCAATGCTCTTGCTCTAGCAAGAATTCTGGATTCTGTTCAGTTACTTTTGTAAGGAAGACCACTTTTTAGTGGTCTATGTCGTCCCCGTGGTCCTGCACATCTTTATTAAAAATTTTTCCTTCTTAGAACGTTTTTAATGTGTCATCCTTCCTAAAATTGTCTATTTATAACATACTTCTTAAAAATCTTCAAAGTTCCAAGCTTTTGGGCTATTGTCCACTTATCAGTGAGTGCATACCATGTGTGTTCTTTTGTGATTGGGTTTCCTCACTCAGGATGTGTACTGGCTAGTTTTGTGTGTCAACTTGACACAGGCTGGAGTTATCATAGGAAAAGGAGCTTCAGTTGGGGAAGTGCCTCCATGAGATCCAGCTGTGGGGCATTTTCTCAATTAGTGATCAACTGGGGGAGGGCCCCTTGTGGGTGGTACCATCTCTGGGCTGGTATTCTTGGGTTCTATAAGAGAGCAGGCTGAGCAAGCCAGGGGAAGCAAGCCAGTGCGGAACATCCCTCCTTGGCCTCTGCATCAGCTCCTGCTTCCTGACCTGCTTGAGTTCCAGTCCTGACTTCCTTTGGTGATGAACAGCTGTGTGGAAGTGTAAGCTGAATAAACCCTTTCCTCCCCAACTTGCTTCTTGGTCATGATGTTTGTGCAGGAATAGAAACCCTGACTAAGACAGGATGATATTTTCTAGTTCCATCCATTTGCCTAAGAATTTCATGAATTAATTGGTTTTAATAGCTGAGTACTACTCACAGTCCATATGACGCTCAAGAAGAAGGAAGACCAAAGTGTGGATACTTTGATCCATCTTGGAAGGTAGATCAAAATACTCATGGCTCACAGCCAACCAATAGACTGAGCATAGGGTCCCCAGTGGAGCAGCTAGAGAAAGGACCCAAGGAGCTGAAGAGGTTTGCAGCCCCATAGGAGGACTAATAATATGTACCAACCAGTACCCCTAGAGCTCCCAGGGACTAAACCACTAACCAAAGAATACACATGGAGAGACCCATGGCTCCAGCTACATATGTAGCAGAGGATGGCCACTTCAGACATCAATGTGAGGAGAGACCATTGGTCCTGTGAAGGTTCAATGCCCCAGCATAGGAGAATGCCAAGTCAGGAAAGTGGGAGGAGGGGGATGGCAAGCAGGGGGAGGGGAGATGGGATAGGAGTTTTTCCAGAAGGTTGGGGATACCATTTGAAATGTCAATAAAACAAATCTCTAAAAAAAATCTTCTAAGTTAAGCCCAAATATGCCATTTTCCACATTAAATTTTACTTAAGCCCTTATTCCTATTGAACTACATACCTCTATGTATTTATGTATCTTTAATACAAAGTAAACAGTTCTATAACTTTTTAATCTGTTTCATTCACTTTTGAAACTCCACGGCCTGTGGTAATGGCCACCTCTAAGATTCTCGTGGAACGAGTGTTAAGGGAGTGGATTAATAATGCTCAGGGAGAATTAGGCTTCAAGTTCACCTGTCTGTCATATGAGTACAGGTGGAAACCCAAGCTGTGGGGATAGACAAACACATCATAATGGAATGCCGAATTTACAAGTGTGTCATCAGAAATGTACTGAGCCTCAAAGTCAGCCCTAAATATCTTAAATGCAGTTTGGAATCCAGTTCCTAACAGTCCTATGGGTAGATCCTGCTCTCTCTCCTATTTTACAGGCATTGAAGCTTAAGTTCAGAGATGCTAGGAAATCGAGAACACACATACTTAGTGAGGATGTAGGTCCAGCTCTGTGCAGTTCTAGGGAGGGAGTCTCTATCTAATAGATACAATTAAAAATTGTGCTCAGACATGGTACCCAATTTCAAGAACAGTGATCCATAAATAAATAATAATGATTAATAATAATAATAATAATAATAATAATAATTTCAAGAAAAGCAACTCCTGGCTTTGAAATTGGGTCATTCTGATAATATAGCACTTTAGACTGGAAAGGTCAAGCAATGAAAACTTTGACGGTTAAAAATAAAATTACCTGCTCTGTTAAAATGACAGGGCCTTGTCAGTCCTACCTGGAACCACAGTGGTTTTTACAGGATATATGATACTAGCTGGGGGAGGCGATACTCCTCTTGAAGTCATAGATTAGATGCAAGTTAAAGTTCAATGAGTTAGGTCAGTCATGCCATCTTTCTTCCCTTAAAGCTTCAAAGATGCTTTTTACAAAGTAAATGACCATGGTCTATTTAAAACAGTTTCAGCCTAAGGCATGGTTTTCCTCTTTTACGAAAAGACAGGAACAGTAAAGATAAGGCCTTTTTCAGCTTATATCATCTTTTTACCTTTCACTCCTGGACATGAGATAAAAATTCAAGATCAAATTGATTCTTTTATCAGGTCTTCAATTAAAAAATGTCATGACTTCCTCATTATTCTTTATAAATCCTAGATGTGAATCTCAACAAGAGTGGGCTATTATGTTGAGAGAAATATGGAAGTGTATAACCTTGGGCAGATTATTTAACTTTTCTCTGCTTCACATTTATGAATAGTAATACACACTGGTAAAAGCGTAAGGTCTCCAGAGTCCCATGCAGCCCGGCTTAAGACATTATCATGTTTTGAGAAGCAATTCAGAGAGATGGTAAGGAGTTTGGTTTCTGGGTCCAAATGTTTTCTGCCCCCCAACTCATCAGCCATATAAGAGGTTACGTGATCTCATTTATCTAGGAGTTCTTTTAATCCTACCTTGCTCAATGAGAGAGTGGGATACTTGTGTGGTCCACTCTAGTAGTAAATATATCATATCTGTAACATGAAAGTTGTTTATCTTAAAGGCCCTTTTCTCCAACAACAACAACAACAATTTTTCTAATACTTCAGAGGTTGTGATTTTTCTTGTTTGGAACAGTCTATGCAATACTGCCACAATCACTTGAAATATAAAAAATGAAACCCTCAAAATCGTAGTCATCATTTTAACAATTCCAATCAATTGGTTGGAATGTTTTCATTTTTCTCAAATGCTAAGATTCAAGACCTATTTAAATGGATGTACTGGAGATGTATGAACCATTTCCGTGATGAGCTATGACTCTTATCATGCAATTTGAGGAATGAAAAGAAATAACACTAATCCAAAATCATAGTCTGAATAATAAACGTATCCTCAGAGATGCCAGAAGCAGTAGGATACTATTCTTGTTTCATTTCTGTTCAACTTGGGAAGGAAGGGGTTGCAGTTCATCTTCAAGAGAATCCAGTCCAGGAGCTCAGGACAGGATCCTAGAGACAGGGACTAAAGCACAGGCCATGGGGGGACTTTTGCTTCTTGACCTGTGCCTTGAAGAATGCTTAGCTTGCTTTTTATAAATCCCCGGACCATCTACCTTCCCAGTGCTGGCACTGTGTGAACTAGGCCGGATCCTTCTACATAAATCATTAAGCAAGAAAATTCCTTGTAGACATGTCCACTGGTCAATCTGATGGAGGTAATTCTACATTTTAAGTTCTCAGGCAGGTTAATGTGTCAAGGTGACGAAAACTGAACTGTAGCACATGTGCTTGCCTGGCATGTGTGAGACTCTGCCTTCTATTATATGCACCACAAGAAAAACAGAGAAAAGACTGCAGCACAAAATAAGCATGTTGAGAATCTGCAATACAAATTTTAAGAGAAAAAATTCTAAAAAACTAGGTTAATGCTAATGGTTTATATATACATATATATAGTTATATATATATATATATATATATATATATATATATACATGTATACATATACAGTTATAATAACCTTAGAAAACAGGTCTCCCAATTCTCTTCCTATGGACGAAAATCTTTGAGATGCAAGAAACATGAAGAATTTATTCCCAAGGACACAGGAGCAGGCAGCACCAAAATATAAGTCAAGACAATCTATATCTAAGTGCTTTATTAAACAGCTGTTAAAAACACAGGAGCCTTTGTTGAGGGCCAATGCAAAGTCTGTGCTCTGAGGACACCAGAATACTTTGTTGGATGCATCTAAGAGTGCAGACACTTGTGTGACCTTCGCTTCATCCATTTGACTATTCAAGCATCTCTGTCTATTAAATATAGCCAACAGGAGCTCTGGATTCATGGTTAGTGAATAAAGTAAGACAGAAGTGGCAGATTTAAACTCTGACTCAGAGTGATCATTGTGTTCCTGTCATTTATGTGCAGCTCAATCAAAACTTATGGGGATCAAAATACACATGGGAGTAGATACAGAGACAAAGTGTGGAGCAGAGACTGAAGGAAAGGCCATCCAGAGACTGCCCCACCTGGGGATCTATCCCATACACAGTTACCAAACCCAGACACTCTTGTGGATGCCAACAAGTGCTTGCTGACAGGAGCCTGATATGGCTGTCTCCTGAGAGGCTCTGCCACAGCCTGACAAATACAGAAGTGGATGCTCACAGCCAACCACTTGACTGAGCACAGGGTCCCCAATGTAGGAGCTAAAGAAAGGACCCAAGGACTGAAGGGGTTTGCAGCCCCATAGGAAGAACAACAATATGAACTAACCAGTACCCCCCCCCCCCCAGATCTCTCAGGGACTAAATCACCAACCAAAGAGTTCATATGGAGGGATCCATGGCTCCAGCCACAAATGTAGCAGAATATATGGCCTATTGGACATCAATGAGAGGAGAGGCCCTTGGTCCTGTGAAGGCTCAATGCCCCAGTGTAGGGGGATGCCAGGACAGGGAAGCAGGAGTGGGTGGGTTGATGAGCATGGGAGGGGGATCAGAGAGGAGGTTTTCAGAGGGGAAATGAGGAAAGGGGATAACATTTCTCCTCTTCTGACATGAAATTCCTAAGAGAATTTATTTTTACTGCTTTGGGCCTCTTCTTTCAATAATGAAGAAAAATACAACATCCCACAATTATTAGTTTTAGGTAAAATCATTGGTGACTTCATTTTCTTTTTTTTTTCTTTTTTTCTTTTCTATATCCTTTGTTTACATTCAAAATGATTTTCCATTTCCTGGTTTCCCCCTCCCCATGAGTCCCATAAGCCCTCTTCCCTCTGTCCATTCCACAATCAACCCCCTCCCACTTCTCTGTCTTGGTAATCCCCTAAAATGCTGCATCAAGTCTTTCCAGGACCAGGGCCCTCTTCTTCCTTCTTCTTGGGAATGATTTGATGTGTGAGTTATGTCTTGGGTATTCAGAGCTTCTGGGCTAATATCCACTTATCAGTGGCTACATTCCACATTTGTTCTTTTGTGACTGGGTTACCTCACTTAAGATGATATTTTCCAGATCCAACCATTTGCCTAAGAATTTCATGAATTCATTGTTTTTAATTGCTGAGTAGTATTCCATTGTGTAAATATACCACATTTTCTTTTTTTTTGATATATATTTTTTATTTTCTATATTTTTTGTTTACATTCCAAAGGCTTTCCCCTTTCCCAGTTCCCCCCTCACCATATGTCCCATAAGTCCTCTTCCCTCCACCCATTCCCCAATCACCCCCACCCTGAGAGTTCTGATACTCTCCTACAAAACTGTATCCAGTCTTTTCAGGACCAGGGTCCTTTCCTTCCTTCTTCTTGGGAATCTTTTGATTTGCTAATTGTGCCTGAGGATTCAGAGCTTTTGGATTAATTAATATCCACTTATCAGTGATTGCATTTCATGTGTATTCTTTTGTGATTGGGTTAACTCACTTAGGATGATATTTTCCAGATCCAATCATTTGCCTACAAATTGCATGAATTCATTATTTTTAATTGCTGAGTAGTATTCCATTGTATTAATATATCACATTTTCTGCATCCATTCCTCCTTTGAAGGACATCTGGGCTCCTTCCAACTTCTGGCTATTATAAATAAGGCTGCTATGAACATAGTGGAGCATGTGTCCTTATTGCATGCTGGGGAATCCTCTGGGTATATGCCTAGGAGTGGTATAGCAGGGTCTTCAAGAAGTGTCATGCCCAGTTTTCTGAGGAACCTCCAGACTGATTTCTAGAGTGGTTGTGCCAACTTGCATTCCCACCAGCAGTGGAGGAGCGTTCCTTTTTCTCTACATCCTTGACAACACCTGCTTTCTCCTGCGTTTTTTATCTTAGCCATTCTGACTGACATGAGGTGAAATCTCAGGGTTGTTTTGATTTGCATTTCCCTAATGACTAATGATGCTGAACATGTCTTAAGGTGCTTCTCAGACATTCAAGTTCTTCAGGTGAAAATTCTTTGCTTAGCTCTGTACCCCATTTTTAATAGGGTTATTTGGCTCTCTGGAGTCTAACTTCTTGAGTTCAATATCCAATATTGTATATATTGGATATTAGCCCTCTGTCGGATGTAGGATTGGTGAAGATCTTTTCCCAATTTGTTGGTTGCCATTTTGTCTGATTGACAGTGTCCTTTGCCTTACAGAAACTTTGTAATTTTATGAGGTCCCATTTGTCAATTCTTGATCTTAGAACATAAGCTATTGGTGTTCTGTTCAGGAACTTTTCTCCTGTGCCCATGTTCTCAAGGGTCTTCCCCAGTTTCTTTTCTATTAGTTTCAGTGTGTCTGGTTTTATGTGTTGGTCCTTGATCCACTTGGAGTTGAGCTTAGTACAAGGAGATAAGAATGGATCAATTTGCATTCTTCTGCATGCTGACCTCCAGTTGAGCCAGCACCATTTGATGAAAAGGCTATCTTTTTTCCACTGGAATGTTTCAGCTTCTTTGTCAAAGATCAAGTGACCATAGGTGTGTGGGTTCATTTCTGGGTCTTCAATCTTATTCCATTGATCCACCTGCCTGCCACTATATCAATACCATGCAGTTTTTAACACTATTGCTCTTTTACTATTGCTTGAGGTTCAGGATACTGATTCCCCCAAAAGTTCTTTTACTGTTGAGAATAGTTTTAGCTAACCTGGGTTTTTTGTTATTCCAGATGAATTTGAGAATTGCTCTTTTTAACTCTATGAAGAACTGAGTTGGGAATTTGATGGGGATTGCATTGAATCTGTATATTGCTTTTGGCAAGATGGCCATTTTTACTATATTAATCCTGCCAATCCACGAGTATGGAAGATTTTTCCATTTTCTGGGTCTTCAATTTCTTTCTTCAGAGACCTGAAGTTCTTGTCATACAGATCTTTCACTTTTTTGGTTAGAGTAACCCCAAGATACTTTATATTGTTTGTGGCTATTTTGAAGGGTTTGTCATTTCCCTAATTTCTTTCTCAGCCTGCTTATCCTTTGAGTATAGGAAGGCTACTGATTTGCTTGAGTTGATTTTATAACCAGCTGTGAGTTCATTTTCTATTTAAAATTCTATTTGAATTTAGAGGGCAGTTTTGATAGGATATCCATTTAGCCAACTAATAGTAGTTTTACTATGACTTCCTTAACCCCTGGTTCTTGGCAAGATGTAAGTCTATCAGCAAGCAGTTGGCCCCGTGCAACATTTGTGCCACTATTGTGCCCATGGGTGATCTTTCCCATGCTGGTCGTTTAAGGTAGTTCCCAGCATTTCCAGCTGGGTAAGACTACTGACTTCCCCTCTACCCTCAGAGGTCTGCATAAAATCTTCCAATACTATGAAATCTAGATAGCATGGAGAAAGCTTCCTGGGCAGACCAATTTGAATTTTCCATTCTCTATGACTAATGGATATGGTACCTTCAGGAATATGGCCAAATCATTCTGTATGAAATTCCCAAAAGCATTATAAAAATATTTAAAGAATTTATAATGAAACTTAAAATTTTACTTAATTACTGAAATAATTATCTTAAATACAATATTAAATAATACACATGAAAAAGCCTTTTTTTTTTTTTTAAAGATAGTCTCCTGATGGAGCCCTGGTGGGCCTTGAACTCACAGATTTTCCTGCCTCTTCCCCTCTAATCCTAGGATTAGAGATGTGTGTAAGCACACCTAGACCGTAACACAAGAAATTTAAACTTAGGTTTCTACACGTCTGAAGAGAACTCACAAAGAGACCCCTTTTTCTTTGTGTTTCTCATTTTTTTCCTTCTCATAATTCCCCACGTGGAGAGCCACGCCCATGGGCAGATTGTTGGAACAAAAAATGGACTTGTCTCCTTTTTTGTCCTTTTTTGCTTCGTGCTAAACTCCACATTGGTAGGCCCCATATGGAAAATCAATTTCTGCTTCATTCTTGTAAGCCAGGTTTTATCTTCCTAAATACATCCTTCTTGTAAAAACCCGATCAAGCATTTGTTTTCTCATGTTGGTAAATTGTTGTCCTACTTTTGCTTTGGGCTGGGATCATTTGTTTATTTTTAGTACTGTGTCTCAGGCATTATGTCACTAGAGATCTGGAAGGGCCTTTCTCCATCCAATTCTTATCCCCAGGCAAATCAAACTAGTTTGTGTAAACTCTGTGGAGGGCAAAGGAGGAGAGAGGCAGCTGGTCCATCTGAGGGGTCCATCTGAGGGGCCCACTGACCCTCTAAAAGGAAGGAGCTTGCTCTGCTTTGCCCCAGGTGAAGTGCAGATCTGCAGGTCAGCAGCCCTGCTGTGAAGCTTCCAGGCTCCACCCCACCTGAAAAGCCTGTGTGAATAAGAGTGTTGTAAGTTGATCATTATCATTTGCTAACTTCATGTGTTCTCAATCTCTAAAGTTCTTCAAATTTTCCATTTTCTTCTATCACAGGTGTGAAACAGACCTCACACCTGTCCTTCCTTCCTCTCCAGTCATACCAGTTGTCAGTCAGGTAAGACGTAGCATACCCATAAGCAATCCTAATACCACAGCGTCTTTAAAATAGCCAAGCCCTGGTTCTTGTTCCAGGGTGATGGAGTAGCCACCTATTGCAACATTAGGGGTGACTGTTTCAGGATGAGGAAGGTAAGATTCTGAGGAGTGCAGGGAGTACAATCAGATGGTCACACATCACAGTCTTGACCTAGACTGAGAGGCCCCTTCCACAAGGAGAATAGGCAGTGGAATTCTGTCTCTTGTCTGCATGTGAGGATCCAAAGAAGTTCAATGGCAAAGTTCAAGTAAATGGAAGATGGCAGCCCTCAGGGCATTTGCTCATTGGCTCATTTCTAGGATTTTCATCTTAATATATGCAAGTATTATAATGTACAATTTACTTGTCCATTCTTCATGTCATTCCATTATTTTTAGTAGATTTTACCCACAAGTCTACTTTCTTTCTTGCTACCTCAGTGTCTATTCCTACTTCTCTCTTCAAATCTATTTTCTTTATTAGGTTTCCCTGAACGCCTGCAGACCTTTCTGTCTGCATCCATACAACTTAACCTTTAATTATTTGCCTACTGGGCATTCCACTTGCTTCTGCTTTTCATCCGTTGACACAGTACAATAGTTTCTCTCACCGGCTCCCTCTTCCATTTCAAATTGACTCTCCCACCTCATCCCTGACTCCCTGATGATTTGACAGTTGTCGCATTATACTTCCAGGTGCTCAGCAAGGGCATTTTTGTATCTCTTTGATTGACTCTCTAATCGCTTGCTTCTCACAGTGGTGTCGATTCCACACTCTTCCCCATGAATCCCATATGCTGTGTGGATCTGATGGCAGAAAAGTGAAGGCCTAAAGGAGAGTCAATACAAGGCTCTCTACTCCTTTGACTGTTTTCATCTTCCAATTATTTATCAACGTTTACTTACTATGTGCCCAGCCAGGAGCTAAGTGCTTTCTTCAAATTGTACTTGTTACCAAGTGACAATTAGATGTGACAAATTAGATGTCTCTACTCTCCAGGACATTATGCTCCAGGTAAGGGGTCCCATATCCACAGTGAGAGAATGAAATGTTGGTGTGACTAACTCAATCTAATATTTCTTTCAGGCACTATTGCCAAACTTCATTACTGATTTCTTTCTTCTTAATGACACTTTTACTATACAGTGAATATTACAGCCAGTGGAATAAAAGTGAAAATATGGAGTGTCACTTCAAAGACTACCTTATAAAAATTCCATCTAGGGCCATTCTTTCTCATCTTCTTTCTATTAAATGAATGAATGGAACTACAGTGATCATGAAAAGGCAAGCTCATGCTAAGTAGGCATATTTGTCCTGTATTGTGAACAGAACTAAGTATATGCATGCATGTGTGCACATGTGCATATGCATGTATACATGGTTCCAGCTCTTAGAATTTAGTGCTTACACATTAAAGCATTACACAGTACTCACCTGAACTGATTAATTATACGTCCTCACAAAAGTGTTCTATCTATAAATAGCACATTCTCTAATAGCACAGTGCAGCTCTTCAGAACAGTTGTTGCTTTTGAAAACACCTATTATCTGAGAGCAAATGGCTTGCTCATGTTTTATTGCCCATTTCTCTCTTAGGATACAAACTCTGCAAAGGATAGTCATTAGAAAACTGCTTCTATCATTTGACTACATGTGCTTTCCTAACTTTTCAAGCACCATACACTACTCTGTCTTCTGAGAAGACAGTCCCACTCTCCAGATTCTACCTTGATATCTACATAATAGCATTACGAAGTTTAAAGAACATGAGTCTATTATTCATAAAAATCTGAGGTTGAACTCATATTTGATCTTGTGAAAAAAACATATAGTTGTACAGATATACCTTTCTGAACTATGATTTTACCATTTTCATAAATGATGAATATAATACCCAATTTTTCTTCTGTTGGAAAGATTCAACTTGAGAATGAATGCCACATATTCATTTCTGTTTCTCTCAGCATATGCCTTTTTTTTTTTTTGGTCTAGATTTGTGAAATTCTTTGAGTATCCTTTCTCATAGTCATTAATAAAATAAAATATTTGTAACCAAAACTACCTAAAATGGTATTTATTGTCACATATCAAGTCATATAACTCCCAAGCTCTTCGCAAATGGTTTGGAATAGAGCCCAGAATATTAGGGCCTACTACTCTAAGACCATCTCAGGACGCTGGGCTTCTTGTCTAGTCTGCTTCACAAACAGTTTTATCTTTTAGAAACTGTTTTGTACATAAGGGCCTCACAACGCTAAAGGTACAGAAATGCATGATTTCTGTCTAATTTCTGAGACCACAATTAAGGCTGATGAAGATGTACATTGTCTACCAATTCCACCAGTTTTAATCCTGAACTGAGTTACATAAATACAACATGGAGCACATGTAGATCTTTCAGGACTCATCTCCACTGAGGGACACTTCATAACCTTACAAGGCTATAGCTAATACATTAATTTCTAGTGTTTATAAGCTATTTTTTAAAAAGTATTTTTACTAGACATTTTCTTTATTTACATTTCACATGTTATCCCTTTTCCTCATTTTCCCTACAAAAGCCTCTATCCCATCCCCACTCCACCTGCTCACCAATGCACTCACTTCCATTTTCCTGTCCTGCATCGAGCCTTCACAGGACCAATGGCCTCTCCTCTCACTGATGTCCAATAAGGCCATCCTCTGCTACATATGCAGTTGGAGCAATGGGTCGCTCCAAGTGTACTCTTTAGTTCGTGATTTAGTCCCTGGGAGATCTGGGGGTACCGGTTGGTTCATATTGTTTTTCCTCCTATGGGGCTGCAAACCCCTTCAGTTCCTTGGGTTCTTTCTATAGATCCTCTATTGGGGACCCTGTGCTTAGTCAATTGGTTAACTGTGAGAATCCACTTCTGTATTTGTCAGGCAATGACAGAGCCTCTCAGGAGACACCTATATCAGGCTCCTGTCAGTAAGCATTTGTTGGCATTCATAATAGTGTATGAGTTTGGTAACTGTATATGGGATGGATCCCCAGATGGGGGCAGTCTCTGGGTGGCATTTTCTTCAGTCTCTGCTCCTTTGTCTCTGTATCTCCTCCCATGTGTATTTTTATCCCTCTTCTAAGAGGGACCAAAGTATCCACACTTGGTCTTCCTTCTTCTTGAGCTTCATGTGGTCTGTGAATTATATCTTAGGTATTCTGAGCTTTGGGGAGAATAGCCACTTATCAGTGAGTGCATAACATGCATGTTCTTTTGTTATTCCAGATGAATTTGAAAATTGCTCTTTCTCACTCTATGAAGAATTGAGCTGGGATTTTGATTGGGATTGCATTGAATCTGTAAATTGCTTTTGGCAAGATGGCCATTTTTACTATATTAACCCTGCCAATCCATGAGCATGGGAGATCTTTCCATTTTCTGAGATTTTCTTCAATTTCTTTCTTCAGAGACTTGAAGTCCTTGTAGTACATATCATTCACTTGCTTAGGTAAAGTCACACCAAGGCATTTATATTATTTGTGACTATTGTGAAGGGTGTTATTTCCCTAATTTCTTTCTCAGCCTGTTTATCCTTTGAGTAGAGGAAGGCCACTGATTTGTTTCAGTTAGTTTTATATCTAGCTACTTTACTGAAGTTGTTTATTAGGTGTAGGAGTTCTCTGGTGGATTTTTGGGGTCACTTAAGTGTACTGTCATATCATCTGTAAATAGTGATATTTTGACTTCTTCCCTTTTAATTTGTATCCCTTTGATCTCCTTTTGTTTTCTAATTGCTCTGGATAGGACTTAGAGTACTATATTGAACAGGTAGGGAGGGAGTGGACAGCCTTGTCTAGTGCCTGAGTTTAGTTGGATTGCCTCAAGTTTTTCTCCATTTAGTTTGATGTTGGCTACTGGTTTGCTATATATTGCTTTTACAATGTTTTAGGTATGGGCCTTGAATTCCTGATCTTTCCAAGACTTTTATCATGAAGGGATGTTAGATTTTGTCAAATGCTTTCTAAGCATCTAATGAGATGATAATGTATTTTTTCTTTGAGTTTGTTTATATATAGTGGATTATGTTGATAGATTTCCTATATTGAACCATCCCTGCATTCCTGGGATGGATGTGTTCTTGGAATCTGTTTGTGAGAATTTTATTGAGTTTTAGTTTTGCATTGATATTCATAAGGGAAATTGGTCTGAAGTTATCTTTTTTTTTGTTGGGTCTTTTTGTGGTTTACGTATCAGAGTAATTGTGGCTTCATAGAATGATAGGGTAGTGCTCCTTCTTTTCTAATTTGTGGACTAGTTTGAAGAGTACTGGTATTAGATCTTCTTTGAAGGTCTGATAGAACTCTGCACTAAACCCAGCTAGTCCTGGGCTCTTTTTGGTTGGGAGACTATTAATGACTGCTTCTATTTCTTTAGGGGTTATGGGGCTGTTTAGATTGTTTATCTAATCCAGATTTAACTTTTGTTCCTAATATCTGTCTAGAAAACTTTCCATTTCATCCAGATTTTCCAGTTTTGTTGAGTATAGACTTTTGTAGTAGGATCTGATGTTTTTTTTTATTTCTTCAGTTTCTGTTGTTATGTCTCCCTTTTTCACTTCTGATTTTATTAATTTGGATATTGTCTCTGTTCCCTCTGGTTAGTCTGGCTAAGGATTTATCTATCATGTTGATTTTCTCAAAGAACCAGTTTCTGGTTTGGTCGTTTCCTTGTATAGATATTTTTGTTTCTTCTTGGTTGATTTCAGCACTGAGTTTGATTATTTCATGCTGTCTACTCCTCTTGGGTGTATTTGCTTTTTTTTTGTTCTAGAGCTTTCAGACGTGTTGTCAAGCTGTTAATATATGCTCTCTGTAGTTACTTTTTGGAGGCACTCAGAGCTATGAGTTTTCCTGTTAGCACTGCTTTTATTGTGTCCTATAAGTTTGGGTATGTTGTGGCTTTATTTTCATTAAATTCTAAAAGTCTTCAATTTCTTTATTTCTTCCTTATCCAGATTATCATTGAGTAGGGTGTTGTTCAGCTTCCATGTAGATATGGGCTTTCTATTATGTTTGTTGTTATTGAAGACCAGCTTTAGTCCATGATGATATGATAGGAGGTATGGGATTAATTCAATCTTCTTGTAATCTTTCCTGTTTCATGACCCATTATATGGTCAATTTTGGAGAGGGTACAGTGTGTGCTAAAAAGGTTTATTCTTTTGATATAGGCTAAAACGTTCTATAGATATCTGTTAAATCCATTTGGTTCATAACTTCTATTAGTTTCACTGTATCTCTGTTTAGTTTCTATTTCCATGATCTGTCCATTGTTGAGAATGGGGTGTTAAAGTCTCCCACTAGTATTGTGTGAGGTGCAATGTATGCTTTGATCTTTAGTAAAGTTTCTTTTATGAATGTAGGAGTCCTTGCATTTGGAGCATAGATGGTTCAGAATTGAGAGGTCTTCTTGGTGGGTTTTTCTTTTGATGATTATGAAGTGTCCTTCCTTACCTTTTTTATAGCGTTAGGTTGCAAGTTGATTTTATTTGATATTTGAATGGCTACTCCAGCTTATTTCTTGGGGCCATTTGCTTGAAAAATAGTTTTCCAGCTTTTTACTCTGACATAGTGTCTGTTTTTGTCACTGAGGTGGGTTTCCTGTATGCAGCAAAATTTTGGGTCCTATTTATGTATTCAGTCTGTTAGCCTATGTCTTTTTATTGAGGAATTGAGTCCATTGATATTAAGAAATATTAAGGAACAGTGATTTTTGCTTCCCATTGTATTTGTTATTTGAGGTGGAATTATGTTTATGCGGCTTTTTTTTGATTTCTTAAAAGAAGATTATTCTTGCTTTTTCTAGGGTGTAGTTTCCCTTCTTTTGTTGGAGTTTTCTATTTATTATCCTTTGATGGACTGGGTTTGTGGAAAGATATTGTGTAAATTTGTTTTTGTCATGGAGTAGCTTGGTTTCTCTATCTATGGTAATTGAGAGTTTTGCTGGGTGTAGTAGCCTGGGCGGGCATTTGTGTTCTCTTAGGGTCTGTATGACATCTCCTCAGAATCTTCTGGCTTTTATACTCTCTGGCGAGAAGTCTGTTGTAATTCTGATAGGTCTGCCTTCATATGTTACTTGACCATTTCCCCTTACTGCTTTTAATATTTTTTCTTTGTTTTGTGCATTTGGTGTTTGGTCATTATGTGATGGGAGGAATTTCTTTTCTGGTCCAATTTATTTGAAGTTGGCTTCTTATATGTTCATGGGCATCTCTCTTTTTAAGTTAGGGAAGTTTATTTCTATAATTTTGTTGAAGATATTTATTGTCCCTTTAAGTTGGTAATCTTTGCTCTCTTCTATATCTATAATCCTTAGCTTTGACCTTCTCATTGTGTCCTGGATTTCCTAGATGTTTTGGGTTAGGAGCTTTTTGCATTTTGCATTTTCTTTGACTGTTCTGCCAAAGTTTTCTATGGTATCTTCTGTACCTGAGATTCTCTTTTCTATCTCTTTTATTCTGTTGGTGATGCTTCCATCTATGACTTGTGATCTCTTTCCTAGGTTTTCTATCTGCAGTGTTGTCTCCCTTTGTGATTTATTTATTGTTTCTACTCTTATTTTTAGATCCTGGGTTGTTTTGTTCAATTCTTTCACCTGTTTGGCTGTGTTTTCCTGTAATTCTTTAAGGGATTTTTGTTTTTCCCCTTTAAGGGCTTTTACCTGTTCACCTGTGTTCTACTGTATTTCTTTAAGGGAGTTATTTATGTCCTTCTTAAAGTCCTTTATCAGCATCATGATATGATTTTAAATACAAATCCCATTTTTCTGGTATGTTGGGGTATCCAGGACTTGCTGTGGTAGGAGAAATGGGTTCTGATGATGCCTAGTAGCCTTGGTTTCTGTTGGTCGTTGCTGCAGCTTGTTCCTCTTGTGGGCCTGTAGGCCTGTGTCAGCACTCCTCTGAGCATGGGAGTCAGAGCTCTCCCTGAAGACCAGCTCTCCCCTGGCAGGATCTGTGCACAGAGGTCTGTGTGGAACAGTCCCAGCTTCCATTTGCAGATGGTGACCGGAAAGACCCTGTCCCAGCTGTTTATTTTCTGTGCCCTGTACACTCCTGGCTGTCCTGCCTTGGACAGTCTCCAGAGAGAAATGGCGATCTCAACTCCAAGCCCAGGGGTCCGAGCACTCCCTGGAGACCAGCTCTGCCCTGGTAGGTCCTGTGCACAGATGCCCCAGCTCCCAGGTGCAGATGGCAACCAGAAGCTATAAGCTTTTGATAATCATTGATTGTGTTTTTCAATTCAGTCAAAATTCTAGTCAGGGCACACAACAGAAATTGTTGTGGAGCCCTGGAGTGGTTAAAGTGTCTTGATAAATTTCTTCATCTTTTCTAATTATAGTGGGAGAATTATTTCTTTTCTTCTTTAACTTTAATGCAGGGCCCTCAGATAAATTTTATGACTAATTGTAATAGCTTCTTTGGCCATAGCTTTTTCTTATAATTACTTTCTTTCCTGCCTTTCACCGTGCTCCTTCCCTGCAGCATTGTTTTGTTATTCATCTCAAAAGTGTCCTCTCATTTAAAGAGCTTCATTATATGTTTACCTTTCTAAAGTGCCCGCTTTAAATGGCGTCAAGAGCCTTCTGTTTACTATGCTTTCTAAAGGGACGACGACCTAATCAACATTTTATTTCTACTAATGTATGATTAAAAGACAGAGCAGGATGTGCTGTGTACTCAAAACAGTATCCCGTCTTCTATAATTTAGGAAGGAACTGTTGAAAATTTTAGATCCCATAGGAAAGAGAAACAATGAACCTGTTGCCTTGGAGAAAATGCTTACAGTGCACTAAAAATCCAAGTTTACTGTGGTAGTGGTAGGATTCAAAGAACCCACAGAAATTATGTAGACCATTACCAATTTCCTGCATCTTACCTATCATTATTTGTAGTCTTAAGTATAGACATAAACCACTGACATATAAGGAAAGTATGAAAATAAAGCTCTATATATCAGGTTGAATTTTGAAGGAGAGCATGTGGGTGAGGGAAATTCAATGAGTGATGAATCACCTTTTTCATGTAATGTGCTAGAATAGATAGATGTGTACCATGGGTGAAGGATGAATGTAGAGTCTAATGCTGGAGGAGGAAATGAAGAAGAGAACAAATTTTGTCAGTAGTTGAATTGTAGTGACAAGTTTTGTTTTGTTTTGTTTTGTTTTTTTAAAAAGTGTAGATAGAAAGATGGCTCAGTGGTTAAGAGCACTGGGTGCTCTTCCAGAGGTACTGAGTTCAATTCCCAGCAACTACATGGTGGCTTACAATCAACTGTAATTGGATCTGATGCCTCTTCTGGTGTGTCTGAAGACAAACTATAGTGTACTCATATACATAAGGTAAATAAAACCCTAAAAACATGTAAATAGTATGAGTATGGTTTCATTTTTATCCCAGTTATGGGATATGAGGCTGCTTCAGGTTGTTCACAGTAGTTGAGTATGGTTTACCTCGTGCTCTGGTAGTGGTGTGATATTTGCCAGGTGCAGATTGTCTCTGTAATTGTGTGACATTTGGAATTCTAGGTACTCTTCAGAGGATATATAAATGCTAGGGTCCCAAGAAGTGGGGTATATTGTTGGTATTACTTGTTTGCTGTTGGCTGTTGTTTCTTGTTTGTCATGGTTTATTAAGTATTCATTCACTAAGAAAAAGAAGGAGGAGGAGGAGGAGGAAAAAATATTGTTATGCTGATGGTGAAGATCAAACTTGCTCCAAGGAACTTGATGCCTATCATTGCTGGATGTAGTCTAATGATAGTATTGCTCCCTTTCCCCTTTTACCCACTTTCTCTCCTATCTAGTGTTAGGGGACTGAAATTATGGAAGAAACAGGATGGAGAAGGCTGGAAGAAAGGAGAACCACAAAGTAGCCAAAGACAGTTACATTGAATAATTATGTGTCTTCCAGAGGTTGTTTCCAGAGAGTTCAGCACCATCTCTTGCGTTGTAGTCTCAGGTTAGGAAATGATGTAAATATAATATAATCTCAAAACACTGGAAAAAGCATTTACAAAAGGGGATAATGATGTGAACATCAGCAGTCATTACGTTTCCTTCATGAAATGCAGT
This sequence comes from Apodemus agrarius, assembly GCA_964023405.1. Taxonomy (NCBI): domain Eukaryota; kingdom Metazoa; phylum Chordata; class Mammalia; order Rodentia; family Muridae; genus Apodemus; species Apodemus agrarius. The sequence goes on from OZ030014.1 coordinate 49,723,996, forward strand.
GTGAGCATTTGCGACACAATCCTACCATAAGGTTAGATCTGTTCTCATGGCATGGCACTGTCATCTGAGCCCAATATGCCTCACCTTCCTTTAGCTGCTTTTGTTGGGTACTGTTTACATAGCAACCAGAAACATAACTAATACACCCCTAGACTAATATTTGTACTTAGAATCTTTGAGCTCCTAAAAGTGATCTATACAATGTGATCAGAGAGGGCTGTGCTACCCGCTGAACACCTCTGAGCTCTTAGTTTAGATAAAATCTAGAGAAGATGCATGGGAATGGAAGGGTTCTATGAGAGAACAGGATAATGGTAGAAAGAAGTGAAAAATTGTTGGATTAGGTTGAAATTATTCGTTGGCCACACTAAGCAGAGTCACACTTCATGTTGGTTACAGTACAGAGAGCTAGAAAGCATACTACCTCACTGTTTACTTGGTTGAAACAGGTCAAAACAATGAATCATGGTAGGTTAAAAATGCCATTTTAATCATGAAGTTAAGATTCAAAGACTTCAGAGATGGTAACATTAGAGTACATTTGTCATTTAAGGCTTCTCACATTCGGTATAGCACAGGTATTCACTAAAAAATTATGAGAAGACCCCTTGCATCTCAGCATGCTCTCTGGTGGATGCTACTGTAATACAGCACTCACAATGAGAACTGCTTTGGAAAGCTAAATAAATGTCCATAACCGGATTTCATGATGGCAGGGCCACAGACTTTTCTCACCGCCAATATTAATGTGAACATTGTTACCGCTAAGGATGCAAAAGCCAGAAATGCAAGGAGAATATTCTACTCATGACGCTCAGTACTGGCCAATTGGCCATAGTGTTACTACAAGCAACACAGATTAAAAGCTAAATAAATTCTTTCTTGATCTGAATGAACAAAAGTCCTGCTGTGAAATGTGAAGGCGGAGTCTTTCCTTAGTCAACCCTACAGATTCAGAACAGCCTGATTACAGGGAGGTGAATCCTTCTGAAGTATTAAAAAAATATACCCTGGTAATCTTTCTTCAGTTTTTCCCAAAGACTGATTGATATTAAATAGAAACTACACAGAAAATCAAACCTTTCAGAGATTACTGTAACCTAATTCCTGACACACTAATTCTTGTTGGTTGAAGACATCATTTTGGTTCACCTGCCAAATAAATGCTTATAGAGGCAAGGTCCTCACTAGATTTTTGGCACAGGTTCATTTCACAGTGGGCCTACTGAGTCTCTGCACACATCCTATGTTTATACAGGCCTGGAAATAATATTTGAAGAAAATATGCATAGTATTTGGAAGAAACTCTGAATTCATTCCTTGACTGGTAGAGTAAGGAATATAGAAAAGGCCAACACAAGCTACTGGAATTAACTGTATATGAGACAATATTAAACGAAAACCAACAATGTATGCAGGAGGCAATTTAGAGATTGCACCCACCCGGAAGACTCAAGGGTGGTAAGACCTAGTGATTATCACAGTCTTAACCTAGTGAGGTCTCCACTTGCAGTTGCTGTACTGGGTATTGTTCCTCTGCCTGAGAAAATGAGAACAGTCCTTGGTGCTGAGTGTGCCTACTAAGCACAAGTAGTGGCATCTCTGTACTTATTATAAGACACTGGATGATGACAAATGTGAAATAAATCTGACAAAATTCTTAATATTTCTTATTTTTCTACATGCAGACTGCCAGTTAGACCAGCACCATTTACTGAAGGTGCTTTCTTTTTTCCATTTTATATTTTTGGCTTCTTTGTCAAAGATCAACTGGCTGTAAGAGTGTGGTTTTATTTCTGGATCTTCAATTCTATTTCATTGATCAACCTGTCTGTCTCTGTACTAATATCATGCAGTTTTTATCATTATTACTCTGCAGTACAGATTGAGTTCAGGGATGGTGATTCCCCAGAAGTTCTTTCATTGTTAAGAATTGTTTTCACTATCCTGGATTTTTTGGTTTTCCATATGAAATATGAATTGCTCTTTTGATGTATTTGAAGAATTGTGTTGGAATTTTGTTGGGGATTGCATTGAATCTGTAGATTGCTTTTGGTAGGTTTGCCATTTTACTATGTTAATAAATGAGTGGTCAGGGAAATATATTATTATATACAGATGATCATCTGTCCCAAGTGCACTGTCCTCATTTCTTCCTCTCATTCATATCTTAGTGAAAAAGGATAAATTAGCTCATCTCTGATTGATTTTGTTTTTCATTGAGGAACTAAAAAAATTCCTGTTTACTTCCTCCATTTCTCTCATCCTGTCTTATCCTTCCTTCTCTTTCTCCTTTTCCTTTCTTGTACTAAGTATTTAGACCTTCAACAATCCTAGATTTTTGCACGTGCGCATGTGTGTGTGTGTGTGTGTGTGTGTGTGTGTGTGTTTGTGTATGAGCTTGTGTGTTTGTGTGTGTGTGTGTGTGTGTGTGTGTGTGTGTGTGTGTGTGTGTGTATGTGTGCAGGCGCATGTGTATGCATACAGAGACCATAGGTTGATACTGGGCATCCTCTAAAATTGTTCTCCATCTTATTTTCTGAGACAGGGTCCCTTACTGAACTTAGTGCTCACCAGTTAAGACTGGAGGGCACATGAACTATGGAGATGCTCCAACGTCAACTTTCTCAGCAATAGTCTCTTGTTGCTGGATTACATGGATGTGAGGATCTGAACTCAGGTCTTTGCACAGGACATACTTTACTGACTGAGACATCCCTAGTATTGATTTTTCTGTTGAGTGTTGCATGTAATTTTGTAACTTGTTCAGCACATTAGTAGATACTACTCGTGGAAAATATCAGTGATAAGTGACCATGAGGTGCTAAAGATAGCTCACTGATTTGTTGCTTAAATGAGCCAACATATATACTATTTGGAATCAACCACTGAAGACTAGTGACAGTTTTTAGACACTTTAATACACCTTTGGGCAGACAGCTTCTCAGGAAACAATGCTGACTCCTCAGAAAGCTATTTCTTAAACACTCTCTGAACACAGACAGTTTCAGAAAAGTTTCTGCACACAACCTATCAATTCTCTTGAAGAAGTACAACAAATTTGTCTACATAGACAACATTATGGTTGCCAGACCAATATCTTTGAATCAACTTTGTATTGAGAGCTGATAATTTTAAGAGAAAAATCAGATCTGGGTTATTGAAAATAATTCAGCTCCAATTAAAATGCTATAATGTATTCAGCTCTTCTTAAAATATAAAAAATCACTGCTCCCTCTAAAAAGAATCCTAAGCTTCATGATGAAATAAAAATTTTGAAAAGCGATGCCTGGGTTGATATACAAAATGTGTTTAGATTTTTTTTTACATAGCATATAGATACATGGGAAGAAAATATATCTTGACATTTTAGTAGTTACCTTGACAAAGATGCCCCATTACTAGGGTGCTTACATTTATATTTATTCAAAATCATTGTTAAATCTATAATATTACAATCAAAAAGGTATGTTAAATAGAAAATTGTGAGATTTTATATCACAGTTTAAATCCTAAATTAAGAGACATGCATGTGGTGACCAAAGCCATGATTTATTTGTGAATATTTATTTTCTACTAAATATATTGATTTATTTATTTTCTTCTCTTTTTCTTATTTCTCATCATAAATATTTTCCCATGGTAAAAATAGACATCTGTATTTTAATACATAATATGGTATAATATAGGATAATATACCTTCTTTTGCCCCTTGGGAAGGTGTTCTCCCAGGCATTGAGAAACAAAGTTTAATTTTGTCTCTGAATTTCTCCTCACCCTGATTTTTGCATAGCTTTGGGAAACACTACTGAATATGGCATTCCAGTGACTCATTAAACACAAACCTATTGAGTAAAAATATGTTCAAAAGTTAGGCTATGGTGAAAATATGTCTCTTTAAACTTTCAACCTAATAGCCCCATTTAAACACACACACAAACAGCCACAGTGAGGACACTGCCTTTCCATAAAAATTTAATACTCTTACCAAAAAGCAAACTGATGAAAATTCCACAATGTTGAAGAAAAGTGAGAAGAAATAGTATGTATAAGCCTTTAATTTCAGTGTAGCATGGTCATATAGGTCTGTAAACTGGTGGCTTTTATTGTTAGATATGCATAAAATTTGCTACTGCAATTTATCATAAAGCATTAAACAATATGCTAGGTACATGATACAAATGGGGGTACTCATGGTATATATCTGTGCATATAGTCATGTATATACTAATTTTTATCACTGAATACAGTACTGAGAAATTTTGAGCAGCAGTGAACATGAAGATATCTCTCCAGTCAGTCTTGCTGGCTTGAATTAAGGTTTTCCTCCTGTTTGGGGGCTTTGGCTAGTTTTATTTTCCTCTCTGTGTGAGCTATAGTTTCTTTTTCTTAAAAAAATGAAATAAGAATTATTGGTGTATTGAAATTCATAAGAGTGGTGTGCAAGCTAAAAGACTCCATAAATCTAAATATTTAGGATAGCGTTTTAGCACCCAGGAGACACATTTGGGAAACTTCTGTCTATACTGAAGAATATAATGAGATGTCTATTTTTATCCGCAAGACTGAGAAAAACAGCAACGCCCAAACTTTAAGAGGAATAAAGTGTGAGGATTTGTTCAGTGTGTACCAAAAGCTAGACAATGCTACATTATTATTACTTCACTGAGATTATAATTAATATCACATTATAAGGATCAGTCTCTACAGTGAGTCTTTTTACACTAGAAAGAGTAGACATGATTAAATTAATGGAGGACTCACACTCTGTGTTTAGAATCTTGTTTCCTTTGTTTTGTTATTTATAATTTCTTTATTTTATATAATAAAAGTTGTATGATTGTTATTCTGTAGCCAGAATACATGCTATGACCACATCTGAGTGACATGAAGCTTACAATCTGCCAGTCTTCTCTAGATCCACAGTTACAATTAAGTTTGTTAAGCACTGTGACATCTAGCATTGTCCGATATGGAACCTGGGAAAATACCAAGAAACTCTAAAACTTAAGTAGAAAACCTTTTGAATGAGGTTAGGTAGATATTAGATATTGGTTCAATTTCAAAATTTTAGGTTCCTAAAATTTAATTTCCTTTTTTTGGGCAGGTGGGACGGCCATTGGCTTTTAAGGGGCTTTGAACTGTCTTTACTAAGTTATCTTTCTAAGTGACCTTTGGATCTTTTAGCTTCAGTTAAAAAGTTAGACTATTTGCAGCATATGCCATTGAATGTGTGGCTCATACATCAGGCATTTGTTGATGCTGAGTATTAAACAACGATTTGTAGATACTACTGTATTGATTACATGCTAGAAATACTGATCTACTATGATAATAATTATACTTGAAAATTTTACTTAATTATGTGAAGCTTAGAGGCAGGTCTTATCATTCTTGATAAGGATAAGAATAGAAATGCATGAAGGAAATACTAACTCAATCATTTGCATGTGGTTCTTCCTTTGGTGATAAATGTAATCGTTTTCCATGTGGAGTCACAGGAGTGGAGCAGTACTTTTTACAATCACGCTCTGATTTCTCACTCCGTTAAAAGCTTTCCAGGCCAGGAGACACTAAAGGAAAGATCATGTCCTTCTATATGAATGGAAACATTTGCCATTTTTAGAGATGACAGATACTCATTTTACCTTCAGAATGAGAAGCAAACAAAGAGGAGTGATACCTAGACCGTGAGAATCTCAGACAGCCGCTCTGGAAACCATTGTGACAGTTCCTCAAAAACAAAACAAAACAAAAAATAAAAAAAAAAACCTAGAGATTGACTCACTGTATGACCAAGCTATATCATTCCTACATGTATACACAACTACTACACACGCCCATTCATGCTCATCATTATAGCCAGGACATGGAAACAGCACACATTATTGAGTGTAAGGAAAACTGGAATTTGATGCCAAGTGGACAGAATTGGAAAACAGTGAATAAGGTCACCTAAGACCCAGAAAGACAAATGTCATATGTTCTCACTCTTGTGTGGCACCAGTATCAAATCTTTATATATTTGTATGTTGAAGCTTAAAAAGCCCAGTGTCACATATGGGATACCTCCCGCCCCCAACTCCTTGGTTAGAAGTGTCCTAAAGACCTCCAAAATAATACAGTCTATTAACATTACTCTTGGGTGACTACCCGAGGTTGGTGGTCAAACACTATTGCTGAAGCGATTACACTCTTCTGGTCACAGGACTTAGACAAATCAAGGTGGTACTGACCAGGACGTTTTCTTCATTCTGGCTAGTTTTCATGGCACTAGAAGGTGCTACTCAGATTAACAATAGCCTTACCTACCGGTGAACCCTCTGAGCTAAAATTATGGCGTATGTGGCAAGATACATTCAAACACAATACAACAAATAGTAGATTTTTCTTTTTTTTTTCTTTTCTTTTTTTGTTTTTTTTTCCTTTTTTAATTATTTTCTATATTCTTTGTTTACATTCCAAAGGCTTTCCCCTTTCCAGTCCCCACCACCACCACCATATGTCCCATAAGTTCTCTTCCCCACCCCATTCCCCACCTGGACCTATGATTTTTTTTGTGTGTGTGTTTGATTTTACTCATTGTCTTCATGAGTAAATTCATGTTAGAAAGCAATTCTAATTTGAGTTTACCACATTGACCATTGTGAGGCCTGAGCACAAAGGAAGTCAATAAAAAAAGAACCACTTAGATGAAGACTGGATAAACTCAGCTTATCATAAAATTATGATTAATAATCACGCTTTCCTTTATTTTGTGCCCATCCCTATTTGATATTTTCACCCAGAAATATTCAGCTTGTAGCAGCAGGTCGATTCAATGTGGGCCAGTAGTAGTTTTAAAAGAAGCCATTTTTTTTTTGTGTGTGTGTGTGTGTGTTTACTTGGAGTTGTCTTAATTTACCCTCTCAGATTTACAACCCGAATGCACCGAAGTCAGCGGGATCTAATGTCTAATTTGCTTATATGTATGGTGAACTCCAGTGCCAAGGATCATCCACGGCCATTGGCCTGTTTCAAATATTCATGAGTCTCCGTGGTCCAGAATGCATTAAAGGTGGGAGAGATGCCAAGAGTGCATGGTCTTCCTAGTCTCTGCAGATCAAAGGAGCAAGACGCTAAGGACGTCAGACTAAACTGTCTTTGTGAGAGATGCTCATGAAAGGAATGCCAAATTGTACACCCTGCTCCAATTACAGAGCATCAGTGAAACAGCAAAACAAAAAGCGCTGTATGCTCACTCTTGCGCACTCAGGAACCCGGGGCTGTTGCTTCTCTGTCATTTCTCACCCCTGCAATTTGTCACCAGTGTTTTATATAAACGTGGGATAGTGTTTCAGGACTGGTAGGCACTGTTGGTGTTTTCAGAGACAAATGAGTGGACACGGAGAAACTCACAGCATCTGAGCCTACATAAAATTGCCAATGGCAGCCGCATTGCATGTAGCACCCATTACAAAAGCAAAGCTGAAGCAGTGTGAGGAACTTAAATCAGGCACGTAAAGCTCCCCCATATAATAATTGAGGTTCTCCCCTTATGGTGTTTGTCAGCGGCTGCACCTGCTTCTACGCCTGAGCTCTCGTTCTTGATCTATTCTGACACTCTGCAAATATTAGGCACTCAGCCAATTTCATACCGAGACATTCCTATGATCAGGCCCAGCTATCAACTTGCTTTTAAAAAATACATTAAATCAAGTATCAACCCCTGGGCTCTGAACTACTTTTGACTGACAGGACCAACAAAATATTCCAGGCTAATTACTTCTAAGAACTAGTTCCCAGTGCAAGGAGTTCCTAGTGACCTACTTTGGACTCACTGAGATAATTTATCAGGTACAATAATTAAAGGAATATAAAGCAGTGTCTAAAATGAACCAAGTATCAAAAATATTTGCTGAAATCATAAGTTCTTATTCCCACTGCTATCATCTGGGTTTCTATTACTTTGCAATGAGTCCATTTTCTCTTATTTAGAAGCCATTCTTTTTTCTGTATAAATTATATTTGGCAGGATGTATTTGAGATTCACTTTGATGTATAAGTTTTGATTTTCTTCCAGTGTAGTTGTAAAGAGAATAATCTTCTAAGTACTTCCTGTTTTCTTCCTTTAACTCCTCCCATGAACAAGCACAAATGTTCCTTTCTTCATCCCAGAGCTTCTACTGTTCTGAAGCCGGTCTTTGATAAAGAATAGCTCTGATCTAGCAGAGGCTACCCGCCGATGTGGACAGTTTCTCTTGCTTCAATTTTAATTTTGCCCTTTGAAAGTCAGATCCGTTTTTTACACAGAGGTAAATACCCAGAGCTGAAGACACTTTTCCAGCAAAGATCTGGCTTTCAAATGGAGAAACATCATTTCCTAATTTTTGCAGTCTTGATGTTTTCATAAGTAGAATAGGGCAGGAAAAGAGCCTCCCAATGAAGCCACAGAACATGACACTTCACCTTCCACCAGACTATAATCAATCTGTTCCCTCAGAACACAAGCGTTAAGTATCACGTGATTAGTATCACAGCCTATCAACATCATTTTCTAACTCTTATTTCTATCCCCGCATTCAGCTCTTTTCCCATTTCTTTGATTTCGTTTGCTCATTTTCATTGTGCTTCGGTCCTTACCTCAAAACTTCCCCTATGGAGTGTGGTCAGCTGACTGGTCACTGGCTTTTTAATGCTAACAAAATAGTTATCTTCCTTTTGAAAGGACTTTGAAGAACTACGCTTCACCCCATAGCAGAATGAAAATATTCATATCCTAGGCCAGGTTTAAAGAGAGATCAGAATAAATTTCATACTTTTGTGTGCAATGGCATTTGTCCATTAGTATTTATTTATAACTAGTTAATATTACACAAAGCCAAGAGAGAGAAAATTTGCATGAAATGGTGTTTAAGTTGATGTCAAAGAAAAGTATTGTGCCGTGTTCTTTATTGCCATATGACCCAAGAAACATTTTATGTTTGCAAGGGATCCAGTCATAGTTTCATCCCGCATTAATAGTGTAAAAGCCCCGCTGTTGTCATGAGGGTTTTATAGAACAGCACGGTCAGATCACTCTCCCAGCGCTATCTTCCTTTATAGCCTCTCTCATTCCATGCCTATTTAGCTTCATTTATTGCTTTATTCTCATGTCCTTCAGCTGTTTCCAATCTACTTCATGGTTAAAAAAAAATACAATGTGTTAACACACAAAAGGTATTTAAATAAATGAAAATCGATGTACTGGTGTCAGCACTATTCTTTATTGCTTACCTTGGACATTTTAAACACAGTCTCTTTCAGCACTAACAACTTTCCCTCTTGTCTGGGAAGTATAACGATGTTCTTTGGCTCCCTGCCCCCGCAGTCTCTAATCTTCACAGCTATGGCCACTTGGTCCCCATCTGGAGGGTCATGCTTATTCTGAATTTTGGAACTGATCTCGCCCCTAGGCTGGGGCACATAAGACATTCTAGCCAAAGGATAACCAATCTAGTCTCTAGTCTTCCTTCCCACTGATGTCATTTTGACCTTGCAAAGACCCATATTTAGGCTATCTACTTTCTATCTCTGGTCACCAAGGCTTGGTCATCCGTGGCAGGACCACTAATTAGACCTGGTTTAGTACCTAATTAATCTTCCTGGTTGATGCCCAATTCCTGGAGGCTCTGCCGTGGCCATCCTGTCTCTTTCATAACAAGGCTATTCCCGAAGTCCTTTTGTTAGACCCCCATGGGCAACGGCTTTTCCTTTCTGTTGCCACTAGCCTTGCACAAAATCCTTGAACTATATTTGTGTAGTTCCTACTTTAAATTCTGTACTTTGAAAGTGTGAGTAACTGTCAGCTAAAACTGATCAGTATAAATATGAGAAATTGGAGAAAGAACGTTGTTTTAAAAGTCTCTGCAAAAAAATACATGCTCTTAATGGCTGAGCTATACTCCAGCCACCCCCTGCCTTGTTCAATTTTTCATAAAGGAAAACCATTGACAGCCTGAAGACTGATGGGAAAGTAGAAATGAAGTCAATGATTCTTTTAGTCAGTCATTTCTTTTAAAGTAACATTTTCATAATCATTTAAGAAGTTTCAGAAAAAATACTAAGTTTAAGTTCCACTTCACTGAAATTGTGATTCATTAAGTTTAGGGTGAAACTAAAAAGTTGATATGTCTAGAGAATCTCAAAAGACATTCTGATAATCTCTTACCCTTTGGATTATAAGTTTTTCAACATCAAAAGGCCTAGGATGCTCTGAAGACAGTATACTTCAAATTCCCTCAAGATGCTTCAGCTACTGCACAAATCACAGATGCGACCCTCCAGCTGTACAGTAACCCAAGGTGTTTGGTAAATCTGGGAAGGCTACTGATGTCTATTTTTACGGATAGATGGTTATTCTGTCTGGCTGTTTCCTGGCAGTGTTCATCCGTAAGTGTCCCAGTTTACTCAGATGGAATCTTAACTTCATTCTACATTAAAATGCCTCATAAGTGCCTTGTGTTTTACTTCTACCAATGTATCATTTTCTTTCTTATTTAAAAGTGTCCCCTTTCCTTAAAGAGATTCTTTCTATTCTCAGGAGTTTGTCTACTCTCAGGCTATTAATAGCTCTTGGTAAATAGTTTTCATATTGAAGAATAGAATGGTTTTCTGTTTTCAGCAAAGATATGAAAGAGAGAAAGAAGGGAGGAAGCAAGATGTAAAGAGAGGGAGAAGGAGAGAGGGAAGGAAGGAGACAGGAGAGAAAGATACAGGGAGAAAGAAAGAGAGGGAGACAGTAGAGATGGGAGAAGATGGGAAAGAAACTACAGCACTTACTCCTTACTGCCTTGGGAAGTCAGAAGAAAATAGAAATTCTAACAATGTGATGTTTGAAAGAGTAGCTAATGAATAATAATAATAATAATAATAATAATAATAATAATAATACCCTAAATCACTGACATCATTTTGAGAAAGCAAAGCAGCCTCTTACCAGACATCCTCAGCATCTTCGTCACACTCTGCGCCAAACTGGCAAATGTCACAGGTAGATGTCTCCTTCTGACTGGTCTCGCCAGAGCCTTCATGGACTGTGGGACAGAAATCACACATGAAGCGCAATGCTGGGAGAATTCGCTGTCACAGTTGCTTCCAGATGAGGTCACTTGTTACCGGACCCCATGAAAATGGCACATTTCTCTCTTTTCTTCCTCAGTTTTAAAGATACATCAACACCACTGTGATACTCATGGCAACGGAGTGGATGCTTCTGCCCTTTCATATGTGGCACAGCCACAAACAAGAATGCATGTAGTGGTTTTGAGAATTGCTTGGCTAATAAATGTGAGAGTCCTTTCATTAAAAGGGTTTTAGACTGGTTTCTGTAAATATTTATGAAAAATATTTTGCATTTTTTTTCATATTCTGTTTTTGGTTTTCTAAGACAGTGTTTCTTACAATAGTCCCAGATCTCACTCTGTAGACTGGATGGGGCTCAACCCCAGAGGTCCACCTGCCTCTGCCTCTTGAGTGCTGGAATTAAAGGGGTCACTACTGCCAGGTTATTTTTTTTTTATTCCTAAAGTTCACAGTTTTCATTCAAAGGATTGCAATCGTTAAAATATTAGATGAGTAGTCTTCTTCCATGCTCTTATTTCTCCTTTTACTTATTATGTACATTTAAAGAAATCACATTGATTATATGGATTTAAAAAATAATTCTCAATTTAAATTGTGTGTGTGTGTGTGTGTGTGTGTGTGTGTGTGTGTATACATGCATGCATTTGTGTGCATACACTGTAGTGAGTTGGGGTGCCTGTAGCAACTAGAAGAGGATATCGGATCTTCTAGAGTTAGAGTTATGGGCGAGCCACCAGATCGAAATGCTGGAAATTGAATTCCATCTCCTGAGAAAACAGAAAGGATTCTCAACTGTCGATCCCACTCTCCAGCCACAACTTTCATTTTTACATAGCTGTCGTGAATTATGAACAGAATTGCATTTAAAATATTAAGGTGGCTACTGATTGATACTGGTCCTTTCGCTTGAGAGTATAAATATGAAATTGGCAAAATGCAAACACATCACAAATTAGCATTATCAAATCAGCACCAAATGATGTAAGAAAGAAAGAAAGAAACAACATTCTACAGATTTGACTGCAAAGCTGAGAAACACCTTTGCAGTAACGGACTACTGTGCACTCAGGGAGAACAGGAAAGTTGAACTAAAACAAACAAACAAACAAACAAAAACAAAACAAAACAAAACAAAACAAACCAGCTTTACGTAAAAGTGAAACAATATAACAATCTGATTACTGCAAAATACAATCAGTTTTTTATGGAAAGAATACACACTTTCCCATAGTATCTAGACACCAAACAACTTTTAAAGAGACCTTCTGTCAGAGATAACATGATTTCAAAAGAAAGGTGACATAACTCTTCCACTGATCTCAAGAACATTTTATGAAGAAATAATTGATTAACATTCTTGGCCCCTTACGTCCAAACTTCTTTTGCTATACCATTATTTCTCCTCGTTTTCTCTTCACTTCTCCTTTGCCAGTTAATTTTTTTTAGCATTTACAAAAATAACTATCTTTACTTTTGATTATCTTGATTTTAGTTTATTGCTGTGAAGAGAAATGATTTCATGAATAATCAAACACAAAGGGCCCAGCATGCCTGTGGGCGAGCTCTATTTTATGGCTCTGTCAAGGAATCTGGGACTGGACTAAGATAACCAACTTTTTCTTTTGCTTGGTTTTATGTTCCAATGCTATCTTTCTATTTTCACTATGCCAAGTAGTCTCAATTGGTGTTTAAGTTATGAATTAAATGGCTCACTTTCATGGGAAAAGTATTGATGCTATTGCTTTTAACCTACAAGGTTTAGAGAAAAACTTCCCTCTGAGCTTCTGAGGAAGAAGGGATTTAACTCTGCTAAAAAAGAAAATAGTTACATCAATCTACCCAACCACTCTAGTACAGCAGAGCCATTAGAGTTGACCATGGGAATTGGAGGGAAGCTGAGGCCTCACCTCAGGGGAGAATGAGAGCTGAGGCTGGTGTCTTTATTACTTTCTTATTATTAATGCAACACAGAAGCTGCTAATGGGAGTGAGCCTTTTAGTGTGAGCAGGATTAGCAACTCCCAGGCTACAACTTCCCACCACTCAGGAAACGTACCACAGTGAGAGGAAGGTGCCTATTGATGGGAGAAAGCACTTAGGAGCAGGACCACTGTCTTCACCAGCTGAGACAGCCTTAGGTGTCTACTGGAAGAAATGGAGGGGCAAAGTTTGCTAACTCAGCAAGACTGGCCATGGCACTCTTATCTGAAGCCACACTATAATCCAAGGAAGGGAAATTTGGGGTAGAAAAACCTTGTTAGGCATTTTTCTCACAAGGAGGAGTAATTCAGAGTAAGACACCAGTGTCCTTACTAATGTCAAGCAGTGCCCTATCACTAAATACACGGCAAATAAAATGTGCATACATAAAAGTCATCCACATGAAGACAAAAAAGAAAATATTTCCTTTCTAACAGTTAAACAACAAAAGCAAAGCCCTAGCGCTGGACCTCTGAGTCCGATTCCATCTGAGGCGACACCCAGAAGATATCGGCATCCTCAAGCATCTCCATCATTTGGTACCAGAAATTCACAGGGGCATCTGGAGGTGCCGTTAAAACACAGAGTCTTTGTGAAGAGCAGCCTCGTGCTCCTCATTTTTTACAGCCTGTGATGCTGGGGCAGCTGTTCCGCAGACCACGCTTTGGGGGAGAAAGAGCAGCACCATGCATCATTTCAAAACACAATGCACAACCTATTATTGGGCAGGGAAAGCAAGCGAGCCAGAACCAATATTTCTGTAGCTATTGTAACCAGTCAACACTAGACCAGAGAACATCAGTATGTCTTACTTAGCAAGAATAAGCTGTGTTATCTAATAATGTTCTAGTCATACATATGTACTTACAGAGAGGCTGAGGTCTGAACTGTAATTCTGAATAAAGGTCACAGACGTACAAGCTGGCAAACCACGGATTCAGCACCTGTTATAAGCTCAGTAAATGTGCACTACAGGGGACTGTTTCTTTGTTCCCATCTTCCTACGTTACTAGAAACAGTATGGAAAGGATAATTGCTTAATTGTTTGTATCCATGTAATGATTGCATGGGAACCAACCAAATTCTTCCCTAAGTTTTACCTTCCCTGTGCATTTACATTTTAAACTCTTCATTTCGAGCTGTAAAGTAGAACAATTATATCATTTTATTTAATATAAATAGGTTTTTACAAGTGGTTGAAGGGAACTCAAGGTGCTAAAGAGGTTTAGCCCCTGAAGATGACAGGCATTTGATACACTACTCTAGACTCAAAACCTACATATTCCATTTCAGGAATTTTGGAAACGGAGAAGTATAAGAACTGACTGGATCTACCACTTCTAATCTCCCTGCCCTTGTGTCGTCTCCTAAGGGCAGTTACATCCCGTCATCCTCACTTTGTTCTGGCTCCATCGGTGTTTTCACTGGTCCTGTGCACCGATGCGGCTCCAGAGCCCGGTGCTCTGCCTACCTCACTGTCACGCAGAAACTGGCATTTAGCCACACACTCAGATCTAAAGGCAACATTTTGAGTTTGAAGAATAATATGGAGACATAGTGAGCCATCTACTACTATCTTCGTAAGTTTCCTTATGTCCCTTCCCCTGTGCCCATACTTCCTGCCACTACCCTGTTTGCATGTGGGCTGGTGGGGCATCTGTTCTTTGTCACCGCAGTCTAATTTTAACTGTTCCAGAATGTGATGTTAATCGAAAGAGACAGCATACCATCTCTTGATCTTTCAATCATAATTTTCAGAGTCAGGTAGTTGGAGTATATCAGTAGTACTCATTCTTAGAAGCTTAATATTACTTTAAATACTATGTGACAGCTTATCTATCCATTCTTCTGTTGGAGGAGAGCTGGACATTTGGAGCTATTAACTGGTAACTATTACTGGGCACCAGTGTGGCTGTAACTCCAGAGCTCAGTGGTAGACTATATGATTAGTGTGCATGAGCCTATGATTTTAATCTACACACACACACACACACACACACACACACACACACACGGGCACATGGGGAGGAAGATAGAATAGGAGAGCAGAAAAAGATAAATTATAATTTGGTATCTATTGAGAAAGCATATCTATTTTGTGTTTCTGCATGATGCTTGCCTATTTGTATACCTTCATGTGTGAATGCAGGAGTGCACTGTACCATGGATGCCTATGCAAGAGGTCAAAGAACCTGAGGATTTGGTCTTTGCATTAAGCTTTTAGCCAGGATTCCTTTGTATTTGCTTGTTTGTTTGTTTGTTTTTACTGTTTGGTCTAGAATTGCTGACTGGTGAGTGTGCAGGCATTCTCCTGCCTCCACTTTTCATCTCCACATAGAAGCACTGTGACACAGATGATTGTGCTTCCGTGGAGGTTCTGGGAATTAGAACTCAGGTCCTCCTGCTTGCCAGAAGGTAAGTTTTACCTGCTGAGCCGTGTCCTCAGCCCTCCAGCATTCCTATGAGCAGCATATGTTTCTAATCCTCTTGAACTATTTCACAGTAGCAGTTTTACTGCCACAAAGTAAAATATTGTGGCTGACGGTGTTTTACTTTGATTCTAAAATTTGGGGATGTGTTAATATATTTTGAATATGAACATTTGCTCGGAAAAATCTTGTAATTTATTTTCTGTCCTTAAACGTGAGCAGAAGTGTTCATTTAGATGAAACCAATGTTTTCCTTTTATGACTTTTATTTTTCGGTCACGCCTAGAAAGACTTCTCCTCAAAGGTTATACCTCTCTGCTTTTATAAGTGTTAAGGTTTAGCTTTAAGCTCAGGTATGTGATCAACCTCAAACAGAATTTTGTGTTTCATGTGAAGACGGAGGATCTTTCTCCCCAAGTGTGATTTTCTCTTGATCTGTAAATGTGATAAGATGCATTAATTTTCACATGTTAAACTAACCTTATGCTCTTGGGAAAAATCAAGCCTGATTTAGTATATTGACTTCTTAATATGTTACTGGATTTCATTCTCAATTTTGTTCACCATTTCCGTACCTGTCATGCTTTGTTGTAACTCTGATTTTCTTTTCTTGTGTTCTGCATACTTGGCTTAGGAGTGTTCATAGTCTACACTGAAAATGGACAGATGTGGAGGAAGAGGATGGCTTCTCCACTGCTTGATATTTTCCAGTGTAGATGTGCTGGAGTGACTTCTATTAGAGATTTGACTTTTTTGCATGACTGAACTTAATTTTCCCATTTTACGAGTTCTGCTTTTACTTTTATTCTTTCCTTGGTGCTATATTTTTAGTATGTAGTTCCCCAAGTTTCAAATTCATTAACACCTTATTTTCTAATTGAGGTACTGTAGGCTAGTTTCCCCAAAAAAGTTGCATTAGCTGTACCCTACACATCTTGATTTCTTTGTATTTCTCTTGAAATATATATTTTTATGCATCCTTTGAAGTTTCTTCTCTAACCCCTGAATTACTTACTATTTTGTTTCTTAATGTTCAAATACTTAAGCACCTTTAAATATATATTGTTTCATTTTTGGTTTATTGATTCAATTCAATATTTTTCATATATAGAAACATTATTTAATATTTTCAAATTTATTAAATATTGTTTTTATGGCTCAACAGAAGTTCTATATAGCACCTTAGAAATTATGACTTGCATCTTAGAAAATGTATGTTGCTCTTGTAGGGAATAATTTCTTATGGATGTTAAGGAGTTCATGACTGATAGTGTTATTCAGTGTCTGTACAAATGTGGTGATATTGTATTTGCTATTGAGAAAAGAACACCAAAATCCATTTTGGCGACTGTAAGGTGACTTTTTGCTCTTTGAGCTTTGATCAGTTTTCTGAGAAGTCTCTGGGATATGGTAAGACTCTCTAATCATGATAATAGAAAAGTCACCAGACTTTTCTATTCCTATCGCCTGATTCCTTTTACTTTGTTTCTAATTTTGTATATCTAACCACTTTCTTTCAATTTATTTAAAAGTCTTTCTTTAAGAATTGATTTTAATTTTCTATAAAGATTTATTAAAAGGTATTTCTGTAAACAACATATGTTTGAGTCATTAAAAAAACAGTTTGAGTAATTCTGTGTAAACCTTCGTGCTCAGTGACTTATTCCAGCTTAATGACTAGTGCATTTGGTTCTGAGCAAGTTTGTATTTGTTTCATATTTTCCATCATGACACTGTACCCTTATTTTCCATTTTGTGCTTTAATATTTGTTCATTTATTTTTGAGGAAATTAATAATTTTATAAACTTTGTTTTGTTTTATCTTATCTAATGATTCTAGGGAGAGAGGCTGCATTTCTTTAATAGTCATGATAGTCCCTTGTTTAAGCAGTCATAAGAGTACACTTTTAATGATTCTCTCCTAAGCTGTACACTGTGATGATCATATACTTTCTTTGTACACTCATGATAAAAATTATGAACATATGCAAAATTACTTATTTTAATTACTTAAAAAACATATACTTTAAGGGTCATCCTGCTCTTTTCTGTTAATTTAACAAGCAAATATACAAATAATTCAGTACTAACACTCTGTTGATCATTCATAAATGGTTGACTTTTGACCTAGGTGTGCTCTACCTCTTAAAGATTTGCCTACAGTACACATTCTTCCTGGAAAACACTCCTGGAAAACTCATGTCCAGAGCAGATTGCACCATTTGTATCCATTCTTTCTTTCTTATTTCATAATGAATGTATTCTATGTTTCATACCACAGCTGTCTGACCTGTAGTTCTATGATGCCACACTTTGCCCTGTGACATGAGCTGGCACTGAAATGTGAGAGTGACTGAGAAAGCACTGACTAGAAGCAGTGAGAAAGCCATCATGTGCACTTGTATGTTCTGCTCTTTCTGTTTGTATAAATGACACATGATAAAATATGTACTGTTCTCTCAGCCAGCTCCAGAATGAGAAGATGTATGGGACAGGGCCACAGCTGACCACAGCAATGAAGGAAGAAATATGCTATAGACACTGCAAGCTTCCGAGATTTTGAAGTCATTTGTAACTGTAACTTTACCTATGGAAAACAGACTAATAAATCATGGGCTAGTGTTATTAATAAGTTCCCAAGACACAAGCATTCTCACACCACAGATTCTGCTTGTTTTCCTTATCTACATGGCACTAGGCCTACTTGCTTTCCTCCGAGTCTGTCTTTGTACCTTTCATCACTTCCTTTTATTGCCAGCATATGCTCTACAATGGTTAAAGCATGTTTCCTCTATTGTACTTTGATTTTCTTCCCAGATGATACTAACTTTGCCAGTCAGTGTACAGCTTCCATTTCCTTTCCATGAAGATTTAGGTCAGCAATTTGTTCCACATATAAGATGTGTTGTTTATGTTACGCATAGCAACAACATTAAAAATAACATAAACAGTGCAGCAGCTGGGACAGGATAAGTGGAACAGCTGGAGTAGCCATTCAAATATCGAATAACATCAACATTCAACCTAAAGTTGTCAAAAAGAGATAAGGAAGGACACTTCATACTCATCAAAGGCAAAACCCATCAAGAAGACCTCTCAATTCTGAACCATCTATGCTCCAAATGCAAGGGCACCCACATTCATAAAAGAAATTTTACTAAAGCTCAAATCACACATTGAACCTCACACAATAATAGTGGGAGACTTCAATGCCCCACTCTCAACAATGGGCATGGAAACAGAAACTAAACAGAAAAATAGTGAAACTAACAGAAGTTATGAAGCAAAATGACTTAACAGATATCTATATAACATTTCATCCTAAAAAATAAGAGTATATGTTCTTCTCAGAACCTCATGGAACCTTCTCCAAAATTGACCTTATAGTAGAACACAAAACAGACCTCAACAGCTACAAGAAGATTGAAATAATCCTATGCATCCTATCAGATCATCATAGACGATGGTTGGTCTTCAATAACAAGAAAAACAATAGAAAGTCCACATTCATGTGGAAGCTGAACAACACTCTACTCAAAAATAACTTGGTCAAGGATGAAATAAAGAAATTAATTAAAGACTTTTTGGAATTTAATGAAAATGAAGCCACAACACACCCAAACTTATGGAACACAATGAAATCAGTGCTAAGAAGAAAACTCATAGCTCTGAGTGCCTTCAAAAAGAAACTGGAGAGAGCATACACTAGCGGCTTGATGGCACATCTGAAAGCTCTAGAACAAAAAAAGCAAATAGACCCAAGAGGAGTAGATGGCATGAAATAATCAAACTCAGGGCTAAAATCAACCAAGTAGAAACAAAAAGAACTACACGAAGAATCAACCAAACCAGGAGCTGGTTTTTTGAGAATATCATCAAGATAGTTAAACCCTTAGCCAGACTAAACAGAGTGCAGAGAGACAGTATCCAAATTAACAAAATCAGAACTGAAAAGGGAGACTAACAACAGAAACTGAGGAAATCAGAAAAAAATCATCAGATCCTACTACAAAGTCTATACTCAACAAAACTGGAAATCTGGATGAAATGGAAAATTTTCTAGACAAATACTGGGTACCAAAGTTAAACCAGGATCAGATGAATGATCTAAACAGTTCTATAACCCCTAATGAAATAGAAGCAGTCATTAATAGTTTCCAAACCAAAAAATGCCCAGAACCAGATGGGTTTAGTGCAGAGTTCAATCAGACCTTCAAAGAAGACCTAATACCAATACTCTTTAAACTATTCCACAAAATAGAAACAGAAGGAACACTACCCAATTCATTCTATGAAGCAACAATTACTCTGATACCTAAACCTCACAAAGACCTAACAAAGGAGAACTTCAGACGAATTTCCCTTATGCATATCAATGCAAAAATACTCAATAAAATTCTCAGAAGCTGAATCCAAAAACATATCAAAATGATCATCCATCATGATCAAGTAGGCTTCTTCCCAGGATGGAGGGAGGATTCAATATACTGACATCCATCAATGTAATCCACTATATAAACACCCTCAAAGAAAAAATTCACATGATCATTTCATTAGATGCTAAGAAAGCATTTGACAAAATCCAATACTCCTTCATGATAAAAGTCTTGGAAAGATCAGAAATTAAAGGCCCACAACAAAACTTAGTAAAAGCAATATACAGCAAACCGGTAGCCAACAACAAACTAAATGGAGAGAAAGTTGGAGCAATCCTTTTAAAATCAAGGACTAGACAAGGCTGCCCACTCTCTCCAAGTACTATTCAATATAGTACTTGAAGTTCTAGTGAGAGGAATTAGACAACAAAAGGAAGCCAAAGGGATACAAATTGGAAGGAAGAAGTCAAAATATCGCTATTTGCATATGAAATGATAGTACACTTAAGTGGCCCCAAAAATTCTACCAGAAAACTCCTAACCTGATAAACAACTTCAGCAAAGTGGATATATATTAAAATAACTCAAACAAATCAGTAGCCTTCCTCTACTCAAAGGATAAACAGGCTGAGAAAAATATTATGAAAACAACACCCTTCACAATAGTTACAAATAATATAAAATACCTTGATGTGACTCTAAATAAGTAAGTGAAAGATATGTGTGAAAAGAACTTCAAATGTCTGCAGAAAGAAATCAAAGAAGATCTCAGAAGATGGAAAGATCTCTCATGCTTATGGATTGGCAGGATTATTATAATAAAAATGGGCATCTTGTAATATACAGATTCAGTGCAATTCCCATCAAAATTCCAACTCAATTCTTCATAGAGTTAGAAAGAGCAATGTCCAAATTCATTTGGAATAACAAAAACCCAGGATAGCAAAAACTATTTTCAACAATAAAAGAAGTTCTGGTAGAATCATCATGCCTGACCACAAGCTTTACTACAGAGAAACTGTGATAAAAACTGCTTTGTATTGATACAGTGACAGACAGGTAGATCAATGGAATAGAACTGATGATACAGAAATGAACCCACACATCTATGTTCACTTGATCTTTGACAAAGGAGCTAAAACTATCCAGTGGAAAAAAGACAGCATTTTCAACAAATGGTGCTGGTGCAACTGGTGGTCAACATGTAGATAAATTCAAATAGGTCCTTTCTTATTTCCTTGTACAAACTCAAGTCCAAGTTGATCAAGGACCTCCACATAAAACCAGATACACTGAAACTAATAGAAAAGAATGTGGGGGCAAGACTAGAGCACATGGGCACAGGGGAAATTTTCCTAAACAGAATACCAATAGCTTATGCTCTAAGATCAAGAATTAACAAATGCGACCTAATAAAATTGCAAAGCTTCTGTAAGGCAAAGGACACTGTCAATAGGACAAAATGGCAACCAGCAGATTGAGAAAAGATCTTTATTAATCCTACATTTGATAGATTGCTAATATCCAATATATACAAAGAACTCAAGAAGGTAGACTACAGAGAACCAAATAACCCTATTAAAAATGGGTACAGAGCTAAACAAAGAATTCTCAACTGAGGAATACCGAATGGCTGAGAAGCATCTATAGAAACAGTCAACATCTTTAGTCATAAGGGAAATGCAAGTCAAAACAGTTCTGAGATCTCACCTCACAATATTCAGAATGGCTAAGATCAAAAACTCAGGTGACAGCAGATGCTGGCGAGGATGTGGAGAAAGTGAAATACTCCTCCATTACTGGTGGGATTTTAAGCTGGTACAAATCAGTTTGTTTGTTCCTCAGAAAATTGGACTACCAGAGGGCCCAGCTATACCACTCCTGGGCATATACCCAAAAGATGCTCCAACATGTAATAAGGATACATGCTCCACTATGTCCATTGGAGCCTTATTTACAATAGCCAAAAGCTGGAAAGAACTGAGATGTTCCCCAACAGAGGGATGTAACACATTTACACAATGGTGTACTACTCAACTATTGAAAACAATGAATTCATGAAATCATTAGGCAAATGGATAGAACTAGAAAATATCATTCTGAGTGAGTTAACCCAATCACAAAAGAACACACATAGTATGCACTCACTGATAAGAGGATATTAGCCTAGAAGCTTAGAATACCCAAGATACAATTCACAGACTATATGAAGCTCAAGAAGAAGGAAGACCCAAGTGTGGATAATTTGGTCCTTCTTAGAAGGAGGAACAAAATACCCATGGGAGGAGATACATAGACAAAGTGTGGAACAGAGATTAAAGGAAAGGCCATCCAGAGACTGCCCCATCTGTAGATCCATCCCATGCAGTTACCAAACCCAGACACTATTGTGGATGCAACAAGTGCTTGCTGACAGGAACCTGATATAGCTGCCTTTTGAGAGGCTCTGACACAGCCTGACAAATACAGAGGGGAAGGCTCTCAGCTAGCCAGTGAACTGAGCACAGGGTCTCCAATGGAGGAGCTAGAGAAAGGACCCAAGGATTTGAAGAGGTATGCAGCCCTATAGGAGGGACAACAATATGAACCAACCAGTACCCCTAGAGCTCCCAGGGGTTAAACCACCAACCAAAGAGTACTTATGGAGGGACCCGTGGCTCCTTCCATATATGTAGCAGAGGATGGCTATATTGGATATTGATGATAGGAGAGGCCCTTGGTCCTGTGAAGGCTAGTTGCCCCAGTGTAGGGGAATGCCAGGACAGGGAATTGGGTATGGGTGTGTTAGAGAGCAGGTGGAGGTGAGATGGGATAGGCGGTTTTGGAGTGGAAATGAGGAAAGGGGATAACATTTGAAGTGTAAATTATGAAAACATCTTAAAAAGAAGAAAAAATAACATAAACATACCAATTAAAAATATTCTTTGCATTGAGTGTAAAATAAAAAAAATGATCCTTTTAATTATCTGACAGTATTAAAAAATAAGAGAGATTTTGAGGTTGAAAATGTGACCCACAGGTAGTTTCAAGTCCACTCCAACTATTATGAAACTGGGAAAATATTGAATTTCAGATGTATTCTATGTAAAGCCTAATTTGATTAGTTTTATATAATTATAACAATCTTTTTCTCCTTCTACTTATAGTCAGTAGGAACTTGATCCCAAAGTAACTCTTGGTAGACTTTGAAGGTTTGTTTGTTTTAATCTTTTATAGGTATAAAGAGTTAATAAATAATTTTTTCAATGTATTTGTAATAACTGACATCATCTTGTTACTAAATTATAAAAAAATGATTTTTATTTTGGATTAAGTTTCATAAATATGTATGTCCTCATTACAAAATAGCCAAACTGAATTTTCCCTCCAATAGAAGATAGGCTCCATTTACAGATCAGGGAGGCAGTTATGGAAATATACACTCACTCTTTAATTTCTACACCTTGCTTATTTTGTATTATTTGGCCAGTTTCCCTCTCAGACATTTCTCTCACATGCGAGTGAGTTGTATGTAACGGTTAACATGCTACATGTTAACAGTTCCTACAGGTTGAGAAGCTTTAAGTTGTTTTGAGCCACAAACTCCTATCTTTTGTATTTTCAGAGTTCTCTCTGGAATCCCAATATGAATATTTAGTATATAAGAAGGAAATATTTTCCTTTTTTAAGCTTTGTGAGGCTCTTCATCCCTTGGATAACAACCTGCAACATAATGTGCATATCCACATCATGCTTCACCATGTGCTAATACTATAAAATCTATTATTGGTATTTCCATCCAATACATACTATTCATAATTTCATACAAAGACATACAATCACATGCAATTTTAAGTGATTTAAATATTCCAAACTAAAGATGGCTAAAACTATTCTTATATAAGGTGCTTTCAAACTCTAACTCAGAAAAAGGGAAATGAATTGTAAATATAGAATATATCCAATAATAATAAAAAACCTCTAACCCAACTTGAAAAGTCCAAGAAAGACATTTCTTTTTTAAAGATGCCATTACAGAAATTTTAGTTTTTCAAAATTTTAGTTTGTTCGAACTTATTCATTTATTTACTAATTAAATATCATTTATTTTCTTCACAACATTGAAAATTAACTTAGGAGATTAATACGGAGCTACCACGTTGAGATATGTTTCTACTGCTGTCATTTAAGCCTGACTGATCTTAGTTCCATCTGTGTTAGCAGTAAGCACAATTATTTAAACAAAGGAAAAAGAAAGGCAAATGAAATCAAGAAAGAGGAGGAAGGAAGGAAAGCAGACAGGCAAGTAAAAGTCTGTATGACAGCTCTATGTGAAACTTAGAGCTATTTGCTATGCTAAACTTTATGAAATGGTATCATATCAATTATATGGTAATTGTAAGCAAAAATAGTCTTATTATTCAAAGCATAATTAATACAAACCATCCTATGAATATTCATATAAATGAGTTTGAATTTTCTTTAATGAATGTTAGAAAGATGAGAAATTCAGTTTTTCAATAATTTATGGACATTAGTCTGGGCTACCAGAGGATATAGTGGTCCCCAAATTTTGATCAGACAAACCTGTGAAGAGCATAGAAGTTACTTGGTAAAAATAATGAATGTAGGTGAGACTATTGTACAGAGTGGAAAACAATGTGGACAGAGAATGAGACAGGAAGTAGATTGTTTCAGATCAAGACACAGATTTCTGTGGAAGTCATATTGAGGGGAATGAAGGCATAGACAAGTTCAGATTTTGCCAGTAGAGAATGGGACAAAATTATAGAAGTGTGTTCTAGAAGGGAGACTGTATTAGGGCAAAGTTGAGTGTTGGTCACAGAAAGAGGAAAATATTTTCTGTAGAAAGAGGGGAAGGTCAGTAATATGGCAAAGAACTGCCAGTAGAAATAGGAAACAGGCCTTGTATGATAGGAATGATATAGGAGTTTTATCTGTTCTGTCTCTGTCTAGCATGGTAATCAGTTAAGGTGATACAGTTATAAATGGAAGATGTAAAATATTGCCAGAGAATGACCATGACTAAAGTAAGACCAATGTTTTTCTAAGTCTTCTCTACATATTGGCCTTATTGACGAATTTTTATAACTAATAAATATAATGAATAAAGATATATGTTGATTAAGTACACTTCTGCATGTGTGTACTTAATAGACTACATTTTAGTCTAGTGTTTTGTGTTAGTAGTATAAATACATTTTGTAATGCACGAAAGTTTCCATTCATGTATAAAAGTGAATTGCCAACTGTATTAGCTTTTACCTACTTATTGTTCATTATAGTGGAGCCTTCATAGTCAAGTAGAATGCTACGTATCCTGTTTTGTGTCCTATTCTCCAGTGCCATCACCACTGCACTATTTCAAATCTCATCATTTTCCCTTAGGCTTAAAGTAACTTTCTATGGAGCTGATCTTCTTATTCCTAAAGTTGCCTTTATCGGATGTATGACCTATGTATCCCACTGAAATGAAAATATGATGATGGCACTCAAAATTGGAAACAGCACACAGATTTACATGCTTGACTTCACTCAGGCCTACCACTAGGAGAGTGTGTAGAGATTATTCCTCCAGCCCTAAATTTCTCTGTAATAAAGCATCATGTTGATGTGCTTAGCTCACGGGCTGGGGTAAGGATTAAACAGGAGAAATGTGCAAATGCTTCACACCCTCTAGCTTGCTCTGACACCCAACGTGGTGTTAATGTTCAGTAGGTGTTGAAGGTGAAGCAATGTCATTCTCTCATTCTTAGTGAGGATATTGGAGGAAGTCCAAAAGGCCCAGAATCTCTCACATCCATCCTTGAGTAAATTTATAGTTGGAGGCTTAAAATTTTGTGAGGACAAAAGTTATCATTTTAAAGCAATATGACAACAAAAAAGAGAAATAGAAATGATAAATTTGTATAGGAGGACTTACAACAAAGTAATCCAATTATGCTCCTTGGTGAAAGAACCAGAATCCTGAGAGTGGGCCAGACAAGTGGAGACATTAGGAGGTAGAAGCCCTCCGAAGGCAAGCTCTTTATCATGCAATGGACCTGGCAATAAAGATTACATGAAGGAGATATTCCTCTGTCTTATTATGGATGAAGACAAGAATGGAATCAAGAACTTTCTCCACTTCTTCTAGAACTCTCCTCTCTCTGGTGCTCACCGTTCCTGGTAGCCTGACAATCCTCTAACCTCTGTGTCTATAAGAAAGTTGCAGATAAAATTTATAAACATAAAAGCTTAGTTAATTACAAATTTTATTCAGTATAAGTAGGCTAATGAAATAGAAGAATAATAGTAAAAAGACAATTTTGAGGTCAGAGCATTTTTTTTAATTTTTATTTTCTATATTCTATGTTTACATTCCAAAGGCTTTCCCCTTTCCCAAAACTCACAGCTAGTGCAATTATTTTAAATGTCCTGCAATATTTTCCACTCCACTTCTGCTATGACACCAGAGCCCTTGTTTTGTTTTTGTTTTTGTTTTTTTTTTTTTTAATAAAATGACCCATACTCTAGGAACGTCAGATGCAGGATGTAGTGTTTATGACGAGGTTAAATAGTTGTCAGATTCATGACTTCTGCTTATTGTCTGTTGACAGATCTTCCTTTCTTCCTACAATTTCTTCTTTGCTGCTGGCAGCTCCATTCACTTGAGTCTGTCTGTCATATTCTAGTTCACACCTGCCCCTCGATCACAGCTTTGTAGCTTGTGACCATGGGTCTAACCCTGAGAATTGCTAAGTCCCTCTTTGATAATGCTTTCCATTCTAAACAGCCAAGGGAAGCAGCCCTGGTATTGAAGACAAAAGCTGTCATATGCACTAATTCAAATCAACATACAAATAAAGACAAACAAGAAAAAATGTATTTTCAAGTTTATAATGTATATAGTCATATTTATTCTATTTGAAGTGTGAAAGAAAACATGACCATCTAAGACAACCTGGGAAAAAAGAAAGTATAAACTAAAGCAGTCTATACAGTGGTCTGTGGAATTCAAAGAGCTAGTATAAGTTACAAATGGGCTAAGCTGATTGACTTTAAGCCATTGACAGAATTCTTAGCTCAGTGTAAAGTGTAAAGTGAAAAGAATTAGTTGTAGGAAATTATCTGGGTATTGAAAAGGAATGAACATTAGAGGGGATTTTGTTGTCATGAGGTGGTCAAGCCATCCAGAAAGAAATCGATAAAGTTTATAAAACTAACAATGTTTTCCTTATAATCCTATGAGACCAGCTTTGCAAATTTGGCATTTTCTAAGCAAGTAACTTTCATTCAGGTCTGTGTCAAAATTTATAGATACTTCAAAATTGAACAGTTACACATACTTTAAGATGACAAATCATATTATTTTTCATATTTTAGCTGCATTTGGCAAAGTGATACCTTCAAGTCTGGGAAATTCAGCTGTTATAGCCATATGACTGACAGGCATGGAAATTAGTTCTTCTGTCTCATGATTGCTTTGAAAATGACAGAATTAAAGGACATAGTTTTAAAAATTTCAGGTATATGATATGATTTATACTTTTGAGTGAATAAAAATACACTGATGTATATGTTAAATCCAAAATGCAGACATGTGAAAAGTCAGAACACCTGTCCTAGTATAACATGTGTGCTACACGGATAGAGTAAATAGCAAATAAAACACATTTGTAGATGACTCAACTAGTGCTCAACTTTAAGACAATAGTCACTGTTCAGAAGGCAAAAAATACTGCATATTGTCAATAAAAATGCCAAAAAATACCAGTGGAATTAAGAAAGAAACCATTTGAGTTCACAGCCTCTGTTGCTTAAAAATAATTTTTATACAAAAAGTTTCATGACTTGTCCCCAGTCAGGAACTCTCCCCTCACCTCTAGCCCATGCTATCTCTTCCTTAAGGATGTCCACCTGTGGCTATCACTGTCTATGTGAGCTTTCTACTTTCTGTAAGGCTGATTCAAGCTGTAATATGATACAGAGGTGTCACTGCAGGCAGGAAGAATAGTTTCCCTGTCTCTCTTCATCCATTGCTGTTAGGCTGTTTGTACTCTTAATAATTGTACCCTGAGCTATGTTACTTTTTAAATAAAATATTTCATATTTAGTTCTTTGATGTTATTTGTTCTATTCTTTTGCTTGCACGTGTGTATGTGCATGATGTACATGTCTGTGGATGTCGGAAGAAAGCATCGGATCTACTGTAATTGGGGTGTAGATAGTTGTGAGCCATGTTGGTGTGAGTAACTGAACCTGTGTCCTCTGCAAGAGCAGTCAGTGCTCTTAACTGCTCATTCATACATTTCCCTCCATCAATTATCTATATTCTTAGTAATTAGTATCTTTTCAGAATTCAGATTAGTTATCTGATTTTCCCATTGTCCCAAAAAGATCTTAAGGATCAAGTCCTTTGTCTCTCTCCCCTCCTTCATTTCCTTCTTTCTACCTTTGTTGTGCTGTCTGTGTTGAACCTAGAGTCTCAAGAATGCTGACCAAAAGTACTCTCTCCCCAGTCCTCATCCGATCTTACATCCATCTTAGTACAAAGCTGAAAGTAGAAGCATCACAGAGCAGACTTTCAGAATTTGTGAACTTTAGTCAAAGCACACTTAGATGATTATATTGAAATTGAGGAATCTGTGTTAGTGTGAGGTCAGTGTTAAGAAGAGAGATCAGGTCACCTCTGTAGTCATTACTATCATTGTCCTCTAATTGTCTGTATATAGTTCAATGTTACATTTTCTAGATGTTCTGTGCAGAGTGATACAGGTCAGACTTGGGCTACAACCTTCAATTGCAGGTGGCAGGCTCTACAAAGCGCCTTCCTTCCTTTGTGAAGGGCACTTGAGAGAGGCAAGAGAGGACAACAGAGTAGGAGGATGTATCAGATAAAAGAAAAAAGGAGCACTGGAGGAGAACTGAACAGCTCTTCTGACATGTTGGTTACATACATATAGTCAATGATTAGTGACACATCTTTTCACATCCCTGAGTGACCACGACGGACAAAGCCAACTTAGCATACGAGGCCCCTGCAGTGAACATGCCATGAGAGCAGGAGATAAACTTCTCCACTACTAAGTTCAGGTAGATGATTGTTGCAACCCACAACTGTGCATCAGCTAGTACAATTTGAGTGTTAGGTAAAAACGTTGAAAGGCACTGGAATACGCTTGATTTTCTTGCTTCAATTTCACCAGAAACTCCATTTTCTTCAACTCCTAGAGTTAACTCTCATCGAGAGAATATGGAAAGTGAGCCAGCTGCAAGACCACACAGAGCAGAACGCCACTGATGTGAACTCCGACAGTTTATCAGTCTAGGGAAAAGTGACATGAATGAGGACCTGTGAATAAGGACTTCGAGTCAGATGTGATGGTCCTGGTGTGTAATCCCAGTACTAGGGAGGCTGAGCTAGGAGAACCGATTGAATTTGAAACGGTGTTGGGCTACAGTATGAGAGTCTGTCTAAAAAAAGAATAAAGGGCAGATTACTAGTTAAATGGAATCATTAGTGACTTTAAAGTGACAATATGGAATAGAAAAAGTCTACTCTTGTCTGAGGATCAAATGTAGAAGTGGAGGAATCTCCAAGGGGAGTGTTCCACTTTTGTGGGGAAGACCTAGGAAGATATTGTTGAGGCATTTAGTACTTTTGGCCTTATTCTTACAGTATAGCCCATAATGTTAAATAATTGCCAAAAATAAAAGAATGTACTAATGTTTTGTGCCACTCAACAGGCCAATTTTATTTCCCCACAGCACACAGGAACTCTCTTAAGAATCATTAGAATCTTGGAAGCTACAGTTACACACACGCTTTCAGCAATTTTAAAGACTTCATATAAAGATCAAATTTTAGCTGACTCCAGGTATCCCCAAATGAAAAATGTTTATTTTTCCCTATTTCAAAACACAGCCTTGCTTTTTCACCCAATTTATAACCATACAACATTCATACTGTTGCTTTACTTTTGTCTCCAATGCTGCCTGGAATTCTTAATGCCTATCTGTATTTTTAGATCAGATAAAAATGAGTAAGAAGTTCTTTCCCTGGAAAAAAATATAGAGTGTGACTCAAAGAAAATGATAATGAAATGAAATACTTAAGGCCTTGTGAAGTATTAATAAGCAGCAACTAAATTTGTCCCTATGCTCGAGTCTCTAATTTTGTGTCTCTGATGTGGTGGTCTGATGAGGGTGTGCCCACACATGTGGGCAGCGATATCTAGATGGAAAAGCAAGGGGCACAAAAGAACTGACTGCATGAGGACTGAATGGAGACTAGTCCTGTGTTTCCTGAATTGTACCCATTTTCGAGGATAACCACTCAAGCTATTCCTTCCACCAATAAAGTTAAGGGCTCGAATGGAACACTTTCTGTTCTGGTTTTTAAATTCCACGTCAGAAGCGTGGGTTGTATTTTCTGACGAGCATCCTACCCCTCTACTGCTCCCACACTTTATGACCAGCAGTTCAGAGAAGAAGGTTATTAACCACATGTTGTAGTACAACAAGGAACTCCAAATAAAGCGCCATTTTTGCTTTACTATGAAGGGGGGTCATATGGGTCAGGGACTTACTTGTGTACTGATGTAATGGTACAAAGAGATAGGGAAAAGATTTCAATCTGGGGAGGAGCTAGTTAGTCGATAATATAAGTTTTAAAGACCACTGTTTATTTTGTATCAGCTGCACCTGAAAGAGGCCCATGACAAAGGGAATGTGCTATACTCAGGCTCTAAAAGTACAAATGGCTGTTGATTGTAAGAACTCTATGAGTGGGAACAAAGAGCCAACAGTGTCACTTGAATAGTATGGTTTGAAAAGCAGGTTTCACAGGAGCTTAAATGCAGCTAGGAAGGTTTTTTTTTTCCTTAAGCAAAAATTACTTTGATTTTAACTCCTATTTAAAAACCCGAGACTACATGTGATCAGGAGACTACATCTAGATCAGAAATAGAGTTCAGCCCTGGAACTTAAGCACGGCTAAGAAGGCAGTTG
This sequence comes from Apodemus agrarius, assembly GCA_964023405.1. NCBI lineage: Eukaryota > Metazoa > Chordata > Mammalia > Rodentia > Muridae > Apodemus > Apodemus agrarius. The sequence continues at coordinate 49,754,875 of OZ030014.1, forward strand.
CATGCTTGGTGCACAGAAATGTACATTCCAAAGCCTACTCATTTGTGTGGCACAGCTGTTAAACAATACAATATCCATACCTATGATTACTCCAGAGATCAAATTAAGAACATTCCTCATTTGTTGGTTTGTCTCTGAGGAAAACACAAGAAAACAAATGCTAATCAAAAGATTAATGGGCTTCTCAATGTATAATACATTAACTACAACTCAAACTTTACAAAACGAAATGAAATAAAATAGAGTAAGTTGTTCTTGATATATTCCTGTTTAAATATTGCACAGGTTTTAGGTTCTTTTCTTTTCTTTTTTTTTTTTTAATTATTTATTTATTATATGTAAGTACACTATAGATGTTTTCGGACACCAGAAGAGGGCGTCAGATCTCTTTACGGATGGTTGTAAGCCACCATGTGGGTGCTGGGATTTGAACTTGTGACCTTTGGAAGAGCAGTTGATGCTCTTACCCAGTGAGCCATCTCTCCAGCCTCTCTTTTCTTTTCTTTTCTTTTCTTTTCTTTTCTTTTCTTTTCTTTTCTTTTCTTTTCTTTTCTTTTCTTTTCTTTTCCTTTCTCTTTTCTTTTCTTTTCTCTTTTCTTTTCTCTTCTTTTTTAACATTCCAGTCATTGCCCCCTCACCTTGATGCCCTCTCCCACAGTTCTCCATCTCATTTCTCCTCCCCCTTGCCTCTGACAGGGTTTCCCCCTCCAGACCTCCCTCTTTTCTGGGGCCTCAAGTCTCTAGAGAATTAAGCGCATCTTCTCCCAGTAACAACTGACCAGGCAGAGAGCTCTGCTATATTTCTGCCAGGAGCCTGGGATTGACCTGTGTATGTTCCTGGTTGGTGACTCAGTCTCTGAGAGCACCCTGGAGTCTGGGTAGGTTGGGACTGCTGGTCTTCCTATGGGGTTATTCTCTCCTCAGTTTCTTTAATCCCTCCCCTAATTCAACTATAGGGATCCCCAACTTCAGTTCAATGGCTGGTTCAAAGCAGTGTAAGTATCCGCTTCTGTCTCAATCAGCTGTTGGTAGGACCTCTCAGTGGACAGCCATGCCAGGCTCCCATCTGTAAGCACAGCATAGTGTCAGGCCTTGGTGCTCTCCAGTGAGATGGATCTCAAGTTGGGCTGGTCACTAGATGGCATTTCCCTCAGTCTCTTCTCTATTTTTGTCCCTGCAGTTCTTTTGGACAGGAACAGTAAAGGCTGGATGTTAAATGGGTTTTATCTATAAATTTTTTGAAAGAATATTATGGCAGCATGGAAAACAACCTTGGTGAGTAGATCTTAGGAAATTCCATAAATATTGAGTAATGAGTCCAGCGTATTTAGTTATGTATCTTTATTGGTTAATATTTGACTAAAAGCAGCCCTTTATTTTCTACCATAAGATGAGTCTTTTAAAAACTAGATGGAAAATTGTCCATCTGGTCTGTGCTGTCTAATATGCTAGGCGGTTACTATGTTGTGGTAACTGACAAGAAGTAAGATGAATGCAAGTAACAACCTAGCTTTCGACTCGCACTGGCCAAGCCTGACAAGTATTAGATGTGGTGGATACCCCACTTCTCCATCAGAGTTAATTCCATCAGTCTCCTCACCTGCTGTGTAAGTCAGACACAAACAACAGTACTCCTGAATGAATCACCCCAGCTCTGCACACTTGCTTTACAGCCCTTGAGTCTATGACAAAACAAGAGATGGCAGGATTGGAATTTCTGTCTTCCTGCAAAGTGGAAAGACTATTTAATTATGATCATTTTATGTGATATGACTTGGTATCAACTTTGTTCATAGTACCCTTGAATAATAAATTAACAAAATAGGAATTCTCAATAAAACACACATTTAAACCATATTGTAAGGGATTCAACATTGTTATCCCTATATATCTCCCTAAATATCTTGATAATGAGCATCTCCATTTCTTTGACTTGGAGCACAAGAGATTAGAAAGAAAGCACGTGAATATTCCTACAATGGGCACCCTTTTGTTCCTTTGTCCAAGGTTCTGGAAACTACAGCAGCAATTATATTCACACTCTAGATTAGCATGCATATCTTATCAGCTGAGGTTAATTACTGTACCTAGGCTACAGAGCTGTTAATATATAAACTGTGCTTCTTTGCAAAATGCTTCCTTTGCTCAGGAGCCCAATTCTTCCCCATATAAGCTGAGCTGTGTGAGTTTAAAGAAGTCAACACAGGAGCCCAGGCAGTGTATTATTTGTAATAGGACACATTTCATTTTGAATAGCTAAAAATTTCTTCCAGAAGAATTATCTTCTAAAGTTACATTCAAGAGCCTCTCATTACTTGCAGTTGTAGGAGAGATTAAAGCAAAATGCAGGCACACCGAGATTTAATTATGTGTGCACATCTAGAAGTGATAAGCTAGGGGGTCTGCCATTACCTTGATATTTGGGAGATAAATGGATATCCGAATAAATAAAAGCCTTCAGCCTCTGCAGCTGTCACTAACATATTTCACCCTAATTGCAAAATATTTATTTTGAACACCAGAACACACAGTGAGGGAGCTAACATCAGCTGGAGACAAGGCTCTCAGTTGCTGACTTTTGCAAATTAACTGGAGTCATGTGTGAGAGAATAAGGATGATATTTACACTTTTTGCATGAGAAAGGAAGGAATAAAGTAATAAAAGAAAAAAGGGGAAGAAAACCAAAGGGAATCAAAGAACAAACAGAAGAAGGAAGTGGGTAATAAGCCTCTCCAGTCTTTATCTATATGGACAAGAACTATTATATCTTACTGTGTGTCTTAGCATTCACATAGTATATAGCACACAAAATTTAAGAGTAGATTTTACTGAATAAAAAGAAGGAAGAAAAGCACTCAATATAGTTGTTTGTGTACATTTCTTTATGAACTGTACATTGTGTTGCGCCTGTGAAACCAGTGAGCCTCCCCACACACTTCCTTCCAGGAGGTTCTCACTGCAAGATTTTGAATTAGTTACCTTATTGATATTAAGGGAGTTTGCACAAATAAAAATGTTACCTAAATATTTACTAACTAAAAATTATAATGCCCATTAAGGAATCATACTAAAACATTAATCCAACGAGTTAGCCTAACCTCTCTACGTATTCATTCATTTTATCAACATTTATCAAACATCTAAGTTCTAGGAAAGGGAAGATATTTGCAAGACAAATTCCCTGATATCACATGCCTTTCATGTAGTGAGAAAAAATTTTAAACGTATTTGAGTATATTAAGCCTATGTAATATATAATCTTCTACAACAAGCAAACTTGTTTATTGATTTAGTGCAATTCACTTGTGTTCTCCTCCAACCACCACCACCAAATCAGAAAGTGATGGGAGAACAAAATTGAAGGGAGTGCCTTTACATTCCTGATGTTGAGATTCTGGAGCCAGGCTTTGGGTGCTCCATCACAGAAGTGAGCAGGAAGTGAGCCAAAAGTCTGAACAGAAAGCACCTAGGTGTGCAATTTAGGTGGAAACAACAACCAGGTGGGAAGCTTTGGTATTCTGACTACACATCATCTACTGCAATTCTTCAAATAAGGCAATCTGAGGTTCAGTTTGACCCTCTTCCTGCTCTCTGCATTTCCTTTTCTTTTAAAGAAGATTCTGGCATCTTTAGATGATAACTAAATGGTAATGTGTCACTGTTCTGATGAGTCGGGTTACAATGCTCAAGATCGAGAGAACAATGTGAGAGGCAGTTGGATGGCAGATCAAAGGCATTTCCTGACCAGAATGTGGAAAATAGCAGTCATGAGTTGCAGCAAATGCACTTACAAAACCAGAGGAGCTTCTTAGGCATTTATTATAAGCCAATTCAAACCCTTAGGGTTATTGGAGATTTTGTGAAAAGCACCTCTTAACTGACCAACTGTCAATTAGCAAAGGAGAAAATGCCTCAAGTACTCCATTACGATGATGATCAAATAAACGGGCTTTGATTACTATAATAATGGTGCTATAATGTATGAAAATCTTCAGTTTTGGATATGAAAAGAATTCATAACTAGTGATCATCTGTAAAATCTACCATGGACCACTATGAATATAATTGCTCAGTGATGCCAATTTATTTTTCTTCCTTCAACTTTTCAGGTGATACATTATAATGAGTAACAATAACCATTATAGTTTGATTATGCTGATCTAATTTTCTGGATGACTTATCAGCCTTCCAAGGATGCCTTTCTTCTAGTTTCTGACCATTATATCAAGCAACAATTAGGCTAGGAATGAGAAATACAGATTATATAACACTGGCTAAGAAGATATAGTACATAAGGCAGATGTTTAAGTTTGTGTTCTAAGGTTTGATTGCATTCATGTGTTCATTCGTGCATACACATATGTATGAATTTTATCTGAATTATACTTATAAATTTTAAATAATATTTATGTATAAATATGTCTTTCTGGTTTCTTCTGTGATTTTAACAATATACATACTTCGAAACATTATTTAACTATTTTGTACTAAATCAGTCCCTCAATGTTTCAAAATATATAAAAGTTAAGAATCAGAATGTCTGTTTAAAATTAACTTCTTTGGTACCAGATGCAATCACTTTGAAATGACCAACTCAAAGCTATTTTCATCCATCATTGAGAATTAGTGGGTCCTGGGACTTAGGAGGAAAAATGCTGTCCTTTATTTGTCCTAACTTGTTGCGTAGTAACCGAATTTTTCCAGGCTTAACATATCATGTGAAAGATGAACATAACACATGCGGGGGGTGCTACAAGACTAAGTGTAACATAGGAAATGGTCCTGCCTTTAAACATTGTAGGGCACTCAAATGGTATAGATGACAAGTTTTTATCTTGTAGGGAATGGGTATGAGTCAATCTTTCTATCATCTTTGTTCTCATTCTTCTTCTAGGGAACAAGCCTAGGTACACTGAGTTGTACCACACCTCCTGAATTTTTATACCTGAATGCAATTTTGTGATGTTTCTTGATAATTAGTGCCAGTTGTTGGATTCCAATAGCACTAGAAGTAAGAAGTTAAACATGACAATTTAGAAGCATTGAACATATGGCATTGACAAAGATCAGAAGAGTAACGTGGTTTAACCCTGCTGATTTTTCTGTATTACTAAGTATTTGTGTAGGCATAGGGAAAAAAGGCATTCATTTGATCTTTCTCAATGTTTGCGTAAAGTTTTATATAATGTATTTGAGTAAACAATATTTGGTACAGTGTCAGTTTATAAATAAATATACGTAAATTTTTTGCATATTTTTATTGGATATATTCTATATTTACATTTCATTTCCCTTTTTCTGGTTCCCCATCCCCCAAAGGGCTTACATGCCCTTTTCCCTCCCTCTGTTCCCCCATCCACCCCTTCCCACTTCTCTGTTCTGATATTCCCCTACACTGATGTTTTGATCCTTTCCAGCACCAGTGTCCATTCCTTCCTTATTTTCAAATATCATTTGATACATGGATTGTTTCTTTGGTGTCCCAAGAGTCTAGACTAATATCCACTTATCAGTGAGTGCATACCATGGGTATTCTTTTGAGACTGGGTTACCTCACTTAGTATGATGTTCTCCAGCTCCATCCATTTCTCTAAGAATTTCATGAATTCATTGTTTCTAATGGCTGAATAGTACTCCATTGTGTATATATACCACATTTTTCGTATCCATTCCTCTGTTGAGGGACATCTGGGTTCTTTCCAGCTTCTGGCTATTAAAAATAAGGCTGCTATGAACATCATGGAGCATGTATCCTTATTGCATGCTGGGGAATCTTCTGGGTATATTCCCAGGAGTGGTATGGGTGGGTCCTCCAGAAGTATCATGTTCATTTTTCTGAGGAACCGCCAGACTGATTTCGAGAGTGGTTGTACTAGCTTGCAGTCCCACCAGCAGTGGAGGAGTGTTCCTCTTTCTCCACATCCTTGCCAACACCTGATGTCTCCTGAGTTGTTTTTTGTTTTTTGGTTTTTTTTTTTTTTTTTTGGTTTTTTATCAAGACAGGGTTTCTCTGTGTAGTCCTGGCTGTCCTGGAACTCACTCTGTAGACCAGGCTGGCCTCGAACCCAGAAATCCGCCTGCCTCTGCCTCCCCTCCCAAGTGCTGGGATTACAGGCATGTGCCACCACACCCGGCTTCTCCTGAGTTTTTAATCTTAGCCATTCTGATTGGTGTGAGGTGAAATCTCAGGGTTGTTTTGATTTGCATTTCTCTAATGACTAATGATGTTGAACATTTTTTAAGGTGTTTCTCAGCCATCCGAATTTCTTCAGGTGAAAAGTCTTTGTATAGCGCTGTACCCCATTTTTGGATAGGGTTATTTGGTTTTCTGGGGTCTAACTTCTTGAATTCTTTGTATATATTGGATATAAGGCCTCTGTCGGATGTGGGGTTGGTGAAGATCTTTTCCCAATTTGTTGGTTGCAGATTTGTCCTTTTGACAGTGTCTTTTGCCTTACAGAAACTTTGTAATTTTATGAAGTCCCATTTGTCTATTCTTGCTCTTAGAGCATAAGCAATTGGTGTTCTGTTCAGGAATTTTCCCCCTGAGCCAATGTCCTAAATATTTTATATATAAAGTTGACCAAGTTTAGGTCTAAAAAATGCTATATTGATGGCTTTCCAACTCAGAATGATATAATGCTCTTGACAGCCCTCCTGACTTGTTTAGCAGGATTCAGACAGTGGCCAAATCAATTCTCTTCCACATTCTTTTTCTATGCACATTTCTATCATATCTCTTAAGTACCTAGTCTCTTTTTGCGTATGATAAGGTAGTGCTGGAGATATCTACATCAGATCTCACCTTCTAAAACAAGAACCTGTCCTTTAGTTGCCAAACGAGCAGTTATTTGAGAGCTTCAACCTTCCAATGCCTTTAGACTCATGTCACCTTTCAAGCACAAGCTATAATCTTCTCAGTTGGCACAGCCAAAGGCTGAGCATTATGAGACATTGGGGTCCTTCCACATCTGCCCAACCTGAGCTTTTCCCAGTGGGCATTTACTCTGGGCATCTTAATCACCTGATCTTTGCTAGACTTGTATCTCAGTCTCAGATTTGCTCTGCATACACCTACTTCCTTTCTTCTTCTTTTTACAAGTATCAACTATGTATTACAGTAGGAAGGCTAGGCTTTCCTAGCCATGTTTACTTTCTTCCTCTCTTGTTTTCTATTCTTCAAACATACCTTTTTTCTTGTACATTTTAAACAACATGTATTCCCTAGAGTACTCAACTCACACATGTAGCAACATAAGACCTACCCACAGTACTGAGCTCATACATTATAGCTACAACAACAACAAAAGAAAAACAAAAATACTGGATCTGAGTTGATCGTGTTGGGGACAAAGCAGTGTATTTGCCTTTTGTAGCTGGACTGATACCTGATAAGGACAAGAAGTTCATCCTCTAAACCCCTTTATCATTCTACTATAGTATCTGACTATACTTAAAATATTGCAAATGAATTAAAGATTACAAAGTAAAATTACCTGCCATAGTCATATCTTTAAATTTAAAACATCTTTTCAAAATTAAATTCCTCATGTTCATTAGCTTTATAAATACCTAACAGATTTCTCAGTTTTTTATCAGCATAAAAATGGGATCATGTTTGGTATGTGCACATCATGTACAGTTACTGCCTAGAATGATGCAAAGATGTTTAAAATCTACTATCATGATGATATAAAGGACATGAACTGCCCTTATGAAAGTGTTTAATATTACTCTCAGAGCTGGCTTTTGTTTCATACACACAAGTGATAATAACAGTGGTAGAGTAGAGACTAGGGAAAATTCACAAATGGATAAACAATAGACTCTTCACTAGATATTTACTATGAATGTGAATAGAACATATTAACTGGCATTGATTAGACTACATTTTGACAAATTGATTATCCTCCTGTGCTAGTGTTAATCACCCAGGAGCTGATATAGCCCATCACTCTTGGACATGCTTGTAAATCATATATATATATATATATATATATATATATATATATATATATATATACAGCAGAATAAAAATAATTTGGAATTTCTAGGTACACTTCAGCTGCACAGATTTAAAATACAGCAATTTAAAATGGTGAGTTTTGATGTACTTTGACTTTCTTGTTTCTCTTCAATAAGGACATAAACTCTATAATCTCCCTGACAAATCCAATGTGTACTCATTGGGGCTCCATTTTATACATCAAACAGGATCTTCCAAATTCTTCTCTTCTCCTTTTTATTGCACAAAATGTTTGGTAAAATATTTGATTCAAATTCAGGAAGTATCTAAGAAATCTTGAGAAAAGAACAGCCTTTTATACCTTGTATTAACTGAATAGAAGTATTTTAAAGTTCTTATTCACTGAATGTGTATTTAGGAAGATGACATGTGAATATTGGGACCAGAAATTTGCTGTGATAGTGAAGAAAGGAAGATCGTCTTGCAGTTGGTATTTTAAGATGAAATAGCGGGGTCTATATAAAATCTAGATACATTTCCGAAATAGCAAAGCAATTCTTTTGTTTTTCGAGAAGCAGTTTGCTGCAAAGCTTACTGCACATTTTCAGGGAACACATGACACTGTGTCATTTAGCCTAAAAGTTGGCTCTGAAAGCAGAGGTGCTTGCACACTTTAGTATCAAGCCTAGAAACACAGGACATAATACAGTTTTCATTCTAAAATAGTTCGAGGTTTGTTTTAATAGCAAATTTCACTCTAAACAGGCGCAGGATGGAATTCATTTCTTTGACATATTAATTCTCATTTAAGAAAGATAAAACAATCAGACAAAGGATCAGAAAATTTATTAAATTCACATCCCTAAAATTTAAAGTCGACTGAGTTAACTGTGATAGAATACTAGACTTTTCAAAAAGTCTTTTCGAACAGGGAGTTGTAACTGTTTCAGAAAAAAATGCCAGTAGGCACTGTGAGATGCTGAACTTACCTTCTAGCAGCGAAGCACCAGTGATTTCAATCAATTTAGTTACTTTCTGTTTGCTCACTCAAGGCATGTTAAATAAAAAAAAAAACACAACTGAGAAAATAAAGTTCCTTATCTGTTAGGATAAGCATAGTCCACCTCCTTAGCATGAAGATATTCTTCTAAAAGTTTAAAAAGCAAGGGTAGGCTACAGTCAATGTTTTTCCTAATGAAAGAAAGGGAGTGGATCTGAACGGGAGGTAGGAAGGGCCTAGGGGGGTAGAGGAAGAGGAAACTATAATCAGAAAATATTACACGAGGAAAAAAGTCCAGACACTTCTATTTCAGTCTAGAATTCCATTCTGCTAAGAGCTTGGGTGGCTTTAGAGTTGTTGGTACAGTGTTCCAGTTGTCACAGTTGAGTAGGAAGAGTTAGTACCCTACATAGATAACCTGTCTTCATTTTTCTAAAACAAATACCCAAATGTTAGGTTTTACCAAAACAGTGACTAGGTAACAGTCACTGTTGCAACTCCTTGAACTTTCTGTCATTTATTAAATTGTTTTAACTTTTCTGCTCCTTCTTACATGTCAGGCTATTGTACATGGGTGTGGAATCTCTGTTAGGATAGGCATAGTCCTGCACAAAGGATTTCTAGTTTATTACTCTGGAATAAACTTGTTAATCAAACCTACATTACTTAATTACTAACTGGAGGAACCTCCAGGGAGTTAGATTTGGTTCACAGTTACTCTTTTTGTTACATATACGGGTGCTCTGCTCCGATAGCCACGAGGACAACTCTTGTCCAACTGATAAGTCACATACCTCATTTTCAACTTTGAAATATGTTTTCAATGAAAGAAAAGAAGAGGAATATTGAATATTAGGAAGATAAATACATCATTTCTTACAAGTTCTACTTCCTATATTTTAAAACGTACCCATGCTAAAGAAATTTTTGGATTGGTCATTTTATCTTGGTGAATGAAGAATTGATAATTTCTTTGCCCCATCCTTTAATATCAGTGATAGTCTGGACACTTATAACACTGGAGTTTTAGGGTCAGGAAATTGAACAGAGGTGTGAAACAATGGAGGATGTGGAACTGGAGAGGGAAACCAGAAAGTCCCAGATGCTGGGAAAGCAAGAGCCTTGAGGATTCTATGGGAATGACATTAGCTGAAATACCCCACAAAGGGGAGGAAGAACCTGTCTGTTGAGACCATATACAGAGGTTAGGCATGGCCCCCTGGTTGAGGGATGGGCCACCTACCCATCTCCAAAATTTTAACCCAGAATTGCTCTAGTCTAAAGGAAATAGTGGGACAAAGAGTGGAACAGAGACAGAAGGAAAGACTGCACCACCTGGGGATCCATCCCACATGCAGACACTAAACCCACACACTATTGTGGATGCCAAGAAGTGATTGCTGACAGTAGCCTGATAGAGCTGTCTCCTGAGAGGCTTTGCCAGATTCTGACCAATACAGATGCCAGAGGCTCGCAGTCAACCATTGGATTGAGCACAGGGACCCCGATGTAGGAGTTAGGGGAAAGACTGAAGGAGATGAAGGGGCCTTATCTGGCATCAATGGGAGGGGAGGCAGGTGGTCCTGTGAAGGCTTGATGCCCAAGTGTAGAGGAATGTTAAGGAGGTAAGGCAGGAGTGGGTAGATGGGTAGGTAGGTAGGGGAGCACCCTCATAGAAGCAGAGTAAGGGGGTGGGATAGGGGGTTTGCAGGGGGAAACTGGGAATGAGGATAATATTTCATTTTTGTTGTTGTTCAGTTTTGTAAAAAGTTAATTTCTCTCTCTCTCTCTCTCTCTGTCTCTCTCTCTCTCTCTCTCTCTCTGTGTGTGTGTGTGTGTGTGTGTGTGTGTGTGTATGTGTGTATGACAGAGAGAGGGGGTGTAACTTGTGGGAACTGCTTTTTTTTGGGGGGGGAACTGCTTTTCTATTTCCACAATGTGTGGTCTAGAGCCCATGCCCAGGTTGTTGGGACTGACAATGAGCACTGTTTCCTATCTGCCCCTAGAAGGTTTTCTTTGAGGACACACAATACTCCAATAGATACAGTCTGTACTGAATTCATTTACATGCAACTGAATCCAGAGATATAAAGGAAGGAAAAATTGGTTGTGCTTGCTAACATTTTATCCAGTGGTTAACATCACTGTCTTCTTTCAAGCATGCCACAAGTTTATTTTGCATGGTGACCAGCAATCTGGTACCAGAGTATCAATTCTGAGTATGTGGCTTTAGGAATGGTTGGGGTCTACATCTCCAAAAGGTACTAAATCTTCAAAGATTTCTCTTTATGTAGAGACATCAAGATGGACAGTAACAGCATTGTCATTCTCTTCTAGGGGAATGCAGATGTTGATTAGGAAAAATGTCCATTTCAGGCATTCAGCAATTACAAATGCTTGATGAAGTGAACTGGGTTGAACTTCTCTGCTATATTAATTTGGCTTGCATACAGAAAAAAAAGTTATTTCAAAGTCAAGTGCTAGAGAAATTCTACCCAGTGTAGAATTCCACCATGTACAGTATCCAGAGATCAGTTTTCAAGCATGAGGAGTGATTACATGATCACGAGTCCCTCCTCCAATCCAGAATACACAGTGCTTCATGGGAGTCCTCATTGTGTGCTGACCCTCACAGTTCCTTTACTAAAATGTGAATAACCATAATCTGCAATATCTGTTTTGTCTATAAAGTTATTGAACTTCAGTTCGACTTGAGATCCAACTCAAGGAACTAAAGAGTTCAAGGGCGTGGGGCCTACAAAATGGCTCAGAGAGTAAGGGTTCTTCCCCCTAAACCTGAAGAAAGACCTGAGCCAATAACTGGGAGAAACTTCTTGCCTTCTGACCTCCATACATGCTGCTCTAGGGCATATGTGCGTGTGCACACACACACACTCTCTCTCTCACACACACACACACACACACACACACTCACACACCTGCACAAACACACTAAATAAACATAAAATATATGTATGTAAATAAGGGCTTAGTAAAGGAAACTAATTCACTCAAGGATTTCTCAAGGGCCTGCACTGGCCCAAGCAGTTTTAAAATGTTCTCATTTTGCCTGGTCATTGCTGTTCTTCTGTACAGTAGTCTCTCGAGTAGTTAGTTTTAGACATTTTTCAACTTAATAAAAGACCTGAGTGTGGTAGCTATGCGAATCCCACTGGAACACATAGAACATGTCATATTTGCCATATACAGTCCCCAAACCCAAACACTATTGTGGATGCCTGGAAGTGCTTGCTGACAGGTCTCCCGAGGAACTCTGCCAGAGCCTGACAAATACAGAGGCAGATGCCCGCAGCCAACCAGGGGACTAAATGCAGGATCCAGGATGGAAGAGTTGGAGAAGGGACTTTAGGAGCTGAGGGGGATTGCAGCCCCATGGGAGGGGGGAAGAAACAATGTTAACTGGCCAGATCCTCACAGAACTCCTGGGGATTGGACCCCCAACCAATGTGTTCACATGGAAGAACCCAAGGCTCTAGCCTCATGTGTGGTGAGGATGGCCTTGATGGACATTAGGGGGGGAGCAGCCCTTGGGCCTGAGGGTGTTTGATGCCCCATTCTAAGAGAATGCCAGGGCAGGAAGGAGGGGGAGGTTGGTGGGTGGGGGAGCATTCCTATAGAGGCAGGGGAAGGGGGATGGGATAGGGGGTTTTCAAAGGGAAGACCTGGAAAAGGGAAACATCTGAAATGTAAATAAAGAAAGTGTCCAATAAAAAAATAAAAGAACTGAGTGTGAGTGTGATAGCTCATCCCCTGCATACACAGAACAAGTCATGTGTAAGGCTATGCTGTTGAGAGAGGTATAGGTGGTGTTTGCATAGGGGTCCACTGTCATTCCATTTCACACCTCTGCTCTAATCTACAAGAGTCCATGCTTTATTCTAAAATGAACATCTTATTTAAGTGAGAGTAAAATTTACTGTGGCGTCCCTTGATTAGCAGTTTCTTTTCCCACTGAAATGTGCTTTAGCCCATCTTTATACTTCTTTCAGTATATGTCTTATTCAATAACCAGATGATAACATTTGTATTATATGGAATGCCAGTCCTGATACTCTGCCCTAGGCAGGCACCTACACAGCCATTTCCCTGAAGATATTTCTTAATGCTGGGACCCATAAGTGAAGTGCTATACATTCGCAAGTGGGCCTAACAACCATCAGAGCGGCTTCCTTCGGCAGCTGATGAGAGCAGATGCAGAGACTCACAGAGAAACATTAAGCTGAGCATGGGAAACCCTACAGAAGAGGGAGAGGAAAAACTGTAGGATCCTGAGGGGCCAAGGACACCAGAACACGGTGAACAAAATCATCGAAGCAGGGTTCACAGGAGCTCAGAGACTAACGTGGCAATCATGGTCTGCGTGGAACTATGGCAGGTCCTCTGCACACATGCTGTGGTTGTTTATCTTGGGCTTTTTTTTTTTCTGAGACTCCTACTAATGGGAGTGGGTGTGTCTCTGATGCTTTTCCTTCTCTTGGGATCTTTTTCCTCCTACTGGGTTGCCTCTTCCTGCCTTGATAAGAGAGTTTATGCCTAGTTTTATTACATCTTGGTCTGTTCAGGTTGCTATCACCGGGAAGTCTGTGTTATTTAATCAGGAAATGAGAAAACACCTGTAAGGAGAATTGACACTTGTTTCATAATGGTAGAGGAATTTTAAAAAGTGGGCATTCCCCTATCATATCATGATTTTAAATTTACTTTTACATAAACTCTATCTAGTGTGGTTTATCACATTTCTACCATGGTATCCAGACACTTTATAGCTGTCTTGCTTTATAGGATACTAAAAATACAACTGCAGCTACTCTGAACCTTAATCCTGCCTGGGTCTCCTTTAAATATTTTAAAGTGAAAATAGAAGTAAAAGCTCTTTTAGGTTGAACCATCATCCAATACAAGTAAAGGTTTAACTTCTTTTCTTGTCTCCTTCTGAGGAACGAAATCTGTATTCAGGATGTGACGCTCCTTCTGAAGTGCTTGGAGAATCAGAGAAAATGGCCCATTTTCATTTTAATGAATCATGCTGGAGAATAAATTTACATGATGTTAATACTGAGACCTGAAGGATGGTATGTTATAATGCTCATAATAAAAGATTTAGAAACCATGACAGTTCTGGGCTATGAATTCTGGTAAGCCACCCATGTGTGACTCTGGATAAGATACTTGAGCTCAAGGCTTCCCAGTAAATTGAGAGGAAAGACTCAGGAGGGGTAGCACATGCTGAAAATTCAGCTCTGTGAAGCCAAACCAAGATAAACAAGGCATTGGGCTTTGCTCCCCTTGTGCTCCTTGAAACTTTCTGGAGAGAAAAAGCTGGGCATACTTGGGGGTCACTCCTTGTAGACCATGCCCCTTAAATGCAACTGAGAACAGTTGAAAGGCTTTTCTCTCAGATGGTGGAGTGCTACGTCACCGCAGCAGGTCACCTCACAAGGAGGTGAACAGTAAGCCACGCAACAGGGGTTTGACTCTGTCACTTCCTTCTTTATCAAATCTATAATGGTTTATATCTAATAACCATGCTAAATAGGATTGTGATGAGGAAATCCATGTCTACAGAGACAGAGAAACTGACTTCCCAGAAGTAGAAAGAAGGACCCAGGGTGTGGAAAGAATATCTTATGTCTGTAAGGATGTAGCACCTCCTGTCAATAATAAATTAGATGGCCTATGACTTAGGCAGGAAATAGGAAGTGGGGCATCCAAGAGAAGAGAGAATTATGGGATAGAGCCAGGTGGGTAGATCTATCCAGGAAGATGTGAGGAGAAAAATCTCAAGGTACCTGAACACAGATACCCAGCCGTGCCGCAGAATGTATGTGAAAATATATGGGATATTTTAAGTTAAAGTCAGAGAAGAGCCTAGCTATATGGCCAGGTATTTGTAAATATATTTTGAGTCTGAGTCTTATGTCTGTGAGCCTGGGGCTAGGAGGAAGAACCTGGCTTAACTCCCACACCCAGGCGATATCAGAAGTCCATAGACAAAGGCACATGAGAGAAGTACTGCATACAAACACATGGATGTGCTCACAGGGCTCCTTGGAGCTGCCTGCCACCATCATATCATCTACTGGCTCATCACACCCTCCGTGCTCCAACAGCTCTGTGCCTCATAGGGTTTATTTGTGTGGACAGTATCCATTTCCCAAATGAGATAGATGCAGAGAGATACATCAAACAGCTGCTGTGTTTAATAGGTTGGCTTATCTAAATGTGCATAGATTTCTTCATGAGGATAATTGAAAGTCATCTAGTACTGCAGACCTTTGTAAAGACCAAAGGACTTATAGATAAACAGTAATTTGTTATTTTTATTAAATGTTCATCTTTGACTAATAATATTAACAACAACAACAACAACATCGCTGGTTGGTGGTGGCACATGCCTTTAATCCTAGCACTTGGGAGGCAAATGCAGGCAGATTGCTGAGTTCGAGACCAGCCTGGTCTACAGAGTGAATTCCAGGACAGCTAGGGCTACATAGAGAAACCCTGTCTCAGAAAAAAAGTCAAAACAACAACAACAACAACATCAAATCAGAAAAAAGGAACAGTTAAGAAGGCATAGGAATCACTAATAATTATCTGCAGCTGGAAGGCCTTAAAGGCTCCAGCATGTTTATTCATTTTGTTTTTTTCTTTTCATAACCTCTGTACATTATAGTGATCAAATGCAAGCCTTTTTTAAAAATTGAATATTGTCTTCATTTATATTGCCAATGGTAAGACTTTTCCTGATTTTCCCCTCCCCAAAGACCCCCAACCTCTCCTCCCTCACCCTGCCTCCAGGTATATGCCCCTGCACCCAGCACACTTCCACCTCCCCACCCCTTGGTTTCCCTTTGTTGGGGCCTCTGTTGAGCCTTTACCTGACCAAGGACCACTCCTCCCACTGATGCCCAACAAGGCCTCCCTCTGCCACATTTTTGGCTGGAACCATGTGTGCCCCTTGGTTGATGGTTCAGTCCCTGGGAGTCTTGGGGTGTCTGAGCAGATGAAATCATTGCATATTGAAAGCTTAGGTCTCTTCAAAAATCCTCTATGACATTCACTCTCCTGTCCTTTTTAGAAAAAAGTCCTCTGACTAGGTTTTTGCCAATGTTTATGTAGGCTTGTTTCACTCAGTGATTATTAACATTGTTTTCAAGTGGTAAGCATGGCAAATGGCAAACATTATTGGTGCAATTCTCATGTCTTTCATTTTATTTTACCTGTTTTAAAATGCATACCACCTTCATAACTCTCCAAGAAAAGGCAATGAGAGGGCCGTTCATTTTCTAAAATGAAGATGTGATGTTCAGAATTTTTAAAGCACGTTCAATTAATAATCAAACTTTGCATTGCACCTACATATGGCAGTTATCCTATGACTAGAGAATTACTCACATACCTCGCTGAAGGGACAAGCGCCCTTTAACCAACATGATATTTATTCCTCATGAGATATACCTCATACTGCTGTTGACCCATGTGAATTTCTAAAGACAAGAGCCTGGAGATAATTTGTTTTCTTGGTATACACCATTCTAGGCATCTGATCACTACAATGTACAGAGATTATGAAAAGAAAAAAGCAAAGTGAATAAACAACTGAATAAACATGCTGGAGCCTTTAATACCTTCTAGCTGTAGATAATTATTAGTGAGTCCTATACCCTCTTAACTGTTCCTTTTTTCTGATTTGATGTTATTGCTGTTATTATTATTATTATTATTATTATTATTATTATTACTTGTCAATTACTATTATTAGTATAAAGATAGATTCAAAATTTTTTTTCTTTAATATAAAATATATAATAAAAATTAGACAGTATCTGCTAAGCTGGATCTTGGAAGTAAGCATTTGATGTCTAACCTTTTAACATTAAAAATTCCACATTAGAAACAAAATTAAATTTTCAATCTAGGAGCTGAAAAATACACATTTGCATTTTAAGTATGTTGTATTATGCACACTGACTTATTTTCAGTTTATTTATTATAAAGTTACTTGTATCCCACTCTGAGCAGGCACTCTGGAAGCAAAATCTAGATATGTGATTAAAGAGAATAGTTTTGCCTATTCATTGGGAAAAATAATGAAATTCATTAGGTTATTTCTAACTTTGCAAAGTATTTAATCCCAGTCACGGGATTAAATCCCAATCCCAGTGAAGGGCAGACAATGACCCAGATAGGAAATGGCTTCAATGCTGCCCCATCCCAATGCTAAGAAATCAACCACAGGTTAAAATGTGGAGAGAACTCTGTGGAACAAGCCATGTGGTAGTGGATCTAGAAGACTCAGGAAGGCAAGTCCCACAATTCTCACATGCAGAATCCAAGCATTTAATACAATGAAAGGCAAAGGACCCTATATGGGGGAAAGAATAGAAGAGAAGATTATGTGGGAATAAACATGATCAAAGTATATACAGACATGTAATAAGAGCATAAGAAGTCTATTATTCTGTATAGTTAACGTGAGTCAGATACTGAAGTGTGCAGAATTCCAGCAGCTGTGTGAGAAATCACCTTAGGGAGAGTACTTACAACTGCAGAAATATCATTGGGTTTGGGTTTAGAAACAGCCCATCAAATTTCTGTTTGTTTAATAAACCTAAGGCATCATGCCAAATTGGTTAAATGTACCATGTCTGAGTTTACTCAAGCATGTTACCACAGTGAAATTAAAGAAGAGAAAGGGAACTGATCCATTATAACTAGCCGCAATAAAGGGCGCTAGAGTATATGAGAAACTTTTCTATATTTGATGTACAGTATGTGTGATGCTCACAAATACAGTTCTTGAGAAGTTCTATATGTCTTCCCAACTGACTCTGATCCCTGCATTGTAGCTGTTAACTTCCTATGTTAATGTCTTTATCAAAAAACCATAGTTAAAATTATTCATTATTTCCACAATGTATGTTTTAGCTATATACTTGAATACAACGAAAAAATTCTTGTTTGTTAAACCAAGAACCAACTTACTTAAAAGGAATTAAAGCTGGGAGGCAGTGTTTACCTCAATTCTTTCCTCTTCCCCCCTTGAGCCAAGCTTGATTTAGAAAAGACAAACTCCTTCTAGTGTGTTTTTCCTCTGGTGGCTTGATTCACGAAGGAACTGAAGCAATGTGTCAGGTTTCCTGTCTCTAGTTCAGCCGTGAGAAAATTGTTCCCTGTGTGGGGATCTCTAAGGGAATGGAGTTGTAAGGATACCAGTTCTATCACATCATGAAGTTTACCATCGCTCACAACCAATAGGACATTTTCTCCCCATAAACACAGGGGGTTAAATTGTGCTGGTAGGTAGGAGGGGATTGAATCTATGAGTAAACTCTAGGGGGAGAGTAATGAATGGAGGTCTCATGCCTTTGTGAACAGACTGTTTATTGGCTTATATTTCTCACAGCCTTGAAAATATGAGGCCAGTTGAATTGACTGCTGGATTTCCTGTGCATATCTAGATCCTGGATGACTGACTTTACAAAACCAAGAGGGGTCCCACTCAATCTGATTGACAGACACAGTGAGTGACACGTGGACCAGGGACTTTGATCTTGATAGCACTACAGGCTTCCCTAACACTGGTGCAGCCTGTGCCCGCTGCTCTGAAGGTGACACCCCAACAGAGTACAATGCAGTTGCTACACTATCCAAGAGAACAGTTGTGTGCCTCTAATCTCTAGGCAAGCCCATGTGATCAAGCTTGTTCCCTGTCTATACGACATGTTTACCCTTTGAACCTTTGACTCTTCTGTTTCTGAGTTTCTTACCATCTCTGAATGTGCAAAGCTGATGCCACAGATCTCAAGTATCACTTGGAAATTCCTTTTTTTTCTTAGCCTTGCACCTACACTTGGATTTTCTTCCATGAGTCTTTGTCTTCTGAAGTCAGAAATGTGTCATCAGCCTCTAACCCAGGCTGTAAACCATGTCTGCTCAGGTTATAGGCATAATTGTGATCATGTGATCGCCTAACATTCTGTGAACTCTGTCTACTTTATGGATGTAGCTCTTAATCCACTTGTTAGCCTAGGCACCTAGTAGATAATATACTACTTAAAAAAACCCACCTGTATTAAACATTGAGGTAGATATGACACCTGGGGGCTGAGGCAGCCTCCTGCTCCAATTTTTCACTGAATGTAGGATATCAAGACATAGTCTCTTCTCCCTGGACTCCAGCACCTAACCTCCTTTCCACGTCAGTTTAAATCCCTTAGGCCAGGTACAGTCTGTCTCCTTAGCCCCACCCATGCATCTCCTACTTGACCTAGTTATTTGGAAGAAGAATTAGGTAAGGAGCCTGGGGACTTTCAATCTTAGTCTTTTCCTCTCCCCAAAGTAAGCTTGATTGAATACTTCCCTCCACATGCAAGAGATTTCTGATCATAAAATCCTTTGCCAACTCCAAAGAAGGTAAAGTCTAAGAAAACAGATTCTCCTCTCTGGACGAGCAGCTAGTTCCAGGCCACTAACATAAGACTCTTAGAGTTGTCTTTGCCATCCCCTTTCCTTTATCCTTACCTAGATGTTGAAACTGTTTCTGGGGACAGAATCCTCAATTGCCAACTACCTTTGGTTTCTCAGAACTACCACCGCAGATGGAACATACGCATACCCTCATGAATGCGCATGGGCTGAGGTGTAATTAAGGTTGTCTTTTCTCTAAGCTGTAGGACTTGATATACCCACTTGCACATTTTCATCTTCTCTTCTCTAAAAATGGGCATAATAGTATCTACCCCACAGGGTTAGTGGGAGGACTGAATAAGAAGGGTAATAAATCAAATGCCAACTGTTTAGGGCATGAGAATGAGGAAGCCTAAGAAATTGCCTCACCTGCTCCACATAGAACCAAATTGCTTTCTTCCTCCATGAGTCTATGAACTAGCAATACAACCTGTGTTTATTTGTTTCCCTATTAAAAATACTTTAAATCCATCAATTAACAATGAAGTTGTCTGCCAGGAGCCATTTTCACATAGATCTCAAAACCTCCTCCTTTCAGCCATCTTACATGCTCAAGCCTGCTTTTAGAAGAAAAAATATTCGCTTTCAGGCTTGCCAAATAGCAAGTTGGTCAGCACAGATAGAGCTCACGTCGGTTAGAACAGAGCTCACCTGCAGTTAGGTTACTATAGCAATCTCTTTCCACTTCACCTCCTCACGATCATTTTAGTTTGCCAGCTTCCTTGAAGCCCAAGCCAGCTTTGTCATGAGATTCTGAGAGATAATTCTGTGAGACTACTTCCTAGAGACAATGTTTAGAGACAGTGCTTGCCCTCTGAGAAGAAACTGTTCCCTGGAGACAATGTTTGACCCCTCATACTCTCATCCTACATCCTGCTTGCTTTCCTTTATATTGTGGTGTGTAAAACGATAAAATTTGACAGCTCGATCAGAATACTGTCTTGCTGTCCATCTCTTGCATCTCTTGTCCTCCATTCTCCCCTAGGTGGTGCAGGGATGCCGTTGACTGTCCTGCGGGTCGGGACAGTTGTCCTATAGAGTTCTATTCACAATAGATCTGAAATTAGAAGCTATGCAATACTCTGTATTCTCTCCTGTAGTCTCTGAGTGATAAACTTGATTATCAGAACTTTATGGCCAAGATCAGAATCTACCCTAAGTGCTCTATTGACCACTTGGTACTAACACACAAACAGTAAACAAGAGCTTAGTGGCTCAACAATTGAAGGAAATATTGAAAGAGAAAAATTATGCATTCTTTATGGGAGTGACTCTAAGCTTTCCCAGAATTGTTTATTACTGTTCCTGAGTACCAATTTTATAATTGTGGAAAAAATGTTAAGAGAGACCATTCATAAAGTTTCTGGCATTGTGATGTTTCTTTTATTTTATTTTTATTTTTTGCTGTGAAATATCATCACAGTCAAATCCAGTGATATAATAGAATGCAATCTATTATCATAACAAGTAGCTTGCACTCAAATCATTCACCATGGCAGCTTCTTGTCATCTTGCCATGCCCAGGTTCCCCCTCTACTGTATTAGACATAAGCTAATTGACATGTTTTCTGTATAAAGGAGAATCAAAAAGTCTGATCTTTGATGCAGGGATAACAGGAGTGGTTCAAACTTGGTGTATCATGGTTGCCCATTACACTCAGGATGCAACTGATAGGGAGGCATTTGCATATTAATCTATTACAGTGCTGTTTATTCAGTGCTGAAAATGCCCATTTCCAAAGCTTAGACACCACTTGTCATGGCATGTTAGATACACAGATAAACCGGAAATTGACTAGAGCAGGTATGATGGCCCAGGTGTCTCATTCGTTATGCACAGAATTTTTTATAGGATAAAAATGACTTCTTTGCCCTGACAAGAGGTTATTCATCTACATTTAAACCTGGAAAGCCATTACCACCTTCATGGTTCTGCTCCTGTCACTCAGCACACCATGAACTCCAGAGCTAGTTAATGTGTTAGAAATATTACATGTGGGAGATGAGGAAGGCAGCTTCTGCCTTTCACACTCAAGCTGTCTGCTCTTTCTGCTCCAGTCCTTTGGACATTGTTGTTAACTCCCTGATCCCAAGACTGACTCTAAGTAGTATCACACCTGCTGCAAGGCTTAAGGGCTCTCAGCAGCCACATCATGGTAGCACTTGTGGTGAACTCCCTCATGTATAGCTGTTTAAGGCCTTGATGGCTGTTTAGTGGCTTCCATCAAACGCCTATTCCAGAATGTCAGTTACAAGCTCCAGAGAAGCAGAAGTCACACAGTATTGGAGACCATAGAGATTATTAACACAGTACAGCAGTTACCAAAGAAGTTGTGGTTTATCCAGCCCAAATTCAAACCTGACTTACTAAGTTTGTAACTGCATGACGAAAAGAAAATAATAAATTTCTCCCTGAGAGGAAGTCAGAGGGAGGTTGGAGGGGGAGAGAGAAAGAGAGGAATAGAAAAATGTACCTTCTTTGCTTGTCTGCAATCAAGTACAGCAGCTTATTCATACATTTTAAATTAAACTCTTAATAGCTCAACACAAAGAACAAACGTGCCACAAGTGGCCTGGGCACAGCCTTGACTAGGGGACTTTCATGGCATTCTGCTTTATTACATCACTTTATGTGCAAGAGATTACATACTTTTGAAATGCAATTAATCTGAAAAGAAAATATTAATTTGGAAGCTATTGTTATGGTATTGGATTTCAAATAATTCTCCAGCTTGCTAAAACCCATGAAATGCTATGTGTCCCTTATGCCAAAGTATCAACAATCTGAGAGGGAGAAAGAAAGAAAATTCCCCAAGTCCAGGGTGATCTACAGGCTTCTACTCTGCTTCCTTTAAGAAACATGCTTTGCTGCCATTTCAGAACAATTTTTTCACGATCATTTGATTACTTCCGCCTACATGTTTATAAAACAGATAATTTGCTTTCTCAACCAGACATTCAAACTAGCCAGGATTTGAACTCAACTTTCAGAGTTTCCTCTCATGGTCAAGTTGAGTGATAAGAAATGTCATTTTCAGAGCACTGATCTATTCCCTGCACATGGCATGGATGCAGTCTCCTATTTCTGATTATGTGAGAATGAACAACGTAGACGCATATCAAACCTTAGGAAGCGACTTAGAAACTCACTCTTTTCCATTTGTATTCAGGGTTCTTTTATATCACCACATGACACTTTATATGTAATAAGGGTGTGTTATTGAAGTAAGATTGGCATATTATTTAGAATTTAAAGAAGAAAACTAGGGGCCATACAAATGATCAAGAAAATTATTTTTTTCATTTGTTTCTCCAAAGGCTGCTATTCTTTTGTTCAATGATTAGAAGTTGGTGGTTTAGTTTGCTGGTTTTCTGTAGCTGTGATAAAGTGGTGACCAAAACCAATCTGGAGATGAGAAGGTTTATTTCACTTTACATGTTATAATTCATCCTTGAGGGAAGCCAAGGAAGGAATGAGGAAATAGAAACTGAAGCAAAGGTCAAGGAGGAACACTGTTTATTAGCTTCCTCAGCCTCTTATACAACTCACGTACCCAACTAGGGATGGTATTACACATAGTAGGTTGGTCCCTTTTATATTACTTAGCAACCAAAAATGGCCTCAAACACATGCCCAGGAGCTAGTGTGATGGAGTTAACTCCTCATTGGAGTTCACTATTCCAAGGTGATTCTAGGTATGTGACATTTTGGGATGAGGTGCCCTATAGTAGATAGACCAATGCCCTTCCAAAGAGTGAAGTGCTACTGGTAACCTATAGAAGACAGACCAATGCCATTCCAAAGAGTGAGGTACTAATGCTGCGCTATATTAGACAGACTAATGCTCTTCCAAATATGTGCTAATGGTACCCCTTACTAGACAGACTAATGCCCTTTCAAAGAGTAAGTTGCTACTGGCAACCTATAGTAGACAGACCAGTGCCCTTCCAAAGAGTGAGGCATTAAATGGTACCCCATAGTAGACAGATCAATGTCATTCCAAAGTGCTCATTTTCTAATCCTTATAACTTCAATTGGGCTCTCTTACAAAGCAAGAATATATATATGTATATATATATACATATATATGTATAAATATATGTATGTATATACATATATATATACATATATGTATATACATACATATATATTCTCAGTATATATATACTGAGATGGAAAGATTATGACTCTCTATTTGTACCCTTACAAAAGGGCAGCAGAAGATGAAATTAGTATAAGATGTCATGACGGTGGAAATACAGAAAGATAAGGCAATATAAAAAAAGAGTCATAAACTAAAGATTGTGGAGTTCTCTTTGAGCTGGAAGCCTCCTCGAGGAGAGAGAGTCTTCCTTGGAGCATCCATATGAAAGCAGCCCTTTGTGTACCTTCAGGAAGTCCTGAAAGATACATCTGGGATTTCTGACCTCCAGAGCTGTTAATAAAGCTGTTGTTTGTCAACCACATGCTTTGCGGCAATGTGCTACAGGAGCAGGAGGAACCCACTGGACTTAGGATTTGCTCAGGAAGCTTCTCTCCCTGCGCTGCAGCTGCCTCTTTTATGGACTGGTAAACATCTTTGCTGCGTTCAGAAGCCTTACTCCTTGTCTGAGGTTCTACGAGACAGGTGTTCTCCCTGCCATAAATGCTACACTCTCTTGTACTCACACTTTTCTGAGAAGAAATAGATGTCACCCAAAGGATGTGATTGGTAGATAATATAGTAGATGGTAAAGAAAATCAAAATGCAGAAGTAGAGGTTGGTAGTTACTGCCGTTCAAGTATCTGGGGATGGTATTCAAGAGCTTAAAAACATATATATTATTTTTTACTGTTTTTAGCAATGTTAGTGATAATACCTTCTTGCTTTGCTATATTATTATTATGACTTCTTTACTACAAAGTATTTACTACGGTCAGATAGACCTTCCTGTTTCTATGTACACCCTGCCTTTCATCAGATTTTAGAAAGTTTGTGTCCTTTATTTCCCAGAAGTAGCTGTTACTTTAAAAGTAGTTGTATAAGAAAATTCCACAAGAAATCATTCAGATACATTTTAAAAGATCTCAATGCATAGCCATTTCTTATTCCTTGATCGAGGCTGCGTAAGAATCAGTAGAAGGCTAAGCCAGATCTTTCCTGGTAGATTTCTTTATCCACCGATGCATACATCAGACCCAGTCAGGTCTTCCCTTCCACTTCTGCATAAACTGTCATACTTGAAAATCCTAAGGTGAGAATTGTGGGTTTGGCTCTTTTTGTTCCTGCCAAGTCCCTGGCTTGTTTTTGTATTGATTTTGTTAGCAGGGAAGCATAGTGACGTTCTCCATTCCCATTTAGGCATCATGGGCTTTGATAGTCTCTGGATATTTTCTTAAATGCTTGTGTGCATTATTGGGAACACATATGCCATGGCGTATGTGTGGAGGGCAGAGCACAACATGATAAGTTCTCGTTCTCTACCCTGTAGATTCCAGGAACTGAACTCAGGTCATCCAGCTGGGTGGATGTGCCTTTCTTTACCTATTCAGCCACCGGACTCACCATTCCTTTTCAATGTTCTTGGCTAATGGAATTTAAAAAAAATGCACATAAAGAAGAGACAGTGAAAGATTTTAGTTGGGGTGAAGTTTAGGGAGGTGTCTTCTTGGAATCAAAAGGTTAGGTGGCATTGGCTTATGATAGATGGATGTAAAGTTTGTGACGAACAACTATCATTATATGACTCCATATGGTTTTTTTTTTTTTTTTTTTGCTTCTGTTCCTGTTACAGGGTGAGGTACAGAGTTTTGACCTACTTATATACTGTGCAACACAGCAGCACGAAGTACCAAAGAAACACACTGAAACAGAACCCTTGTCAAGTGGTATTTCAGCTCATTTAAAAGAAAAAAAATTATCGCATAAGCAGGAAGGAAGATTCTTTTTGATAATCTCTGACGTTGTCTCCACTTTTGTCCCTTCCTCCACGACCTCAGCCTGTGTTTGAAGTATGGGCATATTTGGTAAACCTATCTCAGTCTTTACTTTGTCCTTAAGTTACTTGTGCATAAAACGACGATCTCTGAATGAAGAAAGCATAAAAAACAATTTTCAAATTTGACAAGTATCTCCTTAAAGCAGATTATATTTTATCAAAGATCACATTTGAAAGTTTAGCCAGATTTTATTGGTATTTATTCAAACCTCTTTAAATGTATCTTGTGGTTTTAATGTGTTATTAAAAGAGTTCCAAAGCATCCTCTCCCCACCCCTAGCAACTGTTAGACTAATCCTCAAGAATGATTATGCTTTCTATTTCTGTCTTGATTTGCAAAGGCCATGGCAATCAATAATAACTGTAAAATAATGCGGAACAATTAGTTTTTCTTGCATGCTGGTAATTTGTGTTGACACCAGTTGGCATCAGGTGATGCGTATATCACAGACAGGCAAATTAGGCTGCTGGTAATTAAGTTTCAGACTCACTGCCATCATTTTAGTCGTTTTTGCCCTGAGTAAAGAAAAAAATTGAAAATATTGAATTCTAGCACTGTACCATTGTACTAGCTACAGAAATAAATACTTTTTTTGTTCTAGTAACTTTTCAAACATTGACTCCTTAGGAATAATTAAACAAGCCAGTAGGTTTGAGGCCCATTTCATAACTGCTTATGTCTGTGTCAGGCTTGAGACTATGATTATCTTCATGGCCTTGTGTCTCCTTGGTATATCCACTTAGGTCAGATAATACTTGCCACCAAACCTTGTAAAAGAAGAAAGAAAAAGTGATCCTAGTAGAGGAGAGGCATTGGAATCCACCCATCTACTAGCTGCTTTTCTCTGGAAGCTCCTCGGTGAACTATCTTGTGCACGAGGCACAGTAGAAAGGACTTATTTTCTGAAATGAGTGTCATGGGATTTGAGGAAAAGTGTGATCTATTTTCCTGTAAACAGCTTCTAAATGTATGCTTTTGAATGTGAATAAGGTCAGGCAATGTGATGACTTATTTTTTAAGAGTCTTTAATGGGGGTTGGGAGATAGCTCAGTGGAGAAGGGGCTTAATGATCAAACATGAAGATCTACGTCAGCCTTTTCAGAGCTCACATGTGCTTTGGCTCCTGTGTATAACCCACTGCTAAGAGGCAGAACACAAACAACTTTCATGGAGATGTTAAGCTTATTAAGTTCTGGAGAAACATAAGAAACCCATGATTTTCCTGCAGTAAAATCGATGTAGAAAAATAATTATTTAAAACAATGAAAAGGACAAGAAAACACAAATTCTTCTGATATGGAAAATTCTGCTACTAGTTTACTTTGTAGTCGAACAGCACCATACCAAGTGGTACTCCATGGAAATTCCATAAACTGTCAGGCCTACTTTAAAAAAAAAAACCCAAAAAGAAAAAAAAAAAAGAAAGAAAAGTCTGGTTACATTTTTCTATCCTCTGAGATTAACAGTCTTTAATAGCTTACTTTGAATGTAACACATGTAAGGAATAAGTAAATACCAACATGTTTAGAAGCAAATAAAGTGTTCATATGATAAACATTCTCCATAACTGGAAATAGTCCATAATTTGAGATAAAACTGTTACGAACTCCTGTGGTTAACTTAAAATGTTCATAGTACATTCGGGGCAGACTTGTCTACCCTCAGAATGCCGCAGACTATGAACACGTTTTTATGAAGAGAAGAAGCAATGGTGATGAGAAGTAGAGCTGCTACCCATCAGAGTCCACAGAGGCAAGACAGCGGAATGTGGCCTTCTCTTCCACAGCTTTGGAAGAAGTAACGTCTACTAACTTTCTTTCCTCTTTAGGCTGGGCTCTGGTCACCCACTCATAATACAATGACGTCACTTTAATATTAATTCACTCACTGTCATCCCATGGGACAGCTGCAAGCTTTTATGGAAGGTTTTCAAATGAAGTTTATGTGTTTTAGGGTTGTCCTACATTTACGTGATGAATTAATAAGAAACACAAGATACGTGACTTCATCTATTAGGTGAAACATTAGTGCTTTAAGGAACACAATTAAAAGAGTACTTTGGAGGTGTGGACAACCACTTAGAAATGAACACTCAGATAAAAGAACATTCTTTGCAAGGCTGATTCCTTTCAGATCAATTCTGCATATATACAAACTAAATTCCAGTTTTGGCCAATGGATATAATGTTTCTAAAAATCTAAGGAAGAAAACCATTGTTTAAATTGGTTGTCTGTTTAAACCTGGGTTCTTATATATGTGTTCTCAAAGAAAAATGCTCTTTTTTGTTTTTAGTGTTGTGTCAGATAGAATACTTGATACGAAATGGGATTATCAGATTTGTGTGTACTCTGTACTTTGCAAATACAATGGTAACATCAAGAAACCCATTTTTTCAAAAGAACGTAAGGAAATCATGTTGATCTTTATCTGCAGGTTGGATTGATTTTTAAAAAAAATTATCTGGGCATTTCTCTGCCTGAGAAGTCTGTTCATTTATTTATTCTTAGAAACAAACTGTGCATAGTATGTTTTGCAAAGGTTGCAAGAGATCTTACAATAGAATTAGTAGGATTTATTTGTAATTCCAGCTTATTTGTTTCCTAACTCATGCTTATATCATCATATCTGTTCAGTCCAAACTTATAAAAAGTGTGTATTTTTAAATAATGTTCCTTTTCAGAAATGCCTGCAAGTGACCACCTGCCAGCTGAGACCAGGATTGACCCAAACATTTCCAATAAGTTAGAATGCAACAGATATCTCTCATCAGTCTAGCTTAGAGCTTCCTTTCAGAAAGATAATCATTCAATTGTTCCTTTTTAATCTCCTAAAGTAGAGAATCTTAATTACAATTTTTAAGTACTCTTTGTGATTTTGTAGTGTAACAGAAGAAATAAAACAGGTCATTGCTTGTTTTCTTTCTTTCTTTCTTTCTTTCTTTCTTTCTTTCTTTCTTTCTTTATTTATTTATCTATTTTTTGGTTTTTCGAGACGGGGTTTTTCTGTGTAGCCCTGGCTGTCCTGGAACTCACTCTGTAGACCAGGCTGGCCTTGAACTCAGAAATCTGCCTGCCTCTGCCTCCCAAGTGCTGGAATTACAGGCGTGAGCCACCACGCCCGGCAAGTCATTGCTTCTCAATCATACTTCACATGTGAAATGACCACCACTGTTAGTACTTTTTATTTTTCTTTGAGAATGTAATACACTTATGCAGTAAGATATGATCACATCCACGCCTCACTCATCCCTTCCAATTCCCCCCCCCCAGATCTGCTTTCACACATCTTCCTTCTAACTTCACGTCCTCTTCAGTATAATAACCCATTAAATCTAATTAGTGCTTCAGGAATGTGTGCTTTTGTGGGGCCAGCCTCAGGAGCATGGGCAACCTAGCCATGGTCATACCCCCAAGAAGAAATCGTCTTCTTAGTACAGCAATTATCAGCTGCCAAATTTTCTCTGTTACAACAATCAATACATAGATTTATTAACTAATGAGTGCTGGAAATATATTATTGTGAGTTCTTAGCCCTAAGTAGGGTATTATTAGCATTTTAAAGTGAGTTTTCCTCCCTCCCCCTATTTCCCTTCTTCCATGCCTTATCTCCATGCCAAGGACACAATCCAAAAATTCACACATATGAAACGAATGTTCTCCTATGGAGCCCTATCACCAGCTCTTAATTTTAATTTGCCTGTATAAACTGTCATCGAAGAATTCACATTTGCAGCTTGAGATATGGCTTAGCAGTTAAGGGCCACTTTCTGCTCTTCCAGAGGTCCTGAGTTCAATTTCCAATAACTACATGCCGGCTCACAATTACCTGTAATGGGATCTGATGCCCTTCTCTGGAGTACGGAAGTACATGTAGAAAGAATACTCATAGAGTTAAAGTATGCAAGCAAATAAATCAGAAGAAGGAAGAGGAGGAGGAGGAGGAGGAGGAGGAGGAGGAGAAGGGGAATGGGAAAAAGGAGACGGTGATGGAGAAGGAGAAAGCACATTCATAACCAGACCTCAGATTCAATGTAATCCCCATCAAAATTCCAACTCAATTCTTCATAGAGCTAGAAAGAACAATTTCTAACTTTCTCTGGAATAACAAAAAACCCAGAATAGCAAAAACTATTCTCAACAATAAAAGAACATCTGGTGGAATCACCATCCCTGACCTCCAGCTACTACAGAATACTAGTGATACAAACTGCATGGTATTGGTACAATGACAGGCTGGTAGATCAATGGAATAGAATTGAAGATGCAGAAACAAACCCACACACTCTCATCTCTTGATCTTTGACAAAGTTGCTAAACCCTCCAGTGGAAAAAAAGACAGCATTTTCAACTAAAGGTGCTGGGTCAACTGGCAGTCAACATGTAGAAGGATGCAAATTGATCCATTCTTATCTCCCTGTACAAAGCTCAAGTCCAAGTGGATCAAGGACTTGATCATATTCACATAAAACTAGATATACTGCATCTAATAGAAGAGAAAGTAGAGAAGAACCTGGAGAACATGGGCACAGGGGGAAAGTTCCTGAACAGAACACCAATAGTTTATGCTCTAAGATCAAGAATAGACAAATGGGACCTCATAAAATTGCAAAGCTTCGGCAATAAGACAAAGGACATTTTCAATAGGACAAAATGGCAACCAACAGATTGGGAAATGATCTTTATCAATCCTACATCTGATAGAGGGCTAATATCCAACATATACAAAGAACACAAGAAGTTAGACTCCAGAGAACCAAATGACCCTATTAAAAATGGGGTACAGAACTAAACAAAGAATTCTCAGCTGAGGAATGTGTCTCATTTTAAGCTCAATGTTTATAACTTTGTTAAGGAGACCTGGCCCCACTGATTTATTCTGCCCTACAGATTTTATGTCTTCAAAATGTTTAAAGACTTGATGAAGGTTGCATCAGAGAACAAATCAAAACTTGGATAAGAACTGAGGAACTTCCAGTCTTTTGTAGCATTAATGTGATAACGAATACTCTTTAACCAAAAGAGTAGCAACAGTGCATGTGCACGTGGGTTCTACAGTGTTTTTGAATCAGTACGGTTGAAAAATTCAATGGAAAAAGGGGGACATCTTTTAATTTTTCAATCTATCTGCACGTATATATTTTTCATCTATATTTTATGGGAGTATTGGGAACATATATCACTCTGTATTGTGGTCAAAAAGTTATTAAAAATGCACACAGTGAGAAGAAATTTAGCCTAGTAATGAATTATGATCTTGTCTACATTTTGTTTTCATGGTTAGTAATTACCGTAAAATAGCCACAAAAATAAGAGAAACTCAGTAAGTCTCTTTTCTTTTACCGGGAAAGCAGGTTCACTCAATTTAATTCAAATTCAATTATAGAATACCTACACATATCAGTTTTGCTTAAAATATATTCCACACATTTCAAAGTATTGCTTGATTGGCTTGGAGGCTTAAAAATGGATCTTGTATATGCTGCTGTGTCTGAATGTACCCTTCTGGAAACATCTGTGCAGAGAGACTCTGGCTTATCCTAGAGGAGTAAGTTGCAAGTGTTAATTTGTGTACATGCTTCTGATGAGAGCTGTACTCACTCATCTAAGTGCTTGTA
Source organism: Apodemus agrarius (assembly GCA_964023405.1). Taxonomy (NCBI): domain Eukaryota; kingdom Metazoa; phylum Chordata; class Mammalia; order Rodentia; family Muridae; genus Apodemus; species Apodemus agrarius. Next base: position 49,785,928 of record OZ030014.1, read on the forward strand.
GTTAGCAGAGATTGATTATTCCTCAGTCACTGCTCTACATGAGCTGAGTGAAGCCAGGTCTCTCACTGAAACTTTCACTGACCTTGCCATTCAGCTAGACGGAGTTTCCAGAATGCCCCCAGCATCCACTTGTCTAGATCCCCAGTTAAAGACATGTGGCCCCAGACAAAGCTGTTTACGAAGATGCTGGAACTAAAACTTCCGATCTGTCCAGCCCACAGAATCTGTCCTTGCATGTGTTCCTTTTGATTTAACAACTCATTGTCACAAACTTAATTTGCCTCTTTGTTAGCACAAGACACATTTGCCTGTGGAAGAGAGTTTCATCAGCCTTGTCTTTATCCTTCATTTACTACAGAGCACATTTAGAAGCGTGTCATTTTGTGTCTTATGAAGCATAGTGGTTGGCAAATGGATTTCCGTATTATACAATAATCCACGAGATAGTAGTATACTATGAAGAAAAGGCTGTGTAATAATTTTCCTTGGTCATGTGGAGGCTTGATGCCCCAGCATAGGGGGATGCAAGAGCAGTGTGGCGGTAGTGAGTGGGTGGAGGAGCACCTGATAGAGGCAAAGGAGAAGGGGGGAGGGGGGATGGAGCAGTCTGTGGAGGAGTAACCAGGAAGGGGGCTATCATTTGAAATGTAAATGAATTAAATGATCAATAAAAAATGACCAAACATTAATTTTCCCAGATTTGCTCTCCTATTCCTTAGCAGCTCAGATTCTGAAACAGTCTACTTATTTTATTAGCTTTATGAAATAAAAGGGGTTTATTTAGCTCCTTGAAATTTGATAGGTAGTATTCACACAAAACAGTGAAGAGGACGCCACTGCGAAACTGCTATAATTTATTTCACCATTCATTTGTTGTCTGCACCATTCATTTGTTGTCTACATATTACTGAACAGAAGCGATATAATGGGAGATTTAAGAATATGTAACTGAAAATGAACATGAACGCCTCTTGGGTAGGACAACTGAACTGACCAGCTCACATCTTAACACAAAAAAAGTCCTATTAAGTTCTAGCTGATGCCCCTGGTAGTCCTCTGAACTTGGGGCCTTCTCCTGTGCTAGGGGCTGTGCTTCTCTCAGGAGTTCTTTTCTTCATGAAAGCTATTTTATAAATTCACCCCACCGCTGTCTGCAAAATTAACTCTGTGTTCTCAAGATAAAGACCTTGGAAGCCATTGAACTGGGAGGGGGCCTGGCCAACTCCTGATCATCTGTCACCATAGCTTCCTGAATCACTATTGATCTATTGAGGTCAGAAAGCCTCCACGGTATTCATAGACACCTGTTTCACCCCATTTTTAATAATAAAGTTTTGGGTTGTATACCAGCTCAATAAATATGTTTTAGTTTAGTTTCAGGGATATTGTACTACAAATTTAGAAGGACTTATAATGTTAGACCATGATAGAATGCATGAAAGGCTTATTAAACACAACATGAACACATTTCTGGAGTTGATATACACTGTTACCATGTTTAATATGAAAATGAAGAAAGTTAAGGTCCTTACTTGACTCCTTTGCAGCTCTTAAGTAACTATGTTGGAGTAGTAAACCCAGCAGTGGGCTAGCAAGCCCCTCATCACAGACCTATCACTGGCACACAAGTTCTGCATGTTTCTGCCAAAAATTGTTTCTCTAAATTTTATTTCACTCAAAATGAAAAATAAATGTCCCCACCACAGTGGTATATAAGGCCCTGCAGGATGTACCCAACTCTGAGCTCATTCTTCACGCCCTTCTTCCTTTTCACTTCTCCTGGTATAGCCACAGCTAAACTCGTCTGTCTCATGATTTCCCAGACTGGACCCTCATTTCCATATACTCTGACTGTGCTACCCCTCCCCTTCTCTTTACCCCTCAGCACACAGAGCTTGCTTTTAAGCAAAGCCCTTTTCAATAAAGCTTTGATTAAACTATCCAATTGAAAACTGCAATTTCTCATTTGGTCCTAAAATGAAAAGCATACACACACACACACACACACACACACACACACACACACACACCTGCACACACACAATCATGCTATGATGAAATACTGTAGCTATATCTAGCCGAGTTTTTCCTCTTAACCTGTGGTTACTTCTTGGACCTTAAAAATAGATGTAATGGTGGTTCACTAATTTAAACTTGGGACTTCCTGGAAATAGTAAGAAACTGAAAAATCTGTTCCCTGTAAAAAGTGCTCACTACACTGTAATTAAGTTTCTTATTGAACATGTTTTATTTTTTTTGGCTTAATTTTATTTATTGAAGTTTGTAATGTATGTGCCTAGACATGAGGAATATCATTTGTTCTGAGAAACAGTATCTTAATATATGTAGTGTTGTACCTCCTTTCACTCTGCCTTTCCATAATACCAATGTCACTTCACCGGTGACAAATGATTAAACTGCTTCCACAGGCTTTCACACCTCTGTGAAGATCTTAGCCTGGGTATAGATTTTTAAATTTACATTCACTTTTAGATATCTGTCTCTATTTGTTTTTTCTTGAGAACAATTGTAGTTAGTTTTGGTTCTAAGAGGCCATAGATCTAATCTTCTCATATTAGGAATATATGTATGTGTATGTGTATATATAGCTGGGCATGCAGTGTGGCACTAGGTGTTTGTGAGGCATGTACTCGATATAGGCAGCTTCTGATGGAGTTTTCCAGTGGATGTGAGCGAACAGAGTTGAGAATGCCTTCAAAGTTTTTTGGATGAACAACTGGAAACTGCTGTTAGATTCAGAAATGTGAGCATAAGGTGGGTCATTCTGAGAGAAAAACCGAGTAACTGCCAATTAGGTTATGTGTGCCTTAAATGAATGCAGAGAATACCTTTTTGAGGTTTCCATTTAATATCTAAAGATGTAGGTCAAATATTTATAGTCCTGAAAACTCATTACATTATGTACTCTAGCTTAGTCTTCTAACTCCTATTTCAATATACAAAACCATTAAAATAATAATTAAAAAAACAGAACATGTTTATTAGCAAACATTTTAATGCAAAAACTTGACAATTTAATACCTCGTCTCATTTTGTAGTCATCTTGGATAATGTAAATGGATGAATTAAATATAACATAAATTATTCAACTGTAAATGATTTAAAAGCAAGTAGCACATTCATTTCATCACTTTTCCCTTAGAGCACTTTGTCAGAATTCAGCAATTTGGCAATTAATTGTCAGAACTTTCTGGTCAATATGTTCATTTCTTGTCATATTAAAAATATTTTAATTAAAATCTACTCTCCGTGTGGTAGATTGAATATATCAATTCTTGACAGTTTAATTCTGTATTTATATTATGAAAGATGGTACTTTTATTTGTACCTGCCTCAATTCTTTACATTAGGTATAGGCAAAAATGTAACCCTGATTGATCTCATGTTAACTGAAGACAAGAAAATATGTGTGAATATTGTGAAGCAATTGCATGTGAGAACTTTGCTCATGTTATTCCATAAGACTACTTTTAGATTTCACCTTATGAATCCTACCAGGATCCTTTAAATATTAAATTGTGGTCTAATTGTTATCATGTAACACACTGTTTAACTGACCTGTTACAAAGGTCATGACGTTGTCTATATAATCTCACTATTCATAGCTATGTTTATATATATATATATATATATATATTTATATATATATATACACACACATCTATAAATACACATCATATATATATCTCATGAAGTATTCCAGAAGTGCATAATTTTTGCATATTTCATCTTATATGGTATATGCTATTTTATAATAAATATACCAGTTTTGAACATATATAGCATAAAATAAACCTGTATTTTAAGAAGCTTTTTGAGAAATACTGTAGGCAAAATGACAAGTAGTAACTATTTTGTATAGATCTATTCATGGCAGTCACTGCAATACTTTATGTGTATTATTGAATAAAAATTTTTCTACTTTTAGATAGATGCAAAATGAATCTTGGCATATGTAGGAATTTCATTTGGTAGTGAGAGAAAAATGTATTTTTTGTGAATTTATTTGCTTTTAATTAACTTATGCAGTAGCCATAACATGATATTGAATCAACATTGGCCACAATTCATACGCAGCCCGTCCTGAAATGATAACACTAATTAGCATATGACCTTTTCAAAAGATGGCATGTTTTACATAATTTCTGTTAACTCTTACTTAATGAAGAATATATTTTACTGTACCTAAAATCATCTTTGATCAATTATGTATGAAAATGTGAATTTCAAATCAATTTAAAGTTTTGACTTCAACATTCCCTGTTTTCATGATATTATTTATTGATATTATCATGATATTATTTCATGATATATTGGTACTTTGAGATGTTCCAAGATGAAGACTATGTGACCCCAAAATCCAAGAAGCTCAAACATACAAAAATACAGATAATAAAGACCAATGATAATTCCAAAATAATACAATAGAAAGTATGTCAGTGCTGGTGTAAGATCTCTCTGCATAAGGAGGTAGGGAAGAATTTGCATTTGTAGAACTAAGTAAAATGTCATGGGAATGCTGCATATGATTTCAAAATTGGAATTCACAAATGAATGGAACTGTTTTGGGTGATGCAGCATCAGGTATTTCCAGTGGGTTAGCATTTGATGAGGATCAGAGTGTAGAGTGAACAGTGTGGTTTGCTAAATACACTGAGTGTTTGATAAGTAATACTAAATATTCATCTGAAACAAAGTCAAATGTTTAAAAGTAGGGGGTCCAGGCAGCTGGACTTCACTTTGTTCTTTATTGGAAAACTAGAATGCTTTTAGGAAGTTTTAAGCATCCAGCTAAAGTATAAATTATAAGAACTGGAAACTGATATAGGACCAAGGGATTACTAATTCATATGCAGATCAACAGAGCACTTGATTTGCAATACTTCAGCAGGACATAAGGAATCCTGCTATTTTGATGCGAGAGACAGATAGACAGAAGACACACACACATGCGCGCGCGTGGGCGCATACACACACACACACACACACACACACACACACACACGGGGTGGGGAAGAGAGAGAGAGAGAGAGAGAGAGAGAGAGAGAGAGAGAGAGAGAGAGAGAGAATATTCAGAAATTTCTTAAGTAGAAGAACAAGATTTTCTCTCTTCCCAGGTCTTATCCAAAGTTTCTTTTAACAGATTGCTGAAGATCTCAAAATGCTCTAGACATATTTCTTTCTTTTTTTTCTTTTCTTTTTCTTTCTTTCTTTCTTTCTTTCTTTCTTTCTTTTTTTTTTTCTTTTTGGTTTTTCGAGACAGGGTTTCTCTGTGTAGCCCTGGCTGTCCTGGAACTCACTCTGTAGACCAGGCTACACATATTTAATGCTTAACATGAGCACTGCTGCTACACTAACTTTAGATGCCATTCTACGTGGGTAATTAGACAACAGAGAAAAAAATTCCTCTAGATTCATCCAGTATATACAGCATCAAAAAACAACAACAACAACAACAAAAACAAGAGAGTTTAACAGACTCTCACAAGTTATTTCATATCATGCTTATAAGAAGTAAAGTTCATGTTAATTTTACAAATACAATAAATTGCCTGACTTCACATAGGCAAATGTGACTGTCTCTATGCTTTTAGTAACACATAAAATATCAGATGTTCAATAAAATATCTTCACTGTATTAACATTGTAGTAGATCAGTGAAGGAGTCACAATGCAACAAGGGGTATTACTAGACCATCTTGTCTATCCCTTCTTGGCCTCATGAGTTTCTATAATTAGCCACAGAAATATAACCCATTGTCTTCATTTTTGAAAACGTAATTTTTGTTTAATAATTTCATGATGAAGCAATGTTATAAAATAAACTTATTACCAATATTCTGATAGAAAGTAGTAAAAGAAGCAGGTAGGCTATCAGTCCTTCATTATATGTGACCTGCCTGTGTTCCTACTTCAAATAGGCCATTAAAAAAACTATTCTTGCAGACAATCAACTCCACATATTTCCATAGACAGATTGTTAATGTGTTATGCAGGTTCAAAATGCATTTAGTCATAATGAAACACATACAAACAAGTTGCTAAAGAGAGACAAGTTATTGATAAACTCAAGGTAGATAAGTGGAAACACATGTCATATTCCACATAGCTATTAGTGTAACACAAAGCAATGAAAGACAGAACTGCATTAAAATATTAAAGCTTTGTCATAGAAATGAATGTAATACCATCCCATGCCTTCTATAGACAGACTTCTCCAGTCAATACACTGCCTTAAAATTTCGATTTTTAAATCACTTAATAATTTACTACATCACACCAACTTCTACATAGAAAATCTAAATTACCAAGCAGTAAACTAAAACCATTTATATCTTGAAAACATATTAATGAAGGTAACCCTTGTACATTGTGATCATATTGTAAAATTGTGGGGATGCTTTAGAATATGATGGTTCTTAAGTGGAATTATCATGTGTCAGAAATTTCCTTCACTTGTGTGCATTAAAAATACCCAAAAGTATAGCAATACAGATACAGATACAGCCAACCATTGAACTGAGCACAGGAACCCCAATGGAAGTGTTAGGGGAAGGACTGAAGGAGATGAAGGGCATTGCAAATCCCATAGGAAGAACAATATCAATAACCAGACCATCCAGAGATCCCAGAGACTAATCACCAACCAAAGACTATAAATGGAGGGATTCATGGCTCCAGATACATATGTAGCAGAGGATGGCCTTATTTGACATCAGTGGGAGAGGAGGCCCTTGGTCCTGCAGAGACTTGATGTCCCAGCAAAGGAGGACACTAGAGTGGTCAGGTGGAAGTGGGTTTGTGGATGAACGAGCACCTTCATAGAAGCAAACAGGGTAAAGGGAGGGTGGTATGGGGGGGTTTACAGGGTTAATCAGGAAGGACAATGTCATTTGAAATGCAAATGAATAAAATGATTAATAAATATGCTATAAAAACAAAAATACTCAAAAGTATTGAATATTGATTCAAATAATTCATTGTAATGATACCGTTAAGAGCCAAAAGTTAGAAATAGCCCAATCATCCATGTACTTATAATTAAATAAAATGTTATATATATATATATATATATATATACATACATACATACATATGTATTATATATAATGATGGAATATCACTTATCATTTAGTTACAAGTGTGATAAAATTCTGATACGTCATGCCACATAAGTGTAAACCAATTGCTCAAGGATGAATCTTGCATGATTCTTCCTACAGGAGTTTCTTAGAGTAGAGCATATTAGAGGTTACCAATGAGCAGTTATTGCTTAGAGAGTATGGCTTGTGTTTAGCATGTTTATAGGTTCTTAAGATACAGTGGTATGTAATATTGTGAGTATAATTAAAATTTTTGTATTCCTCACTTAATATAATTAACACGGCTGATTTTATGTTATATATAGTTACCTTAATAAAAGTGATCAAAACCATGACATTGAGTATTTCTAATGTTTTTACTTATGACTCTTAGACTGCCTATGAGAAAACCAGCAAATTCATACTGTTGATCCTGCAGGCCACTGTCAGAAAAAAAATCTTTGCAAATTTCTTTCCAGTAAAATGTTATATTATTGGTGTCACATATTGGGGATTTTCTACTCCTTCAAGATGTTTTTCTCCAAAGTTCATGGATTATTACTGACTTTATTTATAACTACATACATCTTATCTGCAGTTGCTACATTTTAATCAACAGAATGTTTTATTGTGGATTCTCCTGGCCTGAGTGAGCACTTTCCTCTTAAGTCTCTATTATCAATGAGGAGGAAGAAAAGTAGAGAGTTTCCAGATAGATCTGGGGGCTAGTATACCCCATCTAATGCCTAAGGACATTTGTTGACAATGTATGACTTGAGATACATATCAGAAAAATCGTTAGAATGGGTGATCTAGCTGAAAGCAAAAACATAATAACAGATGGATAGATAAAATCAGAATAGAAATGTGTATCTACTGGAAACATATAATGTATAGGTGCCAAAGATAGAAATGTTGCTATCAGAACCATGAGAAAAAATTAGATCAGGAAAGTCATGGAAGCTGAAGAATCTGGGGTAAACATTTTCCAGAAGGAAAGGATCAGTGGGCCAAGTTCCTGTAAGATGTCCAACTGGAGACAAAGAAATGCCACTCAGGCCCTACAGGTTATGTGTGTTAGACATAATTTCTATGGTTATGTGACTGTTAGACAGCAGTTTCTATGGTTATGTGACTGGTTATAACAACCCCATGGTTGGGGTTAGTTCTTAGAACTCCAATGGCTCAGGCTCTAAGATCAAAAATTGATAAGTGGGACCTCATGAAACTTAAAAGCTTCTGTATGGCGAAGGACATAGTCAATAGGACAAATCAACCTACAGATTAGGACAGAAATTTTTCACCAATCCAACATCCAATAGAGGACTAATATCCAAAATATATAAAGAACTCAAAAAGCTAATCTCCAAGAAACCAAACAATGCAATAAAAAATGAACTAAACAGACAATTCACAACAAAGGAATCTCGAATGGCCAAGAAGCACTTGAAGTTCAAAGTCGTTAGTGATCAGGTAAATGCAAATCAAAATGACCCTGAGATTCCATCTTACACCAACCAGAATGGCTAAGATAAAAAACTGAGGTAACAGCACATCTTGGAGAGGATGTGGAGAAAGAGGAACCACTACTGCTGGTGGGATTGCAAACCACTCTGGAAATCAATCTGGAGTTTCCTCAGAAAATTAGAAATAGATCTCCCTGAAGACCAAGCTATACTACTCTTGGGCATATAACCAAAAGAACAGAAAGGACAAAAAAGGAGAAGAGACTGAGGCAAAGGCAGTCCAATGATTGACCCAACTTAGCATTCATCTCAAGGAGAGGTCCAAGGCCTAACACTATTACTGATGCTAGGGTGTGCTTACAGACAGGAGCCTAGTATGGTTGCCCTCTGAGATGCCCAACAAGCAGCTAAAAGAGTCAGATACAGATATTTATACCCAAAAAATGGACAAATGGATGGAAGCTGGAGACTCCAGTGGTTGAACTAGAGAAAAGTTGGAAGAAGCTGAGGAGGAGGATGATCCCATAAGAAGACCAGAGTTCTCAACTTGCCTAGACTTCCAAGGTCTCTAGGACATTAAGCCATCAACCGGGCAGCATACACCAGCTGATATGAGGCCCCAGATGCATTTACAGTAGAGGACTGTCTAGTCTGGCCTCAGTCAAAGAAGATGCACCTAAGCCCCAAGGAGTAGATGTCCTGGACATTCTATGTAGAAGAAGCTGGCCTCGAGCCTGTAAGAGCCTGTTTCTAATTTTCAAGCACTGGGATTGTGGTACACATCTTTAAGTCCCAGCACTCCTGAGGCAGAGGCAAGTGGATCTCTGAGTTCGAGAGCAGTCTGGTCTATAGAGTAGGTTACAGGACAGTTGAGGCTATACAGAGAAACCCTGTATAGAGCAACAACATCAAGTGCTGGGATTAAAACTGTACACCACTATGACCAGCTAAGATTCCCATCTTTTACAATGTAAGATTCTAGCTTTTGCCAGGCAGTAGTGATGACAGAGGGAGGCAGGTAGCTCTAAGCTTAAGCCTGGCCTAAAGTTAAAGTCACAGAAATCAGAAAGTAAAATTACTTCTGTTTGTAATTGGCACAGATTTATGTATTGATAATTCTAAAAATTCAATAAAAACAATATAGAACTGATAAATAAATTGAGTAAAACTACTGGGCCGACCTATGAAATCAACACAAAAACAAATGGAAATATTCTCTTATTGAACATTTAAATTCTTATGTATTCTATCAAAATAGAAATTGTGGCTGTATGTGGTAGGTAGCCTATGCCTTTATTTCCAGCATTCAGAAGGCAGAAGCATGCAGATCTCTATGAATTCTGACAAGCCTGTCTACACTGAGCTTTCTAGGCCATCCAGGAATGAGTGCACAATTAGACCATACCTTTAAAAGAAATGTAGAAATTAGGATGGAACATAATCCTATTTGTCATGAAATAATAAAAAAATTTGGGACTAAAGTTAATCAGGGTATTGGAAACTTTGTACGTTGAAAAACTGTTAAAACTTCTGAACTAAATGGAAGAAAAATTAGCAATGTATCATGTTCATAGTTGAGAAGAATTAATATTTTCAAAGTGCTCCTACAAGCTTAACATTATTAGATGATCAGGTTTTTGGATCTCATGCATGATTGATGGTAATTGATATGGTAATATAATTTTGATAACCAGGAAACAATATATAAATATATTAAATCATCAAATCATAACATGTTGAATAGATTAATTTTACTTATTAAATACAAATTTTATATTACCTAAACTGATCTATAATTTAAAAATACCTGTCAAATGTAAAATGTAATGTTTCACAAAAATAGAGAAACAATTTTGAAATTCATATAAAGCCACAAAACTCTGAACAAACCAGAAATCTCATATTTCCTGATTCCAAATTATATCTCAAAACTGCCATGATCAAAGCAACAATCCTATGATAAGCCAGATAATAAATCAACAATAATAGAACAAAATGACGATGAATAAACTTTTAATATACATGAAGTTGATCTCTGACAAAGATGTCAAGAATGCAGACCCAAATTTTAAACATAAAAATCAACTCAAAATGAATTAAAGACTTACTGAAAGCCTGAAATCACAAAAGTGCTAGATGAAACTTAAAAGATTTGGATGGCTAGAAGGGTATGAGGGTAAAATAAACAAATGAGGCTACATTAGTCTAAGAAAAGTCTGTAGATCAAACTGTCCAATCACCAAGGGGAGAGGCAACCTAGAGAGGAACAGAAGATTCTTGTAAAGTGTATACTACAAGCAGTTATTACACAAATTATGAAATATACTTCACTTCAAGAATCATAAATTCATAACCTATTTCTAAGTGACCAAATGAGCTCATTTCTCTAACAAACATATAGAAAGGTATATGAGACCATGTTTGACACAATGACTTATCAGAGAAGTGCAAATCAAAACTACAGAGATGCTGGGGTTGGAGAAATAGCTCAGATTATGAGCACTGCTTGTTGTTCTAGAGGATCTGGGTTCAACTCCCAGCACACACATGGTAGCTCACAACTGTCTATAACTCCAGTTCTAGGGAGTTATTCTTACACAGATATATATGCAGGCTAATAAATACCAATGCACATTAAATTAATTTAAATTAGTATAAAGCATTATAATGAGGCATCCCCATTTTTACGGATAAGTGTTGACAAAATCTAAACTGACAGTAAGTGTTAGTTAGTTGACAGGGAAAAGAGAATCCTTTTACATTATTGTAGAAGGTATAAACTGTGCAGCTACTCCAGAAAACAGCACGAGAGTTTCTAAGGAAATTAAAAGCAGAAATAAAATGTATTTAGTGATCCATTTTGCATATATAACCATCCCGCACAGAAACTATTGTTTGGCACAACATTTCCATGCTGACATTTTTCTGCAGCATTTCAAAATAGCCAAGATATAGACACAGCCTGAGTGACTGCCAACAGATAAAAGGATAAAGAAATTGTGTGTAGGCATTTATGATATTTTTCAAGACATCCACTGAGAACAGATTATACATATTCTTCACATATATACACATAAATGTTAATTATGTGAGACCATGAATTGTTTATTAACTGGATTGTGTTGTTTATTGCATACCATGTGTATGAACTTTTCAAAACTTCATACACTTGAAATATAACATACTTTTATTTATACACTATGCCTCAATAAACCCAGTGGAAATAAAGTTCCCCTGTACTATGTAATTGGATATTTTCTAAATATTACTAACAATGGCACATGAAAACATACTATGTAGATTGACACTATATCACCTTAAAGGAAATGACTGAGTTTTCTTGTTAACTGTCTAAGAAGATGGAGGTTTTATTAAACAAGTTACATAAGTCTTCTGTGACAGGAGACAGATTTAAATGTGTATAAAATATCTTATCTAGACATATTTTGGTATAAGAAAAGTGCATTTGTTATTGATGTATGTCAGGAAGGAAATCAATTCCACTTGAAGATCAGAATTTTTACAGTGTCTACCTACATGGATTTTGACTTATAATTGGTGCAACAATTTGTAAACATTTTAAGTAAGAGATAGAATATCTATGGATCAACAGCCATCCAAAATAAAGCATTTATAGTTACTACTGTTAGAGTGAATATTTTCTTTCTTCCTTATCTAACAGTATGATGTTGCTAAGTTCCACTCCATGAATTTTTAGTAGATGTTGGAGATCTGTGATCCTTCTATTATTTTTAAATGCTACCCTATAATGCAATTACCGTCACAGAAAGGTTGTAAGGATATCAGTAATCAGAGGTGGTAAGTGACTATTTCAGAACTATTAAAAATGTCTCTGTTAGTGTCATAAAGAGTTATACTTAGATATAATCATAATCTATACACCACATTAGAACTGACCAACACCGAGAATTGTTTAAATGATGAGTAAGTAAACTTAAAATCACCCACCACTGAACTGGTTATATTATTATGTAGCCACAAAAATTGCCATAAAAGTTAAAAATAGTGGCAATAGTTAATGTCAAAGTTGAGTAAGTGATACTTATGGGGAGAAGATAATAATTTAGTTAATGAAATCCAGAGATGCAGATAGAAAATTTGGAGAAAATTAATCACAAAATGTGTTTAAATTAAATTCCTGTTTTCTATCAACAACAACAACAACAACAACAACAACGACAACAACAACAAAAAAACTTGGAACAAAACTAATCAACTAGAAAGAACATGCTTTAATTCCTGAGCACATTTCAGTAACTGCTTGAGCTCCTTCGTCATATTCCAATCAAAACATTAGGCTTCCAAACAGAAGGTGTCAGGACTCTCGGAGCAGAGCGCTTTGCACATGTGATCACTCTGGCTCTTCAGGGGACTGCTTCAGGCAGCTGCTGAGTTTTCATCTAGTTCTCTGGAAACTGTGGCTCTAACAGGCAACCACTTTACAGCAAGCATTTCAGAAATGACATAAGTACTCCACCACAAATGCTTTTAAGAGAAACAAAGTTTTGACACAGAAAATTGCTTTGTGTTTAAGGGATATATACAAGTCACAGTGAAATAAAATGCCTTTCTGCTTCTATTCTGAAGAGCCCTCGGTATGTGTTCAGAAGCAATGGGACACCAGGAATACAGACAGTAAGCATCAGAAGAGCTACTTGCTGAGCTTAATTATGTAAGTTGTTGCAGGAAGCTAAAGCACATTCAGACCTCCTACATGTAATGGCAATGCAGCTTTTAAAAAATTATAACAATTTACTACTTGAAGGAAATTTTCCTGAATGTTGAGTTGCTGCTTTCATATGTGTGTATATATATTTGTGTGTATATGTGTGTATTATATATATTATATGTAATTAATACATATATAATATATAGTACACACAGAGAAGCTTTAAATAAACCTGATCTAGACCTGAGCTGTAGAGATATGAATTTTTAATGTTGTTTTTCATTTTCCTTCCAAATAATTTTCTACAATCTTGTATTCTGGAGACTATTTCTAGAAAATATTTCAAATGCATATTTATAAGACACACCAGATTTTTTGTTATGCTTTTTTAACAAAATTATTTATGAACTATTTAAGCATATTACATGCTATCATAACTTCTAAATGGTTGAAAATGCCTCGATGTATTGCAAAGACGCTACATATGCTGCCCAGTTCTGAATGTCTCATCTGTTTTTGCCAGTAGAACAAAGGTTGGTAATATTTTTCTCTTGGATACAAATCAGAAAGTATTTTAGGATGTATAAACCAAGAAGCAAAATCAGAGAAATTAGGTTTGTATGTGATAAAACCAACAGAAAATCTGACAATTTTATTGATAACAAGATAAATACAGCTAGTAAGTTGTACAGGCTCCTCCTACCCATACTCTTTATTTTTTTCTATCATTTATTATATATTTATTTTTTTTTAGAATTTCATACAATGTATTTTGATCATAGTCATCCCTTTTGCCAACTCCTCCTAGATCTGCTATTTTTCCTTATCACAAAATTTTGTCCCCTTTTGATTTAAACCCACCAAGTACAGTTCATTCTGTCCTCATACACTTTGACCTTGTGACTGTCAGTGGAGTACAGTCAACCCGCCAGGATTCACATCCTTAAAGAAAACCGACTCTCCCTCACCCAGTGCCTACCAGTCCTCAATTGCTCCTTCTGTAGAAATGGGTCTTTGTGTCCATCCTTACCCTCCATGCTGTAATTTTTGTCTGGTCTGAGTCTACAGAGTTTCTGTGTATTCTTTCTGAACTGTTGTGAATTCGTATGGGATAGCACCATGCCATGCTGTGTCTAGAAAACATTCTTTGTGTGGTCATTTATCATCTGTGGCCATTACAATATTGCTTTCCCATCTTCCACAATGATTCCTAAGCTTTGGGAGGAGGGAGGAGGATAGAAATGTCCTGTTTAAGGCTGAGCATTTTGCAATCTTTTATTTTCTGCTTCTTGATCAGTGTCTGTATCAAACCAAATATAGTTGGTGGTTGGTTACTTCTATGATGTTCATGTCACTACCGTATCAGTAGGTGTGCCTTTGCCAGGCCAGTCATTACTGTGGTTCGCAAGGTTCACAGATGGACACAACTCATGATTATTTTTCTCCTCCAATAGTATGAGCGCCTTTCCGCCCTATGGAAGCTAGCTGGTAAGGATGAAGTTTCTATGTCAGTACTAGTTTGATTTCCCCATTTCATGAATCAAGTGTGGCCTATTTGTTAGCCTGTGATTTAGTAGGAACATTCTTCTTTTGATATGGTATAACTCCATTTAAACTCTATATGTGTATGTATAAATTTTAGAAACTTTCTACAGTAGTACATTCTCACACGGCATTTTAAAGAAGGTTTTAGTGCATTTATCCCTCCTAGTATTTTCTCCTCTATTCCTGCCATCCCATCCCCCACCCAAATTTACCCCTTCCTGTTTCATTATTCCCTCTTTAACTCTTTATACCACTTCACTCTTCTCCCTTGACAGTCCCCATGGTCGATCACTACGTCCCTGCTCTCTATGCCTATTCCAAATCAAAGACATGTATCTGAAGATTCAAAGCTAATATCCGCAAATAAATGAAAATATGTGAAGTTTGTATTTCTCAGTCATGGGAGGCAGAGGGAGGGAAGGACCTGGGTGGGAGAGGGGAGTGGGAGAGGGAAGAAGGGAGGACATGGTATGGAGGGAGACAGGAGAGAAGCCCTGAGTGCCAGGAGAATGAATGAAAATTTGCAGCTGTGGAGGGTGGGGAGTCCAGGGAACCTCTAGAAAGTCCCAGAGATCTATGATATAAGATCCTCCCAGGACTCAATGAGGATGACCTTAGACAGAATGCCCCACAGTGGGGATATAGAACCTGAAGAGACCATGTCTTGTAGATAGACAGGGCCCCCAGTGGAGGGATGGGGTCACCCACCTACCTTCAAAAAATTTGACCCAGAATTGTTCCTGTTTAAAAGAAATGTAGAGACTAAATAGGAGCAGAAATTGAAGGAAAGGCCATCCAGTGATAGGCCCAACTTGGGATCCATGGCATGCACAGGAACCAAACCCTGACACTATTACTGATGCCATATTGTGATTGCACATAGGAGTCTAGCATGGCTATTCTCTGAGAGGCTCTACCATCAGCTGACTGAGACTGCTGCAGATAATTACAGCCAACCATCGGACTGAGGTCAGGGACCCCTATGGAAGAGTTAGGGGAAGTATTAAAAGAGTTATAGGGGATGGCAGCCCCATAGGAAGACCAACAGTATCAAATAACTTGGATCCCTGGGAGCTCTCGGAGACTAAGCCAACCAAAGAGCACACATGAGCTGGTCCGAGGCTCCTGGCAAACAGACAGCAGAGACCTTGTGTGGCTTCAGTGGGAGATGATGTGCCTAACCCTATAGAGACTTGACACCCTAGGGAAAGGGGATGCAGGGGTTGGGTGAAGTGGAGGTGGGCAGGAGAGTGGGCAGGAGAGCACCCTCTCAGAGGCAATGGGGAGAGGGAGAGAGTGAAAAACTCTTGGAGGAGGGACTGGGATGAGGGACAACATTTGGAATGTAAATAAAACATTTTTTTAAAAGAAGCAAAAAAATTGAAGTTAAGAATTTCTTAGGTAAATGAATGGAGATAAAACCAATAATTCTGAGGCAGATACCACCCATATTCTAAGCAACACGAATGAGACTCACTGGGTCCTAATACAGATAAGAAAGTAGAGCTGGAGTCAGCTTAGAAAAGATGAAAAGGTTTGGACGTATGCTTAAAAGGAGTAGAGGGGGACAAGAGAGGCTTAGAGGAAACAGGTGGAAATGATTAAAATATAGTGTATATGTGTATGAAACGGAATGAGAGCCAGTATCATGTAAAATTAGTATACATTAATAGGCAAATTTCCAAAACATTATAACTCCTCAAACAAATAAACAAAACAAAATTCAAGATACAATGATACATTATAGTCATGTTTTCTATAATTCAAATCTGTTAGTATGAAAATAGAATTTTTCTTAATTGAGACTCAAAGTTTAGTTTCCTTCTAATCTAAATTTAACTGTAATACAACATTGGATACTATGCCTTGATATATGTCTTTTCCTTAAGATAGACATCAAAAATACTCCTCTAAATGTATACATATGATTTTAATTGAATGCTTATTTGTCATCTGGGAGGAATGCATATAATCCTACCAGATTAATGGCTTTCAGTTGAAAAGAAGAACTCCTTCACTGAATCAACTGTATTTGAAATGCTACAATTGCCTAGAATTGCCTATGAGTTTCTGACGATTACTGCTGGACCTTGGTTTGAGTAAAAAACCACACTGAGCACGTTAGTGGGAATGTGAACATCACTCCTCGCCCTTTCTTTGGCAGTATTTAGAGTGTTGAATACAGCTCCATCTTAATTATTATTCAGTGTGAGATTGCCTGTAATTTAGCCTATTTTTTGCTTATGTGTCCTCTTTATCTTATTATTTTAGGTAGTATTTATAAGAAATACTATCAACAGGCAATATCTAAAGCCAAACTATATTAACTCACAGTGGCTAAGGACTGGACTTGATCATTTTGGGTGTGGCACACAAGCTTCTGATGTTACTGCTCATTCAGTCTTGTAAGAAAGTTGGGTTGTTTTGTGTGTTGGGCAAGATGTAGGGAACTATCATGCAGTCTACTCTTCTATAGGTTTTGGACAGATATTGCTGAAGCTGTCATATTATTTGAACTTTACTCAGTGTCAGAGAAGTAAAAACAATCTAGTGAGGGGAGGAGACACGTTAGCAGATGATTCTGACCTCAAAAGAAGAACCCATGACATGGGCTATGGAAGTGGAGAAAAGCGACTCCTTGTTTGAAAATATAAGGTTTTAAGTTATTCATTCTATTTTTTGTTTTATATTTTTTTTTTAGTATAATGTGTGCTTATTTCACAGGACAATTTTCAGGAGTTTGTTCTCTCCTGTCATGTAAGCTTCAAGGATTAAACTCAGGTCCTCAGCCCTGGGGGAAAATGTCTTTCTGCACTAACTCATCTTTCTCACTGAAGGTATTTATTCTTGGTTATGATATATATGTAGGGTTTTCTTAGGAAATCATGGAAAGGGAATTCTGTACAAAGAAATGGACAGCTTATTTTCTTCCTTAGTTATGAAGATACAGACCAGATTAGACTAGATTAAAAGTAGATAAAGGCAGGTTTGTTAGGAGGCAGCTCTCTGGCGGGATCACCTATCTCACAGGTCAGTAAAGTCACCTGTCCAGGCTAAAAGAAGGGGGAGGGCTATAGAGCTTAGGGGAGGAGTGATGAAGTGTCTGCTGAGAGCTGGGATTGTGTCCATACATGGTCAAAATCGGAGGCCCTGAGTGGGAGATCGTCAGCAGGAAACATGGAGCTGAGGAATTAATATGGTAGCCAGGGGTTCTCTCCAAGTAGGCGGGTTGGGGGAAGGAGGGCAGATCGGGTTTCCCAGCTTGTACAGAGATGAGCAGGGAGGGGCTCCAACCTAAGAGAAGAAGATGCCTGGAGTTACGGGAGGATGAGAGATGACACAGGCTAGGCTATGCCACTAGAACTTCATACATGTTAGGGCACAAACAACAGTTAGATATTCCTTTTAAACAAATTTTGGGGGAACCTGAGTTTTATTAGACTCATTTTAAATGAAACATAGAAATAAACAGAAACTTCAAATCTTTAGACTCCACAGGATGTGAATGAGATCTTCTGGTGTTTGACTTCCTATGCCTGGATGTGAGTGAGATCCTCTGGTGTTTGACTTTCTATGCCTGGATATGAGTGAGCTCCTCTGCTGTTTGACTTTCTATGCCTGGATGTGAGTGAGCTCCTCTAGTGTTTGACATCCTTTGCCTGGATGTGAATGAGATCTTCTGGTGTTTGACTTCCTATGCCTGGCTCATTTTTACTTAAAGGAATCATTTCCAGTGCTATCCAAGTCTTTGCAAATGAGGAGATTTTAGTTTTCTGATTAATAATACTTGCGGTGTATGTGTGTCTTCTTTTCTTCATTCATCAATCTATAAGCACTTAGCCTGTTACTATTTCTTGGCCATTGTAAATAGTGTTTCAATAAACATTGTAATCCAGATATCTTTCCCAACACATGTACTTTATTTCTTTGGAAAAGTGACCAGTGATGGGATTTCTGTGTCATACAGCAATTTTACTATTTTAAGGTAGATTCCATGACGTTTTCTTAATTGTTGCACTACTTTTCTTCCCACAATATCTTGTCACATTCTTGCCAGCATGTACATATAGCTTTTCCAGGTTTACCGTCCTCAGTGGGGAGAGATGGCATATCATTGTGATTATGATTTGCATTCCCCTGGTGTTTAGTGGTGGCAGTTTTCTTTCAAATTGATTATTTTTAAGTATAAAACATATATAGAAATGCCTAGTGTTGGTTTTTTCATTCTGATTGCTTTATGTACTTTTTATTGAGTTTTTCTTAAGTCTCTTATGTATTCTAGATGATAATCTCTTATTACATGTAGTGTACAGATATTTTGAGCAATCTTTGTAAACTAAAATCTGACTGAGCATGTCTGGCATAGAGGCTCTTTTCTAAAATTCCGAGACAATTGCATGTGGTAAGGAAGCTGCTGTTCTGAGGACCCCAGTTGAACAGAAGATGCCATCTTGTTGAGAAGACTAAAGCTTTTATCTGATAGTGAGTGGGATACAGCTTGCACTTTTAACTGAGAGATAACACATTCCAGTTTTGGAGCTGTGTATATAAAGTTGTATGTCCCGGAAATATGAACCACATAAGAAGAGATAAGCACAAAGGAGAGTCCATGAAAGAAATCTCCCCAGCAACAAACACTGAGGATTAAATGGTGGTCAGAGATGTTGATGACAAAAAGTGTTAAAAGACAGTCTGTAAATAAATTTGCAAATCATGTGCAGATCATGCCAGCTGGTGAGTCACTTACCCTGAAATGTTCAGGAATCAGACAGACAGACACAGACAGACAGACAGACAGACAGATAGACAGACACACACACTTCTATGCTGACTCTTCTTGTTATCCAATGAAAAAGCTAAAACAAAATTTCATATTCTTACTGCTAAAGAAAAGGCACTTAGTATCAGGACTTATTCCAACTGGAAACAAAAGATATAGCTAGCCATCCATTGATTAAAACTGATGTCAGACAGATTTGGACTCTGCCAATTATATGCTTTATTTTAGGATTCTGAAATATTCAGGTAATAAGTTATATGAAATTTTTATTTTAAAACGTGATAGAAATTTGTGCTTTGGGTGTAGTTTGGTTTTCCCAAAGAGCTGTGATTTTTTAAAGGTCATTTTAAATACAGTGTATAGTGGTACATCATATGGTTTCTGCAGTGATCAATGGACAATGAAATAGACTGTGGTGTTGATAACTTCATGTACAATTGAGAGACCAGAAGATAACCTTTACAGAATAAATGTGCACATAAACACTGTATAGAAATAACTATCCATTATGAAATTCTATTGAAAATACTATTATATTCCAATAGATTGATAGAGCTGTGCTTTATCATTAGTCAATATGAGATGAATAACTTGTTTATACATAGAAAAACACAGCATTTATAACAAAATCTGGAAGGGAAGATGCAATACTAATATTGCACATAAAGCCAAGGAATATACACTTTTGAGCTGATGACCAGAATGGTGCTTGAAGCTTGAGTCCTGAGCTTTGGAGAAGCCATAGAATAAAATTGGTTATTTCTTTTCCATGTGAATATTAACTCAGCTTCTTCTATATACCCAGTGGGAAGAAATGGATAAACCACCATATCACTACACTTTTTCACATTACAGAAAAAAAGTATGTTTCAACTGTTGGCTAGCTACTTATAGCTCATCTGTCATGCACTGAAGGTGGTTGTTTCTCTGAAGGGAAGACCTGGTCTTTGGTGTGTTTACAGAGGTATCAGCTGTGATTTTCCAACAATATGTGCTTTTCGCATTGGGTTATCTTACAATGAACTTCTGATTGACATGTGCTCATTTGATCTTCTTTTGTTCGTTTTGGTAATACATTTAAGATTCTTCTCTAAAGCTAAAAATTGAAGTAATTGTACTAGATTACATGAATGCTTAAAATTAAGAAATCATGGGCATCAACACACTAATTAATTTTGGAGGTCAAAATCATGACTTATGTGTATAGAGAATTGGTTTTCATAACTTTGTCTGAAGTATTTGGAAATGATTATATAGTAAATCCAGGTGATCAGTAATAGAAATAGATTTATGGAATGCTTCTTATCTGTTATTAGCAAAACAACAGTTTAAAATTGACCTTGCTGCACCACTCCAAAGGACCCTTAATGTAAGGCTTCAGTGTCCAAATGCATTGCAATTTTCTACTAAAAGTTACACTCTTAAGATCAATATTGCCATTTATAAGCTAATTCACCAAGTTATTAGAAATCACGAAGCTATCTGAACAAGATGATGGTCAAAAGAATGCCAGTCAGTCTTTCCTCGATAGAAGGTGTGCCTACCTATCTGATTTTGTTGATATGGAGATGGCTCATTTGTAGAGTGATTTTGTTTTGATTTGGCGGGATTATAAGGAATAAAAGTACTTGAATTTCCAATCTACTCTTCTCTGTGGTGACATTTTGTTCTTCCCTCCCACCATTTCCATTAGCTTGCCAACTGGCATGACAGGGCTAAAACTGCTGCAGGCTGTGCCTTCGGCAGCACTCTACCCACTGAGACAGGACCCAGCTGCCTCTGGAGACATACCTTTCTTTCTTTCCTAACTGAGGCTATGCTGCTGGACCATAAATCTCATCTGAATTTATTCACCTGGCTCCCATCCCTTTCGTATCATCATGTTTGAATGCCATCATTATTAAGACAAATGTGTAGTCTTCAAATGGGAGGGGATTTGAAGCTCGGGACCACGGAGTGTCATGTGTACCTTTTGCTATTTATGGCTTCATTTGATCTGATTTATATGACTTTCTCTCCTTCCTGTGTCTCTACAGCTATAAACAGCATCACCCTTCCTTAACCTGAAAACTGAGCCAAGCTTCTCCCTGTAGAGGATGCTGTAATGAGGCCCAGGAGCACACCTGACAACAGGCTGGCTGGAAGGATGCATCTACCATTCTTCTGTGACTCGGATGCTTGTACATTCTCTGAGACAAATTAAGACTCCAGAGAACAGTATCTGGATTCCCCCAAACAGCTGTGAAACTGCCAAGATCTTCAAGATGGATAAGATCAGCCAGTCTATTTGGCCAACCACAGAAAAATAGACTCTGCGCATAAACATTTTGGATGACAGAATATCTGGAAAAATGGCCAGAAAATAGGTTTCTTGGGTGACATCTGGCAAATGGAGTTTAAACATATAAGGATAGGCAAGTGATTCATTTTGATCATAAAACTAAGAAGAAACACAGACATAGTCTTTTAGTCTTTTGAACTGGCCACAAATCCAATTGCTTATTCTCCAAACTGTGCTTGCTATGTTCCCAGAATGTTCCTCTGAGTGATGTTAGTTACTATGTAGAGCATTGGGCTCTTTCATGGTCATGTCCTTTAATAGCATCCCAAAAGAAGTCTTCTCCATTAGGCACAAGGGCTATATATTCTCTTATAATCTATAATGGCCAAATATCTGGTCATTCATTGGGGATACAGGCACCTATCACTTATAATGACTAAATATCTTGTTATTCATTGTGGATAAGCATGTTTCCAAACGTCCTCCTGTTTTAAAATTACAGAGCAAATCATTATGGTTGTTTACTTGTTTTGTTTTGCTTTGGGTGCTTTGCTTTAAGAGAGAAGCCTTGTAATTTGTTGGTGGTTTTTGGACCCAACACATTTATAGAGATTTCTTACAGGGAGAAAGATGGGAGGCTCAAAGGCAGCTTCATCATTGGGGTACCTATCCTAGAAGGAGGGATGGCTCAGGGACAGAGCATTCATGAAGCTCTGTGTACTACCTGCAGGCAGTTTGGCCAAGGAGTTGTTCTCCAGGCTCCAGCAATTTTAGGGGTATATAACCTGGATGGGGCCTCTTGGTATTGCAGTTTCTGAGTTCTTGAGGTTGGTACATTGCAGGAATTCTTTCTTCAAGGAGGGTATACACAACAACAGCATCGTCTGCATGCCCCATATGCTCTCTAGAAGGCTGATCTAGAACGCATTTGCCTCTAGTTTCCTCATATATGACATTCTATGGCTAGGATTCAAGACGTGTGTGTCTGGATGTATTAGTTGTTGTCTATATTTCTCATTGCTTAGAGCATAAACTGTTCACACCTCCTCCCACTTTTCTCAGTATCAATCTTCCTTTCTTCAGATTTTTTCACAGATATTTCTTTCCAAACATCCATCCTTTTCCTTGAAATGTTCTTTCTTTTTCTCCTCCCAAGAGTCACAAGGTTTTATCAACACCTTTTCTTTTGCGTGATGACACAGTATATCAGGCAAGGACAATGTCAGCATTAGCTAAATTGGTCTAACCCATCACCTGTTCACTTCTTGTCTCATGACAACTTGAAAATCATTATGTCTTTCTCAGAAGTATTTTACAAATTTCAAACTTTATTGATCCAAGTTAAAATACTGAACACCCTGAACAACAATTATTGCTATGTTTGGTACCAAATGATGTCTTTAGAAATACCTGCAAAAGTTGACTTTGGTGTCAGTTATTTAATAACCCAAAGGAAGGCTTCAGGAAACTGAGGCTCATTCTTGTTTACAAATCCAGAATAAGATTAGGTACACAAATTACTATGTCCATTAGAATAATATCTTTCTCCTAATCTTAGGACTAAGAACAAATGATCTTAAACAAAACGTCAAATCTTAAAGGACAAATTGCTGAGGAAGGTAATACCAACAAGTATAATGAGAAAATATTTTTAAAATAGTATATGAAGCTAAACAAACTGCATTAAAATCATGCAGCTCAACTCTCATAGCTACTACACACTAAGTTTATATATCATTGTGATGGAAATCTGTTTGATAATCAAATATATGAATTATTTCCATGTGCCTATATTACAGAATTAATTTTATTTAATAATAAATATGTTCATGTAAAAGTCGCCAAAAGATTTTATAAGACATGGTTTTTCTGTGTAGCCCTGGCTGCCACTCTGTAGACCAGGCTGGCCTCAAACTCAGAGGTCTGCTGCTTCTTCCTCCCAAATGTTAAGGTTTGTGCCCCTACCTCCCAGCAGCCAAAACATTCTTAAAGTTAGGCTACCTATTCGTTTCACTTAAGATACAGCAAAAATAAAAACAAAACATTAGAGAAAGTAAGTTTAATTTAAAAAATGAATGTATACCAATAACCACAGTCAATTCTAGAGGAAACTTAAAAATTCACCTAATTAGAAGTTTGAACAATAATGTAAAAAGGTAGTACTCTCTACTTAAATAAAAGGTGAGCTATATATCATGTAGCTGTTAAAGTAATGCATCTGTTTTAGGTTTTCTAAGATATTTTAATCTTCATTCATTGTGTATTATATTATACATGAAACAAGTCCTTAATATGCAGTGTTAATTAATGTGCTGATAGGGAAAAAGGACAATGTGAATAATTTACCATCTCTTTTCTATAAAAATGTTCTCAATAGTTAATCCATTTGCCAAGTGTATGTGATGACAGTTTGCAAAAGATACAATCCTGTAAATTATTCAGTTGTCTCAAATACACAGAAATATTTCGTGCAGATTATTTTGTGCTATGTTTTGAGAAACAATAAAATGAGACAACTGGGATCTGGCATTCCCAAGCTCCCGATACAGATTGGATTCTGCAGAGTTCTTGTCACACAAGATTCACTCTAGGTTCTCCACTGAAATCAGATTGAGAGTACAGGAAGAATGACACGTTTATACCCAGGGAGAAGGAGTAATAACTAATACTTATTAAACAGCTTGAAGTTTAATGCTCAACATTCATGCTTCTCCCTTGACAGAGTCATGTTGGGGAAACTGAGTCTTAGAGAGACATCATAACTATATTCAACTTTGCATAACCTACATCAGCTTGATTCTGACACTATTATATATGCATGTATGAATGTGTGGTTATACATTTGTGTGTGCATGTATTCATGTGTATATGGTGTACATGTGTATTCCTTTCTGTATGCATGTGGAAGCCAGAGGACATTCATGTGTCCTGCTCTGTCACTGCCCATCTTTTTCTCTTGAGACAGACATTCTCACTGAACCTGGGGACAGATGGGAGCCAGCAGCCCCAGAATTTCTCTTGCCTCTGCCCTCCTCCCCATACCAACACTGTGGTTACAAGTACATGGGATTTTAGAACTCACATCCCTTTCTTTGAACAGCAAGTATTCTTGACCCCTGTACTGTCTCCTCAGCCCCTCAAACTTATTTTTATTTATTAGCAACAAAGAGCACATGATCTGATTGTACTGAGTATGCTCTCTCTGTTCTCCTCAGGCAATTCACTTGATTATTCCCGGTGCAGCTCATCACATACAGGGCATTTGGAACATTGCTGTTTTGCTGAGTAACTTGGCGCTACCATGAAATCACAAGCCCCTCTTTCTGACAGCAACGGAACACACCTGTGTGAGGTCACTAGCGCTAAATAAGTGGTCTGTTTCCCCACCAGGATCCTAACAAAGGAGCCTCTAAGGCTCTTTCCTCATAATGGCATCTGGACTGCCTCTATTTCCAATTCTCTATCAACAAATAAAAAATTCACCTGTGTTCTTGATAAAGAAACTAAAATTTTATAGTTTATAGAAAGCTGACTATCATGTGATGATACAGTGAATTGAAGTGCGATCCTCAGATATCATGAGGAGGCATCTAACCCAAAGCTGCACCTTTCTTCCTAGCCATAGGAGAGTTCTTCACATCTGTCAGGGCTGTGTTTTTCTACGTTCTCTCTGAAGCTTGGCTTTTCTAACTCTAAAATCATAAAATGATTCTACCTGGGAGACAATCGAGAAATCATCAGTGTCGTCCATCTAGGTGCAAACTGGATTAGAAGTTGTTCTAATTTTTGACTTGCTTGCATGGCACAGTTAAATGTCTGGGCAATGTTGAAACACTGTGGTAAGGCATGATAAGACCAGAGCTGACAGTGTCTAGCGTCAAATATTAACCAACAATAAAGTTGTGCAAGTTTACGTTAGAGTCATGGAAAGGTCTAGTCCCCTTTTAAGCTCTATACACTGTAACTGAATAAATCATGAGCATTTTCAGCAAGGATATTGCCTTTTTATGGGGAACTCTTCCTCCAACCAGTGACTCTGAGCTTACAAGCAATTCTTCACATTACTAGGTTTTTTTTCTACCCAGTGCTACTTCTGCTTTACAGACTTCTTGTCTAGAATTTATTTTTAATGTGATATGTGGAAACCTATTAAAGTTTTGAAATCTACAGTTCTGTGCTGTTCACAGCATTTCTTAACATAAAGTTGCAGGACCCTGGTTTGCAAAATAGTGTGATTAATAGTCCACTCTTGGACCATTGCAACTCTTGGTTCCAGACCACAGAAGTTTCAGTCTTTTATGTTGTTTTTTCGCTGATTGAAATTAGGCACCAATAAGCTGGCTCTGCCACAGAAACATAGTATATATAGTTATTTGTCATTATTGCTTTCAAAAATGTATAAATGCTATTCTTGCTCAAATGTCTATATATGTTTATTTTCTACAAATCCCTCAACCTTAATGATATTTAGGCACTGACAGATGATATAAAACAGCATTAGAGCAGCTGAATATTTAAAATGTTCTACTAAATCACTAGTCCGGGATCACTGTATTCCTTCCAGTGTCCTGTCTTTGTTACCCAGGATAAGCATGCCTCGTGATTTCCCTTCACAAATCCCTTCAAAATCAGAATCAAACTGTAATGCTAAAATGATTGCTTGAGTTTACTGAAAGAAAATTAGCATTAGAACAACTTCATGGTTTACTTTTTAATCTCAAGAAAGAAGTAGAAAAAGAGCATATATTTTAACTTTGAGTAACTTACTTCCAATCAGAAAGAAGTGCTGACATAGTCATCATTAGTGTGGCTGCCAGGTTTCCACTCTGTAGAAGCTTATCAGGTACAATATGTTAATTTCTTTCTAATAGTGTAATGAAGTCTGAAGCTTCCAGAGAGATGAGACTCTGATAATGCGCCTGCTTTAAACAACTCAAAGAAAGGCTTGATTATGTGTTGCTCAGCAACTTCCAAATGGTACAGGACAAGGCAATTGCTTCAGAGGAGGCTGTTGCTCAGGAAAAATGCAGTTTGATTTCAAGTGTAGCAGCAGTGCATTTGGAGATCCACAGGAGAGAGGGGGCTGTCTCCAGCCTGTGGCACACAAGGGTAGTTCTTGGTGATTTGTGAATCTGATACATACTACCATAGTGTATCTATCAGTAGGCACACATTCCCTCAGGACCTTGCTGAGTATCAAGTGTCTGAGTGATGAGAATAACCATAACCTGGCCTAGGCTGTGGCACCTCCATCACATCTTACAGTTTTTGAGTCAGTTTCTATCTATGGATACCTATGTGGTCCACTGTGGACCATTTAGCTATCTCCTTAAAAGTTCTCCAGTTGTATATTCTAGATTTGTACTAATTTATCTTTGAAAACTTTTCATGTCACTCATTTGGAGAGTACCAGTTATCTTTTTTTAGCTGTTTTATTGTTTTTCTCATTCTCTTTGTCTGTCTGTCTCTCTGTCTCTGTCTCTGTCTCTGTCTCTCTCTCTCTGTATGTGTGTGTGTGTGTATGTGTGTATGTGTGTATGTGTGTGTGTGTATGTGTGTGTGTGTGTGTGTATGTGTGTGTGTGTGTGTGTGTGTGTCTGTGTGTATACATGACTAAGTGCACACTGGAGTCAAAGAACAACCTATGAATTTGTTCTCTGCTTCCACTGGGTGAGCCTTTGGGATCAAACTCAGGTTGCTAGGCCTGTCAGTAAGCATCTCACCTGCATGTAATGTTATCTTAAAAGTACAAGCCACTGGATGATTAATAGGAGACTATACCAAGGAACCTTGACACTTTCTCTCACCATCTGAAAACATTCGAGAGGCAGCATGAGACATGCTTTGGGTCATGATGCGCGTGGCTCAAGGACAAGCACATTTTAGAAGAAAGTGTTGGAAATCTTTAGCTCTTTCCACCCAGGGAAATTCCCCATGCCTCAGATAATAGCTTGAAAACCTTGTCTGTTTTCTTATGCTTTAGTAATATTAAAAATGAAAATTGTGCAGTGTAGAATTAGGGAACTTGATATTTACAGCGAGGATTTACTAATATCACTCCAAAATCCAGTTGGAATGCTTGGCTTGAATGTGCATATCATGGAAGAGTATGCCCTTGTGCACATTGGTGAGAAGTGCTGGAAAGACTGAAACCCTGCTGCTGCTGTGTGCATATGCTAACATGTCCTTCAATTGCTGTGGGTGATTATTCTCTTGTTCAAGCCATTGTGTTTTTTTTTTTAAATCTGCTCATGTCTGTTTCTATAACTTTTAAATGTAGAAAAGAAACAAAACACTAATGTTAAAATATATCTATTCATTCTACCACTGATCATTTGTTCTACTTTAACCACAGTTGCATTTTCCTCTAAATATGCAACTAAAGACACAAGTGTCTGTGAACGAGTTACAGAGTTAGTGTGCCATGTGATGATGTCTGGTTTTAAAAGTAAAATTTTCTTTTAATTCTACTAATCACATTAGAGCATAAACATTAACAATGATTTTAATGTTTCTAGAAATGAAACTGAACTATTAACAGTAATTTTTCCAAGGTGGTGAATTTAAAATATCTGAGTTTAATTATTTAAAAACGAGCTTTGTCACTCATATGGTCCTGTTTCCTGCTCTGCCCTTATACCTTGAATGGCTCTGGGGTTATCACTCCTTCCTCTTCTTTTACTTATGAATCACAACCTATATACTTTTGAGTTCAAAATAATTTTTAAAATTACATAATACCTTAAGAGTAATTTTTCCGAAATAAATACACTCATAATTAAACTCGGTGTTTCATGACCTATTAATTCAGCAGTTATTATAATCCATCTTTAATTGGATTAGCTATAATTACAATTAAATGGTTTTCTGAATCATAAAGGTTAACTACAAGTCATTTTCCATTTAAAGACTTAAGTATGAGTTGATCATGGTGAGAAAGGAGAGCTACTTCATCTTAAGGTTAATTGCTGAGATTTTCTCCTGCTTTCAGAGGCTGTTCCCTCATCTGAAGCCTTTTATCATCCATAAAACCTCTCAACTCTGCAATGTGATGTCCAAACGCATCATGGCCTTTATTTTTGTATATTTTAAAATTGAGTTGGCACTCACCTATATCTAAGTATGGAATAAGATAATAGCTCCTATAATACCAGGGGATGCTTTCCCATCAACTGTGTACAGGGATTCTTCACAGGAGGAGGGAACGCTGGAAATGGAACTGACCAAAGACTCTATAGGTTCATTATTCTTGGTGGTGCCTTTACTTTTCCTTCTCTTTATCTCCCTCTTCTTCCCTTCCTTCCCCTCCCTCAACCTCACATATGTAATTCCTTGTAACTATAAAATTTCATAGATTAGCATTTTCTACTTATTATTCAGAAAAAAATAATCCACGGATGAACTACTAACTTTGGACTCCTCAAAAGAGTATCGTTCATAATAAGATAACTCCTTTCTGTACTAAATCAGTAAGTATTTCTAAGTGAAGCCTTTTCCTAGGCACATTACAATGAGTGATGCAATTTGAGAAAGCCTTAGAAGAGTATACATATAGATTACAGAATGACACAGGTTGCAGTTCAACAATCGTTGTTAATGAAGAAGCATGTATGAGGTCCTTTCTTGAGGATCTGATTCAGTTTCATAGACTATACAAACTAGTTCACAGGCAGACACTTGAATTTCAATGTTGGCTGTTGATACTTGTCTGGGACCAAGGGGCTGATACCCAGCAAAGTTACACAAGAAACAAATCTCCCAGGGATCAGGAATGTGAGCTGTGAGACTTTTAACAGCCAAACAGTGGTAAACAGAGAGCTTAGAAGGACAAAGGGCATGGACAAGGCCTGAGCACAGCAAGAGCAATACAACCTCACCCTGTGGATTCGGGAATGTGATAAGAAGCTGTGGGTTAGGAAATGGAAGTCCAAAGAAAATGTTTGAAGGGCTGTTACAGAGGTTCTCAACTTCTCGGAAGATTTAACAAAGAAAATGTTCCAACCAGAAGTGATATCTTTAGGGCTGTGTTAGGCAAATTTACAGAAATCTTGGGGTGAGTAAAAGCAGCCAAGTTGAAGAATGGGTCCAAGGATGGGAGAGTCTGTAAGAACAAAAGTAGAGACTTTCATGCAGCTCTCAGTAGGAAATCATCTTGAATGTGTTGGCCACATAGTGCCTCAGACACAGGCATGGCTGTTCACGGAACCTGGTGCCTAACCTATTTCAGAATCCTAGGCAAAGTTTACTACTTAACTAATATTAGAAATGTCTTATATTAACACATGTGTTATGTGTTACATTAACACATGTGTTATGAAATAACTATGTTATATGCTAGACTCTAGAAAATGCCTAAGTCAACAGAAAAGGTATTTTTCCCTATGCAATAAGTATGTGCACAGAAAGTTACCATTAGTTGAAACTACCTGAATGAGTGTAAGTGGCTGTAGATTCAGGATGATGCCCTGTGCTACATCACAGCCTGCAGGGATGGATGATGTTTCCTAATAGCAGATCTTAGACTTGAGAGGGCAGAAGAACTGCCTCAAAGCTGTCTGCAAATACAGATGAAGGGTTTTGACCATGTAATCCTGGTCTGAAGCTTTGAGCTCACACTTCTAATAAGTTCATGTGTAATTCTAACACTACATTATAAAACTCCCATGAGAAAAAGGCAACTGATGGGAAATTCTAGCCACCTGAGCTTTTTTTATACCTAAGGAAGAACATCTGAGATTTTTGTGTTCTCTTGAAACAAATTTCTCAAGATGAACACAAAACAATGATGTAGGTTTCTACTTCTGAGGTAATCTTTACTAACAAAGAGAAACCTACTTGTATGTAAAATAATAGAAACTTTTAGAGGAAAAAACCAGGCCATTTTAGGAGCCATGGAAGGACTACAAATGTACACATTGGATTTTAGGATGTTATATTGACACTTCATTACAAAACAACTTAAGAGACAGCTATCATAATTCCCAGGATGTCATGAGTTATAAAATAAAAGGAGGTCAGGCATAAAAACTGAAAATCCGATAATATAATCAGAAATAATATTGATGAAACCAACAAAGAATCTGTATCCAAGGAAAACCAGTGTGGTTCTTAGGGCTCTCCTCATGAGCTCTGATTTTAATGAACAATCTACAAAATATAAAGGAAACAACATACAGTCAAGGGTGTATATAAAGAAGAGGCAACAGTCTTAAAGGAAAAGTTTGAGAATGGAATTGTAGTTTTTATCTTCACTTCTCTAATTTTAATTTAGAGAGAATTTTTAATATGTACCAAAATACATGTATATATGATAAGACTAGTAAACTAGTAAAAAGGATCTTCAAAATGATGGATCTAATCACCACTTATGAAAAGTGGTATACAATTAAATGTGTAAAATAATAGTTTGTGCCTATGTCTCACCACTGGGAGAATTATCACCATATTGTGAGAGATATGATCAAGTTGTAGTAAAAGCAAGGATTATAGAGTCTTAGAATCTGTAAATAAATATTCCAGTCAAGACACAGATGACTTACAACTTTAAGGTGAATTAGATGAATCACTAAGGAATGAAGTGAGTAGAAACAATCTCTTAAGATTAGGGAAAACCCAACAGCATAATTAAAAGTGGATACCAATCAAAATACGGAACCCAACACAGATGAGTCAACTGGCTATTAAACCCTGCAACAGTTCCTGAAGTCTTATCACATGGTTAAAGTCTATTGTAATAGATAAGCATGCTACCTAAACATCTCAGTACATAAAAACACTAAAGTGCTTTGATAATAAAGCATGCCGAGCTAACTTGCAAATGTCATGTAGCCCACCCTTTTCTAAAAAAGGCACTTGAAGAAACCTCATGCTGTCTCCGTAGCTGTGAGGGAGGTTAATGATGGGAAACTCACATGACTGTTGCTGATGAAGAATGGGTTCTGTTTCTGAATTAGTAGAAAAGGGTCATAGGAGATAGCTTCCAACATTGGTTTGTATTCCATTCAATTGAATAAACATTTTAGCAATGTCTTAGCTGAAAACTAAATGGTATCCTTATCAATTAGGTCATTGATGCAAAGCTGGAAAAATTGAGGACTATCTCTGATACCAAGCACAGAGTTAAAAATGATCCTGACATAAAAATGATGAGGCAGAACCAGAGACATTTAACTAGGGCAAGGGCAACCCAATGCCAGCAAAATGCAATTTAGCTCAGGTAAGTGAAAACTGCTGTTTGTGTCAAGATAACAATTAAGAGTAGAAGATCGTTTCTTGACAGTATATTTGAGACAAAGGCTTTGAACTATTAATCAACCACAAACTTTTCCGAGGTTAACAATGTGTGGATGCACTATCTCAGTCCAGGCAGATAGGAGCAATCACTATTAGTTTCATTCAAGCTCACTGGGAGTCAAACACATGATTTGGCTGCTTGTGTGAAAGGCTGATCACAAGACTGTGAACAACTACAACAAAGGAGATCATTTTCCCACTGAGTCTGGGCTGCTAAGAGACTTCAAAAGATATTCCCCAGCTCTGTATTCCTCACTGACAGACAAAAACTGACAGAAAGGGTTACATTTACTGTCAAGTGGTCAAAATATTCTAACAAAAAATGACAAACAAATAAGACAACAAAACAATAAGAAACAAAGCACAGTGCAATAATGAGGGGCTAGCATGTTTGATCAGGAGACAGAAATGGTAGGGTGTGGCTGGCAATATATTAAGGGATATCATGAGGAAGAGGGAGCACTTCTTGATATTTAAAGAAGATCTATAGAGGTAAATGTAGATGTAAAAAAGGCCTTCAGTATAACAAAATATAACTTACAAAAAAGGTTTCATTAAGAACAGACATGAACCTGTCTCAAAAAAAGAAGAAAAGAAAAAAAGAAAGAAAAAGAAAAAGAAAAAACCACGATGTTATGAGTTAAGAAGATCCCATGTGTTTTGGCAAAACAACATTCTCTGTGTCTCTCTATCTCATTCTCTCTCTGTATCTCTGTTTGTCTCTCTGTGTCTTTCTCATTCTGTCTCTCTGTCTATCTGTCTTGGTATGTGTGTGCGTGTGTGTGATTGATATTGCTATCTAATATATACTCTCTCTGAACCCAAAACACTGGGACAAAAGTGGGGGGAAGCAGCTGAACTAGGAAATCCCTTTCTTCCTTTCTTGGATGACTAATAAAAGGTTCTTTGCTTCAACATCCTCCACCAACAATAATGGACTAAAATCTCATGACCCACAAGAAAATAAAAACATCTTTTCTTTAGTAGTCTTTTCTCAGGTACTTTGTCATAGTATTGAAAAACTGATACAGCAACATTTTCATCTTTGTGTACATACCAGTAATCAAATTGTCCATGAAAAAGTGGCCATTTCATGAATTCATTCTCTGAGTTCAAATGGAGTGCCTGATTGGTCTGAACATCAGCTATATACCATACCATGAAGATATCATATATCTTTTCCTATTCTAAACTTATAAAGGGATATATACATATGAATTTATAGCATAAAATGTGCAAACAAATAAAGATTTCTATAATTATGATTAAAAGTTTGACTGATGTGGGTGGGAACTGGGAAAGGGGAAAGCCTTTGGAATGTAAACATAGAATATAGAAAATAAAATTAAAAAAAAAAAAAAAAAAAAAAAGTTTGACTGATGATTTTGTT
The DNA here is from genome assembly GCA_964023405.1 of Apodemus agrarius. Classification (NCBI taxonomy): domain Eukaryota; kingdom Metazoa; phylum Chordata; class Mammalia; order Rodentia; family Muridae; genus Apodemus; species Apodemus agrarius. Next base: position 49,819,476 of record OZ030014.1, read on the forward strand.
ACTGTGGGCAAAATTGTGTCTCTTACTGGAAACTACATAAGCTTGTACAATGAATCACAATCAATTATTTTTTTTGAATCCATGGTAACAAATACAAAGATTGATTCTGGGATTTACCAGCTCATGAAAAGCAGACCGAATGGTTTATCATTTAGTAAAAGTCACCACTGATACAATACAGTGGATGGCTTCATGACACGAAATTATGACACAGACAATGTAGTAACCAACAAATTCCACCCAAAAAATCTCCAGGGGATCATGCCAGGGTGTGCTTATTAGGGAGATATTAGGCAAATACACATAAAAGACTGCAAACCCATATTATCTGTCTTCTACTACTTGACTCACATGTTTTACATTAAGTCCCAACATTTAAAACTTAGGGGATTTCATAAAATTTAGATGTAAAGCTTCTTGTGAGAGATCAGAAGTTCTTGAGTATACAAATACATTCAGAACTGCGATTTGAGGTATATTTTTTATTTGCTAGATTGATTACACAAATACAATTGTGAGCTTTTATTTCTTTGATTTAGAATTAGCAACAAAGCTAGACATTGAAAGCTTCTCAGGCCACCCCAATGTTATGAACTTGTGCTGAGAACTATTGTAAGTTTCCACACTAGATAATTTCTGAGTGTGGTGGGCCATTGTAGCCCCTGATACATTTAGTTCATTGAAAGTAAAAGCTACAAAAGTCAGACTTCTATTTTTGCAAATGTATGTGTATTTATTTATTTATTTGTGAAAATCATATGAGAAAATTAAATTCATCAGTGAGTAACTCACTTCTGCATTTGTTGTCAACATCAATAACAAAATTTGCCTAATTTACATATATTGCAAATTTGGTATTCCTTTTTTTAATATCATGGATCACTAGACACTCACATAATAAATATGCTTTTACTTTGCATCAGTTGAACTTCAAGAAAAATTAATTACATTCATCATTTCCTGATTTATTTTTTTCTGTAACTTAAATATTCCCATGGCAACCACACATTGTTTTGTTAATTTCTGAGTTGAGGAAGCACCTTGCTGTAGCATTCCCTGCATTTATCAAGCACTGTTGCTGAAAGATATATGACCTATAGTCTCTTCTTACTATCTCATTTGCTGCTATTTTTAATTTAGAATAAATATTATATACACAGCTATTCATTTTGCTTGATTTTATACTCTATAACCTTCTGCTTCCAGTTAGTTTAAAGGCATTTATTAGCTATGAGTTTATACAATCAATCATGATTAAAAACAATAGTGTAACTATTATTCGGTTATTTTAAAATCTCAGTTGCTATGATCACACTTACTAAGTCATAAATCTCGATGTATTAATAAAAATATAATTTCTGCTTTGTGAAAAATTCTGTGTAAGCACATCAAAGGAGAGCTCTCATTATGGCTCACTGTGGCCTTTTCCAAATTGTCATTGTCCTCACTAACCTCTCCATTTTCACTCATTAAATGTCCCTTGGTAATTTATTTACCTTCCTTTTGCTCCATTTGAAATGTATGAAAATCAATTATATGAAATAGTTGTGTGAAAAATCAGATTTTCCCAATATTTTAAAGGTAGTGCTTTCAACATTTGATAAGCAGGCTAGTCTGATTCATTAAACAGTTTTAAATATTTAAAAAAATGGCTTTTGTCTTCTATTCCTATTTCATTCTTTGTTTATTCTAATTCCTCTTTTTTTCTAATAATAGTAAGAAGAAATAAAAGCCATGCTTGGACTCTTACTTGATTTCTTCTTTTCCAACAGTAGTTTTACTAAATTGTTTAACTTCCATTCTGTCCTTTATGTTGTAGATAAACCACAAAACTGTTAAACTAGTGTGTGTGTGTGTGTGTGTGTGTGTGTGTGTGTGTGTGGTGTGTATCAGCATGTGTGTATGTATGCATTTACATATGTGTGTATGTGGGTGTGAATATGTATGTTTGTACATGTGTGTGTGTGTATGGGTGTATGCATGTGTGCATATCTGTGTATATATGTATTTGCTGATCCATGTGAGTATGGAAGCCAGAGGTCATCAATTATTTCTTTTATTACTCTCTGAAGTGGAAATTCCTGGTTTCTTTGGAGACTCAGTTGTGTCATATGATGTTTTTCTGGAAACTGGATAAAGGGCATGTGATGTCTTGCTAGAGCAGACACTTGAGAGGAGACATGATTTTTGTAAAGGATATATGTAAAACCAATCCAACAGACAGTGTGTAACCTGTGGCATTGGTTCACCTTGCCTTCTTCACTGACTTTGTAGAGAGGTAGAGAGAAATGCACCAAAGAACTTCTTGTTATATATTCTGGTGGCAGCTTCCTGATGCTTCAGTTCTAACTTGGGCTGATTGGCAAAGCCTCCTGGTTCCTTGTGGATTGAACTGCTGTTGTTGATTCCTGAATGGTGATTATAAGTGGATCAAGCTACCACTGCTGATGCATGTGAACTGAACTGCTGATAGCCTAAAAACAAAGATTGGAATTGCCCCCAAAGAACTATTTCTAAACAGGTTCACATCCTCCTTTGTCCTAGTAACCTTTCCTTTCTACTACTTCTGGTGGGTAAGAGGCTAGGAGGGAGATTACAGTGTTTAAGAACCTGTATAAAAGTAATTCTAAGCCTATAACACTTTGTTCTCCACTTTGTTTTGTTTTGTGTATGTTTTTGAGACCTGTCTGTCACAGAAACTGGAGATCCACCAGTCTCCATCATCAAGTACTGGAATGACAGACAGAAACTGACACTTCTAGATTTTCTTTTTTTTTTACATGAGTTCTGGGGAACATCCAAGATGTTCCTTTTTATATGAACTTTGTAGAATGTATTTCTTAAAGTTTATATTATAGAAGGGACCCACGATAGAAGGGACCTTGGAGATTCCTGCTGATGAGATGATACATTTTAAATGTGTTATGTCCACCATGTGATAAAAATGAGAAAGCACTCATTTTCCAAAACATTCAAGGATAGCTCTTTTGTATAACTGAGCAAACACATGTAAATTTCTGCCTGAGAAGAACAGAATATGTATAAGTTCACAGATTCCAGACACCATTTTCATATTCAATCACCAGATGAAACCTTGATTAACTTCATTGCACTCAGTTCTCATCTATGTCTTTAGGACTTATTTAGGTGATTGAGTGTTAATCCATATAAATCAGAATAGTGAACAATAAAAGAATTATTTTTATCTTGTTACTCCGGTATTTCTAGAAATTCATGCCCTTATGAAGACAAAAGAAGAACTCTCTCTCCTCTTTTTTTCCTCCCCACTTTCTCTTCTCTCTCCATGGTTGATGATTGAGAATGAATTCTACTTGAGAACAATCCTGCATATCTTACCTTTTACTTGGAAACCATTCACAATAGTGTAAAAAAAAATGGTGGACATGCCTTAATCTCCATCTTTTTTTTCCTCTCCTCTCTTCCCATTCTGTTCCTCATCTCTTTTCTCTATGTCACTTTACTCTTCTTCCTTTCCCACCATTTCTCCATTTGACTGTTTCAGAGTTGAAATTACATCATTCCTGATCTGGGTGCAATGACTTATTTATTTATTGATTGATTGATTGATTTATTGATTTATATTTTTACCCCTTTAATCAGGATCTATTTTCTGTACTCTTACAGTAATGTATAAGATGTAGGAGCCAGAGGGGTCAAGAACACCACAAGAAAACCCACAGAATCAATCATCCTGGTCTCATATAGAGCTCACTGACACTGAAGTCACAATAAAAGAACCCACATGGGTCTAATCTAGGCCCTCTGTATCTATGTTATAGCTTTGTAGCTTCTTGTTCTTGTGAGACTCCTAAAAGAGTGAACAGGGGACTGTTTCTGATGCTTTTAACTGCTTAGGGGACCCTTGTTCTCCTACTGGATTGCCTCATCCTACCTTAATATGAAAGGTGCTAAGTCTTACTGCAACTTGATATACCATTTTTGGTTGATATCCCTGGGAGACCTGCCTTTTATGAAGAGGAAGAGTGGATGGGGAGAAAGGAAATGGGAGGGGATAGTGGAAGTAGACGCTGAAGGGAGAGAGGGGGAACTGTGGTCCAGATGTAATCTGAGAAAAATTATTAAAAATAATAAAAAATAATAATAAAAGGTGTTGGATATACTCCTCTAACTATCTCTGTCTCTTCTATTTCTACTCTCTCTGCTTTCTGTCTCTCCTTGCTCGCCCTATTTCTCCCTCCTCTGTCATCTTTTTTGTCTCCTCTACTCATCACCTATCTGACTCAGTTAGCCATATATCCTACATCCAAATTTGAGCAACTGGGAAATTAATCATATAGACTTCTGTATTTACTATCACCCCAAGAGACATAGACAAGGAAGAGCTGATAGTCTTCACTAAATGTACACAGCACACAAGACTGAGTCATGGACATTCCATCATCATATCAGATGCCACAGCCATGAAAACTATGAGAAAATTTTAGGTAGGAGAAAAAGTAAAATATTTTCAGAAGAGAGCCGGTTCCCCAATAAGAATGTGGTAGAAAATAATCAATGGGAACTCCAGGTTTGTTCTTAAGGAGGATGGGATGGGTATGGAGGGGAAAGAGATTAAGAAGAATAGGACCACTTACTTATTTAAAATATATTAATTAAGATTCCTCATTGATTACCTAGATCCAAATGATAGTTCTGTTGGATTTGGAGTCTAATGACAGCATTTTCTCTAAAAACCCAATTCTCAAACTTCTGTGAAGTGCCTGCTTAGTCTTTACATTAGTCATGTCAAATGCTGAAATTATGAGTCATTGAGGGTGTGAATGCCTTGTTTCTGAATTTGTAAGCTTTACAAAGGCTCCTAGCAACAGCCCGCATTTGTGTGTGTGTGTGTGTGTGTGTGTGTGTGTGAGTGTGTGTGAGTGTGTGTGTGTATGAGTAAATTATTTTTAAATTGCACATTATCTAACAATACTTTTAAATCTATAAAGAGAACAAAAATTTTCCAACAAACTATACTTAAAACATCTAGCCAAACATCAGGGAACAGTGGCTTGGTGATAACCATGATTGTACGTTTCTTGTTTATAGGTTCTTGAGACTTAAGCAATGTTGGTTCCTTGGGAGGTTGCACTGGGGATGTTTTCATATGGTAAACTCAAAGAAATAGCTATGACTACAATAAGATAGGCTGTAACTACAAGAAAACATGAGTCTTTCAATGGTAATTTTCAAGACATCATATGTGGGTTTTGTGTTTAGCTCAAGTAATATATTAGAATCATCACTAAAGTTTGTGAGAATATAAGGAGACTATGATGTGACCCTACTTCAGACGGCTGCCTCTGGGGCTCATGTCCTATCATTAAAATATCTTGGATGATTTCTTTTTCTAGAAGTTTTGGGTTTTTTTTTATTTTTACTTTTAAAACAGCAAATAGGAATGCTAACTGGGGACTGGTATCTCATAGTTAAGGCAAGGACTAAGTAAGTCTCAGAGGGCATTCACATGTTCTGGTGGACTTAAGCTTAGCTTTTATTTTCAGTCAACAGCTAAATTGTTATTCATGTATGCTACGTCTTAATTGAACCTTAAGTAACCTTTCCATTTCTTCATAACCAAATAGTAGTTACTTTCATGTGGTCAAAGAGAGGTCTGCCTCTGAGTTGCAACATCTCAACCTTTAGCTGTTGGTAGTTATGATTTTTTCAAGCTGTAAGCATTTGCTTTCTTGTCTACATCTCTAAGGTAAAAATAAATAGGTACAATAGTGCATTAGCTCATGTTTTACAAAACTGCTTCAGTTGTGATATACATTTTTAATATAATAATCTGACTGCACTATGATGAAACGTTCTAGAATGAATGAACTCATAAAAATTCATTGGTAATGCCTGTTCCTCAATTAAGGAAAGTCTGTCTATGAAGCTTAGGAGAATTGCTTGTAATGAGTAGAACGCTCAATCATGTTTCCCACAATTATTGCAGCTAACACTCGCATTTGGGTTGCACAGACTGTCAATTTAAGCTATCTTCCAAGGACAGGCTCCACTGACCTTCTGTGCATTGGTTCCCTCAAAAGGAAAAAGGTCCTGATTTGTATGATGCTGTGCCTATTTCATTTGGAAAATTAGCAAAGGAATTTGTCCAAATATAACAAGCATTTTGAAGAGTGTTCTGGATCTGAAAGGTTTCACGGTTTCACAGTTTTCCTACAATATGAATATCATGGAAGTGGAAAATGAGGTTGCCAGAATTGTAATTATATACTTGATTGACAGCCCATGGACAAACTTGAGATCTCTCTTCCCCCAGGCTTGCACTTCTTTTGCCTTGTCCTTCTTATAACTGATGCATTAAGGGATTGTGCCAACTGCAGAGCATCGCTGGGATCCTTATTACACTGCCTATGATCTCCCTATGTAAGCAGAGCTGTGTGGTACCTCATGGATGATCAGACAGACTTTTCACAAGGCAGTTTTACTCTTTGTTAGTATTGAAGAACGTCATAGCAAGTGATCTGAGGGAATCCAAATGGCCAAACGACACATTTAAAATTATTATTATTATTATTATTATTATTATTATTATTATTATTATTATTGGCTCCAAGGCCTTGCGGCATAAAAGCATGGTACAAAATTAATCTAGCCGGTTAGAGAGCGCAAGAAACACAAAGCATCTCCTGGCCGCCGCCTCTGGAAGAAAACAGTGGCGTTTGTCTAGACTTCATGATTCATTTTTGGCATAAGTTTTTACTTCTGGAAGCCAAATTATCACAGCGTCATCTAACAGATTACCTCCCAGGAAGATTTTTAAACACGTGTGGCTTTTTAAAAATTTAAACAAGTGTATTTTTAGATTATCTTCTGTGTTCAGGAGGTCCCTAAGATTCAAAGCATCTCAATATATTATACATACATATATGTATGTATAATATGTATATATACCAAAAATATAGCAAATAATGAACTAGAAACTTATTGTTTTCCATCTCCCTGCAGCACAAGTAACCAATCTTTTAATGGCTTTGTCTTCTAAGCCTCTAATTTTGCCTTCAAATCCTGCTCATTGTCTTCTAGAGTTTGCTGAGTTGAAGGGAGGTGTGAATCCCAGAATGGCATCCAGAGGAAGCCTTCTCCAGAAGCTCTTCCGAGTCTGGTGAGTGTATTTTAGTTTCACGTCAACATTTATTTTCTTTTTCAACTTAATTTGTACAAAAGCAAGCAGTACTCTGCCTCCAAAAATATGTGTGAGTGGGTGTGCATACAAGGAGAGACTTGCACAGTGAGTGGAGAGGAGGAAACATCAAGGAGACTTCAGCTTGCGCCTGCGCATACCTTCAAACTTCTGTATGAGATTCAGGGCCATGGAGCTCTTCTATTAGTGGGATGGAGGTAGGGCTATTTCTTAGGCAAGAGAGTTCTGACTCTATGAGATGAAGACAAGGAAGAAGTAGAAGCATGGTGTAAACACTGCCTGAAGTGTTAATTTCTGAGCATGGGTTTCATTTATGAATTCCATCTGTACTACACCGATAAGCTCTCCTCTGCATCGAAGCTAAGAATCAAGGCAGTAATGGGTACTCACACCGTTGTCTCCTGAGCAACAGTAAATACGCTGGTCTGAAGTATGCTAGAGCATCAGCTTCTCAGGACAGAAGCATGTAATAACAATTCTGTTCTGCACTCACCACGATGTACTTTCACATGATTATAAGTTGATTCGCCTATTGAACATGTGATGCAATGAAGGCAAAATGCCGCCTAGCCCATTAGTCACTGCGTTCAGCTTTTGCTCACTACGTGGTCTTTGCTGTACTCCATGATCCAGAAGACTCATCACAGAACAATTTCTTGTAAGGCTCTGATGTCAATATTTTGTTTCAATTCACCATTTGTGCTGATGGCAGTAAGCCCCACGTGTTTTGTTTATGCATAAATAAAAATATACTATTAAAAATTTAGTTGTGTAAATCTCCTCCAAATGTAAATTCCGTTAACCTATTATATGTTTTAAAAACACAAACAGGATAATGAGACATGGACATTATTAACTGTAAAATACAAGCTTACAATGACCAGAAAATTAATAGAAACTAGGGTAGCAAGGGCCAGACAAGTTCTGGATAATAGAAATCAATGCTGAAATCACAGTCCATTTGTCTTAAGTTTTTATTGTACATCATGGGCAACACATTCAACTGTTCCTTCCACACTGTCCTGTCCAAGACTATTTACAAAGTTTAAACAACAAACCTATGAAACAGAAGTGTGTGTGTGGTGTCTTCCATAGTACACAATTATTCCACAACAGGACATAGAATAGCAGTATCTTGCCTCTATGAAACATGGACAGTTCTCTCCTCCTCACTAAGTTTTCTTCTGGTTTGAGTTACATTCTCCAAAATGTCTCATACTCAAGGAACTGGTATTGCTCCTTTCAACACAGTCCACTGTCTAAACAGATAGTACCTCATGGTTTATTTTTACATTGGCTCCTATGAAAATCCCCAGACAGTAAGCAGATGGTGGTGGCAAGAATCTTGTCTCTGTCATGTTTGCCTTGGCAGCTACTCTTTGTCTTGGGCTCCAGGTCCTCATTAGTCCATATGCTTATAGAAAAGGCTGACTCCAGCATTTCAAGTTTGCATTTTCATTCTTTTTAAGGAGCTGAGTATGAGATGGGTTGTACAATATTACTTCCCTTGAGTTGGTCTCTTCTAAAGATGATGCAGTACATGGTTTGATGATTCCAGTGTCCAGTCACATCCAAAGAGAAACACTAATTTGTTATATTTTCATGATCATCATAACTATTGAATGTGAATTTATTCAGAAAAATAAAAACTGTTATTGACATGTGCATTTTAAGAGTCTTCCAGACTCAAGTCAAGGAGGAAATGTGGTGTTAAAAGAACTCTGGCAGGCTCATGCTATAGTGGATTTGCTATTCTCAGGCACTGGGACTCTGACATTACGTCCTAAGATTTAAGCACTCTTTACTCATTCCCTCAAGGCTTCCTCAACTCCCCACCAAAGAGATCATTTTTTTCCCACACATTTCTCCCACATTTAGATCTGTCATTCTTGCATAATGTCCTGAGAAGTTATATTATTGGAAAGAAGGTGTGTGTTTTCCGTGGAGGGTATGAGAAATGTAGGCTTTACAAAGTCTAGCCCAGACATTCTCTAACATTTAGCTAAAGGGAGTCTGAAAGGAATAAAATGGTAGGTGCTCCCCAATGACTGAAGGTAATTGTTCAGAGCCTTTGTGGACCATATTCTTAAAGAACTAAAAGTGGGTTAGGGCAGAGATATACAGGGAGGAAGAAAATGGAGGTCCTATAATCACAAGGAAGAAGTAGCAATCTGGAGATGGATGAGTTACCCACCAAATAATAGAGCAATTGTGCATAATCAAAAACTGAGGAGGGAAGAGGGCTTATGGGACTTTCGGGCAGGGGGAGCCAGGAAAGGGGAAATCATTTGAAATATAAATAAAGAATATATCAAATAAAAAAATTAAAAATAAAATAAAAAAATGAGCAAATGAGGGATCTGCACATTTTTATTATACATGATACTAATAGCTCATTTTAACATTGTAAATACTAAACAGACAGGATGACTACTCACAGGTTCTCTGAAAAACGGTAGGAGTACTATTTTCTTTAATTGACTAAAGTCAGCACTAAATCAACTATTAAGCTGTAGGTTATTCTATAGATAGTATACTATCTGATATAATTGATATTGAATTTTTTTGCAATTTGCAATTTGCCATCATTTTAACTTCATGGAAGGTAGTTAACCAAGAGCAAAGCCATGATAAAAGTTGAAATGACGGTATCTTGCAGGAAAGATTTGATGTTGCTGCAGAAGTCATAAGTGGACAGAAGGGAGTAGAATTACATTTACTGATTGATTGGCACATCTCCTGTTATAAAGTCATAGTATCTATGAACTTAATTAACATGATGCCTTCATATAGTTGAAGGCCACCTGTTTTATATTATACTCCCCTGTATTATATAGATAGCCATCTATTTTAGCAAAGATTACAGATTGAGCAACTGGAAATTATTTAATTAGCTTAGCCACTTGATCCATTAATGATATCTGGTTTTTGTCAACTAGCAATTGTTATTTGCTTAACACATACTCACAAGAACAGATGTAATAACTTTTAGGCCATTAGATTAAAAGGATAAGTAAGAAGTACTGAAAATTGTTTTATACTGTAATAAACACAAATGGCTAAACTTAAATATAATCAAACATTATTTCAGTGTCATAAAGACAAACTGTTAATGTCCTTACCTCTTAGAATGCTAGTATTGAGATTTGTGCATGAAGACAATAGCCAACTTCTTGTCTGGTGTCTAAAACTAAGTGTTTAAACTATCATTTTCAATAATACTACGAAGTCCAATAATTGGTTTAAATGCCCAAGAGATATATTACCTCTCCTTAAAGAAATATATTTTATAAATAGGAATAAATGTAGTTTAAAAGAAATTATGTGTTCATGTACTTCGTTATGGTACTAAGGGCCTCATGCATAATTGCAAGCACTCTATACAATTAAATTGTGTGATAAGCTTTTTGATTTTACAAACTTGAACTTTAATGTTACTTGCAATTTAATCAATAACATTACGTCCAAATTTTATATTTCTTCTTAAAATGAAGAAATTTTCATGGACTTTAGTCAAAATTCTACGAGAATAACTGAAGCAGGATTTCCATGAACATATAAAATACATGTTATCCATTCAAATGTAATTCTAGGCAAAGTAAAATGTAGTAGCTCTTATTTAAAAAATAGCTATTTTCATGAAAGATGGCAGTAATAAAACTCTCCTTGGTTGTATCTTTTTCTGGTGATCAAGACTTCATACATTTATATAATATGCTTTGCTAAAATGCATTCATTACCATTCCGCCCCACCCAATTCTTCCTCCAACTGCACCCAGAAACTTTCCCCTTCGAGTTCATGTGTTCTCTGTATTTTAAAAATCCACATCTGATATGCCCAAAAATATATAATGAACTCAAGAAGATAACTTCTAAATAACCGAACAACTCAATCAAAAAATGGGGTATAGAACTAAAACAAGATTTCACAGTGGAGGGATCATGAATAGCTGAGAAGCACCTAAAGAAATGTTCAAAGTCCTTAGTGATCAGGGAAATGCAAATCAAAAGGACCCTGAGATTCACCTTAAAACAATCAGAATGGTTAAGATCAAAACCACAGGTGGCAACACATGTTGGTGAGGGTATGGAGAAAGAAGAACACTCCTCCATTGCAGCAGGGATTATAAACTGCTACAACCACTCTGGAAATCAATCTGGAGGTTCCTCAGAAAATTTGGGCATATACCCAAAAGATGCTCCACCATCCTCCAGGGGGGGCATGTTCAACTATATTCATAGTGGCCATAATTGTGATATCCAGAAGCTAGAAACAACCCAGATGTCCCACAAAAGAAGTACGGATATGGAAAATGTGGTTCATTTACACAATGGAATACTACTCAGCTGTTAAGAACAAGGACATTCTGAGCTTTTCAGGCAAAAAGAAAATATCATTCTGAGTGAAGTAACTCAGACATATATGATATATACTCACTAATAAGTTGATATTAGCCCAAAAAAGGTACAGAATAAATAGGACACAATCCACAGAACTCAAGAAGGTTAACAAACAGAAGGGCCCAAGTGAGGATGTCTCAATCCCACTTGGGAGGGAGAAGAAAGCAATCACTGGAGGCAGAGGGAGGGAAGAACCTGGATGGGAGAAGAGAGGAGGAGGCGAAAAGAGGAACATGATACGATACGGTACTAGAGGGGAGCAGGGAGAGGCCTGGAGGGCCAGCAGAATGAAGGAAAATATGAAACCTCAGGGGATGGGAGGAGGGGGGAACCCTCTAAAAAGTACCAGAATGTGAGAATCTCAAGACTCAAAGGGAGGGACCTTAGACGAAATGCTTACAGAGGGGAGAGAGAACTTGTAGAGTCTACCTCCAGTAGAAAGATAGGCCATCAAGATAGACGGATGGGGTTACCATCCCACAGCCAAAACTCTGACCCAGAATAGGTCCTGTCTAAAAGAACAGAAAGGACAAAAAAGGAGAAGAGACTGAGGCAAAGACAGTCCAATGATTGGCCCAACTTAGCATTCATCTCAAGGAGAGGTCCAAGGCCTGACACTATGACTGATGCTATGATGTGCTTACAGAGAAGAACCTAGTATGGCTGCCCTCAGAGAGGCCCAACAAGCAGCTGTCTGAGACAGAAGCCGATACTTACACCCAACCATTGCACTGAAGCTGGAGACCCCCGTGGCTGAATTAGGGAAAGTCTGGAAGCAGCTGAGGAGTAGGGAGACCCCATAGGAAGACCGGCAGTCTCAACTAACCTGGACCTTTGAGATCTCTCAGACACTGAGCCACCAACCAGGCAGCATACAGCAGCTAGTCCAAGGCCCCAACATATATACAGAAGAAGTGCCTAACCCTGGAGAGACTTGAGGCCCCAGGGAGTGGAGAGGCCTGGCAGGGTGTTGGGGACATCCTCTTGGAGACAGAGGGAAGAAGGAATGGAAGGAGCAACTGTGGGATCGCTGACTGGGAGGGGTTAACTATTGTACTATAAAAATAAAGTCAACAACAATAATAATCATAGCCAATTGAGCCTGCTTAGTATTGCTTCTCTGTAGTGAGTATAACTCTACCAGAGGGTGAGTTCCCTTTCGGGGATCATACCCCACAAAAACTTATCCTATACTTCTTCCTTAGAATCCAGCAATTGCCAATAGCTCCTCCACTAGGGAAAGACTTTGGGTCCACCTCCCATCTTCATGTTTTAATTGGCTTGATATTATATAGGGCATGTGCATGTAGTCACAACCGCAACCACTGGAGTTTATGTATTTGACAGCTCTGTTATGTTTGACAGTTACTTTATCCATGCACAGATTTATTACCAGTGGGTCTAACAATTTTTACAATCTCCTACAATTATCCCCGAACCTTGAGGTAAGGGTTTTTTGTGTTTTGGTTTTTTGTTTGTTTGGTTTTTTTGTTTTTGTTTTTGTTTTTGTTTTTTGGTGGTGGTGGTGGTGGTGGTGGTGGTATTTTGTTTGTTTGCTTGCTTGTTTTAGTAGATGACTCATTTAAACTGATCATTCCATATTATCTTATTTTTTTTTTGCCTGTTGACTAGTTATGGTCCAGTGTATTAATCCTACCTACTATAAAAAGTACTTTATGGATGAAAGTGGAGAGACATATTTATTTCTGATTATAACATAAGAACTTGGAGAATAGTTTATTACTATGTCCATTTTATAGAATAATAATATTAGGTTCTCCTCTAAGACCTATGACCTAGCTGGTCATGAGTTCATTATCCATTTTATGATATGGGTACTGTGGAGGGAGTTTTAACCCAAACAAAAAAAATGGTTGTCTAGTCCAAAATATTCATGCTGTTAAATGCAAGAATTAACTCATCTTGCTAAATCAGTCATTATTATAGCTCTCACATTTCTCAGTTTGGTAAGACTGTTATTTTTCTACTCTAGTAGTATACATAGATCTGTTTAGTTGTATGAAAGTCAGAGTAAAGATGAAACTTTTTTCAGTTGGTACCAGCATGGTTTTTCCAGGTTTTGTCATGTGTAGTATTTTCAACAGTTTCTTATTATCAAGTTCTAGAGAGTAACCAGGAGCAATTGCAATTGAAATAATATTGGAGGTGACTATGGGAATGCAGTGACCAGCAACTCAGAACCCATACCTGGCATGGGCTTTTGATTTAATATGCTATGTTGTTTAGGGAGGCACTGTCCATTTTGACAGTGTAACTTCATTTTATAGATATGAAAAAGCTTATATAAATATAATATTAATAAGTATATTTGAATATATTTATAATTATATATAAAATATGTTTATATATGTCAAACACACAGATATACATATGTATATATGTATGTGTGTATATGTGTGTATGTATGTTCTTTAGACCTACCAGGTTTTAGACTTGTAAACTTCCTACCTAATTCAGCCTCCCAATAGCTAGGATTACAGACCTGAGCCCCCAGGCTGTGTTTCCTGTATTTATAAATCCTAGCTCTTATAAATAATTTAAATATAACTAATGACATTACTTATAGAAACAAATAAAAAAAGCAAACAATGTCTACTATTGACTTTGTACTTTTCCAGTACATTTATACTAGCATCTGTTTTCTTTCTTCCCAGTCAGTCTACAGATGAATATATATTTACTGATACATCATACTCATGCAGTTATCAATGTGGGCCAATGCTCAGGTGCTAGGGTTGATTAACTGTCCATGACAGACCAAAATTTATTGATCATACTGTCAAATATTTTGCCAAACATGTGACATTCTAAATAGACTATTTAAGATGAGTACTTGAACATAACTCATGAGAGTTAATATCTGTTGATTTAACATTCTTACATATCCTGGGGGAGAAATTAACACCTGTGTTATGAAAAATGCACACCACAGGCTGTCTGCAGTTTGTGTTATGTGTGAAATACGCTGATCTGCCACAGATGCCAACATACAGTCTACTGCTGTAGTACATACTCTGGAATAGGGGTGAAAGTGCTGAGACTCCTCAAATATGCATGAGATAGCTGATACCTACTCAGCATGCCCCCAAACTGCTGGCAGAGATTCAACCAGGAGATAAACATAAAACAGTATTTATAGTCTATACAGAATTTCATCAAAACCAGATTATCATCTTACATAGTTGAGGAAAGTAAATGCAAGGCAGTGTTTGTATCCATGAAGGGCAAGGAAATTAAACCAGCAATAAAATCTGTTGTTAAGCAAGTAAGGGAGAGGCATGTGGTTGCTTTTGAAAATGGGGAATTTGAACTGTCCTCATCTAGGGTCTAGTGAGATTCCATGACTGGAAGAATCAAAGACTAATTGAAAAGGACCTGACTTGGCAGTGTTGTACTTCAGTATCTAGAAGTAAGGCATTGGCTTTCCTCGCCACATAATGGCAAATTGCAGATGTGATACAAACAATATATAGCACTATGGACAGTTGTTTCTAATGAAGTGTTGGTTCCAGAGCTTTTGCATCCTTGGGATCATTGTGATTTTGAATAGGTTATGGGGGAAAGGGCTTAATGATGGCATTGACAGACTCTAGCTTTCCATGTTAGTGCAGTAGGCATGCTCGTGTAAATTTCGCACTCGGATATGACTAATATAAAACGCAAATTCCGTAGATGAAGAATGGTAGATATTTTGTACTTGGAAACTATTTTGATACTTGCATCTCCTATGAGGATGACAAACAAGACTTTGTGCCACCCTTTATGAACTTTGCCATTTATTTCATTTATTTGGGAGCAACAAATAAAGTAACATTTCTTTTCCAATAAAACCCATCTAAACTTTAAGAGCGCCCATCCTGTTATCAGCAGTATGTTCTCCTCTTGGCTTGCTCTTTTCTCTTTTTATCTGCAGGCTGTCTAGGCAGTCCCCGGGGGGTGATTGATTTCTTCTATTCCACCTCCACAGTGGCACTGAAGCATAAATGCCCCCTCAACAGGACAGGAACACTGTAGCCACTGTATATACAGAGAGTCTAACTGCTTCTTGCCTGATATTTGGAAGGTATCTTCCTCTAATATGTCTGGGTAATATTCATGGCCAGAATAGTCCTAAATGCCTTTCCCATTTTTCCTTCTAGAAAACATAAATGGAAGACTTTTATTCAGAATTTCTAAACCCTTCTTGGTAATTTTAAACTAGGCTATTAATAAGCAAACAAAAACTTGTTTATTTTTCATTAGTCAATAGAGTCTCAAGGCAACCACTATTATTAGGGTTTGGCATTATGTTATAGAATGTATCTCCATCTTTGCAAGATTGTGCATCCCAAAAAACCATTTAAATGCAGGAGTATGTTTGAATCAGCATGAAGCTGGAGGCTGGAACTTATGTTCATGCTGTTGTCATTTAGTACTTATGGGGTGGAGAAGATTCAATTTCATTAATGGAGGAAGTATTCTTGTCACTCTGGGAAATCAACATTGATTTGCACAGAGTGCCTGTGAGGAGAAAGAATAAAGAGGAGAAAGTACAGGTTAAGTAAAGTTAAGATAAAGACTGTAGAAACCCCTGGAAACCCTTGGCTCCCACAACTGTGTTTCCAGGCACTGATTATAAATCCAAGGCTGAGCAGGAGGGATTTTCCCAATTTAAGCTGTTTGAGATGCACATTGATTTGTGTCTAGAAGGAAAGGATTGCTTCTAGAATTTGGAGTCCATAGTTCTAGGTCACACCCTGCAACTGGACAATGTTGAAGGGAGGCTTGTAAGTATTTATGGAATCCATGGATTTCACTCTAAAATCAGTGGAAAACCATCTGAGGCACTTGGCAATGGTACCCAGCAGCTGCCCAAGTAGCAACTGCAGCAGCTGGATCAATACAGCTGCTGCTAAACAAAGGGAACTGCCAAGACCCATGGAATGTCCAAATAAATAGAGGTCTGATATTTCTATTCTAAAAATAATGTGGTTTGACATTTGTATCTATAAGAAATTGTCTAAAATGTTGAGATATTTCTGTTTAACATAACAAATAAAAGTTGGAATGGAAGTAAGATGCTATTTTATGTTCGTGCTGCATGACTGATAGCACATTGCCAAAGGCTCTCGAGCTTGGGAAAAATTAAGTGCAGGGCAATGTTTTGGGAACAAAATGAAAATAATAGAAACTTCAATTTCCCTAAATCTTGACCTGTTCTTTCGGGCTGTATCTATCGGGCACCTAATCTGCACTTCATACTAGGAACACTAGAGGCAGACCACTGAAAACAAATAACAAAATCCCATGAGCACTCAACATTTGTCTTCATACTTCTTCATTTCATTAACTAATTATGTAAATTATTTAGTTAAAAAAGTATCTTGGGTCATCACGATGGCTTGGCAGGCAAAGGCCACCATATCTGAAGACCCATGCACTGCCCAGGACCCATGTTGTAAAAGAGTAGAGGCAAAACCCTTAACATTATCCTCTGAACTCTGCACGGGCACTGTGGCACAACATGTGTCCACGTATGTATGAATGCATCAGAAACACAAATAACTAAATATGAATGTTTAAAAATATTATTATAATGCTAAATGTACTTGTTAGCAGAAATTGTTCTAGGTATACCATGTACAACTTCAGATGTGAAAATTAAGATTTCAGACAGAATTCATCTGTGATAAGCTCTATAGTGGGAAACTCACAGTCTGAACCTCTGGTCCATGCAGCCTCCTGTCTCCTCCCATAACAAACCCCCTCAATATGTCATCAATAGGTGGTCTTAAAATTTTTATTTTTAGCTACAAAAAAATTAAACACCCTGGCACCTTGTTTTAAAATACCAAGCTTTTGTTTATAAACTGGGTCTATTACACCAGTTACAAATCCTTAAGGTTCTTGGAATATTCAGGCCATGAGAGTTCTTAAAAATAAACATAAACACTGCAGTTCTCAAGTTCCATTTTGAAGTTGGCAGTTATATGACAAATGCACTTAGACTGTTCTCTCACCTCAAAGCCAAGCATATAGCATGTGTATATATAGAACTAAATGTTCTCTATTTCTAAGAGAACATGAGACATGCAGAGAGTCCTCTGGGATTGTTAGTCCAAACTGTTCACTTCTAAGAGAAGGAATTAAGGCCAGGAAATGTTAACATTTATTACAAAATATGTCTGAGTAACACTTGAATATTTTGTCTCATACAGAGATTTCTAAATGTCCCCATTTGTCCTTTAACCTAATCTGGGGATAGGCTGAGATGCACCTTGTATATGAAGTATAGACAAGATGCTTAAAAACTATTTTCATGTAGATTCCAGAATATTTAGAATGACTACTGAAATGTAAGGAAGTCAATAATTTTCTGAGCCACCATTTGGGATGATTTAATTAAAATTTTAAATTACTTTACAATAGTGAGTATTCAATCATAAATATGTTACACATAATGTCCTGTAAAACCACATTAGAGTAGAAAGAATTCACTTTCACATTAATATAATCATGTGCGAATCTGGATCTCTGTTTCCCAGCAAACCGCAAATATAGGACAAATATATTCTTCTTCTTTCTCAAATGTTCCAGGTATGAAGTAGGGACAGAAATGTGGCTATTATTTAGATTGTTATATACACTAAAGAATTTAATAAACTGAAACTAAACAAAAAAAAGAGATCACATTCATAGATTGTATGTGGTAATACATGTACACAATCCCAGCATTGCAGAGACTGAAGCAGGAAGTTCTAAGTTAGAGAGCAGAATGGGCTTTGGAGTGAGAAAATCTTTCTAAATGCTCTCTATTTTCTTAACTTGTAGGGAGTGATTCTCTTGCTTCGATCAGGAATCTTCATGGGAACCCTGAAGGTCCTGTTCCTCTTTGGTTTTTGATTGATCAATAAAGATGATAGTGGCCAATGGGTGGGAAGAAAAGACAGGACTTCTAGGTTACCCCTGAAGGCTAGGAGAAACAGAAAGAGAAAAGGAGGATCCACCATACTTCAGAGGAAAAGAAAGACACCAACCATGTGAGATTTCAGGTAAAGTGGCCACTGGCCACTTCCCCAACTGGGCCTGGAGTTGCAGACAGGAGATTAGAAACAAAAGTAAGCTGAGGGTAGATTTAGGTGCTGAACAAGGAGAAGGTAACTGGGCAACTGGGTTAAGGACAGATTTAAAGGTGTTGAGCTAGAACTAAAGGTAACTGAGTAACTAAGTTGAGGCCAGATTTCAAGGTGTTGAACTGGGAGTAAAAATAATTAAACAACTAAGCTGAGGGGAGACTCAGAGGTGTTGAGCTGGGAGTGAAGGTGAGGGCACATTAGTGACAGGAGGCTTAGAAGTGCCCAACCATCGAGCTAAAAAGCATACTGAAAAGAAGGTAATGTGTGTGTTTATCTTTCATCCCCAGATCCAAGGGAACCAGCAGGAGCTGGCAGCATGATTCATCAGGAGCTTAAAGCGTGGTAGTAGAAGCTACATGCTACATTAGCTACTGTGTATGAGAAGATATAATTCACAAGAAGGGAAGAAACAGGGAGAGGGGGAATGGGATAGGGGGTTTGCAGAGAGGAAACAGAGAAATGGGAATAACATTTGAAACATAAATAAATAAAATATCCAAAAAAAAAAGACAAAAAGAAGAAAAGGTCTTCTTGACATTTATCCTGTGAACCCACGCTTATTTATACCATGCTGCTTCTGCTTCCATTATCGAGTTTTAGTAAAAGTACCCCCAAAGAAATGAGTAGCATTTGATTACTGACGTGCCAAAAAAGAAAACATAAAACAAAAAACAAACCCGTAAAAACTTTTGATAATAAGAGGAATTTATGAGAATACTTATTCATCCTATGGCTTAAAATGACTGATTTTTAATTTATCTTTACCTTTTCTCTTCTTGCATTTTAGCTAAGCTGAACTCCCTGTTGTTCCCTACAAAGGATCTCCTGTCCCATCTCATCCTGGCTATTTATGCTACTTCATCTGCTTTGTCTGGCCTTTCTTAACTCTTACCTGACTCACTATATTGGGGTCTATTTCTTAGAGGCAAGATCCTGCTCCATTGAGCAGACCTCCAAGACACTATGAGTGTGTGTGTGCATCCAACTGTGTGTCCTATGAAGGTGTTCATGCCATCCTACCATGTGTCACATGAAGGTGTACATGCTATCCTACCATGTGTCCTATGAAGATGTGCATGCTATCCTACCATGTGTGTCCTATGAAGGTGTGCATGCCATCCTACCATGTGTCATATGAAGGTGTACATGCTATCCTACTGTGTGTCATATGAAGGTGTGCATGCCATCCTAGTGTGTGTCTTCTGAAGGTATGCATGCCTTCCTAGTATGAGTCATATGAATGAGTGAAGCAGATGATCTAACGATGTTAGATCATCTGTTACTTGTTTAAATGTAAATTCAAAATAATACAAAGGATCTTGTATAGTTGTATATTGGCTTTTACAGAAAGAGTAAAACAAAATTTTTAAAGTTCTATTGGCTGATGGTATTACTAGTGATAATATACTTTGATCATAGTTTTCCATCAATTCCATGCCTTCTTTGTCTCTTTAGAAAAAAAAAAAAAAACAGAAAACTAATGAATAAAAAATAGCGGGCAGTGGTGGCGCACGCCTGTAATCCCAGCACTTGGGAGGCAGAGGCAGGCGGATTTCTGAGTTCGAGGCCAGCCTGGTCTACAGAGTGAGTTCCACGACAGCCAGAGCTACACAGAGAAACCCTGTCTCGAAAAACTAAACCAAACTAAAACAAAACAAAACAAAAAAAATAGAGAAAAAAAAGAAGAAAAAGCACAGAAACACATTCACACAAACACCCACACACCACATAAAAATATAAAACCAGAAATCATAATATATAAGCAAAAGACCAGTAAGCCAAAACACGAAAAATCCCAAACCAAAAATTGATGGCATTACTGTGAAATTGTAACTGCAAGACTCATGTTAAGATCAACACTTCTATAGATGTTTCTGTGATGTAGCTTCATTATATTAAAAAAATTAGAGACCCCAAATTTATTCTCGTTATTTTTTTCAACAACATTATCAATATAAACTGACTCACCCCTGTCCTTTTACTCTTTCCGTTCACTTTCTTTCTCTTTCCCTTTCTCCTTTAGCCCCTGTCTCTACTCCCCCTCTGTTATGCAGACCAGAGTGGCCTTAAACATAACATATACTTGTTCTAATTTTGTTTCTGTTACTACTATTAACTACCTAGGCCAAAAAAGCAATGCATGTGGGGAAGGGCTCATCTGGCTGTTGCAGTTTATCATTGAGGAGAAGTTAAGGCAGGAATTCAAAGAGCTGGTCACAGCATATTTGCAGAAAAGAACAAGGAAAAGAATGCACCTGTGCTTCTGGCTTGCTTCCCTATGGAGTTCAGAACCCAGTGCATAGGGAATAGTGGTGCCCACTGTAAGCTGTGTTATTGTACTTTAGTTAACGTTAACACAGTCTTCCACAGGCATGCCCACAGGGCAAGTTGATCTAGACAATTTCTCAATTGAGATGCTCCTTGAAGGTGATTACAAGTTGTAGCAAGTTTAAATTTAAAAATACTCTTCCTAACATAGGATGACTTTGAACGTCTGAGCCTCCTGCCTCTACCTTCTGAGAGCTCCACTTATATGAATGTACCATCACCTGGGTTTCAGGACGTGGTGGTCATCCCCTTTAAGAGATTTATTTAAGAATATTGCAAACCATAGCACTTAGCCACTGTTAAATAAAAATACTGAAAATTAGCATTTCCTTTTCATTTTACCATTTTCACTGACACTAAAATTTATATCTTCATATCTTATTACATCTAGAACCCATGAAGACTCAAAACCAAGGTTTCAATATGTGAATTTTTTTTTTTTAGAAATAGTAAACAAAGCGAGATTTTTCATAAATTGATATGTTGGAAGGAGCAATAAACACAAGGGTGTATTATTCATTTCTTATTAAGAAACTTTTACCCTGTATATTTCAAAAGGATAGAAAATTGAAAAATGATAAAATTAGTCCAAACAAAATATGAGTCTTGAAGGCTTGTCTCATATTGTACCTCCTTTCTGAAGTCCTCCCTACTGGCTGCAACCCTATATGGCATGCCCATCTTTCCCATGGGGCATGCCATGCTTAGGGAATGAAGAGTTTACTCCTGCATGTTTTCATCTTCTCCAAAGAGTATAAAAGCATCCCCAAGAACAGCAACCATTTTAAATGTTAGTTTCTGTGGAAACTGTTGGTATACAACACATATTTGGTGGTGCACGCTTATTAACAAATGCCACGTGAGGAATTCCACCCCAAAGAATGGAAAATGTTCTCTGTCTACGGTTTGTTTTTAAGGAAACCCCAAGGCAAGAGGGAGTATAAGAAGGAAGAATGCACAAAGTGCTAAGAAGGAAATTAAGACAGAAGGACAGCGTTGGGGACTAATTTTTCATTTGAAAAATAGATTGTCTCCTGTTCCCCAGGCTGTCTGCTGCTAAGCATAGATGAGCTTCTCTATCCAGACTGGTTCATTAAAATATGGTCCCTTTAGTTCAATATGACTCATCTTTATGATGAACCAGTGATTCTGGGAATTAGATGTGCTACTTTTGCTATGCTCGTGACGCCCATATGAATAACAGAAAACTTAATCTTTAATGATTTCATGTTCAGTTTATGCAATTGCATCGCTGACCTGGCCCTCCCATTTAATAAAATCTGGTAATTCAAAGAGTTGTCACAGGAATTCCTTTGAGCAATAGCCTATCCTTCTGCTTTGCACTAAGAGTGTGTATATCTTTTTCACGAAAATAAAGTAAGTAATTTGATAGCCTGTGTTCCTCTTTCAGTGCCTTTGACCTCGGTGCCCCACTTCACCAGATTCTAACATACTATCATAATTGTTAGCTTTTGTACTTCTCTATTCCCAGAACTTGAACGAGGGCCTAGTCTACCAACTGTAGAATTAATGAATGACAGTCACTAGCTAATTTAGTTATTTTGGAGACATGTAAGTTCAAACCAAGGATTTAAAGTTTTGCATTTTGAAAGGAAATTTAATGGTTTACAATAAACTCAAAAGGAATCATTTGTGTATCTGCATTGCCTCTGCAGTAGTGCACAGGCTCCATGGCTGGCTGCAGCTCAGCATGCAGAGAGAGTATATATAATATCACTGCCTTGGGAAAGGATTTTTTTGCTTGCTTTTTCTCTGTTTTGATTTGTTTTGAGGTAGGGTCTTGTTATCAAGTTCAGTTTGGCCTCAAACGTGCCTTCTGCTTGCCACTGTCTCCTAAGATCAAGTCAAGACGCTGTGTTTGAACTGCTCTCTATAACACTAAGAGCTTTACATTTCTGAAGTCAAGCAATCTTATGTCTCTGGGAATTGAAGGTTTCACAAAGCATTGGGTGATTTGCTTAATCAAAGAGCTTAGCATCAATTCAACAGCTAAGGCTAAGATATGAGTTACTTGATAAATATCATGAATGGTTTGTAATACCATTTTGTTTGGTTCAAATACTGCTCACTTTCTTGAGTATTTTACTGTAATATCTACATTATAATTTCTATATTAATGATATAGGCTTAAGATACTACATTTTGTAAGATTTATTGGCAAAGCTATTAAAGCCACTCAGCTTGGCTTCTGGTACAATGTTGAACTAAGGAACTGCCTGGGAGACTAAAATATATTTAACCTATCTATTAACAGAAGGATCATTAATACAGTTCCCCACAGAACCACAGAACCACAGCCACAAGAATAGGAGAAGGGCAGTGGGGGGAGGAAAATACTCAGGCAACAATCAATGATAGACCTAAATTCTTGTGGAACCCAAACATGTACAATGAATGAGTCTTCCTTAGAAAATAACATATTTCATTACAAATGCCAAATCATGTGTAGGACCCTAAATGTGGTTTCTCTACAAGGCCGAGGGTTCTGAAGTTGAAGTCAGGTATGCTCTGTGACTTCATAGACTCTGTACAGTGCTGTGATAGGTACACTCGTGTAAGATAACACTGTCCACAGAACGACTTGTTTTGTTAAATTAATTCCATCTAAAATAAATGTATGATACAGAAAGAGACCTTGTAGCAGTGATAATGCTCTAGGAATCAAGCACTAATGAGGTAACAGTACACAGGAGGATCACTGACAGAGAAGAAAGTCTAAGCCAAAGAAAGCAACCAGCAAAGAGCTTCACCCTATGGGAATCACAGAGCTATTAAAATCTGAGAATCCAGGCTAAGGTCATCACTCTGTCATGCTAAAGGCTCATCAACCACAGGACAGCTATTTTATTGCTAGGAAATTACTAGACAATTGTGGCGTTCACCCTGAGGAAACAGTGTAAATGCCTGAGAACCTTTCTCTGTCTTTCCTTTTTTTTTTTAATTCATTTTTTATATACTAATTTTTATTGGTTATTTTATTTATCTACAGTTCAAACGTTGTCTCCCTTCCTGGTTCCACACAATCCCCTTATCTCATACCCCTCCCCCTGCCTTTATAAGGGTGCCTCTTCTACCTCACCTCGCTTCTCTCCATTGTCCCTCCCTCTTCTACACCAGCGTTCCAACCACACGTAACTTATGAATCAGCACAGTAAATTAGATGAAAACTCTATGACATAGGTGATTTTGTAATTAATCTCCATCCAGAGGCAGGCATCAAACACTTTCTAGTCCAGACTTTCACATTTGTTAGGCATAATGTTAGCAGTTAGTCAGCTGTCTTGACTCAGTGGATGATTTGAAAGTCAAATACATGGGCTAGTCTGGAGACAACTGTGATCTCTTTTTCTGATGAAGAAAACACACTCTGGAACCTTCCTTCTCCTGATTTACCGAATGGTATATTATCTAGAGCATGAGTTTGCTGTGGGCATTTCAGAGCCTTGGGCATCCTTGTGTATGACATTAGACAGATGTTCAGCCAAAGTCCTGTGGCCACTCACTGTTCCTGGAAGTGATTTGAGGATGTATGCAAGGAAACGAGACCTTTTAGTATATTTTAAAGGTTCCGCATTCCAGCAATCTGAAAACTTCAACTACAGTGTGATGATTCATTAGGTAAAGACTTAAACTGTTAATGCGCTTGAGATTTACAACTTTAGATTTTAACTTTTCAACTGGAAGAAATAACTTATACTCCAAACCCTAGTAACTGTTGGCTTTAAAGTGAAACTGGCTCTACCCTTAAGTATACAAAGCCACAAAATTAACTTCAAGCCAACCCATGAAATAGGCATGGTGTGAGCTCCCCCTACTGGTACAACACTATTCCCACTGCAGGAATCAAACAAGGTTATAGTTTCTGGGACTAGCTGCATAAAAAAGAATTGCAATTTAGAATTCAAGAGAAGAAAAAGCTAAAGGAGTTTGTGAGAACCAAAAATCAATCAACAAAGCATAAAAACCACCTCTCCTCACTTTAGAATAATCTCCACGAAAGACGGCAAAAGACATTTGAGTCAACCTGTAAGCCCCCACCCAGAATCACACTCCCATGAGTGAAATAAACAACTCATTCTCAAGACAACCAAGTCCACATTCACATGCAGACAGAGAAGCCAGCAGAGCTTAATTGAAGCGATGCTTACACACTGACAATGGATCCCCTCCCTTAACAGCACATGAGAAACGCTGCAGGCTTCAGAGAAATAAAATAAATTATGTAGCACCACGGAGGCTGAACAAAGTCTGAGGGCCTTGGGGTTTTCTGCACTGGGAAATGACTTCTATATTGTTGTGTGAACTGGGACAGTGAAGGGGAAAGCTGTAAGCTTTATACTTTCAGGCCACTCAAATTAGTTGTCTGCAGAGCAGAAAATCCAATGTGCAAGAATCAATGATAAATACAGGTAAAGTGCTACTGTGGGGACATTCGCAATAGCAGTACGAGGGAAATACGGCAAAGGGTGTTGAGGCTGATATGCTGTTACAGATAAAATATAGTGAAAGAAGGCACGCCTGTTCTGCCTCGATGAAAAAAGGGAGCCGTTCCATGGTGTCTGCTATATCTGTGCGGCTGCACTTTGATTATAACTGATTCTGTTATCACAGTATGTTACATATCCTACATAGACCATAAATATGTAAAGCCATTTAAGAGCCAAATTACTGAGTTCTCTATTAGTGTATTTTACCTTTTACTGCCATATTGGGGATCATGCTGAAATTGTTGGTGATGAATTTCAAGCAGTAAATGAAAAACAAAAGCATCAGAATACACAGGCTGTATCAAAAAGCAACCAACTGAAAACTCCTCAGCTCATCATCAGTGAGTTTGCTTCTCTGAATGTGAGAAAATTGCCTTCGATGAATATATTGGGCTTAGCACATGGGCTTTGGTTCTTAAAACTGTGCTCTTTATGAAGCATATTTGTGTTTTAAAATTAAGCCAGTATATTGGTTTGTGATGAACGTGGATGAGGTAAAGAGAATATTGGCATTCTTCGTACCCTTTCGAAATACTTTTCTTTTGTTCTGAGTCAGGCAAAGACTCATTGCACAGATTTGAACTTGATCCTCGCGTGTCTACCTCCTGAGAATCCATATACTTCATTACTTTGGCAAGTAACACTTATTCACACGCATACTAGCATATAAATGAACAGAAAGTACTTTGTTACCGCCTCACAGGCCTGTTGGCCAACCCTCAGGTTGTGTGGACTCACTCTGACTCGCTCCACTGTGGCAATTGTTGTATTAGCATCTTACTTCAATTTCGCCTCACATACAATTTACTCTCCACCTGAAGGCCTGAACAATATTTTAAAAATATAAAAAAGATTGCCCTTAAAACATTCAATGACCCTGGTGAAAATACAAATTTTTTACGACTCTGCTGAGGGTTTTCTGGTCAACTGCTGTGCAGGTGCTCAACTACCTTCTGCCCACATATTTCACTAGGATCTTGCATAGTGTATTAGTTACATTTCTGGTGACACACCTCTTCCAGTAAGGACACGCCTCTTCAGCCTTCCCAGTCAGCACCAATTAGGAACTAAGTATCCAAATTCTCAAGATTACAAGGCATCAAATACAGGTGATACATTTAGGGACTTGGCGTTCGTCTTGAGCATACTGCCTCTGTACCTTTACCCGCTGTTTTTCTCTCTCATAATAAAGTTTAAATTTTATTTCTTTCCCAAGAGAGAGGCTTTGTCTTATAGCACCTGTTTTATTTTCTGAAAACTAGTTGCTACTCTCTGAGGTATTTTTACTCAGATTTTCTTTTTGTCTCTTAAACTTGGTTGGCAGAAAGTATGACATAGCCTATGTCACCAATACAAAGAAAGTACAAGGAAAAATAGAATAATACATATTATATAATCAATGACATCACCAAATTGTGTGTGTGTGTGTGTGCTTCCATGCATTCTTATGCCTGTCACATCACAAAAATTTTCTGATTTATAAAAATCTTCTATTTAATAGTAATAACTTACTCCCACTCACATTAATATGCTTAATTTTAATTTCCCAACTTATGATGACAACTTACACACGAAACAATGAAGTAAAGAGAAATTTTGGAGGCCAAGGAAGCTGGCTTTGTTCCTAACAACATATGAAAATGTTGAACAAATATGTTTGCGTCCCTTCTTTTCATCATTGAAAACAGAGATGGTCTATGTTCCCTGAAGAGTCATGTCAGTTACTCAATACATGACTATAAACAGCCAGACCACAATAGGCACACATTTGCTTTTATTTGTCCAATCTGATGGTATCATGCTTACTATTAATATACTATTTGGAGCACTTCTTTATTTATACTTTTGTCATCCCAATAACTTCAGAAAGTATTAAGTAACCATTGTATTTATCTTCCACATGGTATTATACCAGAGGTGTAAAAATTAGAAGATTCTTTCAAAAGACATTTCATTATCATTAACTGTAGATTCTGTATACTAAGAATGTTAGAAATATTACCTTTAATTTTGAGATATTTAGAGATAAACATTACTCAGAAAATATCAGCAATATATATCTAGGTTTAGAAGAAGAGCCTTGGAGATGGAGAAATGGCTCAGTTTGTAAAGGGATGTGTCGGTGATCCCAATCCAAAAGACTAGATCTAGAAAAGCAGACAGAGGGAGAATCCTGGGGCTTTGCCCACAGGTCACTCTAACTGAATCAGAAAACTCCAAGTTCACTAAGAATCTGAAACATTGAGGTGGGGAGCAACTGAAGATGCCTGACCTTGTTGATCTCAAAGTCACACATCTAGAAGCACACATCCACTTGCTGCTCACAGAGATTACGGCAGCATGTGTGAGTCTGCATAGGTTCTAGCTAGACAGGGTCCCAGTGCTGAGGGGGGAAGTGGAACATCAGTTCTCCTCCCTTACCATGATAGATACATATATAAACAAAAGCAAATTTTGGTATAAACAAATACATTTTGAACACTGTATAGAGTAACAGAGCCTCTTGTGTAAGTTCAAGTCTTCAGATTCTTAATCCAGAATATCATAGGTATCATTGTGTATAGTTGTTGTGCTAGTGAAGACACTGGCCTCTTTTTTTCCTGATGGGCAGTGTTTCTAGTGTGTTTAGTCAGATGGACTTTTTGATTGTTGGCTACACAGTTAAAAATAAAAACCACAAATAGGTTGCATGCAACTGAATAGCTCTGAACACGAATTTTTGCAAAAATACAAAATGTTTGTCACCTACTCAATGCATCCTGCTCATATTACCACCTCAGGCCCTCCTTCATACTTGATTTCTACAGTACCATCAGAGGAGAATTACACCACAGATGTCCACAATGACAAGTAAATTTTTTTTTGTTAAATATCTAGAAATAGGAGAATTATTTCTGTTGTAAAAATATTTCTGTGTAGGAATTAAATTTCAAAATTCTAACTTAAAACACCTTTTCTCGGAAGCTTAAGTGGCACTGCCAGTAGGTGGGCCAGCCACTCATGCCTCCCCGTGCTCTGGAGCCCAGGGTGGCAGAGAGGACTCTACTTAGAACACAGCAACCAGGAAACAAGTGGTTGGAGCAGGAGTAGCGCCTTCCAAAGTGTGCAATGAGTGCCGATTCCTTTCAAGTTTTGTTTATTCAAACAGAATCTCTCTATGTTCCTGCGTCGCTCTCCGATGTGAGTTCCCTATTCTCGTCTTTCAGAATGCTGGAAGTTCAGGCCTGTGCTACCATGCCAGGTTTAAACATATGAACTCACAGAGACTGCAGCAGCATGCATGGGCCTGCACAGGTTCAAGCTGGATGGGGTCCCAGTGCTGAGACTCATCCTCCCAGTTATGAGCCCTCATCCTCCCCAGGAAGCTTTCTCCCATTGATATAAGCTTGCAAAATAATAATAATATTCATAATTATAATTTCTTTTACTGGTGTCTTACTGGGTACATTAAGCACACTTAAGGGCAGGTGGCCAATGAAAGTAAATTCAATGGTATCTTTGTATCTTTGTAGGCTTTTGGTTTTATATTACAGTCTTTTTTTTTTTTTCCCAGTGCTGGCCCTTTGACCATATATTATTGTTTGTAATTTCAGGTTTTCATGAGTTTTGCTTGTGTGTGTTTCTTCTTTATCCTAGTTTCTTTGCTTTTACTGTTTGCCTGCTTGCTTTCTACTTCCAGAGGACCCTGCTATACCACTCCTGGGCATATACCCAGAGGATTCCCTGGCATGCAATAAGGACACATGCTCCACTATGTTCATAGCAGCCTTATTTGTAATAGCCAGAAGCTGGAAAGAACCCAGATGCCCCTCAATGGAGGAATGGATACAGAAAATGTGGTATATTTATACAATAGAATACTACTCAGCAATTAAAAACAACGAATTCATGAAATTCTTAGGCAAATGGCTGGAACTGGAAAATATCCTAAGTGAGGTAACCCAATCACACAAGAACACACATGGAATGCAGTCACTGATAAGTGGATATTAGCCCAGAAGCTCTGAATACTCAAGACACAATTCGCATATCAAATGATTCCCAAGAAGAAGGAAGGAGGGGACCGTGGTGCTGGAAAGGCTTGATCCAGCAATTTAGGGGAGTACCAGGACAGAGAAGAAGGAGGGGGTTGATTGGAGAACGGTCGGAGGGACGAGGGCTTATGGGACTTATGGGGAGGGGGGAACCGGGAAAGAGAAAAATCATTTGGAATGTAAACAAAGAATATAGAAAATAATTAAAAAAAAGAAGAAGAAAAAGGTGGAGTTGGATGGGTGGAGAGGCAGTGAGGATGCGGGGATGTGGGGATGCGGGGATGCGGGGATACAGGGATGTGGGGAGGCGGGGATGCGGGGATGTGGGGATGTTGGAGTTCAGGAAGGGGAACCAAGGATCAGAAATGTTGTATGAAAAATTGTCTTCAATTAAAAACAATGTATTGGAAAACTAG
Organism: Apodemus agrarius; assembly: GCA_964023405.1. Taxonomy (NCBI): domain Eukaryota; kingdom Metazoa; phylum Chordata; class Mammalia; order Rodentia; family Muridae; genus Apodemus; species Apodemus agrarius. The sequence goes on from OZ030014.1 coordinate 49,849,479, forward strand.
TTAGGAAAGTAATGTATTTCCATGTTTACATCAGAAGCACGGCTAAGTGTGAACTTAGCACCTTGCTGTTCCTTGTCTTAGCAGTCCTTGGACTGTGAGACATTTTCTATGGTTGTTATTCCAGAGAATTGTCAAACATGAGAGTGTCCAATGTCTGCAATTGTGTGTTCTCATACACCATCTACAGGCATTTGAAAAAGCCCATTCAGAATACCAAACTACTTCAGTCCTTCTTGGTACCACATCTCAGGGAAACGCCTCAGTGCAAAACATTTTGCTTTAACTCTCTTTCACCAAGGTGTTGACACCTGGTTGTCAGGAAGAAACATTTCACAAATATATTCCCTGATAATCAAAAACATTTTGTTTTTGTTTGTTTGTTTGTTTTTGAATGTGAGTATCTTTTGAGCCAAAGAAAGAGAAAGAACCTGAAGTTGGGTAGGGAGGTAGGTAGGGAGGGTCTAAGAGACTGGGGGAAGGGAAGAATTAGAATCAAAATAAAGTATGGATGTTTTTAAAACTAAAAATGACTTGTTCATATCCTTTTAATGTGCACACACATACACACTCAGAGAGAGAGAGAGAGAGAGAGAGAGAGAGAGAGAGAGAGAGAGAGAGAGAGAGAGAGAGAGAGAGAGAGAGAGAGAGAGAGAGAGAGAGAAGAGTGTGAGAGAGAGAGAGATTAAACAAAATATACCACCCTTCCTGTGAGACTTTGCAGCCTCACAGCTGTGAGTAAGGCATAAATTGATCAGTCATGTTTCTTCCCTGGAGCAAGATTATCAAGCGCTAAAAGTGTAAAAATTCCAGGCAAACCACACTTAGTTAGCAACCTATAAGAGACTTTTAAAAAGGAGTCAAGTCACCCTCACTTCCACAGACAGCCTCTGACACACCGCTGCCCACAGGGTTTTCTGTTCCTCAGAAAACCATTTGCATTGCCTGGTTAGGGGACACTGTCTAGCCAGACTCACTCTGCACACTAGATAATCGACTTAGACGGCTCTGCTAAGAATGAAACCTATGCTTTCTAATGAAGTATATACTGGCAACATTAAATGCTAGTTCCTACGTGTGACGTGTGTGTGTGTGTGTGTGTGTGTGTGTGTGTGTGTGTTAGCAAAATTAGGAAAAATGTATTTTGAGCGCATCATTGTTCTTAAAACTAAGGTATTGCAAGCAAAGCAACCATCAAATAGAGTTAGTACTATTGTGTTATTAATATATATGAAATATCAATAGTTAAAGTATATAAAACCAACATAGTGTTTTCAATTCTGAAACAACTTAAAAATCTACCCTTTCGAACCGTGGAATTCTTCTACAAAATACTGAGCACACTGCTTTCTCTTTGTGATATTTTGGATTGAAAAGTCCTGTTGCTGTTGTAATTCTTCTTCCAAACTTTCCTTTTATTTTATTCTCCTCAGGCATCTTTTCTAGCTAAGTACAGTATTACACCTTAGCCCCACCTGTTCCCTGGTGGATGGAGATGGATGGGAGAGAAAGACATAAGGATGGGAAATGTGCTTTGACTTTAAGTTGGTGGACAAAGGAGCAGAAGGACAGAGAACTGAGGACAGACATCTGTCTCTGTGTCCATCTCACAGCCACCAGGTACCTACTCCAGGACTGGAGCTGTTCTCTCAGGCTATGCTGGTAGAGTCTTTGCTTCCAGTCTGAGGATGATCACATGCTTCCTCTAAAGTAACTTGTACTAGAATCTCACATCCTGCAGAGGCTCCATTCTCCCTGTGTATATATCATTGACTATTTCATAAGTTAAAGCAGAATATCATATAGTGCTACACTTTCTTTCATTATGTAGAGAGACTGTCTGGATGTAAGTAAGGAATAATCAATGTCTCATTTTCTAAGTAATACTATTTGGTTGCCAGAATACATTCATGTAGGGAAACCATTGTAGTTCTTCGGAAACCCAGGAGACAGCCCCAATCTCCACTGATTCAATACTAAAGCAAACAAAAGCATCAAATGGATTTCCAAGTGATGCTATTTTATTTTTGGCTAAAGCCATTTAGTATTTTAATAAGTTATTTGGCTATTGAATAAAGTAATCACATAGGCCAAAACATCTCAATTACCTACAAACTAACTAACCTGAGTTGTAGACCAACTTCAATTATTTTTCCTGCACACACGGCTTGTTGGAAAACGAGGTAGATCACAAGTGAACAGGTCTACATCCTGCTGTCAGAACCAAAGGACATGTGAGGGAAATGGAGAATCAACATGAACGTGGCATGGAAAACTAGTCAAAATACAGTTTATGGAACACAAATAATTTAATTGCAAAGGAGACATGTCCTGTTTTTGCAAGGCTTCCATGGGGTTTCCCTGACATTCTTTAGGTCCTGGGTATTTAAAAATATGGTGCTTATTTCTGATTTTATTATTTCTCAGGACTTATTCTGGTTTAAGTTTGTTCCATGTCTGTGCCATATTCTTCAGGCCCTTTTCTGCTATGTATCCACCCCATACCTGAACCTGAGGCATGGCTATGATGCTGTGCGCAGACTACAGACACTTGTAGATAATTTTAAAAAGAGAGACTTGGTGGGGAAAATACAGGAATGTTTTTTGTTGTTGCTATTTAATATTTAAAGCTAAAATAGATCAATAGTTCTTTTAATATAACACGCCCTCAGTATTTAGCTTCTTTAAAAAAGAAACGCTATAGCAATCAATGTGAAAGGAAACATTCAGGAATGAGGACAATCTTGACATTACTATCAAGTCCTTGGTTGCCTTAGAAAACTTAGAGCCTTCATATGCCTTCTGTTATGAATGAGGAGTATGACTAACAACCACTAGCGCACTTACATATAGCTTGTTTCCATGACTGTGATTGCGGATATAATACAGAAAAGACAAGAGGTGTTTATTTCAATCAAGAAGTTTAAGAAAGTGGGTCTTAACAAAACTAGGATTATTTTAACATCTATGTATTTTCATATAAACTTTGCCTAAATGTTTACAGTCAAAAGTTAAGACCCTAGTTCATTGTTTTCCTTTAAAACCTGGTGCGAATGGCCTTCCAGATGTTCAACAGTCAAAGTTCAGAGGTCTGAGCTAAAGTAGATTAAAAGGGTGGAAAACACACACACACACACACACACACACACACACACACACACAAGAGAGCCAAGGGGTAAGAATGCTTGGTAGTCAAAGACTCATGCCACCAAGCCTGATGACTGTCATTCTCTCAATTCCACGTGACAAAGGAAGGGAACCATTTCCTGCATTTTTTCCTCTGACATCTACAGGTGTGCACTGTAGCATGGATCCATACACACACATCTGTTTGTGCATGCACACGCACATACACACACACTATGTATGTATATGTACATGGACATGTGTATGAAATATACATAATGATATATAATTATACACACATATGTATATAATGTATATGTATATGTAATATACACATAATGTATTTAATATCTATACATACACATACATATACACATATATACATATCTTTAGCATTCCTTCTAGACTTCGCCCAACAGTTATCTAGCAACAGCCAGGTAGGCCCTCTTGCTATACAAAAGAATGTTTGGCGTCTCTTTGCTCTCTCTGCCCCTTTTCTCTGTCTGAGCCCTCTGCTCTTTGACCCTTTTCTCTCTCTCCTTCCCCTCTTACCCTCTCTCCATATGTTCTGGTCATCCCCTCTCTCTCTCTCTCTCTCTCCACTCTCTCTCTCTCTCTCCACTCTCTTTTATCTGCCTCTACTCCCTTCTCAACTTCCCTTCCCATGTCCCCAAAATAAACTATTCTATACTATGGCCATTCTATGGCTGGTCCTTAGGGGGAGGTGCCTAAGAACGGGCCCGCAGAGGGACCCCTCCCACTGCTCCATACCACACTCTACAAAACATATCCTTGGCTCTATGAAGCATATCCTTGGTTTTATAAAACATATCACATATTCTATATACACATATACAATTATATGTATATACATAATATATAATTATATATATATTTATATTATATATAATTTTTAAAAATCAGCCAGTGTTCTGGCCTTTGTTCTACAAGGTCAAAAAGGCCTCTCAAGAAGACCCCTGTAAATCTGGTAAGTTACCAACCCATGATCAGAATTTATGGAAATTCCAGATAACTCCATAATCTACAATTTATTTTTGAATATGAGTACGATTTAGGCAGTACATGAGAAGGAATTCTCTATTAATGAAAAAGAGCACTCATGAGCCAAGTCTAAGATAAAAAAAAGATGGATGTTGATGTTGGAGAAGTTGAAAATGGACTGATGTTGGAAGTTTTTATAAAACCTAATGTGGCCATTGAATTTTATTCTAAAGAAGATAGAGAGCCATTGCCGAGTCCTAAGCAAAAAGAAAAATAGACTTATTTAAGTATTTTCTATACATATTCTCAGTGTGCTTAGAAGAAAAATGTTTTACGAATAAGATATTTGGGAGCAGATGTTCCTTCTAAGAAACATTTTCCAGTGTTATAGACAGGAGATGCCAAGGGGCTAAGATGGGAGATTGATGGAGGGTCTGGAGACATAGATCTGAGAACTCCTTCCCATAGAAAATCCCCAGTGTGTTAATATATAACGCTGAACTTGCTGTCTATCCCCAACACATCCTGGTATAAGGGAGTTTTTTTAGTGAAAAGCCAGAAGAGTTTCTGGAATTCATGCCTGGACATAGATGTGCAGTATACATTTCAAAGGAGCCTGTGTATGGACTTGCAGGATGTAAGTATTTGCTGTTATCCCCTATTTAAGATGCAGTAAAATAACTTTATTAGTGATTATTTTTTTAAACTACCAGCTGTGTCTCTTTTTAATTATACTTGAAAATAACACGTACTTTGAAAGATCGCCACATTCAAGCTGCAATGATGGTTGTCTTTTGAGTAACTAAACAAAATCCCGAACTTTGTAAAACTCTACAACTCTTAAGAATTATATCACATACTACATTATGAAGGGTCAGAAATGATAGTACTTTGTGTCATTAAGTTACTGCCAATAGCATTTAAAGCAGTATGTCGGGAATCCTACTTGCTAAGGGACTTAGTTCGCTTTGTGTGTCACAGTCTTTGCAGGGGACAGCCAGTGTCTGGAAGGGTCCTCACTCTATCCCACCGCCTGCAAACATGACCACAAATTTTCCTCAGCAGAATCAGGACCAAAATGTCTACTGTACTCTATTTTATTCAGATATAGCAAGGTTTGCCTTTTCTAACTGACAGTACCAACAAGATATTTTGTCTGCCGCCATCATCAAGAGAAGAAAATGATAGGATAAAACCCCAATTAGCCATGCCCTAAAAGAAAACAGTAAATACAACTGGAAAATGAGAGGAAAAGTTTACATTGTAGCCAATAGTATTTAAGCAGGTGGGAATGGACCAGTGAAATGACTGATCCACAGAACAGCTTCTCAGAGCCAACATAGGCAGCTAATTATTCTTTTAGTTTTCTCTGAGAGAGACTACCGACGAACCCACAGTTAAATGGTTTTTTTGTTTGTTTGTTTGTTTGTGGCTGTTTTCTTTGTTTTCAGAATCAGTCCAATAACTGCGGAGTACTGGTATAATTCTTTAGGCTTCGCTTGTTGAAACAGGATGCTAACATTTAAATATATTGTTTTCTGTTTATTCCTGGATTTCTTTTAGACTCCCTCAGCGACAAGTGTGTAATTTGCCAGAGAAAATGAAATTGTTCTTTGTTAAGTACACACTGGAAATCATATGGTACGATATGCATGTACATTTAGTACAGTTTAAAAAAAAGCTTTATTTTCAAATCCAAATATGAAACCAAGTCAATGCACTTGGGCACACATTGCGGCATGCAGGGACATCCTTTGCTTAAACGACGTCTGGAAATAAAAGAATTTATTGCCTGCTTAAAATGATCAAATCAGTAAAACTGAATCTTATCTTAAATAAAATCTCCAATAAAAAAAAGACCGTTTTACTTGATGACACGAAAACTAGGGTTTTAGTCCCAAAAGACAACGCCCGTCAGAAAAGCGGGAGACGGGCATGTCTGGGACAGACAAGGACCTTGCAGAGGCAGGAGAATATATTGCAGTCTCTTCAAAATCAACAGCAGCCAATCAACAGAAGCTTTACCTTCTTAAAATAAGATTTATTTTGTTTATTTATGTGTATGCATGCGTGCGTGCGTGTGTGTGTGTGTGTGTGTGTGTGTGTAAGTCTATGTGAGTGTGTACAGTGTGTATGTGTGTGAGACTGTGTGTGAGTGTGCATGTAAATGTGTGAGAGTGTGTGACAATGTTGTGAATGTGTGAGTGTGTGTGCTTGTGAGCGTGAGACATGTATCCAAAAATAGCCATCTGACTTACTTACAGCACCTTTTGTGAACTGCCCATGTGAGAGATGATTAGTAGTGGAGTATGAAGACCCGATCTCACCATCCCAACTGAGGGCAAGTCACAGAGCTCCTCTCATCCTGGGGACTCCAGATGGACTGTGCTCTGGCTTTTATCTCACAGCACCAACTTAAAGTCTTTTTCTTGTTATCCTTACACCATTTCTTTTTAGAGATGCTGTTATTCTAAGGCATCGTTCACTAAACTTCAGGCACACAAAATTTTAACCTCAAGATAGCTCTGATTAAAAACCTTGCCAATCACAGGTGAGAAAGAAAATCTAAGTAAATTGATCAAGGCAGTATGGCTAGATGCGGAAGGTTACAATCCAGTCTACACAGCCTTGAGATCCTTAAGTTGTGCTGTGAACCGCTGCCTTTCCATGTTGCTGTCACCTTCCTAATATATATTTTATCAAAAGCATAAAGGCTACCCAATACTATAGAGAGAAAATGTTTAGAAGATGAGATGGAGAACAAAGAGGAAAATATAAGAAGAGAATAGATGCTAATCATAAGGCACAGAGAGAGAGTACAATACAGGTAACAGACAACAACAGAATCAACCCATAGATTTGTGTTCTGCATCACAAGAATATGTGTTTTCAGAAGAAAAAGTGACACTGTAAGAGGCTAAGAAAATGGGATAATACATTTCCCTAAAAGTTGGATAAAATTAATAATTTATATTAAAATAGAAAATGAGTTCTGGTCTAGTATTTGAAAACCACAGTCCTTCTTTTTTGAAGTTCCTTCTTTTTTGAAGTTTGAGGGCTGGGTTAATTACTAGAGATACTGTCATTATGCTATGGGTAGGATAGCCTTCCTTCTTCTCTGTATCTATTATTAGTGTTATGACTGTGATCTTTGAAAACCATAAAATGTTTACAACTAATTATATAAGTATGCTCACTGATTTAGCTAATTCATATTTGGACATTGGTAAGAACTAGAGTATAAATTCCTACCTATATTAAAATACTCTTTTTCTAAAAATCACAAAGTCACTTAGAAAAATAAATAAAAGGGTTAGGGTAAGGGTAAGGGTTAGGGTTAGGGTAAGAGTTAGGGTTAGTGTGCTTAGAGGCCCAATGATAATATTTTCTGTAAATATGTTTAATAGCCCAAATTGAATTCCCACATTTTATTTGGTTTTCAGTGGAGGCAATATGCCTGCCACTTAATTTTGAGAACAATTATTTTTGAGACTTTTTTGTCAGTTTTCTTTCTTCCATATCTTGTATAACTGTAGTTTCTCCTGGATGTTTCTCATTTATCTTATGTTTCGATCCTGCAATTTCTGTTTCTTTCTATATGAAAAAGTGACTCTCTCCCTAACTATAGGAAACTATTGGATTCATATTTGTTACCATAGAGTCAATACTATTGTTACTATAGGTGTATTTGTATCTAGAGTCTTGGTATGTAGACCAAAATGACCTAGAACTTGCTGCGTTGTAGAGTTGATCCTCCTTTCTCAGCTTTTCAACATGCTTGTACCACAAGCTTGGTCCATCACACCTAGTCCAGGACCATTTTCAATCATGGACTAGTAATTCAGCAATTTGTTATTCTAGTTTGCCTCCTCATAGAAATTATGTTCTCAGAGAAAATAGTCAGAGCAAAAGGTAGCAGGAATTCCTGTGACTCTAGTTCTAATTTCCTAGAGTTCAAAGTTCTCCATTTTAGTTTGTTTTGATTATCTTCCCCTAAGTGGTATGAGCCAGTTTAAACAATAAGTTGAATCACTCTCTAAGGAGACAAAAAGAAAAAGAAAAAGAAAGAGAGAAAGAAAGAAAGGAAGGAAGGAAGAAAGAAAGGAAGAAAGAAAGAAAGAAAGAAAGAAAGAAAGAAAGAAAGAAAGAAAAAACCTTAAGAGATATCTTTCAAGCCAATTAAAATCTAGACTCCAGTCTCTGGATGCTGAATCCAAACCCATTTCTGCCATACTGTACAGGATGATTAACTTTATTTCACTATAATTTTTATAAACCCAATAAGATTGCCTGGAAAAGCTCGTGGTATTCATTTCATTCTCCCAGGCAATCTAGAACTTCAGAAAGTATCACTGCTCTATTGTAAGAACACTATGTTCTATTTGTAAAATGGTACTCCTATGTGAAAACAAAGTGTCCTCCACTCATGCTCACAGCAAAGTCTTCTTACCCCTCCAATCTTTCCACCACTTTCTTTGTTTCTCCCCTTCTCTTTGCTTATGCTCCCCCCACCAATATTGGCATCTGTTACATATTTTGCACTTATTCTGCTTCTCTTTCCTTAGTCTATCTCCATATTCTTTATTTTTGAGATAAAGAGAAACATGGATCCCAACCCATAAAAGCCTGAGAGAAGATTTCAAGTGAGGTTTAGATGGTTATGTGCTCATTTCTAGGCAAAAGAGCAGTATCCCTTTGGGTGTGGAAGATGGAAGAAAGCATTGTTTCTGATTACTCCCTGGACGAATTGCACTGGAAGACCTCAGACCTTATGAAATTGGTGGAATTTCTTTATTAAATCACTCTCTTGGCTAGAGCTGCTTACCATTGTTATCTGTCAGACTTTGGCCGCAATGTGAACCCAATAGGGGGAAATTTTTTTCTCAAGTAAATTGTGTTTGCCAGACTTGACTGTGACAGTAACTGAAGAAGGCACAAAAATGCTGCTGAGGCCAAGGAGGAGTACAGAAACACGGAAAAGAAAATTACTTACTCCTACATAAAAGCATTTTATGTAATGAATATTCATTTATTTTATCTCCAGTGCATTTAACATTTTACTTGTGCTGGGGATTGTTCCCTTTTATAATAAGTATCATAACATTTCCCATTGTATGCAGTAAGGAGAATTAATATGTAATCTCTGAGCAGAATAAAATGGTCATGACCATGACCATGTCAGAAATCTTGTCACTGTGCCCAGGTAACACTAGACTTCAAATCAACCAATACACATGAGAAAGAAAAAGACTGCTTAAAAACAACTTTCAAGTCCTCAAAATTCTTACAGTAGATTTTATCAACCCATTTGGTTAGCTGTAGAGGTTGAAATTTATATTTTATTGTGATGTAAACCTTTCTTGTTGGTGCCAAATTGTGTATGAAGTAAATATTCAATTATGGCAAACCTGAGGGATAGTGGATAAAGGCAACTGACAAAGAAATTTTTTCATTAAGCCAAAACAAAATATCAACCGGCTTTATATTTTAAAATCATCACAATATTAATTACTTTAAAAGTCATATGAACTATATAATTACCAGTTATAAATTCAACTTGATACTGTGCATATCTAATATTAATCTAGCTAAGAGTTCTCTTAGAAGCAAGGTGTTGTAATATGTGCCTGTAATATCAGAAAATGAGGCTGAAGCAGGGGGTCCCAAGTTTGAGGTTGGCTTGGATATAATGAAACTTCCTCTCAAGCAAACATAACAACGAAGTTTCCCTAGAAATGCAGAACCCGACAGTATCGTATGTTGGCTAAGTGTATCCTTGTCCCCATGAAATAAAAATATACCTTTGTGTCTATAGCATGTGTCTCATATATTTTTAATTCTGCAAAAGCTATAGACCTCTCAGAAGATGTTATTAAAAGTAAACTGTGGATTTTGCATCATGCATAACAAGATAGCACATCTGCAAATATCATAGATGCTACAATTGGGTTTCATTTGGTAGATGGACTTTTTATCATCAGGAATTTGGTGAGAATATAAGCAATCCAAAAGTTCTTTGAAAAGGAATGAAAAAAAATCTTCAAAACCATGTGTTTATAATATAGCTTAAAGATGCAGAAAAGCAGAGTTTAAAATGATCCTCTCCGCACCCACACAGCCCTAGATCTTGAGAGGAGGCTGCTTGAATACTTTTCCTTCCCGCAGTATTTGTTGCCTAAGCAAGTGTGTGGGTACCCAGGAGGTGCTCATCCCTCCTACACAACCTCTTTCATATTTTCAACACTAACTCTCCATTTGCATACGAAGAGCACTTGAGTTGATAATCGTATTCAGCCACTTTTTCAAGTTCTCAGGAAGGTGGTCCACACACTACCTTCTAGCACAGAAAACAGTTAACTATAGTTTCTCTTGAATGTTTTTTTTTCCCAAGAGCAAACCAATTCATAAGAAATGTTTGACACTCATGACTCTTCAAAAGGCTTTTGATCCAGCATAGAACTCCATAACTCTTATGCTCAAAACTAACATTGTAAAGTTTTTTTTATAAGTTTTCTTTAACACCAGAAGATAAGGATAAAGACGCTGAAATTGATAAACCCACCCTTCAATATTCATGTGAGGTGGTTATCCTTCTCCACAGATCCCCTTGTGGATGAATACAAAGTAAAGATTATGTTGGAGACACAGTGAGCATCTTTCCTAACAAACAGAATGATTTCAAATGTTTGACCCAAACAGTAAAATAGTTAAAACCTCTTATACCATGTTAGTCTTATAAAAACTTCATATTTATTTTAATTATAATAAGAATGTTCTTCAATCATAGTGCATGACAATTATGTCCTCTGCATATCAATAAAGCTTAAATTATTCTTAATGTAATAATGTCCTAATTTTTTGCTAATGTGATACTCATCTATTTAAAAGCATAAGCCAATATAAAACAGGGAAAATTGATGCATTTTAAAAATAAATTTATCCTTGGGTGTTAAGCATTTAATTCACGACAGTTACCCATGGCAAATGTACGCAGCCACATCTGCTAATCTCACTAGTCTTACCAGTGCACTCCTCTTGAGAATCATGTGAACTTTCTTTTAGATTAGGCATCAGAACCATCAACCTTCCAAGGTACTCGCAAAGATGACCAAGTTCCTATATATTCACTGTAGAACACTCATAGCATGTTTAACCATTCAAAGGAAGACCCTGGGTCCACTAAAATCTTTCAGGTTCTCTTATTAAAAAGTCAGTCCCATTTAAAGCATATTAGATTCAATAAGCCAAATCCAGCTTTGACAACCCATGGGTTATGAGATCTAACCTAGAGTTTATCTTTGCCATTGGAGTTACTAAGCTATTTAAGAGTTTAAGTAAAATTCCAAGTTCTTAGTGCTATAGAATACAATAACTTATGAGCTGGGGGAAAAGCAATCTGGCCAACATCCCAGTTTTGTTTCCAATTTAAAACTTTTATTCATATTGCTAACTTTTTCAGAACACTTGTTATTTCAAAGATTATAACTCAGAATTCCAAAAAGCATTTCTCAATCCATGGGCTGTGACCCCTTTGGCAAACCCCTATCTCCAAAAATATTTATATTATAATCCATGACAGTAGAAAAATTACAGTTTGAAGTAGCAATAAAAATAATTAAATGGTCAGGGACACCACAACATGAAGAACTAACTGTATTAAAGGGTCACAGCATTAGAAAGGTTGAGAATCCTGGATTCAAAGGGTTACATGCCTTATTTCTTAAAAATAAATATATCTTATCAATCAATTTGGACAGATGTGGAAGCTCCTGTCTGTAGACCTAACATTTGTGAGGCAGAAGCAGGAGAAACACTCTGGGTTCAAGATCAGTAGCAACCTAATTAGTGAGGCTGTCCAGGCCAGACTTTTTACAAACGGAGACTCTGTCTCAGCGACAGTAGCAACCATTTTTTAAGCTTAAAAACTAACTACCATTAAGGAGTCTATCACTAAAAAGAATAGTTAGGGAGAAAGAGAAAGCACAGGCAACAGAATAGGAGAAAAAATAAATTGGGAAAAGAAAGGTGTTTTCCAATGATGTATCCCTCTCCTTATGAACCATGTAACCAATGGCATATTTGTGAGAGGAAAATGATTTTCTTAAAAAGCAAAAGGTCTATCCAGGTCAAAGGAGAGCACAAGGAACCAAAGAAAGTAACAAAGGCGTGGTTTTGGTTCCATTTTCCTATGCTGCTATCAACTGTTGAAAATTAGGAAGCAGCACCTGCACCGACCACACAGATTATATTTTTAAACAAAACAAGCTGCATGCTGGGTGGGGAAATCAGCTGGGGGAAAGCGTGTGATGGAAATTTAGCAGGACAATGAAGACAGTCTGTGTTCTGGAAATCATTTCTGTCTTCTTTATTATCAAGCTTGCAAAAGAACAAGACTTGTTGGGTGCACAGTATAATAGTTAGGTCTCAATAGAGTAACTGCCAGATTAGTCTGTAAACAAAACTAAATGCTCAGAAACTATGTAGAATTTCGCATGAAACGACTTACCATCAAAGCAAGATTTTAAAGCTGGACTGATTTTTAAATATTTCAATAGAGAAGCTAAAGGCACTGTCTTTTTCTATCTTTTTTAAAAAAGATTTATTTACTTATTATATGAGAGTACACTGTAGCTATCTTCAGATCTTTCCAAAGAGGGTGTGAGATCTCATTATAGATGGTTGTGAGCCACCATGTGGTTGCTGGGATTTGAACTCAGGACCTTCAGGAGAGCAGTCAGTGCTCTTAACCGCTGAGCCATCTCTCCAGCCTGTCCTTTTCTATCTTACTGTGAAGACTTTAACGTTTCCCAAGCTGTCCATTTCAAAGCCTCTGGGAAGATTTCTTGAGAGTACTATATTCATCACCTTAAGAGAAGGAGCATATTGATTTCTTACAAGTAAAGAAAGCCTGTTGAAATTGAGATGGCAGTCCAGAGCCCTGTGCCATCAAACACAGTCTGTATTTGAGTACTGACTGCCACTTAGTTTTAGCCTGGGCTCCAGTGTACCACTGTGTGCTCTCCACATGTAGAGTGAAGCCTTTCTCTCTGTCAAACTCAAGTTTCCCAAGCTACACAAAATGTGTAGCTTTGAGTCTCTAGTTTCCAGAACACGAAGCTTTCTAAGTTTCCTCACCTTCCCTATTTATTGAATCCTAACGTGATTAATTTATACAGCCTAAGAAATCATTGAGATATTTATATTTCAAATACATTTCTTGTTTTATTGATCTTATAATTATACCTCGGGTTTTGTTCTTTATTTGTGTTATGTAGATAAAAGTGGCAGTTGGAATTTCATTTGGAAAAGCATCTAGGATATTTATAAGGACATTTAATGTAAAAATAAAATATTCCTTCAGTTGTAAACATATTGGATGTGACTTATAAGTTTTCTACCTTTCTCTCGCATATTTCTTCAAGTAGAATTAAGCAATCAAAACAAACATCTCACTTCTTAGGTGGCTGGGCATGTTAGGTTACAGCATGCATGGCACATGCTTTTACTATTTATTTATTTATTTAATTATTGAGGCAGATGTGGGTAGATCATTGGTGAGTTCAAGACCAGAATGGTCTTCACAGAGAGCTCAAAGTCTGCCAGAGATACATAGTGGATCCTTCTCAAGTGAAACAAAACAATGGAAAAGAAACAAAAATACTTCTCATTTTAGTAAAATCAACATTGTATTGATTTCATCAGGGAAGACATGATAATGTCATAATATCTTTGACTTAACTTTTGTTTCTGCTTCTTATTTTTATGAACTAATATGTCTTGGCTTAAAACTTAAAATTCTGATATAGGAAATAATTTACATGTTAATGTTAGTACTTGGTGGTTGAGGGCAGTATTACGTATTTAAAAGTGAAATATTTCTTCTTGAATTCTTTCTGTCTTACTAAACATGTCAAAAAATTTGTACGTGTTTTGACACTGTGTGTTTCCAATTTAGCACAACACACAAGGAAGTGTGTGAAGGAGGAGGTGAAAGGAGACGGGTGTGATTCATGTGTAGACCGAAAAACAGGCCTGGCATCTACAGCACCCATACTAGTGTGGCAACTCGTCGTGTAGTTTTCCTTTCTTAAAATCCAAAATTTCGGTTTCTCTTGGATGTCTGCTTTGGAGTTGTGTCTATCAACAGGAACCCACAATAGCCCACAGAAACATCGAAATGCAAAAGAAGAGTGGCAGCTCCTCCTACCTCCATCTCCAGATCCCGATCCTGCATCTGGGAAGAAAAAAAAGAAAACAGTTCATACTCACTTGAAAAATATACCACACAGTTAGTTTTCAAGGTTAGGCTTCGTCCCTTTGTTGTCAGTCTTTTCAGCGTGAGACAGGGTCTTTGTAACCCAGGATGATTTACAGTTTGCTTCCCCCCGCCTTCCTCTCCTAAGTGTGGCAATCACCAGGCCTGCACCATTAGCTTGCTCCCTATCTTAATGCTAAAATGTCATTGATGTGAAAACTTGTAGCATTTCATCTGCTAACATACAGTTTTATCAATTTAACCTAATTTTTATTGACATAATATATAAGTAAGATTATTTTTCTTCTTAAATTTTATGAAACCTTGATCATACAGCTTTGGGGGTGGAGAAAGTCCTGCTTGAGCATGGGAAGTCCTCCCAGCTTTAATTTTGACCAGGCTGAATTTGGAGACTTTGACATGATGAAATGCTTCTGTCACTGCATTTTCAAAACTAAACAGTACATATGCTTCTGTTCTTGCATATTGCTTATAAGCAAAGGAAAAAAAGCATAAAGGGAACACTCTGTGGGGATGAGGGGCTGATCGATGCCACACTGGAGGGAGCACTCTGTGGGGATGAGGGGCTGGTCGATGCCACACTGCCTGAGGACTCTATCTCCAGGGCAGTCGTTGTTAAAATGAGTAGATGTGAGCTTAGCCTTCGTGTTTGCAATGGAGCAGACTCTGAGACACCTGCTTCTTCCTGCCCTCCTTTCCAAGTCACTACAAGTAGATAAAGGTGACTCTTTCTAAGAACACTAATTCCAAAAACTACCCAGTGCCCTGGTCTGGGTCAAACTTTTGAGTCTCTATCTGTTCCTAAATGTAGACATCCTTTCTCTGCTTATTTCTTTGCATTCAATAGCTATCTCACTGTGCTTTTCTACTGTCAATTCTAGGCAATAAGACAACACTGGTAGCCTCCTTCCGCCATGTTATTACTATTTTACATCAGAACTGTATCCAGGATTCAAGTCTTACATAAAAATCCTCCTCAAAGAGTTTTCCCTTGTAGTTGAGTTGAATTAACATAAACCATTTCTTCTTCTTGCTGGGCTCTTAGTGATTTTGTGGAGATACACTACATAGAGTGGCCAGAGGGATGAAAATCCACAGAGCCGACACTTGGGGGGAGAATGGGTCAGTCTATAAAACATGTCCTCCTTTGTGGCATTGACAGTGCTGTTGTGGAACACCAGTGGAACAGTAAGTCTTGGTGGCAACTCAGAGTAACAAATACTGTATTATACAAGAATTGAGGTTCTTTCATTAACTGCTATTATGACTGACCATATGACTTTGTGCCATACCCTTTACTTAAAGGCAAGCTAATTGATAGAAAAAATTTATTATAATATATATAGAGATATATTACTATATGTACATTAATATATATGGATATTCTTATGGACATGTGGTAAGAATAAATGTATATTCTTATATATTTATATATTATATATTAATATGTAAAATATTATTACATATAAATATATATTCAAATATACATTTCATGACATACATCTTTTTAAATATATTTCTTAACAAACACACAACCAACTTAGGGCTTAGTTTGACCTTTTAATAATGCCAAATTTTGAATGACTCAGTACATTCCTTTTTGCAACAGGAACATATTCTGCCAGTTAGAACACATTCATTAATTACAACACTGCTTCTTTGGGACAGAATAGTGACTGAATAGCCAACAGTTGCTAAGTTTCCTCTGAACACACTTTCATAGGTAAGATTTCAATTGGTTTTGAATTAATTTGAAAGCTTACATCACTGTTCCTTTTATTCAAAGGGACCAAATGGTGGCTGTCCTGAATTGGGACTATCACATTTTGTCCATATGTTTTCAGCAAATGAAGTCTATTTCTCATTCTGACTAACATCAGGAACTTCTATCAGGCAGGGCAGTTTGATGTTTGTGCCTCTAGTCTTGAGTATGACACACATGAAGAGAATGGTACCCATGCTCACAGGCTCTAGGTTGCTTAATGATAAGTAGAGTCCTAGGCAGCCTTCTGAAACATATTCCTTCTGTTTAATAAGTGAATAGTAGCTTACTTTAAATGTGTGAGCATGGTCTGAAGTACAATCATTAAAATGTTGAGAAAACATCTTGCCTATTGATCTTTAGACTTTTGCCATAATATATGTGTTTGGGAAAAATAGGAGTGTTTTGGATCTTATCTTAAACATATGTTTCTAAAACTTCAAGAGAGTTCATCCACATGATTAGTGATTGATTTGACCCAAATTAAACAGCTAGGGAAGAAAAGAGAGCTAGATGGGAAAATGGGCACTGTAGTCAACAGCTTCATTATGAAATACTTATGGGAAGCTTTAATGTTTTCTCAATTGTAGGGTGAGTCATCATGGCAAGCCAGAAATAAGTAGTCTAAGAAAGTTGCAGTGAGGCAGACACATCTTGGCAAGGAAGGGATACTATTTGACAAGAATCTGGGCTCTTCATCAACTCCATTCTTGCAAGGCAAGAAGTTAAGTTGACAGTGAGACTGGCTACAAGGAAGCCACATTCTGGATTAAAATTTCAATGTTCTCCGGCCACTTGTTCACAGAGAATATAACTTGCCACCTCCACTTACTGTCAAAAAGTATTACAAATAAATGGCAATGCTGGTTTACCATGGGTACGAACCCTGTAGTCAGGCTTGTAACACCCAGAGGAATTATCACTTCCAGGTGCTCTAAGATGCCCAAGATCATAGGATTGGAGGGAAGGAGGACATAATATCTGTCCCAACACCACCAGGCATAACTGGAACCAGCAGGATCCAGGAACACAGGAAACCCACCCGACTAGTGGCATGGGTACCTTCCAGTCTGGGCTGGTTTAACTTGGGCAAGAACTCTGTATCCTAGGATCCCAGAATCTTGGTCACACCAAGATCTCAGGGTCCCAGAGGCAGCTTGATACCCAGGAGCTCTGACATACCCAGGAACTCAGGATCACAGGATCCCAGAATCAAAGGACCACAGAGACATCTTGACTCTGAGGAGTTCTAACACAACCAGTATCATAGGATGGAAGGTTCCAGTTAGATATATCAAGGGCAGATAGTACTAGAAATAATCAGATGGCAGGAGGCAAGCCTAAGAACATAAGCAACAGAAACCAAGGTAACTTGGTATCATTAGAACCGAATTCTCCCACCATAGCAACTTGTGGATATACCAACACAACAGAAAAGCAAGATTCAGATCTAAAAATCACTGCTCATGGTAATGATTGAGGTTTTTAAGAAGGATATAAATAAATCCCTAAAGAACTACAGGAGAACACAGGTAAACAGATAGAAGCCCTTAAAGAGGAAACATAAAAGTCCCTTAAAAAATTACAGGAAAACACAATCAAACAGGCAATGGAAATGAACAAATCTATCCAAGGTCTAAAAACGGAAATAGAAACAATAAAGAGATCACTAAGGAAGAAAACCCTGGAGTTAGAACACTAAGGAAAAAGATCAGTAGTCATAGACAAAAGCATCATCAACAAAATACAAGAGATAGAACAGAGGATCTCAGGTGCAGAAGATACCACAGAAAATACTGACACAACAGACAAAGAAAATGCAAAAGGCTAAAAGCACCTAACCCAAAATATCCAGGAAATCCAGGATACAAGGAGAGGACCAAACCTTAGAATAATAGGTATAGAAGAGAGGGAAGATTTTCAACTTAAAGGGCCAGTAAGTATCTTCAACATAATTATAGAAGAAAACTTCCCTAACCTAAAGAAAGAGATGCCCATGAACATACAAGAAGTCTACAGAACTCCAAATAGACTGGACCAGTATAAAAATTCCTCCTGTCACATAATAGTCAAAACACCAAATGCACTAAAAGGAATATTAAAAGCAGTTAAGGGAAAAAGGTCAAGTAACATATAAAGGCAGACCTATCAGAATTACACCAAACTTCTCAACAGAAACTATGAAAGCTAGAAGATGCTAAGCAGATGTCATACAGACCCTAAGAGACCATAAATACTAGTCCAGGCTACTATTCCCAGCAAAACTATCAATTACCATAGATGGAGAAAACAAGATATTCCATGACAAAATCAAATTTACACAATATCTTTCCACAAATCCAACTCAACAAAGGATATTAGATGGAAATCGCCAACACAAGTAGGGAAACTACACCCTAGAAAAAGCGAGAAGGTTAAACAAGTCCAAAAGAAGATAGCCACACAAACATAATCCCACATAACAGGAAGGAAAAATAGCAGGAAGTAACAATCACTTTTCCTTAATATCTCTTAACATCAGTGGACTCAATTCCCCAGTAAAAAAGACATAGACTAACAGATGAGATACGTAAACAGGACCCAGCATTTTGCTGCATACAGAAAACACACTTCAGTGTCAAACACTGATACAACCTCAGAATAAAAGGTGGGAAAACAATTTTCCAAGCAAATGGTCCATAGAAAAAAGCTGGAGTAGCCATTCTAATATCGAATGAAATTGACATTCAACCTAAAGTTATCAAAAAAGATAAGAAAGGACACTTCATACTCATTAAAGGAAAAATGAACCAAGATGAACTCTCAATTCTGAACATCTATGCTCCAAATGCAAAGGCACCCACATTCATAAAAGAACTTTACTAAAGCTCAAAGCACACATCACACCCCACTCAATACTACTAGGAGACTTTAACACTGCACTCTCAGCAATGGACAGATCATGGAAACAGAAACTAAACAGAGACACAGTGAAACTAACAGAAGGTGTGAACCAAATGGATCTAACACATATTTATAGGTCATTTCATCCTAAAACAAAAGAATATACCTTCTTCTCAGCACCTCACTGTACCTTTTCCAAAACTGACCATATAACTGGTCACAAATCAGCCTCAACAGATGCAAGAAAAAAAGAATAATCTCATGTACCCTATCAAATCACCATGGACTAAGGCTGGTATTAAATTCCAACAAAAATAATGGAAAACACACATACACATGGAAGCTGAACAACACTCTACTAGTAATAACTTAGTCAAGGCAGAAATAAAAGAAATTAAAGACTTTTTAAATTTAATGAAAATGAAGACACATCATACCAACACAATGGAATGAAGACACAATGGAAGCAGTGGTAAGAAGACAACTCATACCTCTAAGTGCCTCCAAAAAGAAACTGGAGAGAGTTTATACCTGAAAGCTCTAGAACAAAAAGAAGCAACTATCCCCAAGAGGAATAGACAGCAGGAAATAATCATACTCAGGGCTGAAATCAACAAAATAGAAACAATAATAGCTATACAAAGAATCAACACAACCAACCAGGAGTTGGGTCTTTGAGAAAATCAACAAGATAGATAAACTCTTAGCCAACCAACCAGATAGCACAGAGACAGTATCAAAATCAACAAAATCAGAAATGAGAAAGGAGACATAACAAGAGAAACTGAGGAAATCCAATAAATCATCAGATCCTACTACAAAAGCTTATACTGAACAAAACTGGAAAATCTGGATGAAATGGGCAATTTTCGAGACAGATACTAAGAACCAAGATTGAATCAGGATCAGATAAATAATCTAAACACTCCCATAACACCCGAAGAAATAGAACTAGGCATTAATAGTCTCCCAAAGGGGGGAAAAAAAAAAGCTCAGAACCAGATGGTTTTAGTGGATAATTCTATCAGACTCTTCAAACTATTGCACAAAATAGAAACAGAAGGAACACTACCCAATTCGTTATATGAAGCCACAATTATGCTTATAACTAAACTGCACAAAGACCAAAGAAAGAAAGAAAACTAAAGACCAATTTCCCTTATGAACAAAATGCAAAAATACTCAATAAAATTCTTGCCAACTGAATCCAAGAACATCAAAAGGATCATTCACCACTGTCAAATAGGGTTCATCCCAGGGATGCAGGGATGTTTCAATATACTGAAATACATCAACTTAATCTAATACATAACAAACACAAAGAAAAAAAACACATGATCATTTCATAGATGCTGAAAAAGTATGTGACATAATTCAGCATCCCTTCATGTTAAAAGTCTTGGAAAGATCAGGAATTCAAGGCCCATACCTAAACATAGTAAAAGCAATATACAGCAAGCCAGTAGCTAACATCAAACTAAATGGAAAGAAACTTGAAGCAATCCCACTAAAATCAGGGACTAGATAAGGCTGCCCACTCTCTCCATATCTATTAAATATAGAACTTGAAATTCTAGTTAAAGCAATTAGACATCAAAAGGAGGTCAAAGGTATACAAATTGGAAAGGAAGAAGTCAAAATATTTTTTGCAGATGATATAATTGTATACTTAAGTGATCCCAAAAATTCCACCAGAGAACTCCTAAATCTGATAAACAACTTCAGCAAAGTGGCTGGATAGAAAATTAACTCAAACAAATTAGTGGCCCTCCTCTACTCAATGGATAAACAAGCTGAGAAAGAAATTAGGGAAATGACACCCTTCACAATAGTCACAAATAATATTACATACCTTGGGGTGACTCTAACCAAGCAAATGAAAGATCTGTATGATAAGAACGTCAAGTCTCTAAAGAAAGAAATCACAGAAGATCTCAGAAGATTAAAAGATCTCCCCTGCTTGTGGATTGGCAGGATCAATATAGTAAAAATGGCCATCTTACCAAAAGCAATCTACAGACTCAATGCAATCCCCACCAAAATGCTAAATCAAGTCTTCATAGAGCTAGAAAGAGCAATTAGCAAATTAATTTGGAATAACAAAAAACCCGGGATAGTGAAAACTATTCTCAGCAATAAAAGAAATTCAGGGTGAATCACCATCCCTGACCTCAAGCTGTATTACAGAGCAATAGTGATAACAACTCTATGGGATTGGTACAGAGAGAGGCAGGAAGATCAATGGAATAGAATTGAAGACCCAGAAATGAACCCACATACTTATGGTCACTTGATCTTTGACAAAGGAGTTAGAACCATCCAGTGGATAAAAGGTAGCCTTTTCAACTATTTCAACTGGTGGTCAGCATGTAGAAAAATGCAAATTGACCCAATCTTTTCTTCCTGTACAAAGCTCAAGTCCAAGTGGATCAAGGACCTCCACATAAAACCAGATACACTGATACTTATAGAGGAGAAAGTGGGGAAAAGCCTTCAACACATGGACACAGGGGAAAATTTCCTGAACAGAACACCAGTGGCCTATGCTCTAAGATCAAGAATTGATAAATGGGAACTCATAAAATTGCAAAGCTTCTGTAAGGCAAAGGACACTCTCAATAGGACAAAACAGCAACTATCAGATTGGGAAAAGATCTTTACCAATTGTACATATGATAGAGGGCTAATATCTAATATATACAAGGAACTCAAGTAGTTAGACTCCAGAGAATCAAATAACCCTATTATAAATGGGGTATAGAGCTAAACAAAGAATTTTCAACTGAGGAATATTCAAAGTCCATGTAGAACCTAGTGAAATGTCCAACACCCTTAATTATAAGGGAAATGCACATCAAAACAACCCTGAGATTCCACCTCATACCAGTTAGAATGGCTAAAATCAAAACTTAGATGATAGCAGATTCTCCGTCTGCCAAGGATGCGGAGAAAGGGGAACTCTTCTCCATTACTGGTGTGATTACAACCTGGCACAACCACTCTTGAAATCAGTTTGCTGGCCCCTCAGAAAATTGGACCTGAGGACCCAGCTATACCACTCCTGGGCTTATACCCACAAGATGCTCCAACATGTAATAAGGACACATGCTCCCCTATGTTCATAGTAGCCTTATTCATAATAGCCAGAAGATGGAAAGAACCCAGATGTCTTTCAACAGAGGAGTGGAAATGTGGTACACTTACTCAATGGAGTACTACTCAGCTATTATAAATGATGAGTTCATGAAATTTGTAGGCAAATGGATGTAACTAAAAAATATCATCCTGAGTGAGATAACCCAATTACAAAAGAACACACATAGTATGCACTCACCAATAAGTGAATATTATCCCAAAAGCTCAGATTACCCAAGATACAATTTACAGACCACATGAAGCTCAAGAAGGAGGAAGACCTTCTTGTGTGGTGCTTTGGTTCTCCTGAGAAGTGAAACAAAATACTCACAGGAGTAGATATGAAGATAAAGTGTAGAGCAGAAACTGAAGGAAAGGTCATCCAGAGACTGTCCCACATGGGGATTCATCCTATATACAGTTACCAAACCTGACACTATTGTGAATGCCAAGAAATGTTTGATGAAAGGAGCCTGATAGTCTGTCTCCTGAGAGGCCCTGCTAGAGTCTTGCAGGATCCTCAATGGAGGAGTTAGAGAAAGGACTGATATGTGAATTGAGTCTTGGGTATTCCAAGCTTCTGGGCTCATATTCACTTACCAGTGAGTGCATACCATGTGTGTTCTTTTGTGTTTGGGTTACCTCACTTAGGATGATATTTTCCAGTTCCAACCATTTGCTTAAGAATTTTATGAATTCATTGTTTTTAATAGCTGAATAGTATTCCATTGTGTAAATATACTACATCATCTAGAGACTACTCCACCTAGTGGTCCATCCCATATACAGTTACAAAACCCAGACACTATTACTGATGCCCACAAGCACTTGCTGACTGGAGCTGGATATAGCTATCATCTGGGAAGCTCTGCTAGTGTATGATGAATACAGAGGAGGACACTCTCAGCAAGCTATTGAACTGAGAACAGGATCCCCAATGGAGGAGCTAGAAAAAGGACCCAAGGAGCAGAAGGGGTTTACAGTGCCATAGGAGGAACAATGATATGAGCCACCCAGTACTCCCAGAGCTCCCAAGGACAAAAGCATCAACCAGAGAGTATACATGGTGTTACCCAAGGCTCCAGATGCATAGGCAGCAGAGGATGGCCTTGTTGGACATCAAAGGAAGGAGAGGCCCCTGGTCCTGGAAAGGCTCAATGTATCAGTGTAGGGGAATACCAGGACAGGGAAGTCAGAGGAGGTTGATTGGGGAAAGGGGGAGGGGAGATGGCTTATGGGACTTTCAGGGAAGAGGGGGACCAGGAAAGGGGAAATAATTTGAAATGTAAATAAAGAATATATCTAATGAAAAAGAAAGGAAAAAAAAGAGAGAAAGGACTGAAGGAGCTGAAGGGGTTTGCAACCTCATAGGAAGAACAATAACCAACCAGACCTCCCAGAGCTCCCAGGGACTAAGCCATCATCCAAGGAGTACACATGGCTCCAGATGCATATGTAGCAGAAGACAGCCTTGTTGGGAATCAATGGTAGGAGAGGTCCTTGGTCCTATGAGGGCTTGATAGATGTTCCCCAGAATAGGGGAATTCAGGGCTGGGAGGTGGGAGTGGGGTGGGTGGAAGAATACCCTCATAGAAGCAGGAGGAGGGAGGATGGTATAGGGAATCCAGGAGGGAGGATACTGGGAAGGGGGATAACATTTAAAATGTAAATAAACAAAACATCCAATAAAAAAAGAGAGGAAGAAAATAAATGGGAAAATTATGAAGAAAAGTGCGAACCTCAATTTATTTGCCATCAGGCCTGGTTAATCATTTGGTTTCTCCATCACTGCTCAGACCAAAACCCTTTTAGATTTACTAGTCAACAGAAGATGCATTCAGCTAAACTGGCTGACTAATTAAATCCTGTAGAAATCTAAGTATGCAAATGAGGTAAGGACAGCTTCTTCGATTGTGATTAAATTTTCTACTTGGCTAAGTATTTATTTTCATAGTAAAAGCAGCACACTGGGGACGAGCATGAATAGACTTGAATGAATCAGACTGTGTAGACTGACAGGAACTCAGAGATTGGGAGAAAAAAAATACCATTTTGGGCACCAGATGCCATTTGCCATAGGCATAGCTCCTGGTCTGGTTGTTAGGACTGTTTTCTACCTCGCTGGGTGATGTACAAGCTACTCAGCTGCCCTCCTGGGTCATCATCATAAACAAAGCTTTTTACTGCTCCCTGCAGTGTTCACTAAAACCCTCCTGAGGTCCAAAGGTCCCATGCATTTCTGTCCCATTAGTTCTACCGCAGTTCTTTAGCGTTGTGTCCTTTGGTATGGATGGGTGATTTATTTCCATAGTTTGTTTCTTAGGGATTTCTCCTATGCCCCAATCCCTACTCTGAGGCTGGCTTCCGGTCCTCTTCCTCCACTCTGACCTGCACACTTGCCTCCACTTTTACACACACATCTTACTCCATGCCAAGCAGCAATGACCAAATCTGCTTTGCCAGATCTGTGCTGGCCACGGGCACTGTGACTTGCTACCCTGACCATGATCCAGACCATTAGCTTGCAAGGGCAAAGAATCATTCAGAAAAGACCCCTTAACAGCCAGCACAAAATCAAAAGACTGTATCACTGTAGCTGAGATATGTTCCTGGTTCATAGTCCTCTGCTCCCTCTGGAAACTGTGGTCATGAGCAGGAGACCTTCAAAGATCAGTCACCCCTAACTGTAAGAAGGCTGAAGACAGTCTTCCAAGGAACCTAAGGCTTTGTTCTTACTCACTGTATATACCCTACCCCAACAAACAACACATACTTCCCACGTTACACCCTAAAATAGAAAAAAACATGTTATCCCAGAGGGACTTTCACAGAAGATTCCCTAATACTATTTTGTTATTTTTGAAAGAAGTTTCCCTATTGTATTATCATTTTTCCTAAACTATGACCTTCCAGGGAGTTTTTTTAAAGTAACTATTGTGATGCTGATGTGTTACTGTTTATTTAGGGCAGGTGCATAAGATGCCTATGGTCCAAGCTGCACTTGGTTCCATTCTGAAGCATTGCCTTCGTAAGCAGGCTTTGCCTAACTGCTTTTTCTTTTTATCTGTTGTTGCTTTATTTCTCTACCTGTAAGTTTCTGGGTTGTAACACACACACACACACACACACACACACACACACACACACACATGAGAGAGAGACAGAGAGAGACAGAGAGACAGAGGGACAGGGAGAGGGAGAGGTACAGAGAGAGGGG
Organism: Apodemus agrarius; assembly: GCA_964023405.1. Taxonomy (NCBI): domain Eukaryota; kingdom Metazoa; phylum Chordata; class Mammalia; order Rodentia; family Muridae; genus Apodemus; species Apodemus agrarius. The sequence continues at coordinate 49,874,877 of OZ030014.1, forward strand.
GGAGGGGAAGGGGGAGGGAAAGGAGGAGGGAGAGGGCGAGGGAATAAAATGCAAGAAAAAACAATCAAACAGCAAAATTAAAAAAATAACCCTGAAAAGCTAAGATGGTATACTTCCTTCCCTCCCTCCCTTTTTCCTTCCTTCCTTCCTCCCTCCCTTCTTACCTCCCTCCTTCCTTCCTGCCTTCCTTCCTTCCTTCCTCCCTTCCTTCCATCATTCTTAGAACAACACAAATAAAGAGTGCTGTAGAATCTGAGTTTAACTGTGTCAGAAAGACAGATGTTAGTGTAAATTATTCACACTGCCAATGCATTCTTCAGTATGATCTGCTAAGTGGTAACCAGCACATTTTACAGTTAAAATTTAACTTTAGTGCCTCCACAAAAATACTTGTTAACTTCAGAACTCCAACCTGCAAAGGTGCACTCTAGAAGATAGCAGCACTATTTCTCAAAGGAACAACCGATTGAACAAACAGAAACTTCATCTATGAATTTGATATCAACGTGGGTACTCAAGTCAGATTTCTATTTTATTCAACTGTCTGCACTTCAGTAAAAAAGCACGTTTTTAAAGATACCAGTTGTGAATTGATGCATTTCCTCTTTTACAGATGTATTTGAAATTAAAAATAAATCTCAATGCATAAAAGTGATGTGCAAAAGAATACATGGAATCCCAAGTTAAAGCACTGGAAGGTGGTGGTTGTGGTTGTTGTTTTGTTTTGTTTCTTTGAGCCAATAGATACAAGAAGCCATTGCATTCACAGTCCATTTCAGGAACACTCGGGCATACCTGTAGCACAGGATCCTTCTGAGACCACAAGTATCTCACTCTGCTGTTTGCAGGCAGCTTGCCTCAGGTAGCATTCATTCTGGTAGCTCTCTCCATTGGAGCCACACACAGGCACGTAGTCACTGTTACACTGAGGAGCAAAGAATAAACAAACACACAGACAAAAAAAACTAGAGTTGTTATTGGATTCAGCATTCCTCGAACCTCCTAACCTCAAGTAACTATTTCGAAAACAAACCACATCTTTTGGTTCTCGGGGCTCTCAAGTTGTTGGCTTGTAAGTGCCTGTCATTCAAAGATTTGCAAAGTCAAAGTCTGTGTCAAGTGGGCCAATTGCTCCTGTGATGTAGGCAGAGGCAACACAAGTATCTAAAGTAGGTGATTCCAAGAAAGTGACTGAGCCATTAGCACACAGAAGATGTGACAACAAACTTACTGCGACTATTTGCTTTCCTGAGGTAGCCTTGCTAACTTCTTAGGGTGGAAATAAACAGCTCAGCCATGTCAGGTTATTAAAATCAAGGCTGAAGATATCTTTGTTGGCAGCAGAAATATTTGGCTGAAATTTCAACATAATAATAACAAAATAAAAGATCCAATTACTCCTTGGTTTATTTTTCTACTGAATTTTAATCTTGATAAATTAAGGAATATTTACATAAGATGGGATTTTCTTACTACTTTTTATCATTAAATCTTTGGATATTGATAAAGACAAAGTATTAGAAGAAAGACTTTGAAATGCAGAAGGAATTTTTTTTCACTAGAGACAAACTTTATATTAAATTTTGTTGGCTATTCCAAACTATCAAGATTCTTACATGTTTGAGAAAGAGAAATGCTCATTTTTAAGGAAGCCTCATTACCAAAAACTACATATTTTTACAATGGAAATTAGACAACCTACTGGGTACAGCTATCATATTATAATCACACTCTTAGGCATTAGAGATACTTGGCTGTGTCCTATACCTGCTAATTACACCAGGATGTGATTATCTGCTGATTACTACTACTGATGCACTTCATTGTTTAATTATAACAAATGAAATGATCAAGATGATTATTTATCAAGGCTTGCCTATGCCAGAAACACAATAAGGAAAACCATGCATGCAGATACATGTGAAAATGCTTTTCTGTTTACTACTGTTAATTAAAATGTTTGAACTTTTGACGTGCTAGAAATTTACAATTCATATAAAATAAATCAGCAACCTACCCAGGTAGTAAGAAAATTTTAATATTCATGCCTATATTTTTAAGTCTATCACATGTAAATTTTAACTCAAGGATTTATGCCAAAGAACAAAAAAATAAAACTGGCATAAAGTAAGAATTTAATTGACAAAAGCTTGAGACATTTTTTTCATGCAGTAATTTCTTACATTATCTGTGCCCTTTTATTCACAATAGCCTTTTTAATCCACTTTCTCATTTTTACATAAGAGTTTAGTCATCCTGAAAACGTATTCATTTATGTACTTATTTTGTGTATGTGTGCATTTGTGCATGTGCTTGCTGACTCATGCATGGGTTTGTGCCTGTGTGTAGAGGTCAGTGGTTGACATCAGGTGTCTTTCTCAATTCAATCACTTCTTCATCTTTGTTTGAGTCAAGGTCTCCCCCACCCCACCCCCCGAGTTTGGAGTTCGCAGATTCAAACAAGCTGCCTGTCTAGAAAGCTACTTCGACCATCCTGTGCCTGCCTCTCCATGCTGTGATCATGGATGGCCATTGTCACGCCCATACTTTTACATAGGAAATGTGGATTAAACTCATGTCTTCATGGTTGCACAGTAAATACTTTATTTTCTAAACCATTTCCCAGTTCTCCACCCAGACAATTTACATGTATTACAAATCAGTGCTTTCTAAATGAAAGGCACATGAGTCTTGTCTTTGTTCTTTCAGTGAATAATTTGAATATTAAATTTTGCTAATTGACATTTTTCAAACATAAAATCCAAAATTTATGAGATTCATATCATGGTTACAATTGCTAACAGCATGATTTACTACATATTTTAGAAATCTTCATCTTTATTTCTATAATTAATAATTAGATATTCTGGATACCTGGTATTCATTTAATAATTCTACTCCATAGGTATGCTTTTGGTTCATAGACTTGGTATACTTATATAGCTACATATGAAATTAATTTGATTCTGATTTTTTTCCTATGTTATCATACATTTTTTTTATTTTCTATATTCTATGTTTACATTCCAAAGGCTTTCCCCCTTCCCAGTTCCCACCCACCATACTTCCCATAGTTCCTCTCCCCCCCAACTATTCCCCAATCATTCCCCCTCCCCCCTCAGTTTCTTTACTAAACTGGATGCAATCTTTACAGGCCCAGGGTCCTCTCCTTTCTTCTTCTTGGGAATCATTTGACTTGCTATTTGTGTCATGAGTATTTAGGGCTTCTGGCCTCATTAATATCCACTTATCAGTGATTGCATTTCATGTGCATTCTTTTGTGATTGGGTTAATTCACTCAGGATGATATTTTCCAGGTCTAACCATTTACCTGATTCTGATTTTTGATAATCTATTGCTACTTTTTAACTAAATATGCAATCCTCTCATGATAGGGGACACTTATGGTTGAACATCTTGATGAGCTTTTTATACATATACACATTTTTTAAATTATATTTGATTAGTGATAGCTATGAGACAGAGTATGACCAGTGCTAGTCAGGGCAAAGACAACATAAAAATGACAGTAACATTTTGAATATTCCAATGAGAAGTGTTAGAGGATGAAAGAACAAATAAGAGTGGTGCGAATTTCATATTCATGGCCAGGAAGACAAATGGATGGTCATGTACTAGATACATGTGCAGTGTTCAGGACCCGAGACAGGAGAATGGACTTTGGCGGTTCACCAAGCTACGGTATCATCTGAAGATTGGAGGAGAGAAGAGGAAGAAGGAAAGAGCTGGTAACAAAAGACAATAGACTGGCTTACTTTCTCTTTAGACACATGACAACTAAAATTGATGTGGATGACTGCTTTGTTAGCCTCCCATGGTTAGGTCTGACAATCTTGCCTCTGGTTTTCTTGTAATAACTGTTTAACAACATTTGGTATATAGGTTATTTGTGTTCACATTTTCTTCTGCGTAACTTTGATTTTTTTCCCCTCTTCTTTCTCATATGCTTTAGAAGGTTAGTCAAATAAAGGGCTAGTGGTTGGGGCAGGGAGTTTGCAGATTATTGTCTTCGTCAGGTTCTATGACACGGTTCTGATATGCATCTTAAAATAGTGAATAAACTGATGAAGTGCTCATGTCACTTCTGGGGGATGCATGCAGGAAGCCAAATGTGAACAGTGCTTAAAACAGGGCTGCCAAGTTCCGTGCAGAAGCCAAAAGGGGGATTTGTGAGAGCTGAGAAGAGCTTAGCTGCAGATTATCACCACAATGTTTTTGGCCCTTAGTACCATGACTTGCACTCATTAAAATGGAAACCACAAGAGGACAGGGAAACTCTTAGTCACTAACGCTCAAGGGTGGATGTCTAGTTCTGTTTTTCTTCTGTCTCTCACTGTCTTTATATAGGGGTTGACATGTTACTCAGTAGTTAAACATTTGTAAGTTTCTGAAGCGGTGAATTGAGATACATGGAGAATTAACACAAGCTATAAGAACACCAGTTTCATTGTAAACATCACCTATTAAATGGAAATTAACTGATATTCATGGCTTATTTTTACTAGCAGAACTACCGCCTAGCATTCACAGCAAAGTACCATGTTTTTAGAATTAAAAAACAATGAAGCTGTGGGGACCTCTGTGTGAGAATTGGAAACTAAACTGCAGCACTGAAATATGCTGAGTTCTTGAAAATGGTTGTGAGGCAGTCGTGACATTCTTCGTGGTCTGAATAAGGGGAAAATAGATGTTTAGTCACGAACTAAAGACTACAAAGTTATCTGGTTAACAAAAATAAAAATAAGCCATGGTTATGTTTAAATCTGTAAGTGCATGTGTTCTATAAACTTATAAGAATTTGTGATTCCATTTTCCTTGTTTTTTAAAATCTGAAGTTTACTTTCCAAATATGTGATTTCAATAAAATGACTTTGTCCCCAAGGATCCACTTTGCTTAAGACACTCAGAAACTACCTTAATGGATTCAACAACTTTGCCAGAGAATAAAAAAGATGAAAAATTTATCATGTGATTAAATGCTTGTTTGGTTAATATGGATTTTAAAGCTGAAAATTCAGCATCTCAAAGCTATATGTGACTTAAGTTTTATCTATCGCCAGCACCTTCCCCAGAGTCTGGCATGGAGAAGGTTCTCAACAGATGTTAAGTGAATTCTGTTAAATTCTGTTGTCAAAGGCTGAGGAAGAATAGCTTAAGATATAAAATAGTATTTTTTCAAAGAATAAAATGTTTAAAAATCTGTATGTGTTGCTGTTTGCCCATTCCAAAAGTAACTTTTATTTCTTTAGAACTACATCTTGCATGGGTTATGTTGGAGTTTTTTTAAATGGGCAGGTTTTGACTGTGGTGGATGTGAGTATACCTCTCCACGTTAGACCATTAAAGGACATGGGCTTTCCTTGGCTTCTCCCCTCTTTCTGGATGCTTGCCCTTGAAGCCTAGCTATGGTAAAGCCCAAAGAACAAGGTAGCCCATGCAAAGATTCAGAGGTGGAGAGGAAGCGAGCTGCACAGGCAGTGGTCAGACATGAAGCAGAGCCCTGAACTAGCATGTGTTGAGATGCCTCCCCTCAGCCATGACAACAGAGAGTGAAGAAAACCGGTTCCGATAACTAATCAAAACTGCACATCTATGAATAAAATAAGCATTCGTGAAGATCTTAAGTTCTGGGGGAATTTTGAGCAGCAGTAACTGAACATTTTCAGATATGAAACATAGCTTATTAAATGCAAATATTTAATATCTAAATTGAAACATTCTTGATAAAGCATAAGGCTACCTCATATATTAAGCTTACAAATTATCATTGATCATTGTGGGGCCAGTACGAAGAACAACCATCTCTCTCCATCTCCTTCCTCCCTTTCACCTTTCTGTTGCTCTTCGTTTGTTTATTCATCCACTTCTCTTCTATTCACTCTCTCGGTTTTCCTTCACAATTGATTTATCAGGTTGACTAGTGTATCTTTTGGTTTTATGTAGGAAGAGAGGATGCCTGAGATTGTATCTCATTGTGAACTTTTATTTTATTATCTAAGAATTATTTGTATAGATTTACTACCCCTTATCCAACGTGTTTAGAGGCACAATATTTGAGATCTTGCCATTTGTGGAATAACAGAATAGACTTCACCTTTTGAGCATCTATACAGAATACTCCCAGTCAGAAACACTTAAAAAGTTCAAAACGTTTTAAAAATCATGATGGATTTCAGACTATTTCAGAATCTGGATTTCTGTGTTATAGATGTTTCACTTGTATTGTTTTGATTATTGATTATTGTCTATAATAAACTGACATTTGCTGTTGTCTTATTGGAATTTTCATTTCAATACTTAGAAATATTAAAAAATTATAATTGATACACTTACATATACATATATCATTTGGTTTACTGTGTTTTATACTCTAGAGTTATGACTTACCTAACTGGAAACTATATTAATGGTCATAAATTTCCTCATCTTATAAACAATGTAAAGGAGCTGGGAATGCATCTTAATGGTGGGACACTTGCCTAGCACATGCAAGGTCCTGGGTTACGTCACCAACAATGCTGAAGAAGTAAGAAGAGAGGGAAAAACGAAGCAAGGTTGGGCAAAAGGTAAAAATAGTGACCCAGCTCAACAAAATTATCTAACTTAGTTACAGGAATGGGATGAGTTTTAAAGGGTAGAAATTAGTGCATTTTAAAGTATCTAAGGGAAGTCAGGTTCATATAAGCTCAGATTCATGTAAGTGCTTTAGTAATAATGCATAGTGTGATGTATTATAAGTTCTGCACAATATGCACATTTATGTTTGAAATTTATCTCACGTCCATAAAGACTAATGTACATCCCATTTTAAATGTAATAACTTATGCTCATATCTGAAAATGCACAAGAAACAGAAATTTAAGATACTACATAGAAGAGATTTTCAGATGTCTTCATTTTTATCATATAGAAGAAGAGAAAACATTAAAAAATAGAAAAAAAACACTCACAAAACAACAACATGAAAGCCCTGAAGACTGGGGAGAAACTAGTTCAAGGAGCCCCTAGCTTAATACAGTTTATCTCATGCAAGTTGTACAATTTTATTTAACTATCACCTTGATTTAGACATTCAATAATTATGATACATATACAAAGTCTAAATTTACTACCAGAAAGATGTTTTATGCCCTTAAAATACTCACTATTGTAAAACACATTTAATAACCATATAATCCATTAGAAATAAGGAAATACATTTATATTTCCTATTCAAATTTTCATTTATTATTCCCAATGTACTCCACAATCACTTAATAATACTGGCTGACCAATGTATGAAAAGCAGAAATATCTTGACCGATAAAATTCTCTGTGGCAGCTAAAAATCAAACACAGTTCCTTTAATAAGAAAATGATATGCATTTATTTTGCACATTTACCCATTTAGAATTATACCAGTTCCTTTTATTTCTCTCCGGTGAAGTATCAGAAACACAATCATCTCATTTGAGAAATGATCTTTGTGAACCATTTTATGCTACTTACAAGTTTACTTATTCTAACTATCCCTGGCTACAAAAGTAAGAGAAATTCATGGGATCACAAATTAAAAAAAAAAAAAAATTCCATGAGTGTGATTTCTCCAATTGGTTGTCCATCCTCTTTGGTTATCATTCGTAAAAATTATAAACTGGGAATTCTCCTGCTCCATCTCCCTCATGTAGGTCTTCACTCACTGTGGTGGAGACCGTGAAAGTAGATGTCGCATGCATGTGATCTGCACGCATGCATCTCTAAAGCCATGGCAATGTCTTGGGCCACTTTAAGCTACCAATAAGCTTGCCTTGTTTCTCAAAAAGGTGGAAAAAGCGCCCAAGGAACTTTTATCTTCTCTAAAAGTATCTCGATCCATATTTAAAGGTGAATTTTCCAATCTTTCTTATCTACCTCACCAAACAAGATGTTGGGTTAAGTCCTCCGTATTCACTATTAAGCCGATATTCAATGTGGTGCATTAAATCAGATAATTAAATATGACATTGTGTTTCTATTTTTTCAGTAGCTCTCATTTTTTTCTTATAATTTTAGAAAGTGTTCCTGATCTTGCTCATAGTTTTATTTATATGTGTATTTCTTGTCTCAGTTTAAGTTAAATGTCAATGTTTGTTTTTAAATGTAATTCAATAATAATCAAGTGTGAGTATAAGGTACTAGTTCAATAGTCAAGTTATTTGATGCTATATATTATTATATGAATATTTTGAAAAGAAGCAGACTCCAATAATTTTCATAGTGGGGATTGGGATAAATAATGATTGTAATAACAACAAATGGCAGCATCACTTTAAATTAATTTTAAACTTTGATGATAACTTCTTTGTAAAAATATACTTTTCTATCTAACTGTTGAAAACATGATGCATGACAATGTGTGCCATTCTCCTGCTTAGGAATCAACATGGGGCTCTATGTGCTCATATCAATCCCTAAAAGGCTGTAGTTGTTTAATGAGCCAGTCTCAAAATCTTTAATGTATACAAGGTTCATGACTTCTAAACTGGCACAGTAGTTTAGGAGTGACCTTAATAGAAGTTAACATAAAATTGCATCATACTGACAGGATAAGGAAACCAAAGCCCATTAAAACAAACAACAATATAACAACAACAACAACAACAACAACAGTAATCCCAACCTGTGAAGAACAAAAGTACAAATCCACACCTGTTATGCTATGACTACGTTGACAATTATCCTCAGTCAATTGACCTATAAAATGCACACACCAGTGGCTCAGGAAGGCATACTTTCCATCCATATCTAAAAAGTAGAAACTGAAGCTTGTCAGAGGGCATTTTTGACTAGGTCATGCACAGGTCTCTAAAAGGCATATGCCCTCTTGACATGGGCGTGCCCTCTTGGTAGTACTTTCCTTTGACGCCAGCCTCCCTTTGAGTCTGTGCAGTTATACATTTCCAAATGATGGGCTATACAAGAAGCCCACTGCCTTGCAGCCTCTTAAATGAACTGAAGATGCAAATATCAGTCATCTTACCTTGAACTGACAGACGCAAGTCACAGTGTCTCCGATCCTTAAACATTCCCCGTCAAATTTACAGGTGTTGGTGTCGCACAGGAAGAGATCATTTTCTCTGTCATCATAACCTCAAGTTTAAAAAGAATGCTCCAGTCACCTTAAGATGTTATAATTCTTAAACAGAATTCTAGTGTGTAGCATGAACAGAATTTTCCTAAAATTAAATTCCAACAGCCACAAGTTTGCCTTCTCCTAATAACCTCAAAATTTAATGAAGCCATCAATAATAGTTGATACTTTTTTTAACTGTTTTCTAGTAAATTCTCCCTCAGTATCATCTTTTGACCATGCTCTCTTAAATTTAGCTATCACTGTGAATGGAAGTCTGATATTTGCTTCCCTGCTTTCTTTTTAATTTTTTTTCCTCACTAAGTAGGGCACATCAGTGACCCAAACTCAACATTTAGGAAAAGATTTGGTGATGATTTGTGGATGCCATTAATTGTTCTTTGCTTTAAGATCTGAAATGACCCTTACTTACAGTTTTTCCAGACAAAGAGGAAGCAAAGCCTCAATAATAAAGATAAACAGACTTGGTGTTTTCTGTGAAGGTCTTTCTGACTTAAAGGAAGATTAATCACCTTCAAGTTAAGAGGGATGGGAGGGGGGCTGCCAAGTTCTTCATAACCTTCCTAGAAATACAGTTTTTCCTTTTTCAGTTTGTACACACAGCTTTGGGACATCTGGCTCACACAATGCATCTCCTCAGTGCCAAAGTCATAGTTAAGCTAGTTATTCCTAATACCATTATCAGTCAAGAATGAAACAAACTAGTCATGTTGAACTATGAATATATCAACATTAGCTATGATGAAAATTTAAGGATGCTATGTTCCCAAGTGGAATTTATTCTTTTAAAAATAGCATACATGAATGCAGGAACCAAGAATAAGTTAGAGACATGTTGTGTTTCATAAAATGCCAAATTTAGATATTACCAAAAGCAGAACCAAGTCAGTCTACTGACCCAGATCTAGTACAACTGCACATTTCAACTTGTCTTAACAAAGGTCAAACTGGAGTGGTACACACTAATTAATTGTCTCTTAGGATTTATATTAGTCATCCTGTAGACCTGTACCTGCCTCCACCTATAAGTTATACTTAATAATCACATCCTCTCAAAAGTTACAGGTACTTCCTTTCACTCACACATCTCCAAAGTCTGTCTTATTCAAAGACGGACTTAATTGTGAGAGGATTTTATTTACATAAATGAAATGTCATAAACACACTTGCTAAAATGAGACTAGACTAGACCACGGGGACAATGCCCATGCACGCTTATAGATTTTAAAATGCCAAAGAAATTACACTACGATTTTTCAGGTATACGAGTGTCTCTGATACTGAAATGTAAAATTAGCCAGAAGGAGTGCAGTAACTTCGATCTTTGGGCCTCTTTCAATTAGAGGCTTCTGTAGCCTGCAGCTGTCAAGCTTTAGTATTCTGATGGAGACTGAATGAGCAAGAGGACTGCCTGACAATGAAACCCAGTGCAGAAGTGAAGGGGTTGGAACCCTCCGTGGTCGGGTCGCTGTGTTCTCAGAAGAGAGTCAATCAGGCCCGGGGCATGCCCATTCCGGTGTGGGGGCGGGGATCTGTGATTGCTTCTTTTCTCAACTTCTCCACATAGGTACCTGGGGAAGCTTGGATGGGCATCTTTTGGCTACAAAATCAACCTCTTTCAAAATCAATGGCGTTTGCAGCCAAAGAAAAGGAGAGGGGGTGGGGGTGGGGGGTGTAAGGAAAAAAGAAAGGGAGGGAGAGAGGGAGAGGGCGCACTAGAGAGAGCAAGAGAGTGCTAAGGAGGTATAGACAGCAAGCTAGAAGAGGAGGAGGAGGAGGAAAGGAGAGAGAGAGAGAGAGAGAGAGAGAGAGAGAGAGAGAGAGAGAGAGAGACTGACTAACTGACTTGGTCCCTGGAAACTTGCCTCCTTAGAATTATCTGTGACCCAGTGCTGACTAGAAACCCCTGCATTCAGAAGCATTTTCGGCAGGAATTAACAGTTTCCCTGCAGTCATCATTTGATTTATTGCTTTCTTGATTGTTCTTTCTCATAAAGTTATTTCTCGCACATCCAGGCTAGACTTTTTTTTTTTTTAAACGATGGGAAATATTCTGCGTTAGTGTTTCCCCCAGGACAGAGAACCTAGAAAACTATGTCTGTAGTATTTCTCTAAATCCTCCCATTTGAAAGGGGCAAACATCTAAGATTCCCCACACCTGTACTTTGTTCCTACCCCAGCACGCCCAGCCTTAGCTGAAGCAGTTCTCAATGTTTCTCAGGATTGAGGTGGGGAGTCCTGGGTTTCAGGCAGTGGCTGGGCAGACGCATTAAGAGTGGACAGGTCTGTGCGGGTTCCGCGCTTCAAGTGGTGAAGGAGTAGCGGGGCTGAGGGGTCTGGACTTACCGGAGCAGTTCCAGCCGGTGGGCGTTTGGCAGTCACTTAAGGAGGTAGGGAAAGCAGCGAGTTTTACCGGGCGGGCTATGATAAGCAGCGTCACGGGCAGCAGCAGCAGCCAGCAGAAGCCCTCGCAAAGTGTCCAGCTGCTGCACTGCCGCGGGGACTCCCACAGCACCATGACTACTTCGCGCAACTCTGCAGCAACCAGCGGCTTCTGAAGAACACGGGATCGAGGGGGCCACGCAGCGGGCTACTGAGCATCCCGCGGACCGCGGCAGAAGAGGAGGGGGCGGCGGCAGGGATAGCCGGCGATGAGGCTGCGGCCAGAGGAGAGCATGATCTCCGGAGTTTCAGCAACATCCAGTGATCGGGCTCAGCCTGCGGAGCGAGAGGATAGTCCGCTGAGAAGCTGCGCCCCACAAGCAGGGAGCTGCTGCCATCAGGGACAGGGTCGGGCCAGAGGAAGAGCAGGAGACAGATACCAGGGTGCGGAGAGGAGGCGGCCAACCGGCCGGAGAGAGGAGAGCGACCAGACTGGGTGGAGGGACAGTCACAGCGCCCCGCAGCCCAGCCGCCGCCTCTCGCGCTCTGCCGCCCGCATCCCTCTGGCGTTTGGGAAGCAGCAGGTCCTTAGCCCGCCCGGGGTCACGTGGGAAGCGGCAGTCGGACTCTGATTGGCGGAGCGGGATGCAGGTCCCGGGAGGGAGGGGTCGGTGAGGAGGTGCAAGGAGGAGGCGGCCACTGATGCCACAGATGGGCTAGTTCTCTAGGCTCTAACCCGAGCGGGGCTAAGGCGGAATGGCTCCTGGGAGAAGCTCGGGCTTCGGGTCGACTACTCCCACGCTTTTTCATCCCACTTGCCTGGCTGCTGTGCTCCAGGACGCCCCCTACTGTGTTACGAGGTCCGGGCTTGCTCCTCTCTTCCGTGCGTGACCCACGGGCTGCCAGCAACCCGCAGCGGCTGGGTGGCCTTGTCTTCCAGCTGGATGTGGTGGGGGGGGGCGGAGTAGGTGGAGGACCCGCAGCCACAGGGCAATAGGGGAAGCGGGTAGGGAGCAGAGGGCGTCCCGCCGGCGCCGCCGGGCCGGGAAAGGGATCCAGGCTGGGCATGTCCTGGTAGCTTAAAGAAGCATTAGGATGCTTCTCTAGGCGGTGGCAGAGAAAAGAGGGCGAGAGGCGGCAGTGCAGCAGCAGCAGCAGCAGCAGCAGCAGCAGCAGCAGCAGCAGCAGCAGCAGCAGCAGCAGCAGCAGCAGCAGCAGCTAGCTTCCCGAGCAAACCCGACGGTGCTCGCCAGGCTGGGGCAGCCAGTTTCGCCGGCTCGCCCCAGTCTCGCCGCCGTGCCTCCTATCCCTTCCAGGCTCTCTGGAGCTCAGCCCTGCTAGATTTGATTCCCTTTCCCTAGAGCTCTTTGGTAAGGTACGGACCGGAACCTATTTGTGTGTCTGTCTAAAAGGTTCAACCAAATGTGGTTGGAAGGTCATTTTTGGTCGGGACCGGAGGCCGATGGAGCAGCGAGAGGCTTCCCTGCATCCAAGCTGAGAATGGGTTACAGGGAGAATCCACAGCGAAGCAGCATCCCGGAGGAGAGGACTTGCTTGGAGTGCTCGGGCGGTAGACCCGGGCGCTTTTACGCAGCGCCTGTGGCTCACCAGCTACCTGGGAGAGGCAAGGGAGTCTAGCCCGGCAGGAGTCACTGCCTCCGCTTGGCTCTCCTTCGCCCCAGCACTCGGGGAAACAGCAGAGCAGTACCCGCCTTCCTTCTGCTGCACTCTAAGCAGTTAGACACACTCTTTAGCTTAATGGCATGTTAGTTCTCAGGGCCCAGAGCTTTCTGGGACAAGGATGGGGAGAAGAGTCTGTCTTCCGTGACTTAGGTCACTACTGCAGTCACAGGGTTCTTGGTGCTTTGCACCAAAGAGGTTTCCTTTTCGCGTTTGTGACTGTTCAGTTATTTAGGGTATTTTTTCATTCACATTATACATATATACTCCTGCTCTATTTCTCGCTCCCTTCTTCCCCCTCTCTCCTCCCTTTCTTTCAAAAGCTTTTCCTTTTCTCTTTCTTTAAATTTCCTTGTATCGCCCTCCCATAACCTCCTGAATCTTGACTAAGAGCATTGTTTGATAGCATCTAACAAGCAATTAGCGGGCTTTAGCAATCACTTAAAAGAGGTACCAATAGACTTTGAAAGGGGGTCTGTCTATCTGTCCTCCGCAGATACCACCAGAAAACAAACTGTGCCAAAGCCGGCTCTTTAAGTACTGTAACCTCCAACCTCTTCCCACTCCCTTGCTTTTTAACTTCGCCTTTGTGAGACATGATCCCGCAGCACCTCTGAGCCTCAAAGCCACCTCACGCTTTCTTCCACTATGTGAAACCTTTCCCTTTATCTCACATCCCGCCTCCCTCCCAAGACTACCTTTCCCCTCCCCCCTCCCGCCCACCTCAAAAGATTTCTGAATCTTGGTGTCTCTTGCCCCTGGCAATAAGCAGCTGTGGATCTCAGCGTTCCAGTCAATGGCATCTCTCACCAGCGAAGACTCCATTAACACCGATCAATTTGACCAGACGTTGGAGGCATCAGAAAAATCGGCTTTTAGATGGAGCAACTGAATTGTTGAAGGTAAAGGAATGCCCAGAAGATGGAGCTGCCAAAGATATAGCAAAAACAAAGAAACAGAGATGCCTTTCAGCGGAGTCTGCGACATACATTCAAGCTTAATGCGGATCTAGCCGCAGCAACCACACAGTACGGAGCTAGGATTTGGAAATTTCCACTCGAAGGCGTGGATCAGCGATCAGCAACTAATCAGGCTTTTGAACACAAGCCCCTCTGCAATTTAGGCAAACAAAGTCCCTCAGACAATGCGTTTTTGCAGCGATTTATGATCATAAACCAGCACTAGGGTTTGCAGGGTTTGACTATAACCTAGAATTATACGGACGCTCTTAGCAAAGAAAATTGTTATTGAATTCTCGGCTTAGTAAAATGTTGGCGTGCTTTGTAAGAATTTGTATTCTTCAGACACTTTGCCCAGAGTAACTTAAACTGCCAAAGGAGTTAATGGCTGGCCGTGCCTGGGTAACAAACGTGGTTGCCTGCACTGAGGTTCTTTAAATTATTGAGAAGTTGGAACCAAAGCCTTTCCGTTGGAGATGCTGTGATTCTGTCCCACTCGTGATACATTTAGCATTACAGTGCCACCAAGGAAAGGAATTTTGCAACTGGCAGGCACCACCAAGTGGCAGAAGAACATCATTTACTGAAGGGAACACTGCATTGTTCAATATGTAAATAAAAATGTACATATTATTTAGTTCTTCATTAGGAACTGAGGAAATAGACGTGCACTGACGTTTGCTTAGAATAAAGTTGTACTAGCTCTTCCACTCTTTCCCAGCAGGCTAAGATCAGTTTCCTTAATACACTTAACTTTTAAATAAGCCTGGGAATTGAGCCTCATATTATCTATTATATGATTAGGAGTAAGTTCATTGAACCTATACCATGGGTGTTCAAAGTTCCTATTTAAATTAGTGCAGAATACTAGCTTTCAATATTCCACTACTTCAGTTGTGGAATAAATAGTCTAGGACAGAGAGAGGTTGTCATATCTTAAAGAAATTGCAGAACATTTTTTATTTTGCTTTTGCATAAAACTGTGTTTAAAATGTAATAACGTTGTTTTGTTGTCAGCTTCATGAATGTACATAGATTTGCATTTCACTTGAATGATTTTTTTATGATTTTGAAGTTATGAAGTCATTACTGCCCTTCCCCTCTCTTTCCTCCCACCAACTGTTCCCAGGCATTCCTCCCAGATTTATTACCTTGTTTCTTTAGTCATTGTTACACATATGCATACATATAAAAGATAACTTTTAAAAACATTGAGGAGAGACTGAAGGGTAGAGCTTGATTATAGAGGATTTACCTTACATACAGGAGGCCTTGAATTTGATCAACTCCACAACATCAAGGACAGAAACAAACGAAAGGACATCATTAAGACCTGTGAAATTGCTTAAGGCTTAGGAAAATTGAGACAAAGAGGAGGAGAAGGATGAGGAGGAGGGAAAGGAGGAAGAGGAGGAAAGGGAGGAGGAGGAGGAGGAGGAGGAGGAGGAGGAGGAGGAGGAGGAGGAGGAGGAATTGTTCTAGAAAAAGTAACACTGAAGATAAATGCTCTTGGAAAAAATAAGATACTTTATCAATGAGGAATTTATTTTTCTTCTGTCCTTAAAGTTTTCTGATTGTTCAGTAGAGGCGTGAAGCAGGCTGTGCCTCCTAATGTATCAGACATTTAACACACAAAAAGAAATACCCTATTATTTAATTCCTATAGCACAGAAGTAACAACTAGTGTTGTTTTGTGATCAAGTTGCATCAAGCATTTTAGAACTTAGCACAAATTCTGTCTAACATCAAAACACAAGATCTCCTGTTGTTTTTTATCATACTACTGTTTCTTTGAGATACAAGCTCTTCCAGTGAAGAGATTTTATCAATTCTTCTCTTGGTTCACAGAACACAGCCACATGCATTAATTCTCAAGCAGAAATAATGAGATCCAGTGATTGCATGTTTGTTTGACCATAGTATTAATTGAGATTAATGTTTTAACATATTAAATTTATTTTGTGTGCATGCATGTGTATCTAACAGTATATATATATATATATATATATATATATATATATATGGATCAGAGGAAACTTGTGAGAGTCAGTTTCTCCTTCTGTGGACCACTAGGGATCCAGAGATCAAACTCAGGTCATTGGGTTTGATGCTAAGCACTTTACCCTATGAATTTAATGAATTAGGGGAATGGGTTCACAGATGAATCTATGAATGAATGTACAAATATACTATTTTCTATATACAAGCAAAAGTTATTATGGCTGAATGACACTGTACAAAGTACATTGATAACTAGCAACTAAAGAGGAGTATACTATTAACATATTATAATTTAATTTCCAATCTACCTCAGATAGGAATTGTATTCCTTTAACAGGGACATGAAGAGCACATATTAAAATCATTTCATCATATGATAAATCTAATGGAGCTGTGTTTCTAGATCAGATTCTACTGACATTTTCCAGAAGCTGTCTTTATTTCTTATTGACTTTTATCACAAAACAAAAGTAGTTGTATTTGCTATTTTCCCTATTTTATGCAGTTGGTTAACAATGTGTAAGTTTCACTATGTGATTTACAAATAGCTTCATAAAATTTAATTTTCCTTAACTTTTCAATTTTTGTATTTTTAGTTATTTTTGATACTTAAAGTTGAGCTTTGTAATTTTAACACTGGAGAAATAGTTTAATCTTAGGTCACTGGGCCTCAGTCATGACTTTACATCATAACTGTCTAGGGGATTAAAATACACTGATTAACAGCTCCACCCAGCTCTTGGAAACTCTGAGTTAATATTGGCATGTACTTAAGGAATTCTCCTGGTGTTTTAATATCATGTTTTGGCTGAACCCTGTCTTGGAGAGAATGAACCTTTCTTCAGTATCCACATATCCAAGTTGGAGAAGCAAATAAGTGACTTTTTTTTTCTAGTTGAGGCTTTTAAATATGTCTCACAAAAATACTTTCTGATAGCAATATCCAATGAAAGCAATATAAAGCAGATGCTGTTTGAAACTAGCTTGCCAATAATTTACAGAACAAGAACAACTACTATTGGATTTCAAGAGAGTTAAAAGCAACAGCCACCTCAATATGGCTTGGTGTCTTTGTATTTACAAATTCAAATCTGATTTAGTGTCTGTTATTTAAATGACAGCCATACCTTAGGACTTACTGTAAGACCTTTGTTTTCAAGTCCATTGTACAATCTTTTCATTTTAGTCATATATATGTGTGTGTGTGTGTGTATATATATATATATATATATATATTTGCTACTCATGGTTACAACTGGACTCTACTAGATCCGTTTCTGGCTTTGTGAAAAGGTCTGCAAAAGGTAGTTATGTTCAGATTGTGTTATTAGCACCAGAGTCTTTTTAAGTTCTGAACATTATATCCACTTATTTCTCAAAATAATTCTCAGTCATTCCTCCCAGTGAACTTTTTCCCAAGTGGTAAATCAGATACTTGGAGCACTAATGTCCTCTGGCTTTGCTTAACTCCCCTCAAGCCCTGTATTGAACTGAAGGCAGGGAGAGAAAGAAAGAAATGGAGGGAGAGAATGGAGGTTAGTAGGGGAAGAAAGAAAAGGTGGGACTGTCTTTTGTCATATAAGGAAACTGGGAATGGCCGAACACTCCTATCTTGTAGCTTTCTTACATTCAGTTCTACCTTAAAACTCGGTGGAACCCTATGGTTAAATCAAACCCAAGTGCATCAAATAAAACTAAACACCTGTTTAACTTTATTGAATCCACATTTTCCAATATTATTTGATGATGGAATCCCTTTTAGCAAGAGAACCTTAAAATAAATGATGGCAGTAGATTTCCATATGCTAATATTATTGTCTTACAGCAGTGTAGAGGAAGGAAACCTCTTAAAAATATCTGAACAATTTAGGAGGGAGTCCTGTTTGTCCCCTCTGGCTTTCCTTGCACACAGTCAGGTGCACTGTCAGCATTAGTATAGCAAGTCTCCCAGGGCTCTCTTCTCTGCAATATTCCCTCCTGCTGTGGATGTTTTGGGGATATGACTAAAGCATCAGCTTTTGCTGACACAATCTTTAAAGTACTGTCTTTTAGTTCATGCTATGTAAACTTTAAATTATTGTCATTTCCTTAGCAGCATTTCTAGCAAGAGATCAGGTGTCGATGGTATCAGATGATACTACATTAGACGCACAGAACTTGATTCACAGGATTGAAAAGAGAAGCTGACTTCTTTCCTTACACCTTTATGTTTATCTATTTATAGAGCAAACATACATACTTTCTTACTGGCTGGGTTGTTAAAGACTCTGATAAAAGGACAATGTAATTTCACAGGACAGGATCCAGGAACCCACAACATCTGAGTTGAATTGGTTGCTCTGGATCATAGAAGCGTTGTGTCCTGGCAAGGCTAATTAGCTTCTCTGAGCTTCAATTATTTTCTCTCGGTCAGATGTCTACTTTTTTTTTTTTTTAATGCTTGTGTGGCAAAGAAAGAGTCACATGCCACAAAAGAGGGACTATGTGCTACTACTCAGGGTAGAACAGCGACAGGTCAGAGAAAATTGAAATTTGTAAATTGAAAATCAGCAGAAGTCGAGGTCGCCCTCCTGTTTGACCACCCACCCTGGTGCTCTCTTGTAAACCTCAGATATTTGAGTTTTCTGTTTCCGCATTAGCTCATTTTCTCTGCAGCTCTGACATACTAAGGGCAGATATGTTTATAATTGAATTGAATTATAGCAGATATCTGCCATACATTATGTGTGTATCATTTTAAAATCACGAATCTTCTAAATGCCAGTATATTTATCTATGGAAAAAAAGAATATACTAATTTGATTATTTCATGTAAGTTCCCCAAATAATATTACAAAAAGTCTTGCCTGTCATATACAAGTTTCCGTTTTAGATACAACAGTCAAATAATGGTACATTTCAAAGACTTTAACTCTAGGAAATCATTCTTTTTCTTTGAAAATCGATGATTTACATTAAGCAAAAACATTCACACAATCTCTTCCTCTCATATTTATCTTCTGATACTTTTGCTTTAATTTTCTAAATAGCTATAAGAAACTAAGTCATGAGTGAATAGAATTCTGCTTTAGACATTTAAGAATTTACTTATTTCATTATTTGTTAACATTGGCTTTATTTTTTGATCAATACTAATACAGTAATGCTGTGTGTTATATATTATTTGTAATAAAAATGTTTACCTTATTTTCCAACAAAAACCTCAACACTAAGAGAACTATTCCATTAGAGGGGTCAATATTAAGTTGTCTGGCAAAACAAAGATTTACACTTTGATCTTAACTTTTTGGGATGAATATATTTAAGCTGAATATAATCATGGAAATATTAGAAATATATTGTCAATGTAATTCACATATACTTGCATGCAAATCTTATCATTAAGATATAATTTCTTACAAGTTCTATGATTATATAATACTTAATAATAACACCAAAGTGCAATGCAATATTAGTTTCTCTACTGTGTGCTTAAATCAAAGAATGTCAACTTTTCCCAAAGGAATTTAATTATTATGCCAGAATAGTTGCTTGTATTTATTCATTCAAAGAACAGTGTTAATAACTACATAGGTATAGACATAGGAAATAAGCTCATTGCTCCCACAAAGTTACATATTCCAACATCAGCTATAGACAGTTTGAACATATCATTTAAAATGATGAGATAGAAGTATGAACTGCCAATGTCAACTAAATCAGCTTCAGAGTAGTGATCAGGCCATCAAAATTGCATTGGAAAATACAGTTCTGAGTTCTGGCCCTGAGCTTTAATCTGTGTGAGGCTAGCTTTACTGAGCACTGTTCTAGTTACACATGTAATTTGACAGGTATACCATGAATGTTAATAAGATTATGATCTACAAGGCCCCCTGTTCAGTTGTTATTTACCATTTTTGAATTATGTACAAGACAATGGAACTTTGTGTTATTTGGTCTTTGCTGCTAGAATCCAAATCAGAAGCCACGTGACCCCATTTCCGGCAACTAAACCAGTCCTCCATCCCCACACTCTGCAATGACATTTTTATTTCAATATCTGAAAATATTTTTTAAATGTAAGTTACTGCAATTGTCATACTAATGACATTGTGAATTGCTTCTCTCCCACCCCACCTTGAAGGTACTGTCTCACTCTGTAGCTCAGATTGGATTGCAACTTTCCTTGGAGCAAGCGTAGGCCAGCCTTGAGTTTTAGCTCCTCCTGGTTGAATTCTTAGGAACTTGGATTAGAGATGTATGCCACTCCCACATCTGGTACATTTGATTTTTAAAATGTGAACTTGTGACTTTCAGAACAACAACAACAACAACAACAACAACAACAACAAAACCCACAGGCACAAGTCATTTTGTTTAATATGGAAGGTTGTGATTTTTCATAATCCATTTTCTTATTTAAGGTGATTATTACTGTGATGAAAGGGTATATTTGGCCTTCCAAACCATTGTTCAGCATTGAAGGAAATCAGGATAGGAACCTGAAGGCAGGAGCTAATGCAGAAGTCATGGAGGGGCATGCCTCTCTTCTGGGGATTCTCTGGGCACTCCAAGCAAGTCAGCCCAGAGGGTGCAGGGTAAAGGCTGGAATGAAGAGTCCACAGCCTGAGTTTCCCACCGGGCCATCAGAAACTGCTACACACCGACTTGAAAGGGAAACAGTGTGGTTTGGGACTTATGATGCGGTTCCTTGTCTCTTCTCTGGGTGACCTGTAGCCACCAGTATATCAACAGAAGAAGTCAGGAACTGGGGTCCACCTTGCCTTTCTGGGTATCCTCATGCCAGGCAGAAAGGACAAGCGGGATCAGGCCCGATTAGAATCAAATACTGAGTACTGGAGGGGCAGAAGAGAAAAGCCTTCTTCATGAGTCGGATCTTAAGGGGAAGGCCTTCCCTGTGGTAATGAAGCAGCTCTCTGAGATGATCTTTGCTTGTTCACATTGCTTTATTGGTGGTGGATATGGGCGCATATACTTCATTCAGAGTAAACAAGAGATTATGCTTCTTGGGATTAAGAGTACCCAGGAAGGGAAGGTCATTGGCTGAGTGCATAGGTTACCTAAATGCCTCACTAGCATGGGAAAGATTTCAGGAATCTCAGGTGCTAGCTGAGTGAGAAAGGAAGTGGAACCTGTAATCTTAACCAAGGCTTTGTGACATTCAGCAGGTAGAGGTGTGGGGTTTTTTTGAAGTCCCCAGACAAGGTTAGAGAATGAGAAGCTCTCCCAGTGAAGGGAGTCTGCCATGAAGAACCAAGCCCCAGAAGGCTATATGCAGTCAATGGTAGACTTGGACCTTAATTAACAGAGTTTTTCCACATCTTCCCTGATTTATTTTTCAGTGGAGAAATGTCACTAAAGTACTCAGCCTCTTATACTGGGGACAGCCAGGTACTGAACCAGAACCCAATTAGCAATGGTGATTGCAATGCTACTATCTGCTGATTTAAAAATTGGACAAAGCAGGGTGTAAGCATCAAAATAAAACACAACACAAACCAGAGGGGTAATGAGGGGTGCAAGCCAGGGAGACAAGGGATTATTGAACCTACTTGCTGCTGACTGGCTTGCTCCATTTTGCTTGCTAAGATTTCTTACATAACCTAGGACCACTTGCCCACAGTGGGCTGGGCTCTCCCATATCTACCACTAATTAAGAAAATGTCCTACAAGGGTCCATACAGCCAGGCCTTAGAGATTTGTTTTCACCTCACTTCTGGTGACTCTAAGTTGTGTCAAACTGATAAAAACTAACTGGCATATCAACTAATTTTGTTGGTGGTGAAGACAACAATTTAGAGTTGAAATATTCTTTATGTGTTTTATAATTAACTTCAGTATTATTGTATTTGTATTGTACCAGTGAACAAGTGAGGAAGGAAATAAGATGTCATTAATCAATGTGCTAAAACTGTTAATTTTCCAGTTTTCTATCCCATTGGTAGGCTGATTGTTTAATTATGCATTTGCGACAATGTTAGTAATAATTAGACATCAATTGTTTTCTTACACAAATCTAAGTATTTCTCATGTTCATTGCTGGACCTATATACATTTTCATTTTAGAGACCTGAGAATACTTAAAGATATGTCTAGTGCTTCCACCTGCCAGTGCCCTGGTAGCATGAGCTTCCCTTTGGGGTTGTCACTATAACTGCAGAGAGCTGAAAGAGAGGTCTTCTGTGTATATTATAAATATTGGTTTCTTAAACGGCATGGATAAGTGAGAAATTGCTTCTTTGTTGCATACATTCCTCTACACGCAAAATTGTACCTGATATAGATGCTAATATACCGCATTTGGCTTATGCTTTCATGTAACAGAATAGCACAGTTCTTAATTGTGTATCATTGAAAGCAGTCCACCATTTAAATGAAAGAGCTCTGTTCAGTGCACATGCCTGGGAGGATATTGTGGTAAAAGATATCAACAATGGCCCCATTAATGCTGAGATTATACCTGCATCTAATGGCTGATAATGCATCCTACATGACACATGTGAAGATAAATTTACAGCATTAATAGGCTTACAGTCCATGAGAATAAGCTATTTCTCTAACAAGTTCCCCTTCTCTAATGAAACATTATCTTCGCAGTGGCATCTGATTGATGGGTTACTGTTGGAAGATGCAGGATTCCTTTATTGGCAAAGCATTAAAGTGCCTTCATCTCTGTGTATAATCCATGTTTGTATTATAGGGTTAGACCTAAATATATTGAAAGCAAGAAAGTTACATTTCATGAGAACTCTCATTTAAAAAAAACATTATTTGTTGAGAAATACAGGTCATCTTAATATAGCATTTAATATGGATGTTCACTTTTCCGTGATATTTCTTTTTACTTTAATTTCAAAGAAAATTTTAAGCAAAGTTAAAAAAGTCCTATAGTCATTTCAACATATCTAAAATAGCATTCATGAAGCAGAAGTCAGCACAATTGTTTTAAAATCCGTATTCTAGAGTCAGTAAAACCTCACTTCAGTTGTGTTTTAGGGGGGAATTCTTTAGTTGTATTTATGTGTTTGTGTATGCAGCACATGTATGGATAAGTACTATATGCACATATAAGAAAGTATAGAATCCATAATTGGTTTTAGATGCCTTTTATCTATAGTTACAAACAATTGTGAGCCCTCTGTCAGACCAAGCTGTATCGTGTAGATGTTAAAAGTCCTTCCATATGGATCACAAGGAAATAAAATGGTGTTAATTAAAATAAATAAATATTAGACATATTTTTTACTTCAGATTTGTGACGATAGTTTTGCTGAGTTGAATTTGAAGTATCATTAACTTCATTATGTACTTATGTGTGTATTTATAAGCCTTTTCCCCATATATCTATATATTTACGTATATTAGTATATCGCATTGTTGGGAAGAAGATAGATACTATCTGTGGCTATTCCGATAAAAGTGCTAAAATCTGATAGTATAATATGCCTGCTCATAGTTTCAGAAAGTTTAAAGAATCTCTACAAACTATCTGCAAGGCTTAGGGAAGATACTATATTTCATGAGTATACTTTCATTACTATTAAGGAGAACAATGTCACCACAGTATCCACATTATGTCACTCACTTATGAAAAGGGAAGGAGTTTGGGGGCCTGGAAGTTGTTTCAGTGGGTTAAGTGTTTGTTTGCTGAGGAGAAATTCAAAATCTTTGGAGGATGTTGAACATGGCAGCATGGGCCTGTAATCCTGATACTAGGAAGCAAAACAGAGCTCACTGGATAGCCAGGTGAAAAAACAGGCTCCATATTTACGAGAAACCTTGACTCCGAAGATAGGGAGAAGACGAATAAAGGGAGATATTCAACTGGTGCATCTGGTCTCCACCTGCATCTCTCTCTCTCTCTCTCTCTCTCTCTCTCTCTCTCTCTCTCTCTCTCTCTCTCACACACACACACACACACACACACATACATACACACACACACACCAAACACAGACACAGAGAAACACATCACACACACACACACACACACCAAAGACATGTATAACATGCACACATACACACAGACACATGCATATATACACAAAAAATATGCAGAAACATGCACACACACCCAACAAAGACACACAATACACACACGGATTCATGCACATGTACACAACATGCAGAAAGACTCAGAATGTGTACACACATACAAAGGAAGAATTTGATATTGACTTACTTTATATTTTTATAACAAAGGTTGAACTTTTGATGAAAAAGAATTCTCTATTATTAAATTGTGTAGGCTTTCATTGAGAAATGGAAAAAGTATATAACAACAAGTTGATTCATATTCTGTTGCAAACAGACATATTGGTATATTATTTCCATTTAGTGTTTTTGTATCTTAATTTAAACATGAGAGGAAAAGCATACTTTACACATACAAAAAAAAACTATATTAAAGCATATATATTACCATTTGTGCTCCACTTCTCATGTTATCCAATTCTGTAGCTATAAGCCATTAAATTAAAAATCACACATACAACATGACAAAATTATATTTATCTGCCATTTAAAATTTACTATACCCGTGGAAGTATTTTTATTAGTATCTTGGAGCAAAATACATCTCAGAATCTAGCGAAGATGACTCACCAGCAGAGGTGCAGTCAGTATAACATCTGCCAAGTTTGTAACTCTGCGGATTTGTCTTGGTTCCCATGATTTGTTAAGGAACATTGAATGCTCTTATAAGCAAATTAAAGGAACACCTTAAATAACCAAAGGGAAATGAGAAACCAAGTTTGGTCTCTGTGTGAGTCTTGTATTTTTCTCAACATTTAGTTCATTCTTACTTCTGTTTTCCATATCATGCTGTGAGTTTAAAAGCTACTATCTAGTTATTTTAATCTTCTAGACTAAGCCAGAACATAATTAAGAAATGATCACTAGACCAATAAAATAACAGAACTATGAAACTCTGAAATAAATTATTATTTTACACTATATGGGAGAAAGACTATGCTGCTGCATGGTGAAGCACGGTTGATAACTATTTTCTGCATTCAATATACCGTCATATTGTTGGCAAACCAGTATGTTAGTAAGCTCTTGTTATGCAAGTGTCCCATATACAGTAACATAATTACAAACATAATCCCATAGTGACCACACACACACACACATATGGGAGGGGAGGAAGAGAGAGTCAGTTTTAGGATTACACATATACTTTACCTCACAGTGAGAAAAGAATACCGAATTCGGCCTGATCTGCCTCTGTAATGCTTCTAGGAACAAGATAAATTAACAAAGAAATAGGTTTAGTACCAAAGATGAACATTTAAAAAGTCATTATGCAAATATATCCCTCAAATTGGGCAAGTTTTCATGGAGAAACAATACAGTGTCCTCCTTTACCAAAGTGGAGCACGGAGAAAGTTTCCCTGATATGAAGTCTGGCAGATATTCATGTTTTATTCACTATTTTAAACTTGGAGGTTTTCTTAAGACTTTATATCATCCTTGTTTTAGTCTTATATCTTGCTCAGGTATATTTAAAGCTGTATTACTAAAGGAGTTTAAGAAAGTACTCATGTTTAGGTAGGTGGGAATTATAACTGTTCACAGGCTTTGAAAAATCAAAGAAAGAAAGTGGAAATGTGTCCTACGCCCTGGAAAGACTGCTCAGTGGTTCAGAGCACACCGTTCGCAAACGTCTCATGTGACGACCCAAGCACCCATGTCAGGGAGGCCATGACAGCCTGTTATTCCTGCACAAGGGGCATCTGACATACTTTGGTTTCCGAGGACACCAGCGTTTACATGTGTATTCCCACACAAGTCACACACATACACAAAATTAGTAATAAAATAGAACATTGAAAACCGTATCCCTTAAGTGTTTGAATAGAATATCCATTGATGACTCGTGGAATAGAGTTCAGAGGGAAGTTGGTAATTGGGAGGCAAAATAAAGAGACTTATTGTAGCTTCCCTTGACAAAGCAGCATAGTGAAAGGAGTCTGCATTTCCATAACTAGAAGCATGTCTGACCCATATCACACTCAGAGGCATTTGTTAAATAAATGCAAAAGTTGAATGGTTGAGTGTTATGAGAATAGAGGGTAAACAGAATCGGATATGACAGATCACAGAGGGTACTGAAATCACAACAAACCTTGTTGTACTCAAGTCTTATGGAGAATTTTTGGTCTCTCTCTCTCTCTCTCTCTCTCTCTCTCTCTCTCTCTCTCTCTCTGTGTGTGTGTGTGTGTGTGTGTGTGTTTGTGTGTGTTTGTGTATGCTCATGTATGTATGAGTGTTATTATATGTATGTATTCATCATGTATATGTATATACATGTGTACATGTATGTATATGCCTGTAAAGGGCAGATACCTTTGAAATCACTCATATTCCTCAAAAGCTGAGGAAAGTCCCTCACTGGCACGCAAACTTCACTGATTCAGCTAGGTAGGCTGGACAGCAAGCCGTTAGGGTCCATCTAGCATTATATACCTAGAGCTTAGATTTTACGTGTGATTTACTAACCCAGGAGAATTACTTTTTTTTTAAATTTACCTTCCAGCCATTGCCCCTCTCCCCACAGTCCCTCATCTCATCCCACTCCTACTCTTCCTTGTCTCTGAAAGGGTGTCCCCCTCCACCAGGCCTTCCCCTTTCCTGGGATCCCACTGAGGCCAGACCAGGCAGTCCTCTGCTATATATGTGCCATGAGCCTCAGAACAGGCTCTGTATGCTGCCTGGTTGGTGGCCTAGTGTCTAGGAGTTCCCTGGAGTCCAGGTAATTTGAGACTGCTAGTCTTCCTATGGGGTCACCTTCCTCTTAAGCATCTTTAATCCTTCCCCTAATTCAACCATAGGGGTCCCTGACATCAGTCCAATAGTTAGTTGTAAGTATCTGCATCTGTCTCAGATGCTGGTAGAGTTTCTCAGAGGACATCTATGTTAGACTTCTGTCTTCAGTCACTTCTCCATTTGTTGTCCTTGCAGGTCTTTTAGGCAGGAAGAGTCGTGGGTCAGAAATTTTGACCGAGAATTAGGAACACTGTCCCTGTACTGGAAGTTTACTCTTCAAGTTCCCTCTCCCACTGTTGGGCATTTTGGCTAAGGTTACCCCAACTGAGTCCTTACGGTCTCTCACCTCCCAGGTCTCTGGTATTTTCTAGAGGGTTCAACCCATCTCCCACCCTGAGGCTGCATATTTCTGTTCATTCTCCTGGACCTCTATGCTTCTCTCCTGTCCCGACTCCTACCTGATCAGATTCCCCTTTTCCCTTCCCCCTCCCCTCTCCCACTGAGGTCCCTCCATCCCTCTGCCTCCCATAATTATTTTCTTTCCCTTCTAAGTGGGATCAAAACATCCTTTGTTTGGGTCCTTATTCTTGTTACACTTCTTAGAGCCTGTGGGTTGTATCCTAAGTATTCTGTACTTTTTGGACTAATATCCACTTATAAGGGAGTATATACCATGCATGTCCTTTGGGGTCCTGGGCTCAGGATAATATTTTCTACTTCCATCCATTTGCATGTAAATTCATAGTGTCCTCATTTTTAATAGCTGCATACTATTCCATTGTACAAATGAACTACATTTTTTGTATTCATTCTTCGGCTGAGGGACATCAAAGTTGTTTTCAGCTTCTGACTATTACAAATAAGGCTACAATGAACGTGGTGGTGTACATGTTCTTGTGTATAGTGGGGCATCTTTTGGGTATATGGCCAAGAGTGATATAGCTGTTTTCAGGTAGAACTATTTCCAATTTAGTAGGTGTACCAGTTTGCAATCTCACCAGCAGTGGAGAAGTGTTCCTCTTTCTTTACATCCTTGTCAAAATGTACTGTTGCCTGAGTTTTTTTATCTTAGCCATTCTGAATGGTGTAAAGTGGAATCTCAGAGTCATTTTGATTTGCACTTT
The DNA here is from genome assembly GCA_964023405.1 of Apodemus agrarius. NCBI lineage: Eukaryota > Metazoa > Chordata > Mammalia > Rodentia > Muridae > Apodemus > Apodemus agrarius. The sequence continues at coordinate 49,902,923 of OZ030014.1, forward strand.
GCTGCTGACTAAGGACTTGGAACATTTCTTTAAGTGCTCAACCACTTGAGATTCCTCTGTTGTGAATTTTCTGTTTAGCATTATACCCCATTTTTTGACTGGGTTGTTTGGAATTTTTTGGAAGTTAACTTCTTCAGTTCTTTATATATTTTGGATATTAGTCCTTTATCAGATGTGGGGTTAGTGAAGACTTTTTCCCAATCTGTAGGTTGTGGGTGTCTTTACTTCTTTCTGTTCTAGAGCTTTCAGGTGTGTTGTTAAGTTGCATGTATAGGATTCTGCAATTTCTTTATGAAGATACTTAGTGATATGAATTTTCCTCTTAATATGGCTTTCATTGTATCCCATAAATTTGAACATGTTAGGTCTTCAATTTCATTGACTTCCATAAAAGTCTTTGATTTCTTTATTTCTTCCCTCACCAAGTTATCATTGAGCAGAGTGTTGTGCATTTTGCATGACTCTGTAGACTTTCTGTTGCTTTTCTTGTTATTGAAATCCATTAGTCATTAGAGAAATGCAAATCAAAACAACTCTGAGATTTCACCTCACACCAGTCAGAATGGCTAAGATTAAAAACTCAGGAAACAGCAGGTGTTGGCGAGGATGTGGAGAAAGAGGAATACTCCTTCACTGCTGGTGGGACTGCACGCTGGTACAACCACTCTGGAAATCAGTCTGGAGGTTCCTCAGAAAACTGGAATACTTCCGGAGGACCCAGCCATACCACTCCTGGGCATATACCCAGAAGATTCCCCAGCATGCAAGAAGGATACATGCTCCACGATGTTCATATCAGCCTTATTTATAATATCCAGAAGATGGAAAGAACCCAGATGTCCCTCAACAGAGGAATGGATACGAAAAATGTGGTATATATACACAATGGAGTACTATTCAGCCATTAGAAACAATGAATTCATGAAATTCTTAGAGAAATGAATGGAGCTGGAGAACATAATACTAAGTGAGGTAACCCAGTCTCAAAAGAATACCCATGGTATGCACTCATTGATAAGTGGATATTAGCCTAGAATCTTGGGACACCAAAGACACAATCCACATACCAAATGATGTCCAACAAGAAGGAAGGAGTGGACCCTGGTGCTGGAAAGGCTCAAAGCATCAGTGTAGGGGAATACCAGAACAGGGAAGTGGGAAGGGGTGGATGGGGGAACAGGGGGAGGGAAAAGGGCATGTGGGACCCTTGCGGGGGCAGGGAACCAGGAAAAGGGAAATGAAATGTAAATAAAGAATATATCCAATAAAAAAATTTAAAAAAAACAAAGAAAAAAAGAAAAAAAAGAAATCCAGTTTTAGTCTGTAGTGATCTGATAAAATGCATGGGATTATTTCAATCTCCTTGTATCTGTTGAGTCTTGTGTTATGTCCTATTATATGGTCAGTTTTGACAAGATTCCATGAGATGCTGAGAACAAGATATATTATTTTGTTTTGGGGTGAAATGTTCTGTAGAAATCTGTTAAATCAATTTGGTTCATAACATCTCTTACTATCACTGTTTCTGTTTCAGTGACCTGTCCATTGGTGAGAGTGGGGTGTTGAACTCTTTCACTATTAATATATGAGGAAATGTGTGTTTTGAGCTTCAGTACATTTTTTTTTTTAATAAATGTGGGTGCCCTTGCATTTGGGGACTTGAGATTTCATCTTATTGGATGTTTCCTTTGATGAATATCAAGTGTCCTTTCCGATCTCATTTGTCAATTTTTGGTTGAAAATCTAACTTATTGGATATTAGAATGGCAACTCCTGCTTGTTTCTTGGGACTTTGCTTGGAAAACTTTTTTTCCCTGTAGTTTATTCTGAAGTATTTTCTGTTTTTGTCACTGAGGTGCGTTTCTTGTATGCAGCGAAATGCTGGATCCTGTTTACATATCCAGTCTGTTAGCCTGTGGTTTTTTTTTTTTTTTCCTCCAGGAATTGAGTCCATTGATGTTGAGAGATGTTAAAGACAGATGATTGTTCATTCCTTTTATCTTTGTTGCTGGAGTTGGTATTATGTGTCTCTAGTTAGAGCATACCACCTGTATCCCTGGTTAGGGCAGAGCTCTTATGTTCCTGGCCAGGCCAACCCTCCTGGGAGACAGGAAAGCTCTGGACTCCAGGGGCAGAATCTGACCCAGTTGTAGATGGAGGTCCAAATGGGAAGAACTGTGCCCTTGGTTAAGGTAGACCTCCCTTGTTATTGGTTATTGCAGACCTCCTGGGAGACAGGAAGGCTGTGTCCCTTGTTCCTGAAGACCTCCTTGAGAAGCAGGCAGGCTGTGGGGTGTGGGGAGCTTCTGATCTGGTCCAGGTCAGAAAGCAGACAGGAAAGAAGGTGGAGCTTGGCAGGGTGGGGATGGCACTCATTAGCTGAGCTCTGTGGGTGTCACTGATGGAGTCTTTACATTTTTTTATACAATTGCTGAAATCATACTGGGTCTTCATGGTTGCTTGGACAGTGTTTTACAAATCCTCCCCAGGCTAAGATTCATATTTCAAAGTGATCATTGATGTTGCTGAGCTAAAATGGACCATGAGGGGGGACCATGGGGCTTCTGAAAAATTTCCAATAGGAAAACAATGGAGTAATGAATCATGAAATCTAGATTAAATGATCAGAGAGTACTGGTCATCAGAAAGTAATTTTGCATAATGACTAGATTAATGAAATTCTTTTTTATATGCTAAGTGATAGGAAGTGACAGCTATGTTTAGGTCACTGATATCAACCAGTAACATAATTAACATTTTTATCACTTAATGAACTTGACTGCTTTGTGGGTGATGAATGAGCCTGTCACAGTTTAACTTTGAACCTGTATTGAGTATTTTAGACCTTTCCTAAAATTTGAAATCATTGCCATTCAGTACTTCTTTCTCTCTATTTTCTCTCTCCTTTTAAATCTATTGTGTTCCTGGCACTTTGTGATACAATAAAAACCAAGCTACATGTGATCTCTCTAACTGCTCACAGCAAAGAAAAGATGAACTTAATATCAAGAATGAGGAACACCCTGAAAGTGTGAGAAACAGAAAATTTGGGAGAATAACAAAACTAAGAAGTCGAGCATTTAAATGTTTTATGAATTATTTCTTATCTAGGAGGATAAGAAAGCATGACTGTAGTTCTCCTAGATATCTTACCTAGTATGCATGAAACCTTGGGCTAGATCCTCAGCTCTTTAGAAATCATACATGGTGGCACACTCCAGAAATTCCAGCACTCCAGAGATGGAGTCAGGGAGGATCATATTTCAAAAGGTGAAGGTCATCTTCAGCTTAGAGAATTTAAGGTCAGGGAAATGGGAGATTCTGCACCTCTGTGCCCCACCCATGGGTCACTGCCCTAAATACAAACACCACTGGAAAAATAAACTTAAGCTGAGATCTTGTTTTCCATATTCACAAAGAAAGTATACCATTTACAACAACCAAACGATCATAATCAAGTTTCAGATGAGTATTTATATAGAGGCAGTATGCTTAAAGGAGCTCAATGCCTAGCAAAAGATGAGCAGTGGTGCCCTTTGGGGGACAGGCACTAACCCACACACAGGCACTAACCTGCATGCATTCCTGTGTCTCATGGTAAAGATTTGGATGTTAGAAAATGGACAAAGGAGACCTGAAGGGCTTCCAGCAGGACAGTGATAGAACTCACACAGTATAGGACTGTAAGCTAGATGCCATGCAGGGCTTTCTCATTCTTCACAGAAGTGTTTGGCTTGAGTTCTAACTTCTGTGATAGACTTCAAAGCTTTCCACAGAGTTTCTGTAAATGTCAAGATCTTACTGTTTCTGCTCTTTTTTTTTCTCTCTCTCTCTCTCTGATGCAGAGTTTCCAAGTAGTGTCTGATTTCCCCAGGATGCAAGGATTTAGAACTCAACTTCTTTATATGTTTCTTAGCTAATCTACAATTCAACCTTGTATAATTTTAGTGGTGGCTTTGGGAGAACCCTGGGGAGAACCTAATCTCTAACTATATGTCCCTTTGCCCTTTCCCTTATTCTTTTTCAGTTTCTTGTCTTCATTATTTCCGGAACCATGGTATTTTTCCTTGTTATATTTAGAACTATCACACTTGTACATACCACTTAGTTCTTATCTTCTATCATCAAACACTTAGCAAAAGAATGTTACCAAAAACAAACCATCTCCCAGAAATATTTGCATAGATACTCTTCTCTTTGTCTCTCTCTGTCTCTGTCTCTGTCTTTGTCTGTGTCCCTCTGTCTCTCTGTTTCTGTTTCTGTCTCTGTCTCTGTTTCTCTCTCTCTCTCTCTCTCTCTCTCTCTCTCTCTCTCTCTCTCTCTCACACACACACACACACACACACACACTCAAACACTCCTTTAGGAATCCAAAGATCAGCATTTATTCAGGACTCCACTAGAACTCCCACACATTATTTAGAGAATGAGGACTGATCCCGCATTGGCTCAGAGTGGCTCCTGTTTCCGGCTTGTTTCCAGTCTCAACGTAAGCAGCAATGCCAAAGGTAGAAATTATGACTCTAGAGGGCAATGTTCCTGTCTGGCCAGATGCATGAGCCCAGAGAACACATACCATATATCCATTGATGTAGCTAAGGTGCTACTTGGTGAGGATCTACCATGAAGCATTTCAGTGCTTTGCAAACAGCCTTGGTTCAGGATGATTCTCTAATGGCTGCAGAATCCTGATGCATAGTGGTGGGTTTGATTAACAGACAGTTTTACTAGACACTGACAGAACACACTTAGGCTTAGTTCCTCAGTATGCAGGTGGTTGGCACAGAAAGCCTCACACTCAGAGAGCTCACTGAAACACTGCAGCAGGCAGAGCCCAAGGTACATAGAAAGGTTAACAGAGATAATAGGATATAATTCTCTAATGTAAATGTGAAGAGACCTGGGATGAGAATAGAGATCAGGGGGTAAAGTACTTGCCTAGGCTGTGGATTATCTATTACGGAAAAGAAAAAAAAGAAAAAAAATACAAATAAAAGTCAAATAATTTATGCTAAAAAATAAATGGTCAAGCTTCTTGCCTTATTGTTACAGCTAGAAATTGGACAAAAATTTCTAAGCAGCTGTCCTAATCTTTCAGTAGTGATACAATGTAGTCTATTTTCTTTCTTTTTTTTTTAATGTTATCCTTATTTTTTGAATATATTCTCATTTACATTTCAAATGTTATACACTTTCCTGGTTTCCTGCCTCCCAGAAAACTCCCAACACACCCTCCTACCCCCTGCCTCCAAGAAGATGCCCCTCTGCCCAGCCCACTCCCACCTACCTCCTGTCCCCCACCCTCAATTTCCTAGCTGGGGCATCTATTGAGCCTTCATAGGACCAGGGATCTCTTCTCCCACCGATGCCCAACAGGGCATTCCTCTGCCAGGATTGTGGCTGGAACCATGTATAACCCTTGGTTGATGGCTTAGTCCCTGGGAGCCCACGGGTGGGGGTCTGGTTGGCAGACATTGTAGTTCTTCTCATGGGGCTGCAAAACCCTTCACCTCCTTCAGTCCTCCCTCTAACTCCTCTACTGGGGATCCTGCGCTCAGTCCAATGGTTGGCTGCTAGCATCTGCCTCTGTATCTGTAAGGCTCTGGCAGGGCCCCTCAGGAGACAGCCATAATAGGCTCTACTTCTTGTTGGCAAGCACTTTTTGTCATCCATAATAGTGTCGGGTTCGGTGACTGTTTGTAAGATGAATCCCTAGGCAGGACAGTCTCTGGATGCCCTTTCCTTCAGTCTCTGCCCCACACTTTGTCTCCATAATTGTTCCTGTGAGTATTTTGTTCCCTTTCTCAGAAAAACCAAAGCACCCAAACTTTGGTTTTCCTTTTCCTTTTTTTTTTTTTTTGAGCTTTTTGTGGTCTATGAGTTGTATCTGGTTTATTCTGAGCTTTTGGCTTAATATCCACTTATCAATGATCACATTCCATGTGTGTTCTTTTGTGATTGGATTACATCACTCAGAATGACACTTTCTAGTTCCATCCATTTGCATAGGAATTTCATGAATTCATTGTGTTTAGTAGCAGAGTAGTACTACTTTGTGTAAATATACCACATTTTCTGTATCCATTCCTCTGTTGAGGGATGTATGAGTTCTTTCCATCTTCTGGCTATTATAAATAAGACTGCTATGAACATGGTGGAGCATGTATCCTTATTACATGTTGGAGCATCTTCTGGGTATATGTCCAGGAGTAATATAGCTGGGTCCTCAGGTAATACTATGTCTAATTTTCAGAGGAACCAGCAAACTGATTTCCAGAGTGGTTGCACCAGCTTGCAATCCCATCAGCAATGGAAGAGTGTTTCTCTTTCTCCACATCCTCTCCAGCATTTGCTGTCCCATTCCCAAAATCATGTGGAATAACAAAAAACCCAGGATAACTAAAACTATCATCAACAGTAAACGAACTTCTGGGGGAATCAATATCCCGGACCTCAAGCAATAATACTACAGAGCAGTAGTGTTAAAAACTGCATGGTATTGGTACAGTGACAGGGAAGTAGATCAATGGAATAGGATTGAAGACCCAGAATTGAACCCACACATCTATGGCCAATTGATCTTCGACAAAGGAGCTGAAAACATCCAGTGGAAAAAAGATAGCCTTTTCAACAAATGGTGCTGGCTTAACTGGAGGTCAACATGCAGAAGAATGCGAATTGATCCACTCTTATCTCCTTGCACTAAGCTCAACTCCAAGTGGATCAAGGACCTCCACATAAAACCAGATACACTAAAACTAATAGAAAAGAAACTGGGGAAGACCCTTGAGGACATTGGCTCAGGGGGAAAATTCCTGAAAAGAACACCAATTGCTTATGCTCTAAGATCAAGAATAGACAAATGGGACCTCATAAAGTTACAAAGTTTCTGAAAGGCAAAAGACATTGTCAAAAGGAAAAATCGGCAACCAGCAAATTGGGAAAAGATCTTCATCAACTCCAAAATGGGGTACAGAGCTAAACAAAGACTTTTCACCTGAAGAAATTCAGATGGCTGAGAAACACCTTAAAAAATGTTCAACATCATTAGTCATTAGAGTTTTTCATCTTAGCCATTCTGACTGGTGTGAGGTGGAATCTCAGGGTTGTTTTGATTTTCATTTCCCTGATAACTAACGATTCTGAACATTCCTTTAGGTGATTCACAGCCATTTGAGTTTCCTCAGTTGAGAATTATCTGTTTAGCTCAGTATCCCACTTTTGAATAGGGTTTTTTGACTTTCAGGAATCTAACTTCTTGAGTTCTTTGTATACATTGGATATTAGTCCTCTATCAAATGTAGGATTCATTAAGATCTTTTCCCAATCTGTTGGTTGCCATTTTGTCCTTTGTCTTACAGAAGCTTTGCAATTTTATGAGGTCCCATTTGCTGATTCTTGATCTTAGAGCATAAGCCATTGGTGTTCTGTTAGAAAATTTCCCCCTGTGCTGATGTTTAGAGGTTCTTCCCCACTTTCTTCTCTATAAGTATCAGTGTATCTGGTTTTATGTTCAGATCCTTGATCCACTTGGACTTGAGCTTTATAGAGGGAGATATGAATGGATCAATTTGCATTCTTCTATATGTTGACTGCCAGTTGAACCACCACCATTTGTTAAAAATGCTGTCTTTTTTCTACTGGATGTTTTTAGCTCCTTTGTCAACTATCAAGTGGTCATACATGTGGGGGTTCATTTCTGGGTCTTTAATTGTAAATTCTATTCCATTGATCTTCCTGCCTGTCTCTGTACCACTAGCATACAGTTTTTAATCACTATTGCACTAATACAGTTTGAGGTCAGGCATGGTGATTCCCCCCAAAGTTCTTTTATTGTTGAGAATAGTTTTGGCTATCCTGGGTTTTTTGTTATTCCAAGTTAAGTTGCATATTGCTCTTTCTAACTTTATGAAGAACTGATTTGTAATTTTGATGGGAATTGCATTGAATTTGTAGATTACTTTTGGCAAGATGACCATTTTGAACTATATTAATCCTGCCAATCCATGAGCATGGGAGATCTTTCCATCTTCTGAGATCTTCCATTTCTTTCTGCAAAGACTTGAAGTTCTTATCATACAGATCTTTCACTTGCTTGGTTAGAGTCACCCCATGGTATGTAATATTATTTGTGACTATTGTGAAGGGTGTCATTTTCCTAATTGCTTTTTCAGTCTGTTTATTCTTTGAGTATAGGAAGGCTACTTAATTTTTTGAGTTAATGTTATATCCAGCCACTTTGGTGAAGTTGTTTATCAGCTTTAGGAGTCCTCTAGTGGAATTTTTGGGGTCACTTAAGTATACAATTATATCATCTCCAAATAGTGAAATTTTGACTTCTTCCTTTCCAATTTGTATGCCTTGACCTCCTTTTGTTGTCTAATTGCTCTAGCTAGAACTTCAAGTACTATATTGAATAGATAGTGAAAGAGTGGGCAGCCTTGTCTAGTCCCTGATTTTAGTGGGATTGCATCAAGTTTTTCTCCAATTAGTTTGATGTTGGCTACTGGTTTGCTATATATTGCTTTTACTATATTTAGGTATGGGCCTTGATAGGATCTGACAACCATCTAAACAGTCCTATAACCCTTGAAGAAATAGAAGCAGTAATTAATAATCTCATCACCAAAAAGACAAAAACAAAAACAAAAAAACAAACCCAGAACCAGATGGCTTTAGTGAAGAATTCTATCAGTCTTTCAAAGATCTAATACCAATATTCTTCAAATTATTCCACAAAATAAAAACAGAAGGAACACTACCCAGTTCACTCCATGAAGCTACAATTACACTTATACCTAAACCTATCAAAGACCAAAGAAAGAAAGAGAACTTCAGAACAATTTCCCTTATGAACATTGATGCAAAAATACTCAATACAATTCTTGTTGTCTGCATCCAAGAACACAGCAAAATGATCATTCACTGAGATCAAGTTGGCTTCATCCAAGGGATACAGGGATGGTTCACTATAAGGAAATCCATCAACATAATCTACTACATAAACAAACTCAAAGAAAAAAAACCACATGATCATCTCATTAGATGCTGAAAATGCATTTGACAATATTCAGCATACCTTCATGTTAAAAGTCTTGTAAAGATCTGGAACTCAATGCCTGCTTGTCTTTTTTTTTTAATTTTTATTTTCTATATTCTATGTTTACATTCCAAAGGCTTTCCCCTTTCCCAGTTCCCCCCCTCCCTATGTCCCATAATTCCTCTCCCCCCAACTATTCCCCAGTCATTCCCCCTCCCCCCACGGTTTCTCTACAAAACTGGATCCAATCTTTCCAGGCCCAGGGTCCTCTCCTTTCTTCTTGGGAATCATTTGACTTGCTAATTGTGCCTTGAGTATTTAGGGCTTCTGGGCTCATTAATATCCTCTTATCAGTGATTGCATTTCATGTATATTCTTTTGTGACTGGGTTAGCTCACTCAGGATGATATTTTCCAGGTCTAACCATTTACCTACAAATTGCATGAATTCATTATTTTTAATTGCTGAGTAGTATTCCATTGTATAAATATACCACATTTTCTGTATCCATTCCTCCTTTGAGAGATATTTGGGCTCCTTCCAATTTCTGGCTATTATAAACAAGGCTGCTATAAACATAGTGGAACATGTGTCTTTATTGTATGCAGGGAAATCCTCTGGGTATATGCCCAGGAGTGGTATGCCAGGGTCCACTGGAAGGGACATGCCCAATTTTCTGAGGAACCGCCACACTGATTTCCAGAGCGGTTTTACCATTTTGCAATCCCACCAACAGTGTAAGAGTGTTCCTCTTTCTCCACATCCTTGCCAGCACTTGTTGTCTCTTGAGTTTTTAATCTTAGCCATTCTGACTGGTGTGAGGTGGAATCTCAGGGTTGTTTTGATTTGCATTTCCCTGATGACTAATGATGTTGAACAACTCTTAAGGTGTTTCTCGGCCATCCAAATTTCTTCTGGTGAAAATTCTTTGTTTAGCTCTGTGCCCCATTTTTTGATAGGGTTATTTGGTTCTTTGGGGTCTAACTTCTTGACTTCTTTGTATATATTGGATATTAGCCCTCTGTCAGATGTGGGGTTGGTGAAGATCTTTTCCCACTTTGTTGGTTGTCGTTTTGTCCTTCTGACAGTGTCCTTTGCCTTGCAGAAACTTTGTAATTTTATGAGGTCCCAATTGTCAATTCTTGATCTTAGTGCATAAGCTATTGGTGTTCTGTTCAGGAACTTTCCCCCTGTGCCTATGTCCTCCAGGGTCTTCCCAAGTTTCTTTTCTAATAGTTTCAGTGTGTCTGGTTTTATGTGGAGGTCCTCGATCCACTTGGAGTTGATCTTAGTGCAAAGAGATAAGAGTGGGTCAATTCGCATTCTTCTGCATGTTGACCTCCAGTTGAACCAGCACCATTTGTTGAAGAGGCTATCTTTATTCCACTGGATAATTGTGGCTCCTTTATCAAAGATCAAGTGACCATAAGTCTGTGGGTTAATTTCTGGGTCTTCAATCCTATTCCATTGATCCACTTGCCTGTTGCTGTACCAATACCATGCAGTTTTTAACACAATTGCTCTGTAGTACTGTATAAGGTCAGGGATATTGATTCCCCCAGAAGTCCTTTTATTGTTGAGAATAGTTTTAGCTATCCTGGGTTTTTTGTTGCTCCAGATGAACTTGAGAATTGCTCTTTCTAGATCTATAAAGAATTGAGTTGGGATTTTGATGGGGATTGCATTGAATCTGTATATTGCTTTTGGCAAGATGGCCATTTTTACTATATTGATCCTGCCAATCCAGGAGCAAGAAATATTTTTCCATCTTCTGAGGTCTTCTTTGATTTCTTCAAGGACTTGAAGTTCCTGTTATACAGATCTTTCGCTTGTTTGGTTAGAGTTACGCCAAGGTACTTTATGTTGTTTGTGGCTATTGTGAAGGGTGTTATTTTCCTAACTTCTTTCTCAGCTTGCTTGTCCTTTGAGTACAACAAGGCTACTTATTTGCTTGAGTTAATTTTATAACCAGCCACTTTGCTGAAGTTGTTTATCAGCTGTAGAAGTTCTGTGGTGGAGTTTTTTGGGTCACTTAAGTAAACTATCATATCCTCTGCAAATAATGATAGTTTGACTTCTTCCTTTGTATCCCTTTGACTTCCTTATGTTGTCTAATTGCTCTCGCTAGAACTTCAAGGGATACTGCCCAACTCATTCTTTGAAGCCACAATTACGCTAATACCTAAACCACAAAAAGATCCAACAAAGAAAGAGAACTACAGGCCAATTTCTCTTATGAATATCGATGCAAAAATACTAAATAAAATTCTTGCCAACCGAATCCAAGAGCACATCAAAACAATCATTCACCATGATCAAGTAGGCTTCATCCCAGGGATGCAGGGATGGTTCAATATACAGAAATCCATCAATGTAATCCACTTCATAAACAAACTAAAAGAAAAAAACTACATGGTCATCTCATTAGATGCTGAAAAAGCATTCGACAAAATTCAGCATCCTTTCATGCTAAAAGTCTTGGAAAGAGCAGGAATTCAAGGCCCATACCTAAACATAGTAAAAGCAATCTACAGCAAACCAGTAGCCAACATCAAAATAAATGGAGAGAAACTTGAAGCAATCCCACTAAAATCAGGGACTAGACAAGGCTGCCCTCTCTCTCCATATCTTTTCAATATAGTGCCTGCTTGTCTTTTATCTTGGCATTAATTCTATTAAGGAGGGCTCTGTTGAAATAACGTAATCATTTCTCAAAGGTCCTAACTCCATGTATCATAACTTTCATGTTAACAATTTCAACATATGCAAATATTAGAATGATGTAAACCCTCAGAACATGGCCCTTACTTAAATGAGCCAAAAATCAAACATGAGGAAAACCATGTTGTTCTACCTTTTAAGTAAAGAAAATAATAAAGTCATTTCTACCAAATATAAACACCATACTTATTAATAATTAATAATTTAAATTGTTTCATTTCTTAAAGCCTGGACAAATTTTAGGGTATGGTATTTATGGACTGTTTTGTTCTTTGCATTATTAAAATAATGTAAGACTAGGCCCCTTCTCTTAGTAAGCTGAGGTGAGGCAACCCTGGAGAAGGAATGGCTCCCAAAGACAGGCAATAGAGTCAGAGACAGCTTCTTACTGTTGTCTGTCCCACAGAAGTATGACGCATGTGCAGAGAGTCTAATTTAGTTCTATGTGTTCTCCCTAGTTGTGCTTTAGTCTCTGTGAGCCCCTATGAGCCCAGGTTAGTTGATGCTGTGTGTTTTCTTGTATTGCCCTTGAACCTTCTGGCTCCTACATTCATTCCTTCCCATCCACTGCGGGATTCTTCAAGTTCTGCCTAATGTTTGACTGTGGATCTCTGCATCTGTTTCTAACAGTTGCTGGGTGAAGCCCCTCTGATGACAATTGGGCTAGGTACCAATCTATGAGTAGTGCAGATTATCATTATTGGCTTCTTCCTTCCTTCCTTCCTTCTTTCCTTCCTTTCTTCTTCCTTCCTTCCTTCTTTCCTTCCTTCCTTCCTTCCTTTCTAGTCATGTTTGATTTTATCCTAGGTCTTTGGGTTATCCAGCCTCTGGTTTCTGGCCCTCCAGGATTTACTGCAATTTAATATGTAATAGCTGTTTGATACCTATGGAAGGTCTGCCCTTTTCCAAAGAGAACAAGAGAAGGAGTGGATGGCAGTAAGGCAAGGGGTAGGAGGGACTTGGAGGAGAGGAAAGAGGGGAAGCTTGTCAACATGCAATGAACAACTGACAGTGGTGGGCTCAGCTCCAGTTGACACAACTCAACATGAGCCCTAGCCCTAAGGCTCAGGGATTGTCAAGGAAGAGGGTGTGGAAACAGTGTAAGAGCCATGGATTCAGAACATCTGCTAGGAAAGGGTCATTTTTCTACTTCTTATAAGGCTTATTTATTTATTTATTTATTTATTTATTTATTTAGTATAACAGTTTATTTAGGGCATGGGAAGGGGAGGTGAGGGGGTAGTAGAGGCAAAGAAGGAGAGAGAGAGAGAGAGAAGAAGGAGGAGGAGGAGGAGGAGGAGGAGGAGGAGGAGGAGGAGGAGGAGGAGAGCCCAGCTACAAGCAATTGGAGAGAGAGGACGAAGGGCAATGGAGGGGGGGCAGAAGCAAGAGGACAGAGCAAGAGCAAGAGTGCAAGAGAACAAGAGCATAAGTTTAGTTTCTAAAGCTTGATCCCTGACTCTGCCTCTTTCTTCTTTATTTCCTCTACTTTTAAGTAAAGGGCTATCAAATCATGCCTATGAACTCACTATTTTATTTTTACGTAGCAATTTGTATGTTTACCAACCTTTGTAAATTTTAATGCAAATTCACAAGTCCAAAAGTCAACATGTTTTAAAGTGTCACTCATTCCACAGGCTTTTCTTACTCTGATTCTACTATATCCAATCTGTTATTGTACTATTAACTTTAAAAGTTCCATCTTTTTTTTTTTTTAAAAGTTCCATCTTGTGCTGACAATGACAGTTTTATTTTTTTTAAACTTCCTGTTCTGTGAAATGGGAAATGAGGGGAAGCAGGGCTTTAAGGATAATTAACAGCCATACAGCGCATACTATAGATTCTAATATCTGTATCACTATGAATATTTTCTCTTACTTCCTCTATAAGTTTCATTTCCAAGTAGGCAGATCTATAGTGATATAGAAATAGATTTCACTGCACACTAATGAGGTTACTGTATGCTTAACAAAAGTATAAGTTACCTTATGCTTTTGTAGCCTTTCTCCCCAACACCCTGCTAGGTGTCTGAAGCTCTAAGCACCAGCACCCAAGTGGCACAGGATAGAGGTGGGCTCCAAATCACTGGCTGATTGAGTGAATTAATCAGGCTTAAACTAGTGATAACTGAAAAGTCCTTAGTGCCATGTCTTTCTTTCCCATTATAACAACCTTGTGAGCTTGGGTGTTAGGTCCTTCAGCAGATGAGACATCTGAGGCTCAGTGCTCAGTGGCTCATCCTTGCCTGGCCCCACCTGGTACCTTCAATTCAAGCCAAACCCTAGGGAAAAAAAAAGTTCCATCTTGGAATTTTTTTACATTAGGAATGGATTGTACCACTTATTCCTAGCTAATGGAAATATGTTGTAACAAAGTATTTTTCAATAGTCAATATTGAAAAATTCTATTTGCTTTCATTTATTTGATAATAGGAGATCTTTAGTCATTTCATATATCATGGATATAAAAGCCATCTCTAATAGTACAGATAGTATTGAATATAATGAACTGCAATCATCAAGCATTTGAAATATACTTACATTGCCACCAAGTGAGGCAGCAGTATTGCAAATGAACTAAACCAAAGGTTAATAATTGCTTTTCTCAAACTATGAATATACATAATGCATATGGCAACAGGCAAAGTCAGTTTCTCCTATTTCTTGTTTTTCTTTCTTTATTTTTTTGGATTTGGTTTTTTGGAGACAGGGTTTCTTTATATAGCATTTGCTGTCCTGGAACTCACTCTGTAGACCAGGCTGGCCTCGAACTCAGAAATCTGCCTGCTCTGCCTCCCAGAGTGCTGGGATTACAGGCGTGTGCCACCACCACCTGGCTCTTGTTTTTCTTAATATTTATTTTTGACCCTTAAAAATCTTATGCTCTATTTTGTAGATTTTAATGTATGGCATAGCTGGACAGTGGTGGCACACGCCTTTAACCCTAGTACTTGGGAAGCAGAGGAAGGTGGATCTCTGAGTTCCTGACCAGTCAGGTATAAAGATCAAGTTCCAGGACATTCAGGCTACACAGAGAATTCATATCTTAAAAACCAACCAAACAAACAAAAAACAAACAAACAAAAATAGTTATGATAAAGTATGACTTAAATATACACCTTTCACCTTGCTTACACCTGTAGAAGAATTTTAATTCAGTAACATGATGCTTTTGCAAGAGGTCACATCCAAAGATATGATCTGGCTGGAATGCAGATATATCCTTCAGTACATAACTTTAATCCCAAACAATGATGCCTAAGTGACAAATCAAAGTGACAAATCAGAGAAGGGTTTGACAGAATGACTCAGAGATAGGATATGTCTGTCCTCTCAGGGGAACAGTCAGGAAAGAGAGGATACTTACAAGCTGTGAAGGTGAGAGAGTAGAGTTCCAGTTTACTACAGTTCAGTTCCTAGATTTCAGAGGTAGTCTTTCCAAGCAGAGCAATTCAGTCATAAGCTGAGAGAAACCAATTTGAATCAGTCAGCTTGGTAAGGAATTTGAGCCAGAGTTCAGAACAAGCTAGAAAGAGTGAGTTTATAAGTTTCAGAGGCTGAAAACATTCTAGGGCTAGTTTAGCAGACAGAGGCTGGAAGCCAAAGCCTTCAAGGTCAGGCTTACAGAAGATTAGATTGTACAGAGGCCTAGGCTTTGGGATAGTTAGATAGAAGTGCTCTCAATTTAGCCCAAGTCATGTCTTCATAAAGCTTGGGTAAGGCTCTCATCTCATTGCTTCAGCAGAGGAAATAAAAGAGACATATTTAGATACACTGGTTACATATTAAGTGGTTTAGAACAAAAAGTAAATATTTAATAAGTATGAGACTTATTAGTTTTTTCCCCAAACAGAAGGCTAATATTGAAGACATCTTAAATGCTAGTTTTTGATTTCTTATTGACTCTTTTCAATTGAAGAACATTACTAAAATAAGAACTCTAGAAACAATTAATAATGCAATTAGAAACATCGACATTGAAGTTTTCAATCTATATACAATCCTAATACCAGTTGAAAAGTAAATTTTTTAAAATAGTTGTCCACTTTACTATTCTTAGGTAATTATCAGGATTTTCATGATCTTAGTTTGAATAAGAGTTCTACTATTTAACAGTTGTATGAATTTGAGCAAGGACTTTAACCTATTTGTATTTCGGATTTCCCATATATAAAAACTTGAATAGTGAGATTATAAAGACAATTTTAGTTAGTACTTCATATATACCATATGAAAGAATATTTCACTCATTGCAACATAAAATAATGGCTAATTAAATGTATTAATTGTCATTTGTTAAAATTGATATAACACAAAGATTAAAGAATTCTTACTATCCTAAAAAGAGGTTATTACATAGTATTACAATGTAAGCCAGAAGAGAAGAACTCAGTGTTCAGACACTGGGATGATGAAAAGAAATTCAAGTTATTCTACAATATCTACAAGTGATAAATATGTCCAAACTTATGTAAGTAATTTTTATTTGTCAGGTGCAATTGTCATCTTGAAGGCTAACTATTGAATAAACTTACCCTTCCTAGCTCTTCTGAACTCTGGCTAGGTAGTTTGACTCTGTTATTCTGCCCAAATACATCTCTAAGCTGACTAATTCAAACAAGCTTTTCTCAGCTTCTCAATGAATTGCTCTGCTGGTCCTCAAACTATGTCTGGTAATCTGTCCTAATTCTCTGGGTTCTCATTCTCTGGCTTCTGGATTTCTCTGTGTCTAGCTTGTTCTGTCTTTAAACTGTCCTGGTAAAACTGCCTCTTCTTTCCCTCTCTCTATGCACTGCTCTCTTAAGTGAACACTTCTTTTTCTCTGTTCTCATTAAGAGTTGGGCATATCTTATTTCTAACTCATTCTGCCAATTTTTTCTCTGAATCAACACTTTGTATGCCTGTCAAGTAGACATCACTTTTAATTATGGCTCCTTCCTTTTGCAACCTAACTTTACCTCAATTGTTTGGGATTAAATGTGTGAGTATTCCACCCAGAAGGATTAAAGGTATGTGGCATGTCCGCACTTCAGCCAGACCACACAGACTTATAAGGTCTTTGGATGTGATACCTTGCCAGAGCATCTCTGTTGCTAGATTAAAATTCCTCTACAGAAATACCACACTCTGTCCTTTAAACTTGAACCACTCTTGTGTCCTAATCCAAAATGAAAGAACAACTCATAATTGTATGCCTATTACAAGATGCTATCATTGTTTTCCTTGTGATAATGAATAGGGAATCATTTTCAGTCAAATCTTTCTTTCTCAATGTTTTTACAAAGACTTATTTACTCATTTCATGAATTTTCAATTCCTTAATTACAAAATTCCTGATATTAAATAGTAGATTTTAGACTTTTCATCTCTTTATATTTTCATGTACAAATGAAATAAAATTATAATTAAAAATAACAAATTCATGAACCCACTTTCAAAGCATTATAAAATTATTTAATAAAGCACAAACACTTGTATTAGTTAAAGTTGTTTAGAGGAACAGAACTTACAAAGCGAACACACACATGTATTATATAATATATATGCATATATATTATATAATAATGACATAGCCATCCCACATACATAGCGTATGTACTATATAATACATAGCAAATGTATTATAAATTAACCAGGTCAAATATATATATATATGGAAGGAATATTTATTAGAATAGTTTATAGGCTGTACTATAGCTAGTTTAATAACACAGTCTACCAATGCAATGTGCAAAAATCTAGTAGTTGTTCAGTTCATAAGCCTGGATGTCTCATCTGATTTTCATAGTATGTCAGAATCCTGAAGAAGTCAGGTCTAATGCTGGTGAAAGAATGCACTTTTTAGTGAAAGAGAATCTACATAGGCAAAATGAGAGCAAGCTTCTTCGCTTCTCTCTTTATGCCATTATATAAACTGAAAGCAGAGGATGTGGCCCAGATTAAACACGTGTCTTCCTTCTCACCTCAAATGTCTGTATTAGAAGAATCACTTCAAAAGATTTACTTAATAAAAATCCCTCTCAGGTGTGCCCAGCCATTTGGGCTTTAGTAAATTCCAGATGTAGTCAATTTGACAACCATGAGTAATCATCACAGATTTATGGTTGTCAACTTGATACACAAGCATATCTCCTTATGTCATGCTTAATTTCCAAGTGAAAACAATAACCAGAATATTAGGAATCATAATTACTCATAATGACATAGCCATCCCACATACATAGCGTATGTACTATATAATACATAGCAAATGTATTATAAATTAACCACGTCAAATTGACAACCAAGAATAGCCATCACACCAATTAATTATTTTCCATTTGGAACACTTACTTCAATATAAAGATAATGTAAATTTTAGTAAAGAAAAGCATAGAATCTGAAGCTATTTTTTCCTTAAAAAATGTGACAGAACATTCACAAGCATCATAAATCCTGAGGATGTGAAATACATACTGCACCCTGGAAGCCAATAGAAACATGGACTAGAAAAACTTAACCAGGCCTATAATTAAAGCATATTAAGCCAATTAGTTGCTCTGTCATAAGAATCTCATTAGGTAACAACATTTTGTGTTTATATCAAATTCCTCTCCTGTAAAGAAAACAAGGGAAAAGCAGTAAATTTATCCTCTTAAGTGTCACTTGGACATGAAAAAGGAAGAAAATGTATTTGCTGCCTATACATTATAGTCAAAAGCATTTCCTTTAAAAAAATCTAGACATTCAGAGTTCTTAGCTATAGCCCTTAAGTGGCATAAAGCATTGCTCCAACTGTGCCAGGGAGAAAAGTGTGAGATCCATAAAAACCTAAGTCACGGCTCCATTTATAGACATCTCTGTAAGTGCCGGGGTGCACAGATGCCATCGTGGTGCCATGATCTGAATCACAGAATTACTTACAATTCTGACAATGTTGTCTTGATTTTCCACTGAATGTTTTAATAGCATTAGAATAAAGGTTGACTTTTTTTTTTTAAATGTTGACTTCTTTTCTCTAAGTATGAAATCAGAGCAGATGGCATCTCAGATTCAGGTTAGTGAGAACTGAAATTGTCTCAAACACTTATTGTTTGTCTTTAGAAACAAAAGCCAACAGCATGAACTCAGCTTGAGATGTACAGTGCCAGTATTGTCCATTGTAACTCAATGACTTCGTGTTCTCTGCAGCTGCAGACTTAAGGTCTTGGCCTTTGTTTTTGTTCCTTGTTTTTGAAGCTATTAATCTCTCTCTCTCTCTCTCTCTCTCTCTCTCTCTCTCTCTCTCTCTCTCTCTTCTCCTCTCCTCTCCTCTCCTTTTATTTGCACATATTCTTGACACAAAATATTTCATTTACTAAAATCAGGCATAGTTAAATAAAGTATTATGGAATTAGTGTTGAATTGATTTTGTTATCACAGATTTTCTTAGAAAAGAAAAATGAAAAGTGATGTTATTAAAGTTATGATCATATTTACTGGAAGCTATTTATAAATTTGTCATACTATTGACTAGTAGCTTGTAAAAGATTTAGCTATTTCCCTGCTCACTGAGTAAATTGTTATAATTAAGTATCAGAAGGCCTCCTGCATTAAGTGTGATATAACTTAGATTCTCTTGGGTACTAATTGCCAAAAGCTTATTTTATATTCTTACACCAAGAGTGTATATCTTAGTCTATCTTAAGATATCCAGGGCATTAATTAGATGTAAAAAATGCTCAGTTTTATTTGGCACAGTTTGTTCATATATTTACTTAGCAGACAATAAAAATTATTGCATATAGATAGGTAGAGCCTAGTAGGCTAGACATATTTACCCAGAGCCAAAGTAGTGTCCTCCATTGTTTTCAGATGCTGTAATACATTTTATAAAGTGTAGGTCACATACTACCAGTCATATGCCTGGGTAATGCCAGGGCCAGTTTGGGACTCCAGAATGTCTGATGCTTAAATGTCATAACCATCCTAGGTAGAGTTCTCCTTTTTTTTACTATGCCCAGTCACACTCATTCAGTTTTACATTAACTCAGTTGTTTGTTACATAAACTATAACTCAACCATTACCCATTACTAGAATAAAGCCAGTGACACACCAAAACCAAAGGGTGCCATGTTTTCAGCACCCTTTGATTTTGGTCATCCTTAGATAATTACTTTTATTGTGTTTTATGAAAAAAAGAGTTAAAACTTTCATGTCCCATAAGCAAGCAGTCACGTGGCTCTCCCTCTCAACACTAGAAAGAAATCTGAGATGTATGAAACATGGTGCTTGAAAATGCCTGTGCTGTTTACCTTACCATGCAATTGTCTTCAGTTCTTTGTCGTTAATCCTCATGCTTCATGTAACTCCATATTTCCTTTACATAATCCAATCAGAAAACATAGTCCTCTTATGAGATCCAGTAATTATGAAAGCTGTTTCTGAAGTTGTCTTTGGCTGAAAATGTTTTTTAATAGTTCACAGCTCTAGGAAAAATAAATTGTTTTACTATTATTATGAAAAAACATCATGAATAACTCACAATTAGAAAATATTTACATATCTATATGTTCACTCTTTCACGTCATTCTTAGATGTACCTCTCTCCAAGCAGAATACCTTACAGGCTCATTCAGTTGTGCTACTCATTGTATCTTCAAAGTACGAGGCTCTGCAATAAGTTATTATAATCCTTTCTGTCTTATCGACATTGTTTCTTCAGTGGTACCCACTTCAATATTCCTTGTGGTTTCTGCTTATAATACACTATATACGGTACTTAATACTTTTGCTGAACTAATGTCTAGATTTTTATGATAAATAAAGAAGTCAATATATAAGTTCTGATGGAATTATAAAAGCTTCCGGAAACCTAAACAGAAAGAGAAAACTATCTTCTATTTCAGATGATAGTGTCATAAAAATCTGAGCACAGATCCTTATGAAAACTGTAAATTTCCAATTACCTTTTAAATCCCAAAGTAATTTTTGAATTAGTAGTGAAATTCTGAGAGAGAGAGAGAGAGAGAGAGAGAGAGAGAGAGAGAGAGAGAGAGGAATCTGTGTAATCTGTACTTGAGTCTTTGAATGAATAACAATTTGCAAACATGCTTGTTAAAATCCTGAAAATCTGTATAACTATAAACATAACTTCTTAGAAAAGATAAGTTACTTTTAGTTTATAAGGTAGAAATACTTTACAGCTCAGTAGAACTGAGAAGCATTTCTCGGTCTTATTCAGCATATGGGAATGGAGTGCACTCTAAGCTGGGCCTGTGATGTAGATAAAGGAAATGACCAAAACTAGAGCTCTAGACTGACCCTAAACATGGACTTCCAAAAATAACCAAAAAGGTGAAAGTAACTACCAACCAAGAAGGTGTAAAACACCTGGCACTCTAGAAAACAAATAAATATCATGTTGGCACACACACACACACACACACACACACACACACTTTATTTTTTTTTTAAAAATTAGCATAGAACCAGGACAACACCAACACTATAAGTAAGTAGTGAGCAGAGTCAACATAGGGCTTCAAATAGTCTCTACTCTCATTTCAAATAAACAACCAGAAGACCATGTACAATCCAGGAGTCTTTTGTAGGTCAAACTGTAATACTGAGAAGGAAAAGTTAAATTTAAATGAGGCAACTTTTCCTGGTGCAATCTGAAAGTCACCTGTGAGGGAACACAGCCAAGAGTAATTTAACTCCAGGTGGGGAAATACATAATAGACCTGACAATTATCCACCAAGTAGCTTGAGTGTTTTGTTGACTTTCTCACTTGTAGGTTGACAGGAAAGCCTAAAAATTTCTTTCTATATTTTTATCACCTATGTAAGGAAGAAAATCAGATTATCGAAATCACTCCCAAACTGCTATTTTATTTCTGAATTCACACAACACATTGTTTTGTTTTTTTCCTTTTAATCGAGAATGCAAATGAAAGAATATTCTTTTTATATGCTAATTGGGATTTGAAATAGCCAATTTTGCATGCTCTTCATATAATCTGAAATGCCGTGCCAGGTAGGATTTACACCGTAAAAGGCCAGGTGTGCAGTCTACCCTAGAGGAGCAATCAATACATTAGTACATTGACTTCATCCACGTGAACAAGTGACTACATGCTTTCATTGCAAAGAAATCACAGTGGACAAGATAAGAGACCAGACTAAGCTTTTCTCGTTTAAAGTTTGCTCACTGACTTCCCAGTATTGCAGCCTTGGTCCACATTGATGCTCTCCATTTATTCTGACTGCAGAACACAACTTCCTACCTCAACTTTTCTATTTTCAGAATGCTAATTCTCTCATTTTAAACTCTACTGACCCCAGAAGCCCTAAATACTCAAGGCACAATTAGCAAGTCAAATGACTCCCAAGAAGAAGAAAGGAGAGGACCCTGGGCCTGTAAAGATTGGATCCAGTATTGTAGACCCAGAATAGAGAAATCGTGGCGGGGGGGGGGGAATGATTGGGGAATAGCTGGGGGGGAGAGGAATTATGGGACATATGGTGGGGGGGGGAACTGGGAAAGGGGAAAGCCTTTGGAATATAAACATAGAATATAGAAAATTAAAATTAAAAAAAACCTCTACTGACTGAAAAAAAAACAAATTAAAAGTGTATTCATACAGGAAAAAAACAATAACAACCACCATCAACCAACATAACCAAGCAACTAACCAACGAACAAAAAACTCCCCGTACTTACCTTGGCTAAGGGCAATTTATTTGTGTCATCTAAACATACATTAGCAATGAGACATTTACTTGATGAATCCATGATAAAATCCTTGAAGAATGTTTTAATGATTCATCTAGTCATTAAAGGGGCTTGAAGATGTGATTTGGAGGAACACGTGCTGACGTAAGTTGAATTTTCAAAACTTTGTTCAGATTCTATAACTTAAGCAGAATATGGAAAATTTTATAATCTGTCTTCATAATGACTTTTTCCAAATACCAAACATGAAATGTTAACTATGATATTTTTAATTTAATTTATGGCTGTCTTCTGTCTAACAGTGCTGGAATTTGATGGCAAGACAATATCAAGGGGTTAAAGTTAACCTTGCAACTCTATGTCTATCAGTTAACAGCTGATGGTTTTGAAGTCCTTTGATTATGACTGTATAAAGAATGCAGAGAAACTTAAACAATAGTCATTACTTTCAGCACATAATGGCTATGAAAACTATGCTGCTCCAACTCTTTCTAGGCTAATTCTCTCATACTAGTTGCTATCCTTTAACTTCTGATAGAGAGTTACTTTGAACCAGTTTGGAGTGAATAGAATGTTATTATCTAATTTGGTTAACTGCACAGGTTGAAGTTGTGTTTTAGAGATAAATGAAACCAGTATCAAATACACTAAAAAAAACCCTCACCCTCTCCTTTTCTTCCTGTGTTTTTTAGTTGTGATGTTGCTGTGATAAGAATACATGACAAAGCAAATTTAAAAAGGAAGGGTTTATTTTGGTTTACAGTTCTGAAATATTGGATGATATTAGATTAGGCATTATATTATATTATCCATTATGGACGGGAGATACGGCTTTCAAATCAGGAGCAGAGGCTGGCTATACACATAGCATGAACAGTCAGCAAGTAAAAACAACAAATAATGCCTGTGCTCAGTTCACTCCTTCATATTCAGTCAAGGTCCACAGACTCTGGGATGGTGCCACCCATAGTTAGATGGCTCCTTCCATTTCAATTAGTCTAATCTGGATAACCCTTCACAGTTATGCCTAGCAACTTGTCTCTTAGGCAATTCTAGATATTATCAGGTTGGCAGTCAGTGATAATTATCTCTCTCCCCATCTCCTTTATACATAATTTGCTTTAACATATTTGTTTTGATTTGCAGGGTTCAAAGATTTCCTACATAAAACAATAAGAAGTATGTTCTCTCTTTTTCTAGGTTAATGAAATAACCTAGTAAAAGGTTATTTCCCTTTTATTTTCCCTCCCCCTCTACTTATCAACAAGCAAACAAACAAATGTCAAATGAAGAGAAAAAAAAGATAGCACCAAGAAATGTTTTTAACAGTTCAAGTAACTATACCTAACAATATGATTGTCTTGCTGTTAGTAAACCCCTTCCCCATCTTATCAGTATTAATGAAATGACTGCTAGATCCACAAGAAAAGGTCAAGTCCAACCAAAACTATGACATTAAATAGTAGGCAAAAGAAAAGTTTACTAAGAGTTCTAACCCCAGAAAAGTGACCATCTAGAAAAATAAACATTACGTTATTAAGAGAATAGAGATAGCTATTGCCAAGGATCTGCAGACTAGTTGGCACCAACTGGGTCACAGTACAAGGTCAGAATGTAATAGAAGTAGAGGCATGAAGAAGTGAGGCTTTGGGATGCACGGAAGGCAGTGAGTGAGGTAATTTGGAGCAAAGAGTGATGTACATCCAATAAAGCATGGTCACTTCCTCTAGAGACACTATTGTTTTTATTCCTGCTTTATTGTTTTCACTTCAGCACACCTTTCCAACCTCTCTGTCTCTTTGTAAATGGTGTGACACCTACAAAGATGCAGATAACCTTTTTTTCTTTATCATTGTATTTATTATTTTATTTCAAATTACATCCACTTTCCCAATTACTTCTCCACCAATCCTTGTCTTATCCCCCCTCTCTTCCTTCCCCTTTGCCTTGATGAGGGTGCTCCCCCACCCCATTCATGCACTCCCATCTCACTATTCCAGTATCCTCCTATGCTGGGATACCAAGCCTCTATAGGACCAGGGCCTCCCCTCCAACTGATGTCAGATAAGGCCATCATCTGTTACTTACGTATCTGAAGCCATGGCTCCTTCTATGTATACTTTTTGGTTGGTGTTTTAGTCCCCTGGGAGCTCTGGGTGGTTCAGGTAGTTGAAATTATTCCCCCCCCCTTTTTTTTTAAATTTGGTTTTTCAAGACATGGTTTCTCTGTGTAGGTCTGGATGTCCTGGAACTCACTCTGCAGACTAGGCTGGCCTTGAACTCAGAAATCTGCCTGCTTCTGCCTCCCAAGTGCTGGGATTAAAGGCATGCGCCACCACTGCTTGCAATCCTCTTCAGTTCCTTCAGCCTTCCCCTAGCTCTTCTGTTGGGGCTCCTGGTCTCAGTTCAATAGTTGGCTTTGAGTATATGCATCTGTATTTGGTAGGTGCTGGTAGAACCTGTCAAAGAATAGCCATACTAGTCTCCTGTTGGCAAGCACTTTTTTTTTTTAAAGACTTTCTAGAATATAATGAAAATGAAGGCACAACATACCGAGGAGGAATAGAAGACAGGAAATCATCAAACTCAGGGCTGAAATCAATCAAGTTGGCGAGCACTTCTTAGTGTCAGCAATAGTGTGGGGATTTCGTATTTGCAGATGGGATGGATCCCCTAGGTGGAGCCGTCTCTGGATGGCCTTTCCTTCAGTCTCTTTTTCAATTTTTTCCCCTGACTTTCCTTAGGACAGGAACATTTCTGGATTGAAAATCATGAGATGTGTGGGTAGCTCCATCCCTCAAATGGGGGCTGTGCCTATCTACTGGAGGTGGTATCTACAGGTTGTATCTCCCCTTTGTTGGGTATTGTGACTAAAGTCATCACCATTGGGTCCTGTGGGCCTCCAGCTTCCCTGCAGTCTTGAACTTTCTAGTGGTTGCTAACAGTTGCCCATCCCCCACTGCTACATGTTTCTACTCAATTTCTTGAATCTCTGTACTTCTCTTGTATCCCTTTCAATACCCGATCCTGCCCCCTTATTCCCTCCCTATCCTCTCTCCCTCTCATGTCCCTCTGTCCCTCTATGTCCTGTAATTATTTCGTCCCCCATTTTATGCAGAATTGAAGCTTCTACACTTTGGTCTTTCTTCTTCTTAAGCTCTGTATGGTTTGTGGGTTGTATCATTGTTATTCTGAGCTTTTGGGCTAATATCCACTTATCAGTGAGTACATACTTGTGTTTTTTAGTATCTGAGTTACCTCACTCAGGATGGTATTTATCTAGTTCTATCCATTTGACTGAAAACTTCATGAAGTCATTTTTTTTAAAGATTTATTTATTTATTATATGTAAGTACACTGTAGCTGTCTTCAGACACTCCAGAAGAGGGTGTGAGATCTCATTATGGATGGTTGTGAGCCACCATGTGGTTGCTGGGATTTGAACTCAGGACCTTTGGAAGAGCAGTCAGTGCTCTTAACCACTGAGCCATCTCTCCAGCCCATGAAGTCATTTTTTAAATAGCTGAGTAGTACTCCATTGTGTAAATGTAGCATATTTTCTCTATCCATTCCTCTGTTGCAGGACATCTGGGTTCTTTTCAGCTTTCAGCTATTATAAATAAGGCTGCTATAAATATAGCGGAGCATTTGTCTTTGTTATATGTTGGAGTATTTTTTGGTTATATGCCCAGTAGTGGACTAGCATGCCCAGTAGTGGACTAGCTGGGTGTTCGGGTAGGATGATTCGAATTTTCTGAGGAATCTCCAGATAAATTTCCAAAGTGGTTGTACCAGCTTACAGTTCCACCAGCAATGGAGGAGTTTTCCTCTTTCTCCATATCCTCACCAGCATTTTTGGTTCCCTGAGTTTTCTGTCTTAGCTATTCTAACTGGTGTGAGGTGGAGTCTCAGGATTGTTTTGATTTGTATTTCCCTGATGACTAAGGATGTTGAACACTTCTTTAAGTGCTTCTCAGCCACTCGAGATTTCTTGGTTAAGAAATCTTTGTTTAGCTCTGTACCCTATTTTTAGTAGGGTTATTTGGTCTAACTTCTTGAGTTCTTTGTATATTTTGGATATTAGCCCTCTATCAGATTTAGGATTGGTAAAGATCTTTTCCTAGTCTGTAGGTTGCTGTTTTGTCTTATTGATAGTAGTACATACCCTTTTCTTGGGGAGATTGCTTGTTTTGACCTGGGAAGACATGCAAACTAAATACAATTGGAAAATTACAACTGGAGAAGGGGTTAAGAAAGTGAGAGCACACAACCAGTCTGAGAGGAAGATAAGGCTCCCTTACATTCTTCTTAAAATGACATGGAAATTAGGTTGGTAATTGAAGTGTAACACAAGAAACATTGTCCTGATAAAACCATTTATTCCCATTGGGTTAGATTATGTTTTAGAAAATATTCATTTCTGTGCAAGGGAACCCCACTGGGGGAGATAGAGAAAGGACTGAAGGAGTTGAAGGGATTTGCAACCCTATAGGAAGAAAAACAATATCGACCAATCAGAGCCCCCCAGAGCTCACAGGAACTAAACCACCAACCAATGTGTACACATAGAGTGACACAGGGCTCCAGCTGCATATATAGCAGAGAATGGCCTTGTTGGGCATTAATGGGAAGGGAGGCCCTTTGTTCTGGGAAGGCTCAGTGCCCCAGCCAGTGCAATGAGGTGGGAGTCGGAGAGCATGTGTGGGAGCACCCTTGTAGAAGCAGGGATTGGAGGAATGAGACAGGTGGTTTGCTTAGGGGAAACCAGGAAAGAGGATAACATTTAAAGTGTAAATAAATAAAATGCCAAATAAACAAACAAACAAACAAACAAACACAGAAAAGAAAATGTCAGATCCACTGGGACAAAAAAAAAAAATCTGTTAACCAATGACTCATTACAATGAACATTTGTAAGTGAAGCAGTTTGGACAAAAGGGTGTGACAGACCAAGACACACTGAAGTTTTCATAGTGAGATTTGTTGTTGTTGTCATTGTTGTTGGTTTTGCTTTCTTTTCTTTATGGGGAGGCTGCAAGGGCAGAGGTAGAAGGTGGGATATGCAATGATGGGAGGTGACTAGGATTTGTGCATATGAAGATCACAACAATATATTTCAATATTTCAGTCTATGCAAGTGTTATTAATAACACATTTTATAAATGTTTAAAATAATGACACTATTTTACAAAACAACAATTCGTACAGTGTGTTTATCTCCCAGTAATCTGTGCTACATATATATTGCTTCATAATAATCCATCTATAAATAACAAGGTTCAGGAGTATGTTAACGGTGTCTCAACTTCCAGTTCCCACATCTAAATAAGTGGCAAGCCCAAGAAGTTAACCCAAGATGGAGAAAATGAACACTTATGTTTTCATTCAATCTGTTTGCCTAAAATTTAAGCATTGAGATTTTAGCAGTAAATTAGAGTAGGAATTTCAATTTTATGAACTTGTTTGCAACCTCTGAATTCAGATCAGTTCATTGGACTTTAAATGTAGGGAAGAACAGAACATAGATATTTCCTGATACCTCCAAAATGCCATAAAGCAGTATTATAGAAGATGCTACTAGGCCAACATTGGTGATAAGATATGTGTGGTCAAGGTCTATTTTCTAACAAGCAGTAAAAGTAACAGAAAGTGAGGAGTTCATTAAGATTGAGGCAAGCAATGACAGGAAGATTTTGACATCAAAGACCAGTTCCTGCAGCAGCAACAGAATGACATACTCTCTGTGATTTCTTAGAAAATAAAGCATCATGCTATGATTAATGGATTTAGTTCAGTTGAAAGCGTCTTACAATAGTAAAAATAACAGTCAATGTCTGCACACATAGACTTTGTAATCTTTCAGTGCAAAGTTTATATGGAAATGTTGCAAGGACAGTTTTCATTGGGAAACAAATCAGTGAAGTACTGATTTCAACGGTGAAAATATAAGGTTTCTTTTTATGAAATAAAAGGAAAAGGGTGGGGAAGACTTATAAAGTGCAAAAAGAGGCTTTAAAATGTGTACCTGAAAATTTTTATAAACCAGTGCTAACTCATTCTGAAAAAGAAGTAAAGCAAGAGAAGGAACAGAATTTCAAACTCCTTTCCATTTTCTAAAAGCAGTGTCTCCAGGGTACTCAAAGAGATTTCAGGTAGGTAATACCATAGTTTCTAAACTATAATAAAGGAAATAGCAATAAAAAATGCTTAGTATTTTTATCCTTATTAAATTACTAAAATGATCTTTTAAGTGAGACATAAATCTTGTCATTTTGTATGTGAGTGAACACAAATTTATAGATTAGCTTTCCCAGGATTAGATCATCAACCCAGGGTACTTGTAGAAGCTTATATCTAACCCCAATGAGCACGGGATTTCAAATCCTTACCCTCTCTAATATCTGCATCCTCCTAAGTAATGTTCATTAGGGCACTGCTCTCAGTAGTTCAAAAAAAAACTATTGAAAGAGTTTTAAAAATCATTTGAGAATTCTTCTGTGCTATAGCTGTTCCTAGCCCAGTGCTCAGAAGTGGGTGCTTTGAGCGGTCTGGTATACCCACTGTGGAGCAGGAAGTGCGCTAAACTGACCCATCATCTCCAGACTACATCTTCTCCAGTGAGACTGGAGGCTTCATGTGCAGAACACTGATTTATTGCAAACAAGCATAAGAGTACATGAGGATGTGGATAGATGTGAGAATGTGATATCAATGGCAAGTCACTGCCAACTCACAGGATGCCCAGATGAAGAGCTGAGAATGAATTTAATCTTTCATACAAAGTAGAAAGCAATCTTGAAGGATTCAGGACAAGGAATTGATGTGTTAATACAATGCCCATATGCTCAGAATATCTAACAGTTATGGGTATTTTAGTAATAATTTCTAAGACATCACTATCTCTCCTAATATTTAGTGCCTCTATCTTCATAAAAGAGCATTTACATCTTAAGTAGCACAAATGCCAAACTTTACTAGACTAATGGCTTTACAATTTTGGTCTGCCATCATCCATCTCTTAAAATCGCTGTTTTAATAGATCTATCTTTTATTATGATTTTAAAAAATGGTGGAATAATAAGACCTAGGACAACCCTAGTATCAGTAACTCTCAGAGATTAATAGCTCAAATGTTTTCATGTTTGACGTGTCAGTTGAAGTTTGTTTTTCTTTAAGTTGTATAAATTGCTTTTGATCAATAAATATTGTTTTAAATGGAAATTTATATCACTTGTGCTATAGTTGCTTGAGGGCTATAAACACAATCCCCTAATATAAAGAGATAGATTATGCCTCATGCTCTAAAACATCAGCATCCTACGATACCATTCCATGGTATCATCAGTTGCTGATTCCATGCAATGCTTCTTGAAAATGTGGATACCAGAGCACCGTCTCACCGTAGTTTTGGGCATTGGTATTAGGTTGTCTGTGACAGGATTTTCCCTGTCCAATTAGTTTAAATATTAGTGCAGCAGGAGGCCTAAAATTGGACAGGGAAAAGGCAGATGAAGCTAAGAATTGCAGAGACTAGATGGGGAAGAGAGGAAAAGGAGCAAGATGCAAGATGGACGGGAAGAAAAGCCTGATCCCAAGTGATTTTAAATAGCCACAGGTAGTTATAATTATCATATAGGGATAGAATAATTGGGACAACTTGTTTGATCTAGGTGGGCAGCGTGTACCATTATCAATTGACCCTGAAATTACTGTGTGGGCATCTTGTGAATTGAGAATTTATTGATATATGAATCTGACTGATTAATTATATGTTTCTAGAGTTTTGTCTTACTGGGTTCCTAGAAAGTGGAACTGCCAACCACAGGGGGTTTATGGCTGAGAAGGAACTGGCAGCTATGGGACGAGTTAGCCAGAGATGGGACACCATCATCGGTCACTGATGGGGCTGGTCTAGAGGCAGAGGCCCAGGGACTGTGCCAGGGCACAGAGCTGCCCACAGTGGCACAAGAAGTCTGGTGGTCTTTTTAAAAATATTTCATGCAACTATTTTCTTCTAGGCTACCCCAAATTATTTCTTGTGCTGGAATTATGAGCAAGGCAAGATGTTCAGAAATCTCTGAGAAGACTGGCCTCTTAGGTCATTGGAAAAGAAACAGAAATCCACTTAGAGTCTAAAGTAATGTCTAAAACACTACACCACAAGAGTAGTAGTGCTCAGTTTGTCAGAACTTGTTAAAGAATCTTATGTGTGAGAGAATCCATGAGACATCATTGATGTTCCTATAAGAAAGGAAACTTGGCAAACATAACATGAATAAGCTTTAATAAAATCTGATGAATGGATGACTGTAGGACACACACATTCACACACACATATACATATATGTATATATTATCATATGGCTGAACCAGTGAATGTTACAGAAGGAAGACTAAGATCCAAGAATCTAATTATGACAGCAATGAAAGATGCTCATGAATAGATGATCCAATATCTTTTTGTCTCTCATTAGAAGAGAGCAGGCTTCTACAAGATGATTCATAGACAGGACAGAATAAAATAAAATATTATAAAACAAAAGCTTTAGCACTGAGGCTGAACAAGGCAAGCCAACAGAAGGCAAAGAGCCCCAAGATCTGGCACAAGATTCAGGGACCCTCTTGTTCTCACACTCAGGAATCTAATAAATACTAATCTGAAAGCTGTAATATATATTCAGAGGAAATGGTGTAGTTTTTGTAGGCCCTGTGCATGCTGTTCCAGTCTCTGAGTTCATATAAGCCTTCCTCAGTTACTTCTGAGGGCTTTGTTCTCATGTTTTCTTCTCCCTCTGGGTCTTTTATTCTTTGTACCTCCTGTTTCGAAGAGTTTCCTGAGCACTGAGGGGCGGGATTTGGTGGATAGGTCACAGTTAGTGTCTTGTGTTTCATTGTCTCTCTCTCTCTGTGTCATGTCTGGCTGTGGGTTTCTGCATCTGTTCTTATCTGATGTGGGTGGAAGCTTCTGAATAAGGCACTGATCTATGAGTATAGTAAATATGATTGGGAATTTTTAATTCCCCTTGTGGAGGAGGATTTATTGGCAGTAACTCTTTCTGCTTTTTACAAAGTGATATATTTATTCTGTGATGTATTTAGGGAGGGTAGTCCTTCACATTCAGGGGTGATTAATAAAGGGACATATAGGAAGAATGACTGAGGTACAAACTAGAAAGGGAAATATATCCCAAGAAGGCACTTCTCTGTCTGGACACTCCCTCAAATATCCTTTGGAAAAGAGGAAGTAAAAGGAATTTATTTTCCAGCTCCCATCTTCCACTCATCCAACTCTTTCCCTGGGATATTGATTGTAATATGCTTCCTGGATTTATATGAATACTTATCAAGTAATCCAGGCATTATCTTTTACTTTAGTGCTATAAACAGAACCACCACTCAATGAAAGGCAATGTGATTGGTTCAGAGTGATATAAGGTCCATGTGAAATTAATCAGAGTGTACATGGAGGAAAATTACATGTTACTACTGGGTAAGGCACAGATGTCCAAAAGACCCAGACATGTGATGTTGGATGATTCTGAATAAGCGTAGAGACTATGAATGTATCTTAGGAACATAGTTATGGCTTTCTGTTCCAAATATCACTGATTACACAAAGAGTTTATCCTTTTACTCTGAAAAGTGAATTTTTTCTTCTGCCAAAAATCCTTTATTATTTGATAATACAGGTTTGTTTTGTATACCACTTTCTACTCTCTCTCTAAGATGACAGAGTCCATGATTTCACAGCCATCATTCATTTACCCAGTATATCATATAGTAAATGGAGAATAGTTGTTGCCTAGAAAATACTCGCTGAGTAAATACTTGAGTGAACTGAAAAAGTGAATTGTTTAGAAGTTCTCAGTTACAAAAGGAAATCAGAGTAGTTGTTCAAAGCATTTGGCATTGACTAACTTATAGAGAAGTGGATTATAATATAATGTATAAGTGAAAGGCATATATGTTGTGCTTCATATGCCTTACCTTATCCTGGCCAACACTCATCAAAAGAAATTCTTGCAATGATTATGTCCCATATCTGTGTTCTTCAATATACCAGCCACTGAATTCATCTGATAATTTAACACTAAAAACTGGAGATTTGATTTTCATGAATTTAAATGTAATGGTTACTCATTATTGTACTGTACAGATATGACAGATATTTTTTATGATTTAAAGCCAATCCTGAATCACTTCTAACTATTTGAATCAAGTGGGTCAATGACTTAGCTCAACTTTTACACTTTATACTTTCTCTTTAGAATTTGTATGAGAAGTAATTAAATAAAAGGAGATTTTTGTTTATAACCTTGGAATAAAAAAGTGCTTTGGGGAAGTATTTATTGGATTGTTGAAGTGAAATGAATTTGGCCTAATGCCATCTTTATACTTGAGAGGTAAGTTTTGAATAGTGTCTTCCATGTGGAGTGGTACATAAGATGGTTCTACCTAAGAATAAATTTATGTCACTAAGCAACTTAGTCTTGTTAAATCACAGCAATCAAGAAAACCACTTCTGTAGTATTGGTACCGAGGATCGTCACTCGCTGTAGTCAATTGTCTTCTCTATATATGCCCCTTTCTCCTCTGCATATTAATACAATTATCAACGTGCTGAGATGATGTATTCCATGTTGTCTTTGGCCCAGAATTTTTACCTAATTTTTGAATTCTTTACTTGCTTTAGTAAAATCAAGCTGTTCTTACTACAATGGTCTTACTTCAGTTTTTCTATTTGTTCCCTGAATTTCTAAAAATGAAATTCTTCAATCAGTATTACTTACATTAAGTATTCATGTATTTATTCTTTCCAAATAATTTTACACCTTGGTGTTCTTGCTTGATAGAAATAATCCCCCCAAGTAGATTAATCACCGATCAGCATACTCAGGGGAAGAAAGTACAGTGGAGACCCCTCCATTCTGCTCTCCATGGTGTCCAAGGGGGATAGAAGTAAGTTTCTAAATTCTACAGAAATGGTTTCTGAGTATGTAGAATATTACTTCATAATCTCACATTTTAGTTTTCCTGAAGGAATACTTCTTTAATCTTTTATAAAACTGAAAATCAAGGTGAAGATAAGAGTATTCTTTAAAATATCTCTAGAAAACATCTAAGGACATGAAAATGTGATTTTTTTTCCTTTGAGTTTGTTTATATAGTGGATTATGTTAATGTATTTTCATATATTAAACCAACCTTGCGTCCCTGGGATGAAGCTTACTTGATCATAGTGAATGATGGTTTTGATGTATTCTTGGATTCAGTTTGCACGAATTTGTTGAGTATTTTTGCATCGATATTCATAAGCGCGATTGGTCTGAAGTTTTCTTTTTTTTTTTTTTTGTTGGGTCTTTGTGTGGTTTACTTATTAGAGTAATTGTGGCTTCATAGAATGAGTTACATAGTGTTCCTTCTCTTTCTATTTTATGGAATATTTTGAGGAAAATTGGTATCAGGTATTCTTTGAAGGTCTGGTAGAATTCTGCACTAAATCCATCTGGCCCTGGTCTTTCTTTAGTTGGGAGGTTTATTTAATGACTTCTAATTCCTTGTGTGATATGGACCTGTTTAGATAGTTGCCTGTTCTTGATTTAACCTTGGTATGTGGTATCTGTCTAGAAAACCATCCATTTTATTTAGATTTTCCAATTTTGTTGAGTATA
The DNA here is from genome assembly GCA_964023405.1 of Apodemus agrarius. Taxonomy (NCBI): domain Eukaryota; kingdom Metazoa; phylum Chordata; class Mammalia; order Rodentia; family Muridae; genus Apodemus; species Apodemus agrarius. Next base: position 49,937,052 of record OZ030014.1, read on the forward strand.
GGCTTTTATAGTAGGATCTGATGATTTTTTGAATTTCCTCTGTTTCTGTTATGTCTCCCTTTCCATTTCTGATTTCGTTAATTTGGATACTGTCTCTCTGCCCTTTAGTTAGTTTGGCTGGAGCTTTATTGATCTTGCTGATTCTCTCAAAGAACCAGCTTCTTGTTTTGTTGATTCTTTGCATTGTTTTCTTTGTTTCTATTTGATTAATTTCAGCCCCAAGTTTGACTATTTCCTGCTTTCTACTCCCCTTGGGTGAGTGTGCTTCTTTTAGTTCTAGAGCTCTCAGGTATGCTGTTAGGTTGTTAGTGTAAGATCCCTTCAGTTTCTTTACCAGGGTACTTAGTGCTATGAACTTTTCTCTTTGCACTGCTTTTATTGTGTCCTATAAGTTTGGGTATGATGTGTCAACATTTTCATTAAATTCCAGGAAGTCTTTAATTTCTTTCTTTATTTCTTTCCTGACCAAGTTATCATTGAGTAAATAGTTGTTCAGTTTCCGCACATATGTGGGCTTTCTGTAGTTTTTGCTGTAATTGAAGACCAGCCTTAGGCTTGGTCATCTGATAGGATGCATGGTATTATTTCGATCTTGAATAAGTTGAGAGTTGTTTTGTGATGAATTATATGATCACTTTTGGAGAAGGTACCATGAGGTACTGAGAAGAAGGTGTATTGTTTTGTTTTAGGGTGAAGTCTTTTAAATCCATTTGGTTCTTAACTTCTCTTAGTTTCTGTTTCAATGAGAAAAAAAATCACATGTTCATCTCCTTAGATACAGAAAAAGCATTTGACAAAATAAAAGATCCCTTCATGTTAAAAGCATTGGAGAGATCAGGAATTCAATTTAGCTAATACCTAAACATAGTGAAACAATTTACTGCAAACCAACAGCCATTATCAAATTAAATGGATACATACTTGAAGCAATCCTACAGAAACTGGGGACAAGACAAAGAGGCGCACTCTTCTCATATCTAGTCACTATAGTACTTGAAGTGCTTGCTAGAACAGTAAGACAACAAAAAAGAGATTAAGAGGATACAAGTTGGCAAAAAACAAATAAAGGTATCACTATTTCCAGATGATAAGATAATATACATAAGAAACCCTAAAAATTCTACCAATGAATTTCTTCAGCTGATAAACAACTTCAGTAAAGTGGCTGGATATAAAATTAACTCAAATAAATCAGTAGCCTTCCTTTATACAAATGATAAACAGGCTGAGAAAGAGATTAGGGAAACAACTTCCTTCAAGATAGCCACAAATAATATAAAATACCTCAGGGGTAACTCTAATCAAACAAGTGAAACACCTATTTGACAATAACTTCAAGTCTCTCAAGAAAGAAATCGAAGATCTCAGAAAATGGAGAGACCTCCCATGCTCATGGATTGGCAGAATTAACATAGTAAAACTGTGCATCTGACCAAAGGTAATCTACAGATTCAATGTAATCCCCATCAAAATCCCAACACAAAACTTCAAATACGTGGAAAGAGCAATTCTCAAATTCATTTCGAAAGGCAAAAAATCCAGAATAGTGAAAACAATTCTTTTTTTATTAGATAAGTTCTTTATTTGCATTTCAGATAATTTCCCCTTTCCTGGTACCCCTTCTCTGAAAGTTCCATAAGCCTTCTTCCCTCTCCCTGTTCCCCAATCAACCCCCTCCTACTTCCCTGTCCTGGTATTTTCCTACACTGCTGCATCAAACCTTTCCAGGACCAGGGGCCTCTCCTTCCTTCTTCTTGGATATTGTCTTAGTCAGGGTTTCTATTCCTGCACAAACATCATGACCAAGAAGCAAGTTGGGGAGGAAAGGGTTTATTGAGCTTACACTTCCACACAGCTGTTTATCACCAAAGGAAGTCAGGACTGGAACTCAAGCAGGTCAGAAGCAGGAGCTGATGCAGAGGCCATGGAGGGATGTTACTTACTGGCTTGCTTCCACTGGCTTGCTCAGCCTGCTCTCTTATAGAACCCAAGAATACCAGCCCAGAGATGGTACCACCCACAAGGGGCTCTCCCCCACTTGATCACTAATTGAGAAAATGCCCCACAGCTGGATCTCATGGAGGCACTTCCCCAACTGAAGCTCCTTTTCCTATGATAACTCCAGCCTGTGTCAAGTTGACACACAAAACTAGCCAGTACAATTGACCCCTTGTCAACTTGACACACCAACATATCACTATTAAGCCTCAACCCTTACTTTCTTATTCATCCCCAAGATGTAAATAACGTAAAAAGTCCCACAGTCTTTACATATTCCAATATCTTAAAATTCCAAGTTTTTTAAAAATTCAAAGCCTCTTAACTGTGGGCTCCACTAAAATACCTTCTTTCAAGAGGGAAAAATATCAGGGCACAGTCACAATCAAAAAAGCAAAACTCAAACTCCAATGGTTCAATGTCTGGGATCCAACTCACGATCTTCTGGGCTCCTCCAAGGGCTTGGGTCACTTCTCCAGCTTTTCCCATTGTAGCACACACCTTGTCTTCTAGGCTCCAGCTGCCTGTACTCCACTGCTGCTGCTGTCCTTGGTGGTCATCACATAGTACTGGCATCTCCAAGCCTCAACTCTTTTGCATGACCCCTTCAGTCCTGGGCCATCAATTACAACTGAGGGTACACTTTCACCAATGGCCTTCCATGGCCTCTCACAGTACCAAGCCTCAGCTGTTCTTCATGATGCCTTCATGCCTTCAAAAGCAGTACCACCTGGGTGACTCTTACACAGTACCAAGTCCTGCTACAGCACGAGGCACAACCTTGGCTATCTGGAACACACTCTCTGTGCTTTCAGAAAACAGTTCCCAGAAGATTTCATCTCAGTGATGCTGGTTTCTTCTTAATCACCGCTAATTTCTTAGCTCCAGCTAACCAGCATTAATAGTCCCAGTAGCACAAAGGTTGACTTTAATGGTTTTGGTATCTTGTTACTCACAGCTGATTCTTCAGCCCCAGCTAACCAAAACCACAGAATCTTCATGGCCCTGATAAGAGTCTTTAATTTTCCCTCTGAAACTTCACAAGCCAGGCCTCCATCTTTTCCACTGTTCTCAACATAATCTTCCAAGCTCCTCCACATCTCACAGAGGTCTCATCACTGAATGGACCATCTAGCCCAAAGTTCCAAAGTCCTTCCACAGTCCTCCCCAAAACATGGTCAGGTTGTCACAGGAATACCCCACTCCTGGTACCAATTTGTCTTAGTCAGGGTTTCTATTCCTGCACAAACATCATGACCAAGAAGCAAGTTGGGGAGGAAAGGGTTTATTGAGCTTACACTTCCACACAGCTGTTCATCACCAAAGGAAGTCAGGACTGGAACTCAAGCAGGTCAGAAGCAGGAGCTGATGCAGAGGCCATGGAGGGATGTTACTTACTGGCTTGCTTCCACTGGCTTGCTCAGCCTGCTCTCTTATAGAACCCAAGAATACCAGCCCAGAGATGGTACCACCCACAAGGGGCTCTCCCCCACTTGATCACTAATTGAGAAAATGCCCCACAGCTGGATCTCATGGAGGCACTTCTCCAACTGAAGCTCCTTTTCCTATGATAACTCCAGCCTGTGTCAAGTTGACACACAAAACTAGCCAGTACAGATATCATTTGATATGTGAATTGTGTCTTGGGTATTCTGAGCTTCTGAGCTAATATCCACTTACCAGTGAGTGCATACCATGTGTGTTCTTTTGTGACTGTGTTATCTTACTTAGGATGATATTTTCCAGTTCCACCCATTTGCCTAAGAATTTCATGAATTCATTGTTTTTAATAGCTGAGTAGTATTCCATAGTGTAATTATACCACAATATCTGTATCCATTGCTCCGTTGAAGAACATCTGGGATTGCAAGCTGGTACAACAACTCTGGAAATCAGTTTGGCACTACCTCAGAAAACTGGGTGTGATACTACCAGAGGACCCCATTATACCACTCCTGGGCATATACCCAGAGGATTCCCCAGCATGTAATAAGGACACATGCTCCACTATGTTCCTAGTGAAAACAATTCTTAACAATAAAAGAGCTGCCGGGGGAATCACCATCCCCAACCTAAAGCTTTACTGCTGAGCAATACTGATAAAAACTGCATGGTATTGGTACAGAGACAGATACACTGATCTGTGGAATAGAATCAAAAAACCCAGAAATAAAACTACAAATTTATGGACACTTGATCTTTGACAAAGAAGCCAAAAATAAACGATGTAAAAAAGAAAGCATCTTCAATAAGTGGTGCTGGTCTAACTGGCTGTCTGTATGTAGAAAAATGAGAATAGACCCATATTTGTCACCTTGCACAAAGCTTAAGTCCAAGTGTATCAAGGACCTCAACATAAAACAAGATACACTGAATCTAAAAGAAGAGAAATTGGGAAAGAACCTTGAATTCCTTGGCACAGGGGGAAATTTCTTAAACAGAACTCAAATGGCTCAGTCTCTAAGATCAAGAATTGATAAATGGGACCTCATGAAACTGAAAGCTTCTGTAAGGCAAAAGACATACACATTAAGACAAATCAGGAACCTACAGATTGGGAAAAATCTTCACTAATATCACATCTGATGGAGGGCACGCCTGCAAATGTATAAAGAACTCACGAAGCTAACCACCAAAACCTAAAGAACCCAAATAAAAAATGGGGCATAGAACTAAACCAGGATTTCACAACTGAGGAATCTCGAATGACTGAGAAGAACCTAAAGAAATGTTCAAAGTCCTTAGCTATCAGAGAAATGTGAATCAAAATGGCCCTGATATTACACCTTAGACCAATTAGAATGGCTAAGATCAAAACCTCAGGTGACAACACATGTTGGAGAGGATGTGGAGAAAGAGGAACCCTCCTCCTTTGCTGGTGGGATTGCAAACTGGTCCAACTACTCTAGAAATCAATCTGGAGGTTCCTCAGAAAATTGGAAATAGATCTACCTGAGCACCCAGCTACACCACTCTTGGGAATATGCCCAAAAGATGCCCCACCATGTCACTGGGGCAAATGTTCTACTATGTTCATAGCGGCCTTATTTGTGATAACCATTAGCTGGGAAAAACCTAGATGTCCCACAATAGAAGAATGGATACAGAAAATGTGGTTCATTTACACAATGGAAGACTACTCAGCTATTAAGCACGAGGACATCTGAGTTTTCCAGGCAAATGGATGGAACTAGAAAATATCCTCCTGAGTGAGGTAACTTAGTCACAAAAGGACATGAATGGAATGTACTCACTAATAAGTGGATATTAGCCCCCCCCAAAATGTACAAAATACCGTAGATACTATTCATAGAACTCAAAAAGGTCAACAAGCTGAAGTGCCCTAGTGAAGATGCCTCAGTTCCACTTGGGTTGGAGAATAAAACAATCACAAGTGGGGAAGTAGGCACAGATCTGGGAGGGAAAGTGGACAAGGCAGGGGAGGGGAGGGCAGAGGGAACATGATCTGTTATTGAGTGCAGGAAAAGGACTGAAGCCCTGAGGGCCAGTGGAAAGTGTGGAAGCAGGCAATTTCAGAGATAGGAGGGGGGGGCTCTCCAGAATGCACCAGAGACCTGGGAAGTGAGAAACTCTCTGAACTCAAAGGGAGGGACTTTAGATGAAATGTTGGACAGTAGGGAGAGGGAACTTATAGAGGCCACCCCCAGCAGGAAGACAGGGCATCAAATGAGGGAGAGGGGGGCCGTCCCTCAGTCACAACTCTGATGAATAAGTGTTCCTGTCTGAAAGAATTACAGGGATGGAAATGGAGAGGAGCCTGAGGAAGAAGGTCCAGTGACAGACCTAATGTGTGATCCAGCTCAAGAGGTGGTCCCAGGGTTTGACACTATTACTGAGCCTATGGGGTGCTCACAATAAGGGACCTATCATGATAGTACTCCAGGAGACCCAAAAAAGCAGCTGAAAGAATCAGATGCAGATATTTGCACCCAACCAATGGACAGAAGCAGCTGACCACTGTTGTTGAACTAGGCAAGGCCAAAGGAAGCTGAGGAAAAGGGCCACCCTTTAGGAGGCCCAGCAGTTTCAGTTAATCTGGACCCCCAAGATCCCTCAAACATTGAACCACCAAACAGGCAGCATGCACCAGCTGATATGAGGCCCCCAACACACATACAGTAGAGGACTGAAAGGTCTGTATTCATTCAGATGATGCACCTAACCCTCAAGAGACAGGAGGCCCCAGGGAGTATAGAGGTCAGGTGTCGTGGGTGGTGGGGACATCCACATGGAGACAGGAGGCTGGGGAGGAGGTATGGTATATAGAGGACAGATGGGGAGGGGAATCAAATCTGGAGTGTAAAAAATTAATGGATTAAAAATATCTCTAGGAAATTATAAAAAGACATGGGGCCAATTCCTTCATCACATCATTATGAATACATAAAACATTAAAATGAGAACACAAATGACATTCAAAGTGTATCTCATCATACTGATGATGTAATTTGTTGTCATTTCAAAATAATATGGACAGCAATACAACTGAAGGAAACCTGATAGAAATTTAGAGCCATTAACTTTTTTTTATGTTTTTTTTAATTTTTATTTTCTATATTCCATGTTTACATTCCAAAGGCTTTCCCCTTCCCCAGTTCCCCCCCCACCATACGTCCCATAATTCCTCTCCCCCCCCAACTATTCCCCAATCATTCCCCCCCACCCCACGATTTCTCTGTTCTGGGTCTACAAAACTGGATCCAATCTTTACAGGCCCAGGGTCCTCTCTTTTCTTCTTCTTGGGAATCATTTGACTTGCTAATTGTGCCTTGAGTATTTAGGGCATCTGGGCTCATTAATATCCACTTATCAGTGATTGCATTTCATGTATATTCTTTTGTGATTGGGTTAACTCACTTAGGATGATATTTTCCAGATCTAACCATTTACCTACAAATTGCATGAATTCATTATTTTTAATTGCTGAGTAGTATTCCATTGTATAAATATACCACATTTTCTGTATCCATTCAACTTTAATTCAGTTAAATTGGCCTGCATTTAATGAGTCCCAGAAAAAGTTAGTTACTTAAACATTTGTCTGTATAAATCTGTAAATATATTTTTATGTCTTACTTAAATTTCTCATGGTACAATTTACATTAATTTCATTTTTGTGATATCCAATGGAGTAAACTGTGTGTATAACTAGAAGGATAAGCAATAGTCTGTTTAAAATTCAATTACAGTGTGGCTTCTTAGCTTTTCTTTTTCTTTTTTTTTTTTTGTTTTGTTTTTTTCGAGACAGGGTTTCTCTGTGTAGTTCCGGCTGTCCTGGAACTCACTCAGTAGACCTGGCTGGCCTCGAACTCAGAAATCTGCCTGCCTCTGCCTCCCAAGTGCTGGGATTACAGGCGTGCGCCACCACCGCCCGCTTCTTAGCTTTTTATCCAGGTAATGACTCTGTCTAATTTTCCTTAGAGGTCTCCATGATTTTGTCATTCTGCTCTAAACTCTGTCCAGAGCTCTGCTTCTGTTTCTAGTGGGTGAGTTGAGACTCAAAGTTATTTCCATAGTCTGTGCCTCTGTGTGCCACGTGAACTTCACTCAGCACTCAGTACTTAACTGCTCAGTCGCTGCACATCCTCTCAGAAATGCCCAGGGTCCAGAGGACCCTAATGTACTTGATTGGAGTAGATGAGGGCAGAGTAGAACCGAGGAGCTCTGAAGCCACATCAGTGGCATTTAGGATTTGAAGTACTTCTTAGGCTCTGAAGCTGACTTCTGAGTACTTTCCCACTTACTAAGTCTTCATTAACTTTTGCCTGTGTGTAAAGGTAACTAGATGGGAAAGAGGAACTTTCCTTCCTTGGTGTGGGATTACAAGCTGGTACAACCACTTTGTAAATCAGTCTGGTGGTTCCTCAGAAAATTGGACATAGTACTACCTGAGGAACCAGCTATACTACTCCTGGGCATATACTCAGAGGATTCTCCAACATGTAATAAGGGCACATGTTCTACTATGTTTGTAGCGGCCTTATTTATAATAGCCAGAAGCTGGAAACAACCCAGGTGTCCCTCAACAGAGGAATGGATACAGAAAATGTGATACATTTGTTCAATGTACAGCTTCTAAAAACAATGACTTCAAAAAATTTGTGGGCAAATGGATGGAACTAGAAAAATCTCATCCTAAGTGTTTCTTTTCCAGTCTTTGAGTAGATTCTGTGCAAATGTATTTCTTTCTTTCCTATAAGCTACTCCTGACTCACTTGTCCATACTTGTAATTATTTTTCATAGTCATCTTATAGCTTCCCTATTGTTTCATGAGCAAATAGCTCTTTTACTTTCTCACAATTGTTCAAAATGTTAGTGAGTTTATGAATACTCTGGAGCTTGTAACTATAAAATGGTTACTAACTGGACTCCATCATTACAAGACTAGGAAAAACATAGCATTTTGAGGGTTGGATACATACACAAAAAGGAAGCTTTGCCTAGAAGCTTGGAACACCAAAGACATAAATCACATACCAAGTGATGTCTCACAAGAAGAAAGGAGTGGACACTGGTGCTAGAATGGACCAAAGCATCATTGTGGGGGAGTACAAGAACAGTGAGGTGGGAGGGGGTGGATGAGGGAGCAGGGGGAGGGAAAAGGGCATGTGGGACCTTTGGGGGTGGGGAACCAGAAAAAGGGAAATGAATTGTAAATATAGAATATATACAATAAAAAAAAACTTAAAAAATAAAAAAAGAGGAAGCTTTGTGGGTGATCCCATGGCTTCTTAAATGTCATTTTTTTGTTTCTGCTTCTTCCTTCTTCCTGGAGTTTGATGTGATGAGTTGCAAATACTCAGGTCAGGACTCTGGCTGGAGGAGACAAGCTTGCTCTGTCCACTGTGCAGACCTCACCACTTAGGATGATTTGCTTTTTCTCAGTCAACTTGACAAGTCATTCACAAAGTTAGGTCACAGATTAGGTGATCCACAAGGGACTGCCTAAGCAAAGACTTTGTCCAGGCTGTCCATCTACAAACTGGAAAAAAATCTGCAAGGAATAACTGAACTTATCACCAGGGATTTCCTTCACATTTACAAATAAGACCACCAGTTGACTCCAAAGCACTTGACTATAGACTCACACTGAAGAGTGACACTTAGGCTCGCTCCCTGGATGCAGGTGTTTGCTGCCAAGCCTAGCAACCTTTGTTAATTATGAGGATTCACAAAGCAGGAGAAGCTCCATTCTTGGATCTCTACAGGTACGATGTGTTACTTGTACTTCCTGAATAGAATCAAACATATTTGAGGAGGTGTAGGAAGGGTTTAAGTGAGAGTAACCGGGAGGTTCTGGAGGAGGAAAGGGGTGGGTGGAACTGATGTAATTCTATTTCAATTAAAACATTTAAGAAAAGAGTAATGCTTTAAAATTTAGTAGGTTGACCTTCATACGTGACATATTTGTCACAGGTTGCTGTCTTGTGACCATTAAAATGTCTGAAATATTTCCATTAACATGATGAAATCTGAATGTTGTCACAAGTCATGTTTCACTTACTAAAGGAACTTGTGTTGTCAATCAAGTTCCTATACACTATGTCTGCATATAAATCTAGATCATCAATACCAACCAATAACTGTAAGGAATGTTAAAAAATACAGGGACATTAGAGCATCATGACATTATGTGAAGGTAATAGCCAGTATTGTCTTTAATTGGAGGTTAATAGTTCAGTATTACAAATTTAAACATTCTGCATGGTGTCAAATGGTCACTTTTAGTCTGTATTCCAAGTAAAACATTCTTAACATTTTAACACTTTGAATAATGATGGAGATGCTGAAAAGTCCATAACATTCCATTCTTTTGAAAAGCAAAAGGTAGGGGGAGCCAAGTAGAAGACCTTTGTGTTTACATAGTTTTGATGAATCTGGTAAAATCTATAACACATTTTCTTTTTTTAGCCTACGTATTTTTACTTTTGTAGTTTAACACAGACAATACACAAAGGCAAAAAAAAATATGGCAAAACACAACCTGATGTTTCCAAGAAAATCTGTCTGTGAAACAAAAATGTTAGTCTATGCAAGATATGAATTATCATAATATATCTTTAACAGTAGTTTTTCATAATATTTTACCTATTTCCTTTTCATTTGTAAATTGGAGGTACTTTATTTTCAGTTCAGGTTTAATAACCTGTAAATGGGTGAGATCACTTTAAACTGATTTCCCAAGCATGAATTAAATGAAACAACTTCAAACTCTGGGCAGCAGGAGAATGCAAGCTGAGAATCACTTGGTCTCTGAGGTGTTAGAGCTCAAAGCCTTCTGTGGCTTCTAGGTATCAGCAGAATGAAGCCATCATGAGTTTTGCAGGCAAATAGATGTATCTAGAAAATATCCTGAGTGAGGTAACTGAGACCCAAAAGGGCATGTATGGTAGGTACTCACGAATAAGTGGATATTAGACAAAAAAGGCGCAGAATACCCAGGATATAGTCCACAGAACTCAAGAAGGTTAACAAAGCAAAGGGACCACGTGAGGATGCCTCAACCCCCCTTGGAATGGGGGAAGAAATCAATCACAGGGGGCAGAGAGGCAGGGAGCTGTGTGAGAGAGGTGACAAGGAGTGGCAAAGGGCAACATAGGGTTGGGGACAGGAGTGAAGCCCTGAAGGCCAGCAGAAATAAAGGAAACAGGCAACCTCTGGAGGTAGGAGGAGGGGGGACACTCTCGAATGTACCAGAGACCTGGGAAGTGAGAGACTCTTAGGATTCAAAGGGAGAAGCCTTAGATGAAATGCCCAACAGTGGGGAGAGGGAACTTGCTGAGTCCACCTCCAGTAGAAAGACGGGGCATCCAGTGGGAGGATGGGGTTGCCATTCCACAGTCAAAAACTCTGAACCAGATTTTTTTCCTGCCTAAAAGAATGACAGGGACAAAAATGGAGAAGAAACTGAAGGAAAGAAGGTCCAGTGACAGGCCCAAATTGGGATCCAGCTCAAGGGGAGGCTCCAAGGCCTGACACTATTACTGATGCTGTCTATGGTGGACTTACAGACAGGAGCCTAGCATGACTGTTCTCTGAGAGCAGCTGAATGAGTCAAAAGCAGATACTTACATCTAACTAATGGACAGAAGCTAGGGACCCCTGTGGTTGAATTAGGGAAAGACTGGAAGAAGCTAAGGAGGTGGGAAACCCCATAGGAAGACCTGCAGTTTCAATGAACCTGTACCCCAAGATCTCTCAGACACTGAGCCACCAACCAGGCAGCATACAGTAGCTGGTACTAACCTTCCCATGCCCCAACCCCGCCCCCACATGTCTACATCTGAGGACTGCCTTTTCTGGTCTCCTGAAGAGACTTGAAGCCCCAGGGAGTGGGGAGGCCTGGTGGAGTGGAGGAGGTAGGAACATCCTTTTGGAGATAGGGGATCATCATCATCATCATCATCATCATCATCATCATCATCATCATCATCATCATCATCATCATCATAGAAGAAATCCCCCAGAGGGGAAACCTACAGCTCAGAAGCAAATGTCCTCTAAGCCTGGAGCCATAGTCTCTAGAGCAGCCTTAGAGACTGAAAGAAGCGAAAGTGATAAATTCTCCTCTTTGGGCTTATTCAGAGAGGTCTCAGAGGCTAAGGCAGCCTCTGTGTGGAGGCTGGCTGAATCATGGGGTTCCGTCGGCAAGAGCTTATCCTCTTTCCAAGGACCCATCCCTCTTCAGCAGGATGTAGTTAGAAAAGTTGCTACCCTTCTTTTTTGTTAAATTCTTTTTTTATTGGATATATTCTTTATTTACATTTCATTTCCCCTTTTCTGGTTCCCCGTCCCCCAAAGGTCCCACCTGCCCTTTTCCCTCCCCCTGCTCCCTCATCCACCCCTTCCCATTTCCCTGTTCTGGTATTCCCCTACACTGATGCTTTGATCCTTTCCAGCACCAGTGTCCAGTTCTAATGGCAGCTAGACTTAATTCTTTTTCAGAAGTGGGTCATAATAAGAATAGGAAAAATTTCTAGCGCTTAGCTTCTGGCCAATCGCTGGGAACTCTGATCGATGGTGAACTCAAGTCAGCACCGCAATGGAGTTGTGGGACCTGGATTGGGGTTGGAAGGGTAGGATGGAGGTGATAAATTACTTTTGACAGCTCTTTCTTAATTGGCTGGATATTGTTACAGATCTGACCAATCAGTGCCCACCTGGTTTCTCAATAACTTCAGGTTCACAAACTTTATAACTAAATAACTAAGGCTTCACAAACATTTGCCAGGCAATATGGGATAGAGGAGGACAGGACTTCAGAACCTGCTCCTGGCTGCCAGCCGTTCCAGCTCTCCTGTACAAATCCCACGTAGTTGACAGATGGACTTAGTTTTTAATAGCAATTCAATATATAAATAAAAACCAAAAATAAATAAATAAAAAAATTAAAGACTGTCCAAGATCTTCCTGAAAAAGAACATCATATTGCATCTGACTTGTTGAACTTTAAAAATTATGTCTTCACTAATAAGTGGATATTAATGAGCCCAGAAGCCCTAAATGCTTAAGGCACAATTAGCAAGTCAAATGACTCCCAAGAAGAAGAAAGGAGAGGACCCTGGGCCTGTAAAGATTGGATCCAGTTTTGTAGACCCAGAACAGAGAAATCGTGGGGGGGGAATGATTGGGGAATAGCTGGGGGGAGAGGAATTATGGGACATATGGTAGGGGGGGAACCGGGAAAGGGGAAAGCCTTTGGAATGTAAACATAGAATATAGAAAATAAAAATTAAATAAAAAATTTGTCTGACACAAAAATATAGATGAATAGTCATTTTTCATTTAATGTTATTATTAATCATATTTTCCTTAATTAATGAAAATCATTAAAGCCAGTATCGATTATCACAAATAACAATATTATAATAATATCAACATTTAATTTACTTTTTCATAATGTCTTACACAGAGTTTGTGGATATAAACCTTCCACTAATTATTTTTCTGAAAAAAATCAGTATTCACTCAGATTTACATAACTGAAAAATGATGTTTAATCTTTCTAAATAAGAAAGATTCCATGTTTAGGAAACTGAGTTTTCCATAACAAAAATGCCCAACATTCCAAAAATAGTGAAGAGAATATTAGAAAGTGCTTACTTTATGAGGATATTCATTTGGTTATCAAAATTTAATTCTTTAAGTCAACATGAATGGTGAGAGAGGTTTTGAATTACTTTGTAATATTAGTAACTAAGTAATCAAGAATGTACATTCCACAGATATTTTCTTTGAATTAATGCCCATAATACCCCCAATACAATTAAATAAAGTAAAAATCATCATAGGTAAAGCTCTGTCTTCCTCTTTCTGTGTGAGTATGTGCATCTCTATAATTGTCCATGTACAGACACATATGTATGGGTCATAGATGTGGGTGTGGCTGTATTTTACTGCTCTGGCACTTAAAATTCAGCTATGGTTCTTGATGTATGCTTCCTATTTAACTGAAAAAATACTAACAGAATTATATTCTTTCTCAGTTGTAACAGAAACTATTATGGAAGGGCTAATGGATCTAAAAGCATCACTGATTTACAGCATCTAATCAACCTAATGTCATAACTCAATGAAACCATATTCTCTGAAACTCCATTTAAATTGGCATCTAAGGCAAGAGGAGCATTAACCTGACAAACTCAGATAAGTGTCTTTCTGTCAAAAGGAGTGGAAGACTGTGGACTCCAAAGTCACTTGATGGTTACAGGTATGATGGGATTTCGTGTGGTCAGGAGACACTCAAGTGTCTTTTTCAATATATAACCAGTTTGTAGGCCTCCAAAATATTATTTATGATGTAATCTTATTTGTGTATGTTAGAAGTAACACTAATTGCCAAATTGGAATATTGTTTCAATAACTATTTCTCTTTGTACAAAAAATTTACTCATTATTACAGTTTTATTCAATAGAAATGACTGCGTGAGATATAGAAACAATTAATTGGCTGACACACTCAGGATCATAGAAATCTTGAACGTATATCCACATTTTGAAATATATTGTTTGTAGCTAGATTTCAGAAATGTACATTCATTTTCTCTGCTCCTCTCTGCAGCTGATCAGTTGGATTAACTCCAGCTGGAAACAGGATTTAAAACATTATTTATGAAACCTACATTTTTGCTTCCTTCCATTCAGTCCTCTAAAGAATCTCTAATTTAAATTTATCAAATTCTTTATATAGAAGCCTACTTAATTTACTGTTTTGTTTCAGGGAAGGAAATGAAGCTTGCTGAGCTATCTTACAGGGCCCTATCACTAAACAATGCACTCATTATTTTTAGTTTAAGCATGAACAGATGTGGATTCCTATTTATTTATTTAAACTAGGAAGCACCACTATGTGAAGTAATTTAACAGCCATCCTGATTTAGGATAAAGGTCTTGATCAATGTTTACTGCAATTCTTATATATTGAAGTTTGTGTCCAGAGCTGCAGGCTCTAAATAAACATTTTTCTGCTACCATAGACTTTGAACCATAGTTCAAAAATGCAGGATATAGAAGGAATATTAGCCAGTATATTATAGCTATTGAAAAGCAAGCTGATTCTGTTTATAGGCTTCATTGGTAAATTACAATTACTATTTATATATTCTATACATTTGTGAAGACATATGCCACTTGAATGTTTTTCACTGTTTAGTTTAATGGCTTTGCAGTTGAAAATACATCAAGCCAGTCATCGTTTAAATGAAAAGAGAACAGTGTGACAAATAGATGTACTAAAATTGCTTCTTCAAAACCAGCCACATCAGTATGGAGAGAAGTAAACTCTAATTGAAATGCATTGTCATGTGTTCAATTTATTCTAAACACAGGCATTGTGCAATTGACTTGTTAGACAAGAATGTCCATACATAAGAACACAATGCTTCCATTGACATTTGAAAATTTGTATATTATTGACACACACCGACTGACTAATTTCCTTAGCTATGTAGCTACTCAGGTTTTGTGGGAGACTGTAACTGTGAATCTGCCTGTGAATTTTTGTTATTCTTTTTCTTTTCTTCATCGTTTGTTAGGTTGTCATATTTTCTCTTTCCTTAGAACCCTTTCTTGTATATTGTTATTTCATTCTTCTTGGTGATCTCTTTTACCAATCTGGTTATCAGGAATTGATTAATAATTTAATTTAATTTAAAACATTCCTCAACCTAAAAAAGAATTTTCCTCTTCCTCCTGCTTCTCCACTTTCTCCTTCTCCTCCTCTTCTTCCTCTCTCTCTCTCTCTCTCTCTCTCTCTCTCTCTCTCTCTCCCTCTCTCTCCTGTCTTTCCATTGTTCACAAGCTGTCTCAGTATTACTTACCTCTAGAATCTGTAGACCTGTATAGTTACTTTTATTATCTGAAGATTTATAATCACTGCTAGGAGATAAAAATATATAAACTTCCTCCGTTGTAACTACAAAATTACTTTTTTTCTATCTTCTGTGCATCCAAATCTAGACTTAGCATGCTCAACAAGTTCAAATCACAGGTGTTATTGGTAAGGATATTTTCCTCTCTATTGCTTGGTTCAGTCTGAATTTTTTCTTGCTGATGAATTTTTATAGATTGATATGGATTGATATGTTGTTTATCAATGAATTC
Source organism: Apodemus agrarius (assembly GCA_964023405.1). Lineage (NCBI taxonomy): Eukaryota > Metazoa > Chordata > Mammalia > Rodentia > Muridae > Apodemus > Apodemus agrarius. The sequence goes on from OZ030014.1 coordinate 49,952,674, forward strand.
CATTGCAAGCCTAATACAAAGTGCTTACTTTCTATCAGTATTTTCAAAAATACTTTCAAGTTAAAATATATTTCTAAATGGATTTGTACACAAGCCAGCTTTTATCATTTTGGTTTAGTTGTTATTAGCAAGTTGATAAAATATTACAAAAGAGAGCACCTGATTGCTGGAATGGAATACAGGTGAACACTGAAGAGACGTTGCTTATTTCCTAGTCTAGCTGAGCACAAATGGTCAAGTAAAGGTACTTTATTGTTCCTTCTACCTCCAATCCTTCCTTCTTGCTTCTCCATTCAGGAGACTCGCACACTCAACTCCCAATGTCTCTCTGCCTCTAGCAGTTCTTTTCATCTTTTTTCTTTTTTTCTGTAATACTGATTTGGAATTTTATCTCCAATACACGATGAATTTTGGGAAACACTTCTTTGCAAAATTGCTTTGAAATTACTCCATATTCACATAAAAAGAATGCTTTTACAAGTGACTATATATACATGTAAAATTCTTAAAATTGTTTGATTTATTTTATGTGCTTAAGTATATGTGCATGCCATGAATGGAATACTACTCAGCAATTAAAAATAATGAATTCATGCAATTTGTAGGTAAATGGTTAGACCTGGAAAATATCATCCTGAGTGAATTAACCCAATCACAAAAGAATGCACATGAAATGCAATCACTGATGAGTGGATATTAATGAGCCCAGAAGCCCTAAATACTCAAGACACAAATAGCAAGTCAAATGATTCCCAAGAAGAAGAAAGGAGAGGACCCTGGGCCTGTAAAGATTGCATCCAGTTTAGTAAAGAAACCGAGGGAGGAGGGGGAATGATTGGGGAATAGTTGGGGGGGAGAGGAATTATGGGAACTATGGTGGGTGGGAACTGGGAAAGGGGAAAGCCTTTGGAATGTAAACATAGAATATAGAAAATAAAAATTAAAAAAAAAGAAGAAGTCAGAAGAGGGAGTTGGATTCCCCCAGAACTGCGTTACATCTGTTATGAACAACTTGATGTGGATTGCTGGAAACCAAATCTAGAGATCTTCGCAAGAGGATTCACATCTGGTTCAGCTCTCTATGTCTCCAATTTAGTTGTTTGGAAGAATTACTGAATCTCATTATTATATTATTTACTATTTCTTCCATTGATAGTATGTTAATATGCACGTGTGTGCACGCACGCGCGCGCGCGCGCGCACACACACACACACACATTCCCTTGATTATTGTTAGTCTTTTTTGCAATAAAATAATAAACTTAAAATCCTATTTTCATCTTGCTAATGAGTTTCCTCATGTCATAGTTTATACAAATTTGACTTGATTTTTTTTAATTTTTATTTTCTATATTCTGTGTTTACATTTCAAAGGCTTTCCCCTTTCCCAGTCCCCCCCCCACCATACGTCCCATAATTCCTCTCCCCCCCCAACTATTCCCCAATCATTCCCCCTCCCCCCACGGTTTCTCTGTTCTGGATCTACAAAACTGGATCCAATTGTTACAGGCCCAGGGTCCTCTCCTTTCTTCTTCTTGGGAATCATTTGACTTGCTAATTGTACCTTGAGTATTTAGGGATTATGGGCTCATTAATATCCACTTATCAGTGATTGCATTTCATGTGTATTCTTTTGTGACTGGGTTAACTCACTCAGGATGATATTTTCCAGATCTAACCATTTACCTACAAATTGCATGAATTCATTATTTTTCATTGCTGAGTAGTATTCCATTGTATAAATATATCACATTTTCTGTATCCATTCCTCCTTTGAGGGATATTTGGGCTCCTTCCAATTTCTGGCTATTATAAACAAGGCTGCTATAAACATAGTAGAGCATGTGTCTTTATTATATGCAGGGGAATCCTCTGGGTATATGCCCAGGAGTGGTATGCCAGGGTCCCCTGGAAGTGGCATGCCCAATCGTTCTGCATATTCTTTACAGCTGAGAATCTCATACATGTATACAATGAAGGAAGCTCATCTCTACTTTCCTGCTTAGCCTCCATCTACAGTCCCTACCATATTCTCCTCTCATCTCCTTCTTTGGGATAACCCGTTAACGCTCAACTGTGTTGCCTGTGCACACATGGGTATGGAGCCTCTAACTGGATTATGGAAAAACCTATCAGTTTCAGACTAATTTTCTCTACCCAGCGACTGTCACCTGCTAATTGTTCATTGAAGTTTTATATTGATACTTGAAGAGAATAACTAGTAAAATAACTTTAGTTATTATAATATTACTACCCCTTTCTTTTATTCTTTAAAGAACAATGTTCATTTTATGTCTTAAATGTTTGCTTTTGTGGAAGCAAAACTAGAGTAAGTTAAGTCTATTCACTTTCCATGGAACAATCTACATTTTCTGCCATGGAAACAGAAAAACAAAGCATTCAAAAAAGGTAAATGTGCTGATAATTAAACATGCAAAAATGTCATTATTTGATTATAACTACACACAAAATATCTGAACATATACTAGGAAATATTACTTTCCAAAATAAGTGGCTTAAAGGCTGACTTAGTAGGAAATTTGCCATTTTATATTTTTCATTGCCTGATATTATAAAGAAACATGTAGTAGATGTAGATTTTGAAATAATAAATGAAAAATATAAACAGCCAATATCATAGAAAATTTGTGTTTTGACCAATGGTTAAATCACAAAACTGTCTCTCAAGCATATTTTGTTGCTTAACAAATCATTTGTTTTTTAGATTATATTTTCCTTACACAAGCACACATAATTACAATATAGTTCAAAATAGTTGCTAATAAAGAATCATCATTTTTAAAGTATTGTGATTTGTGTACCTTATTATTTACTTAAGGTCTAAACATTGCTCACAGATTGTCAATATTCAGGAAGTATATACTGATCTTGCTGATTGCATGGATGTGATTCTAATATTGATTATATTTCTGAGTTGTAATCACATTTGCTCTTGGGATCAAATGAGTTCCTTGATTCCCCATAGAAGAGTATTTGCATGAAATACTGTCAGACACTATATTTACAGATGGAAAGGCTCTCAACTGCACAATGGATACTCTTATTACCTTCCTGTTATGGGTAGGTGAGCACTCAGACCCAAAGACAGCAAAGCATAGGACTCTGTGGGCTTGTCTGGTTTGTTAGACAACCCTATCTAGACTTGTTGAGAAATAAAGATTTTCATTTTCCAACCCCCATACAATTTCAATGCCCTTTGGGGAAAATTTTGGCTGATAATCCATATTTTAAAAAAATCACATGTCAACTACAATGAATTAAAAAATATTTGATGTTAGGAAGAAAACTGGGGTTCTTCAGTAGTATGTTCATAACATTAATTTGATGGTATACTGGTCGTCTTACAGCCAGATGTCCCCCTTTGCTGCTGGGAGCATAGAGAAATTAAGATTCCACACATTTCTCTAATTGCTGCCTCAGAATGAAAGCCTCTGTGTTTCTCCCAAGCACAAAGACAAACACAGCACATCTCTGTGAGTGAAGTCATATCTAGTGACAGAGATTGAGTGAAGATGGCTTCACTAGTTCAGTGAGATCTCTCCATGAGGATAGCAATTATGTTTCCTTCCTGAAAGTGGTAGCTGTCCATAGCAAGGGAAATTCTGATATTACCCCTGGAATTTGCTCATGGTCCTAAAAATGTGACCACGTATAGAGAAACCAGTGCTTTTGAGAAATCATCTAGTGGGTTGTTACTCCAAACTGAGAAACTCAACTTAAAAGCTACAAAGAGGTATAATAAATACAATTTTAGTCATTGACTAGAGAAAAGAATGCTAAATAAAATGGCCTTGGCTTTAGGGCTATTAAAATACAGAAAATATTACAACCCCCTACATCATGTATGCATATATTTATAACAAGCAACATTTTGAATTTAACCCAAATTTAAAAAAAAAATCCACAAGTAGTATATAGCAAGCTGTTTCTCTAATAGCCAAACTAGGTTAAAAACACAGCAAATGAAAAAATATTACAGCAAAACGCCCTAGAGTATGTGATTTTAAGAAAAACTGAAAAATATAGAATATAAGAACAGTACAACCAAAATAACAAGAAAAATAATATTATATAAGTAATTGAAGGAAATTAATATATTTAGGTTGGAAAGACTTTTTCTTACTTTCAGAAAGTTTCAAAGTCCCGCCAATGAGGTGTTTCAAAATTAGCAGTAAGGTGCTACTGGCCATCTCGGCCATGCTATACTGTGGTGCCGGTTGTCCCCGAATCCGTCTACATCTTTCTTCTCATGAGCCCCTAACTCCCCATGCCTTCGCTGTTTACACCCTCACACTCCACCCAGCATCTAGGAACCACTGTTCTATCGTGTAAGTCTCAAGAACTGTTGCAAGAGGAGACTGTGGCATTCTTTCTGTGCTTTATTTTCTCTGGACACATTTTCTTCCAGTCCATATATGAATGCCATAAGTGAACCAACAAATACAAATCTCAAGACGGAAGCCTGGGCTAGTAAAGAATGAGCCATTTCCATTTCGAGAACTTCCATTTAGATGGAAGAAATTTCTGAGGTTCAATTAAATGTACAGTTCTGAAAATTGCTTTGATATCTTTGGTTTAGAAAATGTTTATAGCTGGGCGTGGTGGTGCATGCCTGTAATCCCAGCACTTGGGAGGCAGAGGCAGGTGGATTTCTGAGTTCGAGGCCAGCCTGGTCTACAGAGTGAGTTCCAGGACAGCCAGGATTACACAGAGAAACCCTGTCTCGAAAAAACCAAAAAAAAAAAAAAAGTTTATATCACCCTTCTCCTAAGATAATTTTGACCTGACTACATATACATGTACACGTACACATACATATATATCATATATATTTGAATCATATACATATGTATGTATATGATTGTATCATATACATATGTATATGTGCATATGCATATACATAACAGTTAATATTGTACAAATGTAATGTCTTAGTAAAAGAATGTCAGACTCAATCAAGTTCTTACTTCCCAAATATGATTTTTTTGCCTCAAAATTTCCAATTTTAATGCTTCTCCTTTGTTCTACTTTTTACAAAAACAAATGTATTCTGCCTTTAGAAATATTTGGGACTCTCCTGTTATCTGGTAGATAATGATTAAACTTTGAGACAACCATCCCTTTTCTGTTCAGGAAGGACTACATTCAGATGACATGTTCTAGCCTTGCCTTGATGTGCTCATGCCTTGGAACTCATGCTATTTTGATATACACACTGCTATCTCTGAATATTTTTTCTCTTATGACACCTTAGGATACGCTTTTACTTATTTTTTAGGCACAGGGAAGATTCATTGGGATGTTTTAATAGTTCAAATGCTATTTTTTTTTCCTGAATTTCCAAGGATAGTCTTTTCTAAGCTTTTATTGAACTGATTCTATGATGACACACAACTTAAAATTATCTAATTTCTAGATGTTGATCCATTTCTTCAAGAACACAATTTCTTGGGGACCTAATTAGCCTGCATTTAAGTAGCAGCAGCAATAAATGTGTTAAGATTATGGTTGAGGCTAAGTTAATTTCTACAATTTCAAGCCTAAAAAGTGTAAGTGTTCATGCAGGAAGTAGATATTGACTTTTCACAGCCCTGATGTGTTCACATGATCGTGATCTTGAGTCTTCCAACATTGCCAGCAAAACTGTCTACTACAGCAGAATAATCTCAGAAACAACACTACTCCACACACACTCACGCCAAAACCTAACAAAACTTCCACAATTTCTGGGATAGATCTTGTACCACAAAAATCATTATAGTCAACAGTGTTCTTGGAGTAATCTGTTTTGAGGAAATACCAGAGTAGGAATTTTCATATTCTATTGCTTTCTGCCTCATGCAATAGAACATCATTGAGAAAGAACCGACAACTGAGATGTGATGTTGAATGTTAGTATACATCAGACAGTTATGACTAGCTGGTGCAACAAAAGTGGAAGTTGAGAAAACCTGGAGTGTCTTTCTTATCTATGAATCATTGTTATATTTTAATCTCTACTGACAGATATTATTAATTAGAAAATTAAACTTGAGTGAAGAATTAAAATTTTATACTTTGTAAAATACTTATGGAGTGAAAATAATAGTTTGTCCTGAGAGAACAAACCTACTGGCTCTCTGCCAGTCTCTGTTTTTCCCTCTAATTTTTGAGGTAATGATGTAAATCACTAGCATTAAGAATAACACGATACAAAGATTGATCTCACCTTAGCTCTTGATGGCATAATGCAGCTTCTATGTGCTGTGTGTCTGAGGGCATGACCCCAGAAGTCTACGGTTGTTATTGCTATTGTGTGCAATATATACTTTTCTCTAAAGAAGAACAAGTATATATTTCACACCAGAACAGATGCACAGATGGAGGAGGACAGCAGTGTCTTAATCTTAATTTAGTTCTTTACAACTCACTTCCCAGATGTGTGTTTCTTCAGTCCCCTGCTGTCTTGAGGACAGTTTCTGCTTTTGTCTGTCAATGAGTCATAATCTGTCTTTTAAATCCAGAGTAAACACATAAAAAATATACCACTTTGCATAGCATGAGTCAGGGACTAACTGCAAAGGTTCAAGTTGATTCCCTTAAGGGTTCTATGTATCTTGAGGAGAACTGATCACAGAGTTTTAATGGGCATCTCCCAAATGCCCATGGTTTTATCACATTAGCAAAGAGCTCAGACATCAAAACATCATTCAGAAGGACAAATATGCCTTTGCCCTTCTTTTGTGAGTATACATGTGTTCACATCTGTACATACAAATGGAAGCTAGAATTTTACACTAGATAGATGTGCTCCTCAATTTCTCCCCTCTTTATTTTTATTATTTATCTATTTTGAGATTATAATATATTACATTATCTCCCTATCTCTTTTTTCCCTTTTAAGCTCTTCTGTACACTCTTTTTTCTTTCTTTCAAATTCATGTACACAGATATGCATGTAATAATAATCAGTGAAAGGAGAGATAGGAATCTATTTTATTTTCATGTTTTGTACACATCAGGTTTTCTTAATGAACATAGAGCTCACAGATTTTCTGGACTGCCTGGCCACAAATCTCCAGAGATACTCCTGTGCCTGCCTTCTCAGAACTGAGATTACCAGTGCACCTCCACCTTTATGTGTGTTCTGTGGATATGAACACAGCCTCCTGATGGCAGGGCAAACACTTTATGAAGAAATTCCTCCAGTCCATATGTCTTTTAAAAATAAACGCCACTTTTAGTAGTCAATTGCTAGGGCTAACCTACATTTTCATTTGAAGGCTTAGTCTGTGTATGTTTGCCTGTCTTCAAGGTATTAATGTATCACATTTGATTAGACACACAGAATTTAATTTTAAATGGATTCTGCATAGTCAACTATTCCTCTAACTTCATTGTATCATCTGTACTTGATACCTAAACAACTTTGCTTCCAGAGATCATTAATCTAACTAACATTCACCAAAGCAAAGACAGAACATTTGTGGATGCAGTGACCACATTGAAATGCAGATACTTTAAAAATTCCATTTCTCCAGAATGAAACATTTAGAAGCAGACACTATATGTATAGCCTAGGCCACATTAATGTTTATGAGGGGAACAACTAAATAATGCAGATGCTGTGATATACTAGAGATGATTTCAAAGCCAAACTCTGGGAAAAAGCTATTCAACTTAAAGCAAACACTATTCCTTAAAATGAAGATATTTAGATTTTAAAAAACATATAAGATTAACAGTAATTTAGCCTGTGGATCTCATTAATATCTGAAAACCTGCCAGATAATAAAAGAGAAAGTGCACAGAATGTCTTTTGAGGGAAAAGCTAAAACTATGAATGTCATTCACAGGAAGAGACCCAAGCATAATGCATTTGGTCCTATGACATAGCACGGCACCATATGGTTTAACAATTGGCTTGACATTGGCTAAAATATGCTTCCCATCTGTCCTAAATACTTTATGAAATTACCAGAATTAGACTTTTTGAAGGCAGGTATGACTAGTTGATTTATTTATCATTTATTTTGGCTTATTTATCATTTATTCTGTCTTACTTTCATGCTTGGCGCTTCATTTGTCTTGCAATAAACCAAAAGAACTAAAGAATTCCAACATTTTGATAAGATAACATCTTTCAGATTGCACTGAGAATTTACATTTATATGAGGTCATTATAAGGCATAATAGGATAGAATAGAATAAAAATATTGAATACTAACAAGTTTTTCTTTTATTCTTTAGTCTTTTTTTTTACAGTCCAGCCTTTATTTCCCCTCCCATTCCACCCTCTGACTGTTCCACATACCATACCTCTTCCTCCATCTGCTTCAAGAGGATAACTCCACTCCCACCCCCACCACCCCACCAGACCTCCCCTCTTCATCCGGTAGTTAATATGAATTTTTGGAAGTTTCTTTAAAACCATGTTCAATGTTGACTCTGATCTTCCATATTATTTTTGTGACTATACCAAATTAAAAGGCAGTCTTAAACAAAGTGCAGGATGAAGGAGCTGACTTCTGTGGACAGCATTAATTTTACACTTCCCTTTTTGTGCATGTTATGAAAATTAAATTCGTAACTAGATGGTTGTTTAACAATAAAAATTTTCAATCAGATAAAAATTTTTGAAATGGTTTTAGGTCTCTTTATATCTGAGAACTGATAAATCAACATAAAAAGATTTCTGAGGGTCAGAATCCATGAGTAGCAAAAAGGAATACTTCTGTAAGTGAAACTAGAGACAATGTAAAACTCAAAATTGCTCAGAGACTTGTTTCTAATTTGGAGAGGGGAAAGGGGATATGGGAGAGGGAAAGGAAGGGAGGGGAGACATGAAAGGGGAGAGGGAAAAGATGGGAGAGGGGAGGGTAGACAAACAGAGAGAGAGAGAGAGAGAGAGAGAGAGAGAGAGAGAGAGAGAGAGAGAGAGTCAGAGAGAATAATATCTGAGCAGTCAGAATCTAATTCCATATAATGTATACTATTAGTTGTGAAAGGCTATCCCTAATGTAGTTTACACAAGAGAATACTAGGAGGCTGAGATCATTTGGGCACATGGAAATTATCTTAAAAATGAGGATCTATAAACTTTGCCTTCAGGAAAAAGCTGACATGAGACCCAAGTCAGTCAAATATAGTAGCTCACACTTGGATCATTCTCTCCTCTCTATGTTCTAGCTAAAGATCACTTATTTATTTTATAAAAAGAAATGGTTATTTTCTGTTGTGTTATGCTATTCCATTATTTCAAAAAATAAAACTTGAAATGATTGTTCCTTATGCAATAAAGCCTATGTATAAAATTCACCTTTCAAAACCACACCAACAATCGCCATATCTAGATCCTAAGTAGATTAAATTATAGAGAGATGCTCATAGAGCCTTTTCTCTGTAATGAGTACATGAGTGTATAAATGTCCCTTTCATTATTATCAGTTCTTTGGGCTAAAAGAATTGTTCTTTTAGCTGTAGGTTTCTGAATTTATTGTTCACATATAACAATTCACTGGTAATGTTTTTAGAAATACATATTCTTCTCAAGTGAAATATCCTTTGGAATAATAGCCACAGAACAAAATTCTGAGTTTGTAAAACACTTTGAGCTTCACGGGGAACAACAGTTCCATGAAGAGTACAAGGCATAGTTAGCACTGGATTCCCAGTTCATCCCACTTTCCTGCTGGAACTCAGTCCTCCACACCGGAGGGCAAAAGCCTCAACAAAGAGGCCCTGGCTGCTTGGTCTTGATGGGGGAACAAAATCTCTTCTGCCTCCAAGGAGCATGTGGATTCTTTACATGCCTGGCTTCTTAGCTTTCAACAAGAGAAAATGTCTCCAAAATGTTTAAGTAGAAAGGACATTTAGTGAAAGAAAATCCAGCAGCTCAGAGTGAATCTAGGAGGTCTGGAGAAAATGGTTTGGAAAGTAGTTCCAGCCATAAAAACCCAAATGGTGAGTGAAAGTAATAAAAAGCAAGAATGTTAAAAATTACAGTATTTGATTTGCATTTCTCTGATCACTAAGGACTTTGAACATTTCTTTAGGTGCTTCTGGGCCATTCGAGATTTCTATTTTGTGAATTCTCTGCTTAGTTCTATGCCCGACTTTTGATTGAGTTGTTTAGTCTTTTTTTTTTTTGAAGGGTAGCTTCTTGGGTTCTTTATATATTTTGGATATTGGCCTTCTATTGGATGTGGGGTTAGTGGAGAGTTGAGGCTCCAGGGAGTGGAGGCCTGTTTGGGGGTGAGGTAGGGGGCATCCTCTGGGAGACAGGCATGGGGGGAGAATGAAATGAAGAACTGTGGGAAGGCAGATCAGGAAGGAAGTAATGACTGGACTGTGTAAAAATAAAAGTAATAAAAAATTACATTATTGTCTATGCTAGTCTTGTATGTCATAACAAAAGATCACATCTAAGATATGTAAGCAGGGATAATTGGTTCCATGTTGCTACTCAGCATGTACTCATTGAGTAAGTATTAACCTTTGGGTATGAACTTAAGTTTTGAATAGGTTTATTTTAAAAGTTTTATCCACATGAAATGTATTAGGTCATGGCTCATGCCTTCATTATTTGCACCCAGGAGGCAGACACAAATTGAGCCCTATGAGTACAAGGCGAGAATGGTCTAGATAACAAGTTCTAGAACAGTCACAGCCAGATAAGGAGTATAAAAGAGAAAAGATTAAAATGATGGCAAAAAGAGAAAAAGATTAGATACTATAGATTTCATCAATTAAAATGCCACCTATATGTCTTTATATCAGTTCATTCATCTTCTAAATTCACACTAGTGCAACTTAATATGATTTTGATTTCATCTCATTTGGCAGTGGCACAAAGGGCTGAGGTCTTCATTAACGTAGCCTATAATACAAAGTGTAGGATAAGAACGACATACTCAAAGAACATTTCTGTAAGTATAATGACACTATTCCTGGGGAGAAACTAACAAATATTTACACATAGAAATAGGTAACCAGAGATACACAAAAGTAGAGATACCATCAAAGTCCAACATTGTGAAACAACTAGTTTATTGGAGATATTTGTGTGAGTATAGATTAGGGGGTTGATTACTTACAGGAGCACAAACAAGTCAGAGAGATCTCGATGGACAAGCCACACAGACTTGGCTGATTACTCACGAAATCTGGAAGGCTGTAGCTTACTACACAATTTGTAGGTAGCTCACCAGATGGGAAAGTGTCTTTTTTAAGGCAGCACCGCTGGTCTTAACCAGGTGACTTAGCTTGTCAGAGGAAATCTCTCAGTAGTTCATACTATTTATATGAATGTGGAAAGAGAGTTCCCAGGGTATTTGATTTTTAAGGAGTTCCTGAAGATCTTGAGTTATTTATTTACTGAAGTTTAGAGATACCCGAAGGATAGAATGTTTTACCTCCATTTAGATTTTAAAGTTTAGAAGATTATGTGGCTTAATGAGTTCCCTTATAAGTCAGGATGTTTTATATCAATGAAAATTGCTACACATTTGCTTCCTAAAATTCACTTACACTAAAACAATAAGCAGAACATTAATCTCAGGATTTGCTTAAATTTTATGGTATAAAATATAGTCAATCACAATTATATTTTAAAATATACAAAAATTCTGTAATTGCAAATTGTCATTATCTATGAATATATACATATAAGCAATGGTTTCATAGTTCCTACTTTTCTAACAACTAATGAAAATATTCTCGCACGGGAAGAACAGAATGAACTTGATAATTTCAGGGTGATTATGTAAGCTGTCTCACACATGTTAAAGATGAAGGTTTGATTCTATTCAGTAATCCTTTATTTACTTCAACTTCAATTGAAGTCAGTTGGCATGAGTAGAATAAATCTCTCTTGGGAAGTTGGGGGCTAAAGAACAGAATGTGTGAGAATTTGGAGGCCCAGAAAGAAAATTCTTCACATTTGACTCATAGTTATAGTAAACTCAACTAGTATATAATCTTTTCAATGTTACATCTGTTCTTGAAGGAGAATTGTTTAGAAAAGCACTAAATTCTGAAACATATGGATAGCTTAGAGAGTGAAAAAAAGATGTTTCTTTAACATAAGAAAATCAAGATGTCACAATTTAAAAATATATCCATATAGCCCAGAAAAACTAGAAACCTATTTTGCAAACAAGAGATTTCCCAACTGAAGAGCTATGCTTAAACTGAAAGAAATTCATAATACTTCTAATTTGCACAGCATGCAACAACAACAAAATGGTGTATGATTCCACCATAATAATCAAGTCCCTCTTATTTATCTATTTACTTATATTTTGTGGGGAACTGTGGGTGCTCCAAAAAATTTCTGTGTATAAAATGTTATCTCATTGCTTTTATTTGAGTATAACTTCTGCATTTGTCAGATTTTCAGTATAAGTAAATGAGCTGTAACCTAAAATATAATAAGAGATACTTCCTTGGTGACTTTTCTCTTTTATTAAAGTCATATAGATATTGCAGAACATATCATAAAATTATTTATAGAGCTAGATATGGTGACATAAGCCTATAATCATAGGTTGAGGCAGAAGGATATGGTGTTTGAAGCCATCCTAAGAGCATAATGATGCCCTATCTAGATAAACCAATGTTTGATAATGTAGATGGGTTAAATTTCAAGCATAACAGCAAAACACATAAAATAATACAAAGTTTTTACTCCTCATCCAATGTTTTTCTTTTAACTTATGCAATTGTTTCTGTTTATCAACACAATTCCATTAAAACAACTCTTGCCATTCTTACCAATATAAAATTTCAAAGACAAGAACTTAGAGTTTTTGCACTTATATGCCCATTGATGCAATAGTGTCATATATGTCATATGTAAAACCAGGGACTTAAACAACAATGTAATAATGCAAAAATTATAGCATTGCTTTCCAAACACAAGAGAACCATTGTTCAAATGAACCAACTATTCACACTTGTAAAAGCTCAAGCCAGAAAAAAAAATCACATTGTGTAGAAGAGAGGGAGACATGAAATCCAACCCCTCACTGTGGAACAGTTCTTTTATTATTTATTTATTTATTTATTTATTTATTTATTTATTTATTTTTACACTCCATATTTAATTCTCCCCAACCCTCATTCACTCTCTGACTGTGCCACATCCCATACCCTCTCCCCACCCACTTGTCCCCACATAGCTGTTCCCACCCCCACCCCCACATCTGACCTCTAAACTCCCTGGGGTCTCCAGTCTTTTGAGGGTTAGGTGCATTATCTCTGAATGAACATAGACACATCAATCCTCTATTGTATGGGTGCTTGTGGCCTCATATCAGCTGGTGTATGCTGCCTGTTTGGTGGTCCAGTGTTTGAGAGATCTTGAGGGTCCAGATTAATTGAGAGTGTTGGTCCTCCTATGGGGTTGCCCTTCTCCTCAGCTTCTTTCAGCCTTCCCTATTTCAACAACAGGGGTCAGCTGCTTCTGTCCATTGGTTGGATGCAAATATCTGCATCTGATTTTTTCAGCTGCTTTTTAGGTCTTTCAGAGTGCTGTCATGTTAGGTCCCTTATTGTGAGCACGCTATAGCCTCAGTAATAGTGTCGGACCTTGGGACCTCCCCTTGAGCTGGATCCCACTTTGGGCCTGTCGCTGGACCTCCTTTTCCTTTCAGGCTCTTTTCTATTTCCATCCCTGTAATTCTTTCAGACAGGAACACTTATGGGTCCGAGTTGTGACTGGGGAATGCCCCCTCTCGCCCTCATTTTTATGCCCTATCTTCCTGCTGGAGGTAGGCTCTCTAAGTTCTCTCTCCCTACTGTCCAGCATTTCATCTAAGGTCCCTCCCTTTGAGTCCTGAGAGTTTCCCATTTCCCAGGTCTTTGGTGCATTCTGGAGGGTCTCTGAAAGCTCCTATCTCCTGAGGTTGCCTGTTTCCATTCTTTCTGCTGAAACAGTTGTTTTCTTTCTCCCATTACCAGATCAGGTTCCCCTCACATCCCCATACCCACACTGTCTGCTTTTCCTTCCAGGACCCTCCCGCCCTCTCCACTTGTGATTGCTTCTCTTCTCCCTCCCAAGTAGGACTGAGGCATCCTCACTTGGACACTTCAGCTTGTTAACCTTTTTCACTTCTGTGGACTGTATCTTGGGTAGTCTGTACTTTTTATTTATTTATTTATTTTGACTAATGTCCACTTATTAGTGAGTACATGCCATGCATGTTCTTTTTGTCTGAGTTACCTCACTTAGGATGATATTTTCTAGTTACATCCCTTTGCCTGCAAAACTCAGAATGTCCTCATTCTTTTGTTTTATTAGATATTTTCTTTATATTTCAAATGTTATTCACTTTCCTGGTTTCCCTCCCCCCCTGAGTACCTGGTCCCCTCTGCTCACCAACCAACCCATTTTTGCTTCCCTGTCCTGGCAATCCCCTCCACTGGGGCATTGAGCCTCCTCAGGACCAGGACCCTGTCTTCCCTTTGGTGTCTAACAAGGCCATGTTCTGCTACATATGTAGCTGGAGCCATGGGTCCCTCTTTGTTCGGTGGTTTAGTCCCTGGGAGCTCTGGGGGTACTGGTTGGTTCATATTGTTGTTCCTCCTATGGGGCTGCAAACCCCTTCAGGTCCTCAGGTCTTTATCTTCTCCACTGGGGACCCTGTGCTAAGTTCAACGGTTGGCTGTGAGCACCCCCCTCTATATTTGCCAAGCACTCTCAGGAGACAGCTATATCAGGCTCCTGTCAGCAAGCACTTGCTAGCATCCACAATAGTGTCTGGGTTTGGTAACTGTATATGGGATAGATCCCTAGGTGGTGCAGTCTCTGGAGGGTCTTTTCACACTTTATCTCTGTATCTCTTCCTGTGGGTATTTTGTTCCCCCTTCTAAGAAGGACCAGTGTGTCCTACTTTGGTCTTCCTTTTTCTTGAGCTTTGTTTGGTATGTGAATGGTATCTTGGGTATTCTGAGCTTCTGGGCTACTATGCACTTATCAGTGAGTACATACCATGTGTGATCTTTTGCAATTGGATATCTCACTTAGGTTGATATTTTCTATTTCCATCTATTTGCCTAAGAATTTCATGAATTCATTGTTTTTAATAGCTGAGTACTATTCCATTGTGTAAATGTACCATGTTTTCTGTATCCATCCCTCTGTTGAAGGACATCTGTGTCCTTTCCAGCTTCTGGCTATTATAATTTTTGATCCTGAATTGTTTTGTTCAGTTTCTTCACCTGTTTGGTTGTGTTTTCCTGTAATTCTTTAATGAATTTTTGTTTCCTCCTCAAGTCTTCTACCTGTTTACTTGTGTTCTCTTGTATTTCTTTAGGGAAGTTATTTATGTCCTTCTTAAAGTCCTCATCATTCCTAATCATCAGGACGAAATGCAAATCCAAAGCAACCCTAAGATTTCACCTCACAACAGTCAGAATGGCCAAGATAAAAAACTCAGGGGACAGCAAATGCTGGAGAGGATGTAGAAAAAGAGGAACACTCTTCCATTGATGATAGGATTGCAAGCTGGTAAAACCACTCTGGTAATCAGTTTCCTGGAAATTCCTTAGAAAAGTGAACATAGAACTACCTGAGGACTTAGCTATACCACTCCTGGGCATATATGCAGAAGGTGCTCCAACATGTAATAAGGACAAATGGTCCACTATGTTCATAGCAGCCTTACTTAAAATAGCCAGAAGCTAGAAAGAACTCAGATGTCCTTCAACAGAGGAATGGATACAGGAAGTGTAGTACATTTACACAATGGAATACTACTCAGCTATTAAAAAACAACGAATTTATGAAATTCTTAGGCAAATGGATTGGAGCTAGAAACTGTCATCCTGAGTGAGGATGACAGTTTCCCAATCACAAAAGAATGCACAAGGTATGCAATCACTGATAAGTGGATATTAGGCCAAAAGCTCAGGATACCCAAGATACAACTCACAGACTACAAGAATCTCAAGAGGAAGGAAGATCGAAGGTGCATACTTTGATCCTTATTGGAAAGTGAACCAAACACCCATGGCTCACAGCCAACCAATATAATGAGAATAGGGTCTCCAATTGAGCAGTTAGAGAGAGGATCCAAGGATCTGAAGAGGTTTGCAGCCCTGCAGGAGGAACCAGCCAGTGCCCCAGAGCTCCCAGGGACTAAACCACCAACCAAAGAGTATACATGGAGGGTCCCACGGCTCCACCTACATATGTAGCAGAATATAACCATTTCAGAAATCAATGAGAGGAGAGGCCATTGGTCTTGTGAAGGTTTGATTCCCCAGAATAGGGGAATTCAAGTCAGGAAATTGGGCGGGGGGAGGTGAGCAGTATGAGGGGGAATGGGATAGGGTGTTTTAGGTGGGGTAATGTAGAAAGGGGTTAACATTCAAAATGTAAATAAAGCAAGTATCTAATAAGAATAAACTAGAAAAAAAGTCCTCTATCATCATCATAAGATGTGGTTTTAAATCAGAGTTTTGCTTTTCTGGTATTTTTGAGTAGCCAGGGCTTGCTGTGATGGGAGATCTGGGTTCTGATCATGCCAAATAGCCTTGGTTTCTGTTGCTTGTGTTCTTGTGCTTGCCTTTTGCCATCTGATTATCTCTGGTGTTAGCTGGTCTTCCTGTCTTTGACTGTGGCTTGTCTGTTCCGTAAGCCTGTGTGTCAGTACTCCTGGGATACCAGTTCTCTCTGTGAGGAATTTAGGTATGGGGAGCTGTAGTACAGGGTCATCTCTGTGCTCCCAGGTTTGTAGGCACTCCTGGGAGGCCAGCTCTCTCCTAAGAGGTGTTTATATCTGTAGCTCTGTGACCCAGGACCATGAGTTTAATTA